>CM056743.1:86168140-88665640 GCA_029851415.1 Eretmocerus hayati
CAGCTCAGGACCAATCCAAGGAGCATCGCCTTTACGAGGGCATATCGTTTTTTCAGGCGCCAGCTCATCTAATACTACTTTTAAATTGTCATTGAGACATTTAATTGCGTCTTCCAGATTGGTTTCTGCATTTTCAAGCGATGTCCAGTCGCAGCGTAGCAGACGGTCATTTAATTGCTCCGGAGTGATGTTACGGAAATCCCTGTAAGTAAAGGAATTTTCCGGCGGAGCGGGGGTAAAGACATCGATGGTAACGTCAATGACCGCATGCTTGCCAAAACTGGGCATCAGCCTGTTCCGTGAGTCGGTTATATTGTCGTTTTCATCCACGTACATGTGATCAATCCATTTGTGAGATACATTGGGGTTATGCTGGTGAGTCGCGCCGTGCTGCACAATCCGTAGGGACATTTCTTCCGTCAGTGCAGTCAGAGTCTTCGAGTCAGGATGAGCTGTGTCCAAAAGGTCTGCGTTTAGATCCCCCATAATAATCTTGTGACTAAAATCTCCACACAGTCGGCGCAGTGAGCCAAACAGCCCATCGTCCTTCTGCATGGCTATCTTGGGAGGTCTATAGATTACTCCCACAAGTATTGGGGGGTGAGTTGCCCTGCTGCACACTACAAAAAAGATACTCCGGATTGCCAGGACATCCCGGGCTAGAAGTATCGGATGAAACCAATCTTTCCACCTTGAAAATATTGCGCACGTACAGAGCAACACCACCACCATTCCTATTTCGATCCTGCCGAAGCAGTGAAAATCCTGGGATCTGTACGAGTTGATCGTCCACGAATTCATCCAGCCACGACTCAGCCACCCCAAAGAGATGATAGGAGGGATCGTTAGCAAGGAGCAGGCGAAGATGCTCGATCTTATCTGTCAGGGAGTTAAGATTGATAAATCCCGCTTTCAATGAACTGCCTCTCTCCTCTGGCTTCTCGGCAGCCATACTTAGTCAAGGAGTCCCCGCCGATGCTGTTGCCGAAATTGTTGCCTGCTCCGGAGCTGTAGAGCTATTTTGGGCTCTGTCCAGGGACACGCGAGAGCGTCTTGGAGCTGCTCGACAAGCCGTTTGAATGGCGTACAGCTCAGCGAGGGACTCGAACACATGCGCTCGGTCACCAGTCCTTCTCTTAACCCAGAAACGTCCACCACTGTGCCAGGCATATTTAAAGCCTAATCCTCGCGCAAGTGACCGCAAACGTAGAAATTCTCTGTATTTCTCACGAGGGAGCATCTCATTAATGAAAACTTTTCGATCCGGCACGTGGGTTTTTGCGTTCGGGCCAAGCAAAGAAGGCTCGATATTTCGGGTTGTGAAATAGTTGTGGGTTACCGAGCGTTTGGCTCGCATCACCTCCCGGACTAAGCGGCTGCAGGAAAGCTGGACTACGCAGGATGGTGAGGTACGCGAACTAGCAGCCGAGGGTCGAGAAGATGAATCTTTGGAATTCGCGTTGGATACAGGAGCAGTTCCTCCAGTCACGTGCGTGGGTTTCAAAACACGGACGTCGACTATTTCCTCTTCCTGGAGCGAAGGAAGGATGGTCCTGAGCACTGCAAGGGAAATATTATGTACCTCTTCCGGTGAGGCAGTACAATCTTTTTCCAACACACCATTCATTATAAGTTTGCAACGCTCTGGGCAATCTCCGCCGAGATCCGTGGACTGCTCCCCAACGCCCGGATGGGAACGTGAAACTTTTCTATTTTGGGCCTCGGATCTTGAAATTATGAAATTGAGAGAGAGAGAGAGAGAGAGAGAGAGAGACACCCAAAGTGAGCGCGCCGAGTTGGATGGATGGCTGGGTGCTCAACTAACACCCGAGAACCTCGTCCCGTACTTACTTCGCAACCAGGAGACATGGGATAGAGTCACCGGATACATCAAGCTGGTGATGACCCGTAAGGAGGAGAAAGAGAGGGAAGTGAGGCGCCTCGAAGCAGGCGAATCACAGTGAGTCTGCCGACTCAATCAGAAGAGGTCCAAATTATTCCAGGAGGAATATGATGAACTGAAGAGGGAAGAAAGAAGAAAGAAGAGAGAAGGAAGAAGAGAGAAGATCGAAGAAAGAAGAGTAGGAAAAGATCGAAGAAGGAGCAACAACACCTGCAAGTCGTGAGAGAAGAGAGTCGCTTGATCCCGAGCGCGATACGCCTCCCACCCTGAAGTAATGCTAACGCGGTTCCGGGGTGGGTTGGTTAGATAGTGGTTAGCTGCCCCCAGTTCTGCAGTGATGGCTTGCCAACACTGTGGGGTTGAGAGCAGAAGGTTTTAGCCCACAGGGCACACGGGCGCTGGATTCATGCTCATCCGGTTCACCGGGTGGGCAAAATGAAAGCGCTCATGGTCTGCCGGTGGGACATCCAATAGGGATGTCCTGTCATCAGATTTTTCCTTATATTCCACTTTAAAAAAAAAAAAAAAAAAAAAAAAAAAAAGAGAGAGAGAGAGAGAGAGAGAGAGAGAGAGAGAGAGAGAGAGAGATAGATAGATGTCCTTTTTTGGTCCGAAGACAAAAAATACAATTACATACACCTACATATGCCCGTTAAAATGTAATAACACGTATAAGAATGCATATAATATATGTACAAAAAAATAATAATGATAATTTCAGTCAATTACTTGTTTGGTCAAGGACAATAATTATCACAATTCGTGACTAGTCAGGGTGCATACTTAGAAGTATAAAAAGAGGGGTAAGGGCTCGCACTAATATCACAGCTATAGATCACCAATTGGGTGACTGAGGTCACATGTAAAAATACTAAATTAAATAAGAGCCCTTCCCATTACAGATTAAAATAATGCCTCTTCTCCACATCAATCCTCTGGGAGGATAGTGTTAACAGGAAGTCTTTTAAGGACTCTTTAAATAATGATATCTTCCCAAGCTGCCGAAAGCCCGGAGGGAGAAAGTTCCACAAATGAGCACACTGAACCTGGAAAGATCTTCTTCCATATTCAAGTCTCATGTTGGGAACTTTGAATACCCGCTCTTCTAGATCACCCCGTGCGGGGCGTTCGGATTGGTACCTGGTAAACATCGCAGCTAGGTAGCCAGGTTCTCCTCAGTGCATGATCTTATGCATCAAGAGAGCTGCGAAGTACATTCTCCGCGAATCAGTACGTAACCAACCCAAGCGCTCCCTAAACGGGGCGATGTGCTCGTCTCTCCTAAGATCAAAAATATATCTCACACATGAATTGCTTAGTCTCTGTACCCGTTGCCGCTGTTCGTCCGTGGCGTCGAGGTACACGATCGCGCAATAATCTAGGTGCGGTTGAACCAATGACTCGACCAGGCGAATTCGGAGAGATTCTCATACACTATCATCCAATCATTCTGAATCAAGAATCTTATGATGAATTTGGAACATGACTTTCAGGATTGAGGAAGATTGGAGTTCAATAACGATCAATGATGTTGATCACGATTCGAACAGTATAGACCAATCTTCGCCAATGCAGACTTTTCGCATTGAAAGTGAGATTGCCAATCAATCTCAATACTTACTGCCAGTATTCGGGAGTCGTTATTCTATCTTTATTAATGCTGATTCCCTTGATAGAATATCGCGATTACAATCTGTGTCAATGCCATAAAAAAGCATTGACATGCTATGGGTCCTATCTACTTCAATCGATTTCAACACTGTTTTTCAGTAATGGAAACATCGAGATCTCAATCCGCCTCAATCGACCTCAATACTGAGTGGAAGTATTGGAAATACTGGGAGCATTGGAGACCTTAAATCCTACTTATCTGAATCGATTTGAATGACGGATATCATTATTGGAATTCCGGAATCCTATCTGCCTCAATTGATTTCAATACTGTTTTCCAGTATTGGAAACATCGGGATCTCAATCCGCCTCAATCGACCTCAATACTGAGTGGAAGTATTGGAATCTTCATATCCCATTTATCTGAATCGATTCGAATGCTGGATATTAATATTGGAGATTCGAGATCCTATCTGCCTCAATCGATTCCAATACTGATTTTCAGTAATGGGGACATCGAGAACTCAATCCGCCTCAATTGACCTCAATACTGACTTCCAGTCATTATTACAAATCAACGTCTCACATATACATCACTCTCATTACAGCTGAGGTTTCAATACAATCCAATACTTATCTTAATCATGATCGCATTAACATTTCATCGCATTACATAACTAAACGCTATTTGGAAGTTCTGTCACTCATCAGTCTCATATAGGAATAGGAGAGATGGTTCGTCGCTTGCGAGCAAGCAATCCCATGATATTTGGATGCAAACTGAGATGGTCATCGAAACGCCACCTAGCGTCAGCCACTCAAATTCTATCAGCCTCAATCGATTCCAATACTAATTTTCAGGAATAGGAATTCCAATAACTCACACTACGTCAATCGGTCCCAATACTGACTATGAGCATTGACGAGTTTATTCATCGTCCTTAATCAATTTAAATGCTGAATACCAGTATTGAGGACTTGATATCCTATCTGCCTAGTCGAATCCAGTACTGTTTTCAAGTATTGGGAACATTGAGATCTCAACCCACTTCAATCGATCTCAATACTGACTGTGAGTATTCTAGCCCTTATATCCTAATAACCTGAATCGATTTCAGTACTGGCTCTCAGTATTGGGTAGATTGCTATCTCAATCCACTTCAATCGATCTCAATACAGAAAGTGAGCATTAGAAACCTTATATCCTATCTACTTGAATCGATTTGGATGCTGGAGATCAGTATTGAGGACTTGAAATCCTATCTGCCCCAATCGATTCCAGAACTGTTTTTCAGTATTGGAAACATCGGGATCTCAATACGCTTTAATCGATCTCAATACTGATGTTCAGCATTGCAGACCTCATATGATCTTTACCTGAATCGGATTGAATGCTAAATATCAGTATTAAGGACTCTAAATCCTATCTACCCCAATCGATTCGAGGACTGTTTTTCAATATTGGAAACATCGGGTTCTCAATCCGCTTCAATCGATCCCAATACTGATTTTCAGCATCGCAGATCTTACATCCTATCTACTTGGATCGATTTGAATGTTGGATATCAGTATCGAGGACTTGCCATCCTATCTGCCCCAATCGATTCCAGTACTGTATTCCAGTATTGGAGACATCGGGTTCTCAGTACGCTCCAATCGATCTCAAAACTGATGTTTAGCATTGCGGACCTTATATGATTTTTACCTGGAACGAATTGAATGCTAAATATCAGTATTGAGGACTTGAAATCCTAGCTGCCCCAATCGATTTGAGTACTGTTTTCCAGTATTGGGAACATCGACATGTTAACCCAATTTAATCGATCTCAATACTGACTGTAAGAACTGGAGCCCTTATATCCCAATAACATGAATCGATTTGAGTACTGTCTCTCAGTATTGGGTAAATTGCTATCTCAATCCACTCCAATTGATCTCAATACTGAATGTAAGCATTAGTGACCTCATTATATCCTATCTACTTGTATCGATCTTAATGTTGAAAATCAGTATTGGAGAATTCAGATCCTATCTGCTCCAACTCATTCCAATACCGTTTTCAAGTATTGGAAACACTGAGATCTCAATCCGCTTGGATCGATCTCAATCCCGACTGTCAGCATTGCAGACCTCATATCAAGAGGCGCGATAGCGCCTCGCTGGCGAGTATGAGCAGACAAAAAATCGAGCGAGGCGCTGTGCCTTATATACTTTGAATTGGGGGTTTCTCTAAACTCACACATTTTTCCCACCTCACTTATTTCAACCACCCGGGGGCACAAACATCTCCTGCCTCTCTATTCAGGGCTGTTTTCATACGGACACACTATTAGTGTCATCAATTTTCCGATTCTGACCGCTGGGACTTTTATTTCGCTCCGCCAATTTTCACCACCTCAAAAAAATTATCCATTCGATTTGTTTAGACCTCGAATGCAGCTTCGATTTGTTTAGACCCTCGAACGTACAACTTCGATTCGAGAGCTGTCGACGAGCGAGTGAAGAGAGAGGAAAGAGAGCAACAGAGAGAAGATCCGTCTGCTTTGTTTACATCGCCATGCATCGCGGTACCGCACACTCAATTAGTGCATGCATGATCTTGTTTGGACCAAATAGATTGAAAATGTGTATGTTTTTATGGAAAAAGGAGCCACTGAGAGTTTGAGAGTTAGGGTATTCTTAAACGCGGTATATTCTGGAAACCTGTGCAAGATAATGCTGGGATTCTTTGCCCCATCAGATTAGGAGTTTATAGATGCAACTTTGAAGTTTTGTATGTGATGCAGTACTAAATCTCTTCAGAAAACTCAGAGAGCATTTGCAAAGTACATGAGGATATGGCTTTGTAGTCCAATGAGTCACTCCATCTGCGTTAATACTTGTGATATTGCTTTCCATGTTATTTTTTCTAAACATTCAGTCAAAAAATGGATGGGAAGTTTCAGTGATTGATTATATGTTATTACATGCATACACTGAATAATCTAAATATGAATAGAGATTGAGCGGGCATTACTTTACTCTTGGTTTACTGATATTACAATCAAGAGTCGATATCACTGTGAGGACCAGACAATACATTTCATTATTTTGACTGCTTCTGGGCTGATTTTGAGTTTTATTCATTGGTGTCATCAAGTAAGAAGCTTGAGAGCTGGTATGTGACAATAAATATTGGCGAGTGGTCAAGCGCATTTGATAGAACTACCACACACTTCCACAATCTTTCAGATCCAGATTAATAACTCTTTCATCGTCACAATCATACATGCGACTCATTGGTCCATTTAGTATTACTAAAGAGTTCTAGCAGAGTTATTGCTGCTCCAAGAAAGTTTGAAATCATGTGTTGTAATTCATGAGTTGAGATGTGATGTAAAGAAGATATTCAAGCGCTCCATAAGATGAGAATATGGGTTTCTGGACTTTATAGGAGTTGAAGCTTGAAATTCTGCTCACAACTTAGCTATCAGGGAATCAAATATTTATATATGGTATCAAAACCTATGTCACTCGAATTTTCTTGTCACCAAAGTTGACTTGGAGCGGCTTTTGCTCCTCTTGTATTATTCCTCAATACTATTTCACTTCAAATATTGATATCATGTTTGCAACCAGGGATATGTTAATCTTCTGGTTCTCAAACATATCCTGAACAATGAGGAATCAGGAGATTTCTAATCACAATCATAACATCCCAACTTCCACTCTGAAGAAGGAATGTCTAATATTGTTCAAGCATTGATGTTATGATTGTGATAAGGGAATTTTCTAAATTCTCATAAATGAGGTAAGTTCTAGAATGAGATAAAGAAAAATGTCTCGTTCAAAAATATAGAATCAATACTTGGGTGGAATAATATTTGGGGATTTCTCAAGTATATCAAGAGCCGCTCCAAGTCAACTTGATCAAAAAGATGATCTGAGTGAAATAATTATTTATATTCTAGAGCGATATGTGATTAACAGATTCTCAAAAGCTGTGATCAGATGAGGAAGTTGATTTCTTCGTTTTGATTTTCATAAGAAAGAAATTAGATCCTTCCCCCCTCCATTTACTTTTTTCAAAAGTATAACTTGGCGAGTATGAGTTTGTTCCTCAAAATTTATTGATTTTTATCAGGTTTTCACAGTAAAAATGATGATTGATTCAATTCAGCTGTATTACATAGTTTCAACTCTTGAAAGGAATGAAATCAAAGGAACTATGTCGAGTATTTCTGTAAGTTTGAGAGACCAACCATTTTCCGGGCAAAATACTTATGGCATTGTTTCAACTCTTGGAAGGGATGAAATGAATAAGAAACCATGTCGAGAGTTTTTCGAACAAGTTGGATTGTATAAGGTGATGGATTTCGAAAATTTTGCACGGTCTTTCTTATTCGTTGATTATTAAAACCAGAATTTGAATGAGAAAAATTGAAGAAGTCAAGTATAGTTGATTGAAGAATCGCGCTAATTGTTCTCGAAACTGTAGATTTTTCTTTGAAAATGTGGAGCGAATAATCACTCGTCGCTCTTATGTGATAGTTCATATAATACATGAGAGAGCAACGAGTGATTATTCGCTCCACATTTTCAAAGAAAAATCTACAGTTTCGAGAATAATTAGCGTGATTCTTCAATCAACTATACTTGACTTCTTCAATTTATCTCATTCAAGTTCTGGTTTTAATAATCAACGAATAAGAAAGACCGTGCAAAATTTCCGAAATCCATCACCTTATACAATCAAACTTGTTCGAAAAACTCTCGACATGGTTTCTGATTCATTTCATCCCTTTCAAGAGTTGAAACAATGCCATAAGTATTCTGCCCGGAAAATGGTTGGTCTCTCAAACTTACAGAAATACTCGACATAGTTCCTTTGATTTCATTCCTTTCAAGAGTTGAAACTATGTAATACAGCTGAATTGAATCAATCATCATTTTTACTGTGAAAACCTGATAAAAATCAATGAATTTTGAGAAACAAACTCAGACTCGCCAAGTTATACTTTTGAAGAAAGTAAATGGAGGGGGGAAGGATCATATTTACCTGAATCGAATTGAATGCTGAATATCGGTATTGAGGACTTGGAATCCTATCTGCCCTAATCGATTCCAGTTCTGTATTTCAGTATTGGGAATATCGGGATCGCATTACGCTCCAATCGATCTCAATACTGATTCTCAGCATCGGACACCTTATGAACTATTTACCTGAATCGGAATGAATGCTGGATATCAGTATTGAGGACTTGAACTTCTATCCGCCCCAATCGATTGCAGAACTGTTTTCCAGTATTCGGAACATCGGGTTCTCAATCCGCTTCAATCGACCTCAATACTGCTATTCAGCATTGAAGACCTTATATCATATTCATCTGGGTAGGATTGAATGATGAATATCAGTATTGAGGACTTGGAATCCTATCTGCCCCAATCTATTCCAGTAGTGTTTTTCGGAAGTGGGAACTTCGAGATCTCGATCAGCTTCGATAGATTTCAATACTGATTTTCAGCATTGCAGACCTTATATGATATTCACCTGAATCGATTCAAATGCTGTGTATGAGATTGGGAATGGGAAGTCCTATCTGCCTCAATAGATCCAGATACTGACCTCTAACATTGGATACCGTATATTCTATCTACGTCAATATACCTGGATGATGATTGTTAGTATTGAGGACTTGAAATCCTATCTGCCCCGATCGATTCCAGTGCCGTCTTCCAGTATTGCAAACATCGAGATCTCAATCCACCCCAATCGATTTCAATACTGATTCTCAGCATTGCAGATCTTCTAACCCGTCCACCTGACCAATAGCAAAACTCATCTTCAGGCCGTTCCAATTCTGCCCAGCAGTATTGAATTCGATTCAAATATATGAAATCAGAAAGAGTTCAATACTGATAGTAAGTATTGAGAGGGACGGAATAACCATGCACCCACAATTTCAATCCGATTCTGTAGTATTCATCTCCATTGGTCAATCACGCAATGAGTGATTGCCTCATCATCGAAATCGATTGATGCAGTCCACTCAATGCTGCCCGGCAGGATTCAGACCGATAGTGAAACTCATCCTCAGAGCGTACCAATCCTGCTCAGCAGTATTGAATTCAATCAAAAATACATGAAATCCAGAGGAGTTCGATACCGATTGTAAGTATTGAGGAGGATAGAGACCACTTTTTCACGATCGGTATTCCATCCTATGGTATTAAGCTCGATTGGCCAATCACGCAATGAGTGATTGGGTCGTCATTGAGATCGATTGACGCAGTCGACTTGATGCTGCCTGGCAGGATTCAGACCGAAAGCAAAACTCATCTTCAGGCCGTTCCAATCCTGCTGAGCAGTATTGAATTCGATTGAGATGTATGAAATCTAGAGGAGTTCAACACTGGTTTTGAGTATTGAGAGGGATAGAATAACCATGCACCCACGATTTCAACTGGATTCTGTAGTATTCATCTCGATTGATCAATGACGCAAAGAGTGATTGGGTCATCATTGAAATCAATTGACGCAGTCGACTCAATGCTGCCTGGCAGGACTCAGACCGATAGGAAAACTCATCTCCAGGCCGTTCCAATCCTGCTCGACAGTATTGAATTCGATTCAAATACATGGAATCTAGAGGAGTTCAATACTGATTTAGTGATCAGTCAGAGATAGTGATGAGTCAGAATGATAGTGTATTGAGAGGGATAGAAGAACTGTGCACCCACGATTTCAATTCGATTCTGTGGTATTCATCTCGATTAGTCAATGACGCAATGAGTGATTGGGTCATCATTGAAATCGATTGACGCAGTCAATTCAATGCTGCCTGGCTGGAATCAGACCGATAGCAAAACTCATAACCAGGCCGTTCCAATTCTGCCCAGCAGTATTGAATTCGATTCAAATATATGAAATAAGAAAGAGTTCAATAATGATAGTAAGTATTGAGAGGGACGGAATAACCATGCACCCACAATTTCAATCCGATTCTGTAGTATTAATCTCCATTGGTCAATCACGCAATGAGTGATTGGGTCATCATCGAAATCGATTGATGCAGTCCACTCAATGCTGCCCGGCAGGATTCAGACCGATGGTGAAACTCATCCTCAGAGCGTACCAATCCTGCTCAGCAGTATATTTCAATCAAAAATACATGAAATCCAGAGGAGTTCGATACCAATTGTAAGTATTCAGGAGGATAGAAACCACTTTTTCACGATCGGTATTCCATCCTATGGTATTAAGCTCGATTGGCCAATCACGCAATGAGTGATTGGGTCGTCATTGAGATCGATTGACGCAGTCGACTTGATGCTGCCTGGCAGGATTCAGACCGATAGTGAAACTCATCCTCAGAGCGTACCAATCCTGCTCAGCAGTATATTTCAATCAAGAATACATGAAATCCAGAGGATTTCGATACCAATTGTAAGTATTGAGGAGGATAGAAACCACTTTTTCACGATCGGTATCCCATCCTATGGTATTAAGCTCGATTGGCCAATCACGCAATGAGTGATTGGGTCGTCATTGAGATCGATTGACGAAGTCGACTTGATGCTGCCTGGCAGGATTCAGACCGAAGGCAAAACTAATCTTCAGGCCGTTCCAATCTTGCTGAGCAGTATTGAATTCGATTGAGATGTATGAAATCTAGAGGAGTTCAACACTGGTTTTGAGTATTGAGAGGGATAGAATAACCATGCACCCACGATTTCAACTGGATTCTGTAGTATTCATCTCGATTGATCAATGACGCAAAGAGTGATTGGGTCATCATTGAAATCATCTGACGCAGTCGACTCAATGCTGCCTGGCAGGACTCAGACCGATAGCAAAACTCATCTCCAGGCCGTTCCAATCCTGCTCGAGAGTATTGAATTCGATTCAAATACATGGAATCTAGAGGAGTTCAATACTGATTGTGAGTATTGAGATGGATAGAGTAACCATGCACCCGCGATTCCGATCCGATTCTGGAGTTTTCATCTCGATTGTTCAATCACGCAATGATTGATTGGGTCATCATAGAAATCGATCAACGCAGTCAATTCAATGCTGTCCGGCAGGATTCAGACCGATAGCGAAACTTATTCTTAGGCCGTACCAATCCTGCTCAGCAGTATTGAATTCGATCCAAATACATGAAATTCAGAGGAGTTGAGAGGAAAGAGGAATACCGATTGTAGGTATTGAGAAGGATAGAGACCATGCCCCCACGATCTCCATTCCATCCTAAAGTATTCAGCTCGATTGGTCAATGACGCAAAGAGTGATTGGGTCATCATTGAAATCAATTGACGCAGTCGACTCAATGCTGCCTGGCAGGACTCAGACCGATAGCAAAACTCATCTCCAGGCCGTTCCAAGCCTGCTCGAGAGTATTGGATTCGATTCAAATACATGGAATCTAGAGGAGTTCAATACTGATTCAGTGATCAGTCAGAGATAGTGATGAGTCAGAATGATAGTGTATTGAGAGGGATAGAAGAACTGTGCACCCACGATTTCAATTCGATTCTGTGGTATTCATCTCGATTAGTCAATGACGCAATGAGTGATTGGGTCATCATTGAAATCGATTGACGCAGTCAATTCAATGCTGCCTGGCTGGAATCAGACCGATAGCAAAACTCATCTCCAGGCCGTTCCAATCCTGCTCAGCAGTATTCAATTCGATTCAAATACATGAATTTCAGAGGAGTTCAATACTGAGTGTGAGTATTGAGATGGATAGAGTAACCATGCACCCGCGATTCCGATCCGATTCTGGAGTTTTCATCTCGATTGTTCAATCACGCAATGATTGATTGGGTCATCATAGAAATCGATCAACGCAGTCAATTCAATGCTGTCCGGCAGGATTCAGACCGATAGCGAAACTTATTCTTAGGCCGTACCAATCCTGCTCAGCAGTATTGAATTCGATCCAAATACATGAAATTCAGAGGAGTTGAGAGGAAAGAGGAATACCGATTGTAGGTATTGAGAAGGATAGAGACCATGCCCCCACGATCTCCATTCCATCCTAAAGTATTCAGCTCGATTGGTCAATGACGCAAAGAGTGATTGGGTCATCATTGAAATCAATTGACGCAGTCGACTCAATGCTGCCTGGCAGGACTCAGACCGATAGCAAAACTCATCTCCAGGCCGTTCCAATCCTGCTCGAGAGTATTGGATTCGATTCAAATACATGGAATCTAGAGGAGTTCAATACTGATTCAGTGATCAGTCAGAGATAGTGATGAGTCAGAATGATAGTGTATTGAGAGGGATAGAAGAACTGTGCACCCACGATTTCAATTCGATTCTGTGGTATTCATCTCGATTAGTCAATGACGCAATGAGTGATTGGGTCATCATTGAAATCGATTGACGCAGTCAATTCAATGCTGCCTGGCTGGAATCAGACCGATAGCAAAACTCATCTCCAGGCCGTTCCAATCCTGCTCAGCAGTATTCAATTCGATTCAAATACATGAATTTCAGAGGAGTTCAATACTGAGTGTGAGTATTGAGATGGATAGAGTAACCATGCACCCGCGATTCCGATCCGATTCTGGAGTTTTCATCTCGATTGTTCAATCACGCAATGATTGATTGGGTCATCATAGAAATCGATCAACACAGTCAATTCAATGCTGTCCGGCAGGATTCAGACCGATAGCGAAACTTATTCTTAGGCCGTACCAATCCTGCTCAGCAGTATTGAATTCGATCCAAATACATGAAATTCAGAGGAGTTGAGAGGAAAGAGGAATACCGATTGTAGGTATTGAGAAGGATAGAGACCATGCCCCCACGATCTCCATTCCATCCTAAAGTATTCAGCTCGATTGGTCAATGACGCAAAGAGTGATTGGGTCATCATTGAAATCAATTGACGCAGTCGACTCAATGCTGCCTGGCAGGACTCAGACCGATAGCAAAACTCATCTCCAGGCCGTTCCAATCCTGCTCGAGAGTATTGGATTCGATTCAAATACATGGAATCTAGAGGAGTTCAATACTGATTCAGTGATCAGTCAGAGATAGTGATGAGTCAGAATGATAGTGTATTGAGAGGGATAGAAGAACTGTGCACCCACGATTTCAATTCGATTCTGTGGTATTCATCTCGATTAGTCAATGACGCAATGAGTGATTGGGTCATCATTGAAATCGATTGACGCAGTCAATTCAATGCTGCCTGGCTGGAATCAGACCGATAGCAAAACTCATCTCCAGGCCGTTCCAATCCTGCTCAGCAGTATTCAATTCGATTCAAATACATGAATTTCAGAGGAGTTCAATACTGAGTGTGAGTATTGAGATGGATAGAGTAACCATGCACCCGCGATTCCGATCCGATTCTGGAGTTTTCATCTCGATTGTTCAATCACGCAATGATTGATTGGGTCATCATAGAAATCGATCAACGCAGTCAATTCAATGCTGTCCGGCAGGATTCAGACCGATAGCGAAACTTATTCTTAGGCCGTACCAATCCTGCTCAGCAGTATTGAATTCGATCCAAATACATGAAATTCAGAGGAGTTGAGAGGAAAGAGGAATACCGATTGTAGGTATTGAGAAGGATAGAGACCATGCCCCCACGATCTCCATTCCATCCTAAAGTATTCAGCTCGATTGGTCAATGACGCAAAGAGTGATTGGGTCATCATTGAAATCAATTGACGCAGTCGACTCAATGCTGCCTGGCAGGACTCAGACCGATAGCAAAACTCATCTCCAGGCCGTTCCAATCCTGCTCGAGAGTATTGGATTCGATTCAAATACATGGAATCTAGAGGCGTTCAATACTGATTCAGTGATCAGTCAGAGATAGTGATGAGTCAGAATGATAGTGTATTGAGAGGGATAGAAGAACTGTGCACCCACGATTTCAATTCGATTCTGTGGTATTCATCTCGATTAGTCAATGACGCAATGAGTGATTGGGTCATCATTGAAATCGATTGACGCAGTCAATTCAATGCTGCCTGGCTGGAATCAGACCGATAGCAAAACTCATCTCCAGGCCGTTCCAATCCTGCTCAGCAGTATTCAATTCGATTCAAATACATGAATTTCAGAGGAGTTCAATACTGAGTGTGAGTATTGAGATGGATAGAGTAACCATGCACCCGCGATTCCGATCCGATTCTGGAGTTTTCATCTCGATTGTTCAATCACGCAATGATTGATTGGGTCATCATAGAAATCGATCAACACAGTCAATTCAATGCTGTCCGGCAGGATTCAGACCGATAGCGAAACTTATTCTTAGGCCGTACCAATCCTGCTCAGCAGTATTGAATTCGATCCAAATACATGAAATTCAGAGGAGTTGAGAGGAAAGAGGAATACCGATTGTAGGTATTGAGAAGGATAGAGACCATGCCCCCACGATCTCCATTCCATCCTAAAGTATTCAGCTCGATTGGTCAATGACGCAAAGAGTGATTGGGTCATCATTGAAATCAATTGACGCAGTCGACTCAATGCTGCCTGGCAGGACTCAGACCGATAGCAAAACTCATCTCCAGGCCGTTCCAATCCTGCTCGACAGTATTGAATTCGATTCAAATACATGGAATCTAGAGGAGTTCAATACTGATTTAGTGATCAGTCAGAGATAGTGATGAGTCAGAATGATAGTGTATTGAGAGGGATAGAAGAACTGTGCACCCACGATTTCAACTGGATTCTGTAGTATTCATCTCGATTAGTCAATGACGCAATGAGTGATTGGGTCATCATTGAAATCGATTGACGCAGTCAATTCAATGCTGCCTGGCTGGAATCAGACCGATAGCAAAACTCATCTCCAGGCCGTTCCAATCCTGCTCGAGAGTATTGAATTCGATTCAAATACATGGAATCTAGAGGAGTTC
Organism: Eretmocerus hayati; assembly: GCA_029851415.1. Classification (NCBI taxonomy): domain Eukaryota; kingdom Metazoa; phylum Arthropoda; class Insecta; order Hymenoptera; family Aphelinidae; genus Eretmocerus; species Eretmocerus hayati. The sequence continues at coordinate 86,183,532 of CM056743.1, forward strand.
AATACTGATTCAGTGATCAGTCAGAGATAGTGATGAGTCAGAATGATAGTGTATTGAGAGGGATAGAAGAACTGTGCACCCACGATTTCAATTCGATTCTGTGGTATTCATCTCGATTAGTCAATGACGCAATGAGTGATTGGGTCATCATTGAAATCGATTGACGCAGTCAATTCAATGCTGCCTGGCTGGAATCAGACCGATAGCAAAACTCATCTCCAGGCCGTTCCAATCCTGCTCAGCAGTATTCAATTCGATTTAAATACATGAATTTCAGAGGAGTTCAATACTGAGTGTGAGTATTGAGAGGGATAAAATAACCATGCACCCACGATTTAAATTCGATTCTTTAGTATTCATCTCGATTAGTCAATGACGCAATGAGTGATTGGGTCATCATTGGAATCAGTTGACGCGGTCGATTCATTGCTGCCCGGCAGGATTCAGACCGATAGCGAAACTTATTCTCAGTCCATACCAATACTGCTCAGCAGTATTGAATTCGATTGAAATATATGAAATCCAGAGGAGTTTAATACTGATCGTGAGTATTGAAATGGATAGAGTAACCATGCACCCGCGATTCTGATCCGATTCTGGAGTTTTCATCTCGATTGTTCAATCACGCAATGATTGATTGGGTCATCATAGAAATCGATCAACGCAGTCAATTCAATGCTGTCCGGCAGGATTCAGACCGATAGCGAAACTTATTCTTAGGCCGTACCAATCCTGCTCAGCAGTATTGAATTCGATCCAAATACATGAAATTCAGAGGAGGTGAGAGGAAAGAGGAATACCGATTGTAGGTATTGAGGAGGATAGAGACCATGCCCCCACGATCTGTATTCCATCCTAAAGTATTCAGCTCGATTGGTCAATGACGCAAAGAGTGATTGGGTCATCATTAAAATCAATTGACGCAGTCGACTCAATGCTGCCTGGCAGGACTCAGACCGATAGCAAAACTCATCTCCAGGCCGTTCCAATCCTGCTCGACAGTATTGAATTCGATTCAAATACATGGAATCTAGAGGAGTTCAATACTGATTTAGTGATCAGTCAGAGTTGTGATGAGTCAGAATGATAGTGTATTGAGAGGGATAGAAGAACTGTGCACCCACGATTTCAATTCGATTCTGTGGTATTCATCTCGATTAGTCAATGACGCAATGAGTGATTGGGTCATCATTGAAATCGATTGACGCAGTCAATTCAATGCTGCCTGGCTGGAATCAGACCGATAGCAAAACTCTTCTCCAGGCCGTTCCAATCCTGCTCGAGAGTATTGAATTCGATTCAAATACATGGAATCTAGAGGAGTTCAATACTGATTCAGTGATCAGTCAGAGATAGTGATGAGTCAGATCGATAGTGTATTGAGAGGGATAGAAGAACTGTGCACCCACGATTTCAATTCGATTCTGTGGTATTCATCTCGATTAGTCAATGACGCAATGAGTGATTGGGTCATCATTGAAATCGATTGACGCAGTCGATTCGATGCTGCCTGGCTGGAATCAGACCGATAGCAAAACTCATCTCCAGGCCGTTCCAATCCTGCTCAGCAGTATTCAATTCGATTCAAATACATGAATTTCAGAGAATTTCAATACTGAGTGTGAGTATTGAGAGGGATAAATTAACCATGCACCCACGATTTAAATTCAATTCTGTAGTATTCATCTCGATTAGTCAATGACGCAATGAGTGATTGGGTCATCATTGGAATCAGTTGACGCGGTCGATTCATTGCTGCCCGGCAGGATTCAGACCGATAGCGAAACTTATTCTCAGTCCATACCAATACTGCTCAGCAGTATTGGATTCGATTGAAATATATGAAATCCAGAGGAGTTTAATACTGATTGTGAGTATTGAGATGGATAGAGTAACCATGCACCCGCGATTCCGATCCGATTCTGGAGTATTCATCTCGATTGTTCAATCACGCAATGATTGATTGGGTCATCATAGAAATCGATCAACGCAGTCAATTCAATGCTGTCCGGCAGGATTCAGACCGATAGCGGAACTTATTCTTAGGCCGTACCAATCCTGCTCAGCAGTATTGAATTCGATCCAAATACATGAAATTCAGAGGAGTTGAGAGGAAAGAGGAATACCGATTGTAGGTATTGAGGAGGATAGAGACCATGCCCCCACGATCTGTATTCCATCCTAAAGTATTCAGCTCGATTGGTCAATGACGCAAAGAGTGATTGGGTCATCATTGAAATCAATTGACGCAGTCGACTCAATGCTGCCTGGCAGGACTCAGACCGATAGCAAAACTCATCTCCAGGCCGTTCCAATCCTGCTCGACAGTATTGAATTCGATTCAAATACATGGAATCTACAGGAGTTCAATACTGATTCAGTGATCAGTCAGAGATAGTGATGAGTCAGAATGATAGTGTATTGAGAGGGATAGAAGAACTGTGCACCCACGATTTCAATTCGATTCTGTGGTATTCATCTCGATTAGTCAATGACGCAATGAGTGATTGGGTCATCATTGAAATCGATTGACGCAGTCAATTCAATGCTGCCTGGCTGGAATCAGACCGATAGCAAAACTCATCTCCAGGCCGTTCCAATCCTGTTCAGCAGTATTCAATTCGATTCAAATACATGAATTTCAGAGGAGTTCAATACTGAGTGTGAGTATTGAGAGGGATAAAATAACCATGCACCCACGATTTCAATTCGATTCTGTAGTATTCATCTCGATTAGTCAATGACGCAATGAGTGATTGTTTCATCATTGGAATCAATTGACGCGGTCGATTCATTGCTGCCCGGCAGGATTCAGACCGATAGCGAAACTTATTCTCAGTCCATACCAATCCTGCTCAGCAGTATTGATTTCGATTGAAATATATGAAATCCAGAGGAGTTCAATACTGATTGTGAGTATTGAGATGGATAGAGTAACCATGCACCCGCGATTCCGATCCGATTCTGGAGTATTCATCTCGATTGTTCAATCACGCAATGATTGATTGGGTCATCATAGAAATCGATTATCGCAGTCAATTCAATGCTGTCCGGCAGGATTCAGACCGATAGCGAAACTTATTCTTAGGCCGTACCAATCCTGCTCAGCAGTATTGAATTCGATCCAAATATATGAAATTCAGAGAAGTTGAGAGGAGAGAGGAATACCGATTGTAGGTATTGAGGAGGATAGAGACCATGCCCCCACGATCCGTATTCCATCCTAAAGTATTCAGCTCGATTGGTCAATCACGCATTGAGTGCTTGGGTCATCATTGGAATCGATTGACGCAGTCGACTCATTGATGCCTGGCAGGATTCAGGATGTTAGCGAAACTTATCCTAAGTCCATACCAATCCTGCTCAGCAGTATCGAATCCGATCCAAATATATGAGAACTAGAGAAGTTCAATACTGATTGTAAGTATTGAGGAGGATAGAGACCATGCTCCAGTGATTCGGGATTGGTTAGGATAGACAATTAGTATCGTTCCGCGAATTGAATCAGTTTCTGAAGCATTGATCTCGATAGAGCAGTGGGAGACGGAGTCTATCATCCGATTAGATTGATTCCAATACTGTATTGGTTCATTCAAACATATTGAATCAGCTAAGACCTTTCATCCATTTATCCGGATCCTATCCTATGCTGAATACTAGTATTGGATTATATTCGCTTACATCCAATTAGATTGATCCCAATACTGTATTGGTTCATTCAAACATATTGAATCAGCAAAGACCTTTCATCCATTCATCCGGATCCTATCCTATGCTGAATCCTAGTATTGGATTATATTCGCTTACATCAATCCTCATCAACAGTATAGAATTCGATCGGCAGTTGTGATCTCAAATCTTGAATTCAGAATTCAGCTAGATTGGTTCTCTGTTCGATTGATCTGCATTGAATTCCAATACTGCTCTCGCCGGTTGAATGATAGAACCGATCGAAATGTATTCATCCTGATAGGATCCGATCCGTTCTCAATCTATCCCAATCGATCTTTTGTAGCAGGGTGTTCAATTTAACTAATTCGGGCATGAAATTTCGCACGAGCCAGAGTGGCTCTGCTCAGATAACCATTTTGATTTGGTATCGTCTCAATTCAACCGAGAAATAAAATCTTTCCTCAACATGAGGGCAGAGAGTCATGTTGACATTCTTAGCGAAGGTATGTCCTCTGTATCCTTCGCAAATCCTCTGGACGTCAATAATTCTCCTAATCCTCATCTCTCTATACGTATTAACAACATCAATTCATATCGACTATTCATACGACCATCCGATTCCCATTTGATGAGTGCAGTCGGAAATATAAAATATGACAAGCACGCGCGTGTTGTAGTGCAAACTTGTCTGCCTAATAAGATTGTCAATTTTCTAGAATCTAGAAATGCATATTAGAAATGGGCCTGATCAACCCTAATCGTTTCGATTTTTCCTCTCAGTTCCAGAACAATGTCACATTTCCCTGGCAATTGAATTCATCTCGTACCGACTTGCAATATCTCAAGTTTGAAGTTGGTTGAGACCCATGTGAAGCACTTGATGGTCGCAGGATCGATCACAAATACTAGTCTGAGTATGAGGTCGTGTTTGAGCAATCTCGACCGACAAATGGAGCATTTTACCTCATTGTGATGTCGAAGCCATCTCTCTCATTCAAATTTTTTCTCTCTCAATACACACACTCACATTTTCAAGCATCTTTCCATCTTTTTCCAATTCTCAAATCTCTCAACCTACGGCTCAAGATCATGATGCGCACGCTTGTGGAACATCTTCCTGTATACCTCCACTTCAATAAATAGTTCCCAATAATGATCGTTCTGTACAACTTGATGACGACGAAAATGGCTTTGGAGATAAAAACATGCGTGCCGCAATAAGCGGGTATGAGCGTGACCGAGCGTGTTTTAGTACATAAGATATATCTAATCTCGGAAAAATATGTGACCTCAAGCGTAGAATAGGAACCAATGAAAAAACGCCAGATAGCTTCATATCCAAATATCAGAGTTCCCCTCCATGTCATGAGAATCACTCAAGCTATGGAAATTCTGTACGTTTTTCCAAGCAGCAGTCTGCTAGACGGCATTGTGCCGCTCAGTTGTGCTCGCCCTCGGCGGCGAGTTCCTATTTTTTGCATCTCTTGAGAATCTAATTTAACTCAAATTTCAAGTATTTATCTCTTCTGTATAATTCTTCTAAAGTGGTCACATCAATAAATTGTCTAGATTTCCAAGTTTTTTTGACTCATCAGATACTTTCTTTTCTCCTTCTATTCAAATTATACAACTACTCACTGCTAAGGATGGAAATTGGGTAAGGTATGATTCTCTAAATTTTCATTTGAAGAATCGTCTGAGAAACGCGCCATTATTTTCAAATTTCGAAATCGCAACTCACCCTTTTGTTAGACTGGTCCCGAGCTTTTCGCAGAAACGCGAGGCTCAAAAACAGTCACTCATCGGATTCAATATCCGACGTTACAAATTGGAGGCCCCGGAGGGATTAACGAAGGGCGAAGTTATTCTTACCTTCCAAATTTCACATTTATCGAGTGTCGAAGTGAAAAATTTTTTTTTTTTAAAAATTTTTTTTGGAAAATAAAAATTTTTTTTTCCTTGAAAAATACGGATTTTCAAACTCTCTTTCCGAATTACATGAATTCCTCGTTTGAGTCTTCCCGTTTTCGGCCCCGACCAAATTCAAGAGTCCAAACTCACAGAATTTTCCAAGCTCCAAAAATCTGAATCTTCTAAATTGACTCATTTTCGACATTTTCAAGTCCACAGATTCGAAGAATTTGATTCGTACCTTCCCAAGTTTCCAAGAAAGCATAAGTTCCTACAATATTCTGAAATTCTCTCACTTCTTAGTTTCCATCTAACTACATTCTACCAAACCTTCGATTCTCTATTATACAAATAATCAAATTCCTCAAATTCCCACTTCACATAGTTCAAAATTTCAAGGTTTCAGAGGTGAAATTTTCTCAACCCTCAATAGCTCATTTTGAGCTCTCATAATTCATAATTTTTCAGTTTCTGGATTCCAGAACGCTCAGTTCAAATAATTTGGAACTCTGTTGATGCAGAGTCCACGAAATCCACATATTCCATTTACAAATATTTATTCCCGGTTCCGAACTCTCTAAGGTTCAAGATTCAAAAATCACTATTCTACAAATCTTCGTTTCCAAGATTACCAAGATTCTATTTCAACATTCGTAAATCCTAAATCTGCATTGTTTTACAAATTTTACAAACATTCTATGTCCAAAGAATCGAATTGAATTTTCAAGTTTTTTTAAGGAGGAAGGTTTCAACGTCCTAGATTCCAATTTTTTGAGAACTCTTTATTATATCAAACACTCTAAACCTCTCCAAATTCTTCAATTCTATCAAATTCTGAAATTTTCCTAGTCATATTGAATAAGAAATCGTTTAAATTTTTGGTCGGAATATCTTAAATTCACAAAATCTTCTCAGTTCGAAACTCTGAACTGAAAATTTATAAAATCCTCCAAGTTCCAAATTCGAGATTCTCGAATATCTAAAAACTAATTAAAAAATTTCCAGCTTTTTTTCTCTCGATTTCCCAAAATTATTGGATATTACATTCTTAATTCCAAGATCCATGTTTTCTAACTTCCAATTTCTAAATCGACACAATCTCAGTTAACTCAATTCTTCAATTTCGAATCCACAAGATCCTATTTCTCATTTTTCAACTCCAAGATTTCAGCATCTTATCTACACGGAATTCTAAATCCTTAGTTGAGGAAAAAGTTCAAGAGTGCATCCTATAAAATCCTAAATTCTAAACTTTCAGGTAAAAAAAAAGTACTCGCCAATCCTTACATTTTTGTATTCTCGGCTTTCGAAAATTTCGAGCTCTCACATTCATCTGAGTTCCAATATTCTGAACTTTTCTTATTCAAGGTAGATGAATCTTCTCAATATCAAATCACTAATTTGAGCCTCACGAATTCTTTACGTATTTAATTTTTAATTATACTACATTCGAGATCATACAGTTCTATATTCAAAAGTTCAAGACTCAATTTTCGAATCATTCTCACTATTGAAATTCCAATTCCAAAGGTTCAAACTTTCTCAATTCTCAATTTCTAAAATTCAAATCAAACCGTGGACAAGTTTTTGAAGTCAGTTCACATAGTTACCTCTAGGAAAATTTTTCCATAAATCCAAGATTCCAAATCTACAATCTTCTCAAATTAAAATTCATAAGTTGTTAATTCCTTGTACGAACTTCTCGAAGATCGAATTTTTGTTCAAAAACTGTTCAACTTTACACTCTCAAGTTCCTCCACTGCCAAGAGCACATTCAAAGGACTCGCAATCTTATTTCCGCGATCCTAATATTTTCTGAGCTCGAATGCTGAAATATAATTCGATCACCATTTTCTAAATCAAGGTTGTCAATCGGCAATAAGGAATTAGAATACCAGTGCAACTGAATTTCTAATGTCACACTAGTGACCAAGGTGATACGATCCAACCCACAGAATTATTGAAAAAAACTGCTAAAACGTCAGCAGACAAAATCCGGGCACTCACTCTCAGTCATTTTACCATATCAACGATTCAAAATTTTCGATTGACGGAGTCATTCACCGGAACCTCCAAAAACTTGAGCCGTTCGGTGAAATTAAGACCCCATAACCAAAGTGGGTAGTAAAAAAAGATTTGCTCCCGAATTCCAGGCTAGATCAATAGTTTTCCGAAATCAAAATTGTTATTCCCATATCTCTTATGAAAATTTCTGAAATAAATCATCTCTTTCAAGGTGTATAAATAGCATATAGTATTCTATCTTCAAGGCCAGTTATTCGTAGCAGTTGTCTAGAGCATCTTGTCCAAATAACATTTATCCATAATAATGTGGCCTCGCCTTATCTAGCCAGATAAGTGGGGTCTCCAGTGAATCCGAGATACGTGCGTTGCTCAACTAAACCACGAGAATTACTTTCATATCGTTTGGATGATAATGAGCAAGAGAAAAGCGGCTCTATTCACCTATACCTCTTTCAATCCGAAGATATCAACGCAACATTATAATCACGTGTGACCCGTCACACGAGCGTTCATCCTTACAGTGTCAGTTATGAAAACTCTTCAAATTCTCACACGCAACTTGATATTGGAATCATCTTTATAATTGAGTATCTTCGATTCTCACAATAATAGTCTGTATTCTACTCGAGCTACCTATAAAAATGGATACATACGAAGATAGCGAGTATCTGGTAAAATCAGCAATTTCATTAGTCTCTGAATTTGACGGTTACAATATTCCGATAGATGATTTTCTTGATGACTGCAACTTTGCGTTTTCAATGATTGATCCTGATTCTGAAACAGTTTTTGTCAAACTACTCTATTTGAAACTGAAAGGAGAACCCCGCTACGCTTTATCATTCGAACAGTTATCTTCATTCTTAGAGTTCAAAATCTTTCTTTACAATATCTATCGATCATCAGAGTCAATACCTCAATTCCTTGGTAAATTGGGTAGTTTATCACAATTCGAGAATGAAAGTCTTGTGTCTTCTTCCAATAGAATTAAGAAAATTGGTCATCAGATAGTCAATATCGCATACTGTGAGGGAATCTATGATGAAAATATGGTGAAATCGGTTGAAATTTATTTAGTTGAAACATTCTTCGATGGTTTAAAACTAGATTCGGTTATTCCGTGGCATGAGAGGCCGAGTACCTTAAAAACAGCATTGTTTATAGCAATACAGTATGCAAACAGACTGAGATTCATGAGCAATGAAACTTTGCTCAGAGCATTTTTCACCATTCAAAATCCAACAAGTAATGCGTGTCCATCAAATTACGACCTTTTAAACAGTCTAGTTGACTCATCAACAATAGACAGCAACAAAAATATCACTGGAATATTGGATCAATTTCAATTCAGTAGAGAGCTTTCGAGCACGGAGGTTACACAATCGCAAGCAAATTCATCACTAATGGGAGCACTTATACATTTGACAGATCCTAAAACCTCTCTTTCTGATTCCAAGTTTCTATGTAGTTATCAGATATCGAATCCGAATTTCTGGGCGACTGTACCGCATTCAAAACATTCTATTTCCTTCTCATCAGACAGGAAACAAATTTTAGTTCCAACATCAGATCAACCTATTTTGAACGAATTTAAGATTCGAACTGCAAGAGAGTATGGTTTCGAAACTGCTTCCAAATTACAAAATCGAGCGGGAGGTGATAAATCGTCGAGAATACGAAAGAAACCTCAGTTCGGACTCTGTTCGATTCTCAATTCGATGTTCAATGCAAATATTCTCATAAACTCCTTTCTCCATGGCTCAAATATGCAAATCAATTCTCAACTGAAAATTCCCCCATTGTGTTACGACATTCAGAAATCACCAGTCCTGTTCTTTATACTTCAATGTGCTCTTATCATTTCTAACTTCAGTCTGTCGGGAAATATTTGTGACGTTTTTAGAAGCACAGCTTATTTGAGCCATGAAAAATCCAAACCTTTTTTCCAAGAAGGAACTACCCACCTAGACTCCCAATCAGTCTCTGACAATTCCAAAAGTTCACCCAATATTGTCCACCGAGATCCTCAACGATCCCTGTCTATCAATTCCAACTCACTTGAAAGATGAATGTTGGAAACAAATGATATTCATAACAATCTTTTCAAATTCTTTGAAGGAATAAAAAGCAATGATGGGCCACAGTAGTATACTTTTTGGACCAGTTCAGAATATGATCAATAAAGTGATTGCCATCTGACTCAGGAATATCTTTGGCTCGAAGGAAATATCTGCATTACAATCAAACGAATACAGTCAGACCAATGACAACGAATTAAAATCAAGACCAGCAAGTGCTATTCCGTATTTTATCAGTATGAAATCAGCAATATCAACTCCGTAGAGCATCGTTCAACTGAATCATCAAATAAGCAGGAAAATATTGTCTCATAGTTCTCAAGTTAGTATAAGTTAGAATAACCATTGACGTTTTAGATTCTAAGTGAATTGTTTCCGGCAGTTGGAAATAAGACATGTTGCAAGGGTAATGATCGGATCATCAACCGATAGTCTAAGATGGATGATCTTCAACCGATTATATGAGCCCAATTTTTGAACCTGCTTATTATATCCTTAGCTTTGATCCGTTTCGAAATTTCTGTATCTCATTCTATGTTATCTTATCAAATTCAAGCTACCGAACACTGTAAGAGTGTTATGGATGAGGTTGTAGTTAAAATATTGAATAGTTTCAAGTTAGGCAGTAATGTTAAGAGTGTTATAGATGTTAGTAGTCTTATAAATGATATTTCTAGATCTTAAGGAATGGGTTATGAGAGATTTTATGCCGAACATTTGCGTGCATTGAGATGAGCAGTACAGTAGAACCATTAGCACCGGATATCCCCAGTAAAAAGTCGTTTCTTATTCCACAATACCCTTCCTTCAAGAGAAATCACAAGTGGGAGCATGAAGATCTCTGTCGATTCCTCCTATCTTTCAACCTGTCTATCAACTATTCACCGTCGAGACTCATCTCAGAATTAATGTCAACAGACAGAATCAGCTAGCCCATAGTTGTTTCTCCCTCAACCACTCAAAAATCTTGTGAGAAGGCATTAATTGATTGGAAACTCCCTTTTTAGTGTTTTATTGGATCATTCAAAAGCAAATGACTAATGTGGCATTACTCCAATCTTGTCTTGATCCAAGTGAGTAATAGCCTCCGAGACAACACTCTAGGGACTCAGATTGCTAATCAATGTGCAACAGAAAATTGGCATAGCCCTACATCTCATTGCAATTTCCCTTATTCTCTGACAACTTCGGACACCCTATGACCCTGCACCACCCTTATGACTCAGGTTGTGCTTGCTATTCGTCTTGGGCCTCTACCAAGCATTTCAGGGTAGGGGTGTGATGTCGAAGCCATCTCTCTCATTCAAATTTTTTCTCTCTCAATACACACACTCACATTTTCAAGCATCTTTCCATCTTTTTCCAATTCTCAAATCTCTCAACCTACGGATCAAGATCATGATGCGCACGCTTGTGGAACATCTTCCTGTATACCTCCACTCCAATAAATAGTTCCCAATAATGATCGTTCTGTACACCTTGATGGCGTAGAAAATGGCTTTGGAGATAAAAACATGCGTGCCGCATATAAGCGGGTATGAGCGTGACCGAGCGTGTTTTAGTACATAAGATATATCTAATCTCGGAAAAATATGTGACCTCAAGCGTAGAATAGGAACCAATGAAAAAACGCCAGATAGCTTCATATCCAAATATCAGAGTTCCCCTCCATGTCATGAGAATCACTGAAGCTATGGAAATTCTGTACGTTTTTCCAAGCGCAGCAGTCTGCTAGACGGCATTGTGCCGCTCGGTTGTGCTCGCTCTCGGCGGCGAGTTCCTATTTTTTGCATCTCTTAAGAATCTAATTTAACTCAAATTTCAAGTATTTATCTCTTCTGTATAATTCTTCTAAAGTGGTCACATCAATAAATTGTCTAGATTTCCAAGTTTTTTTGACTCATCAGATACTTTCTTTTCTCCTTCTATTCAAATTATACAACTACTCACTGCTAAGGATGGAGATTGGGTAAGGTATGACTCTCTGAATTTTCATTTGAAGAATTGTCTGAGAAACGCGCCATTATTTTCAAATTTCGAAATCTCAACTCACCCTTTTGTTAGACTGGTCCCGAGCTTTTCGCGGAAACGCGAGGCTCAAAAACAGTCACTCATCGGATTCAATATCCGACGTTACATCATTTTGACTGAAATCGAGGCCGAGCCCCATGCTCATGATCAAAAAATACTGAAAAACGATTATTCCAATCCTTTTCACTCATGCACGAGCATTGTGCGAGTACCACAGTACCATTTTCAGGTACCATTCCTAATTTTGATATTAGTGGAGTCTCGGCACGCACTTTCATCTGATATGGCACTTTTCTTGCTTGGATGCGATACTTTGCAGTATTTAGTGTGCGATAACCTAGCAAAGACTCTCGAATTTTTCGGTTATGAAGAACTGACCTATCATTTGGAATTCATTAGCTTACCGCACAGGACTCAACAAACCACGCAGCTTGAGCAGACAACCACGTGCTACTGACTGCAGCTGAAGATCGTCATCGTTCCGGAGAGAGATTTGTCCATGGACAGCGAGGGATGTGCGCGCGCCAGTCTCACTCAGTGGTTAGGTTGTGTCCGAACTATTTTGCGCGAACTAAGTGTGTTTGGAAAATTAGACGTTCTTACGTGAATGAACGTGACTCATTACATGTTAATCGAGCTCATGAGTAGATATATTTATATTTTTAATAGATCATTGGCCATTGAAAGTTATGCGGACTCACCTCATAGAGAATGATGGATGAGGTCAATTGACCATGATATCATTGTATGGTTTTATTTTGGGATGAATTCACGAACATCTATGGTGTGCAGTATGGTCTAACGTTGAAGTATGGGCTATGGGACGAATGTCCAAGAGTATGATTTGTATATTGTATGCATAAAGTGCTCCATGAGTGCTCAATGGTCAACCCAAGAGACCAAGTGAATTGGTGAAAACCATGAGGTGGAATCACCTGAAATGTGCCTCAAGTGCAAAAACAGTACAGTGAAGTGAACCCTCCCATGAAGAATTTTAGAGTTCGAAAGAACTATGGATTCTATATGAATTGATATAGAATGAATTGTATGTCTGTATGAGTGACCGCGTTTCAACTCTTTCCAGGGAATACAATCTAATTTTTTTCGAAATTCATATTATCTAAGTCATGTTTGATCTTAATTATTGATTAATGATCTCTCTGATTAGAATAATTCCCTTTCTTCTCGAATATACTGAGCAAATGACTTTATCCCTTTAGTTTTCGGACCAGATTGAGAGAGGTAGGTTTCCTAGCTGGTACGCCAGCCGGCTACCCAGCGTCTGGGGGAGAGATGTGACGGCCGAGTCATTCCGTCTTTCTCTCTCCCTGGGCTGAATATTGTACTAATAATAATTTATGTTATAGGACAAGCACGTGAAGAGTTGCTGCATAGTAAAAGCAGATGAGAGGGAGAGACACAGAGAGATGGCACCGTACTAAGGCCCGTATTTTAAGCCGTCCCTGACGCACGCTAATGCTGCTCCGGCCAAAAGCATTTCCCTATACATTCCGTCGCGTCGTGACGTTTCGGAGCGCTCGCACGCGCCAATCGAGCTTGTTACCATGCGCGTTGTCCACGCCACCCGGAGCCCGTCCTTAGCATAATTCAGCTGGGGCTCCGGTGCATGCATTTCATATACCCTGTGCCGTGGTCTATGACCAAAATCATTATCGTCTGGGACAATTGCAAGCTGCTCGAACGTCGTGAGCTGCGAGGGCCGGTGCCCGATCTGAGGTCGAGTGACCATCCTGCGTCAAGGCCATTGACATCGTAAGTGCCTCTCGCAAATGTCTCTCTCCTCTTTCTAGGCTCATAGATTGTATTCTCCCAGATAATCGTGCTCGAGCTCGATTCACCCTAACGGTCAGCGGAACGATTTGTGAATAGTTTTCTTGGATATATGCCCTTTCATTCTTAATTTCAATCAAGTGTGTGCTCATTCCATTCTCCCCTCTCCAGATTTTTTGAGCGATTACAGCAATCGCTCACTCCTTGAGCTTCTCAAATGAAAGCAGGCTTTTCCTGCAAGTGACAAGTCACCAAAACCGTCATAATACTTCCGAAATCTTCTGTTGCGGTTCTGGCGGATGTAAAATTTCTACTCCAACGGAACTCTTTCGGAGCTGTTCTCAGAGCTTGTATAGAAGCCTCATCAGGACCCTCTTGGAGTCTTATTAAAATTGTGTCATTGTCTGGTATCAATACGAATATTAGATTGATATCTTATGATGAGTATCTTAGGTTGAGAATTTTTTTTTCTTTTTTTCCACTGAGGAAAGTTTCTTATTTTGATAACTCCTGAGAATGTACCACTTTTATGTCTTTGATTATGTCATTCTCTAATGCAAGTCCACGAACGGAGTGATAGACAATAATTGTCACAACTCGTTCCTGGGAAATGTCGACATTAGATATTGTTCTTGGTCCTCCTGAACACATGTGAAAGGAGACGGAGATTTTTGTGATTATCGTTTATTGTAAAAACACATGAGGAATACATATCGCACTATTCTTATGCTGAGCTTAACAGGTGATAATCGACAGTATAGATATCTTCGAGGCAGGTGAAGCTTTGACGCAAGCTCAAAATGCAGTTTCGTCGCAAAGTTATTGAAATGGTTGTGAAGTTAGTCAATAGTTGCAATCTGTCCATCTTCAGTAGTGATACAAGTGAGGTACTTCACAGATGTGACTTTTATTCCCTACGTTAATAACAATGCATACCTGATCGATCACCACTGTGTCTATTGCATTGGGAACTGGGGAGATTGAGACAAGTTTCTGCATTTTTTGTGAAGGCTGGCCTCCAGCTTCTTCAGTTGTCACATAGTTACAAATCGTTACCTCTTTGAAGCTACTCTCATCAACGATGGAGTCAAGCAAGCGGACGTACTTGCCGTCTTTGGTGATCGCGAAAGAGTTGTTACGTCGTGAGCGACTTTGTCGAGCAGAATTATACAAACACCGATTCCTCACCATTTTACCGTAAACCCAACAATTTTCGGACAGCTTCGAGCTCTTAATCCATTGCAACGGGGTTCTCTTTTTATATCCGAAGTAACGCGTATCGAGGACTTTCTTGATAGTTTTGGCAATCTGACGATCTAGATATGAAATGAATCGCATAACAGATGACTTGACAGTGGGATGAATGCCTTGCTAAAGAATGCGTGCAGCGTGAGTGAAGCTAAGCATCCTGGCAAGTTGATGGATAACGCCGCGAGGAGGATGAATATTTTTTACCAAAATACCAAGACCATTTTCAAAGGCATATCCTGAATGCGCCCACAAAGGGCCACAATTGATCTTACTTTGGGCCAGATGAAGCCACTATTTTATTTCTTTTATTTCTATTTTTCTTTATAGAGATGAAGCAACTGATGGACATCATAACTCATTGCATGTTCACCGTACAGCCATTCCGTTTTAGTCACAAATTCGCGCAATAGTGTATCGTCTCGTTCTATTTCGGCTCTAGTAATTTCTCTTTGGAGAAGTATAGGAAGTACAGTAACCAATAAGGTCCAACGTTCAGCATACTCGCTGAATACAGGGAAAGTACCGAGGATAGGAACACTGTAGTATAAGATCCAATTCTCACATTCACGAGCCATCCACCATTGCCTGTGTACAAAAGATCGGCAGAGTCTATACAGCTGGTTAGGCACTTTGATTTTAGACATCATTCCATCAATCATACTAACAGCTCAACGAGGCAATGAGTAGGCTTTTCCGCGATCACCAATCCTTATCTCATCAAACTGCTTTCCTATGCCAAGATCAACAGGATGCATATAATCAGGTACCATCCCGAGATTATGTTGAATCTCAATAATGTCAGAAGCATTGATGGTTTTTTCACACCATCGATTAGAGTCTCAGCTTCCGGTCCGCCTTCATGAATTCGCATTGCAACTTTATGCATAGTTTTGACCGTCTCCGTTCTTGTGCGAGCTTTGGCTGGTTCATCTCTTATAAGATACTTCCAACTGTCTCCTTCCTCTTTCGTGCTTTTCGTCTTCCCTGTCTTCGTTCCTCTTTGACTCCCATGGAACAACTGTAATGCATGCATCTCTGTGTTTTCATCCCTAGGTCTGCCTGGTGCTTCAAGTACTCCTGAAAACTTGCAAACGAATGCAGATGCGCATTCGCGTTTCGAAGAAGAGATTTCAACCCAGCAGAATATTCACGATAATGTTCTTGTCCAGAGAATCTTTCAAGAGAATTTGGATTCACAGCCAAACTCTCAAAGTAGTACTAATATGCAGCCACTCAATCCGGAAATTATCGATGCACAGCCAATGGGTCAAGGAGGTGCAGATGCACAGTCAGACGTTCCAGAAATTATTGAGGCGCAGCCAGTCACTCAAGACAGCAATGAGACACAGCAAGTCGATCCAAAAAATGTTGATGCCTAGTCAGTCACTCAAGGAAATATCAGTAGACAGCCTGTGAATCCAGGAGGTACCAATGGACAGTCAGTCATTCCAGATAACATCAATACTCAGCCTACCCAACAAAACCGCCCTGCGCAGCAAAACAAACGCCAAAGCTCCTCCAACCTTTACCGAAGATCATACCGATCCCAAAGAGGTCCCCCATGACGGCTGAAGAGAAAGAAATGGGACGCGAGCGTTCTCTTCATTCCAAAAGACTGCAATCCCGACCCCTATCAAAAAGCTGATGATCGTCCTTTCCAATTCATATACGTCGACAGAATTGAGAAAACCGCTGATGGGAAACGGGTAAAGAATCAATCCCATCTATCTCTGATTGAGGGGCCGCGTGGAAAAAGGGCCTAATGGCAGTTAGGCCCTTTTTCCCCCCTGTCGCTTTTTTGAACCTCCGAAGCATGATCTATGACCCCAAAAAACTCGTTCTTCGAAAACCCTTGAAAACCACCATGGATCGCAAAGGGCGTAAACGCCATTAGGTCCTCTTGTCAGCGACATGACGTCAATGGAGCTTTTCTTACGAATATTGAATTATTGTTTGAAGGAAATGCATGGAAAACTCTGCAAGAGACCCTTGCTTGGAACACATGTTCATTTCGTTTTGGACCCATTCTATAATCCTCGTGTACACTCCTGGACGATCATTTTTCGTCCAATACTGCAAGAAATGATTGTCCATCTATCCATCGTTGGAATCAGTCTTTCAACGACGGATAGCTATAAATTCTTGTATGCGTCTCGTACTGAAAACGCGTGTATTACCAAAAATCGATGCATAATATACCCCGGAAAGCAATGCTGATCTGAAGCTGCCAAGTTGGCTAGGCCGCGCGTCTAGTACGCGACTCTTTATACTGCGCTCTTGACTCTCATATGGTGACCTTCATAGCAGCAGGGGTTCTACCGTGGCAGCTCATATGTTTAGTCGACCGCGAGCGCGCAGCTCACCACTTGCTGTCCAGGGTCTTTTGATTCAAGATATAACTGCCAGTGCATTATGCACTGATGGAATCAACGAAATTTGATATCGAGTCGAGGGCGCGCTCAGTGTATGTGCACTAGTAGCTCTGGGCAGTTATATTTCGCAGATCAAGATCTCCCAGACGGCGAGTTGCGGCGAGTCGCGAGTTCCGTGTGGTCGATGACAAACGCTGCTACACACGCAAGAAATCCTATCACATCACGGAGATATACCATCACTCGACTCATCGGACAGTTTCAACGCTAAATTTACACAGAGTATTTTTCTTTCTTGTACGGACGGGCAAATATTCTCACATAGAGAGCCTGATATGGGCACACAAATCTCACAACAACGAATATATATTCCAAATATTGATAAAATATACATAGTTACATCAAATTCACAAAAAAGGCCTGATCACACGTTGATAACGAAAGCGAATATGTAAAATGGGCACGAATGGCATCATCTATTCCGGAGAAGGAATAACTGCAGAAGAAAATTTCAAGGAGGGCGTGACTGCAGAAGGAATTTTCGAAAAAGGGCGTAATTTCCATGATCATATTCCGGAAGGGCCTAAGTCCCTGGTGCAATGAGATAAAAAAGGCATTATCACCCTTCATGAAAGGCGTAATCAGGTACAATATGGAGAAAGGGCCTTATTTCTAATGGGAGAATTTTATAAAAATTCTCCAGAGCCCGGAAATGCTTTTTCCACCTGATATAACGATGGAAACATGTTGTTCCACCTTCAAATTAAGTGTTTTCACCCTTCCCTAGTGGGAAAAATTTCTTGTCATTTTCACATGACTGATGGAAGATTTTCGTGTCCATAGAACCGTGGAGCATGAAACGAATCACCCCCCCAGTAATCAGATATCTTTCAAAACATGCCCAGAAACACTCTCAAAGAATTTAAAGACGGTTGAACTTGATTTCGAAATTCAATTCCACTTTTCGTGAGGGAGAAAGGCCGAAATTTGACCCTAGATTCGGAAAAAGGGCGTAATTGCATTCTTCAAAATTGCTCTCAAAAGCTCAAAATCAAACTTCATCCCCCGGCTCGAGTTGGGGTATTCCGAGAAAGCTATCTTCGTCGAATTGAGTCAGGTCTACTCGTCCAAGTATGCCTCTGGCGGTTTTTATTGAGTTTTTATTGATTTTCTCAAAATGACTTCTTGCAATTAGGCCCTTTTTCCACGCGGCCCCTCAATTGGTATCGAGCATGTGATTACTTTTGAGTGAAAACAATCGCTAGGTCTTTAACCCTTTTCTATGAATCAATCAATATCTTACTCATATTCCATTCATAATATATTGATGCGAACACCTGTATTGTAGATATCTCGTGTCAATCGATATTATGGGTACAGTATGACATTGGAAGATTGGATAACCATCAGAGACACTTCAGAAAGTGTTATGGAGTTTACCATCGGCATATGTAGAAATTTGTGGGGAATAGAATCGCGAGACAGAGCCGTGATGGTCGCAGAAGCAAAACCTCGCCTCCGGAATCAAGTAAGGAAAGCCTTTACCCCCCGGAAAAAAGCTTATGCTTGGCGTAAGTTTCTGTAAAATATTGAACCCGGGTGCTGCTACTGATCATCTTTCCTAACAATTCTCTCTATTTTCAGGATGTTTCCAATTTTATCTTCGATTGGGATATGATGATGTGAGACATCACTAATAGAATCATTTTAATGATCATTTAAGGCGAACAGTGAACAATGAAATCATTTCGACCTTGAGAGATGAGAAGAAAGGTCAGAGGGAGAACTCAATGAATATCGTAATCTGTCCATGGCGCGAAGAGATTTCTAATCTTCACTGTGATGTGATGTGATCTGTGTGTGTGCGTTTGCGCACGCATTCGGAAGTATGAATACGAGTGACCAATCCCATGTAAGATCAGACAGTCAACAATTGCTCGAGTCTCAAATCTCTTCCAGGATGAAATATATGTTCCTTATCGTATCTTTTCAATACCCGGGATCATCTTCATCTCTTTATCTTCAACCCACCCAGAGTGGGAGGATAATTTTTGACAGTAATCACGTTTACTTGAGAAAGCTCGATAATCCTCTCGCCTTACCAATACGCACTAAGAGTATACAATTGTTGGGGCGAGGTGTTCTGAAGGAACCTCGGAGCCCATTCTAGCGTGGATAAATCGTGGGAAATGGAGAAGGGTTCACAATAACACTCACGAGATATAATGAAAAATAATAAATCACTATATTCTGTAAATTAGGTGTGGAACAGAGGGTAAAAAGAAGAGAGTCCGGAGAATCGCTTGCGCGGCGCGGGAATAAAAATAAGAGAGAAAAACTATTGCAAGAAATTAGAAAATAACTTGTCGCGGTCGGGCACCGGCGCGAACGCGAGATAGTATTTCGGACGCGACGACGCTCGAGCCGCACATCTTGCAAGCTCGACAGACCAACGGCTAACTACTGCAAGCCGAGCAATGAGCCCAGCTCGACGTGAGGGTTCTCGGTCGTTGCACTAGTCAGCCGATACAATTTTGGCCAATGAGGTGTCAATCATGAAATCATGCAAGAACGAGGAGAGAAATGGCAACGACCGAGGATCTCACATCGAGCTAGCTCTAAATATATAGGTATACACTCGAAATGCTCGCACGCACACGAACATACCGCCTCCTTTGCTTGCTCTAGGCAAGTAAAAAATCAAAAGTTTGTACAAAGCAACATTCGAGTAACAAGGTTATAAGCAAGAGGTAAGCGATATATTCGAGTGAGTTTGAGATGAAAAATGAATTCAATTGAACCGAAAAATTGAAACAAAATAACTGCCATATATCAACTAGGATATCGCAAAATATACCAAGGCACACAGCCACCTCAAAATAAATCTTTGAAACTATTCAACAAATCCTATAGCTCATAAGACTCAAAAAACAAAGACCAAAAAAAAAGAATTATTGAACAATCAAAACAACAAAAAAAAAAACTCGGTGCGCTTACAAAGTCCCTACAACTTCGGAACGAACGCAACAAATACAATCCAGTGTGACTTTGTCACAGTATAAATGCCCAGTTATACGGTGAGATAAATGAATGAAAAAAATCGTACTCCTCAAAATGACTCTAAATTGTGAAAAATTAACGCGAGTAAAGGGCTAAGCTGATCTCTTCCGCTACGCGCATCCAAGTATCAGCTGTCACCACTAAATAAATGATAATAAACGTGATTCTACTGGGAGTTACGATAACTAAATTGACAATGAATGCAGATCGTCAGACGAGTAATTTTGCGGGTGTTACGCAAGACGAGGAAATTGTGTCGTGAGATGTCGAATGATTCGCGGATCTCAATCAGAATCATTTTCTTCAGCCTGATGTTGCTCGCCGTCGACGTCCTCACGTTCTTCTGGCTCGGTCGGCAGTTTGATGAGTTTGCACAAGGCTCGAGTGCAGGTGGAGTTGGCGGTCTGGAGGTCGACCACTCGAACAAGCCCATCACTTCCAGGATGCAGAGCCGTGACCCGAGCCAGAGGCCATTTGGTCGGTGGTGTTTGTTCATCTTTGATCAGCACAATGTCGTCTACCCTCAATGGCTCAGTGGCATTGAACCATTTTGCTCGTTTCTGGTAGTGATGGAGTACTTCCTTCTTCCATCTGTCCCAGAAGTTGTTCCTCATGACTTGGATTTGTTGCCATCTAGAGATAATAGGACGTGTAAGATCAGTGTTGTCAAATGGTTCTGGAATAGCCAACATTGAGCGACCAGTAATCAAGTGTCCCGGAGTCAGCGCAACCAGGTCAGCGCTATCCGAACTGAGAGGACAGATGGGTCTAGAGTTTAGGCAAGCTTCTATCTGAGCCGTAAGGGTAGAAAACTCTTCATAAGTCAAAATTGAGTCTCCCGCAACTCGTCTAAGGTGATACTTGAAGCTTTTCACCGCAGCTTCCCAGAGTCCGCCGAAATGAGGCGCGCGAGGGGGAGAAAAATGCCATTTTACTTCTTCTTTTGCCAACAATGCAGCTACTTCAGTTGAAAATGATGATGCTTTCCGAAAAAGTTGTTTAAGCTCTCTACTAGCACCAGTAAAATTTGTGGCGTTATCGCAATACACATCCGAGCACCGACCTCGTCTTGAGATGAAGCGGCGAAATGCAGCCAAAAAAGCTAAAGCAGTGAGATCTGTGACAACTTCAATATGAATAGCTCTGGTGCACATACAGATAAATATAGCAAAATAGCCTTTTACGGATCTTGCACCTCGAGCTCGCGAGAATAGAACTGAAATGGGTCCAGCAAAGTCAACTCCAACAGCCTCGAATGGCATCCTAGGTTCAAGCCTGACAGCTGGTAGAGGAGCCATTTGTTGTACTAGCGGTCTAGCAGCGAAACGTGCACAATCCACACACTTACGTGTGACCCCTTGAACGAGCCGAACAACTCGTGGAATCCATGCCCAGCGAAAAAGATGACTCAACATGAGCTGATTGTTGCCATGAAGTAAATTTCTGTGCAGTTCCTGCACAAGCCTACGAATGATGACTGAATTGTTTGGCAAAATAATCGGATGGATTTCATTGTACGACAAGGACGAATTTTGCAGTCGGCCCCCCACTCGAAGGAGTCCCTGCGGGCAGAAAAATGGGACAAGACGTCGAAAATAACTAAATGCAGGCAGTTTTCCTTGACTTTCCATAGCCCGAATTTCTTTTGCAAAGTGATACTTTTGGATAGCCTTGAAAATTGCATTTTTTGCCGCAAGTAACTCTGTTCGAGTGAGGGAACCGTATGTACGTTCGGCACGAGCAAGTGAAGCGTTGATTTTCCATCTGAAAATATATGCAACAATCCGGTTGATTTTTGAAAAAGATGAGAACTTTTCCAGCGACTCAAGTACAAATGAATTGTTTTGATCCTCGAACGTAGCGTGAACGCGGACCTCCAAGGCTTGATCTGGCTCGATGTTGTTTTGAGATGGCCAAAATGCCTCTTCTGCCGTAATCCATGGAGGCCCGTGCCACCAGAGACTTGAATTTTTCAGATCCTCGACGGTCTCCCCCCGAGTTGCGAGGTCCGCCGGATTTTCACTCGTCGGAACATAGGACCATTTTGCTGAGGGCAACGACGTTTGAATCTCACTAACCCTGTTGGCTACAAAAGTTACCCAGCGTATCGGTTCACCCGCCAGCCAATCGAGAGTTGTTTTTGAATCTGACCAACAAAAAATCCGCGTTGCTTGATTTTGGAGCTGTCGATAAACATGATTAATCAAGCGTACCAATAAAACAGCTGCACACAGCTCCAATCGTGGCACGCATAACGTCTTTGTGGGAGCGACGCGATTTTTGGACATCAATAAAACTGACGAGTGACCTGGAATGACAAGGTAAATAGCAGCAGCGTATGCTGCACTTGATGCATCGGCGAAACCGTGTAAAACCCAACTAGTGTCCGAGCTTGTGTGTAGCCAACGAGGGATTCTAATCGAATTCAAATTTGGAATCTGTTCACGAAGTGCAAGCCATTCCTCAAATAATTTTCCATCAAGTGGTGTATCCCAGTCTATTTTTGCTAGCCAAAATTTCTGGAGGAGGATTTTGCACTGGACTAAAAAGGGCGCGAGCCAGCCAAGCGGATCAAATAACCGTGAGACTTCCGAAAGAACAATTCGCTTCGTTACACAAGTTGATTCAGCAGGCATGTCCACTTTGAAAAAGAACTCATCCGAAGCTGTGGACCATTTCAATCCCAAAGTTGACACGACATTTTCGATGTCCACGGAAATCTCAGACTCAGCTTCCGTATTAAGTCCCTGTAACAACTCAGCGTTATTCGCAGCCCATTTCCCAAGTGGAATGAGTGCACGTTGTAACATAGCAATTAGCTGATCCCGAGAGTCGATAGCAATTTCTAAAGTATCCCCCCCTCCAAAAATATCGTCTACATAGCTTAGCAAGAGCAGAAGTTTCGCGGCAAGTGGATATTCTTCGCCATATTTTTCAGCTAAATAAATCAAGACTCTAAGTGCGAGAAATGGTGCACAAGCAGTTCCATATGTTATGGTGAGCAAAGTAAAATCAAGGATTTTCGAGGAACGACCATCTCTCCACACGATACGTTGCCAGTCACAATCGTCAGGATGAATCAATACTTGCCGAAACATTTTGACGATATCGGTGACGAACACAAATTTGAAAAATCTCCATCGCATTATGATGAGGGTAATATCCTTTTGAAGTTTTGGACCAGGGAGCAAAAAATCATTGATACAATATCCATTACCTCCACGTTGTGATGCGTTGAATACCACTCTTATCTTGTTCGTTTCACGCCGAAAAACAGGATGGTGTGGCAAGTAGACCTTCGGTCGATTAGTCTCCTCAGCAAGCTGCATATGTCCAAGTTCCTCGTACTCCTTCATGAAGCCCGTGTATGCAGCGTCGAGATGTTGATCGCGCTGGCGTTTGCGTTCCGATCGTAGCAAGCAGGCAGCAGCAATGTCCCTCGAATCGGAAAAATCAGGAATTTCAACGTCTTGTTTGAATGGTAAGCGAACAATTACACGCCCTTCTGGTGTGGAGGACACCGTGGACTTGAAATATTCCTCACAATATTGATCATCGGGGGACACCGGTTTTTGAGGATGAGGAAGTTCCTCTACTTCCCAGAATTTTTGAAGTTTTTCTGATAGGGGGTCGGCGAGGGCAACATGAAAGGCACTACAAGAGGAATTTGAGCTGGCATCAGATGAGTTAGTATTCCCAGTAATGAACCAACCGAACACTGAATTTTGCGCCACAGGTTCATTAACCTTGCCCTTTCTCAAGCCTGGTAAAATTATTGATGCATAAACATCAGCAGCTAATACACAGTCAATTTTTTGTGGTGACGTAAAATGAGGATCGGCCAGTTGAAGGTGTCTCAAATGAGTGCAAGAATTGACATCGACTTTGCTGGCTGGAAGAACACGAGTGAGCTCATTCAAAATCAGAGCTGAAAATTCAAGTTGAAAATCGGAGCGTATGAGTGAGCGCAGCCGCATTGAAGTTTCTGAGCGGACAGTGAGTCCAGCTTCCCCCCCGAGAAAAGTCACATCTTGTGATACTTTTTTCAATGGCAAGCATAAGGCATGCGCTACTCGCTCTGTCAAGAATGATCTTTCTGCCCCCGGATCAATAAGTGCTCTAACTTCAAGTGATTCCCCGGATGGAGATTCCAAGATCACGCGGGCAGTTGCGAGCAAACAAGTTCTCCCAACTATCGCTGTATTAGCGACAATCTTTGGAGACGAGGTGGACGCTTTATCCGGTTCATCCGTCTTATTCTCGGGTTTCTTCGTATAAGCACCAGTGTGCAACTTCGTATGATGAGCACCTTTGCAAATTGAACAACGGTTTTTAGACTTACAGTCTTTGAGATAATGATTTGCACGTAAGCAGTTGATACACATGCGCTTTTGTTTCACGAGATCATAACGTTGCTTGACGTTCCAATTTGCAAAAGTCTCACACATATGAATGTAGTGCTTTTCTTTACAGCAAGGGCAAGTAGGTAAATTTTCCGAGGACGGGGCTGCTGATGAACCCGATTTGTTATTTGATCCTACATTGGCAACATTCACAGCAAGAGGATTTTTGGTACTGGTATTTTGAGTGGAAGAACGAGGTTTTGACGAGCTTTGATTTTGGTTTGATGCCGAGTTGAGTGCAGCATAAACAGCTGCTGATTCGAGCGCGCAAATACGGTTTTCAATAAATTTCAATAAGTCATTATAACTCGAGAAACCTGGCACTGACATCTGATTAAGTTCCCAAGCCTCACGAGTGCTAGGGTCTAATTTGCTGACGACACAGTACACGATAAAACAATCCCAAGTATGTACAGGACATGCGAGGTCTTTAAACCCTTGCACCGCTTGTTCTGCCTTGTTCAAAAGCTCATTGAGCTTGGCAGGTGACTTTTCTGTCAATGGTTTTAACGACTGAAGCGCGTGCATATGGGTGGTCATTCGACGCCGAGGATGGTCATAACGACGACAAAGTTTGTCCCAAGATGGTCTAAAATTTGTGCCTTCAGGCGGAGTACCTCTCAGCATCTCAGCTGCCGACCCCTGTACCGCGTCAAGAAGATATTGAATTTTGAGTCCATCACTATAAGCTTTATTCAACACAGCTGCTTCAAACCGAGGTTTAAAAACTTCCCAATCCTCTTGCTTACCTGAAAAAGTTGGCATAGCAATTGGAGGGACTGACTGAATTTCCGAAGCTGACTTGAGAAATCTTTCGAACTGATATGATTGCTGAGCTAGAATTTGTGAAAATGTGACTGGATCGGTACTACTATTCTGCATTGAAACATTTTGTTGTGTTTGAGCAAGGGGAGGCAGCCAAGACTGCAGTGTACCATGGTGTCGTGCCACTGCATCCTCAACTTCAGGAAAAAAATCGTCCTCAAAAAATTTATCATCGGGCAGGAGAGCTTTATGTGAATACGCGAACTCATAATGAGCTTTGAATTCTATCCAATAATCTGTTAGATCACTAAGTTTTTTCGAAACGTACGCAGCTTGTTTACGCTCTTGCTCAGTTGTTGACTTTTTAGCATTCTCGATAAAATTGGTGATATATCTCTTCAGGCGTTCTAACCTTTCAATTTTTAAACTTAATTCTGCTGCTGAAGTCTCAACCATGATTTGAGCTGATAACCCAACAACAGATCAGAAAAAATACTCTGCAAGTGAGTTCAATAAATTTTCAAAAAAAAAACACGTACTCAAAATGTACGTAAGATTAGAAAAAATTTTGACTAGATTGAGTAGGGGTGGTGACAAGACAAGGATAAGGATCAAGGTGCAAGCGAGGGTATTGTGCGTGGGAAACAAGGACAGATAGCACAAATATTACATATACATATATAGCTAGCCGCATATACAAGGGAGCACTATATCAGCTGAGCGTGGCTTGCTAGTTGTAGATTGCTGCATGCAAGTATGATGCTCGCCAATACGAGCATACCGCAGCAGCCGAGTCTGTCCACGCGACGCAACGAGAGCGAGAGAGACAGCGCGCAAAACGGCTGATCGAGTATATCGCGAGTATTGGAGCCAGACTCGGTGAGCAAGCCACGCAGCGAGGGGTAACGCACACGTATAAGAGCGCGTGTGTGAAGTATGCAGCTACTATAGCTGCGTCTAGAGCAGGTGGGGCGGGTGGGAGGGGAATGACGCGAGAGCGCGCAATTAGCAAGTTTGAATTTGGGTGGTGTGAGTGTATGTATAATATTATATATACGAGGAACGATACAGCACTCACCCGCCGCGGCTGGATTGCCGCGACTTCCCCTCTCCTCCTCAGCCCTCCTCGCTGCTCCCGAGGATGCCGGAAGGTGCTCGACGTCGCTGAAGCAGGACGCCGAGACGACAGCAACGTTGACCCGGAGCGCCGATGATGATGATGCGCGTTGCACACGGGTCAACTGCACGCTGCGACCGATTACTGTCGCAGGGCTGCTGCCTCCTTCCTCTCGAGCCTCGCCTCCTGACGAGGTGGTCTGCCGCGTCGTCGATCGCCTCTGCGCCGGTGCCTGGGACACCTCAAAAGGGCCCTGGTACTGGTGCTCACGTTTCAATGAATTGCAAGAGTGCGATGCAATTATTTTTGCACCAACACTATAGCACACAGCACTGCACAGACACTTTAGCCCGCGACACTCTCGAGTTTTCCCGCGCGCGCGCAACAATTTGCGATTCTCGCACACGACTCGATTTTCGCGAAAATGAAAAAACGGCACGATTTCCACCAAGCTCTGCTACCAAAATGTTGGGGCGAGGTGTTCTGAAGGAACCTCGGAGCCCATTCTAGCGTGGATAAATCGTGGGAAATGGAGAAGGGTTCACAATAACACTCACGAGATATAATGAAAAATAATAAATCACTATATTCTGTAAATTAGGTGTGGAACAGAGGGTAAAAAGAAGAGAGTCCGGAGAATCGCTTGCGCGGCGCGGGAATAAAAATAAGAGAGAAAAACTATTGCAAGAAATTAGAAAATAACTTGTCGCGGTCGGGCACCGGCGCGAACGCGAGATAGTATTTCGGACGCGACGACGCTCGAGCCGCACATCTTGCAAGCTCGACAGACCAACGGCTAACTACTGCAAGCCGAGCAATGAGCCCAGCTCGACGTGAGGGTTCTCGGTCGTTGCACTAGTCAGCCGATACAATTTTGGCCAATGAGGTGTCAATCATGAAATCATGCAAGAACGAGGAGAGAAATGGCAACGACCGAGGATCTCACATCGAGCTAGCTCTAAATATATAGGTATACACTCGAAATGCTCGCACGCACACGAACAACAATTTCTTCCACACGTTGACACAAGTCAATCTGGCTAGGAACGAGCTTGATGAAATATAATATGCATATAAATTGTCCAAAAACCATTCCTTTTCTGTTTCGTTCGTGAACTTGCATTAGAAAATGACATAATCAAAGACATTGAAGTGGTACATTCTCAGAAGTTATCAAAATAAGAAACTTCCTCCAATAAAAAAAAAGAGAAAAAAACTCTCAACCTATTTCTAAACCATTTTTCGGAAATCTTCCTTGCAAGTCCAAAACTAGATCAAACTCTGTCCTTTGTAGGTGTCGAAAAGCGTGGAATTCTCAACCTGACGATGTCCGTGAAATGAGTGATATTACATTCAAGTCTAAGATCAAAGTTCTGTGTAACTCGTAGCTCACAAATGTTGCGGAGATTTCTATGTTAAGTTGTGTTTTTGACTCATATTTCTCAGCTCTCTTACTGTGATATCTTACATTTCTACAATTCTGAAATTTTTCATTTTCATTATATTGGTTCTCGCCTTGTTTACTAGTGTGTCATTTATATATATATATATATATTAGGGTGTCCGTTATTTCCCAAGTTGGACGAAAGGCTTAGGTCGCCCTCTAGATCATCTTGTTATCACCAAAAAATGATATCCCAACCGCGACCGGTGCGAAGATCGACCTCTAAACCGTGCCTCTAGAGTCAGGGGCTCTTCCATATGGATAGTCCAGCGTAGCTTTTTTGAGGTGCTCGGACACTCGTAGCTATTGGCCACCGGCACCTCAATACGAGTCTAAACGGCCTCTGAGGTACTGTTTCCGACGTAAAATTTCATGCTGAATTCGAATTCATTGTTAGTTCTACCCTAAATGAGTCACCAGACTAGTTATTTGATGCTTTTCGAGGAGAAAATGGACTTCTCTACGCAAAAACGCCCTCATTTTCGTTGTTTCCGACCTCCTAAGAGCTAGGGGTGTTTTGGATTGATCATGTCCCACGTAAAATTGTATGCAGGATTTGAATTGGTTGTTGGTTCTAACCTAGGGGAGTCACCAGACTAGCTGATTAATATTTTTCGATAAGAAAGAGGTGTTCTCCACGCAAAAGAGCTCCCATTATAGCTGTTTCCGATCTCCTGAAAGCTACGGATATCTCAAAACAATCATCTCTCACGTGGAATTGTACGCTCAATCGATATTCATCATTATTCTTCTCCTAGAAGAGTCGCCAGACTAGCTAATTCATGATTTTCGAGGAAAGAATGGATTTTCCCGAGTGTAAAACCCCACCTTAATGGTATTTGATGGATTCCGTTCAAAAACGACCCATGAAAAATAGTGATGTCTTGGATCGGTATCTCGTAAATTTAAATCGATTCTGTGGTCCAAAATATGGAGTCACTACCCACCGGGTGGTCCCAAAAAATTTCGGAGACGCTTGCGGAGCTATTTCTGTTTCGCTTTTTGATTCCACCGAAGCATAAAAATCATGATTTTTTTTTACTAAATTGAACATATCTCGAGTTTGGGTCAAGATAATGCAACGCGGTTTCCATCATTCGAAAGCTCTTGAAGAAACCTATCGAAAATGACCTCAAAAATTTTCGTTCAGCTTTTTCAGGCCCTGATCAGGCAAAATCCGGAAAAATCAGGCAAACCTGATCATCTCAAACAGCATTTTTCTCAATTTCTCAAAAATATGATTTTTCATGCAAAATCGCACGATCTTTAAGATGGAACTAGTCCATAGTTGATTTTTCACGGTGATATGAGTCTTTTAGTCAATTTTCTGATTTTCCATCCTCCAACCAATCAGAAAACAGATATTTCTGCGCATGCGCGTGGTTTGCCGAATTCGTGAGTAGTTTCAATCGAAAGCTGAGGGGATTTTCTTGAAAATGACCCCTTGCAAAAGTCAATTACATGTTCCCAGTCAGGAACTATGGCAACTTGATTGAAAAAGAAGGATAGCCAGAGCGAGATGACCTACCTATCGTGAACCAGAGTCTTGAGACCTTCTCTTGCATCCATGCTGTCAGTTGTGTTAATGATCTCGATGTCTAAAGAATCGTGTATCTTCAGTTCCAGTCGAGCAAATGTAGTTCTACACTAGGTCATTTTGAAGGGAATTTCTTCAGCTTTTGATTGACACTACTTAGAAATTCGGCAAACCACGCGCATGCGCAGAAATCTCTGTTTTCTGATTGATCGGAGAATGAAAAATCAGAAAATTGAACAAAAAATGCATAACACCATGAAATATCAACTTCGGGCTATTTCCATCGCAAAGACCATGCAATTTTGCATAAGAAATCAGGTTTGCCTGATTTTTCCGTATTTTGCCTGATCGGGGCCTGAAAAACCTGAACAAGAATTTTCAAGGTTATTTTCGATAAGATTCTTTAAGATCTTTTGAATGGTGTGAACCGCGTTGCATGATCTTGAGCCAAACTCGAAATATATTCAATTTAGTAGAAAAAGATCATGATTTTGATGCTTTGGTGGAATCAAAAAGCGAAACAGAAATAGCTCCGCAGGCGCCTCCGAAATTTTTTCGGGAAAGATGAAGTTTCCACCCACCTCTTGGTGAGTGGAAACTTCATATTTTGGTCCACAGAATCGAACTAAAACCACGAGAAACCGATCCTAGACATCACTATTTTTCATCTGTCGTTTTTAAATGGAATCCATAATTTCTGACCTCCTGAGAGCGACCGACATCTCACAAGGATCATCTCTAACTTAATAATTGTATGCTGGATTCAAATTCATTGTTAATCACCAGAAAAATCACCAGAGCAGCTCGTTCATGAGTTTCGAGGAGAAGATGCATTTTTCCGCCTGGAAATTCCCGTGATACCTCCATTCTCGACCTCCTAAGTGCTAGAGCCGTCTCAACAATCTCCTTTTCAACATGAAATTGCACTCTAGGTGCGAATCTATTATCAGTTTACCCTCAAAGAGGCCAACAGAATAGCTCATCAAAGTCATCTCACGCAAAAATGGAACTTCCCGTATTGAAATTACAGAATTGTCACTGTCCGTAGACAACTGACAGCAACGAGTGGCTTGAGGCGACCACTTGAGGTTGAAGATATTCGAGTTGATCCGAATACTTGCCCATCATTCATCACGAACGTGACTTGATCAAATCATTTTCCGGAGAGTAAAATTCTATGCCGAACCGTTTTCCACTCATTCTCGGCATCGGAATACTCTCCACAGTGAGGAACCAATACAGATGTGGTCGCCCAGAACCTATATAATTGAGGGGGTGGGTGGAAAAAGGGCTCAATTCCAAAAATGTCATTTTGAGAAAATCAATAAAAACTTAATAAAAACCGCTACCGACATAATTGGACGAGTTGACCAGACTCATTTCGAAGAAAATAGCATTTCTAAAATAGCCCAACCCGAGACGGGGTTTAAATTTGATTTTGAGGTCTTTTCAGCAATTTCAAAAATGCAATTACGCCCTTTCTCCCAATACAGGGTCAAATTTCGGCCTTCTTTCCCCACAAAAGGTGGAATTAAATCTCGCGATCAAGTCCAATCGTCTCCAAATGGTTTGAGAGTGTTCCTGGGCATGTTTTGAAAGATATAGGCAGCCCCCGCTATCCGCGGTTGATGTGTATAAAGAGAATGTCGCAAATACCAGGACTTTGGCCTTACGGGAAAAGTGAGGTTACGTATTCGTATGTGGATCTGTGAGTGAGCAAAAAATCCAAACATCATCTTCAATCAACAAATTCATGTAAGAAGCCTAGCGAGTTGACTCATAAATGGAAGATACGGAGTAACAGTATGATACGATTGAAGAACTACTGGAATTCACTCGGGAATCAGTTGGAAAAATCTATTCACGAGCGTGCGGATGAAGAGCTCAGACACTTTTGACTAGCGAGATTGACAAACATACAATCTCTGGGGAGTGGCCATGGGAAGTTCTAAGAACTTCAGCCATTTTCCTAGTGGCAAGCAAATTCGACAATTCTTCCGAAAGCCTCAAAGTTCATTGTCACGTTTTTTAACTGACGAATATGCGTTCTTTCTACGCACGATGCCATGAGTAGAATTCAGATAGTACACAGGTACACTGATAACTGTATCGTATAACAAATTCATCAGTTTTGGGAAACAATAACGATATCAACACCCTCGAAATGATGAACACTCAATCACAAAATTGGTTTGGAAGAACACATTTGGATGAAATCCATCGAAAATTCATGTTTCATGAGCTAACTTATCTCGAAGATCCAGATCCAAACCGCAAATAAGCGAGTCAGGGCAGCGCAAATACCGGGGAATGCCGCAAATCAGAAACCGCAAATAAGCGAATTCCGCGAATACAGGGACCGCGAATAGCGGGGGCTGCCTGTATCTGATTACTAGGGGGTGGTTCGATTCATGCTCCACGGTTCTATGGCCACAAAAAGCTCCCTCCAGTCGTGTGAAAATGACGATAAATTCTCTTCACTAGGGAAAGGTGAAAACACTCAATTGGGTGGTGAAACAACATGTTTTCATCGTTACATTAGGTGAAAAAGCGTTCCCAGGCTCTGGAGAATTTTTATAAAATTTTTCTTCGGTAATTAGGCCCTTTTTCCAGATCCGCCCTCACTTACGCCCTGTTACGGAGTAATGACGCCTTTTTGAATCTTTTCAGTCAGGTACTTAAGCACTTTTTCAAAATCCTGTTAGGTTAAGCAAAAAATTAAGCTCTGCTTTTGAAATTTTATCACAGCAGTTACGCCCTTTTTACATCCTATCATCGCCCTTACGCCCTTCCATTGTGCAGATGAAAGGGCTTAATGGTGGTTACGCCCTTTTGTCTGCCAGACGGTTTTTGGGGTCTTACGAAAACGGATTTCGGAGGGTGGTAGACCTTGGTATTGGGGCTCAAAAAGAGCGATGTCCGGAAAAAGGGCATAACGGCGGTTACGCCCTTTTTCAACCCACCCCCTTAATTGCAATCCTCCCTGCTATCTTCAGTGATAGATATCCAAGCACACCGCCATGCATCAATTACTTTCCCCGATCTGATGCGTCTCGATGCGTCGACGATGAAGCGCCATTGTTGCAAATACGTGGGTCTATTGTAGATTCACCCTCATGGAATAAGATCTAACATCAGATTCATATTCAACCGTATTAGTCGCCAATCGATATTCTTGCTTGTTACTCGATACAATAAATAGTTTTTGATGAATAGAAGCGATGAACACAGTTGACTATGTCCCAATCTCATCAGTTAGGTGGTGATCTGTATTTGCTAAAAAATTATTCACCTCAGATTGTGGGTTATAAGTTACCCACAAATCATAAGAGTTTACTTCTTCAACTGAAGATGGTCGAGGAAGAAATTGACTGAGATTGAAGTCACCTAAAGCCACTCGTTACTGTCAGTTGTCTGCGGACAGTGCCTATTTTGTAGTTCCAATACGGAAAATTCCATTTTCGCGTGAGAGGACATTGATTAGCATATCTGGTGCCCCTCCGAGAGGGAGATGATAATAGATTTGAATCTAGAGTACAATTCCATGTTGGAAAGGAGATAGTTGAGACGACTCTAGCACTTAGGGGGCTGAGAATTGCGGTAACATGAGGATTTCTAGGTGGAAGAACGCATTTTCTCCTCGAAAATCATTAACTCGCTGCTCTCGTAATTTTTCTAGACTCAAATTGAGAATGAATATGAATTCAGCATACAATCATTACTGGAGAGATGGTCTTTATGAGATGTCGGTAGCTCTCAAGAGGTCAGAAATACCAGTAAGGTGGGGTTTCACGCGTGGGAAAATCCGTTCTTTTCTCGAAAATCATCAATTAGCTAGTCTGGAGACTCTTCTGAAAGCAAAATAACGAAGAATATCAATTGAGCGTACAAATCCACGTGAGAGATGATTGTTGTA
This sequence comes from Eretmocerus hayati, assembly GCA_029851415.1. Taxonomy (NCBI): domain Eukaryota; kingdom Metazoa; phylum Arthropoda; class Insecta; order Hymenoptera; family Aphelinidae; genus Eretmocerus; species Eretmocerus hayati. The sequence goes on from CM056743.1 coordinate 86,216,905, forward strand.
AGATATCAGTAGCTCTCAGATGGTATAATGGGAGCTTTCTTGCGTGGAAAACACTTCTCACTCCTCAAAAAACATCAATCAGCTAGTCTGGTGACTCCCCTAGGTTAAAAGCAACAACCAATTCAAATCCTGCATACAATTTCACGTGGGACATGATCAATCCAAACTACTCCTACTACTAACTAGTCCGGTGACTCATTTAGGATGAAACTAACAATGAATTCGAATTCAGCGTGAAATTTTACGTCGGAAACAGTACCTCAGAGGCCGTTTAGACTCGTATTGAGATGTTGGTGGCCAATAGCTACGAGTGTCCGAGCACCTCAAAAAAGCTACGCTGGACTATCCATATAGAAAAGCCCCTGACTTTAGAGGCACGGTTTGAAGGTCGATTTTTGCACCGGTCGCGGTTAGGATATCATTTTTTGGTGATAACAAGATGATCTAGGGGGCGACCTAAGCCTTGCGTCCAACTTGGGAAATAACGGACACCCTAATATATATATATATATTTCAAATTCTGGGAAATGGAATATGCACAATGATCATCAGGAAAGAGGTCAATCTAATTAATAAGGGTTGATTTGAGAATAATTATAGATTTATATGCTGATTTTAAATGAGATAATCCAAAGGTAACAACGATAGATTTCATATACTGAATTTGAATGAGATGAATCAAAATTCAACAATGATAGACTCTTCTCCGACTTCCAATTATATTGAATCTCAATCCTACTCCAGGATATCTTGACTCGCAGAGCTGGAAATCCTCGAGGATGATGGACAGGTTGATTTTTTGCACGTACTAGTGGTGATATTGAGCAGATTCGATTATCGTTTCCTGATTCTGACCTTCTCCGCAGTAGAGGGGGGGGGGGGGATTCGATGTCAGGTCATAAGATGAATCCCGCATCTCAGGTTATCACTCCACCAGCATCAGCTCATCAATTGATATTTGTAGAGCTACTGGCCCAGTCCTCAGGGTATGGAACACCGATATCCCAGCTTCGCGATTACAATAGGCATCTTGCATTTTTTTGAAGAAAGGTATGGCGAATTCGAGCAAATCGAGATAGGTAGGGTGCAACTGGAAAAAAAAATCCCCAGAAATTTTTTTCATCTCGCGCAGATTGTTTGAAAGTCTGATGACTTGCGCTGTGTGACGTCAGTCCGACAAAGTCGTCGACTGCCAGTATGGTATGGCGTCTTGCAATCACTTTGATCCCTCCAGAAAAAGGTTTGGCAAATTCGAGCAAATCAAGACAAGTATTGTGCAGTTGAAGAAAAAATCCCAAAAATTCTCTTTGTCTTGTGCAAATTGTTTGACAGTAGGATGACTTGCACTGTGTGACACAATCGTCTGACTTTCAAACAATTTGCGCAAATTGTGAACAAAATTTGGGAATTCCTTTCTAATTGCACACTACTCATCTCGATTTGCTCGAATTTGCCAAACCTTTTTTTTGGGAGGTCAAAAAAAAAGCAGTATGCCTATTCTTGAGGCTGTATAGGAATCTGGAAACTCTTGTGCGTCAATCTGTCAGAGGAGATTCCTTCTGATTGATTGATTGATTCCTTTCATTCGTCCGTAGACAAAAAGTATCCCATTGCATATAGGTACATACTTTGTGCGTCGAAAATACAAATTACATGGAATCGTATCTATTTGGTCAAGGATTCCTCTCACATATATCACAATTCGTGACTAGTCAGATTGCATGGAATGCGCAAGAATTCCACAAAAATGTGAAGGAAACTAGAACTTGAGACATTTCAAAAGTCAAGGGCCCAACAACGTATCACAGAGTACTCCAGTCCAGTGACAGAAGGTCACATTTACTTAACCTTTCGATCTAGAGTGAGTACCAATGGAAAAACAAGGGGAAAAGCCCAGACGTATCGAAGATCAGAATATTGCTCTTTTTCCACGTCAATCCTCTGGGAGGGTTGACTTATCTTGATGAATCCTCCCAAATCCTGCTCAGAGAATGAAATTTTCTGAATCTGCAGAACGCTTGAAGGAAAGAAGTTCCAAAAATGAGCACACTGGGCTTGGGAAGATCTTCTTCCATACTCCAGTCTCATTCTAGGCACCTCGAGTTCTTGATCTTGTGCATCGCCCCGCACAGGGCGCTAGGATTGGTGCCTGGTAAGCATTGCAGACAAGTCACCAGGTTCCCTCATATGCATAATCATTATACATAATGATGCCTGCAAAGTACATTCGCCGCAAATCAGTACGCAACCAATCCAAGCTCTCCCTGAACGGAGTGATGTGCTCATCCCTCTTAAGATCAAATATGTATCTAACAAATGAATTGTTCAGTCTTTGAATAACTAGGATCGACAGTAGCATGAAATGGCGGAGACTTGAATCACTTGACTGAAGTACACATTTGTTGAATTATATTTGCAGTGCAAAGTTCACAATGACAGGAGTCATACGCATCGTATACTACTATCAAGTTTCATGGACCAGATTCCTGCCTATTGGCTTTACTCTGGTCACCCTCATGGGTTGGTGGCAGAGTTTACTGGTTTGAAGGGCGGACATTACCGGGACGAATCGACATTCACGATCTCATATCGCCAATTACCTTTTTTGGGGATCAGAAACCAGCTCATGACCGATCCCTTTCCTCGGTCGAGAACTTGCAGTTGGCTCTCCTGGGTTCGGTATAGAGCTCAACCCTATCGAAAAAAATCAGCTGATTTATCAGCTGATTCATCACCTGCCGGATCAGCTGACTAATCAGCTGATGAATCAGCTGATTTTTCAATATTTATTTGTTACTGGCCAGTGGAAAATCAGCTGATTAATCAATTGATAAATCAGCTGATAAATCAGATGATTTTCCAAAATTTATTTATTCAAAATATTATTATTTGCCCATTTCCTAAGCTATTAATCCCATTTTCTGTGTGGTTTATTATCATAGATGTAATGAGAAAAAACGTAATTGGGCAATTGAAATTTTGTACTTACCGGGATTTGAACCTCGTCCTTCAACTTTGTGGACACGACACCTAGCCAACTGAGCTATCGGGGATGTATCGATTCAGAGTACAAAACACGTATATGGGGCTCTCCTTCGTTGGGCTGAACTTAGAGTGTTACCAATAATGTTTATGATGAATAAGCATGCGTACTCACTTGATTAGCTTGGAGAACTATTCATCTTGGGGTAAAAGTACCTAATTCGCCCCATGTGTATAATTTCCCTCCACATCAGATCGTAGAAATGAGCTCTCGCAAGACTTGGCTCCCGATTTTCCTCCAAGTCACAGTACCTTTCATAAATAATGGAAGATGTAGGGTCTCAATAAAACAGAGATATTTTCAATATAATTTGATTCACAGGAATTTTGAGAAAAGAATCTTGAAGATCACGAATATACCTATAGATTCATGTATTTGTAACATTCATTGCGCCCTTTTTGATCACCCGTGGTCAACGATGAAAATCCAAAAAATTCCTTCTTCAATCAATTACCTACGACTTTGGCTGGAGTGATCCGATCACAGAAAATTTTCATAGTATCTTGTAGATCTTTTCAAAACCTACACTTCCCCTTCCTTGAAGCTCTCTTTACGACCTTTGCTGTCCAAGTAAGGAGCTTGGGAAAAAAACGTTGTATTACTTGGACTGCTTAAAGAGTTACCGAAGCTGCTTACTGTTTTATTTCCCCTTGCGCCACTTTTGTGCAAAAATTCATCGAAAAAATATCATGGCATATGATTCCGACGTAAAGTAATCTCATCTCCCAGAATAATTCATCAGATTATGCCTTGAATGTGATCTATAAGGGCAAAACATGAAATTAATCAATTTTTCCAATGAATTTTGAGAAACCGGGGTTGCCTTTAATCCAAGACACAATCTGACCAAATATTCTGAAAGATGAGATTATTCTAGCTCAAAATCATATGCCATAATATTTTTTTGATGAACTTTTGCGCGAGAATAGAGCAAGGCGAGACGAAACGGGAGCCAACGGCGATATCTCCATAAGCAGTCCATGTGATACAAAATTACCTTTTCAAGCTCATTTTAGGCAGGAAAGGTCGTAGAGAGAACTTCAAGAAGAGAAAATTGTAGATTTTGGAAAGATCTACCAGATCCCTTGAGAATTTTTGTGATCGGCTCACTTCCGCCAAAGTTGTAGGTGCCAACCATGGTTGAAGGAGAAATTTTCTAGCTCTTCATCGTTGACTACGGTCATTCAAAAAGGACGCAAGGAATGTTTTGAACACATGAATCAATAGATTTTCTCGTGATCTCCAAGATGCTTTTTTTCAAAATCCCATACGTCAAAGTATATTGGAAATATCACTGTTTTAGTGAGACCCTATTTGATCCATTATCCATGAATGTACTGTAAGTTAGCATGTCTAAAAGACGTCTCCAGTCTCGGCATAGAGTGGTCTCCTGAATGAATCAATATGAAGATAAAAGTACCAATTAAGGGACACTTTTTCATAGGTATCGTGCTTACATTGGAATTCCGTCTCTCACAGAGTAGTTATATCGTTTCCTAGTGAATCATTGGATAGATAACTGTCTGTAGAACAAGCTCAATTTTTTTCATGAGCTCCAATGCAATAGAAAAAATATAATAAATCAATTACTGGGGCGTGGTAATGTCCCAATGGTGGGCCACCTATTTGAGCTATGCCTGTATGATGGGACACCCGAGTTCCAGTGGTGGGCCACGATACTTTGCGCACATATTATTAGCATACCTAGTAGGCTGTATTTCTCCATTCTCTTAACCTTATGTGGATTAGGTACTTTTCACTCATGAAAGATAGTAAGGGGACTAGGGCGGGTTTAGCACGGTGAACTGGCCCCTGCCAGATATGGCACACGGAGTAATTTTCCCCACTTTCTAACACCCAAGTGAGTGGGGAAGAAATTCCTTAGAACCCAAGGTCGCCCCTATTTTGTACGGCACCTAGAAACCCTTTAAAAAGCTGAAATCGATGTTGCATCAATTGAATTGCATTATATCGCATTTCGATGAATAGTTTCGAATTTCCTTCGTGAATCCTTGAAATTATTCCAAATAACGAAAAAAAAATATTTCCGTAACCGCAACTTTTAGTTCAGGTCTCTAAAACAATTCCAGAAAATTGAAAAGTTTTTGACACAATTATCAATCCAAACGGGATTTAACAACTGTATCGTACCAATCGGGCCCTTTTGCATCGAAAATTTTTTAGAATTATATCAATCTGGTGGTGGAAAGTGGCCAAGAACGCAAAAAACCATTTTCAAGGCAAATTTTGGAACACTAATTGTCGACTCCTGCGCATGCGCGTTCTTCTACGCCTGTGAAAGTATTGTGAATTGACAACCAATGTGATTTCCTTTGGAATGACCACTTGAGAAAGTCGATTGGATGCAGTAGAACCAGAGATCTAGCTGATCCAAAAAAATGAATAAATCCAAGGTACCAGATCTGTGAACCCACGGCTCCTTCAATTATGTCCATCAAAAATGAGTATCCTAAATCGGAGTGTTTCAAAGAAATGGACGAGTGTTTTTTGCGAATTTTCCGACGTAGAGACCGAATCCGTGGTTAGTCTTGACCCCGACTTTCAGGTTTCTCATTAGGCTCAAGAAACTGAACCAAGTGGAGGGTCATTTTCAGATTTTTTACACTCACTTGGATGAGATGCATTTTGAGAGTATACGCAGATCTGAATCGTGTGTGTATCGAATTGAACCATGCTTTTTCACGTGCTTTGATCAGTTGCAAACGATGCCGACGGTTTCGAAACTCTCGTTTTCGTGTTTTCGGAGTACTTGGAGAAACTTTCGCAACTTGCCCCCATTAAGCCATTTTCTCAACTAGTCTGGTTTACCTCAATAATTTTTAACGTTTACTATCTCATTCTAAAGCTTGTTTCAATACCATCAAAATGAATTCAACTACGTTTAACATTAATGAATTGGAGCTGAACTGTCTCACTTCTTCCAAAATAAATTATGGAAATTTGCGATAAGGTGTTTTAAACGCCATGCACGCTGCACATTTGGACCTTTTCGCCTGTCCGAAACACTATTTCCGACATATTTTGACGTGATAAATACGTTTTGAGAACTTGCACTACACGCCCTTTGAGATACCTATGGGGGCAGGTTGGGTACTTTCCGTTATTGGTACCCGAGTCTTATAAATCATCTCCGTGTTTTGCACATAAAATAGCTCCAGATCCGAATTTTGCAACTTTGAAAAATGGATTTTAGGTCTTGGGACAAGAAAGCGAATGCGTTCAAGTAGGTTAAGATTGATTGAATTGAAAAAAATTTCGCACCGGTTTTAGTGAACGCAATTTCGGCGCTATCTTAGGTAAGCAAACACGAAATGTAGGAGAATCTCTGTATACTTTCTGAAAAACGCAGAAATGATTCAGGGTGATGTAAACTACTTTCTTCCTCATATTTCAACATAACAAACGTAAAAATATTGCCGGAAGGTCAACGGGCGCCCATTCCTGAGACCGGCATATGGGGGTAAATTGGGTACAGAGACAAGTTGGGTACGATCACCTCAGAAAGTTATAGACCATGCTCGTCGAATGTATCCATCTAGGAACTCTCAAATATAGGCACCTTAATCGCAGTCTCAAGCATATGATCGATTACAGCTCTGATCCTGAACGAATGCTTTCCGATAAGATCTGCCAATAGTACCCAATGATGATTCAAGATCATAAGTTTTCTCTTCTGTCTCCTCTTGAATACTGTCGGTAAAGTAGCTTTGTCGACTACACAATATCAGCGCCCTCAGCGCTCACTCCCTTCCCATGTATATGATACTATATCTATATATATGAGATACCTCGGTACCACGCACGAGCAGGAGCGAGTGCGCACCACTTGTAATAACGCAGCCAAAGTGAGCGCTTCGGCTATCCTTGTATAATCAGAGTTACCATTGAGTGCACGCGGTGTGCAATAAAGAGTCAATTTCAGTGAATATCTGTGCAGTGTTTATTCAGTAGCAATAGTGCACCCCAACCCTTCATTTACTCCTATATGATAGCAGTGAGCGTGGTTCCGATCCACGGAGTAAAAAGGGGTGCACTAAAATAGTGCGTGAGCGCGTGTGCACGAGGCGAGAACTCGCCGTGCTCTGGAACCTGCGTGCAGTGTGCACAGGGAAGTGGCCACACAATAGCGCTGTGCATACTACTACCGGTGATAAATCTCCAACACAACGACTGAATCCCCACTAGAATAATCTGCGAGGTAAGTCTGCGAGAATAAGTGTGTAGACTTCCGTATAGTGGGGCGAGGCGCCTTGCGGCAAGCACGCGGTCAGAGAGCAGGGATGTGGCACGGCGGCCGGAACGGCCCCATGCCTGTTGCTTTCCCTTGTTCTCGAGAGCAGCGTGGCGTAGACCGTGCAAGTGGCTGCGTCCATGTGACTCGCTATGAGTGTGCAGGGCTGCGGGCCTATACTCAGAGGTGATTGCGGCAGAGGCCAGTCTTCTTGATCCGAGAGATCAACGTAAGGGTCACAAGTATATCTTACAAGACCAACCACCTATATTTGACTTCTAAAATATATAGAGTGCTGTGAATTTTGAATGGGATTCTTCAAAAGTTAGAGCTCCGGAGGAAGTTTGCTTGAAGCTTTTGAACTTGAGTTGAGTGAGTGAGTGAGGTCAGATCTGACAAATCATTGAGAGTTCAAAACCAGGTAATGATTAATGGGTTCCATTCACAGCAATAACCACAACTACATCAGAGCAATCGAGAATCATGAGTGAGACCAATCCACCCAATTCGAGTGACCAAACAGGCCAAAATGAGAGAACAAACCCATCAGATTTACAGAATGTCATCGCAACTGCCCAAGCGCTGGCAAAGTGTTTACTGCCAAGAATGGCAGGAGATCAAGAGGACCAACTGCTGGTAAAAAAAGCCGTCGACAAGTTAGTACTGGCCCAGAAAAACATGCTGCGAGCTGAAAAGAGCAATTTAGAGTCTCAATTGTCTGAGTCACGACTTGCACAGGGTAATACCGCTGACCCTGGACCGAGTACAAGTGGAAATTATCGTACTGGTCCGAGTACGAGTGGGAACTATCGTATGCCGAAGATCACGAGCAATTACAAACTGACTGCTAAAGCGAGTTATGAAGTCTGGCTCGATAATTTGAAAACTGAGCTAACGAGCTGGGGACTGCTGGATCTAATAGATCCAGGCATCCAAGGGCCAGCGAACTTGAAACTGGAAGAGGTGTCGATGACAAAGAATTCTGCAAGAAGAATTATCTTCAGCCATATTGATGAGGATTATCACATGAAGATACTGGGTATGCAAGAACCCCTAGAAATTGTACAGAAACTTCGAGAAAGCAGGAGAGGTGAGATAGCCTGTACCCCTGCATCAATCAAAACAGCTCTGTTTGAAATAAGAATGAAGAAGGGTGAGCGAGTTCACAAGTTCAATGAACGCTTTGATCAGCTAGTTAGAGAACTAGCGCTGAGCGGCGATACGAAACCATTTGACGAAGACGACAAACGTCGTCACTATTATCAAGCTGTCATTGATACCATGCCAGAACTACGTCGTCATGACTCTTCTGTTGAAACTGTGAAAGGGGCTATTTGTCGTAGGGAATCTTCTGAGAAAACTGAGCAAGGAGAACCTCGTCGTCCTGATGAACCTCCTGGCATGGCAGTGACAGGAATGAGCATGTCTGAGATGCGGCTAGCTTTGCGCCGCATTGAGATTGACGATGATATGCTGGCGAAGAGATCAAACCCATCTGCAGCCAGAGCAACTTCCCAAAACTCTAACGGGGAAGGTACCATCTGCTTCAGATGTAATAGAGGCGGGCACGGGCAGAATGAGTGCCCTTTGATGCCATTAAATAAATTGTACTGTCGCAGCTGCAGTTTCGAGACAGACCATATTTCTGATAATTGTCCGGGTTCGAGAGCCTCTCGACCTGCTGAGAGGAAGAGACCTCATGAGTCGGTCTATACTCAGCAAAGACCCCCCCAACAAGAGAGGGAGGCCTTACTACCAGGGTCAAGGGGAAAGAGGCCCTCAGAGAGGCAAGCCATCCAGAGGGCGTGTTGCCCCTAGAGGGGGTCCCCAGGGGCCCAGCAGAGGAAATAATAAGGGAACCCGAGGCCGTGGCAGAGGAAATAACAGGGGCCGTAATAGCGGAGGCCCTAGAAATCGTCCGTCTGCCCGTAGAGCTGAATACGAGGACAACGAAGAATACTCTGAGGAGTACCCCGAAGAAGAAGAGGAAGAAGAGCAATGGTTATGATGAAGAGTACGAGAATGATGAAGGTGAGATGCAAATTGACAATAGTATGAGTCATATAAAATTCATAGCCAATTCAGGAGCTACTGAGCACTTTGTTAATAAGAGTTTTGTTTTAACCGATTTCAAGATATCTGAAAATGGAGTTATCAAGAGTGCAAATAAGAATAGTTTTGCAGATATCGTGATTGACGATAGAGGCGATCTTGTGCTCAAGAATGATAGATTACACGGAAGCCACATCAAACTTACGAATGTTATTGCCGCGAAAGATATTTCAGAAAACCTATTATCTCTGCGTAAGTTAGTTGATGCAGGTTTCAGTATAGTTCTTGATAACAAAATTTTGAGAGTATTTGACAAATCAACTAATAAGATAATTTTTAAGGGAGTTTATGAGAAATCCAATTGGATTGTTAGATTCAAAGTTAAAAATTCGGGAGGCTCGAATCATACTGAAGTCAGTAGTGCTGACTATACATGTACTGCATTCATAGCAATCGACAGCGAGCTTCCTGGACAATCGCAAGCCAATTCTAATGGTATCACTTTGTTATCTCCGGAGGGAGAAGGTTTGCCCTGTGCCCATAAATCACCCATTGAATCTGATTCTACGATTGGGAGGGAGAATTCAGAGAAGCTTGTCGATCCTGGAGTCCAGATGGAAATAGAGTCAAATTCAGAGCCAAATCCACGAATACAGTCAAACTTAGAGTCGAATCCGAAACACATAGAGTCAGAGGTCCAAACTTCAAAGTGTGACATACCAGAGGTGTCTGTCAATACAGTGTTGAATGGAATCATCAGAGTTGATGATTTACAATCTATGGACACTTTACAAGATGTATTGAATGATAATACTTCACAAAATTCCGAGTCAGAGATGGAATTATCCGATGCCATGCTATGGCACAAAAGGCTAGGACATCCATCCTTAGCCTATTCAAAAATGTTACAGAAAAAGGAGAAAATATTAGAACATGGGGAGTTTGATGAGTCGATCAAAAATTGTGAGATTTGTATACTTTCAAAGACGGAGAAACTACCTTTCAAAGAAAATAGAACGAAGGCAGAGAGACCACTCCAGAGAATACATTCTGATCTCATGGGACCAATAAAGCCGTTATCGTGGCCGGGTCAAAAGAGATACATTATCTCATCCATCGATGATTACACTCGTACTGCCCGGACTTATTGCCTGAAAACCAAAGACGAAGCAGGCAGAGCTTTGGAAAACTTCTTGTTCACTGCCCGAAATTTACTGGGCCATAATGCTAAAGTCTGCTACATGAGATGTGATCAAGCAAAAGAGTATCTGGGAGGAGAGTTTGCTGGAATTATGGAACGAGAAGCTATTGAACATGATATGAGTCCACCATATACTCCGGAACTGAATGGCACAGCTGAGAGATTCAACAAAACAACTCAGCGTACAATTAGAGCCTATATGAGTGATTCAGGTTTACCTGAAAGTATGTGGGAACTAGCCGCGGAGGGAGCTGTGCATACATACAACATAACTCCTCATGAAACGATAAAGTATGAAGTTCTACTGACCAAATTTTCAGGTAAAACCAAACTCAATTTGCAACAACTGAAGAGATTTGGTTGCATAAGCTTTGTAAAGCTTCCCAAGACTGAGTCCAAATTCAGCAATGTATCTATCAAAACAGTTCTAGTAGGGTATACATCCACTGGTTTCATTTTGTGGCATCCAAATTCAAAGAAGTTCTTTGAATCCAGACACGTGAGATTTTTAGAGAAACTGGTTTATAGAGATGTGTATAGAAGGGGACAATGTACAGAGAAAGTTTCTCAAGAGCCCGTTGAGTTCAATAAAGAGTCAAGATCCACAAGAACACCAACGAGTAATGAGAAGCCTGATTCAGAGCAAAACGCACCTCCAAAAAGAAAACGAGGTAGACCACGAGAAGTTCAGCTTGGAATCGTTGATGCAAATGTAGAGGTTCAGAGATCGCAGGATGATCACACCCAGAAGAGCGATGGTCCTGTGACAAGTAGTAAATGTAAGACAGTTGCGGACATCAGCTTCGCCCGATACACCAAAGTTTCAGAGGATAAAAACTTGAGGGAGGATGAGCTTGGACATATCCTATTAGCCACAATATCGAAAGATCCAAGTACTCAGGACCCAACTACAGAGGAAGCAATGAGTTTGCCGGATTCCAAGATGTGGAAAGAGGCTATTCAAGAGGAGTTGGATTCTATGAAAAACAATGGAGTTTGGGGAATAATTCCCAGACCCAAGACGAAATCTAACATTGTTGATTCAAAGTGGATTTTCAAGAAGAAGACTGAGAGCGATGGGTCTATCAAGTATAAAGCTCGTTTGGTAATTCGAGGCTTCAAGGATAAGAACGTATATAGTCTGAAAGAGACGTATGCACCTGTATCAAGATTATCACTGATCAGAGCTGCACTGTGTATAGTCAATAAAGAGGACTTGCATATGTGCCAGATGGATGTCAAGACAGCATTTCTTAATGGAGAAATTGAGAGAGAGGTCTTGATGAAAATCCCAGAGGGTCTAGAAAATCCAGAAAGTGAAAAGGGTATCAAAGTGTGCAGACTAAAGAAGTCTCTGTACGGGCTGAAACCGAGTCCGAAAAATTGGAACAAGCGATTCTCAGAGGAAGCACGTAAACTAGGACTGGAAAATGACCTCCATGACCCATGTTTATTTACTTGGAGAAAAAGAGGGAAACTAGCCGTGGTTGTGCTATATCTAGATGACATGCTTATCATGAGCAATGATTTACAGAAGCTGAATAATATCAAATATAGCCTAGGTCAAGCTTCCCAGATGAAAGATTTGGGAGAGCCCCAATTATTCCTGGGCATGACAATCCAGAGAAATAAGGATGAGAGAAGCTTGATGATACACCAAGCTGACTACACAGAGAAGATGCTTAAAAATTCAATATGAAAAAGTACAGACCCGTGGCTACGCCAATGATCACGCGTCAACTCGACCATAGAAATAAGAAGTCAAAAACAGCTCTTAATGAGTCAAACAAATCTCATTCAACGCAAAAAGGTCAACTCGACCATAGAAACAAGAGGTCAAAAACAGCTCCTAATGAGTCAAACACATCTCATTCAACGCAAAAAGTTCCATTTAGAGAAGCAATCGGAAGTTTGATGTACTTAGCTAATGTCACGCGGCCGGATATGACTTACGCCGTAAATCACCTAGCCAGAAAACAGTTGAACCCCACGGAGGACGACTGGAAGGACGTGAAGAGGATTTTCAGATACCTGATAGGTACAACCAATCTGGGAATCAAATACACTTCAACATCAGATGTATTTGAAGCTCTTACTGATGCGAGTTGCAGAGACCTCGAAGGTTCAAAATCAACTGGTGGGTACATCCTAAAACTGTTCGGAGACGCAATTGCTTGGAGGAGTCGCAAGCTTTCCTATGCCACACTATCTACCTGCCAAGCGGAGTATTTGGCAATGAGTGATGCATGCCAAGAATTGATTTCGTTGGACAAATCATTCAGATACATCCTAGGACGAACCATGTTTCCAATGGTAGTATGGTGTGACAATGAGTCGTCACGAAATTGTACAGAAATGGACGGAAGTCATAAGCTGAAGTGGTTCCATATGTGTCTGAGAGACATCCATGCAGATTTAGAGGCCAGGGAAAATACTGGGCACAGAAAGCACATGGCTGACTCACATGGAGATTTTATTAAGCAATGCGTTGATGAGGAAAAGGTCAAAGTAGCGTGGATATCGACAGGTGAAAATCTGGCCGATATTATGACCAAGCCATTGCCACAAAACACTCATGTCAAGTTGCGGGACCAAATAATGAATATGAGAACTAATGACTGAAGTCACATGTGAATGAGATTCTCTCTTATTACTTTGAGTCTAATATCATCAACTATTGTATGCTTTCAGGACAGCAATGACTGGACAATCGACTATGAGAATAAATTGACTGATCTTTGTTCACGCCAAATCAATAACCATTTTCCTACAGTCAATATTATATGTGCAAATCTCCTCTTCCTATTCAATAACTAGTCCTGTAGCACTGAGAGCGTATAGAGTTTCCTAGCGCTAAAAGTCCCTATTGTCATAATCGACAAAGGGAGGGAGTGTCGGTTAAGTAGCTTTGTCGACTACACAATATCAGCGCCCTCAGCGCTCACTCCCTTCCCATGTATATGATACTATATCTATATATATGAGATACCTCGGTACCGCGCACGAGCAGGAGCGAGTGCGCACCACTTGTAATAACGCAGCCGAAGTGAGCGCTTCGGCTATCCTTGTATAATCAGAGTTACCATTGAGTGCACGCGGTGTGCAATAAAGAGTCAATTTCAGTGAATATCTGTGCAGTGTTTATTTAGTAGCAATAGTGCACCCCGACCCTTTATTTACTCCTATAAATACAATAACTCCCCATCGATGAAACAATGAATTTGTATTATTGTGGTCGGGAGGGTTTTTAACCCTTTTTCACTCTGAAACGGGGTGATTCTATAGTTTTCTAACTGAAATCAGATTTTCTTCGAAAAATTCAAATTTTTATCGTAAACTTCATCCTAACCATATTTCAACGGACAACATTGGATTCCTGTATCAACCGATCGACAGAGAATATCTCAAAGACCCTTATTGATGTTGCACAAGTTTTCGTGACGACTTTGTGGGAGATATATTGAAATGGAGAAACAAGATTTCAGCTGGCTCACTTCCAAAAATGACCAATTGAATATGGCCTAGGAGGTCCAGCAAATCGCGGGTCTCTCATTTTTATCATGCTGTGCCCTAGAAAGTCGGGAATCGTTCAAGAGGAAGCTGAGCGATATTAGAGGAGAAATTCTCCTACAAGGAGAACTGTGCATTCGTACATCGTACACAAAGGCCAACATAGACACTTACTTGTATACATTTCAACATAACAACTTCAGAAAAAAAATCGGGAGCCGAGTCTTGCGAGAGCTCATTTCTACGATCTCATGTGGAGGGAAATTATACACATGGGGCATATTAGGTACACTTACCCCAAGATGAATAGTCCTCCAAGCTAATCAAGTGAGTACGCATGCTTATTCATCATAAACATTGTTGGTAACATACTAAGTTCGGCCCAACGAAGGAGAGCCCCATATACGTGTTTTGTACTCTGAATCGATACATCCCCGATAGCTCAGTTGGCTAGGTGTCGTGTCTACAAAGTCGAAGGACGAGGTTCAAATCCCGGTAAGTACAAAATTTTGATTGCCCAATTACGTTTTTTCTCATTACATCTATGATGATGAACCACACAGAATATGGGATAATAGAAATCATATTATTACATGACTCGGCTAATGCAGGCTAATTTTAACCAACGGATTTGTTGATTAAGTGACATAGATCGATATTGGATTACTCCAATTCGATCTATATACCTTCAAGGCACCTCGCAATTCGAGTGTCGCAACTTGAAGGATATAGATCCTTTTTTTTTCAGACTCTTCAGCCCCCCTAAAGAGTCTGATCCGGAGAGGAAAGACGAAACGCACCAACATCTAGCGTAGAATCAAAATTTTTCGTTCCTCATCTCATTTCTCATGTATTTGAAATTCCATCAAAATCCTTCAAGTTGCGACACTCGAATTGCGAGGTGCCTTGGAGGTACATAGATCGAATTGGAGTAATCCAATATCGATCTATGTCACTTAATCAACAAATCCGTTGATTAAAATTAGCTTGCATTAGCCGAGTCATGTAATAATATGATTTGAAATTCCCGCGAGCGATGAAGTCTCGATCGTTCATATCGATTGAGACAAAAATTCATTCTAATTGTCACCGGTTGTCGGCGAATACACAACCGAGATGAAAACCTTCCTCGCGAGTGGCTGCAAAAGCCCTCGTGTAACATATAAGCCCGATCAAAATCATGACCATCAAGCCACTTTGGCTAGGTGACGTCGGGGGCCAACCTCTACTCGGATCTCTTCAGCCCCCCTGAAGAGTCTGATCCGGAGAGGAAAGACGAAACGCACCAACATCTAGCGTAGAATCAAAATTTTTCCTTCCTCATCTCATTTTTTATGTATTTGAAATTCCATCAAAATCCTTCAAGTTGCGACACTCGAATTGCGAGGTGCCTTGAAGGTACATAGATCGAATTGGAGTAATCCAATATCGATCTATGTCACTTAATCAACAAATCCGTTGGTTAAAATTAGCTTGCATTAGCCGAGTCATGTAATAATATGATTTGAAATTCCCGCGAGCGATAAAGTCTCGATCGTTCATATCGATCGAGACAAAAATTCATTCTAATTGTCACCGGTTGTCGGCGAATACACAACCGAGATGAAAACCTTTCTCGCGAGTGGCTGCAAGAGCCCTCGTGTAACATATAAGCCCGATCAAAATCATGACCATCAAGCCACTTTGGCTAGGTGACGTCGGGGGCCAACCTCTACTCGGATCTCTTCAGCCCCCCTGAAGAGTCTGATCCGGAGAGGAAAGACGAAACGCACCAACATCTAGCGTAGAATCAAAATTTTTCCTTCCTCATCTCATTTTTCATGTATTTGAAATTCCATCAAAATCCTTCAAGTTGCGACACTCGAATTGCGAGGTGCCTTGAAGGTACATAGATCGAATTGGAGTAATCCAATATCGATCTATGTCACTTAATGAACAAATCCGTTGGTTAAAATTAGCTTGCATTAGCCGAGTCATGTAATAATATGATTTGAAATTCCCGCGAGCGATGAAGTCTCGATCGTTCATATCGATCGAGACAAAAATTCATTCTAATTGTCACCGGTTGTCGGCGAATACACAACCGAGATGAAAACCTTCCTCGCGAGTGGCTGCAAAAGCCCTCGTGTAACATATAAGCCCGATCAAAATCATGACCATCAAGCCACTTTGGCTAGGTGACGTCGGGGGCCAACCTCTACTCGGATCTCTTCAGCCCCCCTGAAGAGTCTGGTCCGGAGAGGAAAGACGAAACGCACCAACATCTACCGTAGAATCAAAATTTTTCGTTCCTCATCTCATTTTTCATGTATTTGAAATTCTATCAAAATCCTTCAAGTTGCGACACTCGAATTGCGAGGTGCCTTGAAGGCACATAGATCGAATTGGAGTAATCCAATATCGATCTATGTCACTTAATGAACAAATCCGTTGGTTAAAATTAGCTTGCATTAGCCGAGTCATGTAATAATATGATTTGAAATTCCCGCGAGCGATAAAGTCTCGATCGTTCATATCGGTCGAGACAAAAATTCATTCTAATTGTCACCGGTTGTCGGCGAATACACAACCGAGATGAAAACCTTCCTCGCGAGTGGCTGCAAAAGCCCTCGTGTAACATATAAGCCCGATCAAGATCATGACCATCAAGCCACTTTGGCTAGGTGACGTCGGGGGCCAACCTCTACTCGGATCTCTTCAGCCCCCCTGAAGAGTCTGATCCGGAGAGGAAAGACGAAATGCACCAACATCTAGCGTAGAATCAAAATTTTTCCTTCCTCATCTCATTTTTTATGTATTTGAAATTCCATCAAAATCCTTCAAGTTGCGACACTCGAATTGCGAGGTGCCTTGAAGGTACATAGATCGAATTGGAGTAATCCAATATCGATCTATGTCACTTAATGAACAAATCCGTTGGTTGAAATTAGCTTGCATTAGCCGAGTCATGTAATAATATGATTTGAAATTCCCGCGAGCGATAAAGTCTCGATCGTTCATATCGATCGAGACAAAAATTCATTCTAACTATGGGATTATAGCTCAGGGAATGGGCAAATAATGACATTTTAAATGAATAAATCTTGGAGAATCAGCTGATTTATCATCGGCCGAAAAATCGGCTGATTTATCAGCTGATTAGTCAGCTGATTCGGCAGGTGATAAATCAGCTGATTTTTATCAATAGGGAAGGAGCCCTGATTCCTAGACAAATCGTCTCAGTTGCGTGGCGAGTGACCCGAAGGGTAGTTCTACTAGGCTGTGGTCCAGTTAATCCTGTTCGCGAATTCATATCGACTTTATGGGTCCATTCCACAATTACTTGTGTTTAGTTACTGTCGGCGAACATTCGAGATGGCCTAAAGTCGGAATATGGAGGAAGAGACAACATCTCACAAACTAATAAGACTGTGAGACGGAATTTCCTCAAGATATGGTTTTCTCTATCACATAGTGAGAGGTAACGGACCAAAGTTAACGGGCGAGCCATGACCTCGAAGGAGTTTTGAAACGATATGGGATGAATCATACGTTATCAGCTCCTCATCACCCTGCCACTAATAGTGCAGCAGAGAATCCTGTCAAAATAGTGGAGAACAGAGCAGATGAAATAACTGAAGATGATTATTCTTTGGAATTTCCACTGAACAGACTTTCAATCGAATCTAGGAACACAGAACACTCTATGACAAACAGAACACCAGCGAGTCTATCTCTGAGAAAAGATTTACGTACAACATGCGATTTATTGATACCCAATCCAATCAACATTGTTCAAAAATACTAGTTTGACTAAACGCTGCCGAGACAGGGTAAGGGAAGAATAGAATTTGTAGGTAATGAAATTGTATTTGTGAACGATTATCCAACACGCTCCAAGAATAAAAGTCAAGCAAAAATTGTAAGACAACTCTCGCCAGTAATGTGCGAAACTGAATCATGGTATAAGACAAACAGACATGCTAAACAAATTGTCAACACGCAACTGGAACCTACTTCAAGAGGAGGGGAGATGATATGTGATGATGATCGGAATGGTTCAATTGCGAAACTTAGAACTGTAGAAGAATTCGAAAACGAATTTTATTATAAAGACCTTTAAGATGTACCGAGACGTTCGTCTCGAATAGCTGAGAAAGCAGTGACCTCATCTCAGAAATGAGGGGAATGGAAATGTAGTGTATCACCATCGTATTACAAGAGCGAGCTCAGCACACTGTATTTGGCATCTTGAGATGAATCGAGATTCTCCGGAATGTATTGGAGCAGATGTGTCACAAGGAAGTGCATCGTCTATCTGAACTCATTTGGATACAAATGGGTCTGGTCCCGAATTCACGTACGATGTATGAGCTGTATTGTGGTAGGCCGGAAATTTCTCCTGAGTGGCAATCCACACAGGAGAATCTCGAAAGATGATGTATTGGGATCCTTCTGTTTCTCAAATTTTGACTGTGTTGAGACTCTTGGAAGCTCGATTCCCATCATAACTCGGCCATCCTAGAGGGGTTCCTGCTTCGGATGAGATTCTCGAGTGGTAATAATTGTTCAACTGGATTTGGTTTTCCTGCGAACGCAGCATTTATATGATTTTGAGAATTATGAGTTGTGTCCTATTTCTTGTGGCTTCGTCGAAAAATCTGGGGAGCGAGGTCTTGAGACACTATTCTTGGGGTTGTGGCTGTTCTTGGCAGACACGCCCTTTTGGCGTGGGATTTCAGTGATGACACCAGAATTGTATTCACGGATTTAATCCACAAAAGTCGACTTACCTCATATCTTGCATGTTTTGAGTGAATTCGTTGTCCATCCTCAGATCATACAGATCCTGAGCGAAATTCTGGTGACAAAAAAAGGATAGGACCATCATATACAAGATCAACTACAGAGTGGGATAATCTCTAGCTCCTATTCCTATACTCCACACTCGTAATTGAAAATTTGGTAGGATCACGTGGTCGAAAACACAAACAAGGGAATTTGGGGTCCCCCCCCCCCCCCCAAATAATCAGGTAGTCAATTTTCTTCATTCCAGACAGAGTATGAGGACTAAATGGTACCTATATCTGCCTCAATCGATTCTAATACTGACTTTCCGGATTGGGAATTTCAATATGTCAATACACTCCAATCGATCACGATACTGACTACGAGCACTGCCGAATCCATGACTATCAACATCAATTGATTCGAATTTTGAATATCAGTATTGGGGATTAGAAATCCTATCTGCCTCAATCGATCCCAATACTGTTTTTCAATATTGGAAACATCGAGATCTCAATCCACTTTAATCGATCCCAATACTGACTGTGAGTATTGGAGCCCTTATATCCTGATAACCTGGATCGATTTCAGTACTGTCTCTCAGTATTGGGTTGATTGCTGTCTCAATCCACTCCAATCGATCTCAATACTGAATGTAAGCATTGGAGACCTCATATCTTATCTACTTGAATTAATTTGAATGCTGAACATCAGTATTGAAGACTTGATATCCTATCGGCCTAAGTCGATTCCGATACTGTTTTTAGGTATTGGGAACATCGAGATCTCAATCCGCTTCAATCGATCCCAATACTGTTCTTCAGTATCAGGAATATCAACATCTCAATTCACTTTAATCGCACTCGATACTGACTGTGAGTATTGGAGACCTTATAACCTAATAACTTGCATCGATTTCAGTACTGTCTCTCAGTAATGGGTAGATCGCTATCTCAATCAACTTCAATCGATCTCAATACTGAAAGTAAGCATTGGAGAACTTATACCCTATCCACCTGAATCGATTTGAATGCTGAGAATCAGTATTGGAGTGATGAAATCCTATCCGCCCCAACTAATTCCAATACTGTTTCCAAGTATTGGAAAAACTACGGAAGCCCGTATGGACATCGCGCGGGCCGCGTGGTGGAGACACTCGAAGCACTCTCTCCCGTGAGCAGCGTGTGTGCGGAGATGAGAAATTTCCGGTCGCACGCGGCTCGCGTGCGCTCATTAACTCGACATGAATGAGAAATCTAGGATTCGTCGGGGGTTCAAGCCTCTCTTGGGAAATATTTTTTTTTGGTTTTTTTTTTCATCAGCTCGTCCCAGGTGGTTACTGGAGGTGAATAAATTCATCGATGGAAGTCAATGCAAGGTGGGTGTACCTATTAAGGCCCGCTCAAACTCTTGTCATCTCTAACACGCATCTCATTATTTTTCACTGTACTTGAGCTTGTTCCACAGCTTGTCTGAAAAATTTCCTGATCGCTCCAGACATGTAGAGGGTTAACGTGGATCTAGTGTACCTATTAAGGTCCACCCGGTCTCCTGAAATCCCTAACTAAATATGATTTTTTCTTTAGCTCATCCTAGAGCTTGGCTCGAGACTTTTTGGATCACTCGAACCATATTCAATTTCAATCGAATACGAATTCAGATTTCATCATTTGGTTGATTTGATAATGGCAAGTTCCATTACACGGTCAATTCCGAACCAATGTTATTCCACGAGACACCCGAATTCGAGTGCAACCTCAAAATGGAACATTCGATCGTAATTTCGATCGTAGAGATGCCCATGTAAAAATGGGAACCCTATGATCAAATATGAACATGGGGTCCAAGAAGCCTATGACCATATATGAACATCTATGAAACGATTTTCAACATTTTTAAAAATCCGAGAAGTTGTAATATATGGTTGCATTTTCAGGGGATATTACATCAAAAAGTCACGATGCTGATCTTGCATAACCGAGAATATCTCCAAGAGTTCATTAAGTAATTGAATCAGAACGATCTGTGAGTGATATTCTCCTACTAGAAAAAAAAAAAAACATTTCAATTTCCAAGATTTGAAACGTTTGGCAAATTGGTGACTAATCTGCACAATTTGTTATATCTTGAGATCATCATTTTGAGAAATATTACATTTATGCAGGTTCGTCACCAATTTGCCAAACAATTTTGATCTTGGAAATTTTTTTTTTTCCTAGTAGGAGAATGATATCACTTACAGATCGTTTTGATTCAATTACTTAATGAACTCTTGGAGATTTTCTCGGATATGCAAGATCAGCATCGAGACTTTTTGATGTAATATTCCCTGAAAACACAACCATAACAACTTCTCGGATTTCAAACAATTTTGAAAATCGTTTCATAGATGTTTATATAAGGTCATAGGGTTCTTGGACCCCATGTTTATATATAATCATAGGGTTCCCATTTGTACATGGGTGTATTTGATGGAGAAAGATGTTATTGATCGAGGAAGAAATCTGCCTGGACGATAACATCTTTCTTCATCAAATACATCTCTACGATCGAAATTACGATCGAATATTCCATTTTGAGATTGCACTCAAATTCGGATGTCTCGTGGACTAACATTAGTTCGGAGTTGGCCGTATAAAGAAACTTGTCATTATCAAATCAATCGAACGATAAAATCTGAATTCATCCAAATCGAGCGCCTTGGTCCTGCGATGGTGCTATACCATAGGATTGATATTGAGATGAGGGTCTGCCGAGCCCTGGATAGCTCAATGGTAGAGCATCTTCCCGGCAAGAAGATGGTTCCCGGTTCGATCCTGGGTCCAGGCGGATTTTCTCTTCGATATTATTCCTATATCATTTGATCTCGATCAATATCATCTTCCTTCATCAAAAACATCTCCACGATTGAAATTACGATCGAATATTCCATTCAGACCTGCACTCGTATTTGAATAGCTTGTAATGAGACGAGTTCACTTTTATCGAGGAAAACTGATCGAGTGAAATTTTAAATAAAACTGCGCCACAAAATGTACACAAAGATTGGTCTTTTGACTCTATGAACAGTGAGATTTGATACTCAATACTCAACTATAATATTTGATGTGGTGAGTCACCCAATAATTCCAAACGATCCCTACAGTGGCGCTTCATACTCACAAAAGCATGAAACAAGCGATCACCACGCAGGGTACACTGAGAGAAATTTACTCATAGTTTTCGTTAACTGAGGAGTAATTTTTATAAACACGTCTATACCGTGGCACCAGCAGGGTCCTCAACAGTTTTGGTTGGAACGATAACAGAATTTATTAATGCGGAAGTAAATTTTATTAACCAGTTTACAAATTTTGTGGACGATGACACAGATTTTGATACTGGCGCCCAACTAATTTTTAAAATGATACGTTGCTCTATTATATATGGAGCAGTAGTCAGCCAATGTTTATTGGGTTATATGCGGTTTTAGAGTACGAAGCACCTTCCATCACATACATTATATATCCACACACTTAGAATTGGACTTATCATCTTACATATTGTTCATGTTATAAGCTCATACATATATGTTCACATATCACTGTACATTACTTTACGTATAATCGATATCGCATACACGGGTTCACGCAAACAACTTATGTTCGTGTGGAAATTTTGGTATCCTCGGAACCATACGAGGCTCTAAAGGTGCATTGGTCGAGAGTGGAGTAAAATCCATTCTCGATTGATGCCAAGAACGTCAGCAATATCTGCTGACTTTGACTCGCAAAGACCGAAAAATTATATCTTCATAATTTGAAAATCCCGAGAGTGATAAACACGATATCCGATCATATCGATCGAGTGTCAAAATTAATTACAGATATCTCTGGCAGAAGGCCGAAGAGCTGCCAAAGTGAAGATGTTGAGAAATCAAATGGAAATAGCGGGTTCAAATGACCTTTCTCGCAGACGCTTAACGAAGATGAACTTTCGTATATAAGGGCGTTCAAACCATCGAACATTTGGCCACTTGAGCCGCGTGTCAGTGGTAAACTTTCATTGCTCTCCCACCAGTTTGAAAAGCCCGAGCAATGAGAGAAGGGTGAAACACGCATAAAATCAGCGTAGAATCCAAATTTCTCATAAAGTTTCTCATTTCTCATCTTCACTTTTCATTCCTCTCCGTCAAAATCCTTGAGATGCATCCTCGGAACCATACGAGGCTCTAAAGGTGCATTAATCGAGAGTGGAGTAGAATCCAATCTCGATTGATGCAAAAAACGTCAGCAATATCTGCGGACTTCAACTCGCAAAGACCGAAAAATTATATCTTCATAATTTGGTCTTGCTTTATGTTTTCGAGGGTGCTGTACAGGAATATGAACCTTGTTCCTTTCCAAAATTGGGGGAACCTTGTGAAAATCGACTTTTAAGGTGAAAATGAGAGTATTGAGATTCTCGATTTTTTTGTGATCAACTCGCTGGTTCTCCGAGACTATTGGGTGTATCTTCTTGAAATTTCGAGGGTATCATGAACCTATGAAACGCAGACCGAAGTTTTCAAAAGATTTTCCGGCTACTTGGGAAAATTTTCATTTTTTTTTCTACGGAATTGACAATTTTATTTTCTACCGCAAAAGTTGTGTGAGAAATTCTCGAGATTCGGATTGGAAACTGTGCGACATCAATGTTTATATCCTAGAGAAGTTTTTCGTCAAGTTTCAGCATCTGATATGGAATAGAAAAAAAACTGTGAGAGATTCAAAATAGAGAACTAGGGCTTCACTCGAGCGAGAATGACGAGAAATCAGAGGAATCTCGTATCGTCTCGTGCTTCACAGGCGTTCATCTCGTCTCGTATCGAGATCGCACGAGAACAAAAAACTTCGATCTCGTATCGTCTCGATTCTCGATCCGAGATCGAGACGAGAATATCGGGAATTCGAGATTTACTCTGAGCATCCTCTTCTGATCACTCGTAATTCCTATCGAATAGCGTGTTTCGGCCGCGGGACGCTTCCAAATTGCGCGCGACGTACTTTGACAAAACTGTCAATGACGTACACATCTGTCATGGGTAAATTTGAATTCTATCGAGTCTATCACCGATTAAGTGTCAATAGATTGGCTGCTTTTCTTGACGTTTGGAATTAGTCAGTCACCGGCAGGTGTGAGGAATAGTTTGAAATAATTTATAGCTGTATCATTTATCACTTCATCTCATTGTGGACTCCAGATTGGGAAGATTTTGAATGAAAAAATACATTCAGAATGTCGAGTAAGAATGAGAGAGTGGAAGATTCCATTTATTATGATCACGGACATAATAAGGGAGGAAGAATCGGTATCTACCTCATATGCCAGGGCAAAATAATTACAGAAGGAATTAAACCGAATGATAGCAATACCAGTGGTCTAAAGAGACACCTCGAAATTTTTCATAAGAGAGAGTGTAATCTCCTTTTTGATTCCAAACAGCTCGCCTCCAAAACATCAATCCAGTCTAAGTATAATGCCAACGTCAGTTCCATCAGAAATGATTCCGTCAGAAGCGTCTTGTATCATGACCGAGCAACGGTGCTCCAGTTGCGGTGCTCACTTCCAGATGATTCTTTCAGAGTACTCGTGTGCATCAATCGATGGATCAGAAGCGTTCTGAAAGATGCCATCTGCCAACTGCCTTTCCCGTTCTAATTTGTATTATACTGGATACTCATGTTCTTCTCTATTTGTAATATGCAATGACAGAACTTCATTTTATATATTATTTTATATTAGTGACAGTGTCAGTTTCCAGTGATTCTCTGACGCACGTTGTTAGTAAGTTGTTTGGTTCACAGAATTAAGGTTCATTTGTCCTCGTGATTGAATAATTGATTGAACTGAGTTATAAGATCTCAGATGGATGATTTGTACATATATATATATATATATATATATGAAATCTCGGCGAGATCTCGCTCGTCTCGGTATTCATTGATCTCGTATCGTCATGGAATCAGACCACATGATCTCGGCTCGTATCGATCTCGGACCAAATCTCGGAGGGCACTGTATCGTCTCGAATCGCGCCGAGATCTCGATCCGAGAACGAGACGAGATCCAAATCTCGGTGAAGCCCTATAGAGAACTCGCCGCGCGCGACTCGCGACGCTGTATCGTGGCAAGCAGCAGTGAGAGAAACCGCCCGCAGCATGCTGAGGTCTGTTTTTTGTTATTCTTCTCGTGTTCCTCTGTAAATGAAGGAAGAATTGTTCCACTCTCTTTCATCACGTGAAATCCATGACCATTCCGAACATGTAATGGACCTTCGGACAAGAGAAAACATTTTCTATAATATAGTTAGAATGGTAAAATTCGCATATCATGTCGCATCGTCATTTATTCCTTCTCCTTCTTCTTCTTCAACATTTTCACATGAATCATTACACTCACATATTTTGCTACATTTCAATTCAGATTGCACGCAAGGACACACTTCGGTCTTATGAACATTTTTTCCCTTACAATTAAATACAAATTGCTGTGAATACTCCGTTGCGGAAGGCCCATCATAATAGTCGGGTGATACTTGACCATTTGTGACCAACCATCCAAACTCCGTCAAGTTTTTTGAGACAATCGTTGGCACCGTTGCTTGTCTCCACTCGTTTATCTGCCAGAGAGATCTGAGTTCATGTTCAAAAAGCGCGGGCTCCGACGGTAGAAGTTTATCTACGCTATAATTTTTGCGCAATGACAAATGATATCTCAATGAGTTGATCTTCCTCTCATCGCATCAAGATTTTCCTGTGGGATCGTACAGAATTGACATGAAAATGCTAACAATCTCCATAGTTTCCTCCAGAAGAGTATCAACTATATTAGCCAGAGCATCTAATTCTCCATCCGACATTTTATTCATAGCTGTGCTGCAAGTTTTTTTTCACCTATGTTATGTAAGGATGACGTTGTGTCGCATCCAGTGAGGGCGTAACCAGATTTTAAGGCCTCAACGAAAGGGCGTCTAAGTTTCTCTGCCAGCAAATGAATAGGAATATACCTCCTCAAATCATTTCGAAATGTGACCACGCCAGTGAGAAACCAGATGACGGGTTTGTTTTCGAAATCATTGTAGGTACTTAAATGGAGCATAAACATGTCAGTATCGGGTGATTCTACAATTATCGTTTGTTGCACAAGGGGGTCATCATTGACTCGACCCTGAACATATTTGGCGTGGTAAACTAATCGAGTATCTGCATCGATATGATTGCACTGGAACAGAGTATTGACGCAGCAGACGCCACTCATATCAATCAATTTCGAAAGAATTGTCTCGTGGTTCTAACCCACCAGATAAGAAAACTCTTTTTATGGTATTTCGAAATTCAACCGTATAACTCGATAGATTTTCTTTGATATAAGTACATATGAATAATGTCAAACTAGATTTGTTTTCATTATTCGGTGGTACAATTTTCAAATCTTTCAAGGGCCGGTTGACCGCAATATTATACGTTTTACCTCCTGTGCCATACCTACGAGCCCTTTCTTCTTGTTTTGGATTCGGCGAAACATCATCATAACGGTCGAATACTACATGAACTTCTTTTGCGCGCTGCAATCGATCGATTACGTGCTGCAGAAAAATTTTACCTAAACTATAAAAGCTATCGAATGACATTGAAGATAAAGCTTGCAACTTGGCAATACCGTCGATAATCATCACACCCTGGTCATCAGACGAAGGATAATCAGAAATTATATACGATTTGACTTCTAATTCTAGTACAGGTATGAGATCAGCTTTTCCCGTCATTCTTCGAGAGCCATCAGGATGAAAAAGAGATAAGGGCACGTCAGTGAGAGGAACACTCAAAATCAAGCCTAGAGTGACATCTTTACGTATTGCAGAGACAGCAAATGCTCTCTGACAGACGGTTTCTGGTTGAACCAATTTTTTAATCGCTTGGCCATCAATTCTGATCTGAGTATTTTTCTTTGTTTCGCTGAATGTTCTCAGCGTAGTCTGAGAAATGGGATCGAAGAACTGTTTTTTTCCATCTGATAGATCGCCAAATGACTCCTCTAACCTATCTACAACAAATTCTTTCAACTTTCCAAAACCTATGCTCTGAATGTTCGATAAGAAATCTTGTGTCTCTTTGGGTGCAACAAGCCCAGTACTGATATTTATAAGAACGTCAGATCTGACCTCTGGAGAAAATGGATCACACATATGATTTTTTGTGTAGCTCAGAATCATATTGAAGTGTCGTTCAACTCTAGAGATCTCCGACTCGTGTTCACCTTCATGTACATATTCATCGTTATCACGCGTTTGTGAAATTCCGCTACGATCCAATAGAGCTGAAGTAAAGAGACCTAAAATATTTCTTGTAACAGTCCAACGAATTATCGTTGATCCTTTACTCGTTTGACCTAAAATACTACTCGCACTTTTTGTATCTTTGATGACAGACATTTCAGTTGCAACGTCACGGGGTAAGCCTCTGAATGGGTCTGGAGTGAATCTAACTGGAGAGTTACCGTTCATAAATTCTTTCTGTATCGCCTCTGGCAAATTTAAAATCATTTCTAAGACGTAGAAAGGTGACCAACGAGAGTAGTTGGGCTTGTTATACACAAAAAAGTAAGGCAGCATAGAAACGAGTGAGCCCATGTTCAGTTTCCAATTCCCCTCGCGATTTGATCTACGTAACTGTAAGAACATTTGTAAGCATTGCAGCCCGTCATCCCAAAATTTAAAAGTGAATGATTTTGAAGCTTTTTCACGGCGAAAATTATTAAATGACACCATCTAAATTGGCTGCAACTTTTCAATCAATTCATTCCAATTTTCCTTTGTACATAACCCTTCAGAGAACTGGGAGTAAAATTTCGTGAACATGTCGCGTAGCTCATGAAAATGTTGTACATTAGTTTGGAACAGATCTTCCAAAAAATTTTCGAATAACATCGTCAGCAATACTTCATAGCATAACGTCAACCCTCGCATTGCTCGGTGGTACTGCTTTCCTTCGAGCATTCGATCAGCTGTGCTTGCGGCATACACTCCTGACTCCACAAGCATGTCCAGTAAACCGCAGTCTCCCCACAATATCTTGATACATGAAGTAAATACGTTGATAGTGTGGAAATCGCCCATTGCTATCACAGTTCCGTCCAAATCTTCAGGGGAAACAAATTTTACAACTTGCCCGACAGCATACAATTGTTGATCCATCGTATGCACATTGTATTTTGACCTAGAGTTCTCGCAAGTTGCTGACCCCTTTTTGAGGTAGTGTAAGCCGTGTTCATGTCACTAGGCTTGGCATTGATTGCAGGAAGGTACTGTACTTTCGTGAAATCGTGTTCTTAATCTCCGAAATGAGTCATAAAAGGAACCCAGAAAGGAATACTTTGTAAATTATTCTCAAGAGTCTCGGCCTGTCGAAGTATATTTGTAAATATACTCCGTGGGATATTTCTCAAAAGAACCCACGTGAAGTCACTAGATTCAAAATCATTTCGTTGCTTCATCAAATTTTCTAGGGCAGGAAGAGCGCCTGGAAACTTGGGACCCAGACAGCACTGGAAGGTTTCACCGAAACTTTCACGGAAAGTTTTCACCGAAAGCTTTCTAACAGGTTTCTGAAAGCTTTTCATAAGGCTTTCTCCTGTCCTTTCATGGAAAGGATACTATGAAACCTTTCTGAAACCTTTCAGAAGCCTTTCAGCGCAAGGACCATCAGAATTTCCACATCTTTGCAGTGAAACTTTCAATGAAAGCTTTCAGAAAGGTTTCCTGAAACCTTCGACGAAACTTTGCCTTGCCAAGTGTCGGAAAACTTTTCGAAAAGCTTTCTGAAACCTTTCAGAAGCCTTTCGGTGGATGGTCCGATGAGACTTTCAGATCTTTTCAGGGGAAATTTTGATGAAAGCTTTCCGAAACCTTCCAGGGGCCTCTCAGCGCAAGGACCATCAGAATTTCCACATCTTTGCAGTGAAACTTTCAATGAAAGCTTTCAGAAAGGTTTCCTGAAACCTTTCACGAAACTTTACCTTGCCAAGTGTCCGAAAACTTTCTGAAACCTTTCAGAAGCCTCTCGGTGGAAGGTCCGATGAGACTTTCAGATCTTTTCAGGGGAAATTTTGATGAAAGCTTTCCGAAACCTTCCAGGGCCCTTTCAGCGCAAGGACCATCAGAATTTCCACATCTTTGCAGTGAAACTTTCAATGAAAGCTTTCAGAAAGGTTTCCTGAAACCTTCCACGAAACTTTGCCTTGCTAAGTGTCCGAAAACTTTCCGAAAAACTTTCTGAAACCTTTCAGAAGCCTTTCGGCGGAAGGTCCGATGAGACTTTCAGATCTTTTCAGGGGGAATTTTGATGAAAGCTTCCGGAAACCTTCCAGGGGCCTTCTGGCGCAAGGACCATCAGAATTTCCGCATCTTTGCAGTGAAACTTTCGATGAAAGCTTTCAGAAAGGTCTCCTGAAACCTCTCACGAAACTTTGCCTTGCCAAGTGTCCGAAAACTTTCCGAAAAACTTTCTGAAACCTTTCAGAAGCCTTTCGGTGGAAGGTCCGATGGAACTTTCAAATAATGCTCATAGGACAAATTTCGGTGAAAGCGTCCAGAAACTTTCGGGCAACTTTTTATGGAACCTTGCATTGCCAAGTCCAGATCACACATGCTCGTTATTTCTACTATACAGGGCCATCTTCGCGACCGTGCATGCGACAGTCGACATCAGGCAGTCTGCAGGGTCAAGTCTGGTCATGTTTGGGGAAGTCGGCTATCTTGATGGTTTGTTGACTATCCCCAGTTTCCTCGTGCAAGAGTGAATTTCGCATGAATCATTCAGTTCGTAGTCAATTCTGCAAATTATCGAGTGCTGAGTGTGTCGGTTATTCTCTTCATTGAAGCCTGCTCGCCGATTCGTAGTGGAAATCTATTTGTGCAAATCGAGAACATTCTTGTGTTTTTTACATGTCTTCTGATTTTTCTGTTACTCAGTTCCTGGTGGAGTATCCTCGTCGCGATGAGGACAAATAACCTCTGAACTCTGTTTTCGCATCAGACTTATTGAAGTAGTTTCCTCAATAAATTTGTAGAGCTGTGGAATTTGTGGATCAGATGAGTATATTTCTGCCTACTAATAACCTTGTTGAGTCTCAAGTCTTGAGCAAAGAGCAAGACCCTTTGTGTTAAAGAGAACATATATTTTTAGGAAAAATGGTGCCAGCATATGTATTGTAGATAAACTCTACCACTTGCAGGGATGATAGTGCAATTATACACCTTGTCATACACAATATTCACAAAGATTCCTGGAGTCGACGTCAGTGATGGTTGCAGGATTCTGTCGAGGTAAGTCTTATAGTACACTTTTCTTATTCAACACAACTGATAAGCGTAGACTTTCATTCCGTTCTTGGATGCTTTGTTATGGCCCTTTGTTATCATCATCAAATGGATTATGACAGTGCTTTTTACAAATTGTCATTGCAGAATATTCTCAAATCTTCCAATACAGCACAAACTCACAGTAGTCAAGATCAATTGATCTTGACTACTGTGATCTTGTGCAATACCCATTAACTCAGACTGTATTCAAAGTCCTTTCTTGATGAATTTATTGGCTAACCGATCCTATATGAAAACAGTTGAAATATCAAAGACTGTTTGGTAGCTTGGAGGAGTTCCGCTACCAGACTGGAGCCACAATAAGAAGTATCCTTTCCATATGTTAGGTCAGTTATCTCAAAGATACAATTCTTTGGAAAGAAATGAAGTCAAGTTTGGGGATTATGCTTCTGTGTTTTGGGCTTTCTTATGCCACGAACAGTCAACATATCCGAGAAGATACTCTCAAGAATAATTTAAATATGTAAAAATTCCTCATTGAGCTAAAACTATGTGACACTTTGCCGTAAAATCTGAACTAGTTCCTTACCCCAATTTTGGAGTCTAATCCAGTTAGGATATACTACCTATTCAACGTCAATTCTCGATTTGGCTTCCTCAGAGCTAATCTTATCAAATCCATTATAAGGGAAGTTAATATTATAACTAAATGGTCAAACAACATTTACTCAATCTACTATAAGGGGAGTGAATAGATTCAAACTATGCTAGGAATGATTTTATTACCATATCCCCTTTTCATTCAAAAAGGGGAGTACTAAAAAGTTTCCAGTTTTTTTAGCTCAGTCCCCACAACTAGAAGAATGAATCTGGTCTGAACTTTAGATGAACACAACGGATGTAAAATACATTGTCAGTTTGACCAACATGGCTGCTTTTTGGCTGTGAACAAAATCAGTTAATATCCGCTAACTCTTTTCTCAGATTTGCCATGAGCGGATACTTCTAACTTTGAAATAGTTCTAGTCCTGGTTCTAGAGGTAACTGCATCGAATCTCTATCATTGAACTGTTTGTAAGAGAATTCAGGAGATTATAACTCTACAGTAAAAGATCCCATAAAATTTTTAAGGAATCTAGGTGCAACATACTCAGGATTTTTCTGAAATATTTCACAAATATCACCATGAATCTTCCATGAAAGATTCCAGGAACATTTCCAACCGCGGACATAACTATATATCAGGGAATTACGAGTGGAATCTTCCAGAGATCATTCACTGAATGGTTTTCGGGAGATTTCCGGAAGATTTTCAGGGATCAATCCATAAAAGCTCCCAGAAAAATTCCCAGCCGAGGACATAACTATATTCCAGGGATATTCCAGTGCAATATTTCTGAAATATTCCAATCGTTCAATAGAATATTTCTGGAATATTTCTGAAAGATTCCCGTGTTGCGTGGGCAGAAGCCCTCTAGCCAAAGTCCAAGTAGAATTAACTTTGAGGCCGTTGCAGGGGGAGTTTTGGTAAGAACATTCAAAAACCTTTGGTCAACTTTTCATGGAATCTTGCTTATATAAGTTAAGTGTCTGTAAACTTTCTGGACACTTTCTGTAAGCTTTCAAGAACTACTCAGCGAGCAGTTGAATAATATTCCTCGGCCCTTGCAGGGAAAGTTTTGATGGAAGCTATCAGAAAGTTTTCATGACATTACATGAGACCTTGCATTTTTGAGTGACCGAAAACTTCCTCGAAAACTTATTGAATCCTTCCAAAACATATACTCAAAATGAGACCGTCCAATGAAATAGGATCAAATTCCCTCCCAATGAGGTATATATGAGTCATTTCGGAGTATTTCGTCCAGAGCCGTCACCAGAGGGGTCCGGGAAAAATCAAAAAAATTTTTTTTCCTTCAATACTATGTTTATAGAGTACAAAAAAATTCTTTTGGGATTTTTCCGATGCCCCCCATGGGCCCTAGGGCCCATAGAAAGTCTATTTTAGGCCCTTTTACGGCCAATTTTTCAAAAATCATAGCTCCGACTAAACTCAATTTTTTCACGTATTTGGGCGCATTTTCTTCGTTGAGTTTAGCACTTTCAAGGGAGAAATAGTCAAGAATCAAAAGTGCGGCCCAGTGACTTCTAGGAGCTATTTGCTGAGAGCAGATTTGAGCGATTTTTGGGCCTGCTCCAAAGCGATGGAGCTCCTACTAGACATGCGATAGTCGACTTCCATTGGTAGTCATTTTGAAGGTCTTGAAAAAACCCACAATTTGACCACTAGTATTAGAAGTCGATTATAATACTTCCCATAGGAGCTACAGTTGATACAACTTGAGCAGTTTTGCGAAAAAGCCAAACATAGAGCTCAATTTACAAAAATCGTTTTTTTATTCCTGACCTTTAAACTGTGCGACTATGTTCTTCAATACAAGAACTATCAACATCAACAAGAATCTGAGTAGAGGAATCATCCCCTGATTTTTGGCATACATTCAAGAATACAGTTTTTGATATTTTGCTTAAAATGACAACATAGGCATGGCTCTCATATGCTTTCATCCGACATCTTTTGGAAACCTTCCAGCAGAAGTTTCGGGGAGCTGGTTTCATCGACACCTCCTGAAAACCTTTCCGAAACCTTTCAGTGAAAGTTTCAGAGCGCGGGTTCCATCGACAGCTTTCCAAAACCTTTCCGAAAACTTTCAGTAAAAGTTTTGGAGAGCGGGTGTTATCGACAGGTTTCCAAAACCTTTCCGAAACCTTTCAGTGAAAGTTTTGGAGAGCGGGTTTCATCGACACTTTTCGGGAACCTTTCAAAAACCTTCCAGGGGAAGTTTTGGGGAGCTGGTCTCATCGACACCTTTCGGAAACCTTTTAGAAATCTTTCTGTGAAAGTCTTAGAGAGCGGGTTCCATCGACAGCTTTCCAGAACCTTTTCGAAACCTTTCAGGGAAAGTTTTGGGGAGCCGTTGCTATCGACAGCTTTCGGAAACATTTCAAAAACCTTTCAGTGAAAGTTTTGGAGAGCGAGTTCCATCGACAGCTTCCCAAAACCTTTCCGAAACCTGTCAGTGAAAGTTTTGGAGAGCGGGTTCCATCGACAGCTTTCCGTAACCTTTCCGAAACCTTTCAGTGAAAGTTTTGGAGAGCTGGTTTCATCGACACCTTTCGAAACCCTTTCAGAAATCTTTCAGCGAAAGTTTTGGGGAGCCGTTTTTTTGAGAGCTTTCGGAAACCTTTCAGAAACCTTCCAAGAAAAGTATCGAGCAACGAGTTTCATTGGCACCTTTCAGAAACCTTTCAGTAAAAGTTTTGAGCAACGAGTTTTGTCAGCACCTTTCAGAAACCTTTCAGAAACATTTCAGCGAAAGTTTCGAGTAGCTGTTCGTTGGCTTTCCTTCAGAAACCTGTCAGTGACAATTGCTGGATCTCTTTCAAGAAAATTTTCACGAAGGTTTCCTTGTCGTAATCTTTCCGAAAATTCTGTAGGGAA
Organism: Eretmocerus hayati; assembly: GCA_029851415.1. Lineage (NCBI taxonomy): Eukaryota > Metazoa > Arthropoda > Insecta > Hymenoptera > Aphelinidae > Eretmocerus > Eretmocerus hayati. Next base: position 86,250,573 of record CM056743.1, read on the forward strand.
CCTTTCCTGAGAGGTGTTCAGCAACTTTCGTTGAAACCTTTCGAAAAGTTTAGTGGAAAGGGACATGATTAACTTTCCGAAAGCTTTCTATGAAAGCTTTCGGAAAGGTTTCGAACCTTTCACTGAAAGCTTTCTGAAAGGTTTCGGAAAGGTTTCGATGCTGTCTGGGTATCTCATACGTGTGTCATGGGATCGGACGAGTATCTCGTTGTACAGAATTAGTATGTCATGAGATCGGAACAGTATCAAACGGAATATCATGAGTGAGGCATGGAATCGGATGAGTACCGTATGGTGTCTCATTCTTAGGTCATGGGATCGGGTGGAGTATTAATTCGCTATCCCATTGTTTCGTCATAGTATCACACAGCTATTCCATGATATCTCATTGGTATTCCATAGAATCTCAAAAGTATCGTGCAATATCTTGTACGTATGTAAGGGATCGGACGAGTATCTTGTTGTACGGGATTAGTATGTCATGAGATCGGGAGAGTATCGGACGGAATATCATGAGTGAGGCATGGAATCGGACGGGTACCGCATGGTATCTTATTGTTAGGTCATGGGATCGGATGGAGTATCAATGTGATATCCCGTTGTTTCGTGATAGTATAAGACAGGTATTCCATGATACCTCATTGGTATCCCATGAAATTCAAAAAGTATCGTACGATATCTTAATATACGTATGTCGAATCGAATACGAATAGGTATTGTTACGTCTTAATACGTAACTTTTCAAGAAATCAATAATCGAAAGGTGTATATTTAGTGTAAGCATATTTTGTGAGTCGGACAGCACACCGAGCCATCAGAACAAAACAATGATATTGAGTCAGAGCGTGTTTCACGTTGTGGCGCGATCCACTTTTTGGAAATTCTGCATCAGCAGAAAAGTTCAATGAATGTCCCGCATCTGGACACGACAGTTAGTTGTTAGCACGAAGTAGGCATCGTCGCGACTCCGTGAGCCACAGCTTTCGACAATTATATTTCATTCGCGTGCGATCGCTCCGGCCCGCGCAATTCAATTGTTGTAATTATACATCTAAGTATATTTCAGATTCACACATATTTAAAATCTCAACTCTCAAGGATTTAGCGAGGAAAAGATACAATTTCATTTCGATTTATATAATTAACGCATACGTGTATCAAGATAATATAATCATCAACTGATTGAGAAATACTATTTTTGGAAGTCCATAGAAGACTTATCGAACCTATCATTTGTGGATATGATTTGAATTTTGGAAGTGTCAATAAATACGGTGATCTACTGCCTGGTCAACAGCAGAACAAATGTAAGTTATCCCATTCATTTTATCTACCTTCCACAAAGAATCAAGAAGTATCCTTCTCTCAATCGAGAGTAGATTTTGTGAGGTTTCCACTAGGCTCATACGCGTCATCCCGACGTAACAATCGGTTCCGGTACCGAAATTGATTGAGATTCGAATTTTCTTGATTATTCACATATTGTCGCACAATTTGATGATTAATATTCCCATACTATTGAAAAATCTGATATACTTTATTATTTGCATATTTCGGATATTCCCGGGAATCAACAGTTGATAACTGTGCTAAAATCGATCATTAATCGGATAGTGTTTTTGAAATAGTATTCCAATATATTTCCTTTGTCGTATTTCCCAAATATTAAATGAGGATCTATATTTTCCGTGAAATTCATACATTACATACTCGGTGTTTGAGCTGAGTGTCATAGTATCATTGAATCCCAATATCAAAAGCAAAAATCTTTTTGAAAGTGGTCCAAACGATTTTCATACGAATGTTTATACAATTCTAAATTTTATCGCAATTTCAAAGACGAAAGATCTGTGAGTTACTCTATATATACCTTTCTACATCAATCTCTCAAATTTCAAACTGTGCTGGTGCATTGCTATATAGAATATCGTACCATACAGTGCTGTGACCTCGTTAGTGAGCGAACCAGTGAAAACTGCATGCGCTACAAGAAATTTCGCGACTGCTTACACACTTCGGTGATGCATTTATCAAATGAATAAGAAAGCGATTCAGCTGAATTTAGACAAACCACCACTCACAAGAACTAGAGTGAATAGTAACCCCGAATTGAGAGACGAATTGATAGATCCCAATTCTATACCTGCTGGAAAAATATTTTCTCGTAGTTCGGAGTTAAAACGCTCCCCTCCCAAAGATAGTATATCACCTGACGAGTCTCATCCTTCTATCTCAAGTTTAGGTCAAGAATCCTATAATTTAGAAGAAAAACTTCTCAATATCCAGGAAAATTTGCCTGAAAATTTGTGAACGCGCAAATCCTAGTTTCCAACAAGAATCCGACAATTTAGATCATACCTATTCAAATATTGAAAAGATTTCATCTGATCAAAAGCCATTAGATAACAGTGAACACCAAGATCTTCTCACCGATTCACCTACCATTCACGAGTTGTCTCAATGACTTAATCCAGTGGACGATAAAAAATATTGAATCGATTTGAGCTCACCTAATGATACTGTTGAATTCATGCCTCAAAAATTGAAGTTACCTTTGAAAAATGTAATTTCTATGGTGCCCGAATCTGACGTGAAAAATATCGCAGTAAGAGAGTATATTGAATGTTTGAAAGAGGCTTAAACCATTATAGCAGATGAGGAGACTCTTGTCCAATCGATAAAAATCAAACTCAAAGGTACAGCTAAAGATCTTCTATATCATGTATCATGCACGAAAATGAGCGATTTCATACAAGCAGTAAAGTTGTTGTATCCCGTTGTTGAGGATAAGTACGGTTTATATAGCAAATTGAATCATTCTTTTCAAAACCCGAATGAGAATGTGACTGATTTCGCATCGAAAATACAAAAACTAGCTGGACGCATGAAAGAGTTAGATAAAGCAGATAGTACTGCTGAGTCTCATCGGATCTTTTGTGATAAATTGGATGCTGACGCACTCAAAATTTTTATGAAAGCATTGAAATTGGGAATTGGAATCCAAATAACTGCAGAAAATAATTTTGATGCCGCTTCCAAGAAGGCCATTGTAATAGAGAGTGAACTGGGATATAATAATGATTGGATAAATGGCAATCATTGTGGCTTCTGCCATGAAGCTGGTCATGAATCAGCTTCCTATCCAAACATTGTCTGTCAATCATGTGAAAAACGAGGTCACACTGCAAACAGCTGCTCCAAGAATGAGGATAAGAATAAACAAAATCGAGTCATGTTTATTCAGTCGAGTCAGTCAGTAGAATGTCAAATCTGTGGCAAACGTGGCCATTCAGCAAACTTATGCAGAGATCTGTTCAATCCCACCAATGCACGACCGAATTTCCTCAATTCCAATGATGCTTATAGAAATTATCGTGACAGGGATAACTATGTTAGCAATTTCTCGAGACAGAATTACCCCAATCAGCAACGATATGGAGGACGAAATGGCTAAAATATACCTCAAAGGAATTTTCAGTCCAAGGAATGTGACTTCTGTAATATGTTAGGCCATCTAATTGATGAATGCGGGAAACTTCAAGCCCTCAAGAATCATGTTGAAAGTCAGAATGAAATTCAATGTTCTTTTTGCAAAAAGTATAACCACATAATAGATTCGTGCATTGAACTTCAAAAATTGCAAATTCAAGCTGGTAAATTCTGCAATTTCTGCAGAAGTCTTGGTCATATTGAACGAGAATATATTCGTAAGAATGGAATCCAAATAAATCAGGGAAACTCCAATTCTCTTCCTCAAGAGACCGCATAGGAAGAGATTTGCTATACAAGACGCTCTCTCTCTCCGTCCAGAACGGAGTATTCCTGTAAACTCATTAGATAATACATCGCATGTCATGACTTCTTCATGTATGCAAGATAAAATTTCTCAAGAAAATCACGAAGAATCTTTGGAAAATATAATGGTTTCGGGCAATGCGATGCATGTTTATACTATCAAACTCGAAAACCTCCTAAGATATGTGCAATTAGAGAATCCTCCCACAAGGGAAATAATAAACACTTTGATTAATACTGGAGCTCAATTGAACATATTGAAGCTAAAACTCGTTCCATATTCAGGAATAAACAAAAACACAGTGATTCATCTCACTGGGATCACTGATACCCCCATTCGCACCCTAGAAACTGTTAATTTGACGATCAATGGATCAAATCTGGAGTTTCACGTGGCTCCAGAAGAATTTTCTCTACCTCATGACGGGATATTAGGGATCAAAATTTTAGCTGAACAAAAACTGAGATTAGATGAAAGTTATCTAGAGATGAATAGTGGGAAGCTCGAGATCTTCCCAAGTAATTTATCAAAAGAGTGTTAATTAAATTCATTCAGAACAATTCCAAATGATTTCATAGCGAAAAAACCTATGGAGCGTAAGCTTACTGAAATGAATCATGCAATGACTACTTTGGTCAACGGCTTTGACGAAGAGTGTGTAGAGCAAATGCCAACTGGATTGGATTATATTACAGCTAGTGTTCTCATTGATAATTTTGAGCCATTGGTTGATCAAGTGAGAGTATTCAAGATGGATACCCATTTCTCTGAAAACGCTGAAGAATTTCATCGTTTCCACAAAGATACAGTCAAGATTCTATACTCAATCATGTGTCTGGATGAACAATCTGATGTTAGTCAGGGAAATGATGATCCTGTGGTAAATAATTGCACTGGAATTGTTGATTTTTTGCAGAATAGCAAAGAAATGAGGCAAGAATTCATAAATAACATCACATCGACATTTAAAATGATTGAAATTCTCAAACCGATTCCGATTGCGGAAGCGGAAAATATACTGATTTCTTGGACATTCTACGGGATAATGGATACTCTCCATTTGTGGAATGTGGATGATACGAAAATAATGAGATCAACTGGAAGAGTGAATTTTCTTTCATTTGATATTGAGAACATGCCTCATGATTTTGTACAACATAAGGATGACATTGATATTGACGAAATAGAAACTTTCAATTGTGGTCAATTGAGTCTCGAAACTCTTGAAAATATCACCTTTGAGAGAAATATTACCTTTGAGAATAATGAAATTCGAGAAAAGTGTTTACTTGAAGAACTCAGTCACTTGACTGAGAATGACAAAAGAATAGCAAAATCACTATTTCTTCAGAATGCTGATGTATTCTGGCTAGAAGGAGAAAATTTTGGCTGCTGTAATGTCGAACAACATGAGATAAATCTTTTGGATGATACACCAGTGTATGTGAAACAATTTCCCTTGCCCCACGCCCCCAAGGATGTCGCGTCGGATGGAACCCACAAGCTCATCAATCATGGCCTAGTAAAAAGTTCAAAGAGTAGTTTCAATGCACCAATTTGGATTATTGGAAAGAAACCATCAGCTGATGGTAAGAAACGTTGGAGAATGGTCATCGACTATAGGAAATTGGATGAGGAGACTATTTCGGATCCTTACATAATCCCATCAATAACAGAGATTTTTGATAATATCGGTCGCAACAAATATCTAATCACTGTTGACTTGGCTTCAGGATTCCATCAAGTAAAGGTGAAGGCGTCAGATACACACAAAACTGCATTCAGTTTTCATCCGTTGGGAAGATTTGAATTCGTAGTTCTTCCGTTTGGCATGACTAACTCGCCCCGAACTTTTCAAAGGGTGATGATATCCATACTTAGCGACTTGATTAACATTATTTGTTTTGTTTATATCGATGACATCATTATTTCTGCTAATACAGTACACGATTTAGTTGAGAGATTCAATATTATAGCGCAACGGTTACGAGAAGCAGGTTTTTGAAGTCAGAGGTTAAATTTTCGGGTCATGTTCTGAGTGAGGATGGTCTTAAACCTGATCCTAAGAGGATAGAAGCAGTTCAATCGTTTCCGAGACCGAAGAATGTTCAGAATTTTCGGGAGTTTTTAGGTCTTGCAAGCTACTATAGACGTTTCATTCGAAGATTCGCAGAAATATCCAAACCCTTGACAATGCTCCTTCAAGTCAACACAAAGTTTTCGTGGAATGGTGAAGCGCAACACGCGTTGTAATCTTTGAAAAAGAGTCTATATGCTGCCCCAATCTTAGAGTTCCCTATGCTAGATGAACCGTATAGTATTTGTAGAGATGCGTCCCAATTTGCGAATGGAGCGATAATTTCACAAAATCACAGGGGCTTAGACAAACCTATAGCTTTTGCATCAAGAATGTAGAAAAAGTCCGAGCTTTCTTACAACACATATAAACGTGAAGCCCTCGCTATCATGTTTGCCATAAAAACGTCCAGATCTTACATATACGGGAATAAATTCACAATTTACACGGATATAAGGCACTTTCAACATCAAAATCTGCAGAAGTCGACCGTAGATAGCATTGGCGTAGTTCACTAGATGACTGTGTTCAGGGTACATTTTTAACATGGGAAAATTGGTCTGAACATTGCCGCTTAGAGGATTTTCAATTGTAATTGCATGTGATGCGCCAACGCTGACCGTAGACTACAAAAATGGAGGTTAAAATTACTTGACTATGATTTCGACATAAAATACACACCCGGGAAGCAGAATATTGTGACAGACTTCCTTTCAAGGAACCCTGTAGAGTCAAATAATATTTTTGTGACTACCAGAGCTCAGGAGGCAAAACTTTGAAATCCACCAAAAACCCAAAAGGAGATTCCATCAAATGAAATGAAATTGGGACGCATAAATGATGAACGCATTAGATTGAAAGAGAATAAATCAAGAAAAAGCTCGAAACGTAAGATTAAAAATAATAACAATCCTATCGTCAGTAGAGAGATGTCTGACTCTGATCAAACTCAGATTACCCAGAGAGATATCATTGCTCATACAAAGAATTCAATTCGATTCCGAAAGGACAATATCGTCCACCTAGTAACACCAGATGGTATTCCTCGGATGAGTTAAGCAATAAACTCAGCAACAATCTCAAGAGATAAAAGTATCACAATCGATCTCGAGCTGAAGAAAAATGAAATTCAAATCGTTAATATCAATAAGAAAAAGCTCTTTGTCTTGTGCCTAGACGTGAATCAATCTATTTCAACAGTTCGGGAAAACCTCAAAGGTCTGTTGATTCTCTTAAAAGGATCACTAGAAAAGCATAAATGCAATACCTTCAGCATCTCAAAATCATTACAAATCATGAATTTGGATTGGTCCGAAATAGAAGAGTTCCTTTTCGAAATTTTTCGCCGCACAAAAATTAGAATTATTGGATGTCTGAACCACGCCTTGTACGTTAAGCATGAAGGCAGAAATGAGATTTTTGACCTACATCACTCATCAGCTTCAGGAGGACATTCGGGGGTAAATAGGACATACAAGAGAATGAGAGATAGATACATTTGGGAAAATTCGAAAGAAGATATTCAGAATAGAATTAGAGACTGCGAAATTTGTCAAAGAAATAAACTGAAAAGGAATAAAACTAGGCAACCTATGCTCATTACAGATACTCCTTTCGAAACTTTCGATGAGAGTTCAATGGATATTGTTGGCCCATTGAATGAGAGCAAGAATAAATATATTTTATTCTATATTCCATAATAAATATATTTTAATTATCCAGGATAATCTATCAAAATTTATTGTTATGGTAGCTTTACCAAACCGCAGAGACTGTTGCAGATTCATTCATAAAAAAATTCATATGTATATTCAGCTCACCAAAAGTTGTTCTCACAGATCGAGGAAGTAATTTCACCAGCAAACTTTTGAAAGCTGTCGCTCGAAGGTTCAAATTCTCTAAAATAGAGACAACCTCATTCTCACCGTCATCAAATGGATCCTTAGAAAGCGCTCACCATCCCCTTTGCGAATATTTGAAGAATTTCTCAGATAAAAGAATTAAATGGGATTCTTTATTGGAACTATCCCAATTTCACTATAACACAAGTATTCATTCCAGTCACAATTATTCTCCTCATGAACTAGTTTTTGGATCTCCACCCAGACTACCTTCTTCTGAACCCCTCAGGAAATATGAACAATTGACAACCTTCAAGAGCTACTTAGAAAATTTGGAGAAAAATATGGAAGAAATAGCTTCATTTGCTAGAGAGAATCTAATTGTTCCGAAGAATTCTTCAAAAACTTACTACGATCGTAGAGCCAAGCAAGTAGATTTCAAAGTTGGCGATGGAGTTTGGATGGTCAAAGAACCAAAACCTGGAAAATTAGACAAAAACCATAATTTGAGACCATTTATCATAACAAAAGTTCAAAATGAATGTAATATAACAATTGATATGGGAGAAGTATCGAAAGTAGTTCATGCAAATGAACTGATTCTGAGCAGGCGCAGAAGATTGATTCATTTTTCTGAATAGGAACATGATCATGCATCTACTAATAATGCTGTTACTTCTCAAACTGAATGAGGCAATCATAGGATTTGACTGTGGAACAACAACGCCTAATATGACAACGTTTTCATTGCTGGACTATGGCGACTGCGAATTCCATGATACATCCGTCAATTCAACCAACGTCATGACAGAATTGATACAGACTTCCGAGTACAAATCAAGCAAGGTCATCCAATGTAAAATAGAAGTTCAAAGAAGAGTCTATCACTGTGGAATTTTTGGGCATCTCATACCAACAGAAAACGGACATCAAGAATATTTGTACGACATCGGCCACGAGAGGTGCAAAACCATACATGAGACTGGGATTTCCAAATACAACAACAGCTATACTATGGCCAATCTCAAGGTAAATTCATCATCCGCAACTGGAGTTGATTTCGCTAGAAGCGCAGCAGAATAATCTTGCTCTGGAGTTTCTTATGCAGACGATTATGGTTCTTATAATGAAGTATTCGTCCAAGGAATGATACGTGTTACTTTGATGGAGTTCAATGCTCAAATCAATTAAAATAGCGATATAGTAAGACTAACTTTGAGTACGATTTGTGAGTTTTCTGATGAACATTGTATAGACATGGAAGGGGACACACTTTTTGGGATACATTACCAAAACATGAATGTTTTGAGTCTTCGTATGACATTTTATATAGAGGCCCCGCGGCAGAATTGTCTAGTGATAGAAATCATGAAATAATTTATTCTCTTAACTCAAGTGAAATCACATAGCCTTTAACTGCGGAAAATCATTTTATCCAATGCAATCGAGAGATCATCAAAACAGAACACCCAAAGCTATTCATCTATGAACAATCGATCGGTTCAAATGCTTATTCTTTCAATGAGGATTCTATAGTTCGTAAGGAAATTAATAACTTAGATCTTTTTCCTCATATAAATTCAAAACTTGTATACGTGGAAAAACATCTGAGAGCAGAGATGAGTGATCTATATTTAGATTTGATAACACAAAAGTGTTACGTAGAGAAGAAGACTATCCAAAATTCCGTATCTATTGCAATCCTATCCCCGGACGAGTTTGCCTTCAAGGTAATGGGTAAACCAGGATATATAGCAGAAGTTGCAGGAGAAGTGGTTTACCTGTTGCAATGTACCTCGGTAGAAGTAAAGATAGTACATTCGGAATCTTGCTTCCACCAACTACAAGTTTCATCAGCCAACGAAACGTGGATCCTTACTCCACGAACTCATGTTCTAGTGAAACGTGGAACACAAGTGAGTTGCAACTCCATTCTGCCCACTTACTACGAAATAGGGAATGAATGGATCCAATTCCTGCCAACCCCGACAAAGGCAGAGGAACCAAACATCTTTAGACCGAATACGAAGATATCTTGGTCTTACAAGTCAGCAAATACACTTGCTACCAGTGGTGCGTACTCACAAAATGACCTGGACAACCTACGAGAACATCTCATGTTTCCTATGATAGATCTTCGCTTCTCAACACCGTAGCAAGGAAGATGTCAGGAGAAACTACGATACATGAGGAGTCAATTGAGAACTTACTCACTGAAAACACATTATCTCATATTGCCGAGTCCACTTGGAAAAGAATTCTGGAGGGCCTGACGAAGTTTGGATCGATATCATCAGCAGTGATCATGATATTCGTCACATTACACATCTTTAAGTTGATTATTGACACCATCATACGAGGATACACCCTTCACACTATCTATGGGTTTTCCATACATCTACTGGGAGCAATCTTCAGCTCAGTCACGTTTCTCCCGATCAATTTGGAAAGAGAAAAACATCAGAGGAAAAAGAATAAAAAAAACAAGGGTTTTGATTTACAAGAGGTCAGAATTCATAGGACTTCCAGCCATCAATGACCAGTACCAACGACGCCGATTACAATCACGGAGTCGACCACCTAGCAAAGGTTACCACCACCTCTACCTTCGAGAGCACCAATCCCATCACTTCCAGAAAAAAATATTATCCCCTCAAAATCTCTTCCCATCCGAAATTCTTCTTCTCATACAATTTTTTCATTAGATATTAAGTGAAATAACTGATTTTCTATGCTTTTGGATGAGTTTCCACATGCCAGAGCGTCGTTTAGAATTAGTCGTAGATTCTTCCTACTCATAAATTGAGGTATTTGCAATACGTACTATCAAACTTTCGCAAACAGATCCGTCAGTTTCGTGCAAAATCAGATCCTGTGGACTAATTCCAGCGAGGAGGCAGTGAGAGACAGCGAGAAGTGAATAATCACTGATTATTCACCTTTTGATAAATTTCAACTATCTGTGCATCTTATAGAAGATTCAGAATTGTATACAATTTTTTTTTCTCCCCGTTGGATATGAGGATAATCCCTATTTCTTCTTTGTAATCCAGGTTTGGACCTGCTAGTATTTTGTTTATAATATGAGATACCTACATTTATGAATTGAATTCAAATGGATAACTGAGTTATTGTAGCAGTGCATACACGAGGTTAGACGCGGTCTCTACCATCAACGACCAATGCAAAAGAGGCCAGACACGGAGAAGCGTGTACGTGTTTGGATACTTTAACATACGTTCTTGGCTCAATCCAAAAGAGGCCAGACACGGAGAAGCATCCACGTGTCTGGATTTTTAATGATGCGCTTGACCACCAATGCATAAGGCAAGACGGGTACGTGGAGTCAAGTCACTCGGGTAAAGTACTGACCATAGCAAAATTTGGAATTATGCACAGTCGGTTATGAATAAAAGCTTGCCTGAGATTTTATGATGTGTATGTTCGACGCAAAGCCAGAGTGGTAGAGATAATTGAAAGGAGATTCCGTGAATATCCATGATTAATGAAAATCGGAGAAGAAGGAAAAAAGAAGAAGAATATCAACCAACAAATACTTCTGTATAGATTTAGTCTCATTTTAGAGTGATTTTCATCGGGACTTTTCAATAATCGAACAAATCGGAGTTTGTTTATATGTTACATATCGTACCGATAAGCAACGTCTAGCCGGGGAGGTGTTACGTCTCAATACGTAACTTTTCAAGGAATCAATGATCGAAAGGTGTATATTTAGTGTGAGCATATTTCGTAAGTCGGACAGCACACCGAGCCATCAGAACAAAACAATGATATTGAGTCAGAGCGTGTTTCACGTTGTGGCGCGATCCAATTTTTTTGGAAATTCTGCATCAGCAAAAAAGTTCAATGAATGTCCCGCGTCTGGACACAAGAGTTGATTGTTGGCACGAACTAAGCATCGTCGTGACTCCGTGAGCCGGAGCTTTCGACAATTATATTTCATTCGCTTGCGATCGCTCCGGCCCGCGCAATTCAATTGTTGTGATTATAAATCTGAGTATATTTCAGATTCACACATATTTAAAATCTCAACTCCCAAGAATTTAGCAAGGAACAGATACAATTTTATTTTGATTCATATAATTGACGCATACGTGTATCAAGATAATATAATCATCAACTGATTGAGAAATACTATTTTTGGAAGTCCATAGAAGACTTATCGAACCTATCATTTGTGGATATGATTTGAATTTTGGAAGTGTCAATAAATACGGTGATCTACTGCCGGGTCAACAGCAGAACAAATGTAAGTTATCTCATTCATCCAATCTACCTTCCACAAAGAATCAAGAAGTATCCTTCTCTCAATCGAGAGTAGATTTTGTGAGCTTGTCACTAGGCTCATACGCGTCATCCCGACGTAACAGTATATCGAGCGTGGAGCATGGGATAGGATGAAGTGTGAAATTGGACGAATTCCATGCATATTCCGGTTTTTTTTGTTTCCAAAGTGGCATCCGCTGAGATCGTGACCGTGTGGAAGTAAATCATGTTGATATCGGAACATGCGTATCCCATGTCATCTGAAGTGTATCGTATGGTATCTCATTAGTCTCCTCTATCATTGCATTAGTATAGTGCAGTATCGCGTTGACAGGTTGTGGAATCAGATGAATATCGTATGGTATCTCATCACTTCCTCACATTTCCGGGCAAGTAATGTACAGTATCTGATGTGTATTCCATAGTATCGTGCAATATCTCAGTAGTGTCTCATTGAATCGGATGAATATCTCATAGTACCCAATTCGTATGTCATCAGTTCGGACTAGTATCGGATGGTATCGCATCGTTGTGGCATGGAATCAGATGAATACCTTATGAAATCTCAGTTGTATTGCGTAGGACCACGTGAATCGTAAGATTTTCGTTATTCCAAATAGTTTAGTTTCTGCGAGTGACTATTGCATAGTATCCCATGGTATCTCATAGGTTCTCCTCGACTCATAGTCCGAATACTTGTGAGATATCATACAATATCATGCTCATTCACAAATTCCATCTTCTGCCGAGTCCAAACCCCAGAATCGATGTTCCTGATGCCCCCTTCCATATTATCAATGATCTTCCATACTGTTCATGTTACAATGACCATGTTTCCTCGTTTTCCGTATCTCAAAGCATCTCATGGTATCTTATGAGTATATAAACTCTCACGGAGTATCGTACAGTATCGTATAGTATCTTATGGGTTCTACAATTTCCTTCCTCAGCTTTTCCAAGTGTACTGATGATCAGGGGAGTCATTTTTCAGTTCCTTTCGGAATTCTCAGTCATGAACTTGACCATTTTTCCTTGTCTTCCGTTTCTCAAAGAATCTCATGGTATCTCATGAGTATATAAATTCTCACGGAGTATCGTACAGTATCGTATAGTATCTCATGGGTTCTAAAATTTCCTCCCCCAGCTTTTCCGAGTAAACCGATGATCAGGAGAGTCGATTTTCAGTTTTTTCGGAATTCTCAGTCATGAAATAGAAGATTCTTCATCTTCCATACAATTTCATGGTATCTCATAATATCTCATTAGTACCCAGACAGCATCGAAACCTTTCCGAAAACTTTCAGAAAGCTTTCAGTGAAAGGTTCGAAAACTTTCCGGAAGCTTTCATGGAAAGCTTTCGGAAAGTTGGCTATGTCCCTTTCCACTGAACTTTCCGAAAGTTTTCGACGGAAGTTGTTGGACACCTTTCGGGAAAGGATTCCTAAAGGGATTTCGGTAAGATTGCTACAAGCTTTCTGGAAAACCTTTGTAAAAACTATCATGAAAGAGATCCAGCAGTTGTCACTAACAGGTTCCTGAAGATTCGACAACGAGCAGCTACCCCGAGCTTCCTCGAAAGGTTTCTAAAAGGTTTCCGAAAGCTGTCGACGAAACCGGCCCGGGGAAACTTTTACTGGAAGCTTTCTGAAAGGGTTCTAAAAGGTGGCGATAGAACTCATTGCTTGAAACTTTCCTCGAAAGGTTTCTGGAAGGTTTCGAGCAGATGACGATGAAACCGGCCCCGAAAAACTTTCATTGAAAGCTTTCTGAAAGGGTTCTTAAAGGTGGCCACAAAAGTCATTGCTCGAAACTTTCCTCGAAAGGTTTCTGAAAGGTTTCGAGCAGAAGTCGATAAAACCGGCCCTGGAAAACTTTCATTGAAAGCTTTCTGAAAGGGTTCTGAAAGGTGGGGATAGAACTCATTGCCCGAAACTTTCCTCGAAAAGTTTCTGAAAGGTTTCGAGCAGATGTCGATGAAACCGGCCCTGGGAAACTTTCATTGAAAGCTTTCTGAAAGGGTTCTTAGAGGTGGCCACAGAAGTCATTGCTCGAAACTTTCCTCGAAAGGTTTCTGAAAGGTTTCGAGCAGAAGTCGATGAAACCGGCCCTGGAAAACTTTCATTGAAAGCTTTCTGAAAGGGTTCTTAAAGGTGGCCACAGAAGTCATTGCTCGAAACTTTCCTCGAAAGGTTTCTGAAAGGTTTCGAGCAGATGTTGATGGAACCGGCCCTGGAAAACTTCCATTGAAAGCTTTCTGAAAGGGTTCTGAAAGGTGGCGATAGAACTGCTTGTTCGAGACTTTCCTCGAAAGGTTTCCGAAAGGTTTTGAAAAGCTGTCGATGGAACCGGCCCTGGAAAACTTTCATTGAAAGCTTTCTGAAAGGGTTCTTAAAGGTGGCGACAAAAGTCTTTGCTCGAAACTTTCCTCGAAAGGTTTCTGTAAGGTTTCGAGCAGATGTCGATGGAACCGGCCCTGGAAAACTTCCATTGAAAGCTTTCTGAAAGGGTTCTGAAAGGTGGCGATAGAACTGCTTGTTCGAGACTTTCCTCGAAAGGTTTCCGGAAGGTTTTGAGAAGCTGTCGATGGAACCGGCCCTGGAAAACTTTCATTGAAAGCTTTCTGAAAGGGTTCTGAAAGGTGGGGATAGAACTCATTGCTTGAAACTTTCCTCGAAAGAGGTTCCGAGAAGCTGTCGACGAAACCGGCCCTGAGAAACTTTTACTGAAAGCTTTCTGAAAGGGTTCTGAAAGGTGGCGATAGAACTGATTGCTCGAATTTTTCCTCGAAAGGTTTTTGGTTTCGAGAAGCTCTCGATGAAACTGGCCCTGGGAAACTTTTATTGAAAGCTTGAAGTTATTGCTCGAAACTTCCCTCGAAAGGATTTCTGAAAGTTTTCGGGAAGCTGTCCATGGAACCCACTTGCAAGAACTTCCACTGAAAGGTTTTCATGAGGTGCCGACAAAACTCGAAACTTTGTCCGCAGTGTATCTGGAAGATTTCGGAAAGTTTTCGGGAAGGCTCCTCTCTGGTTCGCGAATGACCCCCCCCCCCCCCGAATAGTTCCGGAGTAGAAGGTTCCTGAGAGGTGGACAGAAAAACCGTTCTCTGATCCAGCTAAGAACTTCCTGAAAATCTCTCTCTGATCTGTTCGTTACGGTTCCCTACAAAAGGACGTACAGTTGCCATCCCTGATGTCTTGTTTGCTAAAGATCGAGGCTCTCGTTCCCGAAGGAGTGATTGAATGCTTCGTAGTTCTCTCCCTGTGAGCACCCTGATCTTTGAACCTCGATCTCCAGGATTCCAGATTACTTAGGAGATGAAGTATTTGGCGCATTGTCTACAAGGAATCTCTAAGCACTTACACAAGATTAAGCTAGAATTTCCTTTTATTCGTCATTCAAACGTACAAATATTATTCAATACTTTCCTCCGCCTCACTCTCGTTTTCGCTGTCCTCTGGTATGATCGGAACGAATGCCTTTTTCCTTGATGGTTTGTCACTTTTCCTACAAGAAAGTAATACACGGTCACCATGATGATACTGAAGAGACATTTCTCGAGAATTCATTACATTATCGTGGTAAATTAGATGTGAGGTCGGAAAGCAAAGTTTCATCTTGGAAGAACTCGGATTGGAATCCACATTCCGGGTGAAATTGAAGCCTAGTCATGGTGTGAGAAAGAGAAAAGCCCCGCAACTGAGTCATACTTTCTCATGTTCCTGTGTAAAAATGTTTTTGCTTCAGCTCAAAGATGGCTCACCGAAAATTCCACGTGGAACTAATTTGATCGATGAGACGTGTATTATATGAGACTGGACTTGATGTGAAAGTACGACCACAGTCGAGACATGACTGGATTGATATGAGACATTGTGGAGTAAGTCAAATACTCCGATTAAATCCTCACAGTCATCCGTGTAAGTACCTTCAACCCTCAAACTGACAGTAGAAGTACGGCTAAGATTCTCGATTCATTGCCAGCATAAAAGCAGCGAGGAAGTCGATGGATAGCAGGAAAGAGGGCATGACGAAGGTGTAATTTTTCCATGATCAAAACTCACTCATTACTCCTGTTGGTCCTGTTTTTTGCTTGATCCAACCATGTTTGTAGAGATTTTTTGATTTGGTCCAGACAAGGATTATTGTGGGATCTTTGTAAGGCCACTGCAAGAAGAATTAGACATCTCATTGAGTCTCAACGAATTCCTGCACAAATCCATCAGATTCTCTCGATCAGATATCACGAGATTCTTTTTTTCGGGAAGTACACCACAATTTTAAGAAGATGAACAATTCCAAAGGAGTATGTACGTACCATATACGCATGAGCACAGTTGTGTATCCACAAATGAGTCTTTGGCTGGTTTCCAATCTTTTGCTTTCACGCCGTGGTAAGAAAATTTCATTGCAAATCGATCATCCAAACTGGCGTACATTATATTGTATACTGAGTCGTTTACTGTAAGCCCCTTTAGTGAGGTTAAGAAGGTCACCTGAAATGAGACGCCAAACGTGAATTGATGGAATCATTGCAAAACCATGACTCAGAAGAACGAAATATGTGATAGCTGTATTCAACCTTCTCAGCATGAATTCATCTAAGACTTAGAGAACTTTCACTCCAAAAGAAGCACTTTGTTGGAATAAAAAATGAACGACATGCTCAAAGTCACTTTTCAATAGAGAACTTGATTCTAATACTGTTGGGTGATTCTCGGAATTTTTAGGATCCTGCTCTCAAATCCAGATCGAAAGTAGCGAGAATTCATGAGAATCGTGCGTGTATACAACTGAAAAAAGTCATGCTGAGAGTGTTACCACAAACTTCGTGAGAAGTTAACAAATTGATAATGACCATTTTGTTGTGTAATTTAGCGTTCTTGAGATTGTCCTCTAGTTCTTGGAACTTGTCCATATCAGCTGGTTTGAGATATTTTCTCATCTCATTATCAATCGTGTTACTCATTGTAACAGGTGTACACGCAATCGATTCTACTTTTGTCTGAAGCTCATCAACTTTTTTTGTAAGAAGTCCAACCTTTCTATTCAATTCACCGAACTGTTTGGTGCAATTTTTGTCTAAATTCTGCAGGAACTCTGTTAAATGGGATGGATGAAATGATTGCATTAGTTGGATGACGACCTACACAGGATTACGGAGTCACAAAAACACACTCACTAACGACGACGAACTGAAACTGTTCAGGACTCATTGTGGTCCATTCTTCCAGAACTGCATCATCTTTATCTTTCCCTAGGGAACTCGTGCCATTTGAAACCGATCCGTCGTTAATAGCATCTGTTACAAAGAATTCAATGGTTATATTCACATGGACATGAGTATGGGGTATTTTTTGGTAGAGAAGATGAAAAGGGGAAAAAACTGCCTTCTGGAAAATATCATAGTTTTCATAGAGTCAACACAAAACGAACAAAACGATTGCAACTGAGCAGAGTTTTCATCGAGTTGAACGTCTGAGAACGCGTTCAGCAGAGTCTTCTCAAAACAAGAAGAACTTCAAGGGCTAATGGAGAATGTTGAGATATGCTTGGATGGGAGCCAATCAGAAACGGAGGCGAAATCGTGAGATTTTCGCTTTGCCCTGTGGCTTTTAGAGAAATAGGTTAGGATTATGAAAAATCTTCGACCTCAGAATTAACGGAAGGAAAAGGCCTCTGCGAATCTTATCACGACCGAAAGAACTCAAAATTTCTTGGAATGATCATGAAAATTGATTGTCTCATACTTCCAATATTCCAGCTCACAGAAATTCTTTTAGGAATGGAACCGTGGCAACGTGCTATTTTTGGAATCATATTGCATCATATAAAAGATTGACGGCAAATTCGGTGACAAGGTCGCGCCAGGTTTTATGGAGCAGTAGTGGAAAGGATCCGATTTCTTTAAGGCGATATGGTCACCGTGCGACGAGACCATGAAACTTGAAAACACATCTCACATGAAATCTAAGATGGTTTGTTCCACATTAGTGGTCCCATCATTGTCATAGACCAATGACCAATCTGTATTTGACACTCCGTTGTTCCACCCAAATCGCAAGAGAATCAGATAAAAATGTGAAGAACTTGATCGCAAGAATCCCCTAACCTACAATATAAGCACGTTCTCATTCCCATTTTCCTCTGATTCTCTTGCGATTCGGGCTTTATGTCGAGGAGAACAATTCAAGTTAGATGATAACAAGTATTCGTGCACTTGTGGTTGAGCCTCAATCGCATGAGAATCGGAGGAAAATGGGGATGATTCTCAGTTTGCATGGTGACCGCATCGCCTTGAATATGAATGATGATCATTGAGGTATATCGAAAATCCATCTTTGGAAAACCCACCTTTGTCCTCCAATGGCTCAACAGTACCAGCCGCGGTATCTGTGGCATCAGATTCTTTCGCCAAGACTTTGTTCAAGGACATGCTCTCAGGTATCCTTGGGATTTTCACAGACAGAGTCTTAACGCGAGTATTCACTTCCTCTGGTTCGGAATCATCTGAGTCAGAAACATGTAAATGTCTCTTTTTTTGTGGATAACTCTTGGTGGGAGAGGAATCTCTGTTCTTCTTCTTGCGGTCATGTCGACTGGATTTTAATTTTTCAATATCGCTCCCATCTGTCATTTCGTCTAAATTGTTTTTGACATCATTGACTGCGGATAGGTATTGATCTACGGAATCAATGATAACCCATGAGTTGAAACGAAGTCTCTCATTTTTTGAGGGTTGCTAAAGTTAGCATTTACCTTTGTACTTGATGAATTTAGTTATCGGGAAACTTTTCCAGTCCTCACCCGGTTGTACTCTATCAATTTTCGCCTTATAAATTTTGGTCGAATCCATCAAGGGAGGCCAGAGTAATGATTTACGATCCTTCGACAGCCAAATCGAAGGCACCACTAATTTTTGTAATCTCTCATCTACGATGATTGCAAAATCTTTTTCCTCCATTGCACTCTCCTCTAATTCTGTCTAGCGGACTTCCAAGGGTAGAAAAATGATATATGGAGAATTCTAGGCGATGGTAGATTCATTCATATGATTCTATGTCCGTGAATAATCATGAACTCGTGTATGACTATATGTGTATAGCAATAACAATTACAATATATACAAGTATGAGCTCGAGATACAGGATTGTAAATGCTGCTCGATAACAACTTCACTCTGATCAGAGCACCAAGCACAAAATTAAGGGAAATTGATGTTTTCATGTTTTTGATGAAAGCGGCATTCATTTCATTAATTACACATTCCACTGAAGAGGTAGAGATTTTGACGTTAGGGAAGGGCTTCCACGGAACTTTATACTATTTACCATATTGAACTTGAGTTAGAACGATAATGGTTCCCCAGTGCAGTTCCGAACCGCCATGGGGTACTAATGGTAGGTTACGGTGGGAGTACTGAAGCGGGCTATCGGAGAATAAGGTCGAAGCATTATCAAAAGTAGAGCAATTTTCTACATTTTGGCATAAAAGTAGATAAAAGATATCGGGTCTACATTGCACAAGAGTATAAGTCAAAGAGTATGACTGATGGGGTAAGATACAAATCCGCTACTGTAAGGAATCTTGAAGATTTTGGCAACAATTTGATCAGCCGGACACTCATACATTTCATTAGTTTCAACAACAATATGTATACCTAAAATGCTGCTGCTAAATCCATCAACAGAAAATAGCTCATCTTGTTTTGAACATTTCTTTCCAATTATATACAACACTCCACCACTCTTCACAATGTTAACTATAATAATTATCGATTCATCCCTAAGCATCACACAATTGTTCCGTTCATCCTCAATGTCTAAGCGCCAACAATTTTTTTCTAGTATCCTATACTGTTCATCGATCTTAATAGTTTGAGATATGATACCACTTTGACGAGGTCTACTTGCAGTAATTTCATCATCAGTCAGTACAGTCTGACTTTTGAGTTCTGTGAGCTTATCATATTCTGCAAGTCTCCTATCCAACTGTTCCAAAGTTTTCTCTCCTTTCCGAATCAACTTCTTCAGGAAGCATAAAAAATTCTCATACGGATAGGCCCCGAACATTTCTAGAGAGCCATGCCGTAGAGCATCTCTAGCTACGTGGACTGCACCGTGAATACCATGGGTGACTTTCTCTTCCCCATAGATTTTTTCATACGTGTAAACAAAATTTATCAAAAATTTTTCGGCGTACTTAACATTGGATACATCCGTGACAAGTTTTGGACTTGATAAAATGTACACAGCGACATGCAGCCTAAGGAAATTTTGGAAAGCCTCGTGATCTAGAACATCTTCGAATACAGGAGCACCTGCGTAGAGGACAATAACTCTCCACTGAGTTGCTTTGAACCTTTTCCAATATTTGAGGGAATTAAATCTCTGATTAAATTCTGAAGGTAGAGCATTTTTTAAATTCTCAAACCTCTGACTGACGGTTTCGATTTTTCTAGCTGTCAATTTGCCTATCTTACTTTTAGAACCTTCGATCCAAAGCTTGAAGAGTTGCTTGGGATTGCCCAAATGCTGCAAATGCATAGGGTCCATTACGAACTGTCTCACTGGTTTGATACCTGGTATATCCAGAATAAGAGTTTTCCCTTTTTGGTGCGTACCAAGATAGGCATAATTTTTGAAGTCTTCATCATTTCTCAAACTATTATGACAATAATTTTCCAAGTTCTTTAGACTAAAGGAGGGAAAGCAAACACAGTCGTAGTGAGTACCTTCAATACAACATTTGCTGCAGCCATCATAGCCAGAGGGGTATTTTATATTCAAAATGAAAGCTTTAGCAGGACCATCCAAAGTGAAATGAGCGATCTCTAGTTTAATATTGCGACCATTGCTTTCGAAACCATCTTTCATTATCTGCGATACTTCTCCAACAAACATCTCCAGGAATTCATCACGACTGGGTTTTGTACGACCATGATGAACTCCTATCGGGAAGACACTCCTACAAAACAAATCTTTGCATAAAATTGCCCAGCAAACATATTCTGAAGAGTTACCATTCAAAGTAGCTCCATCAATGTTGATGCCCAACTTGATCGTATCAAATTGCTGCCCTAAGATGAGCTTAGCTTTAACAATTTTATGTAAAGCGTTCAAAACTCCCATGTGACAATAACGACCCCCTCCAATTTCAAGCATGGCTGAAGATTTAGGTGTTTTGAGAAGAGTTCTAGGGTCTTTGGGAAATTTAGCATCCGTGTGTTTGTTCAGAACGTGCAACAAAGATCGCAGAGCGCTATGGTTTATGAAATGGATGATAGCCCACTCTAAAATATCATTATGAAATTCAAGCACTTCTCTGTTGGCACGGATTTCTCGACGATTAAGAAGAGGATGAGCGGAATCCTTATCAAATCCACGACGAGAATCAGAATCGTTTGGATCGAGATCACTATGACTATTGCTATCGCTATCATTTTCGCTATCGCTATCATTTCCGCTATTACTATCACCATCGCCACCTGTTTCACCACCACCAACACTCTGATCGCCTTCATATTCAATTCCAGCCCCGCCATTATCAGCATGATCAACTTGACCGTTGTTTGCAGATGATGGTAATGATGATGATGATGACGATGACGATGATAATGCTGATCGTGAGTCGATTTCCCTATCCTGAGCTAATAGCTCTTGGCCTGGAGGTTGGTCATGATTGGTGAGGGGTTCCCGTTGCTCATTATGTGACGAAGTGATTTTTTTTTGTAGGCTCGACCATTCTCTGACAATTTTCGTAAAATCATGATCAGATTTCAATTTGGACAAGCGGCGCACATGTCTTTTGCTCTCAGGTTCTAAGCCTTTCCGCAATCTGGGCATGTTGAATAATATATCACTGCGTGTACCTGAGATTTCGATGTAGCGCTTGAGGAGTCCAAAGTGACGGCCTAGAGAAAAGAACAGAGAACTCAGATACCAATGAGAGGACAGTTTTGATTCCTATGAAAATCATGTGAAGCTCGAAAAAGGATAATCTGGAACCATTTACGGATTTAATTTTGGTTAGTAACCGAGAAGATAGCATTGATTTTATAATGAGAAGCTCTATGAATGCCTCTGTCCGAACGATGCGACAAACTTATGTAAAATGGCTTGGAAGAGACGAGGACTTTAGGTTATATATGGGGACTGGCATGAGTCATACAGAGTTTGTGGAATTCCAGGGTTCAAGTTTATGACTTTCGAGTCGAACGAAAGATCACAAACCACAAAGGAAGTTCTTTTGGGCCAAAATTCCCTAGTTTCAATGGTTCGTGGCTATCAACACTATCATCATCGATTTCAAACGAGTCTCCTAAGAATATTCAGAGAATGATCAAGATTCCAGATGGGATTGATATATTCCATTACCACTTGTTGACGAAGAAATTTTCCAGTAATATTACAACAAGATTGCACAGAACTCTTCAGGACCATCTGAAATGTCAGTCAATCACTCACTGCGAAGCTTTGAGGTCAGTCCGGAGCTATCGCAGAGCCGCAACCAGACACGCATCGGCGTACTTCCAGGTTGCGGCTGCATGCAGTGATTTTGAGAGCAGTATTTTTGTTCATACGCTTCAATTGGTATTGAATGTGTCACTCGGATAGTAGGCCACCTGTTAAATGCTATAACTTATTACCCTTTTTTGGTGGGACAGAGCGCGCCTCCGCTTATTTCAATTCATTCCTCACTAACAGTGAGGAATGAATTGAATTGATGATTTCCTCACGAAACAGTTTTGGCCAATAGCAGATAAGAGGCCCCCTGTGAATTAGAATTTTTTGTCGAATGAGCCCTCCCACGCCTAAAAATTTTGAATCTAGCTCGCAAAAAACATTGAATGATGACAGCGTCGATCAAGATACCAAGCCAAGCGAGCCGGAGAGCTACGATTTTTCCGAGATATGGGAGAAATTTTCGAGTGAGGAACAACCCATTCGATGGGTGATATTATGGTGTTCCAGTTGCCATATTTCGTTTGGGTTGGAAATGTGATGTTATGTGCCTAGAGCTCGAATCAGACTTGGTGCTACTTCGCGGCACCGGAAGCGTACCTAATCGTTTCATCACATTGGAGGCCCCGAAATTACTGAGAGGCAAGAAATTGGCTCATGATCCACCATCACATATGTAGTGCAATCAAAGCGTCATCTATCGGGTAAGATATTCGGATTCTCTCCGGACTGGCCTTGAGAAGTTTTATGACATCTCCCGCGGAAAGGCTATCTGAAAGGTTTGAAAACAAGTCTCAGAAAGTCTCCGTCTCCTATCTTGTAAAATTTCGAAAAAGCTCCCTGCAATTCATTTGCCATCTTTCCGGAAGTTTTTCTCCGCACGAAACTCATAAATTCGTCAGGGACTTGCGCTGAAAGGTATCTGAAAGGTTCTAGGAAGTATCTAAGAAAGTCCCGGACACTGCTTCAGTTTGTTCTCCTTGCTTCGCTGCTGAAAAGGGCCCCAGTTGTCAACGTGGCCTCACAAGAAAAGTACAGGCGAACACCGGTATCCGCGACCTCGGATTTGGCGACCTCCGCATATCCGCGGTTACTCATTCGAGTACAAAACCCCGTATTCACGGTATTTTGCCCCGGTATTCGCGGTATGATGCCCCGAGTTTCCAATTATCTGAGATGACGAATTTCCTTCAATATGTTTGAGCATGTTGGATTATTCATCAATTCTGGTTGCAAATCATAACTCCGTATCATAAATCGACAATTGAAATTTTCACTTCGTTAATACGGAGACGAACACAGTGAGTTGGTTTTTGAATGGTTAACATTCAGACTACTTTGTTGTTCTGATTCGAGTTGGATGAATCAAACCAATAAAGCATTCTGAACTTCATTGTACAACAATGACTCCACCAACGAGAAATTGTCTTTCAGGAAAAGTTCAAGAAAAGAGATATAAGTCATAGACATTGCTAAGAATTGAACAAATTTGAAAATTGGTGGACGAAAGAGGACAAGTCAGAAGTGTTTGCAAGGATGCATGATGTTAAAAGATTTGGGATCCATCTGGATCGTCATGACAAACTCAAGATTATGGAGGCTCATGGACCTTCACGTGTATATAGAAATCACTTGAAAATCACTCAGGGCAGACTCTATAGATACAAAAGGAACAGCTTCCCATTCTCTCAGAATGGTTTGTGAGTCGAGGAGATTTCTAGGACGGGATTGGTACAGGCAAACGGTGAATCCGTGGAGGCATAAGGATCCGAGAGGCATACGCCGTATACCCAACATGGTATTCGCGATATTTGTATTCGCGGTATTTTTCAGAAACTGATTAGCAGCCAATAGGGGGGGGGGGGTTCTCGTACCAACGTGTTTTTCCATGATGACAATGCAGAAAAGCTCGCTATCACCGTGTTCGACAGAATCATGAACATGCTATTGAAGTGCCCGTCATACAAAAGCTCGATGAGTAATTTCCATCGCTGCATTCTGTCGTACCTAAATTACGAAGAAATCTTGGACTTGAACCTTTAAAATGAATATGATTTCATGAGAACCGACGATGATGAGAACTATCATCAGTGCAACATCTTACGACTGGAGCCCTGATAGAATCCTCCAGAAATCTTAAAATTCGCAGATTCTATCGGTCTTCCCCGTGGGAACCCAGTTTCCCTCGAGTTTGAAGGAAATCGTCTACAACGAACAGTTGCTGTTGGGGGAAAGATTAAAAAATATCGAGTTTTTCTTGTGAAACTCTAAAGGAGTAGAATCAGCAAAACTGAGATCAGAATTTGCACAATTTTCCGAAATCTCACTGATTTACTGGATTGGGATTTTGATATGCCCCAGAAATCTATCAAATCTCTCAGTGAAGAATCATACTCAAACCTCCCTGAAACCTTCCAAGAATCTTTCAGTGCAAGTCCTAATGAGAACTTGCCGTAAAAAGCTCTAGAAGAATCTTCGTTTGAATTTGTTGAGCTTTTCTGGCAGCTCTAAATCTCGATGTATCCCCAATCTAACTACTCAGAATGCTAAGAAGATGTTTCAGACTTACACAAATCACCGTATCCAAGGCGGGACCTCACCTAGGGAAAGGAGCGTGGATTGGCATTTCAAATTTCTTCTTTGGTTGAGTTACTCAATTCATGCAATGTGTTTATAACAAAATTTCTCATTGCTCCTCTACATCCTCATGGGCTAACCATGACAACATGTAATCTATAGTTAAACCTCAAGTATAGCCAATATACTCAATTTTAAGGAAAAGGGCGGCATTTGATAACATCTGGCTTCGAAACACTCATGCCCCGAGTCATGTTGCTTTGATCGCAAATGAAGATATCAATCTTGCAGTAATGGACTATTGATATTCATCACAAAAGTAGTAGATAACTGCATAAACGTCAGGTTGAGTCAAGCTTGAAGCGATGCACAACTTGTAAAAGCTAAATATTCTCACAAAATGCCCTAAATCATCCATTCATTCCCCCAAGAGTATTCAAGCTCTGTCCTGTAGTTGGGATTGAATATATGAATTTTGAGCATTTTTCATATCATTCCGGAATCCTTGATTGCATAGAGCACGTGTTTTTGTGATGCTTGAGGTGCTGAATGACTCTCACAATTTCCACTGTTTAATTGGATACACTAACATCGGGCGTGGAATTCCCACCAAGGTGGAATTGGTAACAAATCATTAAAGACTAGTTGGACTTATCTTGATCATTTTCTAAATTCATTCTATGAGACTGTTTTGAGACTTAGGCAAAACTACGCAGAAATTATTAGCACCATTCTGGGCAGGGATCTCTCATACATAGGTGAATGAGCATGCAAAAGTCACTTCACATGGATGTGCACTGGGTGATACTCCAAAAGAATCAGACAAGTATACAAAAGGTTTTGAGAACAAAAACCATTCTTCACTTCTGCCCTTGAAGAGGTAGAAGATATTCATTGAGAACGAATGACTATTGCCAAAACTACAGAGGCCTACATCAATAAGATCCTGAATTGCGATGATGAGACTCCAGGGAAGAATTCATTCATGCATTCATTTGGAACAGCTATAATCTTGTACAATTCTGGTAGCTGGATGTAAACATTTTTTATGGCGCTCTCGAGTTTATGCCTTGTGAGATTCCAGTTCGACTAAAGAGAGAACTTGCACCAGTTGATGGGTTATTATGTTCATTCAATCACCAATGCACCTGTTAGCAGAGCAAGTCTCAAATGATCACCTCGAACATCGTAGACTAACCATTTCTGTCCAGAATGATGCAAACTAATCTCACACAATCCTAGCATTACAAGATAGTACTTGAAGCACAGTCAGATTCGTTCAACGAATTTTAAACAAAATCCTGGGTATTTCATAACAAGAATCTCTCATAAACAGATGATGACGTGAAGTATAATCAGCATCGCACTCCATAACAAGCATGTCGCAGTGACTTGACAACCCACATTCCGAGTACGGATATCCAAAGATTAATCAACCAAATAGTAAGGAGTATTCAAAGATGGGGAGATGAGCAAGGAGACAAATGAGGAGGTCATGCAAGAATGATAAAATCCAACACTTACTGATTCACCTGCTTTGTTGTTGCCACCAGAATTAGCGGGAAGTACTGGGGAAAGATGGCGATGCGACGGAGGTGCGCCCGCATGCTGTGAGCCCGCCAAATTAATGGGTTAGAGCTGTTTTCGAGAAGTATGCAAATGAGATCCTAAGGGATTTGAATATCTAGATTCGATTTTGCTCAATCTCAATATGTTATTTGTTCATTCTCTACTACCTTTGTTCACATGGAGAAACATTGTTACGATATTGCATATGTGCGTGTATGTTGAATGAGCGTGTATCTCGGCACGAGATTATTCCTCCAACCTCCATCATTCGCAAGCAGCCCACAAAATCCCTGAAGTACCGAAATAATTTCTCTCGTCTCTGGAGTCCATCAGATCCCGGTACAGTTTACTTGTGGTTGATTGAAAACTCTGTCAAGGCTGGAGCGTCGGTATAATATTTTGGAGCGCATGCGCAGTACTCATCACACCCAGGAGCTCTGAAGATGCGCGGTGACAGAGTTTCTCATTGACTACGAAAGAATGGATGAGAATGATGGATTCTAGTGATGGAATGGAACAAATTGAATCCGCCCTGGAGGAAATATTGAAGATGACTGCGAGCGAATCCTGGGAGGTGTGGTCGAAGCTCTCGCCACAACGTCCGCAAAGTTCTACCGAAACTTCCACTGTAAGGCTTTCGAAAGATTCCAGGAACTATCCTCGGGACGTTTTTGAACTCTTGACAGCGGAGAGTTCTGCGAAAGGTTACCAGGAGCTTTCGCTAGAACTTTCCCTGCAAGGATCTGGGAATAATTTTGGAATTACCACCGAAAGATTGTCAAGAAGTTTTCGGACACTTGACAGGGCAAGGATTCCCAAAGCGTTTCAGGAAATCTTCCTGGAAACTTTCATCGAAAGTTTCACTGCAAGGATGTGGAAATTCTTTGAACTTTTGCCGAAAGGCTTCTGAAAGGTTTCAGAAAGTTTCTCAAAAAGTTTTCGAACACTTGGCAGGGCAAGGTTTGTGAAAGGTTTCAGGGTACCTTCCTGAAAGCTTTCTGAAAGCTGTCGTCGAAAGTTTCACTGCAAGGATGTGAAAATCCTTCCATTTTTTGCCGAAAGGCTTCTGAAAGGTTTCAGAAAGTTTCTCAAAAAGTTTTCGGACACTTGGCAGGGCAAGGTTTGTGAAAGGTTTCAGGGTACCTTCCTGGAAGCTTTCTGAAAGCTTTCGTCGAGAGTTTCACTGCAAGGATGTAAAAATTCTTCGAACTTTTGCCGAAAGGCTTCTGAAAGGTTTCAGAAAGTTTCTCAAAAAGTTTTCGGACACGTGGCAGGGCAAGGTTTGTAAGAGGTTTTGGGGAGCTTTCCTGAAAGCATTCTGAAAGCTTTCGTCGAAAATTTCACTGCAAGGATGTAAAAATTCTTCGAACTTTTGCCGAAAGGCTTCTGAAAGGTTTCAGAAAGTTTCTCAAAAAGTTTCTGGACACTTGGCAGGGCAAGGTTTGTGAAAGGTTTCAGGGTACCTTCCTGAAAGCTTTCTGAAAGCTTTCGTCGAAAGTTTCACTGCAAGGATGTAAAAATTCTTCGATCTTTCGCCGAAAGGCTTCTGAAAGGTTTCAGAAAGTTTCTCGAAAAGTTTTCGGAGTCTTGGCAGTGCAAGTTCCTGTGAAAGATTACAGGAAACCTTTCTTAAAGCTTTCTGAAACCTTCGTCGAAAGTTCCACTGCAAGGATGTAAAAATTCTTCGAACTTTTGCCGAAAGGCTTCTGAAAGGTTTCAGAAAGTTTTTCAAAAAGTTTTTGAACACTTGGCAGGGCAAGGTTTGTGAAAGGTTTCAGGGTACCTTCCTGAAAGCTTTCTGAAAGCTTTCGTCGAAAGTTTCACTGCAAGGATGTGAAAATTCTTCGATCTTTCGCCGAAAGGCTTCTGAAAGGTTTCAGAAAGTTTCTCGAAAAGTTTTCGGAGTCTTGGCAGTGCAAGTTTCTGTGAAAGATTACAGGAAACCTTTCTTAAAGCTTTCTGAAACCTTTCGTCGAAAGTTTCACTGCAAGGATGTAAAAATTCTTCGAACTTTTGCCGAAAGGCTTCTGAAAGGTTTCAGAAAGTTTCTCAAAAAGTTTTTGAACACTTGGCAGGGCAAGGTTTGTGAAAGGTTTCAGGGTACCTTCCTGAAAGCTTTCTGAAAGCTTTCGTCGAAAGTTTCACTGCAAGGATGTAAAAATTCTTCGATCTTTCGCCGAAAGGCTTCTGGAAGGTTTCGGAAAGTTTCTCAAAAAGTTTTTGAACACTTGGCAGTGCAAGTTTCTGTGAAAGATTCCAGGAAACCTTTCTTAAAGCTTTCTGAAACCTTTCGTCGAAAGTTTCACTGCAAGGAAGTGGAAATTATATTGGTCCTTCCGCTGAAAGGCTTTTGAAAGGTTTCAGAAAGGTTTCATCGTATTCTTTTCATGGAAGGACAGCAGAAAACCTCATGAAAGCTTTCAGAAACCTGTTAGAAAGCTTTCGGTGAAAACTTTCCGTGAAAGTTTCGGTGAAACCTTTCAGTGCTGTCTGGGTATCGTTTTTATACGCATGAGATACCATGTGCTACGCATGTGGAACTCGTTCAAAAATTTTACGAGGGTAGATCAGCTAGGGGGCGCGAAATATTCCTCTGTTCTTGATCTGGCAAGCGGCTACCATCAGTCTTTAATTGACGAACAAAGCAAGGACAAATGCTCGTTCAGTACTAACAATAATCATTATCGTTTCACTCGCCTCCGAATGGGTCTCCGCAACTCGGGAATTTGTTTCTCAAGGGCCCTTACAAATATTCTCTCAGGAATAAACAATATCAGTTGCTTTGCATACGTGGATGACCTTATGTTATATGGTTCTTCAATTGGAGATCATTATAGGAGGATGAAGAAATTACTAGCGAGATTCAAAGAACACGGTCTAATTTTTCAACTCGGAAAATGCAAATTTTTACAAAAAGAGATCACATATCTCGGGCACAAAGTGGGTCAGGATGGAGTAAGGCCCGATCCAAGGAAAGTTTCGGCTGTTCAAAATTTACCGAGACCTAAGAATGAGAAGAACATAAAAGAATTCCTTGGGCTAGCTGGTCACTATCGTCGGTTTATACAAGATTTCACGAGAATATCGAAGCCCCTGTCAGTACTCACGAAAAAAAGAGTGAAATTCACTCGGGGAGACAATCAACGAAAGGCCTTTGATGAACTAAACAAAATTCTGTGCTCTGATATTATTTTACAGTACCCTAAATTCAAGGGGGAGCCATTTTTGATATCTTGTTATGCATCGCGAAGTGCTGTGGGATCCATACCCAGCCGAGGTGACTTGGGGTCGGATTTAACCATTGCATATGCATCACGAACCCCTACCTCCAGCGAGGAGAAATTCAGTGTAATTGAAAAGGACTTATTAGCTATCATTTTTGCAGTAAAACAGTTCAGACCATATATATAAGGCGAAAAGTTCATATTGTAACAGACCATAGACCATTAGTATAGCTCAACAATTGTACAGACCCTTTCTCGCGGTTAGTACGTTGAAGAGTGATGCTAAACCAATATAATTATATAATTCAATACCGCAGATGCTGTATCGATCAAAACGTAGATGCTTTGTCTAGGAACCCAGTAGAAACAAAAGATGAGGATGAACAAGGAGGATATGATCTCGAAGATCACGTAATTGATATTGTAGATGAGTTTAGAGGAAATACCGATTGTAATTGTCCTTATTGCACGGAGACCTCTCCCTCGAAACATTGCAACGAAGAGAAAGATGAGCGTGAAATTTTGGTAATCAGCAGCTCAGAGAGAAGCACTGATTCACAAAAGGACTTGGTCAGTAGCTCAGAGAGAAGCACTGATTTACAGAAAGACTCGGTCGGTGACTCAGAGAGAATCGCTGATTTACATGATGATTTGGTCATTAACTCAAAGAGAAGCACTGATTTACAGAATGATTCGGTCAGTGACTCAGAAAGAAGCGCTGATCCATATGTGAAAAAGGACACTACACAAAAATGCCCACGACAGGACGGCTATAAGGATAGTGAAGCTGAGATTGAGCAGAAGCGTAGACGAAGAAATGGAGATACTGTTGAAATTGATGGACGAGAGATCGTCTCAGATCCGACCCAAGGTCCAGACAAGTCAGCAGAGGGAAGTGTTGAGATAGCTTGTGCCCAGAATAACACTAACACACCTGAAGAAGAACACCTGCATCCAAATCCGACAGATGAACCAACTAACTCCTCAATATCTCAACATGCAGATCCAATTTCTGTGGCAGGAACTGGTACTAGAAGGGCGAATGAGATGACAAGTGAAATAGACAAAGAGGAGAAAGGTCACGTCAGTGAAACAAGAAGTTCAAAACTAAATGTATTACCCATCAATGTAAATGCATTGAAATATAGTAGAGACCCTCTGTGGTTGAGGAAAGGTACATTGATACATCTGTTAGGAGCTTCGTTGATGACGGAAGCCAGGAAAAATGCGATAGAGTCGAATTGCTGATCAGGGAGGTGGACTGCAACTCCCGGAGTGATTCGAGCGACATCTGAAACGGGGATGACAGCTCTCCTCTCTCGTTCTGCAGTACAAACGAAAATTAGCAATAACAAACAATACACTATAGTTGAGCGATTGTCTGTGTAAGGAATTTCGAGGAAGTATTTCTAATACAAAAGGAAGAATAAGATTCAAACCTGAAAATTCAATGTGCACAATCGTGAGTACATTCCGAGAGCCAGATGAAATCGCCGAAAACGTAGTAACAGTCGCCCACAGCGTATGCAAAATGTTTGTCTGACGCCTGTCCCCATAAGCTGTGCCAATGATATTAAATTGGATGAAATTCGGATAGGACAGGACAATGCGAGCGACACCAATTGATGTGTGAAGGGTACTAACAAAGCTGGTGTAGCAACTCATCAACCATTGCCCAGATGTAGGAGGGCGCGTGCCTCAAGCGCGATGCTCTTCTCGGAGCTAGTAAAAGCAAGAGTTAACGAAATTAGTTATATCATTATCAAAAGGCGCGGTAGCGCCTTGCTGGCGAGTATATGGAAGAGAAAAACATGTGAGAAAGAGAGAGAGCGCGCGCAAGGCCGCCGTGCCTTATGTACGCTGAGTTGGGCCGTTTTAACCTCACACATTTTTTCGAACTTACTTATTTCATGCTTTTCAGTGTTCAGGAGGGTCTCAATCCCTCTGAACCCATTATTTCGGTCCTCGACAAGGATATTGGCAAGTCATTTCACCGCTGACAGCATTTGGTGCCGAAATATCTTGCTCACTAATTTCGACCCTTCCAAATTTTTCCGCGTCAAGATTTCAGCCACGTCAAGACACTCGAAGTCGAACACAATCGATTGTTGAGGTCGACCACCGGACCACGCGGGACGATCGACCACAAGAACACATGGGTGATGTTTTGATGCAGCCACATGTGTAGCAGACGGCGTTGTTCCGCTCCGGCAGTAACATGTTGTAACGTTTTTGATGACTATTTTGATTATATTATGTAAAGATAACAGCAGAGATTGTATGCGAATTGATGCCAATCATAGCAACGCCTGCAGCGAGCTTGTAGAAATCAGCTCTCATTGTTGCAGGAATAAAAGACACCTATTGTTGTGGGTTTTGTTGTCTGGAGTGATATTAAGAATAATAGGCCAGAATGTGTGTCGTTCTCGTTGATAATCAAGAATATTTGGAGAATTTTGGATTTGATCGTGAGAAAAAATGAGTGCCAGTATCAATCTACATTTCAGCAGTGTATTGACTTTCAGAATACTTCAGACAGACCCAACTCTGGAGCTATAAATTGTGCATCCCAAAGAAAAGTTGATTAATCACTCTAGTTGGGATGAAGTGTGCAAGCAATAGAATATCCTTCGAAGTGCTTTTCGTGTCTTAATATAAACCTGTCAATGTCCAACACATTAAGAGGGTACGTCTCTCACATCTAGATGTTGTGAGACAGGTCAGTCAATTGACGACTGTCGAAGAACAGTTGTTGTGATATATAAGCACTGATATTTTGTACTGCTCTGGTTACTTTTGAATATCATATGTCTATTGCGTCATACTCTAATCCAAGGTCTTAGCTGAACTCTTACTCATATCACATATGGTATATGGATTTGACTTTCTTGGCGTTAAATTCTGAATAGGATTAGAAAGTTGTACAGGGTTCACCTGTTTCATCAAGAGTATTACGGAGAAAGAAAGACACATTTACGCTCTTGGTGGGAAGTGGTAAGTTCAAATTGAAAGAATGATTAGTTGAGGAGTCAATCACCAAACAAACTGGATCCATACATCTATCTGGAAGTATCTTGAAGATCATTTCATCAGAAATCTAAACACATATCACATGATGCTCCTGAACCTTCATTTCCCTGAGAATGAGTTCGAACGGATTGCTCCAACTTCTTGATGTGTCACGAATTACCAATGTGCTACATGGAATTTGTTTCACATTTTGGTTCTTGGGAAATGTTGGACAACAGATGTATAAGTGTTATGATTCTATGTTTCATTTATCAATTAGTTAGTAGTTAATCACTTTGATAGTTAGCATCCTCTCTTACTGAAGAGTGGCCGAACCAACTCATGTGGGGTATTTCCACAATCTAGAAGTTCTTCGGATCCAAAATATTCTCTTGCAAGCACCATCACAAGTAGATTAGGAGTCTTCGCATCACCCAAGTCAATTTCATGAACTCATTCCAAGTCCTGCTATCATAAATACAAGGTTTTACTTCTCCAGATTTTTCTTTGCTCATGATCAAAAAATACTCATCTTGGAATTGAGTACACTAGTGTTATTCAGGAGAATGATTTTTATGGATCTGAGAATATTCAGTCATTACCATAGCCGAGTGTTGAAATCTCCTCCCCCCCCCCCACTTCACTTTTTCCAAAAGTATAACTTGGCGAGTATGGCCATCCTTTCCCCCTATCACTTCATCTGGGATCAAAAATTGAATTTCAACTCTTGAGGGTCATGAAATCAGGGGAAACATGTCGAGTAACTATTTAGCAAAATTTAGTGAAATTTAAACATGAAACAAATGGTGAGAGAATGAAGAATATTGATTTCAACTCTTGAGAGCCGTGAGATCAAGAGAAATATGTCGAGTAATTGTTTTGCAAAATCTGAATGTGAAGCGCATGGGAAAGGATTGATTACATTACGATTTGACTTTCTCGGTAATTTTGACTCAACTTGAGTTACTCACCATCTCTACTGAATTTTAAACTAAACCGATCAATGCTAGATTGAATTTTCTGGTTTCCTTTCCTTCTCAATGGTCCGAATGAACTATTATTTTCATTACATTTCATAGACGAAGGAGATGGTGAGAAACTCAAGTTGAGTCAAAATTACCGAGAAAGTCAAATCGTAATGTAATCAATCCTTTCCCATGCGCTTCACATTCAGATTTCGCAAAACAATTACTCGACATACTTTTTTTGATCTCACGGCTCTCAAGAGTTGAAATTAATATTTTTCATTCTCTCACCATTTGTTTCATGTTCAAATTTTACTAAATTTTACTAAATAGTTACTCGACATGTTTCCCCTGATTTCATGACCCTCAAGAGTTGAAATTCAATTTTTGATCCCAGATGAAGTGATAGGGGGAAAGGATGGCCATACTCGCCAAGTTATACTTTTGGAAAAAGTCAAGTGGGGGGGGGGGGGGGGGAGGAAATAATGATAGTACACTGAACAGATATACCAAACAGTATGTTACAAAATTGCAATTCATACACGCGATGATTTTGATATCTAACCTCTCTCGTAAGAACTCTTACAGTAAAATGAAGATTTCGACGTTCAAATCTAATAATTCACCTTCAGATATTTGTTGCATTCGAAAACTCTTAACGGGAGCCGCAAAATCAGAAGTTTGATACATGACACGGAGAAAAAACAGCTCGTCTTGGCTAGGTGGAAAAATATCCTCGCACACAGACAGAGTTTGGGATGGATGACGAGATACCGAAACAACATTGATCTCGTGAAAAAGATAAGGCAGATGATCTCTTCTGTATGCCATCTACACGCCGTCGAATCAGGATTGAAATGAATGGTATACAGGGAGAAATTGAGTGTAGGTGATGAGCCGAGAGAGCGACGTCACACTAACAACAACAAGCACTTCTTTTCTCGTGGTTACGATGGTACATACACTACGATAACTCTGTTCTGCATAACCAAACAAACAAATAAGAATCGATAGTTGAAATCGGGACTCAGTATAAGTCTTGAAAACAACGAGAGACGCGCAAACCAATTAAGGGTTAGAATCAAACTTATAGTATAATATAACCTACTGAACAATCAGATAGGGTAATGCACAGTAAAATCAGTTAGATTCAGGAACTTGAAAATTTGTATCCAATCTTCCATCCTGAAAAGACCAATCCCAATGCTTAGGATATAGTGATCCTCAAAGTGCAAAATTTTCGTCAATACGAATCTAGAATATTTCCATGAATAGCATAATTCTCGGAATGGAGTGGTATCAGATTCTAATTTTGGTTGACTCGATTGCCAGGAATTCTATTGGAAAAATCTGTATTCGTGGGCTTGAGCATCAATAAGATATGAAGAGATGACAGTGTAATTGGGCACCATGCTGCATACTACAGTCAAATTACTAACGCGGAATTATAGCAGTCAGCTCGCGTTCTACGCTACACTATACAAATCTCGGCATTACTCTTCTCGCGGTGACAGCGCAACCTGCTTGGGCCACCGCAAGAGTCAGGCTATTTTTTTACCATTGTCTGCGCAGCAGTCTAAGTTTTAATAGCAAATTCCATGACCTTTGCAAGTATCGCTCGAAATGAGCCCATTATTGATCAGCAAAATTCGAGGTTGATTGGACGTGCTTATTAGAAAATTCCCCAGTGACGCTTCAAAGCTCTTTCCGTTCCCAAGTGCAGCAAACCTCACCTGTAGACTTATAATAGCAAAACAAAGTTACATGCTCTATCCGCAAACTGCATTTGAAGCTGCCGCAACAACATCGTGAATAAATGAGATCGACTTCTCTGTATAACAATCGCCAGTTAAACATGCAGCTCAAACAAAACTATCGACCAGGTCGATGTTCACATTGTAATTCATTTCACGACTATTAAATCAACAGGTTCTATCGAACAAGAAGCTTGAATAGCACGTTTGAAGCGTTATGACTCAGAATTTTGCGAAATTTGGCTATAATGATACCCAAACGTAAAGCGGCACATTGACCAAAGAGATAGCTATCAAATTTTGAGACTTGAAGAATACCGATTGTGGATACGACCAAGATGGAAAGATGGGGCAAATTTTTGGCGTTATCAAAGTTCAAAAACTGACAGGATAGGAGCATAATGTCAACCAACTCACGAGCTGATTTCATCATCCGCATTCAGTGCATTTTTCTTCTAAAACTGAGATTCCAGGATTGAGGCGATCGTTTTAAACCAATCGGTAGGGTAACCAATAGTTCAACAAATAGGTTCGGATACTCTGCAGTATATATATATATATAAACTCATCTATACAGTACTTATGACGACCGACAGTATAGATACCGTTGTTACACTTATCAATATGTTATGACGACCGGGGGTTAAAACAGTGATTTTACGTTCAAAAACTAAACCATCCCTCGTGGGAGATAACCGCCGAGGAGATAACAGTTGTTCTGCTTAGACAGTGGTTTCGCGTTCAAACACTAAACCATCCCTCGTGGGAGATGACCGCCGAGGAGATGACAGACGTGTGCTCAGACTCCGTTTTGCGTTCAAACACTAAACCATCCCTCGTGGGAGATGACCGCCGAGGAGATGACAGACGTGTGCTGAGACTCCGTTTTGCGTTCAAAACACTAACCATCCCTCGTGGGAGATGACCGCCGAGGAGATAACAGAAGTTTTCTGAGACAGCCGTTTCCGGTCGTCATAAGTCATGTATACGTAAAGAAAATTTTGGTCGTCATAAGTAGGTATATTTGTAAATGTTATGACGACCGGTCGTCATAACCGAAAATGTCGTCATAAGTGGGTATATTTGTAAAATTGGTCGTCATAAATGTCTATAACTGAAAATATATATATATATATATATATATATATATATATGTTACGTACCAAACCCGAAATCGTACACTTTGCGAACGGTACAGCCGATTCTGTACCATTCGCGAATGGTACACCACCATTTGTACCGAGCCCGATATTCCGGGTTTGGTACAGCAGAGTCTTGTACCATTTGCGAACTGTACAGCCGCCTTGTACCGAGCTCGATTTCGACTTGTGCCATATGGCACGGATCGTGTTCACAAATGAGAATTGTCTGTAAATGATGATTAGCGTTTAAAATGATATGTATTGAACGAGTTCAGTCAAGTACAGGTGACGATCGAGCTTGCACATTGGATCCCAACAATACTATTCGTGATGAGTTCAACTCAAAATTAGGCGAACATCCGATGATTGTAAGTCCATAAAAAGTAAAACAGAATATTCTTACACACGTGACACACAGTTTGATAACCATTAGAATCACTGCACGGGGTGTGTTCGCGTATCTTGTTTTGATGACATGATACATCTTGTGGACACCGCCAAACCCAGTCTCATCATGAATCTATCTTCATTTAATATACTTCATCAGTATATCGTAGATCTCGGATTTTTCTACGTGATATCTCTTTTCGTTGTCTCACTGTAAGGAGAAACCCTCAAAATCAGTCTCATTGTCTGAATATTAACATTACAAGGTTAGGGGGTTTATTGTGATTTAGTACGATTTCTTACCGAATTTGAGAATTTCTTCTTACAGTGCTATTTTCATTGGAAAAATTAGACGAGGAATATCGCCAACAATCAATACATATGTCAAACTGTTTCAATTTTCTGTATTCCAGAGAGGTCTGGAATGATTTCTTCTCAATTTCACTAATTAGCTTCACAAGGTCTCGTCATTCTGTCTTATCGGATGTTCGCCTAATTTTGAGTTGAACTCATCACGAATAGTATTGTTGGGATCCAATGTGCAAGCTCGATCGTTACCTGTTCTTGACTGAACTCGTCAATACATATCATTTTGAACGCTAATCATCATTCATGAACAATTCTCATTTGTGAACACGATCCAAGCCATATGGCGCAATTTGAAATCGAGCTCAGAACAAGGCGGCTGTACAGTTCGCGAATGGTACAAGACTCTGCTGTACCAAACCCGGAATATCGGGCTCGGTACAAATGGTGGTGTACCATTCGCGAATGGTATAGAATCGGCTGTACCGTTCGCGAAGTGTACGATTTCGGGTTTGGTACGTAACATATATATGGGTCAGATCAGTATATTTCGGCAAATCCGTGCGCACGACCCCCGCGGATCTTTTCGCCAATCTTTTACATGAAAGTAGGCACCAAAAATAGTACTTTCCCAGAGTTCCAGCCCTCTAAAAAATTTTTTACGCCCGCTAGAATTTTTTTAAGTTTGAAAAAAGGCCTTTTTTAGCGTTTCTTGAAAAAATTGCCATATCGACCAGAAACATCGTAGCGAGGCGTGCGAGGTCGCATTTTCTTTGTTTCGATGTCAACTTTTAGAAAAAAAATTCGCAAGACTCTCAAAACCAAATGCGTTCAGTCTACACGACAATACATAGAGTCACTTTTTTTCGATTTTTAGCCCATTCTCAAATGGATGCTATTCCGACGCATCTGAAACTTTTCCCATCTAACTCAACTAGTTCTCTTTGTCTCAAAAAGCCCTACAATTTGCGTTTTTGCACGTCCAAATCGGATGACTTTGGCCCGAGTTATGTCCATGAGAAGATGGTGAGTTATCGAAAAATGCCCAATTTGTCAAGCTTGCCAAATCTATCGCCCTCCATCAATCGACTCGAAACTTGACACAGGTGCTCTTTCAAGTGTCCCGAACATGTGGAAAGAATTTCGCGCTGTGTTTCGGCCTTTCGTTGGAGCTATGAATTTTACAAACACCCTCATTTTTGCAGTTTTTCGTGAAAATTTCAAAGCAAATCCTATCCTACTAAATAGATCTTGCTGCGCATGCGCATCTTCTTGGGGTTCAGGGTTGGGACGAAAAAGATTTCGATATGGCGGACCGTGCCTCCCGCCCCTTCACCCCTCCCCGCTGCCCACAAGCTGAGAGGCGCGCGCGAAACGGTCTGCTTTACGGTTTATCGACACTCGGGATGTTGTAAATGCGGATGGATTCTGGGTTAGAGCTGATGATATGTGATAATATGCTTTTGCTATTACATCAAACCTTTACAAATTTCAAAGCAAAATTTCCGCGTGCGGGGTTTCTATCTCGTACTGCAGTAGTCTACTACAGCGTGCTAAGGGTAAACGCGTCTCATTGGCTTTTTATATAAGAATTGATAATTTAAGAGAATTTTGGATTTTTGGGAGGAAAGAAGATAACGGGATATTTTCATAAAAGAATCGATTAAACAGCTAGATATACAGGTATGATTTTTTCCCAACGAGAAATGAATGGAAAGAATTTCGGAAAGAAGTTTTAATTATTGAGGGC
The DNA here is from genome assembly GCA_029851415.1 of Eretmocerus hayati. Classification (NCBI taxonomy): domain Eukaryota; kingdom Metazoa; phylum Arthropoda; class Insecta; order Hymenoptera; family Aphelinidae; genus Eretmocerus; species Eretmocerus hayati. Next base: position 86,289,720 of record CM056743.1, read on the forward strand.
TAAAGGAAATTTTGTTGCCTTCTTCCGAAAATACATCCGAGTTTTTCACATTCAGGAAAGAATGAGGAGATATTTGTGCAAATTGAGGAGGTTTTAAACTAAGTTAGCAACAATCAAAACCCAAGCCCCCCACGGGGGGCCGATGAACATATGGAACATTTGGTACACAATACAACATTACATCCGTGGTCTAGTGGTACCGGCCTCGCTCCGAATCTGGGAGATCTGGGTTCAATTCCCGCCCGGTCCGATTTAAAAAAAATTTTTTTTTATTTATTTATCTTTTTTTTCGTATCTTCTGAGAATATATACACCTCATTTTTCACATGTTGTTACACATTTATTATTATTGTGAAGTAGTTGGTGATGCTACTATAAATATATGCGATTAATTTTTGAGCCTGGACTTTCGTCCACTGGCTCGGGGCGCTTATTGCGAAAAAAAATGTCCACCTTTGATGATGAGTCGTGCGTGGAATCCTTTTGGACACTTACGAGAAATGATTTTTCTATCTTCCCATTGCCCACCTGAACTTATCGAGTACTATGCTCGAGTCCAAGCGGGTTGGCACCAGCCTTCTGAGGCTAATCCCCTGAGGGCAAGGTTCCCTATCTAAGTATTCGATTATCACTAATATTATATATGTGTAGTGTAGATTCAGGTAATTATTTTTGGGGAATGAAATAACTGAATAATGATTTTTGAGACTTACTTTTTATATTCAAAGTTCTTGGAGGTACAGCGTGGCACGGCCGCGCAGGATAGCAACCACTCAGAAGAAGCTGTAGCCGATTTCGGGATCCGGGAGAGAAGAGAGCGAGCTCTTCCGTGCAGCCAAATTTAAAGGGAGTAGTTTTTCTTTCCCCTCTGCCGGTGCAGAGAATTAACAATAGACCCGTTCGCGGAGGGAAATTGGGCCTTCTGAGTGGTTGACTTTCCTCTTGCGGCCTGATAATTCAAAGTCCTCGCGCGCTTAACTCGTTGGTCGAGTTGCGCAGGCGCTTGAGTACATGATCTAGGTGTTTCGTCGATCAATAAATTGACTTTACAGGTTCGGTGGTAAGGTGACAGATGGCGCGTCGAGTACCTTTTTGACCAAGTAGTCCCTTTTCTTGAAGTTTTCTACTCATTCAAATAGCATAATGTAGAATAAAAGTAATTTCTGGACTACGCGAAACATAGGGTAAAGCATCGAGTGGTCATCTCGGGGCTAATTTAACTTAACTCTTACACATGTGGGGGTTCTCTGAGCGGCACACACACACACACACACACACACACACACACTAATCTACAATGTTTTTAAATAATGTTGGCAAAAATGTATAAATATTGGAGGGGCGAGAATGTCGCATATATATAGGAATATTAATAGATAATAGAGTCTCTAGGGAAATAAAAAGGAATTAACACTAGTCCGAAACCGTCGAAGCTGAGCCTCATAAGATCTCGATTTCAATTAATCGGACTTGGGATAAATTGTTGTTTCTTCCCCTTTTTTGTTCTAATAATAATTTCTTCTTCATAACTTATATAAAATATTGGATAATTCAAAAGATGACCTCTCGACGCATAAATTTAGGCCATTAACATTGACTTTTCCTCATGAGTTGAAAAGGTGTTTTTCCTCGCTCGCTTCACGATTCCGCCTAACAACAGTTCTTGTTCCAATATTGCGCAACGTTTCATTGGGAAATTTAGTCAGTGCGCTTCAAACATTCCCTTTTTTATTCGGCGATTTCGAAACCATATAATATTCGGAGCGAGCGAGGGGAATACCAAGGCGCGACCAGAGCATCCCACCCAAACGTGTGATATCCCTTCCTAGATGGAGGAGGAGTTTTTGAAGGGACTACAAGAGATGCAGAGAGATAGAGCATGCCGCGCATCATAGCAACTTTGTCGTCTGCTTGCACTCGTGCGCCTCTGTGGATTCGCACAAGGGCAAGCAGACAACCAAACCTGAAAGACGTACGTGACTGTCACGGACGTCACATTATCAATAGTAATAATGTACTATCAGTGCATTCACCTGTAAATTACACTAGACCACATGATTCTTTCTCATTATTTATTGACGTAGACATCGGAACCGTGCTCAGTTTTGCTCCAACGCGTCAAGATTTTCTTTTTTTAATTACAAAAAACTGATTTCCTACGAAATACTATTTTTGGATTTTTTTCCAATTTCCGAGGGTGATGATTACTCAGCCAGGGAGTACCATTCGGTCAAAATGCATATCAAGATATGTTTTGCCATCATTTCTGACCCACTAAACACGATCGTGGTGGTTATAGAACGCTACAATGAAACCGTGAAGTCATTAGTCTAATTAGTCTACCTAGTATTTGGCAAAAAGGCCAATTCTGCACTAAATTTCCAAAAAATCTTAGAACGAGCTAGGATGGACCAAATTGAACGTTCAAGGTCGCACTTTCTTCGTTTTGTTATGAACTTTGAGGAAAACATCTTTTGGTACCCGTAGAAAGTGTGATTTGATGCCACGAATATTTTTTCAAAAGCTGTTCTCGCAACAAGTTTTGCTGTGTTGAAATCACGAGCAGAAAAATTCCTCTTCGCACGGGGTATGCAAACATGGTTGCCGGACGCAAAATGACCCCTGAACACGGTCCCGTCGTCAGTTTTGAGTAGGGCTGCCGCGATACGAGACGACACGACATTTCACAATTATCGATGTCGATGTCGTGATTCCAGCATGATATCGTTATCGCTATCGATGTCGGGAAATGTCGTGGATCTATTGTCGTTGTCGCGTCGATGTCGAACGATAATGTCGTCGACATTATCGATATCGTCTTCAATTTTTCTATTTTTGCAGGCAAGTGCGACACTTACAAGGGAAGGATCAGGCCTTTGGATCACCAATCCTTTCCAACATTTTTTTACAGTTTGGTACTACCTAGAATATGAAAAATCCAGAGTAACTTCGTCAAATGGGCCTCCTGTCCAAAGATACAGCCACTGTGATTAGCATTACCCATAAAGGCTCGTGTTAAAAAGTGACGTGTATCGATGGGTAGTTCCGCGGAAACTTTGAAATAATGTGTACCTGCTTGTACGAACCCTTAAAATGCTTGGGAAAAAATTCGTACAGGTCTTTTTCGACGTCTTTTTGGTGCTCTTTTTGGCGCAATCGTTAGTTTGGTGATCCAGGGTCGTCAGAAGAAGTTATCATCGAAAAAGGGGTCAAAATGTCAGATCCGTGAGCTGCGGATTTCCATTTTTTCGACCTCTGTGAGTGTATAGCACCACTGAGAGGCTCGCTCGGGTTTTGGGCGGGCAAACTTATCGAATTCGATGGTATTAAGCACCAAATCCCATTGCTATGAGAACCCAAAGACCACTTTTTGTGTGTGCGCTGAGCACGTACATTTTGTGGCGCAATTTTACCTAAAATTTTACTCTCTCAGTTTTCCTCGATAAAAGTGAATCTGCCTCATCCTAGACTTCTCTGCACCAACTTATTCTTCAAGTAAATTGTCAGTCGCAACTTTTTCATGCCTCAGAATTTCGAAAAAAATAGATTTTCACACTTGGCGGAGTAGTTTTCGGAAAAAATCCAGTTTTGCTAAATTTTTATGTCAGGTCCGTGTGGTATTAGTGCGACCCTTAATCGCGATACGACAGAGGTCTTAGTCAGTTTCTTTCAAAGTATCTGATGGTCAAATCGAAATTCCAAAACCTCAAAACTATAGCTCAAACCGCTTGGCCGTGAGATCAATTTTAGTGGCAAAATGTCAGGTCCGTGTGTTGCTTCAAAATTTACATACGTGCGCGAGTTTATTCATTCTCCATACGTTTCGAAAAGTCGAAAAATACATCTTAGAACTTTCGGAAATGCGAATTGGGGTTGGCACACTTTCGACCCCCAAATATGGATATAGATATACTGCCAATGCTAACGTTTTTGCTTGTAGCTTTGAACAGAAGGCTCATTTGACGGAGTTACTCTGGTTTCATCATATTCTAGGTGGCACAAAACTGTAAAAAAAAAAAATTTGGAAAGGATTGGTGATCCAAAGGCCTGGTCCTCCCCTTGTTAGTCAGAGTGAACTAAGTTGAACGTAGAAGTACGTATTAGAACATTGGGACATCACATTACTCAAAGATGATGCTGTCAAAAAATTTGATCAGATATACAGAATGAGATACTATGCATCATATTCAGTGGATAATCCAAACCAAAATGATCTCATAGGGGCACAAAATGAAGCTGACTTCCATAAGGTTCGATCCTTTCCACGTTGGCTGTGAGTTGAATGTATCAGATGATTAGAGAGCCTAATATGATTGGCACATGTAATAATACAATCGCATTGTTCGGACGGCAATATTTTATCTTCAGTAAGGGCGAAGAGTGAATGCGTGAATTGAAGGATTAAAGTGCTTTGCATATCAATTCTCCACTTTGTACTCTTTCAACGCTTTTGTTCAATATGATTTATCTAGTCCATGAATTAATGATATCAAAACGCATCTTATTTATTCCTTGGGGACTTGGAATATCTCCACTCACAGACGGAAAAATGACCATCGATAACGACAATATCGCAATATCAAGCGATAAATTGTCGAACGATAACATTTATCGTCAAGTTAATGTCGATTTCGAGATCACGATAATTGAGTCATATCGTATTGATGTCGTTGTCGAAAATATCTATATCGCGAGACGACATCGATAAAATATCGATTATCGCGGCAGCCCTAGTTTTGAGGTACCAAATCAGGATTTTGATCAAGGTCAAAAATCCCTGAAAAATTAGGTTTCTTGGCTGTAGCAAAAAATCCTGATGCAGTAACTCAAAACTGACTACGGGGTCGTGTTCAGCGGGTCAAAGGACGTAGGAAAATATATATTGATGAACATTTTGACCAAACGGTACCCCCTCGCTGAATAATCATCAACTTTGAAAATCAAGAAAAAAATCCCAAAAGCATTGATCTTCGGGAAATCAGTTCTTCGCGACGAATTTTCAACCAGACTGGCTTCCATTCAACCAGAGCGATTGAAGGTTTCGAGATAAATTTTATACAGTGTATCTATTTTATCTAATAACGTGAAGAGTAACATTTATAGATCTTTCCAAGATCTCCGTAGAAAGTCACTCGTCATTTTTCTGAATGATGTGTTCTGTCCGGATTATAAAAATTTTTTTTTTGCTCCTACTCGTCAGGATTTTCTTGAGTCGCGAAAAACTGATTTTCCAAATAACATTGATTTTGGGATTTTTTTCTTAGTTTTCAAAGTTGATGATTATTTAGCGAGGGGGTACCGTTTGGTCAAAATGTTCATCAATATATACTTTCCTACGTCCTTTGACCCACTGAACACGACCCCGTAGTCAGTTTTGAGTTACTGCATCAGGATTTTTTGCTACACCCAAGAAACCTGATTCTTCAGGGATTTTTGACCTTGACAAAAATCCTGATTCGGTACCTCAAAACTGACGACGGGACCGTGTAGAGGGGTCATTTTGCATCCGACAACCTTTTTTGTTTATCCCGTGCGAAGAGGAATTTTCCTACTTGTGATTTCAACACAGCAAAACTTGTTGCAAGAACAGCTTTTGAAAAAATATTCGTGGCATCAAATTACACTTTCTACGGGTACCAAAGAAATGTTTTCCTCAAAGTTCATAACAAAACGAAGAAAGTGCGACCTTGAACGTTCAATTTGGTCCATCCTAGCTCGTTCTAAGATTTTTTGGAAATTTAGTGCAGAATTGGCCTTTTTGCCAAATACTAGGTAGGCTAATTAGACTAATGACTTCACGGTTTCATTGTAGCATTCTATAACCACCACGATCGTGTTTAGTGGGTCAGAAATGATGGCAAAACATATCTTGATATGCATTTTGACCGAATGGTATTCCGTGGCTGAGTAATCATCACCCTCGGAAATTGGAAAAAAATCCAAAAATAGTATTTTGTAGAAAATCAGTTTTTTGTAATTAAAAAAAGAAAATCTTGACGCGTTGGAGCAAAACTGAGCACGGTTTCGATGTCTACGTCAATAAATAATGAGAAAGAATCGTGTGGTCCAGTGTAATTTACAGGTGAATGCACTGATAGTACATTATTTCTATTGATAATAATAAATGTGTAACAACATGTGAAAAATGAGGTGTATATATTCTCAGAAGATATGAAAAAAAAAGATAAATGGATAAATAAATAAAAAAAAATTTTTTTTAATCGGACCGGGCGGGAATTGAACCCAGATCTCCCAGATTCGGAGCGAGGCCGGTACCACTAGACTACGGATGTAATGTTGTATTGTGTACCAAATGTTCCATATGTTCATCGGCCCCCCGTGGGGGGCTTGGGTTTTGATTGTTGCTGACTTAGTTTAAAACCTCCTCAATTTGCACAAACATCTCCTCATTCTTTCCTGAATGTGAAAAACTCGGATGTATTTTCGGAAGAAGGCAACAGAATTTCCTTTACCCCTCAATAATTAAAACTTCTTTCCGAAATTCTTTCCATTCATTTCTCGTTGGGAAAAAGCATACCTGTATATCTAGCTGTTCAATCGATTCTTTTATAAAAATATCCCGTTATCTTCTTTCCTCCCAAAAATCCAGAATTCTCTTAAATTATCAATTCTTATATAAAAAGCCAATGAGACGCGTTTACCCTTAGCACGCTGCAGTAGACTACTGCAGTACGAGATAGAAACCCCGCACGCGGAAATTTTGCTTTGAAATTTGTAAAGGTTTGATGTAATAGCAAAAGCATATTATCACATATTATCAGCTCTAACCCAGAAGCCATCCGCATTTACAACATCCCGAGTGTCGATAAACCGTAAAGCAGACCGTTTCGCGCGCGCCTCTCAGCTTGTGGGCAGCGGGGAGGGGTGGAGGGGCGGGAGGCACGGTCCGCCATATTGAAATCTTTTTCGTCCCAACCCTGTTGGGGTTCTAGAATTTTTTTCAGTCGGTGGTTCGTGCGATTTCCTTCAAAATGCCCTCTTGTGGAAGTCAATTTGATGCTACAGAACCTGAGATACAGCTGTTTCGGAAGAGGAAAAAATTCAAAGTACTCGAATGGCGAGCATCGATTTCCGCTTGTCATTCTGATAAAAGGAGCTTGTGTTCAAAAAGTGATATTGGACTAGAATTGTACATATCTCCTCTCAATAATTTCCACGCTGTAGGGACCCCATATTGCTCTAGGTATTTGCATCAGCCCTGTATACCACTGCCCATACTCACAATACAGAAGGAACCTGCAAACTAAACCGTCACCAAATTTGTGCTTGCGAAGAATAGTCTGAACTGAATCCCTATCGATGCCGGAGTCAGTGCTTGTATATTTCAATTGAATGCATGTTGAATGGATTCTGAACACCGATTGACTGTATTTACGTACTCATTCTCCTCCCGTAAATACGATTCAAGACATACTGCCTATCAGGTGTTATGGTGCTCATGCGAAAAATGCTTCGTCGATGAGCATTCGCTCATCTCTCTAGATGGCTCTCTATAAATTCCTGGTAAGTATAGGCCTCCGGGAAGTCTCACTTTGTCCATGGAAAGAACATGAAATCGAATTCATTGGATGTACCTATGCATGTTCTTCATAGATGATAAGAACTTTGTGTTGGGTACTAGAGTGTAGCGAGGTTATCTTTGTTACAACCACCTTGTGTCACAGATCTACTTTTTTCAGTTGCTGGCCTCATGTGCTTACTATCTCAATCTATTCATGAATTGTGATGCCCGAGATGCCAGCAGTTATCCAACTATAATGATTGAACCCGAATGCGATGTGGGTGGATTGATCCAGACTGTATGTCATAGCAATGCTTATGTGCACCAAAAAGAGCTGCTCAACATTACTGATTTGGAAGATGACGAAAGAACTATTCTCAAATTCAAAGTTGAACATCAGGAAGCTGATCAGTTGATCACAATTTGCAGCCATCATTTGTACTTGTTGAACGGACAAACTTATGTGGCCAACACCAAGAACTTTTGGATTTGCTTATCACCCCGTGTCTCTTCATTTCCTCTACCACCTTTCCTACTTTGCTTCTCAAATGCATAGGAACTCGACGAATTTGCTGTTTGATGGGTTTTGAATCCACCACCTCGATTTTATGCTCTCTCAAATCACATCTACCTGTTTCCTCACCGTGAGAGAATTGCGTCTGGTGTTCTAACAAAAATTTATAGAATTGATTTTTCTCATCCGGAGTCAACCCAACGGGATCGCGTTCAAAAACTTCAAGAAGAAAAGGGGGAAGTTTTTCTGGAGCCTGAAACGTCCTATCAACCTCCGGCGACTCCGATAGAATCCTACCTATAAATGTTCCTCCAAGATCAACTTCACGCGACTGGCTTGAGGATGTAGATGTTCCTAGAATAACCTCATCAATTGCCGTCGTGACGCCTACTCTCTCAAGAAAATCTGTACCCAGAATGCAATCATCTTCCATATCAGTAACATAAACTGATAGACTAAGCTTGTGAATACCAACTTCTACCTGAACCGACGTTCTACAAATAGTTTTCACTCTCTCTCCCGTTGGATATCTCAAAATCGGAAAATTACTGGTTGTTCGAATTTTTCCATTCACCATGAATCTCTTACTAATGATTGACGCATCTGATCCAGAATCAATTTTGAAATTACAAGGCATGCCGTCCAATGAACCTAGATAGCAGTTAGCCCCGCTAGAACTCCCAGTAATTCTCCTCATTCTCCCAAAACCAGAGCCACTGATCGAGCTTTTGCCGAGGACTGGAGTCAATGTTGTCAAACTTGCCTCGTCTAGCTTGACGTGTCTCAGTTTCCCTTGTCAGCATTCGTTGGGCAGTTCGAGCGGATGTGTCCTTCAAGACCACATGACCAGCAAGTGGGGAGTTGTCTTTTTTGTGTCGTGTTATTTGAATTTGGTTTCATGTACTGTGAAGATGCCTGACTGAACTGATTTGAATTCAACGAGTTCCTATAAACATGCTCTCTACGATTCTCATCCCGAATAACCTTTATTTCCATAGCGCGAGCTGAAGCTTTTTTCATTGAAGATATACCTTCGAGTTGCAACATTTCCCGAATTGAAAGATCATAAATTGCAGATATAAACTTCGAACACGCGATCCGATCCTGTTCTTCAACCGGAGAATTTTTAAAAATATCCCGAACTAATCGAGAGATATCGGAAGCTAGAGATGAGAAATGAGAAATGAGCTAGAATTGTATCTAACAATCCTCCTGTACTCAAAATCATGCTAATTATTTTACTTAATCGCATGCAAGATATCATCAAATATAATCGTGGATAATGAGATACAATCCTTCATTATATTATATGAGTGCCCTCAAATCAGAAAATACTTTCAGAGTTATTTTTATATTGGGTTCGTAGACTTCTTAGAATATCAAAGATTGTCAAACAGCATGATTACTAGAGTCACTGAAATATGTTGGAAATCATCATCATTATATCGTGTGGATCCTATAGCTGGGGAGCCCAATAGTTTGATGAGCAAGGCACAAACCTGCATAAAACACTGGAAAACGAATCGCTTGGTTGAGGAATAGGTGTATATCAGGGATCCATTCGTGTTGCTTGTAGATGATTTTACAGATTCCTGGTGATTTTGATCACGCTCGAGTCACCCACAAATGAGATATTGAGATCAGCTAGACTCTTTATCCAAAGTGGCAAGCCCCACACATACTCACAAGGGGGGGGGAGCATTGTCTGTGAATCGCGAATTCGTCTAGAACTATAGAAATCATCACTATTTGGAACAAGACGATGAGAATCCGAGCTGCAAGATCTAACGCTCAAGCGATCCAGAGCTACGGCACGGCGTATGTTAGGCACTCAAAGCGAACCCGCTATCAAAAGGCGCGGTGGCGCTTTGCTGGTGAGTATACAAGAAAAACTTGCAGCTCTGTCGTAGCCTCATGCTAACCAAGTTGGGGTATCCTAAATTCTCGCTCTTGCTCGATTTTGGATTATTGATCATTTTTGTGGGCACGAGCCACGATGCGCACGAATTAACGTAAGCTTGACAATAATTCTAATCAAATACTGGCTTGTTCCGCCGATATAATATCTAACAGCTTTGTTTTTTCACCTCCAAGATTCACACCCTCCCCAATAAACCGTCATGGATTTTCAGCCACTTTCGATATTCGACCCATCGCGAAATCGGCAGTGTGTTGGTGTGGCGCGAATCAGCCTTGTGTGCGTGAATGCAAACGCAAAGCAAATTAGATACGAGATAGGAAGACTCAGTAGCAGACGATATCTTACTTCACCATACAGATTCTGTATCTGATGAGCGTTTACATGTTAACATTATTCAGCACGATTATGGCAAAGATTGAATACTAATTGATGCCAATTGTTATTGTTGGTCAACTAGTAAATAAGCCACCTCATGTGTGTTCCCTTGTTTGGAGTGATTTGAAAATAATGAATCAAAGGCCAAAATGCGTGTGTCATTCCCTCTATTGCGCAGTGTCAAGATGAATCAACGAATATATCTGAAGAATTGCGGATTCAATCTCAAGGGAGTATGGGACTAGAATCAATCAACGTTTTAGTAATGTTTCGTGATTCAGTTTCCTCAATACTTGGGACAGACCCAACTCCAAACCTGTACATTATGCACTCAAAAGAAATGTTATTAATCCGTATACATGAACACGTTGTAGCGGGTGATATTCTCTCGAAATTCCCCCTCACTTAACACTTATCTCTCGGGGGCATACTTCGATGCATGATCACATGCACTACTCCGCAGGTTAGTGACCCCTGGATCAAATAGCTTGGAAAGATATAATGGCTACGACCAAGTATCTCTTGATACTATTTTGGGGATCTTCACACGGAACATCTGACGAGGAACACCCAGGGGTCATGGTACACGGATTTGGCTGAAAGTCTGGAGATAGTCTCCGTATACCGCCTAAAGATGAAACCCAGAGCCGCACTTGCAAATGCCCAACCGTTTTCGAGCTGTGGCTCGTAACCTTAGCATTACGAGTATATCTATCAATATCTTTTCTGAATATGAGCCTATATGGGCAATGCGAATGTCATAGGCTATAGCTAGAAAACAGTTGGGCTCTTGCAAGTGTAGCTGTGAGATTCACTTTTTGGTGGTGGAAGGAAACTATCCCCAGAGTTTCAGACGAATCCGGGGCTTACAACCCCCGAGTGCTACTTGTGAGTTCTGAAAGAGCTGGTCGTCTTGAAATTATCCGACATATTTTGATTGCTCTTCCGGAGATACCTGGGGGAATACATTCAAATACGACTCCTTGTAGGGGTAGTTTCTGTGGCCATGCATGCATGAAATCCTTCATGCAGTAGTGCAGTCTTTCGTCGAAACTCAAAAATGTCTGTCCCGATTAGCTATACGAGATATAAAACGCATCAGTGTGGAATCTCAGGTATGATCGCATGCATAAAATCCTGCAGGAAGCAGGCATGGGAACGTGCACGACGCCCTGCAGAAATTCTTACATGCCTTCATACAAGACTCTTTGATAAGCGTATTTCCAATGAAAAGCATGGGGATTCAAAGTGAAACCTCGAAATTCTTCCATATTCAATGGAGAGATCGATTTATCACATGGCATCAATAAGCCCCGACTCCTGCTATGTCGAAAGAGCCGATTGAGCTAGAGAGTGATGTGATTCGCAAGACTCAATTTTGATTCACTGGAGCGTCAAATTCATACACGGGAATATTAATACATGTGAAAATGCATGCATATATTGTTGCGCATAATTTCCTCTCGAATTCCCCCTCCCCTGGCACTCATCTGTCGGGTGCATATTTTGATGCATAATCACATGCACAACTCCACAGGTAAGTAGCCACTGGATAATATAGTTTAAGACGATATCATGTCCACGACCGGGTATTTTTTGATATTATTTTGGGGAACTCCACACGGAACATCTAAGTTCTTGGGGCGTTGGTTGTTTTAAGATGATTCCGACATATTTCGATTGCTCAATCAAAGATAGCTGAGAGAATACATCCATATACGACTCCTCGTAGGGATCATCCATCGTATCCATCCCCTGTATGTTCTTGTGCACTAATCTTTGTCGCCAATCATGCATGATATCCCCCATGCAGTAGTGCAGTATTTCGTCAAAACTCCGAAATGTCTGTCTCAATTATTTGAAAGATGAGAGGCTGATCATAGGGTAGAATTCCAGGTATGATTGCATGCATACACACCTGCAAGAAGCAGACATGGGAACGTGCACGACGTCCTGCAGAAATTCTTACATGCCTTTATACAAGACTCTTTGATAAGCGTATGTTCAATGAATAGCATGGCGATTCCAAGTGAAGCCTCGGAATTCTTCCATATTCAATGGAAAGATCGATTCATCACATGGCATCAATAAGCCCCGATTCCTGCTTTCTCGAAAGATCCGATTGAGCCAGAGAGTGATAAAAAAAGAACAACAATGTCATCGTGATTCGCAAGACTCAATTTTGATTTACTGGGGCGTCAAATGCATACACGGGAATATCAATACATGCACGAATGCATGCATATATTGTTACGGATGATTTCTTCTCGCATTCCCCTCCACCTGACACTCATCTCTCGGGTGCATATTTCGATGCATAATCACATGCACAACTCCACAGGTGAGTAGCCACTGGATAATATAGTTTGGAACGACATCATGTCTACGACCGAGTATTTTTTGATATTATTTCGGGGATCTCCACACGGAACATCTAAGTTCTTGGGGCGTTGGTCGTCTTAAGATGATATTGACATATTTTGATTGCTTACTCAAAGAAAGTTGAGGGAATACATCCATCCCCTATGAACTGATGATTCTCTGATCAATTCAATCAATTGTATCTTCAATTCAATGCAGCTCCAAATGCATCCACTGTGAGGTGGCAAATGATTTTACATATCACACTTATTTATTTAATCAGGACTCTCGGTCTACAATCGCAGATCTCGCGCAATAATCGGCGAACGCAACTTTGAAATTGCTCTGGAACACAGCTTCTCTCCAAGTCTCGTTTACTTACCGTATATTCACCTAAAATTCGGAAGAGGAGGGGGGAGGGGGGAACGCTCACACTCGAAATAATAATCGCAATTTATAATGAAATAATCTCGGCGCTATATTCTGTACACGCTGCTTCCACGCGGTCGATACAAAAATCTACATATCAAATTCTTCGCGACAACATACTCGCAAAATAACTCTAAAATTCGCTAAAGATTCATAATTAGGAAATATCAAATTGTCCTCAGAATGTCTCTCAAAATTTCCTGAAAAATACACGAAAATTCACTTCACTGATTCGGCACACTGTCTCGGCAAACTCTGACAAAACTTGGACTCCGGAATTGAGAGAGAGCACGCTGCTCCGAAACTCACTCACAATGGCTGCTCCGCGGCAATCTCCACGCCACGCTCGCGACGCGAGGCAAAATGTCTAATTGCCCTCGCGCGAATTTCACACACCTAATTTGAGTGATCACGACACGCCCGCGACTGCTGGGGTGTGCTGGAGTCTCGGCAGATTGTGAGGGTGCACTCCAGCACCGTCAGCCTCCCCAGGAGTCCGGTTCGGCAAAGCCCGACGATGGCAAATACGCGCGCACGAGGCTCTCGAGGGACGCGCGAGAAAGTTCACCAATCGTTAATAGAAAAATCAAGACCACTCACCGCTATGATGCGACATCTTGGCAAATTCTGGCAGTGAATCCTTGACTTCCTTTCGGTAATCTTAATATTCGACCCTTGTCGTCGTGTGAGCAACCCTGGACTCCTGGGGGGCTCACGGCAAAACTTTGTAGCACGAGGCAAAGACGCAAGAACGTGTGATCACTCTCGAGGCAATCCAACAAGTGTCACGATGGCCGGCTACCTGCCGGCAAAAGCTCTTCTTCTTCATCAATGAATGAAGCTCTCTGATTGGCCGGCAGCAATAATTTTGATTGGCTCTCAAAATCCGCGAAACGCCAACATCACCCTCTAGTGGCTGGGGCGCGGCAAATTATGAACTATGCGTTCGAGCGCAAGGCAGCAAATCGTCAGCAAGATACAAAATTCACGGCAGAAATCTGCTTGATTGTGGGTACGGCACTGTTTTCTTGCCTCCACCAGTTGCCTATTCCATCTCACTCGCACCCACGGCAAGCATATGTGAGCGTGGAGGCTCTGCGCAACTCGCTATTGCCTCCACTCTTCGTACTTTCACGGTATGCAATCAGGCACACGAGTATTTATATACCTATATATACTCGTCACGGCAACGCTATACCTATATAGGTATTCATCACGGCAACGCTGTATCTATATACACTCGTCACGGCAACGCTATACCTATATGGGCAGTCATCACGGCAATAATATTCACTCGCAGTCTGCCTAGGCAATCTCCTACATGTCCACACACATACATAATGGCCTGTGTGTGTCGTCTGCATACCATTTACCACCCAGCGGTGGATGTCCGGGTATCATCAGGGCCCCCCGGTCGGCAGAATGCGGTATAACCTACCCTGAGGTAGGTATACTCGTTGGCAGCGCCCTCGCGCCGGCAGCAGCCGCACGGCAGTGTGTCGTCTGCGCGAGCCCGCGTGCACGTCGTCATCATCGTCGTCGTTGTTCTCGGGGTCACCCGGGTGTCTCGGTATCGTCGTGCGTGCTTGTCCGGGTGTGGGTAACACCCCTAGGTGTGTGCGCGATCGTGCGGGTGTCGGCAGTGAGCTGGTGCATCTCGGGTGCATGCAACAAGTGTTGCATGCACCAATAACCTCGCATCAGCTGTGCCACGCGGCATAAGGGGCTATTTGTGTATGGGGCAACTGCCCGGATGGCAAATAGCCCTGTGGTGACATCCCCGGGTGCACGGCATCGTTGGCAGGGCTCCTGCATCATCTGGTCTTCATCGTCTCCGCGGCATCATCCTGGCACACCCGGGTCGGCAACTGTGTTGTGGCTTTGCGGGGCATGCGGGTGTGAAGGGTACCTCGGGATGGGGCACTTAGGATCGCGTGCATAGCTGTTGGGGGTGGGCTTTGGATGCAGCACGGGGTCCGCGGGCACCGGCTGTTACCATTTCCCACCCCAAACACAGCATTTCAGTGCAAGAGTGCAGAATTCCGCGTGTTAATTTTACCGTCACACTACAAAAACATGAATACATGCACGTATGCATGCATAAATTGTTGCAGATCATTCCCACTCAAATTCTCCCTCACTCAACACGTATCTCTTGAACACATATTTCGATGCATAATGACATGCATAACTCCATGCAGAATGCAGACACGAAACTCGAGTTGACTCAAATTTGTCCCGCGAAAACAGTGCATGAGCATATGCAACAAATCTTACAGGATGCCCATGCATAGAACTCATGAATGACAAGAAGAATTACATGCAGAAATCCATGCACAAATGCTTACATGTTTACTTACATGTACACTTACTCATTTTTTCCGTGAGGGTGGATCACCAGCGAAAGTGTTGTGACCCTGATTCAAATCACACCAAAATTATCACTGCCAACTTGAGAGGAATAAGTTTATGCTTGAGTGATGCCTATTATGCAGCTTGTAGTAAGCGTTTGATACCAGGGAAAAAGTTATGCACAAATTGCATGAAGAAAGTGAATAGCAAAATTGGTGAGGCTCAACCACAGCAGCATCATTCAGAACCTGCGAGTTCTTCCATAGAAATGTTAGAGCCTCTCAGTGCTGCTACTCAGTCCTCTAGCTCAGATTTCAGCATAGGTAGTCAGTCAAAGAAGAGGCTAGAGGTTATTCTCAAAGCTTTGGATGAGCCTCCACTGAAGCGAGGTGAACTTAGTGATGATCGTTTCAGAGTGCAAGCCCTAAAAACACTCAGCTCAATCCAGAATAAAGTTGTAGCAAATGTGGAACGCTCATTTGATTGCAAAATTGTTGAGGGAAACATAGATCTCAAAGATCTTATAGAAAAGAATGATTCCTTCTTCCAGATCCTTCGAAACTTGCAATTCAAGTTCAAACAAGCTCCAGTGATAAGAGAAAAAATCGAAGTCATAGCGCTGCTACCCAAAACATGGACCTACTCAGACATCAGAGAATATTTTGATTGTCCAAAACACATGTTTACCAAAATGCTCAAGTTAAGGAATGGTGAAGGTAGGATTTCTCGCATTTTGTTACAGGCCAGAGAAATAAACTAATGTGACCAAGTTTCAACACATTATTCTTACCACTTAGTCTTCTTTCAATATTGCAACTGTAATTCCTCTAAATCTTTTGTGTGCCATCTCTATTTATTGAATCATCGGTTACCTAGGTTTTGGTCTAGAATGTCAAATTCAAATATTCAAGTGATCCTTGATCTCTCTCCATTGAGCCCGTATGTTTTTTATTTATTAACCCTCACAGCTCTCATCAAGTGGTTTGTTTCGATAGAATTCTATACTATTTTTCTCACTAGCAGATGAGTGTTATAATGTAGTGTCATATTTTCTCATACTGTGAAGTGATTGTGGGACTTTTGTAATCACTCTATAATGAACACTAAATTCCAGAGTATGGCACTTGAAATTATTTATTTGCTTTCCCACAGATATCAGTAGAAAACCACGCACTGTGTTTTCGTTGAATATCAAAGACTCTATTAGAGAATACTACTTGGATTCAAAAAATTGCCACATTTGTCCAGGAACGAAGGAGTGTCTTACTGTGAAAAATTTTGACACCGGTGAGAAAGAGAAACAGCAGAAGAAACTGATGCTTCACACAACTGAAGAGTTGCATCGGAGGTGGAAAAGAGAAAACTCTCATCTGAACCAAGTTCCAAGTTTAACTCTTTTCAGGGGCTTACGCCCCAAAGAATGTGTATCAGCTGGGGATCCAGGTACACATACTATCTGCGTTTGTGCTCAACATGAGAATGTAAAATTAAAAGTATATGCTCTACATGCAAATGTAACATATAGAGATCTCATGGCAGAAGTGGTGTGTGATATTGATAATCCCCACTGTATGCTCCAGCAATGCCAGAAATGCCCGGGAGTGAATGGGGCTCTACAATTCTTATCGACACGTGTACAACATGAGGCTACTAAACAAATAAAATTCCAAACATGGTCCACAAAGGGTGCAAATGGAAGTGGAAAGTCCAGTGCTATGTCGTTGCAGACGAAAACTGAAGCTTTTAGTGAATTTATTCAGATTCTCAGTCAAGATGTAGTTCGTTTGGTGACGCATCATTTTATCGCCGAAAACCAAAAAAAATTTTTTGCTTATTGTAAGCAAAATTTAGATGCATTCACAATCATTGTTTTGATGGACTTTGCAGAAAACTATGCTTTTGTCATTCAAAGATCAGTGCAAGCATGGTATTTTAACAATACCAATACTCAAGCAACTGTCCATCCCATGGTTGTTTATTACAAGGATAGTGATGGTGAGGTAAAAGTTAAGAACTACTGCGTCATCAGTGACTCAACTCAGCATACGGCAGTAACCGTTTATGCATTCCAAGAGAAATTCATTGAAAACCGTGAAAATTGATCTACCACGTGTAGAAAATGTGATATATTTCTCTGATGGGGCTCCAACTCAATACAAAAATAAGTAAGTAGACCTCCAGTGCCAATCATACCGCTATTATTCTGACTTTATCAAGCAGAATGATTTTAAATTGATGGATTTCCCTCAATAAGCTTTGCATAATGCATGACCCTACAGGAACATGTTCGTGAACATCTGTTTGCCCAAGAAAAGGTTCGGTCTTGGCATCAAATCGTACAATTTCTTCTGCACAAGTCATGGCAAAAGCCCGTGTGATGGTGTTGGGGCTGTGGCAAAAAGACAGATTACTAGATTAGCTATTAGGAGACCTGTTGATAAACAGATCACCAACGCAAAACAAATGTACGAAGCTGCCGATGGCAACATCAAAGGAATCAAGTATTGACTCATCGTACAAATATCTTCTAAAATTTTTGGTATCCGAAATGCTCTATATATGACATTTTTGTCCTTTTAGATTTCTTTGGGTCGGCGCAGATGAAATTAACGCTACTAACAGAAAATTGAAACAACTCTATAATGATACTGACACTGTCCACGGCACTAGAGATTTCCATTGCTGTATTCCCGTGGGGAATGATTCTTTAGAATTCAAATTGATGTCATCGGACGCCATTGGTGACGTAATCCAAATTTTGTGAGCTAAGGAATCTGAACATGCTTCCATGTGATATTATTCGTTGAATAAATTTGTATGAGAAAATAATCACACTGGGCCATTCCAATCTTGTTTTCAGAGTAATTTTGTTGATTTAAGTATGTTATCAAAGGGATTTGAGGGTGCACTCCGTGAAGGTAGCGTTTGCAGGTCGGTTCTATGTATCATAAGTAGTGTGGTGCAGCTAGCATCAGTGTTCAGTGCTAGTACTCCGCTGCAATGCAAAAACCTAGAGCAATATGGGGTCCCTACAGCGTGGAGATTATTGAGAGAAGGTATGTACAATTCTAGTCCAATATCACTTTTTGAACACAAGCTCCTTTTATCAGAATGACAAGCGGAAATCGATGCTCGCGATTCGAGTACTTTGAATTTTTTCCTCTTCTGAAACAGCTGTATCTCAGGTTCTGTAGCATCAAATTGACTTTCACAAGAGGGCATTTTGAAGGAAATCGCACGAACCACCGACTGAAAAAAATTCTAGAACCCCAAGAAGATGCGCATGCGCAGCAAGATCTATTTATTAGGATAGGATTTGCTTTGAAAATTTCACGAAAAACTGCAAAAATGAGGGTGTTTGTAAAATTCATAGCTCCAACGAAAGGCCGAAACACAGCGCGAAATTCTTTCCACATGTTTGGGACACTTGAAAGAGCACCTGTGTCAAGTTTCGAGTCGATTGGTGGAGGGCAATAGATTTGGCGAGCTTGACAAATTGGGCATTTTTCGATAACTCACCATCTTCTCATGGACATAACTCGGGCCAAGATCATCCGATTTGGACGTGCAAGAGCGCAAATTGTAGGGTTTTGTAAGACAAAAAAAACTAGTTGAGTTGGATGGAAAAAGATCCAGATGCGTCGGAATAGCATCCATTTGAAAATGGTCTAAAAATCGAGAAAAAGTGACTTTACGTATCGTCGTGTAGACTAGACGCATTTGGTTTTGAGAGTCTCGCATACTTTTTTTCTAAAAGTTGACATCGAAACAAAGAAAATGCGACCTCGCACGCCTCGCTACGATGTTTCTGGTCGATATGGCAATTTTTTTAAGAAACGCTAGGAAAGGCCTTTTTTCAAACTTAAAAAATTTCTAGCGGGCGTAAAAAATTTTTCAGGGGGCTGAAACTCTGGGAAAGTACTATTTTTGGTGCCTACTTTCATGTAAAAAATTGGCGAAAAGATCCGCGGGGGTCGTGCGCACGGATTTGCCGAAATATACTGATCTGACCCATATGTATTGAGAGTAGATAAATTGGAAAATAGCTCACATATAAATTTGTTCAGTACAATAAAAACTAGAACATCAAATGTAGGATAAACGAAAGAAGTTAAAAAATAATTTTAAAAAATAATTTTAAAAATTCGCTCTTATGAACATAATAGCAACGCAAAATGTGAAAATAATCTTGAATCTCCTTTCTGCATCTAGCATAGATGTTGGCTAAGTTTACTGACTTACATGTTCCAAGATGTTCATGATTTTATGAATGGATATGACAAAAGCGTGGGTTATAAACTTGATTCATCAACATTAGTCTTCATGATGTAACCCACGTTTTTATCATATTTATTCATGAAATCATGAACATCTTGGAGCATGTAAGTCAGTAAACTTAGCCAACATCTATGCTAGATGCAGAAAGGAGATTCAAGATTATTTTCACATTTTGCGTTGCTATTATGTTCATAAAAGCGAATTTTCAAAATTATTTTTTTAAATTATTCCATTTTCATATTTCCAGTTCATATCTAATAATTTAAAATGGACCATAATTCAAGAAATTTAATATGAGGCTAAAGCTCTGGATAATCTTTGAAATTTCTCTGGCTGATTATAATGAAGAGATGTATCCATTTCTGCATAAGTATTGGGATAAGAAGGGCTGCAGAGTACAAATGGATTAGTCAGGAGTAGAGCGATCAGCCACGGTTGATCCCAAATTATGCCTCTTGTCATGTATAGCAAACCGGTAACTTTGTAATGAATACCAAGTTATTGGCAAATCAAATTCAGGAGGCTGTATAGCTTTTCGACAACATGAGTACATCTCTATCAATGAGTATTCCACAACAATTCACAAGTCGGATATCAATCATGGATAGGGATATCTGCTAATTCAAATTAGTCGAGCGATGCTTTGTGCTTGTGAGAAGTTGAATGATCCTTGAGCCCTCTATGCTGATACCACACTAATTCTTTGTTATTCTGGTTGCAGAATTGTGAACATCTACACAGAAACCATTGGAGTGGTGGAATTTAGTTGAAAATGACTGTTAAATTTTTGTAATGGATGTGTCAGTGCTAGAAAGCATCCTTAGGAGTCTAAACGAACAAGCACTTGGTACGCATGGAACTATTGCAACTGATGTTCACAACAAAAGTGGTCTATTCCGTCACTAATCTGGAGTTCTGAGCAATGGCATAACTAATTAACATTTAGGAGAGAGATTGATGGCAGTTACTAATCAATTGACACACAGTGTCCCATGAAATACAATTCATCACTCTGTTACTGCTTGATCAAAACTGTGACTTGATTTCTCCACCGTATGCAAAACTTGATTGCGAACTAGAAAATTCAGCTCCTCACAGCTATGAAAAAATATAGAACCATCAATCACCTGTCAGTAATTCTACTGGTCTGAACATTTGTTTCTAATACTCTTCTCAATCATCTGCTTTGACACTGTTCACAAATTCATCTACGAATTGATGAAGATGAGAGTCATCGCAGGATAGATCCAGAACTGGAACACATTAATGAAATCACTTCATCACACAAAATATCTGCACTGAGCTGCAACCTGCAACAGCATCATATCACGCGGTGAACAATCGTAGAGGTTATGGGTATGTAGTTTTCGCG
This sequence comes from Eretmocerus hayati, assembly GCA_029851415.1. Classification (NCBI taxonomy): domain Eukaryota; kingdom Metazoa; phylum Arthropoda; class Insecta; order Hymenoptera; family Aphelinidae; genus Eretmocerus; species Eretmocerus hayati. The sequence continues at coordinate 86,310,844 of CM056743.1, forward strand.
GCGTGCAGCAACAATAAGCGGGCAGCTCGGCCAGGCCGGCGGGCGAGAGCATTGCTTTTTACCGTAATCACTGATGATCATTTATTAGTGCAAATTAGAAAGATAGCGAGGATCTCTCAGCATCTCCGGCTGATCGGCTGATGTGCTCTATGGTGCTATATATGTGCTCTGCTCACAGCTGTGAGTTGTGACACCTCATAGATTCTTTCTCTACTGTTCTCTACATCCTCTCCCCTCAATCTGCGCACAAAGCCGCGTTTGCGTTTACACAATGTAAAATCGCGCATCAGAGCATTCAGAGCCTCGACACCAACACAACAATACCAAAGTGTGTCAATGACACGTTCACACGAAGTTCCCCGACAAGAAATCTTGTCTCCACGCGCCCGAGTTCAATAAAAGCGGATAAAAAGAGTATAAAAACCACAATTAGGGTAAAATAAAAGTATGAGTCTCAAAGGATACTAATACTAAGCCATATATGCTTGCAATTTTGTGTATTAACCACCGTGCATATAAATATGCACGTTAGATCAATTCCATCGCATCGCTTGTCATAACATATATATATAAAACCGATATAGATCCATACCCTTTCCAATCGATTCCTCATCGATTCACTTATACTATAATTCAACCAATCGATCCCGATATTCGGAATCGATATTTGCATGTAATAATAATTACGCGTGTCTATGTCGACGCAGGGTCCAAGCCGCCGAAAAGTGTCTCGAAGTGGGGCTCTGGCCGTCCGAGGGTATATGAATCGTTGCGCGAGCAAAGCTCGCTCTCTTGATCCTGAAAAGCCAAGGTGGCAACACTTCCAAACATCCAGATACCCACGAACGAGCAGGTCTCCCCGAGATATAAGTAAGTCATCGTCCGGATGCGATATTATATTAGAATATAAAGAATTCCACCATGAGGCATCCTCGAGATGTATTTGGAATGGGATTAGGCAACAATCGCGGCCCCGGTATGAATAAGCCTGCATAGACAGGAACGAAATACTTGGGCATTGTATTAGCTCGCGGTGGCTCATGAAACATAAGATCGAGGCACACTGCCAAGCGTGAGTCGGTCGTCTCTTTACCCAGGATAGGGAATTGACTCACGACCGACCCGCATTACCCAGTGCTTATGGATCGTGTAGGTTTTCACAAGCAGGAGATTTTGCCGTGTCCGCGCCAGAAAAACATCTTTTCTATAATTCAAATCTGTGCGATGAACCAAAAATGACGCGTATTCGAGTCTTTGCGGTGGTCCGAACACCGTCATATAATAGAAGTTAATCGAACGACACTCTTTTCATGAGGAACGACACTCTTTTCATGAGAAATCATCCCAATAATTTTCTTCCCCAATATTATTTTAAATATTTTCAGGTCCTCCCTTTTGAAATCAAAGTTATTGCCTGTGTGCCACTTAAATATACACAATATCGATCAGAAAGCAATATTAGATCGATAGATTTCAATTATATATTTGAGATATCACGATATCCTGCATGCATGTTTTAAAGATAGAATTTTCATAGAATTAACGTTTGACCAGGCACACGCATGGGTAAGCCGATTTTTCTGGGCTATATTATCGTTTTGTCATGTAATATGATCCAGTAGCTTTAATTTGAGTACACATACATATAGCCATAGCAAAAATTGCCTGTGTACCAGCGTGCGCATCGGTTCAAACGTAGAAATACGAAAATCCGATATATTACGCTTACGAGCTTATCTTGCTTCTAGGAAACAATATATTCATGCTTGAAATAAGTTTCGTTGAATACTATGTGGCCATTGTATGCCCTTCTGGCTTGTATGATTCGAATGCAGATTTTACCAGCAGCAGCATCCCCGATTCATCGATCAAAAATACGAGGTGTTCGATCGATCCGAGTAAAACGTAAGTAGCTGTTCCAGCGCAAGCAGTGTAGCAGTGCGGTATTATACAGGGAGATAACCGATATATGTCAAGGATTTCGGGAGCGTGTAGGGAAGGGGGTATAATATTTTATCAAAATATAATCAAGCGTGAATCCTAAAAATTCAGGGAGTTATTAATCAAAACTTTGGACCAATCACAGAGCTGGAATTTTCTCGCTCTAGTTAACAGATTTATCTGTATTTTTTCCCGGGCCGTGATCCGGCCCGGACCGTAAGTTTACATAAAAACATGAAGCGTGGGCGGGGCTAGGTGGCCAGCTTTGAGAGTATGTCTCAAGAGCCTGCAGTATGATGTGCAAACAAGATCATAAAGATAATCCGCTCGCCAATGTATTTTCTGTCGATGAAAAACCAAAGAAGCAAAAAATCGTGATATCGTTCTTGCGATTCGAAACATCTGATGGAACTTGAAAAAAGAATCAGATCAAACTTTGAATCGTGGAAATCGGATGATATCTACGAATTAAATCGTCGGAATTGATTAATCAAAAATTCATCAAAATCCGTCAATATTGTCCAATGTCCACGATTCAAAATTGGATCTGCTCCTTTTTTCAAGCTCCATCAGATACGTCGAATCACGAAACTGATATCACAATTATTAGCTATATCAATTTCTCATCGACGAAAATGCCATTAGTGAGCGGATTATCTTTACGATCTTGGGTAAACAGACATTGAGTGAGCTCAGTACTCGGCGCGGCGGTGTATACCTGGCGCAGATGACGCTTATAAACCCGTCATTGCTCGCGTCATTGTTCTTGGACCACGAGAGTTGTTCAATAAATACAAATCGCGGAAGATTTTGCTATCGTTTTGGCAACTGTAGTTTCTGAACTCTTGCCAGAAACAGGAGCAATTCAAAACTCGAATCGTGAAAATCGGATGACTTTCACGATTCGAGTTCTGGATTGATCAGATTGATGGTAGTGCGGGCCGGGCGCTGGGGGGTATCCAAGAATGAACCTCTGCCAGAAAATTGAAAACGAACTAAGGTAAGTGTACCCAACTTGCCTCTGTACCCAACTTGCCCCCATGTGCCGATCTCGGGGATGGGCACTCCTTGGCCTCCCGGCAATTTTTTTTTACGTTTGTTATGTTGAAATATGAGAAAGTGAATAGTTTGCGTCGACCCCGAATCATTCCTGCGTTCTCCAGAAAATCTAAAGTGATTTTCCTATTTTTCGTGATTGCTTAGCTAAGAAAGCACCGAGGGGATCGCCTTCAGTAAAATCGGTGCCAAATTCTTTGAGTTCAACCAATCTTAACGTACCTTAGCGCATTCGATTCCTTGTTTCAAGACCTTCAAAATCCATTTTCCAAAATTGCAAAATTTGAATATGGAGCTGTTTTATGTGCAAAACACGGAGACGATTTGTAAACAAGGATGCCAACATCGGAGTGTACCTAACATGCCCCCATACGTTTATCTCGAAAGGGCGTGCAGAACAACTTTTTTTACCACTCAGGACGTGTTTATCACGTCAGAATGGGTCAGAAATAGTATTTCGAACCACCAAAAAGCTCCAAATGTGCGTGCACGGCGATAAAATCACTTTATCGCCGATTTACATCATTTATTTCGGAAGAATTGAGATAGTTCGGCTCCAATCAATCCAAATTGGACGTCACTTAATGCATTTTGAAGGTCTTCAAACAAGCTTCAAAATGAGCTAGTGCACGTTGAAAATCGTTGAAGTAAACCAAAGTTATTAAGAAAAAGGCTTAATGGGGGCAAGTTGGGTACACACTTTTGTAAACTCTCAAAAATCACCTTTTAGGAGAATTTAAACAGTTTGGCTCCAGTTGGTTCAAATTGATCGTACCTTAACTCGTTTTGAAGGTCTTAAGACAAGCTTTAAAATGAGTTAAGGTACGTTGGAAAATATGGAGATGGGCCGAAGTTATTAAGAAAATGGCTTAATGGGGGCAAGTTGGGTACACTGACCTTATTATGTGTTTTGAGGCGCTTAATTCATTGCATTATACATAAGGTCACTGTACCCAGCTTGCCCCCGTGAAGCCATTTTCTCAATGACTCTGGCCCATCTCAGTATTTTCCAACGTACTTCAGCTCATTTTGAAGATTGTCCCAAGACCTTTGAAATGAATTGAAGTACATTCAGTTTGGACTTATTGGAGCCAGACTGTTTTAATCCTCCCAAAAATGATTCTTGAGAGTTTACAAAAGTGCGTACCCAACTTGCCCCCATAATTTAAAACAATGTAGATCGTCGATAAAGTGCATAAAATCGCTTTGATCCGTCTTTATCACCGTGCAGCAAAATTTGTAGCTTTTAGCTGGCCCAAGACTTCGTTTCCAACCTATTTTGATTCGGTAAACACGTTCTGAGTGGTAGAAAAAGCCATTCTGCATACTCTTGCGAGATAACCATATGGGGGCGTAATGGGTACACTCAGATGTCGGCCTTCTTGATTCTCAAATATTCTCCGTGTTTTGTACATAAAATTGCTCCAAATCAGAGTTTTGTAACTCTGAAGAGCGGATTTTGAAGGTCTTGAGACAAGGAACCGAATGCTTTACACTGAGAGCAGAATATTGCAGTTCGAACAGTATGGCTGCATTGTATTAACGTGGTATTGCTGTCAGACCAATACTGGATTGTCAACACAGCATTATGATTTGTTATTGCTGTTAAATAACCTCAAAAAATCTTTGGATTATAATAATCCTTTGCCGCTAGGATTACGTGCGAAATTGAGATGGCTTTCCTGGTAAAATGATCGTGATGTGACTGTGATTCCATCGAGTATCAAAGTATTTGGAATTCATGGGCCATTGTTTTTTATTCTGGCAGAGATACTAGATGCCAAATCATCTCGATGGCTTTCCATAGTGACAAAATTGGTATTGCTCTCTTGGCTATACCACTTTTCGGTCGTACGACAAGTCAACTCGCCGTACAACCAAGAATTTTTCCCTCAGTGTAAGGTGGGTACGTTGAGAGTGGTCGAATGAAAATAGATTCGCACCGGTTTTCGTGAACGCGATTTTTTAGCCGCTCAAACATGAGAATTGGAAAAATCACCTTAAATTTCCTGGAGAACGCAGAAGTGATTCGAGTTGGATTTGATCACTTATTTCCTCATGTTTCAACATAACAAACGTAAAATAATATGCGGGAAGGTCAACGAGTGCCCATCTCTGAGCCCGCATATGGGAGTAAGTTGGGTACAGAGGCAAGTTGGGTACATTTGCCTTATTACGTGTTGTCGTTAGACCGCGTCGGTGTTAGACTCAACGAAACATCACTCATTCATGGCTAATTTGAGGGCGTTCTTTTTATTCCAAAATTTACTTACTTGACGGTCATTGGAAACTTCAACCGGTTATAACAATCTGCTCGACCCCGACGGGTTCATTCTGGAATCGGATTGGAACTGATTGCACCGGGAAAAAAATTTTGGTCGTACGGCCATGCGTTTCGCCGTAAAACTGGAATGGTATTTTGCCAGAGAATAATACCAATTTTGTCATCGCATCGATCCACCAGAACGGCTAGGTAGTCTTGGTATTACCAACAGAGTAAATGAGCGTGGCCAGTACATTCCAATTGCTCTTATACTCGATGGTATCGTATCACAGTCACATTACGACTATATTACCCAAAGTGATCCAATTTTATGCACGTAATGATACCGCATGAGGATCGTTATAATACAAAGATTTCCTTCAGGTTATTTAAACAGATTGCTGCATTGACAAAATCATTTTGACGTGGTGACAATCCAGTATTGGTCCGACGGCAATACCACGTCACGTAACAATACAGTCGTGGTGTTCAGACGGCCATATTTTATTCTTGGTGTGCTGCTTTGCGATTTGTTTATACTTAAAATAAATGGAAAAATCAACAGCTTTGAATGAGTCAGCCGGCGAAAAGCATTGATTTTGAAAAATCATCAGCGAGCAGATTACCTTTACGATCTCGAGTGAATAGCCATTGAGCGAGTTCAGTGTTCGGTGGTGTATTATACCTGCCGGGGGTAACCCTCTACCCTCGCTTCGCCGTCTGAGTCCTAAAGTCGCTTAATCTGGGCTGTCGCGAATACATAATACCTGGATTCTTAGTAGTTATCAATTGCATCCTATAAACCACGACTACCTAGGACCGTTGCGATCCACAAGTTCGACTTTGAGGCCCTTTTCACGCGGACTTCTCTCTTTGTAACTAAGGAAGTGAGAAATTGGGGTAACAATTGATATTTGCAGCTCATCTCTCGCTCGGCCTCTCGTCTCCAAAATTTGCCGCGTCATGATTGCGCTTTAATGAGCTACCCTCATGGACAGACGGTAAATCCCTGCAAAGAATTTGACAACAACGTTACGAAGCAGTCGTAAGCCATCAAAGTTTATAGGATGCAATTCATAACAACGAAGAATTCGTATGGCATGAAATCTTTCTTTTGGATATAACTGTCGAAACCGTCATTGACTCCCTCAATCCCTCAAACTCATTATCTCGGCACGACTTACAAACTTCCCTTGTCGTAGCTCCATCAACTGACCGTGGTTATGATGACACTCCTCGAAACAAATAATGAATGGCCAATGCAGCTGCTGTCTGCAGTAAATGGTCGATAGGCACTATCCTCTAATATCCTTCCCCATGGGAAATCATTTTCCTGCTCCAAATTTTCATCCAATATAATCTTCTGCAAGATCGTCTCGAGTTGTTGCTCCAGTCACACCTCAGTCTGCTGTAAGGCATGGTCGAGGGTAGAAGTCGAATTTTCGCGGCCACTCGCGAATCTATCATCCGCGATCGTATGGTGTACAGTGTTGTGAGATTTAGTTCATCATGGCCTATCAATATGAGCTCAGAGATTACATCAATATGTATAACACGTACGTGACGGAAGGCATGCTAGCTGCGGCCGCTGCTAGACAATATCAAATCGATTATCCAAATCGAGGACGACCGTGTGCCAGGACATTCACAGAAGTGGCCCGGCGTTTGCAACAGACGGGTCAACTCATGCCTCCTATCACACGTGAGCGGGCGCAGCCAGTGCGTGATCTAGTGCACGACATGATTTTTAATTGGTTCCAAGAACATCCAGGTGGCAGCAATCGTGAAGCTGTGGGCATCTTCGGGGTCAACTTTCGTACCATCTGGCAAATTTTGGACGAAGAAGGTCTTTATCCTTACCATTTTACAAAAGTGCAGAACCTGCAAGTGATAGATCACGGTGCGAGGCTACATTTGTGCCAAGCCTTGATCGATGTTTTTGACAGATTTGGCATAAATATTAGTGAAATCTTTTTATGGTCGGATGAATCTATTTTTGATCGGAAAGGACTGTTCAACATCCATAACTACCATACATGGTCTGAAGAGGATCCATACCTGACATGGGACAGCTATTTCCAGACGAAATGGTCCGTCCATATTTGGGCCGGGCTCATCGGCAATCAATTGGTAAGAACTTACTAGTGATAACTGATAAGTATTTGTATGAAAGAATAGGGAACCAAAAATTGGTGGGTTTCGGATTCTTCTTGATATGAATTTTTTGAACCTATATCTCAAGTCAGAAAATCTTCCACCATGAAAAATCGACAAATTTCTTAATGCCCTGGCACACAATTATCAAAATCTTATTTGGGATTTTTTTGTGAAATTTCCGTATTTTTGATCCCAAAATCGTCAAAACTGAGAAATAATGTTCGATAGAACGGACGCAAGAGAGTGCGTCTGAAGATGAGCAAAAAACCTATAGGGAACACCCAAAAACCTGCAATTTACTGTACACCTGGGTTATCTATGAATGACTCCATGATAATGGGCTTTCAATTTTTTCTCGGACGGCCGTTTTACCATTGTACTAAAATACAGTGTTCGTAATAAAGAATTGTATTCCTTGAAAAAATATTCCTGTATCACATCCTTGAATTCTAACTTCAAACTAGAATTTTGATACGTGTGCGAGGGTCAGAAAAATTTTTTCTAAACTATTCCATGGTGTTTCATGTCCATATTTTGACCAAGAAAAATCAAAATAATGACTTGTAGATAATATGTAACCCACCTCAGTTTGGCTTATTGTTTCTCGTGGAATTATTGTAATATATTATTTAACCCGACATTGAGCTAATCACAACCACTTTTTCAGGTCGGTCCAATCATTTTCCCCCCAAGACTCGACGGCCCCGCATACCTCGATTTTTTACAGAATCGACTTCCGGCTCTGATTCGGGCTCTTCGCCTCCCTCTTCATGTTTTATTAAACTTGATTTTTCAGCATGATGGTGCACCTGCTCACTTCGCAAGTACGTGTTTATTGGAGATTCATGATCAGCTTCTAGTTATGCCTCAAAAAGACGGTGTTGACAGTAAATTTTTTACAGGGGCTGTCCGAGATCACTTGGATGAGACTTATCCAAATCGATGGGTCGGCCGCGGAGGGCCATTGGCATGGCCACCTCGGTCTCCAGATCTCACTCCTCTCGACTTTCACTTGTGGGGCGCTATCAAAGAGCGAGTGTACTCAGTGGAAATTACAAGCAGAGATCATCTTATCGAACGAATCTTCGCTGCGTTCCGAGATCTCGACCCACAGGAGATCGGGCGAGCTACTTCGAGTGTGCTCGATCGTGCTCGTCGCTGTGTTGCTGTCAATGGTGGTCAATTTCAGCAATTCCCTTCACATTATCGATTCTAAGCTCGGATCTGAGGGAGTCATAACAACTAATAGTCTCATTAATCCTAACTAACTTGCCTTTCCTCTTTCTCTATTCCTGCCTGAATCCTATCCTGATAGAATACGCCTGCCACCTTCCCGATTGGTTTCTATCGAGTGGCATGAATTTTGAATTCTGTATTACAGAAAAGTTCATGCTGGCCAAGAGCAGTGCAATCCTTAACCTATTAGCGCCCGAGAGAGCACATTTACGACAGCTTTCTGAAGCTCTTTCTTCAGTACGGGATACCTCCATGAAGAGATCGGAGTACATCTGTTTGACGTGAAACTGTCTGAATTTTGATAATATGGGATGAAAAATCCGTTTTGAATGGAATATTTATTTCAAATCCAATTTTCATCGTGAATTCAATATATTCTCATTCATATAATTAAAATGCTGCAATAACATCCAGAATAGCATCGGACCGGAAACTTCCTCGATCGCGCTAGTATACGTTATAGGGTGCTCATCCAACCTTTCTTTCAACCAAACCATATGTCCGTAACGGACATATGGTTTGGTTGGACATATGGGTTGTAACAACCACTCGAAAGTGATCATATGAAACACTCTGACGATCCCGAGGTAGAATCGCCTATTCCCGCAAAAACTGGTCAGAATTGAAATATGATGGAATTTTGATCAATAAAACTGCTATTTTTTTAAATTTTACTTTTTCTACGTTGAGCAATTTGAGTATGATTCAGACTGCAACGCTATTCAGCTGTGACTGTACATTCTGACAAAACGGACAGTTCTACCTTGGAAGCCTGCCTTATAATAATTCTTGAATGGTACTGACGGACATGGGTTTGAGAAGAACAAAATTTTGATGACAAGTCTATAATGCATACACTAGCGTGGTTGAGGGCTCGCCCATTTAGATGCTATTCTTGATATGGCGCATACTGATACTTGAGTTGCGTCGATTCTGAGGTCTAGACTCTGCAGATTTGATATTCCAATGTCTCAAGTGCCAATGTATCAACTTTTGCGACGGAACTTGTATTTCAAATGAATTTTTCACTCAAACAAGGTGAATTCTGATGAATAAATGCATTTACTTCTTTGAAATGTTACTCGACCCAACTTTTGATCACGAGATCTGAAAGAACACTCAATTCAACATCAAAATATATCGTGTGATACTTTTTAGATGCCATTTCATGTCCAGTATTGAGATTGGAGGGGGGGATTTCGCGCATCACCCGATCAAATCTTGAGTTTTTCGAGTATACTGTACCGTCAAATTGGGTAACTTTGGTACAGTGGGTGCAACTTTAGTACACCCCTGAAAAATGACTCTGAAAGCTGCGTTCGGCAAGGTAAATGATTCTATCGCTCTGAAACTCATTCTTCTCTCTTGACACATACGCATAAACAATGTGTTGAGCCACCGTAGATCCCGCGTGGATGATTGTAGTAGTTTATTGAAGCTTTTTCCGAAAAGGCTGATTTAGCACCGATACGTGAGTGGTCTAGTTAGTGTACCTGGCAAGAAGTGTTCCGGAACGAACTACGTGTGAATAACGGTACATTCCGACCACATTCTTCACCATATTGAAGAAACCATTGTTACATTGGGGTATTTACAGCATTTGGAATTTTAATAGATGAAAAACAGGGGGAAAAGCATGAGAAAGTGTGCCACAGTTACCCCACTCTGGGTGAGAAGCATGAGGATAGGGTAACCTTAGTACACCTTCCTATGACAGCTTCTCTTCATCTCATCTTGAGTCGAGTGATGGTCTATGAGGTTCTCGAATGTTTCGAGTAGCTTAAAATAAGACTCCTGAATGATTGAAATTGATTTACTCGTATCGTGAGGACTCATCCTGGAATATTTTGTAAGAGTACCAAAGTTGCTCGGTCGGGGTCTAACTTCGGAACCGTCAACCGGGGTAACTTTGGAACAAAAATCGCGTTTTTTTCTTCAACCTCGCCAAACTTCTACGTCTTGCATCAGAAGCGCATTGTATCTGTAGTCAAACGAAAGCTTACAGTTTCAGCTTTCGATTGAGGTGTTTATAAGGTCCATTTGGACATCTCTGGTTGGAGGTAAGAGCGCTGAAAGTCGTGTTCCAAAGTTAGACACGGACTGGGGTAACTTTGAAACAAAAATTTTTATCATTTATTATTCGTCAATTAATTCATAAACTACGTCACGCAATCGAATTTCACCATCAGTAATCGAAAGATGAGTGTCTTAGCTTTCTATTGACCTATTGTAAAAGTTCATTTGGTTGAATTCAACTTCTACAATCGAACATAGACACCTTCAGCATACCTTACTTTCTGCACCACGGCTAACTCTCGAGGGGGCTAACTCACGACTAACCTCGGCTTCTGTGGGTCGAAACGAGACGCTCCTCAGCTCATTTGGAAGCTTTCATCAACAACTACTCAAGTAAGTAGAATTTGATGATGATGTAGATCTTGGAAAATGATTGAGAGCACATGGAGAGGTGTTCCAAAGTTACCCCAGTTTTTGAAAAAAAATACGTACTTGTCAGTATTCACTCTACAAAACTGAAACTTCGTGGAAATACTCCAATGTAACAATGGATTCGTCCAGATATGTGTACAGTCGAGTGAAATCTAGCTTTGCTACCTTGGATTCGACCTGCTAAGGTCGGAACCACACTACTTTTTCGGAGAGACTGTTTGCTAGGTCGAAAACATACTTCTGAAGAAGTCAGCTTATAAACGGATTAGAGGCTGTTGGAGGCCCTCACGCCAATGGAAAACATTGTTTATGCGTACCCCAAGTAGGAGGAATCGGTATTGAAGTTTCAGAATCATCGGCCTAGCCAACTATGCGTGATAACCACTTTTTTTGGGTTGTTCCAAAGTTACCCCGGTTGACGGTACACTTACAAAACTGCTAACAGCTCCTGCTTAGACACATCAAATGGAACTCTGTAGCTCGTCAATCAAAAGGTGAGACTGTGAGCTTTAGATTGACTACTAATAGAAGTGGGTTTTGTTCAATGTACGTTGGATTGCCGAGCCAAACAAAATAAAAAGTAACGAAATCGTACCAAAATGATCCAATTTGACGGTATGTTTTTTTTCGGCACTCTACACTTTGATGAGTTCCTTATTCTAATAATAATAAGAAGATTCCTCATGAGTTTTCACGCGAATAAACATATCCTCGAGATTAAGGCGATGCGGTCACCATGCAAGCTGAAAATTATTCCCAACTTTCGCTGATTCTGTTGCGATTTGGGCTAAACGACGAGCGCACAAATATTTGTTATCATCTAACTTAGATTTGTCTGCTCTTCGTTAAGCCCAAATTGCAATAGAATCGGAGAAAGTTGGGAATGAAAATGTGCGTATATTATAGGTTGAGGGGCTTCCGCGGCCGATTTGTTCTCACTTTTCTACGATTTTCTTGTGATTTGAGCTGAGCGACAGATTGAGGAATACAAGTTTGACAATAACAAGTATTCGACAACTCTTATTCATTTTTCAAATCATCAAACTTTTTATGTAAGATGTATTTTCGAGGTCCATGGTCGCGGTGCACGGTGACCGCATCGCCTTAACCACAGAAAACCCAAATTTTGCACAAGAAATCATTAATAAGAAATGAACGCCGGACTTGACGGTCAAGCAACCTGGCGCAGTCGATTTAGCGCCTCAAGACACACAATGATTCGTTCTCCAATCTTCTGGAATATGAGGTTCATTCTTGGATACCCCCTGCGCCCGGCCCGCACTACCATCAATCTGATCAATCCAGAACTCGAATCGTGAAAGTCATCCGATTTTCACGATTCGAGTTTTGAATTGCTCCTGTTTCTGGCAAGAGTTCAAAAACTACAGTTGCCAAAACGATAGCAAAATCTTCCGCGATTTGTATTTATTGAACAACTCTCGTGGTCCAAGAACAATGACGCGAGCAATGACGGGTTTATAAGCGTCATCTGCGCCAGGTATACACCGCCGCGCCGAGCACTGAGCTCACTCAATGTCTGTTTACCCAAGATCGTAAAGATAATCCGCTCACTAATGGCATTTTCGTCGATGAGAAATTGATATAGCTAATAATTGTGATATCAGTTTCGTGATTCGACGTATCTGATGGAGCTTGAAAAAAGGAGCAGATCCAATTTTGAATCGTGGACATTGGACAATATTGACGGATTTTGATGAATTTTTGATTAATCAATTCCGACGATTTAATTCGTAGATATCATCCGATTTCCACGATTCAAAGTTTGATCTGATTCTTTTTTCAAGTTCCATCAGATGTTTCGAATCGCAAGAACGATATCACGATTTTTTGCTTCTTTGGTTTTTCATCGACAGAAAATACATTGGCGAGCGGATTATCTTTATGATCTTGTTTGCACATCATACTGCAGGCTCTTGAGACATACTCTCAAAGCTGGCCACCTAGCCCCGCCCACGCTTCATGTTTTTATGTAAACTTACGGTCCAATCACGGCCTGGGAAAAAATACAGATAAATCTGTTAACTAGAGCGAGAAAATTCCAGCTCTGTGATTGGTCCAAAGTTTTGATTAATAACTCCCTGAATTTTCAGGATTCACGCTTGATTATGTTTTGATAAAATATTATACCCCCTTGAAACATTCGTGAATCACCTTCAATCGAATAGATTCGATCCAAAATATTGTCTAGACGATCGATACGGATTATATTTTGCCTGACTTGACTTTGAGATGAATTTCATCATCGATTTCTCCGAAACTCGATATGAATTTCCAAAATCAAGTCAAGAGCTATGAGTCTCATTTCAATTTCTATAATACACTGTGGTGTTATTTTGTTCATATTTCAGCCGAATACTATGTAGAAATCAAGAAAATCGCGATACCATCACATTTAGAGGCTTATTTAGCTTACCATCCGGATTCAAATATTTCTCCTCAGCTTCTCACAGAAATACCGATCGACAATTGCAACTCAGAACAGTGCGGTTATATCCCTTTTGCGATGAAGAAAAAAGAGCACAACATTCCAATCCTGTGCCTTACGTTTCCTGAGTATGCCATCAAAAAATGACCGTTTTGAGAGCCAGTAGCGCGATAACTTTATGAGCTTTGAAGCTTTAAAAAATTCGTCCGGATCAACGCACACTCACGAACCAAACGGGATTCGATTCGTCTTCTTTTTAACTTCGAGAACTCATCGCTAAATTCTCCGTTTCGCACTAGGTATTTCATCAATTTCGTAAACAATTGCCAGAAAAAGTTTTCCCACAAAACTCGGTTACATCGATGAATGAGAGCTCATATCATAGCCAAATCAGCGCACACCTCTGAATCGAAGATTTTCTCAAGATATGAGATTAGTAGATGGATATATCATTCCACCGAAGTAGTTGAGGCATAGGTATTCTAGTTACAGCCTTATCAATTCAAAAAATCGCGTTGGTACGTTTGTAAACTACCCAAAAATCATCTTTTGCGGTCTGCTATTGACAAATCGGGATGCGTTTCAACAAAAAAGAATGTAGTCTGTATTGAATGATGCCAAATACTATAAAATGCGACTCCTGCGCACTCCAAATAGTTCAAAATACTCCTGGAATACTGCAGTAACACAAAAGTTAAAAGTTCCGTGGAAACTCTCATATAAATGAGGAAAGTCACGCGTGTATCTCGACAACGGGCTCATCTGTATAAGCTGCAAACAAAAATATTGCGATTAATTCATGCATCAAAATCAATAACATTGATTTTGAAGGCATATATATAGGACATATATACTATAGTGAGTAATCGGTCAGACGTCGATTTCTATCAGTCGTTGCCGCACATATAGCTTACACAGTCATAGACGATGTCTATACCTTATTACTCACATTATAGACACTATACTTCTGTCTCTCTCACACTCATTCGAATGAATATTTCGCGTTCAGGCTCAAGCAAGTGATTGAATTTGCAGTATCAGAAGTATCAATAGGCAATGTCTGACAGTCAGGAAAATGAAAGGCTATTTTTTATAGATAACAATTTTTCGCAAATTGTCATACCCTATGCTTAGGCTGGGGGAACTATTGATCAATTTTTTTTGTCGTCTTTTTGTGATTAGTACGCGTTTTAGTACTCTCGGAGTATAGTCCGGGGGAACTAAAATGCATAATTACTTGTGACGATTTTGGTGCAATTGGATAGAAATTCATTCAGCTTTGCGAATAATGGTAGCGTTTGTGTAAAAATATCGTCACCTCTATGGAATTTGACGTAATTTGAGTATTTTTGAGATGGATATGCCATTATTTTTGCGAATTTTCCATCCAAAAATTAAAGGAAATATAGTTTACCTGGAACTTCAAACAATTCATTCAATAGAACGTTAGCACGAGTCATGGAGACTATAAGTCCAACCCCGTAATCGGTACCCGGCAAAATCTTGTTAGGTACACATTACAACAAATATGAATCGAAGTGAATTAAAATCATGAAGGCCACAGGCCGACAGCTGATCTAGTCTAGACATTTTTGTCACTCTGTTTGATACCCCTGTGAACCTGGCCCGCCAAATTGGACCAAAATATGCTTGTGGTAGGCCGGAATTTGCTGAATTTGCTTGTCCAAGTCTCGAATTAAGGTCCGGCTGCGTTTTTGAGTTATGAGCCCTCAAAGTAGCCCAATTCCACCCCCCACTCCTCCCTCCGTGCATTTACAGAAGTGCCCAGATCTCCGCGAATTTAGCTGCTGGAGGGACGCACGCGGGCTCAAATTGAAGCTTGAATTTTGGGCCGTGGCAAGCAAATATAGAAAAATCGAAGTAATTACGTTGAAGTACCAAAAAACTGCTCGCAGTGTCCCCGTGTATAAGCATACGGGCGGGTGGTCGGCGGAGAGGGGACAGTCGAGGGAGAAGAGGAGAAGCCCCGCGCAGACGCATCATCGTTCAAAAAACTTGTCTGCTGCGCTGATGATGTGCATCTGATCGTCGTCGTCGTTCATCACGCTGTGTTTACACCGGTACCGAGGTCGACGAGCACCCTGGGCACTGGCCCTGGACTCTCGCTGCTCTTTGGATGAATGCGTGTGTTACAGGGAGAAGCTGCGTGTCATCCTGGACGACGTCGCCAACATGTGCTGTGTGCCTGTGCACCACGACGCCCGGGGCTCCACGCCCGACCTGGTGCACCGGCGGTGGTCTTCTTGCCCAGTCCTCTATCGAGTTACGTCTTTTCACATTCTCGTTGGAATCGGACTAGATAAAAGTACCGTGATTGCGAATGTGCCTTATATGCTTTTTTTTAGCAATACTTCGAGGCCGAGACATTTTTACACAATAGTTTTAGGATTCACTGCTTCAAGTTGCTGCTCATGTGTGGACCCGAAAAACTATTCTCCCTTGACTCTAAACGTGTTAAATTTTTGTACATTGAGTTGATCATCATGAATTGGAATTGAGTCTTACTATTTTGATTCATGGTTCTCTTGTCTCATTTATTCTTGGAAGACATTGTATGGTATAAACTGATCTCATGCTTTTTCATGCGATTGACATTTCTACAGTAATCGTTTCACATCAGTGGGATCTCAGCACTATACAAGCGCAGGGCTTGCAGCTTATTCGGTTCTATATGCCGTGCTGAACTTGGTCAACTCAGAGCCTCTCCAGTGAGAATAGAGGCATAATCAAAAGTCACATATTGTGCTAGTGATCATTTAAAGTACTGACAATCATTTATGGCTCATTACATATCTCATGTTTGAATCATGCAAAGTCTAAATTGAATTGTCCATACCCACACTGTTTAAATAATATTCTTTTGGAATCGGTGAAGAAATACTCTACCCTTGACTTTGAGAGGGGAACGATAGAATAGTGACATCAACTTAGATTCATTTAGGCTATTAATGCTTTGAGGTCTTTTCATTGCAACACTGTTAGTATACATGCAAGACTTCTAGGCAATCGCTGCTAGGTGAAAAGATTTTGAAGTGTTGGTCATGTGTAGATTCGGATATCAGTTTACAAAATGATAGATGAGACACTCAAATGAGAACTGTGAGTGAATTGATATAGCGTTTACTGTAGAATTGAACTAACTAATATCAGAACATCCAAATTTGGCAGGATGATCTTATCCCTACACTAACAATGACAAGTTCTCATTTTCAAGCTTTGACAAAACTCCAAACAAATCTTCATCTTGGAAATCTTGTAAGAGTCAAAACGCTTTTGAAAATATTGAGTCACTCAAGTTTTGCATCACTAACACTTCAAACTGATTGAACGATCAAGTGGTGGGTTATTCTTTTCATTGAAATGCTATTGATGCATGAAGAGATGGCAGGTTCAAGTGATAGAATTCCTGCCTCCTTGTTTGAAAGAATATGCAACAGAGCTCTAACACAAGGAACTTGGATGACAATTTCCCAATATCAAAAGATAAGAATTTGACTCTGAAGCTCCCAGGCCTTTGAATTGAATCTTATATGCTCAATCTACATACATCAAATATTGGCTTAGAGCGCAAGGTGCATGAAAAGACGTAGCCGTACCTTGATAGAGGACTGGGCGAGAAGAGAAGACCACCGCCGATGCACCAGGTCGGGCGTGGAGCCCCGGGCGTCGTGGTGCACGGTCACACAGCACATGTTGGCGACGTCGTCCAGGATGACACGCAGCTTCTCCCTGTAACACACGCATTCATCCAAAGAGCAGCGAGAGTCCAGGGCCAGTGCCCAGGGTGCTCGTCGACCTCGGTACCGGTGTAAACACAGCGTGATGAACGACGACGACGATCAGATGCACATCATCAGCGCAGCAGACAAGTTTTTTGAACGATGATGCGTCTGCGCGGGGCTTCTCCTCTTCTCCCTCGACTGTCCCCTCTCCGCCGACCACCCGCCCGTATGCTTATACACGGGGACACTGCGAGCAGTTTTTTGGTACTTCAACGTAATTACTTCGATTTTTCTATATTTGCTTGCGATGGCCCAAAATTCAAGCTCCAATTTGAGCCCGCGTGCGTCCCTCCAGCAGCTAAATTCGCGGAGATCTGGGCACTTCTGTGAATGCACGGAAGGAGGAGTGGGGGGTGGAACTGGGCTACTTTGAGGGCTCATAACTCAAAAACGCAGCCGGACCAAAATTCGAGACTTGGACAAGCAAATTCAGCAAATTCCGGCCTACCACAAGCATATTTTGGTCCAATTTGGCGGGCCAGGTTCACAGGGGTCTGTTTGATAGACAGAACGACCATTTCCACGCGGCCTAGTGACCAGGCGTTATTAAACCCAGGATTCGAACCCAGTGGGATCCTCTCATGTAGAAGAAAGACGCTTACAAATCGATTTCGGTGTTAGTCTGGACTCGCGAACCAGTGCTGGTCATAAATCTGAACCGTGGTCAATGATTCCTCATGATGATTCCACTGAATCGAATGTAGAGGGAGTATTCCGCCAGGGACCTACCGTGACTCATGAACGTAGTAGCAGAAGCTCACTGCCAGTAAGGGGCACATTCGAAAATCTCTTCGAGATGTTGTAAAATCAGCTCACTGTCGTTATTCGAGTGGTAATACAGTCGAAACTCATTGAATGTCCGTCACGCCGCCACCACATTCTAATTTGCTGAAATTCGAAATGAATTGAAAATCGCGTATCGCCGAGAGTTAACTTGAAACCGCTTTAGATGAATTCGAGCCATTATGTGTATGTCCCGAGGGGCAGATCGATAGGCCCATCTTTGTTAATAAAACCCGGGAAATCAATTCGATTAGTAATCAGGTTCAAAAAGTTAATCATGAAGAAATACTTGTATGTGAGGCTATTTCGGATTCAATTCATACAGACTGCGTTAGAAACGAATTGCCGGTGGAGTTGAGTACTTTTCATACAGACTGCGCTGAAAGCGAATTGCCGGTGAAATTGGACTCGGTTCATACAGACTGCGTTGATAACGAATTGCCGGTGAAGTTGAATCCGGTTCATACAGACTGCGTTGAAAGCGAATTGCCGGTGAAGTTGAGTACTTTTTATACAGACTGCGTTGAAAACGAATTGTCGGTGAATTGCAATCCAGTTCATTCGGGCGGCGTTGAAACGAATTGTCGGTGAATCGCGATTCAGTTCATTCGGGCTGCGTTGAAAACGAATTGTCGGGGAATTGCAATCCAGTTCATTCGGGCTGCGTTGAAAACGAAATGTCGGTGGAGTGCGATTCAGTTCATTTGGGCTGCATTGAAAACGAATTGTCGGTGAATTGCAATCCAATTCATTCGGGCTGCGTTGAAAACGAATTGTCGGTGGATGGTGAATAAGTCCTATATGCAAGATAGACGTAGGTTATCAATCAGTAGCTGAGAACGTCAAACCCAGTAAACCTAGAGGGAGTAGTTCTAGGTGGTTAACCGCATCCCTGCGATCAGATATTCATAATGAGAACTCGTCTAATTATTGGCCAGTAGGATCAACTTATCCTCGGTAAGACCACAACCCATTTTTTTTTAGAGAACTCTCACGATGCTGATTCCGGAGAGGATCTCGAAACCAGAAAATTTCGCCAAAATGGCACAACCCCAAAAACTTGTCAGTTGACTTACCTGCTGGAGGGATAAAAGTCCCGAAAGCAGAGTTGACCAGCTGATGAGTCAGTGCTCATACGTAAAATTGTAGGATTTGTTTGAAATTTCAGTTGTTAACACCAAACTTGGTATATCATTTCAATAAATATCCATTGATTGTTGTCGTACATTGTCTCATCAGCCACACTACGAGCTGGGGGAACTCAAGTTCCAAAATTTTTATTCCAGTTTTATAAGTTGTTATAAACCAGGGTTCTTGAGGTTCATGTGCTATGGGTTCTATTCTGTCCTTACCAGACCGTCGGGTCAGTAAGTTGGGGTGCAAGGTATTCTCTGAATGACAAGTCCAAGATATTGAGTGCAGTATAGGTTTTATTCAAAGGTAAGTTATAAATCCGAGAGAGAGACTGTTACAACTGTTCGTTATTCTACTGATTCTACAATGGTACGAGAGTATCAAGGGCTGAGACTACTCGTCCTGGAATGCTGCTAATCGCGGAGTCTACGCTACGAGTTTACGTGGTCAACTGAGACTCTAGAAGCCTAATGTACGCGGTGAGAGTCCGCGGTCAACTGTTCGGACAGAAGCCTGGATCAGCGTTCTTACGCCGCTTTTATACTCGTTCCCACATCGAGGTCAAATGCGCGTCGGCGCCTCTGTTCTCGAGCCTACTCGCGCCAGCGCGCTCGTTCTCGAACATTCTAGAAGGCTCCAGACTGGCAACTCTGAGTCACAGCTATTGGATCTTGCTCGCACGGTTGGTGACGCTGAGTTGCACCACATTACAATAAATACTGCAACAGCTGCAGCTCATGTTTCTAGACCTACTTCATGACGCACAGCTATAGATTCTTGCACGTGCGGCTATACTTGCACACATTCCATTGAATCTCGAGATAACTACAACTCGTAGGCATGGAGCTTAGACTAGCTCCATGACACGTTCATTGGCGCGCAACTGATCCCCGGATCAGAAAGTTATGAAGAGGTATGGTCACATTTAGTTTTAAAAATTTTTAAGAATTTTTCTGATCGGAATTAATCTAGGGTAGCATAAATTTGAGAATACTTCCACCATTTAACATTAGAACTAAAATGGAATTCTTGTACTCTCAGTGGATGTATGAAAGATGAAATCAATACATCCATTTGATAACGCAAATATATCTTGGGTACATTGTTAATTTGAAATTAGGTAGTATTTTCTACATATATAGTCTTCAAGTAATTTCTTACAGTAGCTGATATCCGATTCAATACACGGGTCTCTTAGTAAATATCATATGAATGGTATGATAATTAATTTTGGTAGCGTGGAACTTCATAATTGAGGAAATTTCATTAGGTTAGGACCATATATTCGTGCAGTAACGCAAATACCATCCGAATTCCTTCAGGAAGTCGATGAATTCCGTTGTATTCAAGGTATATTGTTCAAGGTGTGAATTCAATTTGATAGCGCAAGGAAGATACTCAAACATATTGAAGATTCAAATTCACGTCTGTATCAGAAAAAACGTAATTGAAATATTTCACGGATGACATTTCGGTAGCGTGGAAACTGTTCCCCAACGGATTTTCAACCAGTTGAAGTAGCGGCGTGAAAATCTATCTCCCGGAAAGTCTCAAAATGAACTCAATCTGGTAGCATCAATACGTTCAACGTATCATCAAACTAATGATTGATTAAAATGTTAGCGTGTTCTTGAAATGCGGGAGTAAAGATATTTCGTGACCGAGTGATTATTACTATGTTATTATCGACAAGAAAGGATGTTGATTGATTTATCGTAATGGTCTCTCTTTTCCTCTGAATATTTGCTGTGTTTGTTATACGAAATACTTTTAGCATTTACTGCTGAAGGCATGAATATCTGTATCTTATTCTCAAAGTTATGATTTACTTAATTTAATCAGTCTCTCTCCCTCGCATGAAGAAATGGTCTCAAAATTGGATTATAAAATTTTGATAGTGAGTTTCACATTCTGGCTCTTCCATGAGAATCTCCGTTCACATGTATTGGCATGCCATCCTCACACAGTATTCCGCCAACGTATTCTGTATATGACTCGCCTATTATAAATCTTGATTTTTCCAGTGCAAAATTTCCATCGACTTTGGTATTCCCAATCCATTCATCATAGGTGGAATTCTCTTCCGTGTGAATATTCGTGTCTTTCTGTTCCAAATATTCATTTACATGTGACACATTTGCTTATAATGCTCCTGGTTGCATTTCTTGTCTCATACTTGATATGGTTTCTGATGTACAATTCATCTCTGGATAGACATGACATATCCTGAAACAAGTCTTCTCATGATTAGACAAGGGAACCCCCCCGGCAAAAGACTCTTGCGATGCATAGAACAGTGATGCAAATCAACAAATAATGAAGTCCCGAATAAATGAGGTGGGAAAATAAGTTGTCCTATTTGTATTCATTCTTTTGACTGATCTGCATGGCTACGATGCAACCTGATTTCTTTCGTTACGTCCGGTTCTTATTGCATTCCATGCTTGATTTAGTTATATTTCTCGGTGAAAATACGGCCCCAAATTTATGCCGTGAGCTATAAATTTTTGAGCATACTTGGACCACGCGTATAGTCCTTCTTGGATTTCGTTTTGTCAGGGTCAGAAGAGTTCTAAAGAAGGTGCCGGAGTTACTAGACCATCATTTTCGAGCCACCACAAGAGATAGATATAGTTTTATCGTCCAACTTTCGTATCACTCGAGTACTTTCGAAGTGCTCCAAAGCCTATTCACACTCTGTTCCCATTAACTAAACTGAAGATCATACCTATATTGTCTTTTTGTTTCAAATCTTAGCTTCGAAATAAGCTATTGTGCGCTTCAATTGGATCTTCAGACTTTGAGTAATCGCCATTCACGCACCCTCTGATTTTTCGTGCAAGTAACTGCAGTTTTCCACCGTTAAATACCCTTCATTGTTCCCTTTTTCATTTTCTGACTTGTGGAAGTGTTTGAAAAGTTAGATATGTGGGTCATCTACTCTTTGAATAATTCACAAGGCCATTTCCTGCAATATTCAATTTGACAGGATAAAATCATCCATTTTTCACTAGTCGGCTCGACTTACAAAAATCTCAACTTTGCTCTTTTGGTCCTCGCTTCATGTGAATGACCTTAATCTAAACGGGTATTGCGAACTTCTTGCAGTATTAGAAGGGTGTAGGTAGGTAATTCATTTGGAAAAAACCCCTAGGGAATCATTGAAACATGTTTAGACGCGCCCGATACCTATTTTTGCTCGTGATTCCATTGCACCGGAGACGGCCCAGAATTTTTCCGCCATTCGATGGCCATTCGTGGAATCGTCTCCCACGAATGATCATCATTGAGTTTGGTTCCTTAGATATAATTCAAGCTCAATGAAAGTCGATTCGACCCAGTAGTTCCCGAGTTACGCGTACTTTTGCTTACCGCGAAAATTATCGTTCGGATACCCAAATTTCATCGAAATATCTGTGATTAATGTACCTAAGCCATGTCTATAACATATAAGCTTGATTGTCCGAGTATCATAGGACTCAAAGCGCCAACCTGGATCTTAAGGGTTGTTTTCTGAAAAACGGGGAGTGAGTACCGAACTCACAATCCCTCGAAATGCGGTCGATCTAATCGCGCGTCAGCTTCTCTGTACAGTGCATATACTCATGTGCATGATACATATATTCATACATTGATCTGGCCTGCAGTTGCTTATTGATATAGCTTCCAGCCACCTGCTTCAATCGGTCAGTCCCACTGTTTCTCCTCCGTTCTTGCATATACAATGGGTATAGTCTACATAGCCATATATAGACGTAATCATGCAGCTTGGAGAGAGAAAAATTTTTATCGCCTGCAGCTGTGGATCATTTTTCGTCAGTCACAACAAATACTTTCTCTCTCTCGAGTTGACTTTAAGTCTCAATTGTAATTCATTTACATTATTTTTAATCAGATGCTATGTGGGATTGTAAATAGAAAAGCGTGAAAAAGCGTTCTCTCGATTAGTAAAATTGTGAATTTTCAGCTCTAACATTTTTCAAAACTCCCAATCTCTGAAGCTTTTTCCATCAAATGGTTGTATAGTTCTTTAAAAAACCTTCAATTTAAGCCTTTACACGTCTAAATCGGATGAAAATTGACCGAGTTATGGTACTTTTTTGTGTACCTCTATTTACGTACGAGAAACTGTGATTTATATGGATTTTCACCTTACTGTGGCTATTTAAAAATTTTTGGGTAGTCGATCGGTTTTATTTCCAGTAGTATGCATTTGAAGAAATGTTCATACCAATTTTCAATGTAATATCACCAAAATTGTTCGATTTATAGTCGGATACGCGCTTGTTTTTAGCGCCGATGGTGACTTTTTGGGTGAAATTTGGACCACCTGAAATTTCGGTGCCAGACTTTTTCTATTCAGTTTTTGGCTTTGATTGTTAGTTTGTCTCCATGATATGATACTACTCGACTCACTTCTTACGATTACATCGGCAAATTTGAAAAATGAGATGAGAAAACTGAGATCACGCATATGGCTGTTTTACGTATCGGAAACCTGTATTTTCCTCTTTCAGATGCTTACATAATGTTTCTGGTGTTCCTGATGATGTTTGTAGTTGTTTAGATATTTGAAAAAATAGATTTGCAATAACAATGAACGTGTATTAAGGTCATTTGAAAGTATCAGTGGTGTAGTGGTCATTTGATGGTTCAAAATACGCGTTTTTTCATGTAATTTGAAGAAAATTTTTCAACATTTCAAACTGAGATTTTCACTTCTCTGAAATTCTTTCGTAAAGCAACTTGATAGAAACGGGTCCTCCCTAGTATTACCTGAGATATCTTGTAGTTAAAAAGAGAGAGAAAAAAAATATGATTTTTTTGTTTCGTTTTTTCAACTTATTTCATCAAATTCTGGAGTTGATTTTTATTTTGCATGATTTAACTAGAATTTTGGCCGTTTTCTCGACTTTGGACTAGGTATGGGGTCAATGACGTTCAAGGAACGTGCCAGGTTAAATAATGATTTCAAGTCATTATAATTTTACCGTTCGATTTTCGCGTCGGTTGAGGACTTTCGGAGTCCTCCGAAATTTATTTGCTACCGCCCTCATTAGCTGAATTGAAGATCCTACCTGTACCGTCTTGTTGCTTAGTGTCCCAACTTCAATATAAGCTATTGCGAGCTTCCATCCGCCCTTTAGATTTTGAGTAATCGACGTTCGCGCACCTTTTGATTTTTCGTGCGAGTAACTGCACTTTTTGGATATTAACCACCCGTAGTTACTTTATTTTCCAGTTTTCGATTGATGGAAGTGTTAGAAAGGTTAGATACGTAGATCGTCTACCTCTTTGATTATTTACAATGTAAGTTCCCATAATATTCAATCTGGTAGGATAAAATCATCCATTCTTCGCTAACCGACCCGAATGACGGAAACTGCATTTTTCTCTCTTCCATTCGACTTTATTGCAAGGTAAACCCATCCAGGAGGTTATTACGGTTTTTTCAGGGTAGTTCAGAGGTACCAGTAAGTGAATAACAAGATTTGAACTCATCCCAAGTGCTTCCAATGAAGATATTCAACCGCGATACCCATTTTTGCCCGTACCACTATCTTATCGGACGCAACTCAGGTTTTGTCAACAACTCAACCATTATCGTAAAACTTACTAAGCACAGTTATTTGTCGCATAGGTTACTCCTTTTTGTACATTCTGAGCTGAATTGAAGTTGATTCCACCCAATAGTTGTTTAGTTGTGATCATTTTTGCTCGCGGCGAAAAATCAAAAATCGGCCATCTCCAAAAAAAAATTTTTATGTATTACTCGAAAAATTCATAGAATAATAGTGATTTTAGTGTCAGTTCTATCATCTCTTTATATACGCATATAAATTGTATGCGCTCTGGGTGGAGATCGATTCGCAGTCTCACGGACGGTACAACAGTGTGAGTGTCAAACTGCATTGATTTCCAATGGAGACTCCGATGCGTGGTAAGTGCGAACGCGTGCTGTATGCATGGCGAGTAGAGATCGATTCGCAGTCTCACCGATAGAATAGTGGTGTGGGTGCGAATCTATATATTCTCGCGTCGGATGCAGATGTACTACCTGCTTGGTGGTTATAGTTTGATCTCCAGTCTCATAAACGATGAGTGCATATGTTAATGTTGGATTTCCAAGTGCCATAAACTTGACTTCTTTAGGACTGAGTTGACACACTGATTTCGAATGCGGGAATTCTTGGATTTTGGAATGTTCCCAATTTCATTCACTTTTTGCTCTTATCGACCTAATTGTGTCTTTTGCTTTCATAATCTTTCCGTATAGACTCTGAACTCTAAATAAGCTGTTGTAAGCCTTGTTTTGTGTTTTAGGTTTTTGAGTAATCGGTAAATGCGCACGTACTCATTTTTTCCTCTGAAAACTATATTTATGTCTATAATTGACCTTTAATAATTCCATTTCTGAATTCAACCCTTCTGAAGAGTTTCAGAAGGTTAGGTACATTGCTAATTCATCCTTTGTAACTTTTATGAAGGGAAATTTCATAATATTTGAGCTAGTAGCTCAGAATTATCCCTTTTTTTTGCAAATGGGCTTGAACGTTGGAAATTTCATTTTTGGTGTTCAACTGTTTTATACTGCGGAGTAAATCGTCTTGAGGATCAGCTATGGCTTTTTTTTGGGTAGTAAACATGCATATGAAGATCATCTCCTCAAAAAGAGTCCATTTTGAGTGCTCAAAGAGGAAAATATCCCAATTCAAAGCTGAATTTTGGTTGTGTCTTGATCGTATCTGACCTCGTCCAGGTTTTGGTCATGATTTGGTAGTCCTGAATAAACCTAACCATTGCTATTATTTGTTAATCAGAGTACCCCTAAATGTCCAATTCAAGCCTACTTAGAGCTAATTCCACCCCATCTAGATAGTGAGGATAGTAGAATTTTTCCCCAGGGTAATTGTAGTCGGCAAGTGCGCAATTCGACCCAAGTTTTCAGTGTTACTCAGACCTCGCGTCAATTCTTTCGTGGGTTTCATTTCACCAGGGTTTATTAGGTCTCAAAGAAAGGAATTAATCTAAGGGGAATCGTTTCAGGCCAGTATAGTATGAAAAATATCATTTTTATCGTCAGATTTTCGTATTACTCGAGTATTTTTGAAGTGTCCCAAATTTCGCCCATAGTTTGCTCACATTTATCAAATTCGTAGATCTGCGTGCATAATCTCTTTGGATAGTGTTTCAGCTCAGAAACGAGCTATTGTGAGCTCCATTTCGATCCCATGATTTCAAGAAACCGACCTTTGCGCACCTCCCGATTTTTCATCCGAGTAAATGCGATTTTCGTCTGTCAACCACCCGTAAGTATTTCATTTTCGGTTTTGACATCCTAATAGAGTTTGGGGCACTTAGACACGTAGTCTACCTACCTCTTAGAACTTTTACAAAGTGAATTCTCATAATATTCGGTTTGCCAAGATAAAATCATCCATTTTTCACGAGCTGACGCGGACGACGAATTTTCACTTCTCTCCCTTCAATTCGACTATAATGTGAGGTGAATTAGTTCAGAAGGTCGCCAATAATTTCTCAGTCTGGATGAGAGGTGTAAGTAGGTGAAAAACTAGCTTCAAACCCATTTCGCGTGCCTAGAGTGTGGGGAATCGACTTTAATACCCATTTTTGCTTATATCGGCATCGTACGAGACGCAACCCCGGTTTTGCTAATATTCCAGTAACCAGCGAGAAAGTCATAGGTCACAGTTATTCAACATGTAGGTTGCTCTTTTATGCGCATTTTAAGCCCAACTAAAGTGAATTCCTCCCAATAGTCAACGAGTTATGAATAATTTGGCCCGCGACAAAAATTACCTATCGCGTATGTATATTTTGCTGAATTGACGAAAATTGACGTTCCCACGAGAGATTCATGGATTCCTGAACGCATTTGGTGAGTAGTAGAGGTCTTGAAGAATAGTTCCAAATCCCAAGAGTCGCTCTTTAGGGAATAGACTCCGAGTGCTGAGCTGTTGATCCATTGAAGTATTGTCAGTCCCACTCGCGCAAGCTAACTTCATTATGTCACGTATATTTCTATATTATATGTACCTACGTATATATCCACTCATGCATCGATGCCTCCCGACTGGAGATCGATTGGCAAGCTCACCGATAGTCCAGTAGTGTGAGTGCTTTATAGCATGATAAGATTCATTGTCTCGCGACGAGATGCATTGCACGCACTATGATCTGGAGATCGATTTGCAGGCTCACCGATAGGCTGGTAGTGTGCGTGCGGATCTTCGAGCCTGCATCTTGATTCATTCATCTCTTTTGTCAGTGATGATCGATTATCTGTCTCACGTGCATTGACGCTCAAGCTTGTTCCGGTCTATCGGTGATTGTTTTTGGTTATAGGCTAATTTATGAACGACTGAACTTTTCTAGTGTAGTGTGATTTCTGATAATCAGTTTTAAGTGATTGTAAGAGTGTGGTTTTTTTGGTGTACTATTTTCTGTGATTCGAGGTGTTTTGACTATCGGCATGAGTGCTCTCGACTTGACGAACACGCAGGTTGCCGCTGGGCAGCATACATCCTTCGTCAAAATTCGGCGACATCGAACGGACTACAAAAGTGCCAAAAATCGCATGCAACGCATGCATGGCACGCCGGAGCTGCGGATCGCCGCCGAATTAGTGAGTCATTTTGAAATATAATCGATTCTTATCTTGAACCCAGTAAGAGACATCATTGGTAACTTGTGCATTTCTAACGTCTTTTTTTTTGTACAAATTCCTCAATAATTACATTTTTTAGGTTGGTTTAAGCTTTTTATCGTATGATTGAAAGGAGGTATTTCCAAATCTCAGCTATACATGGGGTTGAATGTTTATCATGTTATTTTCCTCAGCGTTTGTTTTGTCGGTCCAAATTCTAATGTCGAAAAACACATTTTACGTGTATTTTTGAGCGAAAAAAACTAGTATTGAAAACTTGAGTTTTGGGTTTTTTGAGCGATGACATGGTTTGAAAATAGCTTGATGAGTTTCTTTGTGGCTTTCATTATGCGTACTAATCGATATAAAGGTCAATTTTTTTGTGGTTGATGATTTTTTTTCCAAATTCTAGGTTGAGTTTTTTTCATGATTTTTGACCAATTTTTGCCTTTTGAGCGCACATGCTTTGCCGAATTTGCCTTAAGTCTCGTTTTTTGTGGTCTTGCTAGCATCCTTATTTACATATACATGCTAATTCCATTCTGCAAAGGGGTATCTTACGTTTTTAGGCCGTTACGGCGAATTTTTGGGTGAAAAATGGGTTAACTATGGGTAATAGG
This sequence comes from Eretmocerus hayati, assembly GCA_029851415.1. Classification (NCBI taxonomy): domain Eukaryota; kingdom Metazoa; phylum Arthropoda; class Insecta; order Hymenoptera; family Aphelinidae; genus Eretmocerus; species Eretmocerus hayati. The sequence goes on from CM056743.1 coordinate 86,339,399, forward strand.
GATTGGCTGCGTGAAGCAATGCTGCTCGGGGTCTAGACATCCGATCGAGCTAAAATTTTGGGACTGAGTTTTTCCTGCCCAGTGCTGCATGTCGGATAAGTTTTTCCGGGAAACTCGGAAAATTTTGGTCGAATTCGAAGCAAAAATGCAGTTGGCTTGATATTGACTGATGAGTTGATATGATGAGCTTTCCTCATTCTCATCTCCTAATTTCCAATGATTAATAATTAACCCAATGGATTGAGTATATCTTAACATTTATGCTGGCACCAGACCAAAATTAATCGGTGTAGTTGATGAAAAATATTTGTTCGATTCTCATTAGGACATTATGAGGACTGCATTTCGTCAACCTCTGCTTGTAAACTTTTTTTTTTGGTATGATATCTGAGTACCACTTCATTTGACGCTTCAATAGAGCAATAATGTATTTTAGCTGAATGATAACTAGCGAGATACCGATGATCTTTGCTGTCAGAACTTTGATTCAAACTGTGGATTTTTCATCAAAGATTCCGAATTCTTGAAAAGTTTCCAGTCATCTTGACTGTAATTTTTTCTGAAATTGATCGTTGCTTGATTGTGAATGCAAAATCACAGTTCTGAGCTAATGATTACGCCGCTTGTGGATGCTTCCTATACGCAGGACACGTAATATTGGAAGAATTTCTTTTAGGAAAATATAAAAATCGGTATTAGTATGCCAAAGGTTATTCATTTATTCGCTATGACTCGTGGTCAGTTACAACACAAAATACCCCCAAGATATTTTCCTGAAAAATCGATTTTATGATCTATAAAAATGTTTACAAAGCAGATCGGTATTGCAGATTATCTATGTTGGAAATTACTTATGGACACAAAGAAATATTTGAATTGTGATTCCTCCTATTAATCCGCGGGATAATCGGAAAGTTGGCGCATCTCGGATTTTTCCACACTAAATACCCTTCAAATAAAGCTTCGGAATCATCTTTGTCATGGGACCAATTGCTATGATATGAGAAACAGCGTCATGAAATCTTTCAAGGACAACTACTAAGTATTAATTTTGGCACCAGCATGGGCAATATTGCAATTCACTCCCATCTTTTCATTGAATAGTACGTACTTTTGTCCCTGAGATTAATCAGATAGATGTCGTGTTTCTTTAGTCCGCACTGGTGAGGATATAGTACTTGAATAGATAAAGATTTCTTATCTGGCTTATTGATATTTTTTAGATACCCCGCGTACCATTTCCAGGTAAAAATATGAATCATAAGGTGTACGGGAGATGGTGTGATTTTTACATTTCTGTAAATAAGTTTTGCGAACTCGTTTGAAGCTATGCAATGACAACTCACGAGAGGGCTGGGGATCAGTTTAGCAGAAGATAAATATTTTCTCATTCATTTTCAATCTGACTTGCTACTTCAAATGCTCCAAAAAAAATAATCAAAGTACTACGTTTTGCACCCTATCGTTCAACTCCTAATTTCATTACAAAACGCTGCAACTCAGCCAATCCGCAAATTTTAATTTTTTTATTGATTCGAGAAATGATGGAAAAGTAAGGGAGGTCCAAACCCCTGTTTATTATGTTTGCGCATATACACGCGTAAAATTTGCAAAGAGTGGGGAATTACTCGATTTGTGCTGGTTGGAGATTTTAAACTAATACTTTCTCTGCATGTGTATGATGAATTTGAAATTTTCATACGCTTCAAGTCGCCGAATCGATTCAACAACTGATTCCTTGGAATCTTGGACCTCTGATTCACAGATCGCAAAGATTTACTATGCTCAAATTACATGTTGCCACCCAGGGATCTCGATTCGAACGAGAGGATCTGATTTCATACCGTGTGAAATAAATTCATTGTCATGATTGTTGAAGATTTTTTTTTCCATAATAATTTTGAAAATCAGCGCGCTTGCGTGCTTGAAGAGTTCCTTGTTATGAATAATTGATATGCTTTTCGTCTGTTAATGGTCAATCATGGGTGATTATAATTGTTATATCCTGAATTTCAAAGTTACCCATAATTTGAATAAGAAACTCAAAAGCAAACACTCAACAGTTGTCGTATTTGATCAGAGATTATCGTTACCCTTTGAAGTTTATATAAAAACAAGAAGCTTTTCGTCCTATATAACTAGACTCTCTGTTCAATCTCGTAAACCCGCCATGTTTATCGAGAATTGATTCGCCGATATGACGAACGATGATGAAAAAAAACGTGTCTTTTGTAATTGGTGTCTTTTGCGATCAATGATTTCCAAAATTCCTCTCCATTAATGTAAATGTGCCACATCCTCAGTGAAAAAGGACAAAAATACGAATCATTCTGGAAAACTGCGTGATTTTCAACAGCTTGGCCAGACATAGAATTGTGTAGATTGAAGGATCAATCTTGCCGCCCTATGCAATCAAGCAACTTTATCATCGATGAAAATTCAGACTACCAAGTGTAATTCGGCGTTTGCTTGAATCAAAAAGCATTCGCATTGTTCTCATTTATTGTGAAGACTTTCAAATTGCCAGGTACTTCCCATACATCCATTGCTTGAAAAGTAAGGTCTATGTTAGATCTTAGACAACTTTCGAATCCATCAATCTTGGAAACTCGTAAATGACCGGTCAGCTTTTAGATCAGCTTTTAGTGTCGAAACGTTAGATTCGTGTCGGGCTCCAAAATAGGTCCGTGCCACGCTATTGCATCTCTCCGTGCTATTCTTATGGTACTTATGAGTGGGAAAATTTACCTCATGCGCGAGTTTATTCCTATTCCATATGTTTCCAAAAAGCCGGAAAATACATATTAGAACCTTCGGGAGTGAGATTTAGCGCTGGCACATTGCCGATTTCCAAATATCGAAGCTTCCGCGGAATCACTCAAATGCATGAGTTTTAGGGATAAACATTACGCAGATTGTTTGTAATTTGGCCATATTCATAGACTCATTATGATTCTGGGGCTGTTTCCAGCTTAGATTTCCATTTTCCTCCACTTCGACCCGCAATTCTCTCTTCAGGTCTCGAGAACGTGTACGCAAAACCGTATGAATTTCATAGGGATGGCTCTTAACCACGTAGCAATGTACTCATTCGATTCTCAGCTCCGTGTATTAGAACTTCCTATTGAATGTGAGCCCTAATATTAATAATTAACTGGGATTCTCAAACCAGAATTTGTCAAAAGCTCTAGCAACCGAGCTTCGTCATATAAATTTCCCGATATTGTTTTTACCTGACTTTATCCATTTTGGATATATTGACTGTTACAAAATTTACATTTTGCGAATTAATCTTCCTGACCTTATGGCAGTCGACAACTTGTGCTTATTTTGTGAGTCCGAGACTTGAATCCATACATTTACAAGTAATCTATTAACTGACTGTTACGAGTTGATAAGATGGTAATTTTTCGACTAAGAATTTTTAATCGACTCAACAGATACTATGTAGACTCAGCTTTTAATGAAAAACCCGGAACGTCATATTCGCAAACAGATCCGGTGTACGATGTGTGATCAAACCGTCGATTTTTGGGTTAGAACTTGAGGGACATGACCATTGTACCCATAGGACTCATGTTATCACAACGCCAGTATCATTCTGTGCATTGGGTACCGCGACGATTCGCGTTCTCTTGCATAAAAGATAATGATTCGTGAGTAGTATATTTTAATCAACGCGATTTTGGTGGTTATAACGATTACTTCAGAAATCATTGTCAACAACCTGTTTTACCTGATCGCAAATTCGATTTTCTGGGACATAATGTTTTGTATTTTCTAAAAAAAAATTTATCAAATTTCGGAAAATTCCAGGATATTAGACCTTTCAATTCTCTTATTGATCGTTGATCGATGATCCTGCGAAATCCTCCGGATAGAAACCAAAAGTTTTCTCTAGGACATGTACTGAGGATGAGAATTAAAGCTTCCTGCCTTAATAAATTTCTCTTGTTATGCTGGGTGTGTTGGAACAGATTAGGGTCGGTTGAATTTTTCCGCGAAATTTCGGACCCACAATCGACCCGTTGCAGCAAAATTTCGCTTATTCTCCATAAGTTTGCCACGCATATGTCAGATAATCGACTTGCTAGCGCACTCGTAATCTTGAGTATAGCTGAGATTTTCACTCTCCCCCTTTTCCGCGCTTTTCCATCCAATATTACTCAAAATTTTATACTCATTCCCATATATTCTTTTTTTTTGTTTACAGTATCCCAAGACATTCTCTCCTTTAACCTTGGGTGAGAGTAACCGGGAGTACGACTATTTTGCCCAGCATCGTGACGCTTTTAAGTGTCCCCAGAATCTACGGGAATACGACCTAGTAAAGGGCTTATTATTTTTTGGTCCTGATGAGCCCGCACCACCCACGGATTTGGCGGACATCCATTCTAAGCTGAGGGTATGTGTCAGGATACTTTGTGAATATAGATTCTTCTAGACATTATCAGGAAAGTCCTTCATTTTTCCAGCTGCCTTCTCTCCCCGAGGAGGATCTTCCGCGAAGTTTGTTGAATTTAGAGAAGATATTTGAAGCGGGACTGACTGCGAATGTGCAGAAGCTTCGTACGCCCGCGTATGCTGCCAACGTTATCGATAGTGAAAATGTGTTAAATTCTAGTTTGGGGACTCTCCCTTATCATTTTAGTCCAAAAGTAAATCCCGGTATCGCAGATATTCCAGACGGTGTTGATAAGCCCATGCACTATCTTGCAGGCAAGGGATCTTTTTCCGATGCTCACATCGAGCCGGGGTATGGTGATAGTTGTATTGCCGTACGGTGGGTGGAGGGTGACATCGGAAAACTGGTCATGGTTATCCCCTTTACCGAGTTTCGTAAGGTCCAGCAGGTCGTTGCTAGGGACATACGCCTATTACGCGAACATGGAGTGCTCATCCCCGGCCACCAAGACGGGTGTCCATTTCTTTTAAATCATAAAAATGTCGCATTTAAGCCATCCTATTTGTATGAACGGGGTATCACCTTTCAAATTATTCCTTTACGTGCCGGCGACGTGCTATATATTGGACCTCTTTGTATTCACGAGATTTTTAACGTTAATGTCAATCGATCTGAATCTGTTAACATCGGCAGCGAACTCTGGAACATGCGCATCTCGTATACCTTTACCGAATGTCTTTGCGATGGGGGTGTTGTTGAACACGTGCCCCCCAATACTTCTATTTTTCTGACAATAGAGTGCCCTCATCCTGGTTGCGAGGTAAATCTTCCGAACAAGAGTGCTTATGATTTGCACATGCGCCTGCACGCGGGCACGGTTCGCGAGCCGATAGTTTGTAGCTTTTGCTCGTTGATTTTCGCCCGGGAATCTAATCTTGTTGCACATGTTCGAAACATCCACCCTTCAACCAGTAACCCTTTATCAGATCTAAAATCTTGTCCTAAGTGTTATCAGCTCAAGACCCGTCGTTATTTGTCAGTGCACATCGAAAAATGCGGTGTGAAAGTCCCCTGCGCTGGTTGTAATAAGATGTTTAGTCCTTCTGGACGATCCGAACATCAGAAGAGCTGCCTACGGCGTTTGAGCGACCCTTCGCGTCCAGAACCGCGCTCGCGGCCCAGTAAAAAAATATCTTTGAAAGAACGTCGCCGGGTTTCACCTTCAACAAAGCGTAAATGCGGCAGTTCAGAGTCCTCAGTTTCCACAAATAACTTCCCGCGCTCAAAAAGATTACCCTCAACGAAGCCGAGGCGCAAAATCCTGGAACCTGTAGTCTTCATTGATGCTTCCGCGTGTTCGGGAACATCAACATCGCCACGACCTGTTGATCCCATTTCGTTGGATCTTCCTGTCGGTTTGGAAGAGATCGTAGAGGCCACTGCTCCACTCCCTCTCCAAGATGAGACTCCTAGACTGCTACCCGTTGAACTTGATTCCCTTACTCAAAATTGCCCTACTGAATTATTTTCTCCTCCTTCTGATGAGGTTCCTGTCCTTTCGAGCCCTGGTCCGGTGCCCTTGCCTGAACCTTTACTTCCCAGCCTACCTCCTTCGATAATGATACGTATCCCTCTTGAATGCGCTTCACCCTTCATCAGTCGTCAGTCTCATTGCTTAATCCCTCCAGACTTTGTTCTGGAGTAAAGCTGGAAGAGATTGCTTTTCTTTCCATATTTGAGATAGACCCTGATACCCCTACTGGATCCTTGCTCTCGCCTCCCTCAGTGGGCTCTATAGATGTCCAGCCAGACAGCCTTGTGGAGATGTGTAGAATACCCTGAGCATGTTCCAGGTTCCGGCTACGATTGTGTTTGCTCGGTTTGTGGCCGCAAGGATTTTTGCTGGGTTTCTGGCTATAATCGTCATGTTAAGCGTTGCTTTCCTACTTTCGCCAGTGAAACTCCAGAAAATACGCGTCCTGACTTGAACACGGGTCGATTTTACAATTTTCCTCAAAATTCTTTCTCCAACTCATCATTAGTACTGTACGCTGATACGAATTTTGGTCAGGTTTCCTCTCCTGTTTCAGGGCAGTCCTTGACAACTGATCCCCTATTCATGTTTCCTACTATTTCCCGTGGGAGTAGTTCCTTTGCGGGTTCGTTTCGCCCGCAGCCGCAATTCCAGATGCCTAGGCAGGTTGCTAAGCAAGTCAGTTTTTATAACGGGCCCCCGGGATTTCCTCCGATTTCGACGCAGCTAATTCATTCTAGGGATCAAATGATCAGTTTTCCGGTCGTTAACTCATCCGTGCCCAATTCCTCTAATTTTGTGTCGTCCTTTTTAGATGCTATTAGTAAATTATGAACTTCTTCTTTGTCCCGGTTAAAATCGTGATTCCTCTTGTGGCCATATACGACAATACTACGCTTAACATCAAATTGTTAGCGATGATTTCAACGTACAATTATGTGCGGTTTCAATGTGACACTATGTAGTTGATGTTTTGTAATCCAAATCTTGTCTTAATAATCTGAATTCATTGGCGTATAATGTGGAACCTTTAACCGACTTGCTGCATTAAATTAGTCATGTTGATTCTATATGGTAATTGTTTAATTTTGCTCTCCCTATTATTCATGTAAGTGCTCGTGACGTCGAATCCCATTTGAAACTAGAAATATTGACTCATCTCAGGTGCCTTTTTATTCGTAAATAATACATGATCCCATTTTACTGAGAAGTTGTCGTAATATTAATGCTCCAATGAGCTGCGCAAAATGTTTACTCGTTCCATACTTTCGTGATTATCGCTGTTAGGAGTAATTATCTCAGAGACTCATCCTCTCAACCCAATAACGTGTTTGGTAAATAGACGTCCCGAGAGATTACGTCATCAAAGGGAAAATCCTGGTGCGATGAGTACGTGGCAATACGCAATAAAATGTTGGAAGTATCTCCAGCCAAAGGTATGTGATATTTCATCAATAAAAATGAATGATCCTGTTATACAACTGTATGGTAAGCTAATGGTCCGATAAAACGTTTGGGAACTCGTAACACTTGACAAATGCATCAAGATTTAGGAAATCTGATCGAACTTTCGGGAACTTTTTGTGAAGTAGACGGGAATGGAAAAAGATTGTCAATGATTGACTCATTATCGTTAGTATTGCTTATTATACTCGTTAAGCTGAGATGCACTATGACTCCATATATCAATAATGTGGGCACACTGTCCCATGCAATCGGCCGTTCTGTGTATACTTTTCCGAATTGAATCTAACTCATTAACGTCAAGCAATTTTTTTAGTGGATATGAACTTGAAGTTATCAGTTTTCATGATTTTTGGCTTGTGAAAGCAGAATATCATTATTATGGCTATTCATGTATATAGGTATTCTTTTCTTGACAGTGATTCGATGAGAAATGTTTCAATGAATTGCTAATGGAATCTGTATTCGAATGAGGACAAGAGGTAATTTCGAGATACAAAGGTGTTAGAATCTTAGTTAAATTAATTTCTTTTTATTGATCATATTGTATGTAAACATTGTAGGTAACATATACAGGTGCTCTATAAAATTTATGGGTAGAGTTAAAACTATTTTTTTCTTCACTTTAAATTCGCTTCTTCCATATTTTTCCACTCAACTATTTGTGTGTTACTTCTCTTTGTCAATCTTCGGTGTCCCACTCTGCTCTTTCGTTTGGTTGAAACGGCTCTATTGGAACCCATCTTGGATCTGGAATCTGGTTAGGGCATTTCCAAATTTCCATGCCGTTGACCAAGAGAACTATATTTTCTGCGTCGTAGTATGCTTCAATGAAGAACTTTCCTCTTGTGTACAGTGAAGCTGCCGACATTTTACTTGATTTTGTGCTGTGGTCAAAAGCCAACTGATCTATTGTTCTTCATCGGATGATCATCGCCGAGGTCTTTCGTCGCCCTCTGTGGCAGTCTTACCAGCTGTGGGGTTCAAGTTACTTCATTGTCTGGCTTCGTTATAGCTTCGTGGCTCGCTCTGATGGTGCGCGGTATCCATTCGTAGAAAATTTGATTACTCATCCCACATCCGCGTTCGAAGAATTCGAGTATGCGCGCGTGCCTTTTTCAAACTTTTTTTTTTCCACGAAACCACATCAATCCCAACGTTCTACGTTAAAGTCTGGTAAGTCTTCTTCTCGTATTCTGGCACATCTTGGACTCACCTCTTCTTGGGATTCAAATAGTATATTCCCCCCGACTTCAAAAATAATTTCTTCGGGTTCAATGTGAATTTGGAGACGCGTGTAACCTTGCTGGTGTTGAATCAGTAGACTTTCTTTGCGGGGCCAACCCCATATATAATTTAAACTTTCTGTGTCCAAATTTTCTTCGTCTAGTTCTCGTCTCTGTTGCTCGAGTCGCCTCACCATCTTCTTTATTCTCCATTCTGCAACAGTTATTCTTATTGCTCTTCCTCTTGGGTTTCTTAGGTTATTTGGCCATCGCGTATCGTTTTTGTCACGCACATTATTGAACAAACTATCGAGGTTCCAAACATTGTTGATTTCGTCTGTGTGCGTTCCCTCCGTAATTATATCGTTCCACTCACGCAGTATTTGGCGACTGCGGCGAACGTCGTAATGTTGGTCTCCGAAGAATTCTCTTAGGTCCCAGACATTCTCGTCGTGCCCGGTATGTTCTCCCTGGGCTACCAGATCGCCGTTTTGCTGAATGGCCCGGCGGTTTTTCCTCCATTCGCCCCATTCTCCAAAATTTGCCCACAAGTTTCCGTTTATGGCACGCATGGTTCACGATTTGAATAGTCAAAATTTTTCATCGAGTGCCCGATACATCACTCGTAGCCTCTGCGATCGACTGTAGAGACTACTACGTGATTGTTCCAAGTGCAGATCTCTTCTTCTGTATCGAGTGGTGGCATTGTTATCCTAAAGAGGGGTACTGTTTCATCTCACTGGCAACTGGGCGTGGTATTCATTTGAGGGGATACTGTCTTCGACTTGTTTTCGATTCTTTTCGAGATGAGAAATTCACTTGTTCAGTATTTCGTTGCGCTCACGGATTTTTTCTCGATGTTGGGTTGAGAGTATTGGACTCAAAACACTGTCCAAATTCTCGATACGCCGTTGAAAACGACGACTATCGCGTGCAATTTCTTGCCATGGTCCTTTTCGGGCTGCTCTATATGCGTAACTCCAATGAACCATCAACTGAACTGTTGGCTGAGGATCAAATCGCACTTTCTGTTTTCTTACACGCGGCTCATTTTCCATTTTGCTTGAGTTCGCGAGCTTGTGTGGGTGTGTGACGGGTTTTATTCTTATCACCTCAAGATGCGTTTGCGTTACGATGCGTTCCTCATTTATCGTTCAGAGTTCGTAACTCGACTGATTTGTGATATCCGGCTTTGTTCCGTTCTCCCTCCTAACTCTTTGTGAGACTAACCTCTGTGATTCGCTCCTTCATTGACCAATCACAGACGCTTTCCTCGCGGCTCCCGTTCGCATTCCTTAGGGCTAGCTGGCTGTCTTACGCAGAGATAGCCACCGCATAGTTTATTGACAATTCTGCTGTCATTTTGTGGGTAGCTTGCTGTACTGCCTCAATCTCTGTTACTGTGAGTATTCTGTTTACTCCTATTAACCTGGCATTTATTCTTTATACCAATGAGTTCATTTCCTCTCTGCAGATATCATGAGTGCTCAACGTTCTCACGCCGATTCCGGTTCCCAAGATGAGTCGCGTCCCCGAGATGAGACGAGTGATCCTACTGATTCTTCAACCATCCAACCCACTCGTGACGAATCGCGCGCTGGTGAGATCTCGATGGCTAATTTGGAAGATTTCTTCGACCCAAGAGTTCATACGCATATCGCCAATCAGGCTGGTATTCGCATTGGCCAACAGACGACTTCGTTCGACATCCCTCTTTATGGCCTAGATTTACCGATTTTGGCTGTGCTCAATGAGTTGCGTGATCCCGCGTCTTCCCATGAGATTTATGCTTCCTATTCCCCTGCACGCGGTCGCCTTCCAATAATCTTTCATCTGTCTCCGATGGAAACGCTAGTTTTCAAGCTTCCTTCGCGCGAATAATAGCAGATCCTCTTTCCAAGCGCCGGACGACCGTTTTGATAAGACATTTGTCGCAAGATTTTGGGACGTTTTGCTCAATTCCGTTTGCGGAATATTTTAGTCATGAAAATGAACTCGAGTCCAAGCGACGTTATTCAATGCCTCAAAAATTGCCGCCAACTCATTATCGGTCTGTATTTATAGATATTTTTAGAACTTTGCTTGTCTACTGGAGTTGTAGTAGTTGTTGTACGGAATGCTTAATCGCTTGCGAAGTAATGATATATAACTCATCAAATGAAGTGCTTGTGTATTGTATGAAATAAAGCACATCTCCTGATTAGCCAAGGATGTTCATAATGAATATCATTCCGTCTACCTATCCAAAGTTTGCATGCATTACAATGTAACTAAAATATTACAAGCATTTATCAAATGATATTTACCATTATGCATCTCGCAAGTCAACAGCCTAGTTGCAATATGGTTTACAATTTTATCATTAGCTAAAGATGAGTTGCTTAATCAATTACTTTCATCGTCTTTCATAGCCATCTCCCAATTCATCGGTACGTACGATACGTTTGTTATAATCTTTTCGAATCCTTTGGCATTATGCAACCCGACAAAGATTCCCCGAATTTTTTTTTTTTTTTTTTTTTTTTTTTTTGATAACCCACATCACGCTTGATTCCCGCACCATGTCTGGGTATGTATACAAATTTCCTGCCCTTAGCCGATTCGGTTTCCTTTATGCTTAAAACCCGAGTGAAACGAGTTGGTCATAAAGGAGAAAACTCGGTGGTGTACGACCTCTGTGGTAAAACCATCCGGTGACGCTATGGAAGTTGTTTCTTACATACTATTTTATTACCTTCGTAGGTATAACAAAGATACAGATTCGTGCGCTGCGTTCATTGGCAGCGCTTCGAGAGCAATAGTGCGGATTCCAATGAGAATAGAGAGGAATCTAAGAGTTATTGGTTATATTTGAAAGTTATGAAAAAAAAGAATCTCGAATTTTTGCAATGAGACGAGTTGCGGATGTTGCGGAGCTGGGATGAAGTATTTTAGTTATTCTCCTGACATAGCAAATTCGAAAAAAGGTACGACTCGCGATTAAAGAGCGCGACCGGCTCCTCTGCGAGTTGCTTCGATTTCTCTGCCTCTCCTTATAGTGGCTGCGTCGCAAAGGTTCTTCGTTTCCCTCTCTAAGTGCAATGATTCCCCTCAACTCATCGCGTGGTGGGGCGATGGTTACATAAGTGCTTGTTTATGCTGACGAAAGTCATTCGTAACTGAGTCTCCTTAGCTGACATAGAAGTGGAGTGATAGGTTACCTTTGGTGAGTATTTCACGCTTGCTAATCGATGGTGCTGCGCCCTTTTGTTTGAGATCAGTTTATTTGGCGCTGATAAAATTTTCCCTGGTTTTTATTCTTGTTTGACGTGTACATTCTCTTCTCGGGTGTTCAATTCCAGCTATGAATCCCTCTATGCCAGCAACTGACTCTACGGAGACGGCTGAGACAGGGTCAGCTCCACCGATGTGGCTGGTTTTCTCTTCTCCCTTGCCGGTTGTCTTTGTTCCATTAGTCATTCCCATGGTGCCAGCAACAATGCCTTCGGCAGGTGGTGCACAAGGACCTCCTGATACTGGATTGAACCCTGCTGATCAGAGGCTCCGTGGTTCGGAATCTGCTGATCTTTCGAGTGCTGCCGAAGATGCTGCTCCGTCATCTCTCCGCATGGTCCGACGCCAACGTCGTGTGAGTACCCTTTTTGCGAGCTTCTGCTGATTTCGAGACCCTTTTGACACGTTATTTCGTTCCTGGAGCTGCTTTTATTCACTTATTGTTGTTTTTAGGCCTTGATTGCGTGCACCCCTTGATATCAGCGTTATTGTGTCAGTGTTACTGCGTTTTTCAAAACTATTGTGAAATGTCCGACTCAGTTTGCGCATGAAATCTCTGGGTTTTTTTTTTTTTTTTTTTTTTTTTTTTTTATTCCGACTCGTGCCAACTATTGCTTTGACACAGGCCCGGCGTCAAATCGAAACCGCTCTACCTTTGGCACTCCACTCTCAATGATTCATTGACGAGATTTTGCGTTAATCCCATGTCCACTCCATCAACAACTCTTAATAGCGACTCTACATCGTGCTTCTACTGGTTTTTGGACTTCCCTCTCATTTCTCAAGCGAAATTCGCGCTATTTCACATCTTCCGTATTACAATACCTTAATTCTTTTAATTCCAGCCTCGTCGACGCAACTCGCGTGTGACTGATCCGATTGCGGAGTGCTCTGCTGAGCCTTCTAATTCCGCATGCACAGCGCCCATCGCCTTTGGTGACATCGATCCACAAGACCCATTACTTTCGAGCCCTTCTCTTAGAGATGTAGCTGCTGTACCTGATGATGCATCGCAAGTTCCATCTTTGCCAATTTTGCCTCCTGACCAACAGATTGTGACTGAGCCCTCGACATCTGCTGGGCCTCCTGTTAGTCAACGGCCACCGAAATCAAATTTGAAGGTCGTACTTGATTTTTCGACGACCACCTATCCGCGTGTAACTGCAGCCCAGTTGTCTCGATCGATCAATGATCTTCTTACACCTTACCTAAATGATGCCACGCCTCGTGCAAACACTAGTGCCCCTTCGCTTCCGTCTACCTTGTTAGGCCAAGATGTTCCCCCGGTTCTGAGTCCCCCAGCTGTAGTTTTTCCTTTTGCTGGCCGCGATATTGCGGGTGACGACGTGGCTGGAAATGATGCTGATACCAATGTCGTGAACCTTAATGTGGCGTCTGCTCGTAATTCTCATGGCTCACCAGTCCAACTAAATTCTGATAATGCTGCAAGTAGCTCTAGCTATCGATCGGCTGACGATAATTCGACATACTCTGGACAACCTTTATTTTTACCGCTGGATCGCGAACGATGGGACATTCCACTCGGTGGATCCTATATTGCAGTGCCACGAGAATTTGCCATGAGTTGCATTGAAGCCGTCCGTAATTTATACGCGTGTCCTATATGTGACGATTTTTTGTATCCAGGATATCGTCGGTGTGCCAACGGTCATCGTGTTTGCGGGACTTGCGTTCGACAGTGCGATAACTGCCAAATGTGTCGTGACTCAACTCCGCATTGGAGAGATTATGTTCTTGAACGAGAATCCAAGAGATTATACTACCCTTGTCGTAATTTCATGCGGGGTTGCCGCGTTTTTCCGCGCGCTTATGATTGGCACCATCACTGTGACAATTGCTCTTATCGCCGAGAAACATAATTGATTTGTAAGGATCTGATGCTTCATTCATGACGAAGTGATTGCTAGCGTGTTATGTATCTGTCACGTAGGTCATTTTCACTGCTACAATTTTTTGAGACGTGTAATCTATACTTTACCAATAACGAATTCTACGAACTTACTTTTCAGCGTTATTCATTTCGTTGTCAGAACGTATTTTTGCAAATTATACTTAAGTCGTTTATCATGGGAAATTCGAAGACTTGAACCTTTCACAAATTTCGTTGTTTGAAACTAGTTAGTCCCAGAAAATTGCTTAAACGTGGCCAGCTACGTTCATTGGCCGCGCAAGAGAAAAAGAGAGAAAAAAATTCAGACTTGAGCGTGTGAGTTCTCACAGGCTACACAAAATATGATCCGAATAATTCTCCGAGGACACATAAGCCTGAAACTGTATACCTCGGTGAAGTTTTTCCAATGCATTTGCAATTCGTAGAATGGTTAGCGCAAGTCAGAGTCTGACGCATACTCATGCTTATACTTGAAGCTTCTGGCCTATGTTACTGATACATTGTTTATTTTGCCGCACGCGATATAATCCATTCTCGGAACGATGAGCCTATTGCAGAGCCTTCTCTTAGCTCCGCGACGTGTCTCAACTGGAATTACTGCCCGCTCTCATCGGATGCATTTCAAATTCTTCTTCGAATCTCATCTATTGTTCTTTTCTCAATCGAGTTTGCACTAGAATCATTTCGGTGAATCGAAGTACAATTCATCAGCTGTACCTCCATACCAACTCCCACTCTGCTCATCATTTGAGGGGAATTGTCTTCCTATATTAGAGAGGGCTGAGACCTCTTGGTGCATTCATACTTTGCATCTGCTTGTGACCATAACTCATTCTGACTTAAAGGTACGTTCCTGTTGGAATTATCTTCTTTTTTTTTGTTTTTGTTTCCCTACTGAGGCAATTTCGTAACCCTCGAATCGTTATGCAGCTGAGATGGAACACCGCCGCCGTCGACAAGGACGGGGCTCGTCTGCTCCTGCTCGTAACCAGGTGCCACGGCCTCTTTCTTCCGCTGATGGTGATGGCGTCCCTAGACGTCCTTACGCGCCCCGCCCAAGGGGTCGTGGAAATTTTCGACCTCCTCACGACGATCGTGTCCCTGAGGCGAGACACTCTGCTTTAGTAGAAGGCTATCAGCTGAGGGAGTCCCTCAACTGCCCTTGCTGGACTTTTCATCGACCTGCACGATCGATTAGTGCCACGGCGCATTCAAATCAAGTGAGTATAGGTTTTTGCCAATAGGTAACCTTTTATCATAAGTACTTCTGGTCATATCGTTGCAGCGTTGGCGTCGCTTTCGCATCGTTACCACTATCTCCCCTTCTGGGTGCGCTCAAAATCATCGACGCGATACAATCTCGGCTAGGGCGCGATCTTGCGATACTATTGCTACGCCTTCCTCTTCTTTGCTTGCAACATGCTCGCATCAGGACGTCGCGTCTGACTATACGCAGAGCTCTATTCATTCAACGGTGTGTAGTGATGATTCCTCGCCTTACATTCCAAATAATTCATCTTCTGTTTCCGATGTCGCACTTTGTGATTCCGTTATCTTGCCGTCTGCAATTGTTGGTGAGATCTTACCCACGTCAGTGTCCATCGAGCCCCCTGACTATTTTGCATACTCCGTGGCTCCATCTTTATCCATTCACTTCCTGAATGCGGATTGCTCCTCTTCGCCCGTGTTCTTTGACGATTAGGGGTAGGTCGAGGAAGTTTTTCATTTCCTCTTGCGTATGGAGTGGTACAGAAAACTGATTGCCTACATTTCGTTTCCCAGGTTTGCTGTCCTCATGGAAATACGACTGAATCCTCGAACGTTGACAGGCATGTGCGACTAATTACGATCCCAGAGTTCCGAGAACCGGCTGAACGCTCTGAAGATGACATGCGACGCACTATTCTTGCCCTCTCCGATCCTCATCGGCTTCGTGAGGTTGTAGCAACTATACTGCTCTTGACCAGGAATCAAGTTCGAGGTGGCCTTGAAGATCATCACCATGTGGTGCACGTAAATCCGGTTGCCGACGGTCCTAATCGGGAACTTTTGTGTCCTCCTTCATCTGGCCTCTCTGCCTTCTTGGGTTGTATTGACAGCTTATTGATAATCCCTGGTGTATCCATCGAGGATACCCTTGAATACATCGAAGGAGAACTTCCAGGACTTCGTGATCGCAGGCGTGCGAACTCCACGCAATTTTACGCGGATAGAGCCTATCTCGCGGAGCAGGCTGCTACCGTTTCTCGACGAGGTGGTGATTGCTGTGAGCCCCTGAGCCCTGAAGTGATTATTTCTGAGTCTCCTTCTGCTGCGCAGGATCCTCAGAATGCTGGATCTGGCGAGCCTCCCGCTTACATTGACGTCGTATTTTCGCCTCCGTCGATTGAACCTGTGATCCCTGGTGAGGATACCGACCCCGCAGTGCGCGAGGTGGATACTAGCCAATCATCTTCCTCTGAGCCTTCCGTCATTGATGTGACTATGCCTCGACAGCCGGCGCAACCCTCTGCTGATGCCGACGAGAGGACTACCCGGGATATTCGAGGTCTCCTGCCCGTGGTGAGGCGCATGGTTGCGCATCAGGAGCTTGCCGCTGACTATCATGTAAATTCTTCCCGTGAGATCACTGCACGTGATGCTATCAATGAGATTTTTTTATGCCCAATTTGCTATGACCTTATATACCCATCATGTTTTGTGTGTATTAATGGCCATCAGCTTTGTGATCGGTGTCATCATCGGCAGCGTGGTCGCTGCCCATTTTGTAGATCGCGGGCAATTTCGAGTAATGCTTTGCTGGGACGAGTTGGTTCCAAAATCTTTTTTCCGTGCAGACATGATTATTTGGGTTGCACTCAACGAATGCCTGCTCCTCAGTGGCATGAGCATGTCGAGACTTGTGGTTTCTGTCCTCCAGCTATGACTCGTCGTGAGCGTATGAGAATTGATGCACGCGGTGATTCGCTCACTGAAATTTTGGCAGCTTTTGTTTTCAGTTAAATTCAATCACTTCTGACCCACATATGTATTCCAGCCGCTCCACTCAAGTATGTAGCCCCATATTCTTGCGCTCGTCTGTATTTGTATTTGTTACATGGCTTGAGCTTCAAATATGTTTCTTGAAATGATGTTGCAGGCAATAAAATTTACAAATCTCATCATAGTCTCCTATACGTGCAATAGAATATCACCTCTCGTCCGCATTATTTACGATTCCAGGTTTGAAAAATTCAATGAAATTCCATTCATTTATAACTACATTCCCTCATGCTTCATCCTCACTACCAGAATGATGATTTTTCAGTTTGTCTATATGAACAACTCGAATTTGATCGCCTTTTTGAATTTTCGCGTTGTGGGAATCGTAGTCTATTTCGAGAATTTCATATGCACCTTCGTAATATTTTTCGAACTTGCTTGTACGAGGTTCTTTTAGTAAGTAAACCATTTCTCCCACTCGGAAAAATACAGAAAAAATCTTTCGATCGTATTGATATTTAGAGCGTAATTTTGACCTCTCTAATGATAATGCAGCTAATGTGCGGATTTGAGTGTAAGCCTCTGTGATGTCTGCCAGATACTCATCGTAAGTCATAAGTTGATCGCGTGGTGGGAAACTGGACGGCGTTCTTGGCTTTTGCCCATACACAATTTCGTGTGGAGAGAATCCCAAGCTAGTGTGAACTGAAGAATTCATCGCATATTGGGCAAGTGGTAAGTAGGCATCCCAATCTTCGACGTTTTTAGAGTATATTGCCAAAAATTCATTTAGAGTGTGATGCATCCTTTCTATTCCGCCATTAGTAGATGGCCTGAACGAGCTCGAAAGTAGCTTATTAATCCTGAACATTCTGGCGAATTCTTCCATAATTTTTCCCGTAAAATGACTTCCTTGATCTGTCATGATTGTGACTGGTAACCCAAAATTTGCTACGAAACTATTCATCAAGACTTGCGCGACTACTTTTGACGTGGCTTCCGCCGTTGCTGTTAAAATAACAAATTTGCTGAAGCAGTCTTGCATGGTCAAAATATACACGTTACCGTTTTTGGTTTTTGGTTTTGGCCCACAAAAATCGAGGGAAATTTTCTCGAATATTCGTACTGGTGTATCGGTGATGACCATAGGTAGTCTTGTTTTCACCCGAACTAGTTTATCAGTCTGACAAGTTGAACAAGCTCTCATCACGATTCTAACATCGTTCAACATGTGAGGCCAATACCAGTCGCTGCTGATTCTCGAGTAAGTCTTAGCTATACCCTTGTGACCTCCGATGGGAGACTCGTGATATTCCCTGATAATTCGCATACGATCCTCCGCGGGTGGTATGGGTAGGTTATTTTCGAAAAGTGTAATGGATAAGTGGCATTTCCTGAAGACTTTGTTGCATTGCTCTATGAAATATCCCCATTCGTTTTTATTCAGCATTACCAAATCTCTTATCACTCCGAGTGATTTTATCTCCTCATTTATGACTACTTCTTTCAGGATTTTCACTGTTGAAACTATGTCCGCCCTCAATGTTTTTGTATAGATTGTATTTTTTATTACCAATCCTAACATTTTCTTATCTTTATGGTCCGTTATCACAATTTCCCCAACAGACCGCGCTTGACTGAGCAACTCGTCCCGACTAACGTAACCTCTTGTTATCAAAGCGTTCAAGACCTCCGAATCCAAATTCGTGTCTGCAGGTATCGCATAAGCCAAATGATCTATGTGTGCAAATGGATGATCGTTTATCGTTCTCACGCCCGAGAAAATGTCTATCTCATCCTCATTGATTATCCAAGAGGGTACTTCATGGGGACCTCGCGCTTCTGCCACTAAGTACTTTGCCATTGCACCCTTTTTATGCGGTGCGATTCTCTCTTCGAATGAGTTTTCTTCGACGGTTTCCTCGAAACCCATCTGCCGCTCTTGTAATGAGACTATTCCTTCGATCGGTCTTTCGGCATTTGATTCTGGAATATTTTCGTGTAGCTCGTTCAGAGGGGTTTCAGCCGTAACACCTTCTTCGCAATTCTCGTTGTTAATTCTTTGTTCCAAATTTCCTGCTTGAATCTCTTCCCGGTTCACGGGAGGTTCCATCATGGGAATACTGATTTCTCGATACTCTTGTGGCGATGCTTCGTTTATTATGTTATTATATTCTCGCGGCCCTTTATCTATGAGAGGTGTAAAATGTTGACCCCTCAGGTGGAGATGTATGAATTTCTTGGAGCTTCCCGCCTTGATATAAGCATATCTCATTCTGTCTCTACACTGCAAATGTACGCAGATATTTTCATGAAACTGGCGTGAAAATATGTAGAGCGTGTCCACGTCTCCATACTGATCTCGTGAGCTTAGGATTTTCACTGCGTTGAGTGGATCACTACAGCTCTGAACATATTGACTTTTCAGTAAGTATCGTCGCAGTTGGATGGGTCCCGCTTTTAAGTCTCGCAATATAATTAGCGCATAGAACAAACAATTCCCGTCGCCGGGTACGTCAATGCATCGCTCCAACATATGATTTGGTTGCGCACAGCTTTGGTGTTCTTCATAATTTTGGAATCTAACCGACAATTCCATGGACTCACCTTTGTCATTTGAAAATTGCCCCGTCATATTCTGCTGGCCCATTTCGGGTGCCGATTGTTCATCTATTTCCATATTTCGGTACTCTGAGACTTCTGGTGAATCCGGCGGGTTAGGCGTCCGATCCATTTCATTCATTAGTGACATATGAGGTTGCTCATCTCTCATTTCGATGTCATCATTCAACGGTTGGGCCCACGTACGATTGAGATCTGGTCGATAGTTCGTTTTTTCACCTCTTGTTTGTGACTCTTGATCTTCTTGAACAATTTGTTGTTGGGTTTCGTTAGTTCTGGGGAATTCTAGTCGAGTAAGGTTTACAACAGGTTGGAATCTCGCATCCTCGAAATTATGTATGCTCTTATTTTGTGAGAGAGTTCTCTCTTCCGTTGTTAATCGACTACCTTCGGCTAGGTTAGAGCCTCCATTGCTGTTTGATGTATCTGATACATGTCCTTTTTCCCAAACTAAAATTTGTAAGCCTGCTTGCCCCTGAGCTTCAAACTCTTCGATGTCCCACGAGAGCGGGGTCCGAATTCTTTTCTTTGCAATGGTAGCTGACTGATTGGAATTGAGTTTTCCAGTAATTTTTCCATCTATCTTGAAAGTTGGTGTATTCTGTTGGTTCGTTTGATTGGGCAAATCCGCGTATTTCGTAGAATCTAAATTGACCATCGCTTTATCGACACTTTTCATGGATTCATTGAAGCTTGACGGATTTCCGGGCACTTGAGCATCCGAAGAATCTTGGTGAATTCCTGAATTCGTTTCCTCGTATATGGTGTCGCCATGTAACAATTTCCTTTTTAATGAAAGAGGTACATTTTTATCCGGCTCTGGTCTATTTATTATCTTGTCTCCTTTTGGTGTACTTGTAATGCGTATTCCTGCCCCCATTTCTCTTATGGCCTTGTCGGTCACCCCCGGTAATTGCTCAACATTGTTCATTGCCTGGCTCAGGATCGGCTCAGCTGCTGGGTGGTCGTCGATTTCTTTTAACATATTCCAACCTGGAAAATGTCTTCCCTTTTCACCAACTGCTTTCTTAGCTTCCCTCTGCTTCTCTGCTTTTTGAGTGCCACTCCATTCTTCGTCGGATATTTCTTCAAAAGAAACATCTGATTGATCGTCTGGAAAATCGATATCCCTTTTCCTTTTCTTCAAATTGTCCCAATCAATGATATTATTGAGCTGTTGCTCTTCTAATTCTTTTGCCTTCCGCTTTTCACCTCTTGTTACGACCAATACTTGGGCTTTATTACGCTTTGCCTCTTCTTCTGCTTCTTCTTCTTCTTCGGCTAGCCTGTACAGTTCTGCTAAAGGACGCTCGAGGTCTAGCTCTCCTTCTTTTAATACAGGGTTTCTTGAAAGGCCATCGACCTGGTTTTTCTTTCCAGGCGAATAAACCACCGTGAAGGAGTAATTGCGCAGCGCAGCTTTAAGCCTGCTGAACCTAAGATCAAGCTTCTTTGTCTTGTTCAAATAGACCAATGGTTGATGATCGCAGACGACTGTGAAGTGCTTTCCATAGATGAAGTTTCTGAAGCTTTCCACGCAAAATACTATAGCTAGGAGCTCTCGATCAAAAGTAGAAAAACGTGTTTCTGATAATTTTAGGGCCCGACTAGCATACGCACAAACGTACTCTTCTTTGCCCTTTTTCTGGCCCAGCAGACCGCCGATGGCAAATCTTGATGCGTCACTATATATATATATATATATATATCAAGCTCTGGATCAAACGATCTAAGCACTGGGTATGAGCACAGTGCGTCCTTCAATTTCTCAAATGCTTCTTGCTGTTCTATCTTCCAATAGAATTTTGTATCGCCTCTCAGCAATAGGTGGAGCGGGTGAGCGATTTCAGCGAAGTTTTTGATGAATCTGCGATAGTATGATGCCAACCCTAGGAACTGTCTAACTTTCCTAGTAGTTGTAGGAACAGGGTATTTGCTGACAGCTTCGATCTTCTTGGGGTCTGGGCGAACTTCCCCATTTCCCACTAAATGTCCTAGAACGCTCGCGTGTTTTTGTAAGAATTGGCATTTGCTTGGTTCTATTGTTAAGTTAGCTTCGTCTAACCGTTTCAGGACTCTACTAAACTTTGTGAAGTGCTCTTTCAGCGAATTACTAGCTATTAACAGGTCGTCCAAATAGCATTCTACTACATCATGTAACAATCCCCCGAAGGTGAGATTTATTAACCTCTGAAATACCGGGGCTGCATTGGCTAGACCCATCGGAAGGGCGGCAAACTGGACCAAGGATTCGGGTGTTCTCACGGCTGTTAAAGGAGACGATTCGGGGTGCAATTTGACCTGAAAGTATCCGGATTTCAGATCTATAGCTGTAATATATTTCGCATCTGATATGCGATCGATCAGATCGGTTGGATTTGGCAGGGGGTAGTTATCCTTCACCGTGATTTCGTTCAACTTTCTGAAATCTGCAACCAAGCGCCACTTTTTCTCTCCGTTCGGCCCTGGTTTCTTTGGTACTATCCACAACGGACTCGAATATGGTGAGTTTGAAGGTTCCAGTACTCCGTCTTCCAATAATTTATTGACTTGCTTCATCATCTCCTTCCTTATCTCAGGAGGGTATCTGTATTGCTTTGCTTTCACTGGTATGTCGGTAGTAGTAACTATTTTGTGTGTAAGTAGATGGGTAGTCTTCAATTTTTCTCCTGGTAGTCCGAAGACATGTGGTCGTAAACTAATAAGTTTCTTAATATGTTGAATTTCTTCATCATTCAGCCCCTCTAAAGTTTTTGGATCAATTAGTTCGAAAATGCGAGTTACGCGATCTTTTACTCCTTTGGTACCGAAATTCATTATATTGACTCGTTCTTCAAGCTCTCCTTCTATTTCTTCTTCTTCCAAATCAAAAATATCCCCTTTTGGTTCCGTAGTCTCACAAGGTTCTAATGTAACTTCTGGTGACTCAATTTCGACTTCTTCGTCATTAGTATTAATACACATTGCATAAGCTTTCCCCCCATTATTTATTGTAACAAAATTTCCGAACAAAATACCCGGGCCCAAATCCTGTAGCCCGACGAATCCCACTTCTTCATCATTTCTAACTCGAGCATAAATCACTTGCATAGTCCTCGGAGGCAATTTAAACTTTTCTTCTTCTACAAATGGTATTTTCAATTCCCCAAATCTAAGACATTTTAATTTTGCATCGATTATTCCCCCGTGCTTTTCGAATTCTCTCCACCCCAGGAGACCATCCGTATTAATTGCAAAATCGTTTGGCACTACGTGCACATCACAATCTAACCCACTAAGATTCATTTTAATTCGACCTAGAGTATAGCATTCCCCAGCCGTAACTCCCGTGATCGCTATAATATGGTTTTTATCAATTGCCACCCCTTCGCTGATACATTTTGCCTTCAACAGTGTCACGTCTGCACCTGTATCGGCATAGAACCGCAGGGAACCATTTTTGAAGACTTCATTCTCGAGTTTGACCACCGGGTGCCTCCGATGATTTGCATCCAGTAGCCTAATCGAGACTTGCCGCTGTGGTGTATCTCCATCGCTTGATTGTTCGTGCTCGACCCCGCGGCCTGGTGTCGAGCATCCTCGAAGTTTAAAGAATTATTCGGGGTTCCCACCGGTTGGTTTTCCTGTCCCATGTTTGACATAGTCATTCCCTGATTGAAATTCCTTGAATCTATATTAGAGTTCCTCTGATCATTTGTCTCTTGGAAATTTCTGTTTTGATAGTCGTTCCGGTTAGAATTCTGCCAGTTATTCGCGGGCCCCTGAAACCTATCGTTTTAACCATTTCCGTTGCAATTCGGTCTTCCATCCGAATATCGACGATTGTAGTTTCTGGGGTAATAATTCCGATTGATTTTGTAATTGTTGTTATAGCCTCGAGAATTTCTACCATCATTTTGGTCTTCGTTCCGGTCAAAGTTCTGATTGCGGTTCATATTGTTATTATAGGAGTTTCTATTTCGACTCACATTTTCGTATGTGTCACGATATTTGCTGCGAAAATTCCGATTAGCATCCCTGTTGTTGTAAGTGTTGTAATTTCTATTGCGACCATTATAGTTATTTCCATCGCGATTTTGGTAGTTTCCAACGGGATCTGAATAGTTCGAGTTATAATTTTGATTGAACCGATCATCCCGGCGATCGTTTCGGCGCGGACCACTATAGTTCACGTCGTTGCGCCTTGCGTTGTTATATCTAGGCATCGTTGGCGCCATTTTATCGGTTTGGGTACTCGAAAGATCGCCGTATCTGTTCATACTTCTATCGCGTTGCTGCGACTGATTTTCGGGGACTTTTCCGGTGTCGATTGCGTCGTTTAGAAATTTACAAGTGTTCAAATCATGACCCTGTCTTCGGCAATATCGACACATTTTACTTTCTTTCTTTTTTGGGCATTCCCGTTCAAAATGTCCTTTCGCGTGGCAGTACCTACATTCATCGGATGCTATGGCTCGATTTATCGTTACCGATTCCATTGGTGGAGATGTATTTTTGGTAATTTCCTTCATTTTCTGTTCGACCAGCGTATTCACGAGTGCTATTATTTTGTCCCCGTTTATGTCAGGATTACTAACGTTGGAAAATACGGAGCGGGCGCTCGTTTTGTTTTCGAAATTAACTGCTCCTGAAATGGCTTCGCGTAAAGTCTTAGGGTTTGTCGATCTAACCTGATGTTCCAATGCTCCCGAAAGACCAAAAATAAATTGTTGCAGTGCCTCGTTATCCGCGTTGTTTTTGTAAGTTTCTCGCTCCCAGTCTTTAAGGTTTCGATCCGAGTCGTACACATTGAGCAAACGGTTGTGGAGCGTTTGGACACGCAGCCCGTAGTCTCCTGCACCTTCATGCTCTCTCTGTTGTACTAATTTCAATTCTGCTAAAACTCTATCTGCTCCGCCAACTCCACTATACTGGGTAGTCATATCCGACAACAATTTTTCGATCGAAGTATATTGCGTTAATCGTGCAGTGTAACCTTCGGCGGCTCTGCCTTGGAGTTTACGAGCCAAGGTTGCCAATATCCACGGCTCCGCGTCTGGGCCGTATTCGTCTACAATGTACCTCACAGATTGACAGAAGAAAGCTAACATGTCGGGATTTCCATCGTATGGCATGATATTATTAAGAGCTTGATTCAGAGTGAGTTTGAATTTGGATGTACGACGTCTATCAACTAGAACTTGATTTTCCGGGTCCTTTGCAGAAAAGCGTTTGACCTTTGTGTTTGTATTTGACTCACGGTCGTTTTCCCTTGACGATCCTTTACTATCGTTCCTTCGAGACTGGTTTAATGAACGAGTACTCCGGTTCGCTTTTTCGTTCTGGTTTGCATTGATTGTCCGATTTCTACCATCTTTCACGTAATTTTCGTCACCGCTACGGCTACTGTAACGTCCGGGGCTGTCGTCGTCCGAAGCATCTGGGTCAGTAGAGGACCAGAAGTCATCCTCGTATTTTATTTTATTCAAATAACGGTCACGTCTCGATCGCCTCAGACGACTCGGTTTTTCTGTTTCTTGCTCATCATCGCATGAGTCTTCAAAATTCTTCCGATAAGTACGACGCATATGTCCGCGAGATCGACGATCGGATCGATATCCGTTCGGCGAGTATTCGCGCGTATCGCGTGGCTTCTCGTTGTCAACTCGATAATTTCGCTGGTCACAATTCTTCATCATGTTAGTACGCGAGTTCATTTTATTGTCGTTCAACTCAGTGTCAAGATTGTTAGGTATCTGACGATCAGAGTGACTAGCGAATCCAGCGTCCATACTAATGAGTCGGGGGCTTTTCGGATTCTGTTCTCTCTTTTCATTGTTGAACCAATTTTCGCTCAGCTCGGTGTCAGGTCCTTTGTAGGTCCGACGAGCCGAGTGGCTAGCGAGTACTGCGTCCTTACTATTCAGTCGGCGGCAGAAACTCTGGTTCTGTGAAGAACGACCTACTCGAACGTTTCCACTCGTCACCCGAGGATGCGAGTTTTCACTATTGACATTAACGAGAGGCCACGGGTCTGTTTCAGCCATTACGTATTCGTTTTCCGGAGTTGAGCGATCAATCCAGTTGTCAGTGATTCGTTCGGTCATTCGAGCGCCTCGGTTTAAAAACCCGGCTGGATGAACCGGTTGCTCTAAGTGCGTAGATTCCGCATTCATGCGTTCTTCCCCGAAATCCGCATAGTTTTGGTTATGTATCTCTTCGTCGCCCCTTGGCAATTTGGGTCTCGCACCGGTCGCTATTTGCGAATTTTCGAGATAATCCTTTAGGCTTTCTAACAAGGTCACTTCGTTATCCGAAAAATATTCCGGGTCGGCTGCAAGAACTCGGCTTAGATCGCAAATCGCGATTTCCGCGTGCATCCCCCCTGGCTGCTCTAAACCGATATCCGCAGTCATGAGCGCTACATAGGTATCACGAGCCGTCATATCACCTCCTTGCATTCTACCGAGATATTCGGATTTCAGCTGACCGATGTTTTCGAATTCGGTGTCGTTTTGAGTTTCGTCTCCTCCTACAGCTCCTTCTTGCTCTTCGAGAAATTGGTTAACCGCGACTTGTTCGGGATTATTTTCCGTAGTCTCGGGAATTTGATTCGAGGATTTGCACCCTCTTGCCATTATCCTGGTATACGGTGAAAATTCATTTAACTGCACAGTTGACAGTTTTAATTTCACAATGCCAAGTATACACAGTTGCGTGACGCGTGAAGAATTATCACACAATTCCAATGGGTCAATTTCAGCAGGTTGTGACCCGTGAATGAGATGAAAGTTACTTGAGAAGGGTTTTGATTCGGGGACCACCTCTTCTATTCGGTAATTAGTAATTATAGCTCTCTCGAGCTTGAATCTTTGGGTTTAGGGGTTGAAATTGAAATAGATCAAATAGTTCAAACCTGTAAATATTTTGGCTTCTAGATAGTTTGAAGAAGAATGAGTCTTTGCCTCGCGACTCTCCCCACGAGGGACAAAAATTGGGGTAAATAAATTTTCTTACCCGATAGTAGCGAAGACTGCGATGGCGCAAATCCAGATGAACATCCTTCCTGTCTCTTTGTAGTTAGAAATTCGTCAATGTTGCTTGGATGCTTATGTTTTCAAAAACGCGCCGCGATTTGACCTGAAATCCCTATTCGGGGGAAAAATTTTTTGACTGATTCTATACTGCTTGAAAAATCTAAATCCTTGCAGACAGAATCCCAGCGCTGCCACCAGTTTGTTATGAACCAGGGTTCTTAAGGTTCATGTGCTATGGGTTCTATTCTGTCCTTACCAGACCGTCGGGTCAGTAAGTTGGGGTGCAAGGTATTCCCAGAATGATAAGTCCAAGATGTTGAGTGCAGTATAGGTTTTATTCAAAGGTAAGTTATAAATCCGAGAGAGAGACTGTTACAACTGTTCGTTATTCTACTGATTCTACAATGGTACGAGAGTATCAAGGGCTGAGACTACTCGTCCTGGAATGCTGCTAATCGCGGAGTCTACGCTACGAGTTTACGTGGTCAACTGAGACTCTAGAAGCCTAATGTACGCGGTGAGAGTCCGCGGTCAACTGTTCGGACAGAAGCCTGGATCAGCGTTCTTACGCCGCTTTTATACTCGTTCCCACATCGAGGTCAAATGCGCGTCGGCGCCTCTGTTCTCGAGCCTACTCGCGCCAGCGCGCTCGTTCTCGAACATTCTAGAAGGCTCCAGACTGGCAACTCTGAGTCACAGCTATTGGATCTTGCTCGCGCGGTTGGTGACGCTTAGTTGCACCACATTACAATAAATACTGCAACAGCTGCAGCTCATGTTTCTAGACCTATTTCATGACGCACAGCTATAGATTCTTGCACGTGCGGCTATACTTGCACACATTCCATTGAATCTCGAGATAACTACAACTCGTAGGCATGGAGCTTAGACTAGCTCCATGACAAAGTTCATAGCCTCCCGTCAATAAAAAGTAATGGCAAGTACTTGAACTCGACCAGAAATCAATTTCCCTTTTAATAGAGACGTTTTGAATCACATTTTTTGAACATCGGAAACATTCTATGTGATTAAATCATGCATACTTGTTTATTGGTAATGAATTTTGGATTTTTTTGTCTGTAATCATTAGTAAAAATCTTGGTTTCGAATCATAAATACCCTAAATACCGGGATTTATGGAATCCTCCCAAAGAAATTGCGTTAGATATGTTGGGACAGGGTGTTGCAATGGAACCCTGGAGCCCTGCATGTGGATCACTTGTGCTGGATATATAAAGGACGTGGAAGCGTGGTGAGGTTTCACTGAATGATCACTCACTGATTTTATGCTGATAAAATAAATTGAGAATATATTCTCTTTTAAAGTGTGCTGACATTACTGCAGAAAAGATTAGGCGCGAGTGTGGGCGCGGCGCGGAAAATTAAGGGACCGGGAAGACGCGGTCGCGAGGATGGCACCGGCGCGGTGAATATTGAATTGTATGCAAGCAGCACAGCTGATGTTTGCTGCTTGCCGGACTGTGGCTAGATCCGATGGTCTGATCTGAAAATTGTTCCGTTTTCTTTTTCAACTCATCTCCATGAATCTTCTTGAATGAGATTCGACTCCAATAAATTGGGGGAACTATGCAACGTCTGCAATTTTCAGATAATTTTAAAAGTTTTAAGAGTAAGAATTTTCAGTCAGCCACTTGTGCAGATGACCATCAGACCAGTCGTGTAAGTAGAATCATATGTGTTGGTGTCGGTAAAACTAATACTAACCCATATGCTTGCAATTTTCTGTATTAACCACCGTGCATATATATATGCACGTTAGATCAATTCTATCGCATCGCTCGTCATAACATATATATAAGACCGATATAGATCCATAACCTCTCCAATCGATTCCCCATCGATTCACTTATACTATAATTCAACCAATCGATCCCGATATTCGGAATCGATATTTGCATGTAATGGTAATTACGCGTGTCTATGTCGACGCAGGGTCCAAGCCGCCAAAAAGTGTCTCGAAGTGGGGCTCTGGCCGTCCGAGGGTATATGAATCGTTGCGCGAGCAAAGCTCGCTCTCTTGATCCTGAAAAGCTAAAGTGGCAACACTTCCAAACATCCAGATACCCACGAACGAGCAGGTCTCACTGAGATACAAGTAAGTCATCGCCCGGATGTGATATAATATTAGAATATAAAGAATTCCACCATGAGGCATCCTCGAGATGTATTTGGAAACGGATTAGGCAACAATCGTGGCCCCGGTATGAATAAACCTGCATAGACAGGGACGAAATACTTGGGCATTGTATTAGCTCGCGGTGGCTCATGAAACATAAAATCGAGGCATACTGCCAAGCGTGAGTCGGCCGTCTCTTTACCCAGGATGGAGAATTGACTCACGACCGACCCGCATCACCCAGTGCTTATGGATCGTGTAGGTTTTCACAAGTAGGAGATTTTGTCGTGTCTGCGCCAGAAAATCATCTTTTTATAATTCAAATCTGTGCGATGAACCAAAAATGACGCGTATTCGAGTCTTTGCGGTGGTCCGAACACCGTCATATAATAATTTATTACACACAAAGTCAATAGGAAATTTGGTAGGAAACAGATCACACTTATTATATGTTACAGATAGACGAAGCAGTTAATATATAAATATTACATATAAAATCTTATAGAATCATGAAATCATCAATATATGGACAATTTCTATTATCTTCTATGTACACGGTTGAGACTGTGGTTTGAAATACAATTAGAATCAATAAATGATCAAGTTAATCGAACGACACTCTTTTCATGAGAAATCATCCCAATAATTTTCTTCCCCAATATTATTTTAAATATTTTCAGGTCCTCCCTTTTGAAATCAAAGTTATTGCCTGTGTGCCACTTAAATATACACAATATCGATCAGAAAGCAATATTAGATCGATAGATTTCAATTATATATTTGAGATATCACGATATCCTGCATGCATGTTTTAAAGATAGAATTTTCATAGAATTAACGTTTGACCAGGCACACGCATGGGTAAGCCGATTTTTCTGGGGTATATTATTGTTTGGTTATGTAATATAATTCAGTAGCTTCAATTTGAGTATACATACATATAGCCGTAGCAAGAATTGCCTGTGTACCAGCCTGCGCATCGGTTCAAACGTAGAAATACGAAAATCTGATATATTACGCTTACCAGCTTATCTTGCTTCTAGAAAACAATATATTCATGCTCGAAATAAGTTTCGTTGAATAATATGTGGCCATAGCATGCCCTTTTGGCTAGTATGATTCGAATGCAGATTTTCCCAGCAGCAGCATCCCCGATTCATCGATCGAAAATACGAGGTGTTCGATCGATCCGAGTAAAACGTAAGTAGCTGTTCCAGCGCAAGCAGTGTAGCAGTGCGGTATTATATATAGTTGCAAATGGTAAGCTATGCAACTCGTTTGTTCGGCAAATCATTAGTAATATAAGTATACTAATATCCCAACCTCGCAGGTTAACAATTGACCATCAAGAACAATAATCCACCTTTTAGAGACAAAATCTTTAGATAAGGGAGGTAAATTCGAAAGAACAACATTAAACGATCCCAGGTGAGATCTCTCTATGTGCATTTCGCCAAATGCAAGCTGACTGGAAATATTGACTATAGATTCATCGGAATGGAGATGTGCGGTCCCGCGAGATCGCGGAGACCGCACATCTCCATGCGTTGTCCGAGGATGGGCGAATCTAGGGACTCACATTGTGACCGCCAGCCGATAGTTACATTATGAGCCTGAATGACTCATTCAGAAGCTTGGGTGGCTCCAAAGAAGTCTAGAAGAGTGTCTAATCCCCCATTTAAGGATGAGTCTCGGCCTCGTACTAGGGGCGGAGCCCGGAATTCGGTGGTCAGGAACGAGGATGGTCTATTGCTGAGCCATTTTTGACATGGTGATGTCTTCTATCTATCGAAGCGCTAGCAGAGTGCATCCCCGCTCCATGCCCAGAACGGAAAACCGGGGTTCAGGCAAAAGCGGGGCAGCCGGGTTATAGGAGTCGATTTTCTGTCCAGACAGGATGAGGTGCATTCTGAAAAAATCTGTCAACCATTACATAAGTGATCGCAATGGTTTCTATTAATGATGGAGCTGTTGATGACGTCCTCACTTGCGAAGTGACACTGACGAGTCAGTGAACCTTGACGTATGTACTGCGGCTTGTTCTGGTTGTTCTGAAGTGGAAACTGTTTTGAGATGATATGAATGGGGCTTCGGCATAATCATTCGGCTTCCACAGCATAACTCCAATGCGTGCTGAGTTCAACCCATGAGCGCCATGTGTGTTCTGCATGTCACCTTGGAAATATTTCAAACTTTATACATCCATATCAATATTCCATGCTCTTCAAAGTTCAGCTTGTTTCAGCCCCTGCCTAACTGTTTCGGATGGGAATTGAGGTCTACTAACAGTCTCTGAGTTTCCAGGCTACTTATAGAACATCATCAGACCAAATTTTCAGATTGTTGAGATTGACTTGTACACTGTACGAACACTATTTTACGTTCCCTAGGATTCTGACAAAAATCTTGAGATATCTCATTGTGACACTCTGGATGACCGAAGTAATGAGTGACGTCCTCGCAAGTTTCATGAGATTCTGCGCATTTTGCATTCAATCAAAACCTTTAACGGAGTGAATCAAGTGGAAGAAAGTATGTACCCGTTCTCAGATCGTCTTGGTCTGTATGAGTTGGATATATCAATGGAAACGACCGGTTAGCTTTGACGTTATGGGTCAATGATACCGGTGATGATCTTGCTGACACAACCGGTGCATTCACTCTGATCTATCAGCATGAATCGCTCCCGGGGATCAGTGTTCGCAAACTGATAAACAGTGAACTCTCAGTAAATGTGGCGGAAGGAGTATTTCACGGGACCCGGATGAGATTGCCAGCTCAAGAGTGTCGTGCAAAGTTGAGGATGGGATCGAGAACGGGATCGCCAAATTGGAGTTACACGTATTTCACTGGTGGGAGATGAATATATCTTCTTCGACTTTCATCAAGGAGATATTCACGCTGGATACCACAAAATTCTCCTGGAACTGATTCTAATACCTCTATGATGGAAATGGATATCCCATCAACCTCAGTTTTACTGATCTCTTCTTATAAAAGTATAAGATCCTCATGGCTTAGATTTACCCCCCCCCCTCCCCAAGGATTCTACCGACCCCCCGTTTTCAATGACATATGAGAGGGATTGAACTGCAATCACTGCGATATTGTCAGGAGAAGATTCTCACCTCTCCGTTCTCAGGAGGATCACCATTTCCGAATGTTGATGTCACAACCAAGAGGAGCGCCTCATGTTCCAGGCTTGCGATGTCATAGTCTGCCATACTCATGACCTGTGGGATGATTATGGAATGAGGATTGTACACTCCAACATCGTGTAACCGATTCGGGTGAGTGTGGGTGTGGAGTGATGTTACGGTGGAATAAGAACGTGTGAAGTATCGTGACATACTATAGGGAATAGAATGATAGACCTCTCAATTCAAATCGAATCACAGAACGGAAAGATTGATCCTATCCGCATCAATGCCTATAAATTGTATTCAGACCCCGCCATTTGATCCGGTCCTATCCGGTTCCACACATAGTAACGGTATTCAATCCGATTATATCCGGTTCGATGCCTACGATCGCATTGGGGACGAGGCCGGATTGAAGTGGTATTGATCCGGATTGGAATACTCTCATCCAATACACAGAAGTTGGATCGAAGCGGATAGGCATTGAGGTTATCCCTCTATTTGGCTTTGGATGTGGATTGTATTGGAACCAAACGAGTGCAAGGTCCGATTGGAATGGGATTGATTCGGATTTGAATACTTCCATCCATTACACCAAAGTTGGATTAAAGCGGATAGGAGGTCTGTTTCTCTACGTGTATTCAGCAATGGTGTGGATTAGATGAGTTCGACTAGGGAACGAGGTCGGATTGAAGTAGTATTAGTCCGGATATGAATACTACCATCCAATCCACAGAAGTTGGATTGAAGCGGATAGGCACATCGCGGTTCTCCCTCAATTTGGCTTTGGATATGGATTGGATCGGATTGAATCGAACACGAGGCCGGACTGGAGTGGTATGATGCGGATTGGAATACTTCTATCCAATACCCCTAAGTTGGATTGATGCGGATAGGCACATTGCTGCTATATCTCTATTCAGCATAAGAAACGGATTGGATCGCATTGGATCGGGGACAATGCCGGATTGAAATAGTATTGATCAAGGTTGGAGTATTATCATCCAATACATAGAAATTGGATTGAAGCGGATAGGCACATTGCGGTTCAACTTCAATTCAGCTATGAATGCGGATTGGATTAGATTCAATCGAGCGCAAGGCCGGATTGGATAGGGATTGATCCGGATTGGTATACTTCCATCCAATACACCAAAGTTGGATTGAAGCGGATAGGTACACTGCTGCTCTGATACCTTCATTCGGCATTAGATGCGGATTAAATCGTTTTGAATTGAGGACAAGGCCGGATTGGAGTGGTATTGATCCGGATGGGGATATTCTCATTCAATACACAGAAGTTAGATTGAAGCGGATAAGCATATTCCGGTTCTCCCTCAATTTGGCTTTGGTTGTGGATTGGATTGGATTCAATAGGCGGCATCCAAGTAGGATTAATTCGGATTAGAATACTTCCATCCAATACCCAAAAGTTGGATTGAACCGGATAGAAAGACTGCTTCTCTGCCTCTGATCGACCTTGCATGCGGATTGGACTGGATTCAGTCGAGGACGAGCTTGGATTGGAGTGGTATTGATCCGGATTGAGAAACTTCTATCCAATACCCGAAAGTTGGGTTGAAGCGGATAGGAAGACTTCTTCTCTGACTTTATCCGGCATTGGATGCGGATCGGACTGGTTTCAATCGAAGTCAAGCCCGGATTAGAGTAGTATTGATCCGGATTGGAATTCTATCATCCAATACACCAAAGTCGGATTGAAACGGATAGGCATATAGCGGTTCCACCCCAATTCGGCTTCGGCTGCTGGTTGGATCGAATTCAATCGAGCACGTAGCCGGATTGAGATGGGATTGATTCGGATCGGAATAATCCTATCCATCACACCAAAGTTGGATTGAAGCGGATAGGAAGTATATTTCCTTTCGTGTTGGATGAGTTGGAATTGGGAATGACGTCGGATGGAGTAGTATTCATCCGGATTTGAATACTTCTATCGAATATTCAAATGCTGTATCGAAACGGAGAGGAAGTCTGCTCTTTTACCCGTATCCGGCATTGGTACGGATTGGACGAGTTTGACTTGGGAATGACGGCAGATTGGAGTGGTATCGATCCGGATAGAGGAACTCGCATACAATACACAAATGCTGGATAGAAGTGGATACGCACACTGCTTCTTTACCTGCATACGGCATTGAGTGCGGGTCGGATTGCATTGGATTGGGGACAAGGCCGGATTGAAATGGTATTCGCCCGGATTGAAGCGTTGTGAGTTGATGCATTCTTTTTGGATTCACAGGGATCGGAGTCTCTCCCTGATTGTGTACTGAAACGGATTCGACGCAATCATCCGTTTCTTCATTGAGTTGTATTCGGCTCTAACCTCGTGATTACTGTATTGAACCGAATCACATTGAGTCGAGATTTTGTTCATAGATTCGGATTCGTCTGCGCTCTACCCATAAATCCTATAGATGCGGATTCAATCGGATTTGTTAGATGCCTCAATCTCGCATTCAGTCGGACTAGGTCCCTTGGCGGATTTGAATCGATCGAACCTCAATGCCTCTTTTTTTGCCTGCGGATAGACTTGGTACATCCGGATTGGTTCGGACTTATCCGGATGGCTTTTATATACATTCCTATCCGTCTTTTGCAGCAGGGCTGGAGCATGTGTGACTTGGATTTTGATGCTTCCGAAGTTGATGTGGAGTTATTCTCAATTAGCGGTGGAACAAATAGATGGTAATAAAGAGCAGAAACGTCATGATTCCTCCCCAACTGAGTGAATATCTCAATCGAGCGAGGGCCACGGGCAATATTCTTAGGCGTTCTGAAACGACATGAATGAGCATATTTATTCACAAGCGTGTTCACGAGTGACAGAAAAATTAGAGAGCTGGGGCTTTCTCTGACAAGGGGTACCACGGGGTCCGGGTCGCCAATCATCCCCAAAATTTTTTCACAGTTTAGTACCATCTGGGATATGGAAAATCTAGAGTTACTCCGTCTTATGGGCCTCCTGTCCGAAGATACAAGGAAAAACGTTAGCATTGCCGGTATATCTATATATATATATATATATATATATATATCGATTTTCAACATGGGCCTATATAGGCAATGTTAATCTCAGTAACTGTATCTTCAGACAGGAGACCCATTTGACGGAGTTATTCCAGATTTTCCATCTTCTTGATAGTAGAAACTGTAAAAGAATCTTGGGGTCGATTGGTGATTCGGACCTCGTGATCCCCCCTTATTAGTGCAGATTCAGTCAGTGAAATTTGAGGTAGTGTCCCAATCTCTCACCTAGGGTATTCATAATCGACCAATAAATTGCCGAAGACACAGGAAACTTGGCTCAAAGAGACGACTCGTACAAACTTTCGATGGATTTCTATGCTATTCTGTGCTATTTGATGAATTTATTCCGAAATATGATGTGTTCTGAAAATTTCATCAGTATCTTCTTCGTGAAGCTAGCTTTGGAACATATCTTCCGGAGCGCTCCATTGGTGGAATGTTACAGAAAAACTCTCAAATGAGAGTTTTGGAAGATCGCACTGAAATCTCCCAGAGAACTCTCGGGAATTTCTCAGAATTTTCCCGGGATAAGATTCTTGTAAGATTGTCAACAAGATGTTGCAGGAATATTTTGAGAAGATATCTCGAATATTGCACCTGAATCTTCCAGGAATCTTTCAGAAATCGTTCAGAAATCTTTTGCGTGAAGGTTTCTGAAAGAATCTCAGAGTAACAGTGCAGGAATATATGGACATGAGATTCACGAAATATTGCACTAAGATCTTTCAGAAAGCACCTTAAATCTTCCGGGATGAGACTGCTGATAGAATCACGGTAACATTTCGAAGAAAAGCTTCCATATGATATTTTTGATAGATTCCACTGGAATCAACCAGCAGACTCCCAGGAATCTGACCAGGATCTTTTGGGAGGAAATTGATGACAAATTGTCAGTGGATTATCGCAGGCGTAATGATTTTTCTGTAGTATTGCACTAGAATCTTCGAAAAAGTTTGTAGAAACCTCCCAAAAATATTCCAGGCAGCTTTCAAGGACCATCATTGAGAATTCTTAGATGCAAGATTGCCGGGGTATCGTCGTGTATTATCGCAGATATATTTCCAAATCATATTTTTGGAATATTACTTTGGAATTTTTCGAAAATCTATCCAAAATCTTCCACAGTGGGATTGCTGGAAGCTTGTTTGTGGAGTATTGCAAGGATATTTCGAGGTGATATTGCTGGAATATTGCACTGAAATCTTTCCGAAAGCTCCAAGAAATCTTCCAAAAATCTTCCTCTATACGATTGCTGGGTAGTTTTTAGTAAAATATTGTTGAAATACACGAAAGTAAGAATCTGAGTATTCTCGAGACTCCCACCGGAAGGTTTTTGGAAAGATTGAGAGAGTCTTTCGAAAATTTTTCGGACATCTGGTAGTTCGCAGTTTTGGGGGAGGTTTTCGTAAGATTCCTAGAAGCCTTTGTGACGACATAGATGATTGCTCTCATCAAGCAATCACCCTGTCATCGGTTCTGCAAGACCGATCGCCGATGCACACCTGGAGGAATGCATCGCGCGATCACGTTTTGCCGAACTTTGCACTTTCGGTCGATGCAATGCGCGTCGAGCCGAGGACATATAAGCCTCGACTCGCGCGCGCCACAACAGACCGCTCATTCACTCTTTACATCAAGTACACAGCATATTTGTATTCATATTTCACTTCAGTATATATCTCTCCCTAATATGTAGTAGTAAGGATGAGATTCCCTTGAACTCCCATGTATGTCCTTGACTGCCTTGAATGCCCATGAGGGCCCCTGAGGGCCTCCGAGGAACCCTGGGGGCCCCGAGTGCCTTCGACCAATTAACCTAAATTACGTTGCATATTTACCTTAGGGGCTGAGAGATTCCCCTGAGACCCCCTGAGGGCCCCTGAGGGCCTCCGAGGGCCCCTTATTTTTCCTCAGCCCCTCGTGGTCCCTCAATCTTAATTTTCCTCTGCAGTTTCTGAGACATTACCTCCTTGCCATCATCATCACAAAATTAAAGGTGAGCTTGGTTTATGAAGAGAGGATGTATATTTATTTCAAAAAAATATGCATCACAAAAAATTTTGCAATGTATCCATCAAATTAAAATTCAATAATCAATATTTTTGTTGACAAGAGACCCTTCCACAACATGAACTTCATTCCCTAGAATCAATTTCCCAATTTCTATTTCTTCACCACCTAAAAATCTCAATTTATCTACACCCTTCACTTTCACCATGTACGTTGAACCCGTAAAGACCACTCAATGAAATCAGTTTCATTCCGGAACGATTCCTCTCTGAATTTTATATAGTTCATTAGAAAATTAACTATTCTCTTGTAAGTCACCGCAAACTTCTCACTTCACTCCACGATCGAACGATTCAATTTTCTCGTTTTCATCTTTCACAACAATGATATCGAGTTTGTGACGTCCGTTCGTGATTACACCAAGAATTTCATTTTCATTGTCCTCATTCTTTTGAACGAATTGATCCTCCAGATAACCTTCAATCTCTGAATAATCGACAAGAATTATGTAAAAATCATGTATCATAGTTGAAACATTCCCATTTCAACTTACTGATTGGCCCTTTTCTTAGGTATATCATCAAAATTTATTTCATTGTACATCCCAACATCGTATTCGCCACAGCAGAATATTGTTGAATAATTTCTGAGAACAGTTTCATAATCCAAATTCCCTCTGTTGGAATATTTTTCAAATTTTTGTACGTGAACTTTTTCAAGGATCAATTTCTGTGAAAAAGGCGATGATTATCACGCATACTCAATTAGATATCATAATTAATTTCGCAATATCATTCTCAATTTCATTTCGAGTTAACCATTGTCTATGTACCTTGTTCATTTTTATACTTTCTACGAATTTCCTTATATCGTCATTGAAAATACTGCATTATATCTTACTCCCCTCATGATTACTCAACAGAAATTTGAACACTGTGAATTCACTATCATCTTCCCTTTTTTTGAACTCAGACTTGCCAAATATTTCGTCAACATACGCAACTACAGTTCTGTAAGATCAATGTCGTCATCATCTCTAATCATAGTCATACATATCAGTAAACTGATTCACTAACGTTGTTTTATCTCTAATTTTGACTCTATTCTTCAAATAATTGTTATTTGACAATTTAATTCCTTTAAACTCTTTGAGTGCTGGTTTATCACTACGATCCCGGAAGTTGCTTAAATTGACTGTGAAAATTCGAAAAATATCCACACAAATATCATTGCTTCTTTTCATTTTTATGCAATGAAGTATGATTTGTTAAATGGTCTTCCCTAACGAAATATCCCCCACAATCCTGGCATCTGTGTTCTGGGTCTTCGTGATTGAGCTTGTGCCTGACTAGATTTGATTTAGTTTTGGAGGAGAGTTTCCACGACGAACAAGAGAAATGCTTCTCATTCGAATGAGTCTCCGAATGTTTCTCAAAAAATCTGTATAAAACAATGATTCCACATTTGTGACAGCTTTTGTATCTCTGAATTTTACTCTTGTGTTTCGTCATCAAATGTTCTCTCAAAAAATGTGAATCGATGAATTTCACTCCGCAAAAACCACATTCCACTGTTTCATCGATATGAACAGTCTATTCTCCACTCTCTCTACGAAAAAAAGATCGAGGAACGAATCATTAATTGTACATTTTATATTTTTATATTTCCAATGAATCGAAGTTACTTTTTTGTTCTTACCATCTCTTCAAATTTCAACTCTAGGGCAGTTACGACAAAATTCATCACTGCTGAAAGACATGATTTTCATTCTCTATCGTGTTATACCATGTACAATATTCGCAATTTTCAATTGATAATCTAGATTTAATGTTCCACTCTCTTGAAAGCTTCGATCAATATATCCATTATCAAAACGAAATCCAATGATCCCTGATACTCTCTGTTTCAAAATCAGAGGTACTCCATGCCAAGTCGTGTAAGTTGTTTCCAAGTCAAATTTTCTTTCATGCAATGCTAATATTCCATTCAAACACTCAATTCCTGTGGATTCTTTCAATTCTTTCAAGTATTTTTCATATTCAGTTTCTTCTTCAACTTTTTTTCCAACTGTTCGTTCAAACACCACAACATCACTTGCTCTCTCAGTTCACATACATATACTGTCTTTCCGAACATCGGATTCCACTCCAGCTTTACGAAACTTGAGAACAATATACATGAATTCCATATGATAGATGACGAAAACATCAAACACTTCATTTCAAACAACATTTTCGATCTCATCTGAACCGTCAAAACTATTTTCAATGAACAAATCTTTCGGATCTCTACACCGAGAAAGAGCAACGTAAAGTTGTCCATGAGAGAGAAGCGGCCTCTGTACATAAATACCAACTTTATCGAAACTTTGACCTTGAGACTTATTGATTGTCATTGCGAATGCCAGAACCACAGGAAACTGCTTCCTGTGAACTATGAATGGGAGGGCCACCTGTGGCAAGTGTTACCCTAGATATGAAAACTATTCTCCCCATATTCTCCTCAGTTATGAC
Organism: Eretmocerus hayati; assembly: GCA_029851415.1. Taxonomy (NCBI): domain Eukaryota; kingdom Metazoa; phylum Arthropoda; class Insecta; order Hymenoptera; family Aphelinidae; genus Eretmocerus; species Eretmocerus hayati. Next base: position 86,378,684 of record CM056743.1, read on the forward strand.
TTCCGCTTCAATGTTATGCTTGTACAATTTCCTAATCTTCAACCGAGTCCCATTATACAAACCCTCTGCTAAGCTCAGATTCCGAATCAACATCACGATAGCATTCACTTTCAAATCAAGTTTATGTGGAGGTAAGCCATCTCTAATTTTATTCAGAAATTCGGTTGGATATTTCAGATGGATGTGCTCCTCTGTTCTATCTGCACCTTTGTGAGTCGCATAATCAACGCTGTAGTAAGAGGATGTACGATCATCTAACATTTTCAAGATTCTCTCGTTCAATTTTATGATATTTTCGTCATGAGATGACAGTACAACTCTATTTGTAGAAATATCTTCATTAATGTCTTTGAATATGGTTCTACATACATCATTACTTTACCATTCAGGTCTCACTTTCACTTTATCAATTCTGCCCTCACCTGCATCCAGGAGGAATTTAGAGAAATCGGTATCCCTCGATCTCAGATTCTTAGTTAGCTCCATTACATTAAACAATGGCCATAGTTCTGGAGATTTGATAGTTTCCTCGATTATCGAATGTCTATTGCCATGGGTCAAAACTGACAGGATTTGTCTGAAATCACCGCCTAGAACCACCAACTTTCCACCAAAGGGTGAGTCATTGATAGAAATGTCACGGAGTGTTCTATCGACCACCTCTAGAGCTTTCTTGGGAATCATTGATGCTCCATCCCAGATGATAACATCTGCCTCCCTCAATCTCTTTTCATCAGCATCAGATTCCAAGAAAATACTCTCAATACTCTCTAGATCCAAGGGTAGTCTGAAGTGTCTATGACTCGTCATACCTTGTGGTAGGAGAATCGATCCAATACCTGTTCCCGCCATTGACGAAACATTTTTCTTTCGGGACAGAAAATAATAAATGAGACATCTATACAAGGAAATTTTCCCACAAACTTCAGGACCATCAATGGAATTGACTAGATTTTCATTACTTCGTAATTTTTCAAAAATCTCTGCCTGATCATCATTCAACTGACGAAATATTTCTTTGAATCTCTCTCCACATTCACTCATACTCAATTTGAAATGATCATCATTGGAATCGTTGAAAGGGATGTCTGATGCAGGTAAACTGAAATCCTCGCATTTTCTATCTTCAGAATTCAAGATATCATTTATGTGACTCAAAGCAAGCCGATCACCGTTTTCAACAAAATCTCCCGTGGAAAATTTCTTGAATCGTTCCCAAATTTCATTACCTTGAATTTTCTCAGCAAGGAGAAACCAAGCGAAAAATTTCCTCAATTGATATGGTGAGGTGATCGTACAAGCCTCTTCGAAAATTTCATAGACTTTCTCATCTGTATCTATCAATCCCTGAGCCAGTGCTGTTTCTCTGAAAGACTTGTGAATGATACCATCTACTGTCAACAGACCTTTGTAAGAAGTTGCACCTTTCTTGCGATTCAGAATCAGTTTCAAAAGAAATCTTTCGCTATCTTTCGGAGATACAACAGATATTTTACCAATTGTTTTAAATCTTTGCGACCTCACCTGTCTTACCCATTCCTTAGTCCGTTTATCAAAACTATAATATCTTGGAATGTTGACATATTTCAACTTCCTAGAGGAACTATCTTCTTCATTCAACTCAAACCACGCAAGCAATGGCGTTTTCTACTTCTTCAGTGCTGACTTCTCTTCTCCTTCTTCGAAAACTATTTTTTGCTGATTCTCAAGGTGAATGGGTAACCTTTCGACGCAATGACTCCTCCCTATTAACGGGAATTTTGATAATCCCCAAGCACACTCCATTGGGCTAAAGTATCTACCATCGATGTATTCTCTGATTTCATTGTGAATTTCTGGATTTCTCATTTGATTCTGATCCCTTTTCACTACCAAACAACGGGCTCTGTCATGTCCTTCATGGAGGTATTTGTAGACATACTTAATAATCTGTATAGATGCACAGTACTCAACATTTATGTGACATTTATACTTCTTCAATGAACATTTGTTATACGGCACAACCATTGAATTATCAACAGATAACCCTTTACTCGGTAATTTCGAGATATAGTGATGATTTTCTGATCTATCATCTCTTCTCATATGATTTGGATAACCATCTTTGTTGATAGCGGTATGATTCTGAAATTTTCTTGGATGACGTCTCTTACAAGTTTTAGTTTCAAAATCATAACATGGTGTATTTTGAGAGTGCGGACCGTGTAACATGTGCTGCAGAACTAATTTCCGTAATTCAGGATCATCTGTCGGTATTTCTGCGGAGATATGTCGGTCGATTGCTCCCGGAGTCAGCAGTTTATCTTTTGGATTGAAGGTCACTAATATGTCAGCGTGAGGAAGACCTCTCTTCTGAAATTCAACAACATGGACCTGTGCTATCGCTCTTCCAAACAATTTTCTATCCATTATATCTTTCACGATCTGTTCCAATTTAGTTTTGAATAGCCTCACACCTAAGCCGGATATATCATTCACAGTTGTACCCTTTGGAAACTTCTTGAGAACCCTGATTAACTCATCCCACTTGGGATTACAAGTGACAGTGATAAACAAATCAGGACTGCCTTTTTCCCTCATAATCGCCATTGAATCTTGATAATTCTGTTGCATGTAACGAGGTCCGCCGATGAAGGTTGATGGCAAAATGGATAAGTTACCTAACCTCTCTTTCTTTTCCGAATTCGCAGAAATGTTTGATGCACAGCTCTGTACAGCATCGTACAGTCCTTGATAACATTCAATCCTCAGATCCTTTTGGTGTTTTCGGAAAAATCGCATTCTGTTGCTCTCTACCATAAAATACGCGTGAATGAACTTCTGTTGAGTCAGTCTACCACCATATGAAATTGGCGAGAAACTTCTTGATTTCGGCCTGTAAGCCAATCTATAAGCGTAGTAATCCAACACTGACAATTGTTTCTCATCTGGTGCAGCATCAGGTCTTTTTTTGTATCCTGTGCTCCACCCCAAATCTCCTCGTGGATGAAAAAGTAGAAAAACCATTGGATCCACGCGATGGGATGATTTGTGTAATCGTGTGTGCTGAATCTTCTCTCGATCAGCTCGAGGGTAAATAGATAGATCAAAGTCATGTGGAACCCCTGTATCAGAAACAAGGATGGCTCCGCATTCGGACGTGAGAGGTTTATTATAGGTATGTCTGTGATGTTTATTTTTCCTAATGAAGTAGAGTTCATGGTCAGGGATTTTCTGATTTTTCGTAACTCCGTGTGAATTTTTGTACTGCTTAGCATAGGGATTGTCATCCATCACGTCTGTCAACAGATTCATATGCTTCTTCCTCACGTCCGCGGTCAAGTCAGTCGGGACACAGTTTTGGCAAGAGATTAAAAGCAATGTTCGAATATGCTCGAGACTCCAACGACAATCTCTAGGCACAGATAGATGGAATGTTCCAAATACTCCGAGACGGAAGCAGAACGAATAGCCACATACCACCACAGAACATTATCCCGGAACGTGATCAAACCCCAGAAAGACACACGCAAAATCGAACGGAATCACGTAGACCGAGCAGCGGAAATGATGCGCGGAATAATACACCCGATTTATCACAATACAGATCGGGACACATACCACCACACTATCCAACAGATTTGGGTTACAGTCAAAATTAAAATAATACTTCGTTTAATAGCAACCAAAACCAGTTTTTCACTCATCCCTAATGAGACCACAAAACGCAAACGACCAATACCAGCATTACGATCAGATGAACACGCAGAACATAAATCACTCACACCAGAGACATGACAGGCAGACAGACCCACGGTATACGACTTGGGTCAACACAACCGCACACCAACCGATAGCTAATTCAGAATATAGATGGCTGACGAAAGATGAAGAGGAAGACTTGAACAGAATACCGGAATTCGATGGATCACCATCAACGTTAACAAGCTATAGAAGTAGAGTCAGACGGTTGGTACCCGAAAACCTGTGTGAGGATGACCAAAGATGTATACTAGATCGAATTCAAGACAGACTGGAAGGAAACGCCAGGATGGACTTTTACAATAAATTTGAGGATTTTAGAACAGTAGGAGAATATTTGAACGGGATTTTTGAAAGGTATAGAGTCGTGGAATCCCCGGACAATATAATTTTTGAAATAAGAACCTTGCGCGTGAAACCCAACGAAGAGCCTGAAGATTTGCAGAGGACAATACAAACGTTAGCCGATCAATATGAGATCATGATGAAACTCGCGTTAGACGATGATGAGAGCGTAAGATAGGTTAGAAGGAAAGACGTGGAAAAAGCGGCTAAGGACAGATTTTTTTATCTACTGGACGATGGGATTGGAACGGGAGTAATGATGCAGAAACCGTTAACATTAGGAGAAGCCGGAATATACGCGATTGAGGCGAGCAATAAATATAAACAAAACAAAATGTACGCGAGAACGTCAGATCAAGCAAGCATACTAAGGACGGGGACAGAACCACGGACAAATACACACATGAATCAGCAAACCAATACACAAACACATTCACACACACGAACATACACACAAATACACACAAGAATCCACGACACAACAGCCATAATTATGATCGAAGGTTTAATCAGAATAGACAGAGCACAAACAGATTACTGTGTCGGGTGTGCAATGAAAATGGTCATTTAGTGAGATATTGCCCAAAGAGGGTAGAATGTGCATACTGCAGAAAGGGATTTCACCCAGTGTGGCTATGCTCACGTTTGATGGAGGATTTTGCTACGGAGAAAATATCACGCGAAAAGTTCTCAAAGTTCAGAGGCAACAGGGCAAAGGGAGGAAATGAGAGATCGGATAGCAGCGACAGCAGAAATACCGGAGCGAGAGGTGATAGGTCGGAAAATTCCCAAGATGCAGGACAACCGCAGGGAAACCAAGGTCAAAATGAACAGGGTCGTTTAAACCAATAGACTGCTTGCCGGCAACCTCAGGCGACGAGCAGCTCAAAGAAGTCGAGAGTAGAAAGAAAAATGAGAAGAGAATCGTTTCAATAAGGTGTTTGAAAACGGGAAAATGCCCACCAGTAGTAACAATTTTCAGTGATGGATTAAAATGTACACGCACAAGATTTTATGTAGATTCAGGAGCCGATATATGTATAATCAAAGAGAGCAAAGTTCGCCCTCGAATCCAAATAGACAGAGAAGGAACGGTTTCAATTACGGGCGTGACAAATAGAAAGGTCAAGTCTTTGGGGGAAATAATGATGAGAATGAATGGTTGGGACGCGGAGGTCCATATTGTGCCGAATGAATTTCCTGTAGAAACTGATGGCCTTATAGGTTGGGACTTTCTTACGAAGCACGGAGCAATAGTAGACGCGAGAGGAAAATGTCTACGAATAAATAAATATGGAATCCCCTTTGATTCTGAGGAAAAAATCCATTTGCCAGCAGGGACCACAAGTATTATTCGAGTAAAAGTGAACAATAGTGAGGAAGTTGAATGGGTGCCATTTAACAAATTAGCACCAGGAGTTCTTCTTGGAAATTTTGTAGCAGAAAATCACGATGGTTATACATATGCGGAAATTCCGAATTTGAGTAGCAATGCAATAGAAATTCCCGAGCCGTGTGTTGAAATACTACCTTGCGAAACGATTCTCCCTCATGAAAAATTTGCTAATGAGGTCAGCAAGAAGCGGGAAAGAAACTGCGTAGTCCGCAAAATGGAAATGCGCAGGAAACTAGATTCTGAGTCGGAGCAGCAACCAAAAATTGTGCATACGCGGCAGGAAACTGAGGAAGGCGTTGAGAAATTAATGGAACTTGTAGACGTCGAAGATTTCACACAGGAGGAAATTGCGCATGTACGACGTTTGTTGAGTATCAACCCCTGGAGATTTGCTCTTGATGGAGGACCTTTAACGACAACGAATATTCTCAAACATAAAGTCAAATTAAAAACAGACAAGCCTATCAAATGCAAGAGGTACCGAGTACCGCCTAAAATACAGAAAATCATGCAGGAAGAGATAGATAAATTACTAGATTTAGGCATCATAGAGCACTCCAGGACTGCATACTCAGCGAACTGTTGGATTGTGCCTAAACCTCCTGACAAGAACGGCAACAAACGGTGGCGATTCGTGACAGACTTCCGAAAATGGAACGAACAGACAGTAGGGACTTCCCAACCTATCCCGTCGACGCCGGACATCCTAGAAAAACTCGCGAGCGCAAAATACATCACGGTATGCGATTTGAAATCAGGATTTTTCCAGGTAGCCACGAATTCCTTCAGTCACTCCCTTTTTTGGAGTTAGAATCCCGAAATGCATCAACGAACCCACGTTACACCTTCGTCAGGGTTTCTTTTGTGAGGACCCGAGAGTTCCATAGTAACTTGCACCGAAAGGCTTCTGAAAGGTTCCAGGAAGTTTTTTGGAAAAATTTTGAGCACTTGGCAGTGCAGAGTTTCGTGAAAGGTTTCCGGAAGCTTCCTGAGTTCTTCCATAGTAATTTCCCCCCAAAGGCCCTAAGAGTTCCATTAAACCTTCCACGGGAAGCTTTCTGGAAGGTTTCAGGAAGTTTCTCCCGAAGTTCTAGGACACTTGGCAGTGCAAGGTTCTGTGAAAGGTTTCAGGGAACCTTCCTGAAAGCTTTCTCAAATCTTTCGTCGAAAATTTCACTGCAAGCATGTACACATTTTTCGAACTTCCAACAAAAGGCTTCTGGAAGCTTCCAGAGAGTTTTTCGGAAAGTTTTCGTACACTTGGTAGTGCAAGGTTTCGCGAAAGATTCCAGGTAACCTTTTTGAAAGCTTCCGTCGAAAGTTTCATTGCAAGGATGTCAAAATTCTAATGGTCCTAACGCTGAAAGGCTCCCGAGAGGTTTGAGAAATGTTTCATGGTATGCTCTCCATGGAAAGTCAGGGAAAACGACTGTGAAAGCTTTCAGGAAGCTGTTGGGAAGCTTTCATCAAAATCTCCTCGTGAGAATTCCAGTGAAACCTTTCAGTGCTATCTGAGTATGGAATTGTAGACTAGACCCTTCAGAAATGTGGCAAGCCCCAGAATGAGATCAGATTTCTTCAAATTTTGGACATTCGATCATAGAATTATTAGAAGCTCACTCATTCCATGTATGTGCCTGTTTGGTCGTCCTCGATTTCAATCATAGTGTATGAGGACTTGTACATGTCCCTTTATAATAAGTAACGGATTCGGTCGTGGGCTGGAGACCATTTCCAAAATTTGATGGTTAACCCAAGAGTGGGCGCGCCATACGTCAAAAAGACCGACTTTTTTTTATTTGGACAAGTTAGATATAAAAATTTCCGCCAATCGTTCCAGCAATTAAGATCAACTATGTTAACGTTACTACCAAGCTATTTGAGCGTTTCTGAGGCAATCCGACCGCACCGCAGTTTCTGAGAATTTGATCAAAACAGAGTAGGTCGAAATGACAGTCGCGCGCCTACTAACGTTGGTGCCTCTTTCGGGCCCCTACTTATCAAATAGGATATCAATGAATTCTTCAAAACTGAATGCAAACCACGGAGAAACGTTCTATGTCGTACTTATTGTTACTATTATTCCTTCAACAATAGGAAAAAGGCAATAAGACTGGTTTAGTTTGTTCAAAATGAAGTTTCAATATGCGTACCTCTGGCGTGTGCATCAGAGGTAGTGGAACCGACGGTCATGTTAACACCCATGCCCGTGGGCTAGCTGGGACGATGGTCAAAGCCAGGTACTAGGGATACTAAGAACCATATGGTTCTTAGTATCCCTAGTACCTGGCATATGCCCTGAATAATCGCTCCATGAGTTGGGGGTATGGCCTTCGTCAAGATGGAGACTGAACTGTCCTACTTTGTGACACAAGATCGAGAATCTAGATCTTGGAATTCATCCTGACCCCGTGCATCTAAGAGTAGTTGTATCTCGACTCCGGCATCACTCCACTGCTCATACGCATGGAATTTTACTGTCCTCTCCTACGACAATCCTGCAATCCGATGTCGGAATGTCAGATGATGTGAGAATCCGAATGGGATAACCATCGAGTTGCGGGACAGTTCTATATCGAACGGGAGATGTGAGTGATATTGAGAGGAGGATGTCAGAAGTCATATTGGGAGGCTGTTTTTAGATAGATGAGAGGCAATAGAATATATTACGGGAATCGTTGGATCCACTAACATCCATACTGCGGGTGTGATCTCAATCAACATCTAAGATCTATTACCTGTGAATGGAAGGCATGACTGAAAACTTCGCTGAGTTTCTCTGCATACATCTGCGACCTGCCCGTCTCAGTGGCAAATAAGACCGTGGCTTTAATTCTTCTTGAAAGGGCTCGCCCGAACAACTTTGATGTGAACTTCACGGCTCTGTGGGAATTATTTTCCATGATTCATAGTCAAAGAGTCGTAGAATGCAAGAATCAGGATGCCAATGACATCTCACAGTGGATGAGATCCCAAGAAATAATCATGTAGAATGCGTGGTGCTCGATTTGTGAGTCGGCATCATTGGACTCACTTCTATGTTCGAGTCGGCTTGTGTTTAAGGTCGATTCACCAAAAGATGATCCATTGAAATTTCGATTGTTCAGATGATAATTACTCAGAATAGTGCCAGACTGGAGACGTATGAGACATATAAGAGACCCAAAATTGAACTGGGAACTCTCCCCTTGTCAGAATAGTGTTTCAATGTCTGACCCATCGGAGCAGTAAGGGAGGTTTTGAGATACCAATAGGTTGTAGATCTCAGGAGAGAGCGAGTGACTGAGTGATCACAAGGAACGGAGTCAGTCGACAGATGTTGTACATTTCATTCTTCGATCAATATTGATATATGAGAGTGTGTGGATCCTCGGGAATGATTTCATCCGGTCATATTTCGGGTATTTGGGAAAACCTTAGCTCTCGGACCGCAGAACTATCTATCGAATATGGGATCGAATTTCATCCCATCATAAAAAGTGGACGCTAGCACTACAGGTATGTCGAGATTCGATAGGGGGCTGAGGAGTTTATGAGAATCGATACCGGCACAAGGCTTGGGGTGCGTCCACAAATATGCATAAGAGTCATTTCGGAGCATTCCGGACAGAGCCCTCACCGGAGGGTCTGGAAAAAAGCCCAAAACATTTTTTCCCATTAGTACTGTTAAATAGTACAAAAAATTTTTTCAGATTTTTTTTAACCTAGGGCCCATAAAAGGTCCATTTGAGGCCTCTTTTCAGCCTATTTTGGAAAAATCATAGCTCCGACTAAATTCAATCCCTTTGGACGTACTTTGGCACATTTTCTTCGTGAAGACTAGTTCTTTTGAGAAAAGAATTGGCGCTCGTGATCATTGAGTCAAGCGATTTGTAGGGACTTTTTTCTGTGAGCAGATTTTAGCGATTTTTTGGTCTTCTTCCAAGTGATCTAGCTCCTTCTAGACATGTGATAATCGACTTATACCAGTGGTCATTTTAGAGGTCTTGGAAGAACCTACAATCTGACTACCGGTGAGAGTCAATTATCGTGATTCTTATGGGAGCTATAGCCTATACAAGTTGAGCAGTTTTGTAGAAATGCCAAACTTTGAGCTCGATTTGCAAGATTCGTTTTTTCATTCCCGACCTTGAAGGTATGCAGATACGTTCTTCAATACAAGAAATATCGATATAAACAAGATTATTGCTGGAAAAATCATCTCTTGATTTTTGGAATACGTTCAAAAATACAGTATTTTGACTTTTTGCTTGAAATGCCAACATAGGCATGGCAAGGGCTTCACCGAGATCCGAGACTCGTATCGATCTCGAATCGAGATCTCGACGAGACTCGAGGAAAATCGCTCCCCCCGAGATTTTGATCGAGATCAATACGAGACGAGATCAGGTATTCCAAATTCGAGCAAGACGATATGGAGGTTGGCGAGACGAGAAAAATCCTCGTAATCTCGTGATTCCCGAATTTTAATCAGTCATGATTGTAATAAATCATCAATGATAGTTTGTATTGATTCTCATTGAACCTTGTGTGCCTTGGAAAGTGTCCGCTATTGCGAGGTGTCCGCTATTCCAAGGGAACATTTGCTCTGGATAAACATACGAAGTCAATACTCGTGAAAATGCAAGAGCTGTGTTAATCACTGACAATGAGAATCGCTGTATTAATTTTAATGTTTGAGAATAATTCGGATTTTGGACGGAGAATGGGTGTCCGCTATCGCAAGGTAAAATTCCACAGAATGGAAACTTTGTGCCAGTAAGAATCGTCCGCTATTGCGGGGTGTTTGCTATTGCGAGGGTCCGCTATTTCAAGGTGTCCGCTATTCAAGGATCTACTGTATTGCTTTGCTCCATTTCGATTTCCTGCCTGACATTCTTGTTTTTGCAGCCGATCTTGATCCTCCCGCTCGACAACAGTTCCAACAAAACTTGAGCTAACCGATATTGGATACTTAAGAAATTGATCATGTCAACGCGGGAACGCTTGGCGCGCGCTATTCCAATGAAGGCTGTTTCTATTCGAAATGGGTACATTATTTCATCACGAAATGGTGAAGTTTGGAAATTCTCATTCTTCCCATTTGACGAGATCTCGTCTCGATTTCGAGACGAGAATCGAAGCGAGACGATACAGTAGCCTGAAACTCTCAACCGAGACCGATACAAGACGAGATCATGGACTTGAAAATCGAGACGATTCGAGATAAAGTGAATTTCTCTCATTTTTCGATCTCGTGAAGCCCTAGGCATGGCTCGTGTATGCTCCCATCTGAGTTATTGTGCACCAATCTGGGTGGAATCTCTCCCCAAAGTACCTCCAAATATGTGTAAGAACTTCCAGAGGCGAGCCTCGAGCCAGAAGCGAGCTGGAGGTTCAAATCATCAGGTCCAAGATTAGCATTATTCCGTCTATTTTGGGACAGGCGAGCGGGAGCTCGATTACCCGTGTACCTGCTCACAAATGAGACGAGTGACTACAATAGGGGTACAAAAAAGTTTTTTCGACTCAAAATGGATATGTGAGAGCGATCCCGGGGTCAATTTGTGCCTAGGATATCATTCAATCCTCAAACGGCGTTAAACTCCGTAAAAACAGGTTTTGCTCCTCTACTGCAGAATGACGATGATTCGGGGCTTCATTGACCCCGGAATCGTGTTTAGATGGTCATTTCGAGATGGAAGAACATGCATGTATCCCTATTATAGCCACTCGTCTCGTTTGTAGGCAGGAACACAGGGAATCAAGCCCTCGCTCGCCTGCCTCAAAATATATGAAATAATGTCCATTTTGAACCTGATGGTTTAAGCCTCCAGCTCGCTTCTGGCTTGAGGCTCGCCTCTGGAAGTTCTTACACATATTTTGGGGTACTTCGAGAAGAGATTCCATCCAGATTAGTGCACGATAAGTCAGATGGAAGCATAAGCGAGCCATGCCTATGTTGGCATTATAAGTAAAAAGTCAAAATACTGTATTTTTGAATGTATGCCAAAAATCAGGAGATGATTTCTTTACCAGCATTCTTGTTTATATTGATAGTTCTTGTATTGAGGAACGTATTTGCATAGTTTTGAAGTCGGAGATGGGAAAACGATTTAGGCAAGTTGAGCTCAAAGTTTGGCATTTTTACAAATCTGCTCAACTTGTATCGGCTATAGCCCCCATAAGAATTACGATAATTGACGTTCACCGGTGATCAAATTGTAGGTTTTCTCGCGTTGGGAGAAGAGGTAATTTTCCATGGATCTTTGTGGACTTCTTTAATTCAATACCACTTGTTTCACTGAATAATATTCATTCACTACTTTCTCGAGTTCCACGCTCCCTCATATGTCTTTCTTTCACAACGTTCTTATCCGATCTGCCGCACTTGGCGCAGCGCTTCTCCTTCGCACTTTTCCATATCCATCATCTCGTGGCGCCATCGCCAAAGTCGGTATAGCAGTTCCCTTACACAACTAATCAATAGCTTCTGCTAATGTCAGTGTCCCAGCTGAATGTCCACATATCTCAACTTGCCTCCCTACATTCATGCTGTTACAGCTGACTTACAATCATTTCTGAGTTACTCTATTTCACACTCAATAAATTCCTGAATTTCTCAAACTTGATTCTCCCAAGTGCTTCAGTAAAAATGTCAGCTATGTTATTTTCTGAATTCATCTCCTTCATTCCAATTATGCCATCCATGTATGCTCCATTCACAGAGTGATAGTGAAGTTCTATGTAATTAGAATTCTCAGTGTAGTTACCAACTTTAGCTATACTTGTAGCAGCCGAATCATCTTCATATACCTTAACTGGTTCATCATTATTGCAATCAAACATTCTCAAAATTCCCTTCACAAGTTCGATCTCACTAATTGCTTCTGATGAGTAACTATTCAGCATAAGTAGAAGCTTTTGTAAGACTCCCTCGTTTCCTGGATTTCCAATAAACGACGTTACTATGAAATCTTGAAGCGTAACCAGTAGTAGACCTTCTGTCTGTCGAGTCACCTGCCAATCAGCATCTACATAATAATTCAAAACTCCACAACTCTCTATTCTGGTGAATGTCAGCTTCAGGTCTTTTGTACTATAGAAATATTTTGAAACTCTCAATGCATACTTGAAGTGTGTCTCATCACAACGATTTTGGAATCTACTCGAATAGTTCACACTATAGCTTATATCTGGTCTAGTTTCAGCACTCACGTATGCCAAAGCACCTATCAAATTCCTGTACCCAATATTATTCACATAACCAGCTTTGTGTAATCTGAGATTTTCTTCCATCGTTGTTTCATATGTCTTAGCATCCTGGATTCTGTATTTCCTACCAATAGATTCAATGTAACTTTCCTGATCCGAATTCATCCTTCCTGATTCTATGTCATACTCAATATTGATTCCCAAATAACTCTTTACTTGACCCAAATCTCTCATTTTAAACTTTTCACTCAACAGGTTCTTGACTCTATTGATTTTACTCTTGTTCTTACAGCAAATAAGCAGATCATCTACAAAGATTATTAAATGGATTGTCACATCTTCCAAAATCGAATAATACAAACAGAAATCATATTTACTCTTCTGGATTCCTAGTTCTTGTAAAAACTCATCAAAACAATCATACCATTCCCTAGGACTTTCTTTCAATCCATGGAGTGCTTTTATAAGCTCACAAACTCTGTTTGTACCATCTTGGTAACCCTTCGGTTACTTGATATACACCTTTGAAGTAACTCTACCATTTAGGAAAGCTGTCTCTACATCCATTCGTTCAACATAAAATCCATTCTGACAACAATGAGATAATAAGATTTTCAAAGTCATAATTTTTGCTACCGGTGGATAAATATCTTCAATCATCTCATTTTGGTGGTACCCTGGAACAACTAACCTTGCTTTGTAATCATTTCCTGGTTTCTTCGTGAATATCCGTTCAACATCTGGAGCTTTTGCCTCCTCTGGCAATTCAACATATTCATAAGTTCCATTCTTTTTCAAACAAGACATTCCTTTATCTGTTGCCTCTTTCCAAGATTCAGCTCCAGAACAACTCATCGCCTCCTCAAAATTTACTGGCACATCAGCGCTAAAATAATTCACATGGATTAAATGATTATATTCAAAATTCTCATCTGAATTTGGCTTTCTTTGCCTGGTTGATCTCCTCAACTCTTGAACATCATTAGCTGATCTGTTATCGTTTTTGTTTCCATTTTCACCTCAACAATAATCATCATGATTTTCAGAATCTGAGTAAGCCTCATCTTCTGATTCATTCAAACCAATGCAAATAGTATCTCTTCAAATAATGTCAGTATGGGCAGCGATTCTGATTCGGCTATCAATCAAAACATTGTATCCAACATTAGTGTACCCAATTAAAATTCTTAATCCAGCCTTCTGGTCCCATTTGGGAACTCTTTTTGCTTCTGGTATTCTAACAAAAACTTTATTCCCATACATTCTTGAATGTTCCACATTTGGCTTCACACCAAACATAATCTCAATAGGTGTTTTCTTTCCAAGAGTGTTTGCCAACGTTCCATTTTTAAGGTATGCTGTTGTCAGAATCACTTCAAGCCAATATTTTCTCTCGAGTTTTGCTCCTTCTAATAAACATCTCGCCATTTCCATGATAGTTCTATTATATCACTTAGCAGTCCCATTTATTCCATGAACATAAGGTGGACATTTGTCTATCACTATACCTTTAGTTTTTGTAAAATCATAGATTCTTTCATTCGAATACTCTTACCCATTGTCACACCTCGAAGTTTTCATCTTTTCATCTGTTAAATCTTCTACCTCATTCACAAAGGTCACAAAACAGTCAGAAACTTCATCTTCAGTCTTGATAACATAGACTCTGGCTATTCTTACTGTAGTCATCAATGAAACTCACAAAGTATTTCTCACCATTTATACCAATAGTTGTATGAGGCCCATCCACATCTGAATGCACAATCTCTCAAATTTCTCTAGCTCTAGTTCTGTTATCCAGAAAAGGAGTGTTACACTGTAAAAAATCCGGGAGGAATTGGCGCGCACCCGTTAATTCACAAACCACGCTCAGCGCAGTATTCTCACCTCGCTGGGCGATTTGATACCACAAACCTGTGCCCGTTAACCCCGCTTAGAGATGTAAAGGAACGGGCGCGCGTTATTTCGCGGCGCCCAGCAATGGAAATAATAGGACACTTGCCGAGTGATGTGAATTCCAACGCAATGGGATTTAAACTTGCGCGAATGACATTCACAATCCACCGTGAATCTGCACCTCTGGACCGAGTGTACTCAATCGCACAGTTCGTTTGTGATGAATTTACATCTGGAACGAGATCGACAGTCAAGTGCCACGATCAGATGACAAAGTGGACGCGAGAGCAGCCGCAAATGAGATATATTTTGATCAAATAATCACTTTAGCGATTGTCGAATCCACGGAGCGAAATTCCGTGATCATCCTGCACTCAGCAAAATCAATCATGAGTATTGAGTATCATTAGCTCCCGAAAGAATCTGTCCCATGACTGAACTAACCTCAAATTCGGGTGCATGTTCATCGGCACGATTCAGATTGAGTCTATTTTCTCTATCAAATAAGTGTCTCAATCTTTCTCAGATGGCGAAATATATTCTTTGAATATATACTCCTGCTTTATGTCCATTCACGGCACAAGTTGACGATCGCGATAAAATTATTCCAACTTGTAGCGGATATTATTCGTGAAGTCACTTCCAAATACACATTGATGGGTATGTTACTCATATATTTTTCCATTTCACGCATGGATCAACCTCATATTCCTCTCAATATCAATCACTGATTTGATTCCTTCACACTGAGAATCTCTAATAACAATTTTGAGGTTTTCTTGTTAATTCCGGCCTCGACGTGTGCGGTGTGCAGTTACCATGTTAGGCGCGTTAGAGACACAGACCGGCTGTAAATCGACACAGGCTCGCGATTTTCAGCGCTGCTCGGAAAATCACAATCCCGCCGGTGGAATCACATCGCTCAGCGAAAATCGGATTATTTCCAGTGCTCAGCGAGGTGAAATCCACCAGGATTCTTCCCAGTGTATGCTCCTTGTTTTCGAAACTAGTTATGCACTTCAAGAAATCTGCTTCCAGATTTCCTACTTTTGCTTCAAGTAATTTATTCCTGCTCAAAATATTCAAGTATTTGTGATTTACATGGCCAAGGATCCCATGCCTCCTTTCTCCATCAGTCATTGTACTCACTGTTTTTGCTTGAAATTCTTCCTCCATGAAGAAATTATTCATCTTGTGAAGCCTATTTTCTTCCCATGCGATCGCTATTGATTTTCTTCCTCTATTATGAATCTTTGAATCATTCCCTGATGGAACTATTTTGTTATAAATGGTTGAATCTCAATTGATCGGCTTTTGCCAGTAGCATTGTGTCAATAAATTTCGCTGACTCATGTCATAGATTGAGTTAAATTACTTCAACTCGAACTATGCACCTCCAAGCCTCGTATGGTTGCGAGGTTAACTTGGAGGATTTTGATGGGAAGTGTAAGGGTGAGAAGAGACATATGGAAAAAAATTTCGACTCTACGCTACATTACAGTGCGTTTCGCCATTCCTCGCTAGATCTGGCTTGTCAAGGGGACAGACGATCTGCCAAGGTTAATCCCCGACGCACTTGGCCTAAGTGTCCGAACGTCGAGCTCTTGAACGGCTTTATATATGAAAGTCTTACGTGCGCGAACGCTTGCGAGAAAGGTGATTTCAACCCGCCATTTTGTTGTGATCTGTTATTTTGGCGTAACTTATCAAATTTCTGTCTAACTCTTTGACAAAATATACACCAGTCATTCTGATCAAAACTAACTCATTGTATACTGGGAATCTACTTAGGACTGTTCCTACTTTTGTGGCTCTCAAAAATTTTCCATCAGCAACTTTTACTGTTACTGGCTCTAGCAAATTTTCGAAATCGTAAAAATGTTCCTCATTATTAATTTCGTGATCGGTGCAACCACTGTCCAAAAGCCAATCATTTCTTTGAGCTAACTCATTTTCAGAATCTGCCTCTACACTATAAGTCGATACTTGCGCGTTTACTTGCACTTCCACATTGAACGTATTGAGGCCCATATACTGTTGCTGTTGCTGCTGCTGATGTTGATTCGGAGTATCTCCTCCTCCACCACAATGGTGATTGTAATATCCATAAGGGTAATTGTAATATCCAAGAGGGTGAGTGTAATATCCATTGTAATATCCATTCATGTTTCCTCTGGGTGCGCTTCTTCCTCTAAGAATGGAGTTCTGCGAATTCTTGTTTCCGCAATCTCTTGCTATGTGACCGAGCTTGCTACAAGTGAAGCAAGTTTGCACTCTTTTTACTGTTGTATTATATGCGCTCGCTTTTGTGCCCGCGCTTTCTTCACTCGATTTCAATAAATTATCCATTTGAATCTCACTTTTCACGTACTCTGCTGTAAGTTTTTTCTCTAGCAATACATTAATCAGATCACCAATATGACTGTAATTTCCCGGCAATGTTCTCAAAAGATAATTCACTTTTCCTTTTCCATTTTCTTGTGCCCTAGCAGTTTTTAATCCATCAATCATTCTCTCAAAATCACTGAAAAATTCTTCACACTTCTCGTAGTCTTTCGAACGTAACTTTTCTATTCGATTTCTTGAGACAATTTGGAGCGCCGTTGATTTGGTCAAATATAATTCATCAATTTTTTTTATGATATCGTAGGCCGTTTCGAATTCACTCACAAACTCCAATCGCTTATAATTTATCTCACTGTAGAGTTCACTATTACGACCCAAGGAAGTAAAGGGCCCAGGAATGTTTCACGAGGACAGCCTCCCCTCGAGCAGAGCTGCTACCACTCTGTCTTTGAAATTGGGGGACAGAGACCCGTGCAGTGGAGACTGGACATCCCGAGGTTAGATCGTTCTGGGGTTATTCTTCTACAGGAATCTTACTTCGGTTCGGCTCTTTTGCTTTCACCTGCATGCAACGTTTGACGCCGAGATATGTCTCTTGAATGCTGACAATATGAATTGGGTTGGAAATCACGACTCGGGGTTATAGATTGAGCACCCAAGCTTTATTATATGCAATTCCGAGTGTGTGAGTGTAATAATGTGAATACAGGTCCAGGATGATGAACAGTGTCTGGGCCCGAAAGAGAAAAACCGCGAAAAAGGTGAAGAACGGCCCACTCGATCATATTAGAGAGGAATGCGTTTACCTGGCTATAACAACGGGGTCCCATGCCGGTTTGCGGTATGGACTGGTATCTGGCCGGAAGATCTTGTTTCGAGCACGTGCGTCTTTCTCTCTCTCTCTCTCTCTCTCTTGTATGTACAGTGGATTAGGCTCGCTTTCGCTATTTCGCTATATTGTCTTGCTTTTTGGGATGGTCAGCCGTCGTTGGTGATTTTGAATGAGATCTTCGAGGCTTTAGATATCGTGTCACGCACTGGGTGGAACTTGGTTCTTTGCCGTTTTGGTTGATTCGATGAGATGAAATTTTGCGGGTCACTGAGCTCGCAATTTGCGACGCTACTGACACTTTGTCTGGTCTACCGGCTACCCTGCTGCAAAAGTTCGATTGGATTCGATTGAAATACATCCAATCGTTCTGAATCTAGGATCTTATGATGAATTTGAAACATGATTTTCAGGATTGAGGAAGATTGGAGTTCAATAACGATCAATGATGTTGATCATGATTCGAACAGTATCGACCAATCTTCACCAATGTAGACTTTTCGCATTGAAAGTGAGATTGCCGATCAATCTCGATACTTACTGTCAGTACTTGATGTTCCATATGTTCAGAAGTCGATGTTCTATCTGTATGAATGCTGATTCCCTTGATAGAATATCGTGATTCCAATCTGTGTCAATGCCATTAAAAAGCATTGACATGCTATGAGTCCTATCTACTTCAATCGATTCCAATACTGTTTTTTAGTAATGGAAACATCGAGATCTCAATCCGCCTCAATCGACCTCAATACTGAATGGAAGCATTGGAGACCTCAAACCCTATTCATCTGAATCGATTTGAATGCTGCATATCATTATTGGGATTCCAAAATCCTATCCTCCCCAATCGATTGCAATACTGTTTCCCAGTATTGGAAACATCGAGATCTCAATCCGCCTCAATCGACCTCAATACTGACTTTCAGTCATTGTTACAAACCAACGTCTTACATATACATCACTCATATCACAGCTAAGGTTTCAATACAATCCAATACTTATTCTCATCATGATCGCATTAGAATATCATCGCATTACATAAGTAACCGCTATTTGGAGGTTCTGTCACTCAACAGTCTTATATAAGAACAGGAGAGATGGTTCGTCGCTTGCGAGAGAGCAATCCCATGATATTTGGATGCAAACTGAGATGGTCATCGAAACGCCACCTAGCGTCAGCCACTCGAATTCTATCAGCCTCAATCGATTCCAATACTAATTTTCAGGAATGGGAATTTCAATAAGTCACACTACGTCAATCGGTCTCAATACTGATTATGATCATTGACGAGTTTATTCATCGTCCTCAATCGATTTAAATGCTGAATATCATTTTCTACTATTGGGAACATCGGGATCTCAACCCACTTTAATCGATCTCAATACTAACTTTGAGTATTCTAGCCCTTATATCCTAATAACCTGAATCGATTTCAGTACCGTCTCTCAGTATTAGGGAGAACGCTATCTCAATCGACTTCAGTCGATCTCAATACTGGAAATGAGGATTAGAAACCTTATATGCTATCTACTTGAATCGATTTGGATGCTGGATATCAGTATTGAGGACTTGGAATCCTATCTGCCCCAGCCGACTCCAATACTGTTTTTCAGAATTAGAAACATCGAGATCTGGATCAACCTCAACCGATTTCAATACTGATTTCGAGCATTGCAGACCTTATATGATATTTACCTGGATCGAATTGAATGCTGAATATCAATATGGAGGACTTGGGATCCTATTCGCCCCAATCGATTCCAGTACTGTATTTCAGTATTGGGAATATCGGGATCTCAATACGCTTAAATCGATCTCAATACTGATGTTCAGCATTGCAGACCTTATATGACATTCACCTAAATCGAATTGAATGCTGAAAATCAGTATTGAGGACTCGAAATCCGATCTGCCCCAATCGATTTCAGTACCGTTTTCCAGTATTGGGAACATCGAGATCTCAACCAACTTTAATGGATCTCAATACTGACTGTGAGTATCGTAGCCCTTATATCCTAATAACCTGAATCGATTCCAGTACTGTCTCTCAGTATTGGGTAGATCGCTATCTCAATCCATTTCAATCGATCTCAATACTGAGAGTAAGTATTAGAAACCTTATATCTTATCTACTTGGATCAATTTGAATGCTGAAAATCAGTATCGGAGAATTGGAATCCTATTTACCCAAATCGATTCCAGTACTGTTCTTCAGTATTGGTTACATCGACATCTTGATCAGCCTCGAGCGATCTCAATACTGATTTTCAGCATCGGAAACCTTATAAACTATTCACCTGAATCGGAATGAATGCTGGATATCAGTATTGAGGACTTGGAATCCTATCTGCCCCAATCGATTGCAGACCTGTTCTCCAGTATTGGATACATCGGGTTCTCAATCCGCTTCAATCGATCTCAATACTGCTTTTCAGCATTAAAGACCTTATACAATATTCATCTGGGTAGGACTGAATGCTGAATATCAGTATTGAGGACTTGGGATCCTATCCGCCCCAATCGATTCCAGTACGGCATTTCAGTATTGGGGATATCGGGATCTCAATACGCTTCAATCGATCTCAATACAGATGTTCAGCATTGCAGACCTTATATGACATTTACCTGAATCGAATCGGATGCTAAATATCAGTATTGAGGGCTTGGAATCCTATCTGCCCCAATCGATTCCAGTACTGTTTTTCAGAATTGGGAACATCGAGATCTGGATCAGCTCCAATCGATTCCGATACTGATCTTCCGCATCGCAGACCTTTAATGATATTTACCTGGATCGAATTGAATGCTGAATATCAATATCGAGGACTCGGGATCCTATTCGCCCCAATCGATTCTAGTACTGTCTCTCAGTATTGGGTGGATCGCTATCTCAATCCACTTCAATCGATCTCAGTACTGGAAAACAGCATTAGAAACCTCATATCCTATCTCCTTGGATCGATTTGGATGCTAAATATCAGTATTGAGGACTCGAAAACCTATCTGCCCCAATCGATTTCAGTACCGTTTTCCAGTATTGGGAACATCGAGATCTCAACCAACTTTGATCGATCTCAATACTGACTGTGAGTATCGTAGCCCTCATATCCTAATAACCTGAATCGATTCCAGTACTGTCTCTCAGTATTGGGTAGATCGCTAACTCAATCCACTTCAATCGATCTCAATACTAGAAGGAAGCATTAGAAACCTTATATCCTATCTACTTGGATCGATTTGAATGCTGGAATCAGTATCGGAGGATTGTAATCCCATTTGCCCAAATCGATTCCAGTACTGTTTTTCAGAATTGGAGACATCGAGATCTGGATCAGCTCCAATCGATTCCAATATTGATCTTCAGCATTGCAGGCCTTTTATGATATCCACCCGGATCGAATTGAATGCTGAATATCAGTATTGAGGACTTGGAATCCTATCCGCCCCAATCGATCGCAGATCTGTTTCCCAGTATTGGAAACATCGGGTTCTCAATCTGCTTCAATCGATCTCAATACACTTTTCAGCATTGAAGACCTTATACCATATCTATCTGGGTAGGACTGAATGCTGAATATCAGTATTGAGTACTTGGAATCCTATCTGCTCCAATCGATTCCAGTACTGTTTTTCAGAATTGGAAACATCGAGATCTGGATCAGCTTCAATCGATTCCGATACTGATCTTCAGCATTGCAGACCTTTGATGATATTCACCTGAATCGGATCGAATGCTGAATATTAGTATTGAGGACTTGGTATCCTATCTGCCCCAATCAATTCCAGTACTGTTTTTCAGAATTGGATACATCGAGATCTGGATCAGCTCCAATCGATTCCAATATTGATCTTCAGCATTGCAGACCTTTTATGATATTCACCTGGATCGAATTGAATGCTGGATATCAGTATTGAGGACTTGGAATCCTATCCGCCCCAATCGATTGCAGATCTGTTCCCCAGTATTGGAAACATCGGGTTCTCAATCCGCTTCAATCGATCTCAATACTGCTTCTCAGCATTAAAGACCTTATATCATATTCATCTGTGTAGGATTGGATGCTGGATATCAGTATTGAGGATTTGGAATCCTATCCGTCCCAATCGATTCCAGTACTGTTTTTCGGGATTGTGAACATCGAGATCTCAATCAGCCTTTATCGATTTCAACACTGATTCCGAGCATTGTAGACCTCATATCATATTTACCTGGATCGAATTGAATGCTTAATATCAATACTGAAGACTTGGAATCCTATCTGCCTCAGTCGATTCCAATACTGTTTTCCAGTATTGGAATCCCCGAGATCTCAATCCGCTTCAATCGGTCTCAATACTAATTTTCAGCATTGCAGACCTCATAACCCATTCACCTGACCAATAGCGAAGCTCATCTCCAGGCCGTTCCAATTCTGCTCTGCAGTATTCAATTTGATTCACATATATGAAGTCAGGAAGAGTTCAATACCGATTGTGTAGATTGAGAGGGATAGAATAACCATGCACTCACGATTTCAATTCGATTCTGTAGTATTCATCTCGATTGGTCAGTGACGCAGAGAGTGATTGGGTCATCATTGAAATCGATTGACGCAGTCAATTCAATGCTGCTTGGCATGATTCAGACCGATAGCGAAACTCATCTTCAGGCCGTACCAATGCTCCGCAGCAGTATTGAATCCGATCCAAATATATGGACCTAGAGAAAATCAATACTGATTTAGAGTATTAAGGAGAATAGAAGAACCATGCACACAGAATTGGTCAATCTTGCAATGAGTGATCGAGTCATCATTGGAATCGACTGACGCAGTCGACTCAATAATGCCTGGCAGGATTGAAACCGATAGCGAAACTCATCTTCAGGCCGTTCCAATCCTGCTCATTAGTATTGGATTCGATCCACCTATAGGAGAACTAGACGAGTTCAATACTGATTACAAGTATCGAGGATGATAGACATCATGCTCCCACGATTTGAATTCCATCCTATAGTATCCAGCTCGATTGATCGATGACGCAACGAGTGATTGGGTTATCATTGCAATTGATTCACACCTTCAGTTCAATGCTACCTCGTAGGATTTATGATCGATAGCAAAACTCATCTTCAGGCCGTTCCCATACTGCTCAGCAGTATTTAGTTCGATTCGAATACATGAACTTCAGAGGAGTTCAATACTGATTGTGAGTATTGAGAGGGATAGGATAACAATGCAAGCACGATTCCATTTTGATTCTGTAGTATTCATCTCGATTAGTCAATGCCGCAGAGAGTGATTGGGGCATCATTGAAATCGATAGACGCGGTCGATTCAATGCTGCCCGGCAGGATTCAGACCTATAGCGAAACTTATCCTCAGTTCATACCAATCCTGTTCAGCAGTATTGGATCCGATTCAACTATAGGAGAACTATACGAGTTCAATACCGATTGTAAGTATTGCGGATGAAAGAGATCATGCTTCCACGATCTGTATTTCATACTATAGTATTCAGCTCGATTGGTCAATCGCGCAATGAGTGATTGGGTCATCATCGAAATCGATCGACGCAGACGACACGATGCTGCCTGGCAGGATCCAGACCGATAGCAGAACTCATCTTCAGGCCATTTCAGTACTGCTCAGCAGTATTTAGTTCGATTCGAATACATGAAATTCAGAGGAGTTCAATACTGATTGTGAGTATTGAGAGGGATAGGATAACAATGCAGGCACGATTCCATCTCGATTCTGTAGTATTCATCTCGATTAGTCAATGACGCAAAGAGTGATTGGGTCATCCTTGAAATCGATAAACGCGGTCGACTCAATGCTGCCCGGCAGGATTCAACCCGATAGCGGAACGTATCCTCAGAGCGTACCAATCCTGCTCAGCAGTATTGAATTAGATTCAAATACATGAAACTCAGATGACTTCAATACCGATTGTAAGTATTGAGGAGGGAAGAGACCATGCTTCCACGATCTGCATTTTATCCTATAGTATTCAGCTCGATTGGTCGATCACGCATTGAGCGATTGGGCCATCATTGAATTCGATTCACACCGTCAATTCAATGCTGGCTGGCAGGATCCAGACCGATAGCAAAACTCATCTTGAGGCCGTTCCAATTCTGCTCAGCAGTGTCGGATTCGATTGAAATATATAAAATCTAGAGGAGTTGAATACTGACTGTGAGTATTGGGTAGGATAGAATAACCATGCTCACAGGATTCGAATCCGATTCTGTAGTATTCATCTCCATTGATCAATCACGCAATGAGTGATTCAGTCGTCATTGAAATCGACTGACGCAGTCAACCCAATGCTGCTCGGCAGGGTTCAAACCGATAGCGAAACTCATCTTCAACCGTTTCAATCCTGCTCAGCAGTATTTAATTCGATTCAAATATATGGAATCCAGAGGAGTACAATACCGATTGTAAGTATTGAGGAGGATAGAGACCATGCTTCCTCGATCTGCATTCTATCCTATAGTATTCAGCTCGATTGGTCAGTCACGCATTGAGTGATTGGGTCATGATTGGAATCGATTGACGCAGTCGACTGAATGCTGGCTGGCAGGATTCAGACCGATATCGAAACTCATCTTCAGGCCGTTCCAATCCTGCTCAGCAGTATTGGATCCGATCCAACTATAGGCGAACTAGACGAGTTCAATACTGATTACAAGTATCGAGGATGATAGACATCATGCTCCCACGATTTGAATTCCAACATATAGTATTCAGCTCGATTGGTCGATGGCGCAACGAGTGATTGGGTTATCATTGGAATCGATTCACACCGTCAATTCAATGCTGACTGGCAGGATCCAGATCGAAAGCGAAACTCACCTCCAGGCCGTTCCAATTCTGCTCAGCAGTGTCGAATTCGATTGAAATATATGGAATCTAGAGGAGTTGAATACTGACTGTGAGTATTGGGTAGGATAGAATAACCATGCTCACAAGAATCCAATCCGATTCTGTAGTCTTCATCTCCATCGATCAATCACGCAATGAGTGATTCAGTCATCATTGAAATCGACAGACGCAGTCAACCCAATGCTGCCCGGCAGGATTCAAACCGATAGCGAAACTAATCTTCAGGCCGTTCCAATCCTGCTCATTAGTATTGGATCCGATTCACCTATAGGAGAACTAGA
This sequence comes from Eretmocerus hayati, assembly GCA_029851415.1. Lineage (NCBI taxonomy): Eukaryota > Metazoa > Arthropoda > Insecta > Hymenoptera > Aphelinidae > Eretmocerus > Eretmocerus hayati. Next base: position 86,403,585 of record CM056743.1, read on the forward strand.
CGAGTTCAATACTGATTACAAGTATCGAGGATGATAGACATCATGCTCCCACGATTTGAATTCCATCCTATAGTATCCAGCTCGATTGATCGATGACGCAACGAGTGATTGAGTTATCATTGAAATCGATTCACACCTTCAGTTCAATGCTACCTGGTAGGATTCAGATAGAAAGCATAACTCATCTCCGGGCCGTTCCAATCCTGCTTAGCAGTATTGGATCCGATTCAACTAGAGGAGGACTAGACGAGTTCAATACTGATTACAAGTATCGAGGATGATAGACATCATGCTCCTACGATTCGAATTCCATCGTATAGTATTCAGCTCGATTGGTCAATGACGCAATGAGTGATTGGGCCATCATTGAGATCGATTGACGCAGTTGACTCAATGCTCCCCGGCTGGATTCAAACCTATAGCGAAACTTATCCTCAGAGCGCACCAATCCTGCTCAGAAGTATTGAATTCGATCCAAATACATGAAATTTAGAGGAGATCAATACTGATTGTAAGTATTGAGGAGGATAGAGACCACGCTTCCACGATCTGCATTCAATCCTATAGTATTCAGCTCGATTCGTCAATCACGCAATGAGTGATTGGGCCATCATTGGAAACGATGGACGCAGTCGACTCAATGCTGGCTGGCAGGATCGAGACCGATAGCAAAACTCATCTTCAGGCCATTCCAATACTGCTCAGCAGTATTAAGTTCGATTCGAATACCTGAAATTCAGAGGAGTTCATTACTGATTCTGAGTATTGAGAGGAGGGATCGAATAACAATGCAGGCACGATTCCATTTCGATTTTGTAGTATTCATCTCGATCAGTCAATGACGCAAAGAGTATTGGGTCATCCTTGAAATCGATAAACGCGGTCGATTTGATGCTGCCCGGCAGGATCCAGACCTATAGCGAAACTTATCTTCAGTTCATATCAATCCTGGTCAGCAGTATTGGATCCGATTCAACTATAGGAGAACTATACGAGTTAAGTACTGATCACAAGTATCGAGGAGGATAGAGACCATGCTCCCACGATTTGAATTCCATCCTATAGTATTCAACTCGTTCGGTCAATCACGTAATGAGTGATTGGGCCATCATTGGAATCGATGGACGCAGTCGACTCAATGCTGGCTGGCAGGATCGAGACCGATAGCAAAACTCATCTTCAGGCCGTTCCAATACTGCTCAGCAGTATTTAGTTCGATTCGAATACCTGAAATTCAGAGGAGTTCATTACTGATTCTGAGTATTGAGAGGGATAGAATAACCATGCAGCCACGATTCCAATTCGATTCTGTAGTATCCATCTTGATTAGTCAATGACGCAAAGAGTGATTGGGTCGTCATTGGAATCGATTGACGGAGTTGACTCAATGCTGCTTGGCAGGATCCAGCCCGATAGCGAAACTCATCCTCAGTCCATACCAATCCTGCTCAGCAGTATTGAATCCGATTCATCTATAGGAGAGCTAGACAAGTTCAATACTGATCGTAAGTATCGAGGACGATAGAGACCGTGCTCCCACGAGTTGGATTCCATCCTATAGTATCCAGCTCGGTTGGTCAATGATGCAACGAGTGATTGGGTTATCATTGGAATCGATTCACGCCCTTCAGTTTAATGCTACCCGGTAGGATTCAGACCGACAGTAAAACTCATCTTCAGGTTGGTCCAATACTGCTCAGCAGTATTGAATTGGATTGAGATATATAACATCTAGAAGAGTTGGATACTGATTGTGACTATTGAGAAGGATAGAATAACTCTGCACCCGCGATTTCATTGCAAACTTGTAGTATTCATCTCGGTTGGTCAATCATGCAATGATTGATTGGGTCATCATTGGAATCGATTAACACAGTCGACTTAATGTTGACCGGCAGGATTCAGACCGATAGCGTAACTTATTCTCAGAGCGTAACAATCCTGCTCAGCAGTATTGAATTCGATTAGAATACATGTAATCCAGAGGGGTTCAAACCGATTGTAAGTATTGAGGAGGATAGAGACCACGCTTCCACGATCTTTATCCCATCCCATAGTATCCAGCTCGATTTGTCAATCACGCAATGAGTGATTGGGTCATTTTCGAAATCGATTGACTCAGACGACACGATGCTGCCTGGCAGGATTCAGACCGATAGCAAAACTCACCTTCAGGCCGTTCCAATACTGCTCAGCAGTATTTGTTCGATTCGAATACATGAAATTCAGAGGAGTTCAATACTGATTGTGAGTATTAAGAGGGATGGGATAACAATGCAGGCACGATTCCAGTTCGATTTTGTAGTATTCATCTCGATCAGTCAATGACGCAAAGAGTATTAGGTCATCCTTGAAATCGATAAACGCGGTCGATTCGATGCTGCCCGGCAGGATCCAGACCTATAGCGAAACTTATCCTCAGTTCATACCAATCCTGGTCAGCAGTATTGGATCCGATTCAACTATAGGAGAACTATACGAGTTCAGTACTGATCACAAGTATCGAAGAGGATAGAGACCATGCTCCCACGATTTGAATCCCATCCTATAGTGTTCAGCTCGACTGGTCAATGACGCAATGAGTGATTGGGCCATCATTGAGATCAATTGACGCAGTTGACTCAAATCACCCCGGCAGGATTCAAACCGATAGCGAAACTTATCCTGAGAGTGCACCAAATCCTGCTCAGCAGTATTGAATCCAATCCAAATACATGAAATCCAGAGGAGATCATTACCGATTGTAAGTATTGAGGAGGATAGAGACCATGCTCCCACGATCTGCATTCTATCCTATAGTATTCAGCTCGATTCGTCAATCACGCAATGAGTATTGGGTCATCCTTGAAATTGATAAACGCGGTCGATTTGATGCTGCCCCGCAGGATTCAGACCTATAGCGAAACTTATCCTCAGTTCATACCAATCCTTTTCAGCAGTATTAGATCCGATTCAACTATAGGAGAACTATACGAGTTTAGTACTGATTACAAGTATCGAGGAAGATAGAGACCATGCTCCCACGATTTGAATCCCATCCAGAAGTGTTCAGCTCGATTGGTCAATGACGCATCGAGTGATTGGGTTATCATTGAAATCGATCCACACCGTCAAATCAATGCTACCTGGCAGGATTCAGATCGAAAGCAAAACTCATCTCCACGCCGTTCCAATCCTGCTCAGCAGTATCGCATTCGATTGAAATATGTGGAATCTAGAGGAGTTGAATACTGCCTGTGGATATTGAGAAGGATAGAATAACCATGCACGCAGGATTCCAATCCGAATCTGTAGTATTCATTCCGATTAGTGAATGACACAAAGAGTGATTGGGTTATCATTGGAATCGATTAATGCGGGCGATTAAATGCTGCCCGGCAGGATTCAGTCCTATAGTGAAACCTATCCCCAGTCCATACCAATTCTGCTCAGCAGAAATGGATCTGAATCAACTAGAGGAGAACTAGACGAGTTCAATACTGATTTCAAGTATCAAGGATGATAAACATCATGCTCCCACGATTTGAATTCCATCCTATAGTATTCACCTCGATTGGTCAATGACGCAACGAGTGATTGGGCCATCATTGAGATCGATTGACGCAGTTGACTCAATGCTGCCCGGCAGAATTCAAACCGATAGCAAAACTCATCTTCAGGCCGTTCCAATCCTGCTCAGTAGTATTCAGTTCGATTCGAATACATGGAATCCAAAGGAGTTCAATACCGATTGTAAGTATTGAGGATGATAGACATCATGCTCCCACGATTCGAATTCCATCCCATAGTATTCAGCTCGATTGGTCGATGACGCAACGAGTGATTGGGTTATCATTGAAATCGATTCACACCGTCAATTCAATGCTACCTGGCAGGATTCGGATCGGAAGCAAAACTCATCTCCAGGCCGTTCCAATTCTGCTCAGCAGTGTCGAATTCGATTGGAATATATGGAATCGAGAGAAGTTGGATACTGACTGTGAGTATTGGGTAGGATAGGATAACCATGCTCACAGGATTCCAATCCGATTCTGTAGTTTCCATCTCCATTGGTCAATCACGCAATGAGTGATTGGGTCATCATTTAAATCGACCGACGCAGTCAACCCAATGCTGCCCGGCAGGGTGAAAACCGATAGTGAAACTTGTGACCGACGCGATACCTCGGATGATTTGGGTGGAGGTATGCGTAGTCTATCCGGCTCTGGATCCAGGGAGAGAGCCGGACATCAGAGTTCATGACTTGATCAGAAGTGATCAAATGCTATCAGGGATAAGGACAAGATTTTTAGGGTGATGTAATCGACTATCAATTCTCAAACCAATTCGGTGGATCAGGGCACCTCCTTGGGAATCAATAGTACGATCTCTGTATCTTTTATAGTTTTTTCTCAGACTAATGGATGGATCAGGGCACCCAATAATCCCAAGAAAATCCTATAAATATGTTATTACGGTGAAACACAGCCATCCAGTGGATCAGGGCACCTTCTTGACCTGTTTTACACGTAACTTCCATTTCGGTGGGTCTTGCTGATAACAAATACAGGGGATCAGGGCCCTGCAATATATCACCAGCAAAATCCAATGGTTTGATTATGCCAACTATATAGTCACACTGTGGGTTCCATCATGCACTTGGAGCACTTAGGATTACCCACAGCAATAAGCACACAAAGAGAATATATGTATATATAATCGATTTTATTCAAAATTCCATTACAATCATGAGATTATATATGGAACCCTGAGGACTTCGATTTATTCGCTTTGTGAGCTGATTTTCGACTGAAAGGCAGAATCCTCGAGCACCTAGTCAGGGCTCTATTTATACTCAGTCCTCAGAGTTCCAGAACATTCTGAAGATAATTTATCCATATGCACCGTAATTATTCATTAAAACTGAAAAGCTCTGTTAGTCCTACTATGTACAAGCTATCAAAATTGCATCGATTCTAACACATATTATTCCAAATAAAAATCTCAATTAAGTGTAATAAATGAAAGATAATTTCTAGATAATTATATAGAACTTTCTAGAAATTTGTCGAAGACACGTGTTTTATTGATGCACTCGTGAATTCACTTCGAAATGCCACAGATCTTTGGAATTTCTTGTAATATTCGTCAATAGTGACATATATCGTCAATATATCACCTTGAATTGACGATATATTAGGGTTTTTTCACAGTAATTCACAATAAAATAATTTTTTAAACAATACTATCAAAAATCGTTGATAAAAAATCTATATTCCATCAAAATAAGTGGAAATAACTACGTTCTAGCTTGATTTGTATTAGAACCACTAGTTAGTCTGAAGAAATCTATTTCACATACAATTTTACAAAAGCTTGAACTTTGTAAAATTGAATATTGCAAATAATGCATTGAATTTTAGAATTTTTTTATAAGTCCTATGAAAATAATGAATCCTAGAACTAGATGAAGAAAAGATTCTTTAGAATTGATTGGATGAATTTCACAAAATCTTGAATAGAAAATCATAGAATTTTCTATGTATAATAGTATATGTGTATATGTAATTACGTATATATATATCTTCTATATATATGACAAGTGAGCTCGCGAGGCTCAGCTGGACTGGGGGGTAAGCAGTGAGTGACATTATCGGCTTGTAAGCGCACACATTTTGAAATAATGTATAGAAATTATATGAAATTACCTTTTTTTAAATCCTCAAAATAAATATCGAAATTCTTCGAGATTATGGTTGTCACATGCCCCCCATTAAAGATTTTCATTATCGTAGCGATGAGGAAAATTTTTAATAGAACAACAACGAATTTTCTGAATAATTAGCTTAAACCATTCATTTACATATTTACATTCACTCAGTTTCCATATCACAATCCAACTGCTCATGCTCTAAACATTCGGATGTGCCAGCCTTCTCCGACGTCTTCGTTTTTTTTATGTGATGTTCAGCTCGAATCATCATACGCTCGAACAAATGGTTGAGCGGGTCTTTTGCTGCACGTTTTCGTAACACTTTAATGGGAGTCGGCACATACTCGACGGACCGCACCACTATACCAGCTTTGTTTACCTTCTCGTCTCTTTCTACTCTATCCTATAAGAGTATATACATATCTGTCATTTCGCACATTCTTCTATTTGATACATTTGTGATGCTCCAGTTTGACAACCTTTGATTAATACGACGAAAATTTCATTTATAAATACCTGAGGTGATTGCAATTGAGATTCTATTGCATGCTGCTCCGTTTGAGTTGATGCTGTGGGCATCGACCAACGAGCAGGAGTTTGGGAGCGCACACTGCGACTCAAATCGAGATGGATATTGGAAGCTGGACTTCAAACTCCTGGATGCAAAATACGCATCATCGGTTGTAAATCGTCGGTTGTAAATCGATCCGAGTGACGCACTATTTACTTTTTCCCGGGTAGAAAATGCTAAAGATAGGTCGGACGAAAGATCCGGACCGGATCCTAGCTTCGTCCGGCTGGCCAAAGCCTACGTCCGTTGGGCGTCCGGACAGCTAACCCAGTTTGGATCCAAACCGGACGATCCTCCGGATCAAGGTTTTGGCCGGATCTTGGACGGACCACAGCCAGATCGACCTTGCTTATTGAATCTCTAATTCGGAAATCTTGTTTAATAAAGGTTTCCATATCGAAAATGGGGTGTGCGATGGTAAAATCTCATTGATGACATCTCAAATTGGTATATCAAACAATTGTGAGGCTTTAATCGCACACAAACACTGGACGCGCGTGCCTAGATCATTACCACTGGATCAATGTTATGAAATTGAGCCCTGGTCGAATTCATTTTCTGAGCTCGTTCAGCACTGTTATTGATTAAGATAAAGACTTGCAGAGGGGACTCTAAAAAATTTTATCGCAAATACGATAATTCTGAACGCAAAGTATGGAATTTTTAACTCTGTCCTAACGAAACTCTCAACGTCATTGTAAGAGCAAGCACTGCAGAAGAATGTTCCAATATAATGCAAAAAGTATTTGAAAGTATTCAATCGTTTAGATGGTATTATTCGACGGAAAATTTTCAAGAAAGAGTATGAGAAATTTTACATATTCAAAAATACTTGAGAACTTCAGGTCAGAGTGAGAATCAGGGTTGGCATTAGACTATACCGAAAGTATTATACCGGTATTATAACGGAGGTATAATGCCGGTATATTTGCGCCGCTCTCAGACATGGCAACACCGCGCGGTGCGTGCTAATAACAATAATACAAATTCCTTGCGATTACCAAGTGCGATTCTCCATCTATCAGGCGTGACTCAAAATTCTAGTCAGTGTATTTTGCAATTTATCAGCAAGAATTAGCAAGAACATTCATAGAGCTCGTGATATTATTACATCGAATCCTTCTGGCTATTTATCATTGATGATAAATAATCGAGTGATAATCAATATATGTTTCGCAAGTTGCTTCAAATGAATCTAAATAGGATAAGTGCTCTACGGTTTGTTCAAATGAATTTCTTTGAACAATTCGAGCGGAAAATTGAATAATAAGCTCCCAAAAATTGTACTCGGGGATTTTCGAGGATGCTGAATTCAAATTTCGAGAAATTATTACTCTATAATTTGTTAAAAAATGTTTCCTGAACAAATGGATTCTTGAGACATTTTACACCCTTGGAAAAAAAATAAACAAGGGTCTTCCGATGTCACTGAATTAAACTCATGTATAATTTTTGGGTTGAACTTTTTTGGGAATACTCCTTCTATAACGAATGAATTTTGATGAGGTCTTTTTTGCTCGGGGAGGATATTGACAAGCAATGAAATTCGTTCGCGAAGAGAATCTGATTTCGTGACTCATCTTCCACGAAACAGACAAAATTCCTATTCTCAATAGTGAGGATAAATGTTGAATCAATAACATTCTCACTCTTCAACAACACAAACACGAGTACAATTTTTGGGAGCTCATTATTCGATCTCCCGCTCGAATCGTTCAAGGAAATTCATTTGAACAAATCGTAGAAAACATATTTATCATCATTCGATTTTTAACATCAATGATAAATAGCGAGAAGGATTCGATATAATAATATCACGAGCTCTCTGAATATTCTTCCTAATTCTTGCTAATAAATCACTAAATACACTGACCAGAATTTTGAGTCACGCCTGATTGATGGAAAATTGAACTTGGTGATCTCTAGGAATTTGTACATTGTTATTAGCACGCACCGCGCGGTGTTGCCACGTCTGAGTGGCACAAATATACCGGTATTATACCTCCGGTAAATACCGGTATAATACTTTTGGTATAGTCTAATACCAACCCTGGTGAGAATCAAGGTCAAAAGCCAATCGCATCAAGTTGCATTCGTTTATTCACAATGTACAAAACATGAATCTCAGGCTAATCTGAAAGTAATTATGGACTGAGTACATGCATTTACATGAAAGTACGAACAATATCGAGATGATGAATAATTCATTTCTTCTACATGAAAACAAAAAAATAATGCCAATTGTACTACAAAATCTTGATCCAAAGCAGAGAAACTATTCTGCCTTTCGTCATAAGCCTAGAATCTTGACTAGCTGCGATTGTCAGATGGACTGCTACCAGAATTTTCCCCACGATCATGATTTTCCTTGCCATTTGGTTCTGGTCCGGAGCGCCTTTTCGCCGTCCCACCTTGACTGCTGCCACCTTTGCGCTTACCATCCCAATCATGACCACAATTGATGATCATACTTGCATAACCTTCTAGTTCTGCTGCAACTTTTGCACCGAATATATGGTAGTAAGCATCTGAAAAATCAAGATTATGATGCTGATTATATGGGCAAGATTCGTAGCCAAAACATTACTGAAGGGACCACTCACCTTTTAAACATCGCATGAAATTAGTATTTTTTAACACATTTTTGGTTTTATCATTCGAACTCGCTTTTGTGGATGTCATCATTTTAATGGTGCAATCACTGAAAAAATCTCCAAAAATCAACCGAGTACACTTGAGCCCACCAATTTCCTTGTTTGTAGTTGAAACAAAAGGTTTATACTGAAAAGGATTCAAAGAGTGTCAGCGATAACAAAGTACAATACATCAGAATTGAATATGGAAAAATATGAAGTAAGTATGATTACCAGGTCATCGAACATTGGAGAATCAATCTCAATTTCCTCTGTTTTTTCTGTCTGTAAATCACCAACAATTTCTAATACTTTTTTTCCTGTATTGTCAAAATTTGTGCATCAAAGTTTTTAGAATCAGAAATATCTTTGAATGGAGGCTTGCAATCTGGATATTTCTGTTTGAAATCTGTCATGGTCAAGATGTCATCATTGAAATTCAAGCTTCTATGATCCTGGATCAAAGTTTTCATGAGATCAATGTCTTATTGCATATAAATCATCTTAGCAGTTCGCTGACGAGAGTCTTCAGAAACAAACAATTGTAATTTCTGAACATTCTGATCAATGTCTGGAAGAAAAATGTCATTATTATTTACACTGGAACATTATCAGATCAAATTTCCAATTCACCTTTGAGCATGGTTGTGACATTTACCTCTACACGTACAGAAGTATCTGGAATTTTTCAAGATTCCAGAATTATGAAAAGAAGGCTACTTCCAATATTAACAAAGACCATCTATAATCATTTATCTGCTGAACTAATTCCGTTAACTGTATGAGACTTGACTTGCTCAGTATTATGAATTTGTACAAAGGAATGCTCGGAAGAGCTGGAAGCATCCATGTTATTTACATCACTATCAACTATTGAGGCATTGCCTGCAAATAAAGTAAGCACTTGAGTAAAAACACATATAGTCGACTCTGACCATAGGCACAGCTGAGCATATTCACCATGTATTTCAGGATCGGTTACATCAAGTGGTGGTGAAGTGGATGCCACAGAGTGATGAGCAGTATTCGAGCTTGGCTTATTAAGTTTTGGAACCTTTTTGAGCGCATCCATGATATTTTCTTGTGCAGCTACAGCTTTTCCTCGCACAAGTGGGGTTAGAGGTGGTACCGGTGCAGTTTGATCTTGATGTGCCACAACTTCCTCTTGAATGCTCTCTTGGGCCGAAGCTCGACCAATCATGTCAAGAGCCTGTCCAACCTGGTGCCATTCACCTGGGAGAAATATTACAAATTGGATTGTACATAGATTGTCAATGAAGACTGATTAGGCGATAATGAAAATAACTGCATCCTAAAATTTAATACCACTGACTGGAGCGATGACTGAGACGGAACTATGCATTTGAGGACTACAAATTTAAATTATTGATAGAGTACTCACTGTGATAAAATAAGACTACGCAAGGCGAATAGAGCCAGTCTCCTGGAGCATCCGCATCTAGCTTGGATATCTCATGGATGAGTTGATAGTCCTGATATTTGGTTGGCTTCTGAATCATTCGCACCTCTGATTTATTACCTGGCAAATCTTCCAAAAACTTGGAACTTACACCAACAATGGTAGATTTCACAAAACCAGCAGATCCTTGTGGAACCTGTATGATTGCATACTTGAGCTTTTTGACTGTGGCCATCTGCAAGAGAGGGGAAGATTGACAATTTAGGAGGCATTCCAATGAAAGAGGGAACAATTCTTTTTGATAAATGGGAGTATTGAAACGGAAAAGACAAACACGCACGAACATAACCTCAATCGACGGAAGTTGGGAAAAGTACATAGTCACAACAATAATTGGTCTCGCAATCATCGTCAGATGTAAAGAATGGAAATTGAACTCACCTTGGCGTATGTAGACTGAGTCTACGATCACAAGCGTCGATTTTTAAGTGAATAAAATTGTCTCTCATGCGAGTGATGATTCGCACGGCTCTCCACATAAGATGCCGGGCAACCGCCATGGTGATACTGAGAATTGGAAATTTTTGACGACCTCGCATCCAATCTGTAAGGAGTGTTGAGGCTGTAGGGAGATGCGCGCGCACCGCCGAAAGATGGTGTTGTTCCGGCGTTTATATGGATTGTAATGATTGTCCCTGATGATCTCTCACTTTGATTCTACTTTTCCATGAATTTTCATCTGCACCACTGTTTAAGACTCAACTTGAAATTAAGGCACGAATAATTTTCACACTGGTAATGCAAAAAGAGAATTCTGTTCTTGGATGAACTGGAGCTCCATAACAAAATTGACGGCAACATGATTCACCTAAACAATTTAATAACTGATCTCATGACTGACTATTCCATCCTTGACTCTTAGTCATTGGATATTTTACGTACAATTTTCAATGCAGTTTCCAGAGTTCACAAAAGACAGCCATTTTTCCCTCGGAAGGGTATCAGAAATGTTAAAGGTGAACCAGATTCCTCACATCTGAGAGCACTTTTTAATTTGAGTGAAGGAGAGGCATCACAAACACTTCAGGTTCATCTTCTTGTATTTCAAAAATACTCAGCATCAGCATCAGCATCTTACACTCTACATCCTGTAAACTGAACTTCATAATGTTGTGACTCTCATGCGCTTTGATTTTATACATGTTGGGGATACTTGAATCATCTGGGAAAATCACTGCAGGTCCCAAGATTTCAAGCTGCTCACCTGTTATTGACACATTGGCGAGTGTAGCATCTGCATGGGTTTGGACCATACTTTTGATTCTGACAACTTCACCAGTTTTGAGTTGAATGATATTGTTGGGCTTCTTGCTTGTCAGTACACATTCTTTGTACTCAATCTTCTTTAGATTCACTGTTTCATCTTGATTCTCTTTGGAGCAGGGATGTAAGACAAAGTCTTCAGGCACATCTGGTCTCTTGTCTCCACAATAATCATGTATTTTATTCCTGAGTTCAGCGAGTGTTCTGTTGCCACTTTTGAGTAGTTTTTTTTTAACTTGCCCAAAAGGTTCTCAAAGCAAAATGCTGAGATGTCGCTTGAGGGGCAATCCATAAATTTCACATCATCAGCCATGTAAGAAATATTATGCATGTCATTTACCATAACTCTTAGTCCATAGAGCTCTTCTCGGGGTGCCAATTCTACAAATTTGTCCAGATATGACTCAGCGTCATCAAAGTGAGAGGTATAGTGTTTCCTGCTGCATAATAGACGACATCCCATACCGAAGAGTAAGAAATGATTGTAGAATGGTTGTGGTAGAATATCCTTCAGAACAAACATAAGAGGAATATATATAAATATATATATAAGAAGAAATGCAAATAAGAGGGAAAATCTAAATTCAGTAGGTTTCCATTTAGCAGTTCCACCTAGAGATCTGGTGGTTCTTTGAAATTCATCCGTGAGCTGTGAACTCACTCAAATTTGTTAGTCGTGTTGACACACGAATAATATCTTGTCTGGTAAGAATTTTGGCAGATGTCTTCAGCCAATAATCCAGCAACAGTTTTTTTGTCACTCCTAGGCAACCTTGATGCATGAATTCAATTACAAATTGATTTATCATGTCAATGTATGGAGAAATTTTTGTCAAAGGTGACACTTGATCATGGTGATGGGCAGGATCTAATTCCATTCTGAAAGAATTATCAGTACGCATCTCATCCTAACCAACAGGATACACAGTTGTTTCTCCAACTTTGAAACCTTCAACTGTGCAATGCTCACAACTGCTGTGACTTGTGTGACCCTTGATACATTTTATGAAGGCACGAGCAGGAGTATCACAAGTGAATGCGTGGACTTCTACTGATCAAGTATCATCATCAATCTCAATGCCATTACTCAATAAATCATTGAGCTCACTAATAAACTTTGATAAATATTTACATACACATTTAGGCTTACTAGACCCACAGTACACACCAATGATGAATGGTTCATACACATTGTGATCGGTATAAATTTCGCCCAAGATAGGCCATAATTGCTTTGAGCTAGACTTAAAAGGAGGCATCCCATCAAATTTAAACTGGAGTTTCATTTTCTTGTTCTTGTGCAATTTTGTATCAAGTGTCTGTTTCAAGTGATCAGCGATCCCAAAGTAGATGAATTCTCCACCGTCAGGAAAAACCTCCATTCCATGCTTTTCCTGGTAATAACGGCCCATCAATGTTTTTGAACAAGCAGGTAATGTTGAAAAATACGGTTGTAGCACTAAGAGAAGCCCGTCCATTTGCTTACAGGGTACAATATAACGTTTGGCATATTCTCTCAGATCATCTGAGATATTCATTGCCAAGACATTGGATTTATCTGTTTCTTGAGAATTTCCGTCACCTACTTGAGAATTTTCTTTGGTCAGTTCTGCTGACAATCGCGCAAAATCTTCGACGTAAGCCGAAAACTTCGCCTCTGCACTCGCAGCTTCTTCTGCTGGAACATTCTCCACAGGTGACGTTTGAAGCCCCAAATTTTCGCCTCTGGAAATTCATTCGACGCACAAATAACATCCGATTCGAGGATAATTTTTCGCAACTTGGACGGATTTTCCTCAATTGATGAAGACGCCGCACAGCCACTTTTTTCTTCAATATCATTCTCGTTCTCTTCGCCAAAAATTTCTTTTCTGAATACAATTTTTGGTTCGTAATCTTCTGCTCTGATTGATACGCCACATTATTTATAATAACTTTCAAAGAAAAGGGATAAATACTCTACAAAATCATTTGCGATCAAGACGAGGTTATGTGTAGTGCTTACAATTACGTCTGTAAACGAACAGTGTCGATCCGGCTGGGATCCGTCCACGGTCCAGCCGAGACTTTGATCCGGACAATCGTCCGTTTTGGATCCAAACCGAGTTAGCTGGCCGGACGACCGACGGATCCGGACATTGTCCTCCTAGCTTTGCCCCGGATCCGGGCTGGATCTTTCCCGGATTGCATTTTCTACCCGGGTTGAGCTGATCTCGCACAGTAACTCTCTTTTCGAGATTGTACGGGATCAGTCATTGTATTTAGCCTTCAAGGGAGTATCATATACTCTTTCTAGATTTGCTGGCTTTGGCATGTGGCAGTGTTGCCGATCTTTCGCTGACCTATTATCCTGGCTGATAACAAAGTGAGTATATTATAATAATACTTTGAAACTATGTATGATTCAATGCAGGGTTGCCGTTCTGATCCTCACTTGAACCAGGCTTTGGATGTCGGATATCGTCGTTGGTGGTGGTCGTTAGTGCCAAAGTGGCTGTTGTTGAGAAACCTTCGCATCGTGCTGAATCTCACCTTGTCTCCACCCGCACTCACTATGTATCGTTCTCATCAACGTGACGTGATCCCTGCTCGCGATGTCGCCTCTGGGCGACGGATTCGCGCTGGTGTGTCTTCTTTTCTATACTTTCTGATAGTGCTTTTACGTGGAGGTTGTACATCTCGTGGTAAAAGGATATTCTTTCAGTTATAGGTTCCGCCGGTTACCGTTCTGTACCGCAGTCGTCGATCACTTCGATGGATCATATCTACCGAAGTGGGTTCTGAAGTGTTTTTTCTTTTCTGTGATTGTTTGGTGATCTTGAAATGGTGTTTTCAGTGTGTGTGTTTTTTGTGTGTATTATAGGTATCGCTCTTGCCTCACTGCTATCCTATGCGCGGTGTACTGATGAAGCTTTGCTGGAGCTTGGACGCGCTATTTTGCGAATCAGGCGGTTCGCCGACCATGCGCCCGATGATGTAGATGTTGCGAGGCTCAGCTACGCGGTTGACGGTACCCTCAAATACGGGGTGCTTGAGCGTGGACATCTTCGTGAGGTCTTCATGTATCGTCACGATGGGTGTCGACAGGTGAGTCTAGTGTGAGCTTTTCTGCGTCTCTTTAGCCTTCTAACTCCCGTTCTCGCTTCTCCTACCTAGAATTTCGCGGTTACGGTTTTCCGGGTTGTGTCCCAAACCGTATGGTATGGTGTTGGGGCCGCTGGGGGTGGTCGTTTTCATATGGTCTCCGGTGGTTGCATGCGGGTGCCTGTGGTTTGTCCGGACCATGGTGTGGTGAGTCCTATACTCTGTCTATCGGTTGTGGTTTTCCTGTTTTGTGTATTAAAGGTGTGATACTCCTTTCTAGATTGGCGCACGTGAATATGTGTGTCCAGGTCTGGTGGTGGGTAACTTCGGTTGTCCGGTCCTGCCTTCGCGTGCGCAGTGTTCGACTGTCTCTCGTGGACAGGGAAAATGCTTACGCCGAGGCCACGTGTGAGCGGTGTAATCAGGTGAGTTTCGTTCGCGAATCCGTTCTCCAAATCTCTCCGACTGTTAAACTACCCAGACAGCACTGAGCGGTTTCACCGATACTTTCACGGAAAGTTTTCACCGGAAGCTTTCTAACAGGTTTCTGAAAGCTTTCCCAAGGCTTTCTCCTCTCCTTTCATGGGAAGACAACGATGAAACTTTTCTGGAACCTTTCAGAAACCTTTCAACGCAAGGACCATCAGAATTTTTACATCCTCACAGTGGAACTTTCGATGGAAGCTATCAGAAAGGTTTTCTGAAACTTTTCCGAAATTTTTCCGTGCCAAGTGTCCGAAAACTTTTCGAAAAGATCTGAAGCCTTTCAGAAGCCTTTCGGTGAAAGTTTCGATGGAACTTCTAGATCCTTTGAGGGAAAATTCTGATGGAAGCTTCCAGAAAGCTTTCAGGGATCTTTCAGCGCAAGGACCATCAGAATTTTTCATATTTTTGCAGAGAATTTTTCGATGGAAGCTTCCAGAAAGGTTTCCTGAAACCTTCCCAAAACTTTTCCTCGCCAAGTGTCCGAAAACTTTTCGAAAAACTTTCTGAAGTCTTTCAAAAGCCTTTCGGTGAAAGTTTCGATGAAAATTTCAGATTTTTTGAGGGAAAATTTTGATGAAAGCTTCCAGAAAGCTTTCAGGAGCCTTTCAGCGCAAGGACCATCAGAATTCCTGGATCTTTGCAGAGGAACTTCCCATGGAAGCTTTCAGGAAGGTTTCCTGATACCTTTCCGGGACTTTTCCGTATCAAGTGTCCGAAAACTTTTTGAAAAACTTTCTGAAGCCTTTCGCTGAAAATCCCGATGGAACTTTCAGATCCTTCGAGGGGAAATTTTGATGGAAAGCTTTCAGAAAGCTTTTAGGAGCCTTTCAGCGCAAGGACCATCAGAATTTCTATAACTTTGCTCAGACACTTTCGATAGCAGCTTTCAGAAAGGTTTCCCGAAACCTTTCCGTAACTCTTCCGTGCCAAGTGACCGAAAACTTTTCGAAAAACTTCCTGAAGCCTTTCAGAAGCCTTTCGGTGAAAGTTTCGATGGAACTCCTAGATCCTCCGAGATAAAATTTTGATGGAAGCTTTCGGAAAGATTTCAGGAGCCTTTCAGCGCAAGGACCAGCAGAATTTTCATATATTTGCAGAGGATTTTCCGATGAAAGCATTCAGAAAGGTTCCCCGAAACCTTTCTGGAACTCTTCCGTGCCAAGTGTCCAGAAACTTTTCGAAAAACTTTCTGAAGCCTTCCAGAAGCCTTTCGGTGGAAGTTCCAATGGAACTTTCAGATCCTTACAAGGGAAATTTCGATTAAAGCTCCCAGAAAGCTTTCAGAACCCTTTCAGTGCGAGGACTGTCAAAATTTCCACATATTTGCAGTGAAACTTTTGATGGAAGCTTTCAGAAAGGTCTCCTGAAAACTTTCACGAAACTCTGCCCTGCCAAATGTCCGGAAACTTTTCGAAAAACTCTCTGGAACCTTCCAGAAGCCTGTCGGTGAGAGTTAAAATGAAACTTTCTCGTTTCTACAGGGAAAATTTCGATGAAAATTGTCAGAACGCTTCCGGAAACGTTTCACGAAACTTTGCCCTGCCTAATAGTATCCGAGAACTTTTCGAAAAACTTTCTGAAACCTTTCAGAAATCTTTCGGTGGAAGTTCCAATGGAACTTTCAAATGCTCACAGAACAAATTTCGGTAAAAGCGTCCAGAAACTTTCGGGCAACTCTTTATGTGAACCTTGCTTCGCCAAGTCCAGATCACGCATGCTCGTTATTTGTACCAGGGCCATCCTCGCGACTGTGCATGTGACAGTCGACATCAGGCAGTCTGTATAGGGTCAAGTCTGGTCATGTTTGGGAAAGTCGGGGATCTTGATGGTTTGTTGACTATCCCCAGTTCCCTTGTGCGAGAGTGAATTCCGCATCAATCATGCAGTTCGAAGTCAATTCTGCAAATCATGGAGTGCTGAGAGTGTCGGTTCTCGTGATTGGAGCCTGCTTGCCGATTCGTAGTGGGAATCTATTTGTGCAAATCGAGAACATTCTTGTGTATTTTACATGCCTTCTAATTTTTCTGTTACTCACTTCCTGGCGGAGTGTCCTCATCACCGTGAGGGAGAAATAACCTCTGAACTCTGTTTTCTCCATAGACTTATAGAAGCAGTTTCCTCGATAAATTTGTAGAGCTGTGGAATTTGCGGATCAGATGAGTATATCTCTGTCTACTAACCTTGTTAAGTCTCAAGTCTTAAGCAAAGAGAAAGACCCTTTGTGTTAGAGAGAACATATATTTTTACGAAAATTGGTGTCAGCATATGTATTGTAGATGAACTCTACCACTTGTGATAATAGTGAAATTATACACCTTGTCATACACAATATTTACAAAGCTTCCTGGAGTCGTCAGTGATGGTTGCAGGATTCTGTGGAGGTAAGTCTTATAGTACACTTTTCCTATTCAACACAACTGATAAGCGTAGACTTTTATTCCGTTCTTGGATGCTTTGTTATCATCATTGAATGAATGAGTGCTTTTCACAAATTGTCATTGCAGAATATTCTCAAGTCTTTCATCACAGCACAAACTCACAGTAGTCAAGATCAATTGATCTTGACTACTGTGTTCATATTTCAAGCTGTATTCAAAGTCCTTTCTTGATGAATTCATTAGCTAACCGATCCTATATAAAAACAGTGAAAATATCAAAGACTGTTAGGAAGCTTGGAGAAGTTCTGCTACCAGACTGGAGCTACAAAAAGAAGTATACTTTCCATATGTTAGGTCAGTTATTTTGAAGATACAATTCTTTGGGAAGGAATGAAGTCAAGTTTGGAGATTATGCTTCTGTGTTTTGGGCTTCCTTACGCCATGAACAGTAAACATATCCGAGAAGATACTCTCAAGAATAATTATATATGTGAAAATTCCTCATTAAGCCAAATCTATATGACACTTTGCCGTGAAATCTGAACTAGTTTCTTACCCCAATTTTGAAGTCTAATCCAGTTCAGATATACTACCTTTTCAACGTCGATTCTCGATTCTGCTCCCTCAGAGCTAATCTTATCAAATCCGTTATAAGGAAAGTTAATATTATAACTAAATGGTTCAACAACAACTACTCAAGCTACTATAAGGGGAGTGAACAGATTCTAACTACGCTAGAAATGATTTTATTACCATATCCCATTTTCATTCGAGAAGGGGAATACTAAAAAGTACCCAGTTTTTTTACTCAGTCCCCACAATTGGAAGAATGAATTGGGTCTGAAATTCAGATGAACACAACGGATGTACAATACATTGTCAGTTTGACCAACACGGCTGCTTTTTGGCTGTGAACAAAATCAGTTAATGCCAGCTCTTTTCTCAGATTTGCCATGAGCGGATACTTCTAACTTTAAGATAGTTTTAGTTCTGGTTCTAGAGGAAACTGCATTGGAATTCTATCATTGAACTGTTTGGAAGAGAATTCAGGAGATTATAGCTCGACAGTGAAAGATCTCACAAAATTTTCGAGGAATCTAGATGCAACATACTCAGGATTTTTCCTGAAATATTACCATGAATCTTTCATGAAAGATTCCAAGAATATCTCGAGCTGCGGACATAACTATATATCAGGAAGGTTTCAGTGGAATCTTCCAGAGATCTTTCACTGAATGGTTTCTGGGAGATTTCCGTAAGATTTTCAGGGATCTGTCCATGAAAGCTTCAAGAAAAATTCCTAACCGAGGACATCAATATACTCCAGAAATACTTCAGTCCAATATTCCTGAAATATTCCAATCTTTCAATAAAATATTCCTGGAATATTTCTGAAAGATTCCCATGTTGCGTGGGCAGAAGCCTTCTAGCCGAAGTAAAAAGGAATTAACTTTGAGGCCGTTGCAGGGAGAGTTCTTGTAAGAACGTTCAGAAACCTTATCTTGCAAGTGTCTGTAAACTTTCTGGACTCTTTCTCTGTAAGCTTTCGAAAACTACTCAGCGGGAAGTTGAAGAATACTCCTCGGCCATTGCAGGGAAAGTTTTGGTGGAAGCTATCAGGAAGCTTTTATGACATTACATGAGACCTTGCATTATTGAGTGTCCGATAACTTCCTAGGAAACTCCCTGAATCCTTCCAAAACCTATACTCTAGATGAGACCATCCAATGGAATAGGATCAAATTCCCTCCCTAATGAGGTATATATGTTTTTTGAGTTGGAATGAGGCGACACGCGTGTTTCTGTTCTACCCAGATCAACTTTGTTTCGGAGCTTCACCGAAAGTTTTGGCGAGCCGATTCCAGGGATACCTTTCGGAAACCTTTCAAAAACCTTTCAGCGAAAGTTTTGGCGGGCTGATTCCAGGGACACCTTTCGGGAACCCTTCAGAAACCTTCCAGCGTAAGTTTTGGCGGGCCGATTCCAGGGACACCTTTCGGAAACCTTTCAGAAAACTTTCAGCGAAAGTTTTAGCGAGCCGATTTCAGGGACACCTTTCGGGAACCTTTCAGAAACCTTTCAGCGAAAGTTTTGAGTAGCAGTTCGTTCGCTTTCCTCCAGAAACTTTTCGAGGACAACTGCTCAATCTCTCTCAGGAAAACTCCCAGAATGGTTTCCTGAAGTGTTTGAAGCAATCTTTCCAGAAATCCTTTATGAAACCTTTCCTGAATTATGTCCTGCAATTTTCGCCAAAACCTTTCGGAAAGTCCAGCCAACAGTGGCATAGTTAACTTTCTAGAAACTTGTCGGGGAAGTTTTCAAAAAGGTTTCGAACCTTTCACGGAAAGCTTTCTGAAAGCTTCCAGAAAGGTTTCGATGCTGTCTGAGTATTTTCCCCTTTGTTATGTTATTAGGACTTCTTCATGTTGGTGTATCACGGGCGACTCTCGCAAGGCCTGCGCGCCTTTTTAGACATAGCGGTTGGTATGGGGAAGAAAATCATCCTGAAGCGAATCGATTACCAATGTCCGACGGCTTGTACTACGACTGCGTCCATTCGTTGTTGTGACTGGACCGCGTTACTTATTCATATTGACCTGCCGGTCGCCTAATTTTTCCGCGCTTCGCTACCCCCTTGTAATTCTCCTCTTTTTCAATAAACTCCAGATCTTTCCTCTCTTAATTTTTTTGTGTACTTGTACTGTGTGTTCTCTCCCCAACCTTTTGCTCTTAATGTCGATTCCTTGTCGTATAGTGCGGACTTGTTCTTGACATTTTCAGAGAATGTTATCTTTCCATTGAGTTTTGCTATTCCACAGACACGAAGTTTGACGATTTTAGAGACGTTTTGATTTCTCCTCAATTTGTCAATTTGTAAAATGACGTGACACTGAACGAGTGTTCACCTAAGAACATGTTTTGTGAGCCTGATATTCTGTTATTCTAAATACCGATGACATGGTGATTCTCTTGAGGGTCTTCAGTGCTGGATTTACAGGTGAGATGTTATTCTTCTTTGGCGCGTGCGCTCGTCGTCCTCACCGATCCGACGGCTGGCGGTGCGCTTGAAGTTGCTCCTATGTGACCGATTATGAATGCTGTTGGCTGTGAGCTCGTCGTCCGCTGTGATCCGACGGCGGGCGTTCTGACAGCCGATGTATGGGCGCGCTCAATGACGCGCTCGCCCGACGGGGATTTATAGGTGGTGCGGACTCATCCCTGTGGTTTGGGTTACCACTTGGCGTAATATGCGCAGCGGGATTTCCTTATCTGCGTTCTCCTCCAACTCGTTCCTAGTTGCGTTTTCATGAGCATTCCCTGCACAGAATAGTGAGCAAATGTAATAAATATGGCGCCATAATTTTCCCAGTGACTGTAAAAATTAAAAATGTGAACATTGCTATAGTCGATACTATGGCCAAGTAAAATGGCAGATCATTCTGTAGTTCTGTAAAATTGTGCGATACCACCTTATATTTACTCATGTCTCGAGCCTCCGCGATTATGTCGCACAAGCTCGGTGCTTCTTCCAGTGCCTCGACATACGCCGGGCTGAGTCCTCCTTGCTCTTCCTGCCAAATTTCCTCCATGATGTCGTGGATGCGTGGCTTGTTGGGCTCCTCTGGTTTTTTGCGAAGCAGGTCCGTGATATTCAGGTCCAGCTTTTGGTATATGGGGGATGTATGGCTCATCTCGATGTTTCTTGAAGCTGTCAAGCGTGCGTTTGGGGTAATAGCCATGCATCCTGGGGGTAGCCTCAACAGACCAGTGCCGTTGATTGGAGTTGATAGATGTTCGTTCCCTCGGCATTGGATGAAGAGCCGTTCTTCCTCCAATGTCGAGAATACCCAGGTGTTTGTCTCGTGAAGGCGCATCCAATATGCGTGGTGCATTTTAGTTACACGGATGTCACTGCTGGTAATGTGCGTGAGATTGCGGTCCAATGCCATCTCGATCTCGCAGGATACTTTTGCGATGAGCTCCCTGACAGGCGGCGGGTTTTTGCAGACCATCCTGTCTCGGAGTTCCTTGCACACGGCGAGGTTGCTGCGATGTAGGTCAATATAGGTGTTAGCTGATGAGTCAAGGGCAAAGTTGTGGCATTTTGGGTAGACATAAGCAAATGTACCACCCGCACTTCCGTGGACCTTTTGCAAAATTGGGAGAGCTGATGCTCTGTATAGAGTGTACTCTGCCAGATCCAGGAGTGGGATTCCCATTGAGTATATGAGTGTTTGATTTATCAGCACAATTGAAGTTTCTGAGATTTTTGTAATCTCAGAGATGGACTCGTTGTTACTGGTCCTTGGGAATCTCACTTCTGGCAATGCGTTTCTGATGGTCTCAGCTGATTTTTCTATCAGCTCTGGTGTCATGAAGTGCGGGTGGATAGAGCCTTGAGGAGCAAATGATACCATCTCAATCAATGATTGAGTGTTGAATGTGTAAGTATTGGCTGCTGCCTGAATGATTTGAATCGCGTTACTGCATGATAACTCATTGTCAACTCTGTTCGCATTCCCAGCTAAATTGCTGATTATTATCTGGAGTTTTCCTAATTTTCCAGAATTCTTTGTGAGTTCCGTTTCGATCAATTCGGTTTGACTAGCCGAGAGTTCGGCGATTCTACGTGTATCATTTGCCCTCGTCTCTATAATATTTTTGAGCTCACTCTCTGATTGCTCATCGAGTGTGCCAAAAATGATTTTCATCCCTTTTCCCATGGAAGGGAGCCAAGTTCTTCGTTGGCGGGGGTTTTTATATGCCAGAGTCTCCATCATCCTCTCTTCATCCCTGCTTGTTTCGCCGATCTGCCGGTGGATGGCATTTAGTTGTGCGACGTGAAGTTCATCCGGGCAGGAAGGACTCAGCTGGTTCCACGCTTCTCTCAAGGTGGTTGCAGACTCAGACAGTTGGGTCAGCTCAATCCGCTGCACAATTTTCCATTTTGTACTGGAAGTTGACAGCTGGGCTATGCGCTCCACCAAGAGTCCTGGCGTGTGCACCAGCGGCGTGATGATTTTACTCGATTGCGTGGGCCTGTCCGCACTGCAAAATTTTTGAACAAATGTAATTTTTGTTATTTCTCAAATCTTTGAATCATTTATGCTAGAGGCCAAATAGTGAATTTGGGAATGACGCGTGCGTGGCCCGTCCCTGGGCCGGAGTATTTTCTATGACGGTCAAGGGCGAGCTCGCATTTTCTATTTACCAAGAGATATCCTCGGCATTTCGTACCTGGGCCGGAGTATTTTTCCGGCTCAGGACCAACATGATGAGCGTTGATTTTCTAGCGTTAGAATACAAAATAAGAACATTGGCTTCTTGAGCGTGGTAATTGGCTTCTGCCATTTCTATTTTAGCTTCCGCGCATCTCTTAATCTGATCAATGCGCACCACTTTCGTGACGGAGTTATTTCTCAATGTGACATTTTTTGTTTTATAATTGATTTGAACGATTTCGTAGGGCCCTGTATATTGAGGGGCTAACTTATTTTTGACAGGTAACTTTAACTCATAGACCACTTCACCCTCACGAAAATGGCACGTATTTGTAGCTTTCATGTCATAGTAATGTTTATATCTATAGCGTGCTAAATCTGCATACAGTGCAGCTAGAGTTTGCACTTGCTGCAATTCAGTCTTTTTGTTTCCGATGAAGTCGCCATACGTCGGCGCTCCCACTTGCTGTCCGTGTGGTCAAAGTTGTCTGACCTTGTGTCCCAGCAAGAGTGTGAAAGGTGCGTGTCTGGTCGATGCATTCTCCATGGCGTTGATTGAGTATTGGGCCATGGGTAGTACCTTGTCCCAATCCGAACGGTCCTTAGCGGAGGCCTTGAGGAACTCAGTCAATGTTGCGTGCATCCTCTGAATCATTCCGTTACTCATCGGCGGATATGAAGATGTACAATATTTTTGGATTCCAAAAGCGTCTGCAAAATTACTCAATATTGTATTCATGAAGTGTCTACCTTGATCGCTCAAAATCGACCCTGGTGGTCAAAAATACGCAATTACCCGATTTAGTAATGCGTTGGCTACTTCGTGTGCCGTAGCGCGGCGTGTCGGGATCAGTATGACATAGCGAGTCAGCTGATCTTGCACCGACAAGATGTAATGATAGCCACTTTTTGATGGACATGGGGGTGAATAGAAATCAATCGCGATTTCGTCGAAAGGGTGTGTTGGTGTATCCACCAGTCTCAAAGGTAGACGCAATTTTTGTCTTACTCATTTATCGACTGCGCATCCATTACAGCCCTCAACGACGCTTTTGACATCCTCGCGCATTGTTTCCCAATAATAATGTTGTGCGATCAAATTATAAGTTTTGTTGATGCCACAATGCCCATCATTTGCCGACGCGTGGAATTCCGTGATGAACTTATATCTATCGCTGTCAGAGGGTACTTTGAGGTTGTGCTCAAAAAGTACAATTTTGATGTTTTCGCCATTAAGAATCTGTTCGGCCATTTCGATAACTTTTGGCCAAATAGTTGGTGAAAAAACTCGGTTATCTTGAACCAGGCCTAAACTTTTCAGTCCTCTTTTAAGGATGAGGTTTTTCAAATTTTTGGAGACCATTTTCATGTCTTTCTGTGATGGCTTTTCACCGATGCAATCTTTCACAGATAATGCAAAAGTGCTTCTGTTCCAAGCTTGAAATTCATGTACATTGCCAACCTCAAAATTCCCTCCTTACATAGTTTTAGCATGGATATAGTCTCGTTCTATCAGAGATGCGATGGTCTCTGTTCCAGCCTGGCCATCGCATGAGGCAAAAATTGCCACGTTTTCTCTGTATCGAAACGGGTGCTCGTCAACTGCAAAAATTTTTTACAATGGTTGCGCTTGCTCGTCGTCACCCAATGCCCACGGTGGCTTCTCACGCGGTGGCCGAGCTTGCGCTACTTGATATTTATCAAGCGCCGACGAGTGAGCTTTCGCCTGCATCATGTGACTCTCGAGACGCGGTTGGTGTTGAATTGCGGCTAAAGTTCTATTCTCTGCGCTCGAAGTTTTCTCGGGTCCGGATCTCGTGTCCGGTCTGTTTTTGTCGAGTTCGCAATTTTTGTCGCCGAATTCATGAGAATTTTCGTTCACGACGCTCGGAATCGGCAGCAAAGGGGTGAAACGCTTACTTGGCATGTCCAAATGCGGGTCGACAGAGTCTCTTGTATCATTCGAAATTGTCTGAGTACACGACAATTCTACGAATTCATTCACCACGCGAATGCATACATTTTTATTATATATACGAGAATATAAAAATATGCAATCCTCCTTGCCATATTCTTCTTCGCTCGTGAGAATTTGAATTGTCGTATCAGCTTCTATACATGATTCCAATAAGAGGTTACCTCTTGTCAAAAGATCATTTCTCATTCCGCGAGCGTTAATTTCCAAATTTTCGATTCTAATCAGTGACAAAAATAGGCGATTGCCCTTTGGCAAATTTGGAACATCCGTGACTCTTTCAAAATTGATGTGACATTCCGCGCAAGTGTCGCATGGTTGAAAATGTTGGAATTTTTCATCCAAAATTGGTTCTATTTCAGGTGAATTTCCTGGCGAATTTTCAGAGTTATCGAAATCGATCTGAACCTCTGCTGCTGATTCAAGCGCGTTGACTCTTTCGCGCGGCGCGATCCCTGCACTGCACTGCTCGGCAATCTCTCTACTAGATGATGGTTGGGGCGGTATGAGAGTTGAGAGTTCGCCAGGTACAAGCTCGTCCGACGGCAAACATTGTGGTGGCTCGCTCTCTCTCTTTCTCTCTTTGGAATGCGGCTTATCGCACGGTGAGTTGGATTGTGGTATCGTTTCGCTGCACAGCTTTTCATCATGATGTATGAATCGTTCAGTGCCATCATCATGCAGATCGCGATTCTGAACTTGCTCGAGTACTGCTGTTAAGACTAAAGGGCCTCCGTTACCCTGCGCAATTAAATTACCACTCACATCGCGTATTCGAAAATCGAAAGAATATTCGCTGGTCTGCTTGATTGGGAGTGTCGCGCTCACCTCTCGATTTTCTGTCGCCCCTTGGGGGTAGAATTTTGGATTTTGAATACCCTTTTGAATAATTTCATTATTTTTGATTTTTGGACAAGATTCAACTGTCTCAATATTTTGACTATTCTGATCATTTTTCTCTATATAATCATGATCCAAAATTTGTTGTGAATAATGTTGTGTGCTTCAATCTGAAATGATCGGAATCGTAGTGGTTTCAAGGGGTGAATCAGATGACATTTCCATTCTTGCTTCGGCTATGCACGCGGCCTGAGCTTGATCAATTATGGACTCATGATACAAATTTTGAGTCGGCTCTCCGTGTGTGTGCGTATTCGCGCTTTCGCTCGTTTGAGTAGCTGCTAACTCGGATAAATATCGCGCGTCAGCTGTTTCGCTCGTGTGAGATCGCTTGAGTATGTCGAGATGTGGATATCGGTCTTCCAAGCGCTGCGATGATCGCATTTTTTGAAAAACTTTTCTCGGCCTTTTCTGCCTCTCTGGTTTCTGACTCGGCTCAATTTCGGATTCGGTTTCGCGTGGACTCTCCACCGATTTTTTCTCCGCTGGTTGTGCATCGGTAACCGTCGATTCTGTCTCTGAAATTTTCAATTTTTCGGCGCCAGCTACGCGGTGCGCGCGTGTTTTGAATACGCGGCCAGGCGGACAATCGGCCTCGCACGACGGATTTTCCCTCTCTTGTCGTTCTGCCAATGCTTAGAGCTCGGCTCGCGGTAGTTCCGGGCTTACCTCGCCTTCTTTGATAACGGGATTTGGATTCCGACTCAAAGCATCTGCCGCCTCATTTAATCGGCCAGCTTTATAAACTAAATCAAAATGGAATCCGCGTACTTTTGCTTTTTGACGGTTATACCTCGTGTCATTTTTCGTTTTATGGAAATGGTTCAATGGTTCATGGTCCGTTACCACCGTGAACTTTCTGCGGTAAAGATATGGACGATAGGACTAGCACGCATGCACGATACTCTCCATTTCTTTATCCAAAATTGGCCACGAGAATTGGGCCCCTCATAAAACTTTGGACGCGTAGGCAACCTGTCTATTGTTGTTGATAGTCCCAATAGCCGAAATAGATCCCACTGCGTAGTCACAGGTATCACAAAATACGACATAACTCTCATTGCCTGTCGCAGGGCTTGCGAGTACGCTCTTTGAGCATAATGCGTCGCGTAGACTCTCAAATGCGCGTTGTTGTTCCATGCCCCATACAAAATCTTGCTCTTTTTTCGAGAGATCGGTCGATGGTTTCGATTTCTTCGCGTAATTTTCGATGAAGCGCCTATAGTACCCCGTTAATCCGAGGAACTGCCTGACTTTCCGATTGTTTGTGGGTGCAGGATATTCATGGACTGCCTCTACTTTTTTGGGATCTGGTTTAATGTGACAATTGCCAACTATGTGGCCCAAAACTTTCGCTTCTTTTTTCAAGAATTGACATTTTTTTGGTGAGATTGTGAGATTCGTTTAATAATGCAGGCCATGAATTTCCTGAATTTAATTCCATGTTCTTCCAAGGTATCTGCCCAGATGAACAGATCGTCACAATTACTGGCGAATTCATCGGGGGTCAGGGAGGAAAATGCCATGAAAATTGCCTCATTTAGGGTGTCTGGACTACCGACCATCCCTTGAGCCATGCGCGCGAATTCCATTCCGCTTAAGGGTGTGGCTATGGCCGAATAAGGTGCTGACTCCTCGTGCATTTCTATTTGGTAGAAAGCGTCTAATAAACTACTGTGATATATCGCGCGCTAGACAGCTGATCGATGATATCGGCTGTGAAAGATAACGGCTGACAAGTCCCTACCGTGTCCTCATTGAGGGGGCGGAAATCTGCGACGAACCAAAACCTTTCCGTCCCGTCTTTATCTGGGCTTTTTGGTACTAGAAAGCAATTCGATCTCCATGGCGATCTGGATGGGCGCAACACTTCGAGATCGCGTAATTTTTTGACCTCTTCAATTTTTTTTTTTTTTTATTTACGCAATTTAAATCTCTCTACGGGATTATTTTGCGGACTTGTTAAGTGAACGTGTTGTGTGTGTAAACTGTGTAGGTGTCAGTGTAGAATCCTCTGCATTTGCCCGGGATTGATTGGCCCGTGAGGCAGGGGAAAACTTCTTTGTGAAGAAGAAAACCCGCCCCAGAGAATCCGGTGCATTTATCGCGCCACTAATTGGGCCTAGATCTCTCGCAACCACGAGGATCTAGTATTAGCCCTTGCAACCGCAAGGGCTAATACCGAATCAGTGACACTTCACACCTCCCGAACACATTGCAAGGTCGTAAGCTACAACCAACGGATCAGAAAAATCAGCAAGTTTGGGTTTGTTAGACCGGGATGGTGACCGGTCACCCATCCAAGTACTAACCGCGCCCAACGTTGCTTAACTTCAATGATCGGAAGAGCTGGCGCTCCACGACCCCGGCACTGCGTCGGTTGACCTCTTCAATCAAAGGGCCTTTCAAGATTGGAGGTGAGCAATATCTTTTGGCTTTGAACGGTTTGCCCGATTTCAACTTGATTTTATGTTTCATAATTGGCGTTGCTTGAAGTGGTTCGCCTTTCAGCCCAAATCGCCAAGGGTCGATGCTAATGAGCATGCGTACGTACTCAATCTCCTCCGGCGAGCAACCTTGGATATCAACGAGTTGCATTAATTTTTCTACGCGTTCTGCAGAGGCTATGTCGTGCGCGCTCTTATCTATATCCTGCGAATTCTCGCGAAGCTGCTCATTCGCTGGGTCAGCGCCTGTGTATAATCGGCGGATATGATGTACTGCATCATCCCCAATGATGCTTTTCTCTTCTACATTGTCCCAAGGAATTATTTTTGAAAATTTCCCCAACTTAACTGCAGGTGTGTCAATATATATAGTTTTATATGAAATATTTATGACCTCTGCTATGCCATATCCACTGTGGTTTTTGGCGATGAATTTTTCAAAGAGAATTCCATTTTTTACATGTATGCGGGGGACCCAGCCCTCTTGAGAATCGTTCAAAATCTTGAATTTAATGAGTCTTCTCATTCTAGGCGGCTTTTTTATTTTTTCTTTGTATAAGAAAGGGATTGAAAAATTTTCGAACTCAAGGCAGCGGGCTTTGGGGTTCAATTCACCACCGTACTCTGTCAAAAAATCCCAACCGACTAGACCATCACAGTCTAACAAAATGGAGTCGGGGACAACATGAAATTGCCACTGCATGCCGTTAATTTTCAATCAAATCATTCCCTCTGAAAAGAATTATCCTTTTGCAACGCCATTAATGCCCAATATCCCTGACTTATCAATGACTGCGAGATTTTTAACTCTACTTGATTAGATAATGCATACATCTGCACCAGAATCGATGTATAATTTACATTTTCCATCATTCACTTCTGGGCTTTCAAAATTGACAACTGGTGGAATTCTCCCAGTCTTTGAAAGTTTTATACTTGTCTTTCTGATGTTTACTTGGGACGATGTAGAAGACCGTTCACCACTATCACTTCCGTCCGATTCTATCGACTCTGACTCATCTGTGGACGGTGATTCTTCTAATGAAGATGAGTCGATTTCTTGATTCATCAATGACGTAACGGAGCCGTCATTGATGCGCCCATCGCTCGGGGATCGTGATGGGCGTGCTCCTAGTTCAAATTCTCAGCGTGATTTTGGGCGTTTTGGGCATCATTATGGCGCTGTGGGCTTTGGGCTTGTCGCGCCTGCGGTGGGGTTCGGTTTTGGGTCTCGGCATAATTATGCGCAGGTGTTTGATTTTGATTTTCCCTTGGTGGGAAATTATTTCCACGATTTTCCGTGCCACTATTATTACCGTTGAAATTTCTATTCGGACCCCCACCTCTACTCCTGCCGCGATAACCTCCTCTGCCGCGGTTGGTGCTTGGTCTATCAATATATACGTTGGCCTTTCGAAAATCGGCCTCTAATTTCCAGCATACTTTCGCGTCGTGCCCAGGTGTTATGTTACGCATGGATTTTTTCCTCATTCTGAGGGATGAGTTCTCTCATTTTTCAGAGTGTCGGGGGGATCCATGCGTGCATTCAAAAGCTCGCGGGCATGAGGGAGCGCAAGCCAATCAGAGTGGCACACGATGTGTCATGCTACCACTGGCTGAGCCCCCCCCCCCCATGCTCGTGACCTCTCCCCCGCATGAGGTACTTGAGCTAGAGTTAAGTAAGAGAGAGACAGAAAGATTAATGACGCGGTTAAGTAGAGCAATGCAGAGCGATAATTGGGTGAGCCTTGGTCTGGCGGGGAGATGGGGGAAAGCTACCGGTAGTTCGGAGCCTCCGGCGTCTCCTCGCTCTTGTGGGTTCACTCTCTCACCCGCCTGCCCTCGACCTGTGACGAACAGCGCGGAGTTGGCTCCGACCTCGAGCTCTCACCGGAGTTGCCTCGTGGTCGGAGCCAAATCGTGAGTCAGTATTTTCTTTGCTCGGTCACGGGACATAGCAGGACGTGGTATCTGGTTATGGGGGGCGCCCTGTGGAGTACAACCTGGAACCCGGTCCCGGCCAAGGTCAGCACCAGAAAAAAACCCAAAACATGTAAGTTGCCCACACCCTTATGTGTGTTATTCATTGTCTCATCGGTATTCTCTCTCTCTCTCTCTCTCTCTCTCTCTCTCTCTCTCTCTCTCTCTCTCTCTCTCTCTCTCTCTCTCTCTCTCTCTCTCTCTCTCTCTCTCTCTCTCTCTCTCTCTCTCTCTTTCTCTCTCTCTCTCTCTCTCTCTCTCTCTCTCTCTCTCTCTCTCTGGCGGTGAGTACATCCACACGCATTACACATCGCTCCGTGTTTGAATGTGACTTTAACCATCAAAACGTCGTCCCGAGTGGCACTTTTTTGCAGATTGGATTTCCTCCTGCAGGCTCATACATCTGGAGCATCGCTGCATGGCTCCTGCACGAGCCTGGGAGGAATAATTCCAATTCTGCAACTCCAACTACAACATCGAGTCGGCAGTGCTTGGCGCCGAAAGTGAACCTTGTGCGCATGCTCGGAGGTCGTCTGCTACGCTGGCCTGCTACGACGCTGTCTGCTGCGCGATGAGCGAAAACATCTGCTTTGTCTGCAATGGCACCTTACGCACAGGCAGCAGAGAATGCGGCATTTGCAATGGATCAGCTCATGTCAAGTGCTCGAGATCATCCCGGGGAGCAGTGACATGTTTGCAATGCCTGCAGGTGAGCGACACCAATATCGCTAATTTAACATCGAGTGCGTCAAAGCAGACGACGGCTTAACAATTCAACGCGAAAACAGCCAGAGAAAGAGAGAAGGAGAATACGAGCCTGCGAAAACGTGTGAGTAATCAGACCATCTCACACACGAGGCTCAGCTCCCGTGGTGCGTCAGGAACATCGACCCCCGCTTCGCAACATACCACCACTGCACGGAGCGCGAAGCCTCCCACCACCAGTGCCTCTCATACCACCGAGAGTCGACAGCTCGCGCTCGCCGGGGGTAATCCACCGACTGCTGTCTCGTCTCCGTCACGTGGCGCCGCCAGCCACCAGTCCAGCAAAGTGAAGCCCGCGAAAATTTGAAAGCAGCAAACAGATGCGTGGCCAACTATTGCCTTCCAGTCGCTGCGTACTACACCAACTGTGGAGTGCACTGTCGAATCGGAGAAGATTAGCAGCCCCAACATCTCGGATCGACCTGCAGCATCACCAACATCGAAGCCGTTGAATTCTCCTGAGAACAATTGGGTACTTATATCGCAGAGTACTCTGGACCTCTTTTTCCAACAGAACGAGATGCTCCAGAGTCAGCTCGACGAAATAAAATCCCTTATGAGCCGACGAGACGTTGCCATTACCTCTCCATCTTTCACACCAGCAGTGAATGAGATGGATGATCGTTTGTTGGCACGCGTGTCTTCTCTCGAGGGACTATTGGAGAAGCAGAGTTCCCAGCTGGAGGAGCTTCGCTTAGATCGTCAGCTACTTCTGGAGCAAAATTCCATAATGAGAGATCAGCTTCCCAGTCTGACTAAGCGACTGACAGGTAACCAGAGTACTCTGCAAAATGATAAATTCAGTAATGATGAGTATATTAATGCCGAATCAACACATCAATCTTCGCGTCCCATCATTCCAACTAGAATGGACAAGCCTTACCAGTCATATGCTGTGGAACAAGGACGTGGACTCAGTAGAGACGGTCTTGAGCGCTGTAAGCTAATTATAAATGGTGCTTTGAAGAAAGATTCTGTGGCCTCACCGGCACAGGTATGTGATATTTCTTTTGCAGTGCTCAAGTCCATTTTCCCAAAGCTGCAGAGGGCAGACATTGCTGATGTCCATGTCTTGCAACCGGGGCATACGTCTGGCGAGAGGCCTTCATGATTCATGATTCGGTTTCATCTTCCCATGCCCCAGCTGCCATCTCACGCACACTACCATCATGCGTGGTCCAACTCTCCAGTAGTATTCTGGTTAGGGAGGTGATTCAGGCTAAACGTTCTATCACCAATAACTATTTCACGGCTAATAACATCCAGCCTGATTTACTCGACCCGGATACGGAAGCTCTCGTGCCAGATCGTAAGATCTATGTGAATGAAATGCTCCCCCCTGAGAAATATAAAGAATATATACGCTTGAGGTCAGTTGCACACGGTTTAGGATTAAAATACGTCTGGCACAGTGGCGGACGTTTCTGGGTTAGACGGAAAAATGGTGAGCGAGCGCATACATTTGAATCTCTTGCTGATCTGCAGGTCATTCAAACGGCCTGTCGAAGTGTTCCGAAACGTTCTCGTGCACCCTCTAACAACACCCAGAGCTGTGCCTCCGTTCCGGAGCAGAGTTGTGCTTCGGCAGCAGAAAAGGCGAGAACTCCCTGACTAAGTACGGCTGCTGAGGAGAAACGAGGGAGTGGTAGTTCTTTGAAAGCGGGATTTATCAACCGTAACTCGCTGACAGATAAGATTGAGCATCTCATTGCTTGCTCATTGCTAACGATCCC
This sequence comes from Eretmocerus hayati, assembly GCA_029851415.1. NCBI lineage: Eukaryota > Metazoa > Arthropoda > Insecta > Hymenoptera > Aphelinidae > Eretmocerus > Eretmocerus hayati. The sequence continues at coordinate 86,436,194 of CM056743.1, forward strand.
TCCTATCATCTATTTGGGGTCGCTGAGTCGAAGCTAGATGAGTATGTGGATGACAGTCTCGTTCAGATTCCTGGGTTTTCACTGTTGAGACAGGATCGCAACAGGGAGGATGGTGGGGTTGCTTTGTATGTGCGCAATGATTTTAAAGTAGAGAAACTAGATTCTTCTAATACTTTTGGCCCAGGAAAACCTGGCGTGCCTGAATTTCTTTTCTGTAGCGTACAGCAAGGCAACTCTCCTCCAATATTAGCCGTGGTAGTCTATAGACCTCCAAAAATCGCCATGCAGAAGGATGATGGGCTGTTTGGCTCATTACGCCGACTGTGTGGAGATTATAGTCACAAAATTATAATGGGAGATCTAAACGCTGACTTGTTGGATACTGCTCATCCTGACACCAAGACACTGACTGCACTGACAGAAGAACTAGCCCACAGATAGTGCAGCATGGCCCGATTCACCAACACAACCCCAATGTTTCTCATACATGGATTGATCATATTTACGTAGATGACAATGACACCATTACTGACTTTCAAAACAGACTCCTGCCCAGTTTCGGCAGGCACTCGGTCATAGACGTCACCATCAACGTCTTCACTCCCACTCCGCCAGAAAATTCCTTCACTTATAGGAATTTTCGTAACATCACTCCAGAGATGCCGAATGACCGTCTGCTTCGCTGCGACTGGACAGCTCTTGAAAATGCTGAAACCAGCTTGGAAGACGCAATTCACTGCTTGAATGAGAACTTGAGGACTGTTATAGATGAATTAGCGACGGAAAAAAACTATCAACCCGCGGAAAAATGATGCTCCTTGGATTGGTCCTGAGTTGAGAGTACTCATGAATCACGCGCAGGCGCTGGGAACGAAATCAACGTAACCAGCGCAAGTGTCCTGAGCTTCAAAGTGAGTACTTTCGGCTTAGCGAAGAGGTCGACTTGCGCATGGAACAAGTGCGTAACTCCTTCCTTCAAAACCATCTTTCAGACGCTCTTGATCAACATAAGAACATCTGGAAGGAAATGCGCGACCTCGGCCTCCTGCCTAAAAGCAAAGAGGAGGAACTTCATGGTTTCACACCGGATGAGTTGAACGCTCACTTTGCGGGAGTTTCCGTCTCGCCTCACGAAAATATAGATGAAGCAATGGACGACATAAATTCGGCTTCAGAGGAGGGTTTTGAATTCAAGCCCACAAATTTTAACGACGTAGTCCTTGCTATCGAACATTTTTCCTCGCAAGCGCGTGGGTCAGACGGGATACCCCAAAGCGTGATCGCGAAGGCTCTCCCGGCTATTGGTGATCTTATTGTACATATTTTCAACTCCTCTTTCGCTCATAGCACTTGTCCCGCGGCTTGGAAGCAAGCACAGCTGATTGCATTAAAAAAGACTACAGCTCCATCAACAGTCTCAGATTTCCGTCCTATAGCGCTGCTCTGCTTCCTTGCCAAGGTCCTGGGGAAAATCGCACACGACCAAATCACGGAGTACTTAAAACAAGAGAAATTACAAGATCGCTTCCAGACTGGTTTTAGGCAATACCATAGCACCCAGACAGCTCTACTAAAGTTGACCGACTACATCAGAGTAGGTATTGACAAGAAGAAGATCACCTTGCTCCTGCTTTTTGACTTCAGTAAAGCCTTTGACACGATATCACCATCAAAGCTGTTGAGCAAACTTCGAAATCTTGGCTTTTCGAGATCGGCACTTCTGTTGATAAAATCATACTTACAAGGTCGCACCCAAAAAGTCACTTCAAAATCTGGTAATTCTGATTGGCTCGAAACCAATCTGGGTGTTCCACAGGGTTCCGTTCTCGGGCCTTTACTCTTCAGCTTATATGTCAATGACTTACCCGGTTTGCTAGACGGAAAGTCGGTACATCATCTATTTTATGCGGATGACCTGCAAAGGACCCCGCTCCGAGAGATAGGATTTTGGCTTTCGGTTAATTTTGTCGGGGAAGAAATATGTTGTCAAGCACAAAATTCTGAACAGAAAGTTCAATGGGCTCGAAGACGGAAAATAGCTAGGTTTTTAAGTATAAATCAAATAAATACCAATAAATGGGAGGTTATGAGGTTATCTAGAAAGACAACAAAGGCTTGTCTGCAGTGTTTGAATTTGAATTGAGAATGTACAATTCGAGTGTGATGTAGCTAAAAGGTCATCGCTTTGGTAATTGAAACATTTTATCTGAAACCTTCGATGCAAAAAGCAAATAAATGCATGCAAAAAAAGTGATAATGCGCGATTGACAAAGAAATCATAACGGCTTGTATTCTCAATGATTACATTTCATTTCAATCAATGTAGCAGCTAACGCTACAGAGCTAGATCATAAGGCTGTGCTGACTCGATGCAACGAGTACATGATCTTGAGAGTCCAGATATGGGGCGGGAGCGGCTTTTTGACATCAACATCATCGCATGATGCTCGCGCTTTGAATAGTTGATAAAAGGTGTCCGATAGTGCCTGGCTGCAATCAAATTATATGGAATGAATCAAAATTAATCTTGGATCGCGTGAGACTAGTGTCTGCCAAATATTTCGAGGATATAGAGATCGAATCTCATATTGCCGTATCTCGAGATCATATCGCGTAAGAGGCTGCGAGGTCGAAACAAGCGACTATCAACGTCGAGCTCGAAAGGTTCAGTGGATAGTGTTTTTGAGCTTTTTCGAGGTCGTTGAACACGATAATGACATTGCCCTGTCTCCTGCTCGTGTTGCGTGGGCGGCTGCGGGGGCGGAGGCGCGAATTGACCGAGATCGAAGCTCGAGACTTGAGTAAGGGTGTTTTTGGGGTATTTTGGGGTCGCTAAGCACGAATTCGAGATCGTCCAGCCTCCAAGTCATGTTGCGTGGACGGCTGGGGAGGGGGGGGGGGTCGAGTAGAGGCACAAATTGACCAAGATTGGAGTTTGAGAGTTGAGTAGGGGTTGTTTTTGGAGTATTTTGGCATCGCTAAGCACGTATTTGAGATTACACAGCTCCCAAATCGTGTTGAATGGGTGGCTGCAAGAGGGAGGACGCGTGTTGAACTAGATAAAACTGGAAGAGCCGGCGGGGGGGGGTCCTTGATATTTCGAGATCACTGGACACAAATCTCAGATCACCCAGCCTCAGAACCGTATTGGGTGGGCGGCTGTGATGGTGAATTCGATGTAGTTTCCTGACAATGACCATTTCCTGAGATAGAATCTGACCAGGATTGTAAGCCGAATTAAGCATCGGGACCAGACCACGAGCATACGCCAAGTATCTCCTTCGACCGAGGGGTCGAGCGATATCCTGTTGATCGGAATTCCGATTCACTAGGTATGTAATCACAGTTTTTGATCACGGAATAGGCCACAAATAGTTTCAGGCGTGAATCTGCGAGAGAGTGGTGACTGCAAGGAAATTCGAGAGCTGAATCTCTATTCTGGCCAATTTTCCAGGCGGAGTCTCATCTCATCATGCGCGAAGCATGACCACTTCACAACGACCATGACCAGAGCGTGATGTGATAGCAGCGGTATTGGGTAATGACTTAGGGAGTGTGATACTGAAATCTCAGCTCTGTAACCGGAAATCTTAAAAAGCAGTCGATTCTCATATATTGACGGGCGTAAATCACGCATACCACGAGCCTAAGCCAACTGTGTTTGTGGGATGGAGCACCGTGCAATATCCTAGGGATTCGAACCCTGATCCTCTAGCTATGTGATCATAATCCTCAATGACGGAATGGACTACAAATCGTTGCGGGCGAGAATCTACGAGAGGGTGATGACTGAAAGAAGATTCAAGCGTTGGATCTCTATTTTGACTGTTTTCACAAGCGAAATCCGATCTCATGTACCGAGAAGCATGGTGACCATATAACCACCCAGAACTATTGCATGATCCAATAGCCTAGGGATCGGGAGATATCCCAGGACGTGCGATTATGAAATCTTAACTCTGTGATCATAAATCTCGAGGAGGAGCCTATTCTCATAGATTTATGGGCGTGAATCTACTTCTCGATAGTAACGGTTAGGAGATTTGAGTTTTCCCTTGCTGAATCTGGACATCCCCACGGGTTAAATCTGATCCCAAGTAGTGGGATGACTTTCGTTATTCGGTCACCTTACCACGAACCTAAGCATGGTGTGTTCAGTGGCCGAAAATTCGAGCAAGTTTCTGGGCACGGGAACTACGATCCTCTAGCTATGTGATCACAATTATTGATAACGGAATGGACTACAAATCTTTTCGGTCGTGAATCTAGGAGAAAGTGTTGACTGCAAGGAGATTCCAGCATTAAATCTCTATCCTGGCCATCTTTACAAGCAGAATCTGATCTCATGTATCGAGAAGCATGGTGACCATACAACGGCCCAGAACCAACACGTGATCCAATAGCCTAGGGATCGGGAGATGACCTCGGACGTCCGATTTTGAAATCCTAGCTATGTGGTCGAAAATCTCGAGGAGGATTCGATTCGAATACATTGGCGGACGTGAATCTACTACTCGATACTGACGGGTAAAAGATTCGAGTGTTCCTTTGCTGATTCTGGACATCCCCACGGATGAAATCTGATCCCAAGTCGTGGGAAGACTCACATTGAATTCATCTGATTACCTCTCTTTCCAAGCGCAATGAGTAAGAGGGAGAGAAATCCCAGAGTTCGGAGCGCTCCGACCAGTATATTCGAATAAACCTGTTATCTGTCACCATGCCTCGAGACTAAGCCGAGTGTGTTTGGTGGTCCAAAGATCGAGCAATTTTCTAGGGATTGAAACTACGATCCTCTAGCTATGCGATCATAATTCTTGATATTGGAATGGACTACGGATCTTTTCGGGCGTGAATCTATGGAAGGGCCGTGACTGCAAGGAGATTTGAGAGCTGATTCACTATTCTGGCCGATTTCACAGGGAGTATCATCTGATCCTGCGAGAAGCATGACTACAATACAACGACCGTGGCCAGAGCACGACTCCAGAGCAGCTTGATCGAGTGGTGTTTTAGGGAGTGTGATCCTGAAATCTCAGCGTGTGATCAAAAATCTTGAGAAAGAGTCGGGTGGATTCTTGAGTTTTTTGCCACAGAGCTAAGATTTCAGAATCGCACGTCCTGGGATATCTTCCGATCCTTAGGCTATTGGATCACGTGGTGATTCTGGGCGTTGTTTAGTCATCGTGCTCTCGGTACATCCAATCAGATCCTGCTTGTGAAGATGGCCAGAATAGAGGTTTCACGGTCAAATCTCCTGGTAGTCACCACTCTCTCGCAGATTCACGCCTGAAACTATTTGTGGCCTATTCCGTGATCAAAAACTGTGATTACATACCTAGTGAATCGGAATTCCGATCAACAGGATATCGCTCGATCCCTCGGTCAAAGGAGATACTTGGCGTATGCCCGTGGTCTGGTCCCGATGCTTAATTCGGCTTACAATCCTGGTCAGATTCTATCTCAGGAAATAATCATTGTCAGGAAACTACATCGAATTCACCATCACAGCCGCCCACCCAATACGGTTCTGAGGCTGGGTGATCTAAGATTTGTGTCCAGTGATCTCGAAATATCAAGGACCCCCCCCCCCCCCGCCGGCTCTTCCAGTTTTATCTAGTTCAACACGCGTCCTTGCTCTTGCAGCCACCCATTCAACACGATTCGGGATCTGTGTAATCTCAAATACGTGCTTAGCGATGCCAAAATACTCCAAAAACAACCCCTACTCAACTCTCAAATTCCAATCTTGGTCAATTTGTGCCTCTACTCGACCCCCCCCCCCCTCCCCCCAACCGCCCACACAACATGACTTGGAGGCTGGACGATCTCGAATTCGCGCTCAACGACCCCAAAATACCCCAAAAACACCCTAACTCAAGTCTCGAGCTTCGATCTCCGTCAATTCGGGCCTCCACGCCCGCAACACGATTAGGAGGCAGGGCAATGTCATTTTCATGTTCAGCGAACTCGAAATACTTCGAAAACCCCCCACTCGACTTCTCGAGCTCGATTTTGATAGTCGCTTGCTCTCGACCCCGCAGCCTCTCACGCGATATGATCTCGAGATACGGCAATATGAGATTCGATCTCCATATCCTCGAAATATTTGTCAGACATCAGTCTCACGCGATCCAAGATTAATTTTGATTCATTCCATAGAATTTGATTGCAGTCATGCATTATCGGACACCTTTTATCAACTTTTCAGAGCGCGAGACTCACGCTATGCGATGATGCTGATATTCAAAAAGCCGCTTCCGCACCATATCTGGGCTCTCAAGATCATGTACTCGTTGCATTGAGTCAGCACAGCCTTATGATCCAGCTCTGCAGCGTTAGCTGCTACATTGATTGAAATGAAATGTAATTGTTGAGAATACAAGCCGTTATGATTTCTTTGTCAATTGCGCATTATCACTTTTTTTGCATGCATTCATTTGCTTTTTGTATCGAAGGTTTCAGATAAAATGTTTCAATCACCAAAGTGATGACCTTTTAGCTACATCACACTCAAATTGTACATTTTCAATCCAAATTCGAACGCTGCAGACAAGCCTTGTTGTTGTTCTAGATAACCTCATAAACTCCCATTTATTGGTATTTATTTGATTTATACTGAAAAAGCTAGCCATTTTCCGTCTTCGAGCCCATTGAACTTTTTGTTCAGAATTTTGTGCTTGACAACATATTTCTTCCCCGACAAAATTAACCGAAAGCCAACATCCTATCTCTCGGAGCGGGGTCCTTTATCTCCAAGTCGAGAAAACTAAGATCAGAGAGGGCATCGCTCGGCTGGGTGAAATAGGACGACTAGTAGCTGAATGGGCTAAGAGTTCCGGCCTGTGTCTCAACGCTGGCAAGACCAAGGCAATCTACTTCAGCTCTGAGAGGAATATCAAAGACCTGAAGGGAATGGACTTGCCAGGGGTTGAAATACAGGATGGAAAGTTGATCCCGTTCAGTGACACGGTCGTGAGTCTTGGTGTTACACTTGATAGGGAACTGACGTGGAGACCGCACATTGACCAAGTAACTAAGAAAGTCAACAGAGCCCTATACGGACTGTGGTTTTTTAGGGCGTGTATCACCAGACCTCTCCGAATTCGCCTAGTCGAGTCCTTGGTTCAACCGCACTTGGATTATTGCACGGTCGTGTACCTCGACGCCACGGACGAACAACGGCAACGGATACAGCGACTAAGCAATTCATGTGTGAGGTACATTTTTGATCTTAGGAGAGACGAGCACATCACCCCGTTTAGGGAACGTTTGGGTTGGTTACGTACTGATTCGCGGAGAATGTACTTCGCAGCTCTGTTAATGCACAAGATCATGCATTTAGGAGAGCCTGGCTACCTAGCTGCGATGTTCACCAGGTACCAATCCGAACGCCCTGCACGCGGTGATACAGAAGAGCGGGTACTCAAAATTCCCAATATGAGACTTGAGTACGGAAGGAGATCATTCCAGGTTCAGTGTGCTCATTTGTGGAACTTTCTCCCTCCGGGCTTTTGGCAGCTGCGGAAAACATCACAATTCAAGGAATCCCTGAAAGATTTTTTACTAACCCAGTCTTCGCAGAAGATTGATGTGGAGGAGAGGCATTATTTTAATCTGTAATAGGAAGGGCTCTTCCTTAATTTAGTATTTTTTACATGTGACCTCAGTCACCCAATTGGTGATCTATAGCTGTGATATTAGTGCGAGCCCTTACCCTCTTTCTATACTTCTAAGTATGCACCCTGACTAGTCACGAATTGTGATAATTATTGTCCTTGACCAAACCAGTAATTGACTGAAACTATCATCATTATTTTTGTTGTACATATATTATATTCATTCTTATACGTGTTATTACATTTTAACGGGCATATGTAGGTGTATGCAATTGTATTTTTTGTCTTCGGACGAATAAAGGACATCTATCTATCTCTCTTTTTTTTTTTTTTTTTTTTTTTAAGGTGGTTAGAGGGCAAAATCTGCCTCAGGATCCCTCGGATCCGTCCCCAGACACCGGACTGGTTCAGCTTACGCGGACTACGCATAGCCCACGCAGGCCATACCAGGCGGGACACGGGTTTGGGGTTTGCCGGGCCCACCTCTCGGTGGGCCCGGCCGTGTGATATCCCTCTCCCCTCGATGTCCGATACCTAGGGCATCGGGCAATCAAGCAGGAGATCCACCTGCATCTACCATCTCATCCCGGAACCGCGTGAGCATTACTTCAGGATGAGCGGCATGTCTCGCGCTCGATTGCGAGCGTTCCTCTTCTCCATCTTCTCTCTTCGGCCACTTGTCGGCATCTTCTATCTTCATTCTTCATTGTTCCCTCTCTTTCTTCTTTCTTCTTTCTTCCCTCTTCAGTGCATCAGATTCCTCCTGGAATCATTTGGGCCTCTTCTGTTTCAATCGGCAGAGTCACTGTAATTCGCCTGCTTCGAGGCGCCTTACTTCCTTCTCTTTCTCCTCTTTGCGGGTCATCACCAGCTTGATGTATCCGGTGAGTCTATCCCATGTCTCCTGGTTGCGGAGCAAGTGCGGGACGAGATTCTCAGGTGTTAGTTGAGCACCCTGCCATTCATCCAGCTCGGCGCGCTCTCTCCGGGTGTCGCTGCACTTGAGCAGGGCATGTTCGGCGTCATCCCATTCGTCCCCGCATGACTGACATGCTGGGGTCGTCCTCTTTTTGAACCTGGTTGGATAGGAACCGAAGCAACCATGATCGCTCAGTGCCTGCGTCGTCCAGTAGTCCATCTCTCCGTGGGTGCGTTCCGCCCACTTGGCTACGTCACGGATCAGCCGGTGCATCCATCTGCCGTTCGCAAATGGCGAATCCCACTCAGTTTGCCAATGCTCAAGGGTGGTTTCCTTCTCGTTGTCGCGGATGATCTCCTTCATCGTCGGAGTGAGTACTCGTTCGGCTCCGATCACTTTCTGGCGGTCCCAGATCCTGACTCGCTCCGCGACGAGCAAGTGGATGGGCGGAGTACTCGCCAATACGTAAGCCGCATCTCCTGACACAGTGCGGTAGGCACGGATACTCCTCAGGGCCGCTCTTCGGTGGACAGGCCCCATTCTCTTCTTGATGATGGTCTTCTCTACTCTCTTCCCCCACACGGGTGCACCGTACAGCATGATGGAGGTAGTGACGGTGTTGAGAAGTGCGCGCCTCTTTCCCTTGGGTCCTCCGATATTCGGCATAAGCCGCTGGAGCGCCGCACCGACCTTGCTCGCCTTCTGGGCGGCTTCCTGGATGTGCTTCTTGAACGACCACTTGTCGTCGAGCCATACACCGAGGTATTTCAGCTCTGTCTTCCGTGGAATCTCTTGCCCGTTGATATAAAACCGGGGTAAGTCAAACTTCCTACGCCTTGTGACCACGATTGCTTCGCACTTCTTGACAGCGAGCTCCAGAAGCCTGCTAATCATCCACTCGTAGACTCGGGCCAGCGCTTCGTTCGCGCGTCTACCCAAGAGTTCCTCGTTGTCAGCCCATACTATGAGTCCCGCGTCGTCCGCGAAAGCCACTATTATCACTCCTTCTGGCAGTTCGATAGACAGTAAGCTGTCATACTGGGTGTTCCAGTTGAACGGCCCGGAGACCGATCCCTGTCCGATTCCGGCGGACAGTACCCGAATCTCTTGTCCCTCGTCGGTGTCGTACACGAGGGTCCTGTTCCGGAGGTAGTCACTCGTGACGGCTAGTAGATAGGGGGACACTTTACCTGCTTGGGATTGATAGACTCGCTCCCAGCTCGCGCAGTTGAATGCGTTCTTTATGTCCAACGCAATGATGGCACAGAATCCTCCTCTTCCTTGGTATGGGTTCCCTACCGACGCTTGAACCCGTTCTTGGACCACCTCGATCGCGTGCACAATGCTCCGTCCCTTCCGGAACCCGAACTGCATTGGTGATAGCCCACCGCCTTCTTCGTATGCTTTTTCCACCCTGTTGAGCACCATCCTCTCGTACATTTTCCCGATATTGTCGAGCATGCTGAGAGGGCGTTGACCTCCTTGACCCTTAGGTATCAGGACCAGCTTCTGGCGTTTCCACTTGTCCGGGGAAGTTCCCGCGCTCAGACAGATGTTGAAGAGGTCGAGGAGTAGATCTGGCTTGTATTTGAAGACCAGTTTCAGAGCCTCGTTTGGGATGCCATCCAGGCCAGGGGCCTTGCCGTTCGGCTTCTCTGCGCCGCTATGAGTAGCTCTTGCATAGTAAAGAGCGGGATGGGGTCTTCGCTCTCCGTAGGGAATGTAATTCTGGGTTCTCCTGCTGGGAAGAGGTCTTCCACGATGGTGCGCAATGTTGCTGCATCGGTCGGTGCTGGGTTGCCCCTCCGGGGTCGGACCTTTGACATGACCACGCGATATGGCGTGCCCCAGGGGTCTTCGTTGACCATGTCGCACAGTTCACCCCAGCACTTCTCTTTGCTCCTCCGGATGGCTAGAACGAGAGCCTTCTTTGCTTCTTTGTACGCTCTGTCATCTTCCGCCACCGATGGTTGTTGCAGCTTCCTTGATCGCCATGCGGTCCTCCTTTTCTTGTTGCTCGTTCTTCGTAGAGCCTTGATCTCATCGGTGATCCAGTACTCTGGTTTCCTCCAGGAACATGGTGTTGTCCTGCGAGGCATCGACGCGTCGCAAGCTCTCGTGATGGCGGATGTTACCATCGCCACAGCCTCGTCCGAGGCGGAGTTCATCGGGAGATCTTCGACTGTTCCTATCGATTCCCGGAATTTTCCCTCGTCCAGCTTCCGTACCTGCCACCCCGTTGGTCGCGGTCTGCGTGTCGTCTGTCTCTGTCGCCAGTCCTAAGTCGAAACCGAATATGTCGATGGTCACTCAGTGTTTCCGTGTCCAGAACTTCCCACGATGTCATACGTCCCATGAGCGACGGGCTTATGAACGTCAGGTCGAGGACCGATGATGAACCTCCCTCCCGGGACCGAGTGTCGTGCCTGTAATAGGTGATAACCCCCGTCTCGTTCGCGAGCACTAATCCCAATGCCTCCATGGCATCAGCGAGTATTACCCTCCGTCTCTCGCGCGGCCCCCCGCTCCAAGTCGGTTCCTTGGAGTTTCAACTCGCGGGAGATTTCAATCTCCCGCGATTATCACTGCCCCCCCCCCCCATTGCCTCACATCCTCTTCTAGGTCGTGGAGCTCGTCTTCAAATTCGTGCGTCTTGAGCGACGGCGAGTAGTAGCAGCTGTATACAGCTGTGCCCCCTATGGTCTTTCGAGCATAACCGCGGCCACTAACAGCTGGTTCAGTCTCGCGGATCGCGGGATTCGTGATCTGAATTACAGCGGTCCCCCAGTGATCGAATGTGGAACGGGAAAGTTTGCGCTTCCGAGGCGGTTCGGAGATGATCAGAACATCGATACCCCCTCCTTTGGCGGCAGAGTGCAGGAGGTCACAAGCGTCCCCGCTTCTCCTGAGGTTGGCTTGGATGAAGTTAGCCATTTCTTCCCCCCCCCCCTGCGTCTATATGTCGCCCTCGCGTTTTGGTAGGCTGTGCAGTTGCTGGAGCCCGACCTGTGGTCAGATCTGGTTCCGATAGCCACGCAGCTGAGGCATTTTGGTTTCTCTTTACGGGTAGCGGCGAGGTGTCCTGGTTCACCGCACTGGGAGCAGAGTTTCGGTTGACGTTCCTCTGCCTTCTCTTTTTTGCAGCCTGAGGCCTTGTGGCCATACTCTAGGCAGTTATAGCAGCGTGGGATGCCCCCCTTCTCGCGAATTCTCACTCTGCTCCATCCCACCTTGGGTTCTTTCCAGTCCAGGTGGCGGTGAGCGAGCCTCGCTGGGATGGACACAACCGCTGTTTGGGTGCCTCGGGAGCCGTTTCGCAGGCTCTCGACTATTATGGCTCCATCTTCGTTTTCTGGTAGGGCCTTCGCGAGGTCCTTCTGCACTTTAGTTCTGTCGACATCGTAGTCGACTCCGAGAACCTCGAGGGTCATGCTATTTGCGAGGCAGTGGACGGCCCCTCCTTGCCCGACGACTGGTGTCAGAGCCGCTTTGATGGCTGCAGCGTCGGTGCCCTTCCTCAGTTCAATGAGGATTTGTCTTTCCTGTGTCTTGCGGATGCCCGTGACTTTAGAGCCCACTTCTCCATTAAGGTCATCCGTCTTTATCTTGCGCAGCATATCTGCGTAGCTTAACCCACCTTGGTTTGCCGTGACGAGAACGGCGTCGGATTTCGCTCTTCTTGGCTTCATCTTTGCCTTCTTTCCAGCGGTGTCACTTGATCGACCGCTTTTCTTTGCCCTCTTTGTATTTCTCTTAGAGACCACTTCCTGCCAAGGCCCGTCCTGCTTGGGCCTATTAGGAGTCGATGTCGAGCGCGGTGTTTCGAGGGCTCCCGATGGATGTCCGCGTCGCGTCCTCTTCGTATCGTGCTGTTTCCCTTGTCGCGATTCCGGTTTATTCGCCCCCCTTCCCTGTGTGCCACTTCCCGACCCGGCTGGCCCAGAGGGCTGCGCACTCCTCTTCATTTTCAGGGTCTTCTCCGCTTCGAGAAGTGTGGTCTCGAAAGCCGCTCTCTTCCCTTTGTCTGCCGCAAGTAGGCCTTCGAGAGCGTGGCCAATCTTCTTGAGCTCTTCCATGTCGCCCTGAGTTCCTTCTGGGATGTTGGAGGCAGACTCGGCTATCCCTATGACCAAGTTCAGGTGGTCGAGGAGAAGATGAGTCTTCTCCTCCATCTGTTCTCGGCACATTTTCAAGTCCCTCCATCCTTCCATTAGATCGGGGGACTTGTCTCCACTTCTTTGTCGACTGGCCTTCCCAGGTGTGGGGAACCGATCGATGTCCATATCCCCCGGTGTTTTTTGACCTTTTTCGAGTCCGCGGTCACAGTCCTTGGATGTCAGGGTGTCTTCTGACTTCTGGGACTCCGTGGTGGTGTTAGAGTCCCCTGAATCCGAGCTGGAATCGGCGGTATCGTCTCCCTTGTTCTTGTCTTGCGTAAGCTGGATCTTGATCGCGGGGTTGATCTTCATAAGCTTGTCTGCCGCCGCTTGCGCTTCTGCAGCAACCTTCGCGTTCTTCTCTTTTTGGCTCAAGAATGTGAGCTTCGATTGCTTCAGCGTTCGCTTATCTACTTCCTCACCCAGACCCTTTCTCTTCCTGCTGTTCGGGGTGAGGTCTACTCCTTTCTGGTGTTGGTCCTTCCCTCCAACTATCTTCGCCAGAGGCGTATTTCCATCGCTTGTAGCTTTACGCGTGAGTCCACCAGCCAAGTGTGCCACTGGTAGCGCGCTTTGCATCGTTGGCCCCCCCCCCCTAAGATCCGAATGGGGCCCCGCTTTACTTGGGGAATTCTTGCCGTCAATGCTGGACATCTCCTTCTTTCTTCTTTTTCCAGGGCCTGGAATCGCATGCTGGCCGACCCCGGACCAGACCAGCACGGGTGTGGTGTGTTGTGTGATGCGTGTTCTGTATAATGTTGGTATGTCTGTGTAATGCTTGAGCAAGCGTGAGTATAGTGCGTGTGGAGTGTAGTGTGTGTGTTAGTGTAAGTGTAGGACTCGGGTCCGGAGGGGCGTCACTCCCTCAAGCTCCAAGTGCAACCCTAAGGTCACACCCAAAGCCCCCTACGGGTTCTCTCTCTCTCACTCTCTCTCTCTCTCTTTTTTTTTTTTTTTTTTTTTTTAAGGTGGTTGTAGGGCAAATACGCTGCGACGTACGAAGGAGAGGCACCGGTCAGCCAAACACGGCTGGCCAGCGACTCCCCAACAGTCCCGGGCCGGAATCCGCATCGATACGGCCATCCGAACCGGGTAAACCCTCTCTTCCTTCTCCGTTGCCGCCGGCCATTGGACAAGGAAGAGATCCACCAACTTACCAATCCGGCCCCGGCACCGCGTGAGCATTACTTCAGGGCCGGCGGCGTCTCGCGCTCAGGATCGAGCGTCTCTCTTCTCACGACTCGCAGGTGTTGTTTCCCTTTCTTCGATCTTCTTCCATCTCTTCATTCTTCATCTTCTTTCTTCTCTCTTCTTTCTTCTCTCTTCCCTCTTCAGTGCATCAGATTCCTCCTGGAATCATTTGGGCCTCTTCTGTTTCAATTGGCAGAGTCACTGTGATTCGCCTGCTTCGAGGCGTCTTACTTCCCTCTCTTTCTCCACTTTGCGGGTCATCACCAGCTTGATGTATCCGGTGAGTCTATCCCATGTCTCCTGGTTGCGGAGCAAGTACGGGACGAGATTCTCAGGTGTTAGTTGAGCACCCAGCCATTCATCCAGCTCGGCGCGCTCTCTCCGGGTGTTGCTGCACTTGAACAGGGCATGTTTGGCGTCATCCCATTCGTCCCCGCATGACTGACATGCTGGGGTCGTCCTCTTCTTGAACCTGGTTAGATAGGAACCGAAGCAACCATGATCGCTCAGTGCCTGCGTCGTCCAGTAGTCCATCTCTCCGTGGGTGCGTTCCGCCCACTTGGCTACGTCACGGATCAGCCGGTGCGTCCATCCTCGTTTGGGATGCCATCCAAGCCAGGGGCCTTGCCGTTCGGCATTCTCTTCGCCGCTATGAGTAGCTCTTGCATGGTGAAGAGCGGGATGGGGTCTTCGCTCTCCGTAGGGAATGTGACTCTGGGTTCTCCTGCTGGGAAGAGGTCTTCCACGATGGTGCGCAATGTTGCTGCATCGGTCGGTGCTGGGTTGCCCTTCCGGGGTCGGACCTTTGACGTGACCACGCGATATGGCGTGCCCCAGGGGTCTTCGTTAACCATGTCGCACAGTTCACCCCAGGACTTCTCTTTGCTCCTCCGGATGGCTAGAACGAGAGCCTTCTTTGCTTCTTTGTACGCTCTGTCATCTTCCGCCAGCGATGGTCGTTGCACCTTCCTTGATCGCCATGCGGTCCTCCTTTTCTTGTTGCTCGTTCTTCGTAGAGCCTTGATCTCATCGGTGATCCAGTACTCTGGTTTCCTCCAGAAACATGGTGTTGTCCTGCGAGGCATCGACGCGTCGCAAGCTCTCGTGATGGCGGATGTTACCATCGCCACAGCTTCGTCCGAGGCGGAGTTCATCGGGAGATCTTCGACTGTTTCTATCGATTCCCGGAATTTCCCCTCATCCAGCTTGCGTACCTGCCACCCCGTCGGTCGCGGTCTGTGTGTCGTATGTCTCTGTCTGTCAGTCCTAAGCCGAAACCGAATATGTCGATGGTCACTCAATGTTTCCGTGTCCAGAACCTCCCACGATGTCATACGTCCCATGAGCGACGGGCTCATGAACGTCAGGTCGAGGACCGAAGACGAACCTCCCTCCCTGGACCGAGTGTCGTGTCGGTGGTAGGTGATAACCCCCGTCTCGTTCGCGAGCACTAATCCCAATGCCTCCATGGCATCAGCGAGTATTACCCCCCGTCTATCACGCGGCCCCCCGCTCCAAGTCGGTTCCTTGGAGTTGAAATCCCCCGCGATTATAACTGGGCCCCCCCATTGCCTTCTCTCTCTCTCTCTCTCTCTCTCTCTCTCTCTCTCTCTCTCTCTCTCTCTCTCTTTCTCTCTCTCTCTCTCTCTCTGGATGATCGATTGTTGGCACGTGTATCTTCTCTCGAGGGACTTATAGAGAAGCAAAGCTCCCAGCTGGAGGAGCTTCGCTTGGATCGACAGCTTCTTCTGGAGCAAAATTCCATCATGGCAGGCCAAATTTCTACCTTAACGGAACTATTGTCAGGCTTCCAGAGTACTCTGCAGAATAGTAAATTTCGTAATGATGAGAATAGTAATGCTGAATCGACACATCAATCCTCGATTCCTAACACTGCACCTAGGATGGACGAGTCCCCCCACTCATACGTTCGGAAGCAAGGGCAGGGACTGGGCAATGACGGACTTGAGCGCTGTAAACTGATTATTAATGGTGTATTAAAAGAAGATTCTAAGGCCTCACCAGCACAGATATCTGATATTTCTTATGCAGTGCTCAAGTCCATTCTCCCCTCATTGGAGAGGGCAGACATTGCTGATGTCCGTGTCCTGCAACCGGGGCGTGCGTCTGGGGAGAAGACTCCAACAGGTAATCGTGACTCGGTTCTATCTTCCCGAGCCTCAGCTGCCATCACGCGCAATTTACCATCATGTGTAGTCCAACTCTCCAGTAGCCGACTAGTCGGGAAAGTGATTCGGGCTAAACGTTCAATCACCAATAATTATTTCACGGCCAACAATATCCAGCCTGACTTATTCGACCCAGATACAAAAGCTCATGTGCCAGACCGTAAAATCTTTATAAATGAGATGCTCCACCGTGAAAAATACAAAGAATTTATACGTTTAAGGTCGGTTGCACGCGGTTTGGGTCTTAAATACGTCTGGCACAGAGATGGGCGTTTCTGGGTTAGACGGAAAAATGGTGAGCGAGCGCATACGTTCGAATCCCTTGCTGATCTGCAGGTCATTCAAACGACCTGTCGAAGTGGTCCGGAACGCACCTGTGCGTCCTCTAATAACACCCAGAGCTGCACTATCGTTCCGGAGCAAAATAAAGTTCCGGCAACAGAATCAGCAAGAACTCCCTGACTGGATACGGCTGCTGAAGAGCGACGAGGGAGGGGTAATTCTTTAAAAGCGGGATTTATCAACCTCAACTCCCTGACAGATAAGATTGAGCATCTACGCTTGCTCGTCGCTAACGATCCCTCCTATCATCTATTTGGGGTGGCCGAGTCGAAGATAGATGAGTATGTGGATGACAGTCTCGTTCAAATTCCAGGTTTTTCGTTGTTGCGACAAGATCGCAACAGAGAAGGTGGAGGAGTTGCCTCGTATGTGCGCAATGACTTCAAAATTGAGAAGTTGGTTTCGTCGAATACTTTTGGGCCGGGGAAACCTGGCGTGCCCGAATTCCTTTTTTGTAGCGTGCAGCAAGGCAGCTCACCCCCAATATTAGTCGCGGTAATCTATAGACCCCCTAAAATTGCCATGCAGAAGGATGACGGGCTGTTTGGCTCGTTACGCCGGCTGTGTGGTGATTACAGTCACAAAATCATTATGGGTGATCTGAACGCTGACTTGTTGGATACTGCTCATCCCGACACCAAGACACTGACTGCACTGACAGAAGAACTAGCCTTGCAGATAGTGCAGCACGGCCCGACTCATCAACACAACCCCAATGTATCTCATACATGGATTGATCACATCTACGTAGATGACAACGACACCATTACTGACTTTCACAACAGACACCTGCCCAGTTTCGGTGGGCACTCGGTCATTGACGTCACCATCAACGTCTTCACCCCTACTCCGCCAAAAAATTCCTTCAAGTATAGGGATTTTCGTAACATCACCCCGGAGATATTGAATGACCGTCTGCTCCGCTGTGACTGGACAGCTCTTGAAAATGCCGAAACGAGTTTGGAAGACGCAATTCAATGCTTGAATGTAAATTTAATGATCGTTTTAGATGAATTAGCACCGGTAAAAACTATAAACCCGCGTAAAAATGATGCTCCTTGGATTGGTCCTGAGCTGAGGGTGCTTATGAAGAAGCGAGACGCGACGCGCAGGCGTTGGGAGCGTATGCAACGCAACCAGTGCAAGTGTCCTGAGCTTCAAAATGAGTACTCTCGGCTTAGCGAAGAGGTCGATCTGCGCATTGAGCAAGAGCGTAATTCCTTCCTTCAAAACCATCTTTCAGACGCTCTTGATCAGAACAAGAATATTTGGAAGGAGATGCGCAATCTCGGCCTCTTGCCCAAGAGCAAAGAGGAAGAACTTCACGGTTTCACACCGGATGAGTTGAACGCTCACTTTGCGGGGGTCTCTGTTTCGCCTCACGAAAATATCAATGAAGCAATGGACGATATTAACTCTGCACCGGAGGAGGGGTTTAAATTTAAGCCCACAAATTTCAATGATGTAAACCTTGCTATTAAACATTTCTCCTCGCAGGCCCGCGGGGTGGATGGGATCCCTCAGAGTGTGATCGCGAAGGCTCTCCCGGCAATTGGTGATCTTATTGTACATACATTCAATTCCTCTTTCGCTCATAGCGTTTTTCCCGAGGCTTGGAAGCAAGCGCAGCTGATTGCATTGAAGAAGACTGCAGCTCCATCAACGGTCTCGGACTTTCGTCCCATAGCGCTGCTGTGCTTCCTTTCCAAGGTTCTGGAAAAAATTGCACATGACCAAATCACGGAGTATTTAAAAGTAGAGAAACTTCTTGATCACTTCCAGACTGGTTTCAGGCAATACCATAGCATCCAGACAGCTTTACTAAAGTTGACGGATGACATCAGAGTAGGCATTGATAGGAAGAAGGTCACCTTACTCCTACTATTCGACTTTAGCAAAGCCTTTGACACAATAACACCGTCAAAGCTGTTGAGGAAGCTCCGAAACCTTGGATTCTCAAGGTCGGCACTCCTGTGGATAAAATCATACTTACAAGGCCGCACCCAAATAGTCACTTCAAAATCCGGTAGTTCTGATTGGCTCGAAACCAATCTGGGTGTTCCACAGGGATCCGTTCTCGGGCCTTTACTCTTCAGCTTATATGTTAATGACTTACCTGGTTTGCTAGATGGAAAGTCGGTATATCATCTATTCTATGCGGATGATCTTCAAATTTATCTCCAAGTCGAGAAAACTAAGATCAAGGAAGGCATCACTCGGCTGGGGGAAGTAGGACGACTAATTGCTGAATGGGCCAGAAGTTCCGGCCTGCGTCTCAACGCTGGCAAGACCAAGGCAATCTTCTTCAGCTCTGAGAGGAATATCAAAGACCTGAAGAGAATGGACTTGCCAGGAGTTGAGATACAGGAAGGAAAGTTCATTCCGTTCAGCGACACGGTCGTGAGTCTTGGTGTTACACTTGATAGTGAACTGACGTGGAAACCGCACATCGACCAAGTAACTAAGAAAGTGAATAGAGCCCTATACGGATTGCGGTTTTTTAGGGCGTGTATCACCAGACCTTTCCGAATTCGCCTAGTCGAGTCATTAGTTCAACCGCATTTAGATTATTGCACAGTCGTGTACCTCGACGCCACGGACGCACAGCGGCAACGGATACAGCGACTGAGCAATTCATGTGTGAGGTACATTTTTGATCTTAGGAGAGACGAGCACATCACCCCGTTTAGGGAGCGTTTGGGTTGGTTACGTACTGATTCGCGGAGAATGTACTTCGCAGCACTTTTAATGCATAAGATCATGCATCTTGGAGAACCTGGCTACCTAGCTGCGATGTTTACCAGGTACCAATCTGGACGCCCCGCACGTGGTGATGCAGAAGAGCGGGTACTCAAAGTTCCCAATATGAGACTTGAATATGGAAGGAGATCTTTCCAGGTTCAATGTGCTCATTTTTGGAACTTTCTCCCTCCGGGCTTTCGGCAGCTGGGGAAAACACCCTTGTTCAAAGAGTCCTTGAAAGATTTCCTATTAACAAAGTCTCCTCAGAGGATTGATCCGGAGAAGCAGCATTACTTTAATCTTTGATGGGCTAGGGCTTTGTTCCTTTTCTTTCTATCTCTTTTTAATTGTAAGTGACCTTCTGTCACCAGACTGAAGAAAAACTGTGATATTTCTGTGAACCCATGCCCTTTATCTTATTTTCTTTCAAGTTAAATCGTAAAGTGTATGACTAGTCACAATTGTGATATATCTATCCTTGACCAAATTATTTCTTAATATGATTTATCGGAATATTTATTAATTTCATATATATATATATATATGTGACACATATGAAAATATGTAGGTGTATTTTGTCACATGACGAATAAAGGATATCTACATATCTATCTATCTATCTCTCTCTCTCTCTCTCTCTAGGAGTTGCATCTAAAGTCAATTTTGTGGAAGCGTCATGTAAGATTGAAAAGCTTTTTATTTGGGATTGAATCTAAACATTAAAATGGACGACAGACTCACAGTTTTGTTGTTCGCCTTGTCGATCCCGTATGGGAAACCCTAACGATCCACCCTCAAACCAGGCCCCACATTCCAATGTCCGTCAAGTGAGTATTATTCGCACCCAAATCTTTAGTCCCCAGGGTGGCTGACCAGCCCAGGAGTGGTCAGTGGTAGCAGAGCAGCAGGTAAGCTTCTCCGGATCTGAAACGGTGATTAAGACTTGGCTTCCCCAAGTCTTAACAAAACTGGTCGCGCGAGCGTGGTTTAGGGTAACGCGGATATAAATGTAAATAAGTAAAATCAGTAGAGACAAGTACGAAAAATGAGAGAGAGAAGTTGAGAGAACTTTAATCTAAGAATATTTTTCCAATCCTCCTCTGCATGCTTGAATATTTCATTGATTATGATAATTATCATCCCTCATGATTATGGGTCCCGCATTAGGGTTATGAGCAAGGGTAGAAATAAGCAATAGTGAAAAGTGAAAAGTGCGCGAGTGTTAGCTATAAGAAAATTTAGGGGAAGTTAAGCAGGCGGCGAAGATACGCCACGTGCGCGAGTAGCATGACCGTGGAGAGGCCAAAGTTGCCTTCATGGCCCGGCTATGCCGAGAAAAAGAGTGCGCGAAAATGAGATTCGAGTTTAGGTAGAAGTGTGAGGGACTAGAGGTAGCTAGAAACAGGTAGTATTAGGCAAGTAGGTTGGAAGTTTGCGTACTCGATAGAAAAAATTGGGAGGCTGATAATTTTTAGTGTGCAAATAGTTGAAAGATAAGCGGAGCGTCAGAGGCGTCCATAGGTTTAGTAGGTAGCGAATTTAGTGAGTCAAATAATATTGAAGTATTCGA
The DNA here is from genome assembly GCA_029851415.1 of Eretmocerus hayati. Classification (NCBI taxonomy): domain Eukaryota; kingdom Metazoa; phylum Arthropoda; class Insecta; order Hymenoptera; family Aphelinidae; genus Eretmocerus; species Eretmocerus hayati. The sequence continues at coordinate 86,456,923 of CM056743.1, forward strand.
GAATTTAGGTTGATGATGATGGCTGATTAGGATATCAAATTTGGGGTAGATTAATGTCATTTTCTCGTGTTGTTTTCATCTTAGTTGAAGTAGAAGAAGGGTCAGGAAATGAGTGATGGGTGAAAATGGGCAGTTTATAGTTGATTAGTAATTATTGCTGTCAATTCTGGGAGAAATAGTGGAAAATTTGGAGTGGGTAGTGTTAAGTTTTGGTGAAGTAATGAAAGAATAGAGTGAAAGTAATTTCAAGCCAAAAAGTGAAAGTCTAGTAGAGTTAGGATGGAATGTGCAGCTGAAAGTATAAGTAGATAATCATTTCTTGGTAGGAGTATTTGGATAAGAGAAAGAAAGACTTTGCAAGAGGTTAGGTCTCATGAGAAAAGAATGTAGCCATAAGATACTTTGTATAGCTGAAATAAGGTTTTCATGAAAGGTGAGCCGGATATTCGTCAGCATTTTGTTAAGAATCAGCACAACGTGACTTGAGGGGTGAGAACGTTGGAGAGTAAGATGAGAACGCGTAGCTTAGTTGATAAAAGGAAGTGCGAATTGGAAAATGAAATTAGCGATAGAGATTGCTGCTAACAGTAAAGATAACATTTTCGCAGAAAAACAGTAAGGACGTGCATAACCGGACACCACGTAACAAATATTTTATTCTAGATATTTCAGAGCTGTGAATTTTGGGTTATACATATATGCAATTTCGTCTCCTTTCAAAAAGTAATCGTATACTTATACTAGGAGTACAGCTGCTAAACTGAAGTCAGATTTCGCATCTCTAATTTTCTAAATAAAAGGATTGAATGGTATTGATTTCTTTTGTTATGGACCTTGGAGTCTTACGGATGGTATATTCATCATATATATATTAGTATAGTTATCAAATTTAAAAATGAGTTGGTCGGCAAGCCGAAACTATTATCACAGCCTCCACTACTGGAGTAGACATATTACGCTTGTGTGCTCGTCAGTAATCATAGGTATAATCTTGAATTATAAATAGAAGTTGCGGTCAAAAATTAGGTATTCTTCCTATAGTTGTCAAAATAAGAATGCAAAGTGGCATCGATGGAAGTGGGGTTGAATCGTCATGTTTCAAATTGCTGACAATTCTGTGGTTGTGAGCGGCAGGGTGTGGAAAATGATGGGCTGAGGGTTGCTCAGTTCATGGATGCTGGCGGCTTTGGACGTTGGGCATTGAAGTTGGTACCTGCAAAGAGGTCAAACGGAGTTAGGCTTGGCACATCGCAAACATTCTTAAAGTAGATTGTATCTGAAATAAGAAATGATTCATCACAAGAGTTGATTGGCCATTCGGGTTACTCCCTCAAATTGTCTTCAAAAATATAACATTTGTTTTTCAATTGTTGGAGAAAGATCTTTAGTCAGTAAAAAATGGCCCGTTCGAAGGAGCCGCTTACTAGCGACTATTTAAAAGTACGATTACGTGATTATCTATACATGTACATTCTATAGGAAGTTCATCGGATCAAGATTGTTTGATACTACTACCTTACGTCAAATGAATTCTCATTTCAAAAATGATGGCATCAAATATGAGCAGATAACGTTTTATGGATGAAAGGGCGTGCTCTTCCGTGTAAAGTAACTAACTACATTTGAGGCGTAATGATAGATCCGTGCATTACGAGCTGTGTTCTGTGCTCGTGTTTTTCTTTTGTTTTTCTTTGATGGAAAAATTGAGTGCGCAACCACGATATATGGTAAGAGTACCAAACCTACAATTTGTGAAAATCAGTCTGAACGCAGCAGGTTTAGACATTAAAATGCGTGTTCTTGAATGATTGGATGAAGCAAGGAATTTCGCTCATGGTATTCCATTCTCTTTGTGATTGTCCAGTTAAGAAACCCTTTTCGAAATCGATTTTCTGAACCCCGGGGTAATAGCAGAAAGACTCAATTGAATTTTAGTACAACGAGATGTGTAGATTCTAGTTTTCCCATCCACGAGGTCTAGCATGAACAAAATTTCTAATTGTTCGATTGTTTTACGCCATTCGAATCCCAATATATTGTACATCACGTGCATTCACCTGAATTCGTATTTCATTCAGCATAGTAAGCTATTTTGATGCATCGTCCCCTGAGAGTTGCATGAATTCTATATTACACAATGAATGTAAACTCATTCATATCCTCTGCCTGATCAAAATGATATCGGCAAAAGTTGTACAGCCCGAACTATCATGATACTACATATATCTCAATCAATACTTCGAAGTTCACATCCCCGTGCGAAATCTCATCGAGCGAATTGTGCCCTTTCAGCCCGCGCGCGCATTTAGATTCCAATGTAGAAATATATTCTCGAGTGAACCCTCAAAAATGTATGTATGCGACACAGAGTGAAATTCAGCAGCCTGTCGAGTTCTTGGGCCATTTGCACATTCTCAAGGGCTACTATGGTATTAGTTTCATTGCTCCCATAGGAAAGGTCTGATATGCTCTGAGGGATATGCGAAATTTGAATCTCACGACTTTGGTTTTCACGGGCTTAGTACATACCACATATAGATATATATTTGAATTGAGCTACCCACGGTCTCTTCGTGTTTTATGAGTTCGGGAATGCAGCTTCTTACATAGTCTTGCCAGTTTTCTCGAAATTTATGATTTTCCTTCTTTTCCCGATCATTGTTACTTTTTCTGCAAGAGTCGGAACACAAACAGAGTTTTGTGGAAGGATGATTATGAACAACTGATGTCACGGATGAATTACTACAATAAGAAAAGTAATTTGATTTGGATTTAACAAAAAAAAAGGATGAGAGATTTCGATTTCAAGAGTTGGTGAAATCTTGATCTTCACATTTGATCCCCTGAATGGAATCAATGAGTATGGATATTGGAAGAATTCTACAAGATCCGTATTTTGGACGGGGAAAAGTGGAGACTAATGGATTATCACCATCTTGCTTGCAAGTGAACCTTTTAGTATCTGTTGTTGTATCGCCGACACGAACAAAATTTTTCAGGAATTGATTCTCAATTTGAAACCACATACTGTCGGAAAAGTCTGAAACTTTTTGGAAAATACACAATTTATAACAGAATTATAACAATGGATTCTTTCAAAATCTAGCTCGAGCATTGTTACTTGATTAAAATTTAAAAAAAAACCACACTACCGAGGAAGAGTCTTATGCATATCAAAAATCTCAGCATCAAAATTCTAACTAATAAAAGTCTCGTATTTCTTTTGAAGGATTGATCTTGTGACAGTGCCGTTATGTGTGACGGTGATCTAATAATGCTTTTATTAGACAAATCATCCTTCTAATAATTCTGGGGCTGAAGTCAATGCGACCAGTCCTGTGATGCAGGTTTAGTAGGGGACTGTCCACGAATTTAGGATAGTAGATTCACCGCTAGTAGATTGAAAATTCACAGTTTTTTCCTAGCCAAAAGCGTAGCCCTAGCCAGTTCTTTTTCTGTCGTATTGAAGGTCTTCAGCGATAATTATATGACAGGCAGCATGGAAGCAATTATGGTGTCTTTGCACTTAAGGTATCCACATCTAAGAAGCTAGAAAGATAGTAGAGTGTGAAATGATAATCAAATCTAGTCGCAAGAGTTTTAGGATTATTTTACAATGATTTCCACAGAATGTCAATTGAGGGTGTGCAACAAAGGGCCTGTAAGGGATAGCTGGGTGGAAGTAGTTGGTCAAGAGTGAGGGGGCTGTTTGGAAAATAGCATTCATGCCACGGGCAACTGCTGGTTTAGTTGGGAACTTACGTATTCTTGTTTCATTAATACATTGGTTTCAAAATTCTGGCCTCGGAATCCACTATCTTGTAAAACTGCTGACCAGGGCTGAGGTATGTAAGCCCATATCATCCATGATATGTTATTTGTCCTAACAAATGGAAGAGATAGACCTAATTGGATCATGTATGAATCAGAAGTTAATAGTAGACTTTTATGGCAGTAATTAGAGATGGAATAGTTAAGGCACGAGACCGTCTGAGATAAGCTACAATTGACAAGCGCAAAGTAATGATTATGTAGTTTCATTTACTTGTACTCTACAGTGATTACTTTAGTGAGGCATCGGATAAATGTGGCGAGAATCCGACAAAACTTCTGTCCCAACGTAGCCACAGATATAGGTAGAATAGGTAGATACTTACCTCGTATTCCGGCTCGTGTTATAGGGAAGATGGGGTATCACAGTTTTCATCCTAATAATAATTGGAGATTGTAAAATAAAAAGTAGATAGTTGTGGCGACACAAACACACGATGCGTGTCGGCCATGTTAGATCCAACTTGTTGCTGGATGGTGTATAAACGCCACTTGAACGTGGTGAGGAGAATTTGAACCTTCGGAAAAGGGGTGGAGAAACAGTTTTTCTCTTTATCGGCCACGGGCGTTTCTGTAATACCAATAGTGGCAAATACTCACTCGGCCTGAGATTAATTGGGAAAGCGCAGGCGAGCGTCTCAAAAGCGAATCTGCTTAGCAACACTCTTGAATAATAGATTCTTTTTCAAAATTTTTGAGCGGACTTATTGCAAGGTGGGCAGACGTATAGGTGAGATTGCCAAAGCTTACCTCAGGCAGGGCAAATTGTCTTATTCAACAATTTGCTAGTAAAAGAGGGCTCCGAAAGAGGAAAGTTAGGTCGCACTTGCACATATCATCAGCAAGCTAGTACTGCACTCATACAAAAATTGGCCGTAGAATTTCATTATTGACCCTCAAGGACAGGAAGAACAGAATTAACGAACGATAAAATCCCTCAAGCAAAATCCTTCGGATATTCCAGGACCTTTTTTTCATTATTCCGTGTCCAGTTTGATCTTGTTCTTTTGGCAATATTGAGGCTTGAATAGAGTAAGAACAGAACATTGTTGAAATGGATTAGTGGTTCCTATATCATCAGGATATCGTAGGTCAACCCACATTATTAGACGAACCAAAATTCTGAAAATTATTTTCTATCAGATTTACAATTATATTTGTACAGTGAAAGAAAAAAGATCTGAACATACTTATTGGTTCGGATAAGGTTGTTAGCTCTTCGATTACAAAATTTTTGATTCTTGTTGGAGCTGTTGATTCTCATCCAATATTATTGTGTAACTTCAGCCTCAATTTGTTCTCAAGTCCCTGTTCTACTCATCCTGCCAAAATATTCCTCGACTCCCTTTCCAAACCAAACTCATAAAACAAAGAAAGGAAAATCTGGCACTAGCAAAAACTTGTAAAAAACTCGTGAGAGGAAAAAAAACACTCGGTCGATGAAATACTTGAAGTTGAGAAGTTTTTACTACTGCAGATTGCATAATTTTCTGGGACCTTTGATATTAGCTCATCACTAGACTTGTTGAGTTTGATACCACTGTTACGTCAATTTTGCGAATTAACCACTGTATTATTGTGACAGAGCTATGTCTCCTTATCTGGCCTGATATTCCAATGTAAATCGAAATATTGCGATAGAAATTATTCACCATCACCACGGTTACTGGGGATTTCCACTACTGTTAATTCTCACACTAAATTTTTGCTATTTCTTAGTTGTGCCTTAGGTACTCGTCCTCGATACTTTAGTAGTTAACGTACGAACGTACTAGTGTGATAAACATTTTCCGACCATGACTTTTTCGCTCTCCATGATCGATTGTTCATCCTTGAATTTGACTGCTTTCATCGAGATAGGATTATTAACTTGATTCCATTATCATATGTCTCTGTTTTGTATTTGATGAAAAAAATAGCTGTGAGTAATATGCATTAAGAACCTCTCGTAATGGTAGAAATTAAAGCTGTATACACTTCAATATATCTACTCGATTCAAAAGCGTATACAAATTCAATGTAAACTTTATAGAGAGTCGAGTTTTTATGAATCATCCGTATCATCGTACAAATATGAGGAATTGAACCGGACAAGTGAGAAAATTATCTCTTGGACTTTCATATCTCCCGTTTGACAAATGATCTATTCTATCTCGGATTAACCCAATGTGGATGAGTAAAAACGTTCATAATTTCTCTTTGATTCGAGTGCTCTAAATGTACTTTTGAGATTTCATGAAAGCTAGTGAGATGAGTGTATAATTAAAGATAACATAGATAGATACATAAGATATCATAGTTACCAGTGTGTCACTGTAATGGAATAGCTTATAGGAAATGATTGAATTCTTAAAATTACTGAGAAATTGGTTAGGGACTACAATTAAGCCACGTCAAAGTCGATGTCTCTCAGGGTTGTTAACTATTTTTCTAATCGTTCTTTCTTTTGTCTCTAAGTCATTCATTTCTTTTCTAGGTCTACTCGTTATTATGACTCATCCATATAAGAATACAAAACCAGTTGCCACAACCTAAACAAAAATGGATCATTATCAATAGCAGTTCGGGTCAACCAAACCTCTAAAACGAAATAAGCTTAATTTAAGAAGTACGAGTAACGATCGCGACGTATTGTTTCAAAAACCGACGAATCATTGTCTCCTTCGTTGAATAATAGTTAGAGTTTTGAAGCTGTTTATTCTCAGTAATCGAGACACGAGTCCACATTTTGACATTCGTTCTGTCCTTTGATGAATTTTAAACATCCGCGGTATATCACGCAATAGAATCTTAGGAAATCCTAGGTTAAGAAGAGCTCTCGGGAGCCAAGTTGGGTAGGATAGATAAGTAGCGTGACTCAAAACTATCTTTCGAAGTGAAAGAAAATTCAGAGGAATTCTGAATAGTTATTCGGTCAAGTTTGTTCTGATGATTTGAACATGTAACAAAGCTGAGCAAAAGGGATTCCAAGGCCGTCTTTGGCTGTTCCATTTGTAAGAATGTGAATTTGAAGAAACGCAGAGGTATCATAATGATCGAATGAAAGTCAGTCGAGAATTCATTACTCGTGCAATTCATAGGAAATAATTTTTTTTTTTATTCCAAATCAAAGAGATCACGGGTATGGACACAGATCAAATTCACTCAAGATAGGTAAACTGCTCTTTAAATGAAGGACCTTTGTAACTCTCTCCTGGAGAATAGGAGTGGAATAGTGAAAATTTCCATGAGACAGTTTTTTTGGAATTCTCCGAATCCGTAGTCAACTGATTTTTACCACAAGGTGGGGATGAAGTTGTTCATTTTTGTAAAATGAATTTTTCCAAGTTTCACTATCGTTCCAGATTTAAATTTCCCCGCCCATACCAGCGAATCTCCGTGCCATGTTCATCTGGGTGCTGCGTGAATCAGTCTTGATGGAAATTTAAGCTTATAGTTGAATCAAATTCCATGGAGTCTTAATGGGCATGGAAGATCCAGAAAGTCTGATGGAATTGAAGGGCTTGTTTTGCTTTTGTGGAGCATGTCATTGAACAGAGCGGGAAAGTGTATCTCAGGATAAGGGGTCCCAGAGATGGAATGTCGTTTAAGTCTCGGACTATTTGGCTTGATGCCTAATTCGTTGGAATTCAGAATTCAAATTTGGACACGATAGTAATATCTGTCGACTCGATGAATATAGTTATATATAAGGCCCATAGTTTGATTTTGCACCATAGATTATCTGCCAAGCAATGGAGAGATTCATTAGGAAGACAATAAATTGGATGGTAAGTTGTTTCCCATTCACGAAAACAGCTACTCCAAGACTGATTCATCTGCAACGAACAGATTGCGCCGATTGTTTGAATGTGATCAGCGAAAATTTCACTGTTACCGAGGGGAATTCTACTCAGGGAGGAAATTGATTTTCTGTATCAAAGTACGGTACATTCTGTGTGCATATATAACATTAGGAAGTGCAAACAATTCTCTCAGTATAAAAAGACTCGTATAAAATTGATCAATTAAATTTGAATATATGAACTAATTACATGTAGATACATCATACACGTATAACGAAAACTTGATCGATGAGCGTAGGTGAGTAAAAGTGCCAGAATCAGAGGGTATTGGATGAGATACGTGTTCTTATCGTGTAGAGATTACCAGGCAATTTCCTTGCAATTTCGATTTCATTCTTTCCAAAGTATAATTTCATTGTGGTGCAGCTGAATTCTATGAATTAGAAATGACTTGCAAGATATTTTCACGAATTCAAGACACCGGTGAAATGTAGCCGGAAATATGATATTCAACACAACTGAACACGACAATTGGCGACGAGGACCACCGAACCAGAGCCTATGGAAAGCAAATTTCCAGTGATTCCAGAGTTGAATATCCAGGAATTGAAGAAGTCTGAGCTGATTCTATGGATTAGTAAATTTCCGGATAGCCTGGTCTACAATCTACAATCAATAGACACTCTGCGAGCGGTATTGCGCAAGCTTCGAGACAGACAACAGAAGGATACGCAAGAAAGTGACAGACTGGAGGATCCAGGATTCAATACTTCCGGACAGCAGAGTGCAGTGAACGACGAATTGGGAGACCAAAACAAAGCGGCAAGTACGATAAAGTTATCAGCGCTCGACACCACAACAAATAACGGAGAAGAACAGGCCTCCGACATTCCCGACAACGAGTTGAGTGATATGGCAAACGACGCCAAAATATTCTTCAAACTCCACCAAGATGATTGGGATTCTTTTGCAGAACGACTTGAACTGCATTTTTTCACAAAGAAAATAACAGAAGCCGAGATGAAAAGGGCCTCATTACTTACACATATAGATGAAGAGACATACAAGCTATTCAAAAGTCTATGTAATAACAAATTGAATGAAAAGTCTCACGACGAGCTGGTGAAAATGCTCTCTAAGCATCTGATACCGATACCATCAGAAGTAATGGAAAGATGCAACTTCAACCGTACAAAACAGGAACAGAATGAAACTGTTAATGGGTTCAGCACACGTCTGAGACAACTAGCACTCACTTGCAATTTTAATGATCTCGACAAAGCTCTACGCGACCAATTTGTTTGCGGATTGAAGGATGAGTCAACTAGAATAGAGCTTTTCAAAATGAAGGGTCTCACTTTCGAGGAAGCTCTGCAAGAAGCTACGTCAAGAGAGCAAGCTATGGAAAATGCAGCAGGGGCAGCAAAGTACCTGTCCAATCAACAAGTAAAACACGAGAATTTTGCCATTGAAAAATTCTACACATCACGACGTACCTAACACTCCCAACCGCAGTAAGAGATCCGCCGAGACCGGATTCTCTCAGAGAAACAAAACTTGCTATTGCTGCGGAAAACATGGGCACCCAACACGTGTATGCAGATTTTGAGACAGAACTTGTGACTTCTGCAAGAAAAGAGGACATCTAGAACGGGCCTGCATCACCAAGAAAAAGATGTCCAACAAATTCATACAACGAGACAACGGAGAAGAGACTGGCGACGGGAGTTCCAGTGACGGCGACGAGATCGATCATCAGGCAGATTTTTATACGATTAGTTCTCCGAACCTTCATCTCATTGAGGCCGACCCTATGTCCATGGAGGTCGAGGTCAACGGGAAACATATCAACATGGAAATCGATTCAGGTACGTACTTCACAGTGATGTCTGAGAATTATGTCAAACGTAAATTCAAAGAATTGACAGTTGAAGATACCGACGCGAAACTTCTTAATTATGAAAATGGTCAAATGCAACCACAAAGCGAATTGAGAAACTCGCAAGTCAAACTGAATGGTATTTCAAAAATATTGCATTGCTTGGTTTTGAAGGGCAATGAAGTGCCCTTGATTGGTAGACAATGGCTTGCAGCATTCAAGATGTGGCCTCTCAAAACAATGAATCCAGACATGACTGTGGAGTCTTTCCATAAAATTGATGCAAATATTGTACGAGGAAAATTATTGACGAAATTTTCGATATTGCTCGGGAATACACCAAGTCTATATAATAAAAGAGAGATAACATTACATGTAAAGCCAGGTACAAAACCAGTTGCACTCAAGTCAAGGCACGTGCCATACGCATTAAAACCTTTGGTCGAAAAGAAAATAAACAGATTGATCGGAAACGGATACTCAGAAAAAGTAGATTCAAGTGAATGGGCAACGCCCATTGTTCCTATTAGGAAGAGCGACGGGAATATCAGAATATGTGGCGATTTTAAAGTGACCCTGAATCCATTTTTGGAAATCACTAGACGCCCTTTCCCAAGATTTGACGACATTTTTGGTATTTTGAAGAACGAAAAGACGTTTTCTCAATTCGATTTGCCACACGCATATATGCAAATACCAGTAGAGGTAGAATCACGGAAATTTCTCACGATAATCACGCACTTGGGACTATTTAGATTCACGCGCATGTTTGAAGGAACAGCTAATGCACCAGGGGATTTTCAACAGGTTATTGATGAGACCCTACAAGGTATCCCTAGTACTATTGCTTACATGCATAATATTTACGTAACAGGCTCAACTGATGGGGAGCACGGAAGAAATTCGACACTGGTTTGTGCGCGGCCACTAGACCGCGGATTACGCCTAAATATAAAAAAATGTGACATAATGAAAGATAAGATAAATATATTAGGATACGTAATTGATGAAGAAGGGTTACATGAGTCAAAAATAAGGTGAGGGCAATTTATGAAGCACCTAAACCAGGAAACCAAAAGCAGTTGTCATCTTTCTTAGGGTTTGTGAATTCTTACGCGAGATTTTCAAATAACAGAGCTGACAAATTGAGACCTCTATTTGACTGTGCAAAGAGAGATGAATTTGAGTGGGATGCTGATTGTAATAAAGCGTTTCAGTGGGTCAAGAATGAAATGATGTCACCGAGAGTGTTGGCTCACTATGACGACAATGAACAGCTAGTACTTTCATGCGATGCATCTCATTACGGGTTATCTGCTATCTTATCCCACAAATATAAGGACGGCTCTGAGAAGCCCATAGCATTTGCGTCGAAACGTATTCCAGAAAAAGAACTCAACAGAGCAATCATTGACAAAGAGGCTAGTGCGATTGTTTTTGGTTCCACCAAATTCTATGATTTTGTTTATGGTCGCAGAATTATTCTGAGAATCGATCATAAACCACTTGAGACGATTTTTGGACCTAAGAAAGGTTTACCGCAAACAGCCGCTTCAAGATTACAACGATGGGCATATTTTCTATCGGGGTTTGAGTATGATATAGAATGGATAGAAACGATACAAAACGGTAATTGTGATGCTCTTTCACGATTCCCTATTGAAGATGATACAGACATCTTTTCGAAGAATTTTCACTTCACCTGTGAGAACGCGAATATAATCGATTTTAGCCAGGTGAGATTAGAAACTAAAAGGGATGAAACTCTATCGAAAATCATAAAATACTGCATTTTTGGCTGGCCAAGGTTTCAAGATCTTTCCGATGATGAAAAGAAGTATTCTCTTCGTCGAAACCAACTTCCAGTGGAAGAAAACTGTTTATTTTGGGGCATTCGAATCGTTATACCAATCACGTTGAGGGATCAATTACTGGACGATTTACCTAGCTCTCATATGGGAATTGTGAAAATAAAAACAGTGGCACGCTCATACATGTGGTGGCCAGATATTGATAGAGATATTGGAAATATGGTGAAATCTTGTAAGATCTGTGTCGAAAATCAGAAAACACCTCCTCATGTACCTCTCACACCATGGCCATGGCCTGAAAGAGCGTGGCACAGAATTCATTGTGATTTTCTTGGCCCATTTTACAATGACATGTATTTGGTAGTGGTTGACACTTACTCAAAATGGCCAGAAGTAATGAATTTCAAGCAAAATACAAAATCTATAAAATTAATAGAATTTTTCCAAGATTTATTTCCGAGACACGGGCTACCAGATCACATGATAACAGACAATAGACGACAATTCACGAGTACCGAATTTGAAAGTTTTTTGAAACATTACGGAATCAAACATACTTTTTCTCCACCATATCTCCCAGCTACAAATGGAGCTGCCGAGAATTTTGTCAGAACATTGGAAGATAAGTGTTCAAAAATTGTCAAAGAGGGAGAGACCGTAGATGTAGCTGTTAAAGAATTTCTGTTTGATTACAGAACGGCTCCACATTGTTCTACAGGCAAATCTCCCGCGTACTCACTCTATAAACGAGAATTAGAAACGCGTTTCGACCTACTTCGCCCAGACTTGCGTGCGCGGATGAACCATAAACGAGAATCTCAGATAGAGTCATACCGCGGGCCGAGGATTATGGATATTGATGTAGGAGATGAAGTGATGGTGGATAATCACGGAACATCAGGTGGGAAACGGATAGAAGGGACGGTTGTTAAGCGTTTATCCCCATCAACTTTTCGTGTAAAGACGAAGCCAAACAAGGTCATGAAACGATGTAAAAATCAAATTGTCAGAACGGTTCGTCGTTCAAAACGCTCAGCAGATAAGTCCAAGAACTCAACTTGAAAAAGGGGAGGAAATTGGTATATTCAATGGGATACTACGCATCCTCTCCGATGCTCTACTCTGGAGAAACGCGGTCAGCCTTCCCCGGATGATTGATACGCCTTTCGTATGGGCAGGCTTCATATCTAATAGTATATAAGACACATTTGCATTGGTGGAACTCAGTACATACTGAGCCGCCGCTTGTAACATTATATTGAATGAACCTTCTAAACTTATTTAGACAAATATTTATAAGTCCCCATACACTACAAATTACATTCAACGAACTCACTGCTAAGCTGCATGAAAAGCTATGACACCAGACTTGGGAGGGATAGGTGAAAATGGGGGGCTAACATTTTGAGGAATTGGTTTACACATTTACCCTGGTATGCACACTTTATCTCAAAATGGCTCGAGTGACATTGTTTGGATAGGGTATGCGGACTAGGCCATGCTGGTTCGTGTTTTCCTTAACCACGGCTTGCCTTCAGTATCTGCGAGTGTTTCGGTATCCGCGGTCCATTCCGTTATCCGCGGGTTGTTTTGAGTATTCGCGGTTTTGGTTTCGTTTGTAATACATGAATTTTATTTTTTTTTCAGGGGAGGAAATTTTTTTTTGGTCATTCCAGGCATTCATACGTTCCACAGAATTGTGTCAGTAGCTAAAAATGAGGCCAGAGCGTTCGGAAGTGATACGGGTTTCTATAGCTACGAAGGATTTAGATGATTAGTAACTCCATTAGAGATTTTTGATAGAATGATTGTGGCAAGAGTAACTAAGACGGGTGACTGTGAACTTCGTGCAAGAGTGGATTCGGATGAATGGACAAGAATCGTAGTTTAATGACGGCTCCCTCACGATAGTCAAGATTAGCTGCGGTTCTTCGGGTTTTGTTTCCGTCACAATCTGAACTCATAGTTATTATTATTTGTTTAATCCTGTGTATGAGTGACGAGAGAGTCTTGTTATATACATGTCTTATGTAGTAGTAAAATTAGTGATGAATCGTGGAGGGCACTCATAACTTGGTTTGAGGTTGGAATGAGCTAGCTAGAGACATTAATCTTAGATAATTTAGATTCTACGGTTCGTAATATAATATGAACTCAGGTTATCTCGTCAACTTAGGTCTCAATGGGGTACATAGTAGGGGAAAAGAATGACAATGCGTGAGTACATGGGAAGTTGAATTGGCAATAATAATCCATGGAGTAACAGATGTAGAGAAAGAAGTGAATAAGGTATATGTGGTAACATTGTGATAAGACTCGATGTAGATCATTATCATGCCTGAGCATAAGGCTTGATATAAGGGTGGATGGGATGACATGATGGTAATAGCGAGTATGTTATCCAGGGATTGTAGAGGAGCTGGTGTTGAGGGAGTATAGTGAAAGTGTTTTGTTTTGAGACCTGGACAGATCGATAGCTGAAAAATCGTAGCTCAATAGCGTGAGCAGCTCAGATTTCCATGGGATGGATCGATGAGCACGCGCAGGAACCTAGGTACGCACGGCATGGACTAACGGTCTGAATTCTAAGTCTTCGGATTTTTCGAGTTCGGTTGTTGACATTGGCGAGACTGGTTAGTAATTGCGGTTCGAGTCCTTAGTATTCGCGGTAGGGATATGTTGTATAGACACTCTCATCTCGGTTATCCGCGGTTTGATTCAGTATCCGCGTTGATCTTTGAGTATCCGCGGATTTCAAAATGTTGTATTTATTTGTTCATTCGAAGTTTTCAGACTTTAATTATGGATATCGACTGTTCATGTGTATTGAAGCCATGACATGTTGACATGAGATTTTTGGTTGATGATTGCGGAAGCAAGCATGGGAATGAAGCGAGTTCAGTATGGGGCGTTTGAGTTTTTAAATGTTTGAGTCGGCGTTTTTCGAAAATAAGTTAATTTAGATGGGTGGGTATACTGAAACGTTTAGGATATTCGGTTAATCCATCTAAAGAATTTGGGTAGTAAATGGAGATGATGTTCATAGATGAGGGATAGTGGTATTCACTCGATCCCATGACTATAAGTGAGAATCATTGATGTGGGTTTAATTAGGGGACACACGAAAATTCGCTCTGTGTCCACGATCATGCGGATTACTCTAAGCTCGTAGTAGTATCTGCAAATATATGCAGGTGTATGATAAATAGAGAGATAGATAGAATGACATAACAATTCAGAGGTTTAGGTTTAGCATTTAGATTGGGAAGTGAACCGATTAGGTTCGAACAATCGAGGGGACTACTTGTCGATCAGAAGAGATGTATTATTTCCAGATCATCTTACGTCATTTGAATTAGGACATGAGTTCAAGAGGCGAGATGAGTAGTGGTTGCAGAAGAGTGTACATTATATAGAAGCTTATAATGGTCACCAGGAGGTGTTATAGTAGCCAAAATGATAAACTAGGACCTGTGCACGTTTGCATGTAGGAGTTAACACTGTAATGATTGTAATTCTAGGTGTTCGCGAAGATAACAATAAGACCCCCACAGCCGCGGTTCTAGGGAGTATTTATACAACTCTTGTACAAATCCGGTCGCCGCGCTTGATATTTCAGCGTCCGCGATAATAACTTCGTCGTTTCTAGGCTTTCATAGTTATTAACCGCGATTGGAATGTCAGTATTCGCACTGGTCCTCAATGTCCGCGGCAGTGAAAGGCTATATCCGCACCCTGATTATCCGCATGTTTGTTTTAGTATCCACGATACGAGACAGGTAGGGTGTTTAGATATTGAATCCATGATTCTATGAACGAGATACGTCCTGCTTATTCGTATTTTGCGCTGTCACAAATTAGCTGAGGTTAGAATTTCGATTGTTCCTGCTGTTCTTACTTTTCGGGGTTCTCACATTCAGACAATTAGCTATTATTAAACATATTTAGGTTTATTTTTTGCTGTTCATCGATGAATATAAGTCAGTGTCGGGTTAATTAGATGCAAATTTATTGGCGAGGTACATGCGTAATCGGGTAGCCACCATGTTAGCAACGCGAATTTGGGAGTATTCAAGATAAACGAGGTAGTGTAGATATAATAATAATACAGTTTAAAGTTTTTGTAGAAACCGAGTGTGAATCGTGCTACTCGGGTAGAATACGTGTATATCCAGTAGTTATTGACTATTTTTTTTTTTTTTTAGAGAAAGATTGTTTAAGAACGGAAAGTGTCTCTCGTTGTGCGGAATTCCTGTTCGTGAGGGCTCATGGGGACTTGCCGGCATTAATATAAATACTTTCACATGATAGGACGAGTCTTTCTTGATTTGCGTTACAAACATTCGCGGTTGGATGAAGGATAGAATAGAGGAGGACTGTATTTCCTACTTACGGGTTGGGAATAAGATAGAAGCATATCGATGAGAGGGGTATTGAAATCATAAATGAGTTGGTAATAATAAAAGTAATAAACTCATCTTTTACTAAGTATCTGATGTCATTCGTGTAGTAGCGCTTTAGATCATTCGTAGGCAACGTTTTGGAGAAAGGGACCCATAATAGAGAATTCCCAAGTTGACAAACCTAAGGAGCATTACATTTTCAGAGGCTAGCGTATTCAATTCTTGCTATGTGAGGATGAGTAGGGAAAACTAAGAGAGGATGAGTATTGAGAAATATTAGTTCATGGTAGAGTAAATTAGGATGGATTTTTGTTCTATGAGTAACTAGTATCGTGTAATATAGGTAATACATTTGGTGGTACATCTAGAATAATAGAAGATATTGGGTAAGGTGTCATTAAATGTTGAAAGAAAGGAAAGGAACAAGATAAAGATGATGAATTGATAAAATAAAAATATGCAGAGCATCCCTGGCCCGGGTGCCTGCGGCCGGCAAGCTACGTAGATAGATGTCGGTACACCTGCAGGAATCGGTTGCATTGGACCGCGAGCAGAGTGTGTATATGTTGAAGAATTGACAAGGATGATATTTGGCGCGCTCGCGAAATCCCTCGATTCGAAAAATCGCGATCGTCGCGCGGTACGTTCGTGCACAAAACGAACATAAGTCCTATTGATCAAGATTTTGTCGCGGGGAATTTAGTGGTAGATTTAAAACAGAATGGTTAGCACACACGGGTAGTCGAGCTCAAAGTATGCAGCATGCGCCTCACACAGAGACGGCGCTCGGTGAAGCGAAATTGGGAGCATTTATTATCATGATTTAGGTGAGATTTCATGCGAGTGAAAAGGCGAACGAAACATGAAATGATCACAATCATGCCTACTAAGGGAAATTTAAATATCAATATGGGAGAATGCGATGGCACATGAGTCATACTTTGAAAATATGGTTCAAGTGCATTGAAAATTCATTAGAGAGACTGGAAAGGAATAAAATATCAGTCTGTTAGAGTGTTATAGTCAGGTTAAGTTGAATTTGGGAAACAAACAAAAACAAAATAAGTGTAATAGCATGATGTCAAATTGACGGGGACGTCAATAAAACTAAGGGAGGGAGGAGTATGTAGCCTAAGTACAGAGTTGTTCGAAATGAGAAAAAGAAAAAGCAGAAAATGATGCATGGGTAAAATGGAAATTTGAATTATAGAACATTGTCAAGTTTAAGTCAAGAGGAAATTGTTCGAGATAGGAATGCGGGCGGTGGCAGCCACGTGCCTATGCCTGTGGGAGCGATTGAAAGGCGAGTCGAGATAGGATGTTGCGGTGCTGACGAGGAGGCTCGGATGAAAAATGATGTGAGAAGTTGTAGATGATGAGCTGAAGAATGGAATGGGACACGTAAGAGGTGATAATCGTTATGCCGTTCTCAAGTTTTTTACACGATACATGGGAAACAGTTAGGTGGTGCGATAAATCACGTTGTGCTGATGAAAGATTGCTGACGGATAGTTTTGGTTTCATACGGAGTTCTCAGAGGAGATAAGGGGGCTCAGCGAAATCGTATCGACTACTCTGAAAAACAGTCGTGTCAATATATGAAGAGCTGGGCACGAAGGAAACGACGGATCCTTTTTCTGCTGAGCGTCTGACGCCTTGCAGTTTTTATCCGAAGCGATTCTCAGGGTCCCTGTCCTCTACTCATGATCCCTACCCCACCCAATTGGGGGAGGGGGGATGGAAGGGGTAATGACGAAATCACGCGGCCCCTATTCTCTTAGCTAGCGTTATAAGGAGGTGCTCATCAGGGCGAGAGCACAGTCTAGTTCAGATCTTGCTTGAACGCACATCCCGGTTAGTCGCGGGCTTGGAAATTTTTGGCAGTCCTTGGGGAAAAAGTGCAGCCGAGGGAGTCGACCAACTGAGTTGCCACTTCAATAGCTACAAGGCATTATATAACAGGTTAGCTTTTGCATTTCTATGTCCTCACTATTATTAATATCGAACGATAGGAGCACTAGTGCGGTGGTGCAATAGGGAATATAATTTTAAATTCTAATTATATATATATAGAAAAATTATAAGGGATAATAATTTTTCAGAAACATCCAAGTTCAACTTGAGAGTCGTGCAGGCTAGGATATACAGATAGACGTGGGGTAATAGTTAGAAAGTAGATAATTAGGTGGAAATTTAGTAGGTACAAATGGTTCCGTGAAAGACTTTTTTGCAAATTGTTGTAAAATCATTCTTTATTTAGGTCCAAGGCAAGCCACTAGGTCGTAATTTCACTCATTCGTGAGAAGTCGTTTTATATTCTTAGAGGGTAACAGCAGATTACAGTAATGCTTCCTCTAGGGAGTAATTAGGAATGGGAAATGGAAGTAGGGGGTAACTGTTGTATGCCTAAGGGGGAAATAAATTTTTGCAGTTGGGTTTTGAAGTTTTAAGTGTTACATTAGACCAATAGGGTTATTAGGTGTAGCCAGACAATTTAGGTCAGCTATGTAATTAGGGGAATAGAAATATTAAGGTAACAGGTCCAGAGCAACGACTCAAGACAACCCCGTGAATTTTGAATGGGAGCGGGACCGGTCAAATTTAGTTGAAAGTTTTGCGATCTGCAGCGTGAATTGAGGAATCAGTAATATACAGATAGTGATAAAAGCAGGAGTCCAATTTGAGATAGTGAATAGATTTTATTATATTTTGCGGATGATTCGAGCATAGTCAATCAAATAGCTTCATCGCGGGGAAAAATAGGTGGGTTTTCACAAGCGCTAGAGAAGGTAGAGCTTAGTACCCGGTTCTTACCGTTCTCGTATTAAGTGATAGGTGCGAGAGTGGTAGAGCGGATGGATGGGAGATAATCAGAAACCTGGACCGAGTGATAAAGTAGATACGGGAGATAAGTCGGGTCAAGGTTTAGAGCAATTTGGAGTGAAATTGAATAGAGTAGGGGAAAATATTAACAAGGTTGGAGAAAACGCAGCCAACCTACTTCATCAGATACGTGGGGTTAAGGTTCGAACGCGGGCCGAGAAAATTGAGGAGTTAGCTGGAAGTTTGGCTACATCGTTGTCCAATAATTTTCCACTACAATATGCAGTCCAGAGACTGCCGGAGTTTGATGGACGAAACATGCCTTTGAAAGATTATATTCAAACCATTAAGTCACGGTACGATTGGGTGGATGTTGCCCAACGGGATAATTCTTTGAAGACCGTTAAAAGCCAACTGAGAGGAGCGGCTCGTGATTCCATTAGGGGAAAAACCTTAGCTACGTTAGAAGATCTGATAAAACACCTGCGAGAAAGATTCGCGGTAGGAAAAAATTATGGATACTTTTGTAACAGAATATCGCAATTAAGGATGAGGCAGGGACAATCCGTAGGGGAACTGTATGATTACTTGAATTCATTGATCAGTAGCGCAGAGGTGGCTCTGAAAGAAGAGAAAGGGGAGGCTTATGTGGCAGCAATGATCATTCCTTCAGAAGAAACCGCAAAAGACTCTTTCATCCGGGGATTACCGGCGGATTTGAGTAAATCAGTTGACTTTCTACAGCCAGCGAGCTTAGAAGATGAGTATGAACATGCCGCGCGCCTTGGGAGTCGTATGGCTGCTCATATTATTCCCGATACTAGAGTGAGGTATAACTCAAATTTTCGAGAACAGAGACAGTTCGAAAATTCAGGTCGTTTCGACCCAAATTATCAGCCAGAGAGGCAGATTCGAATCTTGCAGCGGCAGGAGGGAGCAACCGCGTTTCAATCCAACGCTGATACGCAGGGACAGGGAATGAATACCGGGGGAGTTTCCACAGGCGGAGAAAATAAGACCGAATTTGAGGGTCAGACCGGAAGCACCTACCGTATGTACGGAACGCGTAGTTATGCCTCTGGCAATCCTAATCGAGGATTTAGCGCTCAGCCACCCCAACGTTCCCAAAATTTCGGGAACAACTGCTAGAAACATGCTTGATAACGGATCGGACGTGAATATTATCAAAAAGGAAGTGCTCCGAAAACATCTAGGGATTATCAAAGATGAATTGGAATTCAAAGGGATAGGCCCGTGTGACGTGATAAAATCATTGGGGTTTACTTATTTGAAAATTGAAGGGGACTATATACCATTTTTCATCGTGGGTGACGATTTTTCAATTAAAACGCATGGGCTATTAGGCCGACAGTATTTTTGGCACTCCGAGGCCATCATCAATGACTATTCTAAAGCCATGGTTGTCAACTCGGACATACTGCACCCTATGCCATTTTTAACGAAGGATTCGCCGAATAAAAAAAAGAGAGCACAGACCTATCGTGTGAAGGCCGATTGGTCATCGGAGGAGGAAAATGATTTGAGGGATGATCCTTATTTTACACGGTATAGTGAGGGAGAAAGTGAAACAGAGGGGGAAGATACCCCAACCGAACAACCATCCGCGAAAGTCCGATTTGAAGGGAGAAATGCCGCGACCAATCAGGAGTTGGGGGGTATAGACCCTGCCGGTCCACAAGAAAATATGGCTACTAAAAAGCCGGGTTCGAAAACCACTCGACACATCCTCAAAGCCCATAGTGCTGAGGTAATTAGAATTCAGTTACTGCATACAGAATTGAAAATGGGATATTTGACCAGAATTCATGAGGAATTGGAGGGTGTCTATATCGGAGAAGCCGTGGTGACCAACGAGGATGATCAGTGCAACATTCACGCGTATAATACAACAGATAAGGATGTATGTGTTGATTTTGACCCTAAAGAAATCCTTGACTATGAATACTATGTCCCATCTTTTGATTCCTAGTCTAGTTCAGATGAAAGTGTAGAGCCAATCCATGATTTGAGAATGCGAGCCGAAAAGGTTAAAGAGCTGGTACGCAAAACACATCTTCATGAGGAAGAACGGGCTACAATCGAAAGACTCATTGAAGATTACGCGGATGTTTTCTTTTTACAGGGTGATAAGTTGCCATGCACCAACCTAGTGGAGGTCACAATCCCCACTACGGATGACATGCCGATTCATACTAAGCAATATAGACATCCTCCAATCCATCAGAAAGTCTTAGAAGAAAACATAGCCAAGAAATTGCGGGTTTGGAATCATTGAACCTTCCACCTCACCAGGGTTTGTGACTAAACTAAATTAAACGAAATTATTAAATATGTTTCGTTTCGTTCATTGGAAAACGAAACTAAACGAAATCAATCATAATTTCGTTCATGAAAGACGAAACTAAACGTAAACATTATATCCACAGAATTAGGTAAACGAAACAAAACATAATTATTCTGATTTTCGTTTCGTTGAACAGAGATGAAAACATATTCAAAAGCAATCGAGTTTCGTTTCATTCATTCAAAAACGAAACGAAACGAAATTGATCCTGATGTCGTCGATGAGAAACGAAACCAAACAGAAACGAATTACGATTCATTAGTTATGGAAATTGATTCCAACCGAAATTTTGTTGAGATAAACGAAAATAAACGAAATCGAAATTAATTATGTTTATGATAAACGAAACTAAACGAAATCAAAATTGATTATGTTTATGATAAAGGAAACTAAACGTAATCGAAACAAATCAACATAATTCAAAACGTTGAGCCAAGCCAACCCCCCCCCCCCTCCATCAAATCTGTGCAATTTTTCGGCGCAATAACGGTAAAGAACAGTATATACGTGTCGTGTGATACAGTTTGATTTCGGCCAGATCGTATGAACAATGGGGATGGCCGAATGTGTGTCTGTGTGAGTGTGTGTAGGGAGGGGGGGTGGATCAGGGAGCACTGGGAGGCTACAGTGTGATAGCTGTGGAGTCCTTCCTCGATAAAGGCCTGGAGTCCTCGTGCTAATTTCGTTAGCACACAACTATTATTTGGGGGGCTTAGGTATGCCAAGAGGGGTCACCCAGGACCGAGCCGAGAGTTAGACAGCAATCCATTGACTAAGAAACGAAAAATATCGAAATTCCACGAAACAAATTTGACCTCACAGTTCCTTTCATAAACAGTGTATCATTCCAAAGGCCATTGAACCGGAGATTTTTTCAGGAGGTTTGGCATTAGAAAAAAATCTTGAGTGAAGCGTCTCACACATTGCAAGATATCCCATCGATTTGTGTATCCAAAGGATTTTCTTTGATCCATTTTAGGGTAGTCATAGGGTTCGACGATAAAGAGGAATCCCTTGGGGTGGGCCACTTCTAGATGCGACAAAAATCTTCCCATCCAATGGAATCATAGAAGATATTGTTGTTTGTTCCAAAATCTGCAGAGTTAGGTTCATGCGAATGATTTCAGGTACATTCTACTCCAAGTTGAGATCTCTCGGAAGAAGAGGGTTGAAGGTTCATTCGAAGAGCCATAACCACGCACTCTTGCGTTATGTAGGGGTCAACCTAGATAATGTCGTGGGAATTATGATTGATTTTGTATAACTTCACAGATTCCTCGTATTTATTTATATTCAATTGCTCTCAAACTTCTACAAGTACGATACATTTACAGACAAATCATCATTTTCTGGAAGACAGAACATTGGGATACAGTACGAAAATAAGTTCTTCAACGAAAATACAAATATTGTTGTTACTGACCTCATAATGAAATTTTTAGAGCTGCATAACTGGTATCAGCTTGATGAATCCACCAATCAATGAACTTGTAGATCTGTATGTCAGTGAGGTTCGATATTGCTCGGATACAATTATTGTGCAGGAATACCTAAGTGGGATGTAAGAAACGCTCTATTGTAGTTATATCTACCTTGCTCGAGATTCGTGAGAGCTGCGACATTGTCAGTCTCGTTCTGCTGTTGACATCGAAGAATAAGTAATGTACACTATAGCACGTGAGAGCAAATGAGACAGCAAACTCTAAAATTCAAAACAATATGGAGGCCTTGATGTCAACGTTGAAGCAGATAGAGACCCGCAGAACACAATTCCATTTTTCGATGGAGTTTTGGTAGTGACTGTACTTACCTATCCAAAGCAAATCAGCAAATATCGTTTCTAAGAAATATCGTATAATCCTATTATACTGATAGTTTTCTAAGCTATCGTTGCATTGCAGCGAACTCTGACAACTGATGCCTTGCTCCGATGCCTCGAATCGATTTTACACTCAGGAGTTCACGGATTCTTCGATCATCCGATACTTTTGTATACCTCAAAACTTTCAATTGAGGTAATGAGAGTCACGTAATCTGTCTGCAATTGACGAAGGCATAACGATGTGAGTGGATGCGAGTAGCACAGTAGCACATTGCGGCGGCCACCTGGGACACTGTCGGACCCGTGTCTTTGTGGCGTGCTGCGTATATGGCTTGTGAGAAACTGTAACACCAAAGTTACTAAAAGATTGATGGAACGATACAGACTAACTGATCACGTTGAGCGCAATCGGAAACCAAGTGTTTCATAATTTGTACACACCTGAGTTCTTTCAAAAAGAGATTGGGGAGTTTTTAGGTGCTAAGAAAACTCGGGCGATTTTTTTTGCAGCAATCGTGGTGTTACTATCCGTACGAGACTTCTGCGACCGTGAAGTAAGTTCTCTTATGTCCCCAAAATGATCATTATTGTATGAGGTGCTCGATAGAAAAGCTCGTTAGTTGCCGCGGGGCACGAAATAATACAAGGTCCAGTCAGGTGGTTTCACTGAGACCACAATCATATGAAGAAGGTCTGCTCACTCCGGCGCTCAGACTCAGCTCACTTCCTCGCGCAGCCACCGGAATCCAAAATGGCTAACCCGGAGGGCGCTCGCAGATTGGCCGGTCGCTTTCACCGTCTCTGCTCTCCTTCTTCTTTGCGTTATTGGCCTGTGGACTCCAATCCTCTCGCCTAAGGAGGGTAGAGAGACCCTCTCCATCACCAAGTGTTGTGCCGTTACTAATGCAACGATCGAACGGAGATGGTGCAGTGGAATGCAAATTCGCGTAACTGCATTAATGCTGAAATAATAGAAATGTGTCCAATACTGATCCCATATCCTATCCTCACTGTTGGTTCCCAAAGCACTCAGGTCTGTGTGAACCCCAAATTCCCAAATCCAAAGACTCCTCTGGGAGCTGGCAGCTCATACGCGCTGTTGAAGAAAATTTCTGAGATTTCACCAATCATCACATTTACTTGACAGCCCTTGTTTGAATGGAATACTATTAGATAGTATACTAATCAGATAGTACATTTCCCATAATTTTTTTGCAAACTCGGGTGCCCACGTCACGAAGCCTTGTGGGTCATAGGGTTAGGATCGTCGCCACCATCGTCGTCTGTTGTTGTAAATTTTTCGGATGCTCAGACATGCACGTCGAGACATTTCGAAAGAAATTCCGATCGACTAGCATGGGTGTTGTCCATTACCTACCACTGTTCTGCCGAAGTCTTGCCGAAAGCGGATGAGAGGCGGGGGGGGGGGGGGGTGGAGGAGAAAATTTGCGTTCGCTCATGCAACCGTTCCTGTATATCAATACGCTCGGCTTCCGTTCCAAATGATGTTTACTCATATTGATTACGTCTGATGTCTTATATCATAATTGAAATATATTCCGTTTAGTTTCGTTTATCATGAACATAATTCAAATCGATTTCGTTTAGTTTCGTTCATAATAAACATAATCCATATCAATTTCGTTTAGTTCCGTTTATCATAATCATAATCGAAATTACTTTCGTTTACTTTCCTCCCCTCAAACGAAATAGTTCCGTTTGATTTCGTTTGGTTCTCTGACGAAACATATCGATTATGTTCCGTTTCGTTTATTGTAACCGTAATTATGCATGATTAACGTTTTGTTTCGTTTCTCTCACCGACATTTTTGTTGGGATTCGTTAAATTTCTAGCTCAACCATAATTCGTTTTTGTTTAGTTTCGTTTCTCATAAACGGAATGAAAAACGTAATTCAAATCAAATTATTAAGTTTAGTTTCGTTTATGGAAAAAACTAAACTAAATTCTGGAATTTTGATTATGGTTATTGAAAAACGAAACGAAACTAAACATTATTGAAATTTCACCGAAATAAACGAAACGAAACGAAACATAAGTTTCGTTACAAACCCTGCACCTCACCTAATAATTCGCCATGTTGGATAATTCCTGAGCACCCAGACAGTCAGGGCAACCCTAGGTGGCAGGTAGTTATTGATTTTCGCGAATTAAACAAGAAAACAGTAGGTGACGCTCACCCCCTACCCAATATAGCCGATATATTGGACAGGTTAGGCGGTGCGGTGTATTTTTCGACCTTTGACTTGGCCCAAGGATACCAGCAGCTCCCGGTAAAGGAGTCGGAAAGGCGGAAAACTGCTTTTTCGACGCCCCAAGGGCGTTTTCATTATTTGCGCCTTCCGGAAGGGCTTTGCAATGCTCCATCTGTTTTCCAGCGCATGGTGAACAACCTGTTGACAGGCTTGCTATTCACTGAAATGCTTGTGTACCTTGATGACGTCATGGTGTACGCTTCCTCGCTGCGGGAGCACGATCCCAACGTTAGGGAACTTTTCCGTCGGCTCCGAGGGGCAAAACTAGTCTTACAGCCGGATAAAGTCGAGTTCCTCCGCAAAGAAGTAGCGTTTTTGGGACATATAATAAGCGAGAGGGGAGTGGAGCCAGATCCCAAAAAGATAGGAGCTACACAGAATTTCCCTGCACCGAAATGCCAAAAACATGTGCGCCAGTTTTTGGGACTGGTGGGTTACCATCGTCGATTTATCAGAGATTTTTCAAAAATAGCCAGGCCTTTGTTTGAAGTGACCAAGAAATTACAACATTCCAAATGGGGAGAAGCTGAGGAGGAGGCTTTCCAACGGTTGAAAAAATGCCTGTGTGAGGCCCCAATCTTAGCTTATCCAAGTTTCGAGGAAGATTTCACTTTGACGACTGATAGTAGTAATTTCGCCATTGGGGCCGTATTGAGTCAAAATCACGACGGATTTGATCATCCAGATGTACTTCTCAAGAACCCTCAACGAACATGAGGTGAATCATCATACCACAGAGAAAGATCGCTTAGCAGCTCTGTGTGCAATGCAGCATTTCAGGCCCTATATACTAGGCCGAAAGTTCACATTAGTGACCGACCATGAACCCTTAAACTGGATGCACAATCGGAAAAATCCGGGACAAAGACTCATGCGTTGGATGTTCAAATTCACCGATTTTCAGTACACCTTCAAGTACAAGCCGGGAAAACTGAATTGCGACGCAGACGCGCTGTCTAGAAACCCAGTAGATAGGGATGAGATAGAAAAGGGAGAAACTCTACTGACAGAGCAAGGAGCTAACATCTCGCTGAATCTCATTCGCGTTTCGATGCTGGGAACGAAAGGGAAAGAAAAGAAGGACAAGAACTCAGACCCAGCACCTCCACCCATGACTAGAACGTCGGCACTGAGAGCCGAAGTAGCCCGCAAGGTAGCTCGGGACGAGGTTCCTTCAGAATTTAGGCGAAGATCCCAATTTTTAGGAGATGGAACCCCTCCAGAAAGGAAACCGACACGATCAAAACCTAGGAAAAAAGTTGTAATTGATGAAAATGAAATAGCCCAGCGAACACGTACGCGAACAAAAGAGAGGCAGGAAAAGGTCAGGGAAGAGGTAGAGCAAGTAGGTGAAAAAGAGGCGGAACCGGTGAATATAGCGGCACCAGTCATAATACAGGAGGGAGGAAAGCAAGGGGTCAGTAGTCAAGATCAGACCAATATGGGGGCGAGCAAAAAGACAGAATCACTGCAGGTTCAAGTGGGTTCTGGTCAGGAACGGGAGAGACGGAAAGCAGCAGACGAATCGTCGGATGCTAGGCCACCCATATATGATCCGCGGGGTAGTGGGTTGCAAGAACAGACCACAGATTCTGGAAACCCAACTGAGTCGGGAGATCAAGTTCGTCCAGTAGAATCATCAGCCAATATAACCGTCGAGGGGGGAGAGATAGAAGTGGAGATCGCGCCAGCTCCCACGACTGGATCCGAAGGGGAAACTAGCGAGGTAGAATCATTAAGTGATATTTCCGGTGGTAACATAACCAAGGATGAGGTGCAGTTGATGTCCCGACGGTTGAATGAAAGTATGGTGCAACGATCTAAAATTCATCCGGTGTTAGAATTGACAGGGGGAGGAATGCAACGTGCCTTATCAGAAGGGGATTTAACCGCAGAGGAAGAATCGGTAGAGGTGGAGAACTATTTCGAAGGGCGAGTCCGGGAGAAAGTACCCAAGAGAGATTAGACGAGGCGGACCCCATCGATGCATTCACAAGGGACGATAGTATAATGGCGGAGAGAATACGCCAGCTGTCACAACAGTTGCTAGACAAAACCGAGGCAGAAATTGAGAGTAAAGAAGATTCTAGCAGTGAAGACACGGAGGTAGTGATTGATGCAGGACCTATTAGGGCGGTATCCGAGACCCCTACCGTGACAAGCAAAACTCCCAATGCAGTCAGTACCCCAATGCAATCTATCGGGGGGGGGGGGCTAAGAAAATTCCCAAATTTCCGCGTCTAGAGGAAATACCTGAAAACGTCGATGAGGTCGAGCCTGAACTCACGTTCACAATACCCCCTGAAATAAGCATGATGATGCCGTTAATGCCGTATGAACGCCCCATGAACCGGAAAAATGATGTTTTCCCTGTTAGCTCGGGATCAAGCTCAGATATTGAGTACCCACAGATTCAGGAAATAGCCAGGAAAGAGGGAAAAATTATCACAACTAGGCGCTGTTTGACCTACAAAAGGGATAAGATGGTGCATTTCTTAATGGCTGACTGCTATCCAAGTTCGCCGGTGGTGAGATTGTTGACGCAAGTAGGAGCCATAGAGCCCATCGGATTGAAATTGGTCCATCTACAGATAGGTCAGGTACTAATAAGTCATTATAAGGGGTTTTCAGTTCTTTCAGTCATAGTAGGAGAAAAATACTATGATCGTCCGGACATAAGAGTAATAGCCGCAGCCTTAGAAAATCTCGAGGAAATTTCATTGAAAAGACATTGTAAAAGCTTTCGTTTTCCGCGAAGAGGGGAGTTAACAGACGAATTGGAACCGGGACAAATGACAGAATCATTCGCGAAAGTTTTTGGAATGACTGACGTCACCATTGTAATATGCTATGGAAAATCTGAATTTTTACCGGAAGAGAGACGCAGAGAAGTATTAGTAACCCTGCATAACTCTTTAGTTGGAGGTCACTGGGGAATAAATTCAACCTATCAAAAGATTCGGGAGCGTTTTTATTGGCCGGGAATGAGGGATGATATCTTAGACTTTGTGAGACGGTGTAAGTCATGCCAAGGGAAGAAAATAGATCGAGCCAAAACCCGGAATCCGATGATCATAACCGATACGCCTATTGAGCCATTTGACAAGGTCTCTATAGACATCGTGGGGAAACTCAGGAGGACGCCTCGGGGAAATTGTCATCTATTGACTATGCAGTGCAACCTTACAAAATATATCATAGTTGTTCCGATCCCAGACTTACGAGCCGTAACAGTAGCGGATGCCTTGCCAAAGAATCTTATCTGTCATTTTCGAGCTCCTCGAGCTATTCTATCAGACCGTGGAACAACCTTCATGTCGGAACTCGTTGAAGCCTTATTGCATACTCTCAAAATAGATCATTTAGTTAGCTCGGGCTACAGGCCTCAGACGAATGCAGCCCTAGAACGTAGTCATGCCCTTCGGCAGATTCTATCAGGAGCTACTCGGATAAGTACGACGACTGGGATCACCTAGCGCCATACGCCTCGTTTGTTTATAACACCAGTGTCCATACGTCCACGAATTACACACCTTTTGAATTAGTTCATGGCCGGTTGGCCAGATTTTTCATGAGAATTCCAAGCCATGAAACTCTGAGGACCTATAATGTGTATTTGAGGGATCTGATCTTACGATTGTCTGAGATGGAACGAGAGGCTGGCGGGAGAATTAAGCATGGCAAGGAAGAAGCAAAACGGAGATATGATAAACACACAAAGGAATTTAGAGAGCAGAGAGGTGAATATGCTTGGGTACTTAAGGAACAAAGGGCCCACAAGTTCGATAGTTATTATAACCAGCCGCTCGGAATTGTAGACATTCAAGGGCGCAATAATGTAGTATTGAGACATCCCAATGGTAGAAAAATCCTCAAACATACCGACAAGCTCAAGGTAGCTTATGGGCATGAAGAATCTGAAATAATCTGATCTTTATGTGTTTACAGAAAAAATGTGGAGGCTATTAATCCTTTTAGTCGTGGTTCCCTCAGGCGTATTTCCACAGGGGGTGGAAATTGTTCCCATACAACATAATCCCGGGCTGTACTACGAGAATTTAGGGCTGATCCAATTGAGGCAAGCCACTTGGCAAATAGTAATTCATCTGGACGTGGAAAGGTTAATTTTGTCTAATTCCTCCAAAATCCAATGTGGCGGAAGTGTATAAGGATTGTGTAACGTGGTGTGCTAGCTCCTTCTGCGAACAAGCGGCACAAGAATGCGAGAAGGTAGTAGATCGCGAATATTTTGTGCTACTCCAGATGCAGTTATTGCATCTGCACGATAAACTTCGAGAAAGGGTAAAATCATTGATTCAGGGTGAAACCGAACCCAAGAGACTTCCGAGGAAAATAAGAAGCAAAAGGCTAGTTCCTTTAGGTTTTGTAGGAAGCGCTAGTAAAAGCCTATTCGGTCTCATGACGCTAGACGATGCAGAAACCATCAATAATAACATCGATCAGCTTTTCAAAGATCAGTCAGACTTGATCAAGTTGAACAACGAAAGTCAGCACATTATGACGGCCTCGCTGTCCGACTTGTACAAGATCACTAAGCATCACGAAGGAAGTTTGTCAAAATTACAGGAAATGATTAGCGGATATACAGTACAAACCTCAATGGATCTGCACTATTTATTCTACGTGGTGGAGCGCGGGAAGGTTACCTTTGCTCATGCCATCAAAACCTGTGAAGCATATTTGAAAATGCTTGAGGATTTGAGGCAAGGCATCGTTAGCCCTAGGTTGTTGTCACAGGAAACCCTGACCGAGATAAGCCGGGACCTAGGCAGTAACTTGCAGGAGTTGAAGTTCCCCCTTCCCCTAGAACATCTTCGACCGGAAGAGTTGATAAAAATTTCTAAGTCTGATGTGATGTATCATGAAGGGAAGGTTTTGGTCTCATTGTATCTGCCCCTCACAAACCGTTCGCCGTTCCAACTTTATCGGTTACATTCATTGCCTGTTCCACAGAAGCAGTCGGATCGATCTTATAGTGCAGCCATACAACCCAGTCATCCCTTATTAGCAATAGATGAAAACCAACAACAATATGTAAAGTTGTGCAACGAGGATATTCGGGATGGCATTCAACTGCATTATGGGTCATTGTGTGCGATGAATCAACCAATTTTGGACGTGGCGAGCCATCCCTATTGCGAGATGGATTTATTATTGGACAGTTCAATTCAACCCTTAGAGAATTGCAATGTAGTTATATCCAAAATAGTACAAAATCCTTGGATTTTCTCAAAATCAGACAGTGCCTGGCTGTTCTTTATGTTACAACCTACCAAGGCAAAGCTATTATGTGAAAAGAAGGAGGAGGTGTCTCGACTACTCAACAGTACAGGGATAGTTAGATTAGAAAATGGCTGCAAATTGAAGACACGGGACGCCATACTATACGCAGAGAACACTCGAATAAGTCAAATTCGTTATGTGTATGAACCAACTATTTCTTTGGATGTAAATACTTTGTATCCTGGACTGACGCATGAGGAAATGTTTCCCGAAAATACGGACACACCGAGTAGCACTACCTGGAAAACTAGGGAAATCTCCCTCAATGGAATTGGGAAACGAATGGGGGCTATTAGTGAGCATAAGAGGAAGACTAAAGTATCCAACTTATCATGGGTCGGCAGTTATACCCTGCATTCGGTGCTAGTTAGCATAGGTATAGCGCTCGGATGCTATTTCAACAGGAAACATAAAGAACGAACACAAACGGTCAATGTAATGACGACAAGGATGGAAGACAACAATCCCGCGGTAGAGCTTAGCTCCATCGGTCCGTTAGCCAAGCCGCGTACAAAACCACGGAGAAGGGAGAATGTGAGCAGGGATTCCAATAATTTTTCTCGAACATATTTTTGTTCCAGCACCCCAAGCATGGCTAGTTTAAAGTCAATTGAAACCATTGTTGATGCCACGGTTCCCATTAGTGACGTCCTGGACCAGTTCCGATCCATGGGTCCCGCTGATAAGGTCATAATAGTATCCCATGGGGAAGATAAGAAGAAAACAAAATATGTCTTTCATTTTGAAAGTTCCCCATCATCCCTGGGGGTAACCGAAGCAAAAGTACGAGAGAAGGAAAGTGATAAGGTTAGGTCGGAAGTCAGCAGAGTAAGTTCGGAAAAACCCACGGATTCGAAGAGAGTTTTTTTGCATGCTACCGTGGTCAGATCCGGAATATCTTAGAGAAGAAAGATTCTTTAACCATTTTGCAAAACTTGGTCCTATCGAGTACCATGGAGTCGTGCCGAATAAAAAAGGCAAACTATCATTTGGATTCATCAAATATTTCAGCGCGTGGAATGCCTGTAGGGCCATAGAGAACAGTGACATAAGGTATTGCGCTACTCAAGCTCCCCTACGGAAGTTCCCACAAAATTATAGTCCCAGATGGTGAATCCATCAAGAATGCGAGCGCAAGGTGGAAGAACTAGTTTTGCTTTCTCAAAACAGAAAGCATTCATTTGGTGCCAGCAGAATTTTCGTCAAATTTTTTCTAAAAAAATTGTTTTCTCCTCCAGTGAACCTCTTGAATACATGAAATTGGTACAGTCCTCTTCCTTTCGCCAAAATCTATCGAATGTAGGTCACAGTTTTTCGTTATAACCCCTCACAAAATTACTACAACCCCGTCTTTCGAGCCCTCTGTCCGTGTCTGTATGTGTATGTATGTATGTCGTTTTCTATCGCTCAGCAAAACTCCTCACTGGTTTGATAGATCGTCCTGAAATTTCCATGCCATGTTCGGAGGCGTCTCTAGATGGGAATGCTCGATTTTGAGTGCCCCCCGATGATTACTTTTATACTTATGAATTTTTTTTCATTTATGTATAATTTTTTTTCATCTTAAAAACTGAAAATATTCTCTCCTTCCTGCTCAGAAAATCTGAGGCTGTTGATTAACGCGTTTCTCGACGTGCTTAATCGATCGGTTAATACGGAATTCCGATTGAAGCTCATTTTATTATATCTTTTACACACCTCTCTTTCGATGGGCTACAAAACCTTTCTAATCACAATTTAACAAAATTCCGCATCAGCCAACCGATTCAGCACGTCGGAAAACTTCTAAATTACTTCCTTTACATTCCTTTTATGTAGTAAAATGGAATACAAATCATTTATAAGATCTGCTTCTTTCCGAAAAATTCCAAATTTCTCATTAAAAAATTCACAAGTCAAAAAATATTCATGCGATCATGCTCAAAATTCACTGGCATCATCATCACAGTCTTTCAAATACACCTACAAAGTCTCAAAAGATTTCGTCAGATTGATCTCGAAATTTTGCCTTCCAAATGATACATTCTTATTCCAATCTTCACGTTCACCGACAGTTAATTGCTTCCTTTCCTAACATAATCACCTGTTTACCAAAATTTTGTACCAACGAATCGATCCAGCACGCCGAAAAATAGCTAAAGTACTTCTTTGACATTTTTTTCATACAGTCAAATGAAGTACAAATCATTTATAAGATTCGCTTCTTTCCGAGAAATCTCGAATTTCTCATTAAAAAATTCAACAATCAAAAAATATTCATGCGATCATGCTCAAAATTCACTGGCATCATCGTCACAGTCTTTAAAATACACCTACGAAGTCTCAAAAGATTTTGTCGAATCGATCTCGGAATTTTGCGTTCCAAATGATACATTTTCATCCCAATTTCCACGTTCACCGACAGTTAATTGCTTTCTTCCCTAACATAATCACCTGTTTACCAAAATTTTGTATCAATCAATCAATTCCTCGCGTTAATGAAAATCAATAAAGACCTTTACGTTATTATCACTCTGTTCCACTTACTGCAAATTGAAATTTACACTCCATAATTTATTCTTCAAATAACTAATTTGTAGAAAAATACTCAATTTTACTTGATTTTCTCCAAACCGATTCATTCCCTTTTCAATGTATACGAGTCATATTCATCAGACCATAAACCTGTTAACATAATAAAATGTCAAACACAGGATGATGAATTAGAGCAAGATAGTAAAGAACAAAACATTGAGGAGGATATTGTGGATTTTATTGATGTTGAAGATGAAGATCAAAGATGAATGAAGGATCATGGCTGTTTACCAATTGATATTACAGAAAGTCAGTATAAAGAAATTCGAAAAAATATCTCATGTTCTGGATCATGGTTAGGAGACGTTTTGATATTTTGGATGAATAAAGATTTTGATAAAAATGTCATGAGGAGAATTGATTAATGTAACATATTAATGTATTTGAATTTTCGAGTGAATAATATGAGATTAGTTGACTTCTTCTATGGCAATGAGAAAGCATTCTGCTAAATTCTTTTAGCAGCGTATTTCATTTACATCGAAGATCGTGCCGTATGCAATACCCGCAGTGCCAGGGGCTACCTAGACGAGTGAAAGAGCGATTAGGGAATAGAAACATCGCAGGAGGTATAGCTCCTGTTAGTGCGAAGAGAGCGATGAAAAGGAACGTGACGAGAAAAGCGCAGACAGATCAGACAGATGATCAGGGTCTCGAAGAGAACAGTGGGGTGGGCAATACCATGGAAATCGACGTGAATGATATGGATGACAAGTGGGCCAGAGAGCAGTTGGGGAATAGTCCACAGTCCCCTGTTCCCCCGTAAAATTGTATTAGGAGTAATTGTTCCCTTGGTGCAGAGTTCCTAGTATAGAATCTAGTGGGGATGGATAACAACATATTGAGGAAGAGTCTCCATTGCAGGAAGGATGGGGGAAGCAAGATCGCATGTGAAAACGGGAGTATGGAAAAGGCCTCTACATAAAAAGCGACGAGATATTTGGCATGGCAATCCGCAAATCTTACCAGTTCACTAACTGAAGCCGTATTCACAGAATGAATAGATATAATCCTTCCTAAGCCTGAAAAGACCATTGTAACTAGTAACCCTGAGCCTTTGAGTATGGGTATTCGATAAACGAAGGGCTCCACCGACATGGGGAGCGAAGAGAGCCACAAGACAGAATGCAGAAAAATCAAGCAGTGATGTTTCCGAATTCACCAAGCAGAAATTTAACTAGCCTCGGCCAGATTCAGAAAATTGACGATCATCGATATACACATAGTACTTCTTGGAGGCCGGGAGGCCAGACAGGTATGGAATGTTTCTTTTCTTATCGATCATGATCCTTCATCCCGATCAATGCCGCATCCCCCAATACTTGCAGTTACGTATGGCCCAACCAATTGGAATTTGTAATGCCAGCAGAGATGGGATAACAAGGGTCGTGTGGTACTGTAATTAAGATTCAGGATAGATCAGCACACCCAAGTTCAGGAATGAAGCATAATCGGTTGAGAGTACAAGCAGGGTCGAGTTTTGCCACTACCGGACAGAATTGGGGTGCGGGAAGGACTACGTCATTCAAGTTAATACAAGCAAGAGAGCTCCTAGGTTGCAATTTTCTAATACGTTGTTCCAATTGTACGCCAAAGCCTTAGAGGATCAGTTGAGTCGTTAGAGTAAGCAGCTATCGCAAATATTTCTGCACAGTTAACGGTCAGTTTAATCAAAACGGAAACCCGTCACAGGTTAATTTCTCCCGGATTGCGGTCACGCGCGACCTCAGGGTCGAGGGAATCGGTTCCCAGGTGACAGACACGCTATGGCAAGGCGGGACCTTGTCCTCGCTCGAACACAAATGGACCCGTGGCTCGTCCAGCTCAGGAGAGCCTAAACAGGATAGCAATGTTTCTTCCGATTCATGATTCTATCATTATATTTATATATATCTATGGTTCTGATTTTTGAAAATTATGATAATTCTGAATGTTCGCTCGGCGAATGTTTGCTCAAACATAATCATTCGTGATCTGTGTAGATTCAGTTGATACGGTCCTGAGTGGCGCGTCGCGTTTCGAGTGTTCCGCTGCAAGAATTCGGAGCCTCGCACGCACTTCCTCCTTCTTCGTTTTACCGTCGCAGCACACACACGCGCTTTTGTAGGGCTCGCGCAATGAGCCCAGTTTTGATTTAAATAATTAAAGTACTGTCGAGCATAACCCTCTGTATTTGTGAGTGTTTATTTCTCCACCCCATCGCATCCATTAGCTCCTCATAAGCGAACATTTGGTCCTTCGAGCCGGATTGCGATGGGTGTGAGACAGTGCACAGTGCTCAAAAACTTGAGAATTTCGCGGTGCTCCGAAATGCGACGCCAACGTCGCCATTTTGATGGTCGCACGAGGCTTGACGCTACTATCGCGTGTGCTTAATAGTGCGTGACCAAATCGGAGAAATTGTAAAACGCGAGTGACAATTGTGAAAGTCCCCGATGGTGTTTCGCTGTGTGTTGATTCAGCTATTTCGGCTGAGGAGCCGAGAACACCGGGTGTGCTTATTCTCGCATCAGTGAGTGACATTTCGGAGTGTGTACGTGTGCTGTAAAAAAGACAGTGCATCTAATCTGCATCTTGCAGCAGCTTCCCCGCAAACGGCCCGGTCTTGTGGGACGTGTGGAGCTGGGCAGCGTGAGATCTCATCAACCTGGGGAACGGTCACGAGGACAGAGGTGGGAAGGCAACATTGATGCCTGCCATACCGACGGCCGCGGTGATTGCTGTTACGCAGTTCCTCGGGTAGCCGCTCCGTTCCGATCGCGCTGCAGTCGGCGCATGCAACAGCTGGTGTCTTGGTGTGCGGCTGTCTGTCAACATACAGTCGATGCGTTTGTTCGCTGTTCGTCGCAAGTTGCACGTGACGATGCACGCTCAACATAAACAAGTAAGATCATTCCGATTTTACACTACTGCACATATTATAAATACTCTGTATATATAGACGCTCTGCGCCAGTGCAAGCACTCATTGTGGTGACATTTACGTCACACTCTAATACATTGGAGAGCATTTCCCTCTATCACTGGTTGATCCAGTAACTTTATCGTTGCTCTTCAATACAATCACGTGGTGAGTTGAGAATTCTTTTCGAGAATTACTGTGCATACTGAAGGGTGCGATCTCTCTTTAATTGCAATACCCACGCACTGTCTAACGGGCTGTACCCATTCTCATCTCTCACATTCATAGTATTTTGTTCAAATATCCGAAAAAATGGATGAACTTGTTGAAAATCAGGAAACTATCCTTAGGAAAATTACAAACTCCTGGACTGATCTTGAAAAGGAGGGTAAGAAGAAAATGAAAGTAGGTGGCGCTGAGGTTCGTATGACCAGAATAGAGGAGTATTGGTTGGAAATGAAGGGAAATCACGAGAAAATTCTCCAAATTCCTGATCTTGATCGAGGACATCGGTATTTTGCTGGAGATATTATTGAAAAAGCGGAGGAAACTCATATAATAGCTCTAGAAGATTTTAAGGCGATGCGGTCACCGTGCACGCTGAACTTTGTTCACAGAACTCTCAAAATCTTTTCCATTATGGCCTAAACGACGAGTTATCCAGGCTTTATTATCATCTAACTTGGCCTGGATAACTCTTCGTTTGGCCCAAATCAGACTAGATTTTGAGAGTTTTGTGAACGGAAATGTGCCAATTCGTAGGTTAGAAAGTACCCGCGGGCAAGTTATTCTCGTTGATTAGTGATAGTCTTGTGATTGGTGACAAATATCAGTTGTCCACCACAATTCAGATGATAACAAGTAGTAAATAACTCGTCTCAAACTTCGTTTCGTGAACATTTTTTGATTTATATCCAAATAAGATATAATTTCCGGGTTGCACGGTGACCGCATCGCCTTCAAGAATTTCTTCTCAACGCACAGCATGTCGATGTTAGAACTGTAGGTGCTCGTGGCAATACTACAAATATTGTCATGCCTGAAATTCAATCCGCTCAGCTCAGCCCAATCACTATTGATGTTTTTGATGGGACTAGGTCTAATTGGCATAAATTCCGAGATCTCTTCAATGCCACTGTAGTAAACTCTCATTCTTCAGACGTGGTTAAATACTACCATCTCAAAAAGCATCTCTCAGGTGATGCAGAACAACTTCTTCAAGGGATACCCCTCGATGAGGATAATTTCGAACAGGCTTGGAACAAGCTTCAAGAACATGATGAAAATAAGAGGCGTATGGTGAACCATTACCTCAAACAATTCTTTTCTGTCAAACCTCTCGTTTCCGGGTCAGCAGCTGAGCTGAGAGCTCTGATCAATGGAACAGTCAACCCTCTCCTTGCGCTCAAAACTGAGAAGCGCAAGACTGAGTCTTGGGACGATCTAATCGTTTTCATAACCGCCAGTCGTCTCGATGAAAAGTCTCGCACGCTTTGGGAGACCACCATTGGAGACACCACCGAACCCCCTACTTTTGAGAGATTAGAGTCATTTCTGAAAACAAGCCTGAGTACACTCGAATCTCTAGAACATAGTAAATTGCTTAGCATTCCATCTGCTTGCTCGGATGCCAAACCAAGTAAACCTCAATTGAACGCTCAGAAGAGTAGTTCGAATGCTCCAGAGGCTGGAGCTAAGGTTCTTCACACAACTCAAAACGAAAAACCTAAAAAGTGTTCGTTATGTGACCAAGACCACTACATATCCAATTGCAGTTCCTTCAAGTCCATGACAATAGATGGCAGAAGAGAATTTGCTCGCAACAAGCGATCATGTTCCAACTGCCTTGGTTCTCACTTGTATAAAAATTGTAAGTCCCCTTTCAAATGCAGCACTTGTGGTGGCAAGCACCACTCGCTGCTCTATGTAGAGAAGTCTCAGGCAATGGCCACTGAAGGCACTCAAGCGTCCAACGCAAAGCTTTCGGCTAGTTCTCCTTCTTTTCAGCCTAATCCTCCCTCCCACAACCATGTTGTAGCTCTCAATACCCAAGTTTGCAAGCCAAATGCGATATTGTAGGCAACTGCGTGAGTGAAAGTGTCAAACTCAAGAAGAGAAGTCGTGTTGGCTCGAGCTCTAATCGACCAGTGCGCACAAACCTCATTCGTATCTGAATCGTTGTGTCAACGGCTCAACTTACTCAAAAGGCATGTATCAGTCCCAGTTCAAGGACTTGGTGGTCGACAGTCTTACGCCAAGGGCATTACTGAAGTGACAATCCAAGCTGCATTCGAGTCCTCGTTCGTAGCCAAGCTTCAAGCACTCGTCATCGAAGAAGTTTCGGGTTACCGTCCAAGAGTGATTGGTTGTGTTGATACGTGGAACCATATCAATGGACTACAGTTGGCCGATCCGAGTTTCACAGACTCGAGGCCAGTCGAACTTCTCCTTAATGCCGCAGTGCACGCCCTCATAGTCGAGGATGAACTCCGCAAAGGCGATCATGATCAACCGATCGCTACCAAGACTAAACTTGGTTGGATATTATCTGGGCCCACTGCCAATTGCGATCAGCTGATCATGCAGCCAACGGTTCTCCACTGCGCTGCTGATGTCGAAATTGATGAACTTCTGCAACGTTTTTGGAGACAAGAAGAGGTTGGCTGTCCTTCGTCCAAACTCCCTCTTGATGAACAGCGTTCGGAAGAACAGTTATGTGAGAAAGATTTTGTTGCTACTCACACGAGGGGCGCAGATGGCCGTTATACCGTGAGACTGCCTTAACGTTATAATGTTGAATCTCTGAATCTTGGTGAGTCTTTCTACCCAGCTAAGAAACTACTTTTCAAACTCGAAAAAAGACTTGCTGCCGATCAGGAGCTTTCTGATGCATACTATTAATTCCTCAACGAGTATGAATTGCTGGGGCATATGTCATGCTACTCTGCTATTTCCTGTTCTATTGATTTTTCTGGCCATTTCTTCTTACCTCACCATAGTATACTGAAAAAGAGTAGCACCACAACTAAATTGAGAACGGTATTCAATGGTTCTTTCAAACCTAAATCTGGCAAGTCAATGAATGATCTTCTATTCGTGGGCGCAAATCTCTTACCTGACTTGCCCAGCTTGATTCTAAACTGGCGCACTTACAAATACGCATTTACTGCGGATATTGAGAAAATGTTTCGCCAGATCTGGGTTTACGAAGAGGATAGGAAATTGCAGTCCATCCTCTGGCGCAAAGATCGTACGTTACCTATATCTGTCAACCTGTTGAACACCGTCACATATGGTATCGTGAGCAGCCCTTACCATGCCAATCGAGTCCGAATCCAGCTCACCGAGGACGAGCACGAGCAATTTCCTCTGGGGCTGAAGCCTCAAAATCTGAAACATACATGGACGACGTCGTTTCTGGCAATCACACCTTGGAAGCTGCGTTGATCAAGCAACAAGAATTGATCAGCATTTGCAGAGTGGGTGGTTTCAACCTTCGCAAGTGGGTGGCAAGCGATGACCGCTCGTTATCTTGCTTGCCTGATGACCTTCTTGCTGAACCTCCCTCTGCATCGAGTAGCAATCTTTTCTCGTCAAGTGACGAATCCGTCTTCTCGATTTTGGGATTGTATTGACTTCTACATGAGGATGTCTTCAAATTCAAGCCAATCTCTGTAGACGAATCTGAAACCTGGACAAAGAGGTCTGTTTTGTCAAGAATAGCTAGCGTTTTTGATCCTCTAGGCTGCCTGGCTTTCGCCTATGATCATAACCTCAAAGACTTTTATGCAAAAACTCTGGATTACTGGGTACGATTGGGATCAAGAATTATCTGAAGATGATGCTGCCGAGTGGTCACGTTGGTATACTCATCTAGCTGAGATATCAAATCTGTGCTGTTGTTTATCTAAGAGTAGTCTCAGACTCCACTATTAACGTACACTTGCTTCAAGCGAAAACGCGCGTAGCACCTATTAGAACTATTACAATTCCCAAGCTAGAGCTCTGTGCAGCTGTTCAGCTTGCTGAGCTACTCAACAAGATTCAATCTTCTGTGAAATATCCAAATCTCCAAATCCATGCTTGGACAGATGCTATGGATGTATTACATTGGCTGAACGATCAACCATCTCGTTGGCCTACATTTGTAGCCAACCGATGCGCAAAAATCAAGGAACTCTCACCAGGCATTCGCTGGGAACATGTTCGAACTCATGATAACCCTGCCGACATTGGCAGTAGAGGTTGATTCCCAGAACAAATGTCTGATCTCAAGTTATGGTGGGATGGACCTCAATGGCTTATCATGCCTCAGGCTCAGTGGCCTGAATTCAAAACCATCCCATTGAAAGCTGCAATGCCTGCTGACGTCAAAATGTCTACAATTCCCGTTGTAAATACTGTAAATATTCCATTTCTTGACTCTAGTGTGCTGTACCCAGTGTCACATCTATTGGAAGAGATGTCTTCATTCTCAAAACTCATAAATACAACGGCTTTTGTATTCAGATTCCTTTCCGTGCTGAATCCCAATTTATTCAAACTTTCTGGAAATTCCCAGTTGATACAAAATCAGCCTTGGGCTCAAGTGCCTGTAGGTGATAAGTACCTACTCTATGAGGAGAAAGAGCGCGCTAAACTAGCTTGGGTTGGTCATGTTCAGAGTGCCCTTTACACACCTGAACAGCGACTCATTGCTGGTGGCGGCTTTCTTCCCAAAAATCACGAGTTGCACAAGCTCACCCCTGTTATTATTAAGGGAATACTAAGGGTTGGGGGAAGGCTCCAAAATTCAGCCCTCTCTTACAATCAAAAGCATCCCATAATACTCCCTTACAAACACCCTCTCACCGAACTGATCATAAGGCGTTATCATGCCTTGACATTGCACTGCGGTACCCAAGTCACTCTTGCCACCCTTCGGCAAGAATTCTGGATTATCAAGGGTCGCCAGGCTGTCAAAAACGTGATACACCAGTGCAATGTTTGCATACGATATCGCGGAACTGCTTCTTATCAGCTCATGGGTCAACTCCCAGTGAGTAGAGTGCACATTTCTCGCTCAGTTTCCAAGGTCGGTGTGGATTATGCTGGTCCTCTGTTGCTCCGCACCTCACCTGGTCGAGAGCACAAATCCTATAAGGGCTATATTGTGATATTTATATGTATGGTCACCCGGGCTATGCATCTCGAAGGTGTGTCAGACTACACTTCAGAAGCATTTATGGCTGCATTCTACCGAATGACTTCTCGACGTGGACATTGCTCTGACGTTTATTGTGACCAAGGGTCCAATTTGAAAGGTGCAGCAAATGAATTGAAAGAACTGTTTTCGAAAACCTCGGAAAAGGTCAATGAGATTGCTGGCTCATTGTCTGAACCATCGACAAACTGGCACTCCAATACTCCATCTGCTCCACATTTTGGTGGGATTTTGGAAGCAGCCGTAAAATCTATGAAGTATCACTTATATCGAGTGATCGGGGGAAACAAGTTGACATTTGAAGAGCTCAGTACCCTTCTATGTCAAATTGAGGTTATTCTAAACTCACGCCCCCTCACGCCTCTCACCGATGATCCTGAGGATGCCAGGTCCCTTACACCTGCGCATTTCCTCATCCAGACTGGTTCATTCTTGATTCCCGAACCTGACCTGACAGATAAGAAAATCCCTCTACTCCAACGTTGGCGACTAGTCCAGCAGATGCAGCAGAATTTCTGGTTGCGATGGTCCAGGGAATACTTGCAAACGCTCCTGAAACGACACAAGTGGGCGGCTGGCACTCCAGATCTGCACTTGGGCGATATCGTACTCATCAAGGACGAGCGTACGCCCCCAGCTCGCTGGCCACTAGCCCGCATACTCCAAGTGCACCCTGGCAAGGATGGACGCATTCGCGTTGTCACTCTTCGCACCGCCACCAACCAGCTCCAGAGACCGATTCACAAGCTTGTGAAGCTGTTCAGTGAAAGTGATCCAGTGCAGTGAATCAAAATGAGACTCTAAAGCAGCACTTTCTGTGCTTTATATGACTCAAGTAGTTTCATCCAAATCACTTTGTATTCTAGATCATTAATTTTTGATCGCCCAATTCTTTGTGATTTATCTGATTTCAATGAGGAGAGATTTTTTCATTTGTTTCAGCCTATGATCTTTGATCTGAGTTTGATTAACAAAAAGAACTTTTTTCTGATTTTTTGTTCATTATGAATCTCAATCAATTGTCGTTTTTCTGCTTCGCAGAAAAAAGGTGGGCGGAACGTTCCGATTCATAATTCTATCATTATATTTATATATATCTATGGTTCTGATTATTGAAAATTATGATAATTCTGAATGTTCGCTCGGCGAATGTTTGCTCAAATATAATCATTCATGATCTGTGTAGATTCAGTTGATACGGCCCTGAGTGGCGCGTCGCGTTTCGAGTGTTCCGCTGCAAGAATTCGGAGCCTCGCACGCACTTCCTTCTTTTTCGTTTTACCGTCGCAGCACACACACGCGCTTTTGTAGGGCTCGCGCAATGAGCCCAGTTTTGATTCAAATAATTAAAATACTGTCGAGCATAACCCTCTGTATTTGTGAGTGTTTATTTCTCCACCCCATGGCATCCATTAGCTCCTCATGAGCGAACAATGTTCACAGAAAGGCTGGGGCGTTAAAACCTTTCCAATCGACTTTATTTCCATCAATGATTGCACAAGCATATAAATCAAACTCAGTAACTTGCGGTTAGTCGCGAAATAAGATTTCATTCCAAGAACGACTGACAATACTCAGTCCATCGATCATCTTGTTTTTCAGTCTTGCATTCTTATGTGAGTATATACCTATATGTGCTTTGGCACTAATGCTGGCTCTTTATTTTCTCACCTCGCGGGAGTATCCGTGGACTAAAATTTTATCGCCGAGGCGAAAATTTCATTAATGAAAAGTGAGTGATGTCCCCCCGAGCTGCATCAAATATGATCCTTGTAAAGACATGGCATTCCATAATGAAATTATCAACAAG
This sequence comes from Eretmocerus hayati, assembly GCA_029851415.1. NCBI lineage: Eukaryota > Metazoa > Arthropoda > Insecta > Hymenoptera > Aphelinidae > Eretmocerus > Eretmocerus hayati. The sequence continues at coordinate 86,499,708 of CM056743.1, forward strand.
TTTGAAATTCTAGGTAAGGATGAGTTGTTCGGAAATGCAATAGTTGCCTTTGGGATGGATGTTTTACATTTCTTGCTAAAACTATAACTATTTTTATCCTAAAGTCTTTCAAACCAAGACCCCAAGTTCTGGTTGTAGGAGCAATCGTCCATTGTTCAGACATGACCCATTGGTAGAAGGGCGTAGTAATTGAAGAGCAATCCGGTCAAGCGCCCCCGTAGATTGTAGTAGTTTCCATGATCAGGCGGATCACTTTCGCTCTAACATAGTACTTTGGCATCGGAAGGCTCTCAAGAATGAACCCGCATAAATCCGGAAACTTGCCGATCGCCGGGGGACATGAACGCGAAGGGAAACCTAAGAGTCTATCTTCTCTTCTACGCTTAATTCTACAGCGAGCGACATACTCAGGTTCACACAGAGTTAGCCGAAACTACACATGCGACCTGTTTTCGTTTTCTGCTTCACAAGACATAAACGAAATTGCCTGATTGCGACACTAAGGATCCTATGAATGGCCACCCAAGGGGTGTTTATTGAACTGGACTGTATTCTCCATATCAGGCATTTGAATGGTCCCGGCATCGAGGACACGGTCTATGGTTCTCGACGTTCTTGTTTTTCTTGGCTGCTCTGTGTAACAAAGTTACACTCAAGAAGGCCCTGATGGGTTAGTTTTTTCTTCCCCTCTCAAGGGCAGAAAAATATGTGTAGAGTCACACCCAATACTTCCAGTAAACTTCTCATGATGACCAGAGTTATCATAAAAGAGGCCGACGGGGACACATAATCAAGCCTGAATGGGGAAATCGGACAAGGGAAACGCAAACGAAAGATGTTATCAAGCAATATTTTACGCAACTCTCTAAAACTCAACACGACGAGCTCCATAAAATATTCTGGTCTGTTTTCATTTTATTCGACTACTAGTTGAAAGAATATCTTCAGTATGGGCGGGACGAAGAAACGGAGTTGGAATGTATCAAGTGACCTGCCGCTTTGGAAAAGCCAACGTTTTCTATTCATGATTATATGATAGTGATAGACACCGGATTACACCTTTTCGTACAGAAATTTAAGGTAGATTTGTATGATATCAGCTGTTGATAATATGCAAAGAGCCTCCCATTTGAAGAGAGATTCATAAATTTTCTAGGCAGTATATTGTTTTGAAGAGAATGTGAAGATTACAGTGAATTCATAAAATTTTGTAAATAGTAATACTTGTTCAGGGAAGTATTATATAGACGAAGAAAATCAGCAAGCCGGGTGAAGTGGCCTGCAAGTTGTACGTACCGAGGCAATGATCAGCCGACTGGTTAACATAATAGACACATCGCCTAATGAAGGAAAAAATACCCAGACGAAGGGACCGTCAACTAAAACTAAGAGGGGGAGGGGATTCTGAATCAATTTCAAAATTTTTTCAACAGATACTTAGTAATTCCCACTCTCTCGTCGTCTGATATAATCCGACTCGGGTTGATAATGCCGAGCGGAGAGGCCCAATTTTATCGAGTCCTTTGGGATCATAATCCTAGTCCAAATTTCTGGAGCACGAATTCTCGGATCGCTGACCTGGTCCGAGGTTGTCGCAAGGTTATGTACAGCTCTCCATAGCTTGGGAAGTTTAGCACAGTTTTAATTTGAAATAGCTTGTGAACGTCTTTTTCAGTCCTGGTTTCTCTTTTTTGACTGATGCAATGTCTTGCAGGCATGGGTTAGCCCCCAGAGGGTGTTCAAGTCTGGGTATTCACAGCCAGGTTTGCACCAGGTTCAAAATCACGAGCAACACAGGTTCACAGAACGGCACAGACATTAGTTCTTAGTACCAGACACACGTAGAAGCAAGATCTTGGAACAGCGGACAAGCAAGTACAGAATGAGCCATTTGTTCCACCCGCTCATATTGTTTTTCAAACAAGTATTGATGTGTAGTTCTGAGCCTTGGTAGCCGGGTAGCACACAAGGTAGACTCAAGAGAACATCTGTTGCCTAAACTTTCTTTTGCACTGGATTGATACATAGTGGGTTTTTTTCATAGAACATTTCACAGTAGCCTGTGGGATAGGCTTCGAGAAAGATAAGACTTGAGAAAGGTACCCAGTTGCTCGGGTCCAAGCGGGGTTCCCCATTTTGGTCCCACGTGTTACCATGGCAGCAGGCGCTGTCGATTCCAAAGTGAACCAATCTCTTACTCCGGCTCAAGAGGAGAGAGGGGGGCGGAGAACCAGTCCTTGCCAGGAAACTAAGTCTCCTAGGTCCCACCAAGGGTTGTCAAGGACACAGAGGTCTGGTAGCATCATTATCTATTGTGAATGCATGCTCTATCAGAATGTCCAGAGATCATCTGGAGGCGACAGTACGTAGCCACATCAGATAGCCAGTCCAAAAGGGGCCAACGGTATTATACGTCAATTATATACTCATAAGTACACTGCATCACGCAAGTTAAAAGGAGCCACGCAACCAAGGAACCCTCTGAAGACCTCATATGACAAGAAATGGAGGCATTAGTTACACGCTTTTCCTGTTCTCCATGAAACATGGTCCCTTACCCGGGATGAAGTTACTGTGAACAGCAGGGGAATGCTCTCATGGCTTCCTCTGATAGGGGCACTTAGCGGAACCAAGAGGCTGCCAGATTAAGCACCATAGATAACGAGAAGGGTGATAGATTAACCCAGATAAGGACGCCAAAGCACCACGTCAACGTGGTGCATGAGTCAAAGCGAGCCGGTCCAACTGATATTCCTTAGCAGCTTGATCTTAGCTGGAAGGTATTCTCCTACCAGAGCAAAGGAAGATGGTGACAACGACAAGAAATACCAGAGATGCGAGCAATGCGGCGACGCTGAGCAACAACTAAGTACAAGGATCACTAGCTAACCTCTCTCTCTGAGACACTTATGCTGATAGCCCGTCCTCGGAGGCCAACAGGCTCCTATGAGGCCGGCATAGTCAGATCTGCAGCGGGAAGTGTTATACTGTCTTTTGTTCTTTTGTTTTTTGTCTTTCATAAATAAGATATTGGTCTCTATCTATGCCTACGGAGGAGGAAGAGTGGCCTCACGTGGAAATCCCAGATACTGGAGTTGGCTTGCTACTCTCTTGGGGACGGACCCAGGATAGTTCCTCATGAGTACGGTCCCAAGGATCAGACGATGCGCCATAGCCACTATCCAATATCTCAGACTCGGCAGGGCGTCGCTGAACTGCCATTCATCTAAGTCCTTTTGGTCCGGACGTTTACATTTCTCCCCGGTAGGTCCAAGCTCCTGAATAAACTCTGGCTTCGGAAGCTAGAATGGCCTAGTCGTTCGCATCACCAGGTTGATGAGCAGCATACATGGCAATACTTTGATGCACTCCCAGTTCCATAGTCTCCAAAATGCCCCCTTCATTAATTCGCACTTGCACTTCGCTCGTTGTACCGGATACTCTTGATTTCAGTCAGAATTGGGCCTTGGACTGCTATACCAGCTGTTCCAATAAAGAGCGCTCGGAGCGTGTCACGATTTCCTCCACACACACACTTGCACCCACCACATAAGCCGGGGTAAGGAAATTACACGTGTACCCCCCGGGCGATTACCACGGTTACCAGTTGAACAGACTTGTCGGACTCCAAAATATTCATCGTAACGAAAATTCAATAAAGGGCTATGCCTTCTAGGGGGGTGATGTACTAATTCACAGAATCTTGGATTGCGATTAGTGTCAACTCATCTGGAATGGCGAAATGGGCGCTAGGATTCCACACCCCTCGGAGCTTTGAGACATCCGGGGACGCCATATTTGGTTGGGACTTGCACGGCCAAAAATAAAGGAAAACCCACTCGGGGAGGGTAAATTATAGTTTTGTTAGGACCTACACATGTAAGTTTTACTCGGTTAGCAGTGGATTAGATCGAGTAGTCTCAAACAGGACGTGCTATCCTCTCCTTTATGGGAATTAGAGTAAATTCACCAAAATTACAATTACCCCGACAGAAAGATCAGAATTTAACGTCATGTTCCCAATAGAACACCTCTGCTGGTACTAAATATTTTTTCTCCCTCTGTCATCCTTGTCCTAGAGATCCCGGAAAGAGTGCTGCATTGATCGGGGAGAGGGAGACTGATTTGGGGGAAGAGGAAACAGTTCCATATCCTTCAGTTAAGTAAGCATAGCTTGAGTGCAGCCGATGTGGGCATCGGATAGACTAAGAGGGGGAGGATGTTATGTTACGCATGGATTTTTCCCCCATTCTGAGGGATGAGTTTTCTCATTTTTCAGAGTGTCGGGAGAATCCATGCGTGCATTCAAAAGCTCGCGGGCATGAGGGAGCGCAAGCCAATCAGAATGGCACACGATGTGTCATGCTACCACTGGCTGAGACCCCCCATGCTCGTGACCTCTCCCCCGCATGAGGTACTTAAGCTAGAGTTAAGTAAGAGAGAGACAGACAGATTAATGACGCGGTTAAGTAGAGCAATGCAGAGCGATAATTGGGTGAGCCTTGATCTGGCGGGGAGATGGGGGAGAGCTACCGGTAGTTCGGAACCCCCGGCGTCTCCTCGCTCTGGTGGGCTCGCTCTCTTACCCACCTGCCCTCGACCTGTGAAGAACAGCGCGGAGTTGGCTCCGACCTCGAGCTCTCACCGGAGTTGCCTCGTGGTCGGAGCCAAATCGGGAGTCAGTGTTTCCTTTGCTCGGTCACGAGACATAGCAGGACGTGGTATCTGGTTATGGGGGGCGACCTGTAGAGCACACCCTGGAACCCGGTCCCGGCAAGGTCAGCACCAGAAAAAAACCCACAACATGTAAGTTGCCCACACCCTTATGTGTGTTATTTATTGTCTCATCGGTATTCTCTCTCTCTCTCTCTTTTTTTTTTTTTTTTTTTTAAGGTGGTTAGAGGGCAAAATCTGCCTCAGGATCCCTCGGATCCGTCCCCAGACACCGGACTGGTTCAGCTTACGCGGACTACGCATAGCCCACGCAGGCCATACCAGGCGGGACACGGGTTTGGGTGGGGCCCACCGAGAGGTGGGCCCGGCCGTGTAATATCCCTCTCCCCTCGGTGTCCGATACCTAGGGCATCGGGCAATCAAGAAGGAGATCCACCTGCATCTACCATCTCATCCCGGAACCGCGTGAGCATTACTTCAGGATGAGCGGCATGTCTCGCGCTCGATTGCGAGCGTTCCTCTTCTCCATCTTCTCTCTTCGGCCACTTGTCGGCATCTTCTATCTTCACTCTTCATTGTTCCCTCTCTTTCTTCTTTCTTCTCTCTTCTTTCTTCTTTCTTCCCTCTTCAGTGCATCAGATTCCTCCTGGAATCATTTGGGCCTCTTCTGTTTCAATCGGCAGAGTCACTGTAATTCGCCTGCTTCGAGGCGCCTTACTTCCCTCTCTTTCTCCTCTTTATGGGTCATCACCAGCTTGATGTATCCGGTGAGTCTATCCCATGTCTCCTGGTTGCGGAGTAAGTACGGGACGAGATTCTCAGGTGTTAGTTGAGCACCCAGCCATTCATCCAGCTCGGCGCGCTCTCTCCGGGTGTCGCTGCACTTGAACAGGGCATGTTCGGCGTCATCCCATTCGTCCCCGCATGACTGACATGCTGGGGTCGTCCTCTTCTTGAACCTGGCTAGATAGGAACCGAAGCAACCATGATCGCTCAGTGCCTGCGTCGTCCAGTAGTCCATCTCTCCGTGGGTACGTTCCGCCCACTTGGCTACGTCACGGATCAGCCGGTGCGTCCATCTGCCGTTCGCAAATGGCGAATCCCACTCAGTTTGCCAATGCTCAAGGGTGGTTTCCTTCTCGTTGTCGCGGATGATCTCCTTCATCGTCGGAGTGAGTACTCGTTCGGCTCCGATCACTTTCTGGCGGTCCCAGATCCTCACTCGCTCCGCGACGAGCAAGTGGATGGGCGGAGTACTCGCCAATACGTAAGCCGCATCTCCTGACACAGTGCGGTAGGCACGGATACTCCTCAGGGCCGCTCTTCGGTGGACAGGCCCCATTCTCTTCTCGATGATGGTCTTCTCTACCCTCTTCCCCCACACGGGTGCACCGTACAGCATGATGGAGGTAGTGACGGTGTTGAGAAGTGCGCGCCTCTTTTCCTTGGGTCCTCCGATATTCGGCATAAGCCGCTGGAGCGCCGCACCGACCTTGCTCGCCTTCTGGGCGGCTTCCTGGATGTGCTTCTTGAACGACCACTTGTCGTCGAGCCATACACCGAGGTATTTCAGCTCTGTCTTCCGTGGAATCTCTTGCCCGTTGATATAAAACCGGGGTAAGTCAAGCTTCCTACGCCTTGTGACCACGATTGCTTCGCACTTCTTGACAGCGAGCTCCAGAAGCCTGCTAATCACCCACTCGTAGACTCGGGCTAGCGCTTCGTTCGCGCGTCTACCCAAGAGTTCCTCGTTGTCAGCCCATACTATGAGTCCCGCGTCGTCCGCGAAAGCCACTATTATCACTCCTTCTGGCAGTTCGATAGACAGTAAGCTGTCATACTGGATGTTCCAGTTGAACGGCCCGGAGACCGATCCCTGTCCGATTCCGGCGGACAGTACCCGAATCTCTTGTCCCTCGTCGGTGTCGTACACGAGGGTCCTGTTCCGCAGGTAGTCACTCGTGACGGCTAGTAGATAGGGGGGCACTTTACCTGCTTGGGATTGATAGACTCGCTCCCAGCTCGCGCAGTTGAATGCGTTCTTTATGTCCAACGCAATGATGGCACAGAATCCTCCTCTTCCTTGGTATGGGTTCCCTACCGACGCTTGAACCCGTTCTTGGACCGCCTCGATCGCGTGCACAGTGCTCCGTCCCTTCCGGAACCCGAACTGCATTGGTGATAGCCCACCGCCTTCTTCGTAGGCTTTTTCCACCCTGTTGAGCACCATCCTCTCGTACATTTTCCCGATATTGTCGAGCATGCTGAGAGGGCGTTGACCTCCTTGACCCTTAGGTATCAGGACCAGCTTCTGGCGTTTCCACTTGTCCGGGAAAGTTCCCGCGCTCAGACAGATGTTGAAGAGGTCGAGGAGTAGATCTGGCTTGTATTTGAAGACCAGTTTCAGAGCCTCGTTTGGGATGCCATCCAGGCCAGGGGCCTTGCCGTTCGGCATTCTTTTCGCCGCTATGAGTAGCTCTTGCATAGTGAAGAGCGGGATGGGGTCTTCGCTCTCCATAGGGAATGTAACTCTGGGTTCTCCTGCTGGGAAGAGGTCTTCCACGATGGTGCGCAATGTTGCTGCATCGGTCGGTGCTGGGTTGCCCTTCCGGGGTCGGACCTTTGACATGACCACGCGATATGGCGTGCCCCAGGGGTCTTCGTTAACCATGTCGCACAGTTCACCCCAGCACTTCTCTTTGCTCCTCCGGATGGCTAGAACGAGAGCCTTCTTTGCTTCTTTGTACGCTCTGTCATCTTCCGCCAGCGATGGTCGTTGCAGCTTCCTTGATCGCCATGCGGTCCTCCTTTTCTTGTTGCTCGTTCTTCGGAGAGCCTTGATCTCATCGGTGATCCAGTACTCTGGTTTCCTCCAGAAGCATGGTGTTGTCCTGCGAGGCATCGACGCGTCGCAAGCTCTCGTGATGGCGGATGTTACCATCGCCACAGCCTCGTCCGAGGCGGAGTTCATCGGGAGATCTTCGACTGTTTCTATCGATTCCCGGAATTTTCCCTCGTCCAGCTTCCGTACCTGCCACCCCGTTGGTCGCGGTCTGCGTGTCGTCTGTCTCTGTCCGTCAGTCCTAAGTCGAAACCGAATATGTCGATGGTCACTCAGTGTTTCCGTGTCCAGAACTTCCCACGATGTCATACGTCCCATGAGCGACGGGCTCATGAACGTCAGGTCGAGGACCGATGATGAACCTCCCTCCCGGGACCGAGTGTCGTGCCGGTAATAGGTGATAACCCCCGTCTCGTTCGCGAGCACTAATCCCAATGCCTCCATGGCATCAGCGAGTATTACCCCCCGTCTATCGCGCGGCCCCCCGCTCCAAGTCGGTTCCTTGGAGTTGAAATCTCCCGCGATTATAGCTGGGCCCCCCCATTGCCTCACATCCTCTTCTAGGTCGTGGAGCTCGTCTTCAAATTCGTGCGTCTTGAGCGACGGCGAGTAGTAGCAGCTGTATACAGCTGTGCCCCCTATGGTCTTTCGAGCATAACCACGGCCACTAACAGCTGGTTCAGTCTCGCGGATCGCGGGATTCGTGATCTGAATTACAGCGGTCCCCCAGTGATCGAACGTGGAACGGGAAAGTTCGCGCTTCCGAGGCGGTTCGGAGATGATCAGAACATCGATACCCCCTTCCTTGGCGGCAGTGTGTAGGAGGTCACAAGCGTCCCCGCTTCTCCTGAGGTTGGCTTGGATGAAGTTAGCCATTTCTTCCCCCCCTGCGTCTATATGTCGCCCTCGCGTTTTGGTAGGCTGTGCAGTTGCTGGAGCCTGACCTGTGGTCAGATCTGGTTCCGATAGCCACGCAGCTGAGGCATTTTGGTTTCTCTTTACAGGTAGCGGCGAGGTGTCCTGGTTCACCGCACTGGAAGCAGAGTTTCGGTTGACGTTCCTCTGCCTTCTCTTTTTTGCAGCCTGAGGCCTTGTGGCCATACTCTAGGCAATTATAGCAGCGTGGGATGCCTCCCTTCTCGCGGATTCTCACTCTGCTCCATCCCACCTTGGGTTCTTTCCAGTCCAGGAGGCGGTGAGCGAGCCTCGCTGGGATGGACACAACCGCTGTTTGGGTGCCTCGGGAGCCGTTTCGCAGGCTCTTGACTATTATGGCTCCATCCTCGTTTTCTGGTAGGGCCTTCGCGAGGTCCTTCTGCACTTTAGTTTTGTCGACATCGTAGTCGACTCCGAGAACCTCGAGGGTCATGCTATTTGCGAGGCAGTGGACGGCCCCTTCTTGCCCGACGACTGGTGTCAGAGCCGCTTTGATGGCTGCAGCGTCGGTGCCCTTCCTCAGTTCAATGAGGATTTGTCCTTCCTGTATCTTGCGGATGCCCGTGACTTTAGAGCCCACTTCTTCATTAAGGTCATCCGTCTTTATCTTGCGCAGCATATCTGCGTAGCTTAACCCACCTTGGTTTGCCGTGACGAGAACGGCGTCGGATTTCGCTCTTCTTGGCTTCATCTTTGCCTTCTTTCCAGCGGTGTCACTTGATCGAACGCTTTTCTTTGCCCTCTTTGTATTCCTCTTAGAGACCACTTCCTGCCAAGGCCCGTCCTGCTTGGGCCTATTAGGAGTCGATGTCGAGCGCGGTGTTTCGAGGGCTCCCGATGGATGTCCGCGTCGTGTCCTCTTCGTATTGTGCTGTTTCTCTTGTCGCGATTCCGGTTTATTCGCCCCCCTTCCCTGTGTGCCGCTTCCCGACGCGGCTGGCCCAGAGGGCTGCGCACTCCTCTTCATTTTTAGGGTCTTCTCCGCTTCGAGAAGTGTCGTCTCGAAAGCCGCTCTCTTCCCTTTGTCTGCCGCAAGTAGGCCTTCGAGAGCGTGGCCAATCTTCTTGAGCTCTTCCATGTCGCCCTGAGTTCCTTCTGGGATGTTGGAGGCAGACTCGGCTATCCCTATGACCAAGTTCAGGTGGTCGAGGAGAAGATGAGTCTTCTCCTCCATCTGTTCTCGGCACATTTTCAAGTCCCTCCATCCTTCCATTAGATCGGGGGCCTTGTCTCCATTTCTTTGTCGACTGGCCTTCTCAGGTGTGGGGAACCGATCGATGTCCATATCCTCCGGTGTTTTTTGACCTCTTTCGAGTCCGCGGTCGCAGTTCTTGGATGTCAGGGTGTCTTCTGACTTCTGGGACTCCGTGGTGGTGTTAGAGTCCCCTGAATCCGAGCTGGAATCGGCGGTATCGTCTCCCTCGTTCTTGTCTTGCGTAAGCTGGATCTTGATCGCGGGGTTGATCTTCATCAGCTTGTCTGCCGCCGCTTGCGCTTCTGCAGCAACCTTCGCGTTCTTCTCTTTTTGGCTCAAGAATGTGAGCTTCGATTGCTTCAGCGTTCGCTTATCTACTTCCTCACCCAGACCCTTTCTCTTCCTGCTGTTCGGGGTGAGGTCTACTCCTTTCTGATGTTGGTCCTTTCCTCCAACTATCTTCGCCAGAGGCGTATTTCCATCGCTTGTAGCTTTACGCGTGAGTCCACCAGCCAAGTGTGCCACTGGTAGCGCGCTTTGCATCGTTGGGGGGCCCCCCCAAGATCCGAATGGGGCCCCGCTTTACTTGGGGAATTCTTGCCGTCAATGCTGGACATCTTCTTCTTTCTTCTTTTTTCCAGGGCCTGGAATCGCATGCTGGCCGACCCCGGACCAGGCCAGCACGGGTGTGGTGTGTTGTGTGATGCGTGTTCTGTATAATGTTGGTATGTCTGTGTAATGCTTGAGCAAGCGTAAGTATGGTGCGTGTAGAGTGTAGTGTGTGTGTTAGTGTAAGTGTAGGACTCGGGTCCGGAGGGGCGTCACTCCCTCAAGCTCCAAGTGCAACCCTAGGGTCACACCCAAAGCCCCCTACGGGGTCTCTCTCTCTCTCTCTCTCTCTCTCTCTCTCTCTCTCTCTCTCTCTCTCTCTCTCTCTCTCTCTCTCTCTCTCTCTCTCTCTCTCTCTCTCTCTCTCTCTCTCTCTCTCTCTCTAGGAGTTGCATCTAAAGTCAATTTTGTGAAAGCGTATTGTAAGATTGAAAAGCTTTTCATTTGGAATCAAATATGAACTTTAAAATGGACGACAGACTCACAATTTTGTTGTTCGCCTCGTCGTTCCCATGGCACTTTTTCAAGTCGTTCTCTTTCTTGTAGCATTTCGACTCTACATGACCGATAAGTTTGCAGTATGGACAGACTACTTGAGAATCTGCCATTCTAATATTCGCCTGCGGATGGGCTGCACACGGTGTTGCCTCATCAATCGAACTTGGGTAATTCTTACGTTGCAACGCCGCCTGTTGCGCGAATTTTACCACCTCGCGTATATTCTCCGGTTTCTGGCTCCTTACCACGCTCTCAAGTTCTGTTCCGATACCTATAATGAAGCGAGTGAGAGCCGCTTCATCAGCGTCTCGCGTCCGTGATTCTATCTCGACGCGAGTATACTGCGTTCTTGAGCCTGCCGTGCTCTTGAATCGCCTCAAAATTTTTTGAATATGCGTCCCGTACGATTCTAATAATTCGTCTTCCTTCTTAGCACAGCTTTTTAATTCCGACATAATGTCGTCTAGTGAATCTACTAATGAAAATTGTTCTTCAAGTTCTTCCAAGAACTGTTCTACTGATTCAGACTGCAATATTGTAGAACCAAATAATGACTTGGCTGTGCCGCGTAGTTTAGTTGCAATATTCATTAGAATGATACAGTCTCATCCCATGCCTCCCATGCTCTTCGCGATGCGAACTGCCATACAGAATGAAATGAGGGAATCCGACTCGCCATTGAACTCCCCTATACTTTTCAAAATTTTGTGTAAATGGGCGTCTGCTCTCATTTGCGCCATCGGTTGCTCCGGCGAATGAATTTCACGCTGAGTGGGCTGAGTACGTGGATTTTGGGTGTATAATGTATGTGGCTGATTTATGTATGATGTGAGATTTTGTTGAGTGAAATTCTGAGCGAATGCCTGCGACGGTTCATTCTGTCCCATTTGTTGAAAATTTTGCCATGGCACTTGATGTGTTCCCATACTTTGGGGTATATTCCTATTGTTTGGTATATTCATAAAATGTTGGGTGGCTTGTGGTACATAGCCACTACTTGTCGGAATTTCTTGAAAATGCAAATCTCTATTTTGCTGTATTTCACGTGAATTTAGTTTTAACCCCAGTCCAGCCATTTTTGTGAAACTCATTCCTCGGAGGAAGTTTTCAAACGATGATTCACTCGGTTTGGGGCTTGGTTTTACTGTAGGCACCACATTCTCACGAATCGTACTGTAGTCGGTTGGTCTCTGACTGATTCCACCGTGTACAACGTTATTCTGGGCCGGGGCTTGATCAACCCCCTGTGAATTCGACAGATTCTGTTGCATAAAATCCCAAGGTGTTTGGTTCTTATGCGGGGGAATTTGCTCAGTAACTACTGGGGTTACTGATCTTGGAGAGTTGTTTTGACTCCTGATCACATGTATATCATTCTCCAAATTTTGCGGGCCAATATTATTTGCTAGATTAGGGGCGATCTGAGTTTGTACCCCCTCTGGGTTGAGAGAAAAAGTATTCGCAATTCTTACATCCGATTCGTGAGATTGTGTTAGCCGGCATAAAAACGTTTGTCCGTTCGGACCTGCCAAATAAAACATCTCTGGGTAAGATGTCATTCGCATATCGTAAGGGGGTCTTATTGGGTTCACGCGTATTGTGGACTCTTCTAGTATGGGTTGTCCTACACGCCATTGTTGGAATGCGGGCCCCATAAATTGTCCCATCTGAGGGCTATTGGCACGGCTCATATTAACATATTCATCTCCATCTTTCCCATTTATAGCACCGCATTCATACCCCATGCTCCTTCGCGTCTGCTTGAGTCAAAGTATGGCTCGTCTACATTAGCGTATGAATTTCCTTAATCCTCTAAAATTCCTTGTTGGTCCACGAGGCCATTTTTTTCAAACATTTCCGGCCTATTATGCCTCGGTTTCGGTTTGGTACTAGTTGAATTTAGTGTTTCTTTGCTTTTTGACTCGCCAAAAATACCAAGCATTTTGGACATTTCGATTTTATGCTCTTTGAAATAAAAATATAGACAAACTGCACGTTATGAATGCGAATGTGATGGGATGTTTCTTTGGAACGAGATCAAGAAGAGAAAATGTGCAGTATTTACGCTGAGAAGCTGCAGCAGGCCACGACGATGTATAATGCGGCTATCTGCATCACTCGTCCACACATGCAGTTGGCTCGGAGATAAGCCTCAGCGATGATTTTCTGCTGACGGGCGGGCGGATGAGCAGGTACGGTGTTCAGCTAGGCTGCTTGCGGCTTGGCTGGATTCTGCTTTCCTCGACTCTTTATCTTCTTTCTTCGTCACTCCTAATTCTTCACGACACTCTCGCGAGATTGCAAAATCCGAAAGAATTTTTGAGAGAAAATTCTTCTGATTTCTCCAAAAAAAGTTTGGACTCGCGGGAAACTTCCCCACACCTAGCACCAAAAAGGGAATGTAACGTGGTGAGGGTTCTAGGTTCCAGAGAGAACACGAGTTGAGTGAATGATAGGTGACTTTATGTATGAGAGTTCAAGAGTTGAGAGAGAGTGTGTGAATAGTTAAGTTGGTCAGAGCGGTCTGTCCGCGGCGTGGCCCGTCGTCCGCGACGATGGGTCCGCGACGCGACATCGCACTTGGTGAAGAAACGAGCGATTATCTGTCAGAAACGCTGACGGTGCACCTGGTGTATCGTCAGGTGACGGGGAGAGGCGCGGGCCGGAGGCTCGAGACTCACCACGTCACAGGGCAAATCTCACGAAGTATGCGGTTTGGCCGAACAGGTCTATTTTCAGTTGCCAGAAGAACAGTCGCATCTTCTCCGCCGCTCGCATTAGATCATCTCGAAGATCTACTCACATTCAACAGTTCTGCATCATCCAGAAGTCTATTACTTGCTTGAGGAAGGTACTGGAAGACTCTTCTTCATGACGAAATCGCAATTTTTGACCGGACAGGGCCATAATTCTCTCACGCCTTAGCTCGCGACAGGCAGGGTGGTTGACCGATCGGTGTGAAATTTGGATACATGATGGATGGTGATGTAAAAAAATGCATACTTTTCGCCTGGGGCTGTGCCTATCAATGCGTCAGAGTGGCGATGATTTATCGGAGCGAACTTCGATTTTACTCTTTCCCCTGTATTGCTCTTTTAATGGAGGCAGCACTCGGGGCGGTGAATATTTTTCATATCTCTAGAAACGACATCTTATTCTACATCCGAGAATTCACGAATCTAGCCCAAAAACGATAGTGTGCTCGATTCCGCATGACGATGCGGCTTAGGATGAGGAAAGTTATTTTTGCGTAAATGGGGTAAAAAAACGTTCTTCGTGTAGCACACGAAAATTTCGATTCCGTTGGGATTGGAACCACGTGTAAACTAATTCTCATCTCTCGAAGAATGACTATGAGAATTGCCCCTCCTACAGCCTCATCTTGGTCCTGATGCGAGGCTTGTGAGGATTGACAAATGACGATATGAACGTTTCGGCGGCTGAGGTACATCTTCATTTTGTAACACAGACCTTCAGGAGACACTGTGAACTATCAAGTTTATTCCCTTATCTCTATTTTAACACCGAGGATGCCATGCATTCACATATACATGAGCCAATTAGAATTACGGAGATATGAGGCTCACATCCAAATATATGGGAAAATCTTCTGTACCCTCACAAATCTACGGCGGAGCTCCAAAGTGATTTACGCAAGCATTTCATCATTGTTCGAGCATTACTTGGACCAAAGAAAAGTCCATGGAGGGTTTGCTGCTGTTCTGGAAATTCTCGAAATTCCAAAGTCGAAATCACATAGTTCCTGAGATTCGCCCATATACTCAAATATAGGTGAATTTTGAACTGAAATTTTATCATTGCTCTGATTATAACTTCTAGAGTGAGTGAGCAAAAGTTTGAAAAAAAAATGATAATGATAACAGTACGTACATAATACCCCTCTTAGTGATCGAAACTTGGATACGATTTCTTGAGGTATACGGGTGTGATCTCAAAATGACGCTCAGCGACTGAATGGAACCTGCGCGGAGAGCTTTTGACACTTACAGGATATATAAATCAGGACTAATACTGGCCCGACCACCAAATATCTGACCGGTGGAATAGCGTTGGAATTCTTGGAATGATCAGATTCGTGGAAAACCCAACTCGCATCCTATCTGGAACCACGTGGTCACCTTCTTCGGTGAATGTGCTCTTCCTCCTGGGGTCTTTATATCATTCCCCGCCTTGTTGGACCACGAAATTAATCGTCATTCATCATCAAGACATTTCCCACCCATCTTTCATTACCTAAGAACCGCCGAATTCACCTGTTACATTTGCAATATGACAGTGAACTCAGATCACCACATTGGAAACTAGGCACCGGCAGAACTCAATACACGCATAGTCATCCAACTCATCTAGACCGCCTGGAATGACTCCGCATGAAGAATGAAAGAGAGCACTATCTGACCTCTTTCTCATCCATTTCCACATTTCGAGACTTTTCTAGTTGAGAAACAATAGAAGAGTCATTCCAGTCCCTGCGGTCAAGACTTCGAACACCGAGCACTCAAAAAACTCAGCCAAAAGGAAAACATGGCACATCAAGTTCTTATATTACAAGAGATACTCAAAGAAGTACCGGACTTCACGGGGTCAAACATACCTTTGAGCCAGTTCCTTCATGGCTGGGATAAAGCAGAGGAAATATGGATTGATGCTTGTAAAGCTATCTTTGCTCAATCACTGTTGTCAAAAATTTCCGGAGAAGCCAGAACATCGATTGATGGTCAGAGATTTGAGTCTGCAGAGGCCATCAAAGAACATTTGAAGAGTTTTCATGCTCTCGATGAAACCACACAAGAACTTATGGCCGAGCTCGAACGTGAATTTCAACGAGATGAAGGGAGTGCAGCCTCGTTGATCTTCAGGATGAGGAAACCAAACAACCAGATCAAAGAAGCGAGGAAGATCGAAGTTGGAGAGGATGAGGCATTTGATGTTGACATCAAGGCCAAAGTTTTGGAGTATTCGAAGCGACGTTTGAATTCTGCGATCACGCAGAAAATATTTCAAGCGAGAACCATGGACGATCTCACCAACAGAACTCGGCGATCACGGCGAAGACGTGCCCAAAGGGATAGCGACTGCCCTAGAGAAGAACAAGATTGGATCACCGAAAGATGCAGAGAGACTGGTCATTCAGTAGACCTTTGTCTCGGAAGCGCACAGTCCGAAGCTGAAAGTCACATATCGAGCCAACCATGTAAAGAACCGATCCTGGACGTGAAAAATCGAACTATGGCAACATCGGCGGAAATCTCAACCTCAACGATGAGGCCGAGACATGCCGTGACCCGGTACCCGGACAGTGTCCCAATGCCGTTCCAGCCGAGACCTGTTTCTACTGCAAGAAACCTGGACATCGTATCACAGAATGCTGGAAACGCATTTACAAGAATGCGAAAGTGCAAAGAGATGCTCGAAATATTTCAATCTTGAACGGGTCAGAGGAAGTTAGAAACTTTTTCTCCCAGACCTCTGCCGCCAATTAGAACACTCACCACACCATGAAGTTCTCGTTCCATCATTACACAACACACAGTCAATAAGTATTGAACAGCCAGTGACGGACCGAAATTCAATTCTAACTTACAAACGGACGACGTCCATGAAGGCGTAGAAATACTCTCATTGTACACATTTCAATCATTGCGTATCATTCATCAGCCAATAGATTGGGAAAAAGATTCACAACATAAGTTAAGAAATCATAGAACTATCAAAATTTATCTTGATATCCTCCCTATTTTCAGGTACATGCAGCCCTTTGGATTGGATTGATTCTCGGGTTAGTCGTGGCTCAGTTTAGAATCCAAGACCTCATACGGCTTCCAAATAAGTTGTGGATTTTCCATGCAGTAAACATGATGACACAGAAAGACCTAATATACCAAATAATTATTCGAACCAATTGCTAAAACCACGTCCTTGCCGATCTTTGGATATGAAAGAAACTCTCGATTTTTCTTACAAGTTTTTTTCAACTCCATGTTGGGAACCTGAAGACAAATTCTCTCAAAAACATTTTAAAATCACCACGAGTCACGACTAACCCTGTAAGGTATAGTAATTGACAGCTCAGGGACATAATGCCCAAAGCACCCCGATCATTTTGAGCAAGTAAACTAGAAATTACCCATAAGTCCAGTGAACATGTGTGAACTCATTTCAATCATATGAATTTCCAAAAGAGGGGTCAAAGCTCGGAAGTAAAATTTCTCTATCTATCCCTGGAAGAAGGGTTATACAAATAGCAAAAATTATTTATACTGCCATCATATCATCTGAATATTCGTTTCATTTTATTGTGACAAATATGAATAAATATGAACTAAAATTCCTTTGAACAGTCTGTAACAGAAACGTGGGATGATTGATCATTTTCACGAGCTCTCCTATTCCTCAAGAGGAATGGGAAAACAATGGCGATGAAAGATACCCTGGCTACGATTTTGTTGGTCCCCACCTCCACCATTAGGTCGATCGAGTATGTTTGGCGTTCCAGCTTTTCGAATGTACTAGATCTATCCCAATTCAACGTGAACGAGCCTGATCTTGCCAACGATGGCAACAAAACCAGTGACGTCTGAATACAACTACCCAATTTCATGAATTTTTCGGAATCATAGCTGTGCAATATGAGGCAGGAAATACCCTTACTATATCCAGCTGCGGTACGTTGAATAGCATCTCAGCTGTATACACTGCAGCAGTAACAAACACGGATTGAATTGGATCCACAAAATATGTTATAATGTGTGCCGTACTGGAATTCCAGTGTTTCCTGGCTCTTGAATCATTAGCGGACCAAAATTGATAAGAATCCGACCCCAGACAATGACACATTTCCAAAAGGGTTCTAACAGCATTCCGCAAAAAGCTCTATACGAGCTCCGAGGAAAGTTCCAAAAGAGTTCCGAAGGGGTCGCGAAATTTTACATCCGTCGAAGCCCCAATGAAACTACGTACTGATTGAATAAGAATACGTCAAGAAGTGATTCGGAATGAAAATGGAATTTTCAATGTACTGTCTAGGGAGTTGAACGGAACTCTTTCGGAACTTCATCAGACCAAAGTTTTATTTTCTCCAAAACTTGGAAAATCATCATTCAGCTATGAGATGATTAGTAAATAACCTGTTCGGCACATAGTTGAGATGAGACATTGTCAAATGGAATATTCAGGTTCTGTTCACAGTATTCTCGTGATTTTGAGTCGAAAATAGTGACGTTTTGTAAACCAACTCCTATTAAGGTAGTACTAGCGGTACTGATGAGTCCAAGTGCAGATTATACCCGCGCTTGACTCTGTCGCGCTGCCGATATAGGTATGGTGAATGCACGCAGCAGACAACAACCTCACCCTGAAACCGCAGAAATGACTGACACTTTGGCTTCGATATTCTTTTGTACGCTCTGAATCGGTAATCTGTTGGTTTATATGTGATTTTCGTGCTCTCTTCCTCTCGTGGACCGACTCTCGTTAAAATCTGTACGGTAGATATTACTCTACTCGTCATTTCCCATAAGCCGCTGTGTTAAATCGGCTTTCACGAAACTGCTCAGAACTTTTCTCTCAGACTCTGAAGGCTCTTGAAATTTCAACTGAGCCTGTTTGAGATATCAATCTACGACTGTGCCGAATTTCGTAATTTTCTGTACGGTATTTCGAGGACCACTAGTACTACCTTGAATCTTTGCACATTTGCAAGGACAGTGGAAGTAGGTAATAAAGTATTAGGCAATTAGTCCGACATGAAGCATATGATTGATCATCTGGTTACAAACATTGTCTCGGAATATTATTCCATAAATTTCCGAATTAGAGTAAAGACGAGTTACATTTGCGAATCAAAGCCACTTAACACACAATCGTTTAGTCCCCTCACAGAGACTGATTTTTGGAATTTTGCAATAATAATAGACATGGTTTATTTTATTCACGATACTTGATGGACACTATTGATCGCAAATGTACAAATTCCATTCAGATTTGCTACTGAATCGGACAAACAAATAGGATAAAAAAAATGAACCGGTCAAACGCATTGGAATCGTTGGTAGACATCAGGATATTATATACATCAACCATTATTTACACCCGTCCAGTCTGAAACATCGACATACCATAGATTTCTTAAATGAGGGCTTTATCGCAGCTTATAGACTCAATTGATGAATACATTCTATCGGTTTTTCCTGCAAACTTTATTCTGCACTCTAGTATGAACTGGTCTCTACGATCTATATTTTAAAACCTTAAGCTTGAAAAGGGTCGCAATAAGGAGTAATAGGAACGTCGCGCACATAGAGTGCAAAATAAAGTTTGCAGGAAAAACCGATAGAATCTATTTTTCAAATCAATACATACCATAGAGTTTAATGTTAATGAATGAGTGCGCTAAGAACATCACTAGTGGGCTGCATCGAGGTATTTGAGTAATGAGGCATCATCTATGGTGTTTGGGAACATTGAGATCCACCAACTTGCACCTATTCAGTCTTCTCTTGTATCACATATCCCCGTAATTTCGATTCGATCAATTCATGTCAATGTAATTACTAGGGAATAAAAAATAGCTCACGGTTTTTACAACACTTCTCGGCATATTTATATGTACAAATTCTTAATAGTGGAGGAAAGGAATGATGTCATTAGGCCCCCCACTGTGCAATATCACAGCTTTGTAGCGAAGTGAGGCCAATGGCTAATAACGAGTTCCGGTGGATAGACCTGAAGCAATGCAAATATCGAATCCAGTGGATGGCGCAGAATAATAAGGAATGTCTTCTCTCGTTGTGAACTGCCTTCCTATCATGACCGGTACAAGGCTTTGGAAGGCAAAATACTCGGTCACGACAATCGTGTCATCTTCTAATACACAAACATTATCCGGGGGTTTAGTCGTAAGTTCGAAATCTGAGTCGATGACTTTTCCAAATTGATCTGTAAAACCTTCATAGGGTAAACATTTTGACTGATTACCACAAACTTCGTAAATAGGATAGTATTTCTGTGCTTGTGGTTTAACAAACCGCGACTGGTGTCTCAAGTTTCTAAATATTTGCTGTAGTGGTTTCTCTGGCTTTTGAATGAAACTCTTCAGAACTCTCATGAAGTTCTCATACATGCAAGCACTGAGAGAATCTAGGGCACCATGCGCTTTAGCTTCAAAGGCTAGATAACCAAGGCCATGACCATTGTACGTGGGTCTATCTGCGCCGAAGATGTCAGTGAAATCTCTCACAAAGGCGCGCAATAATTGCTTGGCTTGGGTATTGTGGCTCAAGTAACGACGGCTATCCGGAAGGACCCTTATTCCACATGTCAGCATGTAATTGAGTTTGGCAAATTTAGCTGGAAGAAAGCAATGGACCAGTGGTATTGATGCATACAGCAAAAGAACCGGGAGTGCGTTGCTTTCCAATCACCAAAGTTTGACAAACTCTCCACCCTTCTTTTTAGAATTCGAGGGGAATCCATTCCTCTAACTTTTTGAGAGCAGCATTGGAATCTGGAGGATCAATCTTAAAGTCTGTATCTGGATCATCATGGAACTGAACAAGAAGAGTCTATATTGTTCGCATTACGCCGAAATGAACTAAAGGCATAGGGTCCAATGGGAACTGAAGAACCATATCGAGTGAGAGTGATTCGAGAATTGTTTTCTTGAGAGTAAGGTGGTGGCCTCTCTGTTTTCTTTTTTGGAAGTTAAGATCTGTCCGTAGTTTTTCATATCTGTGAAAACACATACGTCATGACAAATGTTTACCCTTGACGAAGCATTTATCACACCCATGAGCGCCATTATGCTGTAGCATCTATTTTATAAAAGCGCGGGCGGGGTTGTCAGCGATTATGGGGCACAACGAACAGAAATACCGCTTTCTTCCGAATAAAGAACCCTGTTTGTTCCAACGTCCATACTCGTGAACAAAGTCTCTTAGGAAAAGTCTAGCTGACTTTGGTTTGCCGGTACCATGATAGGCGCCAATGACAAACGGCGCACAGTGAGACCAGGGCATCTTCCTAGGGCTCAGCGCCACACAAATTCTCAACTTGTCCGGGATCAGACGGTATTTTGATAACTGAGAGCAACATTCCTCGTTCCCGGACATGGCAATAAGTTGAGAATTTGAGTGGCGCTGAGCCCTAGAAAGATGCGCGGACCCCACTGTGCGGCGTAGTTTCCCGTTCGTCGATGATAACCCTACCCAGAATGGGCCACAGATATCTAGTCTCGCCAAGATAAACGCCATCCCCGTGGATGCCAAACAGAAGAT
Source organism: Eretmocerus hayati (assembly GCA_029851415.1). Lineage (NCBI taxonomy): Eukaryota > Metazoa > Arthropoda > Insecta > Hymenoptera > Aphelinidae > Eretmocerus > Eretmocerus hayati. The sequence goes on from CM056743.1 coordinate 86,520,757, forward strand.
TCTTAGCTTCTTTGGTTCCATGTTTGATGATTTCTCGTTCCAAACATTTCTGCAAACCATAGTGCATGTATTCTCCCAAAAAGCACTTTTTTATAGGATACTTCAGCCGATCAGTTTTCTTTAGAGTCTCCACCGATAGTAGTACATCGATTCTCGAGAATTCTGAGCGAGCCATTGACTTTTGCTTGCAGAACACGATGGTCCGCCTATTCAGACAAATCATCAATCATGGTTGGCTCAGGCGGAGCCGGAGACTCTTGTAGATCGATTGGGAGTTCGCGGGAATCGTCTTCTAAGCTGAGAAGAGCTAACCCGTTGGGTTCGGCATTGGTAGCCAAGTCCTGTTTTCGAGGAAACACATTAGGATTGACGCTGGCATCGGATTTGGCACCGTCAACCGGATTCGTGTGAATCAATGTAGGTCCTGAACTTGGCTTAACAGATTTTCCTGCTTCGTTGCAGTTCGCTAGGGCTTGCTCCTCAGAAGCTGCGTCCGAACATACGATATCAATGGAATTCGATGCATTCGGTGGTGGTTCCAAATCATGGTGTAACAAAACTGGTGCTCGCACGCGCCTTCTAAACTCAACAACGGACTTATGATCTCCGCTTGCACTTGAGCTTCATTGGCTAGCTGACTGAACAATCCGATCCCACCTCTCTCTGATCGAATCACTGGTGCCTTCTTGGTGAACAGATTGCATCCACGCTACAGCTTTGTTATGTTTTTGCTGTCTGGAGAGTTCATTCCACGATTTTTTGTTTGACATTCCCAAGAACTAGAATTCGAGAAAGATCAATAAGAATTTAGGAAGTCTATCAACACACTGTAAACAAAGTTCCGGAAAATCACTACGCTGAGAGTATAAGGGAATCGGGTCACCTATGCTGAGCGTATTGAAATTACTGCTGCGACCTTGTAAATTCATAATTTCAAGTAGTGATTTTATGGCGCCGATTATGAGAATCGCCAACCAGAATTGTAAATTCACAAGATCGCAGTAGTGATTACACTACGCTCAGCGTAGGTCGCCCGATTTCCTTCTCTCAGCGTGTGATTCCTTTGGCACTTTTTTACAGCGTAGGATTGGAAAGACGAACTTCAATTACCTCATGCAAACTGGGAGGGTGTTGATAATAGGGAAGTGACATTACTTCGAAAGAAATTATATTCTACAATTTTGCAACAAAATACACTACCGGTCAAAAGTTTTAGCTCACCCAAAACTTTTTTTTTAATTTTCTGAGTTGAACCACTCGGCTCTATTTAACCGTGGAGAACTCTTTGAGAGCTCAATTTGGAGGATTTTTCAAGTACTCTGAGATGGCATTATTCATTTTTATCCACACGGGTCGAGCTCCATACAATTTGAGCTTGGAGAAGTGTCAGTTTCGACGGTTTTCGAAAGAATCTTCTGGCTCGTGCCAATTTGAGTCACATGCATGTTTCAATATAGAAATCATGAGACACAAAAGTACAAGTCTAGAACTTCGAAGTCCGTTTCTGAACGTCCCTCTACGCCACTGCTAATCCGAGCTATGACATTTTCTCCGAGGGGAGATTTCTCGCAAAGAATAGCATTCCAAATCGGAAGAGATGCAGAGATGCATTTTTATGAAGTCTAATCATCATCCCTGTTACCTATCATCTATATCTGAATCAAAAAAACGAAAAACCTTTGAAATATGCTCCAAGAAGTGAATTTCTCCGTCATTTTTTATTAGAGGTGCTATTTTTTGCGAAAAATCTTCCCCCAGAGGAAATGTCATAGCTCGGACTGGAAGTGGCGAAGAGGGACGTTCGAAAACGGATTCTGAAATCTAGACTTGTACTTCTGTATCTCACAACTCCCATATTGGAACATTGGTGTGGCTCAAAGAGCCAAAATATCCTCTCAAAAATCGTCGAAATGGGAACCTTCCCAAGCCTAAATTGGAAAGATCCCGATCCATGCGAATGAAAATGGATAATGCCATCTTAAAGTACGTTGTAACTTGTGACGTGGTAAATGGATTGCCAGCACAACTAATTTATTTTCGACGGACTCTTAACCTAAATCGCAGGTCTCGCGCGCAAAGTTCGGTGAACGCAATTCTAAATGTTAACTGGAACTCGGCTTCACTGCATCACTTACCGTGATTCTACCTGAAAATCGGAAAAGGGGTAGGGAACGCTCGCACACGCACTCCAAATAATAAATCAGGATTTTATAATAATATAATTCGGCCTATATTCTGTACACGTTCCTTTTTCGCGGCGATACATGAATCTACATATGAAAATCCCGACAAACAACGGCCAGAAAGATTCGAAAAGATTCAACAATTATCATCAAAATGTCTCTTAAAATTTCCTGTGAAACGCGAAAATTCACTTCACAATCCTGAAAATACAATGTAAAATACACTTCACTAACGGCCTGGGCAATTCACTATCGGCCTAGTCAATAGTTCAACGGCCTAGTCGACTTCGCTCACGATTGACTCCAAAATTCAAGGAGCACGCTGCTCCAAAATTTACTCAAAATGGCCGCTCCACGCTACGATTAATTACCGCGTTGGGACAATGGCCAACTGCTCCAATTTACGGAGCACGAGCTCCGCAATTACGCGATTCTTCCGGCCAAGTATTCCGCGATTACCCAGGGTGGCGATCCACCAAAGGTACGGCCTTGCTCGTCGTCGTCCGGACGATGGCAACCCCAAATTTCCACGCGACCTTTCCCCCCAACGGCACTATATGCTCCGCGCACTATGTCTTCACGAGGATTCACCTCGACTTATCGGCCTCTGGTCGCAATTCGCGGCCCCCAGGGCGTGCTATAATTTTCCCGCACTGTTCGGCCTTAGCACGTGGTCCCCCAGGAGTCCGGATCGGCTGGGAGTCGGCAGGGGTACGCGCGCACGAGGCTCAAGTTTCGGCCAGGACGAGGGAGTTCACTTTAATAAAATGAGCAAAAATAGGACTCACCGTTATTTTCCATCTTTTTCGATAATTGCAACTCTCTCTCTATATTATTTAGACTCTTGAAGTCTCGTGTGCTGTCCTCCGGGACTCCTGGGGAACACACGGCAAGAATATGGCTGCTGAAAAGCGAGAAGGCGAAAAGCGCGTGTACTCTGGGCAACTGCTATCCAACAAGTGGCCTCATGGCCGACTTCTTCTTCAACTTCAAGTTCCGTCTTCTTCAACGAAGAAGACGCGCTGTGATTGGCCCAATAAATTCCATCCGGAAAACTGGCAGCACCCTCTATCGGGGCTGCGCGGCAAAGTTTGAAGTGCATAAGAGCACATTGCGGCCAGCATGCGCACGGAATTCATAAAATCACAAGGAATTACACGGCCAAACTGCACAGAAATATATGTACGGCACTGCCTTTGGCCTCCACTCGCATCATCGTTTGTCTCACTTGCACCGATAACAAGCATAGGCCAGCGTGGAGGCGCTGCGCAGCTCGCTTTGCCTCCACTTTTGGCCTTTCACTGCACCCGATATTCGCTACATGGCCTACTATACCTATATCTACTCGCGGCCTGTAATACTATAGCTATATAGTACTTCCCATACATCAGTATATCTATATGGGCCTGTGCATATTCACAGCAGGTCCATATGTATGTAATATACCATCATCCGGTCGTATTTCGGCCTCACACACATATATACATATGTGTGTGTCGTCTGCAGCATCATTTTCTACCCCGAGGCCGATGTCCGGGTCGGCATCAATTTTCCTATCGGCCTATTTCAGTAACGGCCTGCCCTGATGTCGGTACGCCGTCCGGTGGCGCCATCACCACGGTAGCAACAAGTTGCCAGTACGTCGTCTGCACGATCACGCGTCAACATCAGCTCCGTCGTTATGTCTCCTGGTGAGCCACCCGGGCTCACCCACGTCGGTCCGTGTGTCACCCGTGCCCTGGGTGACGGCCCCGGGGTCTGTGTGCTAGTGCGCGGGTGTGTGTGTGGCCAGGTTAGACGAGGGAAGCATGCGGCATGTGCCGAGTGCACCCCTAACCACAACACGGAGCAGCTGATACCGGGCTGCTGTGTATGGGACCGTGGTCCGGATGACAGCTAGCCCGGGGAGTGTGGCACCAAGCATGCCGCATCATCGCCGCACCAGTGTTACCCGAGTTTGTTGTTCCCGCATACGTCGCCCTGAGAAGGGCGCCCCGGCCGTAACATCTCCGTCGTCGTCTGGTGCGCGATGTGCGTGCACGTCTTGATCGATTGAATGCGGATTCAATCGTCAAGACGTGCACTTTCGATTAAGTGTCCCCAAACTCGTGTGCGTTTACCAGGGGGTGACTGGTGGATGCAACACGGGGTCTGCGGGCCCCGGTTGTTACCACCAGTACCCTCTGTCCGGCCCGTATCCAGGTGTACCATAACAGGTACACCATGGAAAAATCACAGCGGTGATTGCGGTGAGGTAAATGCGCGCGGCCTCATATATCCGGGTAGCCCACCCGGGTTATATATTCCCCGAGTCGTTGTCGTCGTCGTCGCCTCCGGCCTCCCACGAAGTCATACCCGCGGTGATCAGCGGTGCAGGTGGGGTTGCCCGCCTGCAGGCACGGCCGGGGTAGCAGCAGCCCGTGCTCGGCCGTCGTCGTCGTCGTCGCCTCGAGCAGCAGCACCTCAACAAAAAAAAAGGAAGTATTCCGCGTGAATACTTTGTATTGAGGTTGCTGCTCGAGGCACGACGAGAGAGTTGCGAAAATTTTGCCTCAAAACGCTGTGACGATTTATCGTCACATTACCCCCCGTTTAGGGGGGGGGGGTGAGTCCGTGTTCTCCAGAAGGGAGCGGCCTTGCTCAGAACATAGGCGGCGCACTCTCGCCTTACAGTGAACTCTCTCGTCGCAACCTCGAACAGCCATTAAAATAGATTCCATAATCAGATAGAATAATAGATTAATGTCATTGGGGGTAATAGCATACATTCACTCTCTCATTCAACCAACCTGAAAGGGTAAAGAATTGTACCTGGGGTCCTACATCGCTAGGGGAAAGCAGAGACTCTACGGGATGGGGAGCTGAGCCTCCTGGGCCCTACCAACATGGACAACTACTCAAACATTCTCGGGAGATAACCACGCCAAAGAAAGAAAAAATCATAGCATCTTACTTGTTCAACAGAAAGTTCAAATTTCGGCCTTTTGCATACTGATTTTTCGGCCGTTTCATACTGATTCTTCGGCCGTTTCATACTGATCTTCGGCCCTTACTTGGCCTTCCTATAACTGCGTCCCGACCGACCACATACTACTCCGGATCCTCTCTGGGTATCGCCCTGAAAAGGGCGCCTCGACCTGGCCTAGCGGCTAATCGTTGGCCACACTGGCAAGCTCTCGATTGCGGGAACTCCCTACGCACGCGTCTCTATCAGTACCTCTCTCGTTATCGCCCTGAAAAGGGCGCCTCGACCTGATTCATCGACTGACCTACTGGCCCATCATCGCGAGCTCTGACTCATCCTGCCTCTGCCACCGTGTCTCCGTCCTCACCCTCGGTATCGCCCTGAAAAGGGCGCCTCGACCTGGCTCAGTTCCGAGAACCTACCGCTGGTCCGGTGGGGCTCCGGGTGGGCAGGCCGCAAAGAAGGCCCGTCTCATCGCGTCCCTCGCCGCGGGGGGCAAGTTCTCGGTGGCCTCGTAGACCCGTTGTATCGTCTCTGCGTACGAGGGAGCGTGGGGTGGTGGTGGTGGCGCGAGGGGCTGCGCGCGGGCGGCTGCTGCGGCCTGTTCAATTCGGGCTTCCTCCTCTGCCCGTTGGGCCCGGACTTGCTCCTCACGGCGTTGCGCGGCCTCGCGGTGCGCCTGCCTGGCTCGTTCGGCCTCTTCTCGGGCGCGGGCGCCCTCCTCGAGCAGCCGAGCATGGGCAATCTGGGCCCTCTGGGCTTGTTCTGTGGCCCACCTTGCGCGGTCTTCGGCTTCACGGAGGGTGGCAGGGGATCTCGGCCTTGGCTCGCGCTGGGCTCGGGCTACGGGCTCCTGCCCACGGTGTCGGGCTGCCTCGTCAATCCGACGCACGGCCTCTCGGTTTTCCGCCTGTTGGCGATCTCTCTCCCGCTCTACGCGCTGGAGTCGTACGGCCATCTGCCCCCGACCATCACGCGTCTCCTGGGCCAAGTAGGCTTCATGGCACCGGGGACACGTTGATACGTGGACCCCCCGTCGGCCGCAATTCCGACAGTACCGCTGCCGGGGCAGTGGGCAACGCCCAGAGACGTGCCCACTGTCCACCCTCCAACAGTTGAGGCAGCTAAAAGGAGGTGGGTCCACGCGGGGGTCGGTGGGTAGCGGGATTAGATCCCGAAGGAATAACCCCTGCGTTTTGACAGCCCTGGAGCGCTCGGTGGCCTCGTTTCTGGCCCTGGTGGTACTGCGGGCCCTCTCTCGGTCCACCGGTCGTTGCGGGCTCCAGGGTCTGTCTGCTGTCCGGCGATCTCTCGGTGGGCTCCTCGCCCTACTTCGGCCTGTGTCCTCAGTGGGTCCCCTCCCGGAGCGTTCGGGTTCGCGGTCCCACCGCTCGACCTCTGGCCAGTTCGGCCTTTCCGCGCCACGGGGCCGCTCTAGCGGAACACGACGGACCAGGTCTGATGGTCCCAGCTCCTCAACTTCGACTTCCCTGTAGGGTGGTGGCCCTCCCTCGTAATCGTCGAGAGTCAACTGGCGATTCAGGTCGTATGGTCGACGTCGGCTGCCGGTGTCATGCCGCAGACGCGGCAAGCCCTCCAGGCTGGCTCTCGACGTCGAGGGTTGGGGTTGTGGTTCTCCCCTCCACATGGGGGGTGAGATCGGCCTGAACTCCGGCCGTGGGCGAGCTGGGGCCAATGGGGGCACCACGACAACTGGGGGTTCATTCTCCGGTTGACGCGATGGTGCTGCTGGCGGGATCGCGGCAGCGGCCGGGTGTTCGGTCTCTGGCTCCAGGTCAATTAGTTCAGCGACGGCGGGTTGGCCTGACGCTGCTGCGCCGCGTTGGCTCCGGCCTTGACCTGGAGTCAGAGGATGCGGAGCACGACGAGGTGGGGGAGGAGTCGCTAGGCGGAACTCCTCCACCGCTCGCAGCCTCTCTTCTTCCGGGATGCCATCTCCTGGTCCCAGGTCCTCGGCCCAATCAATGAGGTCCTCTAATTCGCGCTCGGCCTGAATTGAGGCAGCGGCCTCCACTGATAGGTCGGGCCCCACTTCGGGGTCCGCGACTTCGGGATGCGGCCTTGGTAGGGTGCGGGGAATCGCTCCTCGGGCCCGGTGTGCGGCCAGCTCCTCCTCGCGTAGCGGCTCGATCTCCACCACCAGCTGGCGGTCGTTAAACCGGACCCTCCGGGGTCGGTCCGAATTGGGCCCATCGGGCTGCGGATCGGCCACTACGTCCGCGCCGGGTTCGGCCGCCTCTGGGGGTGTGTCCACCTCCATCTCACCGTCTCCAGGGTCAGCAACCTCCCCTGGGTCTGCTGCGGCCTGAACCAAGTTGGTAGGTTCAACGGCTGGGGGGTCCAGCGCCTCCACGGCGCCTTGCTCCATGGGTTGAGGTGATGGAGCGGGGGGAGACGGTGCCCGGGGGAAGTCGTCGATGATGGGGAGGCCCCCAGCTGCGAAGAACCGCAGTCGCCGTTGAGCCAGGGTCACCCTGTTGGACCACTCCGTGAGAGCGGTCTTGCGCTCTTCTACGGTGGCCATCGCGCGGAAATCTGGTACCGGGGGCATGGCGGCCTCCTCCCCCTCCTCTACGGCCACATTATACAAAATCTCGGCCTCCATAAAATCCGCCGGTTCCGGAAATAACTCCGCGAAATCGGGGATCTCATGGGGGTCAACGGCCTGCGGGTTTCGCTCTTGTTGCTGGCCTTCTCTCGGTGGTGCCTCCACTCTCTCGGCCTCTCCCTGATCCACATTTTCGGCCTCATTGCGGCCCGAGTCTTCGGCCCCTATTGGGCCTGGGGTTTCGGCCTGTGGTTCGGCCGGGACTTCCTCGGGCTGCTCCTGCCCGGCGCGGTCCAGGAGCACCTGGAACTCCATATACTCTGCGGCCTCGGCCTCATTGGGATGGACTCCTGAAACAATAATCGGCCTTCAACCTGGGCCACTTCCTGGGCAGCTACCACACGTTTTCCTTACTGGAGGGGTGGTTTTTCGGGACTCTCTACTGGCGGGGAGGGATCCATCGTTTTAACTGGGATACGTGGGCCTCTGGCAGTTTCCTACCTAGGTCTCCCTCCAATACATAGACTAACGGCGATTTTACCGCGATTATCTTGAATGGACCGTCGTATTTTGGCGCGAGTTTCTTCGAGAATTTATTCGCGGCATTCGATAGAAAGTGAGTTTTCCAGCAAACCATATCCCCTACGTGGAACTCCGCGTGCTTCCGGCCTTTGTTGTAGTGCTCGGCCTGTCTACCCCTGGCCTTGTCGATATTCAGTTGAACTAGATCCCTCAACGCGTCCAATCGTTTCACTCTATCTGCCCACGCGGCCTCGTCTATTTTCTCTACTGGTTTTCCAGCCGTTAGCTCCCGTCTCAGACTCTTCACCGGCCTCGGATTTCGGCCATAATTCAAGAATGCGGGGGATACTTTGAGTGTAGACTGAACGGCCGTATTGAGGGCGTGCCTGAATTCGTGTACATGAAGGTCCCAATCCCGGTGATCCCCCTTCACGTACTGCGCGATCATCGTCTTCAGCGTCCTATTACTACGCTCCGTGGGATTGCACTGGGGAAAATAAGGGGGGGTGAACACCTGTTTCACCCCATATTCGGCCAGTCGGTCGGCCAAGAGCTTGTTATCGAACTCTTTCCCATTATCGACGACTAAATAATCCGGAGTCTCCCAGCGAAACAATATGAGGTCTTCAATCGCGGCTAATACCGATTTTCCGTCGGCCTTGCGCAATGGTTTGGTCTCGATCATACGCGTGAAGAGATCCTGGAATACTAGAAGATACTCAAACCCTCGCTCACTGGGCGGAAATTCCATAAGATCGGCCGAAATGACAACCCAAGGAGCTTCGATAATGCGCGACCCCATGAGACCTCGAGGTCCGGCCTGAGAAACCTTATACATCTGACAAACCTGACACTGGCTAATGAATTTTACTACGTCATGATACAACCCTGGCCACGCGTACTCACGAGCTACCCTATCGTAGGTTTTCTCGACCCCTAAGTGTCCGGCCGACGCGATGCAGTGCGAATCTTCGAGTACTCTATCACGTAAGGCGGCCGGCACTACTAAGCGCCATTTTTCATGCGGTGAAGTGATTGGGTCGAGCATTACGTCCGTTCTAAATCTATATAATTGTCCATTTTCCACTCTCCAATTCCTCCATTTTTCTGGCGCGGCCCGGACTTCTTCCATTCGTTTGACATACCACGGATCTGATTCGGCCTCGACTCCGGCGGCCTCTAGCTCGTTTTCAGATTCGGCCTCGGCAGGGTCATGCAACCTTGATAGTGCATCAGGCACCCTATGGAGTCGGCCTGAGCGATGGGAAATTTCAAAGTCCCACTGCTGGAGCTTAAGAGCCCAGCGTGCTAGGCGACCGGTGGGGTCTTTTAGGCCTCTTAACCACTTCAGTGCGCTGTGATCGGTGATTACCTTGAAGTGTGTGCCCTCGATATACGGCCTCATCTTCTCAATAGCCCATAAAACGGCCAAATTTTCTCGTTCTGTGGCGGTGTAGTTCTGTTCTGGAGCCGTGAGTTTACGGCTGCAGTAGATGATCGGGTGCTCCCCATCTTCATCTTCCTGCGTCAGCACCGCTCCCAGGCTAAAAGCACTCGAGTCACACTGGATCGTGAAGATCTTTGAGAAATCTGGCCTGGCTAGCACCAGAGCTTTTGTTAAGGCCTCTTTCAGTTTTTCAAACGCTTCCTGTTGCTCCGATTCCCATACCCACGGTTGGCCTTTCTTGAGCAGCTTCTGCATGGGCACCTTGATCTCGGCATCGTGCTCGATAAAACGAGAGTACCAGCCCACCATTCCGAGGAATGATCGGAGTTGTTTCAGATTCTTCGGCCGTGGATAGTCTCGAACTGGAGCAATTTTCTCCGGATCCGGCCTCAACCCTTCTTCGTCAAGTAGAAACCCCAGATAACGGACCTGTTGACAGCAGATCTCACACTTTTTTCGATTCACTCGCAAACCGGCCCCAATTAATCGCTCCATGACCAGTTTTATTTACTCTACGTGACTTTCATACGTGTCCGTTGCCACGATGATGTCGTCCAGATACCCGAAGACAGATGGCTCCAATTCCGGCCCAAATAAGCGGTCTATAAGTCGCTGAAAGGTGGCAGGTGCATCAGTTAAGCCATAGGCCATGGATTTGAACCTCCAGGCTCCAACGCCTGGTACGGAGAAACTGACATAGTCCTTACTGTCCTCAGACATTGGGATTTGCAAATAAGCTTCCTTTAAGTCTATCTTGGAGATGTATTTGGCCTTACGAAGTTTGTCCAAGATGGCGTCCATGTTGGGCAAAAGATAGGCATCCTTCTTCGTAACCTTATTCAGATCGCGGAAGTCTATGCCAAAGCGATAAGTTCCATCGCTCTTCCGGACTAGTACGGGAGCACTGCTCCACGCGCTTTTTGATGGCTCAATATGGCCTGCTTCGGCCAGTCGACGCACCTCTTCGCGTGCTACTTCCAGCATGGCGGGTGCCATCCTTCGGTATTTATGTCGGATTGGCGTGTCATCAAGAAGTACAATAGTGTGCTCCGTCAAAGTAGTCATCCCAAGACTTCCTTCGGCCGCGGCTATCATGTCTTCCACCATCTTCTCCAATGCGGCCTTCTCTTCCGGTTGTGTCACGGCCAATCCTGCGCATTCGGCATAGACTCGATTCCCCGGGGCCTGATGTACTCCCAAGAACTCTCTATACTGGCCTTTTAATACTCTCCAGCGGCCATCTGCATTTTCCGAATCGGACTGCCAGGCCTGCATAAAATCCATCCCTAATACTAGATCATGGTTCAGTTCTCTCACGACTTGCATTACCATCGGCCTAGACTCTCCGTCAATCTCCATCTCGACCCTCAACAGGCCTACGGCCGGAGTTATACTCTTCCCAACAGCACTCCTAAGATACCCGGCCTGTCGGTAAATCCGGTCCTCATAGTACTTGGATATTTTCGGGCCTATCATCGACACTTGAGCACCCGGATCGTAAAGAGCTGCAAAAGACCTACCACCGAACACTACTTCAATGTAATTTCGCGGCACAGGCTTTAACTCCGGACCGGCCTTCAGTTCTTCCGGTGTCCACGGTAAGACGTCGGCCAGTATACGATTTTCCGGGGTGGCATGTTCCAGGCCCTCGTCCTCGAAGCTCCGAGCTTCCGTAACCGCGGCCTCTTTCGTGATCTCGACGGTTGATTCGACTGCGTCGTCCTCCATGAATTTCAACCAGCTATGGTAATTCTGCACGGCTTGGCTGGCCTTGCCAGTACCGAGCATGGAATAGATATCCGATTGCATTGTTTCTGGGGGCTGAGCCTCAGGCTCCGGCAGGTCTTGGCTTTCATCGATCGCTGGCGATTCGGAGTGGCTTGGATTCAGTTCTTCCTCTGCGATACCCTTTAGCATACCCAGGATAGAGAATTTCTTTGCCTCACGGAGACCTACCAGGAAGTCGTCGCATTCAGGCCCAGTATGAACTTCTCGTGTGATCGGTGTCATCTCTCCTCCGGCTTCCACTTCCACCCAGCACTTCTTCGGGAACTTCTTGTTCAGTCGAGTTCTCAAGCGGTCTACTGATCTTATGGCCCAAGGCTTCTCAGAGTTTGTCTTCGTCATACCTTCCCCAAGGCGCTCAGGTTCTCCAACCCATGACGCTACCGGCTGTGCTTCCACCATACCTTCACCAAGGCGCTCAGGTTCTTCAACCCATGGTGTACTCGACCGGTCCACTACCATACCTTCACAAAGGCGCTCAGGCTCTCCCGCCCATGGTGTGGTTGACCTCTCTTCCCCCATCTTGCCCTTCACTAGGCCCTCGGACTTCTGTCCCTCTCGACACTCCTCGCTCTTGAACTCGACCTCACAGGTTACTGAGCTTTTCTCTGTTACGCTAGGTGGACACTTATCGCTTCCGGTACCTCGCTCGAGGTCCGAAGGCTTCTCGTCCGCTGCTCTAGGCAGCTTTACTTCGGCGGGGGTCCAGCACTCGCTTCCTTCTGGGCCCCCGCTGGGCCGTTTCCCAAATACTCCAAGCGAAATTTACAATCCGGGCACGTCTGCGCTGTGACCCCGGCCTTGTTACACAACTGGCATTTTTCACCAGCAGGTGCAACATCAGCTGCTGGCTTCGAGGCTTCCGGGCATTCCGAAGCTGTGTGCCCCAGAGCAGAGCACTTGTAGCACTTGCGTGTCGGGCAACTGTGTGCAAAGTGGCCTGGCTTATTGCAGTTAAAGCATAGGCCTTTCTCTATTTGATCATCTAATCGCATACGATCGCCGGCTACCCGCGTACGACCAGTACCAGGTGGTCTACGTGGACTATACGGGGCATACGGTGGATAGTGGTACATCATGGGGTATGACGGCCATTGTCCAGGTGGCGGCGCCCATGGGCTCGCGGCAGCTGGCTGGTTCGGCGGAGCCGGCGTTGGAGCACTCGGCTGAGGGGTAGTTGGGGCTGGCACGGCCTTTGGTGGAGCTTCGGGTGGAGCAACCGGGGAACTGTTCTGAGCAGGCTTGGCACCGTTCTTGCCCCCTTGACCGCGGTTGCGATTCTGATTCGCGTTCTGGGGAGTTGGGGCTGGCTTTGGCGCCTCGGCCTCGTTTTGCTCCGTTCCGGCCACTTCATTTCGCCCTGGTCTACTCTTTGGTGGCGGCTGTGTGGATCCCTGATATGCGGCCCCCGGTATCCGCGACCGATCCTTGGGTGGTGGTGCGGTATACCTTGCATCCAAGTCTTTGCTTCGCTCATATTTCTGGCCATAGTGTTGGATATCTTCCAGCGTTCTCACCCTCTTTGATTCTAGGTACTTACGTAGCTCCGGCAATAAATTACGTCGAACTATCTCAAATACATCTCGCTCACGAGGCGGCCTTTTCAGATGTCCCAAAATTATCTTGACACAGGTCAGATACTTGGCAATTTTCTCGCCTTTGGCCTGAGTACGGTGCTGGAGTTCATCCATCACGTCCTGGCGATCTAAATGGCCCACGTATTGCTTCCTAGAAGCTTGCTTGAAATCCGGCCAAGTTTCAAATTCACCCTGATGAGTTCGATACCAACTCCGAGCGTCTCTTGTTAACGCGGCCGGCACAGCTAATAGCATCTCAGCGTCTGTTACTGGTAGCATTCGTCGACAATCTTTTAAATTGGCCAGGAAGTCTTCTGGGCCATCCCGTTCACCACCGCCAAAACTAATCTTCATGCTTTGTAGCATCTTAATCACCTGAAACGTCCTTCCATTTACACGACCGGCCTGACTCCAATTTGACTCATCGTCTGAGGTATCATACTCCGACTCACTGCTATCATCTCTTCTACGGTTACGACGGCCTGCTCTACGCCGGGAGTCTCGCGAATCCCGCGAACCCTGTCGTCTACCCCTGCGACTCGGCCGGTCTGAATCTGAATCCGACCTTCTACTCCGTTGTGAACGTCGTGGGGGTGAACTATCCGATGAGCTATCACGCTCTCGACGGTTTTCGCGCCACCTATCAGCATCCCTCGGCCTGCGGTCGGGACTGTGTCTCGGACTACGACCGGTGGCACGGCTTTCCGGAGTTCGGTCTCGTTGAGGCCGATGACTACGCGATGAGTATTGTCGGCCTGGAGGTTCCCGAGAGTGATCATTCGCTCTTCGAGTACGAGCATCTCGAGTCTCGGTGCGGCTATGACGGCTTTCCCCAGAGCGATCACGTCTGTGCGGTCGACTGTCTGACTCAACTCGCTCATTCTGGTGTGTTCGAGAACGGTCCGGAATTACATGTGTCGGCCCCGGAGCCACGCGATTACCACGGCTATCACTCGATCGATCGCGTGGAAGGTGTCCTACGTAGGCCTTTTCATCCTGACCTGGGCACTGCTCGAAGCGCCCTCTATTCGCTGTCTCTTTACGGCTGGGATGGGTGTCAACTACCCGCTTCTCGGCCTGGCCTTCGCGGTCACGATGACTCTCACCTGCTCTGTCGTGCGGCCTTGGTTTCCCGTGACCAGTTGGACTTCGTCGGGTGCTATAGTTCGTATAAACAGGAGGTGGGTCATCGTCACTGGAGTCGTCACGACGATCACGTTCAGCGTCATAATCCCGACATCGACCGCGGCCTGTGTCCGGTTTCCTTTTTGGGGATGCCCCGGACCCTAGTTGTTCGAGATCTCCGTCCCACCACATCGTCACCCCGCGTGATAATTCGGGGTTGGCCTGCAAGCGCCTTTCTATCGACCGGTAATCAGCGGTTAAGCATCTATCACTTGGTGACACTGGTGGTCGCCTTGGCACATATGCTGCTGGGATTTCGCGCTCTCTACTCGGCCGGGGACTCTCATGGTTTGAGCTTACGCTTTCACTTTCCGATTCCGAACGTTGGTTCATAACATTTCTCTCTACTCCTCGAAGATCGGCCATGGCAGTATTCACTCTGTGCATAGCAGCCCGCGATTCAGTGATCAAGGAACCGTGCGAACCGGCTCTCATGAGGCCTTCAACCGGTGGCAAGTCGTCCGCTATAGGTGGCGGCCTAAGATGCTGTCCCCAACTCGGCAGTGGCCCAGCAGGTGTTGAAGTTCCGGCCAGCAGAGGCCCCGACTGGTCTCGCAGGCGTGGCGCCCACCGAAGGCCCAATGGTACGGGTTGAAAGTGATATCCAGTCGACAGCGGAAATGAGACTCGGCTTGCAGCGGGTGAAGGAATCGGCCCTGATATACTGTTGGTCACCCGGAGTGAAGATACCGAACTGGTCGAGACCGGAGTGGTAACCGTCGTGCTGACTGAGGTCGGAACGAAATTCGTCGCCAACGATGTATTTGTTACCACCGACGACATGAGTGACGCTGAGGTGACCCCGATCGCAGAAATCGCGGTTACGACGGGTCCCACCGGTAGTCCGGCCTCAAGAGGGTAGTGCTGAGCAGCGGTGAGGGGTATTGCTTCTACTGCAGCAGTATCAGGTATCCTCCACGGCCTTGAGGTTTCATCCTCGGTGCACGAAACGCGACGAGAGTCTCTCTGCGAGGCCCAAAACCGACGCCAGGCTCTTGGGTCCTCGTGTGGGATCAGTCCACCGGCCTCATCCAATTGCGGATCCCAGGGCACCTCTTCAGCTGGGAAACGCTCCCGTATCTCTGCTCTCAAAAGCCTCGAACGAGTTCTTCCTCGCGTTCCACCGTCATTCAGGCCCTTTTCGCGAAGCCGTCTTGTGATCTCGTCGCCGTCCCATGTGAAAATCGGTCTAGCTAACTCCTCGTAACGTTGATCGCGACTGATCAGGTCGATAATATCCATATCCGCTCCCTGGAGTTCCCCCGGCAACACGATCCTCGGTGGCTCGGCCTTCCCCTTACCTCTGGCCATTGTTACTTTGATTTTGCGCTACCAATTCCCGAACGAAATAACTCTACCTCGGCCTAACACTTCCCAAAATCCCACTCTGCGGCCTTCTGACTCCCCCTAGTTTCTCGGCAAGTTCTCCCCAATCGGCCAAAAAGCGTCGAATTTCAATCCAAGATACCAAATTCCACGTCCACGGCCAGTTATTTTACACACCTGTACGGATATAGTCCACCTCAGTTGTAAAAATCAACACGAAGAATCCTCGGAAACCCTAACAAGTCACGCGTATGCCGGCCTGTCCAATTAAATAAGCCTCGGCGATTCCTATTTGACTAATCACGGCCTGGATTCTATGAAGAAATCCCCTAAAGTCCCTAAAATTATCTGCCAGAGTCCACCAGGAATAAGGGTGAACAAGAGAAACTCCGTAGAATTCCTTCGGCCGGGTAATAGGTGCTCAAATGGGATATGGTGTGATTAGGATAGGTAGGATTCCAGGGCTATTCTTGGAAAATATTCAAATCATATTCACACACATGCACGGGAGGATAAATCAGCAACCAGTGGTTCAGGAATTCTTCTCACGAGGGGAAATACACTTCCAGTGGCCTATACACAAGTAAGATGCTATTGGAAAAATCTACTTGAGGTCAACAGGCCTCAAAAATAAATCTCTAAGGGGAAACTCGACCAAATCCTAGGTGGCAGGGCTGCAAGAGGGACAAGAAAAATATTCATATATGGGGAAAAATACTCACAATCAGGTTGACCAGGGTATGAGAGAGAGCCACACACTACAACTACACGCGATGAGCCTCGTACGCACGCAACGATAGGAAATTCTCAAATTCCCTCGGCCGGGGTACACCTACAACTTCTTCGTAACAGCTACGACACGTTCAAAAATTCCTCAGAGCGGCCTAAATGCGGCTGAAACTATTCCAAAGCGGCCTAAGGGTGATCACAAATTTTTCAGAGTGCCCAAGTGCACTCAGAAAATTTTTGAAGTGGCCAAAGGATACTCAGAAAATTTTTCAGACGGCTAGAATGCGTCTAAAAATGTTCCAGACCGGCCAGAGAGTGATCGAAAATTTTTCAGAGTGGCCGAGTGCACTCAGAAAATTTTTAAAGTGGCCAAAGGATACTCAGAAAATTTTTCAGACGGCTAGAATGCGTCTAAAAATTTTTCAAATCGGCCTAAGTGCGATCACAAATTTTTCAGAGTGGCCAAGTGCACTCAGAAAATTTTTCAAGTGGCCAAAGTATGCTCAGAAAATTTTTCAGACGGCTAGACTACGTCTAAAAATTTTTCAAGTCGGCCTAAGTGCGATCACAAATTTTGCAGAGTGGCCAAGTGCACTCAGAAAATTTTTAAAATGGCCAAAGTGTGCTCAGAAAATTTTTCAGACGGCTAGAATGCGTCTAAAAATTTTTCAAGTCGGCCTACGTGTGATCAAAGATTTTTCAGAGTGGCCAAGTGCACTCAGAAAATTTTTAAAGTGGCCAGAGTACGTCCAGAAAATTTTTCGAACGGCTAGAATGCGTTCAAAAATGTCTCAAATCGGCCTAAGTGCGATCAAAAATTTTTCAGAGTAGCCAAGTGCACTCAGAAAATTTTTAAAGTGGCCAAAGTATGCTCAGAAAATTTTTCAGACGGCTAGAATGCGTCCAAAAATTTTTCAAGTCGGCCAAAATGTCGCGCACTTAATGATACGGCCAGTACTAAGTACCAGAATTTTCTAGAATCGCGTGAGTCCTGTCACGGTCGCCATTTGTGACGTGGTAAATGGATTGCCAGCACAACTAATTTATTTTCGACGGACTCTTAACCTAAATCGCAGGTGTCGCGCGCAAAGTTCGGCGAACGCAATTCTAAATGTTAACTGGAACTCGGCTTCACTGCATCACTTACCGTGATTCTACCTGAAAATCGGAAAAGGGGTAGGGAACGCTCGCACACGCACTCCAAATAATAAATCAGGATTTTATAATAATATAATTCGGCCTATATTCTGTACACGTTCCTTTTTCGCGGCGATACATGAATCTACATATGAAAATCCCGACAAACAACGGCCAGAAAGATTCGAAAAGATTCAACAATTATCATCAAAATGTCTCTTAAAATTTCCTGTGAAACGCGAAAATTCACTTCACAATCCTGAAAATACAATGTAAAATACACTTCACTAACGGCCTGGGCAATTCACTATCGGCCTAGTCAATAGTTCAACGGCCTAGTCGACTTCGCTCACGATTGACTCCAAAATTCAAGGAGCACGCTGCTCCAAAATTTACTCAAAATGGCCGCTCCACGCTACGATTAATTACCGCGTTGGGACAATGGCCAACTGCTCCAATTTACGGAGCACGAGCTCCGCAATTACGCGATTCTTCCGGCCAAGTATTCCGCGATTACCCAGGGTGGCGATCCACCAAAGGTACGGCCTTGCTCGTCGTCGTCCGGACGATGGCAACCCCAAATTTCCACGCGACCTTTCCCCCCAACGGCACTATATGCTCCGCGCACTATGTCTTCACGAGGATTCACCTCGACTTATCGGCCTCTGGTCGCAATTCGCGGCCCCCAGGGCGTGCTATAATTTTCCCGCACTGTTCGGCCTTAGCACGTGGTCCCCCAGGAGTCCGGATCGGCTGGGAGTCGGCAGGGGTACGCGCGCACGAGGCTCAAGTTTCGGCCAGGACGAGGGAGTTCACTTTGATGAAATGAGCAAAAATAGGACTCACCGTTATTTTCCATCTTTTTCGATAATTGCAACTCTCTCTCTATATTATTTAGACTCTTGAAGTCTCGTGTGCTGTCCTCCGGGACTCCTGGGGAACACACGGCAAGAATATGGCTGCTGAAAAGCGAGAAGGCGAAAAGCGCGTGTACTCTGGGCAACTGCTATCCAACAAGTGGCCTCATGGCCGACTTCTTCTTCAACTTCAAGTTCCGTCTTCTTCAACGAAGAAGACGCGCTGTGATTGGCCCAATAAATTCCATCCGGAAAACTGGCAGCACCCTCTATCGGGGCTGCGCGGCAAAGTTTGAAGTGCATAAGAGCACATTGCGGCCAGCATGCGCACGGAATTCATAAAATCACAAGGAATTACACGGCCAAACTGCACAGAAATATATGTACGGCACTGCCTTTGGCCTCCACTCGCATCATCGTTTGTCTCACTTGCACCGATAACAAGCATAGGCCAGCGTGGAGGCGCTGCGCAGCTCGCTTTGCCTCCACTTTTGGCCTTTCACTGCACCCGATATTCGCTACATGGCCTACTATACCTATATCTACTCGCGGCCTGTAATACTATAGCTATATAGTACTTCCCATACATCAGTATATCTATATGGGCCTGTGCATATTCACAGCAGGTCCATATGTATGTAATGTACCATCATCCGGTCGTATTTCGGCCTCACACACATATATACATATGTGTGTGTCGTCTGCAGCATCATTTTCTACCCCGAGGCCGATGTCCGGGTCGGCATCAATTTTCCTATCGGCCTATTTCAGTAACGGCCTGCCCTGATGTCGGTACGCCGTCCGGTGGCGCCATCACCACGGTAGCAACAAGTTGCCAGTACGTCGTCTGCACGATCACGCGTCAACATCAGCTCCGTCGTTATGTCTCCTGGTGAGCCACCCGGGCTCACCCACGTCGGTCCGTGTGTCACCCGTGCCCTGGGTGACGGCCCCGGGGTCTGTGTGCTAGTGCGCGGGTGTGTGTGTGGCCAGGTTAGACGAGGGAAGCATGCGGCATGTGCCGAGTGCACCCCTAACCACAACACGGAGCAGCTGATACCGGGCTGCTGTGTATGGGACCGTGGTCCGGATGACAGCTAGCCCGGGGAGTGTGGCACCAAGCATGCCGCATCATCGCCGCACCAGTGTTACCCGAGTTTGTTGTTCCCGCATACGTCGCCCTGAGAAGGGCGCCCCGGCCGTAACATCTCCGTCGTCGTCTGGTGCGCGATGTGCGTGCACGTCTTGATCGATTGAATGCGGATTCAATCGTCAAGACGTGCACTTTCGATTAAGTGTCCCCAAACTCGTGTGCGTTTACCAGGGGGTGACTGGTGGATGCAACACGGGGTCTGCGGGCCCCGGTTGTTACCACCAGTACCCTCTGTCCGGCCCGTATCCAGGTGTACCATAACAGGTACACCATGGAAAAATCACAGCGGTGATTGCGGTGAGGTAAATGCGCGCGGCCTCATATATCCGGGTAGCCCACCCGGGTTATATATTCCCCGAGTCGTTGTCGTCGTCGTCGCCTCCGGCCTCCCACGAAGTCATACCCGCGGTGATCAGCGGTGCAGGTGGGGTTGCCCGCCTGCAGGCACGGCCGGGGTAGCAGCAGCCCGTGCTCGGCCGTCGTCGTCGTCGTCGCCTCGAGCAGCAGCACCTCAACAAAAAAAAAGGAAGTATTCCGCGTGAATACTTTGTATTGAGGTTGCTGCTCGAGGCACGACGAGAGAGTTGCGAAAATTTTGCCTCAAAACGCTGTGACGATTTATCGTCACAAACTGAGGGATTTACTAGGATCAGGAAAGTTAGGTAAGTTAGGGTTTAGGTCCGGTTTAAGACTTTAAAGACAGCGTTTCATTGATAGAAACATATATTGAAACCGTATTTACAAATAGTCATGAATGATAAATAGTCAAAAAGGGATCTGATATTTATTACTGCTGCGTGTGTTACAAATGCGGTCTAGCCCAATAAACGGTTGATACAGGGTACATACTAATACGGGTTATGATAGAGCCACGGAGGAGCTCCCTCCGGGTCAAACGCGGGGCATAGCCGGTGTGTGAGGTTCGACTCCTGGAGCTCCCAGGAAGCCGACGCGGGTGTGTCATTCTACTGCCACGGAGGAGCTCCCTCCGGGCCAAAAGTGGTCGTGCCGGTGTCGCGGTCTACTACGATTCTCAGTGCTCCTGAGAAGTCGGCTACTAGATGGTCTCATCTGCCTTAGAGCTCCTGAAACAGAGAGGAGTTGCCAACTGCTAGACTCTAGAGCCATCTCTCGGACCAGAGCTCCTGGTGTCAAGGGAGGCGCGTGAGTCCGCCGCTCAGTGCAGACTGGTTCGTTCTGGTCGGGCATCGGGTGAACATCAATGCTGACAGGTGTTTCGCTTGTGAACGATGTTTTCGAGACAGCCACCTGGCGGCTGAGGCTTGAGTTACTCTAACTGCTCGATGAATTGCGCGGGTACCGGAGCTATACTGGTATCATAGCAAAGGGGCCTGTCGCAACGTAAGGAAACCTTCAGAATGAGCTCCGGAAGTGTCCTCTACGATTAAATAGAGCCGAGTAGGTCCATTCACGAAATTAAAAAGAAAAAATTTTGGGTGAGCTAAAACTTTCGACCGGTACTGTAGATGTTAGAGAATTTCTTGGAAATTTCCAAATCTCTCACGGAGCTACTTATATCAATGTGAATCGTCAGGCCTCCACGAATTGTTAGGTCAGACTTCAAAGTAAGGATTGCGCCTTCCCTCAAAAATATCTCTCCAGAATCGCTCGCCAGCTAACTTCATCCGAACTGACTATTTCGACGCAGCTCAATACTTGCTGAAAAATTCGAGCAGCTCACCATCGGTATATGCTCTTATGACTGGAATTATATATCTAAAGAATGTCGATTATCGACCTGATTCATTTGATTCATCAATCGAAACTATCAAAACGAATCGATCGGAGCCTCTAAATAGAATAAGTCTGGAATTCCCAAAACTCAAAGAATGACTCAACTTGCCGATTGACAGGAGAGTATTGTTGATATGGTGAGACAGATGCCGGGTAGGATTATTAGTTGTTGAGTAAGGTTAGCCAAACCAAGAAGGAAAAATGGTGTTGAAAACGGACGTATTCGCGCGAGCAACTACACGTAAGCAGTGAGTGTGTGATCATGGCTGGGGAAGATAAAGGAGGAACCAAGGTAGATGTGTTATTAATAATCAAAGTTACAAAGGCACAAGAATAAAATAAATACCCATACTGGATGTCCAATAAAATTGTTCTGTTTACCTATGTAATTACTGAGTGTAGAATCAGATCTCGAGGGTCGATCCAAAGTTCAGGGTGAGAAATTTTCAGGGTTAAAGAATCTCCAAAATCCTATCATACCCGATTTGATCAAAATGTCTTTCATGTGGTGTTTCAATAATTTATCTGGGCTTATAGTACACATCTACACCATTCCAGATTCACAAAAGTGGACAAATTGTTCTGGACTGTATAGATGTTGGAAATATTACCTTGATTTTGTGATGCAAGAGACCATTGTTTTCAATTTGATGAAACTTGTGATTCATGCACATCACTCCCTAGTTCAGATTTCAACAGTGACCGATTGAGATATTCTGTAGAAAATGAGAAAATATTATGATAGAAAATGAAAATGATGACATTAAGATGAGTCAGATGATTGAAATTGGTCAAAGAGATACATAATTCAAGAGTTTTGTGACTCACCTGAGTATTCATCATAAATACAACGTAAACATAGTTGCGACAAAGTTTTATTACATATACTGGGAAAGCACTGTTTCAGCATGTGTCTTGCTCTCATAAACCATAGACATAGGAAGTATAGGCATAGGATAGACATAGGAAGTATAGACTGCGGGTCAGGCGGCACCGCGATGGACTGCATGCGAGTGAGAGAGCATGATGTAAGAGGCTCTCTTGCTGTCTCACTCGTCGCACCTGATTGGCCGACGCATCTCCCCCCCCCCCAGCGCTAAGCGGGAGCCCGACATAAGACTTCAAGTGTGATTTTTCTACCTCGGAGAATAGAGAATTGATGCGAAATATGAGCCTCTGTCTAATCGAGTAGGGTGTAAATACTCATAGACTCCTCAAATTATTACAATAATACAAGTAAGTTTCAAAAATTTCATTATCATATTCCTCAGAAATCCCAAGCTATACTCGCGGTTTATGAATGAGTTATTCACTTCGAACATGTGTCAGCCGCCGAGGCGCAGTGGCATTGCTACCTGCTTTGCACGCAGTGGTCGGGGGTTCAAACCCCCATATCTCAGCTAATTTTTTTTTCATTTTTTTTTCATTCACTTTTTTCACGTTTTGATTCCTCGCTCGATGACAAAAAATCACCATTAGCCTGAAATTTTTCTTGTGGATTTTCATGGTGAGTAATCTCGTTGCATTGCTGTGAAAATATTGATACAAAATAGAATTCCCAATTCCAAGTTGAAGTTCCCTATCTCTCAATATGAAAATATTATCGGATATGAAAGCAAACGGAAGACAAACTCGAGCGAATTGCAAATCTACCGAGAAAACTCCTTTTGTCACCGGCCGAGCATTAAGTATTGCGATTCAAATTCCGACACAGGCTCTTCGATTAATTCGGGCTGTGACTAAGTATACTTTGGATCACTGTTCGCTGAATATTTGTCCGTTGCAAGATTTCTTCGCAATCGATAAATTATTGAGTATGCGCCGCTTTTTTGGCTATGCATCCAAGCCCTCATATTCCCGGAAGAAGATTCAAAGCAAACGCGGAGCGTCACAGACGGCCGGCCGCCACTCGCCACGCCGGGAGCTTTGCACTCTAGTCTGCAAATTGTTGCAGTTATCGCCAGAACGCTCGTTTTTCAGTGTATCTTCGGGAAATAGCTGAGAAGGAAAAACGAATTTACTATCTCATTTCTTGAGAGTTGTCAGCTAGTATATTCAGGTGTTGGATATGGACTGCTGATAAAATCATCCCGATATTTCCATACTTTCATATTGTTTTCACTGTTCATGAACAAAATGAGTAATTGGATCATTGCAACTTCGTCATTAGACTACGCACGAAAATGTATAAATGAGGTCAAACTTAGGTACAAACTCGATCTATTGAAGAGCCTGCATGTATCCGGGATTCGAATGGCAATAATGCTCGGCCGGAGACAAAAGGAGTTTTCTCAGTAGATTTGCAATACCCTCGAGTTTGTCTTCCGTTTGCTTTCATATCCCATAATATTTTCATATTGAGAGACAGGGAACTTTAACTTGGGATTGAGAATTCCATTTTATATCAATATTTCCACAGCAATGCAATGAGATTACTCACCATGAAAATCCACAAAAAAAATTTCAGGCTAATGGTGATTTTTTGTTATCGAGCGAAGAATTAAATCGTAAAAAAAGTGAATGAAAAAAAAAAATTCAGCTGAAATATGGGGATTTGAACCCCCGACCACTGCGTGCGAAGCAGGTAGCGATGCCACTGCGCCGCGGTGGCTGACACATGTTCGGAGTGAATAACTTATGCATAAACCGCGAGTATAGCTTGGGATTTCTAAGGAATATGATGATGAAATTTTTGAAACTTACTTGTATTCTTGTAATAATTTGAGGAGTCTATGAGTATTTACACCTTACTTGATTAGACAGAGGCTCATATTTTGCATCAATTCTCTATTTTCCGAGGTAGAACAATCACACTTGAAGTCGGCTGTCGGGCTCCCGCTTAGCGCTGGGGAGGGGGGGGGGGAGATGCGTCGGCCAATCAGGTGCGACGAGTGAGACAGCAAGAGAGCCTCTTACATCATGCTCTCTCATTCGCACGCAGTCCAACACGGCGCAGCCTGACCCGCAGTCTATACTTCCTATGTCTATGCAATAAACTCAAACTGTAGGTTTTGTTGACTACATTATAATGTAGTCAACTGATAATGTAGTTAAACTACATTATAATGTAGTTAAACTGATAAAAAGTTGAGCCTTGACTCAACAAATTCTTGGCCGAGAGTGGAAGCCCATCGCTGACTTATGGAAGTTCAAAACATAACAGCTCGCTTGAATCTTCAGCATTTGGATTTGTCATAGAGTAAAGTTGACATAACAGATTTTCTTGCGCTGTTTAAGATGATGTGGTACTGTCTTGGGCTATGTGGCGGGCTCATACTAGAAGCTTATTCTAAGTGTAGATGGCGACACTTAGAACGAGCTTCTCATATATAATTTTTTGTTGTTGGCAGCACTGATTTTCTAGCGCACGAGTGGACGACTTGGAGACTAGCTCGAATGATTTGAAAATTTCCCAGATTCGCTCAAATCATAATGGATCCACCATTCATACTCCTGCAACCAATATATCCACGCTCACAAACGTGAATGATTTGGGAATAAGACAGCATTTTCCCCCAAACGAGATGAATTCAAAGATTTATGTAGACGAAAAGGGTATACTCATTTTTCAACAAAAATGGGATTCCTAATCAGTAATTCAGGATTTCTCATCGAAAGCAGAAGATCCTACTATTGGAATTCGCCATCCATGAGTTCCAAAATTCATGTTCAGAAACAAGATGGGATCCAGCGCTTCCTTGAAAAGCAGGTTGATTGACCCAAACAGATCCTCCTTGAGATTCACCATCCGTCAATTCCAAAATCCATGTTCAAGAACAAAGATGTATGGATCCAGAGTTTCCTTGGAAAGCAGGTTGATTCTCCCGAACAGATCCTCTTCGAGATTCACCCCCCATCCCCAAATTCATGTTGAGAAACAAGAATGGATCCAGAGCTTCCTTGGGAAGCAGGTTGATCCACCCAAATGAATAGTCATCTTCATTTGTATCCATCAGCGTCAATCCAATTCACACATTGGAAAACACATATGAAAGCATGCAAATTCACACGCATGAAAAGATATCCAAGTCCTCACATGAGCCATTATTGAGAGGAAATCGATTATTCCTCGGACAGCAGGTTGATCCTCCCATATAGATAGTCATCTGCATTCATTTTCATCAACATGGATTGAATTGTCTTATTTGATAACACACACTCCATTAAAAACCATTCAAATCTACATGCATATGAAGATATCCAAATTCGCACACCAAGTACTTGAATAAACTATTATTGAGAGGAAATCAATTATTCTATTAAAAAGCTCCTAGACGGCTATCAGTTCTATTTATGAACTTGAATTATCTTGCCTAATTCAAGAATTTGGAATTGACACTAAGTATTCTTGCATCATCAAGAATCTGGGAAATTATGTTCACACCTATTCAATTGACTTATGGTCTTTTCCAACAATACTGTTCCACTGCAGTGGAACGTATAACGTTTCACTGCATTTGTCCTATTAAAGGAAAGTAAGCATTCATAGATAGTTTTCTATCCATGATATCATTACAAATATACAAGATGATTCAGCTTATTCCTGAAAGTCTAAGGAACTGCTGCTCACAATTTGTTTGGTTTTGTTTGATTTATATTCAGTCGCTTCTTGTTTTGGATTTCGGCGCGCCGGCGCCATACTTCGAGCAGGCTTCCGCGCATGCGCCATCTGGTCGGGCGGCCCTCCGCCGCTCTGATCTCCAGTTCTCGTCGATCGCTCGTCCGCTACACCTCGCTCTTTGTGAAGCTAACTGCACGGAGCAATGAACTAGTTTTTTCGATCACTCCAAAATGTGTGTTCTGCCTCGAATATAATTACCACCGATCCTCGAATGAAACATTATGGTCCTTCGTGAGTCGGATCGGTGAATCACGGGAGGAATACAGTGGATGCAAGTGGATGATCACTTGCCCCGAGGCGACCGCATGGTGACAGTGTGGTGATGTGAGCGGACGACACCATCTCCTTCAGCCTGCAGATACTCATCGGATCGTGCAGCCCTGAGCACGAATGAAGAGCCACGCGCGGCAACGAGGCGTGAGGCCAGGGCTATCCTGGTGATGCTCCGGGACTACAGGTAGCCTGATCACCGCCACGAAGCCACAAGCCCACGCAGCTGAAGGAGAGGACGAGGACGACCCAGGAACTTGTTCCCGGGCAACGTAGGATCACCGCAGCTCCATTCACGGCTAAGAATATTCATCTTTATTATAATATTCTCTTTCCGTAGAATTGATGTGATACTAGTTGAAATATTATTTTCGGTTGAAAAATCACGCTTTCGTCGCAAGAAATTCTGCTTTCTTGGCGCGACAATTGTCATTGTGAGCATCACCTGACGAATTGCGTGATTTAGGTTGAAAATTGAATTGGATCGGAAATTTTTTGGAGCACACCCTTAAAGATGGCGGAGATCCTAGATTGCCCCAGGCGTGTGCCACATCTCGAAGTGAGTGCTACCCACTGCTGAGGCAGCGTCTGCACCGCACGTTTTGCACGTGACTCGAAGGGCTAGGGTCTTGACGCAGCGTCATCGTCCGTCATTCTTGTCGTGCCCCAAGTGCGTATCGGGAAGCCGGCTCGTCGGCACCGAAGGCCTCGACATCCGCCGCGCACGATTTGGGAGCGCGGCTTGCGTGCATAGACGGCCATCTTCACCGAGCGGAGACAGCGAGAACGAGAGCGACGACATCGTTGTCAGCAGAGCTGTAGCGGCCATTTTCCTCTGACCTTCGAGAGCATCGCCATTTCTGTCATCGCTTCGATCACATGAGTACTCCTTATTCTTCCTTCATGATACTAAATATGTATTTGGACATGGATTTAGCGAAATCACTCAGTCTTTCGTAAACATTGGGGACTTTCCATCCATTCTCAAGTGTGTCAACGGGGAAATTATTATATGAGAGGTCGTTTCAACGGAGTTGCTTAGCATCGGGTTCTGAATTTCATAGGTTGCGTGATCTTAGAATAATTTCTTCCCCAACTCTTATTGCACTACTCACTGCCGCACCTCGGTGCCTCGCCTCCCCTCCACCACTCGACTTCCTTTGGTTTTCGGATCTCATATCACGGCGGACACTTTACTTGGCATTTTCATCGAGTTTTCTTCAATAATTTGACTAAAATTGATCGGAAAATTAAGTGTCCTTCAATTTGCGGCAGCCACTCAGAATTCTCGAATCGATCCTCATCTTGTCGGTTGAATTCGATCCCTACATTTTGACAAAATGGACTCCTTGTACGACGTTCAACTTGATTTGCAAAAGAAAATCGCCAATTCTTAGTCTAATTTAAAATCGAAAGAGGAAAAAATGAACAAAGAGAATGCTCTGGTGAGAATAGAAAATCTCGACCGGAACTATGCCTCATTCGAAGAAAATCACAATGAGATTTTGAGCAGTTATGGACGCGATGACAAACACGACTATTTCAAAAATAAGTTGCCCGATTTAGTCGAAGAGTCTTACCTTGAAAAAAGGGACATTCCGGGAATTTCGAGCTAGTTTAGAGGAATCTGTTGCGAGCCACGTACTCAACTCTACTATGGTACCAACAGCTCATCGTATCTAAGTTAATTCACTCCTCTCTCTCCAGTGGTTGCAAAAAATAGAGCTTCCTAAATTCTCCGGAAAATTCACAGAGTGGAAAAATTTTCGTGATTTGTTCAGAACAATCATACATCGTCGGACTGAAATCAGTCCAGATGTCAAACTTTATTACTTAAAAACCAGTTCGACCGGTGGAGCTTTGGACTAAGTCAGGGGCGCAGACATTCTCAACGGGGATTACACTAAAGCCTGGAATGATTTGAATGATCATTATGAAAATAAGAGGAGACGGGTGAGTCAAACTATCAGCTCACTTTTCTCCATCAAGCCTATGAAGTCTGAAACTCATGCCGAAATGAAAATACTTCATACTGGTACCTTTGACGTTTTGAGCTATCTGGGAGCTCTCGAGCGCCTTGTCAGTAACTCTGAGAATTTGCTGGTTCATTTAACAGTTTCAAAATTCGATTCTCAAACTCGCAAAGATTGGGAGAAACTCCTCAGGAACACGCAAGATCCCCCCACGGTAGATCAACTCCAAACTCTCCTCAACGATCAAATGGCGACGTTAGAGTCGATCGAGAATAGCGTCAAATCCCAACCTGGCCATCAGTCTACTAGAGGCAATCAGTCTAGTAAATCTCACACCTCAACAAGCTCAAACAGCCCACAATCTGCCGGGAAACCCTGTCCTTGCTGTAATTCAATTCATCATCTTTCCCAATGCGACTTGTTCAAGGCTAAAAGTAACGCTGACCGGAAAATTTTCATTGCTGGAGAAAGACTCTGTTTCACTTTTTTTGGTTCACATACCGCCAACCTTTGCGAATCTACCCGACGGTGTCGCACTTGCAACGGCAAGCACCATACATTCATTCACCATTCACGTTGAAGTGAATCAGGAACCGACTGAGCAGACTGAGAAGTCTAACAGCAAGAGAGCTGGACCTCCTCCCTGTGAACCGCCTAGTGTGGATGCCAGTACGCCCTCGACTCATCTGAGCGAGACGGTCTGTTTCAAGTCGGTATCGGATTCCAGTTTCGTGCTTTTATTCACGGCAATCGTTAAGATTATCTCTTCGGAAGGTTTCGAATTCTATTTCACTGCACTCGTGGATCACTGCTCTCAGTCCTCCTCTGTGACAAAAAATGCCTGTCAAAAGCTCGGTCTCAGACGATCCAAAACTAAAGTCCAAGTTAACGGTGTAGCTGATCTCAATTCATTCACTTCTCGGGGTTGGCTGACTTTACTGTGCGACCTAGATTTGAATCAGAATTTGATTGTAATGTTCAAGCTCTCATAATCCCCGAGGTATCGTGCTACAGAGCATCAATCTCTGCAAGTCTAGACGAGTGGAATCACTTACAAGGTTTAAAATTGGCTGATCTAAATTTTTTGAAGACTAGATCCATTGATATGCTTTTGGGTGCGAAGATACATGCTCAAGTTGTACTCGGGGAGATTCGGAAGGCTTCGGAAAAGGTGGAGGAGAAATCAATACCAACGAAGACTGAACTGCGTTGGATAGGGTTTTCGTCTGTTGGGAAGGGGTCGGAAAATTCTTCGTCATTTTTCCACGCTGTCGACAACTCTATGCTCTATTCTCTATCGGAAAATTTTTGGGAACAAGAGGAGCCTGGTCCTCTTCAACCAAGGCTAACCGAAGACGAGCTGGAATGCGAAGAACATTTTCTCAGAACTCACTCTCAGTACTCCATGGGTCGATATGTGGTTAGATTGCCAGTCATCGAGGGAGCTCTTGAGTAATTGAATTCCAACTTGGGCGATTCTTGTCGCACTGCCGTGAAAACTTTCTTCTCGGTGGAAAAAAATTCAAGAAAAATCCGGTATTTGAGCTCAAATACAAAAATGTCATGCTTGAGTATGAGCAACTGTCTCACATGCAATGGTGTGAACCTATAACCATCGAGGAGAGAAAATGGTGCTATTTCCTTCCCCATCATGGCATACTTCAAGATTCAGGTAAATTGCGCACGGTCTTCATCGGTTCCTGCAAGGTCCACGGCATCTCTTTGAATGCTCTTCTGTACACCGATCCTAATCTGCTCCCTAAGTTACTGGATTTGATTTTACGATGGCGCAGATACAAATACGTTTTTGTCTCAGACATAGAAGAACTGTATAGGCAAATCTTAGTGGACTCTCGCGATCGCAACCTTCAGATGATTTTGTGTCGTTATAGCAAAGATGCAGAGGTATTACTTTATTTTCTGCTAACTATTACTTACGGCTTAAAATGTTCTCCTTTCTTGGCCATTCGAGTCCTGCGGCAGTTGGCCGCAGATTACGGGCATTTATACCCTCTTGCAATTGAGATAATTTCAAAAGAATCCTACATGGATGATTTCACCTCGGGAGCTGATACCTCTCGAGAGGCTCAAGAGAAACAAGCCCAACTAATCAATCTTCTCAAGGTGGGTAGGTTCGAACTTCGGAAGTGGTCTGCAAACTCGGCTGACTTATTGAAATGCATTCCTCCGGCTCACAGGGCCAATGGGTCCACCGATTTTGAAATTCCGGATTCAACTTCAATTTTAGGACCTTCATGGGCTCCCGAGGGAGACTATTTTCACTTTCGCATAATGCCACAAGAATTTGACCCAAAAGCTTTGACCAAGTACCTACTTTTGTCCCTTACAGCCAAAATTTTCGACCCTCTAGGTTGGTTGGCTCCGGTGGTCATTTGGGCTGAGATTTTCATGCAATCTCTTTGGCTGCTTAAATGCGATTGAGATAATGTTCTACCCGTCGAATATTCATAACACTGGTTGGACTGGTATTCAAAATTGCCTTCAGTAGAAGATATTCGAATTTCTAGATAGTTAGGATCCTTGTCGAAAGTTGCAACAAGCATAGAACTGCATGGGTTCGCTGATGTATCTTCGAATGCCTACACGGCGGTTATTCACTTGAGAATGATCCAGAATGGGCAGGTCGTTACATCTCTTCAGTGTGCTAAGGTCGCGCCTCTCAAAACGATTAGTATTCCTCGCTTGGAACTTTGCGCAGTGGAGCTTTCAGCTGAGTTGACTAAAAGCTTCGTCCAGAACATGCCCATCCAAATTAATGCTATTCATTCGTGGTCGGACTCGCGGGATGTTCTCTTCCGGATAAGAGCATCACCTAGACGTTGGCAGGTTTCTGTCGCTAATCGATGCACCGGAATACAGACTTTGGTTCCTAAAGCTTTCTGGCATCATGTTAGATTGATGACCAGCGATCAGAGGTTTGCTTCAAAGAGAGATGTTAAAGCACTCCGAGATGGGCAGATAGCAATGTAGAAGGAATTAGAAGGAGTGGTAGATAAGATTCAACCAGTGGGAAACATAATGGTCTAGAACATTTCACAGATGTCTGGAATAGACGTCTGATATTGTTTGGTATGGTGTGAGACGGTCTGAAACGGTCCAGGATGGTCATGTCTAGTCTGGGCTGGGCTGACCCGGACTGGGCTGACTGAAATATGGTACAAAATCGGGTTAGGGCGTGTGTGCCAGCTCACGGCTCATTCGCCGCTCACTAAATTTGAACCAGCTTGGGCCATTCTCGCGTTATAGGCTGATCCAAACAGAACTGGAGCTCAGTGACACAGAGCGGTGGATGATCTCGTAGCATAACGATGAAGAAACGCACGAAGCTGCTGAAATTTGGTGAGCGGTGCATAAGCCATGAGCTGGCGTAGGCCAGTGTGCGAGTCATTTGTGGACACACCCTCATAGGTTGGGACGCCCGAGATTAGTTGGGTGGATGGGCTGATAGTTGAGCGGGTGAGTGGACATCTTGATGATTTGTTCGCCATACAAAATTTTATTTTCACTATTCTCACGAGAGAACTCGCCTCGATGTCATCTGTCAATCATCTTCCATCAATTCCACAAATATTATACTTGAGTTGACAAAGCATTTCAGGGCCCTACGACTTATTGAGAACATTCGGCGAGAGAGGCAACGAAGCTAGTCTATATTGACTGTGCATGAACGTTTTCTTTATGATTTCCTTTTCCATCTGCATTGTAACACACTTTCAGAATCCATGTATTAATTCTGACTGTCGATTTTGCTGTCGATTCTGCTGTTGATTTGTCCGTGAAAGCTGATGAAAAAGCTCGTACAGTCCTAAAAACTTACTTGGCGGTTACACATTGCTGAAGATTCGTCTCTATTTCACTAATCATATTTCATGGATTATGTTTACAGGAATATTTTGTGAAGAAATATTCCGAGAGATCGACCACTACGTCTGTTCGCAAGCTTTTACGCGCTTTTCTCTCCAGAAAATGTTAGAATCACTCAGTTGGTGTGGACAGAAGACTGAGAAGTTCTCCTTTGAGCCAACGCTTGTCGCGCGATGCATAGTTGGTGAGTATTGTACATCAACACATAAATATCATATGATCCAATGCCATCTTTGTTTTGGATACATTTACTGTTCTTTTCACAGATGTTGTCAGCAGGCTTCGGCGTGTACCAATATCTGACGTGAACGCTGAAATAATGTGCATGCTGCAACATGCCAAGGACGATAACTAAAAGGCAATAAAGAAGGATGAGAAGATTGAACGTGCAATGAAACGTATAGGAGAAGGATTAGGTGAGAGTCATCGCGTAATCTTCCTATGCAGTCGTGAAGTTTCGCAACTATCAAAATACCGAATATGGACCCCTTTACATTAATCGACGTTCGAATTCGTACCTTTACGGTATTGTGAATCGGTACTCGGTTCATAAGGTTTATTCGATAATGCTCGTCGGAGCGCTCCGAACTCTCGGATATCTCTCCATCTCATTGCATCAGAGAGAGACGTCCGAGAGTCGGAGCTCCCCAAGCGCTCCGAACTATCATAATCAAATGAAGCTATAAACCGATAGTCACAGACTTATACAGCATAAAATGTACATGAATCGATCTTGGCCATGACACAGCCTGGTACGACGCACAGTGGGACCCGCGCATCTTTCTAGGGCTCAGCGCCACACAAATTCTCAACTTATTGCCATGTCCGGGAACGAGGGATGTTGCTCTCAGTTATCAGAATACCGTCCGATCCCGGACACGGCGATGGGTTGAGGATTTGCGTGGCGCTGAGCCCTAGAAAGATGCCCTGGATCCGCTGTGCGACGCTTCAAGCACACGAGCGTGAACATGTCTTTATTTCTAAGTCAATACGAAGACAGACAGATTTTCACAGAAAGTGTCGGTGTAGTTTCACTCTTTCCGGTCTTGCTTGTGTTATTCCCACCGAGAGAATTGTTATCAGGCAACAAAAAGTGGGTGGCTGGCCTTCGATGTAGTTAAATCTGTCCGGATGATAATTCTTGTTTCTTTGATTTAGGTCTCGAAGATTCTTCTTCTGAAGCAGAAGTGTGATTCTTAACTAAGACAAGATGAACGCCGTCGTCATTCATCATACTAGACGATTCCAGCTCCATCACTAGATGGACAAGGATCTGAGCATGAATCTCCTCGTGGTGCTTGTTTGGCATTTTTGCTGGTCAAAACCATTACATTGCTTCCGATGCATTCTTAGAGCATTGGATGCAAGTTGGCATTTCTATTGTTACGAGAATTCGTAACGTGGGTCCTTTCATACTGCACCTAAGGAGTCCTGACTCGACAGGTAGGTAGGTGGAAAACCGGAAGTAGAATAAATACAAGGGAATCCCTAGAGCTGCGTTTATTAGTCCAAAAATACAATTACGAGAGAGAGACTTTACAAAGTACTGGGGTTGATTCTATTTGAGTGGAGTCCATCAAGGGCTGAGGTACTCGACTCGGAATGGCGTTATCGATGTGGTCAGGTCAGTAGGTGACTTCGTACTGAGAACTAGAAGCCCGGCGCGTGATTCTAAGGACAAACGTTTGTAACAGGAGCTCACGTTGTACTGCGGTTCTGAGAGCTCCAAACGTACTCGACGGAGTCTCGCGGTAGACTGTGACTCTAAGCCCCTTGCCAGAGCTTTTGAGCTGTATTTATACTCTCTCAGACCCCGCGTTTCTCCTTCGTTCGTGGCTAGGAGAACTGCAGGTGAGGTGCGGCAGCGCTTTGTCTTTGCACCCCTCGTCTAGACTCGCGGTGCTACTCGCGGGTTTTCGGAGCTTCTTCTAGCTTCTCGAAGTCTCCGCTTCTCAAAATGTAGAAGATCTTCAATCGTCCCCGTCAGTGAAGAAATGTTGGTAAAAACTCAAATCGATCCTGGAGGACAAGGATCTCGTGCGAAGAATATTAGAACACGAGTCTTATGGCAAATTCTTCTATTTGAAACGTTTCGTCAGCTGGATGAAGAGTCCAATTCCTACAAAAGATCACTCCCCGGAATGATTCACTTAAATTCTGATAATAATAACATTAATTCGAAAGAAGACGTTCGCAATCTGAATCGTTTATACAGTGATTTTTCAAAGAACGGCTACACAGCTAAGTTGTGTCCCTCCTTCCACATTGCGCATCTTGTCTCTCTCTCTCTAATTTCTAGTCATCTGTTCATTTCCCTCTCAGTTTCTCCTCTCTCCGTGTCACACGCCCAGTTTGAAAAATAGGATATGTGTACGATGAATGTGTATGCTCAGTATAAGATATTAGTCAAATGTAGTTGAATATTGACAAGTGGGCTCTTTGGAGTCTACGGAAAAGTAATAATTCTATTCATCAGTATGTAACTTGAGCGCTGAAGAGATCTCACAATAGTGGCAATTATTTGTGTGATTTGAACGAATTGTTGGATACTGTGATTTGATTCAAATTTGAGTGCTGTGATGTAAAAATATTGCTTTTAGCCTCATGAGGTCAACAGATCCAATTGACGAAACGTTGCAAATAGAAGAATTTGCCATAAGACTCGTGCTCTAATATCCTTTGCACGAGATCCCTTGTCCCCCAAGATCGATTCAAGTTTTTACCAACATTTCTCCGCTTCTCTTTATGCCTATACATTAAGATACATAGTATATCTATAGCTTACAATACAAGGTACATCTATATGTTAGAATACCAGCTATGCCTATATGGGTAATTCCGCCAACTTGAGATTTAGAGGAGAAGAAATTTTCTTTGAGGCACATCACCCAGCGATAATTTTTTCCGTTCCATGTGCCAGAACAAGTAATAGAATCCCTGAGTGCACGATTTTTATCATAGGGTCTTTTGGAAAATCCACATCTCGTCAATCAAACAATGCTAGAGAAAATATTCCCGCTACTATCCTTCTATCTCATTTCTCAGCATGAAACCTCGATTTGGAAGATATTTCACCAAATGGAATCGACGTAAAACTGGCTGAACTTTCAGGATATGTGATTGAAAATGCCGTGGAATGAGATCCCGACGATGTCTGAGCTACTTTCTAGCAAAAAAATCAATTTCAATACGGAAAATAGGTTTTCAACGTCTCACATTACAGTAAAAGTAGCCGATGGCTAATTCAAAATCTCGGAGGATCTCATCCATGAACTCTAAGCTTCGAGAACCGTACCCTCGTTGTATCAAAATTGAAATCAACAGGCCTAGAAACAACTCCAAAGGCAAGAGTGTCTGCGATGACAAATAAGCCAGACCATGAGTTCCTCAATTAATCTCATTCGAATATCACAACCAGGTCCAGCTACCGCACTCTACAGAATCATTTATTATTCGGAAATAAACCACCCCCTGATAACCATGAACTCTTATAACAATCAACATAAATGTACAGATCGGCCAGAAGATGCATTATATAATAATCAGGAATACTCTTAGTAACATGGGTATGTCGTAATAATTACAGAATCAATCTCACAATTTCATCAACTATCTCCCAATAATGCATTGAGTCTCGAGAACTTCCTACAAACTTCACTTCTCAGACTCGATGTGACTCAGAATGCGCTTCCACACTCAGCTTTCTTTGATTCGATTCATACCATGCGCTGGGTTTCTTTCTATCGATAATAGCTCAAGGAATGATGGGTTTAGAGGGAAATGTCTGGAATACTCTTTTATTTCGAATAAGATAATAACCCGAGTTGCATATTCATTTTCAATGATTCGATTCCCAGTCCAAAGTTATGCTGGACTGTTATAAACGAACTCGCTTTTTGCAACGGAATATGTAAAATTCAACAGCCCATCGCATAAATCATACAGTGAATGTCAAATGCAACATTTTTTGTTTGAGAATTCTTCCTCTCCGAACAAAACTTCTCCACTCGTGCGCAAAATCCACAAATTTTGCAGTATCTTGTTAATAAAAAAAATCCACCCGGATTTTCACACCGGAATTGAGATATATTTGTGATCAACGAGTCGAGACTAATCGATTACAAGAAAAACTGCGTGCCAACCTCGTTTTTGGTGCAGAACCTATGGCTGGCTGATGGATTAGAGGGGATAGTTTTTACTCGAATGTCACGAGAAGGAATAATCGTACTTTACTAACTCTTTGTTTGCAGCCGGGACTGGGAAGGGCCCTTTAGTCGCCCTTTACTAGAAAATCCTATTCAACAGATTCTTAGAAGAAAAAAAAGGAGTCTGCATACATCTTTCTATATAAAACTTTCGTGTATACAGTAACCGATATTCCTTCCGTCACTACTCGCAATCCCCCCACTACGCTAATGCTGGAGAAGGTGACTTCAGTAACGTTGACATGATACTTCCTATTGAAGTGTGTGTGTCGAAAAAAGTGTATCTCTTCAAGATCTCTGAGGAGTTGATCAACACATTTTTCTATCGAATGCATTCCCATCGTGGTAGGGGGCCAAAAGCGTGAGGAATAACACAAAAGTACGAATATACAGTCCCCACCATAAATGATGGAACACGTAGGGTCTCACTCAAACAGTGATATTTCCAATTTGATTGGTCGTATGGAAATTCTGAAGGAAGGGGTTTGAAGAGCACAAAGAATCTACCAGTTCATGGGTTTTGATAATTTTTTACGTGCTTTTGAAGTGCCCGTACACGTTATTGAAAATCGGGAAAAAATTCTCCTTCAATCAATCACCTACAATTTTGACGGGAGTGATCCGATCACAAAAATACTCACATGATCTTGTAGATTATTCAAAAATCTGAGAATTTCGTCCCTTGTGGAATTTTTGTACGGCCCTTTTAGTCTGACTCACGAGCTCCGAAAGAAAACTTCATATCAACATAGCAATCCCTTGAAGTTGTGAGACCAAAACCGAGAATAATAACAAAAGAATATGAAAATACTCTCATTAGGAGTTGTCCATTAATTACGTAAGGAAAATTCCCGTCTACTTTGACCACCCACCCACCCCTTGTAAGGGAGCGTCAGATTGTAAGTAACCACCCACCCTTTCTTACGTAATATTTAACACATGTTTTTAACTCAAATTCGTGTATTGTCGTTGCGTAACATTAAACGCTCGTTTTGGTATTCGGTTCTATCACTATCTCAGCATAGACTGATGGTATTAATTTATGCCTTGCTGAGATTACGAAGTCGTGATCGGGTAACTTCACGACATATTCCACATGCATTAAAAGTGGAGATTGTTTCTTTGCAGCAGTGAGACCAATCGGCACCTTCGCTTTGTCATCTTGTGAAATAAACCCTACTTGATCAGGTCCTAACATAGAAGCAAGTGACTCTACACTCCGAATAGAAGCAAGGCAGAAATCATGATCAGTGTGCGCTTTGTGATGATCATTTTTGGCTTTGTACAATTTTACAGGCACTGTTCGCACGTGTTTTCGACCTTCAATCGATGAAGATTTTCTGGGCATTAATCTCAAATGAGTGGCACTTCGTGACAGGTGATAACCTCTCTCATTCAAAAGATTACAAAGATGTTCTAGTGTCCGGCAGCTACGAATTTCTTCGGTGCGTCGTAGATCATGAGCCGCACTACCATGAATGGCAATCGACTTGATAGTTTCAAGCAAACCTGGCTGCGTATCTTCTAATCGGGGTCTACCAACTTTCACTTTCCTCATAGGACTTGACTCGAAAGACGTTTCTATGGCATTCAATTTTCTTTTGACCTTCTCTCTATGTGCTTGTTGATACTTGGCATTATTTTTGATATTTTGGAGAGTTTGTTTAGCAGCTTCTAGTTGGAGCTTGGTTTTTTTCATTTCTTGGAAGCTGTCCAATGTATCATCAATTCCAACGTTCTGCATCATTGACTGACTGCTGAGTTTACTCTCCAATGCTTGAATTTTTGCCAGTTGTTTGTCCTGAGCCGGTTTATAGATTTTTTTTTTTTCAAGGGATCGTTGATTCGTTGTTTCTCTTCATGAGTTTGACTATCATCCAGTCCATGCTCAGACTCAGGGTTTGAAGACATTGGCTCAGATGATGATTGCTGAGTGAAAGAATTAAGTGTTGTAAGGAAGATTCCATTTTGGATGTATATTTAAAAGCCAGCTGTTTTATGAGGTCTGGCGTTGCACGAAAGATTGAGAAAATGGCCAATACAAATATAGTGTATACAAATGACTTTTGTGAGATCGCCTCATAAGTTGTGGACTCACTTTTTTGTTAGACGAAGAGGTACTCGGTTGATTCTCAATTCTTTCAACGGGGTTGAGGTTCAAAGTGCAAACCTGCGTCGATGCAAATGAAAATTATAGCAGCTGAGTGAAGATTTTGACAAATATCCTACTTTGGAAATTGTGATGCCGGTGCTCAAATTCAATAGAGTTTCTGATTTTAACGTTATCTTTGTTCATTCATAAATTGTTTTACAGATCAAAGTTGTCAACGAAATTCTGGGATCAGGAGTATATTACAAGAAGAAACGGAAATTGTCCCAGTTCTCAGATAATAA
The DNA here is from genome assembly GCA_029851415.1 of Eretmocerus hayati. Taxonomy (NCBI): domain Eukaryota; kingdom Metazoa; phylum Arthropoda; class Insecta; order Hymenoptera; family Aphelinidae; genus Eretmocerus; species Eretmocerus hayati. The sequence goes on from CM056743.1 coordinate 86,559,295, forward strand.
AGATCAAGCTGTCATAAGAGTCCACCGTGCAAAGATGTTTTTCTTGGGTATTTTTTCCCCATAGAAACCAAATCTGCAGTCTGTTTCGCGCCCGCTCATCAAGATTTTTTGCTAATCTCACAAAATCAGTATTCTCATAGGTTTTCTTGAACTAATCAAGCACGATCGTGTTCAGACGGTCAGCTTGCGTCGATAAAATATTTTGGGTACCCCGCACGGAATTCCTTTCCTGGAGATTTTTACAATAATTTTTGCCGTTGAAGAATCCCGGGAAAAATCCTTCGCTTGTGCAAAGTATTCGGTTATGCTGGTCCGATATAAAAAGGGCACATGAGTACAACTTCGTGCTCCTGTTTGTGCTACCACATCCTGATTTTTGTGAGTAAACCTCTCAAAAGACTAGTTTTATGATTCTAGAAGTGAAGAGTTCTGACTTACAGGTGCAAACCGGACAGTGGACTCAGTTTCGACGTTGCAAAATACACAAGAGAAACATTGTTCAATTTTTTGGAAACTTACGACCCCAGCACTCAGTCGACTATAGTGTGATCAATCTATTCGGATAGTATCAATACTATAATTCCTTTCGAATTCTGAACATATTTCATAAGAGACGCTCGTAAATGATGTGAAAAAAACGTTAACATTCTCTCCATCGAGATGAGAATCCAAAATCCACTTCGAAAACAAAACGAATTGTCGAAGTGCCTCGCTGAACCTTCACTCTCCCACTCTCGGTGACTCGTTCTTATTTAGTGTCATGACAAAGTTTCTGAAAAAATGCAGCGCACTGACTGAAGGATTTTTTGTAGAATTATTCTGAAATTTATCATTTGTGCGGAAAAAGCAGCCCACACTCAACTATCTTGCACCCAGATTTCGATCACATTCTACGAACCATTTCTCTTGGCTCATTAGCGAAGAGATGTGATTTTGAGAAATCATCCATCGTCGAACAGAGTTTTCTTCTACTGGATCAATTTTAACATGGAGAATTCTCATTCGAATCAAAGAGATGGTGATGCATGTTGTGACTTACGTTCCTCGTAAACTGCTATTTGAATTCTTCTTTCCTTTCTTCAATAATATTTCCCCATCGTTCCATCTCCGTATCTGCAACTTTCTTCAATTCCTCTCGATCTTTGTGTTGAAGTTTCGAAATACGCCATTCCTCTGCAAACTTCAGACGACTCTCTTTGCCTTTCATGCTAGAATGGAAGGCCTGATGACATTTGTAATACTTTTGATGCAGTTTGACACGAGGTAAATCGCCACACGCGCTAGAATCATATAATAAGCCATAAGCAGCCGAAAAGGAGAAAGTTAGGTAGAATTATCATTGATGCGTAATAAACGCGTAATATTTCTATGTCTTTTGTACGAATATCCTTCTTATGTATGTTACGTTAATAAATTATCGAAGATCACGGAGTAGTGATCCACAGTTAATATCAAATCTAGCGTCTGAGTAAAAGTTAATTATTAGTTATATTTATATATGAATAGATTGAACTCATTTTCCTAAAATTCCTCACCCCTTCAGGTTAAGATGAAGCAGATATGGGTGATTACTCAAAGGCTCGTTACCCTATCGCATTGCGTTACCCTATCGCTTGCACATCCGCTAATTCATCGCGTAATGAGCTTCTTCCCACTCGGTGATTGCGTCTAGTCACATTTTCATCATTTATATTATTCGCAAAAATATCGTCCTCCTCATATCTATTGAGGATTGAACGCCTATCATGAGCTGTCTGTGTGGTTTTGCGTAAAAATCTCGGCAAAGCCTCCATCCGCGCGACTTCTAATTCAGCTAGATCCATCAATAAATATTGAACGAAATCTGTCTCGTTATATTCGCCGCGAACGCGTCTACGCAACCGTTCTATTCGCGCCCTAAATGTTCCTTCACGCGAGAGCAAGAGTTCACCCAAAGCCTCATTTAACGATTCTTCATCAATGTTATTGATGAAATCGTCCACTATGTGGCTATTCATGTGAGCTCCCGTCATTTTGTCACAAAAAAAATATTTCTCACTTCTTAAAAATTCAGACGGGCCAGAAATCAGAAATGTCTACTCTCTTGAAAAATTCATCACTTCAATATCACGCGTGTGAGAATCATGCAATTATTCATTATTCTATCATGCAAAATATTCTCATATCTTATTCTCATATCATTAAAAATTGGTCAGACGCAAGCGTGAAAACTGGTCGAGGCAAAATTTAAATGCTAAATCTATATCTGTATTCATTTCTATATGTCTGTTAGACTTGCTACGCCTTCATTCGGCTGTTAAAATCCAAAAGTAATTCTCCTCCCAATACAGAGAGTAAAAGAAAAAAAACCTGCCATCGACTTGTGTTGACGCTCACGGAGCTTGGTATATCTATATACGCATCGCGCGATCTTATATTTACGCGTGAGGTACTTGACTCTAACTTTTGCCCGCTAAGCTTGGCCTTGGCGCGCTTTCTATCGATTTCATGTCTCTCAAATTTTTACATAGATTCAAAATTTCTAACGATTTTAACTGAAAATTGACTACTTTACTCATTTTAAAATTTTTAGGCTCGATTTTGGGGTGGATTTTTAATTACTGCACTCTTTTTCATTTCTTGTAACGCTTTTTCGGATGAAATTGAGCTATTGCTCCAAATTTTGCGCGCGAAACGCGATACTTAAAATTTCAGAGTACAATAATTAATTAAACGTTGGGCGCCAATGCGATAGGGTAACGAGCCTTTCAGTAATCACCAATATCTGCTTCATCTCAACCTGAAGGGATGAGGAATTTCAGGGAAATGAGTTCAATCTATTCATATATAAATATAACTAATAAATAACTTTTACTCAGACGCTAGATTTTATATTAACTGTGGATCACTACTCCGTGATCTTCGATAATTTATTAACGTAACATACATAAGAAGGATATTCGTACAAAAGACATAGAAATATTACGCGTTCATTACGTATCAATGATAATTCTACCTAACGCGCGAGAGAGACAACGCTCTGAAGGGAGAGAGACTCACCATACCGCATACAACCCGGGCCGGGGCCTCGCATCCTAACCGACATATCCCCGTATACGTTGCGCTACGTATCTCGTTGACCAGGGCTCGGCTGGATCGGCTCCTCGGCTACGCTGCACACCTGGGGCACACTCTTCACATCTCGCACTTGACCGACGGCCGGGGCCGGTCGCAATATACACTCACGCACGCACACATTCTCGCGCGCGGATATTTACGTCGCCCGTCGGATCGCAACTTCTCGTCTTCACGGCTCGCGCCAAGCTGACCATCAACGACGACGATGACGACGGCGCCGGTGATGACAGCTGATCTTTCTTTTTTTCTCTCTCTCTTCGCGCTCTTTCTACTTTTCGGCTGCTTATGGCTCATTATATGATTCTAGCGCGTGTGGCGATTCACTTCGTCACAAGTTTAGCAAGATCGACAGGCATGCTCTCTTATTATATCGATATTTCTGGAAACGCCTCGGGAAATGATAATAAATTAAATGAATGCACTCGCGATTTGAGATTCACTCTTCACAGTTATTTAACTGACGGAATTCTTTTTGACCTGCGAACTCGACGAAAGCACATCGATGACTGATCATCGTCATTTAATCTATATTGTTTTAACTCTCGCCATCGAGTCGAAAACACGTGTTGGAACAAGTAAGAACACGATATGTCGTCTTGGCCGCGCCAATGTGTCTCTGGAGCTCTTTCTCGTGAACAAATAGCATATAAGAGCAGCCTTTGTAACCGCGCCACTCGGAGTCGAAGGCAAAGGTATCCGGCATGAGGCGCGATACTGATGCCTTTTCTTGGAAGGATTGTGATACTCGAGCGATCGTCGTATGCGATATTTAACAGAATATAATAGCAGTTGATACCGACTGTTTTAAAAGCACGTGCTTGAAAGACTGAGCTCAACCACTGGTAGAAAATTCCCACTGAACTAACAATAATCAAGTACCGAAAAATCTTACGTAAGAATTCAGTGTTTTTACCCACCTTTCAAGCGTAAGAAATGATAAGACTTTTGGCACCACCCACCCACGAGATCCTTACGTAATTAATGGACAACCCCTCACGGGAGTAGAACGTCTATACGGGAAAATTCGTAGATATCTTTCTTGATCATTCTCCAAAGATCTGCAAGAAGTTGCTCTACACTTTTTGCAATAAAATGCATTCTTTTTGAGTTATCGAGGGTGGAACACTGGGAAATTTCGAAGAGGAGCACTATTTTGAATAAAATTGGGAAGTTTTAGAGGTTACAATCATAATTATTGTCAGATTTTGTGAGTACAGATACCTAGGACCATATCCAACCAAAATCCCATCCTCGGTTGACAAGAGTATGTTCGCGTACTTCAAAAACGTACGTGATCGTATGAAATCTCACCATAGATGTGAGTTTCCAGGATCGCCAGGATCGAAATTCAAAAGACACATTCATCTATATCACCCATCACTATGGAAACCAACTTTCAAAAGATAAATGGAAGAGCCATCTGTCCATATCGCGTTGTGCCACCAATTTTATTGTGTTTTCCAACCGATTCACGTAACACTTTTCTCGTGTCAGAGTTGCGATTAGTTTTCTTCTACAATAGGCACACCCGTACGGCTCAAAGCATCTCGTTTGTGACACTCAGATGATGGATTTCCGTGGTTCCGATGGGGAAAAGAGGATAGGTTTTTTGGGTAATGCTGCGTGAATGCGAAAACTAAAAAAAGATCGAATCACGGGTTCCCATTAGAAACACCTCCTTGAAACTTCTTTACCGATAGGCACACCTATCTGCGTCTGGTTTTGTCATAGTGTGGTGTAATCGGATGGTGTTCGATGATTTATAAGAATTTCTTATGATAGGGTCTTTTGAGTTACACGCTGAAGAATGCTGCCGATGGTAGTGAATACCACGCACTTACTCTTACGAAAAGCCTATCATTCCATGATTCTGGAACCTTTAGTGAATAGGTAGGCATTCAGTAATATTTGAGACTGAATCTTGACACTATTTCGACCATGTTTGAGCATTGAGGACAAGCATTTTGGTACAGACGGAGCGTATATATAGCTTTGCATACCACGTCTTTTTTCAGTTGGCGGAATTACTCATATGCCGCTTGCGTTGTGCGTTGCATGGTAAATTTGATAATTACAATAAACCAATTTGACTGCTAGATGGCGTAGCGATCGCTATCCGGAGGCACCCTCGAGTCTCTGCAGGAAACGCATGTCGAGCGTGAGTACTTGCAAGTTGTAAAACGGGAAGTATTGAGTCCTTCAATTTGTGTCACGGCAGAAATAAAGATTGACTCACGAATTTATCGTTGAATATTTAGTTTGTTGTTGCCTATACGTTTCCTTAATAGACTCGAATTTACTGAATTTTCCCGTATTTGGACCTATGAAACAGCCGAATCCAGATTTTTACACATACGCACTATTTCAAGATCTGCACCAAATCACAGACGATGAAATTTGTTCAGTGTTTAATTTCAAATTCTGCACAACGAGTCACAGCAGATTCTTTATTCTCTTCGGCAATGAAACCTTTCATAGCCTTACTTTCCGAATTTCCTCATTTCCACAATTTCCAAGGATATATTTGGATTGAAGATTTTTCAGTAATCGATTGTGTAAGATGCCCAAAAAAGGAGAACGTAAGGTGTAGGCTTTTCGTGTCTAAGAATCACTCTTCCCCTTGTTGTGCCTGTCTCGAATTTCATTAGACTCATTGAGACCGTGATTCTGTGACTTGTTCCAGGACAAAAACGTATACGTCGTAGAATCCGAGGACAGTGGAAAACGTTATGTAGAACCGATTTCAGAGGTTTGGATGGACTATATTAAGAACACATTTTGGTACCCTTCACCGCCATTGGCAAAGAAGAGCACCATCGTGAGACGCGCTCCGCCTGACGAAGGAAAAAATTGGACTGAGTACCAGATTATTAAGCAATATGGCCCTTATGGTACGAGATACATGGAATGTATGATCATTGATTCCTACATGGAGATAATGTGCATAGCTATTAACCTAAGACTTATATGTTTGCCTTCACGTACTTTCGCTATCACATTCATATGGTGTTGAAGTTTGTAACGTTTTGATAAAACGAAATCGATAACCTTATACCCTCAGATAGTTTTCAGGGCATGAATTGAAGTCTTCTTTGGATACCGTCATCTATTTGCCCCTTCAAATTTGATGCGATTTTCTTTAGAGAAGTGTGATGAAGACTTCATTCTTCGTCATAATTCCCGATGAATTCATTTCAAAATACCCGTTGCGTGTCCCGCAGATACTGATAAATAATTTCAGTGTTTCCAACTTTTAGTGATATATTCCTCCTTATAGCCGTTCTCTCGCACTCCTTGCCAGAATGGGGCTCAAAAAATATCGCTGGATCGTTACATTTCAATCAATTACTCATTCGATCTCAGTACCGGAGTCTGCATCCGCAGAATCTGGAGAACGAGTTCGATTTCCTACGGGTTTGTTCTGATGCCTATCATCTTGTTGCGTATTTTCCTGCTCGTGATCCTGCAAAAATTGGTCATGGCCCCCGTTCTGTTCAATAAAATTTCCTTGATCATTATTCAAATAATAGTCTCGGTTGTCACGATACACCTCGAAATTGTTCTCGCGTTGCTTATAACCCCTGAAATTCCTATCATCCGGTTCATTAGAGCCGTGGATATATATGTCCTCTTGCATAGGTCCTGCGTAATCGTGTGCGCGATTTGCTCCATAAAAGTTGTCGTTCCTATTCGTATCTCCTCTATGAGTGTTTTTACCGCGAATATTTCTGGCATAACCCCGGTTTTTATGAAAATCATTTCTCATAGAACCTGCTCGATTTGAAGAATCATATCTTCGAGATGTATAATGGTTTGGAATATTTCCTATCCTTTTCGATGATTCCATTTGACTTCTTGGAATGAATGCAGCATTTGATGCGTTCTTCAAATTACGGCACTTCCCCATATCGTGTCTCTGTTTACGGCAATAACCACAAAACTTTGAATCTAGTTTCTTTTTAGAACAGTTGTCTTCCATATGTCCTAGCCTACGATAATATGCACACGTACTCGGAGTCTGCGATGATCTCATGGTCGCAGATTTCTGAGAGATAGACTCACGTACTCCAATCTCTCTCATTTTCCTCTCTAAATAAGTATCAGTCACATCCTCCAATGGGTCATTCCCACTCCCGGAAAGTTCTGAGGGGTGAGTATCCCGCAGATTCGTTCGATTCTCGAAATCTTAGGCCAGTAAATCTAGCATCAAAAGGATCCAATTTCTGAAAAAAATGGAGAGTGTGTTCTCTATTTTTTTTTCGGTCCGGAATACCCTCTTGAATGATAATTCCACGAAGCGAACAATTTTCCACCGCGGCAAGAAATTACAACCAACAAATAGTGCCCGATTTTCAGTTTTTTTCCATTATTTTGCACATAGCTCTGCTATTATGAGATTTGGATTGTCCATTCTCATCATTCAATGTAGGGAATCGAATTCTTTAAATATTCAAAAAAAATTCATGTTCCTATGTAGTATCTAACTCGCTAAAATCAGCAACAAAGGCAAAAAACGTTGGAATTTTCTCTTATTTTTCATTTCGAGAAAACTCAACCGATCGATGCGTAGATGTATGGAAAATGTAGTCCTCATAGACTACTATCTTGAAAAAAATCGCCAAGTTAATCCATCCATAAACATCCCACCTGTGGCAATTTGTTTATAAGAAATTGTTGTTTTTGCAACAGCTGCCAAAAGTTTTTGAACGCACCAAAAATGTTCCCCAGAAGCAGAGAGCTTCCTGAAACCCTCTCCTATCATTTGCGATAGTAAAACTGGGCAATTTTATATAACAATTTTGCCCTGGAGCCATTTGTTTATAAAAATCGAAGCCCCTGGTCACTTGCCCGAAAAATCCAGAGTTTTTTTGTTGTTAACAATTCTTTGTGCAAAATTATGGTTTTTTGCAGAAAAGTCGGGAAATATGCAGTTTGGTAAAATATTTCATTGGACCAAAGTTGTAGAACACAGAATTTCCTAAAAAAGTCGTCCCCTCAATTTTCCCGGAAAACTCAAACCTGGGCCGGGAAATGCGCGAAAACGTTCCCGCGCGTTTGACATAGGCCTATATGGGACGGCCGTTACGTTTCGATGACAGCTCTGAGACTCGTATTTAGAATTAAATTTTTGAATAATAAAAAAATAAGAATTGAATTCCATCTCCTTCAAGATGCACTTGGTTGCCTAGCTAGTCATAATGTGTTATAGCATAGCTTATAGGGGGTACTCACATTGAACTCCATACTGAACGTGCAGCTTTAGCCACATAAGAATTTGTTTTTGCAGGAGCTCGATGAGCGCCAATCGTAGTTGAGGTCTAGAACGCTATCCAAATGAGTTATTGTGTCACAGTTCTCACGAAGAAAAGGTGCGCTCAGCAAAATTGAGAACTTATACGGTCCATTCTAATTTTGCTTGATGGTAGTAGTGCCATATTAGCAGTGGGCAGTGGTGTAACGACATTTATTTCTTAAATCTAGGAAGTTAGCGAATACATTTATCGCTTCATATGATCGAAGTATAAATAGACCGATTTTGAAGTCCCGCGTGCACTCCACGCTTGTCTTATCGCGTCTCTTTTGTTTGGCCTTGGCGCCGGCTTCGCGGACCAGCTCGGGCGGGTGCAGTCCTGCACGCCAATCGTATACAAAGCTACAGGTGGAAATGTCGTGTCATGTCAGTTTATTGTGTGACTCTCAACCGAAATTTGTAATATAAAACTAGCCATAGAAAACCAGTGGATAAGCAGCTCTCCAGGGCTTTAGGTAAGTAGCCTTGTGACTTTTTAGAAGTATATCGAATTTCAGCATATATATATATATTCGGAGTACGTTAGAATGCATGATTCGTATGTTCTTTTCGGGTGTTCTTCCTTGTTGATTATTTACGGACTCCTTATTCAGCTATCAAGGCAATTTTGTGCATATAAGATACGTCTCGGAGATTCTCGTATTAGTTGTATCTGATACCGTGGTTTCATCACAACGAGTACGTTGAAAAAATAACACGATTGATCAGAAATTACACTCAGAAACGTTGCTAGAAGTCGATTGATGGACTAATTACGCACGGTCTCTGACATACAGTTTTGTAATTCCATCTTACAGATTGAGAAATTCAAGCGATGTGTCACCTCACAGGAGGTTGAATTGTTGCCACGAGCTCACTAAATCCACAAAAGTCTGCAAGATCAGAAAGATTTGATAGGTAACTTGTGAGTACTTTGATTGACACGTCTTCAAAAACGTAGGGGTAGTTACGAAGTAGAATTTCCCAAAATTCTCATATTTTCAGGCCGTCTTCAAAATTGCTCGTTAGATAAGCTGCAATCTGTCCGATGTGCCATCATATGATTTGCTGGATATGGCGTCAGTCAATCCAAATGAGATTTGTCTTATATGTGAGAAACCTTTAGGAACTGATTCAGAAGACAAAAAAACGAAGGTTTTAAAAATATCGGGGATAAAAACTTTGATCAAGTTGAGTATAGCTAAGGGTAATACGTTGCACCAGAAACTCAAAAAACTCTCTGAAATCAATATTCATGACTCTTGTCGATCACAGTATAACCGTCCACCAAATGCCAACCGTAAGCCTCAACCCGAAAAAGGTCCATGTGAATCAAGATTGTCCAAACCATCGACTCGATCTAACAAAGTAGAAGAATTTATTTTCACCACTTCATGCTTTCTTTGCGGCTCTGATGCTGGACCTACTTTTCTAACGAGAGAGAATAAAAAAGAATTGGAAAACGGAGGAAGGTTTTTCGTGTCACCAACTCAGGTACTACACAATTGATTCTCAAAGTCTGCGATGACAGGGGGGACTATGAAGCGAGTTTGGTGCATGAGCGAATTAAAGGTGTACCGAGCTTAACAGATGTAGATGCAAGATATCATGAAGACTGCTACAGAAAATTCTTACAACATCCCGGAAGGGGCAAGCATGGTCGCCCAGCGGATCCCACTCTAGAAAAAGTGACAGAGTTTATCATTCAGTATGTGATTGAGAATGATGACGACTGTCAATTTTCGATGAAAGAGATAATTACACAAAGTGGTGAAAAAATTACTGATTTTCGATTAATACAGGAGAAATTGAAGACATTCTTTCATGAAAGGATCATATTCACGAATATCAAAGGTGATACTATTATCACGTATCTTGAACGAAGTAAAACTCTATTGTCTAATTCTTGGCGAAAAAAAGCAGAAGATGATGATAAAGAGAAAGAGAAGATAGTTCTCGCAGCTGCAGAGATAATTTTGGACGATATTAAGAAGAAGTTGTACGATACGAATCACTATAGATCTCCAAGTCACTTTTTAGATTAAATTCATTCAGATATACCCACCAGTTTGAAATTACTGTTAGATACCGTCATGAAAGGCAAGAAGAAAAATTCGAAAAAATGGGAAAATCGAGTTTGTACAGTATCTCATATGATTCTTTCAGCAGCAAGACCTCGAAGTTTCATTTCATCCCTGCAATTAGGCTTAATTTCTACGTTATACGCACAATATGGATCACGATAACTTATTGATCACCTATCATTCATAGGTGTTTGTTCTAGCTATTCAGGAACATTGCTATTCCAGGCATCTCTCATCAAACATCCTCAAAGCTACTCTATCACAGATGCTTATTTTAAGTTTGTTTCTGATAATGCCGATCAAAATAAAAGGACGATAGATGGGTATGGTACTCTCCATGTCCTCGGGAATATTCAGATAGTTAACCCTGCTTCAAGTGTGACCTCAGAAGAGCTGATACCAAGATTGAAACAACTACCAAGTGCTGCTGAATTAGGAAAAGCCGGTGTATGGGAGCTGCAAAAATATCACAGCTCAATGAAAGATGGTTCGAAGAATGTTATCATGAAAGTAGTCGGCCATGGTAAAGATAAATCTCCTCTGGACCTATTCAATTCACGAGATCTCGCGTGGTTATATGATAAGAGCCATAAACCTCTGGAAACGAAAGGTTGGAACGCTTTCATGGCAATGGTTTGTGAGTTACAAGAGTATCAAACATCTCGAGTTCTTCCTCTTCCAATTGTTAACAATCCTCCTAGTGATTATGACACTATATATACAGCTTTATTGTATGCAGATCGTGAAGCTAGGAGACGTAATCGAATGCACGTTTTTTGTACGTTCGATAACCCTCTCTACATGATATCAGAATATATTATCGAGAACCAAGATCCGAAAAAACCTCGATTGCGCTGCATAAGTTCGATTGGTATCTTCCACTTGCTTATGTCTGTCTCAAAATCTATATCATCTACCATGGATGGGAGTGGTCTCAAGGAACGCTTGGTCTAATTTTTGCAGAGAACTCATTAGAAGCGATTCTCTCCGGCAAAGCTTATGATCGAGCTATGCGAGGACATAAACTCGTTCTCAATGGTATTAGCACGCTCATATTTAGGGGAATTGAATTTTCATCTGAGGAGCTCTCTACAATCAATGTACTTCTTACTGGTATGGACAAACCAGATTTCGATGTCATAAAGGTTCTGAATTGTGATGTGATGGAATTGATGACACAAAAATTCTTGAGTGCCTGCAAGTCCTTGGAAAAGAGAAGCCCTACAGCAAAATTATGGATACAGTACTTCTCTCTTGGCATTTTGATGTTCAAAATAGTTGAAGCTGTTAAAAAAGGCGATTGGGGCCTGTTTTTGAATGCAGTTGAGCATACTCTCCCTCTTTTCCACGCGACTGCTCATTTGAACTATGCAAAAGCGACACACTTATATCTTCAGAAAATGCTTACATTAGAAGAAATTATGGATCCAATTGAGTATGACACTTATACTAAAAAACAATGTTGGGTAATTCGCAGAAAAGATGTGTTCTTCTCTGGCAATCCGGATGATCTCATCATCGAGCAAGTTTTTATGAGGACTATGAAAACCATGGGTGGCTTGACCCATGGTCGTGGAACTACTGACAGCGTCTTCGCACGATGGATCATGTCTATGATAGTACTACATGACATTACATGCGCGGTGGACGATTCCTGTAGTGAAGGATATGCTGCCAGTGAGCAGTTTTCAGATGATCGGAAAGCTTTGACAAAAAGAGATGCAGCAGATTTGGAGAAGATCGTGGAATATCTCTCTAGTCACAATCCATTTGATGTGAACGATACAGAATCTATAGTCTCAATCAGTACAGCTCTCCGTGGAGACGAGAGAGTTAATTGCCACCGAGTGTATGAAATTGGAAACTCATTGCTTTCAGGAACTTTTGGTAAAAAATATGAAGATATTAAACTTCAACGTAAAAACAGAGTCGTTTCTTTAGCTGCAGCTCAATCATCAGTTACAACGGATGATGGAGATGTTGTCAGAATTGATCCCACGCTACTCTTCCAAAGGCTCAGTATGATTATTGAGAATAAAGAAGACATGAGAGAGCATTTGAAGCTAGAGCTTGCACCGTACCCGAAAGCTTTATTTGATCAAGATGGCATGTGCAAGACCCAAAAACATAAATTCATTGAAAATTTTACTCCTCTCTCTGAAAAACCTGACTGCTCAGAAATGAAATATGTGATTGATGGTGGGTTCTTGTTACACAGGGTCATGTGGTCTCAAGATGAATTGATTGATGATGTCCTCAAGAAATATGTGAAATACGTTACAGATCATTTTTCGCAAGGCTGCACTATAATTTTTGATGGTTATCCGGATGTCCCACAAGCCCGTCATATTAAAAGTCTCGAGCGTGCTCGTCGATTAAATCAAAATCAGGCTCGAGAGTGCAAATTGAGATGAGGAATCAAAATTTCTCTTCCTAAGGAGAGATTTTTCTCTAATGAGAAAAACAAGAACGGATTGATAGTCTTATTGATGCAAGAGCTGACAGGTGCAGGGCATACGTGCAAACAAGCTGATGAGGATGCCGATGTTCTCATTGTCGAATATGCTATTAACTATGCAAGAGAAATTGGTACACCAACAATGATTGTAGGTGAAGACATAGACTTGTTGGTTATCTTGACTCAGCTATCGAACGAGAAAGAAGAATTATATTTCTTCAAACCTGGCAAGGGTAAAATTCCTCATTACTATTTCTCTTGCAAAAGTTTCCAGCCCAATGACTTAAGTCATCTGGTTGCATTCTTTCATGCGTTTTGCGGATGTGACACAGTTTCAGCCATTTTCGGAAAGGGTAAAAATACCATAGTCAAACTTTTTCGAAATAAAATAGATTTGATCCCCCTCGCCGAATCATTCAATAAGAGCGATACTCCAGTACATGAGCTGATTGAAAATGGTATCAAGATAATGGCGAGACTGTATGATATAGATGGAAATTCGGATGATCTTGATGAGATGAGGTATCAATTATTCAGAATCAAAATGACGAAGTTGTCTTTCAAGTTAGAGAGCTTGCCACCTACCAAAAAAGCTGCAGCCCAGCATATTTTACGAGCTTACCTCCAAGTTCAGATATGGCTAGGCAATACGACAATTACAGCGACTAAGTTCGAATGGTATGAATCAATTACATCCACTCAAGCACGATGCTTGAAGTGAACCACCAAAATTGATGGAACAAATAAGGGGTGGTTGCAAGAAAAGTTGCACAACGAAGCGATGCACATGCTTCAAGCTTGGCGTTCCATGCACAGATCTCTGTAAGAGTTGTCATGGTATCACCTGCAACAACATTCGCGATTTTGCAGTCGAGGTACCATCAGATAACCCCAATGTTGACGCCGAAGCAGATACCATTTCGAATACTTTACAGTCGGGCGAAGAGTTTTGTCCAACCGGAATCACGCAGGTACAACCAAGTACCTCGTTTGAATTTTATTGGCCAGATGACGAATCTACACTAAATGATGATTAGTATATAATAGTTCATTGCGGGATGTTGGCTTTGTAGATTGTAAGTAGATGAAAGAGCAATAAATTGATTCACACAACTTACACCAGACCATTTTTGAGTCTGAATTGATCATCTCAATACCAAGATTCGAATTGAGACGGATTCGCAGATTCCCCTAATGATTCCTGCAGGACTTATACTTTAATAATTGATCGGAGCATTTGTGAACGATTCCATTGTAGATCGTTATACAGGCTATGTGCGCGGCTATTAGACATGTTGATGAGGCAAAATCTGTTTGTTCAGTGTGGAGTTCAATGTTGGTACCCAATATAAGCTATGCTATAACACATGTCAACTTATGACTAGCTAGGCAAACAAGTGCATCTTGAAGGAGATGGAATTCAATTCTTATTTTACTATCATTCAAGAATTTAATTCTAAATACGAGTCAAAGCTGTCATCGAAACGTAACGGCCGTCCCATATAGGCCTATGTCAAACGCGCGGGAACGTTTGCGCGCATTTCCCGGCCCAGGTTTGAGTTTTCCGGGAAAATTGTAGGGACGACTTTTTTAGGAAATTCTGTGTTCTACAGCTTTGATCCAATGGAATATTTTACCAAACTGCATATTTCCCGACTTTCCTGCAAAAAACCATAATTTCGCACAAAGAATTGTTAACAACAAAAAAACTCTGGATTTTTCGGGCAAGTGACCTGGGGCAATCGGATCAGTTCCTGAAAATACATGAGAAAACCCTTCGGGAACTTTCGTTAGAGTGACCTATTCAGGCCCTCCCTCCTCCCGAGCGCCCGAACAATATAGACTAGGAACCGATAATCCAATCTTCCCGAAATATGGCCCAATGTGTTTTTCTCGACGAGCTACCCTATTTTAAAAAAAGAATGGCGAGAATTGGTTCAGTAGAACTCGAAATATAGTAAAAAAATCCGCGCGCACGAGTTTGAAGGCCGCGTCTCGATTTGTGCGAAGCCGCGGCCCATCGTCGCGGGAGTACCCCCACCACGCCCCCTTTCAGCACTTTTCACCCGATCAAAATTGGACACCAACTTTTACTTGCCACCAAGAAGAAATAAGTCGAGGTATGTGTACCAAATATTTTTCATAGTAAATTTCAGACATTTCTCTACCATTTTCCGAAATTAGAGCTCTTAATTTTCAATTGTTTATTCAAAATCGATTTTAAAAAAAAAATCGGTAACTCCGGCTCAAAGGATCGTAGAGCAACGTTTTTTTTTTTAAATTTAGAGAAAAATAAATGCTATACGATGCAAGAAAAAATATATCAATATTTGACGTATTCGCGGCCTGACATGCAAAAAAAGAATGCAATGTTTCGATTTTTATAAACAAATGGCTCCAGGGCAAAATTGTTATATAAAATTGCCCAGTTTTATCATCGCAAATGATAGGAGAGGGTTTCAGGAAGCTCTCTGCTTCTGGGGAACATTTTTGGTGCGGTCAAAAACTTTTGGCAGCTGTTGCAAAAACAACAATTTCTTATAAACAAATTGCCACAGGTGGGATGTTTATGGATGGATTAACTTGGCGATTTTTTTCAAGATAGTAGTCTATGAGGACTACATTTTCCATACATCTACGCATCTGTGGTACATCGAAAACAAGCATAGCAAAATGCAGCGTGAGTGAGTCTAGTAAGTGGCGCCGCCGTGCGGCATACAGTATGTGTGTGTGCGTGCGTGAGCTCTCGCGACGCTCGCGAGCTATACTCCAGTTCGGAGACAGATCTCGTTGTACATAGATCACTGTATAAAACAAGCCTACAATATATTTTCGTTATTTCGTTGTACTTGCTGTTTACTAATTATCCAGTACCCGATCGTACCCAATAAACAAGTTTACTTTCGGTGTTGATTAAAGTACTACATTTTGGCGACGAGGAAAAACAGTGAATCGTGCAAAATTGTGAAGGTTCAAGTAAAGGCCGTACAGTACACGTGTTGAAGCGGCTCATCACTCTACGGATGAATTATCGCAATACAAGTCAATACAAACATAAAAGTGTGCATAAGAACGCGGGAACTGCAATCAGAAAGTTATTTAAGTGAAACTTCGTGAATATTTGCCGATGTGTTCGGATGTTTGAAACACGTGCATAACCTCAAACGGAGCTAGCTCAATGTGCAGTGTTGATGCACGCGCGTCCGGGCGTGCTGCCACGCTACTTCATAACCTGCAAATTCGGAGCACATGGACGGTAGTAATACTAAACAAGAAACTCACACGTGGATTTATGAGGCAAGGAAACCGGAATTGCTTAATTTTTTGAAAAAGTACGGAAACGAAGCAACGTTCGAACTTCTCAGTGTAGAGGAATTACGTGCTCTCATAAAGAGAATATACAAAAATAAAGGATCGGAGGTATTGCAAGCTTTTCAGAGCAGTGTATCGGAATCGTCGAGCACAGCGTCGGAGCAAATTGCACAACCCAGTACGTTACAAGAAGCAAATTCGAAACAGAACATTCTACAGCAACAAACTGAACATTTCGAAACTACGGAAGACGAAAAATACTCATCATTTAATAATTCTGATTCTGACGTAAGTGATTTGAATTCTATTGATAGTGAAGAAATGGAGTCTGAAAATTGGACATTTAATCCAAAAAAAGATGATTGGGATGCATACATTGAAAGATTAGAACTTTATTTTGAGATCAAAAATATAACGGACGATAAAAAACAAGTTGCCCATTTGTTAACAAAAATTGGTATGGACATGTATAAGAAAATCCATGACTTATGCCTGGGTGAAAGGCCAAAAACAAAAACTTTTGCTCAACTAATACAGATTGTTAGTGATCATGTTTGCCCGAAAAAGAATGAAGCTATGGAGCGGTGCAAATTCCAGCAAGCAAAACAAGCACCTACGGAGTCTATTGCAAATTACGTCGCTAGATTGAAGGAGTTAGCAGCACATTGCAATTTCAAGGATGTAAATGACGCTATGAGGGATCAACTGGTATGCGGCATTGCTGACCATGGTACAAGGGTTGCCTTGTTCAGTGAAGAAAAGTTAACGTACGAGAAAGCTCTTCAAATTGCAACTACAAGAGAGTCCGCTCTGCGGAATGCAGCGCGCACAGACAACCCGTATCAATCAACAGCAGATTCTTCGATTAATCACTTAGGTACGAGCAGGCGACGTGATAGTGGGAAAAGTTTTGAAAGAAAAAGTGATAAAGGTAGTACCAATACAGACGCTAAGACAAATAATTTCAGTTCTGATAGAAAATACATATGTTTTTGTTGCGGAATGGTTAACAATCATTATCTTGAAAAATGTAGGATGAAAGATATTTCTTGCAATTCTTGTCAAGGTAAAGGCCACATGGAAAAAATGTGTTTCAAAAAACATGGCAAGGATTCTGTTATAAGTAAATGTTTATCTAATTTTGATTCTAGGAAAATTGATAGAGGTAAAGTAAATTTTTTGAAAGATGATGAAACCGAAGAATCTACAACTAGTGAGGATTATGGTCTTGATTTCTGTCCAATATTTTCAAAACCCTTGCTAAAAAATGAACAGTCTTTTTTTAAAATTATTGCTGATCCAATGTACGTAACTGTAAATATTTTGTCCAAAGAAGTTGAAATGGAAATTGACTCAGGAGCTTATGTAGCTGCCATGTCAGAGTTTAATCAGAAAAAGTATTTCCCAAATGTAAAATTAGATCCGTGTGACTTGAACCTCACTAGCTACAACAAAGTGCAATTACACCCTATTGGTGTTATGAGGAATATTCAAGTCAAATTTAATGGTATGGAAAGAAAATTAGATTTATACATAATGGAGGGTGAAGGCCCGACTCTAATGGGCAGACAATGGCTAGCAGAATTCAAATTATGGCCTTTACAGTTGAAAAATGAGACCAATTTAGTAGATTCAGATTTCGAAAATTTATTTCTAGTCGAAAACGATTTAAAAGGGGTTTTCAGAAGTCAGTTCCCTGAACTTTTCTCTAAAACTCAAGGTTGCTACACAGGCCGAAAAATTAAACTGATTTTCAAAGAAACCGCCAAGCCAGTGCAGATGAAAGTTTACCATGTTCCTTTTGCTTTGGCTAAGAAAATTTCAGATGAGATTAAAAGGTTAGTTAGTCTTGGTAATCTTGAATCAGTAAAATGTAGTGAATGGGCTACTGCAGTCATTCCTGTGATGAAAAAGAATGGACAAGTTAGGTTATGTGGAAACTTCAAAATTACTGTGAATCCTCAACTTGTAATCAAACGTCATCCAATTCCAATCAAAGAGAAAATTTTCAAAACTCTACAAGTTGGCAAAGAGTGGTCTCAAATAGACTTAACCCATGCATATATGCAATTTCCTGTTGATGAATCATCACGCGATCCGTTAACTATAATAACCGAAGACGGTTTATTTAGGTACACTAGGATGCCAGAAGGCGTAGCTTCTTGTCCAGGTGAATGTCAAGAAATTTTAGATGAAGTCTTGCGTGGCATTTCTCATACTGAAAAATACATTGATAATATTTATTGCACAGGTAGAACAAGAAGAGAACATATGGAAATTCTCACCGAAATATTTGCTAGACTTGAAAAGGCAGGATTACGTGTAGATATAGATAGATGTGACTTTTTCAAAAAAGAAATTGAAATTCTAGGTTTTGTGATCGATGAGTCAGGATTGAAACCTGCTCCGTCAAAAGTAAGAGCAGTACAAAATGCACCAATTCCAAAGAATGTAAAAGAATTGAAAGCTTTCTTAGGTTTACTGAATTTTTATGAAAGATTCTTACCAGATCGCGCAGAAAATGTGAAACCATTGTATAATCTTTGTAATGAAAAGGAGTGGAGATGGACGAATGAATGTATGCAGGCATTTAACTGGTTGAAAGAGCAAATTACCTCTGATCGTGTGCTCACTCTGTACAATCCAGAGTTACCTCTTGTATTGGCGTGTGATGCAAGTTTTCATGGTTTATCCGCGGTGCTATCGCACCGTTTTCCTGATAATAGTGAGAGGCCGATCGCATTCGCCTCAAAATTGATTCCGAAAAATGAGCTTCATAGAGCAATCCTGGATAAGGAAGCTGGAGCAATTGTATTTGGTTTTCGTAAGTTTTACCAATATTTATGTGGTGCAGAAATAATTTTGAAGACTGATCATGAACCTCTGAAGTATATTTTTGGTCAAAATAAGAATTTGTCAATTATGATTCAAAGTAGACTGATTAGATGGTCGTATTTTTTATCAGGATTCAATTACAGTATAGAAGTTGTTCGATCTCAAGCGAACGGTAACTGTGATGCTCTCTCTCGTTTACCTATAGCTGACAGTACACCTGTATTTGAAACTGAATTTTCATGTATCAACTACATTCGAGAAGGTACAAATCTTATAGATTTCAAACGTATCGCTATTGAAACTTCTAAAGATCCTGATCTGAGAAATATCATTGAGTATTTGCAACTAGGATGGCCAAAAGAAATCAAAAGCCTAAGTAGAATTGAGAAGAATTTGTTTAATAAGAAGCTTGAATTAACTGTAGAAAAAGGATGTTTACTCTGGGGATTCCGAGTTATAATTCCTAAAGCCTTGCAAGACGAAATTTTGCTTGAATTACATGCATCTCACATGGGTGAAATAAAAATGAAGCAGCTATCAAGAAATTACTTTTGGTGGCCTAATATTAATGATGACATTTCAAATCTTATTGGAACATGTAAAATTTGCCTAGAATCACGAGAAAACACCCCAAAAGTTGAATTAACACCCTGGCAATGGCCTTCCAAACCATGGAGTAGAGTTCATACCGATTTTCTAGGTCCTTTTGAAGGATGTATGTTTTTATTAGTCATTGACGCACATTCAAAATGGCCAGAAATTTTCAATATGAAAAGTAATACCACTTCTCAAAATTTGATTAAAGTTTTCAAAGTTTTGTTTAGCAGATTCGGTTTGCCAGATCACTTAGTTAGTGATAACGGAAAACAGTATCGCAGCGATGAATTTCAGCAATTTTTGAGGAAAAATGGAGTTAAACACTCTTTTACGCCCCCATATTGTCCAGCTACCAATGGACAAGCTGAGAATTTTGTGAAAACGTTCAAAAGTAAAGTCAGTAAAATAATGAAAGATGGTTTTTCATTAGATGATTCAGTCAATTTATTTTTATTTGACTATAGAAGTACAGCGCATTGCACAACAGGAAGATCACCTGCTTGGTTAATGTACAAAAGAGAAATCAAGACTCGATTTGATTTGCTGAGACCCAATGTTATTTGTGAAGTAGAAAGTAAGCAATATGATCAAAAAATGAATGTTGATGGTAAAAGAAGATGTGATTTCGGTATAGGAGAAACGGTATTTGTGAAAGATAATAGAATGGGATCAAAAATCAGATCAGAAGCAGTCATTGTCTCAAAGAATTCTCCATCAACTTATGATGTAGAGTTGACAGATGGTTTCATCTCGAAAAAGCATTCAAATCAGATAATTCCTACAAAACTTGATGAAAATTCTCGAAAGGGGGGAAAGATGAGTAGAGAGCCTGATCAAGGCTTTGGAAATGAGCCTGTACTGAGAAGATCACTTAGAATTAAGGAAAAATGAGATTATTAATGAGAATTATTATTTTTTACACTCGATCTATTTGAATTATGTATTTTGATTTTTAATGACTCCTCACTTTCAGTTTCCTTTGCCAAGTGGAACAAAATTCAACATACTGACAAATTTATATTTTTTGGTTTAAACAAGGGGGAGTTGTGGTACATCGAAAACAAGCATAGCAAAATGCAGCGTGAGTGAGTCTAGTAAGTGGCGCCGCCGTGCGGCATACAGTATGTGTGTGTGCGTGCGTGAGCTCTCGCGACGCTCGCGAGCTATACTCCAGTTCGGAGACAGATCTCGTTGTACATAGATCACTGTATAAAACAAGCCTACAATATATTTTCGTTATTTCGTTGTACTTGCTGTTTACTAATTATCCAGTACCCGATCGTACCCAATAAACAAGTTTACTTTCGGTGTTGATTAAAGTACTACAGCATCGATCGATTGAGTTTTCTCGAAATGAAAAATAAGAGAAAATTCCAACGTTTTTTGCCTTTGTTGCTAATTTTAGCGAGTTAGATACTACATAGGAACATGAATTTTTTTTAATATTTAAAGAATTTGATTCCCTACATTAAGTTATGAGGATAAACAATCCAAATCCCATAATAGCAGAGCTATGTGCGAAATAATGGAAAAAAACTGAAAATCGGGCACTATTTGTTGGTTGTAATTTTTTGCCGCGGTGGAAAATTGTTCGGTTCGTGGAATTATAATTCGATAGGGTATTCCGGACCGAAAAAAAATAGAGAACACACTTTCCATTTTTTTCAGAACTTCCGACTAGATTTACTGGCCTATCTATCGCATCAAGAATTGCATTCCGTAAATTCGAAGGATTTGTTGATCGGACTCGATTTCCGAGCGAGTCTGGTAGTCCAGAGATAAAACGTTGGAGGGCTCCAGCATTTGCATTTGTTCATATATTTCGCGTTTTCAATACCCGAGGTTTGTATTTGTATGATATGCGATGAGCAAACGATTATATATAGATTGTATTCGCAATCCATATTCCGCCACACTCTCTCTCAGATTCCGTTGTTCCACTCTCAATTCTGTCCTGATCTTATCTGCATCTCCAAGTATAGTGTATTTAGATTCGCGTCGGGATTGATTGTATACAATCATTTCGTCTGAACTGTCACAACTATCCCTAGGATAACCCTGTCTGTAAATGCTCACATCGTATGTAGTATTTTGATGAATCTTTGACCTATCGCAAACTGTCTCGTTGATATCTGCATGTCTAGATTTTTCCAAGTCGTCGTACGGGTCTTGTCCGCGTGAGCGTCGTTCGGTTCGATTTTCGAACGACGATATCCTTATATTACGTTCACGTGGCTTTTCGTACTCACCGGATTGCTCGATTTGGTTTGATTTCCTCAAATAATGCATCTCAGTGTCAAGGCTCCCGTTGAGCGGTCGGCCGGCGGTCTGATTAGATTTTAAATAATGCATCTCCGCATCTTGACTGTTAGGAAATTGTTGGCGGGCAATCTTTCGCGCTTCCGCATCGGCGCTCTCGGTGAGCTGATTACGGAACATAGGCCTACTCATCCTATGCAATTCAGTACCGACCCTATGCGTCCGATTTCTGAAGCGCGACCCAATGTCCTCATGCTTGGAGCAAGGATCCTGGCCATCATACCTCTGCGACTCAGCATCTTGGCCCCCGAATGGCCGTTGGCTGGAACTATAATCAAACCGCCTTTGCAATCTATCATCACTAACGAGAGGCCACGGGTATTCTCCCGGCATTGTGTATTCAGTTAATCCCGTAGATTTTCCGGTATTATTATCATTAGAGTTTCGCGTATCTGTGTCTCGTTTGTTGAGTATTTCTCTATTTTGTATTCGTCCGTAGGATCGCGAGGATTCCGCGAATATCCGTTCTGCTCGGAATTGATCATAATCATCGTTGTCAGGTGTACCCCCTATTTTTACACGCGCCCCGTTTGAATTCTGTGTTTGTTCCAGAAATTCTCTTAAATCCATCAATCCCGTTATTTCCCCGTCATCGAAGTATTCAGACTCTGTCGTCAGCATTCGACTCAGATCGCGAAGAGCAATTTCCATATGTAATCCCTCCGGCTGTTGCAATCCCATATTTGCAGGCATGAGAGCAAAAGTGACCTTTTCGGCCTCGGGGTCTCCTTCAATTGATCGCTGCGCGGAATATTTTTTCATTCGAGCAACCCCGATCACGTCGGTAATGCTCATAGTATTGGAGACCTCGGCGCCTCTTACAGAATCACTCCTTGAATTATTTTCAATTGAAGTATCGGATACATTCACCATCGTGTCATGGTATTTGTTATCCCTTTGACTACTTGTCATTTTATTATCTGGGTTCAAGAATTTATATGAATTTAGAGCTGCTATTTCCCTATGGGGCATCAATCGAAGGGTACAAATTTGGGCGAAAGTAAAATGTTTGCGAGTTTGAAGAGTATCCCTATTGGGCACCTGCTGTCTGCGGGTGAGCTCGGCTTGAGCTATCGTATATGAGTAGTTCCGCGCGAAACAGACCTACGAAAAAGGCTCATGTCTTAAATTTTTTTCTTGACTTTTTCATTCGATTCTATGGTACAAAATATGAACTTTTCACTACCTATGGGCCCCAAAAAAATTTTCCAGGTACCCACAACGTCCATTACTTTATCCTTTCGAATTATTCTCAACAAAAAAGTTAGGGTATTTTTTTCAATAAAATGAATTTTTCTCGAATTCGTTCAAAGATACAGAGATGCGGTTTACGGCATTCGAAAGGTCTTCAAAAAACCTATCGAAATCGGTCTTGTCAAGTTCATTTTGATGTTTTGGGTGATTTTATCGGGCAAAAGAGTGAAAAACATAGAAGATTGAATTTCTCGAAAACCCAATTTTTTAAAATTCTGAAAATTTAATATTTCATGTAAAATTCTGTGTTCTTCCAGGAAAAAATAGTCCCGAATTCCTTTTTCGCGTTCTAACGCCTACTTTTGCCAATTATCACAAATCCATTTTCGAGGCTTTTGGGAATCGTCTGTTTTCTGCGCATGCGCAGAAATTTGGATCCTTGAAACCAATCTCATTGGGAAGCCAAGAAAATTTCCTTCAAAATGACCACTTGACAAATTCAATTTCATGCATTTGAGTCAGAGTTACAATGTTCAAAAGACCACTGAATCTTGATAGTTCCTCAGAGGTGGGTCGGAGGTACTGAAGACAGCAGTAAGGAGAACCCACGCCTGCCCCCGTTCGATGGCGTCTATCGACGTGTCACACTCGAGCGGGAGGATCATCTTTTATACGTTCACGGAAAAAAATAGTTTGTTGTACCAACAAATACAATCTGGCAAAACAAACACCTGTTTGTAAAATTTGTATTTGTTGGATTCACAAACTAAGTTTGTTAAGTTTGTAACCAAAACAAACGAAGTTTGTAAAGTACGTAATCAAAACAAACCTTTGTTTGTAAAGACTGGATTTTACGAACTCACGTATTTTCGCATGACTATCGAGCGAAACTATACTGCCATCGCTTGGAAAAATGCTGTCACGGGGAGAAAATATCCTGAAATTTTGGAAGGCAAACAAACCTGCGGATACCTACATACTTGGATTGGGAATTCCGTTTCTGAAGGCGGATTCTACACTTGACCAGGTCAGATAAACTCACAAATACCTCGAAGCTTGGAGCAAAATTCTATCGGTAGAAAAAATGAGTCCCAAAATCTAGAGAGGCAAATAATTCCGCAAATACCCGGCTGCTTGGACTTTTATCGTGAGAGTAATGATTTCCAAACCCTAGGAAGGCGAGTAAACCCCGCGGACATTCCAGCGTTCGGACGAGAAATATTGTTGGGGGGAGAATGATTCCAGAAACCTAGGACGGTAAATAAACCAGCAGATACCCGGATACCCGAACCAGGAATTCTGTCGTGAGAAAAATAGTTCCTGATATATACATCAAGACGAATAAGATGGCAGATGCGGGGATACTCGAACCGAGAGTTCTATCGTAGGAAATATAGTCGCCAAGGCCCAGGGACCTTATGCCGAGCTCGGTGATAGCTGTCGCGGTGGTGCGGTTCACGTCACTCGCCATGCATAAGGAACATGGAATGAGGTGGTCCACAATGTATAAGGAACATGGACGTAGAAGAATCTTAGCGAGTCACACCGCGGCGCGGAATAAGGTCCCAGGAAGGCGAGTAAACCCGCGGACAACCCGATGTTCGGTCCAAAAATACTGTCTGTCAGGGAATGAGTCTCAAAAACTGGGAGGGCAGGTAAACTTGCGACCTCGCTCGCGACCCGCGGATACCAGAATGCTCGGACCGAGAGTAATTGTCGCGAGCAAAATAATTCCCAAAACCTAGGAGGGCAAGTAAATCGTTATAGTTGGAATTCAGGAACAAATAAGATCTAGATTTGAACATGAAATTTATTTGTAACTCAACGCAGAACAGGAACATTTCATATGATAGAACGCAGAATCTTAAACTAATTCACAGAGCATGCTTAGGTGCAACGTGTAAAAAGTAATTTGACATTTTGTGGATGATCAAAACGCAGAATCTTCAACTAATTCACAGAGCATGCTTAGGAGCAACGTATAAGCAGTCATTTGACATTTTGTGGATGATCGTTGGAAACGGGGAAAATAAATTATCAATCTTGTCTATCAACTCGTGATTGCTGGACCAATCAACTTGGTACGCATGTAAATCTACATCAAAATATTCAGTGCGCAGCATCGTACACAATAAGCTTACATGCTTATCTTTGTCAATAAAAATACTGTCAATGCAACCAAAGATTGGCATATCATCTTTATCTAATTTGACAACAACGCAGGTGCCAGGACTATACTGTAAACCTTTGAATTTTACCCAACTGCACTGGTGACTATCTTCCGTGAGGGAAGGAAAATTGCCTACCAAATAAGTGGGTATCGGACTTAGACGGCCAGTTTCCAATTTTGACGATAAACCATCGCCATATTTCATGTGGTAATGAAAATTGAATTGATTCTTCAAACTGAGAGTATAACCTATTTCTTTGCGAGATGACGTGCTGTCAGCCGCAGTTTTGAAAAATTTGTGATTTGTCTCATATCTTATAGTATTAATAGGGCTCATTGGCCCACCCTTCCTAATCGACGATCCGTAATGCACCGCATTGTGCTGTTTTGGACGCAGAGATCGTTTGAAGAGTCTAACAAACATTTCATGGTGAGTTTCTACCAGCGAGTCTATGAGATAAGTACACTCAATTCGGATATCTCGGGCCTGAATTGAATCTAGTATTTCTCTAAGGACTAGATGAAATTGCCAAACTTCATCTCCGAGATCGATTTGGTCACCGATTAAGAACGGTCATATCAAATATAGAGTCGTTGTCTCACTTGCAGTCAAAGAAAATTTCTTATTTTTCACATCATCTTTAAGGAATGGGGGTGGTTTGTTAGAAAATCCATTTCCAGTGTAGTTGAATGTTTTGAGACGGTCGTTGAAAATATCGAAATCCAGAGTTTTAATATCGATGATGAAGTAATAAAGAAATTCAACAAGAGCAAACTTCAAATCACCTTCACTGATATCGTGGAGAATATCAAAATAAGGATTTTCGTAGATATGATAGTTGTCTATATCGTTCAAAATGCAGTACTCTTTTAATCCAGAATGGCTATAACCCTCTTCTAAATCTTTTTGGTAATTTTCCGGTAATCTAAGAGAATCTTCCCTCTCTTTGGCATCTGACTGAGTCAACATATTGATCACCTTGCATATCCTACAGAAAAAGAATGCCCTAAATGATTCAACCATCCCGAAAATTGAGTTTAGTCCAAGATTGTCTCCTATGACGACTGCAAGTACGAAGTATACGGTGATTTCCTCACCATCTATATCAAATTTTATTCCCTCCCTTGCTAATTCATTGAATTCGTCGACTAGATGAGAAAGAATTCGAGACCAACCAAACTCTTTTCTATCCGAGGCATGGAAGAGCATTACCAGAAAAATATTCTCTGATAGTGACCTAAATTCAGGAGGCAAAGTCAGAATAGAGCAGTACACTCCGCACAACTTTTGGATTCCTTTGTGACTCCCAAGTGGATCATTTACGTCAAACTCATCTATGTACATCAACAAAGGGATAACTACCTTATTCAAATAATACTTTTTCATTTTTTCTCTCCAACTTTCACCCTGAATCAAATCAGAAAGCACTGATGTGTTGTTAGAGAGGGCATGCATATAATTGAAAACTGTCTTTAAAACGCCAGGTTTTTCAAAAAAACTTTTAAAAGTAGATTTCAAAGGAATAAAGTACGACTTCCGCGGGGTCAACTCTTTGACAATTTGATTATTCTTGCACTTTTCTTCCATGGCACTCCCGACAATAACAGGCACGGGACGAGTCAGTCCATCTTGACTGAATCTTTTACAGCGTTTGTAGTGACTATTATGCTTCTGTATTACACCAGTTATCATGGAAGAATATTTTTGAGTAGCATACTCTACTCGTCGATCTATCACAGTATCCTTATTTAGAAATTGAATCAAGGACTTGAAATTCCCTACCACAATATTCAGTAGATCTTTTGTTCGATCCACCATTCTTTGAACTTCTATTTGAGCCAGATTGGGGTCCGCATATATCTCTAGAGTTTGTTTTGTAATGATATCATCGAGCGGTCGTTCAAATTGTTCAAGTAGCGTATCGAGACACTTTACATCTAATGGGAGAGTTGGTTGAGAAAAGAAGAGTTGGTTGGAATCCTCAACCTGAGGCTCGACCCCAATTTCCCTAAGACCACTCAAATAATTCTGAGGCACAGCCGAGGTGATAGAAGCTGTCTGTTTAGTAGAATTTATGGCATAGTCCTGGAGATTGCGAATGAGTTGCATTTCTAGATTCCTTTCTAGAGACTTTTTTGTGTAGGTTAATTTTGGCTTCATGATTCTCGATGAAACGCCTATCGAATGATTTCCAACTCGAAAAACTCCTGTAACAATTTGACTCTTGACAGCGAAATATTTTCAAGTTTTTGAAATCATGATTTTCTTTCATGTGTATGAGAAGAAAGTTGAAACTAGTAAATGAGCTCAAACACTCGGTACAACGAGGCATTGTGATGGAGCTTGAAGTCCACAATCAAACTATCTAAAAGGGAATAAAACTAGTGACAAACATTGGGTGCTGTAGTCTCATGATACTCTAGGTATTCTAGCTATGAGTCTGAAGTTAGCAGACAGATGGCAGACAGATAGCAGACAGATGGCCTACGCGTATTTGAGGCAACCAATCGATGAAATAAAGCATGTCCATCCTTTTGTATGACAAGGAATACTCTTCTGATTAACCAATACATCCAACAGATATGTTGAATATTCATCAAACAAGATATTTGTCAATTAAATTGATTATTCCCTCTAATCAGATAGTTCGTAGCCTTCGAAGTGGTTTGACGTATTTAACTTTTCATTTATCGAAAAACGACCCATATTAAGGTGTTATCCAGATAATATTGTATGTCAATACAATAAGTAGGTATCAAATGTATTTATGTGTGTATATGTATACACGTATGTATAGGTAGATATATGTATATAGACATACACACACGATCACGAACGCGTGCCTGGTTTTTGAAAAATGAACTTTACCTTTCCCTTTCAACTCTTCTTCATTTCTTTGTATCAGAACAAACTTGAAAGAACAGGCCCGTAGTGTCCATGCTTTGCGGCGGACCATCTTCCTTTCAATTTTTCCGTTCTCAAATGTTTGGTGATCCCAGAGAAACGTTTATAATCATTCAAAAAGTTCACTCCATTATTCGTTGAATGTTAACGTACCTTGAGATCAACATTTAGTACGTGGAAGAGTTGCAGTCCATCTGTCTGCCATCTGTCTGCTAACTTCTGATTCCGACCCCGAGTTTGAAGTTAGCAGACAGATGGCAGACAGATAGCAGATAAATGAGGAGCGCTTTTGAAGCTCCAAAAAATTGAACAAAGCATTTTTATTGCTTCAAAAGATCATCATTTTTGGGATTTTAATTATCTCCCTGTTAGAGGAAGCGGGACATATTACGACAGTGGTAAACTAGGACAAGCGAAATATTTCCATCTAGTATGGTTCTATGGCTTCCGCCGTGTCAATTTATTTTGGACGTTATCACTGGCAATGGTATTCGTCGCTGTCAGACTGGTTCAAACGATACTTCGAGCCCACACCAGCATAGGGGCGCTTTTCGAGGGCCAACACGTTTCATTCTGCAATAATTCATTCACTTATCTCAGACCAATTGCATGTAAGATCAGACAGTCGAAAATTGATCAAGTCTCAAATCTCCTTCATGATGAGATATATGTTTCTAAGGACAAATTAACGAGACACGTATTTTAGCGTTTTGCCCTATTATGCTCTGACTCGAAGTTATCGAATTTTTTTCATTCAATGAGCATTCCGTAAAATCAGCAACTTTTGATCGATATAGATGCAATTCTCCGCGTGTAATGGCCTTCGTGGAGATAAGACTTGTTCAGGGGGGTCAAATGAGCATATTGCACTTGAAATTCTTGGTACAGAAACACAATTAGTGAGCAGGATCCACGAAAATTGATTCTCACCGAAATCGAGGAAAGTTGAATAGCTCAAAATAATCACCCTCGATTTTGATGGGAAATTTTCTGTAAATTCGTTGAAACACGAGGAACAAAATGTACTTGGTCCGGTTCGCGCGACGTGGCGCGGGTGGGGGCCAAAGACCATTTTCTGGATTTAATCGTTAAAACTTCCATTTCATGATCGTTCGGACAGATTAAGTTCGTAATGAGTCTGTGGAGTGCTCTGTTGATACTTGGACGCTTCTATCCACGCTAATGGTTGTTAAAAACTGATTCCCTTGTTTCTCATTGCATTCATCTCATCTGAAAGACAGGATATACTCCAAGCCATACTTGTGCCGAGTAATAACACAAGTCTGATATCATAGATGAGTCAAACTTAAATTTGATAGCATCAAAGCATCATAGTACTACATTCACAGACTTAGGAAACGAGTTTTAACGATGAGATTCAGAACACGATCTTTAGCGCTACCCTGCACCACGTCGCGCAAACCGGACCAAGTACATTCTATTCCTCGTGTTTCAACAAATTCACAGGAAATTTCCCATCAAAATCGAGGATGATTATTTTGAGCTATTCAACTTTCCTCGATTCCGGATCAGGGATCCTGCTCGCTAATTGTGTTTCTGTACCAAGATTTCCTGGTGAAATATAACCCATTGACCCCCCTGAATGAGTCTCATCTCCACAAAGGCCATTACACACGGAAAATTGCATCTATATCGATCAAAAGTTGCTAATTTTACGGAATGCTCATTGAATGAAAGAAATTCGATAACTTCGAGTCAGAGCATTATAGGGCAAAACGCAAAAATACGTTCTTCAACACGTTCGCTGCGACGCCGTTTTTTCGTAATTTTATTTTGATCATGAACTAGACCCCCGTATGTCGGTGGAAACGCTTATATGGGTCTAGATTCTTCTTTATCTCATTGTTCACGTTTTTGGCAAAGTAAACCACCATGATAAGTTCTTCCGGGAAAATTTCCCGAGCAAGTCCGAGTCGGCAAAGAGTAAAAGATGAAAAATCGCGGGTCCCACCGGTGGGACCCGTTGCAGCGAACGTGTTAATTTGTCCTTAGAAACATATATTCCATCCTGAAAAAGATTTGAGAATTGATCATTTTTCGACTGTCTGATCTTACATGGAATTGGTATCTAATGAAATTCATTTCTACTCTCTAGAACAATCAGATCTTGCACGGGTGCATTATTTGCTTTCTAGCGGTGAACTGAGAATTATGATAGCGTGGAGGACTCCTGGTTTGAGCTATATATTGAGACAATCAGAAAGCTGAGGATGGAATCCCTTTAGCTTCACAGCTAGGAAACTCGAAAATTCAATGCAAACAGGATGGAATTTTCTCTCAACCGGGCGACTTGGAGGCATAGATGATTTTTCGAGCTATCGGTTGCAAAAAATGTTTGACTGCGCACTCCATCAACTCGAGTGCAACCTCTGGATGATATAGATTCTACGCAAACAATGGCTCCAAAAAATCTGCGACAGAATCTAGCTAGATAGATTTCTCGCGTGAACGAAAGGTAGTTTTTACGATATACATTATACCCACACTATTTCAATATATCCATCATGACTTCGAACATCCATATAGTCTCACATCAATGTGCTTGCGTGCAGATTTACATGGAGGTTCGCAAATTTTCAGTCATGTATTACGATTGCGGAGAGAATGTTGTCTTCGGAATCAATCATTCACAGCGGCAAAACAATAAACTGGATTTGGAAAACCCTAGCTTGGCGTTTGTTTACGTCTATAAACACGAGCAAGTATAACAATCTTCTGTCTCTCGGAAACCCCCCCCCCTCTTCCTATCCCCTCTCTCTTTTGCGTATGAGCGAATAGAAGGATATCAATCTATCTATTTATCTATCCTTCTCTCTCTCTCGCTCTCTATCGCAAGCTCTCCCTCTCTGTCGCTTTCGTAAGCTCTCTCTCTCTCTCTCTCTCTCTCTCTCTCTCGCAAGCCCTCTCTCTTACAAGCTCTGTCTTTATTTCTTTCGCTTTGAATTACATTCCTTATCCTTGTGTCTCGGTTCCTCGCATCGGACTGGTTTTTGACAACAAAAATCATTATCGTATCGGCGACGGTTCAGGTGACAGTGAGAGTATGTGCACTCAATTGTTATATTGCTTGATAGTGAATGTGACATGACATCGTCAGAGGTGAGGGAGAATTCAATACTTAATAATATCAAGAGAGTCGTACGTTCACCATATTTCTATGTAGAAAAAGAATGACTGTTGAAATGCGAGGTGGAGAGAAGAATCAAAATACTTGCGAGGTGGAAACTGGTTCTTCCAATATCAGCGTTATACGTATCCTACGTACGTAGTAATACGGCGGTAAATATTCAAGCTCCTAGATATTTTCAAATTGTACTACCCTCAATGCTGCATTCGATTACTTCTATTATAGCTCATCGTTCACCATTTTTCACGAAAGAGACTCGAAAGTAGTAAATGGATTCCATCAAAAATTTCTCAAAAGATATCCGAATGTAACAACTACTTGATAATGGCGGACCAATATGAGCAAATTCTTGAAGCTCTAGAACACGATGGAAACTTAGATATATTTGATACTGAAGGGAAACTACTCAGAGAAACAGATTCTATATGGCAAATTTTGAAAGAGAGATTTTCTCTGAGATGCAGCGCAATCTCAATGTATATGAAATTCAAATTCAATAGGAATGAAATGCTCAATAAGGCAAGATCGATTGTCCATCAGAAAAATAAAACAAAGCACAAAGGAGATGCACCTACGAGCGATTTCGTGACGGAGGTGAGTGACTTCCTGGTCTCCTTGAGAATGGGTATAGTCCGAAAAAATGCAATGTACGTCCTTGTAGAATACTCATATTAATAATTATATTCAGGTTGCGATCTCGTCCAAATGCAAGGATACGCGAGAAGCTCCAACATTTTTGAAAGAGTTTCCTGAGCAAGAGATGTTACGGGAAGAAAGACACGCTCATGGGCTTAATAATTTTATGACTGCATCACTGGTAGCTTGCAATGAGGATCAAGATGCACAATATCACGTAAGAATTGAGAGCTCCTCATGAACGATCAGGTCAAACACCTTGATTGTGCATGTATTTGGTTCAAAGGATGTTTTTCGATTTGACTAAAACCACAAACATCTTTAACAGGATTCCGGGAACAGTTTTGATGGATCAAATCACATATTTGATGGAAATGGATCGCTGCGTGATGACGATGACGGGGCTGCACTCAGTGGATTAACTCTAAATCTCTCTCTATCTAGCACCGCAGAAGGTTCAACAGAGCAGGTTGTGAGTACAAACGCAACAGATGCACCACTAACGTTTGATCCTATTGAAATATCAACGTGATGCAAAGTTCTCATTTCCTCGTATGTGATTACAGGTACCAAATTCCATCCGAGCCGATACCACGGGAAAATACGATTGTCATCAAATTCAGACAGGGTGCACTGAGGAACCTGAGTCATCTGAATCTTCACATACTTATTCGTCTGATTCCTATGAGGCTGTTTCAACACAGGAAATGGTGAGGGCTCTATTAATTTCTGATTCTGATTTGATATCGTATGTTCTGCGAAGACCGTCGTCGCAATTCGATTACCTCGCTAACGCCACTGGAGGGAATCAATAACTTTAGGCTCTCGAGGTGATGATTCTCTGCCCTTCATGATTTTATTCACCAAAAAAATCTCTCTTCACATACGGAAACTATCATATTCGTTGATTCACTGGGACACACTATTACAAGTCTCACTGAATCCTCCCTTTCCATCGCACGCGTACGATATACATGCAATCGATGTGCATGAAAATTAACCACATCAGACTTCCGAGGTAGAGATTCACGTGACCAGGAAGGCGTGGAGACGTAAAGAATCAGTGCGCGATGACACATGAGAAGAATCTTTTTGCATCAAAGAATGTCCTTATGCATAACTTTTACGTACATAAATGCTGAACAGTATGTTTTCAACAGAGTTTTTGAGGTTGTAGCTATCTTTTGAGCCATAAGTTGTCCGCCGGGGCCGTAAGTGAGGGTCCAAATTATTGCTCGAAGCAAAGAACCGTATGAGCAAGGCCCTGAAGGTTGATCATACGATCTAGTGAACCTGCAATTTTTGGAAAACCGCATGAATAGATTTTCCACATTACTGTTTGTGCTTCTTAAGGGGGTTCGATAGTTACTAACTTTCTGGGCCAGGGAACTGAGATTGATAAAATTTGTACATTGAAAGCCCCTGAATAGATTGCCATGGAGAAAAATATGGGTTGACGATGACATTCTTGAGAGAAACTCGTTTGAAAATTGGATGTTTAACTCACGTCTTACGGGCGTATCAAATTTTCTGGCAGGAAGTGACGGGATATCTTTCTGTATTCATCAGCCAGAATGATGATTAACTAGGTGTAGGAAACTGTGATTCCATACTTCCTGATGAATCGATAAAAATAAGGGGTTGACGGACACTTTGAAGAGAAATTTTGAATACAGACCGATGGCGCGGAGGTTATACATGTAATTCCCTCGCTCGTTGCGGCAAGGTTACGGTAGTCAAGCGATGCACCAAAAATTATAAATCATGGATCCACAGATTCTATCATTGTAAAAATTATTTCTCCTCATCTGAATTCATATTTTGAATCCACAGACCGAAATCAAAGCAGTCAGGAATGCAAATATGGATCTTTGGGTTTATTGCTACTATCGGTTTTCACCTTGACTCACGAGTCGCTATCGAATCCCCTCAAGGCAATGCGGTCACCGTGCACGCTGAAAATTATTCGCACTTTTATCCAATTCTCTAGCAATTTGGGCGAAACGACGAGGATACGAGTGTTCATTATCATCTACCTCGAGTTCGTCTTCTCGTTGTTAAGCCCAAATCACAAGAGAATTTGATGAAAGTACGAATCACAAAGTGCCTATCATTATAGGTTAGGAGGAGCCTCCGCTCAAGTTATTTGCAGTTTTCTACAGTTCTCTTGCGATTTGAGCCTAACGACGAGAAGACGAATTCAAGTTGGATGATAATAAGTATTCATCTTCGCTACGTTTAGTCCAAATCGCAAGTGTATCGGACAAAAGTGCGAATAACTTTCAGCATGCATGGTGCACGGTAATCGCATCATCTTAAAAATCTAAGATTCGCTGAGTTTCGTGAGTTTTCTCACATTCCATCATGGTATTTGATACTCAAAAGTGTCCGGTTTTCCCGGACCGCTTTTTTGAGCCGAAATCGGCATTTTCAGAGCTGAGTTTTTTAATTTCAATATAAACCTAAGCATCGCATGAGGCGCATCCGCTGAGGAGTCAGTGATTCAGAACTAAAATCGCTATAGTGTCACAGCCTGCGAATAATCGAATAGCTACTAAAAATCACATAACATACTCATGCTGAAGTGATTGGAACGAAATAAACAAAATCAGCTCCAACCTTGTGGGTACTGGATTCATTCCAGACTTTGGGATCCATCTTTCATTAGTTAGAAATGAAAATACTCCAAAGGATTCAATTCCATAAGCCTTTTATTTTGGGATACAGCTACGGATCATAGCATTGGCAGTATATCCACGAATTTGACTTTTTCAACATGCTTACCACGTACAACATGTGATTGCATGGTCGTATTTGATCATTCATGGAACGGGTATGAAAATTTGGTACCTCCATTCCGGAAAGACGTGATATACTAATTCACAGCTGGTGTTATGACGATACCTCACGGTATTGATCCAACATCACCCAGAGAATCTTATCTGGAGTCTTTCTCAGGTTTGAGCGTTTGAAGCACAGTAGGAAAAAAATCCACATGAAATTTCATTTTTCTTCAAAAACGACTTGGAACTTGAGACCGACTCCTCGATAGATTTTCTTTTGAAAAGTATATGATCAGTATCATAACGTATTGATTTCATAACTTTTCGGGATAAAAGAGAATGAATGAAGCGGTTTCATGTATGATCATGTACTACCATGGAGTCCTCGGATTTTATTATCATATATGTCCATAGAATCGTATGTTCTACATGATTTATAGGCTCAATGCTAATCTCATTAGGCGCATTTCAGGATAGCAGGCATATTATGAGATTGAATCCTTTGGAGTTTTCTCATTTCTTACTTGTACGAGATGTTTTCCAGAGTCTGGAACGGATTCAGAACTCACATGGTTGGACTCTGTCTTGCAAGCATAGCCACCATGATCATACCTAAGCCAGTCCTTGATGAATCAAAGCATAGGAGTCATGTCGATGACAAATGAAGAATACTGAGTTTTACCGGACTTGCTGTCTCAAGCTCGCGCTTGTTTGTGCCTGGTACCGAATCCTCCGTCTGCTCTTGAGGATGAATATTCTTAGTGATTTTTATGACATATTGATTTTCGTACCACAGAATGATTCAGGATGTGAAGGGATATCTGATGGAGAGAGCACCGTCGGTAACTCAAGGCATCGTATCGCTGACTTCATCGTTCCAGCTGAATTTTGGAAAAAGTTCTGGGTTCCAGGAGCAAAAAAATTCACTAAAGGTTGGACGACAGAATTCAACAACATCTTCAAGAGTATGAATGACAAGTGTGTTCTGAAATTCAACTACCATGTGCTTAAATATGGCAACCCAAGGAATATCATGTTCAAATCACTCGTTGTGTCAGCTGATTGCAAAATGAACAATTACAATTGTTACAAATATAAATTCGAAATCAATGAACGAATCGTAGAGGCCCGAGATTATGTCGCCTCCGTTCATATCTTTGGACATTACAATCACACGGCAAACGATATTCAAAGACGACAAATATCTGGAGAATATCGGAAAGCTCTCGCAGAAAAACTGGAGAACCAACACGTTTCGGTGCTTCAAGGAGAAATGTTGGCTCAAACCAATCCTGAAGTTCTCGAAAGTGGAAATAGGAACTCGGCACCCAGCAGAATGTTATTGTACAAGATAGCAAGTGAGCACAAGAAAAGGTTCGATCTTGATGAAAATTTTCATCTATTTCTCTGCAAACTGAGGAACAAATTTTTCGAGGAACCACGCTTACAAGGAAAATTCATCAGTGGATTCATTCAAGGTTATTCTACTTATCCAGCGTTTTCAGTTACTCTCTTCTCAGAAAATCAAATACTAGCTCTCATTGAAGAAGGTAAGGAATCGGAGGCATTATTTCTTGACTTCGATGCAACTGGGAGAGCTTTTGCCCAACCCCCGGACTCGGACACGCGGGTTTTTTATTACAGCCTCGTGATTCCTGGTCGTGACTGGCGGCCACCTGTAGCAGCGATGGAATTTATCTCATGTTCCCACTCTGTTCGAGGGATACACTCTTGCTTAGAGATTTTCGTCGAGTGTCTGAAGAAATACTCACCCAATTATTCCACGATAATAAAATGGATTGAGACAGATTTCAGCAAGGCGATGATTCAATCTGTTTCCAAAGCTTTCAATAATATAGATCTTAGTATTTATCTCAATCTAACATTCTCTATTATTGAGATTCCTGATGAGTCTATACATCTCATATACATACATGTCTGTTCTAGCCATGTCATTAAGGCAGCGATAAATCGCATCAAATCTTTCACAGATGTTGAAGAAGAGCGAACTATGATGAGGTCAGCGGTATCGTTACTGATCCACACCACCGATATTGCTACCGCGAAGATGCTGTTCAAAAAATTCGTAATTCTGTTTGATAGCCGCATGATGAGCTCAAATCACAGTGATCTTGTTACTGACCTTCTTCACCCTGAGCTCTTAGATTTGATCGTGGCAGAGAGAAATCGAGATGCACACGCATCTAATGCCAACTCAGAGATGAATAGCGAATCTCATCACAATGATCTGAACGACGATTTCGATGCTGAAGAAGAAATTCTGGACTACCAATTCAACAATACAAAAAGAGAGCAATCGAAGTTTTATCAAGAATTCTTCCGGGTTCATGTACAGGCTACAAAGGGAGTTAAATTCAACGGGAGCAATCCTTTGTACAAACCCAAATTCATTGAGTATCTTCTAAATGAACTTCTACCCTACTATCCTTTGTGGTCAGGTGTTATGATAAAACAGTTCAACCTGCGGAGGAATTCCAATGCAGGATCAGAAAGTTGGAATAAGTTCATCAAACATTATCTTTTCGACGGCGAGATGAGACAAAAAATCCCAAGAGCCATCAATAAGTTGGAGAGCAATGTCAACAATAGGCTAGTTCAGAGAAAATTTGATTGCAGGACCAGTAAACAACAGGAAAATTCGAGGAAACGGAAATCTGAAATGAGCATGGGAAATTTAGAATCAGAGGAGAGTTTGACAGGAAGAGAATCAGCGCAGAGAAAAAGGAAGAAGAAGTCTGGACAGCCAATCAACTCCCGGAGTTCTAATTTCACACAGAGTGACCTCGATTTACTCAACGAATTAGATCTTATGGGCGAGTATGAGGAATCTCGGGATGGGGCATGTGTTACAGAATTCAGCAAGGAGTCTGATGGTAATCGTGTTCCAGGGAGATTGGAGGAACATGTTTCCAGCAAGAACACCATTCGAGATGAAGATCATCAAGTGAGAACTAGTGCGACGAGAAGTGGAAGGGTCGATTCCAACGTTCGTGATGACATCAATACCACGAACTTCAGCGTCAACGGAAAGAGAAGGAGGAACGAATCCATTCTGGCATCTAGGAAGATAAAGAGGGTCATAGAATTGGAGGAAGTTGATGTGATATCGTCCACCCAGCCAATTTCTGACAATGCCAAGAATGCTAATACTATCGAGAAAGATGAGGATTTTGATCTCTATTCCGAAGAGTGGAATAGAAAAGGTCCATCTCAAATCATGAGAGTAGGATTCGACAAATTTCCAAAGAATTTGGATGCATGGAATGCAAAAAGGGATGCTATCTTGGAGAATCCTGGAGAAACACCCAGTATAGCAGTCACCGGGTCAGATGAAAATGTTTGCAACGCGTCTCTACAAAGTACGAGCATAGACGCTGTACAAAGAATGAACAATTCCACTGCTTTAGTCGAAGAAGTCATACAGTCACAAGATAGTGGATTGACCCTTCTCCCAAAGCCATGGGATTATATTGATGTTCCAAACTACTCTGAGAACTGGCCAGTCGAATCATTTTATGTGTCTGGCTTATTGATCAATGACACCACTCTTGCATCGCTTATGCCTGAACAAGAAATCGATGACAATATTATCAATGCATTCATGAAGATATGCCAATCTCAAAACTCTACAAGAGAACCACTTTGTTTCGATTCACACTTTCTGACGAGTTGGATGGAAAATGGGTTGAAATCGGGATATGTAAGATGGGCTAAAAAAGTGAAAGCTTGGTCATATGGAAGCTGGCTGATAACTAATGGTGGAAGAGGTCATTGGAGTGTCATCTTAGTAGTATTTCTTACTAAAGCAATCATCCACCTTGATTCCATGAAAAATCCTCTTTCATGCTCGACATTGAGGCAAATATGCTCGTTCATACAAGAAACCTTCAGCCAGGCAAACTTGCCGCAACTGACATGGGAAGAATGGACCGTGTACAATCCTCCAGATGTACCAAGCCAGATATTGGAAGGTAGAGTTGGAGTGGACTGTGGGATTCATTTTTGCGCATGGACATACATGATAACTACAAGTAATATGTTCAAATTTACACAACATGACATGCCAAAAGCGCGAAAATGGATATTCGACTGTATTGTGGAAAAGGAGCATAAGCCGCTTGAGGATGCAGGCATAGAAGTGTACCCGGCAAGTCAAGCAAAAGTTCAGAAAAAGATCTCCAAAATCAATCTGCGGGGCATCACGAGATCAGAAGGCATACCAATGGGGTCAGAGAGTACATTCAAGTTTTGTGCTATGTTGAGACACCTAGTTTCGTGAAGCTCCTGAGAGAACATTGCTCGGTCAGAACACCAATACGACCGACATTTAAAGATCATCAAGAGTGGAATGCTTGGGTAGTGGTTTGAATATTATTTTTATATAAATAGATTATCTTCATTTGCTGTAAGAACAATTCTATCTCTGATATCAGTCTTCATTGTGACGTGAGGGAAATCCACTTGACAGGCTGCCTCACCTCATTCTGTGATATCACGTGCAATGATCCTTTATTTATAGAGAGAGAAAACTTTGGAACGGATTCTTTTTCATGAAAGATGTTTCTACTCATGAAATTATGTATAACCCACGTACACGTGGGAAGTGGATGGATTTGTATGATCATTAACGAGAAACATGTACATCTGATTCGCAAAACATAGTGAGCCCCGTGCCTCAATGTGACCCAAAAATTTGGCTTCTCTGTTGGAAGGTGGTTGCAGTATAACGTGTGAGAACCTTTCGATGTTCAGATTATATTTTCCGAGGAAACCTCGTACGATTCATGGATGATGAAACTTGAGAGAGCGAGAATCTCATGAGAGATTCATCTTGATGAATGCTTATATATAATATGACGAATAAATTCTTCGATGTATCCTTCACACTTGCATTCCTTATTTATGGCATTTTTCTCAAAGAAGCGTACACCTATGAAGAATTGATGGGTGGACTAGCAGATGGAGGTGGCGGGGGGTGGGGGGTCATGGTGATAGTGAGTGATCGTGAAATGCAGAATTGGGTATTTTCAGGGTCTTGTTTAAACATGAACTAGTAGACAGAGGATATGGAACTGATTTTACGTGCTGTCACAAGTTATATAACGGGGTTCTCAGGACCCTGCCAAACTCTTTCATCGAGATCCAGCTGCGATGGGTCAGCTCTAATTGAACCACCAGCTGGAACAGCGGCGATTCAACTCTCTATAACTCTGCATACATGTTCAAGATGGTCTTCTCTATTCGGTGAGATGGTCCCCTCGATCAGACATATATGTTAGAACATATATGTCGGATCCAGAGAATGGACATCCCCCAAAATGGCGCTACGACCCGATTAAGGTCAGCAGACACTTGGGGGGCGATCGAAATCGGGACCTCAGGCCGAATCTAAAGATGTCCATTTTCTGTAACTCTGCATACATGTTCAGAATGATATTCTCTAACATATATGTCGGATCCAGAGAATGGACATCCCCCAAAATGGCGCTACGACCCGATTAAGGTCAGCAGACACTTGGGGGGCGATCGAAATCGGGACCTCAGGCCGAATCTAAAGATGTCCATTTTCTGTAACTCTGCATACATGTTCAGAATGATATTCTCTAACATATATGTCGGATCCAGCGAATGGACATCCTCCAAAATGGCGCTACGACCCGATTAAGGTCAGCAGACACTTGGGGGGCCATCGAAATCGGCACCTCAGGCCGAATTTAGA
Source organism: Eretmocerus hayati (assembly GCA_029851415.1). Classification (NCBI taxonomy): domain Eukaryota; kingdom Metazoa; phylum Arthropoda; class Insecta; order Hymenoptera; family Aphelinidae; genus Eretmocerus; species Eretmocerus hayati. Next base: position 86,599,883 of record CM056743.1, read on the forward strand.
GATGTCCATTTTTTGTAACTCTGCATACATGTTCAGAATGATATTCTCTAACATATATGTCGGATCCAGAGAATGGACATCCCCCAAAATGGCGCTACGACCCGATTAAGGTCAGCAGACACTTGGGGGGCAATCGAAATCGGGACCTCAGGCCGAATCTGAAGATGTCCATTTTCTGTAACTCTGCATACATGTTCAGAATGATATTCTCTAACATATATGTCGGATCCAGCGAATGGACATCCTCCAAAATGGCGCTACGACCCGATTAAGGTCAGCAGACACTTGGGGGGCCATCGAAATCGGCACCTCAGGCCGAATTTAGAGATGTCCATTTTTTGTAACTCTGCATACAGGTTCAGAATGATATTCTCTAACATATATGTCGGATCCAGAGAATGGACATCCCCCAAAATGGCGCTACGACCCGATTAAGGTCAGCAGACACTTGGGGGGCCATCGAAATCGGCACCTCAGGCCGAATTTAGAGATGTCCATTTTTTGTAACTCTGCATACATGTTCAGAATGATATTCTCTAACATATATGTCCGATCCAGAGAATGGACATCCCCCAAAATGGCGCTACGACCCGATTAAGGTCAGCAGACACTTGGGGGGCGATCGAAATCGGGACCTCAGGCCGAATCTAAAGATGTCCATTTTCTGTAACTCTGCATACATGTTCAGAATGATATTCTCTAACATATATGTCGGATCCAGAGAATGGACATCCCCCAAAATGGCGCTACGACCCGATTAAGGTCAGCAGACACTTGGGGGGCGATCGAAATCGGGACCTCAGGCCGAATCTAAAGATGTCCATTTTCTGTAACTCTTCATACATGTTCAGAATGATATTCTCTAACATATATGTTGGATCCAGCGAATGGACATCCTCCAAAATGGCGCTACGACCCGATTAAGGTCAGCAGACACTTGGGGGGCCATCGAAATCGGCACCTCAGGCCGAATTTAGAGATGTCCATTTTCTGTAACTCTGCATACATGTTCAGAATGATATTCTCTAACATATATGTCGGATCCAGCGAATGGACATCCTCCAAAATGGCGCTACGACCCGATTAAGGTCAGCAGACACTTGGGGGGCCATCGAAATCGTCACCTCAGGCCGAATTTAGAGATGTCCATTTTTTGTAACTCTGCATACATGTTCAGAATGATATTCTCTAACATACATGTCGGATCCAGAGAATGGACATCCCCCAAAATGGCGCTACGACCCGATTAAGGTCAGCAGACACTTGGGGGGCGATCGAAATCGGGACCTCAGGCCGAATCTAAAGATGTCCATTTTTTGTAACTCTGCATACATGTTCAGAATGATATTCTCTAACATATATGTCGGATCCAGAGAATGGACATCCCCCAAAATGGCGCTACGACCCGATTAAGGTCAGCAGACACTTGGGGGGCCATCGAAATCGGGACCTCAGGCCGAATCTAAAGATGTCCATTTTCTGTAACTCTGCATACATGTTCAGAATGATATTCTCTAACATATATGTCGGATCCAGCGAATGGACATCCTCCAAAATGGCGCTACGACCCGATTAAGGTCAGCAGACACTTGGGGGGCCATCGAAATCGGCACCTCAGGCCGAATTTAGAGATGTCCATTTTTTGTAACTCTGCATACATGTTCAGAATGATATTCTCTAACATGTATGTCGGATCCAGAGAATGGACATCCCCCAAAATGGCGCTACGACCCGATTAAGGTCAGCAGACACTTGGGGGGCGATCGAAATCGGGACCTCAGGCCGAATCTAAAGATGTCCATTTTCTGTAACTCTTCATACATGTTCAGAATGATATTCTCTAACATATATGTTGGATCCAGCGAATGGACATCCTCCAAAATGGCGCTACGACCCGATTAAGGTCAGCAGACACTTGGGGGGCCATCGAAATCGGCACCTCAGGCCGAATTTAGAGATGTCCATTTTCTGTAACTCTGCATACATGTTCAGAATGATATTCTCTAACATATATGTCGGATCCAGCGAATGGACATCCTCCAAAATGGCGCTACGACCCGATTAAGGTCAGCAGACACTTGGGGGGCCATCGAAATCGGCACCTCAGGCCGAATTTAGAGATGTCCATTTTTTGTAACTCTGCATACATGTTCAGAATGATATTCTCTAACATACATGTCGGATCCAGAGAATGGACATCCCCCAAAATGGCGCTACGACCCGATTAAGGTCAGCAGACACTTGGGGGGCGATCGAAATCGGGACCTCAGGCCGAATCTAAAGATGTCCATTTTTTGTAACTCTGCATACATGTTCAGAATGATATTCTCTAACATATATGTCGGATCCAGAGAATGGACATCCCCCAAAATGGCGCTACGACCCGATTAAGGTCAGCAGACACTTGGGGGGCGATCGAAATCGGGACCTCAGGCCGAATCTAAAGATGTCCATTTTCTGTAACTCTTTATACATGTTCAGAATGATATTCTCTAACATATATGTTGGATCCAGCGAATGGACATCCTCCAAAATGGCGCTACGACCCGATTAAGGTCAGCAGACACTTGGGGGGCCATCGAAATCGGCACCTCAGGCCGAATTTAGAGATGTCCATTTTCTGTAACTCTGCATACATGTTCAGAATGATATTCTCTAACATATATGTCGGATCCAGCGAATGGACATCCTCCAAAATGGCGCTACGACCCGATTAAGGTCAGCAGACACTTGGGGGGCCATCGAAATCGGCACCTCAGGCCGAATTTAGAGATGTCCATTTTTTGTAACTCTGCATACATGTTCAGAATGATATTCTCTAACATACATGTCGGATCCAGAGAATGGACATCCCCCAAAATGGCGCTACGACCCGATTAAGGTCAGCAGACACTTGGGGGGCGATCGAAATCGGGACCTCAGGCCGAATCTAAAGATGTCCATTTTTTGTAACTCTGCATACATGTTCAGAATGATATTCTCTAACATATATGTCGGATCCAGAGAATGGACATCCCCCAAAATGGCGCTACGACCCGATTAAGGTCAGCAGACACTTGGGGGGCCATCGAAATCGGGACCTCAGGCCGAATCTAAAGATGTCCATTTTCTGTAACTCTGCATACATGTTCAGAATGATATTCTCTAACATATATGTCGGATCCAGAGAATGGACATCCCCCAAAATGGCGCTACGACCCGATTAAGGTCAGCAGACACTTGGGGGGGGCGATCGAAATCGGGACCTCAGGCCGAATCTAAAGATGTCCATTTTCTGTAACTCTGCATACATGTTCAGAATGATATTCTCTAACATATATGTCGGATCCAGAGGATGGACATCCTCCAAAATGGCGCTACGACCCGATTAAGGTCAGCAGACACTTGGGGGGCCATCGAAATCGGCACCTCAGGCCGAATTTAGAGATGTCCATTTTCTGTAACTCTGCATACATGTTCAGAATGATATTCTCTAACATATATGTCGGATCCAGCGAATGGACATCCTCCAAAATGGCGCTACGACCCGATTAAGGTCAGCAGACACTTGGGGGGCCATCGAAATCGGCACCTCAGGCCGAATTTAGAGATGTCCATTTTTTGTAACTCTGCATACATGTTCAGAATGATATTCTCTAACATACATGTCGGATCCAGAGAATGGACATCCCCCAAAATGGCGCTACGACCCGATTAAGGTCAGCAGACACTTGGGGGGCGATCGAAATCGGGACCTCAGGCCGAATCTAAAGATGTCCATTTTTTGTAACTCTGCATACATGTTCAGAATGATATTCTCTAACATATATGTCGGATCCAGAGAATGGACATCCCCCAAAATGGCGCTACGACCCGATTAAGGTCAGCAGACACTTGGGGGGCCATCGAAATCGGGACCTCAGGCCGAATCTAAAGATGTCCATTTTCTGTAACTCTGCATACATGTTCAGAATGATATTCTCTAACATATATGTCGGATCCAGAGAATGGACATCCCCCAAAATGGCGCTACGACCCGATTAAGGTCAGCAGACACTTGGGGGGGGCGATCGAAATCGGGACCTCAGGCCGAATCTAAAGATGTCCATTTTCTGTAACTCTGCATACATGTTCAGAATGATATTCTCTAACATATATGTCGGATCCAGAGAATGGACATCCCCCAAAATGGCGCTACGACCCGATTAAGGTCAGCAGACACTTGGGGGGCGATCGAAATCGGGACCTCAGGCCGAATCTAAAGATGTCCATTTTCTGTAACTCTTCATACATGTTCAGAATGATATTCTCTAACATATATGTTGGATCCAGCGAATGGACATCCTCCAAAATGGCGCTACGACCCGATTAAGGTCAGCAGACACTTGGGGGGCCATCGAAATCGGCACCTCAGGCCGAATTTAGAGATGTCCATTTTCTGTAACTCTGCATACATGTTCAGAATGATATTCTCTAACATATATGTCGGATCCAGCGAATGGACATCCTCCAAAATGGCGCTACGACCCGATTAAGGTCAGCAGACACTTGGGGGGCGATCGAAATCGGGACCTCAGGCCGAATCTAAAGATGTCCATTTTTTGTAACTCTGCATACATGTTCAGAATGATATTCTCTAACATATATGTCGGATCCAGAGAATGGACATCCCCCAAAATGGCGCTACGACCCGATTAAGGTCAGCAGACACTTGGGGGGCGATCGAAATCGGGACCTCAGGCCGAATCTAAAGATGTCCATTTTCTGTAACTCTGCATACATGTTCAGAATGATATTCTCTAACATATATGTCGGATCCAGAGAATGGACATCCATCAAAACTCAGTTTTGATGAGAATTCAGCTCAAAATATCGTTTTTTCAGTCGTGAAGACCGATTTCCCCGCACAGATGAACTGAAAGGCGTGTTTCCCTTGTCGTGTAAGTGTTTTCGAACAATTTCTGACAATGGACATTTTTTTGTTTCCCATTTGAAAACGTCATCCTCGATTTAGCTCATCTGTCTGCCATCTGTCTGCTGAGATCGAAATTCTACAAGATGTCCATTTCTCCTTTTTCGATTTCAAGAAATGGACATTGTCTATTTTTTCGATTATATGATCCTACGCGTCACTATCTCATCTGTCTGCTAACTTCAGACTCATATTCTAGCTACCTACTACACCAGGTACCAACTTCACACTTTCATATACAATTTTCCCTTAATCGAGAGCAACGTAGCAATATAAAATCTTTCTTACAACACTAGTCATTAAACGTCAATGAAGCCATAGAACAATCACTCGCATTTGAATAATTGGCTCAAATCTACAACTAAGAATGGCAAACATTGTCTCAAAGCACAGGTAGCGAATGATTCAAGCATTTGGAGAGAAATAATCGAGTAATTCTATTACCCTTGAATCATCGTGGTCCCAAACAGTATGCAGACGGTACACACCCTTTTGCAACAACAACCAAGGGCCTATACTCTGCACTGGATACTCTGCGTGAAGGGCATGATAGCTTTTGAAACAGAGATCAAGGGCTTTCTGCACGCTAGGAACGATGTACATTATATTTTCAATCTGTACATAGCAAATGTAATTTCCATCTTGGCCGTCGACGATGATCGGTATTGGTTGCATAGTTTTTTTCACTAATGCCAGCTGATCTCTCATGCGCTTGATGGATGCTTCTATATCCGAAGTGGACTATCAAATAAGATGATTTTCTGGTTATTTAGAGAAAATTTGGAGGAAGAATCCGTCGAATTCGAGTCGAGAATTTGGAAGTTGGCGTATACCTAAACGTGTAGTACGAAACCATCCACAATCTCTCGTTTTGAAGGGCGCCAACAAGTCTTGTCTTTTCCAATCATCAGAAATGGGTCAAAAAGTTCTGCAAACAATTGCAGTATTCTCAAGTCGTCATTCGTGAAATCTTCTGAAACGAGAAAAAAATCATTCTCAGGATTCGTCAATGACAAAATCTGCCGATTTTATTTGTAAGACTAAACTTTTCACTACCTTCTTCTGGATAAAGATCTTGTAACATTGAGACAATTTGTGGCCAACGATCAGACAGTGCATTTGTAGGTATATTCAGATACGCTTTTATGAAGTCGATTTCGAGCTAAAACAGAAGAGGAGAATGCTTAACAATATTCTGACCGACACGAATAACTGTTAGCAAGAATCTGGATTGAACGAGTATCTTAGAATTAAAAATTTCAGATCATCACCAAGAATATTCCAAGAGGCTGTACCAAAGGAAGGTATGCTTTCATGTAGGCATGGATCGAATTTTCGTCCTGCTTTGCAGCATAAGTAAACCTGACTTTCTTAGTTTTATTTTGACTCGCAGAGGGTTGTGAGAGTTCGTCTCTTCTGATATCATGAGTTAGCTCCCAATCAGCTTCGATTTCTTCCCACGGTCGGTTGGGCAAATTTTTTTTCAGTCTTTCATGAGCGATCAATGCATCATTTGACACTATAAAATTACGAATGATCTATGAAGATTCATCATAATAAGCCGGAAGAAAATCAATCATAACCGTTTTGACATATTTACCTCCAGATAACGGAATACGTTGTGATGTAAAAGATGTGGATTTGCGAATACTTGTTCTGACACCATCTTTGCGAAGGCCTCTTCCACGATTGACGTAATAGTTGTAGTAACAACCTTTAGGTGCCTGTCGATTCCCATCAGCGTTGGTTGTAGCTCCAATGGAGTAAGATGCCTAGAATATTGGTCTATTTTAGATCATACGCACTTCGAAAAATCAAAATCCATCCATCAAGCTCAAACTTACAGCATTTTCTAATGGAAATATAGCGATTGTTTGCAGCGCAAGTTCTTTGAAACGAGCTGGAGAAATCCTACAATTTGTTTTTCAATAATCAGACTATGGAATTCATGAACATGTAAAAGATCATAAATACTCACGTTCCATCGGGATCTCCGCTCAATTCTGCCTCAATAACGATTGAACTGATTTTACTACGTTCTTTCTTACTAAAAGCTCTCTTTTCGTAGACTACAAAGAGGGGTACTCCATTCAAATTGTCATTTTTTAGATACCGGGCAACGTCCTGTTAAATATACAAAAAGAACATCTAAAACTTCCAATCTTAACAGTAATGCAATGGGTCAAAGATATAATAAGTGAGGATCTAACATTATCAACATCATTCCAACGCCTTGGCTCACGAGGAGCTTGATTATTCTGACTTGGTACATTCACAGGAGTTGATTCAGATGAACCGCTCTTGTCCACACCTCCATTGGTAATTTCATCAGGATTAGATAGAGAACTCTCATTGGAAGTTGATGTCTCAGGGGCCTTATCCTTGACAGAAGACACCTTGTTTTCTCTCTAAATTTAAGAGTTTTGATTCAGTTTCTACTTAAAACATGATCAACATAACCCTTATGTGGATTTAGTTTCCCTTGAGTCACAGACTCACAAAACTTGTACATTATTGTTGATGTATGGAAGAAAGTGGGTCGAATTTTACGTCGAAAACCATTCTTAAAAAGTTGGGACTCGGATGGGATTGCCACTATGATTGCAACCTTAGAAACAGGGTCATAAAAATAGTGCTGAATTGCGTGGTTTTGGAGGGAGACTTATTCCACTGGACAACGAAATTGTGGGTTAGGGATAGTCATTGACAGGACAATGACTTTTTTGTGTATTTTTTGACGTAGAAACTTAATCCAAAACCAGTTTTGCACTTAGCCATCAGGAATTTTTTCGAATTGCAAAATAGTGAGCTTCTACAAAACTGCGTTTTCAGCGATTTTTGCAGATTTTGTAGATATATGATTTAGATGGTGCAACGCTGCAGCGGGCTTTGATCGTACTCGAATTATGATTTCTCACGTATTTTGGCCTGCTGAACACGACGGCAGTACTCTAAGAAAGCTAGGATGCGTTCGAGACCAGTCGTAGAGATGATTCTTCGAGTTGCTATCAGCAAAATTTGCCTGATTTTGCAATAAATCTCCAAACGCTCACGAACCCGACCAGGAACATACTTTCACAACTCACGAGGGCGTATTTTCTTCGATTTCGTGTATACAACGAGGAAGAAATATTTGCAATATCCCAAACATAGACTAGGCCATCGTACAGATTTCACAGCAAAAAAGGGTGAAGCATTTTTTTAGGTGAGCTCATGCCTCCTCATGGTGAGTCAAATTTCGAGTTCTCTTGTCTAACGTATGTACCTTTGAGATTATCCGAATGATCCCCTTCCAATCACACCTAAATGGTGTATCTAACTCCGGATGCTTAGATCCAGTTGCTTTCGGAATGGAACTATTGAAGTGCCCACATAAGCTTGGGATGGAATACAATGTAAACATGATTGACAGGATCTTAATGATATATCGAGGTTCACTTGATATTACCAAAGTATAGATCTCCAAAATTCCAGATATCGTGTCATGGTAACAGAACAGAACTATGCAGACAACAGTTTCCGAGGGACGTAGGGGAAAGAACTCACGATTTGACTCATCTGGAGGAGGCTTGAGCCTTTTCCAGATAATGCTCAGAACGCGTCTTTCAGAATGGTACATGCATACTGGTCCCATCCGTTCTTGGGCTATCGAAAATAACTTTCCCTCGTTGTATACATGAAAACGAAGAAAATACGACCTCATGAGTTGTGAAAAGATGTTTCTGATCGAATTCGTGAGCGTTTGGAGATTTATTGCAAAATCAGGCAAATTTTGCTGATAGCAACTCAAAGAATCATGTTACGACTGGTCTCGAACGCATCCTAGCTTTTTTAGAGTACTGCCGTCGTGTTCAGCAGGCCAAAATACGTGAGAAATCATAATTTGAGTACGTTTAAAGCCCGCTGCAACGTTGCACCATCTAAATCATATATCTACAAAATCTGCAAAAAACGCTGAAAACGGAGTTTTGTAGAAGTTCACTATTTCGCGATTCGAAGAAATTCCTGATGGCTAGGTGCAAAACTGGTTTCGGATTTAGTTTCTGCACTATCCCTAACCCACAGTTTCGTTGTCCAGTGGAATAAGTCTCCCTCCAAAACCACGTAATTCAGCACTATTTTTATGACCCTGTTTCTAAGGTTGCAATCATAGCGGCTCATCCCGTCCGAGTCCCACTTTTTTAAGAACGGTTTTCGACGTAAAATTCGACGAGTAATCCGATACGAATATTGGATTTGAGATAAAATCGGACTGAAGGGCCAAAAAAACATTTTTATGCAGAAAAACTACTTTTTCGAGGTTATGTTGACCCTTCCCAGATTTAAGAGTATTTTTTTCGTGAAATTCAGTTTTTTTTACGTCGAAATATGTGTTTGGAAGAAATTTTCCAATGGGTCTTACATCCGTAAAAAATCAATCAAAAAATGAAAAAGTCGATTTTTTTGCAAGTTTTAAAAACGAAAATAGTGCGTCAAGCCCGCACGGATGAATTTTGGTACCTATAAACTATGCTTTCCATCTTCTTTCATCATGTATAACATGTATCTAAAGTTACAGAAAAATCCCTGACCATCGACCAAAAACCTGGTGATAATAAAAAGAATGACTCATAAGTAACTCTCAAACAAATACTTCTTGTAGATTCAATCAAGGCTTTTTGAGAGATTCAATGTTCTTAACTTGAGTTCGAAGGAACAAAGTTGACTCAGTTCCTTTCGAGTCTGGTACATTTAGCTACGTGTAGCATGGAATACTTTTGTAGGAATTCAATATAATATCCAAGGTCAACTCAACACTTCTGGTGAGTCACAGATTCACAAAACTTGTACATTGCTGTTGATGTATGAAGGAAAATATTCATGGATGTTCAAAATTGTACTAGCAAACACTTAGTGAATACATAAGTGATTCTCAAACAAATACTTCTTGTAGATTCAATCAAGTCTTTTTGAAAGATTCAATGTTCCCAACTTGAGTTCGAAGGAACAAAGTTGACTCAGTTCCTTCGAGTCTGGTACATTTAGCTACATATAGCATGGAATGTTTTTGTAGGAATCCAATATAATATCCAAGGTCAATTTAATACTTCTGGTAAGTCACAGATCCACAAAACTTGTACATTGCTGTATTGATGTAAAAAGAAAAATGTTGACGCATGTTTAAATTTATACCAGAGAACATTAAGTGAATAAATAAGTAAGTCTCAATCAAACACAATCCTCATCAATCACTCCTTATAGGTTCAATCAAGTCTTCTTTAGAAGATAAATGGTCCCAACTTGAGTTCGAAGGAACTGAGTCAACTCAGTTCCTCCAAGTCTGGTACATTTAGCTACAGATAGCATGGAATGCTCAAGTAGGAATTTAATATAATATCCATGTAGCTAGAGAATGTGTGAGATTTCTATTAATGGAAATTATCATTATTAATATTTGAAGCCCAAACAACTTCTTGAAAGAATACCAGAGCAAATCAAGGGCTAGGTTTTGAATTTTCCTCACACGTAGTTGAAATCTGGTCAATACTTTGAAACAGGTTTACGCTGAAATATGAAATCATTTGTACTTATTTCACAAATCTCTGGTTTCTGATCTGAATTGATGTTCATCTCACACTCAAGGTGTTGACACATTCATGAGAAATAAGGGCATCATTATCACTCCCTCCTACTAAAGTTTCCAGATCGAGTGGAAGTCAAGCGATTCAACAAACAACTTCTCGCTAGCTATCCTAGTATGATGAATGATGATCTTCACCTGTTTATCAAAGTATTGCTTGTGATACTTGATGAATTTTGATTGGGGTCCGACTGTTGGAATAAGGCTAGTGATCATCTGTGGTGTCAGTGCCTCCAGGGCTTCAAGGTCAATTTCCTCAGCTGAGAAGATTATAGCAGTATGAATTCACAAAGCAAATTAGAAGTAGACTGTTGTTATTGAGACATGAAAGTAATAATCACAAATCTGTTCAACATAACCTACAGGGATTATGTTGCGTATATTTCTTCCAGTAAGTGCTTTTCTGACGTCTCGCGGACACTAATAGATAAACTTACCTTTGAACTTATCAACAAACTTATCAAAGCCCCATTGTTTCAGCAAACTCTCGGTCTCCTCGTCCATTATCCAATTCCAAGGAAAGATTTCAACAAAACTTAGCTCCACGGCCCGCGCGAGTAGGTATAACTGCTGCTACACCGGCGCGCGGCGCGACAAGACTCGCGCTAATGATCAGTTGCGGTCGTGTTTGTAAATCTAACACTGGGCACATTTGTTAAACTTACAAATGCGTAGTTTGTAAATCGAACAAACTAGTTTGTTAATCCAACAAGTACAAATTTTACAAACAGACGTTTGTGAATCTAACAAACTTTTTTTTCCGTGTTGTAGATTCGGTCCAAACGCATGGAATTGACTTCGGCAAATGGTCATTTTGGAGGAAATTTTCTTGGCTTTTCAATGGAATTGGTTCTAGGGATCTCAATTCCTGCGCATGCGCAAAAAACAGACGATTTCCAAAATCTTCGAAAATGGATTTGTGATAATTGGCAAAAATAGGCGTTAGAACGCAAAGAAGGAATTCGGGACTATTTTTTTCTGGAAGAACACAAAATTTTACATGAAATATCAGATTTTCAGAATTTTTAAGGATTGGGTTTTCGAGAAATTCAATCTTCTATCTTTTTCACTCTTTTGCCCGATAAAATCACCCAAGACAACAAAATCAACTTCACAAGACCGATTTCGATAGGTTTTTTGAAGACCTTTCGAAAGCCGCGAACCACATTTCTGTATCTTTGAACGAATTTGAGAAAAATTTCATTTTATTGAAAAAATACCCTAACTTTTTTGTTGAAAATAATTCAAAAGGATGAAGTAATGATGTACGTTGAAGGTACCTGGAAAAATTTTTTGGGGCCCCATAGGTAGTGAAAAGTTCATATTTTGTACCATAGAATCGAATGAAAAAGTCAAGAAAAAAATTTAAGACATGACCCTTTTTTGTAGGTCTGTTTCGCGCGAAACTACTCATATAGTAAAATATTATCACTTTGGGTTATTGGCTTGAAGGGAGATTGATTTTCATTTGCGCACAACACTACTGTTGTATGAATATGCCCTGATATAAAATGATATTTGGCTGTATTTGGCTTCTAGAAAATTTCTGAAAATTTGAGTCTGTGCCTCGCGACTCTCCTCACGGGGGACGAAAATTGAGAAAATTATAAAATCACTTACCCAGATGCTGCATAGACCATGGAGCAGGTTAACCAGATGAACATCCTTTCTGTCCTCCCTTCTTGTCAGTGGCAGCTGTATGCGGTTGGATCATGTAAGGCGCGACGCGGTTGACGCGGTAAAAATTTTCCGAATTTCCCCACGCAGTATCCCACTTCTGACACCAGTTTGTTACGGGAATTCGTAACGTGGTTCTTGTTATACTGCACCTGGGGAGTCCTGACTCGACAGGTAGGTAGGTGGAAATTCGGGAGTGAAATAAATACAAGAGAATCCCTAGAGCTGCGTTTATTAGCCCGAAAATACAATTACGAGAGAGAGACTTCACAAAGTACTGGGGTTGATTCTATTTGAGTGGAGTCCATCAAGGGCTGAGGTACTCGACTCGAAATGGCGTTATCAATGTGGTCAGGTCGGTAGGTGAGTTCGTACTGAGAACTAGAAGCCTGGCGCGTGATTCTAAAGACAAACGTACGTGACGGGAGCTCACGTTGTACCATGGTTCTGAGAGCTCCAAACGTACTCGACGGAGTCTCGCGGTAGACTGCGACTCTAAGCCCCTTGCCAGAGCTTTTGAGCTGTATTTATACTCTCTCAGACCCCACGCTTCTCCTTCGTTCGTGGCCAGGAGGAATGCAGGTGAAGCGCGGCAGCGCTTCGTCCTCGCACCCCTCGTCTAGACTCGCGGCGCTACTCGCGGTTTCTCGGAGCTTCTCCCAGCTTCTCGAAGTCTCCGCTTCTCTGTATGCCTATACATTAAGATGCATAGTATATCTATAGCTTACAATACAGGGTACATCTATATGTTCGAATACCAGCTATGTCTATATGGTATACGCATATACTCCCGTATGCGGAGTATATATAAAGCTAGTTGGGAACCGACTAGGTTCCCGACACTATGGTACTTCATCAATTGCCATTGAGGAAGAAAATGGCCTCTTTCGTCGGATTTGCCAAAGTATTTCATCCCACAACCGGCAACGTTTTGCCTACCACAGGCCTACGTAGGTCTTATCGAAACTGAAACTACCTCACAGCCATTGGTGTATTGAGGCATTGAAAAATCAAAGAAACAGTGACCAAATACCTGATCAATACACAAGAAATGAAACACCTCTCTACCCTAATCTATTATCAGTAATATAATTGTACAACTTCTGTCAGTACTATATAGCTGCCCTGTATTAGAATGTTTTGTTACAAGTCGGTACTGGGAATTCGTTCGTCTAAATTATTTTTTCCTTCCCCCGGCCCGAAAGTACGTCCTTCCACGCTTCATTTTGGTCACGAAAGTTCAACTTTGGCTGCCGACACGAGTCAACTCGCGCTCTGATTGGCTGTCGATTTCTGCTACATCTTTCGCTGCTTGCGCTGCTTTGCGGTACAGAGAACGCATGAGACATGCATGCAAAACATAACCTATCGAGGTTATGTTTTGTTCATCAATGTGTTGAATTTATTATGATTGCTTATACTTGACAGGCGGTATCTTTCCACGAATAATATCGCTGCTCAAATAGAGAGCTTAGCAGCTAATTGTAAAACAGCATTGCTCTTGCCCTATGATATAAATCGATAAAAAGTACTCATTATCAGTGATAAGAGCTCAGGGCCATGATGAACTTGGTGCGGACACAAGACCCAAATTGAATCATGCGAGCATTCAGCGTTCACTCACAACACAGTTCACTTCATTATTCTCGTTCTTTGCTTACGTCCGCCCCGACCAGCAAAAGCTCGGCTTACGCCTCCCTTTCGCAAGATCGAGCGGACGAGTACATCACATCACAAGTATTACTTATGCAGTAAAAGCAGTATGTGCAAGCCGCGAGGTCGTCTGCTTGAACATCCCACCGGCCAAATTGTGAACAAATGCAGAAGTAAGGTTAAACGCGTATCTTTGTACTGATTAATGAAATTTCGACGTACTTTCGGGCCGAGAGGGAGAAGAATAGTATACAGCACTCGACAGAGAAGTGAGATGCCCATGACAGTGTGATATCAATGCCTCGGCTTCGCCTCCGCATTATCATCACACAGTCACGGAAATCCAAATTCCCTGCCTAGTACAGTGATATACTATTTCTTGGAGGAGAATAAATTTAATTGCTGGAATTTGAAACATTTGTGTTCAGATGATTCTTTCGAATGATTGCTAGGGAGTTCTAGTGTGGATGTTCTTATGCGAGAGAGTCAGTGACCACAGCTCTCATTATCTGCTCGTGGGCGTTCCTAATTTGTTGTTTGTTGTAATTTGTTCCAGATAGTATTGAAGATACATGAAGATGGATGGCTTTCAAATTTCTCATCATATTTCGGAATATTTAATTACTGCACCAATCAATATTGTGATTTATACTCAATTGATGATAGTCCAAATTATATATATTAATTTGAATGACCATTCATCGTCCGGAATCACCCCTACTGAAAATTTTAACATACGATCGTGCTCTTCAGTTTCGGTGACGATCGTGCCACGATCGAGATAACGATCGTGCCACGATCGTGGAAACGATCGAGCATGATATCGCGTATACGATCGGGTACACGATCTTGACAGCGATCGTAAGTACGATCGTGTACACGATCGTGACACGACGTCTCGTGGTGACGAGGTCGGATCGACACTCGGCCTGCCGCGCGAGATCGTGCGTACGATCGTGATAACGATCGAGCATGCGATCGTGTACACGATCGGGTACACAACCGTGATAGCGATCGTGCGTACGATCGTGTACGCGCTCGTGACACGACGTCTCGTGTCGACGAGGTCGGATTGACACTCGGCCTGCCGCGCGAGATTGTGCGTACGATCGTGATAACGATCGAGCATGCTATCGGGTATACGATCGGGTCTACGATCGTGTACACGATCGTGACACGACGTTTCGTGGCGGCGAGATCGGATCGACACTCGGCCTGCCACGTGAGATCGTGCGTACGATCGTGCTTACCATCGTAACAACGATCGGGTACACGACCGTGATAGCGATCGTGACACGACGTCTCGTGGCGACGAGGTTGGATCGACACTCGGCCTGCCGCGCGAGATCGTGCGTACGATCGTGATAACGATCGAGCATGCGATCGTGTACACGATCGGGTACACGACCGTGATAGCGATCGTGCGTACGGACGTGTACGCGCTCGTGACACGACGTCTCGTGGCGACGAGATCGGATCAACACTCGGCCTGCCGCGCGAGATCGTGCATACGATCGTGCAAACGATCGGCCACACGATCATGATGACGATCGAGCATGCTATCAGGTACACGATCGGGTCTACGATCGTGTACACGATCGTGACACGACGTCTCGCGGCGACGAGGTCGGATCGACACTCGGCCCACCGCGCGAGATCGTGCGTACGATCATGCATACGATTGGCAACACGATCGAGATCAAGATCGAGCATGCGATCGTGTATACGATTGGGTACACAATCGTGATATTGATCGTGCGTACGATCGTGACATAACGTCTAGCAGCAACGAGGTTGGATCGACACTCGGCCAGTCGCGTGACTTCGTGCGTACGAACATGCATAAGATCGTGCTTACGATCGTGCATACGATCAATTTCACGATCGCAGATACGATCGTGCATAGAGTCGATACATAGTCCGCCACCGTGGCATGGCGTCAGCTAGTGTCGAGAAGAGAACGACGTTGTCCCTGTAATGCGATCGGGTACACAATCAGGGACGCGAACGGGCATACGATCAAGCTGTATTACTATATCAATATCACTATATTATCAATATCACTAGATTGATTGGATCATTGAGACTAATTTTTGATGATCCAATGAATCAGTGTACTCATTCTGTAGAGTGAAAAGCAATATCTCATCCATTTAAACTCTACTTCTTGACCAAAGAAGACGAACATCTTCTCGGAGCTGATTGAGGCTTTCGATGATGGATGTATATTCTGAACAAATTCAGATCGTGATGGTTCCCCACTCTTTCTTCATTTCACTTCTCAATTGAAGCTCTAGAAAGATGATGAGAATCAATTTGAACCAATTAATTGAGCACAAGGATCAAAGTTGATAATGATAGCTCTACAAATCATGGGGGAAAACTCAAGTTTTTTAATGAACCATCAGTTCATTAAATGATGCCCTTATTCAATAACTTACAACACATACCAAGTGATCTACTCTCTTAGACTGTCTTTGTTTTAAATTAGGGCCATAGAGGATCACAAGTAGTATCCTCTGCTAATTTTTCAACAGATATTGAATGTATGTCAATGTAATAAGGAGTGCCTTACAATATCTGTAGAGTGGAAGTAATGATACGCGTAACCCATATTCAAACTTTTGGCCAAAGATGACCAAGGACTGAGAGTATCTGTTCATGATTTGATGCAATCTTGTACTCACTGGAAAAGATGGAAAACATTATCCTATTGATAAGCGAGATCACAGTTTACCTGCTGTACAGAATACACGCTCATTTCATCTAAAATGGTTATGGGATTTGACGACAACAATTTTAGTTTCACAAGTTGAAGCTGAGATGCTTCTGAACAACCTCCTGCAATTGAGAAAGAGTAGGTTCAAGCTCTGGAAAAATGAGGAGAAGTGCATTGCATGCAGCAATGGTTGAATGCATTTGGGCTTGAATAAAATTGATATTGGTGGATAATGAGATCTGAGAGAATTTTGACTTTCGTTGTAACGTCTAAGTGAGTCAATGCTCAACTCAACATTACCAGCATTGTATGCCTTTCCTTGTCAAATTATGTTTCATTTTGTATGAATCTAGATGGGGATTTGAACATGTTCAAATATGAAACAGTAGCATGTATGAAGTAAAAATGGTGGCACACGAATAACCACATCTTTGATTAAGACCCCATATTTAGCTAAAACAGTAATGTTTTGGTTGCTCCAAGAAATTACTCCCCAAGTTAGGGTTCAAAATGGACAGAAATGAGCTTGCTGAATACTTTAGAACAAAATGAAGCAGGACGAGAGAGAGCTCGGAAAACTCTTGTTCTGGAGTATGGATTGTGTTTATATAGCGTTTGTTCAAATTCAGAAAATCCTCATAGTCGTCACCTACGCAATGAGGGCATAATCAGGACCCACCACACACAACACTGCACACTTTTTATCACCACGAAACACTCACGATCGAATTTCCGTATACAACCCGTATAGCAATTGAAAATCAGCAATGGAAGCATCACTCGTTCTAGCATATTTTCAGCAATAATACTAAATAACAATAAAAATCATATGTTGTTGTCAGCCGTGCTGTGTGCATGGAGAGCAGAGCAGACAAGCGATCCTCGAGCAGACAGCAGACGGATCTTGGCATTGGCATCTGTGACATGTTGGAGAATGCACGCGGTCCCCCAGCCCATGCAGTATACCTATATCGTATGTCGGTTTTTCGTCGCATCTGTATAGCGGGTTGCATCAAATCTCGTTACGCGGGGCAGTGTCGGTCACGTGATTTCACCCCTCACCCAAACGAGCGTAAAGGAACTCCGTTCCAAAAGTTGGAAAAAATACGGGAAATGCTCAAAATAATCAGAAGGATCTGCAGAAACTGACAAGGGGAGTCCGGAGTCTCCGGGTCCTGAAATCTCACCAAAATTTTTTTACAGTTTTGTATCACCTAGGATATGAAGAACCCAAAGCAACTCTGTCAAATGGGCCTCCCGTTCAGAGCTACAGCCTATGACATTAGCATTGCCCATATAGGCCCATGTTAAAAAGTGATATATATATAGATACTAGGGGGGGGGGGCAAGCCCCCCTGCTCGCTCCGCTCGCCAACCCCCGCTTCTCCCGATTATTGATTTAAAGGAGTGAAGAATCAATAATCCATCCATAGCAACTTGAGAAGTAATGAAAGTCTAGTCAGTTTCATTGATGGTCCTGGAGATTGTGGAAAAACTTCCTTGTAAAGGTCTCTCATTTAATATTTTTCATCCCAAAAGGAGAAGATTCTGTCAATGGCGTGGACGAGTATTGAGTCGATTTTTTTCACCACAAGGTATGACAAGTCATAGATACTTCAGAATACCCTTGGATCTAGAAAGTATTGAGAGTATTTTTTTGAAATCTGATGCCGATGAGAAGAAATTGAGGGAAGCAGGTGTTATCATCTCGGGTGAAGCATCAATGATTTCCAAAGAAGCGTTGGAGGAGGTGGATAGAACACTCCGTGACGCTTTTTACAATGACTCACCCTTTGGTCGAATATTGGTGATTTCAGGCGGGGATTTCAGACAAACCCTGCCAGTTTTGACCAATGGGAATAGACATTCTATTATCCAGGAAACTATCACATCGTCAGCCTTACGGCAATTGTTTGATGTAATGAAGCTGACTAAAAATTTGAGATCTAAGGACCTGATTTTTCCAACATCCTTCTGGTAGAGGTGAGGGTAGAATTGATGAAGTGAAAGTGAGCCCTGAGCGGAAAAGTAATGATGTACGTAAAACCCATATCCAAAGACATCAATGAAGATATTGCTACGAATAGAGTTGTTCTGTCATCTCATGAAGAAAATATCATAAAATTGATTAAGAAATTCTTGGAAATGTTCGATGGTCCGACTTCATCTTACTAAGCGTTGATCATGCGACTCACAAAGGTATAGATCGAACCGAGGAGCACACTCATCTGAAATATCCAACCGAGTTTCTGATTAGAATCAGAGACGGTTTAACTCCACATGGACTTGATTTGAACGTAAATGCTATTGTGATGTTGATTTGGAATCTGATGACTCGGAATCTGAGAGTGGCGAAGGGCTTATGTAATGGGGTTCGATTAAAGATTAGGTAATTGTACACGCATGATATTGAAGTGGAAGTGAGAAGTGGGGAGAATATGGGGACAATAGTTTTCGTACCCAAGCTAACACTAACCGAGGGTGAGTCTTCCCTGCCGTTTGTAGTTCACAGGAAACAGCTCCCTGTGGTCTCGGTATTGGCAATGACAATTAATAAGTCTCCACGTGAAAGTTTAGATAAGGTTGATATTTATATAAAACGGCCAATTCTCTCCAATGGACAGCTTTACGTTGCTCTCCCTCGGTAAAGAGATCAGAAGAATTCGTTTATTGGAAATAGATTCGATGGTTCAGATGAGATCGGAAAAGGTTGTTTGGGACGGGGTATCTGATGTTTGATATTTTCGTCATATATGATTGGAAATTCAAGTATATTGTTCTCAAATTCCGTTAAGATGGAGTGAAATCTGGAGTTGAGGAAAACGATACAAGTATATGAACTGAGGGAGCAGGTAATCTTGTGGTGTTTGAACGAACAGTTCGAGAGAAAAGGTTGGAGAAGAATACGGCAAGTGCTCAAAATAATCAGATCGATCTACAGGAATTGAGTGTTTGGATGAAATAATAGCATTGCATGAAACAGAGAGTATTAATTTTGAGAGTTCACAGCGAATGTGAAAAATTCCTGGACTCAATTATTCGAAGGATAGAGTCCAAATTGGAGATGAAACAACGTGAGTGATTCAGTTAATTGATATGTATATCTATGATTAGAGATGTTGATGACATTGATATTACAGAACTATAGTTGCGTATGTTGACAAAGTATTTCGCGAATCTGAGTTCCAGAAGAAGGGCGATGGGAGTGAATTAGTGAGGTACGTACAGAATGGTTAACTTTGAACGGAATTGAGAATAATATTAGCAAATTAATCATCATATCAAATTGAGTATACGTGTATAAGTGATGATGTATGGAGAACCATATTCAAAGACATGACTGGAGATATTTCTATGAATAGAGTTGTTCTGTCATCTCATAACGATAATATCATCGAAATGAACAAGAGAATCGCGAATATGACGTTAGAATATACAACAAAATGAAATTTAAAGATATACCTTCGAAAAAAGGAACAATAAGTGAGTTGAATTGGTGATGTTTCGACTATATGACACGATTTTCACACAAATCTTGTCGATTCTCCAGAGATAGAGGTTTATCTGAAGGATCAATGCGTTCGAAGGAATGGAGAGAATAAAAGTGGAATACTGGGTGTACACAAATATACGTCACAAACTTGATGTTATTGTTGTGAAAGATGGAAACGGTCGAATTGAGTCGTACGATCGTGGAGTGGAGTTAGAAGTTTGCGGTGACTTACAAGAGAAGAGTTAATTTCCTGATCAATCAGATAAGAGTGGAAAGAATCGTTTCGAAATTGATTTCATTGAGTGGTCTTTACAGGTTCAACGTACATGTGACAGTGGAGGCTGTAGATGAATTGGAATTGTTAGTTGGTGAAAAGATGGAAATTGAGAACTCGATTCTGGAAAATGAAGTTCATGTTGTGGAAGAGTGTTCCGTCACACAAAGATTTTGGTTATTGATTCTTGATTCTCGGATATACTGTAAAATTTTTCTAATTCACATTTTTTTGGAAGAAATATACATCTTCTTTGTAACCCAAGCTCACTTTAAATGTTGTAATAATTGAATAATGAGACGGAAAATAATGATGATGAGAACGAGATCATTCCTAGAAGGCTGCAGAGGGAAATTGAGAAGCCTAAGGAACCTGCAGGGGCTCTGAAAAATTGACGGGCCCTCAGGGGCCCTCGGAGGCCCTCGGAGGCCCTCACAGGCCCTCACAGGCCCTCACAGGCCCTCAGGGGATCTCAAGGGAATCTCTCAGCCCCTAAGGTAAATATGGAACGTAATTTAGGTTATTTGGTCAGAGGCACTCGGGGCCCTCAGGGGCCCTCGGGGGCCCTCAAGGGACCTCGAAGGGCCTCAGAGGCCCTCAGGGGCCCTCCTGGGCATTCAAGGCAGTCAAGGGAATTCAGGGGAGTTCAAGGGAATTCAGAGGAATTCAGGGGAATTCAGTGGAATCTCATTCTTACTACTATATATTAGGGGGAGATACTAGCAATGTTGACGTTTGTATCTGTAGCTCAGAGCAGAAGGCCCATTTGACAGAGTTGCTTTAGATTCTTCATATTCTAGGTGGTACGGAACTGTGGAGAAATTTTGGTGAGATTTCAGGATCCGGAGACTCCGGACTTCCCTTGTGAGTGTTTGAATGGAATAATAGCATCGCATGAAACAGAGAGTATTTTTTTGAGAGCTCACAGCGAATGTAAGCGATTCCCGGACTCGTCATGATGAACCAGCAGTCGAAGAATTGGAGGGAATTGATATGTCGAATAACGATTATTCGTAGGATAGAGTCAAAATTGGAGATGAGACAACGTTAGTCATTCAGTTCACTGATATGTATCTCTATGATTAGAGATGTTGATGACATTGATAATTACAGAACTATAGTTGCGTATGTTGACGAAGTATTCCGCGAGCCTGAGTTCCAGAAAAAGGGCGATGACAGTGAATTCACAGTCTTCAAATTTCTGTTGAGTAATCAAATATGGAGTAAGATACAATGCATTTTTTCCAACTATGATATGAGGGGATCCATAAAAATATAAAAATGAATGAGGTACGTACACAATGGTTAACTTCAAATGAAATTGAGAATAATATTAGGAAATTACTTATCATATCAAATTGAGTATACGTGTATGAGTAATGATGTATGGAGAACCATACTCGAAGACATGAATGGGGATATTCCTACGAATAGAGTCATTTTGTCATCTCATAACGGGAATATGATCAAATCCAACAAGGGAATCGCGAATACCACGTTGGGATATACAAGAAAATACAATTTGATGATAGACCTTCGAAGAAAGGAACAATAAGTTGAATTGGTGATGTTTCGACTACATGACATGATTTTCACATTTATCTTGTCGATTTTCTAGAGATAGGAGCTTATCTGAAGGATCAATTTGTTCGAAAAAAATGAGATGAATGAAAATGGAATTTTTGGTTGTTATCACGAATATACGTCACAAACTTGATGTTATATTTGTGAAAGATGAAAACGGTCAAATTGAATCGTACGGTCGTGGAGTGGAATTAGAAAATTGCGGAGACTTACAAGAGAATGGTTAATGTCCTGATCGATCAGATGAAAGCCAGAAGAACCGTTTCGAAATTGATATCATTGAGTTGTCTTCACAGGTTCAACGTACATGTGGAAGTGAAGGCTGTAGATGAATTGAAATTGTTAGGTGGTGAAAAGATGAAAATTGAGGAATTGATTTTGGAGAATCAAGTTCATGTTGTGGAAGAGTGATCCGTCATCAAAGATATTGATTATTGATATTTGATTCTCGTATATACTGTAACATTTTTCTAATTCATATTTTTTCGGAAGAAAGAGATATCTTCTTCGTAACCAAAGCTCACTCTGAATGTTGTCATGATTGAATAATCTGATGGAGAATAATGATGATGGGGAGGAGGTAATTCCTCGGAAGCTGCAAAGGAGAATTGAGAAGACTGAGGGACCCGCAGGGGCTCAGAAAAGATTAGGGGCCCTCAGGGGCCCTCGGAGGCCCTCGGGAGCCCTAACAGGCGCTCAGGGGATCTCAGGGGAAGCTCTCAGCCCCTAAGGTGAGAATGGAACGTAATTCAGGTTAATTGATCAGAGGCACTCGGGCCTTCAGGAGCCCTCTGAGGCATTCAAGGCAGTCAAGGGGATTCAGGAGAATTCAAGGGAATTGAGATGAATTCAGAGGAATCTCTCAGATTCTTTTTTGAACTTTCTCATCCGATCCTATGGCCAAAAATAGGAACTTCGGACCAGCTATGAGGTCCAAAGAAAATGTCTACTCTCCATTGCACGCACATCCGTGAACAGACAAAAAATTCATCGTGTGAGAATCGATGCTGTTTTATTCACGAAAATGGAGATATTTCGGGTTTTTGAGTAGCTATTGATTTGCACGTTGCGGCATCTGGAAGGGCATCAAGAAAACCTTCAGAGAACGTTGTCGGAGATTCCTAAATCTGTGATTTGGGGGCCTCCTAAAGGCAAGAATGTGTTTTTCACTAAAACGTTAATTCCTCCAGAAGCCATTTCTTTTAACCCTTGAAAATCAAATTCGACGTGAAATTTTGCATTCTTTTGAACAAAATCGATTTCAGAGCAGTTTGGGGCGATCCAAGTGACTTCTGAGCCATTTTTCAAAAATTTGATATTTTTGGTTCCAGAGAAAGGCAATTTTCTGCGCATGCGCTCAAACGTAGACTCTCGGCGCCATGTTTAATGGAAAGCTGACAAAATTTCTTATCGAATGACTACCCACAAAGTTGAAATTCATGCACTGGAACGGGATCTGCAACGGCTAATCATATTGAATCAAAATCACATAAAAATTCAGCCATTAACGCCTTCGTGGCGCCTGCTGAGATGACACATGAACGAGATCTCGCCGGGACTCAATTTTGAGTACGAAATTGACCTGAATAAAATTCAGACCACATGGTTTCAACGTAAAATTGTATAAACTTTCAAAATATGCGATGGGAAACCCCGTTTGAGGCGAACCCGAGGCTCTTCGTTCAATTTTTCGCCATTTTGAATGTGAAATATCGTATTTCCTCGCAAAAAATCGGATGTAGCACCCCGGGTTCACCTTGAACGGGTCTCTTATCGCATATTTTGAAAATTCATACAATTTGACGTTGAATCCATGTGGTCCGAATTTTTTTCAGGTCAATTTCGTACTCAAAATTGATTCCCGAAAAGATCTCGTAAATGTGTCATCTCAGCAGGCGCCTTGAAGGCATTAATGGGCTGAATATCCATGTGATTTTGATTCGATATGATTGATCGTTGCAGATCTCGTCTCAGTGCATGAACTTCAACTTCGCGGGTAGTGTCTTTATAGGAAATTTTGTCAGCTTTCCATTCAGAGTGGCGCCGGGAGTCTACGTTTGTGCGCATGCGCAGAAAATCGTCTTTTTCTGGAACTGAAAAAATCTAATTCCCAAAAAATAGCTCATAAGTCACTTGGATCGCCCCAAACTTCTCTAAAACCCATTTTTCGGAGAAACGCAAGATTTTACGTCAAATATCTGATTTTTGAAAGAATTGAAAAGATGGCTTTTGGAGGAATCAACTTAGTAAAAAACACTTTTCCGATTTCAGGAGGCCCCCAAATCACAGAGAAGAAATTTCCGACAGCATTTTCGATAGATTTTTCATGTTCTTTCGGATGCCGCAACCCGCAAATCGATAGCTATTCGAAAACTCGAAATATTCCCATTTTCGTAAATCAAAGAGCATCGATTTTTACACGATGAATTCCCGGTCTGTTTACGGATGTGCGCGCAATGGAGAGGAGAAATTTTTTTTGATCCCATAGGTGTTCCAAAGTTCCTATTTTGGGCCAAAGAATTGAATGGAGAAGGTTAAAAAAGAATCTGAGAGATGACCACTTTCCGTAGGTCCCTTTGGCGTGGAATTCATCATATATTAGGGGGAGATATATATGTGTGTGTATACTTCTTGCTGATTTCCTATGGGTGTTTCATAACAATGCTCGGAAGAATGTTGAAATTATTGATTTCGAAAAGCTGAGTTACAGCTTTTGAATGGATGAATGAATTAATTTGAATCTAAGAAGTTTCGGAGTAAAAGACCTAATCATTGCTGGCTTCCCGACGAAGGATGAGATAGAGTTCCTCAAACTTGGTTTAGATTCATTTAGATGGAATGATAAAATCTTGAATGGAATGGGACCTAATATCTAAGTACAATCTGGATGAGACTTGATCCAAGCGCACTTAGAAGTCTACTTGA
Source organism: Eretmocerus hayati (assembly GCA_029851415.1). Taxonomy (NCBI): domain Eukaryota; kingdom Metazoa; phylum Arthropoda; class Insecta; order Hymenoptera; family Aphelinidae; genus Eretmocerus; species Eretmocerus hayati. The sequence continues at coordinate 86,624,779 of CM056743.1, forward strand.
AGAGGTGATGATTCTTCAAGGCGAGAAAGTATAAGCAGGGCGAATTCGTAGCTGGTCCTTATGCAGCTGAGGCGGATAGCGTCAGCCTACTACTTTCTGACGGGATCAAATCAAGCCTACGAGTCCGCACTTCTATATGACTTCATCGTGCGTAATCTACGCCGACTTAGGTGAGTCCGAGTGAATTTGGGACACACGCAGCCTACTACAGGCAGAGCGTTGTCACAGACTAAAATCGAAGAACGGATTTTGTTGTTCCAATTTACACGCGCGGACACGCGAAAGTTTCGTACTCAAGGTTGTAACACATGTAACGCATGTGTTACAATGCTGGGAGAGCTCTTTGTTGAATTTGCCATGGTCTGTTACACATGTTACATGTCATATGTGTAACATCCAGTTACTGGCTAATGCTCTGATTCTGCTGATTCACTGACCTGCTCATACGTTCCTCTGCTGATCAAGTCGAAATAATATTTCTCCACGTTGAGGAATATCATTTCAACTGTTGCGTCATCTGGGACACCTCCAATCGAATCTCGATACACGGAGCGGTGTCGGTTTCACGATTCCACTCTTCGTGCGGACGAGCGGGAAGGAACTCCGTTTCAAAACATCTCAATCGCACCTCTAGTATAGAAATGAGCTCATGGGGAGATATTGAAATAGTAACAGCTCAGAATTGCGATTATCAATACACGTTCTGATCGACTAGTTGAAGGAGATATGCATACATTGACTAGATAATAATAATCTATTCATCATCCGCTCCGTCGACAACAATCAGTTCTCTCAATTCAGGCGATAGGAGTTTCACTTTTTTGTCCCTGATCTTGCGAGTCCGAGAGGAAACAGGGCCTGACAACAATAACAGTCGATTGAAGAGGTCCTCATTCGTAGCTTCCTTGGAGATCAATTTAAGGATTCATCACCGCTTTGGTATTGTACATCATTCATTATTCTGCTGGTGATGGAAATGATTCACAATCAAAACTTTCCGCGGACCCTTCTCCCATTAAGCTGAGATTTTTCGACTGGAGTGGTGAATTTGCAAGCCCATTGATCGGCAGTCATCTTACGCGTCTCCACTCCTGATGCACAGTGTCATTGTCAGGAATTTCGAGAGTTAACAATGATCACGGAGTGTGAATGGGCCTACTATGTTGAATTTCCTATGAATTCAGATTTTCCAGTCAGAGAATACATGGAGATGCCATTTTATCTGGTTTTAAGATTGAATATTGATTGATTCATCATCCGGAGGGATATAAATTTTGACATGGCGAATTGTATTCCTCATAATTCGTTCTCTCATTCACATGATCGCGTGAACACTCGAACAGAATTCTGACTCCATCAATGTCCGATAGGGTCCCACGATACAGGCTTGGGCAGGATGAAAAATGCATTTCCTGGTGTGGTTCAGTCTAGATGACTTGACGACTTCATGAGTGGTCTCAAGAGCTTCTTCGGATAACTTTTCGGTAGGAATCTTGTGAAACTGCACCTTCTTCCATCCATGCATCAAAATAGCATGCACTGGTGTTGGAAGCTTGTACAGAGGGTACACTTGACAGGACCATATCGCTTCTTTCATGTTCAGATTCTTGAATTTAAGAGGCTTGATCTTGTGGAAAGAAGACGAAGCTCGAAAAATGATAGCTGAAAATTCCAACAATAGTGGGTCAAAGCCTGGAATGAATTTGAGAAGATTCTCTTGACGTCAAAGCAATTCTTATAAACTGGAGTTGACAAGATATCATCTTATCAATATGTTGACAATGAAAGAATTATATAAGGTTTCTCTGTGGTTTGTTTTATGGATAGAATAATACCATTTTCGGAAATCTTCATATTCTTACTTCTCAAAACTCACCAATCAAGAAAGGTTCAATGGAATGAGGTACGAATTTTTCCAGCACATGTCTGGGCGTTTCTCTACCACCCATAACGATTTCAAGATGATTGATCCAAGAGTTGAGGCGAAAGGGTGAACGAAAGGAGACAACGCACATACAGACACACTAACAGACACGGAGAATGACCAAAAAAGGTTCATTTTCAACGGACCAGCGACGAGCGTGGCGGGAAATGTGTGATTCACAGTCAAAAGATCTCGGCGAGAGGGACAAGATGATCGAATCCGAATCTCTGTGGATGGAAAATTTTAGAATGGAGAATTTATTTGGAAGTGTAAACTATTTCAACAATACGTACTTGAGGATATAATTTGTTGCTCTCTCGATCGTCGCCATTCTGAATTTGGGATATTGCCGAGAAAATCTCTGAAGAAGGACAAAGGCTCATGGGAATTACCTTTGTGGGCGAATTGTGCAACCATCAAATCTAAATTCGTCATATTAACCTGGGGAATTCATAATTTTGCACCGATTTGCAGTGCATTCGTGTAGCCTTTTGCCTCAGGATTGGATCCAGGTGCTCTCTAACTCCTGCAGGAGGATCTACGTATTCCTGAGTAACGGTGAATGATAGATGGATGATGAAGAGAGGTATCCCAGGTACTTTGAATGGAGCACATTAGCGTTTACCTCCCGAGAATTCCTGATTTTGCACCGATTCGCAGTGATTCGTAAGGCCTCTTGCCTTTAAATTTGCTCTGACGCTCTCAAAGTTCTGCAGTTGTATATACGTACTTTCAGGTCGCGGCAAATGATGAATGAGTGATGTAAGGGGGTATCCCAGGCACTCACAGTGAGGCATATCTTTGTTCACTCCCCAAGGACTCATGAATTTGCACCGATTCACAGTGAATCGTATGACCTCTTGCCTTGAAATCCACTTCAGACGCCCTCAAAGCCCTGCAGGTGTATCGACGTATTCCTGCATCACGGCAAATGACAGTTGGATGATGTAGAGAGTGAATGATTCTCTACATCAGAGATAGGTGGAGGTACTTTAAATGTGGCACATTAGCGATTACACCCCGAGATGCCATGATGCTCGACCGATTTGCAATTTTCCCATCCCAAATGGGCCCTAATGCTCGAAATGAGTCTCAACGAAATTTTTTAGAATACATGCCTCGACGTGGAATTCCCCGTTCGTTCGATCCCCGCAGTCGAAATTCTGGAATATTGGCGGGAAACTCCTCAAAAATCCGAAAAACTCCCGGTGAAGACGTTTTTTTGGAAAATCGGCCAAATCACCAAAGGGGCTAGACGGGTAAGCATGGTGGATCGGCCCTAGTCAGGTATGGTCGTCGGAGTGATTTTCCCCAGTTTCTGATACCTTAGTGAGTGGGATAGAAGGTTTTTTAGGTCCCAAGGACGTCCTCTTTTTCAGGGTACCCTAAAAACTATCTGTAATTCGCTAGAAATCGATGTCCCTTTCATTCAATCGCAATCTGACGCGATCAAATGGGTGAATCTGAATTTCTCCTAACATATTCTTCAAACTATAGCAATCAACAAAAAATTGTTCGCGGATCCGTAACTGTTCATCAAAGCCCCGAAAAGAATTCAGGAAAGATAGAAATTGATTTTCAACCCATTCATCTGCAATCAAGACGTTATCAAACCATTTCATCGTGTTTGGCGGGTCATTGCACATCGAAAATCGTTCCGAAGAGTATCATCTTTGGTGGTGGGAAGTAGTCAAAAATGCGAGAAAACCACTTTCGAAGCGAATTTGGATTCAGTAATCTGCATCTCCTGCGCATGCGTGTCGCTCTGCATCTCTGAAAGTATTTTTAATCGATAACCAGTGTAATTTTCTCTGAGATGACCACTCAAAGAAGTCGATTTGACGCAGTGGAATCCGAGATACAGGTATTAAATCCGTGAACCCATGCCCCCTTCAATGGGCCTGAAAAATGCGGTTTTTGAGTCGGACTATTCGAAAGACGTGAACATGTGTTTTTAATGTATTTTTTCACGTAGAAACCAAATCCGTGATCAGTTCCGTCCCCGGCTTCCAATTTTTTCCATTAGACTCAAAAAACCGACCCGAAAAATGAGAGTCCTTCTCAGTATTGTTACACACTTTTGAGATGCATGAGGAGTGTGTAAGTAGGTTCCAATCGAAGACATATTGAATAGAACTATGTTTCCCCATGTATTTTGATAAGTTTAAGACGATGCCGATGGTTCTGAGGCTCGGGAATGAGATGGGAGTGAGATATAAACGAAATGATGCAGTTTCCTCTGATAAGATTATATAGCTAAATATAGCATCACCAAAAAAAATTTCACTCCCTTCTCATCTCCAAGCCTCAGAACCATCGGCATCGTCTTCAGCTCGTCAAAATAATTGGGGAAACATAGTTCTATTCAATATGTATGCGACTCAAACCTACTTACACACTCGTCATGCATCTCAAGAGTATGTAACAATGCTGAGAACGACTCTCAACTCTCGGGTCGGTTTTTTGAAACTAATGGAGAATCTTGGAGGCTGGAGACAAAACTAACCACAGATTCGGTTTTTGCGTCAAAAAATACATTGAAAACACATGTTTACGTCTTTGAAACAGTCCGACTGAAAAATCGCATTTTTCAGGCCTATTGAAGGGGGCACCCAAGTAAAAAAGATTTATAAGGACTTTGTAAACTCTTTATCAAGTGACTTTATAAAGAGTTTATAATTCGTGAACTTATAAATATTTTATAAATATTTTATAAGGTCGTACAAAGTCTTACTCAACCGAATAGCCGCAGCAGGATCCAGAGCGCACCCGGCATTTTTATTGCGACACCCGATGACCGAGGCTGAGAAACTTGCAACGACGACCGTTATGAATCGTCAATTCGCTGCGACCAACGATGACGATGTCACGGGCACTCTTGTGTGCTCGTGATTCCAATCATCACAAAATTTCAGAATTATGCTCACTAACCTGCAAGAAAAACGAGAAAAACCACAAAGTATTCATGTTTTTTTTACTCGTAGCGAATTCTTTCAACGCTCATACGCAAATCATAAGATGTGCGAGAAGCACAAAATTTGTTAATAAAAAAACAACAGTATCATTGAGGTTATCTATATTGAAGTAACCGAACCCTTAATGGAACAATTATTACAGCTATGAGAAACTAAGATACTTATCTGAATTCTCTAAAGCTATTTTTCTTGAAATTGTTGCGCCGACCTCCATCTCATCTTCTTTGAGATTTCGTGCAAAAGAAAGGCTGCAAAGGAAGGCTCTAGTGTTGTGATGAAAATTTTTGACAAAGTTCAACTGACTGAACTTGGCACCGCGTTTAATGAGGCGTATGCAGAAGTGCAGAAGAACGATTAGTGTCAGTCAGTTGAACTTTGTCAAAAAATTGCATCACAACACTAGAGCCTTCCTTTGCAGCCTTTCTTTCGCATCAAATCTCAAAGAAGATGAGATGGAGGTCGGCGCAACAAATTCAAGAAAAATAGCTTTAGAAAATTCAGATAAGTATCTTAGTTTCTCATAGCTGGAATAATTGTTCCATTAAGGGTTCGGTGACTTCAATATAGATAACCTTAATGATACTGTTGTTTTTTTATTAACAAATTTTGTGCTTCTCGCACATCTTATGATTTGCGTATGAGCGTTGAAAGAATTCGCTACCAGTAAAAAAAACATGAATACTTTGTGGTTTTTCTCGTTTTCTTTCGCAGGTTAGTGAGCATAATTCTGAAATTCTGTGATGATTGGAATCACGAGCACACAAGAGTGCCCGTGACATCGTCATCGTCGATCGCAGCGAATCGACGATTCATAACGGTCGTCGTTGCAAGTTTCTCAGCCTCGGCCATCGGGTGTCGCAATAAAAATGCCGGGTGCGCTCTGGATCCTGCTGCGGCTATTCGGTTGAGTAAGACTTTGTACGACCTTATAAAATTTTTTATAAAATATTTATAAGTTCACGAATTATAAACTCTTTATAAAGTCATTTGATAAAGAGTTTATAAAGTCCTTATAAATCTTTTTTACTTGGGCACGGGTTCACGGATTTGGTACCTTGAACTTTTCAACTTTTCATACCACGTGTATCTCGGGTTCTACTGCATCAAATCGACTTTTCGAAGTTGTCATCTCAGAGTAAAGTACACTGACTATCGATTAAAATTACTTCCAGAGATGCAGAGCGACACGCATGCACAGGAGATGCAAACTACTGAATCCAAATTTGCTTTGAAAGCGATTTTCCGCATTTTTGACTACTTTCCACCACCAGGAATGATACTTCTCGAAACAAATTCTGATGTAAAATGACCCGTCATACACGACGAAATCGTTTCCTAACGTCTTAATTGCAGATTAATGGGTTGAAAATCAATTTTCATTCTTTCTGAATTTTTTTCGGGGCCTTGATGAACAATTACGGATCCGCAAATATCATTTTGTTGATCGCCATTGTTTCAAGAATATGTCGGAGAGAATTCATATTGATTCATTGATCTGTGTCGAAATGCGATTGAATAAAAGGAAGATCGATTTTCAGCGAATCTCAGACAGTTTTCAGGGTACCCTAAAAATGAGGATGACATTGTGACCTGAAGAACCTTTGTTCCCCATCCATTTTGGTATCAGAAACTGGAAGGAATCACTCTAGGGGCCACATCTCACGAGTACCGATTCACCATGCTTACCCGCCTAGTCCCTTTGTATTGAAAAATGCAACATTTTTGTTCCTCATCATAATTTGCGTAAATCGCTCCCCCTTCGAGGTAAACAACAAATACCGCGTTTCTTTCTCATTTTCGCGCTATTCAGATAGTCACCAGCGTATGTGTCTAGGAGGCTCCTCCGGGGGGAAAAATTCGTATTCTACAAGCCAAAAACTACAGCTACAATCCCCCCCCCCTCTTGAATCTCCCCGATGTCGCTCGTTTCAACTGTAAGAATATTTTCGGTCCAAATCATGTTTTGTGAGACTGTGTGCGTCATTTAATTCATTGGGATACCCAATCAACGGTGGGAGTGTGATACTCGTAGAGAATCAGCGTGCGCTCTTCCGTGCTATCTTTTCCTCCATAGCATGGTACAGCAAAATTATTCACGCAGAAGCTACACCTGTTCGATTTTCGGTGCTTCCAGAGATTCATCTCCTAGCCAGCTACCCACATATCATGATATGATGGGATATTTCTCGTTCAAAGCCTACAGAATAGGCAAAAACGAAAATGGTTACCACCCCTCCACTTGCGAAGTAGCTGAATAAGTTCCAAGATTGAGAACATGTACGGAGAAATTGAAATACTTGCCGTATCCCCCGAGAGGATTGGAGACATGATTCTAGATTATCGTAAGGAATATGGCAAAATGAAGCTGATCGGCAAACGCATCGAAGCGAGTTTGTACGTTGGAGAGGAAATTCGAATATTCGAATTGGGATCACTTGTTCTATTGTATAGGATGGCGTATGAGTGTGAGTCATGTGTTCGTTGTAACTGCCCGAAGGATCAAGAAGCCCCGTATGGAGGGGAAGATTCCGTGAGAGACCAAAGGACGACAAAGCCTTTACTCATTCATCAAATTAAGAGGAGAGATTTGAAACGAGGATCAAAGGCAGGGAGTGAAGTTCCGGCAAATCTTAAGGTTCTTGTTCACCAACTCCGTGAGTCAATGGCTACCTCACCTCACTTTTCCACTAACATAGATTCAAACAGAAGAGTAATTTTGACGCGTTAGTCTGTTTTGCCCATCAAAAAGCAAGTTAAATTGGGCTATCATACTTTTGTGACCAAAATTCCCCCAAACCAGCTGATAACTCGCGTATGAACCGTATTCGCGTGGAGCCGGTTCCGCTATCTCGATTTTCCGATAACTGCCACGGAAAAACTAGATGATCGAGACGATCGATCTTGAGCGGACTTGGCCGGAAGATTCATCTTTGTATGAACTTTTCCTCCTGCGATGCCACCATTCCTTGTAATCTGAATCGGCTGTGAAACCCAAAAGTATGCCATTTCATGTGTTCTCTCCCATGCAATGTCAAATTCAATCAAAACACCCGGTGTTTTGATAGCTAGGGCTCCGAAACGAAACGATCAATCTCCATGAAATCCTACACACATATTCATGAATACTTGAATTGATTTTCAACCAAGTTACGAAGCTTTCTATTACCTCTCAATTCCAGTGGACAACTACCTTGAGAGAGAGCATACCCGCAATGATTCATTTGAACAATGTGAAGATCTACCATCATCAGAGGATATGAGCTTACATAACACCCTCAATCCACAAGAATTATCTATACTAGTACCAATCACCAGTCATGACCCAACATAGGGTAACCAAGTCAGGATTGAACTTACTAATCGCCCATTGCAAGATTTGGAGTTTGAAATAGAGCTACAACTGTCATCGCTTCTAGTGTGCTGCAAGATATTCAAGCAGTCATGGCTTTGTTCCGACCATTCGCGATTGATAAGAAGAAGCTACGAAGAGAGGAATCGAAGTTGGCTGTCAATTTGAGAGGATTAGAGGATGGGAGTGATCCAATTGGTGCTTCATACTTTGATGGGTGGCATGACAATATTGGAATGATCGAGGAACGAAACGGCAAATTGTACCCGTCTGAGATTGTGAAGTATCATCATGTATTAGTACAAGATCCAGGTTCTGAATAGATCACTCATGTGACACCGAAATCCGGATCAGATGCGGATATTTCAGAGAGCATCGGATCCCATGTCAGAGAACAAGGCCTTGATACTTTGGATAATCTTGGAGCTGTTGGTTGCGATGGCACTGGTGTTAATGCTATCCCGAAAAGAGGGTCATTGTTTTATTTGAGTCGAAGATTAGACGACCTCTTCAGAGATCCGTTAGACTCTTGCATTTTGATGAGATGCCGCTCCGACATCTTCAAAAGTTGGATGGTGTTACCTCCAATCCTCACTCTCCCTCGGGACCTCTGGCTGGGGAATTGGTTGATGTGAAAAATTACCTAATATGAAATTCGGAGCTATCAAATGTGAGCTTCCTGCGTTGGATTGTGTAGAAATGAGCAAAGATCAGGGATATTTGTACAATGTGTGTCGTGCTATAGACTCTGGAGAATGTGATGTGCATCTCGCAATACAGAAACCTGGAGAACTGAATCATTCTTGTTGGGCAACAATAGCAAATGGACTTTTGAGAGACTACGTTCCAACGCCGAGTCCAAGCTACGTGCAGAAAAGTTTGGTCGAATTTGCCTTGACGGTGTATGCCCCGTCTTGACTTCAGATAAGAATCAAGAATTCGGTCAAAGATGGATCAAGGCATCTTTCTGAGTTCATCAAATCTTCACGTTACCTACCACAAGAATTCTTAGGTATGATCAATCCAGTGATCCAACGATATGCATATTTTGCAGCTTCGGAGAATATTTCACTGAGCATGCTTACCGATGAAGATGATCAAGTTAGACCTTTAGCTTTGAAGCAGGCAAGTTGGATCCTGAGATGCAGAATGAGCTATTTGAAATGCCTAGAATTAACGCCTAAGCTCAATCTTACATTGATCTTATTGATTGACAAGAATCTCAGGTTCGATCCCCTCCTGTTTTACAAAGCATCAAGACGGATGAGCTCAAAATGTATCTTGGGAATGACAATATTCCTATTGAATAGAAATTTACCAAGTATCTTTGTCATACTCAAGCCACCGAGCGTATGATTGAGTTGGTGATAATGCATTGTCCAAGGTTTACGGTGAAGAGAGAAGGGGAAATCATATAATAACAACACTCCGAAATCGAAAATCTATGTCAAAGTTCGATTCGAAGCAGGATTCCAACCCTGTTTGAGAACTCGAGAGATTATTCTCAACTCATCTTCTCACTAGTATGATCCAAGAGAAATAAGCAGAATGGAGAAAATTCAATCACGAAAAAGGAGTTGAGAAAAACCAAAAAAATACAGAAGATTCAGGAACGCCAGAGAAAAACAGGGAAAAACGAAAAAATTACTCTGCCATCGACGGTCCCAAGACCGTACAAGAAAAGAGGAGGGTTGTATCTCAGAGCGAGTCCACGCTCGAAACCCTTGTTTGCCTTCCGAATCACTGATATAGTTTCCAAGATCATCAATGAACTCATGCAGGTGGAGATGGGATGTTGCGGTCAAATCTCTTGCAGGAAAGTGCAATGACAAGTACACAAAACATACATGATCGAGTATTCTCAGCTCTGGCACCTCTAGCAAGAGCTTGAGCATTGATGATATTATTTGTAGCTTGGATGGTAGTATTCTTACCATACATGACACCCATCTCCCTTGCAAGCGGAACAGAGGGCCATTATACAGAAACCAGCTCAACCGCAGCAGCAGTGTCAGTCAGCCCGGAGCTCGGACCGAACTCACAAGTTAATCTTGGGAGCTCCGAGTACTGACTCGCTCAATCCATCTCGGCTTCAGTTGTTTCTTCATTCCCTGCTGTTATACTTACAGCTCGTACTGACTTTTGATGATACCATGATTTGATACTCATCCAAGGTGGCTCGAGTAGATATACAACGATTTTATTGAACCAGCTGAAAACATTCTCAAATTTACTTTAGGAGTCAACGAATACATAGCCGTTGAGGGAATGTAGGGTTGCCGTCCATTTTCTAATGGAAAAGAATGTTGAAATTTCCTTCTTCATACACGTGCTCTCATGGAAGTACAACTTAGAAAATTCAGTTCTCTCCAACGAAGATATCAAAAGATCCCAAATAACGGATAGACTCGCATAAAACCTCGAAGAACATATCGACGTTGGGGAATATATGGGCAAATCTCAGGAACTATGCGGTTTCGACTTTGAAATTTCGAGAATTTCCAGAATGGCAGCACATCTCCGATAAACTTTTGTTTGGTCCAAGTAATGCTCAAACAATGATGAAATACTTGCGTAAATCATTTTGGAGCCCCGCCGTGGATTTGTGAGGGTGTAGAAGTTTTTCCCATGTATTTGCGTGGGACCCTCATATTTTCGTAATTCTAATTGGCTCGTGTGTATGTGAATACATGGCATCCTTGGTGTTGGAATAGAAGAAGAGAGATGAGTTCAATGGTTTACAGTGTTTTCTGAAGGTCTGTGGTACAAAATGTAGATGTGCCTCAACCGTCGAAACGCTCATTTTCGTCATTTGTCGATCCTCACAAGCCTCGCATCGCGACCGATATGAGGCTGTAGTAGGGGCGATTCTCATAGGCATTTCTTGAGGTACAAATATCAGTTTACACGTGGTTTCCATCCCAACGGAATCGAAATTTTCGTGTGCTACACGAAAAACGATTTTTTTGACCCCATTTACGCGAAAATAACTTTTCTCATTTCAAGCCGCATCGTCGTGCGGAATCGAGCACACTATCGTTCTTGGGCTAGATTTGTAGGTTTTTGGATGTAGAATAATATGTCGTTTCTACAGATACGAAATATTCACCGCCCCGAGTGCTGCATCCATTAGAAGAGCGATACAGGAGAAAATGTAGAATCGGAGTTCGCTCCAACGAATCATCGGCACTCCGACGCATTGATAGGCACAGCCTCGGGCGAAAATTATATGTTTCTATGTATTATAATCCATCACATATCCAATTTTCAGACCGATCGGTGAACCGCCCCGCCTGTGGCGAGCTAAGGCGTGAGAGAACTATGGCCCTGTTCGGTCGAAAATTGTGATTTTGTCACGAAGAAGCGTCTCCCAGTACCTTTCTATAGCAATTTTTAGACTTCTGAATGATGCAGAACTATTAAATATGAGTAGATCTTCAAAATGATCTAATGCGAGCGGCGGAAATAACGCGACTGTTGTTCTGACAACGTGAAAATAGGCCTGTTCGGCCAAACCGCATACTTCGTGAGATTTGCCCATATATCAAGCCAACCAAAATGAATACACAATACATCTTCGAGAAACTGCCAACAAAGCAGACGCTTGACCATGGTGCGCGTGCGCGAGAGCGCGCTTTGGATGTCGGTGAGCTCGGAACGTGCATATGTTGCGGTCAGTGCGTATCAGAGAGATGAGAGGCCTAAACCTTTAGCACGGGGCCCCTGTTTTGATACGTCACTATGCGCTCGAGCCATCTTAATTCCAGTCAAAGAATCTCCGGACTTACAAAATCAAGTAGCATACCAATAAGCATTGTCGAATAAGAATCGACAAAGAACTAAGTGCCAACTACAACTAAGCAATACACAGGACAATTCGCCTATCCCGGATGCTTGACGCATGTATACACATATCTAATTTCCCCGTCGAGCACATTGTCTCCCGTGTGCTCAATCAAAATTACATTCGTATCACTCTTCCGACTCACACGCCACATATCACGTTGACGTGGTGAACAGTTACAGAACACGACTCATACCACGTAATGCAGCACCACATTACAAACTTAGTAACGAGGCACCCGATTACCATTCATTCACGCAATACATACAGAAGTAACGTGGCAACCCGTCACTTCAACCACCCCAACGGAGGTTCATACGATTTTTATAGCGCATCCGCGCGTTTCCCATACACCCTCCCTACACATTGAAACGCAACTCATAGTTACACTCGATTTACACGCACAACGCATAGGTACGTTACTTACAATATTCTCACATCTAGAAACGCCACTTACAGTTACACAGCCCAGTTTGACATAACGCTCACGCACGTTACAAGATACGACTTTCCCTATCCAAAATGACACATAGCGTTACACACCTTACGAGCCACCTCACGCATCCGCACGTTACACGCAGGATGCTAGATATGTTTCAACGTTGCTTAGCGTTACACACTTCTTGTGGCTGAACTCACCCATATAAGCCCGAGCTGGCCAAACTCACGACACAGTCCTTTGTCAAATCACCGTTACGAAGCATACTCCACGACACTTGGCCCACCCATGGCCACGCTGCTGGTGATACACTAATGTACTCCTGGTGCCGTCATGAACGTCGCCATTGTGACCGTGTAACCTTCCCATAATCGAGTCACGCACTCTGGTCCCTGTGTCCTATTTGTGTGTCACTTTACTCGATCTCGACCTCATGAACCGTACACGGAACCTCAAGTTCCTCAATGTTAGAGTTGTGCCAAACGTAACCAGTGACGAGGAATCCAAGGAGACGTCGCCAGCGACCCCTTGCCCGAACCCGCCTTGTCAAATATCCACTTAATCTCGGAGCAGATAATCACTGGAAACCGGGTTTCGGATCCAGTGTACGAGCTCCAAGTCGAAAAACGGCTTATTTCGAGTGAAATTCCACTCAAATCCTTTCAGTGAGTAGGCTCGGTATTCCAGAAGGGAGAGCCTCTCGTGACACGCATGAAGACATGGGCCAACAATTTTGGAGATTTTCTGTGGCTGTTCCACACTGTCTGAATTTTTTTCAGAGAACTGCAACCCACTGGGTGAGTTGGTTGAGATCTTCCAAGAGAATCCATGACAGTATAGGGGAAGGCTAGAAGGATCGGACCAAGATAGTCCGGGAATTTGGTTGTATTGTAGTCGTTGAGTGGGACAATGAAAGGTCAGTATGATAGATAGTTCTTTAGGTTCCGTATAGTGATTATAGAGTTGAGGATGGCTTGAGACCATTGCTATACGATAAGGTATCGACTACTCACCTCGCTATCTGCTTGAAGTGGAATTTGCGTCTTGGTCTTCTGAAGACATTGTGCTTATCTCGTCCCTTCCTCCAGATATGAGTTTTCCAAGCTGGTTCCTGTGGGAGTTATTAGGAATTGAGATCGGGGTATGATCATATGATTTCCGTCTTAGGAGTGTTGTTACGATTGTGATGGGAGCATCGTACATGGATCCTTTGGATTACCCTCTGACGAAAGGATACGTCGAACACATAATTTCATCACTGATGCATGGAATGTAGCCAGACTGTTGATGAAAACAGAGACCGTACCTCATCTCGTTCGTGCAATGATGAGCAACAGGAGTAATCAGACCCTAGGCCATGATGAAACTTGTTTCGTGATATGGATGAAGCTCGCCTCGAAAATGGACTCCTCTACCACGCACTTGGCCTTGGGGAGACCCTGGACGCATTCTCCTCTCTCACTGCCTTTTGGGATGTCTTGGCCACAGCACGCCTTGAGCAAGTGATCAAAAACATCACGTTTACTTGCGATAACTTTGACACTGAATCTTGTCAACGTGCTATGTATCTTGCGATAGACAATTGCTAAGAGTCTTCCACTCGTGATCATTGCGAGGAGGACACGATGAGTACGAAATTCGGAAGATGCCGAGTCACGATCGCGATACCGCCTTCCTGCACCGTTACTGATGGCTTTCGTCTGCTCGGTGACAGAATATGGAGAGTTACCAACAACTTCACGAATCATGGCGAGTCATGGCTTCATATTTGTACACGATCACGAGGTATTGAAGGTGAAACCTTTTTTACCGGCGCCTGGCGCTTTCGACTCGGGGGAAAATTTTGCTCGATGCGAACTCCGGAATCCGTGTGATTCCTACGGCGCGTAACTCATCTGCCGCGTAAACGCCGTGTTTACCGTGTGATCGCCGTGGGTTGCTTGTCAGTGCAGTTTCCGGCATCTAGCTGGGCATAACAGCGTGAGTTGTGGTAGTGGTAGTGTCAGTAGTGTTCATTAGGCTATTAGGCCTGATGTAGCATTGTGATTGGGTTTGGATGAAAGGTTACAGTAATATTAGTTTGCCACTTTCAGCTGCGTACTCGTGTATGATAAGTTGAATGTTAGAATCCCCCATAGTCTTATCAAAAGTGTCATCATGATGAATGTAATCTAACTGTTGAAAATAGTCTACTAGAGTACGCAGCAAAAAGTTGCAAACTAGTAAACTCATCTCACCTCCAAAAGAAGGAAACTGAGATCCGGCATCTCAATCGTCTCAAATCAGTTTAAATAAGTCTTTGGGTTTGGATGAGAGGTTACAGTAATTGGTTTGCCACTGTTGTCTGCATACTTATGTGTGATGAGTTAAATGTTTGAATTCAGCATAGTCTTATCAAAAGTGTCTTCAAAATGAATGTATCCTAAATGTTGAAAATAGTTTACATGAGTGCGCAGCCACAAGTAGCAAACTAGTAACCATTGTCTCTCATCTAACAAGAGGAAACTGAGACCCGGCTACTTATTTGCCTTAAGGCCAGGCCGGAGCGGAACCCATATTTTTCGCTCAATCGATGGCGCTTTGATCGCCTTACACATGCGATCAGAGATTATGAATCAGATTTTTGCCTCATAGTATTCCAACCTCACATTTCCGACTCGAAAGGAATAATGCAAGTGAAACATCATAACATTCTCAGCCGAATGATTTGTTTCACGCATAAAAATTTCGGTATATATCTCGAGACAATCGTAATTTTTTGATCCGCCGGGCGTTATACTGCTCGATGCTCGCACTCCTTACAGGATTTCGCAAGCTAGATTCAGAATTTTCGGACATGGAAGGGCTCATTCGATTGGATCTTTCAATACGCAGGCGGGATACTATCTGATTTCGGCTGGAAATGTTATGTTGTTGAGTAATAAGAAGGAATAGGTGAGATGATCATTGCATGTAGACGCGACCTGAAAGTACGCCGGTGCGTGTCTGGTTGCGGTTCTGCGGGGACTCCGGACTGGCCTTAACCAGTTTTTTGGTTTGGATGAGGGGTTACGGTGATTAGTTTGCCACTTTTGACTGCTTACTTGTGTATGAGTTGAATGTTGGAATTCCTAATATTGGTCTTTTCAAAAGTGTCATTAAGATGAATGTCATCTGAATGTTCAGAATAGTCTACATAAGTACATAGCCAAAAGTTGCATACCAGTAACCGTTATGTTAGATCCAAAAGAAGAAAACTGAGACTCGACTTCTCAATCCACTTGAACCAGTTTTTTGATTTGGATGAGGGATAAAGGTGATTAGTTTGCCAATTTTGACTGCGTACTTATGTAAACTGTATTCGACAACTGAAATACATTCATCAAGATGAGAAATTTGCCAATATTCTAAATATAATTTGCCAATATAGCAAGGTCAATCACTCAACCAGACTATCAGCCAACAGAGGCATCTCCTTTACTTGAGGATGTGGGACATCCTATCACATAGTTACTGGACACATTTTATTCGAAAATGTGAGAGGTCTCATTTGGTAGATTTTTCGTCTTTGATGGTCAATATACAAGTTGATTATTTGGTCTCATCGATCTTGAAGGACGGTGGGGAACTACATAAATTCCCAAAATTTCTATCGTGAGAGATCTCAATCCGCGGTCAAGAAGTTTCACCTTCTTACGTACGTGGTCGCCACGCACATCATTTTTATCCGCACGTTCGAGCAAAAGTGGCGCGCCGAGTGGTGGAAGGAAAAAACTCTCTGAGGTAGAAGTGAGCAGTGAACAAAACATCACATTATGGTCTGGCACTCGGTCTACTACCCGATTCATATCATTCCTAGGAATGTTTCATCAACTCAAACACCTAAACTGTGACATCATCATCCACTCGCCATTTTCCAAACAAATTTATGCTCACTTGACCGATATAGAATTCAGTCAGGGCCTCATTCATTCCCATTTTCTATCACAGATATGATACGTCACATTCAAATCCTTGTATACATGACGAACAATCGAGAAATATGGGAGAAAGATACTATGAACTCAATGAAGGAGTGTACTGGAGGCTCATTGCAACGCTTATGGCTTGATTGAGAGATTTTGAGAATCAAGTTTGGGCACGTGGAGTTTCGATGAGAATTTGAATGATGATAGTGATAGTAGATGACGTCAGAGGGGAGGAAGAGAGTTCCAGGGTCTAGCGCCCATTTGCCGAAATGAGTACTCGGCCATCTTGAGCATGACTCAAGGGATCGATAGTTCTCTGATTCACTCCAAATGGTGAGTCTGCGAAGATAGTCGGGCTTCCTCAATTCCAAGATCTTGTACCTAAGAATCACTGCAAAATATAACCTAAGCGAGTCCGAGCGTAGTCATCCCAGACCTTCTCCTTACAGAGTCACGTACTCCCTCCCTGCTGGAGAAGATCGATTGAGATGGTTTCAAAACCAATCGTATCCTATCGAGATCAATGACTCTCAATCGGCTCTATCAGTGAACCGACGAGAGCAGGATTGGAATTCAATGCAGATCGATTGAATGGGTAATCAGTCCAGCTCAGTCCAAGATTACAGTTTTGAAAAATCTATTGCCAATTGAATTCCATACTATCATATGAATTCTCGCCAGGGAATATGATCCAATCCTTGCATTCAGATTGGGATCAGGGGCATCATTTTGGGTGTGCTGGGTGTTGGATTTCAACAGCTGGATTAAGAGCAGGTGTTCAATTCAACACCCCTTACCGGAGTTTTGGTCTCATTCTGATGGACTCCCTCCTCGAGGCAAGTCCGCGGAGACGTCGAGTATATCGTGACGGATTCTGATTTGATCTCTAGGGACTAGATGAAGGAGACTCAGACTATGGGAATCTTCAATCTCGCTCACACCCTTAAAAAATAGTGTGACGTCCTCACGGTCGTAGCCTGCACTCGGAAATTTCATGCAAAATCATCTATTTTAGAATATTCTTCGCGGGGACGGGCACTGTTAAACTGAGAATATATGCAAAAATCATTACGCTAAGATCGACTAGAGGTTATATGAAAAATCATAACTCGAAGCAATTCTAGACATTCTTGCGGTGA
This sequence comes from Eretmocerus hayati, assembly GCA_029851415.1. Taxonomy (NCBI): domain Eukaryota; kingdom Metazoa; phylum Arthropoda; class Insecta; order Hymenoptera; family Aphelinidae; genus Eretmocerus; species Eretmocerus hayati. Next base: position 86,642,396 of record CM056743.1, read on the forward strand.
AGGTTGTTATTAAGCTAATTAATACGTAGAAGCACCAGGTCGAGATGGATTGTGACTGTTCAATAAACGGTCTCGATCGCTGCGACGATAAAGATGTCCTAATTAGTGATTAAGATGAAGGCGGATAAGATATAGTGGCAACACTATCATTCTAGCCGAAATTCATGCGATACGCGTTATAACTGATATAGTCTGTTGCGAGTTTACCCCTTCATTTGCCGACCACGGGATTGGCTGAGAGAAAGACCCGTGTCATCTACTTACAATTTCACACGACATTATAAAAAGACCACCTTCGTTAGTCATGCGACCAGTTCTTACCTGTACATTATATTGTTAATTTCTAAGATTGCTTCCCTTACGGAACCTGAAGCAGACCTGATCGTAAACGGTAGATGTGAATTGAATTTATCAATTATTAATAAACCTACGATATATTTCACATCATCTCTCCTCAATCAACTGAATCTCGAACACTTCCAATATTTGTATTATTATTATGAATCAATTATCATCATTTCAATGGATCTTCCGATGGAATTTGAAGGAAAACTGCAGTAAATTATTCTCTGAGATAAGAGTTATTTTTCTGAATGATCCAGGCAATGAACTCTTTGAATCAGAAGTTGAGTCCACCATTGCTCGGAATGAAGGTACCTTAGAAATATTCAAATAACAACGAACTCTAGTGAACAAAAATGCTCGCAGGTATGAGCGCAAATCAATTGAAACATTGCTTGAATAGATTTCTGTGCCTACGAGCAAAAGACCATTCTAAGAAAAATATCCCAGGAATTCCTCGACCCCTGTCCACCCTCATCGATCCCCGCTTGCCTATTCGTCCATCTATCCACATATCTCATTCCCATTGGATTAGGGACTCTGCTGATGGAGGAGTAGCCCCCGAAACCCGAGGGTTAGGGCCATAATCAGTTCCTCCCAGGCAAATCAGATTTTCCTGAGGGGAGAAAGGGTTGCTGAGAGTAGATGAGTGCTGAAGAAGCACTGGACCGCGTTCAGCTTCCCAAGGAGATCCCTGGAGCTCTCCAGGGCTTGGTTTTGGAGTGACTTCCTCAGTTAGGAGAGCTGAATGCAACAGGAGCTCACGGTAACGCTCCGGTAGACGTCGTTAGATTAAACAAGCTGGCGACTCGTGTTTTTCCACTGAAGCAATGCGCGTCATCTTGTTAATACTCGTCTGAATATTACAGGGTAAGTTTTGGAGATCCAATGTAGGGATGATCTCGGACCCACCGATGTCTATCGCAAGCTCCATCTTTCGTCAGAATTTCCGAGTCAGAAAAATTCCTATAGTACGGGAACCAGGGTTAATCCAAGGAACAAATCAACAAAGTCGTGACTAGTTTCCTGTCCGGAATCAATTCAATATCAATTTTGATAAGCCACTTGAGAGAACTGGAAGGCGAGTATATTCAATCAGAGAGATCTCTCATAAGATATCGTAGCGAGTAACGTAATGTCTGATTCGCAATCAGACGTTTCTCCATATCAGATGTATCCACAACCCGGCAAACGAAAATCCACTCGAAACACAGCGTTTGAGAATACAGCGAAATTCCGAGATGCAAGTCAACATCAACCAGATTCATTCGTGAATTTAGAAATACAAACCGAATTGGATCTGATCAGAGGTTCTCTCTCCTGAAATTCCGGGCATTGAGAGATAGATCAGGGGCGAATCTTTTCGAGAGATATTAGGCAACTCAGAGCACCGATGAAAATTTTCCGGTACATAGCTCCAGCGAAATTCAAGGCAGAAACAATTCCCGAGAGTCCAGTCGAGTACCATTCCGGAACAACAATTTCCGGTGTTATTGGAGTCAAAAGAGAGGTTCAGAGCAGACAAAGTTTCGAAGAGTAATGGTACGTTGAATTACAGTTCAGATACAGAATTTTCCCAGTATCTCCGCAGTAGGGTGGTCCTTATTTCCCGAACACTCTTTCTGGACTCCTTCCACGGTTTTTTTGTACCCTTATGACTAGAAAATAGTGTTCCACCCGCGAAGAAGCGAAAAACAATCTCTAACCGACCCACCCGAGCGATTTTTAAATCAAATTTCTTACATAGTTATTGGCCTTTCCTGCGCATGCACGTGATTGTTCGCTTGTAAAAGTATCTTTAAACGATAGCTGGCAAAAATTCCTTAAAAACGACCCCTTGATAAAGTTGATTTGATGCATTTTAACCAGAGTTATGGCTGTTTTGGGAAAGTGAACGAGTCCAAGCTGTCACAGACGACCGCTGTTCAACTCATGGATTTGACACATTGGACTCTTCCACTTTCTAGAAACATCAAAGATTCTAGTCGAGATACATCAAATCGACTTCATCAGGAGTCATTTTGGAGAAAATTTTGCCAACTATCGTTTGAAGATACTTCCACGAGCATAAGATCACGCGCATGCGCAGGAAAAACCAATAACTGGGTGAAGAATTTGATTTAAAAATCACTCTGGCGGGTCGGTTAGAGATTCTTTTTTTTTTGGCTTCCTCGCGGTTGCGGTTAGAACACTATTTTCTAGTCATGAGGATGCAAAGAAACCGTGGAAGAAGTCCAAAAGAGAGTTCGGGAGATAAGGACCATCCTACTCCGCAGTCAAATGAGTTCAGAGCAGAAGCAGGTTTTCGAATAGAGCTAGCTCGATGAAACTCAGTTTAAGGACATAATTGTCCCAGAGTTTTCCAGTAACGAGGAAATGCAGAGTATTGACCTTCTTCGAGTGATGTGAATGGTCAAAGCAAACCGGAGGAATCTGATTAGTTATGGCCAGAATTAGTGAGAACCCATGGTAGTTCAGATGAGGAGAAGGAATAACTTAAATTCCAGGAGTTATTCCGGTAGACAATCATCAGAGTAATTCTGTTTCAGAGCGAATAGCATCTTCGTGATGATTTCCTTTAGAGTTTTACGAGGATTTCGAGTACCGAGGTAGCAAGCTCCGTCAAATTCAGAGAGGAGATAGTTTTTTTTCTCATTTCCCGACATTCGTCAGTTCTGAGTCAGAGGATCTACGATTTCAGAAATTTTCGAGTTACTCTTATTTTCAAGCTAATGAGAAAACCACAATATATGGCGTCTAATTCAGAGCGCCGACTCCTTCTCAGGAATGCTCTATCGTTAGTTCCGAATTCAAATAGTAAAAATATGCCAGTCGCTGAGTTCCTCGAGGAGTGTGATGCGGCTTATGCGATAATAGATGTCAGGGACAAGGCCACTTCCTTGAGATATTTATCCCAGAAATTATCTGGAGATGCTCGTCAGTATTTGAAATTTCAAGGGGTTGGGAATTATGAAAGTTCCAGGGCATACATACATGACGCATTTTGAACAGATGAGACAATTATCCAACTGATTGGAGAGTTCTCGAAACTCTTCTAACACGAAGGAAAGAGCGTGATATTTTTTGCCAACCAAACTCGGAAAATGAACTCACGGATACTTTTGAGATCAGAATTCAGCAAGATACCTAATCATTCCGCAGAAACAATAGCGAAGCTCGTGCTCAACGCATTCCTCAATGGGCTCCTGCCTAATTTAGAAATTCGATTCAAAAACAAGTCAGCCAATCTTGAAGAGGCTATCAGCGCTGCCTTGAGGTTTGAGCGGGGCTACGGATTGCTGGTTAAGTCTGACCAAACTCAGAGTATTGCTCTTGAGATGAAGGAAGAATTCGTAACGAATGAGCCAGAGCGAGAATTGAAGTTTGATATGGAGAATAGAGGAGTAAAGTCTGAACCATCTGCTGTTGCTTCCAAAGAATTCGAAGTTGATAGAAAAGGTGGAGAGCTGATTTTTGAAAATGAGTCAAGGTCAGATTTTGCGCATCATTCAATCACTATGAATAATATTGTGTCTTCTATTGTTTCTGAAGATTCTGAGAATGATCAAAAGCCCAAGAAAGACAATCATCCAAAGTCCAAGTACTTACTTCATGATTCTAAGGGCAAGGAGGTGTGATGATCGACTAGGATCATCTTTTATGGGAACATGTGCACGAATAAGGGCTGATTTTTCCCTTAGGGGACGGTAAATAGGCCCTTGCCATGCAGATGTTTTACCAAGGACGAGCTCTTCCCTTTTTCCATTATCTTCAAATTTTCTCGCTCAACAGCCAAAAGCCGATGAACCTTGCGTATGACCACGGAATAAACAATCCTCCAAATTGAAGAGTGTGTGTGTGTGTGTGTAATAAGAGTGTTAGTGTGTAAACTTCAATTTAGGAGGCAACTTGTTATTTGATATCCATTATTGACACCGTATTTCTGAGTATAATGAAATAAGAAGGCGTACGTGCTCTCGCCAAAGAAACTACCGCCTTGAATCCACTCCCGATAAATGAGACCAGAGAATAAATAGATTAATCAAGCGTGAAATTGTTAAACTACCGGTGGTGGGTCATGTTAGTGTGTAAACTTCAATTCAGGAGGCAGGTACCGTACGTGTACCTTCAGCCAATCTTTAAATTACGCATCTCCGAGTATAATAGAATAAGAAGGCGTACGTGCTCTGATCAAAGAGGCTAAAGCCTTGAATTTTCACCAGATAGATGAGATCAGTAAGCAAATACATTAATCAAGTGTGAAGTTGTTAGTTTTCCTAGACTATCGGTGGTGGATTATCTTTGTTCTCAATACGCACGATCATCAAGAATATGTAAATGAGTACAATGAGTACCAGAAACTCATGAGTACCTCATAGATCCAAATTGAGAATATTATATATATGTTTGTGTGTGTATGTGTGTATTTAGAATCACAAAATAGGCGAACCTTTGTTAAAAGTCAGTGAATCGAATTTGTGTGAATTCTCTGTATCCGGTTGCGTAGGCCTTGACAATTCCGCCCTCATGAATTATATTTATGACGTTTCGAATCATGCGGAATTGAACGACCAATCAGCAACTTTTCCTGCCAAAAAGCGAGTCAAAGATTGGGTATAAGAAGGCCCGCAGGCTTCATCTGCTGCTGCTGCTTCTTCTTTTTCTTTCCAGTACACTAAGTATGAGCATTAAGGATATAAAATACCAGTTTTATTCTTGTTCTGTTACCACGAGCTCTTCGAATTCACGTCATTAATTCTTGGATCATCCGAACTCACCTGTATGATCTGACTGAATAAAACTACAAGTAGGTAAGCCAAACTTCTGACTCCATGGAATCTATTTGATATCCCCTTGCCCTGATATTTAACTTAGTAGAATCTAAAATATTATAACACTTGAGAGAGAATCACAAGCAATAATCGTCCCAGGGTTATTAGAGTTTCGGACTCCAGACCCTAAATTCAAACGAAACAGGTGGTCCGTACTACCAAAGAAGGAGAGGCCTTTCTATAAACACCTTACGCTCTCAACATTGGAGGCCCCGGAGGGATAATTATTGTTTGGTCTTCTCTCAAAAGTGTGCGGATAGAAGAGAAATCAAAAAATTTGAAACATAAAACCTCCCGCCCTATACTCGAAACATATATATGAGGAGAGAGAGACTATAGTTCAGTAAGAGACGATTGTATCCCGTTCCCGCATCTCAAAACCTCGGCTAAGATTAAGAAAATGAACCTCAGAAAGAACCAATCATTCGTCCTCAATCTCGCCATTTCGATGGTCCCCGTTTTCGACGGACGAAATTTGTCAGTAGACACGGTTGGCCTGAACTGACTTTAACCCAAAGATGCTCGCCCCTCAGAATTGATTTTTCTCACTTCAAGTACATGATAAATGGGAGTTTCTCCCGCAAAAATGAAAATCTTTCGTCGAGCCGTTTTTTAAAAAAGTGAAATTTATGGTTTCTTATAGGAATTTCCATACTAATCTATCCATGCGCGATTAAAATGCAGTTGTCGGACGACTTCCCTGAAATTTATTCTTAATTACATCGAAATACGGTAAAATCCATCAAAAGGATAGTTTTTAGAAACGATTTTATAGTACAGGCGAATATCCAGAATCCGACGATGTCGAGAGACAAGCAATGATGTCGCACGGTCGGCCCAAACTGACTTTAGCCTAAAGGTCCTTGCTACTCAGATTTCTCCTTTTGCCTTCGAGTACGTGATAAATGGTAGTTATTTCCCGCAAGAATGAGAACATCCGACGGAGCTACAATCAAAAGAAGTCAAATTGAAATATTTTGAATCTTGATTTTAACATTATTTTCAGAATAATCACGGATGAGCTTTGAAATCGACCTTTGATACATATTTGCGTGTATCATTACTATCCAGAAAGTGTAGATCAACAAGAATCAATGCTTGGAAGTTCATGAGAAAAAACACACTTCAAAGTGGAACAATTTTATGAATGATAAATAACAAGTTGATTGTGCATACTGTTGTACACACACAAAGCTGTAACAAGTTTCTCGTTATATTGAGGACTTTTGCTTCATGCAATTTCTTCATGTTAAGTTGAAGTCAAAATTTGTTCATTCCATGAATTGCTCACTATAGAATCCGAGGCCCATCCTCTTCATCTCACAAAACTATTCAAGGTGAAAGAATACCGCGTGAACTTTCGGGGAAACTGGAATCTCCAACTCTAAATAACTTCTTCAGAAGGTTCCTACACACGATCTATAACTTGTTTCCAGTTCATCCCCGAAACACGAACTCATCACTTCCCTGAAATCCTTGAATGATTGAGCAAATTTCTTGATGCGGTGATGATTCGGAGTCTGGAGTAGATCAACATTTTCCAGCAATTTCTTGCAAGAATTTCCTTCGAAAGCGGGACAAACTCGAGTTATCTCACGTTGAACGTGACGAGCGTTTGCCCAATCCAGAGATTCTGCTTCAAAATATTTCATCATATGCATGAGAATAAAATTGACTACGCCAATCATTAAATGTTACTCTGGCGAAGGAACAAATTCTGCATTTTAATCGTGCATGGATAGATTACTATGGAAATTCCAATAAAAAACCATATATTTCACATTTTTCAAAAACGGCTCGACGAAAGATTTTCATTCTTGCGGGAAAAACTTCCATTTATTATGTACTTGAAGTGAGAAAAATCGATTCTGAGGGGCGAACATCTTTGGGTTGAAGTCAGTTCAGGCCAACCGTGGTAGATGAATTCATAGACGAACTAGATCTGGCACATTCGATCATCGAGCCACAAATGGAATCGGTTTTTCTTAGATTCGTAGAAACCAAGCTATTCGGAAAAGCTCGGGAGTACATGAAATCTTCAGAGTCAGATGAGTATTCGGCATTCAAGATAGCACTCTATGACGCTTTCAGATCTTACGAAACCATTCCACTATTATGCGGAAAATTAGGAAGTGCTGTCCAAAAGGATGATGAATCCATTATACATTTCGCGAATCGAGTCAGGAGAATTGGACGTCAATAGTCAACGTAGCCCATTGTGAGGGCAAAAACCCCGTAATTCTCGAGGAATTGGTTGGACAAACTATGATAGACACGTTTCTTATGGGTCTTGAAACGGATTTATCCATTTATTTTGATAAAAAACCTGACCGAATCAATGAAGCGGTTTTGCTGGCCAAGACAAGAGCCGGAACAGATTTCACAAGTCACCAATTATGAATTTACTGAAAATATCAAAGAAACCTCGGCGTCGGAAACTATCCGTCGAGACGAACCGCTGGTCGATACCATTTCCGATGATGAAATTTGTAAGACAGATCGCAAAACGTTCCCATTCTTGCTCTTGCTGATCGTTCTCGTGCACAACTTATTGGAAAAATCATGGACCTGTGTGACGCAGAAGTTTTGCAATAATTTGTTGGCTAGAACAATTTCTTATGAAACCGTGTCTGCCCCTTCTAGGGGAAAACAGACCCGTCTTATGTCCACTCGCAAGAGGGGCCATCTCAGAAAAATTACTAAATTTATGTTGTATTTGAAATTCCCAGGAAAACCGTAGATCGATATTTTTCTCGCTACAAATTCATCTTTCCCACGGATCTTTCATTGTCAAAGCTCACGATTGTCGAAAATTTTCATCTCCGAGCTCGTTGATTTTCTCGGATTAAAATGCTATACAAGATCCGAGCTGAATCATTATAGTTATATCTCCCTTTTCCTTCCCTCTCGCTTTCCTTGGCTTAGGCGCGGAGTCAATAGTTTGAGTTTACTCGCGAGATGAAACGAGGTAGAGTTAACAGTTTGACTTGACTGACGCCCAAAATTATGCTTTAGATCATTCGAATATTATTCTTGTAGCGCCAATAACACGATAAGCCTTTCCAGACGAGTCGAAAATAAAAACAACATTTCATGGTATCCTCGGCCGATGACCCTTATCTTCCGAGTTTGGCTGCGCGCGAGGTCGTGCTCGTGCAGCCCAATATCTCTATGTGTAACCCAGAGATCAGTAACTAAAACTTTCCACACTTTTAAACGATAAGAAGGTGAATGATGACAATACTATCGGTTTTCTATGCGTACGACGTGCTTCGACGCCAGCTTATCCTGAAGTCTGAAAGTATCACGCACTACTAATAGGCACTACACGACTACCAAATCGACCGTTTCCCTAGCTTATCTTGTCTAAGATATAGTCGATGTTGAATGTAGGGCTTCTTTCTCCATTTGACTCAATATTTTTTGCTTGTAGCAACGTCTATTGCACTCTTTCTCTCCTGTCGGGGAATTGTGGCGCGGGTAATGTGGATGTCGATCATAGGGTATTTTGAGGAGCTCTATTCACAAACTATAGGTGCTCGCAGCTATATGTTGGTCGGTCCCGAGAGGCTCGCGGATCGCGAGTGCCGTATCCACGCTGCAGATCTAGGGGAGAGCAGGGTATGGTGGGCAGCTCGAAAATTTGGGCACCCCAGTTATAAAATACAAAAAAAAATATTTAAAGAATGCGAATGTTCATGAATTCGCATCAGTGTATCACCTAGTTTTTCCCTGGAGAATTACAAGAAATTTCAATATGTTTTGACCCTTCAAAATCGTACGTCAAAATTCGAGGTAAAATATCGCGTGTCACGCTGTAAGAAGAAGTCCTTAAAATGAGGTCTGGATGTAAATTATTTTCAAGAAGGCACAAAATGCGATTGGAAGAACACCTTGCACAAATTCAGTGTGTTGGCGTTTATTTTATTTATCCATAATACGCGTATATCTCGATGAACAAACGATAAATATCTTTCTGATCTCTGTATAACCTCAGGTTGACTTTTAAGCGTCGATAAGGTCTCCAGACCTGAAGATCATTCACGAGCTTTACTCAATTTCAGTTCAAAATTTGATCAGATGGGAGCTTGCTGACTTTTGCCTGACTGGTTGCTGAACTGCGGTGTTCCCGAAATTCAGAATGCTCGCGCTCTGGTTCTAGGGGTTTCTTTTTACAGTGCACGCCTGTATGCACTCTACCGTTCGTACGCCAATTTGATCGAAGATACTTGGCTACCCATCTCTCATCGGTAGCTTTGTTCATGAGCTTTGATATCCAATTTGAATCGAAGTGATCTGATGAGTAGTTTTGAGCAATAATGGTAATACGAAGGTGAGTGGAACGGGGTATGGTGGACACGAAAAGCGGGGCGCATTGGCCAATTCCAACATACAGCCACAGCACATGAGCCACGTGGCGCCACCTAACTTAACCTTCGCGGTGCCTCGTGTTGTTGATATTCTGCTCTCGCTGCACCACGGGCGTGATTTTTTATCGATATTATTGATAATGTTACCTCGATGTGAGTGAAAAGTGAGTGCTATCAATGCCGTGGGTGGTGGATTAGAAGCTGTATCCCATAATTTGACCACCAGATTCGTGCCATGCATCTAGAATGCATAATAAACTCGTGTGTGCGAGCGAGTGAGATCCGAGCTGTGACATCTTTTTGTTGAATTATCAAGTTTTACCATCATTTCACGGCATGACATGGACCTGAGGCATCAGATTAGGTAGAAAAATGTTCAAATATGCGAATGACAACAATTCTGTATGTGTAGTGTTATTATTATACTTAAAAAATCGTGAGTGTCCATCATACCCTACACGACTGTCCGCTATACCCCGCGATAACCCATCGTGCCCCAATGATTAAGGTTTAGAAAATAGCATTTCTATGAAAATGTGCGAGTGAAAAAAAAAAAAAAATCCCATTATTCCTGAGATATTTCTCTGTCGAATGACCACTCGCGGATCCGATTATAGTAAAAATCGTAGTTGCCAAACGGGTTTTAATTAGCCCGACATACCCCGCTCTCCCATACCCATACATTTCTTATTTTACAACAACAAAAAAAAAAAAAAAAAAAAATCGAGAAATATCGGTATACCACGAGCTGGTTATGAAATATTTTATATCACGTGCTGGGATCAACTAGATGTCTATAGAACCTGCGTAACGTGAGAGACAGCGCCGTAAGGTAGTAGATGTGAGCTCGTCAATTCATACAACTTGAAATAGTAGATGTGAGCTCGCCGGCGTGAATATATACAATGTAAGATAGTGGATGCGAGCTTGTCAGCGTGAATATATTCAACATATGACTGAGAACGTGAGCTCATCATAATTGTAGATGTGAGCTCGTCGGGATAGTGAGAGTGTAGATGTGAGCTTGTCGGCTCTTCCTCGAGTCGAATAACAGTGGTAAGCTAGTTGGAAGTGCATCGAGGACGTGCATCGGTCCCGGCGTGAAAATTTCATCCCCGAATAAATACTACGCTCTAGTTTATGTAAACTGTGTAATGCATCGGCATTTAGTGGGTGTGGAAAAAGTGTTAAAAATTCAATAAGATCCTACCAGAATTCTCACGATGCCTCTTCGCTACCGAGTGAATAAAAGTACCGATTCCGCCCCCGAAACCCTCATCTTAGAGGTAACGACTGTTAAGGGCTTGGCAGCCCTAGAGAAATACCTGCGAGATATGCCCGAAGAATCATACGCATACGACGTTATTATAGTAAGTATCTATATCAGATTATTATTTACAAATAAAAAGGAGCTGCTCATTAAGGGGGTTCGATAGCGACTCGTGAGTCAAGGTGAAAACCAATAATAGCAATAAACCCAAAAATCCATATTCGCATTCTTGACTGCTTTAATTTCTATCTGTAAATTCAAATTATGAATTTAGATGAGGCCAGAAATAGTTTTCACAATGATAGAGTCTGTGAAACCATAATTTATAATTTCTGGTGCATCGCTTGACTACCGTAACCTCGCTGTAACGAGCACGGGAATTACATGTATAACCTCCGGGTCATCAGTTTGTATTCCAAATTTCTCTTGGAAATGTCCGTCAATCCCTCATTGCTTTCTCTAAAGAGAAAGCTTTGTTAGCACCAAAATTTGGATCAAACTTCCTACTAAATCCAATATTCTCTTCAACAAAATTCCGTTTATCTAAAAAAGGCTTAGACCATTCTCTTCCTCTCACCAAAATCTATCAATTGTAGGTAACACTTTCCATCCTAATGGTCTTCCACATCGGCCAGAAACTCATCTTTACACCCCTTTGTCCGTGTCCGTGTGTGTGTATTTCTGTTTCTTGTTTTATACCGGACACGCTTTCTCTTTTACTGCACTGAGAGAGGAATATAGCCCGGGGTACTATATGCGTGAAGTATAGGTGACCTCCATCGGAGTGTAGCGCCCAGTCGCCATAAAGTGCTGGGTACTATATGGAAAGTTCGGAGCGCTGATCGTTTACTTTCACGTCGTGTTCACATATTTCGATGCGCGACTCATAACCTCGCATAACCTGTCCAAACCTGCATGCAAGACGCGTCTTCATCAAAACTAGAACTCTAAAACGCGCGCGTTGCGCGCGGATGGTCACGATGACTTAAAATTCTGCGGAACATACGGTAAAAGCTATTGTGTTTGAAAAAATTTACGCAGGTATATATGGTGCTGTAGAGGAGCAAATATCATATAGCATAAAAATATGGAATGGAAATGTCATTTATCTATAAGTTTGTCTATCTAACATGCCTCGAAAACGAAATTTATGGATTGCTGATTTAAAAATTCACGACTGTCTGAGGTATTTTTTTTTACGCATTAGAACTTGAAGAATTATATTCACAAATCAGAAACTTTTTCAAAAATGATGTAAGGATATTCAACATTCACAAAGAGAATTTTAGTTGATCTACCTCAGTCACAAAATTTTATACATGCAATTCAAGAATCATGTTAAAACATTCATCATCCAAAAAAAAAAAAAAAAAATTCTAGCTAACCTGGCCCAATCAAAAACAGTATAGATCCAAAACTTCGAAGTTTGTATGAATGATTTTGAGAATTTAGATAAGCGTTCCTGAGATCTTTTCGATCGTTGAAGGAAGATGAATCAAATACCAGAAAATAAATCTTCAAATGATTACCATTAACCTCATTATTACACGGGACATCCGATATCCCTGTTGTCGGTCAAACAGCAATCTACTTTCCTATCACTCATTCAGTGCGCGATCCGATTAATACATGCAGGTGTAATAGAACCCGATATAATGCGCAGGCACGACGATCACCTGCTCGATGTTGACAACGAAGCAGACCAGAATTGGGCAGAACGCTATACAGTGCATGAGTTGAGACGCTTGAAACTTATCGTTACTTTTCTTTCAATAAATTGGAAATAATCAACAGATATAACACTTCGGCTATGTAGATCGCATAACAGAATACTTTCAACTTTATTGATCCACTCAAAGTCGAAGTCGCTTCAAAAAGATGTATAGAAGAGTGAATGGAAAATTGTCACTAAAAAAATTACACTATTGCTCAGTTATCGCAGATCTCGCCGAAAGAAAGCTTCCTGCTAATCTCTTTTAGCAGCGTATTTTATCGATTCATAAGAAAGTATGGAATCACAGTTCCCTACACCCAGTTTTTCATCATTGTGTCCGATAATATTTAGATAGGTAGAAGTACTTAAAATGACGAATTTTTAACCGTTTGAAGTAGGAAAATGTCGAGAAACTATGAGTTTCCACCTTTGAGATAATAATAATAATAATATCCTTTTTATTCGCCCTTGGGCAAAGAAACATCAATCATTCATACAATACTCGTACATATACAAATCCAGTAATAGCATTTTGGTCAAGGATTTAACATCACAGATGTGACTAGTCGTTTGATAATAATATAACTCGAATTACAATCATAGTTTGCATAACAATTGGGCCACTGGAAGACTTGAACAAGAAACAAGAAAATCACTCAATAGACATATATAAAAGTGCCCTCAAAGATTAAAAAATTGCCCAGTGTCCACATCCATCCTCATGGGAGGGAGAGTTTTCAGAAATTCTTTCACTGCTCCTTTAAACAGGGAAACTTCTTTTACTCGCCGAAAGCCGAGAGGGAGGAAGTTCCAAAATCGTGCGCATTGACTTTGGAACGATCTCAGTCCACGGTCAAGACGCATTCTTGGAACTTTGAGTTCCTGTGCTCCTGCCTCACCACGCTGAGGGCGCTCGGATTGGTACCTGGCAAACATCGCAGCTAGGTAGCCAGGTTCTCCCAAATGCATGATCTTGTGCATTAAGAGGGCTGCGAAGTACATTCTCCGCGAATCAGTACGTAACCAACCCAAACGCTCCCTGTACGGGGTGATATGTTCGCTCTTCTTAATTCCAAAGATGTACCGCACACATGAATTACTCAGTCTCTGTACCCGCGTCCTTAGTTCGTCGGTGGCGTCTAGATACACGACTGTGCAGTAGTCAAGGTGTGGTTGGACTAAGGTCTCGACCAGTCGAATACGGAGTGTCTCGGTAGTGCATGCCCTCATACACCGCAGACCGTATAGGGCCTTATTAACCTTCTTTGTAACTTGATGTATATGCGGTCTCCACGATAATTCACTATCTAATGTCACACCGAGACTCACGACAGTGTCACTGAATGGGACATATACTCCGTCCTGTATCTCAACCCCCGGTAGATCAATTTTCTGTAGATCCGCGATGTTCCTGTCGGAAGCAAAGAAGATTGCTTTGGTTTTACCAGCGTTGAGACGCAAGTCGGAGCCCTGAGCCCATCCTGCGACAAGTCTTCCGATTTCTCCTAACCGAGCGATCCCCTCCAGTATGTTCTTTTTCTCAACTTGGAGATAGATTTGGAGGTCATCTGCATAAAAGAGATGATTTACCGATTTTCCGTGAAGGAACTCAGGGAGGTCATTGACATACAGGCTAAAGAGTAGAGGTCCAAGAACAGATCCCTGCGGAACACCGAGATTGGTTGCAAGCCAATCAGAATTTCCATTTTTTGTGGTGACCATTTGGGTGCGATTCTGTAAGTATGATTTGATCCACAGTAGTGCTGATCTTGAGAAACCGAGATGTCTGAGTTTACTCAGTAGCTTTGATGGTGAAATCGTGTCAAAAGCCTTGCTGAAGTCAAAAAGCAGCAACAAGGTGATCTTCTTCCTGTCAATTCCGACTCTAATGTCATCAATCAACTTCAACAAGGCAGTCTGAGTGCTATGATGTTTCTTGAAACCAGTTTGGAAGCGATCTAACAAATTTTTACTTTTGAGATACTCCGTGATTTGGTCGTGCGCAATCTTTTCCAGAACCTTAGATAAGAAGCACAGCAATGCAATGGGACGGAAGTCCGTGACTGCTGATGGAGCTGCGGTTTTTTCAAAGCAATCAGCTGGGCTTGTTTCCAGGTCTCGGGAAAAGTGCTATGAGCGAAGGAGGAGTTGAAAATGTGTACAATAAGATCACCTAAGGCCGGAAGAGCCTTCGCGATCACGCTTTGGGGGACTCCGTCTGCCCCACGAGCCTGCGAGGAGGAATGTTTTACAGCAAGGACTACTTCATTGAAATTTGTGGGCTTGAATTTAAACCCGTCTTCTGAGGCTGACATTATTTTATCGATTGCTTCCTCAATATTCTCGTGCTGTGAAACGGAGACCCCCGCAAAGTGAGTATTCAGCTCGTCCGGTGTGAAGCCATGTAGCTCCTCCTCCTTGCTCTTCGGTAAGAGGCCAAGGTCGCGCATCTCCTTCCATATATTCTTATTCGAATCAAGGGCGTCTGAAAGGTGGTTTTGAAGGAAGGTAGTTCGCTCTTGTTCTAAGCGCGCGTCGACCTCTTCGCTGAGTCGAAAGTACTCATCTTGAAGCTCAGTACACTTGCGTCGGTTGCGTTGATTACGCTCCCAACGCCGTCGTGCCGCATCTCGCTTCCTAATGAGCACCTTTAACTCTGGACCAATCCAAGGAACATCGCCTTTGCGAGGACGAACCGTTTTTTCTGGAGCTAATTCATCGATAACTTTCTTCAAATTTTCATTAAGGCAATTTACTGCGTCTTCCAAGCTGGTTTCAGTATGTTGCAGAGCTGTCCAGTCACAGCGTAGCAGGCGATCATTCAGTAACTCCGGTGTAATATTGCTGAAATTTCTACATTTAAAAGAATCCTTTGGAGGAGCAGCAGTGAAAACATTGATTGTAACATCTATGACCGCGTGCCTGCCAAAACTGGGCAGTGCTCTGTTTTGATAGTTGGTAATGTTGTCATTGTCATCTGTATAAATATGATCTATCCATGTGTGGGAAGAATCTGAGGAATGGTGGTGAGTCGCGCCATGCTGAACAATCTGCAGAGACAGTTCCTCTGTCAGCTCAGTCAGAGCTTTTGTGTCAGGATGAGTCGTGTTTAACAGGTTCAAGTTCAGATCCCCCATGATGATTTTATGGCTGTAATCCTCACACAATCGGCGCAACGAGCTGAAAAGCGCGCAGTTCTTTTGTATGGCTATTCCAGGAGGTCTATATATGACTCCAACTAGGATTGGGGTAGAGTTGCCCTGCTGTATGCTACAAAATAAAAATTCAGGTACACCAGGTTTCCCTGAGCCAGACGTATCGGACGACACCAAATGTTTGATTTTGAAATCATTCCGCACGTACAGGACAACCCCACCGCCCTCTCGGTTACGATCTTGTCGAAGCATAGAAAACCCCCGGATCCGCACTAGGCTGTCATCCACGCACTCATCTCGCTTTGACTCTGCCACTCCAAAAAGTTGGTAAGAAGGTTCGTTGGCAAGAAGCAGGCGGAGGTGTTCGATTTTTTTCGTCAAGGAGTTGAGATTAACGAAGCCCGCCTTTAAGGAACTACCACTCCCTCGTGGCTCTCGAGCAGTTGGATCTAGTCATGGGGTTTTCACAGGGTCGGCTGTCAGAATAACATCCGATTCCGGGATGGTGGGTACGTTCTGGGTGCTTTCCGAGGCTTTGCCGTTGTTCCTCGGAGTTGATTTACTCGCTGTCTGTATAACATGAAGATCAACTAATGATTCAAACGCGTGCGCTCGCTCACCATTTCTTCTCCGAACCCAAAAACGTCCACCGCTGTGCCAAACATATCTGAAACCTAGTCCCCGCGCTAAGGGCCTCAGACGCAAATATTCCTTATACTTATCTTGGGGAAGCTTTTCATTAATAAATATTCTCCTGTCTGGCTCAAGGGCTTTGGTGATAGGGTCTAACAAAGAAGTCTCGATATCACGAGCGGTAAAATAGTTATGAGTGAGCGAGCGCTTGGATCGTATGACATCTCGGACCATACGGCTACTCGCGAGTTGTACTACACAAGATGGTAAAGTGCGAGATTTGAATGATGGAGAAGATCCCTTTCCCATATCCCCACTCACGCACAAAGGTTGCAAGACACGAACATCGACGATGTCGCTCTTTTCCAGCGAAGGATGTATCGTTTTTAGCACTGCGTATGCAATATTACATACTTCCTCAAGTGAGGCAGCAGATTCATTTTTCAGAGCACCATTAATTATTAATTTAGAGTACTCATCGCCGTAGCACGTGTTCTGTTTACCAGCGTGTGAGTGGGAAACTGATTTGGATTTTGTTGGAGAAACTACATTTGAGGACTTCTGCGGACACTGATTATGACATATATTCTTACAGCTATCAGTCTTGGTTTCGCACAGAGCACATTGGTTCATAGTCAAAATCTTTTTTGGGTTATCAACCTGATCTTTCATTGAGGAATTCTGCTCCAGTATCAGTCTGCGATCGATACGCAACTCCTCCAGCTGGGAGTTTCGTTCTGCTAAAAGCCTTTCGAGAAACGACACACGTGTCAACAGCTCCTTATCCAGCTCACTGACTGCTGGTGTGAGAGGCGGAGATGTGCTGGCAACGTCGCGTCGGCAAACGATTGCTTTAATTTCGTCGTACTGATTCTGCAGCATGTCAAAACGCTGAAAGATACGATCCAATGTGCTCTGCGATATAAGTACCCACTTTGACTCCATATCCTGCGATGATGGTGATGTTAAAGGCGGTGAAAGTGCTGTCCGAACCTGGGTGTTGTTCTCGTAAGTCCCAGAGCCATGGCCACTTGCTGGTGTTTTGGGCGGCGATTGTGACTTGAGCGAGGTGTGCGCCACAGTTCGCTTAGTTTGAATTTGCGCGGGCTTTGCTCTCGCAAGCTTGCTGTTGAGTGGCGTCTCCTGTTCTGCTGGTGTAGAACTGAGGTCTCTGGTAGTGGGAGAGCCGTCAGTGGGGGACTCCGAGCCGCAACCGATGGTGGTATTCGTCGGAGCAGAGGGAGTTGAAAACTTCTCATGTGTGCGCATAAGAGTAGACAGCTGATTTGTCGCACGGTTGCCGGAGCTGGTATTCGGCTTCTCTCTCCCTCCCGTTGGTTTGACTGTACTGCGTCTGGCTACTGATGTCTGCTTTGTTGCACTCGCCGATGGTTTTACGCGCGGGTTTATGCGTGCCTCGTGGCATGTGAGACACGTCGCAGTGGGCCCCGAAATCTTCATGCACTTGACATGTGCAACCCTATTACACTTGCCGCATTGCCTGCTGCCCGGGCGTAGCGTATTTTGACAGACACAGAAGGTGTTTTCACTCATATCGCCGTTGTAGTCAAAGAAACCAGGTGACAAGGCTTCTAGCAGATGACGCAGAGAAGCAGGGGAGAGAGAGATAGAGCGAGACGTACCTGCGCTAAGTTTGATGCGCTCGCAGCTCGTTGCCGCTCTGCTCGTGCACTTTCAGTTTCTTAACCTCATTCCTCACTGATGTTGGATGTTGTCTTGTGAGGAGTCGAGCAAAGTCCGCAGTCTGGATTTTCTAGATGCGAGACCCTGCATTCATAGCGCATGCAAGTAGCTGAAACAAAAACACCCCGAGGGGCATTTGCACGGCAGGAGAGATGTTCAAACAGGAGCTGTTCGAAGATAGATGTTAATGGGTTACCTACCTAACCTGACCTGACCTGAGATTAAGAAACCGTTGAAAAAAACCACGAACTTATGCCGATTTGAGCGAAAAAAAGGGTGGAAAAATTCTCCAGATCACAACGAAGTAAATTGAGAATTCTTTGGATTTTTTTTAATGACTGTCCTCGACTTTTTCTCACAGTAAACAAAATTTCTCTCTAATTTAGGATGACTTTTATAAAATCTCATTAACAGTCGAGACTGTTCTTCGCAAAGAGATCTCATTCAGGATATCGTGATTGAGGATATATTTCCAACATTGAGGTCAACAAGCGTCTATTTGGAAATCCAGCCAAGAAGAGTTTACTCAAGCGGCCCGGTGCGAAGTATAGTTTTGGGGATCACATAGCACGCAGCTTTACATCATGCATTCAGAGGTAATTTAAGGGTGTATAGGAAAAATCGCAATGCAGAGACTTTGAGGAGGCTCGCGCGTGTAGTGCCATACCTAGCGCGGGGCCCCGCGCGCAAGTAGTCAGGCCCTTCCCTTTTCCGTTCCACTCCTGACGCTACATATAGGTATACTCGCAACGCGCTGCTCCACTCTCAAAACTCACTTTGAACTCAATTTACTCAAAATCTAAGTCGTCAACCTATCAATTTTCTTACACCATTAAACGCGCTGGGTAAAATAACCTCGATTTATCATCTCATTTTCAACAATGAAGGTTAGTTAACGCGTGTGCTTTGTTTAACTTGCCTAGCCCATAAGGATACATGTATAAGGATTTTTCCTGACAAATGATTTTTCTCGCGATCTTCATCGTCAACCCCCTCTTTTCTTGGTGGATTATGATTCCTCATTAGTTTATCTATCAATATGAGTCACTTTTACGCGAGTTCACAGTTTAGTTGAAATTTGCGCGAGCCTCCTTAATCGACCAGCAAATCCAAACGATGAATTGGGACTGATCCCCACTCAACAAACAGAATTGTTGATCAACCGAAGAATGAGGTTAAGATTAGTTGCAGATATCTCAATTGTGGAAGGCTATCTTCATCTACGAGATTTGCCCAAATGACGTTCACTTGCACTGAGTGGCGGGGAGATCGAACCGAAGGCCGGATGACTGTTAATGGAAAGAACCCCAGTTGATAGATCACAAACATTCATAGTGAAATTGTAACCGAAATTCTCTAATGAAGCTATAGGCTTTCTCTACCATTGGTATTGTTCCTAAGGAGGAAGTGCATAGCTTAGTTGAGTTCGGCGTATCAAGGACGTAGTTGATTTTTCTCTAGAGAAGATGCCTGAAAACATGGAGCAAAAATCAAATTTCTTTGCAATCTCAGTGCCGATCGCTCTTATAACTACGCTTTTGGAACCATCACTAAGAAATTCGGCTCTTTCAATGACGATAAGAGATAAGAGAATGAGACTTCAGGGCTTCTAGAGAAAGATCCCAGGCCCATGGGAGTACTGACCCGAGTTTGTTCATTTTCATAAGAGCTTGCCTGTACCCAAATGCGTCTAAAGGAAGTGATCGGACGTTGGCCCACCTCCTTCGGAACCATCCGATGCAATCATTTGGACAACATAGCGACCCTAACCTATAGTTTCTGAGATTAGCTACGGACACTAACTATTTGTAAAAGCACGACAGCTAAAACATGGATGACCCAAAAGCGATATTATTGAGCGAGAACATGGACTTATACCATCCTGATCCGGAGCCACCCAAATACAGAAAGATATCGCATTACTTCCTGCCGGAAAATTTGATACGCCCGTAAGACGTGGGTTAAACGTCCAATTTTCAAATAAGTTTCTCTCGAAAATATCATCGTTAACCCATATTTTTCTCAACGGCAATCGATTCAGGGGCTCTCAATCTACAAGTTTTATCAATCCCATTTGCCTGGCCGAAAGGGTCAGTAACTATCGAACCCCCTTAAAGAATTGGGTAGGCTACTTAACGTCACCTTCACCTTGCATACCGCATGGCCCATCAAGCATATTCTCTTTCCCACTTGTTGATTCTACAATGCCTGTATGCAGGTCGTCAATGGATTCGAGCCAAACTTTCGGAAGCTATCAGAAACTGAACACCTTGTCGAAATTTCCCTTGTGAAACATTATTATTTGAGATCTTTGCATGCTAATTCGATACGCATATTTGCATTCAATGTACATCCAACTCTCCGCATAAAAAAAAAAAAAAAAAAAAAATTGGGCGAGTCAAATCATGCTATCATTTACCAGCGAACTGTTTATATTTCCAGTTTCGGGGCGTACTACCGCAGAATTGCAAGGAAAATCGCCGGTCAATCAGAAAGTTATGCGAAAAATATGGGAACCTATTCCACCACGAGCGTACAAGGAAAAGCTCGGTATCAGGAGTATGGATCAAAAGTGAGGAGGTACCATTCAAGCAAACCCTCGAAAGCTTGTACGACCTTTTGGACAACATGGGGAGCGTCGCGATATTTGATATAAAAGATCAAGCGGCATTAGCATCAGCCCACGACCAATGCATAAAAAAGATAGGAACTGGTCTCGTCAATCCCATGTATGGGATGAATCTGCAACTGAATGAAACTTGTTATTTCAATAACATACCGTTCTTGATAACGCCCGAACAGAATAACAAGATCAGCCCGGAAGATCCCATGATAGGAATCAATCGCCCCACCAAATATATAGGATCACCATTTTCCTACACACCCTTCCACTGGGAAGATGGTGGGTGTGACAGTGTAAATATAGTGACGGAAGGTTCCGAACCCGATGCCAAGCTGTGGGTGTTTATCAGGAACGCGGATAATGACTCGATCCAGAAGAAATATACCCAGGACACCAGGACCATGATTAGGACGGGAGATTTTCCAGATGAATCAATATTCCCAGGATGCCCATGGCCCGATTGTCATAAAATCTTCTTGCGGACTCATAAATATGTGTCCAAGACTAAAGCACGCACAGAGTTTTTGGTGCAACAGGTCGGGGACGTTGTCTATGTACCACCCCACGTGCTCCATCAAGTGATTAACCTCTCTACAAATTATGCAGAAGCCGTCAACGTCGGGAGTTCTAGGTGGCTAGAAAGTAATCAAGGCTTCGTAAAATGTGAGTGTCCCGGCTGTGCAATCGTCAACATCTATCGGCCAGCGAACATTTATGGGCGCGTCCAGTTATATTATAAAGAAACCTATACCTCCCGCGAATATGGATGCGGTAATGAGTATCACACTGCCGAAGCCCTTAGAAACCATCTTCTCCACCACACTTGGAACAACCTTGGGCAAGCAAAGCTCCGCTACCCCGATCTGGACAACCTCTTGCCCGATCCCAAGCCTGCTCTGTTTGGGGAGATCCGAGGATACTCCAACTACTGTCAAAAGCTTATGGGTAGTCCCTCGCATTCCGAACTCCAAGGAAAATCTAGCTCGCACAGACCGGACGCCGTGTCGCACTACCCAGACCTCAAAAATCAAAATGCTAGTCTTGTACAACCAAGCGAAGGGTCAACCTCAGACCCAGGCCCGACTCCGAGTCCCAGCGACCCTGCTGGAGTCGGATTGAGCAAAATCAATGGTATCATGGAGCAAGCGAATGGAGAAATAGGAGTAGTGCACACCATCGCAAGTTCACCTCATCTTGGCTCAATCACCACTGTATACGTCCCAACGGAAAATCACGTCTCCATAAATCAGGGTAAATACGTGATTAAGGGTCCCGCTGTAACTCCACCGTCTTCTCGTTTCTCCTATCCTAAACCTGGCTGCCCACGATGTGGTTACGCAGGAGAACAACTCAACCGTCACCTTAGGAAATGCAAGGATCTGACCTGCCCCAAGTGTAAGAAAGTACAGTCCAAATACAGTTATACTAGGCATGGAAGCACTTGCGGAAAAGATCCCGATATCCAGAGATTGCTGGAAAATAATGCCCGTCTCGCAGCAAAATTTGCCTCGGAAAATTTCACAACGCAGCAAAACAGACAGAAGATAATCTATCTGGGGAATAAGGATTGAATCAGAATCCTCGATGGACCAGCGTTTTTCTTAGGCGAAACTGAATGAATTTAATGAAACTCGAGAGCAATTATGCAAAGTTCTATTCAATAAATGGGTTACAAATTAAAATACAAACCAGATTAACAAAACATAACTTGACCCCCAAAATTTTCGGTCTGGGGATGTTCATCAGTAGACCATTCGATTCGGCGCCTATTGCTGGGAGGCACATGCCCCATAATATGCACGATGAACAACAATGAGATTCCACACCAGTCGACTCTGACAAGAAACACCATCCTTAATGGCTTGTCACCACAACTCACAAAATGTACATTGCCACCTACAAGATCGAGCCGCCAGTAGTCTACGACAGGAAGTTCGTCCTGCATATCGTCATACAACAATAAGCTGGACCGCTGAAGAAAAGAGAATGAAAAATGAAGTGAAAATTAGGCAAAGTAGTTTCAACTCCTCTTCAGCGAAGAGATAACTTTAGCAAACTCACCTGGCCATTATCACGCCTCAATCTTACCACCAGAGGGTGGCCGGTGAAATAGATATTTTTCATCTTGAGTTGGGCAGCCATTAACTGGTGATGATGCTACACAGTTGGCACCTTTAACTCCAAAGCAGGGTACCTATACATTCCCGAGCCGACCTAAGAATTGAGGTACATGACGGATGGCCCATTCAAAATTATACGGCAATAGGAAGGAATATTTGTTGGCTCACCAAGCCACAACAGGTCAAAGGCAGTAAACTCGGCCGACCGTGCGGTAAGACATAAAACCCGCCACCGTAGGCGAGCTTCCATATCCCAACTACATCATTAGACGACATTGTATCCGTGCAGACAACCATAGTAATAGGCTTTTCATGGAACAAACCAAGGAGAAGAAATCAGATAATGGAAAAATTAATAAGAAGACATATTAGTGACCTCATTGATTTGGAGACTCACCCAGTGGCACCCACCACAAGCAAAATGATCACGGACGACGCCGCGCTTCATCACGGTGAACGCCGTCCGGTCAAGTATGATGACGTCACCACAGCAACCATCGTGGAACTCCCTTCTGGCCCGTTCATCAGAAACAGCTTCGATTTGCCGTACAGACCGAAAAATCCAGGGATGAACCCCGTCTGGAGGTGTGCCGAAATCCGCTGTGAGTTGCGACGCATAAGCGTCAGGATCTTCTTCCAATTCTCTGGTAAATACTCTCCGACGAGCAGCGAGAGAACGCACCAGGTCCCTGGCTTGGTCTAAATTCATCGTCACGGTTAAGATCTCTAGATGCACTGAAGAAAGCTGCGGCTTCAGCCGTTGCATCAAGAAGAAAACCCACGAATTTACGAGGAATATTATTCAATAAAAATAACGAAGATGGGGGAGTTATAAGGAACGCCCTACATGAAGGCCCCGCGCTTACGAAACCGAGATGTTTTGTTCGCTAGGCAAACACCGTATTCTCCTACGACGGCGCGTTGCATGGAAGGTTATCGCACTCCGCTTTGAATATTTTCATCAGGAAAATGCGAAGCTTCTCGACGCCGCAACCCAGTGTTTACCTGAGCCACCAAAAACACATACCTAATTTTTCGTCATGGGCGAAAGAGTCGAATGATTCCAGCTGCCAACAAGAAGCCGATGCGCAGCAATTGAAAGTAAGTGGGACAACATTTTGTGGATATATAAGACCCACTCTCTAAGTGCGGAGCCACATTAACAGTCGCTCGCGTGAACTATGGCTCGCACCAACCCCGCCGTGATACCTGTGACTCCAGAAGACGAGGAAATTCGGAGGTAATAAAATTCAATCTTAAATATTATCTTGAAAAAAATAAGGAGCACCTCCCTCGGAGGCCCTTTCTCCTCTGTATTCATTATTCTCAAGTTCTCTCGAGAACAACGATACTCCTAATGATCTACTTTTGGCTTAGTGTAACTAGAGACAAAATTTTACAGGATTTGGTCGAATCAGTTGAGCGAGGACGAAGTGAAGGCCCCTGGGACCGATCCAACAGCAACCAACTCGAATATGATGCCTGTTCCTGGCAGCCACGAAGAGACGCCAAAGAAGGTCGAGACAGCCGAGACAGAAACCGTCTTGCATACCGCAAATGAGCCAGCGAACCAACAATAAGCCTGCCATGACGTAAGTTACTCTCAGGGGTTGTCACGTTCGCGAGCCGGCTGCCAAGATTCCGCGGAAATTAAGAGCTATTTCCGTTTCTTCTGTTCCGCGATTTGTAAATTTCTATTACGGGAACCGGGCAGTTGAACGGAATGGAGCTCGCATTACAACGTAAATATTCGAAAGGAACGTTTGAGAGAAATGACTTACATCTACCAAAGTCGCGATACCAGCCGGCGCGCGAACGATAGATGACATGAAACTGTGAGGCCATTCATGGAAGCTATTGCGAGGCAACTTTCACGAATAATGAAAATTGACTGTCAGAAAATTGTGTGGAATGAATCAATAAAACATATGTAATTAATTTTGACACTCGATCGATATGATCGGATATCGTATTCATCACTCGCGGGAATTTCAAATTATGAAGATGTAATTTTATCGGTCTTTGCGAGTTAAAGTCAGCAAATTTTGCTGAATTTTTAGCATCAATCGAGAATGGATTTTTCTCCACTCTCGATCAATGCACCTTTAGAGCCTCGTATGGGTTGCGAGGATGCATCTGAAGGATTTTGATGGGAAGGAATGAAAAGTAAAGATGAGAAATGAGAAACTTTATGAAAAATTTTGATTCTACGCTGATATTGTGCGTGTTTCGCCCTTCTCTTATTGCTCGGGCTTTTCAAAGTGGTGGAAGAGCAATGAGAGTTTACCACTGACACGCGGCTCAAGTGGCCGAATGTTCGATGGTTTGAACGCCCTTATATACGAAAGTTCATCTTCGTTATGCGCTTGCGAGAAAGGTCAATTCCACCCGCTATTTCCATTTGATTTCTCAACATTTTTACTTTGGCAGCTCTTCGGCCTTCTGCCGGAGATATATGTAATTAATTTTGACACTCGATCGATATGATCGGATATCGTATTTATCACTCGCGGGAATTTCAAATTATGAAGATGTAATTTTATCGGTCTTTGCGAGTTAAAGTCAGCAAATTTTGCTGAATTTTTAGCATCAATCTAGAATGGATTTTTCTCCACTCTCGATCAATGCACCTTTAGAGCCTCGTATGGGTTGCGAGGATGCATCTCAAGGATTTTGATGGAAAGGAATGAAAAGTGAAGATGAGAAATGAGAAACTTTATGAAAAATTTCGATTCTACGCCGATATTGTGCGTGTTTCGCCCTTCTCTTATTGCTCGGGCTTTTCAAAGTGGTGGAATGCAATGAGAGTTTACCACTGACACGCGGGTCAAGTGGCCGAATGTTCGATGGTTTGAACGCCCTTATATACGAGAGTTCATCTTCGTTATGCGCTTGCGAGAAAGGTCAATTTAACCCGCTATTTCCATTTGATTTCTCAACATTTTTACTTTGGCAGCTTTTCGGCCTTCTGCCGGAGATATATGTAATTAATTTTGACACTCGATCGATATGATCGGATATCGTATTTATCACTCGCGGGAATTTCAAATTATGAAGATGTAATTTTATCGGTCTTTGCGAGTTGAAGTCAGCAAATTTTGCTGAATTTTTAGCATCAATCGAGAATGGATTTTTCTGCACTCTCGATCAAGGCACCTTTCGAGCCTCGTATGGGTTGCGAGGATGCATCTGAAGGATTCTGATGGAAAGGAATGGAAAGTAAAGATGAGAAATGAGAAACTTTATGAAAAATTTTGATTCTACGCTGATATTGTGCGTGTTTCGCCCTTCTCTTATTGCTCGGGCTTTCCAAAGTGGTGGAAGAGCAATGAGAGTTTACCACTGACACGCGGCTCAAGTGGCCGAATGTTCGATGGTTTGAACGCCCTTATATACGAAAGTTCATCTTCCTCGTGCGCTTGCGAGAAAGGTCAATTCAACCCGCTATTTCCATTTGATTTCTCAACATTTTTACTTTGGCAGCTCTTCGGCCTTATACCGGAGATATATGTAATTAATTTTGACACGCGATCGATATGATCGGATATCGTATTTATCACTCGCGGGAATTTCAAATTATGAAGATGTAATTTCATCGGTCTTTGCGAGTTAAAGTCAGCAAATTTTGCTGACTTTTTAGCATCAATCGAGAATGGATTTTCCTCCACTCTCGATCAATGCACCTTTAGAGCCTCGTTTGGGTTGCGAGGATGCATCTAAAGGATTCTGATGGAAAGGAATGAAAAGTAAAGATGAGAAATGAGAAACTTTATGAAAAATTCTGATTCTACGCTGATACTGTGCGTGTTTCGCCCTTCCCTTATTGCTCGGGTTTTTCAAAGTGGTGGAAGAGCAATGAGAGTTTACCACTGACACGCGGCTCAAGTGGCCGAATGTTCGATGGTTTGAACGCCCTTATATACGAAAGTTCATCTTCGTTATGCGCTTGCGAGAAAGGTCAATTTAACCCGCTATTCCCATTTGATTTCTCATTAAGTTCACTTTGGCAGCTCTTCGGCCTTCTGCCGGAGATATATGTAATCAATTTTGACACTCGATCGATATGATCGGATATCGTATTTATCACTCGCGGGAATTTCGAATTATGAAGATGTAATTTCATCGGTCTTTGCAAGTTAAAGTCAGCAAATTTTGCTGAATTTTTAGCATCAACCGAGAATGGATTTTTCTCCACTCTCGATCAATGCACCTTTAGAGCCTCGTATGGGTTGCGAGGATGCATCTGAAGGATTTTGATGGAAAGGAATGAAAAGTAAAGATGAGAAATGAGAAACTTCATGAAAAATTCTGATTCTACGCTGATATTGTGCGTGTTTCGCCCTTCTCTTATTGCTCGGGCTTTTCAAAGTGGTGGAAGAGCAATGAGAGCTTACCACTGACATGGAGCTCAAGTGGCCGAATGTTCGATGGTTTGAACGCCCTTATATACGAAAGTTCATCTTCGTTATGCGCTTGCGAGAAAGGTCAATTTAACCCGCTATTTCCATTTGATTCCTCAACATTTCCACTTTGGCAGCTCTTCGGCCTTCTGCCGGAGATATATGTAATTAATTTTGACACTCGATCGATATGATCGGATATCGTATTCATCACTCGCGGGAATTTCAACTTATGAAGATGTAATTTCATCGGTCTTTGCAAGTTGAAGTCAGCAAATTTTGCTGAATTTTTAGCATCAATCGAGAATGGATTTTTCTCCACTCTCGATCAATGCACCTTTAGAGCCTCGTATGGATTGCGAGGATGCATCTGAAGGATTTTGATGGAAAGGAATGAAAAGTAAAGATGAGAAATGAGAAACTTTATGAAAAATTTTGATTCTACGCTGATATTGTGCGTGTTTCGCCCTTCTCTTATTGCTCGGGCTCCTCAAAGTGGTGGAAGAGCAATGAGAGTTTACCACTGACACGCGGCTCAAGTGGCCGAATGTTCGATGGTTTGAAAGCCCTTATATACGAAAGTTCATCTTCCTTATGCGCTTGCGAGGAAGGTCAATTCAACCCGCTATTTCCATTCGATTTCTCAACATTTTCACTTTGGCAGCTCTTCGGCCTTCTTTCGGAGATATATGTAATTAATTTTGACACTCGATCGATATGATCGGATATCGTATTCATCACTCGCGGGAATTTCAAATTATGAAGATGTAATTTTATCGGTCTTTGCGAGTTAAAGTCAGCAAATTTTGCTGAATTTTTAGCATCAATCGAGAATGGATTTTTCTCCACTCTCGATCAATGCACCTTTAGAGCCTCGTATGGGTTGCGAGGATGCATCTGAAGGATTTTGATGGGAAGGAATGAAAAGTAAAGATGAGAAATGAGAAACTTTATGAAAAATTTTGATTCTACGCTGATATTGTGCGTGTTTCGCCCTTCTCTTATTGCTCGGGCTTTTCAAAGTGGTGGAAGAGCAATGAGAGTTTACCACTGACACGCGGCTCAAGTGGCCGAATGTTCGATGGTTTGAACGCCCTTATATACGAAAGTTCATCTTCGTTATGCGCTTGCGAGAAAGGTCAATTCCACCCGCTATTTCCATTTGATTTCTCAACATTTTTACTTTGGCAGCTCTTCGGCCTTCTGCCGGAGATATATGTAATTAATTTTGACACTCGATCGATATGATCGGATATCGTATTTATCACTCGCGGGAATTTCAAATTATGAAGATGTAATTTTATCGGTCTTTGCGAGTTAAAGTCAGCAAATTTTGCTGAATTTTTAGCATCAATCTAGAATGGATTTTTCTCCACTCTCGATCAATGCACCTTCAGAGCCTCGTATGGGTTGCGAGGATGCATCTCAAGGATTTTGATGGAAAGGAATGAAAAGTAAAGATGAGAAATGAGAAACTTTATGAAAAATTTCGATTCTACGCCGATATTGTGCGTGTTTCGCCCTTCTCTTATTGCTCGGGCTTTTCAAAGTGGTGGAAGAGCAATGAGAGTTTACCACTGACACGCGGGTCAAGTGGCCGAATGTTCGATGGTTTGAACGCCCTTATATACGAGAGTTCATCTTCGTTATGCGCTTGCGAGAAAGGTCAATTTAACCCGCTATTTCCATTTGATTTCTCAACATTTTTACTTTGGCAGCTCTTCGGCCTTCTGCCGGAGATATATGTAATTAATTTTGACACTCGATCGATATGATCGGATATCGTATTTATTACTCGCGGGAATTTCAAATTATGAAGATGTAATTTTATCGGTCTTTGCGAGTTAAAGTCAGCAAATTTTGCTGAATTTTTAGCATCAATCGAGAATGGATTTTTCTCCACTCTCGATCAATGCACCTTTAGAGCCTCGTATGGGTTTCGAGGATGCATCCAAAGGATTCTGATGGAAAGGAATGAAAAGTAAAGATGAGAAATGAGAAACACTATGGAAAATTTCGATTCTACGCCGATATTGTGCGTGTTTTGCCCTTCTCTTATTGCTCGGGCTTTTCAAAGTGGTGGAAGAGCAATGAGAGTTTACCACTGACACGCGGGTGAAGTGGCCGAATGTTCGATGGTTTGAACGCCCTTATATACGAGAGTTCATCTTCGTTATGCGCTTGCGAGAAAGGTCAATTTAACCCGCTATTTCCATTTGATTTCTCAACATTTTTACTTTGGCAGCTTTTCGGCCTTCTGCCGGAGATATATGTAATTAATTTTGACACTCGATCGATATGATCGGATATCGTATTTATCACTCGCGGGAATTTCAAATTATGAAGATGTAATTTTATCGGTCTTTGCGAGTTAAAGTCAGCAAATTTTGCTGAATTTTTAGCATCAATCGAGAATGGATTTTCCTCCACTCTCGATCAATGCACCTTCAGAGCCTCGTATGGGTTGCGAGGATGCATCTAAAGGATTTTGATGGAAAGGAATGAGAAGTAAAGATGAGAAATGAGAAACTTTATGAAAAATTCTGATTCTACGCTGATATTGTGCGTGTTTCGCCCTTCTCTTATTGCTCGGGCTTTTCAAAGTGGTGGAAGAGCAATGAGAGTTTACCACTGACACGCGGCTCAAGTGGCCGAATGTTCGATGGTTTGAACGCCCTTAGATACGAAAATTCATCTTCGTTATGCGCTTGCGAGAAAGGTCAGCTTAACCCGCCATTTCCATTTGATTTCTCAACATTTTTACTTTGGCAGCTCTTCGGCCTTCTGCCGGAGATATATGTAATTAATTTTGACACTCGATCGATATGATCGGATATCGTATTTATCACTCGCGGGAATTTCAAATTATGAAGATGTAATTTTATCGGTCTTTGCGAGTTGAAGTCAGCAAATTTTGCTGAATTTTTAGCATCAATCGAGAATGGATTTTTCTGCACTCTCGATCAAGGCACCTTTCGAGCCTCGTATGGGTTGCGAGGATGCATCTGAAGGATTCTGATGGAAAGGAATGGAAAGTAAAGATGAGAAATGAGAAACTTTATGAAAAATTTTGATTCTACGCTGATATTGTGCGTGTTTCGCCCTTCTCTTATTGCTCGGGCTTTCCAAAGTGGTGGAAGAGCAATGAGAGTTTACCACTGACACGCGGCTCAAGTGGCCGAATGTTCGATGGTTTGAACGCCCTTATATACGAAAGTTCATCTTCGTTATGCGCTTGCGAGAAAGGTCAATTTAACCCGCTATTTCCATTTGATTTCTCATTACTTTCACTTTGGCAGCTCTTCGGCCTTCTGCCGGAGATATATGTAATCAATTTTGACACTCGATCGATATGATCGGATATCGTATTTATCACTCGCGGGAATTTCGAATTATGAAGATGTAATTTCATCGGTCTTTGCAAGTTAAAGTCAGCAAATTTTGCTGAATTTTTAGCATCAACCGAGAATGGATTTTTCTCCACTCTCGATCAATGCACCTTTAGAGCCTCGTATGGGTTGCGAGGATGCATCTGAAGGATTTTGATGGAAAGGAATGAAAAGTAAAGATGAGAAATGAGAAACTTCATGAAAAATTCTGATTCTACGCTGATATTGTGCGTGTTTCGCCCTTCTCTTATTGCTCGGGCTTTTCAAAGTGGTGGAAGAGCAGTGAGAGCTTACCACTGACATGGAGCTCAAGTGGCCGAATGTTCGATGGTTTGAACGCCCTTATATACGAAAGTTCATCTTCGTTATGCGCTTGCGAGAAAGGTCAATTTAACCCGCTATTTCCATTTGATTCCTCAACATTTCCACTTTGGCAGCTCTTCGGCCTTCTGCCGGAGATATATGTAATTAATTTTGACACTCGATCGATATGATCGGATATCGTATTCATCACTCGCGGGAATTTCAACTTATGAAGATGTAATTTCATCGGTCTTTGCAAGTTGAAGTCAGCAAATTTTGCTGAATTTTTAGCATCAATCGAGAATGGATTTTTCTCCACTCTAGATCAATGCACCTTTAGAGCCTCGTATGGGTTGCGAGGATGCATCTGAAGGATTTTGATGGAAAGGAATGAAAAGTAGGGATGAGAAATGAGAAACTTTATGAAAAATTTTGATTCTACGCTGATATTGTGCGTGTTTCGCCCTTCTCTTATTGCTCGGGCTTCTCAAAGTGGTGGAAGAGCAATGAGAGTTTACCACTAAGACGCGGCTCAAGTGGCCGAATGTTCGATGGTTTGAAAGCCCTTATATACGAAAGTTCATCTTCGTTATGCGCTTGCGAGAAAGGTCAATTCAACCCGCTATTTCCATTCGATTTCTCAACATTTCCACTTCGGCAGCTCTTCGGCCTTCTGCCGGAGATATATGTAATTAATTTTGACACTCGATCGATATGATCGGATATCGTATTCATCACTCGCGGGAATTTCAACTTATGAAGATGTAATTTCATCGGTCTTTGCAAGTTGAAGTCAGCAAATTTTGCTGAATTTTTAGCATCAATCGAGAATGGATTTTTCTCCACTCTCGATCAATGCACCTTTAGAGCCTCGTATGGGTTGCGAGGATGCATCTGAAGGATTTTGATGGAAAGGAATGAAAAGTAAAGATGAGAAATGAGAAACTTTATGAAAAATTTTGATTCTACGCTGATATTGTGCGTGTTTCGCCCTTCTCTTATTGCTCGGGCTTCTCAAAGTGGTGGAAGAGCAATGAGAGTTTACCACTGACACGCGGCTCAAGTGGCCGAATGTTCGATGGTTTGAAAGCCCTTATATACGAAAGTTCATCTTCCTTATGCGCTTGCGAGAAAGGTCAATTCAACCCGCTATTTCCATTCGATTTCTCAACATTTTCACTTTGGCAGCTCTTCGGCCTTCTTTCGGAGATATATGTAATTAATTCTGACACTCGATCGATATGATCGGATATCGTATTCATCACTCGCGGGAATTCCAAATTATGAAGATGTAATTTCATCGGTCTTTGCGAGTTAAAGTCAGCAAATTTTGCTGAATTTTCAGCATCAATCGAGAATGGATTTCCCTCCACTCTCGATCAATGCACCTTTAGAGCCTCGTATGGGTTGCGAGGATGCATCTAAAGGATTTTGATGGAAAGGAATGAAAAGTAAAGATGAGAAATGAGGAACTTTATGAAAAATTTTGATTCTACGCTGATATTGTGCGTGTTTCGCCCTTCTCTTATTGCTCGGGCTTCTCAAAGTGGTGGAAGAGCAATGAGAGTTTACCACTGACACGCGGCTCAAGTGGCCGAATGTTCGATGGTTTGAAAGCCCTTATATACGAAAGTTCATCTTCCTTATGCGCTTGCGAGAAAGGTCAATTCAACCCGCTATTTCCATTCGATTTCTCAACATTTTCACTTTGGCAGCTCTTCGGCCTTCTTTCGGAGATATATGTAATTAATTTTGACACTCGATCGATATGATCGGATATCGTATTCATCACTCGCGGGAATTTCAAATTATGAAGATGTAATTTTATCGGTCTTTGCGAGTTAAAGTCAGCAAATTTTGCTGAATTTTTAGCATCAATCGAGAATGGATTTTTCTCCACTCTCGATCAATGCACCTTTAGAGCCTCGTATGGGTTGCGAGGATGCATCTGAAGGATTTTGATGGGAAGGAATGAAAAGTAAAGATGAGAAATGAGGAACTTTATGAAAAATTTTGATTCTACGCTGATATTGTGCGTGTTTCGCCCTTCTCTTATTGCTCGGGCTTTTCAAAGTGGTGGAAGAGCAATGAGAATTTACCACTGACACGCGGCTCAAGTGGCCGAATGTTCGATGGTTTGAACGCCCTTATATACGAAAGTTCATCTTCGTTATGCGCTTGCGAGAAAGGTCAATTCCACCCGCTATTTCCATTTGATTTCTCAACATTTTTACTTTGGCAGCTCTTCGGCCTTCTGCCGGAGATATATGTAATTAATTTTGACACTCGATCGATATGATCGGATATCGTATTTATCACTCGCGGGAATTTCAAATTATGAAGATGTAATTTTATCGGTCTTTGCGAGTTAAAGTCAGCAAATTTTGCTGAATTTTTAGCATCAATCGAGAATGGATTTTTCTCCACTCTCGATCAATGCACCTTTAGAGCCTCGTATGGGTTGCGAGGATGCATCTGAAGGATTTTGATGGGAAGGAATGAAAAGTAAAGATGAGAAATGAGAAACTTTATGGAAAATTTTGATTCTACGCTGATATTGTGCGTGTTTCGCCCTTCTCTTATTGCTCGGGCTTTTCAAAGTGGTGGAAGAGCAATGAGAATTTACCACTGACACGCGGCTCAAGTGGCCGAATGTTCGATGGTTTGAACGCCCTTATATACGAAAGTTCATCTTCGTTATGCGCTTGCGAGGAAGGTCGATTCCACCCGCTATTTCCATTTGATTTCTCAACATTTTTACTTTGGCAGCTCTTCGGCCTTCTGCCGGAGATATATGTAATTAATTTTGACACTCGATCGATATGATCGGATATCGTATTTATCACTCGCGGGAATTTCAAATTATGAAGATGTAATTTTATCGGTCTTTGCGAGTTAAAGTCAGCAAATTTTGCTGAATTTTTAGCATCAATCGAGAATGGATTTTTCTCCACTCTCGATCAATGCACCTTTAGAGCCTCGTATGGGTTGCGAGGATGCATCCAAAGGATTCTGATGGAAAGGAATGAAAAGTAAAGATGAGAAATGAGAAACTTTATGGAAAATTTCGATTCTACGCCGATATTGTGCGTGTTTTGCCCTTCTCTTATTGCTCGGGCTTTTCAAAGTGGTGGAAGAGCAATGAGAGTTTACCACTGACACGCGGGTGAAGTGGCCGAATGTTCGATGGTTTGAACGCCCTTATATACGAGAGTTCATCTTCGTTATGCGCTTGCGAGAAAGGTCAATTTAACCCGCTATTTCCATTCGATTTCTCAACATTTTTACTTTGGCAGCTCTTCGGCCTTCTGCCGGAGATATATGTAATTAATTTTGACACTCGATCGATATGATCGGATATCGTATTTATCACTCGCGGGAATTTCAAATTATGAAGATGTAGTTTTATCGATCTTTGCGAGTTAAAGTCAGCAAATTTTGCTGAATTTTTAGCATCAATCTAGAATGGATTTTTCTCCACTCTCGATCAATGCACCTTTAGAGCCTCGTTTGGGTTGCGAGGATGCATCTAAAGGATTCTGATGGAAAGGAATGAAAAGTAAAGATGAGAAATGAGAAACTTTATGAAAAATTCTGATTCTACGCTGATATTGTGCGTGTTTCGCCCTTCCCTTATTGCTCGGGTTTTTCAAAGTGGTGGAAGAGCAATGAGAGTTTACCACTGACACGCGGCTCAAGTGGCCGAATGTTCGATGGTTTGAACGCCCTTATATACGAAAGTTCATCTTCGTTATGCGCTTGCGAGAAAGGTGAATTTAACCCGCTATTTCCATTTGATTTCTCATTATTTTCACTTTGGCAGCTCTTCGGCCTTCTGCCGGAGATATATGTAATCAATTTTGACACTCGATCGATATGATCGGATATCGTATTTATCACTCGCGGGAATTTCGAATTATGAAGATGTAATTTCATCGGTCTTTGCAAGTTAAAGTCAGCAAATTTTGCTGAATTTTTAGCATCAACCGAGAATGGATTTTTCTCCACTCTCGATCAATGCACCTTTAGAGCCTCGTATGGGTTGCGAGGATGCATCTAAAGGATTTTGATGGAAAGGAATGAAAAGTAAAGATGAGAAATGAGAAACTTCATGAAAAATTCTGATTCTACGCTGACATTGTGCGTGTTTCGCCCTTCTCTTATTGCTCGGGCTTTTCAAAGTGGTGGAAGAGCAATGAGAGCTTACCACTGACATGGAGCTCAAGTGGCCGAATGTTCGATGGTTTAAACGCCCTTATATACGAAAGTTCATCTTCGTTATGCGCTTGCGAGAAAGGTCAATTTAACCCGCTATTTCCATTTGATTCCTCAACATTTCCACTTTGGCAGCTCTTCGGCCTTCTGCCGGAGATATATGTAATTAATTTTGACACTCGATCGATATGATCGGATATCGTATTCATCACTCGCGGGAATTTCAACTTATGAAGATGTAATTTCATCGGTCTTTGCAAGTTGAAGTCAGCAAATTTTGCTGAATTTTTAGCATCAATCGAGAATGGATTTTTCTCCACTCTCGATCAATGCACCTTTAGAGCCTCGTATGGGTTGCGAGGATGCATCTGAAGGATTTTGATGGAAAGGAATGAAAAGTAGAGATGAGAAATGAGAAACTTTATGAAAAATTTTGATTCTACGCTGATATTGTGCGTGTTTTGCCCTTCTCTTATTGCTCGGGCTTCTCAAAGTGGTGGAAGAGCAATGAGAGTTTACCACTAAGACGCGGCTCAAGTGGCCGAATGTTCGATGGTTTGAAAGCCCTTATATACGAAAGTTCATCTTCGTTATGCGCTTGCGAGAAAGGTCAATTCAACCCGCTATTTCCATTCGATTTCTCAACATTTCCACTTCGGCAGCTCTTCGGCCTTCTGCCGGAGATATATGTAATTAATTTTGACACTCGATCGATATGATCGGATATCGTATTCATCACTCGCGGGAATTTCAACTTATGAAGATGTAATTTCATCGGTCTTTGCAAGTTGAAGTCAGCAAATTTTGCTGAATTTTTAGCATCAATCGAGAATGGATTTTTCTCCACTCTCGATCAATGCACCTTTAGAGCCTCGTATGGGTTGCGAGGATGCATCTGAAGGATTTTGATGGGAAGGAATGAAAAGTAAAGATGAGAAATGAGAAACTTTATGAAAAATTTTGATTCTACGCTGATATTGTGCGTGTTTCGCCCTTCTCTTATTGCTCGGGCTTCTCAAAGTGGTGGAAGAGCAATGAGAGTTTACCACTGACACGCGGCTCAAGTGGCCGAATGTTCGATGGTTTGAAAGCCCTTATATACGAAAGTTCATCTTCCTTATGCGCTTGCGAGAAAGGTCAATTCAACCCGCTATTTCCATTCGATTTCTCAACATTTTCACTTTGGCAGCTCTTCGGCTTCTTTCGGAGATATATGTAATTAATTCTGACACTCGATCGATATGATCGGATATCGTATTCATCACTCGCGGGAATTCCAAATTATGAAGATGTAATTTCATCGGTCTTTGCGAGTTAAAGTCAGCAAATTTTGCTGAATTTTTAGCATCAATCGAGAATGGATTTCCCTCCACTCTCGATCAATGCACCTTTAGAGCCTCGTATGGGTTGCGAGGATGCATCTAAAGGATTTTGATGGAAAGGAATGAAAAGTAAAGATGAGAAATGAGAAACTTCATGAAAAATTTTGATCCTACGCTGATATTGTGCGTGTTTCGCCCTTCTCTTATTGCTCGGGCTTCTCAAAGTGGTGGAAGAGCAATGAGAGTTTACCACTGACACGCGGCTCAAGTGGCCGAATGTTCGATGGTTTGAACGCCCTTATATACGGAAGTTCATCTTCGTTATGCGCTTGCGAGAAAGGTCAATTTAACCCGCTATTTCCATTTGATTTCTCAACATTTTCACTTTGGCAGCTCTTCGGCCTTCTGCCGGAGATATATGTAATTAATTTTGACACTCGATCGATATGATCGGATATCGTATTTATCACTCGCGGGAATTCCAAATTATGAAGATGCAATTTTACCGGTCTTTGCGAGTTAAAGTCAGCAAATTTCGCTGAATTTCAAGCATCAATCGAGAATGGATTTTTCTCCACTCTCGATCAATGCACCTTTAGAGCCTCGTATGGGTTGCGAGGATGCATCTAAAGGATTTTGATGGAAAGGAATGAAAAGTGAAGATGAGAAATGAGAAACTTTATGAAAAATTTTGATTCTACGCTGATATTGTGCGTGTTTCGCCCTTCTCTTATTGCTCGGGCTTTTCAAAGTGGTGGAAGAGCAATGAGAGTTTACCACTGACACGTGGCTCAAGTGGCCGAATGTTCGATGGTTTGAACGTCCTTATATACGAAAGTTCATCTTCGTTATGCGCTTGCGAAAAAGGTCAATTTAACCCGCTATTTCCATTTGATTTCTCAACATTTTTACTTTGGCAGCTCTTCGGCCTTCTGCCGGAGATATATGTAATTAATTTTGACACTCGATCGATATGATCGGATATCGTATTTATCACTCGCGGGAATTTCAAATTATGAAGATGTAATTTTATCGGTCTTCGCGAGTTAAAGTCAGCAAATTTTGCTGAATTTTTTGCATCAATCGAGAATGGATTTTTCTCCACTCTCGATCAATGCACATTTAGAGCCTCGTATGGGTTGCGAGGATGCATCTAAAGGATTTTGATGGAAAGGAATGAAAAGTAAAGATGAGAAATGAGGAACTTTATGAAAAATTTCGATTCTACGCTGATATTGTGCGTGTTCCGCCCTCCTCTCATTGCTCGGGCTTTTCAAAGTGGTGGAAGAGCAATGAGAGTTTACCTCTGACACGCGGGTCAAGTGGCCGAATGTTCGATGGTTTGAACGCCCTTATACACCGTGTTTCGAAAGGTGTGTACATGTTACGTACCAAACCCGAAATCGTACACTTCGCGAACGGTACAGCCGATTCTGTACCATTCGCGGATGGTACACCACCATTTGTACCGAGCCCGATATTCCGGGTTTGGTACAGCAGAGTCTTGTACCATTCGCGAACTGTACAGCCGCCTTGTACCGAGCTCGATTTCGTATTGCGCCATATGGCTCGGATCGTGTTGACAAATGAGAATTGTCTATAAATGATGATTAGCAAAATGATATGTATCGACGAGTTCAGTCAAGTGCAGGTAACGATCGAGCTTGCACAATGTATCCCGATAATACTATTTGTGATGTGATCAACTCAAAATTAGATGCTCTTCGAACATCCGATAGTTGTAAGTTCATAAAAAGTGAGACAGAATGACGAGACCTTGTGAAGCTAATTAGTGAAATTGAAAAGAAATCATTCAGGACCCCTCTGGAATACAGAAGATTGAAACAGTTTGACATATATATTGTTGGCGATATTCCTCGTCTAATCTTTCCTATGAAAATAGCACTTCAAGAAGAAATTCTCAGAGTCGGTAAAAAATCGTACTAAATCACAACAAACCCCCTGACCATGTAATGTTAATATTCAGACAATGAGACTGATTTTGAGGATTTCTTCTTACAGTGAGACGACGAAGTGAGATATCACGTAGAAAAATCCGAAATCTACGATATACTGATGAAGTTTATATTAGATGAAGATAAATTCATGATGAAATTGGGCATGGCGGTGTCCACAAGGTGTATTATGTTATCAAAACAAGATACGCGAACATACCCCGTGCAGTGATTCTAATGTTCATGGAACTGTGTGTCACGTGTGTAAGAATATTCTGTTTTACTTTTTATGAACTTACAACTATCGGATGTTCCAAGAACATCTAATTTTGAGTCGAACTCATCGCGAATAGTATTACCGGGATACATTGTGCAAGCTCGATCGTTACCTGCACTTGACTGAACTCGTCGATACATATCATTTTGCTAATCATCATTTATAGACGATCCTCATTTGTAAACACGATCCGAGCCATATGGCGCGATTAGAAATCGAGCTCGGTACAAGGCGGCTGTACAGTTCGCGAATGGTACAAGACTCTGCTGTACCAAACCCGGAATATCGGGCTCGGTACAAATGGTGGTGTACCATTCGCGAATGGTACAGAATCGGCTGTACCGTTCGCGAAGTGTACGATTTCGGGTTTGGTACGTAACATACATACCGTAACAGGGAGTTAGAAAAAATTTTGTATTTTCAGAAAAGTTTTTCAAGAAGTTTTGTAATAATTTTCAGATTTTGTAACTTTCAATAGAAAAAGTCACTTTTATCATTACATTTGTAATGTTTGAAATTTGGCGGCAATTGTTTGTTGTGTAATGATTTACCACTAATCATTACATAAACAATATGTAATGATTAGTGTAATGCTTTCGAGGTTATGTGTATTGAATAGTGAAGAGAGCTCGAAATTATCCCGGCAGCATAATACGGCAAAGCCGGCAACGGCAGGTCACGCATAAACCGGTCTATTGCCAACTCGTGTATTGATGCGCCTCTCATTTGCGCAGAAGTCGTTATAGAGTTAACCTTGACCCATCATCAGCGGCAATGCTTCAAAGCAGACGCCCGCAGAAGTCAAGACTTGCGTCGTCTGCTTTGTTATTGTTGCGACCCGGTGTGCATCAAATTACAAAATCAGCTCGAGAACTCGGCCACCGTTTGTGTCTAGGTCGCGCGATGTGTATTCGGCGGCGACGAAGAACCAGAGTGTCCATCCTTCGCGTGGATTATCTGTGGATGTGTCGACATTTTTTCTGCAGGGACGAGAGCCCGGCAACAACGGAAAGTGATTTCTACGAGTGTAACGTGTTGGGTGATTTTCAATTAATAGTGTTCCCGTGACTAGTTGAGCAGCATGCCACAATCACTCTGGTCGTTGCTCCTTCTTCCCTCGTCTGCGAGTATTGAGTGCACTCCACAACACTCATGAAGGGCTCACGCCCTTGCAGAATGTTTTTAGACATGTAGACCGGCCATTTGGACAGGGATGGCGCTCTGGTGCATCATCGTCGTCGAGTACACATCGCTCATGCCGAGAGCTGGTGCACAGTACTCAGTTGGCAGCTAGCTGAGCCAATGACGCTAACATTTGGTGTCGTTGTCGTATGCTCTGCAATCGAATGCTCGTGATCACAGGTGAGCTTGAATGTAGTCGTACGCAGTAATACTGGCTGGGCGATGTCTTCTCGGCGATGATGGAGCACCAAAGTGCCGTTTTCTCCCGAATCGCCGGTGAAAGAGTGAAAATGTGCTTGAAGGGAAGACAGCCTGGTACATGTCAGGAAGTGCTCGGTGTGAAGTGCCTACCACGATTACGGCCTAATCAGCGCAGGCGAGATAGCCGTTTCGTGTACGCAAAATCCCATAAAAGGGAAATAGACCTTCTCTCTCGAGAGCCCAGGTGGATTTCTCGCGTGCGCGAGGCCCAACACCAGGAGCTCTTTTCGGTCGTGGTGAATTCTCGCGTGTGCGAGTGTCCAACTTGGCTCACGCGAGACCCCCGATCAGCCGGGGAAAATTCTCGCGCCCGCGAGAAATTTCCCAGCTTAGCATACGCGAGACCAAATTCGGGACTTAACTTCGACCATGGAAGAAATTCTCTCGCTTACGCATCAGAAGCTTCGCTCGGCTGTGGGGAATTCTCGCGTGCAAGGAAAGTATCCCAACTTAGCCTACGCGGGATCCGACATAAGAAGTTCCTCTTGATCAAGGGAAATTTTCAGGTGCGCGCAAAATTTCCCAGCTCAGCGTACACAAGACCCAAGTTGGGTACTTCATTTCGATCATGGAAGTTTAACGCGTGCGCGAGGCTTTTCCGGATCAGCTTACGCGAGACGCATTATTAGGAGCTGCTTCTCTTGGCCGTGGTAAATTCTTGCGTGCGCGGAAAGATTCGCAACTGAGCGTACGCGAGACCGAGATGAGCCTCAGATGTTGGCCCGCACCCGCTAAGTTTGGAATTTCTCGCGCGCATTGAGCTCATGATTCCGGCCCTCGAGTACACTCAGTGTGCAATTTTCGTGCACACGAGAAATTCCCATGGTCGAGGTGGAATGCGAAAATTTTGATGTTGAGCCTCGCGCACGCTTTGTTGGGAATTTTCCGCGCACGCGACAAATTTCTACGTTAGGCTCGTTCTACATAGGATGCGCTCAGCGCGTGAGCGTACGCGCATACGCTTGCGCTTGAAGCATTTGATACGGGGATTTTCATGAAGCAGCCTCACCAGTCGTTCTACACTCGGAATTTCGACAAATGAAAAGTTGGTTGATGGTTGGTAGGCTCTGAATGACATTTTCGAGCTCACAAATCAAGTTTCTCCCCGTTTTTCCATGAGCAAATAGAGAAAAACATCAGAGTTGGCTTCGCGTGCCTTTTCGGAAAAAAATATAGGTTGAGCAACGTTTTCGCGATTCACTATGCGGATTGGTGACCGCTCATCTTGCTCTTGCCTAGTTTCTGATCCCAAACAAAGTTACAGTCTTCGCAACTAAGACGGGTGGTCACCAATGCGGATACTGAGTTGCAAAAACGTTGCTCAACCTGGATTTTCCCGCGAAAAGGCTCGTGGTATCACCACTGCTGGTTTCTCCAATTTGTTCATAGAGAAACATGGAGGAAATTGCTTTTCTGACCCATAGATGTCACCCGGAGACCACCGTAAATGAACGTCATGGGTCCCGTATTTCACTGATGAAGATAGAGCGGGTAGTTCTCAGGGTGGCCAACGCTGATGTTTTTCACTAATTGATTTTGGGAACACATGAAGAAACTTGATTTTTCGGCTCGATGATGTCACTCGGAGCCTACCAATCGTCAACCAACTCTTCCCTTGGGAAAATTCTGAGTAGAAAACGACTGGTAAGGCTGCTTCATGAGATTCCCTGCATTAAATTCTTCGAGCGCAAGCGTATACGCGTACGCTCACGCGCTGAGCGCATCCTATGTAGAATGGGCCTTAGAGGTAAGCCTCTGATGTTGGGCCTCGCGCACGTTAAGTTGGAAGTTCTTCGCGCACGCGAGAAAGTTTCACGGCTGAGATACGATCATGTTCTTGAGCTTCGCGTACGCTTAGTTGTAGAATGCTCACGCACGCGAGGGATTCCCTTGGTCGAGGTGAACTGCTAAAGTTTTGATGTTGTGCCTCGCGTACGTTGAGTTGGGAATGTTTGCGCACGCGAGAATTCCCCATGGCCGACATGAGCTTATGATTCTGAGCCTCACGTACATTCAGTGTGGTCATCTTCGCGCACGCGAGAAATTCGTATCGTCAAGGTGGACTTCTGAAGTTTCGATGTTTAGGCTCGCGCACGCCAAGTTGGGAATTTTCCGCGCACGTGAGAATTTTCTACGACTGAGATAAGCCTCACATTCTGAGCTTTGCACATGTATTGTTCGGGATGGCTCGCGCACGCGAGGAATTCCAATGGTCAAGTCGAACTGTTCGAGTCTTGATGTTGGGTCTCGCGCACACTAAGCTGAGAATTTTTTGCGCACGCGAGAATTCTTCACGCCCGAAGTAAGCCTTTTATGTTGGGCCTCGAGCACGGTAATTTGGTCGAGCCAAACTGTTAAAGTTTCGATGAGCCTCGCGCACGCTAATTTAGTGATTTCTCGCCATTTGATACTCGAGAAAAAAGAATTTCGCATGCGAAACAACCGAAAGGAGCTTCTGGTAATGGGTCTTACGCACGCGAGCAATTTTCTTGAGCAAAATGAATCCTGAACCTTGAGTTTCCCGTACGCTAAGTTGAGATTTTCTCGCGCGCCTCGAGCCTCTGATTTCAGGCCTTGCGTACAATTTGTGTGGTAATTCTCTCGTGCGCGGGAAATTCCCATGGTCGAGGTGAACTGCTGAAGTTTCGATATCGAGCCTCACGCACGCTAATTTTAGAATCGTTCGCACACGCGAGAATTTTCAACTTCCGAGGTAAGCCTCTGATGTTGTACCTCGCGTACGCGAAGTTGGGAATTGTTCGCGCACGCGAGGATTTCCGATGGCCAACATGAGCTTATGATCCCGGGCTTCGAGTACACTCAGTGTGCAATTTTCGCGCACACGGATAATTCCTATGGTCGAGGAGAAATGCGAGAATTTCGATGTTGAGCCTTGCGCACGGTGATTGGGGAATTCTTCGCGCACGCGAGAATTTTCTACATTCGAGGTAAGCCTCTAATGTTGGGTTTCGCGCACGTTTAGTTGGAAATTCTTCGCGCACGCGAGAAATTTCCACGGCTGAGATAGATAGATAGATTGATAGATAGATAGATAGTTGTTTAGTCTTCCAGATGGGGCAGAACTCATTGGCTTCGCGGACGATGCGGCATTAGTCGTGGTCGCCGAAACCGCGTGGCAAGTGGAGTGTGTGGCCAATGAAGCTCTCTACCGCATTGGTCAATGGTTCCCTGAGAACGGGCTGGAGCTTGCCGAGCACAAGTGCGAAGCGATGCTCGTCACCAAGAGGGGGAGTTTCGAAACTCCCGTGTTCTCCATCAACGGGTACGAGATTCCACTCAAGAGGGAACTTAAGTACCTTGGGGTTTGGTTTGATGACCGATGGAGCTACAAGGCACAAGCCATAGAAGCAGCGCTGAGGGCAGACAGGGTCGGTGGCGCCCTCCAGCGGCTCATGCCAAACATTGGTGGCCCCAAGCCAAACAGAAGAGCCTTACTCAGCACCGTGAGCTATTCCATCATGCTGTACGGTGCACCAATTTGGGGGCAGGTAGCTAGAGGGTCCGTAATCGATGCAAAGCTAGGTCCAGTCCAGCGGCGTTTCGCGCTACGGACGATCAGTGCTTATTGCACGGTGTCTGACCACGCAGCCTGTGTGCTTGCGGGTACACCACCCATTCGACTGCTTGTAGCCGAGAGAGTGCGGGTATGGAAACGCCAAGAAACCCTCAAGAGCGATGGAGTCGTGCTCAACCCCACTCGCAAGGCCCTCATACGAGACGTCGAGAGGGGGGAGACCGTCGAAGAGTGGCAAAAAGAGTGGGAGAGCTCAACGAAAGGGAAGTGGACGCGAAGGCTGATCCCCAACATAGCCAGGTGGATCGATCGAGTTCACGGAGAGCTGGATTACTGGCTGACGCAAGCGTTTAGTGGGCATGGCTGCTTCGGAGAGTACCTGGAGCGGTTCCAGAAGAAGGAAACCCCGGTCTGTCAGATGTGTGCGGCAGACTGGGACGATGTGGAGCATGCACTCTTCCATTGCATGAACACAGCTACGGAGAGAGCGGAGCTCGTGAACTGGCTTGGAAATCAGATCACCCCTGAGAATCTATTGCCGTTCATGCTCCGCAACAAAGAGACATGGGATAAGATCGCCGCCTATATCAAGACGGCGATCACCCGAAAAGAAGAGCGAGAACGGGCATTGCAGCGTCAAGCAAGGGGCGCTGCATAGCGAACAACGACGACTTGAAGAGTGATCATTGACGACGAAGAGAGAAGACAGAAGAGCAGACACACCGAAGAGGGACGTCTCATGGCGCGCGATACGCCTCCCACCCGGAAGTAATGCTAACGCGGTTCCGGGGTGGGTTGGTTAGATAGTGGTTAGCTGCCCCCAGTTCTGCAATGATGGCTTGCCAACATCGTAGGGCTGAGAGCAGAAGGTTTTAGCCCCCAGGGCACACGGGCGTTGGATTCATGCTCATCCGGTTTACCGGGTGAGCAAAATGAGAGCGCTTATGGTCTGCCGGTGGGAGATCCATTAGGGATAGCCTGTCATCAGATTTTTCCTTATATTCCACTTGAAAAAAAAAAAAAAAAAAAAAAAAGATAGTTGTTTATTTCGACTATGGACTCTCGGTCCAATCTAGCCGGGACATTTTACAATATAGTGAGAATTTTCCCCGGCCGACTAGAGCTTCTGATTTTCGACCTCGCGTACACTCTGTGCGGAAATTCTCTCGTGCGCGAGAAATTCCCATGGTCGAGGTGAACTGCTAAAGTTTTGATGTTGAGCCTCGCGCACGCGAAGTTGAGAATTTTTTGCGCACGCCAGAATTTTCTGAGTCCGACGTAAGTTTCTGATGTTGGGCCTCACGCAGTTTGAGATGGAAATTCTTCGCGCACGCGAGGAATTTCCATGGTCGAGATACCCTCATGTTCT
This sequence comes from Eretmocerus hayati, assembly GCA_029851415.1. Lineage (NCBI taxonomy): Eukaryota > Metazoa > Arthropoda > Insecta > Hymenoptera > Aphelinidae > Eretmocerus > Eretmocerus hayati. Next base: position 86,687,367 of record CM056743.1, read on the forward strand.
TGAGCTTGCGTACGCTTAGTTGTAGATTCCTCACGCACGCGAGGGATTTCCTTAGTCGAGGTGAACTGCTGGTGTTCTGATTTTGTGCCTCGCGTACGTTAACTTGGGAATTGTTCGCGCACGCGAGAATCTCCCATGGCTACATGAGCTTATGAATCTTGGACTCACGTACATTCACTGTGGTTATTTTCGCGCACGCGAGGAATTCCTGTGGTCGAAGTGAATTCTAAAGTTTCAATTTTTAAGCTCGCGCTCGCGTTTGGGAATTTTCCGCGCACGTGAGAAGTGTCTACGACTGAGATAAGCCTCACATTCTGAGCTTCGCACACGTATAGTTGGGGAAGGCTCGCGCACGCGAGGAATGCCAATGGTCAAGTCGAACTGCTGGAGTCTTGATGTTGGGTCTCGCGCACGCTAAACTGAGAATTTTTCGCGCACGCGAGGATTTTTCACGCCCGAGATAATCCTTTCATGTTGGGCCTCGCGCACGCTAAGTTGGAAATTTTCCGCGCACGTGAGAAATTCCCACGGTCGAGATATGCGCCTGATTTTGAGCATCGCGTTCGCTTAGTTGGGAAATGCACGCGCACGCGAGGAATTTTCTCGGTCGAGGTGAAGAGTTTTGATGTTGGGCCTCAAGTCCCCTAAGTTGGAAGCTTTTCGCGCACGTGAGAATTTTCCCTGGCCGACAAGAGCTTCTGATTGCGGACCTCACGTACACTCTGTGTGAGAATTCTCTCGTGCGCGAGACATTCACATGGTCGAGGTGAACTGATAAAGTTTCGATGTTGAGCCTCGCGCACGCGAAGTTGAGAATTTTTCGCGCACGCCAGAATTTTCTAAGTCCGACGTAAGTTTCTGATGTTGGGCCTCACGCAGTTTGAGACGGAAATTTTTCGCGCACGTGAGAAATTCCCACGGACGAGATACGCTCTTGTTCTTGAGCTCGCGTACGCCTAGTTGTAGGAAGCTCGCGCACGCGAGGGATTTCTATGGTCGAGGTGAACTGCTGGTGTTCTGATGTTGTGCCTCGCGTACGTTAAATTGGGAATTGTTCGCGCACGCGAGAATCTCCCATGGCTACATGAGCTTATGAATCTTGGCCTCACGTACATTCACTGTGGTTATTTTCGCGCTCGTGAGAAATTCCTATGGTCGAGGAGAAATGCGAGAGTCGTTTTTTTTGACATCCCGTTGCCGACTTTGCCGTATTATGCTGCCGGGATAATTTCGAGCTCTCTTTACTATTCAATACACATAACCTCGAAAGCATTACACTAATCATTACATATTGTTTATGTAATGATTAGTGGTGAATCATTACACAACAAACAATTGCCGCCAAATTTCAAACATCACAAATGTAATGATAAAAGTGACTTTTTCTATTGAAAGTTACAAAATCTGGAAATTATTACAAAACTTCTTAAAACCTTTTCTGAAAATACAAAATTTTTTCTAACTCCCTGTTACGGTATGTACACACCTTTTGAAACACGGTGTATACGAAAGTTCATCTTCGTTATGCGCTTGCGAGAAAGGTCAATTTAACCCGCTATTTCCATTTGATTTCTCAACATTTTTACTTTGGCAGCTCTTCGGCCTCCTGCCGGAGATATATGTAATTAATTTTGACACTCGATCGATATGATCGGATATCGTATTTATCACTCGCGGGAATTTCAACTTATGAAGATGTGATTTCATCGGTCTTTGCAAGTTAAAGTCAGCAAATTTTGCTGAATTTTTAGCATCAATCGAGAATGGATTTTTCTCCACTCTCGATCAATGCACCTTTAGAGCCTCGTATGGGTTGCGAGGATGCATCTGAAGGATTTTGATGGGAAGGAATGAAAAGTGAAGATGAGAAATGAGAAACTTTATGAAAAATTTTGATTCTACGCTGATATTGTGCGTGTTTCGCCCTTCTCTTATTGCTCGGGCTTTTCAAAGTGGTGGAAGAGCAATGAGAGCTTACCACTGACATGCGGCTCAAGTGGCCGAATGTTCGATGGTTTGAACGCCCTTATATACGAAAGTTCATCTTCTTTATGCGCTTGCGAGGAAGGTCAATTTAACCCGCTATTTCCATTTGATTTCTCAACATTTTTACTTTGGCAGCTCTTCGGCCTTCTGCCGGAGATATATGTAATTAATTTTGACACTCGATCGATATGATCGGATATCGTATTTATCACTCGCGGGAATTTCAAATTATGAAGATGTAATTTCATCGGTCTTTGCGAGTTAAAGTCAGCATATTTTGCTGAATTTTTAGCATCAATCGAGAATGGATTTTTCTCCACTCTCGATCAATGCACCTTTAGAGCCTCGTATGGGTTGCGAGGATGCATCTGAAGGATTTTGATGGAAAGGAATGAAAAGTAAAGATGAGAAATGAGAAACTTTATGAAAAATTTTGATTCTACGCTGATATTGTGCGTGTTTCGCCCTTCTCTTATTGCTCGGGCTTTTCAAAGTGGTGGAAGAGCAATGAGAGCTTACCACTGACATGCGGCTCAAGTGGCCGAATGTTCGATGGTTTGAACGCCCTCATATACGAAAGTTCATCTTCTTTATGCGCTTGCGAGGAAGGTCAATTTAACCCGCTATTTCCATTTGATTTCTCAACATTTTTACTTTGGCAGCTCTTCGGCCTTCTGCCGGAGATATATGTAATTAATTTTGACACTCGATCGATATGATCGGATATCGTATTTATCACTCGCGGGAATTTCAAATTATGAAGATGTAATTTCATCGGTCTTTGCGAGTTAAAGTCAGCAAATTTTGCTGAATTTTTAGCATCAATCGAGAATGGATTTTTCTCCACTCTCGATCAATGCACCTTGAGAGCCTCGTATGGGTTGCGAGGATGCATCTGAAGGATTTTGATGGAAAGGAATGAAAAGTAAAGATGAGAAATGAGAAACTTTATGAAAAATTTTGATTCTACGCTGATATTGTGCGTGTTTCGCCCTTTTCTTATTGCTCAGGCTTTTCAAAGTGGTGGAAGAGCAATGAGAGTTTACCACTGACACGCGGCTCAAGTTGCCGAATGTTCGATGGTTCGAACGCCCTTATATACGAAAGTTCATCTTCGTTATGCGCTTGCGAGAAAGGTCAATTCAACCCGCTATTTCCATTTGATTTCTCAACATTTTCACTTTGGCAGCTCTTCGGCCTTCTTTCGGAGATATATGTGATTAATTTTGACACTCGATCGATATGATCGGATATCGTATTTATCACTCGCGGGAATTTCAACTTATGAAGATGTGCTTTCATCGGTCTTTGCAAGTTAAAGTCAGCAAATTTTGCTGAATTTTTAGCATCAATCGAGAATGGATTTTTCTCCACTCTCGATCAATGCACCTTTAGAGCCTCGTATGGGTTGCGAGGATGCATCTAAAGGATTTTGATGGAGAGGAATGAAAAGTAAAGATGAGAAATGAGAAACTTTATGAAAAATTTTGATTCTACGCTGATATTGTGCGTGTTTCGCCCTTCTCTTATTGCTCGGGCTTTTCAAAGTGGTGGAAGAGCAATGAGAGCTTACCACTGACATGCGGCTCAAGTGGCCGAATGTTCGATGGTTTGAACGCCCTTATATACGAAAGTTCATCTTCTTTATGCGCTTGCGAGGAAGGTCAATTTAACCCGCTATTTCCATTTGATTTCTCAACATTTTTACTTTGGCAGCTCTTCGGCCTTCTGCCGGAGATATATGTAATTAATTTTGACACTCGATCGATATGATCGGATATCGTATTTATCACTCGCGGGAATTTCAAATTATGAAGATGTAATTTCATCGGTCTTTGCGAGTTAAAGTCAGCAAATTTTGCTGAATTTTTAGCATCAATCGAGAATGGATTTTTCTCCACTCTCGATCAATGCACCTTGAGAGCCTCGTATGGGTTGCGAGGATGCATCTGAAGGATTTTGATGGAAAGGAATGAAAAGTAAAGATGAGAAATGAGAAACTTTATGAAAAATTTTGATTCTACGCTGATATTGTGCGTGTTTCGCCCTTTTCTTATTGCTCAGGCTTTTCAAAGCGGTGGAAGAGCAATGAGAGTTTACCACTGACACGCGGCTCAAGTTGCCGAATGTTCGATGGTTCGAACGCCCTTATATACGAAAGTTCATCTTCGTTATGCGCTTGCGAGAAAGGTCAATTCAACCCGCTATTTCCATTTGATTTCTCAACATTTTCACTTTGGCAGCTCTTCGGCCTTCTTTCGGAGATATATGTGATTAATTTTGACACTCGATCGATATGATCGGATATCGTATTTATCACTCGCGGGAATTTCAAATTATGAAGATGTAATTTCATCGGTCTTTGCGAGTTAAAGTCAGCAAATTTTGCTGAATTTTTAGCATCAATCGAGAATGGATTTTCCTCCACTCTCGATCAAAATGATATCTTCATAATTTGAATCAATAAAATCTTGAAATGTGGATCTTGTTCTTGTTCTACCCTTCATATAAATACCGAACTCCCTTTCCCCTCTATCCAGCACCGAGTAAAGGTACATGAGATTCACCGATGAGATCGGCTCTTCATGAGGGCAATCCGAATGCCGGTCTCAAATACATGTTTCTCTTCTTCTATTTATCTCCATTTTCACTAGATAGAGAATTTTTGCGTGAAATCAGATTCCGAGCTCTCGTCTACCTAATAATGATTGATGGCGATTATTCTGTATAGCTCTCCAGGAAATTTCACGGGTTCTGAGTCTAATGAACAAGTCATTGGAAATATTGGCCCCAAGTCAAAAAGATCAAGATGGCCTAAGAATCCGCAGAACATCATTTAGTTTTGATAATCGGCGCCAATATTTTTCCGACCCGTACCTTCATGAACCATTTAGTTTGAAAGGTCTATTGAAGTTCTCTTATTTTTATCTTAGCAAACATTTTTCTGTACAATACCCCTAATCGTTTTTTTTCTCAAGCAATCACCAATAATCTTTTTCACAGTACTATATGGCTCTGCCGGATGGGTCTCAATGTATGTAATCGAAAAGAGACTAGTTACTAATCAATTTTACTAAAACGAAAATAGTCACCGCGAAATCCACTCTCTTAGCCAAAATTGAGTTCATTAGTTAATTGATCAGCTTCGTATGAGTGAAAACCTACGCGAATCCCTACGCAGCAAAGTAAACATTTCATATTCCTCGTTCCTCTCGCAGATACAGAGGAAAGGCTATACAACTACAGACACGATCAACAGGAAGTCAAGAATCCAGGCGGCCTACGGCTTCGTCCATTCCTTTTGTACCTCCGTTCCATGTGAAGTCGTGACCAATCAGAATCCGTTAAAATTAATTATGTAAAATACTACACATATAGAAACTCTCCAAGAGCGAACTTTTCCTTTGCGTAGTTTGTCGCTACCATTCCTGTGCAACTTGCTCACGAAACAGATGCGATGTAGAATCATTTATGTTAACCGCCAGGGAAAAGAGAAGATTCTATAGAACCATCTCGAAAATCCGTAAATTACTGAATGATCCTGTGTTACAATATTTCATTTTCTCTGAACCTTTTCTTACCGTTCATAACGCAAACCAGATCTCAAACCCACTTACAAAGGATATATCATAAACCTTGTATCTCAACTCACCGGGATACAACAATTAACATACGAGACTCTCGTAGCCTCTAAAGAGAAATCTGAAGAGTACTACGACCGTCGCCTTAACCCAAAAACATTCAAAACCGGTGATTACGTGTACCTATTGGTCGGACCAAAACCCGGAAAGTTCGGAGACCACTATACAGGCGCTCACAAAGTCCTCCAAATTCTAGAGAAACATAACGTTCGAATCCAAACAAAAAAGCTAGTAAGATTGTACACTCCAACAAACTACGCATATCCCACATTGTACCGAAAATACCTGAAAATAAAGCGGTAGGAACGAAAAAGACGAAAAACAAAAACTGATCATCATCTAATCTTTCTTACAGGAAAATGCTGGCATCCTGGTTGATCTTCTACCTGCTAGCCGTGACTCTTGCCCAAACCCAAATTATCCCCATCGATCAAGCTCGAGAATTAGACTTCCATATCATAGGACATGTAACAGACATTATGGCTCATTGGCGCGGTGAAGTGGTACTCCCGCTAAACCGATTTTTCCAAGAACCACCTGAACTTCTAACATTCAGAAACCTGCTGAGTCAATTATGTACGACCCTTCATCCACTTTGTGGCCTTTACGACTCTGAGATGACCAAACTACGAGGTCTTCTTGATTCCACCAACCGCATGCAAAAAGAGATAAAAACAATTCTTAACAATAACAAAAGGAGGTGGCAGAGATCACCAGCCATCATTCCCGACCCTTTTTCAGACGCGCACAGCTACATCGCTGGTTCAACCATGACCATAACTGGTTCCCTTGAGAGATTATTGCATGACCACCCTTACGGGAAATTTCGTGAAATTGTTTTCGAAGGAATACAAGCGTCCTTGAATGCTTCAGAATCGTTTCGAGATATCAATTTTCGGTTACTCGATGCACTCCAAGCAGCAAGAAAAAAACAAACCAGTGAAAATTTATTAAACAACATGGCTTACCAAATTATCCTACCTCAGGCCAAACTCGATTCTCAAAAGGATTCATGCGCTCTCTTAAAACGCCTTGCCCAGACAATCATCTCTTCCAATGAGACGCATTTACATGTCTCCATCACTGTTCCGATTTATGGGAATCATGCTTACACCCTCTTCAGTGCCGGGCTAACTCCAAAATCGCGAGTAGAGACCGAGATTCGAGGGTATCGGAAAATTATAGCAATCCATTGTCAGTCGATCGGCCACCACTTCCTTGATAATCGGAATGACTGTACTGCCTACAACAATCAGACCTACTGTTTTGAATACCCCATATTAATGAACACCTCTTGTGAATATCAACTCGCTCGACATTATCCCGAACGACCGCTCGATTTTTGTAGGGCAAGGTTTCCGAAGAACCCTCATTCCGTAGAAAAGAATATACGTCTATGGGTACTTTCTGCCCCCAACTTCACTAAGATCGCCGTGCGATGTAAACAAAATCTCAAAACCCGTTCCAGCTTCGTTGGAACCGGAATTCTCGCGATTGATAGAGAATGTTCCATCTACCCCTCAGAGTCACGGCTAGACCCCACAGGTAACCTACAAAAATTCCCTATGGCGTTCTGTCCAAACTCAGAAATAGCCGGAAACCCGACTACACCCATTATCAAGCTTCCTTACGAGTGTCCTCAAGAATGTCCATCTGGAACAAAATATCTCGTTTACTTTGGTATTATCGCGTGTCTGGCAATAATAGCTACTGCCACAACCACATGGTACTTGAAAAACCAAAATCAAAATGCTAAGCCAACAATCATAGTTTTGACTCCGCCAATACTGGAAAAAGCGTGCGAGCAACGATTCACAAACCGGCGCTCACACTTATATAATCAAAACCTATGTGAATCGATCCCTGTAAACGAAAACTCTACGGAAGAGCCAACCCGGATTTACCTCCTTGAATCCAGAGACACCCCAAGAGGAAATAATAATATCCAAACCCCAACGATATAACCAAACAACTACTAACCAATCTGCCATTCTCCACTACTATATACTAAAGCCCGACTTGAAACTGTTACAGACAATGATGACCTCGAACGGCCTGAGAGTAGTGATTCTAGTTTGGGCAATACGCCGAACGGAAAGTCTGATTGGTTATGATTGCGGATCACGGTCACTCAACGTCACAACCTTGTTCCTGCTAGACGTTGATGAATGCTCCATACCAGTGAATTCCGTGGAGGTCACCAGCCAGTATATCCAGCTGTTACAGATCAACGAATTTCGGGAAACTACTGTTATACAATGCAAAGTGGAGATCTCTCGCATGGTACAGCGATGCGGAATGTTCAGCCATAACTCCGCTGTATCGGGCGGAAGCTCAAGTGGATATGTATATGAGGTTAACGCTCAAACGTGTATGGACATGCATAGGACCGGAACTTTAGCATTCTCCGGAAGTCAGATTATACGCGGACTCAAAATCATTGGAATACCAAATACCTTCCCGGTACTCTTGGCTGGTTATGTAGATAAAGAAGGACACTGTGAGGGAAGCGGATATGCCGACCCTTACGGGTCCTGGACCAACGTATTTGTTCAAGGAACTATCTCAATGACATTAACCAGTCAAATCGCGAATATCGAAGTCGACAAAAACCGGATAGTGCTAAAGTCCGGGCAAGTATGTACTCTGACAGATGGGTCATGTGTGGATATGGCCGGAGGACAGACTTATTGGCGTCCGTTGCCTGTAGATTCCTGTGGATTTAAACGATACGGCGTGCTTTATGAAGGTATTGCAAGGAAAATGGTGGATAACCAAATGAGAGACGCAGAGACAGTGTATTCTGTACAAAATTCCGAAACCCTATTTGCTTTAACTGCAAAGGCTACTGAAAGTGTATGCGGATATACTGTCATACGTACGGAGCATCCGAGGCTAGTCATTTTCGAAACACGACAAGGTGAACATTTTGCAGACCAGAACGCTACAACCCCATTAAATATGGACATGTTCGCGTATGTCAACTCCAAATTCATATATGTAGAAAAATGGACTAGAGTTCGATTCAGTACCCTATACCGGGATGTTCTCGTCAATAGATGTAACCTAGAACGTCAAATTATCCGGAATACTTTATCTATAGCTGTTCAGTCCCCGGACAAGTTCGCATATAACCTGATGAAAGGACCAGGTTATATGGCTTTGGTCGCTGGTGAAGTCGTACATCTCATAAAATGTATCCCCATCAAAGTCCGTATTGAACACGGAGAAACATGTTATACTGAGTTGCAGGTCAGTCATAATAACGAAACTTTCTTCCTGCAGCCGAAAACTCACGTACTGAAGAGTAAAGGAACCCAGATCTCTTGTCACACCTTGCTACCCGCTTACTATTTTGTAGGCGACCAATGGTATAAAATCACGCCTCGGCCGTCAGAAGCCAAAGCCCCGGCAAAGATAAAGCCTAAGACCGAAAATACCTGGAAATACATGAGTCCCGAAGGGCTAACTACTTCAGGTATATACACTAGTGAAGATCTTAACCACTTAAGGGAACGTATCATGTTTCCCCTAGAGAGCCAAGGCCATCTCAATGATGTCGCTAGGGAAATGCATGGTGGAACAGCCACAAGCTCCCAGAGTACCCTCATCAAACTGATGAATGAAGACGTGGTATCTAAACTGGCAGCCTCTACCTGGGACAAGATCTGGGAACGTTTCATGAGTTTCGGCACGGCCAGCGCCGGATTCATAGCCATTTTCATCATAATTCACAATTTTAAAACCTTCCTAGACATCCTTATAAGAGGATACACCTTGCACACCGTCTTCGGATGGCCTTTTCACCTTCTGGGAGCCGTTTGGAGTTCCCTTCCCCACTGCCTATTAGTGGCATGTAGGAAAGCGCCGTATTCCAGACCCGAAGGGTGCCCGGAGGAAGGAAAGTCTCTAGGGTACTTGAAGAATAGTGAAATATTTCAAGAACCGCTAGATGGTTCTCCTCCTGAGCAGGAAAACGTCAACAATTTTCTGTTTGAGAAAGCTGATACTTCACCGAAAACGCCGGTACCTTGCCGAGCGACAGGTATCAGCACACTCGACCCCAATCTTGCCACACCCTCTTCTTCCAGAAAAGTAAACATATCCGATCCTTCTCCCCTCCCACACCGCAAGCAATAGTAAAAAGAAGAAAAATTTTCTTTATCCCAACCCACGCTGCTCCTCTTTCCATGTACTAATCACCAGTTGACCATGAACTAGATTTGATGGACTAGACAGCATAGAGCACCGTGAGTAGCACTTCGTTCTTAGTTGACTCGTCAACCATAACGGAGTGTTTAAGGGGTGGGGTGTGATGATCGACTAGGATCATCTTTTATGGGAACATGTGCACGAATAAGGGCTGATTTTTCCCTTGGGGGACGGTAAATAGGCCCTTGCCATGCAGATGTTTTACCAAGGACGAGCTCTTCCCTTTTTCCATTATCTTCAAATTTTCTCGCTCAACAGCCAAAAGCCGATGAACCTTGCGTATGACCACGGAATAAACAATCCTCCAGATTGAAGAGTGTGTGTGTGTGTGTGTAATAAGAGTGTTAGTGTGTAAACTTCAATTTAGGAGGCAACTTGTTATTTGATATCCATTATTGACACCGTATTTCTGAGTATAATGAAATAAGAAGGCGTACGTGCTCTCGCCAAAGAAACTACCGCCTTGAATCCACTCCCGATAAATGAGACCAGAGAATGAATAGATAAATCAAGCGTGAAATTGTTAAGCTACCGGTGGTGGGTCATCTTAGTGTTTAAACTTCAATTCAGGAGGCAGGTACCGTACGTGTACCTTCAGCCAATCTTTAAATTACGCATCTCCGAGTATATTTGAATAAGAAGGCGTACGTGCTCTCATCAAAGAGGCTAAAGCCTTGAATCTTCACCAGATAGATGGGATCAGTAAGCAAATACATTAATCAAGTGTGAAGTTGTTAGTTTTCCTAGACTATCGGTGGTGGATTATCTTTGTTCTCAATACGTACGATCATCAAGAATATGTAAATGAGTACAATGAGTACCAGAAACTCATGAGTACCTCATAGATCCAAATTGAGAATATTATATATATGTTTGTGTGTGTATGTGTGTATTTAGAATCACAAAATAGGCGAACCTTTGTTAAAAGTCAGTGAATCGAAACTTTTCCTGCCAAAAAGCGAGTCGAAGATTGGGTATAAGAAGGCCCGCAGGCTTCTTCCGCTGCTGCTGCTTCTCCTTTTTCTTTCCAGTACACTAAGTATAAGCATTTTTGTTCTGTTATCACGAGTTCTTCGAATTCTCGTCATTAATTCTTGGATCATCCGAACTCACCTGTACGATCTGACTGAATAAAACTACAAGTAGGTAAGCCAAACTTCTGACTCCATGGAATCTATTTGATATCCCCTTGCCCTGATATTTAACTTAGTAGAATCTAAAATATCATAACACTTGAGAGAGAATCACAAGCAATAATCGTCCCAGGGTTATTAGAGTTTCGGACTCCAGACCCTGAATTCAAACAAAACAGGTAGTCCGTACTACCAAAGAAGGAGAGGCCCTTCTATAAACACCTTACGCTCTCAACAAAGGGATCGTCAAGGCTAGCCAAATCAATTCAAAGGATCTCTGGATTCGTTTATATCGATGTCATGGCAATTCGATTTCTACAGTTCACTCAGATCAATTCAGTCCCTAATGGATCTAATTCGCACCTTAACCCGGTCTTGAGAATCACGCCTATAGTCTTATGGATGTCTCGGATCTCCAATTTTGATTTTTGCTGATAAGAGTTCTCTGTATTCACCGATTGTACAGTCATCGAGAGCAAGATGACTCAAATTTTAGCCCCACATCCACATTCCCACTACAGTTTTAGTTTTAGCTCATGTTGAAGCTCATCCAAAGGAACCTTTCCAGACCAGATATCCTAGAACCTTGAGCCTATCTCTGATTCCTCCAACCCATCCTTGGTCGAGAAATCCCAACTCGACCTATTTTCACGAGCGGCTTGCGAGGCGTCAGTCTTCTGCTCTAGGACCGTGGTGACCCGTGGAACAAGATTTCATGAAGCCAATCCAGAATCTAAATGTTCCAGGCACAAGCCTGAAACGAATTTTTTTTTCCAAACGTCCCGTTCTCCGTTACAATTAGTCTTCGAGAGTCTCACGTGACTGAGGGTGATGACAATCACTGCAAATGCCAGAGTCATGAGGGGTTATCGGATCACCTTGCTGTGAAGAAATCATAGTCCAAGGGACGACTGCTCTTACCTCACTCGAGGCAATGCTCTTGAAGAAGATGTACTTATTCTACTACGTTCACGTGTAACAGCAAAGTTGCTATCAGCGGGTCAATGCACAAGAATTTGTCTTGAGAATCACTGAAACCAACTTGCCGGTCACCATAAGTTTCTGAGCAGAAGAGGTGCTCCCGCATGACCTCTCTGGAGGATACACGACTAACATTATTCTCTTTCTCATATAAACACTGTACAAAACCAACGCTGGGGCCTAGTCAATAGTGAATATCAAAGGAAGAACAACAAACTCAAGAACAATCAGGAGGCCAGCCCATCCAAGATGTCGCAAGACTGCAGCGCACAACGAGAGTACAATCTCTCGCGCCGACCAGCACAACCTCTGAACGTGGGAATTAGCGCTCGAGGTGGTTGACATCTTTGGAGAATTGAAGCAGGAGACACCACATTACCGAAGCAGTCAGGATAGGCTACAGCATCTCCTACAAGACGTAAGACACCCTGATGATAGGGAAATTTATATTCAAAATCGTATTTTTGAGGACAAGATTCTGTATCACACTAGATTTTGCAGACCCAATTCGTGAATCACTTTCAAATCGTTCATTCGGATCATTGACCCACAAGAATGACCGATGGTCGCCAACCACACAATTCTCAGTTCTCACAACCTCCAGTTGTCTTGGTCGAATTTTGACAATTTTAGATCTCATTGATAGACGGTATTTTTCAGATTTGGATTCTAGTCTACATATCATTTTTTGACAGGTTACTCTGAGTTTTGGAGCTTCCTTGCGTTCGCAACCACCAGTGCCCATGACTATCGCCCATATATGATCTTGTCCATTTTCCCTCCCAGTTATGTCCTGCAATATTTAGCATGGAATTACTCCACGAGATAGTCTTGGCCAGGTTTGCTCCACAGTTTGCGAGAAATTCCTCCTTAACTCCCAAGTCAATGTATGAAGACGAGGATTGAACTGAGAACTATTTTCCTAGGGATCGTTCCAGATTAACGAGACCATAACGTAGTATTATTCAGATCACGTAGCGAATGTGTTATCGTATGTTGGTGTCATGCTCATAAGAGTAGCTTCGATGGAGGCAGACGCTTTCTACGGACTTGGGAACGACCCTATAGAAAGACGTTAAGAGTGGGGGTGTGACGTCCCATGGTCATAGTCTGTACTCGGAAATCTTATGCAGATCATCTATTTTAGGATTGTTCGGAAATGTGCAAGTATCTCCTTTCAGCTCAAAACGTTATAGTTGTTTTGTGCCTATCGAATGTTCGAGAACGCGAGCTGCGACGAACAGAGCGATGACCCCCCTGCCCATAACTATATATGTATCGATCAGTCAGATAATCGCTCGAAATTGAGCCTATTGGTGCATTTAAATATGAAATTGGGAAACGTCGCATCTCACCTCGCCCTTTGCCATTGTCGATCACTCTGAAGCAATTATTCGTTAGTTGATCATGGATCGGCGAGACAGCAAGTTCGTCTGATTTTGCGCCCGCGATTTGCGCCACGAGCTCCCGCCTAAATTCATCCAGCAATTGTTTTGTCCGCGACCAATTCACCCCTCACCTCTCTCCGCGTCTTATCTTTTTACACTTTTGTTAACACACTAGTTTTGTGATTAAAGTGCTATTCATTTTCGATGAAACCGAGCATATTTATAATTCTATAATAAGCTCCGACTGCCTTGTTCGTTTTGAGCGCCCCATCCCACCTCTGAATCATTTCATTTATTGGGCGAGTATTTTTCGAAGGATTATTCATTCACCTCGCGATCATAGCGTGGTTGGGGCTCAGTGCACTTCGGCAATTCGATTGGTTTTTGGTGGTTTCATTGGCATCGTTGGACGCGAGTGAATCTCGTCGCGCGTGAGTGCAGGTGATGTGATAGTGCGCGGAAAAATCGGAGCTCGTGGCCATCGAATGTGAGTGTTCGACGCAGGACTTGTAAGAATTTGGCCTTGGATGACATTGCCAAATCAACGTTATCTTCAAGGTCCAGAAAGGACATCCTGACCCCAGAGGACTTGTGCAGCAGCAAAAATCATTGGCATTGGAAGTTGTGTGGCATCATCGTCTGGAAGCGGCTGCAAGGTAGCTCATTGGTTTTGGCGCGCATAGCAGAATTTTCCCGCGATTCATCATCGTTCGAGCCTGCTGTTTGCCACGGTGACATCACAACGGCGTCATCCATCAACCCACCACTCTTCCCCTGCTTCGTCTTGATCGGCGACGCCTGGAGAGGGGACTTCTCCTGCTGCGCGACTCTACTGTCTGGGCGCGTACACTGGATTGGTGGGGATGAGTTGGCTACGTTGCTTGCCCAGCTCATCGCGCAAGGATATTGGTGAGCGTATCGTTCTATACATCTTTCATCTTTGGATATAGCTATACTTGCATGCGCTGAGCACGCTGTCTCTCTCGCGCTCACGCACTAAGATACGCTCAGCTGGTGAGAGACTCGGCAAGCATATGATGGTTTGTCTTGGTTGCGCTTGGCCGAGCATTTATATTTGGTATTGGCTCTCACTCAGCATATTTTTATGGCTATTGGTTTTGCTACGTGAATTGATTGACAATCGCAAATTAGATTCATGGTCAAAATCCAAAGTAGAATGGAGCAACCAGCTCGCAACTTTTACGCGTTTTGTGTCTTGTTTTTGTTGGATGTAATGGCAAGAATTAGTTTTGATTTGTTCGAGTAGCGTTCTGATATTTCGATCACGAGCATTTTGCATTCATAGTTTGGACACTCTCAAATCTAACACTTCGTGATTTGTATCATTGGTATATTTTGCATTGGAAAATACTTGATCATAGAATGAAAAATCTTGATCATACTTGATTTCCTGTTGGTTTTTGTATGTGAATGCTGTCAAACGTTACAGACGTATCACTTCACTCAAGTTTCGGTGAATGTTCGAATTGTTCCTGAGACTTCTCAGTACACAATGAATTGCAGGAGCGTTTTGAGTTTTCAAAGTGTTCGTCCTTTTTGACAACTATGGACAGTTTGGTTTGTCTCTTTTCGTGTAATTCCATGCACAGTTTGAGGACTTACATATTTGGAAGTGCATTTTGATGCACAATTGCTGACTCTTTGTCAAAGCTCGGGCTGTAGTTGATGATTTCTTCTATTTTTCATGAAGTCGAAAAGTCGTGGAAATGAGAATCTCGTGGATGTTCAGCAGGTTTAAATAGTGTATGGCCGATTGGCCATAGACATACACCAGTATCTACAATTCGTTCTCACTTTGCATTTTTTTTGTTGAGGAACATCGCTGCAGCCGATTCTACAAGCTGTCACACTTCGACGTCTCGTCAGGCGTACACTGGTTGGATTGATCACAATTGGATCGGATTGGCAATTGGATCGAAGAAGCTGATGCTGATTGGGCGTATGCAGAACTTACTGGTCACATATGGACGTGGAATTCCGGAATCTTATCACGCACTGTAAATCAACTGCTGTGCAGGCATCGCCTTCGAACAATTTTCGAGTCAGAGTTTCTTTGACTCATCCCAGGTAATAGTAGATATTCTAAATATCTTCCACTCAATACACTCAAACATTTATTTGGGTTTGGAAAATTGATTGGCTGAATGTTCACTCAATTTCGATTCATGGGTTTGCTGCATATTTTTTCATTTGGTTCTGGTTCAGCTCATTTTCTGATCAAGATTCTCTCTGTTCTTTGTGCAGACGAGATTCAGTTTCTCATTTTGTAAATATTTGGTTTTGGGAAATGTGCTATGCATACTGTACTGTATACATGTGCATACTCATTCTCGAGTCATTGTCCAAAATATTATGATCTCATTTTCAAGAATTGGTTTGGTTTGAATGGCAACTCTTTCTATGCTATAAAGCACAGAAGAGATCACGTCTCATATCCCGAGACATTTCAAGTTTGGTGAGGGTTCATGGTTGGTTTATTTGGCTGAGAATTTGTAGTCTCAACTTTGGACAATTGGTTTGTGGACAGTTCATCATATGGGGTCTACTTGTGACGATAAATCGTCACAGCGGTTTGAGGGGCAAAATCTTAGCAATTCTCTCGTCGTGCCTCGAGCAGCAACCTCAAGACAAAGTATTCACGGGGAATACTTCT
This sequence comes from Eretmocerus hayati, assembly GCA_029851415.1. Lineage (NCBI taxonomy): Eukaryota > Metazoa > Arthropoda > Insecta > Hymenoptera > Aphelinidae > Eretmocerus > Eretmocerus hayati. The sequence goes on from CM056743.1 coordinate 86,703,382, forward strand.
TTTTTTTTGTTGAGGTGCTGCTGCTTGAGGCGACGATGACGACGGCCGAGACATCGAGTTGAAGCCGCTGTAACTATGCCTGCAGGCCGGCAACCCCATCGCACCCACGCGTTATCTTGCCACCATCGGCCCTCGCACACCATTACCCGGGTACTTATGCGTTCACCCCCGACACCGGTGACACGCAGGCCGACGCGGGTGAGCCCGTATGGCTCACCAGGGGACGAGACGTCGGAGCTAATGTTGACACACGGTCTTGCAGACGACACACTGGCAACTTGTTGCTGCTGGTGTGATGGCGCTACCTGACGGTGTAGCATGGCTCAGGGCGGGTATACCTAAGCAGGCCGATATGGGAAAATACAGAGACCCGGACATCGGTCTCTGCATGAGAATCCGCGACGCAGACCACACACGCATATGCGTATGGGTGTGTCAGGCCGAGATACTGATTGTAGTAGTATGTTATGTACATATGAGCGTGCCGTGAATGTGCAGAGGCCCATATAGATATACTGATGGATGGGAAGTACTATATAGCTATAGTACTACAGGCCGAGAATAGATATAGGTATATAAGGCCACGTAACGAATATTGGGTGCAGTGAAAGGCCGAAACTGGAGGCAATGCGAGCTGCGCAGCGACACCGCGCTGGCCGATGCTTGTTATAGGTGCAAGTGAGATAAAAGACGGTACGAGTGGAGGCCAAAAACAGTGCCGTACATATATTTCCGTGCTGTTTGGCCGTGTAATTCCGTGAATTCCGTGCGCATACTTGCCACAATGTGCCCTTATGTACTTCAAACTTTGCCGCGCAGCCCTGATAGAGGGTGCTGCCAGTTTTCCGGATGGAATTTATTGGGCCAATCACAGCGCGTCTTCTTCGTTGAAGAAGACGGAACTTCAACTTGAAGAAGAAGTCGGCCATGAGGCCACTTGTTGGATAGCAGTTGCCCAGTGTGCACGCGCTTTTCGCCCTTCGCCTTTCAGCAGCCATTATTCTTGCCGTGTGTTCCCCAGGAGTCCCGGAGGACAGCAAACGAGACTTCAAGAGTCCTATTAAGTCATAATCAGGGAATTGCCATTATCGAAAGTGATGGAAATTGACGGTGAGTCCTCTTATTGCTCATTTCATTGATGTAAATTCCCTCGTCCTGGCCGAAACTTGAGCCTCGTGCGCGCGTACCCCTGCCGACTCCCAGCCGATCCGGACTCCTGGGGGACCACGTGCTGGGGCCGAACAGTGCGGGAAAATAATAGCACGCCCCGGGGGCCGAGAATATTGTGACCAGAGGCCGGTAAGTCGAGGTGAACCCTCGTCAAGACGTAGTGCGCGTACCAGACAGTGCTTTGGGGGAAAAATCGCGTGGAAATTCAGGGTTGCTGTTGTCCGGACGACGACGAGCAAGGCCGTACCCCCGGTGGATCGCCACCCTGAGTAATCGCGGAGTACTTGGCCAGTAGAATCGCGTGATTATGGAGCTCGTGCTCCATGAATTGGAGTAGTTGGCCATTGTCCCAACGTGGTAATTATTCGTGGCGTAGAGCGGCCATTGTGAGTGAACTTCGGAGCAGCGTGCTCCTTGAAGTTGGAGTCCATCGTGAGCGAAGTCGACTAGGCCGCTGACTAATTGACTAGGCCGATAGCGAATCGCCCAGGCCGTTAGTGAAGTGTACTTTACGTTGTATTTCCAGGATTGTGAAGTGAATTTTCGTGTTTTACAGGGAATTTTGAGAGACATTTTGATGATGATTATTGAATCTTCTTGAATATTTCTGGCCGTTATTTATCGGGATTTTCATATGTAGATTCATGTATCGCCGCGAAAAAGGAACGTGTACAGGATATAGGCCGAATCATATTATTGAGAATTCTGGATTATTATTTGGAGTGCATGTGCGAGCGTTCCCCACCCCCCTTTTCCGATATTCAGGTAGAATCACGGTAAGTAATGCAGTGGAGCCGAGTTGCTGTTGAAATTTAGAATTGCGTTCGCCGAACTTTGCGCGCGAGACCTGCGATTTAGGTTAAGAGTCCGTCGAATACAAATTAGTTGTGCTGGTAATCCATTCACCACGGCACATACTGCAGAGTCATTCTCACATGTGCTCTGGCTTCATTCTCAATGGAGCATCTACTTCAGCAAAGAATGATCCTTGATTCATTCTTTCACTTGGGCGAGGGATGATCCTTGATTCTTTCCCTCATTTGGCAGCATCATCACCCATGGTGCTTTGGTATTTGGTTCAGTTTGGAATCGATTCACTTCGAGTCGATTCCCTCTGCCGTTAGCAGTAGCTGCGGTGACCGTGAGAACTCAGATTTGCCTGTCGAATCATTTTTACGGCTAGTGTTGCATTGGCACAGGCGTTGGCAAACTAGTCGAGTTTACGAGGCTTGTTTGATCGATTTATGGGTTTTGGTCATATTGTCTCATGTCCTCAATTAGTCATGCATGCACAAACTATTAGAATCAAGTTGAGTTGGAATTCTTGTTGTTGGATTTGAGTGTAATAGAAAATTAAATTGGCTGTTTCCGAAAGATGGTTTGGTCCTGATTGAGTCAGATATTTTCTGACAAAAATGTTGGCATTCCGGTGCTCATTTTGAGTTATTAAGAGGGGGTGGCCGTGCGCCGCGCCTCGGGTGTATACTTGATTCATGTATATTCTTGTGGTTGTTTTATGATCATGGATAAATACCTTGAATTTGTGCATGTTGTTGGTTTATCTCACATAAATCATGTTGACAACATCTTACGATGTCACGAAGTTTGTTGCGATTGTTCATAGGGGGCGGCTGCTCGCCGAGATCTGAATTTGTGGCTCATCGATTTTAGATTTTTTATGGGTCTTGGAACATGGAGGTGAAACTCAAGAACATCAAAAAATTGTAAATCGCAATTGTTCACATTTCCACTGTGTTGTGTCATCTATATATAGTCCTATCTATGAAAGTGTATTTCTTACACACGACTTACATCTTTATTCGCAATATTTTGGATGGAATCGACACTACGCTTAGAAAAGTTCTCTTCGGTGCAGATAGAGTCAAGAATCATGGCATTCACTGGGACTTGGTTGACGAAGAGAACAACTTGGATGGAGAATGGATTTTGTCATACCCAGATCAATGGGCTCATTTGGAGAATGTTTAGATAATTGGATGGCCATTCCGAACCCTTAATGAATTGCCAATGGTTAATGGACGCATGCGATTGGAACAACAATCGCCAACGTCAAGGATATTGAGACTATTATCTACTCAATCACGGATATTGCCAGCTTGAGTTGGGTGTCGCAAAGATGGCCACTACATTGTCGAAAGATGGACATCAACATTGGAATTGGATCTGCACCAAGAAGATGACTGAAGATACTATGATTGATGAGTTTTGATTATCGCGTACCTTCTCGACACACACTACACTTTTTTCCTCGTTCCGTGCACCCACCAAAAGCTTGTCACGATTTTGGTTGGTCCCCCTTAGCGAAAATTGTACGTTGTAGAGCCTTCATAGAGTCACTCATATCTTTGAATTGTATTTTGGTTTGGATTCAGAAATTGGCATCATGTTAGTTTTCCACAACTGAGACTCTTTCTATTCAGAGGCCTACAATATTTCTATCTTTGGCGTTCAATTTCAAAATTGCACAAGCTGTGCAATTTTGAATGCAGACAAGCTGTCTGTCGATAGTTTGGATACGTTTCGTTAGGTTGCGTCTATCGAAGACGAATTTCCATGACAACTCATGGATCAAATCCCATTATTGGGATTATTGCGTCGATTGGAAATTTCAAATTTTCATATTTTTTTCCTAAAACTTCAACAGAGTCGAGTCTCAATTTAGATTCTACTCATCAAATTCTAGTCATTTGGCTATGCAATCGACTATGCGACTTTCGCATTTTTTGTTATTTGTGACATCATTAAGATATTTCGTTCAATTCAAGCGACTTTTCGAGCCACCAGTCCTGAAATATTTCAGTAAGTCAGAGACCATAATACGGATTGTGAGATTGATTCCTTCCGTCATTCTCGACATTTATATACTTGCGACTCATTGGCTTTAGATTATACTCACATATGGGTGAATCTCAGGAACTATGCGATTTCGACTTTGAAATTTCTAGAATTCCCAGAATGGCAGCACACCTCCCATGAACTTTCGTTTGGTCCAAGTAATGCTCAAACAATAATAAAATACTTGCGTAAATCACGTTGGAGCTCCGCCGTGGATTTGTGAGGGGAAAGAAGAGTTTCCCATGTATTCGGATAGGACCTTCATATTCCTGTAATTCTAATTGGCTCACGTGTATGGGAATACATGGCATTCTCGGTTTTGGAATGGAGGAAAGAGGATGAGTTGGATAGTTTATAGTGTCTTCTGAAGGTCCGTGGTACAAAATGAAGATGTGCCTCAGCCGGCAAAACGCTCATTTTCGTCATTGGTCAATACTCACAAGCCTCGCATCACGACCGAGATGAGTCTGTAGTAAGGGCGATTCTCATAGTCATTTTTTAAGGTACGAATATCAGTTTATGCGCGGTTTCAATCCCAACGGAATCGGAATTTTCGTGTGCTACACGAAAAATGACTGTTTTGGCCCCACTGAAACAAAAATAACTTTTCTCATTTTGAACCGCATCGTCGTGCGGAATCGAGCACATTATCGTTCTTCGGCTAGATTCATAGATTTTTGGATCTAGAATGAGATATTATTTCTACAGAAATGAAATACTCACCACCTCGAGTGCTGCGACCATTAGGAGAGCGATACAGGAAGAAAAGTAAGATCGGAGTTTGCTCCAACGAATTATCGCCACTCTGACGCATTGATAGGCACAGCCTCGGGCGAAAATTATATGCTTTTATATATTATAATTCATCACACATCCGATTTTCAGACCGATCGGTCAACCGCATCGCCTGTGGCGAGCTAAGGCGTGAGAGAATTATGGCGGTGTTCGGTCGAGAATTGCGATTTTGTCACGAAGAAGCGTCTCCCAGTACCTTTCTATAGCAAGTCATAGACTTCTGAATGATGCAGAACTGTTGAATATGAGTGAATCTCCAAAATGATCTAATGCAAGCGGCGGAAAAAACGCGACTGTTCTTCTGACAAAGTGAAAATAGGCCTGTTCGGCTGAACCGCATGCTTCGTGAGATTCGCCCATATACCTCTTTCTTGCAATGGAACTCGTTGGCAATTGAAACCTGATGGCTTGGTTTGCTCATCTCATTTTGTTCTCGAAAAACACAGTAACGTCTCAGCCTCTAGATTATTCCATTAAATCGATTTGGTATTTCTGCAACGTTCGAAGGACTTAGTTCACGGTTGTGATTCAACATTGTATAATATTTCTTTCATTTGATTGGAACTGCGACCTCATTACCGAATAATTCGCCACACGTACATTCATTGGTTTTATTGCATTCGGTTAGATTGAGTACATTGGTGAAATTTAGCAATCTTTCATTTGGTTACTCGCTATGTGTGAGCAAAGAGGGCGGTATGTTCTCGTACCGCCAAGTATTTCCTCTCAGCTCAAAACGTTCTACTTGTTCTGTGGCTATCGAATGTTCGAGAACGCGAGCAGCGACGAACAGAGCGATGATCCCCCTGCCCATAACTATATATGTATCGATCAGTCAGATGATCGCTCGAAATTGAGCCTATTGGTGCATTTAAATATGAAATTGGGAAACGTCGCATCTCACCTCGCACTTTGCCGCTGTCGATCACTCTGAAGCAATTATTCGTTAGTTGACCATGGATCGGCAAGACAGCGAGTTCGGCTGATCTCGCGCCCACGATTCGCGCCGCGAGCTCCCGCCTAAATTCATCTAGCAATTGTTTCCTCCACGACTAATTCACCCCTCACCTCTCTCCGCGTCTCATCTTTTTACACTTTTGTTAACACACTAGTTTTGTGATCAAAGTGCTATTCATTTTCAATGAAACCGATCGTACTTATAATCCTATAATAAGCTCCGACTGCCCTGTTCATTTTGAGCGCCCCATCCCACTTTTAAATCATTTTATTCATTGGGCGAGTATTTTTTGGAGGATGATTCATTCACCTCGCGATCAAGGATATTCTCCGCGGTGACGGGCATTGTTAAACTGAGAAAATATGCAGAAATCATGAGGCTAAGATCGACTGGAAGTTACATGTGTGACGGGGATAGTCCCATCGCTCTCTCCTCGGCGCTATATATTTTTCATATGTATATTACAATGATCTAGATGTTACAGGTGTCGCAGCGATTAGCAGCATAGAGAGAGTCAACCACACAATAGGTATGGAAGAGAGGGAGATAGCGCGATCGCCACTGGGTTCCCCCCCAAAATATCGCCAATCCATTATTACCTCGCGCGCGATATTCGCGAGCGAGAAGAGACTTGTTCCGGTCGTCTAATGTGACACACCTCGCGCGTTGACAGGTGTCCGTGTCGAAGCATCTTGCGTCGCGCGTGCCCAGGATGTTCCCGACCACATACGCAGGGCCTGCAGTGGCCAAGACATCCTGTCACCCGATAACTGCGAACAAGCATCCAGGTCCCCGTCGAGGCTAAGCGAGCTGTAGCGGAGTCGACTCCAGGCATGCGTCATCCCCAGGGCAGCGGACCGGTGTAGCGAGCGTGCGGATGTGTAAGTACCCGCTCTAGTATATATCTCTCTCTCTCTCACCATGTGTGCGGCTGTCTCTCGCGTTTCGAATACACCGGATGCGCGAGCGCATGGATGCGTTTTTCCTATATTATTTTCCGGAATAAACTCAACCCTTCTTACATTCCCATTTAACTGCCGGCCTTGTCATTTGAGAATGTCCCTCCTCGTATTTGATATGAGTATACTAGATTGCGTGATCACTCAAAACCGAGTTGGCTGCCGTCGTCATTGAGAACGACCAATGTATCCTGTGGCGTCAACGAGGAGGCCGAGGCAGCAGCAAGGGCCATGCAGTACGCATGCCTAGCCCCACCGTATATTCTCCACACAGATATGAGAGTCTCTTGCGTCCGAACTGCACTCATGCATTGCTCTCAGCCGAGATGCATTTATCGGATCAGACGGTCCTGAATCCCGTCACGAATGGCGCCCAATGTAATAACCCACCTAATGGATAAAGGACTACGCGTTTGCGAGTGTTCATGATCTAGTGCCCAGCAATTTCATCGTCGTCGTCGGCTAAGATCGGGCGCTTTGGACATTTTCCCGTCACTTAGAGCGGGAAAGACAGCGATACATGTATATGTATATATCGTCTGCACTGCTGTGCGTAGCCAACATCCTATATTCCTCAACGCAAGGGATGCGATATCGCTGGTGTGCTGATCGCGTAATTATCCATCGTTTAGATGATAGATTTGGATTCAGCGTGAAAGCTGATGCGGTGTAGACATATATATTTTCATCGATCACGCTTGGATCAGCTGCGACGCTGCAAGCCCCTTTCTTGCTTGTGCTGTGATTTGATATTCGACAGCCCGTATCAAGCTCAAGTGCGTGGATAATAGTGTGAGCAGAGTATCGAATCGGGAAAATTTTGCATTTAAAAATGCGTCGACGCGAGTGTGCGGGATGCTATAGTGTGTTAGTATGGAGTGTATATAGGTATATGTCGACTACAGGACATTCAAGTCTCTGAATGCGGGGCATGGTACACTCAGAGAAATGAAAGACAAGCCTTGCCTCGCCAGCTAAGCGATTCCTGACGAACTCCTCGAGCGATTCGTACACTGAAACAATTCATATCGCCACTGCAACATGACTGGATGAATTGATCTGAAAATTTGCACACACATAGTTAAAGAGCACTGCTTCCATGTAGTGGAAGATTTGCAATGAAAAACATGTCAAAAGATTCTACTCCTTTTCGACGTTTCCACGGGTCTCGATGCCGTGATGCTCGCCGCACGTATGATTTTCGACATGCGAGGAAGTTTTTCAATTTTCAACTACAGCAAAAGTCAAAGCGAGAAAGTTGTGCGGAAGGGTCTAAATCATATTAATTCTCAAGATACATGATTTAGAACAAGAATGTTTGAATGCATTAGATTTTGAATCACTTCTCTACGGTAGATATGTTGAAGATATTCTCGCGATCATTCCAGAAGACGAGTTGATACCTATGCTGTGTAGGAAAAGGCTGGAAATGGCCGTACACTGTCCGGTCAGTATTTGATCATCATCAAAAATCTTGAAGGTCTGGAACAAAACTGACCACGTATTCGGTCTCTACGTCAAAAATTACATCGAAAACACATGTCCACATCTTTGAAACAGTCCGACTCAAAATTCGCACTTTTCGGGCCCATTGAAGGAGCCACGGCTCCACGGATTTGATACCTTGGATCTCCTGATTTTTTGGACCAGCTAGATCTCAGGTTCTACTGCATCATGTTGACCTCTCCAAGAGGTCATTTCAAAGGAAATGGCATCAGCTATCAATTGAGAATACTTTCAGAGACGTAGAAGGACGCGCATGCGCAGAAGATGCATATTACTGAATCATAATTTGCTTTGAAACAGTTTATTGGCTTTTTTTACCATTTCCCACCACCTAAAGTTATATGTTTCGAAGCAGTTTTCGATGTAAATTTACCTGACAAACACGCTGGAATGTTCAAATTCCGTGCTAATCCCCAGCCTTTATGAGAGAAATTGTTCTTCAATATTCAAGAATTTTTTTCGGGGCCTGAATCCAAAGTTGTCAGTATGCGAATATCTTTCTCTTATTCGGTGGAGTTTTAAGAATATCTCGAAGAATTTCAAATCGATTTGTTGAAATGCATCAGGATGCGAATTGATAAAAGGAACATCGATTTCGAGGGTTTCCTAGAGGATTCCTAGGGTGCCGTAGAAAACAGGGGTCACTTTGGGACCTACAAACCTTTGCTCTCGTCATACTTTGGGGTTAGAAAGTGGGGAAAAATACTTTCGGGGCCATACCTGACAAGGTCCGCTCCACCATGCTTAACCACCTAGTCCTTCTCTGATCAATTGGTCAGATAGTCCTTGGAAAGACCTTCAATTTACGTGTTTGAATATTAATATCGGGTCAAAATTGACCGAGTTATGACTGTTCTTTGTGTACTCTCATTCACGTACGAGAAACTGTACATCTGGGTTTTCACTCTGCTGTGGTGATTTGAATATTCTTGCGTAGTCGGTCGGTTCCGATTCTACTGATATACAATCTAAGGAGTATTCATACCAATTTTCAAGTTGATATCATAATTACTCGATATATAACAGAATACGCACTCATATTTAGTGCCAACGGTAAATTTTCGAATGTAGTTTGGACCATATAACATTGTGGTCTCAAAATTTTTCCATTCAATCATGGGTTTCTGTCGTTGCTCTGACTTCACGGTATTACATCAATCAATCTATTTTTCACAATTACAACACGGAATTTAAATTCTGAGGTGAGAAATTCGAGTTTTCGCATACTGGCAAATTTCGCATCGAAATCCCACATTTGTCCCTTCAAAATCCTGTGATCTCATTCTTAAAGCTTCTAATGGTGATCATAACTATTAGTATTCTTAGTTATATAGATTTTTCACAGTAATAAACGTGCATAACCGTGATTTGAGCAAAATTCACATCGTGGTATCGACTTTTCCAGTTAGAATACGCATTTTTCAGCTACTTTCCGATGAAAACTCATAACGTCTGTGACGGTTGAGAGGATATTCTCAACTATCATTTCTCTCTCTCGTCTAATCATCATGAAATACATATAACGATAGCCCTTTTCAGCTGTAGCAGAACATCCGAGGAGAGAGTTGTAAGTAGTTTTGCGTTAGAGAGAGAGATAGCGCGAGTCATTGGTAGCTTCACCGTACCGTTCCCCTCGCGCACCCGTCATCATCAATCAGCCGGCATTGTACGCGCCATAAGTCATCCTCAGTGATCAAAGTCCACCTTTCTCAAATTTCAGCTCGATCGGACGTTTTGTTCGGGAGCTAAAACTTGCACCACAGTGCACCCGAATTACACCCACCAAGACCACCTTTCACCGCGTGACACATCACCCGCGTCACAGATCGCCGGAACTCAGCACAATTACAGCAGGTCACTTCCACTACACACACAGGTACCCATTCAAATACATACAGTGTTATTTTGAACCCCACACCTAGCCCAAGGTCGAAAAAATGGCCGATTTTTCGATAAAATCGTTCGAAAAAGTCAACCCCAGAATTCCGAAAAGTAGAGTCAAATTGATGCGTATCACGATCACATACACCCAGATAACACCCAAATATAATTGATGGATAACACTCAAAACTAACTGTTTCCATCATTTCTAAAGCCAAATGGACTGCAGAGAAGCTAGAATTTGAATTTGAGACGTGTGGCGGCTGCTAGATATATGCCTAGGAATTGGCCGCACATACTGGGCAAGGTGCAATGCCCAGCAGATTTGATTAGATTATATATGTCGCCGTCAATGTGTCCAATCTGGGTTTTGTATAGAACGCCCGGGTAATCTATAGAATCCCCGGGAATTCTATACAATGCCGGGTAATGTGTTCAATGAACGCTCATCGAACATATTGCCTGCCTTCAAACGGGCATTCTATAGATTACCCAGGGATTCTATATAATGCCCGAGGCTGCTTGGGCGATGTGTTCAAGAACCCTCGGATGAGATGGGAAGCTTCACATGAACTTGATCAAGCAGTATTTTTAAGTGAACAACCGAATGGAATTCATTCGTGAAACAATCGTCGCAATAATAATCATTCAATAAGGAGACTCTTTGATAATCATAATGAATCAATTATAATAATCAATCTCTCCATCCGATTCGAATGAAGCACAAACTGATCGTTGTCACGATATATTGAAATATAAGGTAATCCCAAATCGTCCATATAATACTACTCATTACAACATGCGGAAGAGTTGTGGCACCGAGAGCCGCACATAATATTTTTGTTCTTCTTTTTTAAATAAGAACAGCGATTAGTTTTCCATTGATTGGTTGCGAGCTTATGATTATACGTTATGACTCCATGACTCCTTGATTTGGATTGCTTAGTCGCAGCTTCTCTTGAACTTAATGGAATTCCTAGTGGCACGTTGTCAATCGATATGGGACCGCTGTCTATTTTATCCAAATCACATCTCGGATACAAGCCTTGCAATTCATCCTCAGTCCCAATTCGATTAACACCATGTTGGATATCAATGACATTTCCAAATATTCGAGAAAAGTCGAAGGGCCCTCTGTCTACGGTAGCTAACAGTAATTGTGACAAGTACATGTTATAATAAGCATTATTATATGTACGACTTGGAATCACCTTATATCTCAATATATCATGACAACAATCGGTTTGTGCTTCATTCGAATGAAATCGAAAATCAAATGGTAAGACTGATCATTATTATTATGAAATGATTATCATTGCGACGATTGTTTCACGAATAAATTCCATTCACTTGAAAATATTGCTTGATCAAGTTAATGTGGAACTTCCCATCTCGTCCAAGGGTTCTTGAACACATCGCCCAAGGAGCCTCGGGCATTGTATAGAATCCCTGGGTAATCTATAGCATGCCCGTTTGAAGGCAGGCAATATGTTCGATGAACGTTCATTGAACACATTACCCGGCATCGTATAGAATGTCCGGGGATTCTATAGATTCCCCGGACGTTCTATACAAAGCCCAGATTGGACACATTGACAGCGACATATATTAATGCTGCAACTCTGCATGCTGCTGGATCTGCTGCTGCTGCTTTGCGCGTGAGAAAGATGGGTGATCGAGCGCCAAATAATGACGCACGAGTCAAACGGGAGCCAGATGAGCATATTTATTGAACACTAAAATACATGGTGCATCAAGTGCACATCATCGCACGAACACGGAGAGAGCAATGAGAGTAAGGCCCAAAGAGAGAGAGAATAATTATCGTCTAGCACTTACAGGTGTATGGATGGCGGCAATCGCACGCTTGATGATCGGCCACTCCGAATAACGTGGTCGTCCGGATGATCTGGACTCGATGTCATCCGCAGAACACGTCGAGGACAACGGTCAGGAAAATGCACGGAAGCACGCGGAAGAGCTCGTCCAGGTGTCGGTAAGCTGGTGACACACGCACGATGAGGGCGCAAAAAACTACACCCTTCGGGTGCAAATCAACATGCGGGACGTCTGCTTCCAAGCGCGGGTGAGAGAAGTCTGAATTCATTGCGCGCGAAATGCCGGCTGATTGATGGTGACGGGTGCGCGAGGGGAACGGTACGGTGAAGCTACCAATGACTCGCGCTATCTCTCTCTCTAACGCAAAACTACTTACAACTCTCTCCTCGGATGTTCTGCTACAGCTGAAAAGGGCTATCGTTATATGTATTACATGATTAGACAAGAGAGAGAAATGATGGTTGAGAATATCCTCTCGACCGTCACAGACGTTATGAGTTTTCATCGAAAAGTAGCTGAAAAATGCGTATTTTAACTGGAAAAGTCGATACCACGATGTGAATTTTGCTCAAATCACGGTTATGAACATTTATTACTGTGACAAATCTATATAACTAGGAATACTAATAGTTATGATCACCATTAGAAGCTTTAAAAATGAGATCACAGGATTTTGAAGGGACAAATGTGGGATTTCGATGCGAAATTTGCCAGTATGCGAAAACTCGAGTTTCTCACCCCAGAATTCAAATTCCGTGTTGTAATTGTGAAGAATAGATTGACTGATGTAATACCTTGAAGTCAGAGCAACAACAGAAACCCATGATTTAATAGTAAAATTTTGAGACCACAATGTTATATGGTCCAAACTACATTCGAGAATTCACCGTTGGCACTAAATATGAGTGCGTATTTTGTTATATATCGAGGAGTTATTATGATATCAACTTAGGAATTGGTGTGGATACTCCCTATATTGTATATTAGTAGAATCAAAACCGACCGACTACCCAAGAATTTTCAAATCACCACATTAGAGTGAAAACCCAGATAAAGTACAGTTTCTCGTACGTAAATGAGAGTACACAAAGAACAGCCATAACTCAGTCAATTTTGACCCGATTTTAACATTCAAACACGTAAATTGAAGGTCTTTCCAAGGACAATTTGACCGATTGGGACTAGGTGGTTAAGCATGATGAAGCGGACCTTGTCAGGTATGGCCCCGAAAGTATTTTTTCCCACTTCCTAACCCCAAATTATGACGAGAGCAAAGGTTTGTAGGTCCCAAAGTGACTCCTGTGTTCTATGGCACCCTAGGAATCCACTAAAAAACCCTCGAAATCGATGTTCCTTGTATCAAATCGCATTCTGATGCCTTTCAACAGATCGATCTGAGATTTTTTTGACATATTCTTGAAACTCCGCCAAATAAGAGGAAGATATTTGCATACTGGCAACTCTGGATTCAGGCCCCGAAAAAAATTCTTGAATATTGAAGAACGATTTTTCTCATAAAGGTTGGGGATTAGCACGGAATTCGAACATTTCAGCGTGTTTGTCAGGTAAATTTACATCGAAAACTGCTTCGAAACATATAACTTTAGGTCGTGGAGAGTGATAAAAAAAGCCAATTAACTTTTTCAAAGCGAATTATGATTCAGTTATATGCATCTTCTGCGCATGCACGTCCTTCTACGTCTCTGGAAGTATCCTCAATCGATAGCTGATGCCATTTCCTTCAAGATGACCTCTTGAAGAGGTCGATTTGATGCAGTAGAACCTGAGATCTAGCTGATTCAAAAAATCAACGAATCCAAGGTATAAAATCCGCGAAGCCGTGGCTCCTTTAATGGGCCCGAAAAGTGCGAATTTTGAGTCCGACTGTTTCAAAGATGTGGACATGTGTTTTCGATGTAATTTTTGACGTGGAGACCGAATTCGTGGTCAGTTTTGTTCCAGACCTTCATGATTTTTGATGATTATCAAATACTGACCGGACAGTGTACGGCCATTTCCAGCCTTTTTCTACACAGCATAGGTATCAACTCGTCTTCTGGAATGATCGCGAGAATATCATCAACATATCTACCGTAGAGAAGTGATTCAAAATCTAATGTATTCAAACATTCTTGTTCTAAATCATGAATCTTGAGAATAATTATGATCTAGACCCTTCCGCACAACTTTCTCGCTTTGACTTCTGTTGTAGTTGAAAATTGAAAAACTTCCTCGCATGTCGAAAATCATACGTGTGGTGAGCATCACGGCATCGAGACCCGTGAAAACGTCGAAAAATAGTATAATTTTCCTAATTTTTTAGACATGTTTTTCATTGCAAATCTTCCACTACATGGAAGCGGTGCTCTTTAACTATGTGTGTGCAGAATTTCAGATCATTTCATCCAGTCATGTCGCAGTGGCGATATGAATTGTTCCAGTGTACGAATTGCTCGAGGAGTTTGTCAGGAATCGCTTAGCTGGCGAGGCACGGCTTGTCTTTTATTTCTCTGAGTGTACCATGCTCCGCATTCAGAGACTCAAAAGCCCTGTAGTCGATATATACCTATATACACTCCATACTAATACACTATAGCGTTCCGCACACTCGCGTCGACGCATTTTCAAATGCAAAATCTTCCCGATTTGAAACTCTGCTCGCAAGCAGATCTATTATCCACGCACTTGAGCTTGATACGGGCTGTCGAATATCAAATCACAGCACAAGCAAGAAAGGGGCTTGCAGCGTCACAGCTGATCCAAGCGCGATCGATAAGAATATATATGTCTACACCGCATCGGCTTTCACGCTGAATCCAAATCTATCATCTAAACGATGGATAATTACGCGATCAGCACACCAGCGATATCGCATCACTTGCGTTGATGAATATAGGATGTTGGCTACGCACAGCAGTGCAGACGATATATACATATACATGTATCGCTGTCTCCCCCGCTCAAGGCGACGGAAAAATGTCCAAAGCGCGCGATCTTAGCCGACGACGACGATGAAATTGCTGGGCACTAGATCATGAACACTCACGAACGCGCAATTCTTTATCCATTAGGTGGATTATTACATTGGGCGCTATTTGTGACGGGATTCAGGACCGTCTGATCCGATAAATGCATCTCGGCTGAGAGCAATGCATGAGTGCAGTTCGAACGCAAGAGACTCTCATATCTGTGTGGAGAATATACGGTGGGGCTAGGCATGCGTACTGCATGGCCCTTGCTGCTGCCTCGGCCTCCTCGTTGACGCCACAGGATACATTGGTCGTTCTAAATGACGACGGCAGCCAACTCGACTTCGAGTGATCACGCAATCTAGTATACTCATATCAAATACGAGGAGGGATATTCTCAAATGACAAGGCCGGCAGTTAAATGGAAAAGTAGAAAGGGTTGAGTTCATTCCGGAAAATAATGGGAATATGATTGGAGTGTCTTGTAAATGATCAAGACATGTTGCATCCTAGAAAAAGAAATCACAATATCAGTCTCATCGATATTCAATCATGGAATCTGAAGTTATTGACAAAGTGTATGATTACCATTTCAAACTACCCGCGAATCTCATGTCACGTAGTATTCCTAGTTGATGTTTTGCCAATAGGTGGCTAATGAAATTACCCATATGTAAATTATATGACCACTCGAATGATTATCCTCATTTCTCGTAGCAAATGTCATGCTTCCTCAGTCCGAGACACAAGCAAAAGCTTGTAAGCAGTTTTATACCTTTTATAGGTACATGCTACTCGGTGTAGGTATCAGATGGGTACACTGCTAAATGCAGACACGGTAATCTGACTACCTATATCGGATCAATGCTGTCCTATATATATATATATATATATATGTGTCAGAGGGTTCACTGCTATATGAGAGTTTCCACGGAACTTTTAACTTTTGTGTTACTGCAGTGTTCCAAGAGTATTTTGAACTATTCGGAGTGCGCAGGAGTGGCATTTTATAGTATTTGGCATCATTCAATATGGACTAAATTCTTTTTTGTTGAAACGCATCCTGATTTGTCAATAGCAGACCGCAAAGGATGATTTTTGGGTAGTTTACAATCGTACCAACGCGATTTTTTGAATTGATGAGGCTGTAACTAAAATACCTATGCCTCAACTACTTCGGTGGAATGATATATCCATCTACTAATCTCATATTTTGAGAAAATCTTTGATTCAGAGGTGTGCGCTGATTTGGCTATGATATTAACTCTCATTCATCGATGTAACTGAGTTTTGTGGGAAAACTTTTTCTGGCTATTGTTTACGAAATTGATGAAATACCTTGTGCAAAACGGAAAATTTAGCAATGAGTTTTCGAAGTTGAAAAGAAGACGAATCGAATCCCGTTTGGTTTGTGAGTGTGCGTTGATCCGGACAAATTTTATAAAGCTTCAAAGCTCATAAAGTTATCGCGCCACTGGCTCTCAAAACGGTCATTTTTTGATGGCATACTCAGGAAACGTAAAGCACAGGATTGGAATGTTGTGCTCTTTTTTCTTCATCGCAAAAGGGATATAACCGCACTGTTCTGAGTTACAATTGTCGATCGGTATTTCTGTGAGAAGCTGAGGAGAAATATTTGAATCCGGATGGTAAGCTAAATAAGCCGCTAAATGTGATGGTATCGCGATTTTCTTGATTTTTACATAGTATACGGCTGAA
This sequence comes from Eretmocerus hayati, assembly GCA_029851415.1. Taxonomy (NCBI): domain Eukaryota; kingdom Metazoa; phylum Arthropoda; class Insecta; order Hymenoptera; family Aphelinidae; genus Eretmocerus; species Eretmocerus hayati. The sequence continues at coordinate 86,720,034 of CM056743.1, forward strand.
AAATGAACAAAATAACACCACAGTGTATTCTATAAATTGGAATGAGACTCATAGCTCTTGACTCGATTTTGGAAATTTACATCGAATTTCGGAGAAATCAATGATGAAATCCATCTTAAAGTCAAGTCAGGCAAAATATAATCCGTATCGATCGTCTAGACAATGTTTTGAATCGAATCTGTTCGATTGAAGTTGATTCACGAATGTTTCAAGAGTGAAATTCCGTACAATTCGTTCTGAACCAGATACCTCGGCTTGGAAGAGAGTGGCACCACTTTTTTCACATGTTTTCGAGGTATAAGAATCACATGAAACCCATTTTAAACGTGTGCGATGAGAAAATTTTTTTTTTATTTTAGAGGGTCAATAGTCAAATGTTCCATGGAAACCCTCATATGCAGCCACGGTATCTGACCACATATGTATAACCAGTAGGCATGTCCCTTATTAGTTTCAAATCTTTTATTCGAATTTGTTTATTGAAGAGTAATTTTTATTTTCAGAATACAAGTTTTATTGGAAGTTAGTATTTGTGTAAAATCATTGAGTTAGATTTTTCATCATCTGCACAAGTAAGTCATGCACGAAATAAGATATTTTTTTATATGTACAAGCATGAAGTAACTATTTGGGAATTCATATGTTTAAACGAAATATCACATGTGGTGATTCAATTATTCTTTTACAGTGTTAGAATCATTTTATGAATAAATGAAATTCTTTTGATCACTTTAAACTTGCAATTATGATTTATAATCACCCACCTTTTCTCATATGACGTCGTTACCTCTTTATATATACAGTGACGATATAATTATCGATCAACTAGATGAAATCATCATCGATGACTCACTTCCAGTTATTTTCCGCAAAATATTTGATAGCTAACTTGAGACCTAGACCCTGCTGGGTTCTTCGAATCGCCACAATGTCTCCCAATTTGTACTCGGTAGCTGGTTTGTGGCGTAGATCATATTGCCGTCTATTTTCTTCTTGAATTTCGGCAATTTGGCGACGAGCTGCCGCGCGAAGATCTCCCCTTGCATCCTGATAGTAGGCTAGTATCTCTCCATTGATGATTTCTGGGATACGGTTGTCTTGATTGGTTATTATGCGAGTGCCGAATAGTAATTCGAACGGACTTGTAGCAATGGCTCTTTGAAATGTGCCATTTATTGCTCGTTGAACTTGGCTAACATACTTGTGTCAATTATCTGACTCGGTGTTAGACAATTTTGTAAAGACACTGAAAACAATGGTATTAACACGTTCTACTTGTCAATTCCCACGGGGAATGCCTGTTGTCATCAGACTATGCTCCATGTTCTCATCTTCGCAGAATTGCTCAAAATCCGCGGACGTGAAGGCTGTTCCTCGATCTGTGACAATGCGTTGTGGATTTTCGAAATGTTATTGGAGTAGACGCAAGCGATCGGGAACTTCTGCAGTTCCTGTTGACTTGGTTGGGAAAAGCCATGTGTACTTTGTAGATGCATCTACTACCACAAGCACGTGTTGGTATCTCTTCTGGGTGGACTTGAGAGGATCCACATGATCGATGTGCAGAGTTTGCAGTGGAGTATCTCCCTATTGAATTGGATTAAGAAATCCCTCACCTTTTCCTTGCTTTCGAGATCCAAGTATGCATCCCACGCAGTTGTGAATGAAATGCTCAACTCGTTTTTTCATTGAATCCAAGTGGTACTCACGTTGCAACGATTCCATTGTATTCTTGACTCCAAAATGTCCAACATCGTGAGCTTTTTTGATAAGCTCGGGCTGCATAGCCCTAGGTATGACCAGCTTTTCACAGCCCTCTGGCGCTTTGTACAACAGTCCTTGTCTCAATTGGTAGTCCTCATATAGTTGTTGGGATGTTTCAATCAATCGCTTGATTGCCACTAAATTTCCATCCCGCTCTTGGGCTTGTACTATCCTTGGGATGATTGGATCCTGTATGACGTTGACTGAGTCCATGCGGCTGAGAGCATCGACATGTTTCATCTGCTAGCCAGCTCTATGTTCCGTAGTGGAATTGAACTGATCTACAATCATCATCCAGCGACCGACACGAGGGGCCATCTTCTTTTGATCCATGGTCTGCTTAAATGCAACACAATCTGTAACAACCTTGAATATCAATCCCAATAAATAGCATCTAAATTTCTCTAGAGCCTTGACTACGGCAAGAAATTCAAGCTCGTAGCTGGAAAACTTTTTCTCCGCATCAGTAGTCTTCCTGCTCATGTAGTATACAGGATGAAACTTCTGATCATTGGGATTCTTCTGTAGCAGCATTGCTCCGTATCCGTCTTTCGAGGCATCCGTGTGTAATTCTGTCTCCCGGTCTTGACTTTATAGCTGAAGGACTATCGCGTTAGCTAATGCTCTCTTGAGCTCCAAAAATGCATTGCTCTGTTCCGCACCGAACGCAAAACGTTTGTCTTCCTTGAGTGGATCACTCAATGGTCTGGCGATTTTAAGATAGTCTTGGATAAACTTTCTGAAATATCCGGCTAGACCTAAAAAACGTTGTAACTGTTTTGGGGTTCTTGGCTCTGGGAAGTTAGTCATCGCTTCAGTCTTGCTCGGAGAAGGAGCAATCTTTCCACCCTCAATTACATGGCCTAAAAATTCAATCCTGGTTTGAAGAAGCTGGCGTTTCTTCGAGTTGATTTGAATTCCAAAAGGCGCTGCTACCACCAATACTCTTCTGAAGTTATGGAGGGCCTCTTGGGGCGTACGCCCTCTCATAATGCCATCGTCCATGAAGAAGATGATGACCTTCTGACTGATTGAGTCTCGGAAGACGTATCTAAGGAATCGTGTGAAAACTGCTGGCGAAGTAGCCAGGCCAGAGGGTACTCACAAAAACTCATATTGCGATGACCTTGTTACAAAGGACGTATACTTCTGATCATCTTCCGATACTTTGACATGATGGAAACCATCTTTGAGATTTATAGTAATGAAATACTTAGCAGTCACCAGGTCATCCGAAACATCTTCGATCAATGGCATAGGAGTCTGCTCTTTTACAATCCGCTTATTGAGTGGTCTATAGTTAACGCAAACTCTCAACGAACCATCCTTCTTCTTCACTGCAACAACGTTGCTGGACCACTCAGAGATACTAGGTCGGATGACTCCCTGCTCAAGCCATTCTTGGACTTGACGCTCCACCGCTTCCTCTTCTGCAGGTGCTAATCGACGCCAATGACAGCAAATTGGCATCTCATCCGCGAGGATGATTTTCATCTCAACGGGTGCAACCTCAGTTGCTTGTGGGTCATAACTATCTATAATGCTCTTTAGTCCCCGTACATACTCCTCTGGAGCCTTTCTGAGTGATCGGTACTTGTCGTTTTCTTTTAGTGAGCCGACAAAATCCATCTCAGCCAGGGGCTCGAGAAGAGTAGCATGTGGCTCCACAGTGATTTTTGCCGCATCACGCACAGGATCACCAATTTTCACCTGTTTGGCAGAGGAGCAATTCGGGACAATAACATATTCAAGATGATATGATTCCCCATCTAAAATGGTGAGAAGAGTAACAGTCCCGATTGTTTGCACCGCTGCTCCGCCAAACCCAGTAAGTTGACGAGATAGTTTATTCATCCTATATTCACTCGGCGACAGCTGTCTCACCTCAGACCAAAAGTCAGCATTTATGACGTTGACGTCGGCTCCAGGGTCAACATAAGCCTGGACGTTGACTCGGCCGACCTGGGCTTTGGTGTGTAGCCGATCTACCCATCATTTTTGATCTTCGTGTTCGGATTCGCTGTCCTCATCAGACACTGTATATACTCTCTTGCCTCCCATGCCAGGCTTGTTGGAAGGACCTGGGTAGGAGTTGCGTCTCTCGGGGCAGTTACGGGCTATATGCCCAGGTTTGTAACATTTATACCAAACGTCATCTGGGACGCCTCTTCTGCACTCTTGCGCAGAATGCCCCTTGCGATGACACTTGCGACATGTAATCAGCTTCAGCTTTTTGAAGGACTTGAACCTGTGCCCTTTCGAGGGTATGGGAATCTCCTCTTGAAGTTCCCTGACGTAGTTGCCATAGTATGTTCACTATTAGAACTGGCACTCGTACTTGGTCGATCTGAGTTGCGAAGTTCTACATATTCTAACAAAGCATCTCTAAATTCACCCCATCCTTTAGCATGCATCATAAGCTGCTTCGAAAGCACTGGTCCGCCTAAACCACACATGATATAATGGCGGACTTGTTCTTCGCTAGCATTGGCTGCTTTTCCTAGTTTTTTGATCCGATCCAGATATTGAATAGCTTTTTCATCGGGCTTCATCCTCAGCATTTTCAACTGCTGATAAGCTGCCATAGGATGCGAAGTTCGTTTACACTCCTCTCGCAGGTCGTGACTAAGATCGTCCCAAGAATGATGAGGATCCTGAGATTGAATCCAATCTGCCACTGCTCCAGTAAATGCGGATCGGGCAGCTATGCGTTTCTCGTAATCACTCCATTTCCCGGATTGGGCAATTTCCTCGAAGATCTCTGGCCAACGAGCGACTGGCAGGTCATCACTATCACCAGAAAAAGCTGGTATAATTTTCTGTTCTTCCCGGAAAATTACTCTGCTCCGGTTCGCGTTGCGGTGTTGTCCTATGTTGGCACTTGCGGTCGCCCCTTGCCACGCTTGCAGGAGCAAGGATACCAGTTCTGGCACCTGAGCATGACCAGCCAGACTAGATCCCACTGATACTTCTGGTATCACATGAGCATGCTCAGAAGCTGGGCTTGGGGTCGCACTTGTATGAGATCCACTCATACTTCCGGCCAGCTGATCCAATATATGAGACGAGCCCGTGGAGTTTGACCCGATATGCGTAGTAGCATTTTGCATCGAAGCGATTTGATGTAATGGATGCATTGAATGGGCATCAACGTGCTCATGCGGTGTCGGCATCCGATCAACGCCCGTGCCATCACGTCGTGCTTCAAGTACATGGCGTATCTGAGCCTGAGTCACTTCTAGTTGAGCCCGAAGAACTGCAATCTCCTGCGCTCGGGCCTCATTCGCTTCTCGAAGTTGTCGCACCGATAGTTCGTGCGACAGTACAGCAGGTTCCCCCGAATCATCAACCGGATCGGCCCGCATGTCGGCATATGACTCCCCATTGCGCATCAGCACCCGACGGCGCGAGCCTTGCACGTGAGCCGCGCTACTCGCTCCGTCGTTGGGCCGTGAGCGGCCTCTGCTAGACCGCGTGTTCATCTTGACAATTACTTGGGCTCTATTAGTAGATTTCAATGCACTCCTACGCATGCACAGCCCGCGCTACAGTAACCAAGTTTCTCTGGTGGAGCAATCGCTTCACAACAAGGTGCAGAAGCTTTGGCTGCCCGGCGTACCCCGTGGAACCTACGTCATTCAACTACCTAGGAAAAATCTGAAAAAATTCATACTGATCAATTACATTAGCCTCCACATGGAAATCATGTCCGCAAAATTACCTCCACTTTAGTTTATTTATAATAAATAAAACAACAATTGCGTTACTCCGACGGTGATAACTCCTCACAGGTGTACTTCAGAGCCATGGATGTGGTGTCAAATAATTACTCCAGCGCCAATAAAATTTCCTCCACCTTTACATTCCATCAAAATTGATTAATTTGTTTATAATCAACGATAAACATCATTCGGATATCGAGCCTTGTCAGATGGCTACTGCGCATGCGTCGCGCAGCAGAAGAGATCTCTCTGAGAGACTCTCGGGCATCTGGCGATAACACGGCTGCCGCATCGCGGCCGTATACGTGCTCCGGGACTAACCTCACGTTATACGGCGACTGGCGCGAGTAAAAATTCGCGCAATTGCACCCGTGCGAAAATAGTTTCGCGGGCGTAAAACTGGCATGCCCGTGAAACTGTATTGATTTTCGCTGCGAGCATTGTCTTCTAGACTTTTTGGCGAAATAAGGGAAATAAAAAAATATGAATCTACACTCGCGAAACTATTTTCGCGCGCGTCTGTTTGCGCGAATTTTTACTGTAATAAGATGCTCAATTTAACAAACATCCTATTTGTGAGAACCGGTTCGGCTCATTCGTGGCATGAAACAATACATATTTATACTTTCTCAACTCGAATAATAGATAATGTGAGCAAATGCTATGAAAACAAAATATTTTCTAAGTCAAGTCGTATATGGGTATAATCGCGTTGACTTACCCATTTTGTGTCCAAAAACTCAGAAATTGAATATTGAGTCTACGCCTGTCTGGGTCGACTCTTTCCATTTCTTTTTGCATATTGAGCAATACTATATCATAAAACGTAGACAGAACGTTTTTTGGAACGTTTTAGGACGGTATATGTGATTATCACATGTACAAGGCATAGGGAAAGAAGTGCATGGGACTAACATTTGCGGTTTTTGACGTTGTTTTGTCTAGCGAAGGATCCTGATGCGATGGGACCATATGACCTGGAAATTCGTGTTTAGATGGTTGATTTGAGTCGGAAATATATGCTCCGGAGCACAGAATTCCATTCCTCCATCTTTTTCGTGCTATCAAAGTATTCCAGGGAACAGCTTTTTGGATGCACGGAACTGACACGCATGAAACTGACAATTCGCCCTAAAATTGCTCGCAAAAATAACAGAGTTGCCATAGAAACTTCTCCTTGTAGATTTCATCTATTCCCACCATACTTTATCGAAAAAATTGTTCCCGCCCAGATAAATTGACTTCTAGTGGGGTAACATGGTATGCACGAAACTGACAAAGTTAATTATATGGCCAATTCTCGGTACATGCAGCACTCGAAACTTTGGAACTAGATTTTTTTCCGTCCTGAGATTTGATTATTTGAACCATTTCCTCGAAATTTTGTCCACTACAAAGTGATATAAACTTAAATTAGCATACGCTGTGAGCATTCGAAAAAGTTCTCATTTTTAGTGAAAATCCCATAACAAGATTGAGGCACATGGCTTGGGGACTAAACTACGAGTTCTGGACATAATAAAACCTATGATGAATGGTTGGTTGAACATTTTACTTCGAGGAAAAAATTTGAGCATACCCTTAGCGATTCTTACTTTGGCGCTAGTGCTGGAGGTATACGTCGATCTCCAAACGTAACAATGCACGGGACTGACATTTCGACCCTTAGTTTTTACAAATAAAAAAGAGGAGTGAACGGATCGATCTCGAAACTTATTCCCAAGTGTAATTCAACAGAATACATGTAGAATAAAAATTGAAAAAAAAAATTTTTTTAAACACGCTTTTATTACACAAGTTGGATCAGAAAGAAAAACGACTCAAAAGGAAAAAATAATTTTCCCTACCTTTCATGCCCATCTTCTGTCGGGGAAAATCTCATTGTATTCCACTACATACCCTGGGAGTTTTCATTTCAATTCGAAACTTATCCCAAAAAAGCTTGAGGTGCTTCTGTAGAAACTATTCAATTTTCAATTCTGTAGGTGCCAACGATAATATATGAGTCATTCTTTTTAATATCGCCAGGTTTTGTGGCGGGGGTCAGGGATTTTTCTGTAACTTTAGGTACATGTTGTATATGATGGAAGAAGATGAAAAGCACAGTTTTTAGGTCCCGAAAGTCATCCGCGCGAGTTTGGTGCCCTATTTTCGTTTTCAAAATTCGTGAAAAATTCGATTTTTCAACTTTTTGATTCATTTCTCACCAGTATAGAACCCGGTGAAAAAATTATCCAAGACACATATTTCGACGTAAAATGAGCTGAATTTTACGAAAAAAATACTCTTAGATCCGTCAAAGGTAAACATAACCTCAAAAAAGTGGTTTTTTTCAGAAAAACACAATTTTCAAGTCTTAGGCCCTATTTTATCTCAATTTTGACATTTTTATCGGATTCCTCGTCAAATTTTACGTCGAAAACCGTTTCCATAAAATTGGGCTGAAGATGGGTTTGGCCACCATAATAACAACTTTAGTAGCAGGGTCGTAAAAATAGCGCTAAATTGTTCGTTTCGGGAGGGACACTTATAACACTGGACAACAAAATGTTGGTTCATAAGTAGCGCATTGATCAAGCAATGACTTTTTCGTGTATTTTTCGACGCAGAAACCGAATCCGAAACCAGTTTTGCACCTAGACATCAGGAATTTTTTTAAATCGCGAAATACTGAGCTTCTAAAAAACTGCGTTTTTAGCGTTTTTTGATGATTCTGTAGATACATGATTTTGATGGTGCAACCTTGCAGCGGGCTTTGAGCGTACCCAGACTATGATTTCTGACGTATTTCGAGCTGCTGAACACGATGGCAGTTGTTTTAGAGGGCTAGCATGCGTTCGGAACGAAGGACAAGGTGATTTTTTGAGTTGCTATCAGGAGAGTTTGGACAATTTCGCAATCAATCTCAAAGTGCTCACGAAATTGATCAGAAACACCCTTTTGGATCTCACGAGAGCGCATTCTTTTCGTATTTGTACACGCAGTGAGGGAAAAATATTTGTAATCGCCTAGAAATAGATGAGTAGAATATACGCGTCTTATTCCGAAAAGAAACTTTTGATCTATTCCGAGATCTATTCCTCGAGTGAGTTCAAGCCTCCTCGTATTGGATCAAAGCTCGAGTTTTTGTACGTAGAAGTCACTCAAACTATTGAAACAATGTCATTTTGTTGCTAGGGTACGGTATCAGAAGTCCCGGAGACCTAAACTCGGTTTAGGTCACGGAACGTACCTTGACATGCCATGAATATGTCATCAACCTAGTTACATCGTTTTTCACCTTAAGCTAATGTGGGCACTCCAATGATTCTATTCTGGAGGGGAGTGAATAAGAATATTCAGCGTCAGATGTATCATCTTGGGCTGGTTGCAAACGGCTACCTATATGTTCTCAGAAGCACATGAGACTAGGAAACTGCTTTGACTCATTACGAGAAAGCTTGAGCTTACCTCAGGAATAGATCAAAAGTTTCTTTTCGGAATAACACACGTATATTCTACTCATCTATTTCTAGGCGATTACAAATATTTTTCCTCACTGCGTGTACAAATACGAAAAGAATGCGCCCTCGTGAGATCCAAAAGGGTGTTTCTGATCAATTTCGTGAGCACTTTGAGATTGATTGCGAAATTGTCCAAACTCTCCTGATAGCAACTCAAAAAATCACCTTGTCCTTCGTTCCGAACGCATGCTAGCCCTCTAAAACCACTGCCATCGTGTTCAGCAGCTCGAAATACGTCAGAAATCATAGTCTGGGTACGCTCAAAGCCCGCTGCAAGGTCGCACCATCAAAATCATGTATCTACAGAATCATCAAAAAACGCTAAAAACGCAGTTTTTCAGAAGCTCAGTATTTCGCGATTTAAAAAAATTCCTGATGTCTAGGTGCAAAACTGGTTTCGGATTCGGTTTCTGCGTCGAAAAATACACGAAAAAGTCATTGCTTGATCAATGCGCTACTTATGAACCAACATTTTGTTGTCCAGTGTTATAAGTGTCCCTCCCGAAACGAACAATTTAGCGCTATTTTTACGACCCTGCTACTAAAGTTGTTATTATGGTGGCCAAACTAATCTTCAGCCCAATTTTATGGAAACGGTTTTCGACGTAAAATTTGACGAGGGATCCGATAAAAATGTCAAAATTGAGATGAAATAGGGCCTAAGACTTGAAAATTGTGTTTTTCTGAAAAAAACCACTTTTTTGAGGTTATGTTTACCTTTGACGGATCTAAGAGTATTTTTTTCGTAAAATTCAGCTCATTTTACGTCGAAATATGTGTCTTGGATAATTTTTTTACCGGGTTCTATACTGGTGAGAAATCAATCAAAAAGTTGAAAAATCGAATTTTTCACGAATTTTGAAAACGAAAATAGGGCGCCAAACTCGCGCGGATGACTTTCGGGACCTAAAAACTGTGCTTTTCATCTTCTTCCATCATATACAACATGTACCTAAAGTTACAGAAAAATCCCTTACCCCCCGCCACAAAACCTGGCGATATTAAAAAGAATGACTCATATATTCCATCAGACATAGATATTGGAGATTTCTTGAGGCTCATTAATGAATCTCGATCTTTAGATAAAGCACCTAACGCTTTTATGGGATAAATTTCACATTGAAATGAAAACTCTCAGGGTATGTAGTCGAATACAATGAGATTTTCCCCAACAGAAGATGGGCATGAAAGGTAGGGGAAATTATTTTTTCCTTTTGAGTCGTTTTTCTTTCTGATCCAACTTGTGTAATAAAAGCGTGTTTAAAAAAATTTTTTTTTCCAATTTTTATTTCTTCTTTTTTAGTCATAAGTTATTCCTACTAAAATTGCTATGGATGGGATCAGACTGAATTTGAACTTTAAGTTTATTTCTCAGAGCTATTCTGAATAGTTTTTCTAAATAGAAGTTTCTGAAACTTTCATTCAAAGTCAATACCGAATAAGTATTATCACTCAAGCGGTTACCCATGGATCATGCTCGACAAAACGCTTGGATAATTTCTGAAGTATTGTTAAAATGTCTCTCAGGCACATATGTATAGAAAATGGGCAAAGATATGTCAGTATAGATTCTCATAACAAGTCAAATTCTGAATTCATGACTTAGATATGTCACTGTCATCTTAAATCACATTCCAGGTTGAAAAAGCTGTTCCATCAGTCGTTTGGATATCTTTTTGAGTCTTTTCATGATACCCTCAATGTGCTTGACGAGTTCTAACTTACATTGATTAAATGTATATAGGAAGCAACCAATTTTAAGGCATTCATTCAACTCCTTAAGAAACAGGGATGTTCTATGAGAGAACTGATTCCACATACATTGCTGGTAATTACCAATGACTTGAAAGTAAAGATTTTCACCAGTCGGTTGACATTTTTTGGGCGATACTTGATCACAGCGTGTCACCACCTAACTATCATTGAAGAACAAGAATTTTGTCAAAGAATATACATCAGGACACAATTTCACTGATTGTTTTCTTATACACTATAAGCACTTTTGTAGTCTATCGACTTTTTAGCACATTAAACCAATCTGGACTTTGAATAAGTGCCCTACATTCAATGTTGAAAGGAAGCATAACTCCATTATTATTCTTCATATGATTCATCCGCTGGAGCTAAATGGCATGAAGCCATCACACACTGTAATATATTTTCAAATATATTTTGGGCCGATGTTATTTGCACGACAGATCTAGTAACTTTTTTGACGCGTGTGTTGTGTACGTGTATGGCTTGTTTATCGTGTGGAATATCTATCTCTCTCGCTCCAATGTACTGACGCGACGACTGGCGGGCGACAGGTCACTGCGTGCACATCAGCCTCGTGTATTATCGATGTATGATGCTGCGCCGTGGCAGCAACATTTTTCGAAAGAACCAGCCAAGGTTTATTATTTTAATCATCAAATGCTGATAAACCAGGGGGGAGGGGGGGTGAATAGATTCTGAAAATTAATATTCTAAAATGAATTCAATCGATAGACGAGATGTCAAAATAGTTATAAGGACAGTTTGAGATGAAAAAGTTGAAAGAAATTGAAGCTTTCATAAAATAAATTCAGTCGATACACATAATGGCAAATATAGTTATCCTAATAGTTATCAAAAAATATGCTGATAAACCAGGGGGGGGGGTGAATAGATTCTGTAAAATTGATTCTAATAAATAAATCCGTCTATGCTGATAAACCCAGGGGGGGGGTTACTAGGTTCTAAAAATTAATTCTAAAATAAATTCAGTCGATACACGTAATGGCAAATATAGTTATCCTAATAGTTATCAAGAAATGAATGTCGAAGTCTATATATTATGCTGATAAACCAGGGGGGGGGATGAATAGATTCTGTAAAATTGATTCTAAAATAAATCCGTCTATCAGCTAAGCCAAGATGGCGACGGGAGAGCAGCTCCCAGAAAACGTTCCTCCAGATATTCCGTATAAATTTCATCCAAACACAAAAACAAAGGCAGTGGTTTGTTTACTGTGTGATAGTGTGTATTATAAGAGTGATTTCGTAAGAGGAAAAAATCACTGATTCCTAACAAAATTATTAGGCATATGTAACGACCATCCTGATTAGAACCTAACCTCTCAAAGTGAAGACGCGCGTATTGTCACGGCATATCTATTACAACAAAACAATCAATACAGAACAGGATACACACAGTTAGAAACAAAATACAGAGCATTGAAAGAAAAGTATGCAGAACTGAAACAAGAATATGATCTCATGGTTGTGAAACTAAATGAAAAGGCAGGACCAGATGTGATGAAAGTAATGCAGATGGAAAAAGAAATCAGAGAGCTGACACACAAAAATCAGATGCTTGATACAGAAAATGAAACCCTATCAGAAAAAAATGAACTTCTACAAAACTTGAACATAGAGCTAAAAGAAAATAATAATTTACTTAAAGAAAATACATTATTACTGAAAGAGAGCATGAAGAATCAGCAGACAGTTATACCCCAAACCTATGCACAAACCTTAACAACAGAAGGAAAAGAAAGGAGGATAAACATACCAAGTATTATAGTAGAAGTCAAAACAGATGACACAAGTAAATTATGCACAACAAGCACAGTGAAACAAGTCTTACACAAAAAAACAAAATGCCCAATAAGAAAAGTTAAAGAAGTAAATAATGAAGTGTACATAAAGTGTAACAATATCAAGGATGTTGATGAAGTTAGTACCATACTTAAGAGCAGTGAAGAATTGAATATAAAAGTGGAGACTGAGAAAATGAGACTTCCAAGAATAACTGTTGTAGGTGTAGATTCCTGCATGATCAACATGACAAATGAAAACATTGAAGCAGACATATGTGACAGGAATGGACTGAATGAAAATCAACAGATCAGAGTTATTCACAAATACATCAACAAGAAAACAAGTACACTAACACTTATCATGGAAGTAAAGGCTGAGACATACTCAAAAATCATGAAGGAGAAGAAGATTTTTATAGGATACGACAGGTGCCCAGTATATGATGACTTTAATATTGGAATATGTTATAAATGCAAAAAATATGGACATAGTGCCAAGAAATGTACTTCAGATCACAACTGTCTATACTGTGCTGGACAACACGAAGAAAAGAATTGTGACAAGAAAAACTCACCAAAATGTGTGAACTGTGACGAAGCAAATCAGAAATACAAACTGAACAAGAATACAAAACATCATGCAGACAACAAAAAAGAGTGTGACACCTACAAGTACTTATTGCTGAGAACAATTCAAAAAACAGATTATCCATACATGCCAATTAAAGTGTGAATGTCAGAACAGAGCAAAGAAATAGTATTGGACAAAAGAAAGGAAAACCGAGAAGATGGAACAGAAACAGAAGAAGAAAATGGAGCTGACATGGTAATAGAAGAAAAAATACTTGAATCTATAAAAGACATACATGGTTACTTGGAAAGCAAAGATGAAATAATATTATACGTCAATATTAGAAGCATTAGACAAAATTTGAATCAATTAGAAGCTTTACTAGCCCAAATAGAAACAAAGCCAATGATAATAATCTGTTCTGAAATATGGTTACATGAAAACGAAAATCTTTATGAAATTCCAAATTATGAAATATTTATTAACCACAGTAAATTGAATAAAGCAGACGGAGTAGCCATGTATGTTAGGAAAGATCTCGACTACAATGTCAAATGTGAACAAGTAGGTATAACTAAGATAATAAGCATAGAAACTAAGATTATGGGAAGCAAAGGTTTAGTGATAAGTGGAGTCTATCGCTCACATGATCACAATAAAGATCATTTCATTGAGGATATAAGAAATTTTATGGAACTTAAAAAAAGTATAGAAAATCATATCATAATGGGAGATTTTAACATAAATATACATGAAAATGATAGATATTCAAATGAATTACTCAGCAACTTTTACGAAATGATGTATGAACCTTACTTCAATAAGCCTACAAGGATTGACTCAAACTCTGAAGAAGGAAACTGCATAGACAATGCTTTTATCAAAACGAATTTAGACATGAAGTCATTTAGAGTTGATCAACCTTTCACTGACCACTACCCATTGCTTCTCAGTTTAAGTCGACAAATTGAAAAGAAAGAAACTAGGTATAATGCACAAAGTCGAATAGATTACAAAAAACTTGACAGAATTGCGATGAACGAAAATTGGGGAAATATATTACAAGAAAATGACGTGAACATAGCTACAGAAAAACTCATAAACAGATGTCAAGAAATAGTAGAATCAGCAAAGAGTAGATACAGCACGAAAGAAAGGCCTAGAAAACCATGGGTTAATAGAGAAATATTGAGTATGATAGACATGAAGCAAAAAATGTTTACTGAACTAAAAAGTGACAAAGGTAATGAGAATTTGAGAAGGGAGTACAGACAATTAGGAAAGAAAATCAAAGCTAGCCTAGCTCGTGAGAAAGAAAAGTATGAAAGTAATCTTATCAACAATTATGGTAGTGACACAAAGAAAATCTGGTCATTTGTAAATGAAAAAATAGGCGAAAAACAGAAAAAGGTAGACCAGAGATTAGACTTTTTGATAGAAAACGGAAGTAAAATTGAAGGGGATGAAAACATAGCTGACCACCTAAATACTTTTTTTGCAAACATGGGAAAGAATGAGAGTGAGAACTCGACTGAGATTGAAAGTGAAGTTTTAGAGACAGGAAAATACAGTGAACAATCTATTTTTTTGTATCCAACGAATCAAAAAGAAGTTTTTAAAGTGATCAAACAATTAAAAAATAAAAAAGGAGGAGTAGATGGTCTTACAGCCAAAGAAATCAAAAGTTTTGCAAAGAACGCTTCCTTCTTAGCAGCATTAGTGCATATTATAAATCTCTGCATTGAGAAAGGTGAATTCCCAGCTTGTTTAAAAATTGCAGAAGTAACACCAATTCACAAAAAAGGAAACAAACACGAAGCAACAAATCAGAGACCAATATCAAATATTTCAATTATTGCAAAAATCTTCGAAAAAATATTACATACTAGAATAGCAGGCTTCTTAGAAAAGTACAAATTACTATCAGATAATCAATATGGCTTCAGGAAGCGAAAGGGGACAAAAGATGCAATAGCCGAAGTCACTCAATATATTTACGACAAATTAAACTCAAGTACACCAACAGCAGCAATATTCTTAGATCTTGCGAAAGCTTTTGACTCAGTGGATAGGGAAATTTTATTGGCTAAATTAGAAAAACTTGGAATCAGGGGAATAGCAAAGGATTTGATCAAAAGTTACTTAGAAAATAGTAAACAATATGTGAAAGTCAATAACACAAAGAGCCATATAACAGAAACAGATATAGGGGTACCTCAGGGCACTATACTGGGTCCATTACTGTTTATCATTTATGTAAATGATTTATTCGACATTACTCTTGAAAATTGCAGTGCTACAGCATATGCAGATGATACAGTCCTTCTCTGTCACGGGCATACGTGGAATGAGGTAGCGAGTAAATTAAATGCTTTTATGAAGTTAGTAAAAATATGGTTGTATAGAAACAAACTTAGACTGAACGTTGAAAAAACTGTATGTATGAGTTTTAGTAACTACAAAGATACTCTTCCTGAAAATTTCAAAATCAAAGTAAACAATAGAACTTTAGAAAATGTCGGAACCTGTAAATATCTAGGTATTGAAATAGATCAACATTTAAGATGGGACAACGAGATTAAGAATAAACTCAAAAAAGGGAAAAGACTAATTCATATATTAGCAAAAATGTCAAGAACCATGTCACCAAATAACTGGTTTATGTTGATGTATGGTCTTTACTATAGCACAATAACGTATGGAATCATAGGATGGGGAGGAGCCAATAAAACAAATGTAGAATCATGCACAAAACTCCATAGTAAAGTAGAAAAAATGTGCATTAAGATAGAAAAAAACAGGAGTCTACCGCTAGATCTCGGAAAAAAATATATTTTAGAGGCTGTGAAACATAATTACGTTGAATTATCTCGATCCTATAGCAATAGCATAGCAAAGACTAGGAACAAATGTATTCCATACCCAAAGAATATGAAGACAGTTTGGAAAAAATGTCATAAATATACTGCAATAACGCATTTCAACAAACTCAAAAATACCCAAAAAATGCTAAGTGGAGAAAATCAAATATTAAAAATGTTGAAAGAATATGTAAAATCTCCCTGAACTCTATTGAATTTTCCTCTAAATTTTTCTGATTTTACTGAACTGAATTTTGAGATTATGATTTTGTTTAGTTTGAGTACCGTAGTTAATAGTCTCTTAGGTGTAAGTTTTCATTATTGTATTATTTCATATAGTGATAAGCTAAGTCAGCCGCGCACAGACGGTTTTTATTTCCGTCTCGTCGGAGTACTATTTTTCATGTACTGTTTCATTCTGTAAACCTGGCTAAATAAATATCAATATCAATATCAATATCAATAATGCTGATAAACCAGGGGGGGGGGTTACTAGGTTCTGAAAATTAGGCCCCAAAAATTAATTCTAAAATAAATTCAGTCGATACTCGAGATGTCAAAATAGTTATCAAGAAAATTCGAGATGAAGGTTGGAAAAATGAGTGTTAAAAAGGTTTTTGAATAAAGAGGAAATAATTCTAATTTTCTAATTGAAACGCACGATCAAAAAGGCAAAAACAAATCCGTTATTGATTGAAAAAAAAAAAAAAAAATTCGACACGCTCGGGATTCGAACCCGGGCCGGCAAAACTAAAGGCGGACGCGCTAACCACTCGACTATGAATCCTGGTTGCAATGGAGCGAAGAAAGAGTGTACATAAAGGCGCAGCGCATGCTGCGCATGCGCTGTAGGCTCCGTCGTCTTTATATATAAAGCGCCTTCGGCGCTTTATATAGAGACCCTAGATTGTAGATCTGTCGTGCAAATAAGAACGACGTATATTTTGTGTAGTGGGGATAACTAGTCGTGTGAAGAGAAGTGTATTTATACTCATCCCTGGGTCGACCACGAACAAAGTAAGTTACAAGAACTTTGATCAAACTTGTTCACAATCATCACAAAATCTTTACGGCAAACCATATGAAATATTCAAAACTGACAGCGGAGCTGTCAATAATGCCAATGAACTTTGGTGACACAAGGGAGCGAAAGTGAATGTTTGGTGTAGAAGTGATCTTAGGTGACAAGACCAATCTATGTTTGGTGCCAATGATGAGCATTCTCAGTTTCTACTTCATCTCTCTTCTCTGATAACCACGACACAATTATCACTACTCCCTTTCCACCATGATTATCACAGGAAAACAACCAAAAGCAAACAGAAAATTCCTGGCGCGAGGTTATGCCGTGCTTTGGGGTATATCCGTATATGCCTGTATGCATGCCGTCCGTGTCCCGGGCGACGATCACGAGGAAAATCGGGAGCACCCGGGCGCGTTGAGAGCGAGTTCTTTATTTGGGGTATATGCCTGTATATGCCATCCGTGTCCCGGGCGACGATCACGAGGAAAATCGGGGGCACTCGGGGCCCGCAGCACGGGCTCTTATACGGCTGCCGTGTTATCGCCAGATGCCCGAGAGTCTCTCAGAGAGATCTCTTCTGCTGCGCGACGCATGCGCAGTAGCCATCTGACAAGGCCCGATATCCGAATGATGTTTATCGTTGATTATGAACAAATTAATCAATTTTGATGGAATGTAAAGGTGGAGGAAATTTTATTGGCGCTGGAGTAATTATTTGACACCACAACCATGGCTCTGAAGTACACCTGTGAGGAGTTATCACCGTCGGAGTAACGCAATTGTTGTTTTATTTATTATAAATAAACTAAAGTGGAGGTAATTTTGCGGACATGATTCCCATGTGGAGGCTAATGTAATTGATCAGTATGAATTTTTTCAGATTTTTCCTAGGTAGTTGAATGACGTAGGTTCCACGGGGTGCCCGGCGTAGTACTTGCACAGCAGAGATACACAGATTGTATTGGTATACGCTGCGTCAACTAGGTATAGCTCAATAGCACGAGCTGTAGGACTATTACGCTCACCCTAAACTCCCCACACTGCACACGCCACGCACGCGCGCTTTCCCCCGAAAACTCACACAGCAGAAGACAGGACAAGACAGGAGTCGGACTGTCGCGGCCGTACTCGTTTTGTTTTGATGATTTGATGCAACAACCGTCTTATTTTGATACATTCGGTTGGATTCTGTCATTTGACTATCTACGAGGGGCCATGGATAATAAAGCTGGTCGTTATTAATGCCGAT
This sequence comes from Eretmocerus hayati, assembly GCA_029851415.1. NCBI lineage: Eukaryota > Metazoa > Arthropoda > Insecta > Hymenoptera > Aphelinidae > Eretmocerus > Eretmocerus hayati. The sequence continues at coordinate 86,738,291 of CM056743.1, forward strand.
AAACAACGCAAATGAAGTTCAAATCACAAGCTCCTTATGGGGCCTCAACGCTTATGAGCAACATTTGAGCATTGTATATGGAAGCGCGAAATAGCGCGAGTGGTAGGGAGTTGAACTCGCATGCGGGAGGCTCGGGATCAAATCCCGAGTCGGATTTTTTTTTCTTTCTCTCCCAATTCGGTTTTTTTTTGCTTTACGCCGGCTTGCACTTTTTCGTGATATCGAATATATATTCGATTCTTATTCTATTCGAATATATCTACCAGTCAAATTTTGACATCTACTCTTTGAGATTTTCGACACTGAAAATACTCCTTATTGGGCATTCAAATCGTGTTTGCGAGTGTAAATTCCGATGTAATGAGTATCTCGATTTCGTAAAAGTATTTACGCTCGGTGAAATCACCTCATGATATAATGTACGAATAATCATTTTTAGAAACTAATATAATTATTTTGAATTTTGATTGTTACAATCATCCATGATTGGATTTCCAAAATTTAACCGGTTCAGCTTGTTTTTCCATTCTATAATGAATTGATGAGTTACATTATTTTAGAATTGACACGGATGAAATGAATTCGATTCGAACTCACGAAATAGAATTCAAAATCAAAATTAATTTGTTAATTAATTTGAATATAATATTAAACGATGTATAAATGGCCTGCCAATATCTCATTGATTGAAAAACAAGCTGAACCGGTTAAATTTTGGAAATCCAATCATGGATGATTGTAACAATCAAAATTCAAAATAATTATATTAGTTTCTAAAAATGATTATTCGTACATTATATCATGAGGTGATTTCACCGAGCGTAAATACTTTTACCAAATCGAGATACTCATTACATCGGAATTTACACTCGCAAACACGATTTGAATGCCCAATAAGGAGTATTTTCAGTGTCGAAAATCTCAAAGCTTAGATGTCAAAATTTGACTAGGAGACATATTCGAATAGAATAAGAATCGAATATATATTCGATATCACGAAAAAGTGCAAGCCGGCGTAAAGCAAAAAAAAACCGAATTGGGAGAAAAAGAAAAAAAAATCCGACTCGGGATTTGATCCCGAGCCTCCCGCATGCGAGTTCAACTCCCTACCACTTGCGCTAATTCGCGCTTCCATATACAATGCTCAAATGTTGCTCATAAGCGTTGAGGCCCCATAAGGGGCTTGTGATTTGAACTTCATTTGCGTTGTTTATCGGCATTAATAACGACCAGCTTTATTATCCATGGCCTCTCGTAGATAGTCAAATGACAGAATCCAACCGAATGTATCAAAATAAGACGGTTGTTGCATCAAATCATCAAAACAAAACGAGTACGGCCGCGACAGTCCGACTCCTGTCTTGTCCTGTCTTCTGCTGTGTGAGTTTTCGGGGGAAAGCGCGCGTGCGTGGCGTGTGTAGTGTGGGGAGTTTAGGGTGAGCGTAATAGTCCTACTGGAGATGAGCCTCGCTCTCCCAACTCGACTAGAGACACCGCTCTCCCCCTTCCCGCCGGCACTACTCTTCTCTCTCTTTCTTGTGCGCACGCACCCACTCATGAATGGAAGCACTGCGCTAGAGCTGGATAATGCCGTGCGTGGAAAGCTATATCTATATCTAGTACTCACGCACTTTTTCTCTATCTCTTGCTCTCTTCCTTCTGTATACTGGCTGGTACACTGAATCTTTGGCTCTCTTTCTTCTGTACACTGGCTGGTTTATTGTATGTGTGTGTCAGACTGGTGTAGGTTGAGCGTTTCTATGCGGCGACTTACAGATAATTGCATCACTTCTGGTAATGCACCCAAATATCCTGGGAAGCTCACGGATATGCTGCAGACGGGAGCATCTGGTGCATGGGTACCTTATTGTTTCGCTGCATCTGAAGCGTGCGGAATTTATCTTCACTACGTCTGGAGTGTGCAGGTTTTCCCTCCGCTGCTACTGGAGCGTGCGGGCAGCCGCAGATGGGGGCTGATGCGCGCTCTTCGGATAGACAAGCCTAGCGCAGTACCCCAAATGGCGTATCCCCAGGATTTCTGAGCCTTGCCGATCGCGAACGCACAAAACTCCGTGTTACGCTGGTATCACTCACTATAGCTACACTGACACTTGTCGCGCGCCGCGCTCGTCCGCACTTCTATGCGTGATCTCGATCATCCTCATCCTGGACGAGCCCCCACTTGTAGAGGCCAGGGTCCAAGATGAGGATTTATCGATCAATAAAATAAGAATTGCTGAATGAGTGCATTTGATTGAATACACAAACACTCTCAAATACTAGACTCGCTAGGGGTTACAAGATGATGCAATATGACGCGCAGTATGCGGTGCCGATCGACGAGCGCGCGCGGACACACTTGTGAGCCACTCTAGGGCTAGACAAGTATCAATCATAGGCGCAGAGATTTGACAGCGGAACCCCTCATATGACGCTTTCCAGAAGTTTCCATCGAGAGAAAAGCATCAAACTCACCCAGGGCTGTATTACTCATTCATGCGTGTTGCGCTCTCACTCGCATCCCCACATATATATGGAAGGAAATGTCATTTCTCCACTTTGAATATGCCACGCAGCTATTGTCGTAGGTTGATAAGGTAAAGAGTGATTGTACGAAAGGATAAGCAACACACCAGGTTGCACAGGAAGAAGGAAATACTGTGAACTGTGAATCAGAGTTGATGATAAATTACACTTGTAATTATGGAATAAGATAACGGAATAAGAAACTTTAATTGTCGTTTCTTTGTTTTCCAGGTAAGAGTAGTGTACATAATGTAAATAGAACTTGTAAATAATAAAACTTTGTTTTCCAGAGAAACTGAATTGAAGTTTGCATTCTTCATTCCAAGAACTGAATCAGACTATTATAAAACGACATTCAGCAAGTTTCGAGTGAAAAATTATATAGAGGTCAAGAAAAAAGGAACAAGATGATAACAGAAGCACAATGGAGAAGCTAAAATTTGAATACACAATGAAAGCAGGAGCAGATGGAAAGTCAAATATCATGTGTATAACCTCAATAACTACAGAGACAAATCAAGAATCTGTTGTTCCGGAAGAGTTACAGCCAGCAAGTTTGCATAAAGCTATTGTGTCTACAGATGCATATGCCAGAATGAAAAACTCGTTGGAGAAAAGACACAAATGCAGAAATATTTGGATAAATTTGATACGAGAGTTGACAAAAACATACATAGATGAAGCAGGAAACATCATATTTGCAGACTACTATTAAGAAGAAGAACAAAAACAGTATGGAGCTGCTAGCTTCGGAGATTCAAGAGATTTTGGAGAAGATGGTGGAGGATAAACAACGTAAATTGAATAAAGTTGGAGAAAAATTTGTCTTAGATAAATTCTCAGGTAAGAGTGCCAATGCTCGACGATGGATTGAAACTTTTGAGAAAGAATGTGAACGTTTCGAAGTCACTAAAGATGGAGAGAAAATTGAAATTTTGGGATTTTTCTTAGAGAAAACTAGTTCTGATTGGTACAGCTCCATGTTAATAATATTTACTTTGAATTCTGAATGGGAAAGATGGGAAGAGAATTTTTGTGAAACTTATGCAAACAGAGATGGAGTTCGGTCACGTATGGTTCAATGTTCAGGTACAAAAATGGTACATTACTTGATTATGCTCTTAAGAAAGAAAGACTGTTCTTAAAAGTTAGAAAATGCACTTTAATTGATCAGATTGCATTAGGATTACCTAGCTTCGTATTGAACAGAATCGAAAGAGGAACTTTGAAAACGACAGAAGATCTTTCCAGAGAAATAGGAAATTTAGAACATTCAATTCATGAGAAGAATTCCGGAAAAAAGAATGAAACCACGGATAACTCTGATAAGGTTGAGAAAAAGAAACCATGTAGAATATGTGAGAAAAAAGGCGAAGGTCTTCGATATCATCCAGAGTCATTATGCTGGTTCGAAATTCGTGAGACTGAGAGAGATGAAAGGGAGGTAGTTGAATGTGTGAATCATTCAGAATTAGAAGTTGACCTAAATGATGAAGATCCAAGAAACTGATTATGTCACCGTTGATTGAAATAAATATATTATTGAATGAAGAACTTGGAATTCCAGCAGTATATGATTCTGGTTTGAATGGTTCATTGATCAATTCAAAACTACTCATTCTCCATGGAAAAGCCTTGAAGATGTTGAAAATGCTAATTTGAAAACAATCAATGGTGTTAAAAGAACCAATGGCATGGTGACTCTGACGGCCAAGATTTTTGAGATGGAAGAAAAAATAGATATTTTTGTCACAGATAGAGAAGATTTTGAGTATAATTTTTTGATAGGTCTAGATTGCATGAAAAAATCAGATTGTGTCAAAATGAGCAGTTAGAGATTACTCAGGAAGAGATTGACAGCTTAGGAAGGAAGACAGAAGAAGTAAACTCTGATGATAAAAATAATGAGTCTGATGAACGAAATGATCACCAGAAATTTAACAATCCTTTGAATACTTCAAGTGATATTGGATGAATAAAAATATACGATCTACTCAGAGATAATGAGTCTATATTCGCAAAAGATGAATTCGATGATGGAAGAGTCAAAGATTATGAGGCTCAAATTGATCTTATTGAAGATGGGTATTATAGTATGAGACCTTATAGATGTACAGATGAAAATAGAATAGAAATAGACGGACAAGTCTCAGAACTCTACAAGCATAAATTAATTGAAGACTCATATAGCCCATTTGTCGCTCCAGTTACATTAGCATATGAGAAAGAAGACGGGCGGAGATCAAGATTATGTGTAGATTTTCGTGGCCTCAACAAAAATGTAGCACCTCAGTCAGAACCCTTTCCATTGATCGAAGATCTTATAGAAAAGACTCGGAATTGTACCGTATTTTCAACGCTAGATATAGATTCTGCTTTTTGGGCGATACCTTTACGCTTTGAAGATAGAGAAAAAACTGCATTTGTTACAGTAGATGGTCATTTCCAATGGACTGTTTCGCCATTTGGCTATACGAATGCACCAGCAATATTTCAAAAGAGTCCTCAGGAAAAATTCCTAAGAATAGAAAATCTAAGAAAGTACAAATTGACAGCTTTTGCAGTGAATTACATGGATCATATACTGGTTTTTTCTAGTGTGACGTGGGTAACGGGTTTCCGGAAGGAACACGAATAAATATGTAATAGATAATGTAATGTTAATTTTTCGGAAAGACTAAAATTCGGAAAGTCAAAGTTCGGAAAGCCCAAAATTTGGAAGGATTAAAATTCGGAATACAGAATTACGGGAGGACGAAAATTCGGGAATCTAAATTTCGGAGGGACAAAAATTCGGAATGCAGAAATTCGGACGGACAAAAATTAGGAATTGTGAAAATTCGGAAGAGCAAATTTCGGAATGGTCAAAATTCGGAGGGAAATTTTTCGGAAAGCCAAAAATTCGGAAAAAACGGGGAAAAAGTTGCAGAATCAATATGAACATGATCGTTGTCGGAATCACGTATGAATTTGAAGTGATATTGGCAAATCTCAGGATTTAGGCGATTTTGATGTTTTGACTCGAGGAACCTTACGACAATGGTCCCTTGAATTATTTCGTGTTCTACGTTGACGGGTTTCGAAGATCTCCTCATGGTTCATGGTATTCAATACTTTTCGAGCTCGTAGTTAATACCAAAAAAAGTTTTCCGAGGCATATTTCGATGAATCTTTTAAAGTCCTTGCGAATGCCACGATTTGTGCAGTCGTATTTTGCGTCAAATCGGAACTACACCCATTTCACTTCAATACGATTGATACTTCTTCATAAAAGGATTACCAAAAACATATTCCCCAGGAAAACGAAAAAAAATTTTTCGATTCTACAGAGAGTGATAAATTCACTTTTTGGACCATGGAATCGATCAAGATTGGCGAAAAGAAGAGTTCGGAACATATTTAATATCTTTGAGCTTTAATATCTCATGAGATCATACCAGACAAAAGCTCACTGGTTAGGCCATGCTAGCGGATGACGCGAGTGATACTCTCTGCAAAATGCTACATAATACATTCTAAGATCACCAATTTTGTTAGTTTGATCATTCACTTCATCCTCCCTTGTACGATAGAATTTCTCGCGGGCCCTACCGGCGGGACCCGTCGCACTGGAAAAAGTCGGCCTTAATTGTGTGCGACGCGTCCCACCGGTAGGGCCCGCGAAGATCTGTGAAGCTAAGTATCAAGAAGATCGTATTGAATATTCAATGAACCTCTTTATAATTCAATAGAGTCGTTACAAAAAAAGTAAAAAAAAAAAGTCTTGAAAAAGTCTAAAAATCCGGTTAAATAGAGTCGTTTCGTACTGCTAATTCTGAAAAATAACGAAGGAACCGAAAATTTCCAATACTGTGTTGCAATTTTCCATCGGCTTGCAACTTGGTTATTGATTCGTGTAGTGTCAGAGGATATTTTCGAATACTGGCAAAGTATAACATTCAGAATGCGAGGATCTGGCAAAGTATAACATTCAGAATGCGAGGATCCCAGAGATGGTTGCGAGCTTGACGATCTAACTGAATTTCTGAACGGAGAATACTAAAAGAGTCATATTCGAACGTCGTTGGAGCTCTATCGATTGTAAGTCATCGGGTTGATTGACGATGTGAGATTGTATGCATCGAATCAATCTGTTCAGTTCCCAACTATGTTACGATGGGCATGGTGGTACGAAAAAAATCTTCTATACCTTATTGGCGTAAAAAATGAAAAATACTTCGAGAACCTCAACAAAACTTCCGACGAGACTCATATCTTTTCTCCAGAAGACTCGAAAGATTTTCACTTCTGATTTTTTGTTCTTATTTTTCTTCTCTCATCTATAACAATGTAAAATAAAATCCCATCACTGAGATGTGTCACTGAGACTCCCACGTACTTTTCAGAATATTCTCAGATGTTTCCGTTTCAATCAGTAACAAGTTATAATCTCGAAACTGTCTCTACATTTCGAGTCGATGTTGTAGGCAGTTTTTCATTGTGAGACTTGTAAATGAGTGACTCAGTGAAAATTATTTTTCAATTTTTCTCAGGAACAAACACTTTATTCAACTCTTTAGAACTGCTTCATTTCGCGTAGAAATGTGCGTTCTCTGCAGAAAAAATTATTTCACAATGATTCTTCTACTTTTGTAAGGGTTCCCTTCGTATTTTTTGGATTTCAGAAGTGGGAAGGAGTGTTTTCTGCGTATGCGCTCTGTTTTACCGATGCAGAAGGCATTCTAATCAGTCTCCTCAGCAAATTCCATTTTTGACGAAAAATCTGAAACACTCAAAAACGCGTCACTTGAAGCTATCTCTGTTTTGAAAAGTTCAAATTTGCCTCCGGGGCTCCGGCCATCTCATTGGCTAGGAGGGCAATATGGCCGGCAACTGGGGCAGAAATGCGATTGGCTGAGGTGCTCACGCTGCGCGTGACCACACCATATCTCCTTTCCACCATGGACAGGAATACGAGGCTCCCATCCAAATACATGGGACAATCTTCTATTCCCTCACAAATCCACGGCGGAGCTCTAAAGTGATTTACGCAAGTATTTCATCATTATTTGAGCATTACTTGGACCAAACAAAAGTTTATGGGAGGTGTGCTGCCATTCTGGAAATTCTCTAAATTTCAAAGTCGAAATCGCATAGTTCCTGAGATTTGCCCATATCCATCAATTCCTCCAAGGCCGAGGTTAGAGGACTGCCGCTGAGTATTCCAAGAATATTGTTCCGACAGAAATAACCTCTTAATAGTGGATCAACCCCCAAGGCCATGGATCCCAGGTGTCCATTTGCCCTTGCGGGAGTTGGAGAACACTACGGACACTGCTCCATATGATACATCAACAGAATGATCTAAGGCGGGGGTTGTGTAATTGCCGCCGGAAATTTCTAGGATATCTTTCCGTCAGAAATTACCTCCGAATGGTACAGTGAACCCCAATGTCATGATATCCAGGTGTCTATTTGGAGTCGCGAGACCTGGAGAACACTATGGACATCATTCTACGTATTATATCGATCGAACGCTCAACGGCAGAGGTTGAAAGATAGCTGCTCAAATTTTCTTGATTATTTTTCCTCGCCGGTATCCAACGTTGAATGGTAGAACGACTCCGAAACCATGGAATCTAGGTGTGTATTTGAACTTGCAGGAGCTGGAGGACACTACAGGCACTATCTCACATGATAAATATTCATCGAATCTTCGATGCAGGGATGGAAGAATTGCTGCTGGAATTTCTCGGAATTCTTCTCGCTGAGAAGTACTCTTAAGGTAGTATTAGCAGTACTCGAATTGACGCTCAGAAAATCACGAAAGTCGGCACAGTTGTATATTAGGGTCTCAAAGTGCTTCAGTTGAAATTTCAGAAGCCTTCAGAGTGGGGGAAAAGAGTTTTGGGCGTTTTTGTAGAAGCCGTTTAACACGGCGTCTTATGGAAAATCACCAGTAGAGTGATACTTGACTCACAGATTTCCATGGAGGTGAATACACAGATGTAAGAATACATAAAAAACACTCAGGTGCGATCAGATTGACGATTCAGAGCTTACAAAAATAGATGTGAGCCCGAGTGTCACTCATTTCTGCGGTTTCGGGGTTAGGTCGTCGTCTGCTGCGTGCACTCACTATACCTATATCGCGGGCGAAAGGGAGTCAAGCGCGGGTATGTTCTGCACTTGACACATCCAGTACCGCTCATACTACCTTAAATCACAGAGCCCATCCGAAAATATGGAACGTCAGTGTCTGATCGGACTTGCGGGAACTCGAAAATACTGTGAAGGCCATCTCACATGATCCAGATAACAAATGCTCTGAAGTAGGGTTGGGTATTTATACTTATCCCGTAATCCCTTCATTGTTACATGAGAATTTTGCACTGAAATTGCCTCTCAAACGAGGTAGAATGAGAGTGATACCAAGGGTGCGCGTGATTTGATGCAAAGATTACTTCGAACGATTCTGCATCGAATGCAGTACACAGATTCCACGTGCGTGGTGATCATACACGGGACAAAGGACGTGATGATTCCAGTCGTTTCATAATAGTCTTGTGAAACATCAGACAGTTCCGTATATGTTCAAACTCACGAAACGCGGTGATTCGTGCATTACGTCCTTCGTGACCCAATTTTTCGCACCAATGGCTATACATCAACTCCGCTACAAAGCAAATACCTGATTTGAGATCCTACAACCAAGTTGTAGCGAGCTCGAGACTCAAAATTGAGATAGACTGGAATGTTGGGCCATCACATTTGAAGAATTACGAAATTTCGCGCGTAACATGGCTCTTTTCCCTCAGTGTTAAGGTCGGCATTTGGATGCAGTCTGGGCTATCGGTATGATTCTTGCGGGAGAATAACTCCTCAATTTGCGGGTACAATCACCTTGAAGCCCAACAATGTGCTTCCAGCAGGTGTGACACTATCTCCCGTTGATAACGCATGACTGCTTTTTGAGAAGAAAGAAAAAATCGACGATATTTCTTACTCTACGACGACGCAGTCTGACCAGTCATATTTCTGCAAATGACATTTGATTCTTCGTCAAAGAACGAAGAAATTGAGATGGGTCGGGTCTATGTGCATCGAATGATGTTTGATTGCCCAGCATATTACGTTTTCAGAAAAAAACGTGGTCGCTCCACGAAATCATGTTTTTTGAGGCGCACACAAACAAGACGGGTCAAACCGACTCGGTTCCACTTGTGATCTCTTGCTTCCATCGTATTTGATACGAAGTGAGTGACCGCGTGATCCAATATTTCGTTGTTTAATCGTACGAGCTTCTTTCCCCATTCTAAGGGGATTTTCGGGAACTACGATGCTAGAAAACTCTAAGATAATGTAAATATTATAGACACAATGATCTCTTCAAGTTTTTTGGCGATGAGTTCGATACTTTCTATCCCCGTTAGCGGTCAATTGGGTGATAGAATAATTTTTATTTGTCTCTTGACAAAACTCCTAATTCATTGGGTGAGAATACAAGATTTCAGTCTTGAATCTCGTGACAGTATCACAGGTCATAATAGAAAGTATAAACTATGGATAGAAGATCATCTTTGATATGAACTCATTACGTAACATAGTTATCACCAGAGTCTTCTGTAAATTCTCACAGTCTGGAGGACTAGGTCATATTCATCATAAATCTGATGAAATATCATACTACACAACAATTTGTATCATGTAGGTGATGGTAGAGTGTACCCATGTATGTGGGAATAGCATTGCTCTTATGGCCATTTCCGGGTTTCTCTGTCCCACCCCACGCCGTCTGGTAAACATCAGTCGCGCGAGTGGATTTGAGTTCTAGATACCGATAACTGAGAGTATAGGAAACCCGAGTAATGTGCGGTGGAGAAAAATTTCAAAATTTCTTTCCATTCAAATCGCCACGTTCCGTGGATTTGCTCATACCGTATTTATCCGATGATAAGCCGCACCCGCGTATAAGCCGCACCCCACTTTTCGAACCGATATTTTTGATTTTTTTCTTCAACCCGAATGTAAGCCGCACAATATTTCCAATATAGGTAGTCAAAAAATTTTGAATAGGATTGAGAAAATCAGTGCACATATATAGTCAAATGGATCTTAAACAGAGTTAAGAAAATCATCTGAGAACTAAATAAAAGGTTCATTCGATTACGCCGGTCAGACCTGGTCTGATCATCGGACCTCTCTCTCTTTCTCATAAGGTTAGAAAGAGAGATCCGATGGTCACACCTAGTCTGACTTGGTCTGACCGGCATAATCGAAAAAAACCTGAATGCTGGGTTCGACTGGTTGCCATTGCGCACGTTTGCTGCGAACTAGAGTCTACGGCTGCCAAGCGAGAACTAATACCAGGACATATTGTATAGTATATATTATATGTTATAGTATAGGTTAATATATAGTCTACAAGAACCGACTCAGATCCGCCTTGAGCGCAGGTAATTAAAATTTCATTGAGGGGATGGCGTATACCGGCCGAAATTCGTCTGCTAGATTACCCCAAAATCGTATTTAAAGAACTACGGCTCTAAAATCCATCGAATCGATCCCAAATTTTCCACAGAGTTAGAAGATTCTCGTGAGAATGGTGGAAAGTCAGTGATTTCCTTGGAAAAGATCTGTGTCAGTCAAAAACTGTCTCGAATGTCGAAACTCTTTGAGGTTAGGCTACTATTATACTCACAGTGTAGGATTCCTGTGAGCTGGATTACCCCACGAGGGACTTTCCACCAATCCTACGGGGATCTTCTAACTCTGTGAAAAATTTGGGATTGATTCGATGAGTTTTGGAGCCGTAGTTCTATAAATACGAGTTTGGCGTAATGCGAGTAAGATTCTGTATCGCGAAGTTGAGAACTGCATTTCATAAGTTGGCAGCATTGACGTGGTCTCTCGTTTTGATGTCGGCTGCTAGCAGACGTTCGCAAAACGCGTGCTGTTGTGTGCTGTTGCTCGCATGCTTGCTTCTTTCGGTATACCACAAATCCTCGTAGTCGGCGTTTTGCGAGGGAATCGTGGCTTCCTGGTGGAGATGAGAGTGTCCGGGTCGTGTGAAAGTGTGACAGCTATGAGTGTTTTGTGCTGTGCTGAGTGTGCTACTGCACAATCGCAAATGCTCGCATCCTGCGGGTGGGATAGGATGCACCTGGGCTACTACCGTGGCGACCTCCTTTGACACGGCTTTGTTATCCTCTGAAATAACAAAAATTTGGTCCTAGACCGTAAAAAAATTGTCATGACGGAGGAGTGCGATATCTTTTGAAAGCTAGTGAGACCAAGAGAAAGCTGCTGTTTGTGTATTTGTAGCGTGAGTGATGGTTTATTACATCATGTTTTTCCCATCTTAGTGCATGCATTTGCGGTTGCCAGTTCTTAGATATCCCCCCCCCCCCCCAAATATCCATTGAGAGAAGTTTTGGAGGAGTTTTTGGATTCAAAATGATGTGATAAATATGGTATATTGTATGCAAGTGGAATGAAGTAGAATAGTTGTCAAGAAGTTATTTTAGTTGACTTGCTGAATATCGTGGTTCAGAATCCGCAAGTAGCATCAACCTCGAACATTGCCTCTGACCTTGTTATTGGTCTCTAGTTGTTCAATCATCACCCCTGAGTCACCTAGAACTCTTAGAGAACTCCATTTCCCATTTTCACAGCTCCCAAGATGCATGATTAGCATGTACTCATGGCGAGGATACATGGAGTTGGATTTTTAATTGTGATCAGCAGTTCATTAGACTTCCAGAAATAAGCTGGTTTATCTTTCATATTGTGATGATATCATGGATAGGAAACTATTTTGCTTCCTTTTTTATAACCAGACAATTGCAGCGACATGTTATATATTGTTGAAAAAGACCATGGGTCAATTGAATATCTGTCACCTCAATTTCCCAGATTCTTGATGACGCAAGACTATACTTATTGTTAGTGTCAATTCCAAATTCTTGAACCAGACAAGATAATTCAAGTTCATGAGACAAAAATTAACAGCCCTCTAGCAGCTGTTCTATAGAATAATTGGTTTCCTCTCAATGATTGTTTATGTGAGTACTTGGTGTGCAAACTCGGATATCTTTTCATGCATGTAAATTTGAATGCTTTTTAATGAATGTACGTGTTATAAAATAAGACAACTCAATTCATGTTGATGAACATGAACGCAGATGACTATTTACATGGAAAGATCAACCTGCTGTCCAAGGAATAATCTATTCCTTCTTAATAATGATTCATATGAGTACTTGGTGTGCGTACTTGGATATCTTTTTATGCATGTGAAATTGAATGCTTTTTGATGAATGTCCGTGTTACCAAATAAGACAATTCAATTCATGTTGATAAACATGAATGCAGATGACTATCTATATGGGAGGATGAACCTGCTGTCCGAGGAATAATCTATTTCCTCTCAATAATGGCTCATGTGAGTACTTGGTGTGCGTACTTGGATATCTTTCCATGCATGTGAAATTGAATGCTTTTTGATGAATGTCCGTGTTACCAAATAAGACAATTCAATTCATGTTGATAAACATGAATGCAGATGACTATCCATATGGGAGGATCAACCTGCTGTCCGAGGAATAATCTATTTCCTCTCAATAATGGCTCATGTGAGTACTTGGTGTGCGAACTTGGATTTTTTTATGCATGTGAATTTGCATGCTTTTATGTGTATTTTCCAATGTGTGAATTGCATTGACGCTGATGAATACGAATGGAGATGACTATCTATTTGGGAGGATCAACCTGCTATCCGATGAAGCTGTGGATGCATCCTTGTTTCTGGGCATGAATTTTGGAATTGGCGAATGTTGAATCTCTAAAGAGATCTGTTTGGGTGAATCAATCTGCTACCCGATGAAGCTGTGGAAGCATCCTTGTTTCTGGTCATGGATTTTGGAATTGACGGATGGTACAACCAAAGAGGATCTGTTTGGGAGAATCAACCTGCTTTCCAAGAAAGCTCTGGATCCATTCATGTTTCTGAACATGAATTTTGGAATTGACGGATGGTGAATCTCTAAAAGGAACTGTTTGGGAGAACCAACCTGCTTCCCAAGGAAACTCTGGATCTATTTTTGTTTCTGAACATGAATTTAGGAATTGACGAACGGTGAATCTCAAGGAGGATCTGTTTGGGTCAATCAACCTGCTTTCCAAGGAAGCGCTGGATCCACTCTTGTTTCTGAACATAAATTTTGGAACTCATGGCGGAAAAATTTTTTTTGCATCGATGGCAAATTTCAATAGATGTATCTTCTGCTTTTGATGAGGAATCCTAAATCACTGATTAGGAATCCCATTTTCGTTGAAAAATGAGTATACCCTCTTCGTTTACATAAATCTTTGAATTCATCTCGTTTTGGGGAAAATGCTGTCTTATTTCCAAATCATCCACGTTTGTGAGCGTGGATATATAGGATACAGGGGTATAAATGGTGGATCCATTATGATTTGACGAGATCTGGAATATTTTCGAATCGTTCGAGCTATCCAAGTCGTCTACTCGCGCGCTAGAAAATCCGAGAGAAAATCAGTGTTGCCAACAACAAAAAACTACATTTGAGAAGCTCATTCTCCATGTCGCCATCTACTTTCAGGATGAGCAACTAGTATGAGCCTGCCTGATAACCCAAGAGAGTACTACATCCCCTTATTAGACACGTGCAGAAGAGTTTGGTACGTTTCGGTGTTTACGCTGATAAAGAATGGTCAACGGACCTGAGTATGAGCCGCATCCACGTATAAGCCGCACCCCATTTTTCGGGAGGCTAAAATAGGCAAAAGAAGTGCGGCTTATCATCGGATAAATACGGTATGTATAAGGTCACGAAAGTATTCTCGAAGATTCTAAGGGCAGTTTTCATACTACTATCGTCCTGCACTACAAAAGTCAATCTTTTTTTTTCTTCAATCGATCAATCATGTGGTATAGTGCCCGCGGTATATTCGAGTTTCCACAACTCCGAATAGACACCTACATTCCAAGATTTTGGGATGTGCTCTGTCATTTGAAAGTATTTTGCAGCGGAAAAAATTGGAGCAGCAAGTTTTCCATCCCTGCATTGGAGCATTCGATGGATATTCATCATCTGAGATAGTGTCTGTACTGTTCTCCAGCTCCCGCGAGTGCAAATACACCTAGTGTATCGTCGGAACCCGAACTTTTGTCCGAATTCCGTAGTCCACGTTCGTAATTTTTTATTAATTAATGAGAAAGGGTATATGAAATAAAAACACAATTAATTTTGGGTGAAAACCCGAGGCAAAAAAGACCAGGCAGAAGGCCTGGCCAAAAAACCTCCAAAAACAGTGAAAGAGTTGAATTTATTGTCAAAAAGATCAAAAAAAGGAAATGAGATTTTACATACCAAAAGTTCGTACGATAGAGGTGTGAGCTTGTAAGTGTGCGTGAGTGTGTGTGTGTATGAGCGTAGGTGCAGTTGATGCACCTGCCCGGTGAGCTGCAACACTTCCGTGTGCAACGTCTGGATCACCCGTTGGTGATCGCGTTTTCGCTGCACAAATCACCCGTTGATGACTGTAGCAACGAAAAAGTGGCGGCGAGCCGTTGACCAACTGTGCGTGGCACTGGTCCGTAAGATTCTGCACGTGCGGCGAGAATCCGGTATTGTTCGTAATCTGAGTGCACACACGTCGCGGTTGCACTCTGAGATTATTTGTTGAAATAATCTGCGTTCACGTTACACTAAAAATCGGCACAACCCGAAAAAATACCGCGCGAGGCGTGAGCGCGCGATTTCGGAGCACCAATTTTTCTCGACCACGAGGCGCGTAAAATAAGTAGCCCGATGATTGACTCCTTTTTTTCACGAAGAGAGATTTGCGAAGACCCAGCAAGAGGAAGGCGCTGCGCGGAGCGCCGTGGGTGCGCGACCCTGGACATTTTTTGCCGGCAAGATTTTTACGACCTTTGGCCGCCGTTCGTTGGTTCCCGCAGCGGCGGCGGCCGGCGAACGGCTCGGTGCAAATATTATACGTTGGTTCAAATCGAGATCAAAAAGCGGGCAATTTTAAACTGACGCGGTACAACTTCCATCCCATGGAACATCCTCCCCCGTTGCGAGAGAATCGAGGAATGACTGCCGTTTTTTGGACGGAATGTGTTTGATGTTTGTGTGTTTACAAGTGTGCACATAAATACAACTGATTATGGAATTCAAATCATATTTGGAAGTGGACACAATCGAGTAACGTTGCGTTTGATAATGCCTTGAGCAGTCTTGATGGTGGCGACTCTGATAGCGCCATCGTCTCCTGGATGAACCTCAAGAACCACTCCCAGTGGCCAACGTGCACATGGCTGATTTTTGTCAATAATGATGACAACTGAATTGACCTTGAGGTTCTCGTCACCGTTGAGCCATTTTTGGCGTTTTTGTAGTTCACTCAAATATTCGAGATGCCATCGTTTCCAGAAGTCTTGACGAGCTTTTGTGACGAATTGCCAATTCGAGAGACGATTACCTGGAACCGAAGACAAATCATGTTGAGGGAGCATGGTGATTGGACGTCCAATCAGTAAATGTGCAGGCGTAAGTGCACTTGGATCGTCAGGATCAGTCGATAAAGTGCAGAGCGGGCGGGAATTCAGGATCCCTTCAATTTGAGTTGCGAGCGTGTCGAATGTCTCGAACGTTAAGAGCTGAGTGCCCACAACACGTTTGAAATGATGTTTGAACGATTTTACCGCAGCTTCCCAGATTCCTCCAAAATGTGGTGACAAAGGCGGATTGAAATGCCATGTGATATTCATTCCAGCGGCTTCGGAAGTGACCTTATCTCGAAACCGCTCAGATTGCAGTAGTATGAAGAGATCGCGCAGTTCTTTACTTGCGCCTACGAAATTCGAGCCATTATCAGAATATACATGGGACGGAATACCCCTACGACTGATAAAACGACTGAAAGCATCAAGAAAGGCTTGTGTTGTCAAATCACTCACAATCTCTACATGTATTGCTTTAGACGACATGCACACGAAAATGCACCCATATACCTTGACTCGTTTGCGATTACGCTCTTTTTTCTCTTTAATGTAAAATGGACCGAAATAATCCACACCCACGTGGTCGAAAATTGGAGATTCCGTGACACGAGACTCTGGAAGATCGGCCATCTGCGGTTGTAATGGAGTAGCTCGATGTCGAATGCAAGTGACGCAATTTCGCACAATGTTTCTAACTTGATTTTTTCCATCTAGCAACCAAAATTTATGCCTTACTACACATAAGGTGCTCTGAATACCAGCGTGAAAATTTGTCTCATGAATTTCCCGGATAATCAGTTTCGTGACGTGATGGTATGACGGTAAAAGGATCGGATGTTTATGATAAGGTGCGATTTTTGCGTTGCGCAGTCTACCGCCAACTCTAATGAGACCATTGTCATCAAGGAATAAGTTAAGAGCTGCGAGTTTGTCACCTTTCACAGGCTCCTTTTGCGAGAGTCTCTCAATTTCGGCTTGAAACGAGTCTTGCTGAATCAACCGTAAAATACGTATTTCTGATTGAAGTTTTTCCTCGACAGACCAAGCTTTGTTCTTGAATTGGCTCTTCGGAAGGAATCGAAAGAAGAATGACATGACCTTGACCAATTTGGCGTATGAGGAAAATCTCGTGAATGGGTGCTTCTCATCGGTTGTCAATAAACCAGTATTTGTTTTTGGACTGGGTGGCTTCGAGACCGTTATGTTAGCACCAACATGCCAGGCGTTTTCAGGCTGAGAAAGCCAAGCAGGTCCTTGGAACCATGTATGATTTTGGAGGAATTCGGAGGGAAGCTGACCACGTGACAGTTGGTCAGCTGGATTTTCTTCAGTGCGGACATGCCGCCATTCGATAGACCCTTCGAGGGCTTGGATTTCTGAAACTCGGTTGGATTCAAATACCTTCAGTTCTTGAGGTGATTTCTTGAGCCAGTGGAGAACAACTGTGGAGTCCGTCCACATAACTGTCTTTGTGATTGCAAAAGGAAGTGAAGCTCGAGCTTCGATGTAGAGTTTAGCTAGTATATGAGCTCCACATAACTCCAGTCGCGGAATCGTAACTTCTCTGACTTGTTCCTCAGTCTGTTCCGGTCGGACGGCTGTGGGACCCTTGAGCGGTGCTACCCGAGATTTCGAACAAGCTAGTCGCGTCAATACCTTGCCGTGCGCGTCCGTGGATCGTACGTAGATACATGCACCGTATCCGATTCTAGAAGCATCACAGAACCCGTGTAACTCGATGGAAGTTGGATTGTCGAGGACCAGGCGGCGATCGATTGATAAATCTCGGATGAGTTCAAGTTGTTTCGAAAATGCGGTCCATTTCGTATGTAAATCTTGCGGCACCGATTCGTCCCACTCGATTTTACTTCGACAACAATCCTGCATTATGGCCTTCGCTGTGAGAATTATGGGACCTAGCAATCCGAGAGGATCAAAAATCTTGGCAATATTCGAGAGAATATTGCGTTTCGTGATTTTAACATTGGTATCGATGGGATTCACGGTGTACATGAACTGATCTGATTTCGAATTCCACACGACCCCAAGCGTTTTCAAAACTGAATCTTTCTCGACGGCATGATCTAAATCGAGGATCTTTTCATCCATACTATTAAATGCTCCGGGATGATTTGAAGCCCACTGACGCATGTTAAACCCACCGCGACGAGAAACTTCGATGACCTCATCCCGAATCTGTACGATTTCGTCTAGAGTATCGGCACCCGTCAAGAGATTGTCTACGTAGAGATCGCGTTTCAGGATTTTTTCAACTCGAGGAAACTCAGCTCGCTCATCTTCAGCAAGTTGCACGACGGATCTGATAGCTAAGAAAGGAGATGGACGGCCCCCGAACATCACAACCTTGACTTCCCAGACCCGTATTTTTCCGTTGTGATACCAGAAGATGCGTTGATAACGGCGATCATCTGGATGTAAAAGAACCTGTCGGTACATCTTCTCAATATCAGCTGATAGTACAAAGACGTGACCGCGGAACCGTAAGAGTTGGTTGAAAAGCTTCGGTTGGATGGTGGGTCCGACCATCAATGCGCCATTTAACGATAAACCCTTGTCGGTCTTGGCCGAAGCGTCAAAAACGATACGGACCTTTGTAGTACTACTTGATTCTTTGAGGACAGCGTGATGTGGTATGTAATACCCGGAAGTACTTTCATCCTCGACCAGAGACATGTGACCAAGATCGATGTACTCTTGCATTACCTTGTGGTATTCTACTTTCATCACTGGATTGGAATTTAATTTGCGTTCGAGAGCATAAAATCGTCTCAAAGTTTGATTTCGTGAAATTCCGAGATCTAGATTTTCGATTTTAAATGGTAGCCGGACCATGTATTGACCGTTATCTAATCGGACTGTGTTCTTCACGAAATGAGCTTCACAGAGAGCTTCTTCAGCTGATCGTGAGGAGCTCGTGTTCGCGTCCTCGATCATCCAAAACTTTTCGATCTGTTTAACTAAATCGGTCAGATTGCATGAAACGGGTGTATCCGGTTCAGCGACAGATGGGCCTCCGGCTACAACCCATCCAAGCTGAGTTTTTTGTAAAATCAAGTCATAAGTATTACAAGAAAGACTGATTTGGCCAACCGAGAACATCGATAAAGTTGCTCCTGAACCGATCAGCATGTCTACTGGACGAGGAAGGTGAAACTCTGGATCTGCCAATCGAATGTTATGAGGAATTTTCAAAGTTTCGCGAGGGAAAGGCTCCCCCGGTGTGTAGTCCGTGATCTTGGGAATAGTAAGGAATGTCAGCGATTTGTTGTAATTTCCATTGACTGAACTCAGTTGAGCAGTGATACTCGACTTGGTCGAAGTGTGCATCGAATTGACAGTTCCGATCGGAATCGAACATGGACGCGTTGGTAATCGAAGTTTACGCGCGAAGGATTCTGTGACGAGGTGCGTTGTCGCGCAGGTATCCAGAAGAACGCGAGCGCGGATGTACCTTCCGACCGCGTCTCGTACTTGGACTATGGCACTCATCATCAATTGTGGTCGAGGTCCGCTCGACGCGCTGGCTAGAACATCCCGGCCTAGTCAGGTTTTTGGCTGCGGGTCCTTCTTAGTCACGTGCAGAGTAGTGTGATGATGTTTGTTACAGATTTTACATTTTATAGAGCCGCACTCGCCCGTATGAGCACTCAAGCAATTCCGACAGAGATTCTTGGACTTGACAAATTCCCATCTCGCATTGTGGTTGAGCTTTTCGTACTCGGGACATTTGAACAAAGGATGATCTTTATTACAGCGCGGGCAGATTCGTGGTTTTGCATTAGCCATAAGGGCCCGATTACCGTTGTTGAGTTTACGGGATTTGGATGCATATACATCCCGGGAGGCAGGCCGTTTGTTACTCGAATCCTCCTTGGCTTGGCCCTTCATACCCTCGACGACATTGAGAATGTCAATATACTCTTTGATGAACTCCGAAAATTGATCGAAACTTGGCAATGTATCGTGGGAAAGTTTTTCTTCCCATTTACGGCGCACGTCAATTGGGAGGGCTCTTTCTAGAATTCTTATGACGAGCCCAAGGTCCGGTTGGACGCTCAATGCCTTCAGCATATGAAGGTGTTGGCGGGTGTCATCAATGAGTTTAGTCAAATTTGACGCCGTTGCGATAGATACAGGAGGAATCCCGATTATCGCGTCAAAGTACTTCATGACTAATACGCGCTTTCTTTCATACGTCTCGATGAGTAGGTTCCACGTCGAGTCGTATGTCAGTTGGCCTCCCTCCGTGATTTTACCTGCAGCGGCTCCGATCAGGCAACTTTTGAGGTATTCAAATTTACTCGAGTCCTCTAGATTCCGTTTATGGATCAACGCTTCGAACGTGGCCTTGAACGGTAGCCACTTATGAACATCCCCGTCGAATTTGGGAAGCTCAATCGGGGGGAGCTTGACCACATTGACATCCTGTAATCGCGATTGATCTAATACGGTCGAGGTCCTAGCCGACGAGCTGGTCAATCCAACACCCGAACCGTTCGCGTCGATCTCACTGCTAATTTTCTCTTCGAGATCATAAAACTCGTCTTGGATCGGGATTAAGAACTCTAAATCATCGTGACTCGAATTGATTATGGCTAATTCATCGTGAAATTCCTCGTAAGCGTGGAACAAATCCCTCACACGCGTAAGCCGTGTCTTCGCGTTCGCCGTGCTGATTTTCTTTTGATCGACCGAATTACGGAGGTTCGTGATTTGTCTCTTGAGGGTGGAACGTTTCTGCGCGATAAATGCAATGCGCTCTGATGCCATGATAACAACGCGCGCGTCTATATGCACTGCAAGACTCGAGAGTATACTCTATACTCGCGACAGTCGCGACGAGAGAGTGAGCGCCACTATATACTGCGCGCAATGATGCTAGTATTGATGGGCCGTTCTATACCTATATAGCGGACCGAAGAAGGAGGCACCGTACTATACCTATATAGCAGGCCGAAGAAAGAGGCACAAGTCAGAGCGAGAGAGAGCGAAAAAATATATTCGGAATTTACTTGCACGAGAAATAATGCTGTATATATATTCACTGAGCTGGTCAGAACGTCACACAAAGTGGAGAGAGCGATTGCGACTCTCTCCCCCGCGCGGCGGATGTGACTCGCTCTGCGCGTGGCGCGCAGCGCGTGCAAAGAACGGTTAAGCCGGTACTTTCACGTTTGTGCAAGTCAATATTCGAATATATGTGAAAAATGGAAAAGATGGACTTATCTTGTTTTCGATGTTAGATGAATGCAGCGCAGGCAGCATTGACTCTTAGGAGTGAGGCATCCAAAATCCAGCGCTATCAGAGGCCGATGCGATGCGGCACGTGGTGGCCAATTTGCTATGTTTAGTGTAAAAAAGAGCAAACTCACACCTTATATCAGTGCCGGATTCAGATCCGGCTCGAAGGACCAATTTTTTGTATCGTCGGAACCCGAACTTTTGTCCGAATTCCGTAGTTCACGTTCGTAATTTTTTATTAATTAATGAGAAAGGGTATATGAAATAAAAACACAATTAATTTTGGGTGAAAACCCGAGGCAAAAAAGACCAGGCAGAAGGCCTGGCCAAAAAACCTCCAAAAACAGTGAAAGAGTTGAATTTATTGTCAAAAAGATCAAAAAAAGGAAATGAGATTTTACATACCAAAAGTTCGTACGATAGAGGTGTGAGCTTGTAAGTGTGCGTGAGTGTGTGTGTGTATGAGCGTAGGTGCAGTTGATGCACCTGCCCGGTGAGCTGCAACACTTCCGTGTGCAACGTCTGGATCACCCGTTGGTGATCGCGTTTTCGCTGCACAAATCACCCGTTGATGACTGTAGCAACGAAAAAGTGGCGGCGAGCCGTTGACCAACTGTGCGTGGCACTGGTCCGTAAGATTCTGCACGTGCGGCGAGAATCCGGTATTGTTCGTAATCTGAGTGCACACACGTCGCGGTTGCACTCTGAGATTATTTGTTGAAATAATCTGCGTTCACGTTACACTAAAAATCGGCACAACCCGAAAAAATACCGCGCGAGGCGTGAGCGCGCGATTTCGGAGCACCAATTTTTCTCGACCACGAGGCGCGTAAAATAAGTAGCCCGATGATTGACTCCTTTTTTTCACGAAGAGAGATTTGCGAAGACCCAGCAAGAGGAAGGCGCTGCGCGGAGCGCCGTGGGTGCGCGACCCTGGACATTTTTTGCCGGCAAGATTTTTACGACCTTTGGCCGCCGTTCGTTGGTTCCCGCAGCGGCGGCGGCCGGCGAACGGCTCGGTGCAAATATTATACGTTGGTTCAAATCGAGATCAAAAAGCGGGCAATTTTAAACTGACGCGGTACAACTTCCATCCCATGGAACACCTAGATTCCATGATTTTGGGTTCGTTCCACCATTTGGAGTTGGATACCGGCGAAAAAAAATTGTCAAGAAAATTTGAGCTGCTATTTCCCAACCTCAGCCTCAAAGCGCTCGATCGATATATTATATAATGATGGCCATAGTGTTCTCCAGGTCTCGCGAGTCCAAATAGACACCTAGATATCATGACATTGGGGTTCACTGTACCATTCGGAGGTAATTTCTGACGGAAAGATATCCTAGAAAATTCCAGCGGCAATCACACCACCCCTGACTTAGAGCATTCTGTTGATGTATCATATGGAGCAGTGTCCGTAGTGTTCTCCAGCTTCCGCAAGGGCGAATGGACACCTGGATTCCATGGTCTTGGGGTTGATCGACCATTGGACGGTTATTTCCGGCGGAACAATATTCTTGGAATTTCTAGCGGCAGTCTTGTAACCTCGGCCTTGGAGGATTTGATGGATATATTTCGTTAGCCTGTCTATTGGGTGCTTCTTAGCTCCCGCAAGTCATGATCAACACCTTGATCTCGTGAATTGAGGAGTGTTCTACAAATTTCGAGTGTTTGCCGGTGAAGAAGGATCCCAATCATTTCAGCGGCAATTTCATGGCACTTGCTTTGAGCATTCGATGAGCTGATTACGTGATATGATGATTGGATCGTTTTTTGAATTCCGCAAGTTCCTAAAGACACCTAGATTCCATGATCCTGGGGGTCTTCTTATCATTTGCGAGTGTTCCTCGGCGGGAAGGGACCCAAAAACATCCCAGCGGCAATTATTTACACCTGGTCTAAAGCAAACGATGGACGAATCACATGAGTTGGTGTTCGGAGTGTTTTTCAAATCCCGTGAGTTACAAAAGACACCTCAATTTTATGATTATAAGGGTCATTCTACCATTCGCGTGCGATTCTTGTCGGAGGAGGACCCGAAAGCATGCCAGCGGCAATCTCATGATACCTACTTGGAAGCGTGCAATGAATAAATCGCGCGAGATGGTGTCTGTCATGTTTTCTAGTCCCCGCAAGTCCCAAAAGATACATAGATTTCATGATTTTGAGGGCTATTGAATCATTTGCGAGTGTTTCTCGTTAAGAGGATGTCGGACCTTCGCAGGTTATCAGGCGGGCTGGCGCTAGTTAGCTTATTCCAAGTGTAGATGGCGACGCTTAGAATGAGTTTGCCATGTGTAATTTTCTATTGTTGGCAACACTGATGGGATGTCGCCATATCCCGGGAAAGACGAGTTGCTGAAGCAAGAGCCTGCGCTCAAAATCTGATTATTCACGTTCACAAGCATGGAACATTTGAGTTAAACTCCAAAAAAGGGAGGTCTTAGCCATCAACAAATTTACGTTTCTCCACGAAAATGACTTGAGATTTCTCTTCCAAAAAGTATTATTTTTTCGAATTAGAATGAATTCACAAATTCATATCAAGCACCCAACATATTCACGCTCACAATTGTAGAGAATTCGAAAATACTCTTCAAAAAGAGTCATTCTTTCCAAGTCGAGATGAATTTCAAATATCCATATCTGTGCATTCTATACATTC
The DNA here is from genome assembly GCA_029851415.1 of Eretmocerus hayati. Taxonomy (NCBI): domain Eukaryota; kingdom Metazoa; phylum Arthropoda; class Insecta; order Hymenoptera; family Aphelinidae; genus Eretmocerus; species Eretmocerus hayati. Next base: position 86,762,258 of record CM056743.1, read on the forward strand.
ACGCTCACAAACTTGATAAGTTTGTACGAACTCTCCAAAAAGAGTCCTTTTCCTAAAACAAGATGAATTCAAAAATTCATGTTGTCTGAGAGACTTTACTCATCCTTCAACAAGAATGAGATTCTTTATCAGTGTCAAAGGATTCCTGATCAACATCAGAAAATCATAACTCCTTGAGATTTACTATCTGACAGTTCCAAAATTCATACTCGAATACAAGAACGGATCTGGAGCTTCCTTGCAAAGCAGGTTTATCTTTCCAAATAGACAATTATCTGAATCCATATTCATCAATATGGATTCAACTGCGTCATTGGTTAATGAATACAAAAGCATACAAAATCACATTCATACAGAAAAAGTATCCAAGCTCGCACACCAAGTACTCATATCAACCATTCTTGAGAGAAGTTCTAGTATTCTACAAAACAGTCTTTGGACTGTTTTTAGTTCCACGGATTCTTCATGAACTGGAAAATTTTGCCTGGTTCAGAATACCAGAATTGAATTTTTATTATAATTCTGAGTCATCAGGAATTTGGGAAGTTGACTTGACAAATCTTTGGTTGATCAATGGTCTTTTACGATGAAGTAAAATAGGTTGCTACTACAGAAGTGCATTCATTAGAAGTTTCCCATGTATCACATCATCTCAATGTAGATGACTCTCCAACTCATTCCTGAGAGCCACAGAAGCAGCTCAAAATCAAAAAACTCACTCTGCGTTTCCTTGACAAGAATGCGTACTCATCACAAACTCACATTTGGGGAGTGAAAATTACGGTCAATGAGGTTTCTATGAATTTTGAATAGTTCAGAATCCACCATCAACCACTAACAAACCAATAGCAAGGTCAGAGACAAAGTTCGAGGTTGATGGTACTTGCGGATTCTAAACAGCGATATTCGGAAGCGATACTCAATCAAAGTAACTTCTAAACAAGTATCCTATTCCATTCAACTTGTACACATCAGATCATATTTTTTACATCATTTTGAATGTATAAAGCACAATATTTCGCCTCATATTGAATATTTTGTGCAATATCTATGAAGTGACATAAGAAAATACATACACTGGAATGGGAGAAACACGCCGTATTGTAACATCATTCATGTCATCAGGGCAAGGCCAACAAATGTTTCCATGGACTGACTAGCTTCTATAAGGCCTAACACAACTCCGACACGACGTTTTTTTTGCTCTGGGCCACGGTTTTGTCATTCTGATGAATAACAAAGTCGTGTTATTCGAGGGATGCCACGGCGCTACGGCGAAGCTGCATCCGTCGCAAAACAACCATCGCACGCGAACATTTGCACATCGCGTGAATGTACACACAACACAGTACAAAACACTCACAACAGATACACTTTCACCCGACCCGGACACACTCATTTCCACCGGGAAACCACGATTTTCTCGTGCTACGCCGGCTACGAAGCATAAACGCGCGCCGTCTGCTTAGCAGTGGTAGAGCAGCCGACAGCCGCAGCTCAAGGATGACCAATGCTGCCAACATACCAAGTGACACAAGGTTATGTGTATGTCGACTTCGCAATTCAAAATACTCGCTTTTGCTACCGAAGTTTTATTTACAGAACCATTCCCTCATTTGAGCATCAAATACCTGCGGGAAAGATTCATTTGATGCGTAAAATCAGCAAAAAATGGTGCTCTGGTCCACTCGTTCTGAATCAACTCTTGGGAACCTAAATAATTGAGGATAATATACCTACCTAACCTCTCTGTGCATTTGCCTTTGACATCGATTTTTGGCTCGGATCGGTACATTTGCGTGCGAAACGCACCAGAGCACCCTTTTTACGGACATTTTCTACCTCTGAAAGAAAAATCCAGATCGATTGAGTGAAAATTGAGAGCGTGAGTTTGTAAATAAAAAAATTTTATACCCTAGCAGAAGTTTAGAGGTCGATCTCCGACATCCTCTTAAAAGGGGACCCAAGAACAGCCCAGCGGCAACTATTCGACACCTGGTCTGAAGCAGACGATGGATGAATCACATGGAATGGGGTTTGTAGTGTTCTCGGAATCCTGCAAGTCCCAAAAGACACCCAGATTTCATGATTTCGAGGGTCATTCTACCATTTGCGAGTGATTCTCGGCAAAAAAGGACCCAAAAACACCTCAGCAGCAATTTTGTGATATCTGCCTAGAAGCGTGCGATGGGTTAATCGCGTGAGATGGTGATTGTAGTATTTCCAGAATCCTGCAAGTCCGGAAAGACCCCTAGATTCCATGATTTTAGGGTTCGTTCCACGATTTTCGAGTGTTATCACGTGGAAATGAATCCGACAACATTCCAGCGGCAACTATATGACACTTGCTTCGAAGTAACAGATAAGTTAATCACGTGCGAGGGTGTTTGAATTGTTCTTCAAATCCCATAAGTTCCAGAAGACACCTTAGATTTCATGATTTTGAGGGTCATTTCATCATTTGCGACTGTTTCTCGGCAAAAAAGGACTCGAAAACTTCCCAGCGGCAATGATTTGACACCTGGTTTAAGGCATACGACGGATGAATCACGTGAAATGGTGTTTGTAGTGTATTCGGGATTTTTCAAGTGAAAAGAGACACCTAGATTTCATGATTTTTGGAATCATTCTACCATTTCGGAGTGTTTTCTGGGCAGAGAAGATCCGAGAACATTCCAGCGGCAATTTCATGACACCTGCATGAAAGTGATAACGTGGGATAGTGTCTGTAGTTCCTTCCAAATCCCGCAAGTCCCAAAAGACACCTAGATTCCATGATTCTGGGAGCCGCTCCACCATCCGCCATTCATGTTCGGTGAACAAATGTTCCCAAGTAATTCCAGCGGCAATTTTCTCACTCCTGCTCTAAAGAATTTGATGAGTGAACCACGTGAAAGGGTGTCTGCACTGTTCTCCAACTCTCGCAAGTTCTAACATATACCTGGATTCTATGATTCTCGGTGTCGCTATACCATTTGTCATTATTTTCCCGCAAAAAAATACCCTAAAGTATCCCAGCGGCTATTATTTCACCCCTGCCTTGAAGCATTCGATAAGTAGATCATGTGAAATGGTACCCGTAGTGTTTCTCAGATTCCGCAAGTCATTCAACTCTCCCAAGGTAATCAGTTCTCCCTCGAAGGGGTCCAGGGAGCATGTATATCGATATAGGTTCGAATTCCCCCATTTCTGGGCACATGTAACCAATCACAAACGAGAAAATGGTTCAGGAAGGTGTGAAAGGGTAGTGTATACATCCCAAAGACCATATAGGTCAGTGTAGACGATGTTGAGCTGCCAAATACAGACCGGGTGCCCAGGAAAGTAGCGTATTCTCGTCTCAATACAGTGCAACGTTCGGTGCCCTCCCCAGACTTCAGAACGGTTCTAATCAAGATTGCTGCAGTGCCAAGTGGTGGAGGGTTGAATAGCGAAAAGAATCTCTTCTGAATCACGTCAATCAGTCAAACATTCGCGCGGATACGATTTATGGCCCAAAATCGATGTTTCGCCCCAACGTGCGTCGGCAGAAGGAACAGGTGTTCTTGTCAAGGCAATCTAATTTGGTACCGGATCCAATCTAGGAGATACTGGACTAGGAGGTACCGGAGACATCTCAATCTCACTGTGATGACTGAGAGATTGAGATGTTTCCACAACTAGGAACACCCACAGACTGAGGAGCAGTCACTTTGTAAAACGGTCCTGAGTGCGAAACACTCAGAACCGAAAGTTCTGCCCAGTTTGGCTTCGCGGATTTTCACCTGGAGGGAGGTATGCAGAAGTTTCTAACTGCTTTGTCTTGGAAGATTAGGACCCGTCACGGACACGAATATTGAGTACCAGAATTCACTCAAGTCAGTGTATCCCGCTATTCCTGCAGTAATTGTCTAATCCTCCGCCCCCATCCTTGGCAACTACTCTACTCATCCCAGGACATAGGTCTACTTCCATCTCCATTAGAATCACGACTATCGAGCTCGGTCACCCGCAGAGTCAAACCAAGATTAGCACGAGGGACTCGTTGTATGGTCACGAAGGGACAGTCTATACGGCACAGTAGATGAGTTTATACCTGAGCTCATCCGCTGGAACGGTGGATTATTATCAATGGTCGACAGGATGAGCGATTGCGATCACTTGCTTCAACAGTGGTTTTAGAACTTATACGGTCTCGCTGAATAATGAGTCAGAAGAGTGAGTATGTGAGGAATTTGATGGAATGTCTTCCTCCGAGTCATACTTTGAGTTGTCTAGCGCAGTGCAAAATAATTGCAATTATGTATACTTACCACATCCTCCCTATCAAATGATTATATGCAGAAGCAACCATACAATAGAAACAGTTCATGGAATTCAATTCGGAATAGTGAACAGCTTATGAACATGAGTCATTTCGGAGCATTTCGGCCAGACGCGTCACCAGGGGGGTCTGGGAAGAATCCCAAAAAATTTTTCTCCATCAATACTATGTTTGAAAGGTACAAGAAAATTTTTTTGGGAGTTTTCCGAAGCCCTCCACGGGCCCTAGGGCTCACAGAAGGTCTATTTCAGGCCTTTTTTTGGCCTATTCCTGGAAAATCATAGCTCCGGCTAAACTCAATCTTTTTTCACGTACTTGGGTGCATTTTTTTTGTGAAAACTAGTACTTTTGAGAGAAGAATAGTCCGGAATCAATCATGCAGCCTAGTAACTTCTAGGAGCTATTTGCTGAGAGCAGATTTTAGCGATTTTTGGGCCTGCTCCAAAGCGATCTAGCTCCTACTAGACATGTGATAATCGACTTCTGCGGGTGGTCATTTTGAAGGTCTTGAAAAACCTACAATTGAGGGGGTGGGTGGAGAAAGGGCCTAATTACAAAACGGCCATTTCGAGAAAAACGATAAAAACTAACTATATCATGCCCGTGGCATGATTCGATGCGCATACCTGGCTTATTTCAAAGGTCTTGGCATCCCCAAAATAACCGCACAGGAATTAGGAAGTAGCTGTCGATTTTGAGAGGTATACAGCCATTCAAAAAAATGTAATTAGGCCCTTTTTCCCAATACTGGGTCAATTTTTGGGATAGTTGGTCCACTAAAAGTTGGATAACGTTGCGGAATCGAGTTCAATGGCCTCCAAATTTCATCAGCATATCTATGGGTATGTAACACAAGATATCCAATTGCGATTCAACATCTTAATGCATTTTCATAGATTCTGCACGTGAAAGATGGCTCCATTGAGTGTGTGAAACCGAGGTCACTCAATATTCACTTAGCAAGCATGAAGATACATTTTTTGAAGGCCAAAGAACATGATTTGATAGCCAGAATTGGTAGAAAAGAGATATGGAGGTCATAAGAATTTTTTAAAAATTTTTTCGTAGAAAATTAGGCCCTTTTTACCAATACCCCACCAATTAGGCCCTTTATCCCGATATCGATAGTGGAGTTAGGCCCTTTTGAACGAGTTTTTCCGGTGACTTAGGCCCTTTTTACCAATATTGTTGCACTTTGATAGGGTAAAAAAATGGCTATACGAAGGATTTTCTACTATCAAAAGTTATGCATTGATTTTGCATAAATACTATCAACGATGAGATGCCGGTCCGGCAAAAAACCCACGGAGATAATACTTACTTTTATCAGCTGATCCTGTTATATAACCTTTTTCTACTGCTAAACCGGGGATCCATTCTTATAGTACCAATTTCTTAATAATTTCGTTTCGAGAATAAACAAGGCTCGGTGCACCTATTAATTGACACAATTAGAGCATAAGCATTATCATTCAACGAAGAAGCTAAGCCATATAATTCCAAATATAATTCTCATTTTATCTGAAAATTCATGCATCAATTAATCATTACTCCAGAACTATATACTCAAAATCAGATCACGATAGCTTAAACTGTTCGTATTTTCACTACAAAAGTGACTGTATGCTTATTATTTGATTATCGTGCCATCAGAGTGAGCTAGAATTGAAATATATCCCGAAAATGCATATTTTCTAACGTTTATTTCATAACGTAAAAATTCCGTCTATAACCAGATCTAAAGAGAATCTTATATACGAAATGTGACTATCGTCTTCTAAAATGATGGTATTAGGTGACCATTATGATGGATAATTGAATTATTGCCATTTGAACGAGTTTCATAGTTTTAAACTATAATGGTCGATATATTTTAATAGAAATTCATATTCGTGGGTATCTCATGAATAAATACACATAATTGAGAAATAAATCAATAAGATATTTATTAATTATACCAAATTATCATCATCAGACAGATATTCATTATTTCACTATGTTTTCATACTGCAAAAATTTATCTGTGAATTAAAATGACGCATTATTTGACTTTAGCCCACCCAGCCATCATTTTGGCATGAATTCATGAAATATCTTCCCAAATGATGTTATCGCGGCTGGTCTCGTTCAATCTAAACGAAAATTTGATTTTACTCGCGAAAATCGCGGGGGGCGCGCCCGGGTGATTCTACAAACATCCCTACTGGGGAAATTGCGAATTTGCCATGCCGCATATCCAGAATTGATGAACCTGGGGTGTGTTCATCATTTGCCCTTTTCTGGATATGGGGCTTCCTACCCGATTGATGGGGATTGCTGCACCATGGACAGGACACCTGGCCCGAAAGTGATTGGTGTCCTCTCCCGTGACGCGAGTAGCCCGAGGAAAACTCACATGCGGGCTATTAATATTCACATATAATCAAAATTTACCTTTACCTTTTTTTGTTCTGCGGAATGTATTGGTGTGATTCCAAATGAAAGTTAATTAAAAAACACAAAGAAAATTCACGGCAGTACGCACATGAACTGGTGGCCTCGAGTGGGAAATGGCTCACTCTCACGTAAGGAAGGACTCCAAACGTGAAGCTCTTGGAAAGCCGTGGCTTGTTCCACCAGATGATGACTCGAAGTGCTTGAGCTAAGCAGAAGCTCCTGCCTCGCGTACCCCCGATCGCGGTCCCTCCCTACTTAAGAGCTCAATTCGGCGGCTCGAAAGGCGTGTCGCGCAGAAAGACAACTTTCGTTTAACTCTATTCAATTTCTCGCGCAACGCTTATTTGTTCCATTAGTAATAGTACCGTTTTCTCCATTGTATATGTTCGTACGTGTGGGAACCGGCCGGGATTAGCAGTTATTAACCATTCCACCTTATTATTCCAACCATTCAAAACCAAAAACATGCCATAGATGTGAGTTATAGTATATGGGTATGGGTAGGTTACTGTTACAATCAAAATCATGCATATGTGATGATGGTATATATATGGGTCATTCTGGACCAAGGTGAACATCTTGAAAATCGACGAAATTTGAAAATGCCCCAAACATTTTTTTTCCGTTAGTACTACTAGAATATAGTTGGAAAAAATTTTTTTCAGATTTTTTTGGGACCCATGGCGGGCCCTACGAATTTTCCAAGTCCCATTTTTGAGCAGTTTTTCGCCTATTTTTCGCTATCTTGGAAAATTCGTAGCTCGGACCCGAATGCATTTTTTTCATCCTAGCTCGACGCATTTCTTTCGGTATGACGTACACTTTCAAGAAAAAAATTGACCGGTCCAAAAAATTGATATCTGGTAGGTCCCACGGTTGCATAAAAAAGGCCCAAAAATACGACTTTGCACCACCTTCGGAGGCGTATAGGTCAAAATGGAAGCCTCGTAGCAAAATTTTGCAGAAGGAAAGACTTGTAGGCCTTGAAAGAACCTTCAATTTCCTTTTTGGAACGTGTCATTATCTTATCTCACGTACGATCTACAGCCGATTTAAGTTGGGCATTTTTGTAAAAACGTGAAACTTCAAGGCCAATTTAAAAAAATCGTTTATTTTTTATCGACCCCAAACCTATGAGAAAATGTTCTTTTAGGTGTCTATTTGAAGGCCCAACAATAATTTGGTTGTTTCTTTGAAATCCCGATTTTATACGAACTGTTAAAAACAGTCGAAAATACCGAAGATCGTGTCGAATTCGGGCCTTATCATGAAGCTTCGTGGACTGGGTCTTCCCTTGCTCTCGATTCGTGGACTCTAATTATACAGCACTCGGCATAAAATATTGTGGAAGATGAGACCTAGAGCTGAAAAATGGCCTCTCGTGCGATGTTTTACGATGGAACCGTCCAAAACTAGAGTAAATTGATTGAATACAAGATAAATCGAGGAAATCGATTGTGATGCATCTCTCACTTAACTAGCCCGCGCTCACTAGCCCAACCGGCCGCTTTGGCACTCCGCGTATGCTCTGCACTGCATGCCATCCTCCGTTTATGCGGAAGTGATAAGTTATTTAACAGCTGATGCAGTATTGTCAGGTATTATCCAGTATAGACAGAGATAAGAAGGTTCTCTAATCCCCGTTATAGACTGTAGACTGTACGAGGTTTCGGTTGTTCGTGACCACCACGGAAAAATTGTATGTGTCAGTCAGCGTCCCGATCAGAAATTTTGGTACACTCGAGAACAAGGTGAACCATGGCGTGAAGATAACTTTTGTTATCTTTACGCCATGAGGTGAAGTGCAATGGGATGACGGTCAGTGACCGTTCGAGATCTGTCGTCTCCCTCGCACTCATGGGATAACCTATTAGGTGCGAGTGAGATGGAAGATCTCGAATGGCCGCTGACCGTCATTACCTTCCCCGCAGGGTTTGCCCCGAACCATGGCGGAATAATAACAAGGGTGTGTGTGACACTGGAGCCTCAAAACTCGCCTACTCTCGCGCAGACATGGCCCTGTCTCCACTAGAGACCCTCCACTCAGGGTCTCTAATCTCTGAGTGGTGATTCTCTAAGTCTCCAGTTGTCTCCACTCGCCTTTCTTACGTATTTTAGTTCGAGCCGCGTGTGAGTGTTGGTGACCGACAAGCGTGTATGGCTTGGCTTACCGACAATTGTTGTCCCGCTATCCAGATCATTCTGTCGAAGTGCAAAAAAAGCACAGAATCAGTTATCGATGTTTAGAATGTGCAGTTTCACCGATTCCCTCAAAATTTTAGTCTCGTGGACAGTTAAATTGAAAATAAATACCCATTTTGATTGAAATGAATTCATGATTTCATTCTTCATTCCATCTGCAATATCATTGCGGCATCGTTATAGATTTACGTATTTGCCTATAATTACGCTGCTGAAACTTGCTTGTTCACGCTAGGACTTCTTACCTTCCTCAGAATAAGACCTACTTGCAACTCGTTTGTACAGTACTATACAGGGAGCATTATTTGGAAGTTCGCGGTCAAGAATATCAAAATGGCGTCGAGTGGAGACACATCGAAAACGTGCACGGTCACACACCTTGTTATTTTTACGCCATGCCCCGAACATCGCGGGTATTAGGGCAAATGTATTGTGAAGCATATTAAGTGTATTACATCCTTCCCCGCAGGGCCCCCGCGGAGTATCTGATCCCTTTCACAACATTCCTGCATAGTGTCTCAGAGTTAACCTCACTTCTAAGGGTGTATGATGGAAATTTCAACAGAGGCATTGAACGTGAAGATACTGTATTTTAATATCATTGATGAGCACCACTCACTTTTCACACAAATCTCAGTCCAGCAAAATTAATTTCTTCGTCACACGCTGCAAAGTCAAGTGACTATTTGCCCTCAGTAGAAGTAAACACAGGCTGGATATTAGTAGCTCTTACGAGGCTTTCCCAGGTCTTCAATGAATTTTCAACTTCACTTGAACATTCTTCACTTGAACAATCACATAATAGTGATAACATTACGAAAATATCCGAAATAATTTTAAAGGTAGAAACTGCACTAATTTTGCGCAAATATTGCCGCGATGATACCTCGCGGGTACCCGCGCGGAAGGCGTTACACTTCATGTGCTTCACAATACATTTGGCCCATCTTCGGGGCAAACCCCGTGGGGAAGGTACCAAAATTTCTGATCGGGACGCTGACTGACACATACAATTTTTCCGTGGTGGTCACGAACAACCGAAACCTCGTACAGTCTACAGTCTATAACGGGGATTAGAGAACCTTCTTATCTCTGTCTATACTGGATAATACCTGACAATACTGCATCAGCTGTTAAATAACTTATCACTTCCGCATAAACGGAGGATGGCATGCAGTGCAGAGCATACGCGGAGTGCCAAAGCGGCCGGTTGGGCTAGTGAGCGCGGGCTAGTTAGGTGAGAGATGCATCACAATCGATTTCCTCGATTTATCTTGTATTCAATCAATTTACTCTAGTTTTGGACGGTTCCATCGTAAAACATCGCACGAGAGGCCATTTTTCAGCTCTAGGTCTCATCTTCCACAATATTTTATGCCGAGTGCTGTATAATTAGAGTCCACGAATCGAGAGCAAGGGAAGACCCAGTCCACGAAGCTTCATGATAAGGCCCGAATTCGACACGATTTTCGGTATTTTCGACTGTTTTTAACAGCTCGTATAAAATCGGGATTTCAAAGAAACAACCAAATTATTGTTGGGCCTTCAAATAGACACCTAAAAGAACATTTTCTCATAGGCTTGGGGTCGATAAAAAATAAACGATTTTTTTAAATTGGCCTTGAAGTTTCACGTTTTTACAAAAATGCCCAACTTAAATCGGCTGTAGATCGTACGTGAGATAAGATAATGACACGTTCCAAAAAGGAAATTGAAGGTTCTTTCAAGGCCTACAAGTTTCTTCTCCTGCAAAATTTTGCTACGAGGCTTCCATTTTGACCTATACGCCTCCAAAGGTGGTGCAAAGTCGTATTTTTGGGCCTTTTTTTATGCAACCGTGGGACCTACCAGATATCAATTTTTTGGACCGGTCAATTTTTTTCTTGAAAGTGTACGTCATACCGAAAAAAATGCGCCCAGCTAGGATGAAAAAGATGCATTCGGGTCCGAGCTACGAATTTTCCAAGATAGCGAAAAATAGGCGAAAAACTGCTCAAAAATGGGACTTGGAAAATTCGTAGGGCCCGCCATGGGTCCCAAAAAAATCTGAAAAAAATTTTTTTCAACTATATCCTAGTAGTACTAACGGAAAAAAAATGTTTGGGGCATTTTTAAATTTCCTCGATTTTCAAAATGTTCACCTTGGTCCAGAATGACCCATATATATGTACATGCTGATTCTATACACACGATGGATCTGCTTCAGCTATTTAAATGTGAAGCTGATATACATTCAAATTTGGCGAAATACTGGACGTTGCATAGTTCCCCCAAATTATTGGGCATAAACTAATCTCAAATAAATTTTGACAATAATTTAAAATAATAAGGATAGGATTTCACTACAGATCCTCGAATCGTGTGCCAAAATCGCGAAAATGTGATTCTAGAAATCTACTCATTACCCTTTTTTTTTTTTTGTTTAGCCAACTCTTCACAAAAAGATTTCCAAAATCACTGAATTACTCTCATGAATTGAATTAAAGAAATATCAACAACAGCTTCAATTTACTGAAGGACGCATAATTTATTATCACCAAAATCATTTCAAACAACCAGGTTTTTCTTTCTCCCGTCCTGGTGGGACTCGAATCCACTCCAATCTCATATTTGATTAGGTTGGGAAAGGATTCGATTCATGTATTGTGATTCGAATTTATAATATGCTTGAAAAAAGAAAGTTATCAAAAAAAATGATTCTATGATTTTTTTATTACTCTATTTTTTATTCTGTTTCAATTTCTCTTCCCATTTAACTAATTCGTGATAATTATATACTTCTATACATTTAGTCTTTTCCTTTTGAAGCTCAGCATTTTCGATTTTTGAACTTTTTATTTCCGCATCCTTCTTCTCAACCAGAGACTCCAGGGCTGCACACCTGGCCACAACAACTTCGAGATCGTGACGCAATTGATTTTCCAATTTCTTCTGAAGAATTTCCTCTTGGGTTGCGAGCTTACGCTGCTTCTTTTCGAGGCTGCGTCGCAAATCTCGAGCAATTTTGCTTGGACTTTTCCCTTTAGCCATCTAAATTCAAATTTTCAAAAATTTCCCATGGAACATTATTTTGTATGATTAAACAATTGCCCTCATGAGAGTTTTCCATGGGATGAGGCTCTGGGATAACGGTTACGGGTGTTTTTTCAATAGAACCTTTCGGGGATTCAGAACGATATGACTCTACTATTTTTATGGATTCTTCCATTCTTTGAATTTTATCACGTAAACGCTTCAGCCTTCGATTCAATTGTTGTCGTACCCTCCGACCCTTTAAAATAGGCATCTAAAATTTTGAACATAAAAAAATTCTTTTAAACTCTCATTGTTATAACTTATCGTCATCTACATGACATGACCCCTATTTCTGGGCAAGTTCTAAAGATTTCGTCCATATCCTCGGAAGACTCATGGTCTGACTCACACCGGGAGTTGGGTTCTCTTGCGTCCATACAAATCCGAACTTCCCCGTTTTTCTTATCCACAACTACTATCGGGTTAATATACTCGGTTTCTCCTCTTCCGAGTACCCCGTAATTCACCCATTTCTCTACTTCTCTACAGACTTTATCACGAAGTGCGATAGGAATCGGGTATAATTTGGCTTTGTATGGACTCAAATCCTCCATTCTAATCGTATATTGGAAATCTTTGAATTTTCCCGGACGTTTACTAAAAGCTTTCCTCAAATCCGTAAGGATAGATTTCAATTTTAGTTTGTATTTCATAGGAATATTTAATGGGTCAATCTTCGCATCAATATCCTCTTTGGTTGGAGAGTCATCTATCAAATTAGTTTCTACAGAGTTTACTGTTAAACTTTCGAGTGAAACGTTCTTAATTTCTTCAAATGCGTCGGAACAAATTTTCCGTAACTCGTTAAATTCTGACAGATTCATACGATGATACTCATATTTCAAGTCTATAATCTGATGTTCGATTTTGAAAGTGATTAATTCTTTGCCTAGATGCAAAGTTGCATCAAGCATGAAAAGTGTCCCAATCCCGGAAATGCACTGATTCACTAGCTTTGGTATAACCATAAAGTCTATTTCAACGTGAGTTCCCCCGATTTTTACTAACCCGCGAAACTGACGTTTGACCTTCATCGACTTCTCACCGGTAAACCCGCTGGCTTGTAGACCAGTGACTGGAAACGTGGGACAATTTTTGCATGAATCAATATTCTTCTCATAAATATCTTCCGCAACACAGGTAACTTTACTTCCCGTATCTAACAAGACACGGACTTCAATTTTTTCAATAAAAACTTTAATTTCAGGGCATTCCCTTGTAACTTCTTGACTTGGTTCATCTGTAAATTGAGATTCATCGAGCAACTCAGTCCGTGAGTAAACCGAATTTATTTCCCTAATCTCGGTATCCGTTTCTTCTAATCTGCTCGAATGCTCCGATTTCAAACCGCACTCTGATTCATCCCCTCCATCTCCCGAAATTGTCAGCTCGCGCCAAAAATTCAATTCTCGCGGGTTCCTCGAAGGTCGCCCCATCGGTGTAACACGTCGTACATCCAACAAATCATCCGCGGCAATATCTGTTTCTGACCTAATCTCCACATTCTCAGAGTCTTGAGGTTCGTTCGGAATATGCGAATGGTCACTCGGCATGTCGGTACATTTCGAAATTTCATCCACCAGCTCGGTTGATAAACCCGACTCAATCACGGGGCCCGGAACCCTATCTAATTTTTTCATTTTGATAATCAGCTTCTTCTCCATGTTTCTACCCATACGCACTTTAGGCGTCGTTGCAGTAAGAATATTTGTGGCATCTAGTACCTGAGATTTTACAATGTCATTATCAGACTGAGAATGTACTGAATGCAGTATTTAATGTCTGCACTTGATCGACAAGTGAACGTAACCTCTGATTCAACGGTGCGACTTCATCGTCGATGATCCTACGCTGTTGATTATTATGAATCCGCATTTGTTCTAAACGCTCAACCTCACGTGCGCGATCTAATTCACGCCGCCTCTCTTCACGTGACGCTCGTTCGCGGTCCAAATGTTGCGATTCATCCTCATCCGTACGAGGATCCTCCGCACGATTGTCCAAATTTAATAAATCTACATTATCTTGCTCTTGTCCTAATACGAGACTTTGGACGGAACTAGCTCGCGATACTGATCCCGCGTCAGCACGAGTTCTTAATCGCGTCTTGCGTGGTGTATCCGGGATCTTACCGATTTTTGCTTTCTTCGACCGCTTAGGTTTAGTACCATTAGCCTCATCACTCATCGGTGGTATACTCGGTAAAATAAATGCAGCATCGTCTGCACTAGGAACTTCATAAATGTTCGCGTTATTTTCGGCAAACGGCTGTTCCATCGCGCTGTCTCTATCTAACGCACGCGGTGTGATGCCCGAGTCTTGGTTCTGTGTATGACTCTCTGTCCCACTCGCTCTAACGCTATTATCCACGGGTGATCGGTTAACAACCATTGTATATCCATATATTGCCGCGACGAATATCCGCACAAAGATAGAGACCGATTGGTTAGCTATATATGTGCGTGGGCGGATGCCTACTCACGGTGGACACGTAAATTCCCGCTATATATATGTATAGACCGGCGAAGATCAGCACATAAGGATAAGCCGATAACTCTGTGTATACCTATATCTCACACGCACTATATATGTCAACGCTGTCTGTATCGCGATTCAATAGTGTATGATCTTCGACTGTGTTCAACTTGTCAAATTTTGATCTGATGGTCACGATGTGTATTTGGTAACAGATCCGAGTTCGAGCTAATACCTTTGTTTTTATTATGGTCTTATGCATGGATCTTATGGGCGAGAGATATTCTTCGACTTTCCTTGATGACAATGTTTAAGCTCTATACATCGCTCATCCGATGCTCATGATTCCAAGAAGTAAATGAGTAAAACCGACAGAATGTCTCTCGTCGTTCGTCTGTTGACTAACGTGACTCTATTGCTCAAGTGAAATATGCATTCTCACTGCATATTGAACTTCTTTTTGAGCTTGAAAAGACACCATGTTTCTACTTTGATTCACAGATAATTCTTCGTACGAAAATCTAAGATTTCTCTGCATTTTGTGAATGGAAAGAAAATTTTTTTTAATGAATTTCTATCGATTTATTCTTTTCTTATCAAGATTTTATTCTAAACTAATGAAAATCTTCATGAGTCCAACCCAAACGAATTATGAATCTTTTACTTCACATCGTTCAAATGGCATATATTCAATTTGTTTCTCGATGAGAAATTACGTTGAAGTGAATTCGAGTCGACTCTTTCTCGTCACACCACAGGGGTATCATTTGATAGGGTAAGAAAATGGCTATACGAAGGATTTTCTACTATCAAAAGTTATGCATTGATTTTGCATAAATACTATCAACGATGAGATGCCGGTCCGGCAGAAAACCCACGGAGATAATACTTACTTTTCTCAGCTGATCCTGTTATATA
The DNA here is from genome assembly GCA_029851415.1 of Eretmocerus hayati. Lineage (NCBI taxonomy): Eukaryota > Metazoa > Arthropoda > Insecta > Hymenoptera > Aphelinidae > Eretmocerus > Eretmocerus hayati. The sequence continues at coordinate 86,777,667 of CM056743.1, forward strand.
ACCTTTTCCTACTGCTAAACCGGGGATCCATTCTTATAGTACCAATTTCTTAATAATTTCGTTTCGAGAATAAACAAGGCTCGGTGCACCGATTAATTGACACAATTAAAGCATGAGCATTATCATTCAACGAAGAAGCTAAGCCATATTATTCCAAATATAATTCTCATTTTATCTGAAAATTCATGCATCAATTAATCATTACTCCAGAACTATATACTCAAAATCAGCTCACGATAGCTTAAACTGTTCGTATTTTCACTACGAAAGTGACTGTATGCTTATTATTTGATTATCGTGCCATCAGAGTGAGCTAGAATTGAAATATATCCCGAAAATGCATATTTTCTAACGTTTATTTCATAACGTAAAAATTCCGTCTATAACCAGATCTAAAGAGAATCTTATATACAAAATGTGACTATCGTCTTCTAAAATGATGGTATTAGGTGACCATTATGATGGATAATTGAATTATCGCCATTTGAACGAGTTTCATAGTTTTAAACTATAATGGTCGATATATTTTAATAGAAATTCATATTCGTGGGTATCTCATGAATAAATACACATAATTGAGAGATAAATCAATAAGATATTTATTAATTATACCAAATTATCATCATCAGACAGATATTCATTATTTCACTATGTTTTCATACTGCAAAAATTTATCTGTGAATTAAAATGACGCATTATTTGACTTTAGCCCACCCAGCTATCATTTTGGCTTGAATTTATGAAATATCTCCCCAAATGATGTTATCGCGGCTGGTCTCGTTCAATGGCTCACTCTCTCACGTAAGGAAGGACTCCAAACGTGGAGCTCTTGGAAAGCCGTGGCTTGTTCCACCAGATGATGACTCGAAGTGCTTGAGCTAAGCAGAAGCTCCTGCCTCGCGTACCCCCGATCGCGGTCCCTCCCTACTTAAGAGCTCAATTCGGCGGCTCGAAAGGCGTGTCGCGCAGAAAGACAACTTTCGTTTAACTCTATTCAATTTCTTGCGCAACGCTTATTTGTTCCATTAGTAATAGCACCGTTTTCTTCATTGTATATGTTCGTACGTGTGGGAACCAGCCGGGATTAGCAGTTATTAACCATTCCACCTTATTATTCCAACCATTCAAAACCAAAAACATGCCATAGATGTGAGTTATAGTATATGGGTATGGGTAGGTTACTGTTACGATCAAAATCATGCATATGTGATGATGGTATATATATATATGTACATGCTGATTCTATACACACGATGGATCTGCTTCAGCTATTCAAATGTGAAGCTGATATACATCCAAATTTGGCGAAATACTGAACGTTGCAACTTAGGCCCTTTTTACCAATAATGTTACACTTAGGCCCTTTTCACCAATACTGTTGCACTTAGGCCCTTTCTACCAAGACTGTTGCACTTAGGCCCTTTTCACCAGTACTTCTACGTTGAGGCTCTTTTAAACAATACCCTTGCACTTGGGCCCTTTTTTCGAACAAAATTTTCCTGTTGTTTGGGCTCTTTTAGAAAATCTTCGAGGTCTTGGTGACTTTGTGGGTACCTCTCTCTGCAGTGATAAGACCCTTTTACGTAGTCACATTCGTGCTGAGATTCGATTCCTAAACAAAACTCTCTTCCGGAGTCTCATTGTATAATCTTTTGAGGGGAATTCGGAGATGTCTAGTTCCCACAGTCATACAACGATAAGATGAGAAATCCAATCTGTCGGAGTTATGATTTTCCGAAAAATAGCTATGTATGAAGAAATCGTGCCCGTGAGATACACTTACGCTGACAAGGGGAGTCGGGAGGGTCCGGGTCACCAAATCTCACCAAACTTTTTCCACAGGCTCGTACCACCTAGAACATGGAGAGTCCAGAGTAACTCCATCAAATGAGCTTTCATTTCAGATCTACAAGCAGAAACGCTAGCATTGCCAGTATACCCATATATATATATATATCACTTTTTGACATGGGCCTATATGGGCAATTCTTACGTTTTTGCTTGTAGCTCTGGACAGAAGGCCCACTTGAGGGAGTCACTCTGGATTCTCCATTTTCTAGGTGGTACGAGACTGTGAAGAAAGTTGAGTGAGGTATGATGACCCGCACCCTCCGAACTCCCGTTGCGAGTCCGATTTTCGGGCGCCACAGTGAATGGGGCCCAATCAATTTCTTACTTGATCTCGTTTCTTGAACCTACTTTAGCCTATCTTACTCCATTTGAGCCTACCAGATAATCCTGGAGGTTGGGGACGAAACTGACCACGGATTCGGTTTCTACATCAAAAAATACACGAAAAATACATGTTCACGTCTTGGGAACGATCTGACTCGAAATTCGCATCCTTGGCGTCCATTGGAGGAGCCGCGGTTTCACGGACTCGATACCTTGGAGTTTTTCATTTTTTGGACCAGCTAGATCTCGTGATCTAACGCGTCAAACCGACTTCCTCGAGTGACCATTCTCAAGTGAGTTACACCAGGCGGCTATCAATTGAAATTACTTTTAGAGACATCAGAGGATGCGCATGCACAAGAGATGCAAATACTGGATTGAAATTTGTTTCAAAGATAATTTTTGCATTCTTGACCACTTTCCACCGCCAAGACTGATAGTTTTCGAAACCGTTTTCGCTGTAACATGACCCGGCAAACACGATGAAGTGGTTAACTAACGTCTTGATTACAGGTAACATGGTTAGAAATCAATCCTTATGCTTTATCAATTTTCTTAGAGGCCTCAATCACAGGTTGTCGATATAAGAATACTGCTCTCCTATTTGTCCGAGTTCCGAAGATATGTTGGAAAAAATCAGGTTGTTTCATTGAAATCCATCGGAACACGATTTTACTAATGGAACGCCGATTTTCAACTTTTTTGGAGAATTACTCAAAATGCCGTACGACACAGAGATGACCTTGGGACGTTAGGAAGCTCTTTCCCCACTCAAAGCTTATGAAATAGTGAGGTCATGCTTTTCTCTTCAAAATGATTGGCGAACCAATCGTGTCCAATGGCGCAGCATCGTAGTTAGGCGATTCGTTCTTACCCATCAAAACTGTACAACTAGCTGTCCAAGGAGTCTAGCCGGGTCTAACTGCCTTCAGATAATAGACAGAGGATCTAACTCTCATCATACAATCGATAAAAGGGCGTAACTCCCATCATATAATCGACAAAAGGGCCTAAGTGCACTTAGGCCGTTTTATCGAATATGTAAAAGGGCCTAAGTGCACTTAGGCCCTCTTTCTGATCTATGGGGTTTTCGAAGTTTATGGAAAAACAACTTTCATGGGGTGATAGATCATGGTTCAAGGGTTCAAAAAAGCGGTAGGCCGGTGTAACTAGGTGAGGGGTTCAAGTCTCCAGATAGAACACGAGTTTCAGTAAATGCGTGACTTTAATATGAGAGATCATTAAGAAGTGAGAGAGAGTGTGTGGATGGGTAGATTGGTCAGAGCGGTCTGCCGCGGCGAGGCCCGTCGTCCGCGACGATGGGTCCGCGACGCGACATCGCACTTGGTGGGGAAACGGGCGAAGCTCCGTCAGAAACGCTGACGGTGCACCTGGTGCATCGTCAGGTGACGGGGAGAGGCGCGAGCCAGAGGCGCGAGCCAGAGGCTCGAGACTCACCACGTCACAGGCGTGCCTGGCCGGAGACCCGCATCGTCCCCGATGCATGACCCATATCACAATATGAATCAGCTGTGGCCACTTGAACGGCCTTCGAGTCATATAATTTGAAAAATCATATGTGTTGCTGAGCGTTCGCGCGAGCGAACGCACATTAGTATATGTGTGTGTGATATTCTTGGTAGAGCGAGAGTGTCGTTGTTCGTGATTGTCGCGTATACATTTCATATTATATCGCGAACTCTCTCTCGGTATAATCGTTTAGACTTAAATACTTTCATTCTCTTATCTCTAATTTTACAAAATGAGATTTTTTTCCACAATTATTATCATTAGAAGTATGAGAAATGTTTTACGAAAGTTTTCAAAATTATGGAGAATATTCGATAAAAATTTCAGAAAAATTATTAACAATAATTTATTTATAAACAATATTCTCTAAACCTATTGTTACTCATATGAGATTCTATATCTCTAATCGATGAAAAATTTCCCAACAAGGTTCATTTTTAAATGAACAATTCCCTGAATGTTATTACTAAATTATACAATAAACGTTTAATATAAATAATGTAATCGTTCATAGTTGGTATTTTTCTCAAAAGTGACATTCGTCAAATTCGAACGTGTCGATTTCAAGTTGAGAAGAGGCCGATTATTTCAATCTGTCTCTCTTACTGTTTCTCCTTCCTTCTTGGTATACAATGGGTATACTGTACAAGTATATATGTATATACCTAAGGTCTCTGTTGACAAGGACCGTCGTAAAAGTTTTATCGCTTGCAGCTGTGGGATCATTTTCCATCAGCCTCAAGAAATACTTTCTTCATCATTGATTATTTTAAAGTTTCAATTCCAAATCACGATTGAAAGTAATGTGATGAATAATCCATGAAAATTTGGTCGTTTCGTGTGCCAAATGGTTCTTTCGGACGGCAAAATTATACACTTTGAACTATGATACTTTCCGAGATTTTGGTTTTTCTGAGTTTTTCAATCAACTAGTCAGATAACTCTTGGGGAGACCTTTGATTTAAGCGTTTGAACGTTAACATCGGGTCAAAATTGACCGAGTTATGACCGTTTTTTGTGTACCCACTTTTACGTACGAAAAACTGTAATTCATAGGGATTTTCACTCTACTGTGGTAAATTGGAAATTTTTGGGTAGTCGGTCGGTTTGGATTCTACTGATATACAATATAAAGAGTATTCATACCAATTTTCAAGTTGATCTCATCATAACTTCTCGATATATAACAAGGTACGCACTCATATTTAGTGCCGACGACGGTAAGTTTTCGAATGTAGTTTGGAATAAAAGTGTGGTCTCAAAGTTTCTCTATTCACACATGGATTTCTGTCGTTGGTCTTACTTCAAGTTATCACATTAATCAATCTATCTTTTATAATTACACCACGAAATTTGGATTCTGAGGTGAGAAATTTGAATTTTCGCATACGACCGTTTTACGCATCGGGTACCTGCGTTTTTCTCTTTAAACTCCTGTGATCTCATTTTTAAAGCTTCTAATGGTGTTCTTAACGATTGGAGTACTTAACTATATAGATTTGCCATAATAATAACTGTCTACGGAGGTCCTTTGATCGATTTTCGTGGTGCACTGGCTGTTTGATGGGCCAAAATGCGCATTTTCCGTGTACTTTTGACGAAAAATTCTCAACATCACAAACTGAGATTTTCACCTCTCCAAACTTCTTTTGACATAGTTAATGATGGGAACATTTACTTTTAGGGGTAATTTATGTTATCTAATTGCTATATGCCTCAGTTTTTGCGTTTTTCACTTTTCTTCTTCAACATTCTGGACTCGACTTTTTCGAATGATTTTGCTAAAATTTTGGCCGTTTTTTCGACCTTGGGCCAGGTGTGGGGTGTAATGTCATGTGTGAGTCCTTGTCCCAACCTGTATTTCTAGGAATTTCATTTGCCACATTGGTTCATTCGTTCTTAACTGTAAATCTTGTCATTTTTCCATCAAAACTAGCCTTTCTGGCCTCTAATCTTGGGGTATTTTACTCCAAATCTCTAGTCAATTTCGGATTTTCATGTCAATTTTTACTAAAACTATTACCGGTGGTGTGGCGATAATCTTCAGTGATGGTGTTGATAGTGATCTTCCGTTGGTGGTGAAAGTGAATTTGCTCGTCGTCCACTGTGATTCGACGGCGGGCACGCTGACAGCTTGTGCGTGGGCGCGCTTGATGGTGTGTTCATCTAACGGGGAATCGTAGGTAGTGCGGGCTGACAGGTGGAGTGTGGGCGCTTCCTTTCGACGCTACGAATGCTCGCAGGACTCGTCTCGAATTTTTGCTAAACAGAGCAAAGGGTAGAGTTGTTAATTGATCAGTTTCGAAGTATATTCACTTTGACTCTACTGTTTTCTTTCAGACGACTAATTATGAGGTCATTTTTAGCTCAGCATATATATTTATGAACTTCGATTGGAATGATACGAAAAATGTCCCTCAACCGACTGGTTCCGTTCGTGAAGTTCTGGCTGGAATGATGCGGCTCCATTAAGCGGCTCGTTTTGCTAAAGGTCAGCTGCCCCGTGGTAGGCTGATCCACGTCCAACTATTTGGTATGGTAGAGCTCGGAACTCTCGTTAATACCACCTGTACAGCTGACTGTGTATTTTCTGTGAAGATTTGAATTTGATTTTAGTAATTCATCATACTAATGTGGATTTACAAGTTTCATTCTATTAGTAGTTGAATCTGATATACAATTTTCATCACTGGCTCGTCCCTGGGCCGGAGTATTTCACGACGGCTAAGGGAGAGTCACTGTACATGGGCAAATCTCAGGAACTATGCGGTTTCGACTTTGAAATTTCGAGAATTTCCAGAATGGCAGCACACCTCCCATGAACTTTCGTTTCTGACAACCAAACTTTTGTTTGGTCCAAGTAATGCTCAAACAATGATGAAATACTTGCGTAAATCATTTTGGAGCCCCGCCGTGGATTTGTGAGGGTGTAGAAGTTTTTCCCATGTATTTGCGTGGGACCCTCATATTTTCGTAATTCTAATTGGCTCGTGTGTATGTGAATACATGGCATCCTTGGTGTTGGAATAGAAGAAGAGAGATGAGTTCAATGGTTTACAGTGTTTTCTGAAGGTCTGTGGTACAAAATGTAGATGTGCCTCAACCGTCGAAACGCTCATTTTCGTCATTTGTCGATCCTCACAAGCCTCGCATCGCGACCGATATGAGGCTGTAGTAGGGGCGATTCTCATAGGCATTTCTTGAGGTACAAATATCAGTTTACACGTGGTTTCCATCCCAACGGAATTGAAATTTTCGTGTGCTACACGAAAAACGATTTTGTTGACCCCATTTACGCGAAAATAACTTTTCTCATTTCAAGCCGCATCGTCGTGCGGAATCGAGCACACTATCGTTCTTGGGCTAGATTTGTAGGTTTTTGGATGTAGAATAATATGTCGTTTCTACAGATACGAAATATTCACCGCCCCGAGTGCTGCATCCATTAGAAGAGCGATACAGGAGAAAATGTAGAATCGGAGTTCGCTCCAACGAATCATCGGCACTCCGACGCATTGATAGGCACAGCCTCGGGCGAAAATTATATGTTTCTATGTATTATAATCCATCACATATCCAATTTTCAGACCGATCGGTGAACCGCCCCGCCTGTGGCGAGCTAAGGCGTGAGAGAACTATGGCCCTGTTCGGTCGAAAATTGTGATTTTGTCACGAAGAAGCGTCTCCCAGTACCTTTCTATAGCAATTTTTAGACTTCTGAATGATGCAGAACTATTAAATATGAGTAGATCTTCAAAATGATCTAATGCGAGCGGCGGAAATAACGCGACTGTTGTTCTGACAACGTGAAAATAGGCCTGTTCGGCCAAACCGCATACTTCGTGAGATTTGCCCACATACATCTCGCATATAATTTTCGACAAACACAATATTCATTTTTGCGAAATAATAGTAACTCTATGATTTTTCTCATAACAAATATTGGTGTAGATTGTAAAATTCACCAATGCCTCGTCCCTGGGCCGGAGTATTTCACGACGGCTAAGGGCGAGTGCATTGCAGGATTTCTATCTATCCTTTCATTCGCACACCATATAACAATTTTCATACCATATTCTGAAGTCGGTTCGTATCTACATAATATTCAAACTACTTCCTCGCAGTTTCGAGGAGTTTCTAAACAACGAAGACATGATTTACTTATCATAGAGAAAACCCTCACAGATATTACATTGTTTTGTCCAAACGATATCTGTTTAGGGTGTATATTCAATCATACTTATGGCTGGCTGATTTTACGAACATCGGCTCCAAAACCGTTCAGAAATCTTCAAATTTTTCTCGACTGAAGAAAAACGATCCGCAAAATTTTCTTTGGCATCACGCGATACTCCTTTGTGAGTTCGTAGAGAGATAGGAGTTTCTCTCAAAGGCGACAGGCCACGGTGGTTTCTCGCGAGGCGGCCGGTTTTTGAAGTGAATATACTCACTATTCTGTGATTCGAGGAATTTTTGAATATTTTTCATTGCGAGTTGAAACACAATTAGCTCCTGCACAATCTGTATTGCACATCTCGCCTCCATCGACATTCGGTCGATGGTCAATGCAATCGCGAGCGAATTATTCGGCGACCCAACCTTATCATTCCGCTCGCCGTTCTCACTCATTCTGCTTTCTCGCACTTTCTGCTGACTGTACATGACTTTTTCATTCTCTACGCCTGATATCTTCTCACACGTCGCTCGAGCTTGGGAGCCTAGTTGAATTTCGCTCATACTTGTGACGGTGCTCGAATTTTTGTCGACTTGAACTTGTGGAAGATTCTCGACTTCTGTTTCATGCCCTGACTTTTCCAGCGAATAAGACTCGTCAACTTTAGAAATCTGAAACACTCGCGATTCTTGCTGATCTTTAATGACGCGAGCAACAGCAACTATTTCACGTTCGTTCTCGAGCCGAGGGTCGCTCAATGTATCATCTTTTAATTCTTCAGACGTTTTAACGCCGATGTTCTCATGCATTCTTTCACTTTTTCCTTTGAAAATCATTGCCTCTACAATTTTCGGAACCTGACATTGCATAGCAATTTCTTTCAAACTTTCAAAAATGATTTGACACTGCTGGCTATATGGTTCTTCTACGATTAATTCCTGTACTTCGTCAAACTCAGTATTTTCAATTGAAATGCAAGCTCCTTGAATATTTTTTGGTGCAGCTTCAGCATTTGTACTCACAGCAGTTTCAGTTTTTTGTGAAGTTTTTGGTAATTGTCCAACGTTATAAATAGCTGTTTTTGTGTCGTATTTTGAGAAAGTTGACGGATTTTGATTAGAATTTCCACCATTATGGTGGACTAAGTGAGGATCTTGACAACTTTTTAGGATAACATCATGTGGCTGTGAATTTGATTGAATTTTATTACTTCCTGGCGAATGTTCTCTTATGTTGTTGCTTTGCAAAATCTCTGGTTCCGGACAATCATAGATCACATAGAACTCGATGTTCACGAGCTTTCTAGCTAAAATTCTCGCATCTTGCCAGTTTTTTGGGCAATTCACTTGGATTATCCATGCTGAGTAAGGTCTCATATTACTCAAGTATTTTTCCACTACAATTTGTTCTAGGCCGATATTAAAAGACTCTTCTTCGGCGAGATCTCGGAAACTTTCAATAACGGGTACATAACGAGCCAGTTTGTATAGATTGTCTAATTTTTTCTCAAAATCAAGGAGCGTTTCTCTTGGTTGTCTGTGCAAATGTTTAATTTTACTCAAACTCTCGTTTAACGCAGGCAGCTCTTCAATTTGAATGCTAATATCCATTAAAAATGCATGTACCGTTGAGTACTGTACCATAAGCGGTTTGAAAATATCTCTTGCTCTGCCTCTTAGATTATCAGAAATCGCTCGTAGTATAATTTGATGATTTTTCCATTCACAGTCTTTAGCAACTTGCCGGACATTAGAATGAAATAACCCAATTTGGTCTAGTGAGCCGTCAAATTCTATGAAGCGATTGCAGTATGAATCACAGTATTCCTCCATGTTCCCAAATATTGGGTCTCGAAATCTTGTTTCGAGGTACTCAGCTAACACCTTTTGATTGGGAATTGAGATTGCATCTTAACTCGCAATCATCTCGACAATGTAATCAAATAGACGTGCCTCAGATTCTGTAAAATCATTCGACGACTGCTCATAATAACATAATCATTTGGTCACAGCGGAGTCATCTCATCGGTCCTGTGCCATTATTAGTGACTCGAAGTCATACACAATAAATTCAGTCGTCTTCTCTAACATTCAATCGGACACGCTAGTTTTATCAAATCAGCGACTGCAATCGAGTCGCATATATGCTACTAAACAAATTTTCCCAATCAAATGGTTCAGCTCAACAAGACCATTTATTTTGTGCAATCACTGGCTCTTCCGGCTATTTCGTAAAAAATTCCACTACGGCAATATAAGCAAGAAAAATCATGGCTGATTCAAAAATTCATATTTGGCAGAGATCATGCTTATAATTTGGTATCAGTACTTTACTCGTTCTAATGCTGGTTCTGCTTGCTGCGAAGACTTTCCATGACGTGGCTGGTCGTCCTCGAATTTTCCAAGTCCATCACGTGTTGGTCGGGGTCGACGAAGACGGCCACTTTAGCCATCTTCGGGCACTGATGGTACTCCAGATGACTCATTGCGGGTCGGCTGGATGCGGAGATGCAGCTCGTGCGATGGTGATCGACGGGTGGGTCGGGCTGGGCACTCGCTGTTGTTCCATTTTTCTTCGTTTTCGGTGGATTTTGCTCGGCTGGATTCTGATTTTCTCAACTCCTATTATCTCTTCGTCACTTTTTATTTCCACGACACTCTCGCGAAAATTTAGCAGAATCCGAAAAATTTTTCACAAGAAAACTTTTCTTACTTTTTCAGAAAGAAAAATTTTAACTCGCGGGAAACTACCCCACCTAGCACCAAAAGAGGGATGTAACGTGGTGAGGGGTTCAAGTCTCCAGATAGAACACGAGTTTCAGTAAATGCGTGACTTTAATATAAGAGATCATCAAGAAGTGAGAGAGAGTGTGTGGATGGGTAGATTGGTCAGAGCGGTCTGCCGCGGCGAGGCCCGTCGTCCGCGACGATGGGTCCGCGACGCGACATCGCACTTGGTGGGGAAACGGGCGAAGCTCCGTCAGAAACGCTGACGGTGCACCTGGTGCATCGTCAGGTGACGGGGAGAGGCGCGAGCCAGAGGCTCGAGACTCACCACGTCACACCGGAAAAAGGGCCTAAGTGCTCTTAGGCCCTTCTTCCACCCACCCCCTCAATTTGACCACCTGCAGAATTCGATTATCGTACTTTTTATAGGAGCTGTAGCGGATACAAGTTGAGCAGTTTTGTAAAAACGCCAAACTTTGGGCTCAATTCAAAAAAATCGTTTCTTTTTCGACCCCAAACCTGTGCGAATATGTTTTTCGATACCAATACTATCAATTAGAATAATAACCTGGGTGGGCCATTCAATTCTCGATTTTATTCAGCTAATTTAAAACACCCTCTTTTGACTTTTTGCTTAAGATGCTAACACAGGCATGGCTCGCATATGCTTCCATCTGAGTTATTGTGCACCAACCTGGGTAGAATTACTCCCCAAAGTACCCCCAAATATTTTCAAGGACTTCCGAAGGCGAGGTTCAAGCCAGAAGCAAGCTGGAGGTTCAATCCATCAGGTCCAAAATGGGCATTGTTTCATCTAATTTCGGGCAAGCGATCGAGGGCTCGATTCCCGTGTTTCTGCTCACGAACGAGACGAGTGGCTAGAATGGGGATCTCAAAATGTTTTTCCGACTCAAAATGACCATCTAAACACGATCCCGGGGTCAATTCAGCCCTAAATCATCGTCATTTTGCAGTGGAGGCGCAAAACCTGTTATCACGGAGTTTAACTCCGTTTGAGGATTGGATGATATCCTAGGCACGAATTGACCCCAGGACTGTGTTTTGATAGTCATTTTGAGTCGGGAAAACATTACGACGGGGCAATTCGTCACACGCGAGTCGAAGCATAAATTCATATCCGAATAGACTAGTAGCCACGAGAGAGGGGAGAGAGAGAAGAAAGAGAGCAAAGGGACAGCTGTCGTCGTGGGGACGAGCAGCTTGCCGCGAGGCGCGAGAACGAACGGATGATCTATCCGACGGATCGATAAATAACGCGACGCGCGCGATATGGGTGTGAGCGTGTGTGTGTGCCGACCTTGGCCCCGGTCGACGGCCACGCGCGTGTGTGCAGCAGAGTGACTCCCCGGGATCATCGCCGAGTAGCCGACCGGTCCGAGCCCAGGATCCAGGGCAAACGCGCTGCCCATCCTCGGGATATGTCGGCCCGGGTGCGAGGCACCGGCTTGCGCCGTGCGAGACATGTGTGTGCAGGAATGGTGAGTCTCTCTCCCCCTAGTGCGCGCTCTCTCTCTCACGTGCGTTATAGGTATTATTCACTCGCGTTACTAAACGCGACTTTATAGATTAATTGTATGAATCTTTTGTTCATTTTGTATTAATAAATTATTCGAAGGTTACGGAGAAGTAACCCACAGTAAACAGAAATTACCGAGTTCGTTTCATTTATTTAGTTCAGTTCTATATATAATGATATGGATATATATATATATATATACGAAGACGAATATATCCCAGAAAATCCCTCATCCCCTTCAGGATGAGATGTAGCAGATATGGGTAATAAATGAGAGGCTCGTTACCCTATCTCATTGGCGCCCAACGTTTAATTAATTATTGTACTCTGAAATTTTAAGTAACGCGTTTCGCGCGCAGAAATTCGGAGCAATAGCTCAATTTCACCCGAAAAAGCGTTACAAGAAATGAAAAAGAGTGCAGTAATTAAAAATCCACCCCAAAATCGAGCCTAAAAATTTTAAAATGAGTAAAGTAGTCAATTTTCAGTTAAAATCGTTAGAAATTTTGAATCTATGTAAAAATTTGAGAGACATGAAATCGATAGAAAGCGCGCCAAGGCCAAGTTTAGCCGGCAAAAGTTAGAGTCAAGTACCTCACGCGTAAATATAAGATCGCGCGATGCGTATATAGATATACCAAGCTCCGCAAGCGTCAACACAAGTCGATGGTAGGTTTTTTTTTTCTTACTTTTGGATTTTAACAGCCGAATAAAGGCATAGCAGGGCTAACAGACATATATAATATAGATTTAGCATTTAAATTTTGCCTCGACCAGTTTTCACGCTTGCGTCTGACCAATTTTTTTAATGATATGAGAATATGATACGTGAATATTTTGCATGATAGAATTATGAATAATTGCGTGACTCTCACACGCGTGATATTGAAGTGATGAATTTTTCAAGAGAGTAGACATTTCTGATTTCTGGCCCGTCTGAATTTTTAAGAAGTAAGAAATATTTTTTTTTGTGGGACAAAATGGCGGGAGCTCACATGGATAGCCACATAGTGGACGATTTCATCAATAATATTGATGAAGAATCGCTAGATGAGGCTTTGGGTGAACTCTTGCTCTCGCGTGAAGGAACATTTAGGGCGCGAATAGAACGGTTGCGTAGACGCGTTCGCGGCGAATATAACGAGACAGATTTCGATCAATATTTATTGATGGATCTGGCCGAATTAGAGGTCGCGCGGATGGAGGCTTTGCCGAGATTTTTACGCAAAACCACACAGACAGCTCATGATAGGCGTTCAATCCTCAATAGATATGAGGAGGACGATATTTTTGCGAATAACATAAATGACGAAAATGTGACTAGGCGCAATCACCGAGTGCGGAGAAGCTCATTACGCGACGAATTAGCGGATGTGCAAGCGAATGCACAACGGCGATCAGCGTTAGTCCAAAATGACGCGCGCCCGGAAATTCAAAAAGCTAACGAACCGCCAGTTAAATTTATTACGTTGCGAGATGAAAATGGCAGGTTATATGAAATTCCTATGCAGATCGCGGATAGTTGGAAAAATTCACGAGACCGCGAAAATGCTGAAAATCAAATCATCCGTGAGAATATTTTAGATCAGACGGTGCGTTTTCAGAATAGTGCGAGATCGAGCGCGCCATTACAATCGAATACCCATCGACAAGCGAAGGAGCCAGGCACCGAGCCACACAATAACACGCACGCAACGACAGATTCGAACAGACCCAAAAGGCGTAGTCAAATTTTACGCGAGCAATTACAGCAAGCATTATTAGAAGAGGAATACGAATCGTGTGGTGTTAGAAATAATTCGAATAAGGGTAATGAAACGGGGCAAATCGAGGACGATGAGGGAATTTCTTCTAGCGATAGTGAGAATGAAAATTCTCAGAACCAAGGGGAAAATCTGAGACCCTCTTTGCCAAGACTTAGCGGCCATTCGCGCGTGAGTTGGGCAGCGGACGTGAATCAGGCACCGCAGCCGAATAACACGCAACAAACACAAGCAGCGCGTTCAGATTTTCACGCACATACACAAAATAGGAACGAGAGAAATACAGCTGAGACGAGAGATCTCACGCGTACAGTAAAATCATGGAATCTTAGATTTTCAGGTTCAGCAAATCAGAGTTTAGAAGAATTTTTGATTAAAGTCGATGAACACAGAATGGTGGCAGGCATGTCCGAGAATGATATTTTACGCGCAGTAGCGGTGCTGTTGAGCGGCCCAGCGTTAAATTTGTATCGGTTACGCGGTAGTAGCTGGAAGTCTTGGAAAGATGCGGTTACTTGTTTTCGCGCGCATTACCAGGACGAAAAATATTCTGAACGGTTGGCAGACGAAGCACGCGCACGATTACAGAAAGACGATGAGCCAGTTCACGAATACATCACAGCGATGCGTCTAATTTCTAACAGAATGCCGGAACCTCCACCAGAATCGAAACAGGTTGAACGTATTTACTATAATATGAGAAAAGATTTTCACCCCTTGATGCGTCGATATTTGCACGCGGGTATTGAGAAATTTTCCAGACAAGCTACCGAGCTTGGAAAAGCTTTCGACGCGGGCAAAAATCAGGCACTCGTTCAGGGTAATAAGAAAGAGGACGAAAAATCGAGTTCGCAGAAGCCCAAAAATTCGAATCAAAATTCAAAAGAAACTCAAATTTCCAGTCAAGATAAGGAGAAAAAATCGGAATCGGAAAAAGAGACGATAGATTTAGCAACCGTCGAAGTAACAACTATGGCAGACGTTGCGAAATTAATGAATATTCAAATTCAGAAATTACGAGAAGAACTCTTACCGAAGCCGAACGGTCAAAACGCGAATCAAAGCAACAACGCGCAAAATTCAAATCAAAATAACGGGCAAGGTCGAAATAGAAGTCGACGTAGAGATCGAGGCGACCGGGGAGGCAATAATAACAACAATGGCAACGGTGGCAATGGCCAGCAGCAGGGTGCTCAAGCGGGGCCACCACCTCAAAATTTCCAAAATACCTATCCTCAACAACAAAATTTTCAGACGCGTGAATTTTACGCGAATAACAACGGTCAAAATCAAAGTCAAAATAATCAATATCAGAATCAGAATAGAGGTTACAATGGCAATTACAATAATAATTACCAAAACAATTATCCAAGAGGAGGTTATAGAGGAAATCGAGGAGGTGGTTATCGCGGGGGTTACCGTGGTAGAGGTTATGGTGGATATTATAATAATGGCTATTATAATAATTACCAGAATCAGGGCCAACCACCACCAATACAACAACAAAATGCGCCGGTTAATGCAGTGATTTTACAAGAAAGCGCACCCGCGGCGAAACCATCAGCCGATGCGGGAAACGCGAAACCAGCGGCGTAAATGAGACCATTGCGTTAGCTACGCCCGAACAGGTCTCAAAAGTTTGCGAAGCCAGTCAATCACAATCTCAAGAAACTGCGAAGACTTTTCAAGTTGACGCGACTAGGATTTTCGAAGTTCCTGATACGACAAAACCGACAGATTATCCTCGATATTGGATCAACGTAAAAATTGGTCCAATAGAGTTGAAGGGATTATTAGATTCGGGAGCCGCACGGTCCGTGATAGGCAGAAAGTATCGAGACATCGCAGGGCAAATTGGTATTATGCTCCAACCCTCTAATTTTTTGTACGCTCAAATGGCGAACGGAGAATTAGAAGAGGTAGCTGGGGAATTGATCACTCCCCTGGAGATAGCTGGGATAAGCAAAAATATGCCGATTCTTAGCGTGCCATCATTACCTGTAGATCTCATTTTGGGACTTGAATTCATCCGTTTCTTTGGGATGCACATCTTAGGTGATAGTGACGAATATACATTCGCAGACCTTAAGGACAAGCAAAAATTTGCATTTGAATTATTTTCAATCGAAGCACCAAATCAAATGAATTTAGAGTCTGAAATTCCAACATCAGCGGGAGAAAAAATTGAATTAAAATCTGAAGCGTCAAAAAACACGCAAGAGCCACAATCGAGAGGTGAAGGTTTGAAAAAATTGAATGATTATGAAGCTTATAGACTGAAAAGAGTTCTAGATAAATGTTTACCTCACCAGAATAAAAATGAGAAATTTTTGAAAGCAACTGATTTAATCGAATACGAGATCCGACTCTTGAAAAGTGCACGTCCAGTGAAACAAAGATATTTTCCATTGTCAGATAAAATGGAGAAAACAATGCACGCAGAATTCCAAAAATTAATCGATGCTGATGTAGTTGAAAAATCGAATAGCCCTTGGAATAACCCAGCATTTTTAGTGAAAAAAGCGAACGGAGGGCATAGATTGGTAGTAGATTTACGGGTAGTAAATTCGTTAGCTGAAAAAGACGCGTATCCGACCCCGTATATGGACACTATCTTAAGAAAATTGAAGAACGCGAAATATATAACTACTTTGGACTTATCCATGGCCTACCATCAAATAAAGCTTAAAAAGATTTCGAGAAATATTTGCGCATTCACTATTCCCGGTAGAGGGCACTGGCAATTCAAAAGGCTACCGATGGGTTTAGCTAACGCTGGAGCCTGCTTTCAAAGATTAATTGACTCAATCATAGGAGACCTAGAGCCTTATGCGTACGGATATTTAGACGATATTGTCCTGGTGACAGAGACGTTTGAACAGCATTTAGAGCTACTAGAGAAATTATTAAACAGAATCGTGGGGCAGGTCTAACGATTAACAGAGAAAAGAGTAAATTTTGTTGCCAAGAAGTCAAATTTTTAGGATATATAGTGGACGAGCACGGTTTAAGAGTCGATCCCGCGAAAACAGAAGCAATAAAAAATTATCCGAGGCCTAAAAATGTTAAACAAGTGAAGAGATTTACAGGTATGACATCATGGCACAGTAAATTCATTAGAAATTATGCGACGATTGTAGAGCCAATAAATCGGTTATTGAAAAAAGACGCGAAATTTGAGTGGAAAGAGGACCAGGAGAAAGCGTTTTGTACGCTAAAAGAAGCATTAGTATCTGCACCCGTGCTCAGTATGCCAGTACCAGACGCTGAATGGTTCTTGCATACTGATGCATCAGACACTGGGATAGGATCTATGCTTACACAGAAGGTTGATGGCAAAGAACGCGTAGTTTGTTACGCGAGTCGATCACTTTCAAAACAAGAAAGAGTCTGGTCAGTAACAGAACGTGAATGTCTGGCTATAAAATGGAGTATTGAAAAATTTAGGCCGTATATTGAAGGGGAAAAATTTACTGTTGTAACAGACCACAGCGCGCTACAGTGGCTGTTCAACAAGAAAAATCCAGTAGGACGCGTAGGCAGATGGGCCCATGACCTCGCGAGTTATTCGTTCCGCGTGATCCACCGCAAAGGAACGCTTAATGTTGTCCCTGATGCGCTCTCAAGAATGTTTGAAGACGACACGATGAATATCGGTTCAGTTGGAGTTCTTGAGAAAACATCAGATAAGTGGTACAACAAAAGATT
This sequence comes from Eretmocerus hayati, assembly GCA_029851415.1. Classification (NCBI taxonomy): domain Eukaryota; kingdom Metazoa; phylum Arthropoda; class Insecta; order Hymenoptera; family Aphelinidae; genus Eretmocerus; species Eretmocerus hayati. Next base: position 86,795,280 of record CM056743.1, read on the forward strand.
TTTTCAAATTTTGAAACATCCAAAAAGATACAGAGATTGGAAAATTATGGATGGTAGAATTTATAAATATAGGCCAGATCACGAATTAAATGAAATAATTGATGATTTAGATGCGTGGAAATTGGTAGTTCCAGAAGAGAACCGTGTAAGAATAATTAAAGAAAGCCATGACGAGCCATCAGCTGGTCATATGGGCAAAGAAAAAACGTATAGAAAGGTCGCGCAGTCGTACTATTGGCCCGGCATTTACCTAGACGTCGCGAATTACGTGAAAAATTGCGATAGTTGCGCGTTATATAAGGTAGATCAACGCGGTCAGATAGGTATGATGGGTACGCGCACAGTCGACAGACCGATGAAAATTATTGCAATGGATTTAATGGGACCATTCCCAAAATCAAAAGAACAATTTGAATATTTACTCATTTTCGAGTGTATTTTTAGCCGGTATATAGTCTGCGTACCATTACGTAAAAAGACTGGGCAAGCGGTTCAGAATGCACTGGAAAATGTATTATGTACACATTATGGTACACCGGAAATTTTGATAAGCGATAATGGGTTAGAGTTCAAAAACGAATTGATGAATAGATTCTGCGAGGAAAATGGTATAGAGCATGAATTCACCCCTAGTTTCCATCCCCAAGCAAATCCGGTTGAACGAGTCAATCGAGATATTAAAACCATGATAGCGATATTTGCTGATAACCACAAAGAGTGGAACAAGCATATTCAACAATTTCAATTTTGTCACAATTCAAATTTTTCAAGTTCGACCGGAAAATCACCAGCGTTCATGATTTATGGTCGCGAAATTAAAGCACCAAAATTATGGAGAAGACGCGTGGAAATATTCGGGAAAAGCTTGAAGAATTTCATGAAAAACGGTAATCAAACAGAGTTAATAGAGTCATTAAAAGATTTAGACGGAGCAGAAATCAGTTCAGAATCAAATTCAGAGAATAGAGTAGAAAGCGAATCAGAAAATCAGAATTCAAGCCAAGCGAATGAGCGCTCGCGAGTCGATGAGCCCGAGAAATTTACTATTCAACACGAAAAGATCAATTCAGATTTTATTGTTTCTCAAGAATCAGTAAAAAATTGGTCAGATCGTATGAATAAGTTACCCGAGGTACACGACTCTACTATAAATAAGATTGAAAAAGCGAGCGAAAAACAAAAATTAAATTATAATGTATCAAAGCGTGATGTTAGATTTAAGATAGGTGATAAAGTATTGAAGAAGAATCGACCATTGTCATCGGCGGAGAAGAATTTTACAGCGAAGCTTGCAGAAAAATTTTCAGGACCATTCGAAATTAGCAGGAAATTAGGAGAAAATGTCTACATATTATCAAAGGATGGAGCTGAGTTACAAGCATCTGTCCACGCCAAGGACTTGAAATATGCGAGCGTTGCATCATGTCACAAGTCAAGCAAAAATCCGCCCGAGCAATCATCAAATCAGCAGCAGACAGAAAATTCGGCATCGTCAGGTTCCGGCGAGGCTGCCCGCCCCGCAACAGCACCACGCGCTCGGAGGAATAGCCGCCAGAAGCCGCGAGGAGCTGCAGGTGAGCAGATCACGCGCGAGATCGATCGACAGCCCACGCGCTCGAAAGGCCCAATAACAAGATCTAAATCAAAAGTTATAAGTGACTAGAGTGTATATAAAAACTATAAGTGACTAGAGTGTATATAAAAACTATAAGTGACTAGAAGTGTATATAAAATCTAAGTGCCTAATTCTAAGACTTAATACTAGTGACTAGAAACAATTAAAAACTAGAACAGTGATTAAAAATGGGACCTATAAAAGAGGCAGTGATTAAGTGGTTAGCTAAAGACAGTGAAAGTGAAAATGGCGACTCTAAAACGCGCGCGAGTGAGCAGGACAGAGACAATGAAAGTGCGGGAGTGGCAGTGCCTTTGGACACTCAGGACACCGTTAATAACGATGCGAGAGTGCCGGCAACTGGTACGTCCATCGTACCCGCGACAAGACCACCCGCGCGCCAGCAGGAGGCCAACGTCACCTCCGAGGACATTGCTGAATTTCACGCGCGAAAACGCGTACACGCGTACGCGTCAGCAGTAATGCGAAGCTTGAAAGCCATGGCAGAACCTTGGAGAGAAGAAGATCGTCGCCGGCGGGAAGCAGAAACGCGCGCGGCAACAATAACAACAACATCGACGCCTGAGTTCCAGGAAGAGCAGCTACAAATAAGAAAAGCGCGCGCCGATGCTCATGCAGCAGCAGTTGCAGCAGAGCTCAACCGCGCCGTCAGCAACACGCGCTTAGGGCTGGAGGTGCAATGTAGCCTCGCTCTTCAACTTCATCAGCGCAATCATTTTTTGCAGCTGAGAGAACGCGAATACCAAGCGCGTGTAGATAGAGAGAGACAGCATGTCTCCAATAGATTCGCGATTGATCTGCCTCGGGCCATCCAAAATGCCGAGCAAATGCATCAATCGTTGGAATATAGATCGGGTATGTTGGATGCGCGAGAAGGATCGCTCATGCAGCGCGAGGCAGCAGTCCACGCGCGTGAACAGCATTTGCAGCGATCAGCTGATCGGTGGGCGGCAGAATGCCGTAGTTTGGAGAGAGCGTTGCGTGAAGAAAGGGCACGCGCAAGATTTTCAAATCAGCGTGTGTCACCCCCTCAAGTACCAGCGAGGCGCCGAGTATCGGTCAATATGCACATTGACTTTGATTTTTACGCGCCCGATCAGTTACAAAATCAAGTGATCATCGAGGAAGCGGAAGAGGAGCCACCCGCGCCAGAGATGCAGCAACGACAACAACAAATGCAGGAAATAGCTCAACCACCTGTCGAGCCGCAGCAGCAGCCACAGCAAGATGATGATAACGCATGGAGGCCTATGAAAGGATACCGCACGCAAGCTGAGCGTGAAGCGCGAGTATACATCACTCAAGCGCAGCGCATTCAACGCGCGCAAGAATTGAATGAGTCATTCAGACTCAGAAAGATTCAGCAGATGAAATTAAATAAGGCGTGGGCAGATGCGCATTTCTTGCCTGGAGAACGAGACATCGAGTGAGCAGCAGCATCAGCATCAACAACACCGAGTCTACAACATCAAGACAACGACGTATGGTTATTATGATCAGAGGAATTTCGAATTTCTTTTTTAGTTAAAATCAGTTAGGATTTTCTTTTGTCACGATCAAAAAGGTTTATAGACCGTGAGCGAGACGCGTGAAATAACGCGTATTATTCAGTTATTTTGCGTTACGAAGAGATATCAGAGAGAGAGAGACATATATATAACGAGAGAGACTCGTATTGATAGTTATAAGTATTTACAAATGTACAAAAAAGATGTTCCTATTTACATGATTGACAAATATTTACATGATTCATAAGAAGAAACTTTATTATTTTCAGCACTGCAACGTATAGTTGAATGTTCAACAATATTTATTATTTATCTGCGTGATATCATCATGAATATTTAGTATTTACAGGATTATTCAGGTTTTTTGTGGAGTGGATAAAGCATACCTTATTCATTCACGAGATGAGATTGAGAACAGAGAGTAGTGAGAGAGTAGAGAATTTTATTTTGAGGTTTTTTTTCCAGTGATTAAAATTTGAAAGCTTCGATCGCGACAATTTTTCCAAGTCTTTCAGCGGGTTCAAGACTTTGCGGGGGGCTCTGTGACGGGGCAATTCGTCACACGCGAGTCGAAGCATAAATTCATATTCGAATAGACTAGTAGCCACGAGAGAGGGGAGAGAGAGAAGAAAGAGAGCAAAGGGACAGCTGTCGTCGTGGGGACGAGCAGCTTGCCGCGAGGCGCGAGAACGAACGGATGATCTATCCGACGGATCGATAAATAACGCGACGCGCGCGATATGGGTGTGAGCGTGTGTGTGTGCCGACCTTGGCCCCGGTCGACGGCCACGCGCGTGTGTGCAGCAGAGTGACTCCCCGGGATCATCGCCGAGTAGCCGACCGGTCCGAGCCCAGGATCCAGGGCAAACGCGCTGCCCATCCTCGGGATATGTCGGCCCGGGTGCGAGGCACCGGCTTGCGCCGTGCGAGACATGTGTGTGCAGGAATGGTGAGTCTCTCTCCCCCTAGTGCGCTCTCTCTCTCTCACGTGCGTTATAGGTATTATTCACTCGCGTTACTAAACGCGACTTTATAGATTAATTGTATGAATCTTTTGTTCATTTTGTATTAATAAATTATTCGAAGGTTACGGAGAAGTAACCCACAGTAAACAGAAATTACCGAGTTCGTTTCATTTATTTAGTTCAGTTCTATATATAATGATATGGATATATATATATATATATATACGAAGACGAATATATCCCAGAAAATCCCTCATCCCCTTCAGGATGAGATGTAGCAGATATGGGTAATAAATGAGAGGCTCGTTACCCTATCTCAACATGTTTGAATCCCCATTCCAGCCACTCGTCTCGTTTGTGAGCAGAAACACGGGGAATCGAGCCCTTGCTCGCCTGCCCGAAATAAGACGAAATAATGTCCATTTTGGACCTGATGGATTGAATCTCCAGCTCGCTTCTGGTTTGAGGCTCGCCTCCGGAAGTTCTTACACATATTTGCGGGTACTTTGGGGAGTAATTCCACCCAGATTGGTGCACAACAATTCAGATGGAAGCATATGCGAGCCATGCCTATGTCGGCATTTTCAGCAAAAAGTCAAAAAAGAGTATTTTAAATTTGCTGAATGAAATCGAGAATTGGATGGCCCACCCAGATTATTGTTCTAATTGATAGTATTGATATCGAAAAATATATTTGCACAGGTTTGGGGTCGGAAGAAAACAAAACGATTTTTTTAAATTGAGCTCAAAGTTTGGCGTTTTTACAAAACTGCTCAACTTGTATCGGCTATAGCTCCTATAAAAAGTACGATAATCGAGTTCTGCAGGTGGTCAAATTGTAGGTTTTTCCAAGACCTTCAGAATGTCTACCTGCAGACGTCGATTATCACATGTCTAGTAGGAGCTAGATCGCTTTGAAGGAGGCCCAAAATTCGCTGACGTCTGCTCTCAGCAAATAGCTCATAGAAGTTACTAGGCTGCATGATTGATTCCGGACTATCCTTCTTTCAAAAGTGCTAGTCTCAACGAAGAAAATGCGCCCAAGTACGTGAGGAAAAATTGAGTCTAGCCGGAGCTATGATTTTCCAGGAATAGGCCGAAAAGGGCCTAAAATAGACCTTCTCTGGGCCCCAGGGCCCGTGGAGGGTTCCGGAAAAATCCCAAAAAAATTTTCTTGTACCTTTTAAACATAGTAGTGATAGAGAAAGAATTTTTGGGATTTTTCCCAGACCCCCTGGTGACGCCTCTGTCCGAAATGCTCCGGAATGACTCATATGTAATATGCATCGAGAATCCTTATACTTCTGGCGCTATTACCTACGGGATGATTCAGAATAGATGAATGCCCGTGCAATATGATGTCGTACAACGCAATATCATCTACAATTGTGAGTGGTTAGTTTCTCCGCTCATTTTATAGTTGATACGGGAATCGCATTTGCCTGTAACAAGCTCGCATATCTACTGAAAAATATGAGAATCGTGCAGAATTAATATCACTACGATTCTGAGAATTGATTCCTGAAGAAGATGTTTGTCTTATTTCAGCGTGAGAATATCAATTTTCGAACCCTAAGGCTGGAAAGTGTTGCTGGAGAAGGTTAAAAGTCTTTTTTCATCACTGTGTGCTCGTCGCATGTGGCATAACATTATGATAGACTCGTCAAATGGGCTTCCATTGTTACCGATGTGACGTGACAAATCAATTGCGGGTCACACTCATTCATATTCGACGGACCCTCAACCTAAAATTGCAAACTCTCGCGCAATGATCGGTGACACGATTCTCTCACTGCTGCTGTTCGTTCACTTACCGTATATTCAACCTAAAGGAAATCGGAAAAGGGGGAAGGGAACGCACACACCCTAAATGAGAAATCAGGATTCATAATAAAATATACAATCTCTATTCTGGATACGTTCCTTTTGCGCGACGATATATGAATTTACAAAATATTTCACGATCACATATATTCATCAATAAACTAATTGCCTGTGGAACGCAAGAATTCACTTCACAACCCTGGAAATATAATACCCCCAACACTTCACTGACGGCCTGGACGATTAACTATCGGCCTAGTCACTTATTCAACGGCCTAGTCAACTTCGCTGCCGATTGGCTCCAAGTTCAAAGAGCATGCTGCTCCGAAATATACTCGAAAATGGCCGCGCAACGCCAAAGCTATTTGCCACACTGAGACAATGGCTAACTGTCCTGATTTTTAGAGCACAAACTCCGCGCACACCGAATGTCCCTAGTCAAGTATTTCGCGATTACTCGGGGTGGCGATCCACCTGGAGTACGGCCTTGCTCGTCGTCGTCCGGACGACAGCAACACTGAATTCTCAAGCGATTGCTCCAAAAAAACACCAATCTGATGCACGCACTAGGTATTCACGAGGTCGCTACCTCGACCTGTCGGCCTCTGGTCACACAAATTCGCGGCCCCTGGGCGTGCTATTTCATCTCGCATTATTCAGCCTTAGCACGTGATCCCCCAGGAGTCCGGATCGGCTGGGAGTCGGCAGGGATACGCGCGCACGAGGCTCAAGTTTCGGCCAGGACGAGGGGATTTACATTAGAATAATGAGCAATTAGAAGACTCACCGTTATTTTCCATAACTGGTAATAGCTGATCTGCGGTTTTAATTCAAGACTCCTGGAGTCTTTTTCAATTGTGAGGACTCTGGAAGTCACTCCTGGGGGTACACGGCAAGAATTATGACGGCTGAAAAACGAAGGGCAAAAAGCGCGAGCTCTCTCGGCCAAAGCTACTCAACGAGTCGCCCAATGGCCGACTTCTTCTCCAAGTTGGAGTTCCGTCTTGTTTAACGAAAAAGTCGCGCTCTGATTGACCCATAAATTCTGTCCGAAAAACTAGCAGCACCCTCTATCGGGGCTGCGCGGCCGAATTTGAAGTACATAAGGGCACATTGCGGCCAGTATGCGCACGAAATTCACGGAATTACACGGCCGAACAGCACGGGAATATATGTACGGCACTGCTTTTGGCCTCCACTCGTACCGTCTTTCATCTCACTCGCACCTATAGTAAGCATCGGCCGGCGTGGAGGCGCTGCGCAGCTCGCATTGCCTCTACTTTCGGCCTTTCACTGCATTTGATATTCGCTATATGGCCTCGTATACCTATATCTACTCGCGCACCTCAACGAAGAAGAGAAGTATTCTCCGTGAATACTTGGTCTGGAGGCTGCTGCTCGAGGCACGACGAGGGAGTCACTTCAATTTAGCCCCAAAAACCGCTTTGACGATTTTATCGTCAAACCGATGAACTATGGAGATTCTCTCATTCATCATGGATGGATTCCATTTAAAAACGACACGTGGAAAAGAGTGATGTCTTGGATTGGTTCTTCGTAGTTCTGATTCGATTCTATAGTCCAAAATATGAAGTTTTCACCCACTGGGCGGTCCCAAAAGGATTTCGATTCCACTAGAGCATCAAAGTCATGATCTTTCTTTACAAAATTGGATATACCTCGAGTTTAGCTCAAGATAATGCAACGCGGTTCGCGCCATTCAAAAGATCTTGAGGAAATTACCAAAAGTGACCTCGAAATCTTTCGTTCAGTTTTTCCAGGCCCTGATCAGGCGCGTTTCGGAAAAATCAAGCTAACATGATTATCTAAAATGCAATTTTTTAAAATTTCCAAAAATATGTTTCCTCATGTAAAACTGCACGATCTTTGATGAAACCAGTCCGAAGTTGTCATTCCACGATTCTATGCGTTTTCTAGTCGATTTCCAAATTTTTCATTCTCCGACCAATCAGGAAACAGAGATTTGTGTGTAAGAGCGTGGCTCACCGGATGACAAGATAATTTCAATCGAAAGCTGGGGAAGGTTCCTCCAAAATGACCCCTCGCAAAAGTGAATTACATGTTCCCAGTCAGTACTACGAAACCTTGATCGGAAAAGAAGGATGGCCAGAGCGAGATGACCTATCTATCGTGAACCAGAGCCTTGAGACCTCCTCTTGCATCCATGCTGTCAGTGGTGTTAATAATTTTGATGTTTAACGAACCGAGTACCTTCAGTTCTAGTCGATCAAATGGATTTCTGCAATATGTCATTTTGAAGGAAATTCCCTCAGCTTTGGATTGAAACTACTTTGAAATTCGGTAAACCACGCGCATGCGCAGAATTCTTTGTTTTCTTATTCGTCGGAGAATGAGAAATTGCAAAATTGATCGAAGAACGCATGAAACCGTGAAAATAAACGTTGGACTAGTTCCATCGCAATGATCCGCGCAATTTTTCATGAGAAGTCATGTTCTTGGAAAATTGAGGAGTATTACTTTCTGAGATAATCAGATCAGCCCGATTTCTCCGGATTTTGCCTGATCAGGGTCTGAAAAGGCTGAACAAAAATGTTTGAGGTTATTCCCGATAGGTTTCTTGAGGATCTTTCGGATGGTACAAACCGCGTTGCATCATCTCGAGCCAAACTCGAGATATATTCAATTTTGTAAAAAAAAGTTCATGATTTCGATGCTCCGGTGGAATCGAAAAGCGGAACAGAAAGGAGACTTCAAAATCTTTTTGGGATCTTCCAGTGGGCGAAAACTTTATATTTCGGTCTACAGAATCGAATCGAAACCACGAAAGACCGATCCGAGACATCACCATTTTTCGTGTGTAGTCTTCAAATGGAATCCATCCATGTCCTGTAGTCAGTACGGACTGATTGGATTCATGCGAATCATAGTTTGTGAAGAGAAGATACATCCCCCATAAGAGTCGAAGGACTACGTACCATCGCTCCCCAGCACTCCGGATTTTTTCGCTTATATCACGGATTCATCCACTCTCCTTTGACTGCGAATTGCACAGATCTAATCAGGATGAACGGGAAAACATAGTGGTTGAGAAATTATTCACCTACCAACAGCTATTCAGGCCCGCGAGAGAAATCAATAGAATGCTACTCGGAACGAGTGACGAACGTAGGACGAAAGTTGAAGACTGTTACACTCTGCCGGCCCGGAATCGACAAAAAAACAATTATACGGAAGAATAACAAGAATACTCCCTTTTGCATAATGAATGTGCACATACGTATAGATTTTGATTTCGTGTAAATTTGCAATAATGTGGTATTTGTACGAATTTGTTGTAAAGAAATTCGTACAAATTCTTACATGAACAATGGTGAAAATAATATTCACAATTGCGTTATGTTGTAGATGGCATCAAACCACACAGTTTTTATTTGGAAAGTTTACTTGTATCTCCGGTATATCACGAGCAGTAGGCAAGAAATGATCAAGTTTGCACTATTATGTTGATAACAAAATGTGACCATTATTTTGAAACTGAGAATTACATAGATTTCATCAGCAAGGATCGAAGAATCGAATGTCAAAAGAATTTCTTGTCCATTTTGACTTCGCTACAAGATATATGCCCGGTTAATTGAGTATCAGTCCATCAAAGTCTTGTTCTGAACCAAATTCTATCCCCGAGGAGATCACGAGCAGCAACCCTACGCTAATCAGTTTTCAGTTCTTGAACCGATGATTCCCCACTCGCATCCTCGAATGAGATCATATGACGAACTCATCCCGAAAAGGGACAAACTGAGGCGTCCGGGATGTTGTTCACTCCAAGTTAATATCGCACTGATCCAAAGCAATTATCAGAGTACAAATATCGATGACTCGGTGAAGTTCCAATCTCCAATGAGCATCGAATACCATCATTCTCATGAGTCATCGCGAGGTTCCTCAGGAATCACTCACTCCAACCATGTCTCATCCCTCGCCCCAGCTCATGTTCCCGGGACAGGTGACGGATTTGTCCTTCGCGGACACTCTGTATACAAATGATTCTGATCTATCCTACAAACCTACCTGCAATTCGTAAGATGGTTTCAAATGGTATAGTGCCATTTCTTGGTGAAAAACGGGTGTTGTGGAGCTTGACAGAGGTGGCACAATCCATATCCAGTCAGCTGGGCAACCATTCCTGAGACGCATCTCATTTTCATAATGCTTGATGAATGATTCTGAAGCGGTATGGTGATCGACAATAGTAACATTTCTGACCTACAATGAGAGTATCTTCTGAAGTTCCGGATTTAGATGTGACGTGGGAGGGAAAGGATTCGAACACTGGATCCCGAGAGAACCCCGCCTTCACTGCCGGACTGACTTCGAGGATGGTGGATCCATATCAATTCTCGAATCCTTATCTCAACTTGGAAAGGTGCTCCAGATTCCAACAGTTTGTGATGGGGAGATATATTTACCGTCTCCTCCTCTCCTAGGCCAAATCATCATATGAATATCGATACAACATTATAACTATTATTATTACAGTGACGGCAGGAGAGAAGGAGAGGACAGTTGAAGGTAGAAGAGAGAGAGATTGATTGATTGATTGATTGATTGATTGATGCCCGTTTATTCGTCCGAAGACAAAAAAGAAAAATAATCAGTTACATATAGTAATATAAATCACAGATCAATAGTGCAAATTAATAAAGATAATGAAGTCATTCGGTCAAGGACAAATCTTAAGTATATCACAATTTGTGACTAGTCGGGTAGCACTCAGGAGATTCACAAACTCCATAGAATAATATAAGAAAACAAATAAAATGGCAGGGCTCACAGTCATATTACAGAAAAGCTCAGTCGATTGACGAAAGGTCACACGTATACTTATAATTATATTCTAGATGAATGAATCAAGCAAAAAGTCAGTCCAAGCCTTTCAAAGTTTAGAGATTGAACTAATGCTTCTTCTTCATATCAATCCTCTGGGGAGACTGTGTGAGCAAAAAATCCTTCATAGCCTCTTTAAATGATGACATTTTCCCCAGCTGCCGAAAGCCCGGAGGGAGAAAGTTCCACAAATGAGCACATTGAACCTGGAAAGATCTTCTTCCATATTCAAGTCTCATATTGGGAACTTTGAGTACCCGCTCTTCTGCATCACCGCGTGCGGGGTGTTCAGATTGATACCTGGTGAACATCGCAGCTAGGTAGCCAGGCTCTCCTAAATGCATGATCTTGTGCATTAAGAGAGCTGCGAAGTACATTCTCCGCGAATCAGTACGTAACCAACCCAAACGCTCCTTAAACGGGGTGATGTGCTCGTCTCTCCTAAGATCAAAAATATACCTCACACATGAATTGCTTAGTCGTTGTATCCGTTGCCGCTGTTCGTCCGTGGCGTCGAGGTACACGACTGTGCAATAATCTAAATGCGGTTGAACTAATGACTCGACTAGGCGAATTCGGAGAGGTTTGGTGATACACGCCCTAAGAAACCGCAATCCGTAGAGGGCTCCGTTCACTTTCTTAGTTACTTGGTCGATGTGCGGCTTCCACGTCAGTTCACTATCAAGTGTAACACCAAGACTCACGACCGTATCGCTGAACGGAATGAACTTTCCTCCCTGTATCTCAACCCCTGGCAAGTCCATTCCTTTCAGATCTTCTGATTTCTCTACTTTTAAATACTCCGTGATTTGCTCATGCGCAATTTTTTTCCAGAACCTTGGAAAGGAAGCACAGCAGCGCTATGGGACGAAAGTCCGAGACCGTTGATGGAGCTGCAGTCTTCTTCAATGCAACCAGCTGCGCTTGCTTCCAAGCTTCGGGAAAGACGCTATGAGCGAAAAAGGAATTGAAGATATGTACAATAAGATCACCAATACTCGGAAGAGCCTTCGCGATCACGCTCTGGGGGATCCCATCCACCCCGCGGGCCTGCGAGGAGAAATGTTTAATAGCAAAGACTACATCATTGAAATTTGTGGGCTTAAATTTGAATCCCTCCTCCGGTGCAGAGTTAATATCGTCCATTGCTTCATTGATATTTTCGTGAGGCGAAACGGAAACCCCCGCAAAGTGAGCGTTCAACTCATCCGGTGTGAAACCGTGAAGTTCTTCTTCTTTGCTCTTGGGCAAGAGGCCGAGATTGCGCATCTCCTTCCAAATATTCTTGTTCTGATCAAGAGTGTCTGAAAGATGGTTTTGAAGGAAGGAATTACGCTCTTGCTCAATGCGTAGATCGATCTCTTCGCTAAGCCGAAAGGGCTCATTTCGAAGCTCAGGACACTTGCACTGGTTGCGTTGCATACGCTCCCAACGCCTGCGCGTCGCGTCTCGCTTATTCATGAGCACCCTCAACTCAGGACCAATCCAAGGAGCATCATTTTTACGCGGGTTTATAGTTTTTTCCGGTGCTAATTCATCTGAAACGATCATTAAATTTCCATTCAAGCAGTGAATTGCGTCTTCCAAACTGGTTTCGGCATTTTCAAGAGCTGTCCAGTCACAGCGGAGCAGACGGTCATTCAATATCTCCGGAGTGATGTTACGAAAATCCCTATACTTGAAGGAATTTTTTGGCGGAGTAGGGGTGAAGACGTTGATGGTCACGTCGATGACCGAGTGGCCACCGAAACTGGGCACGTGTCTGCTGTGAGAGTCAGTAGTGGTGTCGTTGTCATCTACGTAGATGTGATCAATCCATGTATGAGATACATTGGGGTTGTGTTGATGAGTCGGGCCATGCTGCACTATCTGCAAGGCTAGTTCCTCTGTCAGTGCAGTCAGTGTCTTAGTGTCGGGATGAGCAGTATCCAACAAGTCAGCGTTCAGAGAGAGCGAAACAGAGGGAGAGAGAGCGCAACTCGATCCCGGGAGAGAGGTTCGTCATCGGTCCTCGACCTGACGTTCACGAGCTCGTTGCTCATGGGACGTATGGTGACGGTTGAATACATACCGTCTCCTCTCTCCTGGACCAATTATTACTCGAATATAATCTATTGTTACAGCTAGGGTAAGTAACAAGGAGAGGACTTTTCAAGGTAAGAGATGCGACGAAGTCGCACGTAAATTCATGGCTCAGTCGTCACTGCTCGCTGCTGCACTGGACCACCATCTCGGGGGCATGCACTGATGCATTTGTTCTTTTACCGAGGTGGAGATCTGGCGTGCGCAGCGGTAGCAGACGAACAGCTGAGCCGGCCGTGGAGCAGAGTATAGCTGCTTGGGCAAGCACGCCTGTGTGACGGCTGGGTACTCCACACATATCCTGTGTAGCTGAGTGAAGAGGCTGCATGTGTGCGTGTGTGTTCAGAGACACATCAAAGAGGTGCCTGGATGCGGGTCGGTACGGCAGTGTAGGCGACAAATGGGCGCACGATGGCAGCACTTACTGGACGCAGTGAATCGGAAGCAAGAGATCATGCGATGGCAACGCGGGCTCGCGCGGGAAAATGGAGAGGGAGAGAGACTAGGCGATTACGGGAGAGCGAGAGAGAGAGAGCAATGGGTTTTGCACACGGCACGCCAGCATGGCAAGTTCGCGGTGGAAAGAGAGAGACGGAGACAGTGTAGTACCAGTTCAGGCGAGGTTGAGAGAGATAGCAATAGTTCTTGATATTTGAGCACGGGTTCGAGGTTGTGGTGGAGTTGCCGCAAGATACGCAATTATTATGCAGGTGCGCATGCCCACCGAGTGGAGGCATGACACAGAAACGTATGTAAAATGTGGGTCTTTGGGGTGGAGTGTCCGCGCGAGATTTCTTTGATATCCCGTTGCAGCATTTCATTGCCACTTCATATTCTCGCGCGCTAGATTCCCGGAAGTGGGTGAACTTTGATGGGTTTATGATCACGTCAGGTGATCGGGGGAGGAGGAGAAGACGACGGGGTTCGGCATTCTGGGAAGTATCGTTGAACTGAGTGCATCGTAGCTAGTCTTTTGTGAATTCGGGGAGCCATTTTGGAGTCATATTGCATCGGAATACCATATTTACCAGGAAATAATGGATTATACAAGGGTTTCTCGTAACGAGGAAGAATGGTTGGTAATTGACGGTGAGTGAATTAGCCTCAGGTAAATGTGCTCATCTTCTCTCGATCTGATCCGCCATCTTGCCTCTGTGAATACGACGAAGACTAAGACATCTCGCCTGGTTATCAGGTTTGAGATCCAGTGAGACTTTTATCCCCGAATCCGCGTGACCCGGTGAGCCCAAAAATCAGGATAGTGTCGTAAGTAAATTATAGTGAATTTTCAGAGATGAGTGATTTGGGATACGGAAGCCATTATGGTTCAAGTGCTCCGGCGGTAAAGTGCTACAAGAGAAGTTATTAATTGGTTATTGTTTGGAATTTGAATGTTATTGGTTGGAATTTATGTAACAATTGCTTTCAAAATTGTTCTTGGGTTACAGTTGGGATATACGAAGTATATGTGTTTTATTTGCAAATGGGACTCTCGTATGAGAGCTGAGCACTACGTGAAAAAAGATTGGCCCAAAAGAGAGCACATTGTGCCAGGTGTGAAGAACGCTATCGCTGAGCCCTTAATTGATCCTAAGAAAGTATTCCTGCCAACACTCCACATCAGATTGGGTTTAGTAAAAAACTATATTAAGGCAATGGATAAGACAGCAGAGGGATTTCTGTACCTGAAGGAAAAGTTCCCGCCCATATATGAGGCGAAATTGAAAGAGGTTGTATTGATTGATCCTGACATCAGGAGATTCATGCTTGATTACACATGACCTACCATTCCTACCAATTTCTGAACATTCGATCAGAAATTGGTAGGAATCGAACTAAAAACATGGAATTCTGTGAAAGATGTCATAACAAATTTTTTAGGGAACAAAAAGTCAGAAAATGATGAACTCCTGGTTGACGAAATGCTGGCGAATTTCAGAACTATGGGGGTCAGCATGAGTCTCAAAATTCATATGATGGATTCCCACCTTGATTTTTTCCCTGAAAATCTTGAAGCAGTAAGCGATGAACATGGGGAAAGATTCCATCAGGATATAGCAGAGTTAGAACAAAAATATGGTACCATTAATAGTTAAAATATGCTAGCTGACTACTGTTGGTCCCTACTGTCTGAAGACTCCAGTTCACATAAGAGAAAATCATCGAGGAAGTCATTCTAATACTTTTATGACGAATCTGAGGATGTTCGTACAATTTCAACCTAAAAGAGACCCAAATGAATCTTCCCCGCACCCGTTTGTGATAAAGATACTCTGATACTATAGAATCCGCGCACTCAGTCGCTAGATCTAGCGGACTACAAAAATGAGTTAAAATAAGGTCGAAAAAAAATGCCTGAAGTCGAACAACTTCATCAATGGCCATCGGGCGATTTTTCTCTAAAGTATATACTTTCTAAAGTATATAAAGTATATATTTCTAAAGTATATAAAGTATATATTTGTCATATGACAAATCAAAGGAAATGCGACCTCGAACGTTCGAATTGGTCCATTCTACCCCTTTTCATGATTCTTTGAACATTTATTGCAAAATTGGACTTTTTTCCCAAACACCGGGTGGACTTATTAGCTCATATAGGTACAAGATTGCATTGTAGCGTTCTAAAACTACCGGGATCGTCTCCAGCGGGTCAAAATACGTAGGGAAACATATTGTAATATACATTTTGACAAATCGGCCCCAGGCGGCAATGCAGTTTCGACGAAACTTTGAGAGAATTCATTCGCAACTTACCGAAATAATCTTCAGGAGTTATCGCAAGTATTCTTGAAGAATTCCTAAAGTGTTCCCGAATTTCCGATGTAATTGAATGCTTGGAGAGCTCGCAAAGAGCAATGTAGAACTGTAAAGGAGCTCCCAATGAATTCTCGGAGAGTTCCCATCAGTATATTTCCAGAGTGTTCCCAAAATGCTTCGAGAATGCTACCAAGGTGCCACGGAAGTACTCTGGAAATGCTCTCAAAGAGTTACAGAAGAGCTCTCAAAGTGCTACGAAAGTACTCTTAAAGTGCTCTCAAAGTGTTCTCAACGTGCTACCAGAATGCTCTCAAAGCGTATACCGAATGCTCTACGGGTACTTCCACAATTTTCTTGAGTTATTCTCAAAGAACGTGGAGGATGTATTCGGGGAGCATTCTGCATACCCTCTCAAATTTGTGAAGCATTCGAAGAATGTTCGTCTGGGATGTTCGTATGGAATTACATATGAACCATCCTCTTGAGTACTGTCTATCGATTGGATCATGGGTTCTTCATCAACTTTTTGCACATTGAGGAAGTATTACGGAGACGCAAATACAGAATCGAAAAGATATGAACACTAGTAATGAATAATTAACGGTGGATTCCAAATTCATTGACATTCATATCATCTCTCTCGGGAGAGGTACAGCCCTTGCTTTCAAGTCTGGCCCGATAGAACGTGGGAAGCTGGATATTTATATTTGAGTGGATTTTCTCGAAACAAAAAAAGCGTTGTAGTCACTTCTTAGAGAAAAAAAAATTTTCGCCATTTTTATTCCCTGGATCATGCCTCATTCAATAGTTTACGTAACTTATACGGAATTTCCCTCAAAACAATAAAACCTACTTTGAAAATATTCCAGATTGATTCAAGCCGTATAATTATTCAAGCTGTATATGATTATATTCAGTGAACTCTCTCAATGGATACCTCCGATGAGCGGACACCTCTCAATAACGAACAATTTTTTGCGACCGGCAGAAGTATAACTACAGTAATGGACCTCCGATTAGCGGACACTCCCGGATAGCGGACGATTTTGATGCGATTGAAGGTGTCCGCTATTGGAAGATTTCACTGTGATATATTTGTTATTTTTGGGAAGAATAATATTCGACTCTTACAATTCTTCCTCCACAAACTCGATGTATTTCTCTTTATCCAATCAAAAAAATATTCTTGTGATTTTCTGAAAAAATCGATGATCTTCGAAATCTGAGGCATGTTATCAAAAAAAATCAGAATTTTCACCAAAAAATGGAATGAGTCTTAGATAACTTCAAGAATCATCCTGAGTTTTTTCGGGTCTAATTCATATAATTTCTGAACCAAAATTCCGTATGGGTTTAGCAATCTATTGGAGGGGTCGTTATCCAGAAAACAAAAGTGGTTGAGGAGTTGATTTTTTCTTCAAAAAAGCCACTACACAACTGTTTCCATCTCGAGAAACTATCCTTTGATACAAATTTCCAGACCCTCACAGTGTTTCAGGACGGACTTTGGAATAAGGCTTGAACCTCCTCTCAAATTACTCATCTTTTTAGCTGTGGGTAGATGTAGCAAGGTTGCACGTATCAAGCAAAAACTCGCTTTGCGAATGTCGTGAGCGTGAGAGTATGTAAATTTTCGCGAGTTCATCGATGAGGAAACCAAATGATTAATCCATTAAGTCTCTAATCGATGGGCTATCCTCAAATCATCAAATACTGGCTATTTCGTTTGATATTCGAGATCAATGGTCTAAACAGCTCAACCAATACTGTTATCGCCAAACACTAATCAGCACTGTATCTGAAATGGGATATGAACCAGTTGCACATGAAATGTTTTGCATATTCCTCGATTATTTATTGGGCGGAGCCTATAGAGCGAAGCCTTCTCCCCTAGCTTTGATGAGAATTTCTCGCGCACTACTCCTTCGAGACCACCGCACCAATGAGGATGATTTTTTGCGGGTGCATCCGGCAATGTCTCAACGGTGTATAGATTGAATTGGGTACAGAAATATTGGGTCGTTCCGAACTAAAGAGACATATATTGAATTTGTTGGAAAATTGATGTTTGTCAATGATTCGGATTGCACCTTCCCTAAATTTCGAATTCGTGCCTGGAAAAGCGTGGGAGGTTAAAGACACCGAAATTTCATCTCATATGTCTGGACTTCAAGTTTCCTAAAAAATCTGACCAAAAACTCTATTTTAATCATTCCCAAACTCACGACATCGAAGTTCTGTCTCAACCAAACGATAGATGTTATCAGAAAAACCTCAGTCGAGATGGCCCAAATCGTTCTAAAAAACTTTCTCAAAAGAGTAACTCAAAAATAAATAGAACATTTTCATTCATACTAACTCTCCCCTCTAAACTCCTCTACGACTCATTTATCCTAATTTCAATGACCCAAAGACAAACTTTTCCTAGATTATAGATCGATTGGTTGGTATCAAATTTTTTTTTTGATTTGTAAAACATTATTCGAATCGATTTTCTTTCCCGAAAGAAGGAAATTTTCGCCAAAAAAACTCCAGTTTGTCTGTCCGATTGAATCGATTGGCTGATACCGAGTTTCTTTGAAATTCGTAGATTGTCATTCAAATAGAGTTTTCGTCGTGGAGAAAGAATCATTACAAAAATACTCCATTTCGATCACAGTAGTGCAACGTTGTATTTTTAATGAATTTATGATGGGTGGAATTTTATATTCCACATCTGCTTGGCGGCGAGACCAACCTTTGCTCCAGCCAGCAAACAGCGTCCTTTCTGCTTTGCAAAAACGTCTCGTTCAAAGGAAATAATAAATGGTGCTTTTCGTTTACTCAACGAAATAATCGATTCATCAATTAATAATCAAAATCTTGTTCCTTTACTGGTATAATCAAATATAAGTGATAATCAAAATTCTTTATTATATAGTTATCAAAAAATACGACTTGGTTCACTATTGCTACAGAAAATGATAAAAGAAATTATCGCGAACACCGTTCTTCTATAACTTAAGCAATAATCAGAAATAATAAAGTTTCAAATGATAGGGTCAGTCACTGGGTTATGGTTATATCAGGGTCTATACATAATGAGTCCAGGAAAATGCTCTTTGCATTGACTGGTTTTATTATCGACTAAATAAGATTCAGATAGGTAATAATTATCAGATTCACAAAATGATATAAATGATTACAATAAGGCCAGTATCTTGGAAATAAAACAGGTGTATTACAATTTTTATACTCAAATTAGAAAATGTTAAATTGAAAAGAGGAAAACGGAATCGATTAAATATTGACTCAACTTTCAAATGATAATTCTGCCAGATGGGCTGAGAGATCCTAGAGAACTCAACACTGCTGATTTTCAAACCAAAAAGGCTACTTCTATATGCACCTAATAAATCAGGTTGCAACGCGTCTGCATCAGGGAGATACATAAAGGTAAGTACAAATTACTAATCCTCACTATCCCACTAGCTTCCCCATACGTTGGGAAATATACGGGTTAGGCGCAAAATCCCGGTCGGGAGAACGCACGGGACTAGCAAGAAAACTGCGTAAATTGTTCACTAGCGCGTTGGAATTATTTCTGAAAACGGCGTGCTAAAAGGTGCACAATCATTCTCATGCACTACGGCAGCTCTGCTCGGCGCCACTGTGAGCCTATACGTGCACAAGTGCTATGAGCGAGCGTCTCTACCAAATGAGAAATTTGGAGATATTTTCGCCGTTAGATCATGAAAATGGAGTGTGAAAATTAGCCGGATCGCCTTTTGCGAGCTTCAATATAGAAGGCTTCAAAATGGCGGATCTGTCTCCTCTAGGCGTACTAGGGATGCAGCTTTTCCCCACAGGAGAGAGATAGGATGTAAAGGATTTCATCTCGTTGCTCTGACTCAAGTTACTTTGCTATCTAGCCCTTGGCATCGATAGATTTTGCTAAGAGTCGGTCTCCTCAGATTTTAAAAAAATCAGGGATACGAGCGTTGAAATAGGAAGGAAATTCTGAGTCTAATTACCTTTATGCTCCACGTAAATTCAGGTCTAGCCTTAGCATCAACAAGAAATCACGAGTTGCGGTCTCCTTTAATCACGCGTGATTAGGGATTCGGTAATTAGAAGAGATGAGGAAAGGTGTATGTTAGTTAAGTAAATTAATACGATGGTGCGGACTTACAAGCACAAGGATTGCGTGAGCGCGGATACATCCGCGCGGCCTTGACGAGCTCGACGACGTGCCCTCCGGGGCGTTGAAATAGCAGCGAGCTGGTGCTGCAAAATGCCCAGGAATGGTGTGCCGGAACGACGTAGGTAGCTCACGATGTCCTTGGAGAAGTTGCAAATTGTATTGGTGTGCAGCGATACCTGCACCTGACCCACGTCGCAGTACCTGGAGCTCTTCTTCAGGAGTAGATGTTTCCAAGTTGGTTGTTGAGACGTAAGTGCCGCTTTCAGAGCTCGTCTCCGACCTCGCAAGCTTTCGCGCCGCCGAACTTCAACCCCCTCTCAGCCATGCGCAGAGACGAAATCACATTTACACGCGACAGACGCTCCGCGCGGCTTGGGTTTGTTTCAAGGGAAAGGGTGAGGCCCTTCCGCTTACCGTACTCACCCCCCATCTAATCAAGGGCGAGCAACAGAGATAGAAAAGGACCCCGCCATCAATCATAGGATTTTGGGTTTCAGCTAAATGTGACCGTTTGGTAGTTAAACGATAGATTTTGACGAGCTGAATAAAAGTCTCAACGGGCGCAAGGAACGATAACGTGTCGTTTTTGAGTAATTCGTGGTCAAAGTTCCCTGAGCTTGCAAGCTAAAGTGGGGTTATGCAATGTTTACAAGAAGCTGTGCGCATTCGAATTCCCTGCTAACTTGTCCGTTTCGTCTCGTTGGACTCGAAATATGATTGCAAAGTAGTTCATTGTTCATTCCAGATTATTTAATAATGAGATTATTTAATAATAAGATTTCTGCATCGAGAAATAACCGAAAATCGCGCGAGTTTGAGAGGGTAAGGCTGGAGGAATTGTCTACATGCTCAACAGAGCTGCAAAATAGCTCGTCTATATTTTAGTGAGTTTTTGAAGATTTCTGCATTGAGGAATAGCCAAAAATCGCACAAGTTTGAGAAAGCAAGGCTGGAAGGATCGTCTATATTCAGGAAAGTACACAAAGAAGAGCTTTTGAGATACTGTTTTAGAGTGAGCTCTTTCAAAGAAAGTCACGATGTTCTGGTCAGCGAGATTTGCACGCATTTAAACGAATGATTCGCCGGAAAAATCAAACCCAGCCGAAAATGATTGACTGAGTGAGTATCATTTGACGGACTAGCGAGTGGTAATGCAAATCTTGCGGCAACAGATATGCATCTATTCGACATCATAAAATATTAGATTATAACCAGGAGATATCACATTTTAGTCAAGAATTGATGAAAATCACGACCAAGACCAATTACTATCTGAAATGACGCAGACGAAGATTTTCAGTGGCATCATTCTCAATGTCTTTTATTTATTGAATATATTGAACATGACACGAAAATACAGTTTTGATCAAAGTTACAGAGAAAATCACCAGGAGGATTCTTCAACTTTCAATAAAATAACAGTTAGAAAAATCGAGAGATTAATATTTTATATTTCTTAATGTTCTGTATATTTCTCGATGCAGAAATCTTCAAAAACTAATCATTAAATAATCTGGAATGAACAATGAACTACCTTGCAATTATATTTCAAGCCTAACGCGATGAAATAGACAAGCTAGCAGGGAATTCGAATGCGCACAGCTTCTTGTAAACATTGCATAACCCTACTTTAGCTTGCAAGCTCAGGCAACTTTGACCACGAATTACCCAAAAACGACACGTCATCTTTTCTTGCGCCCGTTGAGACTTTTATTCAGCTCGTCAAAATCTATCGTTCAACTACCATACGACAACATTTAGCTGAAACCCAAAATCCTATGATTTATGGCGGGTTCCTTTCCACAAATGCCTGATTTTCCATCACTCTTCACACTCATTTTCTCGCAATTACCCTTTAAAAGGATAAGAGCACCAGAAGATTGTGGAAAACACGCATTCGTTTTTGTAAACTGCTTCAATGAGCTTTCGAGTTTGAGAGTGCTTGCCACCGCGCGTTGCGCTGCACTTGCGCACAGAGCGAGAGGGACAGAGACAGCGACAAGCGGCGTATCGTCTGCTCCGCGACGTGCGGTCATTGCCTCGGCGATGATGTTATGTGGTGTGACTTCCCGGTGTTATTATGGTTGAGAGAAAACTCTGTGAGTGTTTTGGTGCACGATTTGAGCTGCTAATTGACCTGGGGAGCCACCAAAACAGCAGCGGCAACGTGTCGTGCTGATGCTGAGTCGGCGTGCATGTCGCAAGCAAAGGCATTTCAGCTGCAAAAACACCTGTCGGAAATCGGGTAAGTACTCACCTATGAGGGTTTTTCACTGCGGTTTTTTGCATGTCATACTTAGATAAGGCCCCCCAGCCACCCTTTATCGCCTCACATTCTCTAAATAGGATGTACTTTTAGCATGCGCAAGGTTAGAATGGGAGCCGGTCTCCCTATGTATTAGCATGGGGCTGTCTTTGGCAGTCACCAAAATTTCTCAAGTTTGGGCTTCTTGTCACTAAATGCATGGGTGAATATGCTTGAAAGGCTATAAAAAATGCTAGCTTTTAGATGCACCAACTCCCATATACCTAGGATAATTCAATCTCAAATTTCACAGATGATCTCTTTTGCGATTTTTAAGAACGGAGGTCTGGTTCGACTACGAACTTGGTCTGGGGCCTACTGGAGGTGTCAGAGTGGATTCTACAGGTTCTCAGCATCATCATCAACTATGTGAGATCACTCTCAACATGTTTCAATCAATTATTGATGAAAATGAGGTGAGTAATGTAAATCTCCGAACTTGGGTATCATACTTTTTCCAGTCATTTGGAACGTTATGTGTAAGATGATACTTATATGTGAATCAGCTGATTGAAAATGGGCCTTAGTCTTGGTCAAACATAATTCTAATGTAATTTTGTGGTTTTCAGGCAACTGAAGTGGAAACCTGTAGTTGCAGCTGCTTGAACAACCACAACTTAGGTACTGCTCGACTTCTGATCCCCACCTCATCTGGCACTTGAAAGAACGTTGGCTTTAAATCCTTTTTAAGGTAAGACTAATTTTACCAATTTTTCTGATGTGAAATTATAGGTTATTTTGACTTATGAATCTCTCTTTCCAGTTTCATAACAAACTTTATCTTACAGGTTGTGATCAGTACCTTGGTTTGGTACTGGTTGAAATGTTGAAATAAAACTAATAATTTTTTGTGTGTTCTAGGTAACTGCTGGAGCTCGCGGGGGAATACCCAGGGACCACAAGGATCATCAGGACATTCACCGGTAACTCTCAGCAGCCAGACCTAAGGGATTTTGGATTTTAACTCAACGATTGCTGAATCTTGTGAGGTATTGTTCCTCACAGCCAAGGTGTGTTGCCAATTGAGAATTTTTTATAAACAAATGCATGGAATGAACTTTATTATTTTTTAATATTGTACTAATTCAGAATATTTTTTTTTCTCCATCATAAACTAAAGTAAAATATTGATTCATAAGTCCCAAAATTGAAGCTTCTTCTATATTCAATTCGCGTTAAATCTTCTCCTAAAATTAACTATGAATCTGCAACTATGAATTTACAAAATTATAAAAAACTGAACCGTTGCAGTAGACTATGATCGAAATGGAGTATTTTTGTAATAATCCCTTCTTCACGACGAAAACTCTATTTGAATGACAATTATGACTCATTGTACTGAAATTCGGCCTCTACCGAACGATAGATATTGCTGAAAAGATGATAGTTTTGATTCCCTATGTTCCTCTTAAGAGCTTTATTGAAAGAATATACGAGAATATAGGAAACCATCTCTTCTAATATCAACTTTTCCGCAAATGTGGTGATATTCGTTATAATTATTATCATCTACGTGAGAAAGCATCCTGGTAATTACTTCCAGCATCGTAGTTTTACTCATCGTAGTCTTACTTATCTTGAATCCAATGAAAACCCATGAGGTTACAGAATGTAGAATAATGAACTTCGTTGTCCGTCCTTCGAAAGCGATGACTGTGAGCTTTAGATTGACCGGTGATTGATGGGTTTTGTCGATATGTTGTAATGTCAAGTCTAACAAAATGAAAAGTACCGAAACCATACAAAATTTTCCTAATTCGACGGTAGCATATAAAAGGAACAATGAAATCTGAGCGGGAAAGTTTTTACGTCAACTCCATTATTTCTGCAATTGATTTTAGGGAGAAATTTCAGTTCTGTGTTCGTCAGTTTCATGGACTTAAAAGGCGATTCCTATTAGGATGTTCACCAGAGGAAGGGTAACAGAAAAAGAAATCATTGGCTCAGTGGTCCACAGCTCATCCTTCCGACTCGAAATGACCTTCTGCACGCGGATTTGATACCCATTTGGCCTTTGCACCCAAGGATTGACCTGTAGATGTAAAAATTGCCTAAAAAAAGGTTTATGGTAACTTTAGCATCTAAGTTAAGAATACGTACGTTGTTCAGACTGCGCGTTTGACTCGGATCCACACATTTGGGTCCACCGCTGGGACGCTGGTGACTTTTTCTCTTCTACAGACATGTTCGAGATCAATTTTCAACTAGCGCGTTGGCCTCGCTCGCCGACGCTCGCTGCGGCATGTAGGTATGGCTATCACTTCAGGGTAAATAAATAAATCGATTTCCCCGAAAATTCATCGTAAGAATTTATGAAAGAAATTGAACAACATAATACATCAATAAGAATATCAAGTATAAACTTTGAACAAATCATACGTAGAAAATGAATTTATATGAATATACATAAATTGATTGGTAAATTGATGATATAAAAGTATGGTGAAATAAAAAGTGAATGATGTGCGTGGAAATTCTAGAATTTCATACAAATGACAGAAGAAACTAGATATTGACGTAAATTTCGAAATCAACTGATATCTTGATAATGAAATCTTGAAATTATACAATGGAATGACATGATCGATGTTTCAATATTACATTATGATAAAACATGAATGAAATACAATTGATCTATATATGGAGAAAATCTGAAGGAAGAACCTTTTAGGATTACCAGTTAAAATAAAACGTACTACTATCCTTATTGTTCTCTCAGCTGAAACTCAAAGATTTACGAATGAGTGTATTTTGAACTTTCCTAATATTCAAGACATTAAATCGAAATTAATGACAAATACATTCTATCATGACCTGGACAAAACTTAAATTACTTTACTTGGTTTAAGTTATGTGGATCTCTCTCAAAAAAATTGGAGAAGTGGATATATATAGAATAGAGAACACGCATGCAATGAAATTACTTCGTTGAAATAAAGTTGATGACGTGAGAAACAAAGTTACGATACAGTTTTTCATTTGGTGAACGATAAGTATTTTTAAATAATCATTGAAGGTTGGACGCCCGTTCAAATCGATGTCACGTGATCGCTGTCTCCCGCCAACCAGACTGTCCGCAATCAGCCGGGTTTGTTCGGCGTGGTAAAGTTGACGTCGTAGATTGGGATTGACCGCATCATTACCTACTCCCGTGAGTGCCCATAAGTATGCCCATGGCCATATGAGCTGCATCTGCATAACATTGTTTTTTAACGATTTCTCATTTTGGAATTTCCGCAGCTGACAAATTCGGTGCCGCAGGATCACTAAACTTTATTTCCATGCGAGCGTGCACAGCCATGCACTAGACTAGTAGTCAGTCGGCTGCGGTGTTGTTGTGTACCCTTATGTTATCTGATACTTAATAACATCATGTGGCACAAATGAAATCATAACAATTTATGAGAATTGTGAAAGTGAGTCTCAGACACGTCCCTCAGTTGCTAGACCCATACCCAAAGGCAACACCGACTTCTCCATGTGTTTTTCCTTTCATCAGATGAGTACTCACCAAGTTCAAATAAGGATGATCTGAATGAAATAGAAGAACTCTGTTCTTGGTGAAGAGATTCCACTTCATTTTCAGGTTTCTGGTGTATGGTAATACAATGGAAATGATGGAGCCATAGAGGTCTTTATACCACTGACCTTAATCGATACTGAAAAACGTGTAACTGGCAGACTATAGTTGGATGATTTCACCACTCAATATCCATATCTTTCCATTCAGTCTCAAAACCCAGTGAATCATTCGAATCCCCAAGTACAGCAAGGGTGGATGAGGAGTTTATGTGGACAAATTGAATATTTAGACAGGTACTTCTCATTTCATAGTCTTTAATATTTCAACGTCATGGTGCATGTTGTACAAAAATCATAAGCTGTTTAGTTGAGAAGAAATCCTTATCCGCTTCTATGAGATTATCTTATGTTGACTCAAGATGGAACGTTTTTTATAAACTCAACCGTAAAATTTCAGGTATTCCAGCTGTAGTCAGATTCATAACTGGAATATAAACATTCTATAAATTTTGCCACTACACTAGTCTGTGCTGACTTTGGATATTGGTGTCGATCCCTTGGCACGTTTGTTGCCATTATCACTTTGTAAACAGTGTTCATCATCACAGACCAAACAATCTGAAGCATAGCAGAGGAATATGGTTGTTTTGGGAGACTCAAGAGTGAGTTTCTGACAATGTGAGTAGAGACTGCAAAGGAACATAAATAATTGAGAGGAACATTTTTTTTTATTGCAGATTACATCAACACTGAGCAAGCCTTTGATTAATGGATTTAGTTAAATGAACACTCCTCTTCCTATTGAATGATATGCAAACTCTTTGGTCATATTTTACCGTCTGCAGTATTGGAGTCAGTGACAGTATCAGTGATATCGGAGTGGACTTGGTTATTTCTGTCACAAGATTGGTGTGTTCTATACTGAGATATAATACCATTGTGTATTTTGAGAGAACCATCACTTCTCATGATCTGTATAGGGAATAAAGAGTCATCTCTATTGAGAGGAGATTTCTCTGTGCTGGTACAATCTGCAACAAGAATATGTCTCATTTCATCCTTCATGTTATTCACCAGTCGTCAGTGTACCCAAACAATTCATCCTTCTGCTAAGCTTCAGATTGGTTGATTGATAGTGCTGGACACAATGTACAAAAAGCGAATGGCAACAACCGTACCAAGCGACTTACACCAATTCGCAAAGTCAGTACAGATTGGTGTAGTGACAAAATATATGATGAATTCCACGCCAAAGCGACTTACGAAAAGGGGTCATCTCTCAGATTCTTTTTTAACCTTTTTCATTCGATTCTATGGCCCGAAATGGGAACTTCGGACCACCTATGGGGCCCAAAAAGGATTTCTCCTCTCGATTGCACGCACATCCGTCAACAGACCGAAAATTTATCGTGTAAGAATCGATGCTCTTTTATTCACCAAAATGGAAATATTTCAAGTTTTTGAATAGCTATCGATTTGCGGGTTGCGGCATCTGAAAGGGCATCGAAAAATCTATCGAAAACATTATCAGAAATTCCTTCTCTGTGATTTGGGGGCCTCCTGGAGGCAAAGGAGTGTTTTTCACTAAAATGTTGATTTCTCAAAAAGCCATTTTTTTTATTTTTTCAAAATCATATATTTGACGTAAAATTTTGCGTTCTTCCGAAAAAAAGGGATTCAGAGGAGTTTGGGGCAATCCAAGTGAATTATGGGCCATTTTTTGGGAATTCGATTTTCTCGGTTTCAGAAAAAGGCGATTTTCTGCGCATGCGCACAAACGTAGACTTTCGGCGCCACTTCCAATAGAAAGCTGACAAAATTTCCTATGAAATGACTACCCGCAAAGTTGAAATTCATGCACTGAAACGCGGTCTGCAAGGATTAATTATGTCGAATCAAAATCACATGAAAATTTAGCCCATTAACGCCTTCGTGGCGCCTGCTGAGATGACACATTCACGAGATCTTCTCGGGACTCAATTTTGAGTACGAAATTGACCTGAAAAAAATTCGGACCACATGTTTTGAACGTAAAATTGTATGAACTTTCAAAATATGCGATGAAAAACCCTGTTTGAGGCGAACCCGAGGTGCTACATTCAGTTTTTTGCCAGAAAATACGATATTTCACATTCAAAATTGCGAAAAATTGAATGTAGCACCTCGGGGTCGCCTCAAACGGGGGTTTTCATCGCATATTTTGAAAGTTCATAAAATTTTACGTTGAAACCATGTGGTCCGAATTTTTTTCAGGTCAATTTCGTACTCAAAATTGAGTCCCGAGAAGATCTCGTGAATGTGTCATCTCAGCAGGCGCCACGGAGGCGTTAATGGGCTGAATTTTCATGTAATTTTGATTCGACATAATCAATCCTTGCAGATCGGGTTTCAGGATATGAATTTCAACTTTGCGGGTAGTCATTTTATAGGAAATTTTGTCAGCTTTCCATTGAAAGTGGCGCCAAAAGTCTACGTTTGTGCGCATGCGCAGAAAATCGCCTTTTTCTGAAACCGAAAAAATCGAATCTTCAAAAAATGGCTCATAAGTCACTTCGATCGCCCCAAACTTCTCTGAAACCCATTTTTTTCGAAAAAACGCAAAATTTGACGTCAAGTATATGATTTTAAGAAAATAAAAAAATGGCTTTTCGAGAAATCAACATTTTAGTGAAAAACACTCTTTTGCCTCCAGGAGGCCCCCAAATCACAGAGAAGGAATTTCCGACAACGTTTTCGATAGGTTCTCCGATACCCCTTCAGATGCCGCAACCCGCAAATCGATAGCTATTCAAAAACTCGAAATATTCACATTTTCGTGAATAAAAGAGCATCGATTTTCACACGATAAATCTTCGGTCTGTTGACGGATGTTCGTGCAATGGAGAGGAGAAATTCTTTTTGGGCCCCATAGGTGGTCCGAAGTTCCTATTTTGGGCCATAGAATCGAATGAGAAAGGTTAAAAAAGAATCTGAGAGATGACCCCTTTCCGTAGGTCGCTTTGGCGTGGAATTCATCATATAGAATCTTTTTATTCCAGTCATGAATCTGACTACACCTGAAATTCCTGAAATTTTATGGTTGACTTTATAAAGAATGTTCCATCTTGTGCCAACGTAGGATAATCTCATAGAAGTAGATGAGGATTTGTTCTTAATTGAAGATTTCACAGTTACATGTGTGAAATATGCACCATGATGTTGAAACACAGAGAACAATGAAGTGAAAAATACCTGTCTGACTATATCCAATTCGTCCACATGAACTTGCACCGTTCCCCCTTGCTGTACTTGGGGATTCGAATGCTTCACTGGGTTTTGGGACTGAATGGGAACATATGCACATGAAGCACCACATGAGGTGGTGACAACATCATATTATGGTCTGCCAATTACATGTTTTTGAGTATTGATGAAGGTCAGTGGTATCAAGCCCTGTACGACTTCATCATATCCACTGTATTCTCATATACCAGGAACCTGAAAATGGAGTGGGATCTCTTCACCAAGAACAGAGTTCTTTCATCTCATTTGGATCATCCTCATTTGAACTTGAAAAATACTCATCTGATGAAAAGAAAAACACATGGAGAACTCGGTGTTGCCTTTGGTTATCGGTCTAGCAACTACCTATCCCAGGGAAGTGTTTGACCCTCATATTTTCTCATAATTTCATTTTATTTGCGACATATTGTGGAGTTTGGAGTTTTGAACGGAACACGGACACAACACTGCAGACTTACAGTCGCTATATATAGTACTAAACTGTCTAGGGACCCTAACCAGATGACGAACAAACCCGGCTGGATTGCTGACAGTCGACTCGGCGGCAGACAGCAATCACGTGACATCGATTTGAACGGGCGTCCGAATCATTCCCAATTCCAATCGACTCTCAAAAAAAATTCATAGCGTTCAAAAATATTCTGTTCCCACAGAAGTTATTGTTTTTATATCGACTATCGACTGCATGAGCTAGAACATTTTAATCTGACACATGCGTGTTCCCTATTTAATCTTTGAACTATATCGTTAAAGTGGTTTCAATAATATAACTTTAGTCGATACTCCGAGAGATTAATTGACAGATAAGACAAACTCTTATACGTTATATGTTAGAAAATGTCAGAGATCATCATACAAACTCTTGGAAATTAATGAATAAAACTCAATCATATGGAAAAAACTCATCTAAGAACTCAACTAAAGCAAAATTAAAAGAATATACTTACAAGGAGAGCATCAGGTCTGTGGCACACGGATCTTGATGAAACTCTGGGAATCATCTTGTTTCGGTGAGAAATGGAGGTATCTCCGAGGGTTTGATTCAAGAGGCCTCCCATCCCGAGATAGAGTCATGAAGATTAGCATTGTCCATATAGACCCATGTTAGGATGACACATACATAGATATACTGACAATGCCAACCTCCATAGCTGTTTCTGGTGATGGGGGGGGGGGGTCATTGGATTAAACACTTGGAGACACCTCCATTTCTCACCGAAACAGAATGATTCCCAGATCTTCGTCGAGATCCGTGTTCCGCAGACCTGATGCTCCCCTTGTTAGCTGATTATTCCTAGGGATAAGCGCGGAAGATTTTTGAGCATCTCCAGCCTGCCTCGAAGTAGAGATGAACTACTCCACTGTATACATCGTGAAATGTGGATATATTCCCAAGAATACGATCAACAAGACGTCTAGTGAAGGAGCATCTTCCAGACATCGATAGTGATAACATCAATATCCATATGTATTTGGAAATCCTCACCCTCGAAGTCATGTGCCAGAAAGATGAAACACGAGAGCCAATTCCTGCGATTCCTAACGCTCTTAAGAATTATTGAAACATATAGAAATGAAAAAGGAATCTAGTGACTACTGACGATTACTTGAGTTTCTTGTGCACTGAACCATCCCTCGTGGGAGATAACCGCCGAGGAGATGTAAGAACTTTGCATAGAAATTGATCTCGCGTTAGATCATCAAACCATCTAGAGTGAGACATGATCACTGAAGAACGCGACTTACCGCAGTGACTGGCGAGGAATACACTCTTACAGATGTTGTATCGAGGAAAAGATTGAGAGAATTGTTTCAAGTTTACAATAGCTGTGAGACAATTTTTGGACATACCTTTTACAGACTATAAGAAGACTAAGGAAGTTCAGTAACTAACCTTTGAAAAGCAGAACAGGTGAGCGATAAGTTAATTTATCTGATAGAATCCAGTATGATAGTGAATCATATGATACACAGTAATAACATCAACATGCATGCGTATTTGGAAATCCTCACACTGGAAGTGACGTACCAGAAATAAAAGATGTAAGAGCCGAATCCTGCACATAGTTAGATGGCAAAAATAGCATCATTCAAGGGCGATGAGAGTGTACTGAGCTGCCTCTACTAATGAAAATCGAGATGAAACTCACACTCACGCAAAAATCACGCACATCCACAGGCACGCGGACGACACTCTTAAGAATTATCGGAAAATATACGAATAGAAGAAAATCTAGTACTTTCGACGATAACTTGAGTTTCTTCTTCACTAAACCATCGCTCGTCGGAAATATCCGGCAAGGAGATGGGGGTCATTGCTTAGACATTGGTTGAGCGTTAGATTACCAAACCATCTAAGGTGAGAGGGGATCACTGAAGGACGTGACTCAACGCAGTTACTGGTGAGAGATACACTCGTACAGATGTTGTATCGAGAAAAGAATTGAGAGAATTGTTTTAAATCTACAATAGCTGTGAGACAATATTTAAACATGCCTTTCACAGGTTGTGAACGGACTGGGGAAGGTCAATTATAACGACTACTTGAGTTTCTTGTTAACTAAACCATCCCTCGTGAGCGATAACCGACGAGGAGGTGTAGGAACTTTCCTTCAAAATTGGTTCAGCGTTAGATCACTGAACCATCTGAGGTGAGGGATGATCACTGAAGCACGCAACTTATCGCAAGTAATGGTGAGGAATACACTCTTACGTATGTTGTATCGAGAAAAGTATCGGGAAGATTGTTATAAATTCACAATACTGTGAGACAATTTTTGGACATGCCGTTCACAGACTATAGGAGGACTAAGTTAGTTCAGTTATGGATCTCCGACAATTCATTTGACAAGTGTTCGTTTTACTCTCCATGTACTTTTTGAGAGCTGTCACCGATTCACATGATCTGGAAATATAAATAACAGGATCTGACTGCAATCGTCCTGAGTTTCCTTCACTTTTCGACAAATCGGATTCTGATGATCTCGTCAAACCAGTGGATTCATAATTGAGGGGGTGGGTGGAAAAAGGGCCTAATTACAAAACGGCCATTTCGAGAAAAACGATAAAAACTAACTATATCATGCCCGTGGCATGATTCGATGCGCATACCTGGCTTATTTCAAAGGTTTTGGCATCCCCAAAACAACCGCACATGAATTGGAAGGTAGCTGTCGATTTTGAGAGGTATACAGCCATTCGAAAAAATGTAATTAGGCCCTTTTTCCCAATACTGGGTCAATTTTTGGGATAGTTGGTCCACTAAAAGTTGGATAACGTTGCGAAATCGAGTTCAATGGCCTCCAAATTCCATCAGCATATCTATGGGTATGTCACACAAGATATCCAATTGCGATTCAACGTCTGAATGCATTTTCATCGATCCTGCACGTGAAAGATGGTTCCATTGAGTGTGTGAAACTGAGGTCACTGAATATTCACTTAGCAAGCATGGAGATACATTTTTTGAAGGCCAAAGAACATGATTTGATAGCCAGAATTGGTAGAAAAGAGATATGGAGGTCTAAGAATTTTTTAAAAATTTTTTCGTTAAAAATTAGGCCCTTTTTACCAATACCCCACCACTTAGGCCCTTTATCCCGATATCGATAGTGGAGTTAGGCCCTTTTGAACGAGTTTTTACGGTGACTTAGGCCCTTTTCATCAATATTGTTGCACTTAGGCCTTTTTTACCAATAATGTTGCACTTAGGCCCTTTTCACCAATACTGTTGCACTTAGGCCCTTTTCACCAATACTGTTGCACTAAGGCCCTTTTTGCCAGTACTTCTACGTTGAGGCTCTTTTTAACAATACCCTTGCACTTGGGCCCTTTTTTCGAACAAAATTTTCCTGTTGTTTGGGCTCTTTTAGAAAATCTTCGAGGTCTTGGTGACTTTGTGGGTACCTCTCTCTGCAGTGATAAGACCCTTTTACGTAGTCACATTCGTGCTGAGATTCGATTCCTAAACAAAACTCTCTTCCGGAGTCGCATTGTTATAATCTTTCGAGGGGAATTCGGAAGTGTCTAGTTTCCCCAGTCAAACAACAATAAGATGAGAAATCCAATCCGTCGGAGTTATGATTTTCCGAAAAATAGCTATGTATGAAGAAATCGTGCCCGTGAGATACACTTACGCTGACAAGGGGAGTCCGGAGGGTCCGGGTCACCAAATCTCACCAAACTTCTTCCACAGGCTCGTACCACCTAGAACATGGAGAATCCAGAGTAACTCCATCAAATGGGCTTTCATTTCAGAGCTACAAGCAAAAACGCTAGCATTCCCAGTATACCCATATATATATCACTTTTTGACATGGGCCTATATGGGCAATTCTTACGTTATTGCTTGTAGCTCTGGACAGAAGGCCCATTTGAGGGAGTCACTCTGGATTCTCCATTTTCTAGGTGGTACGAGACTGTAAAAAAGTTTAGTGAGGTATGATGACCCGGACCCTCCGAACTCCCGTTGCGAGTCCGATTTTTGGGCGCCACAGTGAATGGGGCCCAATCAATTTCTTACTTGATCTCGTTTCTTGAACCTACTTTAGCCTATCTTACTCCATTTGAGCCTACCAGATAATCCTGAAGGTTGGGGACGGAAATGGCCACGGATTCGGTTTCTACATCGAAAAATACACGAAAAACACATGTTCACGTCTTGGGAACGATCCGACTCAAAATTCGCATTCTTGGCGTCCATTGGAGAAGCCGCGGGTTCACGGACTCGATACCTTGGAGTTTTTCAGTTTTTGGACCAGCTAGATCTCGTGATCTAACGCGTCGGACCGACTTCCTCGAGTGACCATTCTGAAGTGAGTTACACCAGGCGGCTATCAATTGGAATTACTTTTAGAGACATCAGAGGACGGGCATGCACAAGAGATGCAAATACTGGATTGAAATTTGTTTCAAAGATAATTTTTGCATTTTTGACCACTCTCCACCGCCAAGACTGATAGTTTTCGCTGTAACATGACCCGGCAAACACGATGAAGTGGTTAACTAACGTCTTGATTACAGGTAACATGGTTAGAAATCAATTCTTATGTTTTATCAATTTCCTTAGAGGCCTCAATCACAGGTTGTCGATATAAGAATACTGCTCTCCTATTTGTCCGAGTTCCGAAGATATGTTGAAAAAAATCAGGTTGTTTCATTGAAATCCATCGGAACACGATTTTACTAATGAAACGCCGATTTTCAACTTTTTTGGAGGATTACTCAAAACACCGTACGACACAGAGATGACCTTGGGACGTTAAAAAGCTCTTTCCCCTCTCAAAGCTTACGAAATAGTGAGGTCATGCTTTTCTCTTCAAAATGATTGGCGAACCATTCGTGTCCAATGGTGCAGCATCGTAGTTAGGCGATTCGTTCTTACCCATCAAAACTGTACAACTAGCTATCCAAGGAGTCTAGCCGGGTTTAACCGCCTTCAGATAATAGACAGAGGATCTAACTCTCATCATACAATCGATAAAAAGGCGTAACTCCCATCATATAATCGACAAAAAGGCCTAAGTGCACTTAGGCCCTTTTTCTGATCCATGGGGTTTTCGAAGTTTATGGAAAAACAACTTTCATGGGGTGATAGATCATGGTTCAAGGGTTCAAAAAAGCGGTAGGCCGTAGAAAGGGCCGAAGTGCACTTAGGCCCTTTTTCCACCCACCCCCTCAATTGGAGTAGTAGTGTATAGTTCTAAGACAATCGTCTTTGAAAAGCAGAACAGGTGAACGATGAGTTAATTTATCTGATAGAATCGAGTATGATTGTGAATTGCATTATACATAGTGATTACGGTAACATGCATGCGGATTCGGAGATCGTCACACTGAATGTGGTGTAACAAGAGAATGAGATACGAGAATCGATCCCTGCACATAGTTAGATATCAATGATCATCTCACTCAAGCGCTATGAGAGTGGACTGAGCTGCCTCTAATAGTAGAAATCGAGATAAAATTCACACATACGCGAAGATCACACAGACCCAAACGCACGCGCACGACGCTCTTGGGAATAATCGGAAAATATAGATATGAAAGAAAATTTAGTGACGACCAACGGTGACCTGAGTTCCTTGTTCACTAAATCAACCCTCGTGTTGAATAACCGCGAAGGAGATGTGAGAACTTTGGTGGGGGGAAGGTTACGCGATAGATCACCGAAGCATCTAAGGTGAGAGATGATTACTCGAGTTCGCAATAGACCTCAAGTACTAGTGAGGAATAAACTCTTACCGATGTTGTTTCTTGGAAAGTATTGAGAGGATTGTTATAAATTCACAATACTGTGAGACAATTTTTGAACATGCCGTTCACAGACTATAGGAGGACTAAGTTAGTTCAGTTGTGGATCTCCGACAATTCATTTGACAAGTGTTCGTTTCACTCTACATGTACTTATTGAGAGCTGGTACAGATTCACATGATTTGGGAATATATCAAACAGGATCTGACTGCAATAATCCTGAGTTTCCTTTACTTTTCGACAAATCGGATTCTGATGATCTTGTCAAATCAGTGGATTCATAACAGGAATAGCAGTGTATAGTTCCCAGAAAATCGCGTTTGGAAAGCATAACAGGTGAATTTATCTGATAGAATCAAGTATGATAGTGAGTTACATTATATATAATAGTTACGGCATCATGCATGCGGATTCGGAGATCGTCCCACTGAATGTCGTGTACCAAGAAAATGCGATACGAAAACCGATCCCTGCACATAGTTAGATAGCGATGATCATGTCACTCAAGCGCAATGAGAGTGGAGGAAGCTACCTCTGATAGTAGAAATCGGGATAAAACTCACGAATACGCGAAAATCACACAGACCCAAACGCAATGGGCTCGACTCTCTCAGGAATTATCGAAAGGTATAGAAATGAAAGGGGATCTAGTGGCTACCGACGATTTCTTGAGTTCCTTGTTCGCTGAACCATCACCCATGGGAGACGACCACCGAGAAAACTTATAATCTCTGCTTAAATATCGGTTTCGCGTTAGATGACCAAACCATCTAAAGTGAGAGACGATCACTAAAGCACGCAACTCATCGCAGGTACTGGGGAGATATACACTCCTACGGATATAGCGTCGAGGAAAATATTGAGAGAATTGTTCTAAATTCACAATAACTGTGACATGATTCTTGAACATGCCTTCCACGGACCTCAAAAGGACCAGGAAAGTTTAGTTCTTGTCCACGAAATATTCTGTTGGCAAGTGTTCAAATCGTTCCTCGAATATCTTTCTCAACTTGGTACAAGTTGCGACAATTTCAAAGTATATCGCATAGAATATGACTGAGAGAATTCTGAGTTTCCTTAACTTTTCGATGAATCCAATTCTGATGGACTCGTCAAACCCGTGATTCATACTTGAAATTGTAGTGTCACGTTCTCCGAAAATCACCTTTAAGAAGCAAAACAAGTGAACGGTGAATTAATTTATTCTATATCATTGAGTATGTTAGTAAATTGTATAACACACAGTCATAACATTAACATGCATGCGTATTTGGAAATCCCCTACGTAGAGGTGGTGTCCCGAGAAGATGAGATACGAGAGCCGATTCCTGCCCATAGTTGGATCGCGATAATAATGTCATTCAAGCACAACGAGGCTCTACTGAGCTGCCTCTTATGGTAGAAATCGAGTTAGAACTCACATTCACGCGAGGAACACATACGCCCTCACGCACTTGAACGACGCTCTTGAGAATGATCAAGAAATATAGACATAGGAGAGGATCTAGTGACTACCGACGATTACTTGAGTTTCCTGTTCACTTAACCATCCCCTCTGGTAGAAAACCGCTAAGGAGAAGTAAGATCACAGCTTAGAAATTGGTTATGCGCTAGATCACCGAACCATCTGAGGTGGGAGATGATCACTGAAGCACGCTACTTACCGCAAGTAATGGTGAGAAATACACTCGTACGTATGTTGTATCGAGGGAAGTATTGGGAGGATTTTCATTAATTCACAATACTGTGAGACAATTCTTGATTATGCCATTTACAGACTACACGAGGACTGAGATAGTTTAGTGATAGTTCTCCGACAATTCATCTGACAAGTGTGTGTTTCACTTCTCAAGTACCTTCTGAGAGCTGGTACAGGTATAGATGATTTAGGATCATATCGAAGAGGAACTGACTGCGATAATCCTGAGTTTCCTTCACTTTTCGACAAATCGGATTCTGATGATCTTGTCAAATCAGTGGATTCATAACTAGAAGAGCAGTGTATAATTCTCAGAAAATCGCGTTCGAAAAGCAGAACAGGTGAACGATGAGTTAATTTATCTGATGAAATCAAGTATGGTAGTAAATCACATTGTACATAGTAATTACGGCAACTTGCATGCGGATTCGATAATCGTCACAATGATTGTGGTGTACCAAAGAAATGAGAAACGGGAACAGATCCTTGCACATAGTTATATAGCAATAATCATGTCACTCAAGCGCAATGAGAGTGAACTTAACTGTCTCTAATAGTAGAAATCGGGATGAAGCTCGAACATACGCAAAGATCACACGGACCTAAACGCACGGGCTCGACTCTCTCAAGAATCATCAAGAAGTATGGAGATGAGAGGAAATCCAGTGGCTACCGACGATTTCTTGAGTTCCTTGTTTGCTGAACCATCACTCATGGGAGACGACCGCTGAGATGATGTGAAAACTTTGCTTAAAAATCGGTTTCGCGTTAGATAACCAAACCATCTTGAGTGAGAGATGATCACTAAAGCACGCAACTCATCGCAGGTACTGGGGAGATATACACTCCTACGGATATTGCGTCGAGGAAAATATTGAGAGAATTGTTCTAAATTCACAATAACTGTGACATAATTCTTGAACATGCCTTTCACGGACCTCAAAAGGACCAGGAATGTTGAGTTCTCGTCCACGGAAAGTGTTCAAATCGTTCCTCGAATATCTTCCTAAACTTGGTACAAGTTGCGACAATTTCAAAGTATATCGCATAGAATATGACTGAGAGAATTCTGAGTTTCCTTAATTTTTCGATGAACCCAATTCTGATGGACTCGTCAAACCCGTGATTTATACTTGAAATTGTAGTGTCACGTTCTCCGAAAATCACCTTTAAGAAGCAAAACAAGTGAACGGTAAATTAATTCATTCTATATCATTGAGTATGTTAGTAAATTGTATAACACACAGTCATAACATTAACATGCATGCGTATTTGGAAATCCCCTACGTAGAGGTGGTGTCCCGAAAAGATGAGATACGAGAGCCGATTCCTGCTCATAGTGGGATCGCGATAATAATGTCATTCAAGCACAACGAGGCTCTACTGAGCTGCCTCTTATGGTAGGAATCGAGTTAGAACTCACATTCACGCGAGGAACACACACTCCCTCACGCAGTTGAACGACGCTCTTGAGAATGATCAAAAGATATAGACATAGGAGAGAATCTAGTGACTACCGACGATTACTTGAGTTTCCTGTTCACTTAACCATCCCCTCTGGTAGAAAATCGCCCAGGAGAAGTAAGATCACTGCTTAGAAATTGGTTATGCGCTAGATCACCGAACCATCTGAGGTGGGAGATGATCACTGAAGCACGCTACTTACCGCAAGTAATGGTGAGAAATACACTCGTACGTATGTTGTATCGAGAAAAGTATTGGGAGGATTTTCATAAATTCACAATACTGTGAGACAATTCTTGAGATCGTCACACTGAATGTGGTTACCAAGAGAATGGGATACGGGAACCGATCCCTGCACATAGTTGGATAGAAATAATCATGTCACTCAAGCGCAATGAGAGTGTACTGAGCTGCCTTTCATAGTTGAAATCGGGCTAAAACTCCCACATACGCAAAAATCACACAGACTCAAACGCACGCGCACGACGCTCTTGGGAATCATCGGAAAATATAGAGATAAAAGGAAATCTTGGGACGACCGGCGGTTACTTGAGTTCCTTGTTCACTAAACTATCCCTCGTGGTGACTCACCGACAAGGAGATTCAAGAACTCTGCTCAGTAGCCGGTGACGAGTTACATCACCGAACCATCTAAGGTGGGAGATGATCACTCAAGTTCGCAACTCACCGCAAGTACTGGTGAGAACTACACTCTTACAGATGTTGTATCGAGAAAAGTACTGAGAGGATTGTTATAAATTTACAATACTGTGAGAGAATTATTGAACTTGCCGTTTACAGACTATACGAGGACTGAGATAGTTCAGTTATAGTTCTCCGACAGTTCATCTGACAAGTGTTTGTTTCACTCTTCAAGTACCTTCTGAGAGCTGGTACAGGTTCAGATGATTTAGGATCATATCGAAGAGGAACTGACTGCAATAATCCTGAGTTTCCTTCACTTTTCGACAAATCGGATTCTGATGATCTTGTCAAATCAGTGGATTCATAACTGGAGAAGCAGTGTATAAGTCTCAGAAAATCGCGCTCGAAAAGCAGAACAGGTGAACGATGAGTTAATTTATCTGATGAAATCAAGTATGATAGTAAATTACATTGTACATAGTAATTACGGCAACTTGCATGCGGATTCGAATATCGTCACAATGATTGTGGTGTACCAAAGAAATGAGGAACGAGAACAGATCCTTGCACATAGTTATATAGCAATAATCATGTCACTCAAGCGCAATGAGAGTGAACTTAGCTGTCTCTAATAGTAGAAATCGGGATGAAACTCGAACATACGCAAAAATCACACAGACATGACGTGACATCTTCACATGACGTACACTTTCAAGAATAAATTGACCGGTCCAAAAAATTGATATCTGGTAGGTCCCACGGTTGCATCAAAAAAGGCCAAATAATACGACTTTGCACCACCTCTGGAGGCGTATAGGTCGAAATGGAAACCTCGTAGCGAAACTTTGCAGAAGAAAAAACTTGTAGGCCTTGGAAAAACCATCAATTTCCTTCTTGGAACGTGACATTATCTAATCTCACGTACGATCTACAGCCGATTTAAGTTGGGCATTTTTGTAGAAACGTGAAACTTCAATGCCAATTTAAAAAAATCGTTTATTTTTCATCGACCCCAAACCTATGAGAAAATGTTCTCTCAGGTGTCTATTTGGAGGCCCAACAATAATTTGGTTGTTCCTTTAAAATCCCGATTTTATACGAGCTGTTAAAAAGAGTCGAAAATACCGAAAATCGTGTCGAATTCGGGCCTTATCATGAAGCTTCGTGGACTGGGTCTTCCCTTGCTCTTGATTCGTGGACTTCAATTATACTGCACTCTGCATAAATTATTGTGGAAGATGAGACCTAGAGCTGAAAAATGGCCTCTCGTGCGATGTTTCACGATGGAACCGTCCAAAACTAGAGTAAATTGAGTAAATACAAGATAAATCGAGGAAATCGATTGTGATGCATCTCTCACTTAACTAGCCCGCGCTCACTAGCCCAACCGGCCGCTTTGGCACTCCGCATATGCTCCGCACTGCATGCCATCCTCCGTTTATGCGGAAGTGATGAGTGATATTAACAGCTGATGCAGTATTGTCAGGTATTATCCAGTATAGACAGAGATAAGAAGGTTCTCTAATCTCCGTTACAGACTGTAGACTGTACGAGGTTTCGGTTGTTAGTGACCACCACGGAAAAATTGTATGTGTCAGTCAGCGTCCCGATCAGAAATTTTGGTACCTTCCCCGCGGGGTTTGCCCCGAAGATGGGCCAAATGTATTGTGAAGCATATGAAGTGTAACGCCTTCCCCGCGGGGCAACCGCGAGGTATCATCGGGGCAATATTTGCGCAAAATTAGTGCAGTTTCTGTTGAGACCTTCAAAATAATTTCGGATATGTTTGTAATGTTATCACTATTATGTGATTGTTAAAGTAAAGTATGCTCAAGTAAAGTTGAAAATTCATTGAAGACCTGGGAAAGCCTCGTAAGAGCTACTCATATTCAGCCTGTGTTCACTTCTACTGAGGGCAAATAGTCACTTGACTTTGCAGCGTGTGACGAAGAAATTAATTTTGCTGGACTGAGATTTGTGTGAGAAGTGAGTGGTGCTCATCAATGATATTAAAATACAGTATGTTCACGTTCAATGCCTTTGTTGAAATTTCCATCATACACCCACAGAAGTGAGGTTAACTCTGAGACACTATGCAGGAATTTTGTGAAAGTGATCAGATACTTTGCGGGGGCCCTGCGGGGAAGGCGTTACACTTGATATGCTTCACAATACATTTGCCCTAATACCCGCGATGTTCGGGGCATATTCAGCCATGGTTCGGGGCAAACCACGCGGGGAAGGTAATGAAGGTCAGCGGCCATTCGAGATCTCCCATCTCACTCGCACCTAATAGGTTATCCCATGAGTGCGAGGGAGACGACAGATCTCGAACGGTCACTGACCGTCATCCCATTGCAGTTCACCTCATGGCGTGAAGATAACAAAAATTATCTTCACGCCATGGTTCACCTTGTTCTCGAGTGTACCAAAATTTCTCATCGAGACGCTGACTGACACATACAATTTTTTCGTGGTGGTCAACAACAACCAAAACCTCGTACAGTCTACAGTCTATAATGGAGATTAGGGAACCTTCTTATCTCTGTCTATACTGGATAATACCTGACAATACTGCATTAGCTGTTAATATTACTTATCACTTCCGCATTAACGGAGGATGGCATGCAGTGGGGAGATAACGCGGAGTGCCAAAGCGGCCGGTTCTCGATTTATGTTGTATTTACTCAATTCACTCTAGTTTTTGACGGTTCCATCGTAAAACATCGCACGAGAGGCCATTTTTCAGCTCTAGGTCTCATCTTCCACAATATTTTATGCCGAGTGCTGTATAATTAGGGCCTCGACAGAAAGTGCGCATTTGCTCTTTTTCCCCCCTTTTCCCCTGTGGAAGTAGTGCCATTGCGCGCCCGTGGCGGCGACTGCAACTACAGGGCCTATGCTTATACACGGGGGAAAAAGTGGAGAAAAGTGCATTACGCACTTTCTGTCGAAGCCCTTATAGTCCACGAATCGAGAGCAAGGGAAGACCCAGTCCACGAAGCTTCATGATAAGGCCCGAATTCGACACGGATTTCGGTATTTCCGACTGTTTTTAACAGCTCGTATAAAATCGGGATTTTAAAGGAACAACCAAATAATTATTGGGCCTTCAAATAGACACCTGAAAGAACATTTTCTCATAGGTTTGGGGTCGATAAAAAATTGACGATTTTTTTAAATTGGCCTTGAAGTTCTACGTTTTCACAAAAATGCCCAACTTAAATCGGCTGTAGGTCGTACGTGACATAAGATAATGACACGTTCCAAAGAGGAAATTCAAGGTTTTTTCGAGGCCTACAAGTTTTTTCTCTTGCAAAATTTTGCTACGAGGCTTCCATTTTGACCTATACGCCCCCAAATGCGGTGCGGAGTCGTATTTTTGGGCCTTTTTGATGCAACCGTGGGACCTACCAGATATCAATTTTTCGGACCGGTCAATTCCTTTCTTGAAAGTGTACGTCATACCGAAAGAAATGCGTCGAGCTAGGATGAAAAAGATGCATTTGGGTCCGAGATATGAATTTCCCAAGATAGCAAAGAATAGGCGAAAAACTGCTCAAAAATGGGACTTGGGAAATTCGTAGGGCCCGCCATGGGTCCCAAAAAAATCTGAAAAAAATTTTTTTCAACTATATTTTAGTAGTACTAACGGAAAAAAATGT
The DNA here is from genome assembly GCA_029851415.1 of Eretmocerus hayati. NCBI lineage: Eukaryota > Metazoa > Arthropoda > Insecta > Hymenoptera > Aphelinidae > Eretmocerus > Eretmocerus hayati. The sequence continues at coordinate 86,837,942 of CM056743.1, forward strand.
TTGGGGCATCTTTAAATTTTGTCGATTTTCAAAATGTTCACCTTGGTCCAGAATGACCCATGTATATATGATGATGCTCAATGGTTATAATATCAATACGGATAAAAATTCTCGTCAATTCAAATAAAGACACAATTAAGATAATTATCTTGAAAAATGTTTCAACATTCCATCATATGCTGAAGGAATATACAATGATAATCACTTCCATACGTAGAAGATAATATTTTAATTAATTCGTATCATCAATGAACACTATCATTAATATATAAAATTGGAAATTGATTTTCAACTCACTGATTAATTAAATGGTGGAAAATTCATGTGAAATTTTCAATAGTTAAATTTAAATATATTGGAAGAACTATATCAATTTCAAAAATCTGTATAAATTTCTTTGAAAAATGAGATCATTTCAATATTCGATATATATACAAAATATTTAAATGCAGGCCTTTCATTCGGATACAAAACCACAAAAACATTGTGTGACGTGGGGTGGTCGATGACTGAATGAATAGACTCGAAAGATGGTAGAAATAGATATATTGAATGAATTGACGGTAACCGTGTGTATTGAGAGTGAGTGATGGGCACTCCCGAAATGGGAGTCCCCGAGCGGTCTGATGCGGCGCGCGCGAGTCGTGGCTTATATGCCCTCGACTCATCGCGTGTCGCGCAGTGTGAAAGTGCAAAGGTCAGCAAAACGTGATCGCGCGATGCATTCCTCGCGGTATGCATCGAGCGATCGGTCTTGCAGAACCGACGACAGAGTGATTGACCAACAAGGGCAATCACCTATGGCGTCACACGTGTGAGGCCGGGATCTTGTCGTCCTCGACAAGCCCTTCGTGTTCTGTGTGGATGTATGATGTTTTACGTAAGATTTTACATAGGTTTATCATAGGTCTTTCATAGTTTCTTCCAGTTCTTGTCAACATGTCATATCGTTATTACTCTCGCATTCGTTATCGTTTTCTGGTCTATTTCAATAGTTTCGAGTTTCAAGTGTTCCAATTGACCTTAGTTTTGTGTGCTCTTTTTTCACTATGTTTTCCTTCAAACCCTGTAAAATCCTGGAACAGAGTAACTTTGATCTATGAAATTTTACATTATTTTCTTACTCTTCTGACCGTATCTTAGTGGATTCTGTGACATTTGTAAACAATCTAGTGCTATGTTTTACCGATATTTTGCTATATTATGACGACATTTTAACAACATTTCCTCGACATTTAATGATATTTTCTGAACAATAATTCTGAACCAATATTCTGCGATATTCTAACGATAATTGAGACGATATTTCACGATATCCCCCTATCATACTTATCGATATTATATAATATTTTTGTAATATTTTTCTCAATACTTTCACAATATTTTGCAATGATATTTTCCCATACTTCTTACAATTTTCCATCGATATTTCAAGGTATTCTTACCAATACTCGTATAATTCTTTCACAGTATTTTGAAACGATATTTTCCAATATTCCTGTACAATTTTCATCGCTATTCCTGTGTATTCTTACCAATACTCGTATAATTCTTTCACAATATTTCGAAACGGTATTGTCCGATACTCCGACAATACTTCAACTAATGTTCATACCGTATTCTCACTAAACTCTAAAATTTTCCTCGCAATACTTACAATATTTTCCTCTTCATACCTTCTCATGATATCTTTAAATAGTTCCTGAATTAGTTCGACAATATTGATTCCACTCTCGAAGTCTGACAGAGTATACTATTGAGCTTTTGATTTACCTCATGGAAGTTTAAAATCACTTCTGAAAGAAAATTTTTCTTTCAGGACCTATATGAGCGAAGTCCGTATGCTAAAGTGGCCAGACACGGAAAGGCTACTCCGTGTCAGGCCTCTTTTGTATTGCTCGGAATACGCATGTTGAAGTGGCCAGACACGTAAAGACTACTCCGTGTCAGGCCTCTTTTGTACATATCCATTTCTTATACTTCTACACATGCTTCTGTTGTTATTATGTACCAGTTGGCTGACGCAGTTCTCACACTATGATCTTTACCTCGTGTAAGTATCGTGCGCTCAGTGGGTGGTTGGGGTGTGGTGGGTGGGGGAGTGGGGTAGTTTGGGTTGTTTCGAATTCTGTTTTGTAAGGAGGGGTTTTCTGGGTATTTTGATGGTTTTTGGTGTGGATAGGCTTTATTTGTCTATTTTTGCGTGGGGGGGACTTTGGGGGGGTTTGGGGCACTTTCTTTTCTCGACTACTGCTCATCAGAATCGTGTGTCGGGAGGTCTGGAGATGTGTCCTTAGTTGGAGGGGGTGGTTTTAGATGGGTCGGGGTGGTGGGGGGTTGGGGTAACTTTGCGAATAATGGATTTTTGCCAAAATTTCTTTTTCCATTGTATGGCTCTAACGTTTCAATTTTGATTTATAATTTTTCCCGATTTTTTCGACCCATAGGAGAGCCAGGGGCTGAATGGAACGGTATATGGTGTCAGATGGAAAGGCTGGCGGGGTAAGATGGTACACCTTTGATGGGTGAAAATTGACTTTTCTTCCGTGTTTTCATCGTGTGAGTCTCGAATAAGCTCTCTTGTGCTAATTTGAATGATTTTCTGAGCTTTCGTAATACGTGATTTCAACATTCTTTCTGATTCTATATATATTCTTTGCCACTCGTACTTCATATCTCCTATCGTAATCTACTAACTCGCTGTAAAATTGGTCATTTGAAGTTTTCGCGGGCTCACGTGGACTCTTGACTAATATCCTCTTGAAAAATTTGGTCATTTGAAAATTTTCGCGGACTCACGTGTGAGGGCCGGGAAAATTTTCACTCACAATTCTCGTATATTCATCAGCGCTAGTATTCATTCAATTTTCACGTGGCTTACCTATTGCCAATTTTGTAATAATGCAGATCAACCAAAGATTGGATTCCATATACCTTATATAATAAGACGTAGAATTTCATAAATAACTTAGCGCTAGTACTCATGAAATTTTCACGTGACTCACGTGTGAAGACCGTGAAAATTTTATGATATTCTCAACATGAATTATCCCTATGTTCCACTCATTCTCTAACTGTATGAGACATTTTGACTATCTTGCGTCGCTCCCTTGCAATTTAGAGGAGAGGTGGGAGTTCCCTCTCTAGAATAAAGTATCCAGGGTGGCTTCTCGCGAGGCGGCCTGGCTTTCAATACTAAACTAAAGTGTTTGCCCTTCGAGATATACTCTGCGGATAATTGTGCTTTAAACTTGTGCACTCGGACATTGACCGTCTCTACTCCGGGGTTATTCAACACATTTGACTCTTTGAAATCTCTATCGACCGTTTTCCATAAAACGATTTCGCCTGATATTTTTCTCACTTTTTCCCGCCTAACTCGTTGTTTGCGCGCATTGCTTGCATGTATCATGGTGCCAAGTTTCGAATGTATGCGCGGTGCTGACGCGCAGATTTCAGGTTGCGGTATCTGTAACGCGATTCCTCGCCTCGGGGTGATGACCTTGCTGCAAGTAGCTATTCCGTATGACTCTTCGGATTTCGAGCAAATATGGGTTACCGACTCTGATCTATCTACTTCGAAATTCTCTGTGTAAAAATTCAAGATTCTTGATTCTAATTTGTGAGTCTTGGTGTTTTCTACAGGCAACTCGAAGGATTTGTTAATTTCCTCACGTAGAATAGTACTGGTTCCTCCAACTTGATCAAAAACTAAAGGTTCACAATCTAACATTGACAATCTGAGATTTGAGCTTTCGAACTGTCTCTCCCGATTCATTCTCAAAATTCACCCTTGCACCCTCGAGATAATTAGTTGTTGTGTCGATTATATTTCTAAATCCTTGCCCAAGTCCTCTACAGAATTTTTGAGCTACGCGCACTTTTTCTGTCAAATTGAAGAATTTAATCCCGTTTCCTCCGGATTTCTCGGATGATCGAACTTGTTGTATTCGTGTGCGTTGCGGTTGGGAATTCGTTTGGTTTTGTGGTGGATTTGTATAAGGGACAGGTGGGAATGGATGCACGTTATGGTTGTAAAGTTCCGGGATCGGATCCTGAGGTTCTTGTGGACTCAACTGGAACTGATATTTTTCCTGAACAATTTTGATGGCTAAATTCAAACTCTGGGGGATGTCATATATTTCATCATCCTCCTCAAGATAACGATTAGCTAGCCGTGTGAGTTCCACGCACATGACTTGTTCCAGTTCCTCTACCGATGCCTCGATCTCCGATACATCGCAACCTTGCCTTTGGAGTTCATTTCGACACACGTCTCTACAATATTCAAGTCTAGCGCAGTAGGCTTTGATGACATTTCTGAGCCAAATTACCCATTCCGTATCATTCGAATATTCGCCCATTTTTATATACTTTTCGTTCAAGTAATTCTCGTACAGACAATTATGATCCCAATTATCTCTCTTTGAATAAGTCCTCCAACGACTTTTCCGTGTTAATTCGTCTCGAGCTGAAATATCAGTGAAGTGATTTTACTGTGGCTGACCGTGGCCCAAAGTGACCCTCGGTAATATTCAGAGACAGCTTACCAACCGGTATGCGTGATTTTACTTTTATATCATTTGTATCTACATATGTCGTGGTACACGTCACCGATTTATTCTACTGGAATCCTCCTTCTAATCCTGGATTCTCCTCATCGACTGACTAATGTCCCGACCACTTGCAATGAACTCGTTATTCTCTCGAATACCACGGGCTAAGTGTCTCTTTCTCTTTCTGTCTTACTTTACCCTTCACCATTTTAGCTCAAGAGATCAGGAATATTTTCAATTATAACGTATCGAATCATAATTCGTGACCTAGATATCGGCGTTTCTCAATTCGTAAGCTTCAATATCGATTTTGAGATCAAAATTTGAGATATTACTTGAACTTATACATAGATTTTCCTACTTGACTGTTGACTGCGTGACTCGATGCGTTGTGTGTCCATCGTTGGTCCCGAAGCTGAAGGTGTGGATAAAGATAGCACGTTGTGGCGTAGAGTTGGCTGTCGATGGTTCATTCTTTCTATTTTGCTCCCTTTTTTGTCGATGCTGCTGCTGGACGCTGCCTGATGTTGTTGGCTGGTTTGTGCTACCCGATGTTGCTGGGCAGGCTGGTTGGATCACTCTTCTCTCAGAGCGTCTGCAGGATGGTGGATGTACACTCCTTGTACCGTCTTCTTTACTCAAACGAGCCTTTTCCGCGGTTGATGTTGCGAAAAAGATTTTTCCACTCACACCTAGCACCACTGTGACGTGGGGTGGTCGATGACTGAATGAATAGACTCGAAAAATGGTAGGAATAGATGTATTGAATGAATTGACGGTAACTGTGTGTATTGAGAGTGAGTGATGGGCACTCCCGAAATGGGAGTCCCCGAGCGGTCTGATGCGGCGCGCGCGAGTCGTGGCTTATATGCCCTCGACTCATCGCGTGTCGCACAGTGTGAAAGTGCAAGGGTCAGCAAAACGTGATCGCGCGATGCATTCCTCGCGGTATGCATCGAGCGATCGGTCTTGCAGAACCGACGACAGAGTGATTGACCAACAAGGGCAATCACCTATGGCGTCACAATTGGAATTCAAAATTTTTTTCTCCGAGTTTCGATAATTTCCATAGCTTTTACAATGTCCGTCAATGATTTGCAATTCAATCAGATCATGGATATTATCAAAAGAATGGTTAGAAGTCGAATGAAATGGCAGTCTCAACCCTGTAATGCAAAGAGAATTACATGTATATAGTTTGAATATTGATCAGAATCTCACATTATCATATATACCTTTGTAAAACATACGATTCCATGAACATATATGATCATGGAATCCACATGACCATACGTAAAACCGTTTCAAATATTTTTTTTTATTCCAGAAAATTGTGATATACTGATTCGAACCCATTCTAACGTCAATGCGTGACGATACCGATCATATACTACTGAAGAAAAATCTTCCCAGGAGTCGGTCTCGAGTTTCGAAGGAGTGACATTTTTTTACGGGACCTCTCTCCTCAGTGCTTCAGAAGTCCAAAACTTCAGAATGACTCCGGGGAAGGTTTCTCTGAGTGATGGTTGGTCAATGAGTGGAGTATTGATGTTTCACCAGTCGTGAATTAGTATATCACGTCTTTCCGGAATAAAAATGATAAATTTTCAAACCGATTCTATACCTGATCATATATGAACAGGGAGTCTACGGATTCCATGATCAATGATCATATATGTTCGTGGAATCTTATGTTGTAGATGGGTAGCGAGCATCATCTTTTGTTTATTACATATTATTTTCACATTCTCCTTTATACATTATTTTACACATTATTCGCAAAGCAATACCGACTTGAAACAATGAGATATTGATTTGAAATATCAGACAAGAAATCTACAAATTCAAATATTTCATCAATTTCTATAATAAGAAACCTGATCATAATTTGATTATTCAAACCTTAATATAATCCTCATAAATCGAGTATAACAATCGTCCGACAACCTCATATAATCTAATATCATATTATGAGGGAAATCGATCATTCATAAAATCTATACCAACGATTACTTGAGTTGCTTATCCAATAAATCATCCCTCGTGAGGGATATGGCCTCCGAGAAGATGACGGAACTTTGCTTAAGAATTGATCTCGTGTTTGAACACTCAACCATCTCACAAAAGATGATCACCAGAAAAATAACACAACTTTGTTCAACTGAGGATTTCACAATCAAACATTGGACTGGCGGTCGTGAAAGATAATCGCCGAGAAAACAGCGGAAATCTATTCAGACAATCATTTCACGTGCCTACGGTAGACTGTCTCATATTCACTAAAAAAAAAAAAATGATGTGCATCCGGCGAACGCTCGGTTGATGACGAAGTCATGGAAGTTTGCTTAACAAAAGTACTATTCAACTGAATTCTCAGAATTCCCTGTGCCAAGTCATTCATTTGATGCAATCTCTCGATAATTGAGTTCTTCAAAAATTGCATGAAATAGTATTTCACTTGCTTCGTTCATGAAGTTCCCCAGTATCGAGCCATTGTTTCGACCCTGGCCTGCGGCTCAGGCCGGAAACTAGTCCCACAGAAGCGACCTACAATCTCACAAAATCAGTTCAAAACCTTTTATTTCCGTTGATTTTGGAGTTGGGTGATTGAGTCCTTCAGAGTCATGGTGAGATGAAGGAAAGAAAATTGCCTCTTCGATATTTTGTCGAGGACTGTGCCCACCAATAGAGTCTACGATTTTCCGAATTTCAATTTTTACTGACTTATAATTGCTCGAAAAGTATATCCATGTGATCATCTTTCATGGTGATTTACCTTGCCAAGAGCACTGATAGTGTGCCAGAAGAGAATTTGCCCTCCCAGACGTGTCTACAAGGATACGGTAGTCCGGTACATGATTCAAATGAAATTACGAAAAGTTGACTCGCATTGTACGGGTTGATCCAATCAGATTTTATCTCGATTACTATCAAAAGCACCTCTACAATCGAGATGGCGATCGGAGATATCGTGACGAATTGCACTAAAAATCCAGTGTTTCGATGAATGAATAAATACAATGGTTCATCAAGACCGTATAATGGATCTTGATTGAAGAGATCTGTGGAATTTGGATTAAAGGCTGTGGTACAGTATAGCTCTAAACACCAGAGAATCACAATCCGCAAATTCTGCTCTGCTTCGTCGTTGGCTATTGATGTATATCAAAAAATACAATCGTACACACACACCATCTAAATTTTGGAGCTCGATCTGAAGAGCGTCCTAATCCATTATAGTCTCAAATGTTATCTACTATGCCATTGTGATTCCGCAAAGGTATGTATAATATAGCCACAGGTATTATATGGGAGATGCATGTGTGTCCGTATGTGTTTACGAAGCGCAGTTCGGCTCGGCGCGCTGATTAGATAAGAACGCACGCTATAGGTATATTCAAAGCACGAGCGGGCGTGCGTCGTTTAGCCAAGCCGAAGCCCAACTCAACGAGCGAGAAGATGACTTCGTCATCAAAAACAAAACTCTGCTTGGATAATAAATTTGCTTCCGAACACTGAACCATTCCTCATGAGAGGAATCCACTGAGAGGAATCAGAACTTCGCTTGGAAATTAGTCTCACATGCGATCGCCACACCCGCTCACTTAGGAGGTGAGTACCAAGAAATTAGTTCCGCGTTCGATTGCTTCACCGTGTTGGATGAAAGATAACTACCGGAGAACAAAACTTTAGTTAGACCAAATTCCGCATTAACATATACTAACATATACACACTATAGAAGTCATCAAGCACCACTACAGACCAAATATTGATAAATATCATGAAACGCCACACAGTGGGGCCAAGAAGTTCTTGGATAATTCGCCTTTACGTGAATTTACAACCAATCGACATATGCGCAGACGCAAGAGCTTGTTCTCATTCATCCAAAAGTCTTCTGTCTGCGCATATGTCGATTGGTTGCGGATTCACAAAATGGCGAATTATTCAAGAATTTCTTGGCCCCACTGTGCGCCATCACGGCGCTGGATTGGTGCGAATAATGGAATTATTATAGATTTACAATAGTTGTGGGACAATTCTTGAGCATGCCTTTCACAAACTGTAAGAAAACTAAGAAATGAGAGGTGAAATAAAGATGTAATGATCACAAATTTCCAATAGAGACTTACGTGGATGAGAGTAATGTACTCGAGACCTTATGAAATTAATAATGGTGTACTTGAATTTCTTGTTCACTAAACCATCCCTCGTGGGAGATCACCGCCGAGGAGATGTAAGAACCTTGCTCGGAAATAAGTTTCACGTTGGATCACTCAACCATCTCAGGGGAGAAATAATCACTCGAGAACATAATTTAACGCACAAATTTATGAGAAATACACTTTTATGCGTAGTTCATCAAATAAAATATTCAACAAATTATTATGAATTTAAAATAGCTGTGGAACAATCTTCGAGCATGCCCTCTACAAACTGTAGAGGAGCTGAGAAATGGAAGGTGAGTTGTAGATTCAATAATCTCAAATTTCCGATAGAGACTCTAATGGATGAGAATGATGTACTTAACGACTTGTAAAAATAGCGATAGAGTACTTAATTTCTTGTTCACTAAACCATTCCTCGAGGGAGATAACCGCCGAGAAAATGTAGGAACCTTGCTCAAAAATTGGTTTCGCGTTGGATCACTAAATCAACTGGAAGGGAAATAATCTCTACAGATCACAACTTATCACAGAGTTTGGTGAAAAATGCAAATTTTCCGCTTGAAGTATCGAAAAGTGTGGAGAATTCCTCACGAATTTACAATGGCTGTGGGAGAATTACTAAGCATGACTTTCACAAACTGTACAGAAACTGAGAAATTGAAGGTGGGTGATAGGTTTAATGATCCCAAATCTTCAATAAAACTTGTAAGAATAAAGATAATGTACTCAAAAGCTCATGAGAATGACGATGAAGTACTTGAGTTCTTTATTCACTATATCATCCCTCGTAGGAGATAACAGCCAAAGAGATGGGAGAACGTTGCTCCAGAATTGGTTTTACGTTGAATCAATAAACCATCTAGAGGGAGAGATAATCGCTGAAGATCACGACTAAACGCAAATGTTGGTGCTAAATACACTTTTACGCATAATTTATCGATAAAAATGTGAAAGAACTCATCACGAATTCACAACTGCTTTGGGACGTTTTCTGAACATGCCTTTCATGAACTGTACAAAAACTGAGAGATTGAAAATGGTTGATAGGTTTGATAGTCACAAATTCTCGATGAAACTTGTAAAAATGAAGATAATGTACTTGAATGCATATGAAGATAGCGATAAAGTACTTGAATTCCTTGTTCACCAAACCATCCCCCGTGGGAAATAACCACCGGAGAGCTGAATGAACCTCACTCAGGAATTGGTTTCACGTTTGATCACTAAACCATCTCGCTTAAGAGATAACCACCAGGGAGATGACATGAGTTTGTTCAGATGATAATTTCGCGTTCAAACACTACACCATCTGTCATGAAAGATAACCGCTGAGAGAATAGCAGTTTCTGAGTTATTTTTGATCTTAATAACTTTCAAACAATAGAAAAATGCTAATCGTCAGATTTCATATTCTGACCATAAAATGACATTCGAACATTTCTCGTTAACAACAGATCTGAAACCATTGCAAAATTGAACGATAGCGGAGATAATCAAAAATATATTCACATTCCATCGCTCCTGAGGGGAAATATGATGGTAATCGCTTTAATATGTAGAAAATGATATTTGCATGAATTCATATCATGGAGTACTACATGGATTTTGAAATTCATTTCCAACTCACTGAAAACTAATTGATAAAGAATTCATACACACCCGCACGCACTTGCAAAACGCTCTTACAATTACACCGGCACACAAAATAAAAAAAAGTATCTGTACTTTTGACCAGACCTACTGTTCTTAATGTATTTTGGCACGCTAAATCCGAATTTGAGGTCGGTTTGGCCCGACTACTCCTTGTTTTCGAGAAAATCGTGCTATTCTGTGCTATTTCCACGATTTTCATCGGATTTTTCACGATTTTCTCGAAAACAAAAGGTAGTCGGGCCAAACCGACCTCGGATTTGGATTCAGCGTGCCAAAATACATGAAGGATATTGGGGCTGGTCAAAAGTACAGATACTTTTGACCAGACCTACTTTTTTTCATGTATTTTGGCACGCTGAATCCGAAACCGAGGTCGGTTTGGCCCGACTACCTCTTATTTTCGAGAAAATCGTGCTATTCTGCGCTATTTCCATATTTTTCAGGATTTTCTCGAAAACAAGAAGTAGTCGGGCCAAACCGACCTCGGATTCGGATTCAGCGTGCCAAAATACATGAAGGAAAGTAGGTCTGGTCAAAAGTACAGATACTATTTTTTATTTTGTGTGCCGGTGTTATCGAAGATTATATGAATTTCGAAAAGTCGAGTGACTGCTGACGGTTGCTTGAAATTCTTATTCACTGAACCATTCCTTGTGGAAGATGACCCCCGAGGATTTGTAAGAACTTGACTTAGAAATTGGTTTCACGTTCGATCACTAAACCATCTGGCTTAAGAAATCACCACCAGGGAGATGACACAACTCCCTTTATATAATGACGGTGATCCTGAACCAAGTCTATCCTTGGCTGACGACAGCAAGTGGGATTCTTGTTAGATATGGTTCGGGAGATCTATGGGAGCACAACCTAATAAGAATCAAAATCGCCACTCGGGCCGTTTCTTAGAAAAGGCGAAAAACGTGTTTTTTCGATCGTTTCCTCTTTTTCAACATCAAAAACTGGAAAGGAACACATTTTATCGAACGATATGTAGAGCAGCTTCTTCTAGAACTTGAAACGATGAACGAGGAAGGCCCTCACACACTTTTCCATGTAAGACTTTCTGTTCCTGTAATTAACGTATTTCGTCTGAGACTCGTATTTTATCTGTCATTTTTCGGGGTTTCGACCCCATAACTCGAACGGAACACATTTCATCAAAAAATATGAACATTGGATGATTGTAGATCTCCAAAGGATGAACAAGAAACATATGTACATATACTTTCATGAGAAGCCTTCTGTTTCTAATACGAGTCTCAGACGAGAATACGTTTACTACGGGAACGGACGACCTTGTATCGAAAAATGTGTTGAGACCTTTTTGATTCATTTTTCAAAGATCTACAAGAAATTACTGCACACTTTTTTCGATAAAATGCGTTCTCTTTGAGTTATGGGGCCAGAACCGTGGAAAATCACAGATAAAATACGAGTTTCAGACGGGAACATGTTTATTACAGGAACAGGTGGTGTTATATGGGAAAATAAGTGTGGATCTTTTTTGTTCATCGTTTCAAGTTCTACAAGAAGTTGCTCCACATATTTTCCGTTGAAATGCGTCCCTTTCGAGCTTTTGAGGATAAAAAAGGGAATAACATCAAAAAAAAAGTTTTTTCGACTTTTTTAGAGAATGACCCAATTGGCGATTTTGATTCTTAGTAGGTTGTGATCCCGAAGATGTCCCGGACCATATCCAACAAGAATCCTACTTACTGTCGTCAGCGAAGGGTAGACTTGGTTCAGGACCACCGTGATAATAATTTCGCGTTCAAACACTACACCATCCGTCGCGAAAAATGACTTCCGAGAGAATAACGCAGGTCTGCTCAGACAATAATCACACGAACATGTTCTAGACCGTCTCATATTCTTAAATATCATTCTAAATATATTCACATACCATCGTGTTCTTAAAAAATATGAACATAATCGAATTCGGATGTGAAAATTGTTATTTCCATGAAGTCATGTCTGGAACTAATTCGTCAAAGAAACGTATGATTGAAATTAGTTCAATAGTAGAATTTTATGAGTTGTTCCTTATCTTAATGACTTTCAGACAATAGAAAGATGCTAATCGTGAGATTTGAGATTTTGGCCACAAAATAACATTCGATAATTCCTCGTTAGTAACAGATCTGAAACCATTGTGAAAATGAACAATCGCGAAGATAATGAAAAGTATACTCACATTTCATCGTGCACTAGAGAAAAATATGATCATAATCACGAAAACATTCACAAATGCATAGGTTTGATATTCATTGCCAACTCCCTGGAAAATGGATTGATAAAAAATTTATATGCAGCCGCACGCACTTACATGACACTCTTACGAATTATCGCAAAATATAAGAATTCAATAGAATCTAGAGGCTACCGACAATTGCTTGAGTTTCCTATTCACTAAACCATGCCTCGTGGGAGATGACCGCCGAGGAGATGTAAGAAATTCTCTCAGAAAGTGGTTTCGCTTTCGATCACTGAACCATCTCGCTTAAAAGATAACCACCAAGGAGATGACACAATTTTCTTCAGATAATAATTTCGGGTTCAAATACTACACCTCGCGTCTCAAAAGATACCCGCCGAGAGAAAAACAGAAGTCTGCTAAGACAATAGTTACATGTACATGCGCTCGACCATCTGATATTCTCGAATATCATCTCATATATACAACTTCCCAGACAGCACTGAAAAGTTTCACCGAAACTTTCATGGAAAGTTTTCACCGAAAGCTTTCTAACAGGTTTCTGAAAGCTTTCCCAAGGCTTTCTCCTGTCCTTTCATGAAGAGACAATGATGGAACCTTTCTAGAACCTTTCGGAAGCCTTTCAACGCAAGGACCATCAGAATTTTTACATCCTTGCAGTGAAACTTTCGATGGAAGCTTTCAGAAAGGTTTTCTGAAACTTTTCCGAAACGTTCCCGTGCCAAGTGTCCGAAAACTTTTCGAAAAACTCTCTGAAGCCTTTCAAAAGCCTTTCGGTGAAAGTTTTGATGAAACTTCTAGATCCTTTGAGGGAAAATTTTGATGGAAGCTTCCAGAAAGCTTTCAGGAATCTTTCAGCGCAAGGACCATCAGGATTTTTCATATCTTTGCAGAGAAACTTTCGATGGAAGCTTCCAGAAAGGTTTCCTGAAACCTTTCCGAAACTTTTTCTCGCCAAGTGTCCGAAAACTTTTCGAAAAACTTTCTGAAGTCTTTCAAAAGCCTTTGGATGAAAGTTTCGATGGAAATTCTAGATCTTTTGAGGGAAAATGTTGATGAAAGCTTCCAAAAAGCTTTCAGGAGCCTTTCAGCGCAAGGACCATCAGAATTTCTATATCTTTGCTGAGACTTTTTCGATGGAAGCTTTCAGAAAGGTTTCCCGAGACCTTTCCGTAACTCTTCCGAGCCAAGTGGCCCAAAACTTTGCAAAAAACTTTCTGAAGCCTTCCAGAAGCCTTTCGGTGAAAGTTTCCATAAAACTCCTAGATCCTCCGAGATAAAATTTTGATGGAAGCTTTCGGAAAGATTTCAGAAGCCATTCAGCGCAAGGACCATCAGAATTTTCATATCTTTCCAGAGAATTTTTCGATGGAAGCATTCAGAAAGGTTTCCCCGAACCTTTCCGAAACTCTTCCGTGCCATGTGTCCAAATCATATATCATATCAGGAACCTTCCAGCGACAGTTTTGGCGGGCCGATCCCAGGGACACCTTTCGGATACCTCCCAGAAACCTTTCACCGGAAGTTTTGATAAGCCGATTCCAGGGACACCTTTCGGAAACCTCCCAGAAACCTTTCACCGAATGTTTTGATGAGCCGATTCCAGGGCCACCTTCCAGAAACCTTCCAGGAACCCTCCACCGAAAGTTTTGACGAGCCGATTACAGGGACACCTTTCGGGAACCTTTCAGAAACCTCTCAGCGAGGATTTTGGCGGGAAGATCCCAGGGACACCTTTCGGAAGCCCTTTAGAAACCTTCCACCGGAAGTTTTGATGAGCCGATTCCAGGGACACCTTTCGGGAGCCTTCCAGAAACCTTTTACCGGAAGTTTTGACGAGCCGATCCCAGGGACACATTCCGGGAACCATCCAGAAACCTTTCAGCGAGGATTTTGGCCGCCGATGCTGGGAACACCTTCCGGGAACCTTACAGAAACCTTTCAGTGACAGTTTTGGCGGGCCGATCCCAGGGACACTTTCGGAAACCTTCCAGAAACCTTTCACCGAATGTTTTGATGAGCCGATTCCAGGGACACCTTTCAGAAACCTTCCAGGAACCCTCCACCGAAAGTTTTGACGAGCCGATTACAGGGACACCTTTGGGGAACCTTTCAGAAACCTCTCAGCGAGGATTTTGGCGGGCCGATCTCAGGGACACCTTTCGGAAGCCTTCCAGAAACCTTTTACCGAAAGTTTTGATGAGCCGATTTCAGGGACACCTTTCGGGAACCTTTCGGAAAACCCTTCAATGACAGTTTCGACGAGCCGATTCCAGGGACACCTTTCGGAAGCCTTTCAGAAACCTTTCACCGAATGTTCTGATGAGCCGATTCCAGGGACACCTTTTGGGAACCTTTCAGAAACCCTCCAATGAATGTCTTGACGAGCCGATTCCAGGGACACCTTTCGGAAACCTTTCAGGAACCTTTCAGCGAAAGTTTTGGCGGGCCGATTCGAGGAACACCTCTCGGAAAACTTTCAGAAACCTTTCAGCGTTAGTTTTCGCGGGCCAATCCCAGGGACACCGTTCGGAAACCTTTCAGAAACCTTCCACCGAAAGTTTTGATGAGCCGATCCCAGGGACACCTTTCGGGAACCTTTCAGAAACCTTTCAGCGAGGATTTTGGCCGCCGATGCTGGGAACACCTTCCGGGAACCTTACAGAAACCTTTCAGCGACAGTTTTGGCGGGCCGATCCCAGGGACACCTTTCGGAAACCTTCCAGAAACCTTTCACCGAATGTTTTGATGAGCCGATTCCAGGGACACCTTTCAGAAACCTTCCAGGAACCCTCCACCGAAAGTTTTGACGAGCCGATTACAGGGACACCTTTCGGGAACCTTTCAGAAACCATTCAGCGCGGATTTTGGCGGGCCGGTCCCAGGGACACCTTTCGGAAGCCTTTCAGGAACCTTCCACCGAAAGTTTTGATGAGCCGATTCCAGGGACACCTTTCGGGAACCTTTCGGAAACCCTTCAATGACAGTTTCGACGAGCCGATTGCAGGGACACGTTCCGGGAGCCTTTCAGAAACCTTTCAGCGAGAGTTTTGGCGGGCCGATTCGAGGAACACCTCTCGGAAGCCTTCCAGAAATCTTCACCGGATGTTTTGTCGAGCCGAGTCCAGGGACACTCCTCGGAAACCTTCCAGAAACCTCTCACCGGAACTTTTGACGAGCCGATCCCAGGGACACCTTCCGGGAACCTTTCAGAAACCTCTCACCGGAAGTTTTGACGAGCCGATTCCAGGGACACCTTCCGGCAACTTTTCAGAAACCCTCCAATGAAAGTTTCGACGAGCCGATTCCAGGGACACCTTTCGGGAACCTTTCGGAAAACCCTCCAATGACAGTTTCGACGAACCGATTCCAGGGACACCTTTCGGGAGCCTTTCAGAAACCTTCCAGCGAAAGTTTTGGCGGGCCGATTCGAGGAACACCTTTCGGAAACCTTCCAGAAACCTTCACCGAAAGTTTTGACGAGCCGAGTCCAGGGACACTTCCCGGAAACCTTCCAGAAACCTTTCACCGAATGTTCTGATGAGCCGATTCCAGGGACACCGTTTGGGAACCTTCCAGAAACCCTCCAATGAATTTCTTGACGAGCCGATCCCAGGGACACCTCTCGGATACCTCCCAGAAACCTTTAACCGAAAGTTTTGATAAGCCGATTCCAGGGACACCTTTCGGAAACCTCCCAGAGAGCTTTCACCGAATGTTTTGATGAACCGATTCCAGGGACACCTCCCAGAAACCCTCCACCGAAAGTTTTGACGAGCCGATTACAGGGACACCTTTCGGGAACCTTTCAGAAACCTCTCAGCGAGGATTTTGGCGGGCCGATCCCAGAGACACCTTTCGGAAGCCCTTCAGAAAACTTCCACCGGAAGTTTTGAAGAGCCGATCCCAGGGACACCTTCCGGGAACCTTTCAGAAACCTCTCAACGGAAGTTTTGACGAGCCGATTCCAGGGACACCTTTCTGAAACCTTCCAGGAACCCTCCAACGGAAGTTTTGACGAGCCGATTCCAGGGACACCTTTGGGGAACCTTTCAGAAACCTTTCAGCGAGGATTCTGGCGGGCCGATCCCAGGGACACCTTTCGGAAGCCTTCCAGAAACCTTTTACCGAAAGTTTTGATGAGCCGATTTCAGGGACACCTTTCGGGAACCTTTCGGACAACCCTTCAATGACAGTTTCGACGAGCCGATTCCAGGGACACCTTTCGGAAGCCTTTCAGAAACCTTTCACCGAATGTTCTGATGAGCCGATTCCAGGGACACCTTTTGGGAACCTTTCAGAAACCCTCCAATGAATGTCTTGACGAGCCGATTCCAGGGACACCTTTCGGGAACCTAAAAGGAACCTTTCAGCGAAAGTTTTGGCGGGCCGATTCGAGGAACACCTCTCGGAAACCTTTCAGAAACCTTCCAGCGTTAGTTTCCGCGGGCCAATCCCAGGGACACCTTTCGGAAACCTCTCAGAAACCTTCCACCGAAAGTTTTGATGAGCCGATCCCAGGGACACCTTTCGGGAACCTTTCAGAAACCTTTCAGCGAGGATTTCGGCCGCCGATGCTGGGAACACCTTCCGGGAACCTTACAGAAACCTTTCAGCGACAGTTTTGGCGGGCCGATCCCAGGGACACCTCTCGGAAACCTTCCAGAAACCTTTCACCGAATGTTTTGATGAGCCGATTTCAGGGACACCTTTCAGAAACCTTCCAGGAACCCTCCACCGAAAGTTTTGACGAGCCGATTACAGGGACACCTTTCGGGAACCTGTCAGAAACCATTCAGCGAGGATTTTGGCGGGCCGATCCCAGGGACACCTTTCGGATGCCTTCCAAAATCCCTCCACCGAAAGTTTTGATGAGCCGATTTCAGGGACACCTTTCGGGAACCTTTCGGAAACCCTTCAATGACAGTTCCGACGAGAAGATTCCAGGGACACCTTTCGGGAGCCTCCCAGAAACCTTTCAGCGAAAGTTTTGGCGGGCCGATTCGAGGAACACCTCTCGGAAACCTTCCAGGAACCTTCACCGAAAGTTTTGACGAGCCGAGTCCAGGGACACTTCTCGGAAACCTTCCAGAAACCTCTCACCGGAAGTTCTGACGAGCCGATCCCAGGGACACCTTCCGGGAACCTTTCAGAAACCTCTCGACGGAAGTTTTGACGAGCCGATACCAGGGACACCTTCCGGCAACCTTTCAGAAACCCTCCAATGAAAGTTTCAACGAGCCAATCCCAGGGACACCTTTCGAGAATCTTTCGAAAAACCCTGCAATGACAGTTTCGACGAGCCGATTCCAGGGACACCCTCCGGGAGCCTTTCAGAAACCTTTCAGCGAAAGTTTTGGCGGGCCGATTCGAGGAACACCTTCCGGAAACCTTCCAGAAACCTTCACCGAAAGTTTTGACGAGCCGAGTCCAGGGACACTTCTCGGAAACCTTCCAGAAACCTTTCACCGAATGTTCTGATGAGCCGATTCCAGGGACACCTTTTGGGAACCTTTCAGAAACCCTCCAATGAATGTCTTGACGAGCCGATTCCAGGGACACTTTTCGGGAGCCTTTCAGAAACCTTCCAGCGAAAGTTTTGGCGGGCCGATTCGAGGAACACCTTTCGGAAACCTTCCAGAAACCTTCACCGAAAGTTTTGATGAGCCGATTTCAGGGACACCTTTCGGGAACCTTTCGGAAAACCCTTCAATGACAGTTTCGACGAGCCGATTCCAGGGACACCTTACGGAAGCCTTTCAGAAACCTTTCACCGAATGTTCTGATGAGCCGATTCCAGGGACACCTTTTGGGAACCTTTCAGAAACTCTCCAATGAATGTCTTGACGAGCCGATTCCAGGGACACCTTTCGGAAACCTTTCAGGAACCTTTCAGCGAAAGTTTTGGCGGGCCGATTCGAGGAACACCTCTCGGAAACCTTTCAGAAACCTTTCAGCGTTAGTTTTCGCGGGCCAATCCCAGGGACACCTTTCGGAAACCTTTCAGAAATCTTCCACCGAAAGTTTTGATGAGCCGATCCCAGGGACACCTTCCGGGAACCTTTCAGAAACCTTTCAGCGAGGCATTTGGCCGCCGATGCTGGGAACACCTTCCGGGAACCTTACAGAAACCTTTCAGCGACAGTTTTGGCGGGCCGATCCCAGGGACACCTTTCGGAAACCTTCCAGAAACCTTTCACCGAATGTTTTGATGAGCCGATCCCAGGGACACCTTTGGGGAACCTTTCAGAAACCTTCCAGCGAGGATTTTGGCGGGCCGATCCCAGGGACACCTTTCGGAAGCCTTCCAGAAACCTTTTACCGAAAGTTTTGATGAGCCGATCTCAGGGACACCTTTCGGGAACCTTTCGAAAAACCGTTCAATGACAGTTTCGACGAGCCGATTCCAGGGACACCTCTCGGAAGCCTTTCAGAAACCTTCCACCGAATGTTCTGATGGGCCGATTCCAGGGACACCGTTTGGGAACCTTTCAGAAACCCTCCAATGAATGTCTTGACGAGCCGATCCCAGGGACACCTCTCGGATACCTCCCAGAAACCTTTCACCGAAAGTTTTGATAAGCCGATTCCAGGGACACCTTTCGGAAACCTCCCAGAGAGCTTTCACCGAATGTTTTGATGAGCCGATTCCAGGGACACCTCCCAGAAACCTTCCAGGAACCCTCCACCGAAAGTTTTGACGAGCCGATTACAGGGACACCTTTCGGGAACCTTTCAGAAACCTCTCAGCGAGGATTTTGGCGGGCCGATCCCAGAGACACCTTTCGGAAGCCCTTCAGAAAACTTCCACCGGAAGTTTTGAAGAGCCGATCCCAGGGACACCTTCCGGGAACCTTTCAGAAACCTCTCAACGGAAGTTTTGACGAGCCGATTCCAGGGACACCTTCCGGCAACCTTTCAGAAACCCTCCAATGAAAGTTTCGACGAGCCGATTCCAGGGACACCTTTCGGGAACCTTTCAGGAACCTTTCAGCGACAGTTTCGGCGAGCCGATCCCAGGGACACCTTTCGAGAACCTTTCAGAAACCTTCCAGCGTTAGTTTTGGCGGGCCGATCGCAGAGACACCTTCCGGAATTCTTTCAGAAACCTTTTACCGAAAGTTTTGACGAGCCGATTCCAGGGACACCTTTCGGAAACCTCCCAAAAACCTTTCACCGAAAGTTTTAACGAGCCGATTACAGGGACACTTTCCGGGAACCTTTCAGAAACCTCTCATCGAGGATTTTGGCGGGTCGATTCCAGGGACACCTTTCGGGAACCTTTCGGGAAACTCTGAGCAGAAGTTTTGGCGAGCCGACTCCAGGGACACTTCTCGGAAACCTACCAAAGAACTTTCACCGGAAGTTTCGGCGAGCCGACTCCAGGGATCCCTTCCGGAAACCTTCCAGAAACCTTTCACCGGAAGTTTTGACGAGCCGATTCCAGGGACACCTTTCGGAAACCTTCCAGGGACCCTCCACCGAAAGTTCTGACGAGCCGATTACAGGGACACCTTTCGGGAACCTTCCAGAAACCTTTCAGCGAGGATTTTGACAAGCCGATCCCAGGGACACCTCTCGGGAACCTTTCAGAAACCTTCCAGCGAGGATTTTGGCGGGCCGATGCTACGAACACCTCCCGGAAACCTTCCAGAAACCTTTCAGCGACAGTTTTGGCGGGCCGATCCCAGGGACACCTTTCGGAAACCTTTCAGAAACCTTTCACCGAATGTTTTGAATAGCCGATTCCAGGGACACCTTCCGGAAACTTTTTGGAAACCCTTCAGCAAGAGTTCTGGCGAGTCGATCCCAGGGACGCCTCTCGGGAACCTTCCAGGAACCTTTCAGCGTTAGTTTCGGCGGACCGATCCCAGGAACACCTTTCAGAAAACTTTCAGAAACCTTCCACCGGAAGTTTTTATAAGCCGATTCCAGGGACACCTTTCGGAAACCTTCCAGAAACTTTCCACCGAAAGTTTTGACGAGCCGATTCCAGGGACACTTTCCGGAAACCTTTCAAAATCCTTTCATGGAAAGTCTTCACGAGCCGATCACAGGGACACCTTTTGGAAACCTCCCAAAAACCTTTCACCGAAAGTTTCAACCAGCCGATAACAGGGACACCTTCCGGGAACCTCTCAGAAACCTCTCATCAAGGATTTTGGCGGGTCGATTCCAGGGACACCTTTCGGGAACCTTTCGGGAGACTCTGAGCAGAAGTTTTGGCGAGCCGACTCCAGGGACACCTCTCGGAAACCTTCCAAAGAACTTTCACCGGAAGTTCCGGCGAGCCGACTCCAGGGATCCATTCCGGAGCCCTTTCAGAAACCTTTTACCGGAAGTTTTGACGAGCCGATCCCAGGGACACCTTCCGGAAACCTTCCAGGAACCCTCCACCGAAAGTTCTGACGAGCCGATTACAGGGACACCTTTCGGGAACCTTTCAGAAACCTCTCAGCGAGGATTTTGACGAGGCGATCCCAGGGACACCTTTCGGGAATCTTTCAGAAACCTTTCAGCGAGGATTTTGGCGGGCCGATGCTAGGAACACCTCCCGGGAACCTTCCAGAAACCTTCGATCGAGAGTTTTGGCGGGCCGATGCTAGGAGCACCTTTCGGGAACCTTCCAGAAATCTTTGAGCGACAGTTTTGGTGGGCCGATCCCAGGGACACCTTTCGGGAACCTTCTAGGAACCCTCCACCGAAAGTATTGACGAGCCGATTACAGGACCTTTCGGAAACCTTCCAAAAACCTTTCACCGAAAGTTTTGACGAGCCGATCCCAGGAACACCTTTCGGGAACCTTCCAGAAACCTTCGATCGAAAGTTTTGACGAGCCGATTTCAGGGACACGTTTCGGGAACCTTTCAGGAACCTTTCAGCGACAGTTTCGGCGAGCCGATCCCAGGGACACCATTCGAGAACCTTTCAGAAACCTTCCAGCGTTAGTTTTGGCGGGCCGATCGCAGAGACACCTTCCGGGAACCTTTCAGAAATTTCTCATCGAGGATTCTGGCGGGTCGATTCCAGGGACACCTTTGGGAACCTTTCGGGAAACTCTGAGCAGAAGTCCTGGCTAGCCGACTCCAGGGACACCTCTCGGAAAACTTCCAAAGAACTTTCACCGGAAGTTTCGGCGAGCCGACTCCAGGGATCCCTTCCGGAAACCTTTCAGAAACCTTTCACCGGAAGTTTTGACGAGCCGATTCCAGGGACACCTTTCGGAAACCTTCCAGGAACCCTCCACCGAAAGTTCTGACGAGCCGATTACAGGGACACCTTTCGGGAACCTTTCAGAAACCTTTCAGCGAGGATTTTGACGAGCCGATCCCAGGGACACCTCTCGGGAACCTTTCAGAAACCTTCCAGCGAGGATTCTGGCCGGCCGATGCTAGGAACAACTCCCGGGAACCTTCCAGAAACCTTTCAGCGACAGTTTTGGCGGGCCGATCCCAGGGACACCTTTCGGAAACCTTTCAGAAACTTTTCACTGAATGTTTTGATGAGCCGATTCCAGGGACACCTTTCGGAAACTTTTTGGAAACCCTTCAGCAAGAGTTCTGGCGAGTCGATCCCAGGGACACCTCTCGGGAACCTTTCAGAAACCTTTCAGCGTTAGTTTCGGCGGGCCGATCCCAAGAACACCTTTCAGAAAACTTTCAGGAACTTTCCACCGAAAGTTTTGACGAGCCGAATCCAGGGACACCATTCGGGATCCTTTCACCGAAAGTTTTGGAAGGCCTTTCCAGGGGCACCTTCCGAAACCCTCCAGAAACCTCTCAACGGAAGTTTTGACGGGCCAATTCGGGGGACACCTTCCGGAAACCTTTCAGAAACCCTCCAATGGAAGTTTTGACGAGCCGATCCCACGGACACCTTTCGGAAACCTTTCAGAAACCTTTCAGCGACAGTGTTGCGGGGCCGATCCCAGGGACATCTTTCGAAAACCTTCCAGAAACCTTTCACCGTTAGTTTTCGCGGGCCGATCCCAGGGACACCTTTCGGAAACCTTTCAGAAACCTTTCACCGGAAGTTTTGACGAGCCGATTCCAAATACACCTTTCGGAAACCTTCCTGAAACCTTCCACGAAAGTTTTGACGAGCCGATTACAGGGACACCTTCCGGGAACCTTTCAGAAATCTTCCAGCGAGGATTTTGGCGGGTCGATTCCAGGGACGACTCTCGGGAACCTTTCAGAAAACTTTCAGCAGAAGTTTTGGCATCCCGACTCCAGGGACACCTTCCGGGAACCTTTCAGAAACCTTTCACCGAAAGTTTCGGCGAGCCGATTCCAGGGATCCCTTTCGGAAACCTTTCAGATACCTTCCACCGAAAGAACTGACGGGCCGATTCCAGGGTCACCTTTCGTAAACCTTTCAGAAACCCTTCAATGACAGTTTTGACGAGCCGATCCCAGGTACTCCTTTCGGGAACCTTCCAGAAACCTTCCAGCGAAAGTTTTGGCGGGCCGATCCCAAGGACACCTTTCGGAAACCTTTCAGAAACCTTTCACCGAATGTTTTGATGAGCCGATTCCAGGGACACCTTTCGAAAACCTTCCAGAAACCGTCCACCGGAAGTTTTGACGGGCCGATTCGAGGAACACCTCTCGGAAACCTTTCAGAAACCTCTCAGCGTTAGTTTTCGCGGGCCAATCCCAGGGACACCTTTCGGAAACCTTTCAGAAACCTTCCACCGAAAGTTTTGATGAGCCGATCCCAGGGACACCTTTCGGGAACCTTTTAGAAACCTTTCAGCGGGGATTTTGGCCGCCGATGCTGGGAACACCTTCCGGGAACCTTACAGAAACCTTTCAGCGACAGTTTTGGCGGGCCGATCCCAGGGACACCTTTCGGAAACCTTCCAGAAACCTTTCACCGAATGTTTTGATGAGCCGATTCCAGGGACACCTTTCAGAAACCTTCCAGGAACCCTCCACCGAAAGTTTCGACGAGCCGATTACAGGGACACCTTTCGGGAACCTTTCAGAAACCATTCAGCGCGGATTTTGGCGGGCCGGTCCCAGGGACACCTTTCGGAAGCCTTTCAGAAACCTTCCACCGAAAGTTTTGATGAGCCGATTCCAGGGACACCTTCCGGGAACCTTTCGGAAACCCTTCAATGACAGTTTCGACGAGCCGATTGCAGGGACACCTCTCGGGAGCCTTTCAGAAACCTTTCAGCGAAAGTTTTGGCGGGCCGATTCGAGGAACACCTCTCGGAAGCCTTCCAGAAATCTTCACCGGAAGTTTTGTCGAGCCGAGTCCAGGGACACTCCTCGGAAACCTTCCAGAAACCTCTCACCGGAAGTTTTGACGAGCCGATCCCAGGGACACCTTCCGGGAACCTTTCAGAAACCTCTCACCGGAAGTTTTGACGAGCCGATTCCAGGGACACCTTCCGGCAACTTTTCAGAAACCCTCCAATGAAAGTTTCGACGAGCCGATTCCAGGGACACCTTTCGGGAACCTTTCGGAAAACCCTCCAATGACAGTTTCGACGAACCGATTCCAGGGACACCTTTCGGGAGCCTTTCAGAAACCTTCCAGCGAAAGTTTTGGCGGGCCGATTCGAGGAACTACTTTCGGAAACCTTCCAGAAACCTTCACCGAAAGTTTTGACGAGCCGAGTCCAGGGACACTTCCCGGAAACCTTCCAGAAACCTTTCACCGAATGTTCTGATGAGCCGATTCCAGGGACACCGTTTGGGAACCTTTCAGAAACCCTCCAATGAATGTCTTGACGAGCCGATCCCAGGGACACCTCTCGGATACCTCCCAGAAACCTTTCACCGAAAGTTTTGATAAGCCGATTCCAGGGACACCTTTCGGAAACCTCCCAGAGAGCTTTCACCGAATGTTTTGATGAGCCGATTCCAGGGACACCTCCCAGAAACCTCCCAGGAACCCTCCACCGAAAGTTTTGACGAGCCGATTACAGGGACACCTTTCGGGAACCTTTCAGAAACCTCTCAGCGAGGATTTTGGCGGGCCGATCCCAGAGACACCTTTCGGAAGCCCTTCAGAAAACTTCCACCGGAAGTTTTGAAGAGCCGATCCCAGGGACACCTTCCGGGAACCTTTCAGAAACCTCTCAACGGAAGTTTTGACGAGCCGATTCCAGGGACACCTTCCGGCAACCTTTCAGAAACCCTCCAATGAAAGTTTCGACGAGCCGATTCCAGGGACACCTTTCGGGAACCTTTCGGAAAACCCTTCAATGACAGTTTCGACGAGCCGATTCCAGGGACACCTTTCGGGAGCCTTTCAGAAACCTTTCAGCGAAAGTTTTGGCGGGCCGATTCGAGGAACACCTTTCGGAAACCTTCCAGGAACCTTCACCGAAAGTTTTGACGAGCCGAGTCCAGGGACACTTCTCGGAAACCTTCCAGAAACCTTTCACCGAATGTTCTGATGAGCCAATTCCAGGGACACCGTTTGGGAACCTTTCAGAAACCCTCCAATGAATGTCTTGACGAGCCGATCCCAGGGACACCTCTCGGATTCCTCCCAGAAACCTTTCACCGAAAGTTTTGATGAGCCGATTCCAGGGACACCTTTCGGAAACCTCCCAGAAACCTTTTACCGAATGTTTTGATGAGCTGATTCCAGGGACACCTTTCAGAAACCTTCCAGGAACCCTCCACCGAAAGTTTTGACGAGCCGATTACAGGGACACCTTTCGGGAACCTTTCAGAAACCTCTCAGCGAGGATTTTGGCGGGCCGATCCCAGAGACACCTTTCGGAAGCCCTTCAGAAACCTTCCACCGGAAGTTTTGATGAGCCGATTCCAGGGACACCTTTCGGGAGCCTTCCAGAAACCTTTCACCGGAAGTTTTGACGAGCCGATCCGAGGGACACATTCCGGGAACCATCCAGAAACCTTTCAGCGAGGATTTTGGCCGCCGATGCTGGGAACACCTTCCGGGAACCTCACAGAAACCTTTCAGCGACAGTTTTGGCGGGCCGATCCCAGGGACACTTTCGGAAACCTCCCAGAAATCTTTCAGCGAATGTTTTGATGAGCCGATTCCAGGGACACCTTTCGGGAACCTTTCGGACAACCTTTCAATGACAGTTTCGACGAGCCGATTCCAGGGACACCTTTCGGAAGCCTTTCAGAAACCTTTCACCGAATGTTCTGATGAGCCGATTCCAGGGACACCTTTTGGGAACCTTTCAGAAACCCTCCAATGAATGTCTTGACGAGCCGATTCGAGGGACACCTTTCGGGAACCTAAAAGGAACCTTTCAGCGAAAGTTTTGGCGGGCCGATTCGAGGAACACCTCTCGGAAATCTTTCAGAAACCTTCCAGCGTTAGTTTCCGCGGGCCAATCCCAGGGACACCTCCCGGAAACCTCTCAGAAACCTTCCACCGAAAGTTTTGATGAGCCGATCCCAGGGACACCTTTCGGGAACCTTTCAGAAACCTTTCAGCGAGGATTTTGGCCGCCGATGCTGGGAACACCTTTCGGATGCCTTCCAGAATCCTTTCACCGAAAGTTTTGATGAGCCGATTTCAGGGACACCTTTCGGGAACCTTTCGGAAACCCTTCAATGACAGTTCCGACGAGCCGATTCCAGGGACACCTCTCGGATACCTCCCAGAAACCTTTCACCGGAAGTTTTGATAAGCCGATTCCAGGGACACCTTTCGGAAACCTCCCAGAGAGCTTTCACCGAATGTTTTGATGAGCCGATTCCAGGGACACCTCCCAGAAACCTTCCAGGAACCCTCCACCGAAAGTTTTGACGAGCCGATTACAGGGACACCTTTCGGGAACCTTTCAGAAACCTCTCAGCGAGGATTTTGGCGGGCCGATCCCAGAGACACCTTTCGGAAGCCCTTCAGAAAACTTCCACCGGAAGTTTTGAAGAGCCGATCCCAGGGACACCTTCCGGGAACCTTTCAGAAACCTCTCAACGGAAGTTTTGACGAGCCGATTCCAGGGACACCTTCCGGCAACCTTTCAGAAACCCTCCAATGAAAGTTTGGACGAGCCGATTCCAGGGACACCTTTCGGGAACCTTTCGGAAAACCCTTCAATGACAGTTTCGACGAGCCGATTCCAGGGACACGTTTCGGGAGCCTTTCAGAAACCTTTCAGCGAAAGTTTTGGCGGGCCGATTCGAGGAACACCTTCCGGAAACCTTCCAGGAACCTTCACCGAAAGTTTTGACGAGCCGAGTCCAGGGACACTTCTCGGAAACCTTCCAGAAACCTTTCACCGAATGTTCTGATGAGCCGATTCCAGGGACACCGTTTGGGAACCTTTCAGAAACCCTCCAATGAATGTCTTGACGAGCCGATCCCAGGGACACCTCTCGGATTCCTCCCAGAAACCTTTCACCGAAAGTTTTGATGAGCCGATTCCAGGGACACCTTTCGGAAACCTCCCAGAAACCTTTTCCCGAATGTTTTGATGAGCTGATTCCAGGGACACCTTTCAGAAACCTTCCAGGAACCCTCCACCGAAAGTTTTGACGAGCCGATTACAGGGACACCTTTCGGGAACCTTTCAGAAACCTCTCAGCGAGGATTTTGGCGGGCCGATCCCAGAGACACCTTTCGGAAGCCCTTCAGAAACCTTCCACCGGAAGTTTTGATGAGCCGATTCCAGGGACACCTTTCGGGAGCCTTCCAGAAACCTTTCGGCGGAAGTTTTGACGAGCCGATCCGAAGGACACATTCCGGGAACCATCCAGAAACCTTTCAGCGAAGATTTTGGCCGCCGATGCTGGGAACACCTTCCGGGAACCTCACAGAAACCTTTCAGCGACAGTTTTGGCGGGCCGATCCCAGGGACACTTTCGGAAACCTCCCAGAAATCTTTCACCGAATGTTTTGATGAGCCGATTCCAGGGACACCTTTCTGAAACCTTCCAGGAACCCTCCACCGAAAGTTTTGACGAGCCGATTCCAGGGACACCTTTGGGGAACCTTTCAGAAACCTTTCAGCGAGGATTCTGGCGGGCCGATCCCAGGGACACCTTTCGGAAGCCTTCCAGAAAGCTTTTACCGAAAGTTTTGATGAGCCGATTTCAGGGACACCTTTCGGGAACCTTTCGGACAACCCTTCAATGACAGTTCCGACGAGCCGATTCCAGGGACACCTTTCGGAAGCCTTTCAGGAACCTTTCAGCGAAAGTTTTGGCGGGCCGATTCGAGGAACACCTCTCGGAAACCTTTCAGAAACCTTTCAGCGTTAGTTTTCGCGGGTCAATCCCAGGGACACCTTTCGGAAACCTTTCAGAAACCTTCCACCGAAAGTTTTGATGAGCCGATCCCAGGGACACCTTTCGGGAACCTTTCAGAAACCTTTCAGCGAGGATTTTGGCCGCCGATGCTGGGAACACCTTCCGGGAACCTTACAGAAACCTTTCAGCGACAGTTTTGGCGGGCCGATCCCAGGGACACCTTTCGAAAACCTTCCAGAAACCTTTCACCGAATGTTTTGATGAGCCGATTCCAGGGACACCTTTCAGAAACCTCCCAGGAACCCTCCACTGAAAGTTTTGACGAGCCGATTACAGGGACACCTTTCGGGAACCTTTCAGAAACCATTCAGCGCGGATTTTGGCGGGCCGGTCCCAGGGACACCTTTCGGAAGCCTTTCAGAAACCTTCCACCGAAAGTTTTGATGAGCCGATTCCAGGGACACCTTTCGGGAGCCTTTCAGAAACCTTTCAGCGAAAGTTTCGGCGGGCCGATTCGAGGAACACCTCTCGGAAGCCTTCCAGAAATCTTCACCGGAAGTTTTGTCGAGCCGATCCCAGGGACACCTTCCGGGAACCTTTCAGAAACCTCTCACCGGAAGTTTTGACGAGCCGATTCCAGGGACACCTTCCGGCAACCTTTCAGAAACCCTCCAATGAAAGTTTCGACGAGCCGATTCCAGGGACACCTTTCGGGAACCTTTCGGAAAACCCTCCAATGACAGTTTCGACGAACCGATTCCAGGGACACCTTTCGGGAGCCTTTCAGAAACCTTTCAGTGAAAGTTTTGGCGGGCCGATTCGAGGAACACCTTTCGGAAACCTTCCAGAAACCTTCACCGAAAGTTTTGACGAGCCGAGTCCAGGGACACTTCCCGGAAACCTTCCAGAAACCTCTCACCGGAAGTTTTGACGAGCCGATTCCAGGGACACCTTCCGGCAACCTTTCAGAAACCCTCCAATGAAAGTTTCGACGAGCCGATTCCAGGGACACCTTTCGGGAACCTTTCGGAAAACCCTCCAATGACAATTTCGACGAACCGATTCCAGGGACACCTTTCGGGAGCCTTTCAGAAACCTTCCAGCGAAAGTTTTGGCGGGCCGATTCGAGGAACACCTCTCGGAAGCCTTCCAGAAATCTTCACCGGAAGTTTTGTCGAGCCGATCCCAGGGACACTCCTCGGAAACCTTCCAGAAACCTCTCACCGGAAGTTTTGACGAGCCGATCCCAGGGACACCTTCCGGGAACCTTTCAGAAACCTCTCACCGGAAGTTTTGACGAGCCGATTCCAGGGACACCTTCCGACAACCTTTCAGAAACCCTCCAATGAAAGTTTCGACGAGCCGATTCCAGGGACACCTTTCGGGAACCTTTCGGAAAACCCTCCAATGACAGTTTCGACGAACCGATTCCAGGGACACCTTTCGGGAGCCTTTCAGAAACCTTCCAGCGAAAGTTTTGGCGGGCCGATTCGAGGAACACCTTTCGGAAACCTTCCAGAAACCTTCACCGAAAGTTTTGACGAGCCGAGTCCAGGGACACTCCCCGGAAACCTTCCAGAAACCTTTCACCGAATGTTCTGATGAGCCGATTCCAGGGACACCGTTTGGGAACCTTTCAGAAACCCTCCAATGAATGTCTTGACGAGCCGATCCCAGGGACACCTCTCGGATACCTCCCAGAAACCTTTCACCGAAAGTTTTGATAAGCCGATTCCAGGGACACCTTTCGGAAACCTCCCAGAGAGCTTTCATCGAATGTTTTGATGAGCCGATTCCAGGGACACCTCCCAGAAACCTTCCAGGAACCCTCCACCGAAAGTTTTGACGAGCCGATTACAGGGACACCTTTCGGGAACCTTTCAGAAACCTCTCAGCGAGGATTTTGGCGGGCCGATCCCAGAGACACCTTTCGGAAGCCCTTCAGAAAACTTCCACCGGAAGTTTTGAAGAGCCGATCCCAGGGACACCTTCCGGGAACCTTTCAGAAACCTCTCAACGGAAGTTTTGACGAGCCGATTCCAGGGACACCTTCCGGCAACCTTTCAGAAACCCTCCAATGAAAGTTTCGACGAGCCGATTCCAGGGACACCTTTCGGGAACCTTTCGGAAAACCCTTCAATGACAGTTTCGACGAGCCGATTCCAGGGACACCTTTCGGGAGCCTTTCAGAAACCTTTCAGCGGAAGTTTTGGCGGGCCGATTCGAGGAACACCTTCCGGAAACCTTCCAGGAACCTTCACCGAAAGTTTTGACGAGCCGAGTCCAGGGACACTTCTCGGAAACCTTCCAGAAACCTTTCACCGAATGTTCTGATGAGCCGATTCCAGGGACACCGTTTGGGAACCTTTCAGAAACCCTCCAATGAATGTCTTGACGAGCCAATCCCAGGGACACCTCTCGGATTCCTCCCAGAAACCTTTCACCGAAAGTTTTGATGAGCCGATCCCAGGGACACCTTTCGGAAACCTCCCAGAAACCTTTTACCGAATGTTTTGATGAGCTGATTCCAGGGACACCTTTCAGAAACCTTCCAGGAACCCTCCACCGAAAGTTTTGACGAGCCGATTACAGGGACACCTTTCGGGAACCTTTCAGAAACCTCTCAGCGAGGATTTTGGCGGGCCGATCCCAGAGACACCTTTCGGAAGCCCTTCAGAAACCTTCCACTGGAAGTTTTGATGAGCCGATTCCAGGGACACCTTTCGGGAGCCTTCCAGAAACCTTTCACCGGAAGTTTTGACGAGCCGATCCGAGGGACACATTCCGGGAACCATCCAGAATCCTTTCAGCGAGGATTTTGGCCGCCGATGCTGGGAACACCTTCCGGGAACCTCACAGAAACCTTTCAGCGACAGTTTTGGCGGGCCGATCCCAGGGACACTTTCGGAAACCTCCCAGAAATCTTTCACCGAATGTTTTGATGAGCCGATTCCAGGGACACCTTTCTGAAACCTTCCAGGAACCCTCCACCGAAAGTTTTGACGAGCCGATTCCAGGGACACCTTTGGGGAACCTTTCAGAAACCTTTCAGCGAGGATTCTGGCGGGCCGATCCCAGGGACACCTTTCGGAAGCCTTCCAGAAACCTTTTACCGAAAGTTTTGATGAGCCGATTTCAGGGACACCTTTCGGGAACCTTTCGGACAACCCTTCAATGACAGTTTCGACGAGCCGATTCCAGGGACACCTTTCGGAAGCCTTTCAGAAACCTTTCACCGAATGTTCTGATGAGCCGGTTCCAGGGACACCTTTTGGGAACCTTTCAGAAACCCTCCAATGAATGTCTTGACGAGCCGATTCCAGGGACACCTTTCGGGAACCTAAAAGGAACCTTTCAGCGAAAGTTTTGGCGGGCCGATTCGAGGAACACCTCTCGGAAACCTTTCAGAAACCTTCCAGCGTTAGTTTCCGCGGGCCAATCCCAGGGACACCTTTCGGAAACCTCTCAGGAACCTTCCACCGAAAGTTTCGATGAGCCGATCCCAGGGACACCTTTCGGGAACCTTTCAGAAACCTTTCAGCGAGGATTTTGGCCACCGATCCCAGGGACACCTTTCGGAAGCCTTCCAGAAACCTTTTACCGAAAGTTTTGATGAGCCGATTTCAGGGACACCTTTCGGGAACCTTTCGGACAAGGATTCAGCGAGGATTTTGGCGGGCCGATCCCAGGGACACTTCTCGGAAACCTCCCGGAAACCTTTCACCGGAAGTTTTGACGAGCCGATCCCAGGGACACCTTTCGGGAACCTTTCAGAAACCTTTCAGCGAGGGTTTTGGCGGGCCGATGCTAGGAACACCTTCCGGGAATCTTCCAGAAACTTTTAACCGAAAGTTTTAATGAGCCGATTTCAGGGACACCTTTCGGGAACCTTTCGGAAACCCTTCAATGACAGTTTCGACGAGCCGATTCCAGGGACACCTTTCGAGAGCCTTTCAGAAACCTTTCAGCAAAAGTTTTAGCGGGCCGATTCGAGGAACACCTCTCGGAAACCTTCCAGAAACCTTCACCGAAAGTTTTGACGAGCCGAGTCCAGGGGCACTTCTCGGAAACCTTTCAGAAACCTCTCACCGGAAGTTTTGACGAGCCGATTCCAGGGACACCTTTCGGGAACCTTCCGGAAAACCCCTCAATGACAGTTTCGACGAGCCGATTCCAAGGACACTTTTCGGGAGCCTTTCAGAAACCTTCCAGCGAAAGTTTTGGCGGGCCGATTCGAGGAACACCTTTCGGAAACCTTCCAGAAACCTCCACCGAAAGTTTTGACGAGCCGAGTCCAGGGACACTTCTCGGAAACCTTCCAGAAACCTTTCACCGAATGTTCTGATGAGCCGATTCCCGGGACACCTTTTGGGAACCTTTAAGAAACCCTCCAATGAATGTCTTGACGAGCCGATTCCAGGGATACCTTTCGGGAACCTTTCAGAAACCTCTCACCGGAAGTTTTGACGAGCCGATTCCAGGGACACCTTCCGGCAACCTTTCAGAAACCCTCCAATGAAAGTTTCGACGAGCCGATTCCAGGGACACCTTTCGGGAACAGTTCGGGAACCTTCCAGCGACAGTTTTGGCGGGCCGATCCCAGGGACACCTCTCGGAAGCCTTTCAGAAACCTTTCACCGAAAGTTTTGATGAGCCGATTTCAGGGACACCTTTCGGGAACCTTTCGGAAAACCCTTCGATGACAGTTTCGACGAGCCGATTCCAGGGACACCTTTCGGGAGCCTTTCAGAAACCTTTCAGCGAAAGTTTTGGCGGGCCGATTCGAGGAACACCTTTCGGAAACCTTTCAGAAACCCTCCAATGAATGTCTTGACGAGCCGATTCCAGGGACACCTTTTGGGAACCTAAAAGGAACCTTTCAGCGAAAGTTTTGGCGGGCCGATTCGAGGAACACCTCTCGGAAACCTTTCAGAAACCTTTCAGCGTTAGTTTCCGCGGGCCAATCCCAGGGACACCTTTCGGAAACCTCTCAGAAACCTTCCACCGAAAGTTTTGATGAGCCGATCCCAGGGACACCTTTCGGGAACCTTTCAGAAACCTTTCAGCGAGGATTTTGGCCGCCGATGCTGGGAACACCTTCCGGGAACCTTACAGAAACCTTTCAGCGACAGTTTTGGCGGGCCGATCCCAGGGACACCTCTCGGAAACCTTCCAGAAACCTTTCACCGAATGTTTTGATGAGCCGATTTCAGGGACACCTTTGGGGAACCTTTCAGAAACCTTTCAGCGAGGATTTTGGCGGGCCGATCCCAGGGACACCTTTCGGAAGCCTTCCAGAAACCTTTTACCGAAAGTTTTGATGAGCCGATTTCAGGGACACCTTTCGGGAACCTTTCGAAAAACCGTTCAATGACAGTTTCGACGAGCCGATTCCAGGGACACCTCTCGGAAGCCTTTCAGAAACCTTTCAGCGAAAGTTTTGGCGGGCCGATTCGAGGAACACCTTTCGGAAACCTTTCAGAAACCCTCCAATGAATGTCTTGACGAGCCGATTCCAGGGACACCTTTTGGGAACCTAAAAGGAACCTTTCAGCGAAAGTTTTGGCGGGCCGATTCGAGGAACACCTCTCGGAAACCTTTCAGAAACCTTTCAGCGTTAGTTTCCGCGGGCCAATCCCAGGGACACCTTTCGGAAACCTCTCAGAAACCTTCCACCGAAAGTTTTGATGAGCCGATCCCAGGGACACCTTTCGGGAACCTTTCAGAAACCTTTCAGCGAGGATTTTGGCCGCCGATGCTGGGAACACCTTCCGGGAACCTTACAGAAACCTTTCAGCGACAGTTTTGGCGGGCCGATCCCAGGGACACCTCTCGGAAACCTTCCAGAAACCTTTCACCGAATGTTTTGATGAGCCGATTTCAGGGACACCTTTGGGGAACCTTTCAGAAACCTTTCAGCGAGGATTTTGGCGGGCCGATCCCAGGGACACCTTTCGGAAGCCTTCCAGAAACCTTTTACCGAAAGTTTTGATGAGCCGATTTCAGGGACACCTTTCGGGAACCTTTCGAAAAACCGTTCAATGACAGTTTCGACGAGCCGATTCCAGGGACACCTCTCGGAAGCCTTTCAGAAACCTTTCACCGAATGTTCTGATGGGCCGATTCCAAGGACACCGTTTGGGAACCTTTCAGAAAACCTCCAATGAATGTCTCGACGAGCCGATCCCAGGGACACCTCTCGGATACCTCCCAGAAACCTTCCACCGAAAGTTTTGATAAGCCGATTCCAGGGACACCTTTCGGAAACCTCCCAGAAACCTTCCACCGAATGTTTTGATGAGCCGATTCCAGGGACACCTTCCAGAAACCTTCCAGGAACCCTCCACCGAAAGTTTTGACGAGCCGATTACAGGGACACCTTTCGGGAACCTTTCAGAAACCTCTCAGCGAGGATTTGGGCGGGCCGATCCCAGAGACACCTTTCGGAAGCCCTTCAGAAACCTTCCACCGGAAGTTTTGATGAGCCGATTCCAGGGACACCTTTCGGGAGCTTCCCAGAAACCTTTCACCGGAAGTCTTGACGAGCCGATCCCAGGGACACATTCCGGGAACCATCCAGAAACCTTTCAGCGAGGATTTTGGCCGCCGATGCTGGGAACACCTTCCGGGAACCTCACAGAAACCTTTCAGCGACAGTTTTGGCGGGCCGATCCCAGGGACACTTTCGGGAACCTCCCAGAAACCCTTCAGCGAATGTTTTGATGAGCCGATTCCAGGGACACCTTTCTGAAACCTTCCAGGAACCCTCCACCGAAAGTTTTGACGAGCCGATTACAGGGACACCTTTGGGGAACCTTTCAGAAACCTTTCAGCGAGGATTCTGGCGGGCCGATCCCAGGGACACCTTTCGGAAGCCTCCCAGAAACCTTTTACCGAAAGTTTTGATGAGCCGATTTCAGGGACACCTTTCGGGAACCTTTCGGAAAACCCTTCAATGACAGTTTCGACGAGCCGATTCCAGGGACACCTTTCGGAAGCCTTTCAGAAACCTTTCACCGAATGTTCTAATGAGCCGATTCCAGGGACACCTTTTGGGAACCTTTCAGGAACCCTCCAATGAATGTCTTGACGAGCCGATTCCAGGGACACCTTCCGGGAACCTAAGAGGAACCTTTCAGCGAAAGTTCTGGCGGGCCGATTCGAGGAACACCTCTCGGAAACCTTTCAGAAACCTTTCAGCGTTAGTTTCCGCGGGCCAATTCCGGGGACACCTTTCGGAAACCTCTCAGGAACCTTCCACCGAAAGTTTTGATGAGCCGATCCCAGGGACACCTTTCGGAAACCTTTCAGAAACCTTTCACCGAATGTTTTGATGAGCCGATTCCAGGGACACCTTTCGGAAACTTTTTGGAAACCCTTCAGCAAGAGTTCTGGCGAGTCGATCCCAGGGACACCTCTCGGGAACCTTCCAGGAACCTTTCAGCGTTAGTTCCGGCGGGCCGATCCCAGGAACACCTTTCAGAAAACTTTCAGAAACCTTTCACCGGAAGTTTTTATAAGCCGATTCCAGGAACACCTTTCGGAAACCTTCCAGAAACTTTCCACCAAAAGTTTTGACGAGCCGATTCCAGGGACACCTTTCGGAAACCTTCCAAAATCCTTTCATGGAAAGTCTTCACGAGCCAATCACAGGGACACCTTTTGGAAACCTTCCGGGAGACTCCGAGCAGAAGTTTTGGCGAGCCGACTCCAGGGACACCTCTCGGAAACCTTCCAAAGAACTTTCACCGGAAGTTTCGGCGAGCCGACTCCAGGGATCCATTCCGGAGCCCTTTCAGAAACCTTTCACCGGAAGTTTTGACGAGCCGATTCCAGGGACACCTTTCGGAAACCTTCCAGGAACCCTCCACCGAAAGTTCTGACGAGCCGATTACAGGGACACCTTTCGGGAACCTTTCAGAAACCTCTCAGCGAGGATTTTGACGAGGCGATCCCAGGGACACCTTTCGGGAACCTTCAAGAAACCTTTCAGCGAGGATTTTGGCGGGCCGATGCTAGGAACACCTTCCGGGAACCTTCCAGAAACCTTCGACCGAGAGTTTTGGCGGGCCGATGCTAGGAGCACCTTTCGGGAACCTTCCAGAA
Source organism: Eretmocerus hayati (assembly GCA_029851415.1). Lineage (NCBI taxonomy): Eukaryota > Metazoa > Arthropoda > Insecta > Hymenoptera > Aphelinidae > Eretmocerus > Eretmocerus hayati. The sequence goes on from CM056743.1 coordinate 86,873,842, forward strand.
ACCTTTGAGCGACAATTTTGGTGGGCCGATCCCAGGGACACCTTTCGGGAACCTTCCAAAAACCTTTCACCGAAAGTTTTGACGAGCCGATCCCAGGAACACCTTTTGGGAACCTTCCAGAAACCTTCGATCGAAAGTTTTGGCGGGCCGATGCTAGGAGCACCTTTCGGGAACCTTCCAGAAACCTTTGAGCGACAGTTTTGGTGGGCCGATCGCAGGAATAACTTTCAGAAACCTTCCACCGAAAGTTTTGACGAGCCGATTTCAGGGACACGTTTCGGGAACCTTTCAGGAACCTTTCAGCGACAGTTTCGGCGAGCCGATCCCAGGGACACCTTTCGAGAATCTTTCAGAAACCTTCCAGCGTTAGTTTTGGCGGGTCGATCCCAGAGACACCTTCCGGAAACCTTTCAGAAACCTTTTACCGAAAGTTTTGACGAGCCGATTCCAGGTACACCTTTCGGAAACCTCCCAAAATCCTTTCACCGAAAGTTTTAACGGGCCGATCACAGGGACACCTTTTGGAAACCTCCCAAAAACCTTTCACCGAAAGTTTTAACGAGCCGATTACAGGGACACCTTCCGGGACCCTTTCAGAAACCTCTCACCGGAAGTTTTGACGAGCTGATTCCAGGGACACCTTCCGGCAACCTTTCAGAAACCCTCCAATGAAAGTTTCGACGAGCCGATTCCAGGGACACCTTTCAGGGACCTTTCAGAAACCTCTCAGCGAGGATTTTGGCGGGCCGATCCCAGAGACACCTCTCGGAAGCCCTCCAAAAACCTTCCACCGGAAGTTTTGAAGAGCCGATCCCAGGGACACCTTTCGGAAACTTTTTGGAAACCCTTCAGCAAGAGTTCTGGCGAGTCGATCCCAGGGACACCTCTCGGGAACCTTCCAGGAACCTTTCAGCGTTAGTTCCGGCGGGCCGATCCCAGGAACACCTTTCAGAAAACTTTCAGAAACCTTTCACCGGAAGTTTTTATAAGCCGATTCCAGGAACACCTTTCGGAAACCTTCCAGAAACTTTCCACCGAAAGTTTTGACGAGCCGATTCCAGGGACACCTTTCGGAAACCTTCCAAAATCCTTTCATGAAAAGTCTTCACGAGCCAATCACAGGGACACCTTTTGGAAACCTTCCGGGAGACTCCGAGCAGAAGTTTTGGCGAGCCGACTCCAGGGACACCTCTCGGAAACCTTCCAAAGAACTTTCACCGGAAGTTTCGGCGAGCCGACTCCAGGGATCCATTCCGGAGCCCTTTCAGAAACCTTTCACCGGAAGTTTTGACGAGCCGATTCCAGGGACACCTTTCGGAAACCTTCCAGGAACCCTCCACCGAAAGTTCTGACGAGCCGATTACAGGGACAACTTTCGGGAACCTTTCAGAAACCTCTCAGCGAGGATTTTGACGAGGCGATCCCAGGGACACCTTTCGGGAACCTTTAAGAAACCTTTCAGCGAGGATTTTGGCGGGCCGATGCTAGGAACACCTTCCGGGAACCTTCCAGAAACCTTCGACCGAGAGTTTTGGCGGGCCGATGCTAGGAGCACCTTTCGGGAACCTTCCAGAAACCTTTGAGCGACAATTTTGGTGGGCCGATCCCAGGGACACCTTTCGGGAACCTTCCAAAAACCTTTCACCGAAAGTTTTGACGAGCCGATCCCAGGAACACCTTTCGGGAACCTTCCAGAAACCTTCGATCGAAAGTTTTGGCGGGCCGATGCTAGGAGCACCTTTCGGGAACCTTCCAGAAAACTTTGAGCGACAGTTTTGGTGGGCCGATCGCAGGGACACCTTTCGGAAACTTTTCAGAAACCTTTCACCGAATGTTTTGATGGGCCGGTTCCAGGGACACCTCCCAGAATCCTTCCAAAAACCTTTCACCGAAAGTCTCGACGAGCCGATTCCAGGGAAATTTTTCGGGAACCTTTCACCGAGAGTTTTGGTGAGCCGATTCCAGGAATAACTTTCAGAAACCTTCCGACGAAAGTTTTGACGAGCCGATTTCAGGGACACGTTTCGGGAACCTTTCAGGAACCTTTCAGCGACAGTTTCGGCGAGCCGATCCCAGGGACACCTTTCGAGGACCTTTCAGAAACCTTCCAGCGTTAGTTTTGGCGGGCCGATCCCAGAGACACCTTCCGGAAACCTTTCAGAAACCTTTCACCGGAAGTTTTGACGAGCCGATTCCAGGTACACCTTTCGGAAACCTCCCAAAATCCTTTCACCGAAAGTTTTAACGGGCCGATCACAGGGACACCTTTTGGAAACCTCCCAAAAACCTTTCACCGAAAGTTTTAACGGGCCGATCCCAGAGACACCTCTCGGAAGCCCTCCAAAAACCTTCCACCGGAAGTTTTGAAGAGTCGATCCCAGGGACACCTTCCGGGAACCTTTCAGAAACCTCTCAACGGAAGTTTTGACGAGCCGATTCCAGGGACACCTTCCGGCAACCTTTCAGAAACCCTTCAATGAAAGTTTCGACGAGCCGATTCCAGGGACACCTTTCGGGAACCTTTCGGAAAACCCTTCAATGACAGTTTCGACGAGCCGATTCCAGGGACACCTTCCGGGAGCCTTTCAGAAACCTTTCAGCGAAAGTTTTGGCGGGCCGATTCGAGAAACACCTTTCGGAAACCTTCCAGGAACCTTCACCGAAAGTTTTGACGAGCCGAGTCCAGGTACACTTCTCGGAAACCTTCCAGAAACCTTTCACCGAATGTTCTGATGAGCCGATTCCAGGGACACCGTTTGGGAACCTTTCAGAAAACCTCCAATGAATGTGTTGACGAGCCGATCCCAGGGACACCTCTCGGATACCTCCCAGAAACCTTCCACCGAAAGTTTTGATAAGCCGATTCCAGGGACACCTTTCGGAAACCTCCCAGAAACCTTTCACCGGATGTTTTGATGAGCCGATTCCAGGGACACCTTCCAGAAACCTTCCAGGAACCCTCCACCGGAAGTTTTGACGAGCCGATTACAGGGACACCTTTCGGGAACCTTTCAGAAACCTCTCAGCGAGGATTTTGGCGGGCCGATCCCAGAGACACCTTTCGGAAGCCCTTCAGAAACCTTCCACCGGAAGTTTTGATGAGCCGATTCCAGGGACACCTTTCGGGAGCTTCCCAGAAACCTTTCACCGGAAGTCTTGACGAGCCGATCCCAGGGACACATTCCGGGAACCATCAAGAAACCTTTCAGCGAGGATTTTGGCCGCCGATGCTGGGAACACCTTCCGGGAACCTCACAGAAACCTTTCAGCGACAGTTTTGGCGGGCCGATCCCAGGGACACTTTCGGAAACCTCCCAGAAACCCTTCAGCGAATGTTTTGATGAGCCGATTCCAGGGACACCTTTCTGAAACCTTCCAGGAACCCTCCACCGAAAGTTTTGACGAGCCGATTACAGGGACACCTTTGGGGAACCTTTCAGAAACCTTTCAGCGAGGATTCTGGCGGGCCGATCCCAGGGACACCTTTCGGAAGCCTCCCAGAAACCTTTTACCGAAAGTTTTGATGAGCCGATTTCAGGGACACCTTTCGGGAACCTTTCGGAAAACCCTTCAATGACAGTTTCGACGAGCCGATTCCAGGGACACCTTTCGGAAGCCTTTCAGAAACCTTTCACCGAATGTTCTAATGAGCCGATTCCAGGGACACCTTTTGGGAACCTTTCAGGAACCCTCCAATGAATGTCTTGACGAGCCGATTCCAGGGACACCTTCCGGGAACCTAAAAGGAACCTTTCAGCGAAAGTTTTGGCGGGCCGATTCGAGGAACACCTCTCGGAAACCTTTCAGAAACCTTTCAGCGTTAGTTTCCGCGGGCCAATTCCGGGGACACCTTTCGGAAACCTCTCAGAAACCTTCCACCGAAAGTTTTGATGAGCCGATCCCAGGGACACCTTTCGGGAACCTTTCAGAAACCTTTCAGCGAGGATTTTGGCACCGATGCTGGGAACACCTTCCGGGAACCTTACAGAAACCTTTCAGCGACAGTTTTGGCGGGCCGATCCCAGGGACACCTCTCGGAAACCTTCCAGAAACCTTTCACCGGATGTTTTGATAAGCTGATTACAGGGACACCTTTCGGGAACCTTTCAGAAACCTTTCAGCGAGGATTTTGGCCGCCGATGCTGGGAACACCTTCCGGGAACCTTACAGAAACCTTTCAGCGACAGTTTTGGCGGGCCGATCCCAGGGACACCTCCCGGAAACCTTCCAGAAATCTTTCAGCGACAGTTTTCGCGGGCCGATCCCAGGGACACCTTTCGGAAACCTTTCAGAAACCTTTCACCGAATGTTTTGATGAGCCGATTCCAGGGACACCTTTCGGAAACTTTTTGGAAACCCTTCAGCAAGAGTTCTGAAGAGTCGATCCCAGGGACACCTCTCGGGAACCTTCCAGGAACCTTTCAGCGTTAGTTCCGGCGGGCCGATCCCAGGAACACCTTCCAGAAAACTTTCAGAAACCTTTCACCGGAAGTTTTTATAAGCCGATTCCAGGAACACCTTTCGGAAACCTTCCAGAAACTTTCCACCAAGAGTTTTGACGAGCCGATTCCAGGGACACCTTTCGGAAATCTTCCAAAATCCTTTCATGGAAAGTCTTCACGAGCCAATCACAGGGACACCTTTTGGAAACCTTCCGGGAGACTCTGAGCAGAAGTTTTGGCGAGCCGACTCCAGGGACACCTCTCGGAAACCTTCCAAAGAACTTTCACCGGAAGTTTCGGCGAGCCGACTCCAGGGATCCATTCCGGAGCCCTTTCAGAAACCTTTCACCGGAAGTTTTGACGCGCCGATTCCAGGGACACCTTTCGGAAACCTTCCAGGAACCCTTCACCGAAAGTTCTGACGAGCCGATTACAGGGACACCTTTCGGGAACCTTTCACCGAGAGTTTTGGCGAGCCGATGCCAGGAATAACTTTCACAAACCTTCCACCGAAAGTTTTGACGAGCCGATTTCAGGGACACGTTTCGGGAACCTTTCAGGAACCTTTCAGCGACAGTTTCGGTGAGCCGATCCCGGGGACACCTTTCGGGAACCTTCAAGAAACCTTTCAGCGAGGATTTTGGCGGGCCGATGCTAGGAACACCTTCCGGGAACCTTCCAGAAACCTTCGACCGAGAGTTTTGGCGGGCCGATGCTAGGAGCACCTTCCGGGAACCTTCCAGAAACCTTTGAGCGACAATTTTGGTGGGCCGATCCCAGGGACACCTTTCGGGAACCTTCCAAAAACCTTTCACCGAAAGTTTTGACGAGTTGATCCCAGGAACACCTTTCGGGAACCTTCCAGAAACCTTCGATCGAAAGTTTTGGCGGGCCGATGCTAGGAGCACCTTTCGGGAACCTTCCAGAAACCTTTGAGCGACAGTTTTGGTGGGCCGATCGCAGGGACACCTTTCGGAAACTTTTCAGAAACCTTTCACCGAATGTTTTGATGGGCCGGTTCCAGGGACACCTCCCAGAATCCTTCCAAAAACCTTTCACCGAAAGTTTCGACGAGCCGATTCCAGGGAAATTTTTCGGGAACCTTTCACCGAGAGTTTTGGCGAGCCGATTCCAGGAATAACTTTCAGAAACCTTCCACCGAAAGTTTTGACGAGCCGATTTCAGGGACACGTTTCGGGAACCTTTCAGGAACCTTTCAGCGACAGTTTCGGCGAGCCGATCCCAGGGACACCTTTCGAGAACCTTTCAGAAACCTTCCAGCGTTAGTTTTGGCGGGCCGATCCCAGAGACACCTTCCGGAAACCTTTCAGAAACCTTTTACCGAAAGTTTTGACGAGCCGATTCCAGGTACACCTTTCGGAAACCTCCCAAAATCCTTTCACCGAAAGTTTTAACGGGCCGATCACAGGGACACCTTTTGGAAACCTCCCAAAAACCTTTCACCGAAAGTTTTAACGAGCCGATTACAGGGACACCTTCCGGGACCCTTTCAGAAACCTCTCATCGAGGATTCTGGCGGGTCGATTCCAGGGACACCTTCCGGGAACCTTTTGGGAAACTCTGAGCAGAAATTTTGGCGAGCCGACTCCAGGGACACCTCTCGGAAACCTTCCAAAGAACTTTCACCGGAAGTTTCGGCGAGCCGACTCCAGGGATCCCTTCCGGAAACCTTTCAGAAACCTTTCACCGGAAGTTTTGACGAGCCGATTCCAGGGACACCTTTCGGAAACCTTCCAGAAACCTTTCAGCGACAGTTTTGGCGGGCCGATCCCAGGGACACCTTTCGGAAACCTTCCAGAAACCTTTCACCGAATGTTTTGATGAGCCGATTCCAGGGACACCTTTCGGAAACTTTTCGGAAACCCTTCAGCAAGAGTTCTGGCGAGTCGATCCCAGGGACACCTCTCGGAAACCTTCCAGAAACCTTCCAGCGTTAGTTTCGGCGGGCCGATCCCAGGAACACCTTTCAGAAAACTTTCAGAAACCTTTCACCGGAAGTTTTTATAAGCCGATTCCAGGGACACCTTTCGGAAACTTTTTGGAAACCCTCCAGCAAGAGTTCTGGCGAGTCGATCCCAGGGACACCTCTCGGAAACCTTTCAGAAACCTTTTACCGAAAGTTTTGACGAGCCGATTCCAGGTAACCTTTCGGAAACCTTTCAGAAACCTTTTACCGAAAGTTTTGACGAGCCGATTCCAGGTACACCTTTTGGAAACCTCCCAAAAACCTTTCACCGAAAGTTTCAACGAGCCGATTACAGGGACACCTTCCGGGACCCTTTCAGAAACCTCTCATCGAGGATTTTGGCGGGTCGATTCCAGGGACACCTTTCGGGAACCTTTCGGGAAACTCTGAGCAGAAGTTTTGGCGAGCCGACTCCAGGGACACATCTCGAAAACCTTCCAAAGAACTTTCACCGGAAGTTTCGGCGAGCCGACTCCAGGGATCCCTTCCGGAAACCTTTCAGAAACCTTTCACCGGAAGTTTTGACGAGCCGATTCCAGGGACACCTTTCGGAAACCTTCCAGGAACCCTCCACCGAAAGTTCTGACGAGCCGATTACAGGGACACCTTTCGGGAACCTTTCAGAAACCTTTCAGCGAGGATATTGACGAGCCGATCCCAGGGACACCTCTCGGGAACCTTCCAGAAACCTTTCAGCGACAGTTTTGGCGGGCCGATCCCAGGGACACCTTTCGGAAACCTTTCAGAAACCTTTCACCGAATGTTTTGATGAGCCGATACCAGGGACACCTTTCGGAAACTTTTTGGAAACCCTTCAGCAAGAGTTCTGGTGAGTCGATCCCAGGGACACCTTCGGAAACCTTCCAGAAACCTTCCAGCGTTAGTTTCGGCGGGCCGATCCCAGGAACACCTTTCAGAAAACTTTCAGAAACCTTTCACCGGAAGTTTTTATAAGCCGATTCCAGGGACACCTTTCGGAAACCTTCCAGAAACTTTCCACCGAGAGTTTTGACGAGCCGATCCCAGGGACACTTTTCGGAAACCTTCCGAAATCCTTTCATGGAAAGTCTTCACGAGCCGATCACAGGGACACCTTTTGGAAACCGCCCAAAAACCTTTTACCGAAAGTTTTAACGAGCCGATTACGGGGACACCTTCCGGGAACCTTTCAGAAACCTCTCATCAAGGATTTTGGCGAATCGATTCCAGGGACACCTTTCGGGAACCTTTCGGGAGACTCTGAGCAGAAGTTTCGGCGAGCCGAATCCAGGGACACCTCTCGGAAACCTTCCAAAGAACTTTCACCGGAAGTTTCGGCGAGCCGACTCCAGGGATACCTTCCGGAAACCTTTCAGAAACCTTTCACCGGGAGTTTTGACGAGCCGATTCCAGGGACACCTTTCGGAAACCTTCCAGGAACCCTCCACCGAAAGTTCTGACGAGCCGATTACAGGGACACCTTTCGGGAACCTTTCAGAAACCTCTCAGCGAGGATTTTGACGAGGCGATCCCAGGGACACCTTTCGGGAACCTTTCAGAAACCTTTCAGCGAGGATTTTGGCGGGCCGATGCTAGGAACACCTTCCGGGAACCTTCCAGAAACCTTCGATCGAGAGTTTTGGCGGGCCGTTGCTAGGAGCACCTTTCGGGAACCTTCCAGAAACCTTTGAGCGACAGTTTTGGTGGGCCGATCCCAGGGACACCTTTCGGGAACCTTCTAGGAACCCTCCACCGAAAGTATTGACGAGCCGATTACAGGGACACCTTTCGGAAACCTTCCAAAAACCTTTCACCGAAAGTTTTGACGAACCGATCCCAGGAACACCTTTCGGGAACCTTCCAGAAACCTTCGATCGAAAGTTTTGGCGGGCCGATGCTAGGAGCACCTTTCGGGAACCTTCCAGGAACCTTTGAGCGACAGTTTTGGTGGGCCGATCGCAGGGACACCTCTCGGAAACTTTTCAGAAACCTTTCACCGAATGTTTTGATGGGCCGGTTCCAGGGACACCTTCCAGAATCCTTCCAAAAACCTTTCACCGGAAGTTTCGACGAGCCAATTCCAGGGAAACTTTTCGGGAACCTTTCACCGAAAGTTTTGGCGAGCCGATTCCAGGAATACCTTTCAGAAACCTTCCACCGAAAGTTTCGACGAGCCGATTTCAGGGACACGTTTCGGGAACCTTTCAGGAACCTTACAGCAACAGTTTCGGCGAGCCGATCCCAGGGACACCGTTCGAGAACCTTTCAGAAACCTTCCAGCGTTAGTTTTGGCGGGCCGATCGCAGAGACACCTTCCGGAAACCTTTCAGAAACCTCTCATCGAGGATTTTGGCGGGTCGATTCCAGGGACACCTTTCGGGTACCTTTCGGGAAACTCTGAGCAGAAGTTTTGGCGAGCCGACTCCAGGGACACCTCTCGGAAACCTTCCAAAGAACTTTCACCGGAAGTTTCGGCGAGCCGACTCCAGGGATCCCTTCCAGAAACCTTTCACCGGAAGTTTCGACGAGCCGATTCCAGGGACACCTTTCGGATACCTTCCAGGAACCCTCCACCGAAAGTTCTGACGAGCCGATTACAGGGACACCTTTCGGGAACCTTTCAGAAACCTTTCAGCGAGGATTTCGACGAGCCGATCCCAGGGACACCTCTCGGGAACCTTTCAGAAACCTTCCAGCGAGGATTTTGGCGGGCCGATGCTACGAACACCTCCCGGAAACCTTCCAGAAACCTTTCAGCGACAGTTTTGGCGGGCCGATCCCAGGGACACCTTTCGGAAACCTTTCAGAAACCTTTCACCGAATGTTTTGATGAGCCGATTCCAGGGACACCTTTCGGAAACTTTTTGGAAACCCTTCAGCAAGAGTTCTGGCGAGTCGATCCCAGGGACACCTCTCGGGAACCTTCCAGAAACCTTTCAGCGTTAGTTTCGGCGGGCCGATCCCAGGAACACCTTTCAGAAAATTTTCAGAAACCTTTCACCGGAAGTTTTCATAAGCCGATTCCAGGGACACCTTTCGGAAACCTTCCGAAATCCTTTCATGGAAAGTCTTCACGAGCCGATCACAGGGACACCTTTTGGAAACCTCCCAAAAACCTTCCACCGAAAGTTTCAACGAGCGGATTACAGGGACGCCTTCCGGGAACCTTTCAGAAACCTCTCATCAAGGATTTTGGCGGGTCGATTCCAGGGACACCTTTCGGGCACCTTTCGGGAGACTCTGAGCAGAAGTTTTGGCGAGCCGACTCCAGGGACACCTCTCGGGAACCTTCCAAAGCACTTTCACCGGAAGTTTCGGCGAGCCGACTCCAGGGATCCCTTCCGGAATCCTTTCAGAAACCTTTCACCGGAAGTTCTGAAGAGCCGATTCCAGGGACACCTTTCGGAAACCTTCCAGGAACCCTCCACCGAAAGTTCTGACGAGCCGATTACAGGGACACCTTTCGGGAACCTTTCAGAAACCTCTCAGCGAGGATTTTGACGAGGCAATCCCAGGGACACCTTTCGGGAACCTTTCAGAAACCTTTCAGCGAGGATTTTGGCGGGCCGATGCTAGGAACACCTTCCGGGAACCTTCCAGAAACCTTCGATCGAGAGTTTTGGCGGGCCGATGCTAGGAGCACCTTTCGGGAACCTGCTAGGAACCCTCCACCGAAAGTATTGACGAGCCGATTACAGGGACACCTTTCGGAAACTTTCCAAAAACCTTTCACCGAAAGTTTTGACGAGCCGATCCCAGGAACACCTTTCGGGAACCTTCCAGAAAACTTCGATCGAAAGTTTTGGCGGGCCGATGCTAGGAGCACCTTTCGGGAACCTCCCAGAAACCTTTGAGCGACAGTTTTGGTGGGCCGATCGCAGGGACACCTTTCGGAAACTTTTCAGAAACCTTTCACCGAATGTTTTGATGGGCCGGTTCCAGGGACACCTTCCAGAATCCTTCCAAAAACCTTTCACCGAAAGTTTCGACGAGCCAATTCCAGGGAAACTCTTCGGGAACCTTCCACCGAAAGTTTTGGCAAGCCGATTCCAGGAATACCTTTCAGAAACCTTCCACCGAAAGTTTTGACGAGCCGATTTCAGGGACACGTTTCGGGAACCTTTCAGGAACCTTTCAGCGACAGTTTCGGCGAGCCGATCCCAGGGACACCTTTCGAGAACCTTTCAGAAACCTTCCAGCGTTAGTTTTGGCGGGCCGATCACAGTGACACCTTCCGGAAACCTTTCAGAAACCTTTTACCGAAAGTTTTGACGAGCCGATTCCAGGGACACCTTTCGGAAACCTCCCAAAATCCTTTCATGAAAAGTCTTCACGAGCCGATCACAGGGACACCTTTCGGAAACCTCCCAAAAACCTTTCACCGAAAGTTTTAACGAGCCGATTACAGGGACACCTCCCGGGTACCTTTCAGAAACCTCTCATCGAGGATTCTGGCGGGTCGATTCCAGGGACACCTTTCGGGAACCATTCGGGAAACTCTGAGCGGAAGTTTTGGCGAGCCGACTCCAGGGACACCTCTCGGAAACCTTCCAAAGAACTTTCACCGGAAGTTTCGGCGAGCCGACTCCAGGGATCCCTCCCGGTAACCTTTCAGAAACCTCTCACCGGAAGTTTTGACGAGCCGATTCCAGGGACACCTTTCGGAAACCTCCCAGAAACCCTCCACCGAAAGTTCTGACGAGCCGATTACAGGGACACCTTTCGGGAACCTCTGAGAAACCTCTCAGCGAGGATTTCTACGAGGCGATCCCAGGGACACCTTTCGGGAACCTTTCAGAAACCTTTCAGCGAGGATTTTGGCGGGCCGATGCTAGGAACACCTCCCGAAAACCTTCCAGAAACCTTCGATCGAGAGTTTTGGCGGGCCGATGCTAGGAGCACCTCTCGGGAACCTTCCAGAAACATTTGAGCGACAGTTTTGGTGGGCCGATCCCAGGGACACCTTTCGGGAACCTTCTAGGAACCCTCCACCGAAAGGATTGACGAGCCGATTACAGGGACACCTTTCGGAAACCTTCCAAAAACCTTTCACCGAAAGTTTTGACGTGCCGATCCCAGGAACACCTTTCGGGAACCTTCCAGAAAACTTCGATCGGAAGTTTTGGCGGGCCGATGCTAGGAGCACCTTTCGGGAACCTTCCAGAAACCTTTGAGCGACAGTTTTGGTGGGCCGATCGCAGGGACACCTTTCGGAAACTTTTCAGAAACCTTTCACCGAATGTTTTGATGGGCCGGTTCCAGGGACGCCTCCCAGAATTCTTCCAAAAACCTTTCAGAGACAGTTTCGGCGAGCCGATCCCAGGGACACCTTTCGAGAACCTTTCAGAAACCTTCCAGCGTTAGTTTTGGCGGGCCGATCCCGAAGACACCTTCCGGAAACCTTTCAGAAACCTTTCACCGAAAGTTTTGACGAGCCGATTCCAGGGACACCTTTCGAAAACCTTCCAAAATCCTTCCATGGAAAGTCTTCACGAACCGATCACATGGACACCTTCTGGAAACCTCCCAAAAACCTTTCACCGAAAGTTTTAACGAGCCGATTACAGGGACACCTTCCGGGAACCTTTCAGAAACCTCTCATCAAGGATTTTGGCGGGTCGATTCCAGGGACACCTTTCGGGAACCTTTCGGGAGACTCTGAGCAGAAGTTTTGGCGAGCCGACTCCAGGGACACCTCTCGGAAACCTTCCAAAGAACTTTCACCGGAAGTTTCGGCGAGCCGACTCCAGGGATCCCTTCCGGAAACCTTTCAGAAACCTTTCACCGGGAGTTTTGACGAGCCGATTCCAGGGACACCTTTCGGAAACCTTCCAGGAACCCTCCACCGAAAGTTCTGACGAGCCGATTACAGGGACACCTTTCGGGAACCTTTTAGAAACCTCTCAGCGAGGATTTTGGCGGGCCGATGCTAGGAAAACCTCCCGGGAACCTTCCAGAAACCTTCGATCGAGAGTTTTGGCGGGCCGATGCTAGGAGCACCTTTCAGGAACCTTCCAGAAACCTTTGAGCGACAGTTTTGGTGGGCCGATCCCAGGGACACCTTTCGGGAACCTTCTAGGAACCCTCCACCGAAAGTATTGACGAGCCGATTACAGGGACACCTTTCGGAAACCTTCCAAAAACCTTTCACCGAAAGTTTTGACGAGCCGATCCCAGGAACACCTTTCGGGAACCTTACAGAAACCTTCGATCGAAAGTTTTGGCGGGCCGATGCTAGGAGCACCTTTCGGGAACCTTCCAGAAACCTTTGAGCGACAGTTTCGGTGGGCCGATCGCAGGGACACCTTTCGGAAACTTTTCAGAAACCTTTTACCGAATGTTTTGATTGGCCGGTTCCAGGGACACCTTCCAGAATCCTTCCAAAAACCTTTCACCGAAACTTTCGACGAGCCAATTCCAGGGAAACTTTTCGGGAACCTTTCACCGAAAGTTTTGGCGAGCCGATTCCAGGAATACCTTTCAGAAACCTTCCACCGAAAGTTTTGACGAGCTGATTTCAGGGACACGTTTCGGGAACCTTTCAGGAAACTTTCAGCGCATGTTTCGGCGAGCCGATCCCAGGGACACCTTTCGAGAACCTTTCAGAAACCTTCCAGCGTTAGTTTTGGCGGGCCGATCCCAGAGACACCTTCCGGAAACCTTTCAGAAACCTTTTACCGAAAGTTTTGACGAGCCGATTCCAGGGACATCTTTCGGAAACCTCCCAAAATCCTTTCATGGAAAGTCTTCACGAGCCGATCACAGGGACACCTTTCGGGAACCTCCCAAAATCCTTTCACCGAGAGTTTTAACGAGCCGATTACAGGGACACCTTCCGGGAACCTTTCAGAAAACTCTCATCGAGGATTTTGGCGGGTCAATTCCAGGGACACCTTTCGGGAACCTTTCGGGAAACTGTGAGCAGAAGTTTTGGCGAGCCGACTCCAGGGACACCTCTCGGAAACCTTCCAAAGAACTTTCACCGGAAGTTTCGGCGAGCCGACTCCAGGGATCCCTTCCGGAAACCTTTCAGAAACCTTTCACCGGAAGTTTTGACGAGCCGATCCCAGGGACACCTTTCAGAAACCTTTCAGAAACCTTCCAGCGAGGATTTTGGCGGGCCGATGCTAGGAACACCTCCCGGAAACCTTCCAGAAACCTTTCAGCGACAGTTTTCGCGGGCCGATCCCAGGGACACCTCTCGGAAACCTTTCAGAAACCCTTCAGCAAGAGTTCTGGCGAGTCGATCCCAGGGACAACTCTCGGGAACCTTCCAGAAACCTTTCAGCGTTAGTTCCGGCGGGCCGATCCCAGGAACACCTTTCAGAAAACTTTCAGAAACCTTCCACCGGAAGTTTTTATAAGCCGATTCCAGGGACACCTTTCAGAAACCTTCCAGAAACTTTCCACCAAAAATTTTGACGAGCCGATTCCAGGGACACCTTTCGGAAACCTTCCAAAATTCTTCCATGGAAAGTCTTCACGAGCCGATCACAGGGACACCTTTTGGAAACCTTTCGGGAGACTCTGAGCAGAAGTTTTGGCGAGCCGACTCCAGGGACACCTTTCGGAAACCTTCCAAAGAACCTTCACCGGAAGTTTCGGCGAGCCGACTCCGGGGATCCATTCCGGAGCCCTTTCAGAAACCTTTCACCGGAAGTTTTGACGAGCCTATTCCAGGGACACCTTTCGGAAACCTTCCAGGAACCCTCCACCGAAAGTTCTGACGAGCCGATTACAGGGACGACTTTCGGGAACCTTTCAGAAACCTCTCAGCGAGGATTTTGACGAGGCGATCCCAGGGACACCTTTCGGGAACCTTTCAGAAACCTTTCAGCGAGGATTTTGGCGATCCGATGCTAGGAACACCTTCCGGGAACCTTCCAGTAACCTTCGATCGAGAGTTTTGGCGGGCCGATCGCAGGGACACCTTTCGGAAACCTTCCAAAAACCTTTCACCCAAAGTTTTGACGAGCCGATCCCAGGAACACCTTTCGGGAACCTTCCAGAAACCTTCGATCGAAAGTTTCGGCGGGCCGATGCTAGGAGCACCTTCCGGGAACCTTCCAGAAGCCTTTGAGCGACAGTTTTGGTGGGCCGATCGCAGGGACACCTCTCGGAAACTTTTCAGAAACCTTTCACCGAATGTTTTGATGGGCCGGTTCCAGGGACAACTCCCAGAATCCTTCCAAAAACCTTTCACCGAAAGTTTCGACGAGCCAATTCCAGGGAAACTTCTCGGGAACCTTTCAGGAACCTTTCAGCGACAGTTTCGGCGAGCCGATCCCAGGGACAACTTTCGAGAACCTTTCAGAAACCTTCCAGCGTTAGTTTTGGCGGGCCGATCCCAGAGACACCTTCCGGAAACCTTTCAGAAACCTTTTACCGAAAGTTTTGACGAGCCGATTCCAGGTACATCTTTCGGAAACCTCTCAAAAGATTTCACCGAAAGTTTTAACGGGCCGATCACAGGGACACCTTTTGGAAACCTCCCAAGAACCTTTCACCGAAAGTTTTAACGAGCTGATTACAGGGACACCTTCCAGGAACCTTTCAGAAACCTCTCATCGAGGATTTTGGCGGGTCGATTCCAGGGACACCTTTCGGGAACCTTTCGGGAAACTCTGAGCAGAAGTTTTGGCGAGCCGACTCCAGGGACACCTCTCGGAAACCTTCCAAAGAACTTTCACCGGAAGTTTCGGCGAGCCGACTCCAGGGATCCCTTCCGAAAACATTTCAGAAACCTTTCACCGGAAGTTTTGACGAGCCGATTCCAGGGACACCTTTCGGAAACCTTCCAGGAACCCTCCACCGAAAGTTCTGACGAGCCGATTACAGGGACACCTTTCGGGAACCTTTCAGAAACCTTTGAGCGACAGTTTTGGTGGGCCGATCGCAGGGACACCTCTCGGAAACTTTTCAGAAACCTTTCATCGAATGTTTTGATGGGCCGGTTCCAGGGACAACTCCCAGAATCCTTCCAAAAACCTTTCACCGAAAGTTTCGACGAGCCAATTCCAGGGAAACTTTTCGGGAACCTTTCAGGAACCTTTCAGCGACAGTTTCGGCGAGCCGATCCCAGGGACAACTTTCGAGAACCTTTCAGAAACCTTCCAGCGTTAGTTTTGGCGGGCCGATCCCAGAGACACCTTCCGGAAACCTTTCAGAAACCTTTTACCGAAAGTTTTGACGAGCCGATTCCAGGTACATCTTTCGGAAACCTCCCAAAAGATTTCACCGAAAGTTTTAACGGGCCGATCACAGGGACACCTCTTGGAAACCTCCCAAAAACCTTTCACCGAAAGTTTTAACGAGCTGATTACAGGGACACCTTCCAGGAACCTTTCAGAGACCTCTCATCGAGGATTTTGGCGGGTCGATTCCAGGGACACCTTTCGGGAACATTCCGGGAAACTCTGAGCAGAAGTTTTGGCGAGCCGACTCCAGGGACACCTCTCGGAAACCTTCCAAAGAACTTTCACCGGAAGTTTCGGCGAGCCGACTCCAGGGATCCCTTCCGAAAACATTTCAGAAACCTTTCACCGGAAGTTTTGACGAGCCGATTCCAGGGACACCTTTCGGAAACCTTCCAGGAACCCTCCACCGAAAGTTCTGACGAGCCGATTACAGGGACACCTTTCGGGAACCTTTCAGAAACCTTTCAGCGAGGATATTGACGAGCCGATCCCAGGGACACCTTCCGGGAACCTTCCAGAAACCTTTCAGCGACAGTTTCGGCGGGCCGATCCCAGGGACACCTTTCGGAAACCTTTCAGAAACCTTTCACCGAATGTTTTGATGAGCTGATTCCAGGGACACCTTTCGGAAACTTTTTGGAAACCCTTCAGCAAGAGTTCTGGCGAGTCGATCCCAGGGACTCCTCTCGGAAACCTTCCAGAAACCTTCCAGCGTTAGTTTCGGCGGGCCGATCCCAGGAACACCTTTCAGAAAACTTTCAGAAACCTTTCACCGGAAGTTTTTATAAGCCGATTCCAGGGACACCTTTCGGAAACCTTCCGAAATCCTTTCACGGGAAGTCTTCACGAGCCGATCACAGGGACACCTTTTGGAAACCTCCCAAAGACCTTTCACCGAAAGTTTTAACGAGCCGATTACAGGGACACCTTCCGGGAACTTTTCAGAAACCTCTCATCAAGGATTTTGGCGGGTCGATTCCAGGGACACCTTTCGGGAACCTTTCGGGAGACTCTGAACAGAAGTTTTGGCGAGCCGACTCCAGGGACACCTCTCGGAAACCTTCCAAAGAACTTTCACCGGAAGTTTCGGCGAGCCGACTCCAGGGATCCCTTCCGGAAACCTTTCAGAAACCTTTCACCGGAAGTTTTGACGAGCCGATTCCAGGGACACCTTTCGGAATACTTCCAGGAACCCTCCACCGAAAGTTCTGACGAGCCGATTACAGGAACACCTTTCGGGAACCTCTCAGAAACCTCTCAGCGAGGATTTTGACGAGGCGATCCCAGGGACACCTTTCGGGAACCTTTCAGAAACCTTTCAGCGAGGATTTTGGCGGGCCGATGCTAGGAACACCTTCCGGGAACCTTTCAGAAACCTTCGATCGAGAGTTTTGGCGGGCCGTTGCTAGGAGCACCTTTCGGGAACCTTCCAGAAACCTTTGAGCGACAGTTTTGGTGGGCCGATCCCAGGGACACCTTTCGGGAACCTTCTAGGAACCCTCCACCGAAAGTATTGACGAGCCGATTACAGGGACACCTTTCGGAAACCTTCCAAAAACCTTTCACCGAAAGTTTTGACGAGCCGATCCCAGGAACACCTTTCGGGAACCTTCCAGAAACCTTCGATCGAAAGTTTTGGCGGGCCGATGCTAGGAGCACCTCTCGGGGACCTTCCAGGAACCTTTGAGCGACAGTTTTGGTGGGCCGATCGCAGGGACACCTTTCGGAAACTTTTCAGAAACCTTTCACCGAATGTTTTGATGGGCCGGTTCCAGGGACACCTTCCAGAATCCTTCCAAAAACCTTTCACTGAAAGTTTCGACGAGCCAATTCCAGGGAAACTTTTCGGGAACCTTTCAGCGAAAGTTTTGGCGAGCCGATTCCAGGAATACCTTTCAGAAACCTTCCACCGAAAGTTTTGCCGAGCCGATTTCAGGGACACGTTTCGGAAACCTTTCAGGAACCTTACAGCGACAGTTCCGGCGAGCCGATCCCAGGGACACCTTTCGAGAACCTTTCAGAAACCTTCCAGCGTTAGTTTTGGCGGGCCGATCGCAGAGACACCGTCCGGAAACCTTTCAGAAACCTCTCATCGAGGATTTTGGCGGGTCGATTCCAGGGACACCTTTCGGGAACCTTTCGGGAAACTCTGAGCAGAAGTTTTGGCGAGCCGACTCCAGGGACACCTCTCGGAAACCTTCCGAAGAACTTTCACCGGAAGTTTCGGCGAGCCGACTCGAGGGATCCCTTCCAGGAACCTTTCAGAAACCTTTCACCGGAAGTTTTAACGAGCCGATTACAGGGACACCTTCCGGGAACCTTTCAGAAACCTCTCATCAAGGATTTTGGCGGGTCGATTCCAGGGACACCTTTCGGGAATCTTTCGGGAGACTCTGAGCAGAAGTTTTGGCGAGCCGACTCCAGGGACACCTCTCGGAAACCTTCCAAAGAACTTTCACCGGAAGTTTCGGCGAGCCGACTCCAGGGATCCCTTCCGGAAACCTTTCAGAAACCTTTCACCGGAAGTTTTGACGAGCCGATTCCAGGGACACCTTTCGGAATACTTCCAGGAACCCTCCACCGAAAGTTCTGACGAGCCGATTACAGGGACACCTTTCGGGAACCTTTCAGAAACCTCTCAGCGAGGATTTTGACGAGGCGATCCCAGGGACACCTTTCGGGAACCTTTCAGAAACCTTTCAGCGAGGATTTTGGCGGGCCGATGCTAGGAACACCTTCCGGGAACCTTTCAGAAACCTTCGATCGAGAGTTTTGGCGGGCCGTTGCTAGGAGCACCTTTCGGGAACCTTCCAGAAACCTTTGAGCGACAGTTTTGGTTGGCCGATCCCAGGGACACCTTTCGGGAACCTTCTAGGAACCCTCCACCGAAAGTATTGACGAGCCGATTACAGGGACACCTTTCGGAAACCTTCCAAAAACCTTTCACCGAAAGTTTTGACGAGCCGATCCCAGGAACACCTTTCGGGAACCTTCCAGAAACCTTCGATCGAAAGTTTTGGCGGGCCGATGCTAGGAGCACCTCTCGGGGACCTTCCAGGAACCTTTGAGCGACAGTTTTGGTGGGCCGATCGCAGGGACACCTTTCGGAAACTTTTCAGAAACCTTTCACCGAATGTTTTGATGGGCCGGTTCCAGGGACACCTTCCAGAATCCTTCCAAAAACCTTTCACCGAAAGTTTCGACGAGCCAATTCCAGGGAAACTTTTCGGGAACCTTTCAGCGAAAGTTTTGGCGAGCCGATTCCAGGAATACCTTTCAGAAACCTTCCACCGAAAGTTTTGCCGAGCCGATTTCAGGGACACGTTTCGGAAACCTTTCAGGAACCTTACAGCGACAGTTTCGGCGAGCCGATCCCAGGGACACCTTTCGAGAACCTTTCAGAAACCTTCCAGCGTTAGTTTTGGCGGGCCGATCGCAGAGACACCGTCCGGAAACCTTTCAGAAACCTCTCATCGAGGATTTTGGCGGGTCGATTCCAGGGACACCTTTCGGGAACCTTTCGGGAAACTCTGAGCAGAAGTTTTGGCGAGCCGACTCCAGGGACACCTCTCGGAAACCTTCCAAAGAACTTTCACCGGAAGTTTCGGCGAGCCGACTCGAGGGATCCCTTCCAGGAACCTTTCAGAAACCTTTCACCGGAAGTTTTGACGAGCCGATTCCAGGGACACCTTTCGGAAACCTTCCAGGAACCCTCCACCGAAAGTTCTGACGAGCCGATTACAGGGACACCTCTCGGGAACCTTTCAGAAACCTTTCAGCGAGGATTTTGAGGAGCCGATCCCAGGGACACCTCTCGGGAACCTTTCAGAAACCTTCCAGCGAGGATTTTGGCGGGCCGATGCTACGACCACCTCCCGGAAACCTTCCAGAAACCTTTGAGCGACAGTTTTGGCGGGCCGATCCCAGGGACACCTCTCGGAAACCTTCCAAAGAACTTTCACCGGAAGTTTCGGCGAGCCGACTCGAGGGATCCCTTCCAGGAACCTTTCAGAAACCTTTCACCGGAAGTTTTAACGAGCCGATTACAGGGACACCTTCCGGGAACCTTTCAGAAACCTCTCATCAAGGATTTTGGCGGGTCGATTCCAGGGACACCTTTCGGGAACCTTTCGGGAGACTCTGAGCAGAAGTTTTGGCGAGCCGACTCCAGGGACACCTCTCGGAAACCTTCCAAAGAACTTTCACCGGAAGTTTCGGCGAGCCGACTCCAGGGATCCCTTCCGGAAACCTTTCAGAAACCTTTCACCGGAAGTTTTGACGAGCCGATTCCAGGGACACCTTTCGGAATACTTCCAGGAACCCTCCACCGAAAGTTCTGACGAGCCGATTACAGGGACACCTTTCGGGAACCTTTCAGAAACCTCTCAGCGAGGATTTTGACGAGGCGATCCCAGGGACACCTTTCGGGAACCTTTCAGAAACCTTTCAGCGAGGATTTTGGCGGGCCGATGCTAGGAACACCTTCCGGGAACCTTTCCGAAACCTTCGATCGAGAATTTTGGCGGGCCGTTGCTAGGAGCACCTTCCGGGAACCTTCCAGAAACCTTTGAGCGACAGTTTTGGTGGGCCGATCCCAGGGACACCTTTCGGGAACCTTCTAGGAACCCTCCACCGAAAGTATTGACGAGCCGATTACAGGGACACCTTTCGGAAACCTTCCAAAAACCTTTCACCGAAAGTTTTGACGAGCCGATCCCAGGAACACCTTTCGGGAACCTTCCAGAAACCTTCGATCGAAAGTTTTGGCGGGCCGATGATAGGAGCACCTCTCGGGGACCTTCCAGGAACCTTTGAGCGACAGTTTTGGTGGGCCGATCGCAGGGACACCTTTCGGAAACTTTTCAGAAACCTTTCACCGAATGTTTTGATGGGCCGGTTCCAGGGACACCTTCCAGAATCCTTCCAAAAACCTTTCACCGAAAGTTTCGACGAGCCAATTCCAGGGAAACTTTTCGGGAACCTTTCAGCGAAAGTTTTGGCGAGCCGATTCCAGGAATACCTTTCAGAAACCTTCCACCGAAAGTTTTGCCCAGCCGATTTCAGGGACACGTTTCGGAAACCTTTCAGGAACCTTACAGCGACAGTTTCGGCGAGCCGATCCCAGGGACACCTTTCGAGAACCTTTCAGAAACCTTCCAGCGTTAGTTTTGGCGGGCCGATCGCAGAGACACCGTCCGGAAACCTTTCAGAAACCTCTCATCGAGGATTTTGGCGGGTCGATTCCAGGGACACCTTTCGGGAACCTTTCGGGAAACTCTGAGCAGAAGTTTTGGCGAGCCGACTCCAGGGACACCTCTCGGAAACCTTCCAAAGAACTTTCACCGGAAGTTTCGGCGAGCCGACTCGAGGGATCCCTTCCAGGAACCTTTCAGAAACCTTTCACCGGAAGTTTTGACGAGCCGATTCCAGGGACACCTTTCGGAAACCTTCCAGGAACCCTCCACCGAAAGTTCTGACGAGCCGATTACAGGGACACCTCTCGGGAACCTTTCAGAAACCTTTCAGCGAGGATTTTGAGGAGCCGATCCCAGGGACACCTCTCGGGAACCTTTCAGAAACCTTCCAGCGAGGATTTTGGCGGGCCGATGCTACGACCACCTCCCGGAAACCTTCCAGAAACCTTTGAGCGACAGTTTTGGCGAGCCGATCCCAGGGACACCTTTCGGAAACCTTTCAGAAACCTTTCACCGAATGTTTTGATGAGCCGATTCCAGGGACACCTTTCGGAAACTTTTTGGAAACCCTTCAGCAAGAGTTCTGGCGAGTCGATCCCAGGGTCACCTTTCGGGATCCTTCCAGAAACCTTTCAGCGTTAGTTTCGGCGGGCCGATCCCAGGAACACCTTTCAGAAAACTATCAGAAACCTTTCACCGGAAGTTTTCATAAGCCGATTCCAGGGACACCTTTCGGAAACCTTCCGAAATCCTTTCATGGAAAGTCTTCACGAGCCGATTACAGGGACACCTTCCGGGAACCTTTCAGAAACCTCTCATCAAGGATTTTGGCGGGTAGATTCCAGGGACACCTTTCGGGAACCTTTCGGGAGACTCTGAGCAGAAGTTTTAGTGAACCGACTCCAGGGACACCTCTCGGGAACCTTCCAAAGAACTTTCACCGGAAGTTTCGGCGAGCCGACTCCAGGGATCCCTTCCGGAAACCTTTCAGAAACCTTTCACCGGAAGTTTTGACGAGCCGATTCCAGGGACACCTTTCGGGAACCTTCTAGGAACCCTCCACCGAAAGTATTGACGAGCCGATTACAGGGACACCTTTCGGAAACCTTCCAAAAACCTTTCACCGAAAGTTTTGACGAGCCGATCCCAGGAACACCTTTCGGGAACCTTCCAGAAACCTTTGAGCGACAGTTTTGGTGGGCCGATCGAAGGGACACCTTTCGAGAACCTTTCAGAAACCTTCCAGCGTTAGTTTTGGCGGGCCGATCCCAGAGACACCTTCCGGAAACCTTTCAGAAACCTTTCACCGAAAGTTTTGACGAGCCGATTCCAGGGACACGTTTCGGAAACCTTCCAAAATCCTTTCATGGAAAGTCTTCACGAACCGATCACAGGGACACCTTTTGGAAACCTCCCAAAAACCTTTCACCGAAAGTTTTAACGAGCCGATTACAGGGACACCTTCCGGGAACCTTTCAGAAACCTCTCATCAAGGATTTTGGCGGGTCGATTCCAGGGACACCTTTCGGGAACCTTTCGGGAGACTCTGAGCAGAAGTTTTGTCGAGCCGACTCCAGGAACACCTCTCGGAAACCTTCCAAAGAACTTTCACCGGAAGTTTCGGCGAGGTGACTCCAGGGATCCCTCCCGGAAACCTTTCAGAAACCTTTCACCGGAAGTTTTGACGAGCCGATTCCAGGGACACCTTTCGGAAACCTCCCAGGAACCCTCCACCGAAAGTTCTGACGAGCCGATTACAGGGACACCTTTCGGGAACCTCTCAGAAACCTCTCAGCGAGGATTTTTACAAGGCGATCCCAGGGACACCTTTCGGGAACCTTTCAGAAACCTTCCAGCGAGGATTTTGGCGGGCCGATGCTAGGAACACCTCCCGAAAACCTTCCAGAAACCTTCGATCGAGAGTTTTGGCGGGCCGATGCTAGGAGCACCTTTCGGGAACCTTCCAGAAACATTTGAGCGACAGTTTTGGTGGGCCGATCCCAGGGACACCTTCTGGGAACCTTCTAGGGACCCTCCACCGAAAGTATTGACGAGCCGATTACAGGGACACCTTTCGGAAACCTTCCAAAAACCTTTCACCGAAAGTTTTGACGAGCCGATCCCAGGAAGACCTTTCGGGAACCTTCCAGAAACCTTCGATCGAAAGTTTTGGCGGACCGATGCTAGGAGCACCTTTCGGGAACCTTCCAGAAACCTTTGAGCGACAGTTTTGGTGGGCCGATCGCAGGGACACCTTTCGGAAACTTTTCAGAAACCTTTCACCGAATGTTTTGATGGGCCGGTTCCAGGGACACCTTCCAGAATTCTTCCAAAAACCTTTCAGCGACAGTTTCGGCGAGCCGATCCCAGGGACACCTTTCGAGAACCTTTCAGAAACCTTCCAGCGTTAGTTTTGGCGGGCCGATCCCAGAGACACCTTCCGGAAACCTTTCAGAAACCTTTCACCGAAAGTTTTGACGAGCCGATTCCAGGGACACCTTTCGGAAACCTTCCAAAATCCTTTCATGGAAAGTCTTCACGAACCGATCACAGGGACACCTTTTGGAAACCTCCCAAAAACCTTTCACCGAAAGTTTTAACGAGCCGATTACAGGGACACCTTCCGGGAACCTTTCAGAAACCTCTCATCAAGGATTTTGGCGGGTCGATTCCAGGGACACCTTTCGGGAACCTTTCGGGAGACTCTGAGCAGAAGTTTTGTCGAGCCGACTCCAGGGACACCTCTCGGAAACCTTCCAAAGAACTTTCACCGGAAGTTTCGGCGAGCCGACTCCAGGGATCCCTCCCGGAAACCTTTCAGAAACCTTTCACCGGAAGTTTTGACGAGCCGATTCCAGGGACACCTTTCGGAAACCTCCCAGGAACCCTCCACCGAAAGTTCTGACGAGCCGATTACAGGGACACCTTTCGGGAACCTCTCAGAAACCTTTCAGCGAGGATTTTGGCGGGCCGATGCTAGGAACACCTCCCGAAAACCTTCCAGAAACCTTCGATCGAGAGTTTTGGCGGGCCGATGCTAGGAGCACCTTTCGGGAACCTTCCAGAAACATTTGAGCGACAGTTCTGGTGGGCCGATCCCAGGGACACCTTCTGGGAACCTTCTAGGGACCCTCCACCGAAAGTATTGACGAGCCGATTACAGGGACACCTTTCGGAAACCTTCCAAAAACCTTTCACCGAAAGTTTTGACGAGCCGATCCCAGTAACACCTTTCGGGAACCTTCCAGAAACCTTCGATCGAAAGTTTTGGCGGGCCGATGCTAGGAGCACCTTTCGGGAACCTTCCAGAAACCTTTGAGCGACAGTTTTGGTGGGCCGATCGCAGGGACACCTTTCGGAAACTTTTCAGAAACCTTTCACCGAATGTTTTGATGGGCCGGTTCCAGGGACACCTTCCAGAATTCTTCCAAAAACCTTTCAGCGACAGTTTCGGCGAGCCGATCCCAGGGACACCTTTCGAGAACCTTTCAGAAACCTTCCAGCGTTAGTTTTGGCGGGCCGATCCCAGAGACACCTTCCGGAAACCTTTCAGAAACCTTTCACCGAAAGTTTTGACGAGCCGATTCCAGGGACACCTTTCGGAAACCTTCCAAAATCCTTTCATGGAAAGTCTTCACGAACCGATCACAGGGACACCTTTTGGAAACCTCCCAAAAACCTTTCAACGAAAGTTTTAACGAGCCGATTACAGGGACACCTTCCGGGAACCTTTCAGAAACCTCTCATCAAGGATTTTGGCGGGTCGATTCCAGGGACACCTTCCGGGAACCTTTCGGGAGACTCTGAGCAGGAGTTTTGGCAAGCCGACTCCAGGGACACCTCTCGGAAACCTTCCAAAGAACTTTCACCGGAAGTTTCGGCGAGCCGACTCCAGGGATCCCTTCCGGAAACCTTTCAGAAACCTTTCACCGGAAGTTTTGACGAGCCGATTCCAGGGACACCTTTCGGAAACCTTCCAGGAACCCTCCACCGAAAGTTCTGACGAGCCGATTACAGGGACACCTTTCGGGAACCTTCCAGAAACCTCTCAGCGAGGATTTTTACGAGGCGATCCCAGGGACACCTTTCGGGAACCTTTCAGAAACCTTTCAGCGAGGATTTTGGCGGGCCGATGCTAGGAACACCTCCCGGGAACCTTCCAGAAACCTTTCAGCGACAGTTTTCGCGGGCCGATCCCAGGGACACCTCTCGGGAACCTTTCAGAAACCCTTCAGCAAGAGTTCTGGCGAGTCGATCCCAGGGACAACTCTCGGGAACCTTCCAGAAACCTTTCAGCGTTAGTTCCGGCGGGCCGATCCCAGGAACACCTTTCAGAAAACTTTCAGAAACCTTCCACCGGAAGTTTTTATGAGCCGATTCCAGGGACACCTTTCGGAAACCTTCCAGAAACTTTCCACCAAAAATTTTGACGAGCCGATTCCAGGGACACCTTTCGGAAACCTTCCAAAATTCTTCCATGGAAAGTCTTCACGAGCCGATCACAGGGACACCTTTTGGAAACCTTTCGGGGGACTCTGAGCAGAAGTTTTGGCGAGTCGACTCCAGGGACACCTCTCGGAAACTTTTCAGAAACCTTTCACCGAATGTTTTGATGGGCCGGTTCCAGGGACAACTCCCAGAATCCTTCCAAAAACCTTTCACCGAAAGTTTCGACGAGCCAATTCCAGGGAAACTCTTCGGGAACCTTTCAGAAACCCTTCAGCAAGAGTTCTGGCGAGTCGATCCCAGGGACAACTCTCGGGAACCTTCCAGAAACCTTTCAGCGTTAGTTCCGGCGGGCCGATCCCAGGAACACCTTTCAGAAAACTTTCAGAAACCTTCCACCGGAAGTTTTTATGAGCCGATTCCAGGGACACCTTTCGGAAACCTTCCAGAAACTTTCCACCAAAAATTTTGACGAGCCGATTCCAGGGACACCTTTCGGAAACCTTCCAAAATTCTTCCATGGAAAGTCTTCACGAGCCGATCACAGGGACACCTTTTGGAAACCTTTCGGGAGACTCTGAGCAGAAGTTTTGGCGAGTCGACTCCAGGGACACCTCTCGGAAACCTTCCAAAGAACCTTCACCGGAAGTTTCGGCGAGCCGACTCCAGGGATCCATTCCGGAGCCCTTTCAGAAACCTTTCACCGGAAGTTTTGACGAGCCGATTCCAGGGACACCTTTCGGAAACCTTCCAGGAACCCTCCACCGAAAGTTCTGACGAGCCGATTACAGGGATGACTTTCGGGAACCTTTCAGAAACCTCTCAGCGAGGATTTTGACGAGGCGATCCCAGGGACACCTTTCGGGAACCTCTCAGAAACCTTTCAGCGAGGATTTTGGCGATCCGATGCTAGGAACACCTTCCGGGAACCTTCCAGAAACCTTCGATCGAGAGTTTTGGCGGGCCGATGCTAGGAGCACCTTTCGGGAACCTTCCAGAAACCTTTGAGCGACAATTTTGGTGGGCCGATCCCAGGGACACCTTTCGGGAACCTTCTAGGAACCCTCCACCGAAAGTATTGACGAGCCGATTACAGTGACACCTTTCGGAAACCTTCCAAAAACCTTTCACCCAAAGTTTTGACGAGCCGATCCCAGGAACACCTTTCGGGAACCTTCCAGAAACCTTCGATCGAAAGTTTTGGCGGGCCGATGCTAGGAGCACCTTTCGGGAACCTTCCAGAAACCTTTGAGCGACAGTTTTGGTGGGCCGATCGAAGGGACACCTCTCGGAAACTTTTCAGAAACCTTTCACCGAATGTTTTGATGGGCCGGTTCCAGGGACAACTCCCAGAATCCTTCCAAAAACCTTTCACCGAAAGTTTCGACGAGCCAATTCCAGGGAAACTCTTCGGGAACCTTTCAGGAACCTTTCAGCGACAGTTTCGGCGAGCCGATCCCAGGGACAACTTCCGAGAACCTTTCAGAAACCTTCCAGCGTTAGTTTTGGCGGGCCGATCCCAGAGACACCTTCCGGAAACCTTTCAGAAACCTTTTACCGAAAGTTTTGACGAGCCGATTCCAGGTACATCTTTCGGGAACCTCCCAAAAGATTTCACCGAAAGTTTTAACGGGCCGATCACAGGGACACCTTTTGGAAACCTCCCAAAAACCTTTCACCGAAAGTTTTAACGAGCTGATTACAGGGACACCTTCCAGGAACCTTTCAGAAACCTCTCTTCGAGGATTTTGGCGGGTCGATTCCAGGGACACCTTTCGGGAACCTTTCGGGAAACTCTGAGCAGAAGTTTTGGCGAGCCTACTCCAGGGACACCTCTCGGAAACCTTCCAAAGAACTTTCACCGGAAGTTTTGGCGAGCCGACTCCAGGGATCCCTTCCGGAAACCTTTCAGAAACCTTTCACCGGAAGTTTTGACGAGCCGATTCCAGGGACACCTTTCGGAAACCTTCCAGGAACCCTCCACCGAAAGTTCTGACGAGCCGATTACAGGGACACCTTTCGGGAACCTTCCAGAAACCTCTCAGCGAGGATTTTTACGAGGCGATCCCAGGGACACCTTTCGGGAACCTTTCAGAAACCTTTCAGCGAGGATTTTGGCGGGCCGATGCTAGGAACACCTTTCGAGAACCTTTCAGAAACCTTCCAGCGTTAGTTTTGGCGGGCCGATCCCAGAGACACCTTCCGGAAACCTTTCAGAAACCTTTCACCGAAAGTTTTGACGAGCCGATTCCAGGGACACCTTTCGGAAACCTTCCAAAATCCTTTCATGGAAAGTCTTCACGAACCGATCACAGGGACACCTTTTGGAAACCTCCCAAAAACCTTTCAACGAAAGTTTTAACGAGCCGATTACAGGGACACCTTCCGGGAACCTTTCAGAAACCTCTCATCAAGGATTTTGGCGGGTCGATTCCAGGGACACCTTTCGGGAACCTTTCGGGAGACTCTGAGCAGAAGTTTTGGCAAGCCGACTCCAGGGACACCTCTCGGAAACCTTCCAAAGAACTTTCACCGGAAGTTTCGGCGAGCCGACTCCAGGGATCCCTTCCGGAAACCTTTCAGAAACCTTTCACCGGAAGTTTTGACGAGCCGATTCCAGGGACACCTTTCGGAAACCTTCCAGGAACCCTCCACCGAAAGTTCTGACGAACCGATTACAGGGACACCTTTCGGGAACCTTCCAGAAACCTCTCAGCGAGGATTTTTACGAGGCGATCCCAGGGACACCTTTCGGGAACCTTTCAGAAACCTTTCAGCGAGGATTTTGGCGGGCCGATGCTAGGAACACCTCCCGGGAACCTTCCAGAAACCTTTCAGCGACAGTTTTCGCGGGCCGATCCCAGGGACACCTCTCGGAAACCTTCCAAAGAACTTTCACCGGAAGTTTCGGCGAGCCGACTCCAGGGATCCATTCCGGAGCCCTTTCAGAAACCTTTCACCGGAAGTTTTGACGAGCCGATTCCAGGGACACCTTTCGGAAACCTTCCAGGAACCCTCCACCGAAAGTTCTGACGAGCCGATTACAGGGACACCTTTCGGGAACCTTTCAGAAACCTCTCAGCGAGGATTTTGACGAGGCGATCCCAGGGACACCTTTCGGGAACCTTTAAGAAACCTTTCAGCGAGGATTTTGGCGGGCCGATGCTAGGAACACCTTCCGGGAACCTTCCAGAAACCTTCGACCGAGAGTTTTGGCGGGCCGATGCTAGGAGCACCTTTCGGGAACCTTCCAGAAACCTTTGAGCGACAATTTTGGTGGGCCGATCCCAGGGACACCTTTCGGGAACCTTCCAAAAACCTTTCACCGAAAGTTTTGACGAGCCGATCCCAGGAACACCTTTCGGGAACCTTCCAGAAACCTTCGATCGAAAGTTTTGGCGGGCCGATGCTAGGAGCACCTTTCGGGAACCTTCCAGAAACCTTTGAGCGACGGTTTTGGTGGGCCGATCGCAGGGACACCTTTCGGAAACTTTTCAGAAACCTTTCACCGAATGTTTTGATGGGCCGGTTCCAGGGACACCTCCCAGAATCCTTCCAAAAACCTTTCACCGAAAGTTTCGACGAGCCGATTCCAGGGAAATTTTTCGGGAACCTTTCACCGAGAGTTTGGGTGAGCCGATTCCAGGAATAACTTTCAGAAACCTTCCGACGAAAGTTTTGACGAGCCGATTTCAGGGACACGTTTCGGGAACCTTTCAGGAACCTTTCAGCGACAGTTTCGGCGAGCCGATCCCAGGGACACCTTTCGAGAACCTTTCAGAAACCTTCCAGCGTTAGTTTTGGCGGGCCGATCCCAGAGACACCTTCCGGAAACCTTTCAGAAACCTTTTACCGGAAGTTTTGACGAGCCGATTCCAGGTACACCTTTCGGAAACCTCCCAAAATCCTTTCACCGAAAGTTTTAACGGGCCGATCACAGGGACACCTTTTGGAAACCTCCCAAAAACCTTTCACCGAAAGTTTTAACGAGCCGATTACAGGGACACCTTCCGGGACCCTTTCAGAAACCTCTCACCGGAAGTTTTGACGAGCTGATTCCAGGGACACCTTCCGGCAACCTTTCAGAAACCCTCCAATGAAAGTTTCGACGAGCCGATTCCAGGGACACCTTTCAGGGACCTTTCAGGAACCTCTCAGCGAGGATTTTGGCGGGCCGATCCCAGAGACACCTCTCGGAAGCCCTCCAAAAACCTCCCACCGGAAGTTTTGAAGAGCCGATCCCAGGGACACCTTCCGGGAACCTTTCAGAAACCTCTCAACGGAAGTTTTGACGAGCCGATTCCAGGGACACCTTCCGGCAACCTTTCAGAAACCCTTCAATGAAAGTTTCGACGAGCCGATTCCAGGGACACCTTTCGGGAACCTTTCGGAAAACCCTTCAATGACAGTTTCGACGAGCCGATTCCAGGGACACCTTCCGGGAGCCTTTCAGAAACCTTTCAGCGAAAGTTTTGGCGGGCCGATTCGAGAAACACCTTTCGGAAACCTTCCAGGAACCTTCACCGAAAGTTTTGACGAGCCGAGTCCAGGGACACTTCTCGGAAACCTTCCAGAAACCTTTCACCGAATGTTCTGATGAGCCGATTCCAGGGACACCGTTTGGGAACCTTTCAGAAAACCTCCAATGAATGTCTTGACGAGCCGATCCCAGGGACACCTCTCGGATACCTCCCAGAAACCTTCCACCGAAAGTTTTGATAAGCCGATTCCAGGGACACCTTTCGGAAACCTCCCAGAAACCTTTCACCGGATGTTTTGATGAGCCGATTCCAGGGACACCTTCCAGAAACCTTCCAGGAACCCTCCACCGAAAGTTTTGACGAGCCGATTACAGGGACACCTTTCGGGAACCTTTCAGAAACCTCTCAGCGAGGATTTTGGCGGGCCGATCCCAGAGACACCTTTCGGAAGCCCTTCAGAAACCTTCCACCGGAAGTTTTGATGAGCCGATTCCAGGGACACCTTTCGGGAGCTTCCCAGAAACCTTTCACCGGAAGTCTTGACGAGCCGATCCCAGGGACACATTCCGGGAACCATCCAGAAACCTTTCAGCGAGGATTTTGGCCGCCGATGCTGGGAACACCTTCCGGGAACCTCACAGAAACCTTTCAGCGACAGTTTTGGCGGGCCGATCCCAGGGACACTTTCGGAAACCTCCCAGAAACCCTTCAGCGAATGTTTTGATGAGCCGATTCCAGGGACACCTTTCTGAAACCTTCCAGGAACCCTCCACCGAAAGTTTTGACGAGCCGATTACAGGGACACCTTTGGGGAACCTTTCAGAAACCTTTCAGCGAGGATTCTGGCGGGCCGATCCCAGGGACACCTTTCGGAAGCCTCCCAGAAACCTTTTACCGAAAGTTTTGATGAGCCGATTTCAGGGACACCTTTCGGGAACCTTTCGGAAAACCCTTCAATGACAGTTTCGACGAGCCGATTCCAGGGACACCTTTCGGAAGCCTTTCAGAAACCTTTCACCGAATGTTCTAATGAGCCGATTCCAGGGACACCTTTTGGGAACCTTTCAGGAACCCTCCAATGAATGTCTTGACGAGCCGATTCCAGGGACACCTTCCGGGAACCTAAAAGGAACCTTTCAGCGAAAGTTTTGGCGGGCCGATTCGAGGAACACCTCTCGGAAACCTTTCAGAAACCTTTCAGCGTTAGTTTCCGCGGGCCAATTCCGGGGACACCTTTCGGAAACCTCTCAGAAACCTTCCACCGAAAGTTTTGATGAGCCGATCCCAGGGACACCTTTCGGGAACCTTTCAGAAACCTTTCAGCGTTAGTTTCCGCGGGCCAATTCCGGGGACACCTTTCGGAAACCTCTCAGAAACCTTCCACCGAAAGTTTTGATGAGCCGATCCCAGGAACACCTCTCGGAAACCTTTCAGAAACCTTTCAGCGTTAGTTTCCGCGGGCCAATTCCGGGGACACCTTTCGGAAACCTCTCAGAAACCCTCCACCGAAAGTTCTGACGAGCCGATTACAGGGACACCTTTCGGGAACCTTTCACCGAGAGTTTTGGCGAGCCGATTCCAGGAATAACTTTCAGAAACCTTCCACCGAAAGTTTTGACGAGCCGATTTCAGGGACACGTTTCGGGAACCTTTCAGGAACCTTTCAGCGACAGTTTCGGCGAGCCGATCCCAGGGACACCTTTCGGGAACCTTTAAGAAACCTTTCAGCGAGGATTTTGGCGCCCGATGCTAGGAACACCTTCCGGGAACCTTCCAGAAACCTTCGACCGAGAGTTTTGGCGGGCCGATGCTAGGAGCACCTTTCGGGAACCTTCCAGAAACCTTTGAGCGACAATTTTGGTGGGCCGATCCCAGGGACACCTTTCGGGAACCTTCCAAAAACCTTTCACCGAAAGTTTTGACGAGTTGATCCCAGGAACACCTTTCGGGAACCTTCCAGAAACCTTCGATCGAAAGTTTTGGCGGGCCGATGCTAGGAGCACCTCTCGGGAACCTTCCAGAAACCTTTGAGCGACAGTTTTGGTGGGCCGATCGCAGGGACACCTTTCGGAAACTTTTCAGAAACCTTTCACCGAATGTTTTGATGGGCCGGTTCCAGGGACACCTCCCAGAATCCTTCCAAAAACCTTTCACCGAAAGTTTTGACGAGCCGATTCCAGGGAAATTTTTCGGGAACCTTTCACCGAGAGTTTTGGCGAGCCGATTCCAGGAATAACTTTCAGAAACCTTCCACCGAAAGTTTTGACGAGCCGATTTCAGGGACACGTTTCGGGAACCTTTCAGGAACCTTTCAGCGACAGTTTCGGCGAGCCGATCCCAGGGACACCTTTCGAGAACCTTTCAGAAACCTTCCAGCGTTAGTTTTGGCGGGCCGATCCCAGAGACACCTTCCGGAAACCTTTCAGAAACCTTTTACCGAAAGTTTTGACGAGCCGATTCCAGGTACACCTTTCGGAAACCTCCCAAAATCCTTTCACCGAAAGTTTTAACGGGCCGATCACAGGGACACCTTTTGGAAACCTCCCAAAAACCTTTCACCGAAAGTTTTAACGAGCCGATTACAGGGACACCTTCCGGGACCCTTTCAGAAACCTCTCATCGAGGATTCTGGCGGGTCGATTCCAGGGACACCTTCCGGGAACCTTTTGGGAAACTCTGAGCAGAAATTTTGGCGAGCCGACTCCAGGGACACCTCTCGGAAACCTTCCAAAGAACTTTCACCGGAAGTTTCGGCGAGCCGACTCCAGGGATCCCTTCCGGAAACCTTTCAGAAACCTTTCACCGGAAGTTTTGACGAGCCGATTTCAGGGACACCTTTCGGAAACCTTCCAGAAACCTTTCAGCGACAGTTTTGGCGGGCCGATCCCAGGGACACCTTTCAGAAAACTTTCAGAAACCTTTCACCGGAAGTTTTTATAAGCCGATTCCAGGGACACCTTTCGGAAACTTTTTGGAAACCCTTCAGCAAGAGTTCTGGCGAGTCGATCCCAGGGACACCTCTCGGAAACCTTTCAGAAACCTTTTACCGAAAGTTTTGACGAGCTGATTCCAGGTACACCTTTTGGAAACCTCCCAAAAACCTTTCACCGAAAGTTTTAACGAGCCGATTACAGGGACACCTTCCGGGACCCTTTCAGAAACCTCTCATCGAGGATTTTGGCGGGTCGATTCCAGGGACACCTTTCGGGAACCTTTCGGGAAACTCTGAGCAGAAGTTTTGGCGAGCCGACTCCAGGGACACCTCTCGAAAACCTTCCAAAGAACTTTCACCGGAAGTTTCGGCGAGCCGACTCCAGGGATCCCTTCCGGAAACCTTTCAGAAACCTTTCACCGGAAGTTTTGACGAGCCGATTCCAGGGACACCTTTCGGAAACCTTCCAGGAACCCTCCACCGAAAGTTCTGACGAGCCGATTACAGGGACACCTTTCGGGAACCTTTCAGAAACCTTTCAGCGAGGATATTGACGAGCCGATCCCAGGGACACCTCTCGGGAACCTTCCAGAAACCTTTCAGCGACAGTTTTGGCGGGCCGATCCCAGGGACACCTTTCGGAAACCTTTCAGAAACCTTTCACCGAATGTTTTGATGAGCCGATACCAGGGACACCTTTCGGAAACTTTTTGGAAACCCTTCAGCAAGAGTTCTGGTGAGTCGATCCCAGGAACACCTTCGGAAACCTTCCAGAAACCTTCCAGCGTTAGTTTCGGCGGGCCGATCCCAGGAACACCTTTCAGAAAACTTTCAGAAACCTTTCACCGGAAGTTTTTATAAGCCGATTCCAGGGACACCTTTCGGAAACCTTCCAGAAACTTTCCACCGAGAGTTTTGACGAGCCGATTCCAGGGACACTTTTCGGAAACCTTCCGAAATCCTTTCATGGAAAGTCTTCACGAGCCGATCACAGGGACACCTTTTGGAAACCGCCCAAAAACCTTTCACCGAAAGTTTTAACGAGCCGATTACGGGGACACCTTCCGGGAACCTTTCAGAAACCTCTCATCAAGGATTTTGGCGAATCGATTCCAGGGACACCTTTCGGGAACCTTTCGGGAGACTCTGAGCAGAAGTTTCGGCGAGCCGACTCCAGGGACACCTCTCGGAAACCTTCCAAAGAACTTTCACCGGAAGTTTCGGCGAGCCGACTCCAGGGATCCCTTCCGGAAACCTTTCAGAAACCTTTCACCGGGAGTTTTGACGAGCCGATTCCAGGGACACCTTCCGGAAACCTTCCAGGAACCCTCCACCGAAAGTTCTGACGAGCCGATTACAGGGACACCTTTCGGGAACCTTTCAGAAACCTCTCAGCGAGGATTTTGACGAGGCGATCCCAGGGACACCTTTCGGGAACCTTTCAGAAACCTTTCAGCGAGGATTTTGGCGGGCCTATGCTAGGAACACCTTCCGGGAACCTTCCAGAAACCTTCGATCGAGAGTTTTGGCGGGCCGTTGCTAGGAGCACCTTTCGGGAACCTTCCAGAAACCTTTGAGCGACAGTTTTGGTGGGCCGATCCCAGGGACACCTTTCGGGAACCTTCTAGGAACCCTCCACCGAAAGTATTGACGAGCCGATTACAGGGACACCTTTCGGAAACCTTCCAAAAACCTTTCACCGAAAGTTTTGACGAACCGATCCCAGGAACACCTTTCGGGAACCTTCCAGAAACCTTCGATCGAAAGTTTTGGCGGGCCGATGCTAGGAGCACCTTTCGGGAACCTTCCAGGAACCTCTGAGCGACAGTTTTGGTGGGCCGATCGCAGGGACACCTCTCGGAAACTTTTCAGAAACCTTTCACCGAATGTTTTGATGGGCCGGTTCCAGGGACACCTTCCAGAATCCTTCCAAAAACCTTTCACCGGAAGTTTCGACGAGCCAATTCCAGGGAAACTTTTCGGGAACCTTTCACCGAAAGTTTTGGCGAGCCGATTCCAGGAATACCTTTCAGAAACCTTCCACCGAAAGTTTCGACGAGCCGATTTCAGGGACACGTTTCGGGAACCTTTCAGGAACCTTACAGCAACAGTTTCGGCGAGCCGATCCCAGGGACACCGTTCGAGAACCTTTCAGAAACCTTCCAGCGTTAGTTTTGGCGGGCCGATCGCAGAGACACCTTCCGGAAACCTTTCAGAAACCTCTCATCGAGGATTTTGGCGGGTCGATTCCAGGGACACCTTTCGGGTACCTTTCGGGAAACTCTGAGCAGAAGTTTTGGCTAGCCGACTCCAGGGACACCTCTCGGAAACCTTCCAAAGAATTTTCACCGGAAGTTTCGGCGAGCCGACTCCAGGGATCCCTTCCAGAAACCTTTCACCGGAAGTTTTGACGAGCCGATTCCAGGGACACCTTTCGGATACCTTCCAGGAACCCTCCACCGAAAGTTCTGACGAGCCGATTACAGGGACACCTTTCGGGAACCTTTCAGAAACCTTTCAGCGAGGATTTCGACGAGCCGATCCCAGGGACACCTCTCGGGAACCTTTCAGAAACCTTCCAGCGAGGATTTTGGCGGGCCGATGCTACGAACACCTCCCGGAAACCTTCCAGAAACCTTTCAGCGACAGTTTTGGCGGGCCGATCCCAGGGACACCTTTCGGAAACCTTTCAGAAACCTTTCACCGAATGTTTTGATGAGCCGATTCCAGGGACACCTTTCGGAAACTTTTTGGAAACCCTTCAGCAAGAGTTCTGGCGAGTCGATCCCAGGGACACCTCTCGGGAACCTTCCAGAAACCTTTCAGCGTTAGTTTCGGCGGGCCGATCCCAGGAACACCTTTCAGAAAATTTTCAGAAACCTTTCACCGGAAGTTTTCATAAGCCGATTCCAGGGACACCTTTCGGAAACCTTCCGAAATCCTTTCATGGAAAGTCTTCACGAGCCGATCACAGGGACACCTTTTGGAAACCTCCCAAAAACCTTCCACCGAAAGTTTCAACGAGCCGATTACAGGGACGCCTTCCGGGAACCTTTCAGAAACCTCTCATCAAGGATTTTGGCGGGTCGATTCCAGGGACACCTTTCGGGCACCTTTCGGGAGACTCTGAGCAGAAGTTTTGGCGAGCCGACTCCAGGGACACCTCTCGGGAACCTTCCAAAGCACTTTCACCGGAAGTTTCGGCGAGCCGACTCCAGGGATCCCTTCCGGAATCCTTTCAGAAACCTTTCACCGGAAGTTCTGAAGAGCCGATTCCAGGGACACCTTTCGGAAACCTTCCAGGAACCCTCCACCGAAAGTTCTGACGAGCCGATTACAGGGACACCTTTCGGGAACCTTTCAGAAACCTTTCAGCGAGGATTTTGGCGGGCCGATGCTAGGAACACCTTCCGGGAACCTTCCAGAAACCTTCGATCGAGAGTTTTGGCGGGCCGATGCTAGGAGCACCTTTCGGGAACCTTCTAGGAACCCTCCACCGAAAGTATTGACGAGCCGATTACAGGGACACCTTTCGGAAACTTTCCAAAAACCTTTCACCGAAAGTTTTGACGAGCCGATCCCAGGAACACCTTTCGGGAACCTTCCAGAAAACTTCGATCGAAAGTTTTGGCGGGCCGATGCTAGGAGCACCTTTCGGGAACCTCCCAGAAACCTTTGAGCGACAGTTTTGGTGGGCCGATCGCAGGGACACCTTTCGGAAACTTTTCAGAAACCTTTCACCGAATGTTTTGATGGGCCGGTTCCAGGGACACCTTCCAGAATCCTTCCAAAAACCTTTCAGCGACAGTTTCGGCGAGCCGATCCCAGGGACACCTTTCGAGAACCTTTCAGAAACCTTCCAGCGTTAGTTTTGGCGGGCCGATCCCAGAGACACCTTCCGGAAACCTTTCGGAAACCCTTTACCGAAAGTTTTGACGAGCCGATTCCAGGTACACCTTTCGGAAACCTCCCAAAAGATTTCACCGAAAGTTTTAACGGGCCGATCACAGGGACACCTTTTGGAAACCTCCCAAAAACCTTTCACCGAAAGTTTTAACGAGCTGATTACAGGGACACCTTCCAGGAACCTTTCAGAAACCTCTCATCGAGGATTTTGGCGGGTCGATTCCAGGGACACCTTTCGGGAACCTTTCGGGAAACTCTGAGCAGAAGTTTTGGCCAGCCGACTCCAGGGACACCTCTCGGAAACCTTCCAAAGAACTTTCACCGGAAGTTTCGGCGAGCCGACTCCAGGGATCCCTTCCGAAAACATTTCAGAAACCTTTCACCGGAAGTTTTGACGAGCCGATTCCAGGGACACCTTTCGGAAACCTTTCAGAAACCTTTCAGCGAGGATATTGACGAGCCGATCCCAGGGACACCTTTCGGGAACCTTCCAGAAACCTTTCAGCGACAGTTTCGGCGGGCCTATCCCAGGGACACCTTTCGGAAACCTTTCAGAAACCTTTCACCGAATGTTTTGATGAGCCGATCCCAGGGACACCATTCGGAAACTTTTTGGAAACCCTCCAGCAAGAGTTCTGGCGAGTCGATCCCAGGGACACCTCTCGGAAACCTTCCAGAAACCTTCCAGCGTTAATTTCGGCGGGCCGATCCCAGGAACACCTTTCAGAAAACTTTCAGAAACCTTTCACCGGAAGTTTTTATAAGCCGATTCCAGGGACACCTTTCGGAAACTTTCCAGAAACTTTCCACCGAAAGTTTTGACGAGCCGATTCCAGGGACACCTTCCGGAAACCTTCCGAAATCCTTTCATGGAAAGTCTTCACGAGCCGATCACAGGGACACCTTTTGGAAACCTGCCAAAAACCTTTCACCGAAAGTTTTAACGAGCCGATTACAGGGACACCTTCCGGGAACCTTTCAGAAACCTCTCATCAAGGATTTTGGCGGGTCGATTCCAGGGACCACTTTCGGGAACCTTTCGGGAGACTCTGAGCAGAAGTTTTGGCGAGCCGACTCCAGGGACACCTCTCGGAAACCTTCCAAAGAACTTTCACCGGAAGTTTCGGCGAGCCGACTCCAGGGATCCCTTCCGGAAACCTTTCAGAAACCTTTCACCGGAAGTTTTGACGAGCCGATTCCAGGGACACCTTTCGGAAACCTTCCAGGAACCCTCCACCGAAAGTTCTGACGAGCCGATTACAGGGACACCTTTCGGGAACCTTTCAGAAACCTCTCAGCGAGGATTTTGACGAGGCGATCCCAGGGACACCTTTCGGGAACCTTTCAGAAACCTTTCAGCGAGGATTTTGGCGGGCCGATGCTAGGAACACCTTCCGGGAACCTTCCAGAAACCTTCGATCGAGAGTTTTGGCGGGCCGTTGCTAGGAGCACCTTTCGGGAACCTTCCAGAAACCTTCGAGCGACAGTTTTGGTGGGCCGATCCCAGGGACACCTTTCGGGAACCTCCTAGGAACCCTCCACCGAAAGTATTGACGAGCCGATTACAGGGACACCTTTCGGAAACCTTCCAAAAACCTTTCACCGAAAGTTTTGACGAGCCGATCCCAGGAACACCTTTCGAGAACCTTCCAGAAACCTTCGATCGAAAGTTTTGGCGGGCCGATGCTAGGAGCACCTTCCGGGAACCTTCCAGAAACCCTCGATCGAGAGTTTTGGTGGGCCGATCGCAGGGACACCTCTCGGAAACTTTTCAGAAACCTTTCACCGAATGTTTTGATGGGCCGGTTCCAGGGACAACTCCCAGAATCCTTCCAAAAAACTTTCACCGAAAGTTTCGACGAGCCGATTCCAGGAATACCTTTCAGAAACCTTCCACCGAAAGTTTTGACGAGCCGATTTCAGGGACACGTTTCGGGAACCTTTCAGGAACCTTTCAGCGACAGTTCCGGCGAGCCGATCCCAGGGACACCCTTCGAGAACCTTTCAGGAACCTTCCAGCGTTAGTTTTGGCGGGCCGATCACAGTGACACCTTCCGGAAACCTCTCAGAAACCTTTTACCGAAAGTTTTGACGAGCCGATTCCAGGGACACCTTTCGGAAACCTTTCAGGAACCTTACAGCGACAGTTTCGGCGAGCCGATGCCAGGGACACCTTTCGAGAACCTTTCAGAAACCTTCCAGCGTTAGTTTTGGCGGGTCGATCGCAGAGACACCTTCCGGAAACCTTCCAGAAACCTCTCATCGAGGATTTTGGCGGGTCGATTCCAGGGACACCTCTCGGAAACCTTCCAAAGAACTTTCACCGGAAGTTTCGGCGAGCCGACTCCAGGGATCCCTTCCAGAAACCTTTCAGAAACCTTTCACCGGAAGTTTTGACGAGCCGATTCCAGGGACACCTTTCGGAAACCTTCCAGGAACCCTCCACCGAAAGTTCTGACGGGCCGATTACAGGGACACCTTTCGGGAACCTTTCAGAAACCCTCGATCGAGAGTTTTGGCGGGCCGATGCTAGGAGCATCTTTCGGGAACCTTCTAGGAACCCTCCACCGAAAGTATTGACGAGCCGATTACAGGGACACCTTTCGGAAACCTTCCAAAAACCTTTCACCGAAAGTTTTGACGAGCCGATCCCAGGAACACCTCCCGGGAACCTTCCAGAAACCTTCGATCGAAAGTTTTGGCGGGCCGATGCTAGGAGCACCTTCCGGGAACCTTCCAGAAACCCTCGATCGAGAGTTTTGGCGGGCCGATGCTAGGAGCATCTTTCGGGAACCTTCTAGGAACCCTCCACCGAAAGTATTGACGAGCCGATTACAGGGACACCTTTCGGAAACCTTCCAAAAACCTTTCACCGAAAGTTTTGACGAGCCGATCCCAGGAACACCTTTCGAGAACCTTCCAGAAACCTTCGATCGAAAGTTTTGGCGGGCCGATGCTAGGAGCACCTTCCGGGAACCTTCCAGAAACCCTCGATGGAGAGTTTTGGTGGGCCGATCGCAGGGACACCTCTCGGAAACTTTTCAGAAACCTTTCACCGAATGTTTTGATGGGCCGGTTCCAGGGACAACTCCCAGAATCCTTCCAAAAAACTTTCACCGAAAGTTTCGACGAGCCGATTCCAGGAATACCTTTCAGAAACCTTCCACCGAAAGTTTTGACGAGCCGATTTCAGGGACACGTTTCGGGAACCTTTCAGGAACCTTTCAGGAACCTTTCAGCGACAGTTCCGGCGAGCCGATCCCAGGGACACCCTTCGAGAACCTTTCAGGAACCTTCCAGCGTTAGTTTTGGCGGGCCGATCACAGTGACACCTTCCGGAAACCTTTCAGAAACCTTTTACCGAAAGTTTTGACGAGCCGATTCCAGGGACACCTTTCGGAAACCTCCCAAAATCCTTTCATGGGAAGTCTTCACGAGCCGATCACAGGGACACCTTTCGGAAACCTCCCAAAAACCTTTCACCGAAAGTTTTAACGAGCCGATTACAGGGACACCTTCCGGGAACCTTTCAGAAACCTCTCATCGAGGATTCTGGCGGGTCGATTCCAGGGACACCTTTCGGGGACCATTCGGGAAACTCTGAGCAGAAGTTTTGGCGAGCCGACTCCAGGGACACCTCTCGGAAACCTCTCAGAAACCTTTCACCGGAAGTTTTGACGAGCCGATTCCAGGGACACCTTCCGGAAACCTTCCAGGAACCCTCCACCGAAAGTTCTGTTGAGCCGAGTACAGGGACACCTTTCGGGAATCTTTCAGAAACCTTTCAGCGAGGATTTTGACAAGCCGATCCCAGGGACACCTCTCAGGAACCTTTCAGAAACCGTCCAGCGAGGATTTTGGCGGGCCGATGCTAGGAACACCTCCCGGAAACCTTCCAGAAACCTTTCAGCGACAGTTTTGGCGGGCCGATCCCAGGGACACCTTTCGGAAACCTTCTAGAAACCTTCCACCGAATGTTTTGATGAGCCGATTCCAGGGACACCTTTCGGAAACTTTTTGGAAACCCTTCAGCAAGAGTTCTGGCGAGTCGATCCCAGGGACACCTCTCGGGAACCTTCCAGAAACCTTTCAGCGTTAGTTTCGGCGGGTCGATCCCAGGAAAACCTTTCAGAAAATTTTCAGAAACCTTCACCGGAAGTTTTTATAAGCCGATTCCAGGGACACCTTTCGGAAACCTTCCAGAATTTTTCCACCGAAAGTTTTGACGAGCCGATTCCAGGGACACCTTCCGGAAATCTTCCAAAATCCTTTCATGGAAAGTCTTCACGAGCCGATCACAGGGACACCTTCCGGGAACCTTTCAGAAACCTCTCATCAAGGATTTTGGCGGGTCGATTCCAGGGACACCTTCCGGGAACCTTTCGGGAGACTCTGAGCAGAAGTTTTGGCGAGCCGACTCCAGGGACACCTCTCGGAAACCTTCCAAAGAACTTTCACCGGAAGTTTTGACGAGCCGATCCCAGGAACACCTTTCGGGAACCTTCCAGCAATCTTCGATCGAATATTTTGGCGGGCCGATGCTAGGAGCACCTTTCGGGAACCTTCCAGAAACCTTTGAGCGACAGTTTTGGTGGGCCGATCGCAGGGACACCTTTCGGAAACTTTTCAGAAACCTTTCACCGAATGTTTTGATGGGCCGGTTCCAGGGACACCTTCCAGAATCCTTCCAAAAACCTTTCACCGAAAGTTTCGACGAGCCAATTCCAGGGAAACTTTCCGGGAACCTTTCACCAAAAGTTTCGGCGAGCCGATTCCAGGAATACCTTTCAGAAACCTTCCACCGAAAGTTTTGACGAGCCAATTCCAGGGACACGTTTCGGGAACCTTTCAGGAACCTTTCAGCGACAGTTTCGGCGAGCCGATCCCAGGGACACCTTTCGAGAACCTTTCAGAAACCTTCCAGCGTTAGTTTTGGCGGGCCGATCGCAGAGACACCTTCCGGAATTCTTTCAGAAACCTTTTACCGAAAGTTTTGACAAGCCGATTCCAGGGACACCTTTCGGAAACCTCCCAAAATCCTTTCATGGAAAGTCTTCACGAGCCGATTACAGGGACACCTTTCGGAAACCTTCCAAAAACCTTTCACCGAAAGTTTTGACGAGCCGATCCCAGGAACACCTTTCGGGAACCTTCCAGAAACCTTCGATCGAAAGTTTTGGCGGGCCGATGCTAGGAGCACCTTCCGGGAACCTTCCAGAAACCTTCGATCGAGAGTTTTGGCGGGCCGATGCTAGGAGCATCTTTCGGGAACCTTCTAGGAACCCTCCACCGAAAGTATCGACGAGCCGATTACAGGGACACCTTTCGGAAACCTTCCAAAAACCTTTCAC
The DNA here is from genome assembly GCA_029851415.1 of Eretmocerus hayati. Lineage (NCBI taxonomy): Eukaryota > Metazoa > Arthropoda > Insecta > Hymenoptera > Aphelinidae > Eretmocerus > Eretmocerus hayati. The sequence continues at coordinate 86,915,758 of CM056743.1, forward strand.
CGAAAGTTTTGACGAGCCGATCCCAGGAACACCTTTCGGGAACCTTCCAGAAACCTTCGATTGAAAGTTTTGGCGGGCCGATGCTAGGAGCACCTTTCGGGAACCTTCCAGAAACCTTTGAGCGACAGTTTTGGTGGGCCGATCGCAGGGACACCTTTCGGAAACTTTTCAGAAACCTTTCACCGAATGTTTTGATGGGCCGGTTCCAGGGACACCTTCCAGAATTCTTCCAAAAAACTTTCACCGAAAGTTTCGACGAGCCGATTCCAGGAATACCTTTCAGAAACCTTCCACCGAAAGTTTTGACGAGCCGATTTCAGGGACACGTTTCGGGAACCTTTCAGGAACCTTTCAGCGACAGTTTCGGCGAGCCGATCCCAGGGACACCTTTCGAGAACCTTTCAGGAACCTTCCAGCGTTAGTTTTGGCGGGCCGATCACAGTGACACCTTCCGGAAACCTTTCAGAAACCTTTTACCGAAAGTTTTGACGAGCCGATTCCAGGGACACCTTTCGGAAACCTCCCAAAATCCTTTCATGGAAAGTCTTCACGAGCCGATCACAGGGACACCTTTCGGAAACCTCCCAAAAACCTTTCACCGAAAGTTTTAACGAGCCGATTACAGGGACACCTTCCGGGAACCTTTCAGAAACCTCTCATCGAGGATTCTGGCGGGTCGATTCCAGGGACACCTTTCGGGGACCATTCGGGAAACTCTGAGCAGAAGTTTTGGCGAGCCGACTCCAGGGACACCTCTCGGAAACCTCTCAGAAACCTTTCACCGGAAGTTTTGACGAGCCGATTCCAGAGACACCTTCCGGAAACCTTCCAGGAACCCTCCACCGAAAGTTCTGTTGAGCCGAGTACAGGGACACCTTTCGGGAATCTTTCAGAAACCTTTCAGCGAGGATTTTGACAAGCCGATCCCAGGGACACCTCTCAGGAACCTTTCAGAAACCGTCCAGCGAGGATTTTGGCGGGCCGATGCTAGGAACACCTCCCGGAAACCTTCCAGAAACCTTTCAGCGACAGTTTTGGCGGGCCGATCCCAGGGACACCTTTCGGAAACCTTCTAGAAACCTTCCACCGAATGTTTTGATGAGCCGATTCCAGGGACACCTTTCGGAAACTTTTTGGAAACCCTTGAGCAAGAGTTCTGGCGAGTCGATCCCAGGGACACCTCTCGGGAACCTTCCAGAAACCTTTCAGCGCTAGTTTCGGCGGGTCGATCCCAGGAAAACCTTTCAGAAAACTTTCAGAAACCTTCACCGGAAGTTTTCATAAGCCGATTCCAGGGACACCTTTCGGAAACTTTTCAGAAACCTTTCACCGAATGTTTTGATGGGCCGGTTCCAGGGACACCTTCCAGAATCCTTCCGAAAACCTTTCACCGAAAGTTTCGACGAGCCAATTCCAGGGAAACTTTCCGGGAACCTTTCACCAAAAGTTTTGGCGTGCCGATTCCAGGAATAACTTTCAGAAACCTTCCACCGAAAGTTTTGACGAGCCGATTCCAGGGACACGTTTCGGGAACCTTTCAGGAACCTTTCAGTGACAGTTTCGGCGAGCCGATCCCAGGGACACCTTTCGAGAACCTTTCAGAAACCTTCCAGCGTTAGTTTTGGCGGGCCGATCGCAGAGACACCTTCCGGAATTCTTTCAGAAACCTTTTACCGAAAGTTTTGACGAGCCGATTCCAGGGACACCTTTCGGAAACCTCCCAAAATCCTTTCATGGAAAGTCTTCACGAGCCGATCACAGGGACACCTTCCGGGAACCTTTCAGAAACCTCTCATCAAGGATTTTGGCGGGTCGATTCCAGGGACACCTTTCGGGAACCTTTCGGGAACCCTCCACCGAAAGTTCTGTTGAGCCGAGTACAGGGACACCTTTCGGGAATCTTTCAGAAACCTTTCAGCGAGGATTTTGACAAGCCGATCCCAGGGACACCTCTCAGGAACCTTTCAGAAACCGTCCAGCGAGGATTTTGGCGGGCCGATGCTAGGAACACCTCCCGGAAACCTTCCAGAAACCTTTCAGCGACAGTTTTGGCGGGCCGATCCCAGGGACACCTTTCGGAAACCTTCTAGAAACCTTCCACCGAATGTTTTGATGAGCCGATTCCAGGGACACCTTTCGGAAACTTTTTGGAAACCCTTGAGCAAGAGTTCTGGCGAGTCGATCCCAGGGACACCTCTCGGGAACCTTCCAGAAACCTTTCAGCGTTAGTTTCGGCGGGTCGATCCCAGGAAAACCTTTCAGAAAACTTTCAGAAACCTTCACCGGAAGTTTTCATAAGCCGATTCCAGGGACACCTTTCGGAAACTTTTCAGAAACCTTCCACCGAATGTTTTGATGGGCCGGTTCCAGGGACACCTTCCAGAATCCTTCCAAAAACTTTTCACCGAAAGTTTCGACGAGCCAATTCCAGGGAAACTTTCCGGGAACCTTTCACCAAAAGTTTTGGCGTGCCGATTCCAGGAATAACTTTCAGAAACCTTCCACCGAAAGTTTTGACGAGCCGATTCCAGGGACACGTTTCGGGAACCTTTCAGGAACCTTTCAGCGACAGTTTCGGCGAGCCGATCCCAGGGACATCTTTCGAGAACCTTTCAGAAACCTTCCAGCGTTAATTTTGGCGGGCCGATCGCAGAGACACCTTCCGGAATTCTTTCAGAAACCTTTTACCGAAAGTTTTGACGAGCCGATTCCAGGGACACCTTTCGGAAACCTCCCGAAATCCTTTCATGGAAAGTCTTCACGAGCCGATCACAGGGACACCTTCCGGGAACCTTTCAGAAACCTCTCATCAAGGATTTTGGCGGGTCGATTCCAGGGACACCTTTCGGGAACCTTTCGGGAGACTCTGAGCAGAAGTTTTGGCGAGCCGACTCCAGGGACACCTCTCGGAAACCTTCCAAAGAACTTTCACCGGAAGTTTCGGCGAGCCGACTTCAGGGATCCCTTCCGGAAACCTTTCAGAAACCTTTCACCGGAAGTTTTGACGAGCCGATTCCAGGGACACCTTTCGGAAACCTTCCAGGAACCCTCCACCGAAAGTTCTGACGAGCCGATTTCAGGGACACCTTTCGGGAACCTTTCAGAACCCTCTCAGCGAGGATTTTGACGAGGCGATCCCAGGGACACCTTTCGGGAACCTTTCAGAAACCTTTCAGCGAGGATTTTGGCGGGCCGGTGCTAGGAACACCTTCCGGGAACCTACCAGAAACCTTCGATCGAGAGTTTTGGCGGGCCGTTGCTAGGAGCACCTTTCGGGAACCTTCCAGAAACCTTTGAGCGACAGTTTTGGTGGGCCGATCCCAGGGACACCTTTCGGGAACCTTCTAGGAACCCTCCACCGAAAGTATTGACGAGCCGATTACAGGGACACCTTTCGGAAACCTTCCAAAAACCTTTCACCGAAAGTTTTGACGAGCCGATCCCAGGAACACCTTTCGGGAACCTTCCAGAAACCTTCGATCGAAAGTTTTGGCGGGCCGATGCTAGGAGCACCTCTCGGGGACCTTCCAGGAACCTTTGAGCGACAGTTTTGGTGGGCCGATCGCAGGGACACCTTTCGGAAACTTTTCAGAAACCTTTCACCGAATGTTTTGATGGGCCGGTTCCAGGGACACCTTCCAGAATCCTTCCAAAAACCTTTCACCGAAAGTTTCGACGAGCCAATTCCAGGGAAACTTTTCGGGAACCTTTCAGCGAAAGTTTTGGCGAGCCGATTCCAGGAATACCTTTAAGAAACCTTCCACCGAAAGTTTTGACGAGCCGATTTCAGGGACACGTTTCGGAAACCTTTCAGGAACCTTACAGCGACAGTTTCGGCGAGCCGATCCCAGGGACACCTTTCGAGAACCTTTCAGAAACCTTCCAGCGTTAGTTCTGGCGGGCCGATCGCAGAGACACCTTCCGGAAACCTTTCAGAAACCTCTCATCGAGGATTTTTACGGGTCGATTCCAGGGACACCTTTCGGGAACCTTTCGGGAAACTCTGAGCAGAAGTTTTGGCGAGCCGACTCCAGGGACACCTCTCGGAAACCTTCCAAAGAACTTTTACCGGAAGTTTCGGCGAGCCGACTCCAGGGACACCTTTCGGAAACCTTCCAGGAACCCTCCACCGAAAGTTCTGACGAGCCGATTACAGGGACACCTTTCGGGAACCTTTCAGAAACCTTTCACCGGAAGTTTTGACGAGCCGATTCCAGGGACACCTTTCGGAAACCTTCCAGGAACCCTCCACCGAAAATTCTGACGAGCCGATTACAGGGACACCTTTCGGGAACCTTTCAGAAACCTTTCAGCGAGGATTTTGACGAGCCGATCCCAGGGACACCTCTCGGGAACCTTTCAGAAACCTTCCAGCGAGGATTTTGGCGGGCCGATGCTACGACCAACTCCCGGAAACCTTCCAGAAACCTTTGAGCGACAGTTTTGGCGGGCCGATCCCAGGGACACCTTTCGGAAACCTTTCAGAAACCTTTCACCGAATGTTTTGATGAGCCGATTCCAGGGACACCTTTCGGAAACTTTTTGGAAACCCTTCAGCAAGAGTTCTGGCGAGTCGATCCCAGGGACACCTTTCGGGAACCTTCCAGAAACCTTTCAGCGTTAGTTTCGGCGGGCCGATCCCAGGAACACCTTTCAGAAAACTTTCAGAAACCTTTCACCGGAAGTTTTCATAAGCCGATTCCAGGGACACCTTTCGGAATCCTTCCGAAATCCTTCCATGGAAAGTCTTCACGAGCCGATTACAGGGACACCTTCCGGGAACCTTTCAGAAACCTCTCATCAAGGATTTTGGCGGGTCGATTCCAGGGACACCTTCCGGGAACCTTTCGGGAGACTCTGAGCAGAAGTTTTGGCGAGCCGACTCCAGGGACACCTCTAGGGAACCTTCCAAAGAACTTTCACCGGAAGTTTCGGCGAGCCGACTCCAGGGATCCCTTCCAGGAACCTTTCAGAAACCTTCCACCGGAAGTTTTGACGAGCCGATTCCAGGGACACCTTTCGGGAACCTTCTAGGAACCCTCCACCGAAAGTATTGACGAGCCGATTACAGGGACACCTTTCGGAAACCTTCCAAAAACCTTTCACCGAAAGTTTTGACGAGCCGATCCCAGGAACACCTTTCGGGAACCTTCCAGAAACCTTCGATCGAAAGTTTTGGCGGGCCGATGCTAGGAGCACCTTCCGGGAACCTTCCAGAAACCTTCGATCGAGAGTTTTGGCGGGCCGATGCTAGGAGCATCTTTCGGGAACCTTCTAGGAACCCTCCACCGAAAGTATTGACGAGCCGATTACAGGGACACCTTTCGGAAACCTTCCAAAAACCTTTCACCGAAAGTTTTGACGAGCCGATCCCAGGAACACCTTTCGGGAACCTTCCAGAAACCTTCGATCGAAAGTTTTGGCGGGCCGATGCTAGGAGCACCTTTCGGGAACCTTCCAGAAACCTTTGAGCGACAGTTTTGGTGGGCCGATCGCAGGGACACCTTTCGGAAACTTTTCAGAAACCTTTCACCGAATGTTTTGATGGGCCGGTTCCAGGGACAACTCCCAGAATCCTTCCAGAAACCTTTCACCGAAAGTTTCGACGAGCCAATTCCAGGGAAACTTTTCGGGAACCTTTCAGGAACCTTTCAGCGACAGTTTCGGCGAGCCGATCCCAGGGACAACTTTCGAGAACCTTTCAGAAACCTTCCAGCGTTAGTTTTGGCGGGCCGATCCCAGAGACACATTCCGGAAACCTTTCAGAAACCTTTTACCGAAAGTTTTGACGAGCCGATTCCAGGTACACCTTTCGGAAACCTCCCAAAAGATTTCACCGAAAGTTTTAACGGGCCGATCACAGGGACACCTTTTGGAAACCTCCCAAAAACCTTTCACCGGAAGTTTCAACGAGCTGATTACAGGGACACCTTCCAGGAACCTTTTAGAAACCTCTCATCGAGGATTTTGGCGGGTCGATTCCAGGGACACCTTTCGGGAACCTTTCGGGAAACTCTGAGCAGAAGTTTTGGCGAGCCGACTCCAGGGACACCTCTCGGAAACCTTCCAAAGAACTTTCACCGGAAGTTTCGGCGAGCCGACTCCAGGGATCCCTTCCGAAAACATTTCAGAAACCTTTCACCGGAAGTTTTGACGAGCCGATTCCAGGGACACCTTTCGGAAACCTTCCAGGAACCCTCCACCGAAAGTTCTGACGAGCCGATTACAGGGACACCTTTCAGGAACCTTTCAGAAACCTTTCAGCGAGGATATTGACGAGCCGATCCCAGGGACACCTTTCGGGAACCTTCCAGAAACCTTTCAGCGACAGTTTCGGCGGGCCGATCCCAGGGACACCTTTCGGAAACCTTTCAGAAACCTTTCACCGAATGTTTTGATTAGCCGATTCCAGGGACACCTTTCGGAAACTTTTTGGAAACCCTTCAGCAAGAGTTCTGGCGAGTCGATCCCAGGGACACCTCTCGGAAACCTTCCAGAAACCTTCCAGCGTTAGTTTCGGCGGGCCGATCCCAGGAACACCTTTCAGAAAACTTTCAGAAACCTTTCACCGGAAGTTTTTATAAGCCGATTCCAGGGACACCTTTCGGAAACCTTCCAGAAACTTTCCACCGAAAGTTTTGACGAGCCGATTCCAGGGACACCTTCCGGAAACCTTCCGAAATCCTTTCATGGAAAGTCTTCACGAGCCGATCACAGGGACACCTTTTGGAAACCTCCCAAAAACCTTTCACCGAAAGTTTTAACGAGCCGATTACAGGGACACCTTCCGGGAACCTTTCAGAAACCTCTCATCAAGGATTTTGGCGGGTCGATTCCAGGGACACCTTTCGGGAACCTTTCGGGAAATTCTGAGCAGAAGTTTTGGCGAGCCGACTCCAGGGACACCTCTCGGAAACCTCCCAAAAAACTTTCACCGGAAGTTTCGGCGAGCCGACTCCAGGGATCCCTTCCAGAAACCTTTCAGAAACCTTTCACCGGAAGTTTTGACGAGCCGATTCCAGGGACACCTTTCGGAAACCTTCCAGGAACCCTCCACCGAAAGTTCTGACGAGCCGATTACAGGGACACCTTTCGGGAACCTTTCAGAAACCTTCCAGCGAGGATTTTGACGAGCCGATCCCAGGGACACCTTTCGGGAACCTTTCAGAAACCTTCCAGCGAGGATTTTGGCGGGCCGATGCTACGACCACCTCCCGGAAACCTCCCAGAAACCTTTGAGCGACAGTTTTGGCGGGCCGATCCCAGGACACCTTTCGGAAACCTTTCAGAAACCTTTCACCGAATGTTTTGATGAGCCGATTCCAGGGACACCTTTCGGAAACTTTTTGGAAACCCTTCAGCAAGAGTTCTGGCGAGTCGATCCCAGGGACACCTTTCGGGAACCTTCCAGAAAACTTTCAGCGTTAGTTTCGGCGGGCCGATCCCAGGAACACCTTTCAGAAAACTTTCAGAAACCTTTCACCGGAAGTTTTCATAAGCCGATTCCAGGGTCACCTTTCGGAAACCTTCCGAAATCCTTTCATGGAAAGTCTTCACGAGCTGATTACAGGGACACCTTCCGGGAACCTTTCAGAAACCTCTCATCAAGGATTTTGGCGGGTCGATTCCAGGGACACCTTTCGGGGACCATTCGGGAAACTCTGAGCAGAAGTTTTGGCGAGCCGACTCCAGGGACACCTCTCGGAAACCTCTCAGAAACCTTTCACCGGAAGTTTTGACGAGCCGATTCCAGGGACACCTTCCGGAAACCTTCCAGGAACCCTCCACCGAAAGCTCTGTTGAGCCGAGTACAGGGACACCTTTCGGGAATCTTTCAGAAACCTTTCAGCGAGGATTTTGACAAGCCGATCCCAGGGACACCTCTCAGGAACCTTTCAGAAACCGTCCAGCGAGGATTTTGGCGGGCCGATGCTAGGAACACCTCCCGGAAACCTTCCAGAAACCTTTCAGCGACAGTTTTGGCGGGCCGATCCCAGGGACACCTTTCGGAAACCTTCTAGAAACCTTCCACCGAATGTTTTGATGAGCCGATTCCAGGGACACCTTTCGGAAACTTTTTGGAAACCCTTCAGCAAGAGTTCTGGCGAGTCGATCCCAGGGACACCTCTCGGGAACCTTCCAGAAACCTTTCAGCGTTAGTTTCGGCGGGTCGATCCCAGGAAAACCTTTCAGAAAATTTTCAGAAACTTTCACCGGAAGTTTTTATAAGCCGATTCCAGGGACACCTTTCGGAAACCTTCCAGAATTTTTCCACCGAAAGTTTTGACGAGCCGATTCCAGGGACACCTTCCGGAAATCTTCCAAAATCCTTTCATGGAAAGTCTTCACGAGCCGATCACAGGGACACCTTCCGGGAACCTTTCAGAAACCTCTCATCAAGGATTTTGGCGAGTCGATTCCAGGGACACCTTCCGGGAACCTTTCGGGAGACTCTGAGCAGAAGTTTTGGCGAGCCGACTCCAGGGACACCTCTCGGAAACCTTCCAAAGAACTTTCACCGGAAGTTTTGACGAGCCGATCCCAGGAACACCTTTCGGGAACCTTCCAGGAATCTTCGATCGAATATTTTGGCGGGCCGATGCTAGGAGCACCTTTCGGGAACCTTCCAGAAACCTTTGAGCGACAGTTTTGGTGGGCCGATCGCAGGGACACCTTTCGGAAACTTCTCAGAAACCTTTCACCGAATGTTTTGATGGGCCGGTTCCAGGGACACCTTCCAGAATCCTTCCAAAAACCTTTCACCGAAAGTTTCGACGAGCCAATTCCAGGGAAACTTTCCGGGAACCTTTCACCAAAAGTTTCGGCGAGCCGATTCCAGGAATACCTTTCAGAAACCTTCCACCGAAAGTTTTGACGAGCCGATTCCAGGGACACGTTTCGGGAACCTTTCAGGAACCTTTCAGCGACAGTTTCGGCGAGCCGATCCCAGGGACACCTTTCGAGAACCTTTCAGAAACCTTCCAGCGTTAGTTTTGGCGGACCGATCGCAGAGACACCTTCCGGAATTCTTTCAGAAACCTTTTACCGAAAGTTTTGACAAGCCGATTCCAGGGACACCTTTCGGAAACCTCCCAAAATCCTTTCATGGAAAGTCTTCACGAGCCGTTTACAGGGACACCTTTCGGAAACCTTCCAAAAACCTTTCACCGAAAGTTTTGACGAGCCGATCCCAGGAACACCTTTCGGGAACCTTCCAGAAACCTTCGATCGAAAGTTTTGGCGGGCCGATGCTAGGAGCACCTTCCGGGAACCTTCCAGAAACCTTCGATCGAGAGTTTTGGCGGGCCGATGCTAGGAGCATCTTTCGGGAACCTTCTAGGAACCCTCCACCGAAAGTATCGACGAGCCGATTACAGGGACACCTTTCGGAAACCTTCCAAAAACCTTTCACCGAAAGTTTTGACGAGCCGATCCCAGGAACACCTTTCGGGAACCTTCCAGAAACCTTCGATTGAAAGTTTTGGCGGGCCGATGCTAGGAGCACCTTTCGGGAACCTTCCAGAAACCTTTGAGCGACAGTTTTGGTGGGCCGATCGCAGGGACACCTTTCGGAAACTTTTCAGAAACCTTTCACCGAATGTTTTGATGGGCCGGTTCCAGGGACACCTTCCAGAATTCTTCCAAAAAACTTTCACCGAAAGTTTCGACGAGCCGATTCCAGGAATACCTTTCAGAAACCTTCCACCGAAAGTTTTGACGAGCCGATTTCAGGGACACGTTTCGGGAACCTTTCAGGAACCTTTCAGCGACAGTTTCGGCGAGCCGATCCCAGGGACACCTTTCGAGAACCTTTCAGGAACCTTCCAGCGTTAGTTTTGGCGGGCCGATCACAGTGACACCTTCCGGAAACCTTTCAGAAACCTTTTACCGAAAGTTTTGACGAGCCGATTCCAGGGACACCTTTCGGAAACCTCCCAAAATCCTTTCATGGAAAGTCTTCACGAGCCGATCACAGGGACACCTTCCGGAAACCTCCCAAAAACCTTTCACCGAAAGTTTTAACGAGCCGATTACAGGGACACCTTCCGGGAACCTTTCAGAAACCTCTCATCGAGGATTCTGGCGGGTCGATTCCAGGGACACCTTTCGGGGACCATTCGGGAAACTCTGAGCAGAAGTTTTGGCGAGCCGACTCCAGGGACACCTCTCGGAAACCTCTCAGAAACCTTTCACCGGAAGTTTTGACGAGCCGATTCCAGAGACACCTTCCGGAAACCTTCCAGGAACCCTCCACCGAAAGTTCTGTTGAGCCGAGTACAGGGACACCTTTCGGGAATCTTTCAGAAACCTTTCAGCGAGGATTTTGACAAGCCGATCCCAGGGACACCTCTCAGGAACCTTTCAGAAACCGTCCAGCGAGGATTTTGGCGGGCCGATGCTAGGAACACCTCCCGGAAACCTTCCAGAAACCTTTCAGCGACAGTTTTGGCGGGCCGATCCCAGGGACACCTTTCGGAAACCTTCTAGAAACCTTCCACCGAATGTTTTGATGAGCCGATTCCAGGGACACCTTTCGGAAACTTTTTGGAAACCCTTCAGCAAGAGTTCTGGCGAGTCGATCCCAGGGACACCTCTCGGGAACCTTCCAGAAACCTTTCAGCGTTAGTTTCGGCGGGTCGATCCCAGGAAAACCTTTCAGAAAACTTTCAGAAACCTTCACCGGAAGTTTTCATAAGCCGATTCCAGGGACACCTTTCGGAAACTTTTCAGAAACCTTTCACCGAATGTTTTGATGGGCCGGTTCCAGGGACACCTTCCAGAATCCTTCCAAAAACCTTTCACCGAAAGTTTCGACGAGCCAATTCCAGGGAAACTTTCCGGGAACCTTTCACCAAAAGTTTTGGCGTGCCGATTCCAGGAATAACTTTCAGAAACCTTCCACCGAAAGTTTTGACGAGCCGATTCCAGGGACACGTTTCGGGAACCTTTCAGGAACCTTTCAGCGACAGTTTCGGCGAGCCGATCCCAGGGACACCTTTCGAGAACCTTTCAGAAACCTTCCAGCGTTAGTTTTGGCGGGCCGATCGCAGAGACACCTTCCGGAATTCTTTCAGAAACCTTTTACCGAAAGTTTTGACGAGCCGATTCCAGGGACACCTTTCGGAAACCTCCCAAAATCCTTTCATGGAAAGTCTTCACGAGCCGATCACAGGGACACCTTCCGGGAACCTTTCAGAAACCTCTCATCAAGGATTTTGGCGGGTCGATTCCAGGGACACCTTTCGGGAACCTTTCGGGAGACTCTGAGCAGAAGTTTTGGCGAGCCGACTCCAGGGACACCTCTCGGAAACCTTCCAAAGAACTTTCACCGGAAGTTTCGGCGAGCCGACTCCAGGGATCCCTTCCGGAAACCTTTCAGAAACCTTTCACCGGAAGTTTTGACGAGCCGATTCCAGGGACACCTTTCGGAAACCTTCCAGGAACCCTCCACCGAAAGTTCTGACGAGCCGATTTCAGGGACACCTTTCGGGAACCTTTCAGAACCCTCTCAGCGAGGATTTTGACGAGGCGATCCCAGGGACACCTTTCGGGAACCTTTCAGAAACCTTTCAGCGAGGATTTTGGCGGGCCGGTGCTAGGAACACCTTCCGGGAACCTACCAGAAACCTTCGATCGAGAGTTTTGGCGGGCCGTTGCTAGGAGCACCTTTCGGGAACCTTCCAGAAACCTTTGAGCGACAGTTTTGGTGGGCCGATCCCAGGGACACCTTTCGGGAACCTTCTAGGAACCCTCCACCGAAAGTATTGACGAGCCGATTACAGGGACACCTTTCGGAAACCTTCCAAAAACCTTTCACCGAAAGTTTTGACGAGCCGATCCCAGGAACACCTTTCGGGAACCTTCCAGAAACCTTCGATCGAAAGTTTTGGCGGGCCGATGCTAGGAGCACCTCTCGGGGACCTTCCAGGAACCTTTGAGCGACAGTTTTGGTGGGCCGATCGCAGGGACACCTTTCGGAAACTTTTCAGAAACCATTCACCGAATGTTTTGATGGGCCGGTTCCAGGGACACCTTCCAGAATCCTTCCAAAAACCTTTCACCGAAAGTTTCGACGAGCCAATTCCAGGGAAACTTTTCGGGAACCTTTCAGCGAAAGTTTTGGCGAGCCGATTCCAGGAATACCTTTAAGAAACCTTCCACCGAAAGTTTTGACGAGCCGATTTCAGGGACACGTTTCGGAAACCTTTCAGGAACCTTACAGCGACAGTTTCGGCGAGCCGATCCCAGGGACACCTTTCGAGAACCTTTCAGAAACCTTCCAGCGTTAGTTCTGGCGGGCCGATCGCAGAGACACCTTCCGGAAACCTTTCAGAAACCTCTCATCGAGGATTTTTACGGGTCGATTCCAGGGACACCTTTCGGGAACCTTTCGGGAAACTCTGAGCAGAAGTTTTGGCGAGCCGACTCCAGGGACACCTCTCGGAAACCTTCCAAAGAACTTTTACCGGAAGTTTCGGCGAGCCGACTCCAGGGATCCCTTCCAGGAACCTTTCAGAAACCTTTCACCGGAAGTTTTGACGAGCCGATTCCAGGGACACCTTTCGGGAACCTTCCAGGAACCCTCCACCGAAAGTTCTGACGAGCCGATTACAGGGACACCTTTCGGGAACCTTTCAGAAACCTTTCAGCGAGGATTTTGACGAGCCGATCCCAGGGACACCTCTCGGGAACCTTTCAGAAACCTTCCAGCGAGGATTTTGGCGGGCCGATGCTACGACCAACTCCCGGAAACCTTCCAGAAACCTTTGAGCGACAGTTTTGGCGGGCCGATCCCAGGGACACCTTTCGGAAACCTTTCAGAAACCTTTCACCGAATGTTTTGATGAGCCGATTCCAGGGACACCTTTCGGAAACTTTTTGGTAACCCTTCAGCAAGAGTTCTGGCGAGTCGATCCCAGGGACACCTTTCGGGAACCTTCCAGAAACCTTTCAGCGTTAGTTTCGGCGGGCCGATCCCAGGAACACCTTTCAGAAAACTTTCAGAAACCTTTCACCGGAAGTTTTCATAAGCCGATTCCAGGGACACCTTTCGGAATCCTTCCGAAATCCTTTCATGGAAAGTCTTCACGAGCCGATTACAGGGACACCTTCCGGGAACCTTTCAGAAACCTCTCATCAAGGATTTTGGCGGGTCGATTCCAGGGACACCTTCCGGGAACCTTTCGGGAGACTCTGAGCAGAAGTTTTGGCGAGCCGACTCCAGGGACACCTCTCGGGAACCTTCCAAAGAACTTTCACCGGAAGTTTCGGCGAGCCGACTCCAGGGATCCCTTCCAGGAACCTTTCAGAAACCTTCCACCGGAAGTTTTGACGAGCCGATTCCAGGGACACCTTTCGGGAACCTTCTAGGAACCCTCCACCGAAAGTATTGACGAGCCGATTACAGGGACACCTTTCGGAAACCTTCCAAAAACCTTTCACCGAAAGTTTTGACGAGCCGATCCCAGGAACACCTTTCGGGAACCTTCCAGAAACCTTCGATCGAAAGTTTTGGCGGGCCGATGCTAGGAGCACCTTCCGGGAACCTTCCAGAAACCTTCGATCGAGAGTTTTGGCGGGCCGATGCTAGGAGCATCTTTCGGGAACCTTCTAGGAACCCTCCACCGAAAGTATTGACGAGCCGATTACAGGGACACCTTTCGGAAACCTTCCAAAAACCTTTCACCGAAAGTTTTGACGAGCCGATCCCAGGAACACCTTTCGGGAACCTTCCAGAAACCTTCGATCGAAAGTTTTGGCGGGCCGATGCTAGGAGCACCTTTCGGGAACCTTCCAGAAACCTTTGAGCGACAGTTTTGGTGGGCCGATCGCAGGGACACCTTTCGGAAACTTTTCAGAAACCTTTCACCGAATGTTTTGATGGGCCGGTTCCAGGGACAACTCCCAGAATCCTTCCAGAAACCTTTCACCGAAAGTTTCGACGAGCCAATTCCAGGGAAACTTTTCGGGAACCTTTCAGGAACCTTTCAGCGACAGTTTCGGCGAGCCGATCCCAGGGACAACTTTCGAGAACCTTTCAGAAACCTTCCAGCGTTAGTTTTGGCGGGCCGATCCCAGAGACACATTCCGGAAACCTTTCAGAAACCTTTTACCGAAAGTTTTGACGAGCCGATTCCAGGTACACCTTTCGGAAACCTCCCAAAAGATTTCACCGAAAGTTTTAACGGGCCGATCACAGGGACACCTTTTGGAAACCTCCCAAAAACCTTTCACCGAAAGTTTTAACGAGCTGATTACAGGGACACCTTCCAGGAACCTTTCAGAAACCTCTCATCGAGGATTTTGGCGGGTCGATTCCAGGGACACCTTTCGGGAACCTTTCGGGAAACTCTGAGCAGAAGTTTTGGCGAGCCGACTCCAGGGACACCTCTCGGAAACCTTCCAAAGAACTTTCACCGGAAGTTTCGGCGAGCCGACTCCAGGGATCCCTTCCGAAAACATTTCAGAAACCTTTCACCGGAAGTTTTGACGAGCCGATTCCAGGGACACCTTTCGGAAACCTTCCAGGAACCCTCCACCGAAAGTTCTGACGAGCCGATTACAGGGACACCTTTCAGGAACCTTTCAGAAACCTTTCAGCGAGGATATTGACGAGCCGATCCCAGGGACACCTTTCGGGAACCTTCCAGAAACCTTTCAGCGACAGTTTCGGCGGGCCGATCCCAGGGACACCTTTCGGAAACCTTTCAGAAACCTTTCACCGAATGTTTTGATTAGCCGATTCCAGGGACACCTTTCGGAAACTTCTTGGAAACCCTTCAGCAAGAGTTCTGGCGAGTCGATCCCAGGGACACCTCTCGGAAACCTTCCAGAAACCTTCCAGCGTTAGTTTCGGCGGGCCGATCCCAGGAACACCTTTCAGAAAACTTTCAGAAACCTTTCACCGGAAGTTTTTATAAGCCGATTCCAGGGACACCTTTCGGAAACCTTCCAGAAACTTTCCACCGAAAGTTTTGACGAGCCGATTCCAGGGACACCTTCCGGAAACCTTCCGAAATCCTTTCATGGAAAGTCTTCACGAGCAGATCACAGGGACACCTTTTGGAAACCTCCCAAAAACCTTTCACCGAAAGTTTTAACGAGCCGATTACAGGGACACCTTCCGGGAACCTTTCAGAAACCTCTCATCAAGGATTTTGGCGGGTCGATTCCAGGGACACCTTTCGGGAACCTTTCGGGAAATTCTGAGCAGAAGTTTTGGCGAGCCGACTCCAGGGACACCTTTCGGAAACCTCCCAAAAAACTTTCACCGGAAGTTTCGGCGAGCCGACTCCAGGGATCCCTTCCAGAAACCTTTCAGAAACCTTTCACCGGAAGTTTTGACGAGCCGATTCCAGGGACACCTTTCGGAAACCTTCCAGGAACCCTCCACCGAAAGTTCTGACGAGCCGATTACAGGGACACCTTTCGGGAACCTTTCAGAAACCTTCCAGCGAGGATTTTGACGAGCCGATCCCAGGGACACCTTTCGGGAACCTTTCAGAAACCTTCCAGCGAGGATTTTGGCGGGCCGATGCTACGACCACCTCCCGGAAACCTCCCAGAAACCTTTGAGCGACAGTTTTGGCGGGCCGATCCCAGGGACACCTTTCGGAAACCTTTCAGAAACCTTTCACCGAATGTTTTGATGAGCCGATTCCAGGGACACCTTTCGGAAACTTTTTGGAAACCCTTCAGCAAGAGTTCTGGCGAGTCGATCCCAGGGACACCTTTCGGGAACCTTCCAGAAACCTTTCAGCGTTAGTTTCGGCGGGCCGATCCCAGGAACACCTTTCAGAAAACTTTCAGAAACCTTTCACCGGAAGTTTTCATAAGCCGATTCCAGGGACACCTTTCGGAAACCTTCCGAAATCCTTTCATGGAAAGTCTTCACGAGCCGATTACAGGGACACCTTCCGGGAACCTTTCAGAAACCTCTCATCAAGGATTTTGGCGGGTCGATTCCAGGGACACCTTTCGGGAACCTTTCGGGAGACTCTGAGCAGAAGTTTTGGCGAGCCGACTCCAGGGACACCTCTCGGGAACCTTCCAAAGAACTTTCACCGGAAGTTCCGGCGAGCCGACTCCAGGGATCCCTTCCGGAAACCTTTCAGAAACCTTTCACCGGAAGTTTTGACGAGCCGATTCCAGGGACACCTTTCGGGAACCTTCTAGGAACTCTCCACCGAAAGTATTGACGAGCCGATTACAGGGACACCTTTCGGAAACCTTCCAAAAACCTTTCACCGAAAGTTTTGACGAGCCGATCCCAGGAACACCTTTCGGGAACCTTCCAGAAACCTTCGATCGAAAGTTTTGGCGGGCCGATGCTAGGAGCACCTTCCGGGAACCTTCCAGAAACCTTCGATCGAGAGTTTTGGCGGGCCGATGCTAGGAGCATCTTTCGGGAACCTTCTAGGAACCCTCCACCGAAAGTATTGACGAGCCGATTACAGGGACACCTTTCGGAAACCTTCCAAAAACCTTTCACCGAAAGTTTTGACGAGCCGATCCCAGGAACACCTTTCGGGAACCTTCCAGAAACCTTCGATCGAAAGTTTTGGCGGGCCGATGCTAGGAGCACCTTTCGGGAACCTTCCAGAAACCTTTGAGCGACAGTTTTGGTGGGCCGATCGCAGAGACACCTTTCGGAAACTTTTCAGAAACCTTTCACCGAATGTTTTGATGGGCCGGTTCCAGGGACACCTTCCAGAATCCTTCCAAAAAACTTTCACCGAAAGTTTCGACGAGCCGATTCCAGGAATACCTTTCAGAAACCTTCCACCGAAAGTTTTGACGAGCCGATTTCAGGGACACGTTTCGGGAACCTTTCAGGAACCTTTCAGCGACAGTTTCGGCGAGCCGATCCCAGGGACACCTTTCGAGAACCTTTCAGGAACCTTCCAGCGTTAGTTCTGGCGGGCCGATCACAGTGACACCTTCCGGAAACCTTTCAGAAACCTTTTACCGAAAGTTTTGACGAGCCGATTCCAGGGACACCTTTCGGAAACCTCCCAAAATCCTTTCATGGAAAGTCTTCACGAGCCGATCACAGGGACACCTTTCGGAAACCTCCCAAAAACCTTTCACCGAAAGTTTTAACGAGCCGATTACAGGGACACCTTCCGGGAACCTTTCAGAAACCTCTCATCGAGGATTCTGGCGGGTCGATTCCAGGGACACCTTTCGGGGACCATTCGGGGAACTCTGAGCAGAAGTTTTGGCGAGCCGACTCCAGGGACACCTCTCGGAAACCTCTCAGAAACCTTTCACCGGAAGTTTTGACGAGCCGATTCCAGGGACACCTTCCGGAAACCTTCCAGGAACCCTCCACCGAAAGTTCTGTTGAGCCGAGTACAGGGACACCTTTCGGGAATCTTTCAGAAACCTTTCAGCGAGGATTTTGACAAGCCGATCCCAGGGACACCTCTCAGGAACCGTTCAGAAACCGTCCAGCGAGGATTTTGGCGGGCCGATGCTAGGAACACCTCCCGGAAACCTTCCAGAAACCTTTCAGCGACAGTTCTGGCGGGCCGATCCCAGGGACACCTTTCGGAAACCTTCTAGAAACCTTCCACCGAATGTTTTGATGAGCCGATTCCAGGGACACCTTTCGGAAACTTTTTGGAAACCCTTCAGCAAGAGTTCTGGCGAGTCGATCCCAGGGACACCTCTCGGGAACCTTCCAGAAACCTTTCAGCGTTAGTTTCGGCGGGTCGATCCCAGGAAAACCTTTCAGAAAACTTTCAGAAACCTTCACCGGAAGTTTTTATAAGCCGATTCCAGGGACACCTTTCGGAAACCTTCCAGAAACTTTCCACCGAAAGTTTTGACGAGCCGATTCCAGGGACACCTTCCGGAAATCTTCCAAAATCCTTTCATGGAAAGTCTTCACGAGCCGATCACAGGGACACCTTCCGGGAACCTTTCAGAAACCTCTCATCAAGGATTTTTGCGGGTCGATTCCAGGGACACCTTCCGGGAACCTTTCGGGAGACTCTGAGCAGAAGTTTTGGCGAGCCGACTCCAGGGACACCTCTCGGAAACCTTCCAAAGAACTTTCACCGGAAGTTTTGACGAGCCGATCCCAGGAACACCTTTCGGGAACCATCCAGGAATCTTCGATCGAATATTTTGGCGGGCCGATGCTAGGAGCACCTTTCGGGAACCTTCCAGAAACCTTTGAGCGACAGTTTTGGTGGGCCGATCGCAGGGACACCTTTCGGAAACTTTTCAGAAACCTTTCACCGAATGTTTTGATGGGCCGGTTCCAGGGACACCTTCCAGAATCCTTCCAAAAACCTTTCACCGAAAGTTTCGAGGAGCCAATTCCAGGGAAACTTTCCGGGAACCTTTCATCAAAAGTTTTGGCGAGCCGATTCCAGGAATACCTTTCAGAAACCTTCCACCGAAAGTTTTGACGAGCCGGTTCCAGGGACACGTTTCGGGAACCTTTCAGGAACCTTTCAGCGACAGTTTCGGCGAGCCGATCCCAGGGACACCTTTCGAGAACCTTTCAGAAACCTTCCAGCGTTAGTTTTGGCGGGCCGATCGCAGAGACACCTTCCGGAATTCTTTCAGAAACCTTTTACCGAAAGTTTTGACGAGCCGATTCCAGGGACACCTTTCGGAAACCTCCCAAAATCCTTTCATGGAAAGTCTTCACGAGCCGATCACAGGGACACCTTTCGGAAACCTCCCAAAAACCTTTCACCGAAAGTTTTAACGAGCCGATTACAGGGACACTTTCCGGGAACCTTTCAGAAACCTCTCATCGAGGATTTTGGCGGGTCGATTCCAGGGACACCTTTCGGGAACCTTTCGATAAACTCTGAGCAGAAGTTTTGGCGAGCCGACTCCAGGGACACTTCTCGGAAACCTACCAAAGAACTTTCACCGGAAGTTTCGGCGAGCCGACTCCAGGGATCCCTTCCGGAAACCTTCCAGAAACCTTTCACCGGAAGTTTTGACGAGCCGATTCCAGGGACACCTTCCGGAAACCTTCCAGGGACCCTCCACCGAAAGTTCTGACGAGCCGATTACAGGGACACCTTTCGGGAACCTTCCAGAAACCTTTCAGCGAGGATTTTGACAAGCCGATCCCAGGGACACCTCTCGGGAACCTTTCAGAAACCTTCCAGCGAGGATTTTGGCGGGCCGATGCTACGAACACCTCCCGGAAACCTTCCAGAAACCTTTCAGCGACAGTTTTGGCGGGCCGATCCCAGGGACACCTTTCGGAAACCTTTCAGAAACCTTTCACCGAATGTTTTGATGAGCCGATTCCAGGGACACCTTTCGGAAACTTTTTGGAAACCCTTCAGCAAGAGTTCTGGCGAGTCGATCCCAGGGACGCCTCTCGGGAACCTTCCAGAAACCTTTCAGCGTTAGTTTCGGCGAACCGATCCCAGGAACACCTTTCAGAAAACTTTCAGAAACCTTCCACCGGAAGTTTTTATAAGCCGATTCCAGGGACACCTTTCGGAAACCTTCCAGAAACTTTCCACCGAAAGTTTTGACGAGCCGATTCCAGGGACACTTTCCGGAAACCTTCCAAAATCCTTTCATGGAAAGTCTTCACGAGCCGATCACAGGGACACCTTTTGGAAACCTCCCAAAAACCTTTCACCGAAAGTTTCAACCAGCCGATTACAGGGACACCTTCCGGGAACCTCTCAGAAACTTCTCATCAAGGATTTTGGCGGGTCGATTCCAGGGACACCTTTCGGGAACCTTTCGGGAGACTCTGAGCAGAAGTTTTGGCGAGCCCACTCCAGGGACACCTCTCGGAAACCTTCCAAAAACCTTTCACCGAAAGTTTTGACGAGCCGATCCCAGGAACACCTTTCGGGAACCTTCCAGAAACCTTCGATCGAAAGTTTTGGCGGGCCGATGCTAGGAGCACCTTCCGGGAACCTTCCAGAAACCTTCGATCGAGAGTTTTGGCGGGCCGATGCTAGGAGCATCTTTCGGGAACCTTCTAGGAACCCTCCACCGAAAGTATTGACGAGCCGATTACAGGGACACCTTTCGGAAACCTTCCAAAAACCTTTCACCGAAAGTTTTGACGAGCCGATCCCAGGAACACCTTTCGGGAACCTTCCAGAAACCTTCGATCGAAAGTTTTGGCGGGCCGATGCTAGGAGCACCTTTCGGGAACCTTCCAGAAACCTTTGAGCGACAGTTTTGGTGGGCCGATCGCAGGGACACCTTTCGGAAACTTTTCAGAAACCTTTCACCGAATGTTTTGATGGGCCGGTTCCAGGGACAACTCCCAGAATCCTTCCAGAAACCTTTCACCGAAAGTTTCGACGAGCCAATTCCAGGGAAACTTTTCGGGAACCTTTCAGGAACCTTTCAGCGACAGTTTCGGCGAGCCGATCCCAGGGACAACTTTCGAGAACCTTTCAGA
This sequence comes from Eretmocerus hayati, assembly GCA_029851415.1. Classification (NCBI taxonomy): domain Eukaryota; kingdom Metazoa; phylum Arthropoda; class Insecta; order Hymenoptera; family Aphelinidae; genus Eretmocerus; species Eretmocerus hayati. The sequence goes on from CM056743.1 coordinate 86,936,171, forward strand.
AACCTTCCAGCGTTAGTTTTGGCGGGCCGATCCCAGAGACACATTCCGGAAACCTTTCAGAAACCTTTTACCGAAAGTTTTGACGAGCCGATTCCAGGTACACCTTTCGGAAACCTCCCAAAAGATTTCACCGAAAGTTTTAACGGGCCGATCACAGGGACACCTTTTGGAAACCTCCCAAAAACCTTTCACCGAAAGTTTTAACGAGCTGATTACAGGGACACCTTCCAGGAACCTTTCAGAAACCTCTCATCGAGGATTTTGGCGGGTCGATTCCAGGGACACCTTTCGGGAACCTTTCGGGAAACTCTGAGCAGAAGTTTTGGCGAGCCGACTCCAGGGACACCTCTCGGAAACCTTCCAAAGAACTTTCACCGGAAGTTTCGGCGAGCCGACTCCAGGGATCCCTTCCGAAAACATTTCAGAAACCTTTCACCGGAAGTTTTGACGAGCCGATTCCAGGGACACCTTTCGGAAACCTTCCAGGAACCCTCCACCGAAAGTTCTGACGAGCCGATTACAGGGACACCTTTCAGGAACCTTTCAGAAACCTTTCAGCGAGGATATTGACGAGCCGATCCCAGGGACACCTTTCGGGAACCTTCCAGAAACCTTTCAGCGACAGTTTCGGCGGGCCGATCCCAGGAACACCTTTCGGAAACCTTTCAGAAACCTTTCACCGAATGTTTTGATTAGCCGATTCCAGGGACACCTTTCGGAAACTTTTTGGAAACCCTTCAGCAATAGTTCTGGCGAGTCGATCCCAGGGACACCTCTCGGAAACCTTCCAGAAACCTTCCAGCGTTAGTTTCGGCGGGCCGATCCCAGGAACACCTTTCAGAAAACTTTCAGAAACCTTTCACCGGAAGTTTTTATAAGCCGATTCCAGGGACACCTTTCGGAAACCTTCCAGAAACTTTCCACCGAAAGTTTTGACGAGCCGATTCCAGGGACACCTTCCGGAAACCTTCCGAAATCCTTTCATGGAAAGTCTTCACGAGCCGATCACAGGGACACCTTTTGGAAACCTCCCAAAAACCTTTCACCGAAAGTTTTAACGAGCCGATTACAGGGACACCTTCCGGGAACCTTTCAGAAACCTCTCATCAAGGATTTTGGCGGGTCGATTCCAGGGACACCTTTCGGGAACCTTTCGGGAAATTCTGAGCAGAAGTTTTGGCGAGCCGACTCCAGGGACACCTCTCGGAAACCTCCCAAAAAACTTTCACCGGAAGTTTCGGCGAGCCGACTCCAGGGATCCCTTCCAGAAACCTTTCAGAAACCTTTCACCGGAAGTTTTGACGAGCCGATTCCAGGGACACCTTTCGGAAACCTTCCAGGAACCCTCCACCGAAAGTTCTGACGAGCCGATTACAGGGACACCTTTCGGGAACCTTTCAGAAACCTTCCAGCGAGGATTTTGACGAGCCGATCCCAGGGACACCTTTCGGGAACCTTTCAGAAACCTTCCAGCGAGGATTTTGGCGGGCCGATGCTACGACCACCTCCCGGAAACCTCCCAGAAACCTTTGAGCGACAGTTTTGGCGGGCCGATCCCAGGGACACCTTTCGGAAACCTTTCAGAAACCTTTCACCGAATGTTTTGACGAGCCGATTCCAGGGACACCTTTCGGAAACTTTTTGGAAACCCTTCAGCAAGAGTTCTGGCGAGTCGATCCCAGGGACACCTCTCGGGAACCTTCCAGAAACCTTTCAGCGTTAGTTTCGGCGGGTCGATCCCAGGAAAACCTTTCAGAAAACTTTCAGAAACCTTCACCGGAAGTTTTTATAAGCCGATTCCAGGGACACCTTTCGGAAACCTTCCAGAAACTTTCCACCGAAAGTTTTGACGAGCCGATTCCAGGGACACCTTTCGGAAACCTCCCAAAATCCTTTCATGGAAAGTCTTCACGAGCCGATCACAGGGACACCTTTCGGAAACCTCCCAAAAACCTTTCACCGAAAGTTTTAACGAGCCGATTACAGGGACACCTTCCGGGAACCTTTCAGAAACCTCTCATCGAGGATTCTGGCGGGTCGATTCCAGGGACACCTTTCGGGGACCATTCGGGGAACTCTGAGCAGAAGTTTTGGCGAGCCGACTCCAGGGACACCTCTCGGAAACCTCTCAGAAACCTTTCACCGGAAGTTTTGACGAGCCGATTCCAGGGACACCTTCCGGAAACCTTCCAGGAACCCTCCACCGAAAGTTCTGTTGAGCCGAGTACAGGGACACCTTTCGGGAATCTTTCAGAAACCTTTCAGCGAGGATTTTGACAAGCCGATCCCAGGGACACCTCTCAGGAACCGTTCAGAAACCGTCCAGCGAGGATTTTGGCGGGCCGATGCTAGGAACACCTCCCGGAAACCTTCCAGAAACCTTTCAGCGACAGTTCTGGCGGGCCGATCCCAGGGACACCTTTCGGAAACCTTCTAGAAACCTTCCACCGAATGTTTTGATGAGCCGATTCCAGGGACACCTTTCGGAAACTTTTTGGAAACCCTTCAGCAAGAGTTCTGGCGAGTCGATCCCAGGGACACCTCTCGGGAACCTTCCAGAAACCTTTCAGCGTTAGTTTCGGCGGGTCGATCCCAGGAAAACCTTTCAGAAAACTTTCAGAAACCTTCACCGGAAGTTTTTATAAGCCGATTCCAGGGACACCTTTCGGAAACCTTCCAGAAACTTTCCACCGAAAGTTTTGACGAGCCGATTCCAGGGACACCTTCCGGAAATCTTCCAAAATCCTTTCATGGAAAGTCTTCACGAGCCGATCACAGGGACACCTTCCGGGAACCTTTCAGAAACCTCTCATCAAGGATTTTTGCGGGTCGATTCCAGGGACACCTTCCGGGAACCTTTCGGGAGACTCTGAGCAGAAGTTTTGGCGAGCCGACTCCAGGGACACCTCTCGGAAACCTTCCAAAGAACTTTCACCGGAAGTTTTGACGAGCCGATCCCAGGAACACCTTTCGGGAACCATCCAGGAATCTTCGATCGAATATTTTGGCGGGCCGATGCTAGGAGCACCTTTCGGGAACCTTCCAGAAACCTTTGAGCGACAGTTTTGGTGGGCCGATCGCAGGGACACCTTTCGGAAACTTTTCAGAAACCTTTCACCGAATGTTTTGATGGGCCGGTTCCAGGGACACCTTCCAGAATCCTTCCAAAAACCTTTCACCGAAAGTTTCGAGGAGCCAATTCCAGGGAAACTTTCCGGGAACCTTTCATCAAAAGTTTTGGCGAGCCGATTCCAGGAATACCTTTCAGAAACCTTCCACCGAAAGTTTTGACGAGCCGGTTCCAGGGACACGTTTCGGGAACCTTTCAGGAACCTTTCAGCGACAGTTTCGGCGAGCCGATCCCAGGGACACCTTTCGAGAACCTTTCAGAAACCTTCCAGCGTTAGTTTTGGCGGGCCGATCGCAGAGACACCTTCCGGAATTCTTTCAGAAACCTTTTACCGAAAGTTTTGACGAGCCGATTCCAGGGACACCTTTCGGAAACCTCCCAAAATCCTTTCATGGAAAGTCTTCACGAGCCGATCACAGGGACACCTTTCGGAAACCTCCCAAAAACCTTTCACCGAAAGTTTTAACGAGCCGATTACAGGGACACTTTCCGGGAACCTTTCAGAAACCTCTCATCGAGGATTTTGGCGGGTCGATTCCAGGGACACCTTTCGGGAACCTTTCGATAAACTCTGAGCAGAAGTTTTGGCGAGCCGACTCCAGGGACACTTCTCGGAAACCTACCAAAGAACTTTCACCGGAAGTTTCGGCGAGCCGACTCCAGGGATCCCTTCCGGAAACCTTCCAGAAACCTTTCACCGGAAGTTTTGACGAGCCGATTCCAGGGACACCTTCCGGAAACCTTCCAGGGACCCTCCACCGAAAGTTCTGACGAGCCGATTACAGGGACACCTTTCGGGAACCTTTCGATAAACTCTGAGCAGAAGTTTTGGCGAGCCGACTCCAGGGACACTTCTCGGAAACCTACCAAAGAACTTTCACCGGAAGTTTCGGCGAGCCGACTCCAGGGATCCCTTCCGGAAACCTTCCAGAAACCTTTCACCGGAAGTTCTGGCGAGTCGATCCCAGGGACGCCTCTCGGGAACCTTCCAGAAACCTTTCAGCAATAGTTTCGGCGAACCGATCCCAGGAACACCTTTCAGAAAACTTTCAGAAACCTTCCACCGGAAGTTTTTATAAGCCGATTCCAGGGACACCTTTCGGAAACCTTCCAGAAACTTTCCACCGAAAGTTTTGACGAGCCGATTCCAGGGACACTTTCCGGAAACCTTCCAAAATCCTTTCATGGAAAGTCTTCACGAGCCGATCACAGGGACACCTTTTGGAAACCTCCCAAAAACCTTTCACCGAAAGTTTCAACCAGCCGATTACAGGGACACCTTCCGGGAACCTCTCAGAAACTTCTCATCAAGGATTTTGGCGGGTCGATTCCAGGGACACCTTTCGGGAACCTTTCGGGAGACTCTGAGCAGAAGTTTTGGCGAGCCGACTCCAGGGACACCTCTCGGAAACCTTCCAAAAACCTTTCACCGAAAGTTTTGACGAGCCGATCCCAGGAACACCTTTCGGGAACCTTCCAGAAACCTTCGATCGAAAGTTTTGGCGGGCCGATGCTAGGAGCACCTTCCGGGAACCTTCCAGAAACCTTCGATCGAGAGTTTTGGCGGGCCGATGCTAGGAGCATCTTTCGGGAACCTTCTAGGAACCCTCCACCGAAAGTATTGACGAGCCGATTACAGGGACACCTTTCGGAAACCTTCCAAAAACCTTTCACCGAAAGTTTTGACGAGCCGATCCCAGGAACACCTTTCGGGAACCTTCCAGAAACCTTCGATCGAAAGTTTTGGCGGGCCGATGCTAGGAGCACCTTTCGGGAACCTTCCAGAAACCTTTGAGCGACAGTTTTGGTGGGCCGATCGCAGGGACACCTTTCGGAAACTTTTCAGAAACCTTTCACCGAATGTTTTGATGGGCCGGTTCCAGGGACAACTCCCAGAATCCTTCCAGAAACCTTTCACCGAAAGTTTCGACGAGCCAATTCCAGGGAAACTTTTCGGGAACCTTTCAGGAACCTTTCAGCGACAGTTTCGGCGAGCCGATCCCAGGGACAACTTTCGAGAACCTTTCAGAAACCTTCCAGCGTTAGTTTTGGCGGGCCGATCCCAGAGACACATTCCGGAAACCTTTCAGAAACCTTTTACCGAAAGTTTTGACGAGCCGATTCCAGGTACACCTTTCGGAAACCTCCCAAAAGATTTCACCGAAAGTTTTAACGGGCCGATCACAGGGACACCTTTTGGAAACCTCCCAAAAACCTTTCACCGAAAGTTTTAACGAGCTGATTACAGGGACACCTTCCAGGAACCTTTCAGAAACCTCTCATCGAGGATTTTGGCGGGTCGATTCCAGGGACACCTTTCGGGAACCTTTCGGGAAACTCTGAGCAGAAGTTTTGGCGAGCCGACTCCAGGGACACCTCTCGGAAACCTTCCAAAGAACTTTCACCGGAAGTTTCGGCGAGCCGACTCCAGGGATCCCTTCCGAAAACATTTCAGAAACCTTTCACCGGAAGTTTTGACGAGCCGATTCCAGGGACACCTTTCGGAAACCTTCCAGGAACCCTCCACCGAAAGTTCTGACGAGCCGATTACAGGGACACCTTTCAGGAACCTTTCAGAAACCTTTCAGCGAGGATATTGACGAGCCGATCCCAGGGACACCTTTCGGGAACCTTCCAGAAACCTTTCAGCGACAGTTTCGGCGGGCCGATCCCAGGAACACCTTTCGGAAACCTTTCAGAAACCTTTCACCGAATGTTTTGATTAGCCGATTCCAGGGACACCTTTCGGAAACTTTTTGGAAACCCTTCAGCAAGAGTTCTGGCGAGTCGATCCCAGGGACACCTCTCGGAAACCTTCCAGAAACCTTCCAGCGTTAGTTTCGGCGGGCCGATCCCAGGAACACCTTTCAGAAAACTTTCAGAAACCTTTCACCGGAAGTTTTTATAAGCCGATTCCAGGGACACCTTTCGGAAACCTTCCAGAAACTTTCCACCGAAAGTTTTGACGAGCCGATTCCAGGGACACCTTCCGGAAACCTTCCGAAATCCTTTCATGGAAAGTCTTCACGAGCCGATCACAGGGACACCTTTTGGAAACCTCCCAAAAACCTTTCACCGAAAGTTTTAACGAGCCGATTACAGGGACACCTTCCGGGAACCTTTCAGAAACCTCTCATCAAGGATTTTGGCGGGTCGATTCCAGGGACACCTTTCGGGAACCTTTCGGGAAATTCTGAGCAGAAGTTTTGGCGAGCCGACTCCAGGGACACCTCTCGGAAACCTCCCAAAAAACTTTCACCGGAAGTTTCGGCGAGCCGACTCCAGGGATCCCTTCCAGAAACCTTTCAGAAACCTTTCACCGGAAGTTTTGACGAGCCGATTCCAGGGACACCTTTCGGAAACCTTCCAGGAACCCTCCACCGAAAGTTCTGACGAGCCGATTACAGGGACACCTTTCGGGAACCTTTCAGAAACCTTCCAGCGAGGATTTTGACGAGCCGATCCCAGGGACACCTTTCGGGAACCTTTCAGAAACCTTCCAGCGAGGATTTTGGCGGGCCGATGCTACGACCACCTCCCGGAAACCTCCCAGAAACCTTTGAGCGACAGTTTTGGCGGGCCGATCCCAGGGACACCTTTCGGAAACCTTTCAGAAACCTTTCACCGAATGTTTTGACGAGCCGATTCCAGGGACACCTTTCGGAAACTTTTTGGAAACCCTTCAGCAAGAGTTCTGGCGAGTCGATCCCAGGGACACCTTTCGGGAACCTTCCAGAAACCTTTCAGCGTTAGTTTCGGCGGGCCGATCCCAGGAACACCTTTCAGAAAACTTTCAGAAACCTTTCACCGGAAGTTTTCATAAGCCGATTCCAGGGACACCTTTCGGAAACCTTCCGAAATCCTTTCATGGAAAGTCTTCACGAGCCGATTACAGGGACACCTTCCGGGAACCTTTCAGAAACCTCTCATCAAGGATTTTGGCGGGTCGATTCCAGGGACACCTTTCGGGAACCTTTCGGGAGACTCTGAGCAGAAGTTTTGGCGAGCCGACTCCAGGGACACCTCTCGGGAACCTTCCAAAGAACTTTCACCGGAAGTTCCGGCGAGCCGACTCCAGGGATCCCTTCCGGAAACCTTTCAGAAACCTTTCACCGGAAGTTTTGACGAGCCGATTCCAGGGACACCTTTCGGGAACCTTCTAGGAACCCTCCACCGAAAGTATTGACGAGCCGATTACAGGGACACCTTTCGGAAACCTTCCAAAAACCTTTCACCGAAAGTTTTGACGAGCCGATCCCAGGAACACCTTTCGGGAACCTTCCAGAAACCTTCGATCGAAAGTTTTGGCGGGCCGATGCTAGGAGCACCTTCCGGGAACCTTCCAGAAACCTTCGATCGAGAGTTTTGGCGGGCCGATGCTAGGAGCATCTTTCGGGAACCTTCTAGGAACCCTCCACCGAAAGTATTGACGAGCCGATTACAGGGACACCTTTCGGAAACCTTCCAAAAACCTTTCACCGAAAGTTTTGACGAGCCGATCCCAGGAACACCTTTCGGGAACCTTCCAGAAACCTTCGATCGGAAGTTTTGGCGGGCCGATGCTAGGAGCACCTTTCGGGAACCTTCCAGAAACCTTTGAGCGACAGTTTTGGTGGGCCGATCGCAGGGACACCTTTCGGAAACTTTTCAGAAACCTTTCACCGAATGTTTTGATGGGCCGGTTCCAGGGACACCTTCCAGAATCCTTCCAAAAAACTTTCACCGAAAGTTTCGACGAGCCGATTCCAGGAATACCTTTCAGAAACCTTCCACCGAAAGTTTTGACGAGCCGATTTCAGGGACACGTTTCGGGAACCTTTCAGGAACCTTTCAGCGACAGTTTCGGCGAGCCGATCCCAGGGACACCTTTCGAGAACCTTTCAGGAACCTTCCAGCGTTAGTTTTGGCGGGCCGATCACAGTGACACCTTCCGGAAACCTTTCAGAAACCTTTTACCGAAAGTTTTGACGAGCCGATTCCAGGGACACCTTTCGGAAACCTCCAAAAATCCTTTCATGGAAAGTCTTCACGAGCCGATCACAGGGACACCTTTCGGAAACCTCCCAAAAACCTTTCACCGAAAGTTTTAACGAGCCGATTACAGGGACACCTTCCGGGAACCTTTCAGAAACCTCTCATCGAGGATTCTGGCGGGTCGATTCCAGGGACACCTTTCGGGGACCATTCGGGGAACTCTGAGCAGAAGTTTTGGCGAGCCGACTCCAGGGACACCTCTCGGAAACCTCTCAGAAACCTTTCACCGGAAGTTTTGACGAGCCGATTCCAGGGACACCTTCCGGAAACCTTCCAGGAACCCTCCACCGAAAGTTCTGTTGAGCCGAGTACAGGGACACCTTTCGGGAATCTTTCAGAAACCTTTCAGCGAGGATTTTGACAAGCCGATCCCAGGGACACCTCTCAGGAACCGTTCAGAAACCGTCCAGCGAGGATTTTGGCGGGCCGATGCTAGGAACACCTCCCGGAAACCTTCCAGAAACCTTTCAGCGACAGTTCTGGCGGGCCGATCCCAGGGACACCTTTCGGAAACCTTCTAGAAACCTTCCACCGAATGTTTTGATGAGCCGATTCCAGGGACACCTTTCGGAAACTTTTTGGAAACCCTTCAGCAAGAGTTCTGGCGAGTCGATCCCAGGGACACCTCTCGGGAACCTTCCAGAAACCTTTCAGCGTTAGTTTCGGCGGGTCGATCCCAGGAAAACCTTTCAGAAAACTTTCAGAAACCTTCACCGGAAGTTTTTATAAGCCGATTCCAGGGACACCTTTCGGAAACCTTCCAGAAACTTTCCACCGAAAGTTTTGACGAGCCGATTCCAGGGACACCTTCCGGAAATCTTCCAAAATCCTTTCATGGAAAGTCTTCACGAGCCGATTACAGGGACACCTTCCGGGAACCTTTCAGAAACCTCTCATCAAGGATTTTTGCGGGTCGATTCCAGGGACACCTTCCGGGAACCTTTCGGGAGACTCTGAGCAGAAGTTTTGGCGAGCCGACTCCAGGGACACCTCTCGGAAACCTTCCAAAGAACTTTCACCGGAAGTTTTGACGAGCCGATCCCAGGAACACCTTTCGGGAACCTTCCAGGAATCTTCGATCGAATATTTTGGCGGGCCGATGCTAGGAGCACCTTTCGGGAACCTTCCAGAAACCTTTGAGCGACAGTTTTGGTGGGCCGATCGCAGGAACACCTTTCGGAAACTTTTCAGAAACCTTTCACCGAATGTTTTGATGGGCCGGTTCCAGGGACACCTTCCAGAATCCTTCCAAAAACCTTTCACCGAAAGTTTCGAGGAGCCAATTCCAGGGAAACTTTCCGGGAACCTTTCATCAAAAGTTTTGGCGAGCCGATTCCAGGAATACCTTTCAGAAACCTTCCACCGAAAGTTTTGACGAGCCGGTTCCAGGGACACGTTTCGGGAACCTTTCAGGAACCTTTCAGCGACAGTTTCGGCGAGCCGATCCCAGGGACACCTTTCGAGAACCTTTCAGAAACCTTCCAGCGTTAGTTTTGGCGGGCCGATCGCAGAGACACCTTCCGGAATTCTTTCAGAAACCTTTTACCGAAAGTTTTGACGAGCCGATTCCAGGGACACCTTTCGGAAACCTCCCAAAATCCTTTCATGGAAAGTCTTCACGAGCCGATCACAGGGACACCTTTCGGAAACCTCCCAAAAACCTTTCACCGAAAGTTTTAACGAGCCGATTACAGGGACACTTTCCGGGAACCTTTCAGAAACCTCTCATCGAGGATTTTGGCGGGTCGATTCCAGGGACACCTTTCGGGAACCTTTCGATAAACTCTGAGCAGAAGTTTTGGCGAGCCGACTCCAGGGACACTTCTCGGAAACCTACCAAAGAACTTTCACCGGAAGTTTCGGCGAGCCGACTCCAGGGATCCCTTCCGGAAACCTTCCAGAAACCTTTCACCGGAAGTTTTGACGAGCCGATTCCAGGGACACCTTCCGGAAACCTTCCAGGGACCCTCCACCGAAAGTTCTGACGAGCCGATTACAGGGACACCTTTCGGGAACCTTCCAGAAACCTTTCAGCGAGGATTTTGACGAGCCGATCCCAGGGACACCTCTCGGGAACCTTTCAGAAACCTTCCAGCGAGGATTTTGGCGGGCCGATGCTACGAACACCTCCCGGAAACCTTCCAGGAACCTTTCAGCGACAGTTTTGGCGGGCCGATCCCAGGGACACCTTTCGGAAACCTTTCAGAAACCTTTCACCGAATGTTTTGATGAGCCGATTCCAGGGACACCTTTCGGAAACTTTTTGGAAACCCTTCAGCAAGAGTTCTGGCGAGTCGATCCCAGGGACGCCTCTCGGGAACCTTCCAGAAACCTTTCAGCGTTAGTTTCGGCGAACCGATCCCAGGAACACCTTTCAGAAAACTTTCAGAAACCTTCCACCGGAAGTTTTTATAAGCCGATTCCAGGGACACCTTTCGGAAACCTTCCAGAAACTTTCCACCGAAAGTTTTGACGAGCCGATTCCAGGGACACTTTCCGGAAACCTTCCAAAATCCTTTCATGGAAAGTCTTCACGAGCCGATCACAGGGACACCTCTTGGAAACCTCCCAAAAACCTTTCACCGAAAGTTTCAACCAGCCGATTACAGGGACACCTTCCGGGAACCTCTCAGAAACTTCTCATCAAGGATTTTGGCGGGTCGATTCCAGGGACACCTTTCGGGAACCTTTCGGGAGACTCTGAGCAGAAGTTTTGGCGAGCCGACTCCAGGGACACCTCTCGGAAACCTTCCAAAAACCTTTCACCGAAAGTTTTGACGAGCCGATCCCAGGAACACCTTTCGGGAACCTTCCAGAAACCTTCGATCGAAAGTTTTGGCGGGCCGATGCTAGGAGCACCTTCCGGGAACCTTCCAGAAACCTTCGATCGAGAGTTCTGGCGGGCCGATGCTAGGAGCATCTTTCGGGAACCTTCTAGGAACCCTCCACCGAAAGTATTGACGAGCCGATTACAGGGACACCTTTCGGAAATCTTCCAAAAACCTTTCACCGAAAGTTTTGACGAGCCGATCCCAGGAACACCTTTCGGGAACCTTCCAGAAACCTTCGATCGAAAGTTTTGGCGGGCCGATGCTAGGAGCACCTTTCGGGAACCTTCCAGAAACCTTTGAGCGACAGTTTTGGTGGGCCGATCGCAGGGACACCTTTCGGAAACTTTTCAGAAACCTTTCACCGAATGTTTTGATGGGCCGGTTCCAGGGACAACTCCCAGAATCCTTCCAGAAACCTTTCACCGAAAGTTTCGACGAGCCAATTCCAGGGAAACTTTTCGGGAACCTTTCAGGAACCTTCCAGCGACAGTTTCGGCGAGCCGATCCCAGGGACAACTTTCGAGAACCTTTCAGAAACCTTCCAGCGTTAGTTTTGGCGGGCCGATCCCAGAGACACATTCCGGAAACCTTTCAGAAACCTTTTACCGAAAGTTTTGACGAGCCGATTCCAGGTACACCTTTCGGAAACCTCCCAAAAGATTTCACCGAAAGTTTTAACGGGCCGATCACAGGGACACCTTTTGGAAACCTCCCAAAAACCTTTCACCGAAAGTTTTAACGAGCTGATTACAGGGACACCTTCCAGGAACCTTTCAGAAACCTCTCATCGAGGATTTTGGCGGGTCGATTCCAGGGACACCTTTCGGGAACCTTTCGGGAAACTCTGAGCAGAAGTTTTGGCGAGCCGACTCCAGGGACACCTCTCGGAAACCTTCCAAAGAACTTTCACCGGAAGTTTCGGCGAGCCGACTCCAGGGATCCCTTCCGAAAACATTTCAGAAACCTTTCACCGGAAGTTTTGACGAGCCGATTCCAGGGACACCTTTCGGAAACCTTCCAGGAACCCTCCACCGAAAGTTCTGACGAGCCGATTACAGGGACACCTTTCAGGAACCTTTCAGAAACCTTTCAGCGAGGATATTGACGAGCCGATCCCAGGGACACCTTTCGGGAACCTTCCAGAAACCTTTCAGCGACAGTTTCGGCGGGCCGATCCCAGGGACACCTTTCGGAAACCTTTCAGAAACCTTTCACCGAATGTTTTGATTAGCCGATTCCAGGGACACCTTTCGGAAACTTTTTGGAAACCCTTCAGCAAGAGTTCCGGCGAGTCGATCCCAGGGACACCTCTCGGAAACCTTCCAGAAACCTTCCAGCGTTAGTTTCGGCGGGCCGATCCCAGGAACACCTTTCAGAAAACTTTCAGAAACCTTTCACCGGAAGTTTTTATAAGCCGATTCCAGGGACACCTTTCGGAAACCTTCCAGAAACTTTCCACCGAAAGTTTTGACGAGCCGATTCCAGGGACACCTTCCGGAAACCTTCCGAAATCCTTTCATGGAAAGTCTTCACGAGCCGATCACAGGGACACCTTTTGGAAACCTCCCAAAAACCTTTCACCGAAAGTTTTAACGAGCCGATTACAGGGACACCTTCCGGGAACCTTTCAGAAACCTCTCATCAAGGATTTTGGCGGGTCGATTCCAGGGACACCTTTCGGGAACCTTTCGGGAAATTCTGAGCAGAAGTTCTGGCGAGCCGACTCCAGGGACACCTCTCGGAAACCTTCCAAAAAACTTTCACCGGAAGTTTCGGCGAGCCGACTCCAGGGATCCCTTCCAGAAACCTTTCAGAAACCTTTCACCGGAAGTTTTGACGAGCCGATTCCAGGGACACCTTTCGGAAACCTTCCAGGAACCCTCCACCGAAAGTTCTGACGAGCCGATTACAGGGACACCTTTCGGGAACCTTTCAGAAACCTTCCAGCGAGGATTTTGACGAGCCGATCCCAGGGACACCTTTCGGGAACCTTTCAGAAACCTTCCAGCGAGGATTTTGGCGGGCCGATGCTACGACCACCTCCCGGAAACCTCCCAGAAACCTTTGAGCGACAGTTTTGGCGGGCCGATCCCAGGGACACCTTTCGGAAACCTTTCAGAAACCTTTCACCGAATGTTTTGATGAGCCGATTCCAGGGACACCTTTCGGAAACTTTCCGAAATCCTTTCATGGAAAGTCTTCACGAGCCGATTACAGGGACACCTTCCGGGAACCTTTCAGAAACCTCTCATCAAGGATTTTGGCGGGTCGATTCCAGGGACACCTTTCGGGAACCTTCCAGAAACCTTTCAGCGTTAGTTTCGGCGGGCCGATCCCAGGAACACCTTTCAGAAAACTTTCAGAAACCTTTCACCGGAAGTTTTCATAAGCCGATTCCAGGGACACCTTTCGGAAACCTTCCGAAATCCTTTCATGGAAAGTCTTCACGAGCCGATTACAGGGACACCTTCCGGGAACCTTTCAGAAACCTCTCATCAAGGATTTTGGCGGGTCGATTCCAGGGACACCTTTCGGGAACCTTTCGGGAGACTCTGAGCAGAAGTTTTGGCGAGCCGACTCCAGGGACACCTCTCGGGAACCTTCCAAAGAACTTTCACCGGAAGTTCCGGCGAGCCGACTCCAGGGATCCCTTCCGGAAACCTTTCAGAAACCTTTCACCGGAAGTTTTGACGAGCCGATTCCAGGGACACCTTTCGGGAACCTTCTAGGAACCCTCCACCGAAAGTATTGACGAGCTGATTACAGGGACTTCTTTCGGAAACCTTCCAAAAACCTTTCACCGAAAGTTTTGACGAGCCGATCCCAGGAACACCTTTCGGGAACCTTCCAGAAACCTTCGATCGAAAGTTTTGGCGGGCCGATGCTAGGAGCACCTTCCGGGAACCTTCCAGAAACCTTCGATCGAGAGTTTTGGCGGGCCGATGCTAGGAGCATCTTTCGGGAACCTTCTAGGAACCCTCCACCGAAAGTATTGACGAGCCGATTACAGGGACACCTTTCGGAAACCTTCCAAAAACCTTTCACCGAAAGTTTTGACGAGCCGATCCCAGGAACACCTTTCGGGAACCTTCCAGAAACCTTCGATCGAAAGTTTTGGCGGGCCGATGCTAGGAGCACCTTTCGGGAACCTTCCAGAAACCTTTGAGCGACAGTTTTGGTGGGCCGATCGCAGGGACACCTTTCGGAAACTTTTCAGAAACCTTTCACCGAATGTTTTGATGGGCCGGTTCCAGGGACACCTTCCAGAATCCTTCCAAAAAACTTTCACCGAAAGTTTCGACGAGCCGATTCCAGGGATACCTTTCAGAAACCTTCCACCGAAAGTTTTGACGAGCCGATTTCAGGGACACGTTTCGGGAACCTTTCAGGAACCTTTCAGCGACAGTTTCGGCGAGCCGATCCCAGGGACACCTTTCGAGAACCTTTCAGGAACCTTCCAGCGTTAGTTTTGGCGGGCCGATCACAGTGACACCTTCCGGAAACCTTTCAGAAACCTTTTACCGAAAGTTTTGACGAGCCGATTCCAGGGACACCTTTCGGAAACCTCCCAAAATCCTTTCATGGAAAGTCTTCACGAGCCGATCACAGGGACACCTTTCGGAAACCTCCCAAAAACCTTTCACCGAAAGTTTTAACGAGCCGATTACAGGGACACCTTCCGGGAACCTTTCAGAAACCTCTCATCGAGGATTCTGGCGGGTCGATTCCAGGGACACCTTTCGGGGACCATTCGGGGAACTCTGAGCAGAAGTTTTGGCGAGCCGACTCCAGGGACACCTCTCGGAAACCTCTCAGAAACCTTTCACCGGAAGTTTTGACGAGCCGATTCCAGGGACACCTTCCGGAAACCTTCCAGGAACCCTCCACCGAAAGTTCTGTTGAGCCGAGTACAGGGACACCTTTCGGGAATCTTTCAGAAACCTTTCAGCGAGGATTTTGACAAGCCGATCCCAGGGACACCTCTCAGGAACCGTTCAGAAACCGTCCAGCGAGGATTTTGGCGGGCCGATGCTAGGAACACCTCCCGGAAACCTTCCAGAAACCTTTCAGCGACAGTTCTGGCGGGCCGATCCCAGGGACACCTTTCGGAAACCTTCTAGAAACCTTCCACCGAATGTTTTGATGAGCCGATTCCAGGGACACCTTTCGGAAACTTTTTGGAAACCCTTCAGCAAGAGTTCTGGCGAGTCGATCCCAGGGACACCTCTCGGGAACCTTCCAGAAACCTTTCAGCGTTAGTTTCGGCGGGTCGATCCCAGGAAAACCTTTCAGAAAACTTTCAGAAACCTTCACCGGAAGTTTTTATAAGCCGATTCCAGGGACACCTTTCGGAAACCTTCCAGAAACTTTCCACCGAAAGTTTTGACGAGCCGATTCCAGGGACACCTTCCGGAAATCTTCCAAAATCCTTTCATGGAAAGTCTTCACGAGCCGATCACAGGGACACCTTCCGGGAACCTTTCAGAAACCTCTCATCAAGGATTTTTGCGGGTCGATTCCAGGGACACCTTCCGGGAACCTTTCGGGAGACTCTGAGCAGAAGTTTTGGCGAGCCGACTCCAGGGACACCTCTCGGAAACCTTCCAAAGAACTTTCACCGGAAGTTTTGACGAGCCGATCCCAGGAACACCTTTCGGGAACCTTCCAGGAATCTTCGATCGAATATTTTGGCGGGCCGATGCTAGGAGCACCTTTCGGGAACCTTCCAGAAACCTTTGAGCGACAGTTTTGGTGGGCCGATCGCAGGAACACCTTTCGGAAACTTTTCAGAAACCTTTCACCGAATGTTTTGATGGGCCGGTTCCAGGGACACCTTCCAGAATCCTTCCAAAAACCTTTCACCGAAAGTTTCGAGGAGCCAATTCCAGGGAAACTTTCCGGGAACCTTTCATCAAAAGTTTTGGCGAGCCGATTCCAGGAATACCTTTCAGAAACCTTCCACCGAAAGTTTTGACGAGCCGGTTCCAGGGACACGTTTCGGGAACCTTTCAGGAACCTTTCAGCGACAGTTTCGGCGAGCCGATCCCAGGGACACCTTTCGAGAACCTTTCAGAAACCTTCCAGCGTTAGTTTTGGCGGGCCGATCGCAGAGACACCTTCCGGAATTCTTTCAGAAACCTTTTACCGAAAGTTTTGACGAGCCGATTCCAGGGACACCTTTCGGAAACCTCCCAAAATCCTTTCATGGAAAGTCTTCACGAGCCGATCACAGGGACACCTTTCGGAAACCTCCCAAAAACCTTTCACCGAAAGTTTTAACGAGCCGATTACAGGGACACTTTCCGGGAACCTTTCAGAAACCTCTCATCGAGGATTTTGGCGGGTCGATTCCAGGGACACCTTTCGGGAACCTTTCGATAAACTCTGAGCAGAAGTTTTGGCGAGCCGACTCCAGGGACACTTCTCGGAAACCTACCAAAGAACTTTCACCGGAAGTTTCGGCGAGCCGACTCCAGGGATCCCTTCCGGAAACCTTCCAGAAACCTTTCACCGGAAGTTTTGACGAGCCGATTCCAGGGACACCTTCCGGAAACCTTCCAGGGACCCTCCACCGAAAGTTCTGACGAGCCGATTACAGGGACACCTTTCGGGAACCTTCCAGAAACCTTTCAGCGAGGATTTTGACAAGCCGATCCCAGGGACACCTCTCGGGAACCTTTCAGAAACCTTCCAGCGAGGATTTTGGCGGGCCGATGCTACGAACACCTCCCGGAAACCTTCCAGAAACCTTTCAGCGACAGTTTTGGCGGGCCGATCCCAGGGACACCTTTCGGAAACCTTTCAGAAACCTTTCACCGAATGTTTTGATGAGCCGATTCCAGGGACACCTTTCGGAAACTTTTTGGAAACCCTTCAGCAAGAGTTCTGGCGAGTCGATCCCAGGGACGCCTCTCGGGAACCTTCCAGAAACCTTTCAGCGTTAGTTTCGGCGGACCGATCCCAGGAACACCTTTCAGAAAACTTTCAGAAACCTTCCACCGGAAGTTTTTATAAGCCGATTCCAGGGACACCTTTCGGAAACCTTCCAGAAACTTTCCACCGAAAGTTTTGACGAGCCGATTCCAGGGACACTTTCCGGAAACCTTCCAAAATCCTTTCATGGAAAGTCTTCACGAGCCGATCACAGGGACACCTTTTGGAAACCTCCCAAAAACCTTTCACCGAAAGTTTCAACCAGCCGATTACAGGGACACCTTCCGGGAACCTCTCAGAAACTTCTCATCAAGGATTTTGGCGGGTCGATTCCAGGGACACCTTTCGGGAACCTTTCGGGAGACTCTGAGCAGAAGTTTTGGCGAGCCGACTCCAGGGACACCTCTCGGAAACCTTCCAAAGAACTTTCACCGGAAGTTCCGGCGAGCCGACTCCAGGGATCCATTCCGGAGCCCTTTCAGAAACCTTTTACCGGAAGTTTTGACGAGCCGATTCCAGGGACACCTTCCGGAAACCTTCCAGGAACCCTCCACCGAAAGTTCTGACGAGCCGATTACAGGGACACCTTTCGGGAACCTTTCAGAAACCTCTCAGCGAGGATTTTGACGAGGCGATCCCAGGGACACCTTTCGGGAAAGTTTCAGAAACCTTTCAGCGAGGATTTTGGCGGGCCGATGCTAGGAACACCTTCCGGGAACCTTCCAGAAATCTTTGAGCGACAGTTTTGGTGGGCCGATCCCAGGGACACCTTTCGGGAACCTTCTAGGAACCCTCCACCGAAAGTATTGACGAGCCGATTACAGGACCTTTCGGAAACCTTCCAAAAACCTTTCACCGAAAGTTTTGACGAGCCGATCCCAGGAACACCTTTCGGGAACCTTCCAGAAACCTTCGATCGAAAGTTTTGACGAGCCGATTTCAGGGACACGTTTCGGGAACCTTTCAGGAACCTTTCAGCGACGGTTTTGGTGGGCCGATCGCAGGGACACCTTTCGGAAACTTTCCAGAAACCTTTCACCGAATGTTTTGATGGGCCGGTTCCAGGGACAACTCCCAGAATCCTTCCAAAAACCTTTCACCGAAAGTTTCGACGAGCCAATTCCAGGGAAACTTTTCGGGAACCTTTCAGGAACCTTTCAGCGACAGTTTCGGCGAGCCGATCCCAGGGACAACTTCCGAGAACCTTTCAGAAACCTTCCAGCGTTAATTTTGGCGGGCCGATCCCAGAGACACCTTCCGGAAACCTTTCAGAAACCTTTTACCGAAAGTTTTGACGAGCCGATTCCAGGTACACCTTTCGGAAACCTCCCGAAAGATTTCACCGAAAGTTTTAACGGGCCGATCACAGGGACACCTTTTGGAAACCTCCCAAAAACCTTTCACCGAAAGTTTTAACGAGCTGATTACAGGGACACCTTCCAGGAACCTTTCAGAAACCTCTCATCGAGGATTTTGGCGGGTCGATTCCAGGGACACCTTTCGGGAACCTTTCGGGAAACTCTGAGCAGAAGTTTTGGCGAGCCGACTCCAGGGACACCTCTCGGAAACCTTTCAAAGAACTTTCACCGGAAGTTTCGGCGAGCCGACTCCAGGGATCCCTTCCGAAAACATTTCAGAAACCTTTCACCGGAAGTTTTGACGAGCCGATTCCAGGGACACCTTTCGGAAACCTTCCAGGAACCCTCCACCGAAAGTTCTGACGAGCCGATTACAGGGACACCTTTCGGGAACCTTTCAGAAACCTCTCAGCGAGGATTTTGACGAGGCGATCCCAGGGACACCTTTCGGGAACCTTTCAGAAACCTTTCAGCGAGGATTTTCGCGGGCCAATGCTAGGAACACCTTCCGGGAACCTTCCAGAAACCTTCGATCGAGAGTTTTGGCGGGCCGTTGCTAGGAGCACCTTTCGGGAACCTTCCAGAAACCTTTGAGCGACAGTTTTGGTGGGCCGATCCCAGGGACACCTTTCGGGAACCTTCTAGGAACCCTCCACCGAAAGTATTGACGAGCCGATTACAAGGACACCTTTCGGAAACCTTCCAAAAACCTCTCACCGAAAGTTTTGACGAGCCGATCCCAGGAACACCTTTCGGGAACCTTCCAGAAACCTTCGATCGAAAGTTTTGGCGGGCCGATGCTAGGAGCACCTTTCGGGGACCTTCCAGGAACCTTTGAGCGACACTTTTGGTGGGCCGATCGCAGGGACACCTTTCGGAAACTTTTCAGAAACATTTCACCGAATGTTTTGATGGGCCGGTTCCAGGGACACCTTCCAGAATCCTTCCAAAAACTTTTCACCGGAAGTTTCGACGAGCCAATTCCAGGGAAACTTTTCGGGAACCTTTCAGCGAAAGTTTTGGCGAGCCGATTCCAGGAATACCTTTCAGAAACCTTCCACCGAAAGTTTTGACGAGCCGGTTCCAGGGACACGTTTCGGGAACCTTTCAGGAACCTTTCAGCGACAGTTTCGGCGAGCCGATCCCAGGGACACCTTTCGAGAACCTTTCAGAAACCTTCCAGCGTTAGTTTTGGCGGGCCGATCGCAGAGACACCTTCCGGAATTCTTTCAGAAACCTTTTACCGAAAGTTTTGACGAGCCGATTCCAGGGACACCTTTCGGAAACCTCCCAAAATCCTTTCATGGAAAGTCTTCACGAGCCGATCACAGGGACACCTTTCGGAAACCTCCCAAAAACCTTTCACCGAAAGTTTTAACGAGCCGATTACAGGGACACTTTCCGGGAACCTTTCAGAAACCTCTCATCGAGGATTTTGGCGGGTCGATTCCAGGGACACCTTTCGGGAACCTTTCGATAAACTCTGAGCAGAAGTTTTGGCGAGCCGACTCCAGGGACACTTCTCGGAAACCTACCAAAGAACTTTCACCGGAAGTTTCGGCGAGCCGACTCCAGGGATCCCTTCCGGAAACCTTCCAGAAACCTTTCACCGGAAGTTTTGACGAGCCGATTCCAGGGACACCTTCCGGAAACCTTCCAGGGACCCTCCACCGAAAGTTCTGACGAGCCGATTACAGGGACACCTTTCGGGAACCTTTCGATAAACTCTGAGCAGAAGTTTTGGCGAGCCGACTCCAGGGACACTTCTCGGAAACCTACCAAAGAACTTTCACCGGAAGTTTCGGCGAGCCGACTCCAGGGATCCCTTCCGGAAACCTTCCAGAAACCTTTCACCGGAAGTTCTGGCGAGTCGATCCCAGGGACGCCTCTCGGGAACCTTCCAGAAACCTTTCAGCAATAGTTTCGGCGAACCGATCCCAGGAACACCTTTCAGAAAACTTTCAGAAACCTTCCACCGGAAGTTTTTATAAGCCGATTCCAGGGACACCTTTCGGAAACCTTCCAGAAACTTTCCACCGAAAGTTTTGACGAGCCGATTCCAGGGACACTTTCCGGAAACCTTCCAAAATCCTTTCATGGAAAGTCTTCACGAGCCGATCACAGGGACACCTTTTGGAAACCTCCCAAAAACCTTTCACCGAAAGTTTCAACCAGCCGATTACAGGGACACCTTCCGGGAACCTCTCAGAAACTTCTCATCAAGGATTTTGGCGGGTCGATTCCAGGGACACCTTTCGGGAACCTTTCGGGAGACTCTGAGCAGAAGTTTTGGCGAGCCGACTCCAGGGACACCTCTCGGAAACCTTCCAAAAACCTTTCACCGAAAGTTTTGACGAGCCGATCCCAGGAACACCTTTCGGGAACCTTCCAGAAACCTTCGATCGAAAGTTTTGGCGGGCCGATGCTAGGAGCACCTTCCGGGAACCTTCCAGAAACCTTCGATCGAGAGTTTTGGCGGGCCGATGCTAGGAGCATCTTTCGGGAACCTTCTAGGAACCCTCCACCGAAAGTATTGACGAGCCGATTACAGGGACACCTTTCGGAAACCTTCCAAAAACCTTTCACCGAAAGTTTTGACGAGCCGATCCCAGGAACACCTTTCGGGAACCTTCCAGAAACCTTCGATCGAAAGTTTTGGCGGGCCGATGCTAGGAGCACCTTTCGGGAACCTTCCAGAAACCTTTGAGCGACAGTTTTGGTGGGCCGATCGCAGGGACACCTTTCGGAAACTTTTCAGAAACCTTTCACCGAATGTTTTGATGGGCCGGTTCCAGGGACAACTCCCAGAATCCTTCCAGAAACCTTTCACCGAAAGTTTCGACGAGCCAATTCCAGGGAAACTTTTCGGGAACCTTTCAGGAACCTTTTAGCGACAGTTTCGGCGAGCCGATCCCAGGGACAACTTTCGAGAACCTTTCAGAAACCTTCCAGCGTTAGTTTTGGCGGGCCGATCCCAGAGACACATTCCGGAAACCTTTCAGAAACCTTTTACCGAAAGTTTTGACGAGCCGATTCCAGGTACACCTTTCGGAAACCTCCCAAAAGATTTCACCGAAAGTTTTAACGGGCCGATCACAGGGACACCTTTTGGAAACCTCCCAAAAACCTTTCACCGAAAGTTTTAACGAGCTGATTACAGGGACACCTTCCAGGAACCTTTCAGAAACCTCTCATCGAGGATTTTGGCGGGTCGATTCCAGGGACACCTTTCGGGAACCTTTCGGGAAACTCTGAGCAGAAGTTTTGGCGAGCCGACTCCAGGGACACCTCTCGGAAACCTTCCAAAGAACTTTCACCGGAAGTTTCGGCGAGCCGACTCCAGGGATCCCTTCCGAAAACATTTCAGAAACCTTTCACCGGAAGTTTTGACGAGCCGATTCCAGGGACACCTTTCGGAAACCTTCCAGGAACCCTCCACCGAAAGTTCTGACGAGCCGATTACAGGGACACCTTTCAGGAACCTTTCAGAAACCTTTCAGCGAGGATATTGACGAGCCGATCCCAGGGACACCTTTCGGGAACCTTCCAGAAACCTTTCAGCGACAGTTTCGGCGGGCCGATCCCAGGAACACCTTTCGGAAACCTTTCAGAAACCTTTCACCGAATGTTTTGATTAGCCGATTCCAGGGACACCTTTCGGAAACTTTTTGGAAACCCTTCAGCAAGAGTTCTGGCGAGTCGATCCCAGGGACACCTCTCGGAAACCTTCCAGAAACCTTCCAGCGTTAGTTTCGGCGGGCCGATCCCAGGAACACCTTTCAGAAAACTTTCAGAAACCTTTCACCGGAAGTTTTTATAAGCCGATTCCAGGGACACCTTTCGGAAACCTTCCAGAAACTTTCCACCGAAAGTTTTGACGAGCCGATTCCAGGGACACCTTCCGGAAACCTTCCGAAATCCTTTCATGGAAAGTCTTCACGAGCCGATCACAGGGACACCTTTTGGAAACCTCCCAAAAACCTTTCACCGAAAGTTTTAACGAGCCGATTACAGGGACACCTTCCGGGAACCTTTCAGAAACCTCTCATCAAGGATTTTGGCGGGTCGATTCCAGGGACACCTTTCGGGAACCTTTCGGGAAATTCTGAGCAGAAGTTTTGGCGAGCCGACTCCAGGGACACCTCTCGGAAACCTCCCAAAAAACTTTCACCGGAAGTTTCGGCGAGCCGACTCCAGGGATCCCTTCCAGAAACCTTTCAGAAACCTTTCACCGGAAGTTTTGACGAGCCGATTCCAGGGACACCTTTCGGAAACCTTCCAGGAACCCTCCACCGAAAGTTCTGACGAGCCGATTACAGGGACACCTTTCGGGAACCTTTCAGAAACCTTCCAGCGAGGATTTTGACGAGCCGATCCCAGGGACACCTTTCGGGAACCTTTCAGAAACCTTCCAGCGAGGATTTTGGCGGGCCGATGCTACGACCACCTCCCGGAAACCTCCCAGAAACCTTTGAGCGACAGTTTTGGCGGGCCGATCCCAGGGACACCTTTCGGAAACCTTTCAGAAACCTTTCACCGAATGTTTTGACGAGCCGATTCCAGGGACACCTTTCGGAAACTTTTTGGAAACCCTTCAGCAAGAGTTCTGGCGAGTCGATCCCAGGGACACCTTTCGGGAACCTTCCAGAAACCTTTCAGCGTTAGTTTCGGCGGGCCGATCCCAGGAACACCTTTCAGAAAACTTTCAGAAACCTTTCACCGGAAGTTTTCATAAGCCGATTCCAGGGACACCTTTCGGAAACCTTCCGAAATCCTTTCATGGAAAGTCTTCACGAGCCGATTACAGGGACACCTTCCGGGAACCTTTCAGAAACCTCTCATCAAGGATTTTGGCGGGTCGATTCCAGGGACACCTTTCGGGAACCTTTCGGGAGACTCTGAGCAGAAGTTTTGGCGAGCCGACTCCAGGGACACCTCTCGGGAACCTTCCAAAGAACTTTCACCGGAAGTTCCGGCGAGCCGACTCCAGGGATCCCTTCCGGAAACCTTTCAGAAACCTTTCACCGGAAGTTTTGACGAGCCGATTCCAGGGACACCTTTCGGGAACCTTCTAGGAACCCTCCACCGAAAGTATTGACGAGCCGATTACAGGGACACCTTTCGGAAACCTTCCAAAAACCTTTCACCGAAAGTTTTGACGAGCCGATCCCAGGAACACCTTTCGGGAACCTTCCAGAAACCTTCGATCGAAAGTTTTGGCGGGCCGATGCTAGGAGCACCTTCCGGGAACCTTCCAGAAACCTTCGATCGAGAGTTTTGGCGGGCCGATGCTAGGAGCATCTTTCGGGAACCTTCTAGGAACCCTCCACCGAAAGTATTGACGAGCCGATTACAGGGACACCTTTCGGAAACCTTCCAAAAACCTTTCACCGAAAGTTTTGACGAGCCGATCCCAGGAACACCTTTCGGGAACCTTCCAGAAACCTTCGATCGGAAGTTTTGGCGGGCCGATGCTAGGAGCACCTTTCGGGAACCTTCCAGAAACCTTTGAGCGACAGTTTTGGTGGGCCGATCGCAGGGACACCTTTCGGAAACTTTTCAGAAACCTTTCACCGAATGTTTTGATGGGCCGGTTCCAGGGACACCTTCCAGAATCCTTCCAAAAAACTTTCACCGAAAGTTTCGACGAGCCGATTCCAGGAATACCTTTCAGAAACCTTCCACCGAAAGTTTTGACGAGCCGATTTCAGGGACACGTTTCGGGAACCTTTCAGGAACCTTTCAGCGACAGTTTCGGCGAGCCGATCCCAGGGACACCTTTCGAGAACCTTTCAGGAACCTTCCAGCGTTAGTTTTGGCGGGCCGATCACAGTGACACCTTCCGGAAACCTTTCAGAAACCTTTTACCGAAAGTTTTGACGAGCCGATTCCAGGGACACCTTTCGGAAACCTCCAAAAATCCTTTCATGGAAAGTCTTCACGAGCCGATCACAGGGACACCTTTCGGAAACCTCCCAAAAACCTTTCACCGAAAGTTTTAACGAGCCGATTACAGGGACACCTTCCGGGAACCTTTCAGAAACCTCTCATCGAGGATTCTGGCGGGTCGATTCCAGGGACACCTTTCGGGGACCATTCGGGGAACTCTGAGCAGAAGTTTTGGCGAGCCGACTCCAGGGACACCTCTCGGAAACCTCTCAGAAACCTTTCACCGGAAGTTTTGACGAGCCGATTCCAGGGACACCTTCCGGAAACCTTCCAGGAACCCTCCACCGAAAGTTCTGTTGAGCCGAGTACAGGGACACCTTTCGGGAATCTTTCAGAAACCTTTCAGCGAGGATTTTGACAAGCCGATCCCAGGGACACCTCTCAGGAACCGTTCAGAAACCGTCCAGCGAGGATTTTGGCGGGCCGATGCTAGGAACACCTCCCGGAAACCTTCCAGAAACCTTTCAGCGACAGTTCTGGCGGGCCGATCCCAGGGACACCTTTCGGAAACCTTCTAGAAACCTTCCACCGAATGTTTTGATGAGCCGATTCCAGGGACACCTTTCGGAAACTTTTTGGAAACCCTTCAGCAAGAGTTCTGGCGAGTCGATCCCAGGGACACCTCTCGGGAACCTTCCAGAAACCTTTCAGCGTTAGTTTCGGCGGGTCGATCCCAGGAAAACCTTTCAGAAAACTTTCAGAAACCTTCACCGGAAGTTTTTATAAGCCGATTCCAGGGACACCTTTCGGAAACCTTCCAGAAACTTTCCACCGAAAGTTTTGACGAGCCGATTCCAGGGACACCTTCCGGAAATCTTCCAAAATCCTTTCATGGAAAGTCTTCACGAGCCGATTACAGGGACACCTTCCGGGAACCTTTCAGAAACCTCTCATCAAGGATTTTTGCGGGTCGATTCCAGGGACACCTTCCGGGAACCTTTCGGGAGACTCTGAGCAGAAGTTTTGGCGAGCCGACTCCAGGGACACCTCTCGGAAACCTTCCAAAGAACTTTCACCGGAAGTTTTGACGAGCCGATCCCAGGAACACCTTTCGGGAACCTTCCAGGAATCTTCGATCGAATATTTTGGCGGGCCGATGCTAGGAGCACCTTTCGGGAACCTTCCAGAAACCTTTGAGCGACAGTTTTGGTGGGCCGATCGCAGGAACACCTTTCGGAAACTTTTCAGAAACCTTTCACCGAATGTTTTGATGGGCCGGTTCCAGGGACACCTTCCAGAATCCTTCCAAAAACCTTTCACCGAAAGTTTCGAGGAGCCAATTCCAGGGAAACTTTCCGGGAACCTTTCATCAAAAGTTTTGGCGAGCCGATTCCAGGAATACCTTTCAGAAACCTTCCACCGAAAGTTTTGACGAGCCGGTTCCAGGGACACGTTTCGGGAACCTTTCAGGAACCTTTCAGCGACAGTTTCGGCGAGCCGATCCCAGGGACACCTTTCGAGAACCTTTCAGAAACCTTCCAGCGTTAGTTTTGGCGGGCCGATCGCAGAGACACCTTCCGGAATTCTTTCAGAAACCTTTTACCGAAAGTTTTGACGAGCCGATTCCAGGGACACCTTTCGGAAACCTCCCAAAATCCTTTCATGGAAAGTCTTCACGAGCCGATCACAGGGACACCTTTCGGAAACCTCCCAAAAACCTTTCACCGAAAGTTTTAACGAGCCGATTACAGGGACACTTTCCGGGAACCTTTCAGAAACCTCTCATCGAGGATTTTGGCGGGTCGATTCCAGGGACACCTTTCGGGAACCTTTCGATAAACTCTGAGCAGAAGTTTTGGCGAGCCGACTCCAGGGACACTTCTCGGAAACCTACCAAAGAACTTTCACCGGAAGTTTCGGCGAGCCGACTCCAGGGATCCCTTCCGGAAACCTTCCAGAAACCTTTCACCGGAAGTTTTGACGAGCCGATTCCAGGGACACCTTCCGGAAACCTTCCAGGGACCCTCCACCGAAAGTTCTGACGAGCCGATTACAGGGACACCTTTCGGGAACCTTCCAGAAACCTTTCAGCGAGGATTTTGACGAGCCGATCCCAGGGACACCTCTCGGGAACCTTTCAGAAACCTTCCAGCGAGGATTTTGGCGGGCCGATGCTACGAACACCTCCCGGAAACCTTCCAGGAACCTTTCAGCGACAGTTTTGGCGGGCCGATCCCAGGGACACCTTTCGGAAACCTTTCAGAAACCTTTCACCGAATGTTTTGATGAGCCGATTCCAGGGACACCTTTCGGAAACTTTTTGGAAACCCTTCAGCAAGAGTTCTGGCGAGTCGATCCCAGGGACGCCTCTCGGGAACCTTCCAGAAACCTTTCAGCGTTAGTTTCGGCGAACCGATCCCAGGAACACCTTTCAGAAAACTTTCAGAAACCTTCCACCGGAAGTTTTTATAAGCCGATTCCAGGGACACCTTTCGGAAACCTTCCAGAAACTTTCCACCGAAAGTTTTGACGAGCCGATTCCAGGGACACTTTCCGGAAACCTTCCAAAATCCTTTCATGGAAAGTCTTCACGAGCCGATCACAGGGACACCTCTTGGAAACCTCCCAAAAACCTTTCACCGAAAGTTTCAACCAGCCGATTACAGGGACACCTTCCGGGAACCTCTCAGAAACTTCTCATCAAGGATTTTGGCGGGTCGATTCCAGGGACACCTTTCGGGAACCTTTCGGGAGACTCTGAGCAGAAGTTTTGGCGAGCCGACTCCAGGGACACCTCTCGGAAACCTTCCAAAAACCTTTCACCGAAAGTTTTGACGAGCCGATCCCAGGAACACCTTTCGGGAACCTTCCAGAAACCTTCGATCGAAAGTTTTGGCGGGCCGATGCTAGGAGCACCTTCCGGGAACCTTCCAGAAACCTTCGATCGAGAGTTCTGGCGGGCCGATGCTAGGAGCATCTTTCGGGAACCTTCTAGGAACCCTCCACCGAAAGTATTGACGAGCCGATTACAGGGACACCTTTCGGAAATCTTCCAAAAACCTTTCACCGAAAGTTTTGACGAGCCGATCCCAGGAACACCTTTCGGGAACCTTCCAGAAACCTTCGATCGAAAGTTTTGGCGGGCCGATGCTAGGAGCACCTTTCGGGAACCTTCCAGAAACCTTTGAGCGACAGTTTTGGTGGGCCGATCGCAGGGACACCTTTCGGAAACTTTTCAGAAACCTTTCACCGAATGTTTTGATGGGCCGGTTCCAGGGACAACTCCCAGAATCCTTCCAGAAACCTTTCACCGAAAGTTTCGACGAGCCAATTCCAGGGAAACTTTTCGGGAACCTTTCAGGAACCTTCCAGCGACAGTTTCGGCGAGCCGATCCCAGGGACAACTTTCGAGAACCTTTCAGAAACCTTCCAGCGTTAGTTTTGGCGGGCCGATCCCAGAGACACATTCCGGAAACCTTTCAGAAACCTTTTACCGAAAGTTTTGACGAGCCGATTCCAGGTACACCTTTCGGAAACCTCCCAAAAGATTTCACCGAAAGTTTTAACGGGCCGATCACAGGGACACCTTTTGGAAACCTCCCAAAAACCTTTCACCGAAAGTTTTAACGAGCTGATTACAGGGACACCTTCCAGGAACCTTTCAGAAACCTCTCATCGAGGATTTTGGCGGGTCGATTCCAGGGACACCTTTCGGGAACCTTTCGGGAAACTCTGAGCAGAAGTTTTGGCGAGCCGACTCCAGGGACACCTCTCGGAAACCTTCCAAAGAACTTTCACCGGAAGTTTCGGCGAGCCGACTCCAGGGATCCCTTCCGAAAACATTTCAGAAACCTTTCACCGGAAGTTTTGACGAGCCGATTCCAGGGACACCTTTCGGAAACCTTCCAGGAACCCTCCACCGAAAGTTCTGACGAGCCGATTACAGGGACACCTTTCAGGAACCTTTCAGAAACCTTTCAGCGAGGATATTGACGAGCCGATCCCAGGGACACCTTTCGGGAACCTTCCAGAAACCTTTCAGCGACAGTTTCGGCGGGCCGATCCCAGGGACACCTTTCGGAAACCTTTCAGAAACCTTTCACCGAATGTTTTGATTAGCCGATTCCAGGGACACCTTTCGGAAACTTTTTGGAAACCCTTCAGCAAGAGTTCCGGCGAGTCGATCCCAGGGACACCTCTCGGAAACCTTCCAGAAACCTTCCAGCGTTAGTTTCGGCGGGCCGATCCCAGGAACACCTTTCAGAAAACTTTCAGAAACCTTTCACCGGAAGTTTTTATAAGCCGATTCCAGGGACACCTTTCGGAAACCTTCCAGAAACTTTCCACCGAAAGTTTTGACGAGCCGATTCCAGGGACACCTTCCGGAAACCTTCCGAAATCCTTTCATGGAAAGTCTTCACGAGCCGATCACAGGGACACCTTTTGGAAACCTCCCAAAAACCTTTCACCGAAAGTTTTAACGAGCCGATTACAGGGACACCTTCCGGGAACCTTTCAGAAACCTCTCATCAAGGATTTTGGCGGGTCGATTCCAGGGACACCTTTCGGGAACCTTTCGGGAAATTCTGAGCAGAAGTTCTGGCGAGCCGACTCCAGGGACACCTCTCGGAAACCTTCCAAAAAACTTTCACCGGAAGTTTCGGCGAGCCGACTCCAGGGATCCCTTCCAGAAACCTTTCAGAAACCTTTCACCGGAAGTTTTGACGAGCCGATTCCAGGGACACCTTTCGGAAACCTTCCAGGAACCCTCCACCGAAAGTTCTGACGAGCCGATTACAGGGACACCTTTCGGGAACCTTTCAGAAACCTTCCAGCGAGGATTTTGACGAGCCGATCCCAGGGACACCTTTCGGGAACCTTTCAGAAACCTTCCAGCGAGGATTTTGGCGGGCCGATGCTACGACCACCTCCCGGAAACCTCCCAGAAACCTTTGAGCGACAGTTTTGGCGGGCCGATCCCAGGGACACCTTTCGGAAACCTTTCAGAAACCTTTCACCGAATGTTTTGATGAGCCGATTCCAGGGACACCTTTCGGAAACTTTCCGAAATCCTTTCATGGAAAGTCTTCACGAGCCGATTACAGGGACACCTTCCGGGAACCTTTCAGAAACCTCTCATCAAGGATTTTGGCGGGTCGATTCCAGGGACACCTTTCGGGAACCTTCCAGAAACCTTTCAGCGTTAGTTTCGGCGGGCCGATCCCAGGAACACCTTTCAGAAAACTTTCAGAAACCTTTCACCGGAAGTTTTCATAAGCCGATTCCAGGGACACCTTTCGGAAACCTTCCGAAATCCTTTCATGGAAAGTCTTCACGAGCCGATTACAGGGACACCTTCCGGGAACCTTTCAGAAACCTCTCATCAAGGATTTTGGCGGGTCGATTCCAGGGACACCTTTCGGGAACCTTTCGGGAGACTCTGAGCAGAAGTTTTGGCGAGCCGACTCCAGGGACACCTCTCGGGAACCTTCCAAAGAACTTTCACCGGAAGTTCCGGCGAGCCGACTCCAGGGATCCCTTCCGGAAACCTTTCAGAAACCTTTCACCGGAAGTTTTGACGAGCCGATTCCAGGGACACCTTTCGGGAACCTTCTAGGAACCCTCCACCGAAAGTATTGACGAGCTGATTACAGGGACACCTTTCGGAAACCTTCCAAAAACCTTTCACCGAAAGTTTTGACGAGCCGATCCCAGGAACACCTTTCGGGAACCTTCCAGAAACCTTCGATCGAAAGTTTTGGCGGGCCGATGCTAGGAGCACCTTCCGGGAACCTTCCAGAAACCTTCGATCGAGAGTTTTGGCGGGCCGATGCTAGGAGCATCTTTCGGGAACCTTCTAGGAACCCTCCACCGAAAGTATTGACGAGCCGATTACAGGGACACCTTTCGGAAACCTTCCAAAAACCTTTCACCGAAAGTTTTGACGAGCCGATCCCAGGAACACCTTTCGGGAACCTTCCAGAAACCTTCGATCGAAAGTTTTGGCGGGCCGATGCTAGGAGCACCTTTCGGGAACCTTCCAGAAACCTTTGAGCGACAGTTTTGGTGGGGCGATCGCAGGGACACCTTTCGGAAACTTTTCAGAAACCTTTCACCGAATGTTTTGATGGGCCGGTTCCAGGGACACCTTCCAGAATCCTTCCAAAAAACTTTCACCGAAAGTTTCGACGAGCCGATTCCAGGGATACCTTTCAGAAACCTTCCACCGAAAGTTTTGACGAGCCGATTTCAGGGACACGTTTCGGGAACCTTTCAGGAACCTTTCAGCGACAGTTTCGGCGGGTCGATTCCAGGGACACCTTTCGGGAACCTTCCAGAAACCTTTCAGCGTTAGTTTCGGCGGGCCGATCCCAGGAACACCTTTCAGAAAACTTTCAGAAACCTTTCACCGGAAGTTTTCATAAGCCGATTCCAGGGACACCTTTCGGAAACCTTCCGAAATCCTTTCATGGAAAGTCTTCACGAGCCGATTACAGGGACACCTTCCGGGAACCTTTCAGAAACCTCTCATCAAGGATTTTGGCGGGTCGATTCCAGGGACACCTTTCGGGAACCTTTCGGGAGACTCTGAGCAGAAGTTTTGGCGAGCCGACTCCAGGGACACCTCTCGGGAACCTTCCAAAGAACTTTCACCGGAAGTTCCGGCGAGCCGACTCCAGGGATCCCTTCCGGAAACCTTTCAGAAACCTTTCACCGGAAGTTTTGACGAGCCGATTCCAGGGACACCTTTCGGGAACCTTCTAGGAACCCTCCACCGAAAGTATTGACGAGCTGATTACAGGGACACCTTTCGGAAACCTTCCAAAAACCTTTCACCGAAAGTTTTGACGAGCCGATCCCAGGAACACCTTTCGGGAACCTTCCAGAAACCTTCGATCGAAAGTTTTGGCGGGCCGATGCTAGGAGCACCTTCCGGGAACCTTCCAGAAACCTTCGATCGAGAGTTTTGGCGGGCCGATGCTAGGAGCATCTTTCGGGAACCTTCTAGGAACCCTCCACCGAAAGTATTGACGAGCCGATTACAGGGACACCTTTCGGAAACCTTCCAAAAACCTTTCACCGAAAGTTTTGACGAGCCGATCCCAGGAACACCTTTCGGGAACCTTCCAGAAACCTTCGATCGAAAGTTTTGGCGGGCCGATGCTAGGAGCACCTTTCGGGAACCTTCCAGAAACCTTTGAGCGACAGTTTTGGTGGGGCGATCGCAGGGACACCTTTCGGAAACTTTTCAGAAACCTTTCACCGAATGTTTTGATGGGCCGGTTCCAGGGACACCTTCCAGAATCCTTCCAAAAAACTTTCACCGAAAGTTTCGACGAGCCGATTCCAGGGATACCTTTCAGAAACCTTCCACCGAAAGTTTTGACGAGCCGATTTCAGGGACACGTTTCGGGAACCTTTCAGGAACCTTTCAGCGACAGTTTCGGCGAGCCGATCCCAGGGACACCTTTCGAGAACCTTTCAGGAACCTTCCAGCGTTAGTTTTGGCGGGCCGATCACAGTGACACCTTCCGGAAACCTTTCAGAAACCTTTTACCGAAAGTTTTGACGAGCCGATTCCAGGGACACCTTTCGGAAACCTCCCAAAATCCTTTCATGGAAAGTCTTCACGAGCCGATCACAGGGACACCTTTCGGAAACCTCCCAAAAACCTTTCACCGAAAGTTTTAACGAGCCGATTACAGGGACACCTTCCGGGAACCTTTCAGAAACCTCTCATCGAGGATTCTGGCGGGTCGATTCCAGGGACACCTTTCGGGGACCATTCGGGGAACTCTGAGCAGAAGTTTTGGCGAGCCGACTCCAGGGACACCTCTCGGAAACCTCTCAGAAACCTTTCACCGGAAGTTTTGACGAGCCGATTCCAGGGACACCTTCCGGAAACCTTCCAGGAACCCTCCACCGAAAGTTCTGTTGAGCCGAGTACAGGGACACCTTTCGGGAATCTTTCAGAAACCTTTCAGCGAGGATTTTGACAAGCCGATCCCAGGGACACCTCTCAGGAACCGTTCAGAAACCGTCCAGCGAGGATTTTGGCGGGCCGATGCTAGGAACACCTCCCGGAAACCTTCCAGAAACCTTTCAGCGACAGTTCTGGCGGGCCGATCCCAGGGACACCTTTCGGAAACCTTCTAGAAACCTTCCACCGAATGTTTTGATGAGCCGATTCCAGGGACACCTTTCGGAAACTTTTTGGAAACCCTTCAGCAAGAGTTCTGGCGAGTCGATCCCAGGGACACCTCTCGGGAACCTTCCAGAAACCTTTCAGCGTTAGTTTCGGCGGGTCGATCCCAGGAAAACCTTTCAGAAAACTTTCAGAAACCTTCACCGGAAGTTTTTATAAGCCGATTCCAGGGACACCTTTCGGAAACCTTCCAGAAACTTTCCACCGAAAGTTTTGACGAGCCGATTCCAGGGACACCTTCCGGAAATCTTCCAAAATCCTTTCATGGAAAGTCTTCACGAGCCGATCACAGGGACACCTTCCGGGAACCTTTCAGAAACCTCTCATCAAGGATTTTTGCGGGTCGATTCCAGGGACACCTTCCGGGAACCTTTCGGGAGACTCTGAGCAGAAGTTTTGGCGAGCCGACTCCAGGGACACCTCTCGGAAACCTTCCAAAGAACTTTCACCGGAAGTTTTGACGAGCCGATCCCAGGAACACCTTTCGGGAACCTTCCAGGAATCTTCGATCGAATATTTTGGCGGGCCGATGCTAGGAGCACCTTTCGGGAACCTTCCAGAAACCTTTGAGCGACAGTTTTGGTGGGCCGATCGCAGGAACACCTTTCGGAAACTTTTCAGAAACCTTTCACCGAATGTTTTGATGGGCCGGTTCCAGGGACACCTTCCAGAATCCTTCCAAAAACCTTTCACCGAAAGTTTCGAGGAGCCAATTCCAGGGAAACTTTCCGGGAACCTTTCATCAAAAGTTTTGGCGAGCCGATTCCAGGAATACCTTTCAGAAACCTTCCACCGAAAGTTTTGACGAGCCGGTTCCAGGGACACGTTTCGGGAACCTTTCAGGAACCTTTCAGCGACAGTTTCGGCGAGCCGATCCCAGGGACACCTTTCGAGAACCTTTCAGAAACCTTCCAGCGTTAGTTTTGGCGGGCCGATCGCAGAGACACCTTCCGGAATTCTTTCAGAAACCTTTTACCGAAAGTTTTGACGAGCCGATTCCAGGGACACCTTTCGGAAACCTCCCAAAATCCTTTCATGGAAAGTCTTCACGAGCCGATCACAGGGACACCTTTCGGAAACCTCCCAAAAACCTTTCACCGAAAGTTTTAACGAGCCGATTACAGGGACACTTTCCGGGAACCTTTCAGAAACCTCTCATCGAGGATTTTGGCGGGTCGATTCCAGGGACACCTTTCGGGAACCTTTCGATAAACTCTGAGCAGAAGTTTTGGCGAGCCGACTCCAGGGACACTTCTCGGAAACCTACCAAAGAACTTTCACCGGAAGTTTCGGCGAGCCGACTCCAGGGATCCCTTCCGGAAACCTTCCAGAAACCTTTCACCGGAAGTTTTGACGAGCCGATTCCAGGGACACCTTCCGGAAACCTTCCAGGGACCCTCCACCGAAAGTTCTGACGAGCCGATTACAGGGACACCTTTCGGGAACCTTCCAGAAACCTTTCAGCGAGGATTTTGACAAGCCGATCCCAGGGACACCTCTCGGGAACCTTTCAGAAACCTTCCAGCGAGGATTTTGGCGGGCCGATGCTACGAACACCTCCCGGAAACCTTCCAGAAACCTTTCAGCGACAGTTTTGGCGGGCCGATCCCAGGGACACCTTTCGGAAACCTTTCAGAAACCTTTCACCGAATGTTTTGATGAGCCGATTCCAGGGACACCTTTCGGAAACTTTTTGGAAACCCTTCAGCAAGAGTTCTGGCGAGTCGATCCCAGGGACGCCTCTCGGGAACCTTCCAGAAACCTTTCAGCGTTAGTTTCGGCGGACCGATCCCAGGAACACCTTTCAGAAAACTTTCAGAAACCTTCCACCGGAAGTTTTTATAAGCCGATTCCAGGGACACCTTTCGGAAACCTTCCAGAAACTTTCCACCGAAAGTTTTGACGAGCCGGTTCCAGGGACACGTTTCGGGAACCTTTCAGGAACCTTTCAGCGACAGTTTCGGCGAGCCGATCCCAGGGACACCTTTCGAGAACCTTTCAGAAACCTTCCAGCGTTAGTTTTGGCGGGCCGATCCCAGAGACACATTCCGGAAACCTTTCAGAAACCTTTTACCGAAAGTTTTGACGAGCCGATTCCAGGTACACCTTTCGGAAACCTCCCAAAAGATTTCACCGAAAGTTTTAACGGGCCGATCACAGGGACACCTTTTGGAAACCTCCCAAAAACCTTTCACCGAAAGTTTTAACGAGCTGATTACAGGGACACCTTCCAGGAACCTTTCAGAAACCTCTCATCGAGGATTTTGGCGGGTCGATTCCAGGGACACCTTTCGGGAACCTTTCGGGAAACTCTGAGCAGAAGTTTTGGCGAGCCGACTCCAGGGACACCTCTCGGAAACCTTCCAAAGAACTTTCACCGGAAGTTTCGGCGAGCCGACTCCAGGGATCCCTTCCGAAAACATTTCAGAAACCTTTCACCGGAAGTTTTGACGAGCCGATTCCAGGGACACCTTTCGGAAACCTTCCAGGAACCCTCCACCGAAAGTTCTGACGAGCCGATTACAGGGACACCTTTCAGGAACCTTTCAGAAACCTTTCAGCGAGGATATTGACGAGCCGATCCCAGGGACACCTTTCGGGAACCTTCCAGAAACCTTTCAGCGACAGTTTCGGCGGGCCGATCCCAGGGACACCTTTCGGAAACCTTTCAGAAACCTTTCACCGAATGTTTTGATTAGCC
This sequence comes from Eretmocerus hayati, assembly GCA_029851415.1. Taxonomy (NCBI): domain Eukaryota; kingdom Metazoa; phylum Arthropoda; class Insecta; order Hymenoptera; family Aphelinidae; genus Eretmocerus; species Eretmocerus hayati. The sequence goes on from CM056743.1 coordinate 86,971,254, forward strand.
GATTCCAGGGACACCTTTCGGAAACTTTTTGGAAACCCTTCAGCAAGAGTTCCGGCGAGTCGATCCCAGGGACACCTCTCGGAAACCTTCCAGAAACCTTCCAGCGTTAGTTTCGGCGGGCCGATCCCAGGAACACCTTTCAGAAAACTTTCAGAAACCTTTCACCGGAAGTTTTTATAAGCCGATTCCAGGGACACCTTTCGGAAACCTTCCAGAAACTTTCCACCGAAAGTTTTGACGAGCCGATTCCAGGGACACCTTCCGGAAACCTTCCGAAATCCTTTCATGGAAAGTCTTCACGAGCCGATCACAGGGACACCTTTTGGAAACCTCCCAAAAACCTTTCACCGAAAGTTTTAACGAGCCGATTACAGGGACACCTTCCGGGAACCTTTCAGAAACCTCTCATCAAGGATTTTGGCGGGTCGATTCCAGGGACACCTTTCGGGAACCTTTCGGGAAATTCTGAGCAGAAGTTCTGGCGAGCCGACTCCAGGGACACCTCTCGGAAACCTTCCAAAAAACTTTCACCGGAAGTTTCGGCGAGCCGACTCCAGGGATCCCTTCCAGAAACCTTTCAGAAACCTTTCACCGGAAGTTTTGACGAGCCGATTCCAGGGACACCTTTCGGAAACCTTCCAGGAACCCTCCACCGAAAGTTCTGACGAGCCGATTACAGGGACACCTTTCGGGAACCTTTCAGAAACCTTCCAGCGAGGATTTTGACGAGCCGATCCCAGGGACACCTTTCGGGAACCTTTCAGAAACCTTCCAGCGAGGATTTTGGCGGGCCGATGCTACGACCACCTCCCGGAAACCTCCCAGAAACCTTTGAGCGACAGTTTTGGCGGGCCGATCCCAGGGACACCTTTCGGAAACCTTTCAGAAACCTTTCACCGAATGTTTTGATGAGCCGATTCCAGGGACACCTTTCGGAAACTTTCCGAAATCCTTTCATGGAAAGTCTTCACGAGCCGATTACAGGGACACCTTCCGGGAACCTTTCAGAAACCTCTCATCAAGGATTTTGGCGGGTCGATTCCAGGGACACCTTTCGGGAACCTTCCAGAAACCTTTCAGCGTTAGTTTCGGCGGGCCGATCCCAGGAACACCTTTCAGAAAACTTTCAGAAACCTTTCACCGGAAGTTTTCATAAGCCGATTCCAGGGACACCTTTCGGAAACCTTCCGAAATCCTTTCATGGAAAGTCTTCACGAGCCGATTACAGGGACACCTTCCGGGAACCTTTCAGAAACCTCTCATCAAGGATTTTGGCGGGTCGATTCCAGGGACACCTTTCGGGAACCTTTCGGGAGACTCTGAGCAGAAGTTTTGGCGAGCCGACTCCAGGGACACCTCTCGGGAACCTTCCAAAGAACTTTCACCGGAAGTTCCGGCGAGCCGACTCCAGGGATCCCTTCCGGAAACCTTTCAGAAACCTTTCACCGGAAGTTTTGACGAGCCGATTCCAGGGACACCTTTCGGGAACCTTCTAGGAACCCTCCACCGAAAGTATTGACGAGCTGATTACAGGGACACCTTTCGGAAACCTTCCAAAAACCTTTCACCGAAAGTTTTGACGAGCCGATCCCAGGAACACCTTTCGGGAACCTTCCAGAAACCTTCGATCGAAAGTTTTGGCGGGCCGATGCTAGGAGCACCTTCCGGGAACCTTCCAGAAACCTTCGATCGAGAGTTTTGGCGGGCCGATGCTAGGAGCATCTTTCGGGAACCTTCTAGGAACCCTCCACCGAAAGTATTGACGAGCCGATTACAGGGACACCTTTCGGAAACCTTCCAAAAACCTTTCACCGAAAGTTTTGACGAGCCGATCCCAGGAACACCTTTCGGGAACCTTCCAGAAACCTTCGATCGAAAGTTTTGGCGGGCCGATGCTAGGAGCACCTTTCGGGAACCTTCCAGAAACCTTTGAGCGACAGTTTTGGTGGGGCGATCGCAGGGACACCTTTCGGAAACTTTTCAGAAACCTTTCACCGAATGTTTTGATGGGCCGGTTCCAGGGACACCTTCCAGAATCCTTCCAAAAAACTTTCACCGAAAGTTTCGACGAGCCGATTCCAGGGATACCTTTCAGAAACCTTCCACCGAAAGTTTTGACGAGCCGATTTCAGGGACACGTTTCGGGAACCTTTCAGGAACCTTTCAGCGACAGTTTCGGCGAGCCGATCCCAGGGACACCTTTCGAGAACCTTTCAGGAACCTTCCAGCGTTAGTTTTGGCGGGCCGATCACAGTGACACCTTCCGGAAACCTTTCAGAAACCTTTTACCGAAAGTTTTGACGAGCCGATTCCAGGGACACCTTTCGGAAACCTCCCAAAATCCTTTCATGGAAAGTCTTCACGAGCCGATCACAGGGACACCTTTCGGAAACCTCCCAAAAACCTTTCACCGAAAGTTTTAACGAGCCGATTACAGGGACACCTTCCGGGAACCTTTCAGAAACCTCTCATCGAGGATTCTGGCGGGTCGATTCCAGGGACACCTTTCGGGGACCATTCGGGGAACTCTGAGCAGAAGTTTTGGCGAGCCGACTCCAGGGACACCTCTCGGAAACCTCTCAGAAACCTTTCACCGGAAGTTTTGACGAGCCGATTCCAGGGACACCTTCCGGAAACCTTCCAGGAACCCTCCACCGAAAGTTCTGTTGAGCCGAGTACAGGGACACCTTTCGGGAATCTTTCAGAAACCTTTCAGCGAGGATTTTGACAAGCCGATCCCAGGGACACCTCTCAGGAACCGTTCAGAAACCGTCCAGCGAGGATTTTGGCGGGCCGATGCTAGGAACACCTCCCGGAAACCTTCCAGAAACCTTTCAGCGACAGTTCTGGCGGGCCGATCCCAGGGACACCTTTCGGAAACCTTCTAGAAACCTTCCACCGAATGTTTTGATGAGCCGATTCCAGGGACACCTTTCGGAAACTTTTTGGAAACCCTTCAGCAAGAGTTCTGGCGAGTCGATCCCAGGGACACCTCTCGGGAACCTTCCAGAAACCTTTCAGCGTTAGTTTCGGCGGGTCGATCCCAGGAAAACCTTTCAGAAAACTTTCAGAAACCTTCACCGGAAGTTTTTATAAGCCGATTCCAGGGACACCTTTCGGAAACCTTCCAGAAACTTTCCACCGAAAGTTTTGACGAGCCGATTCCAGGGACACCTTCCGGAAATCTTCCAAAATCCTTTCATGGAAAGTCTTCACGAGCCGATCACAGGGACACCTTCCGGGAACCTTTCAGAAACCTCTCATCAAGGATTTTTGCGGGTCGATTCCAGGGACACCTTCCGGGAACCTTTCGGGAGACTCTGAGCAGAAGTTTTGGCGAGCCGACTCCAGGGACACCTCTCGGAAACCTTCCAAAGAACTTTCACCGGAAGTTTTGACGAGCCGATCCCAGGAACACCTTTCGGGAACCTTCCAGGAATCTTCGATCGAATATTTTGGCGGGCCGATGCTAGGAGCACCTTTCGGGAACCTTCCAGAAACCTTTGAGCGACAGTTTTGGTGGGCCGATCGCAGGAACACCTTTCGGAAACTTTTCAGAAACCTTTCACCGAATGTTTTGATGGGCCGGTTCCAGGGACACCTTCCAGAATCCTTCCAAAAACCTTTCACCGAAAGTTTCGAGGAGCCAATTCCAGGGAAACTTTCCGGGAACCTTTCATCAAAAGTTTTGGCGAGCCGATTCCAGGAATACCTTTCAGAAACCTTCCACCGAAAGTTTTGACGAGCCGGTTCCAGGGACACGTTTCGGGAACCTTTCAGGAACCTTTCAGCGACAGTTTCGGCGAGCCGATCCCAGGGACACCTTTCGAGAACCTTTCAGAAACCTTCCAGCGTTAGTTTTGGCGGGCCGATCGCAGAGACACCTTCCGGAATTCTTTCAGAAACCTTTTACCGAAAGTTTTGACGAGCCGATTCCAGGGACACCTTTCGGAAACCTCCCCAAATCCTTTCATGGAAAGTCTTCACGAGCCGATCACAGGGACACCTTTCGGAAACCTCCCAAAAACCTTTCACCGAAAGTTTTAACGAGCCGATTACAGGGACACTTTCCGGGAACCTTTCAGAAACCTCTCATCGAGGATTTTGGCGGGTCGATTCCAGGGACACCTTTCGGGAACCTTTCGATAAACTCTGAGCAGAAGTTTTGGCGAGCCGACTCCAGGGACACTTCTCGGAAACCTACCAAAGAACTTTCACCGGAAGTTTCGGCGAGCCGACTCCAGGGATCCCTTCCGGAAACCTTCCAGAAACCTTTCACCGGAAGTTTTGACGAGCCGATTCCAGGGACACCTTCCGGAAACCTTCCAGGGACCCTCCACCGAAAGTTCTGACGAGCCGATTACAGGGACACCTTTCGGGAACCTTCCAGAAACCTTTCAGCGAGGATTTTGACAAGCCGATCCCAGGGACACCTCTCGGGAACCTTTCAGAAACCTTCCAGCGAGGATTTTGGCGGGCCGATGCTACGAACACCTCCCGGAAACCTTCCAGAAACCTTTCAGCGACAGTTTTGGCGGGCCGATCCCAGGGACACCTTTCGGAAACCTTTCAGAAACCTTTCACCGAATGTTTTGATGAGCCGATTCCAGGGACACCTTTCGGAAACTTTTTGGAAACCCTTCAGCAAGAGTTCTGGCGAGTCGATCCCAGGGACGCCTCTCGGGAACCTTCCAGAAACCTTTCAGCGTTAGTTTCGGCGGACCGATCCCAGGAACACCTTTCAGAAAACTTTCAGAAACCTTCCACCGGAAGTTTTTATAAGCCGATTCCAGGGACACCTTTCGGAAACCTTCCAGAAACTTTCCACCGAAAGTTTTGACGAGCCGATTCCAGGGACACTTTCCGGAAACCTTCCAAAATCCTTTCATGGAAAGTCTTCACGAGCCGATCACAGGGACACCTTTTGGAAACCTCCCAAAAACCTTTCACCGAAAGTTTCAACCAGCCGATTACAGGGACACCTTCCGGGAACCTCTCAGAAACTTCTCATCAAGGATTTTGGCGGGTCGATTCCAGGGACACCTTTCGGGAACCTTTCGGGAGACTCTGAGCAGAAGTTTTGGCGAGCCGACTCCAGGGACACCTCTCGGAAACCTTCCAAAGAACTTTCACCGGAAGTTCCGGCGAGCCGACTCCAGGGATCCATTCCGGAGCCCTTTCAGAAACCTTTTACCGGAAGTTTTGACGAGCCGATTCCAGGGACACCTTCCGGAAACCTTCCAGGAACCCTCCACCGAAAGTTCTGACGAGCCGATTACAGGGACACCTTTCGGGAACCTTTCAGAAACCTCTCAGCGAGGATTTTGACGAGGCGATCCCAGGGACACCTTTCGGGAAAGTTTCAGAAACCTTTCAGCGAGGATTTTGGCGGGCCGATGCTAGGAACACCTTCCGGGAACCTTCCAGAAATCTTTGAGCGACAGTTTTGGTGGGCCGATCCCAGGGACACCTTTCGGGAACCTTCTAGGAACCCTCCACCGAAAGTATTGACGAGCCGATTACAGGACCTTTCGGAAACCTTCCAAAAACCTTTCACCGAAAGTTTTGACGAGCCGATCCCAGGAACACCTTTCGGGAACCTTCCAGAAACCTTCGATCGAAAGTTTTGACGAGCCGATTTCAGGGACACGTTTCGGGAACCTTTCAGGAACCTTTCAGCGACGGTTTTGGTGGGCCGATCGCAGGGACACCTTTCGGAAACTTTCCAGAAACCTTTCACCGAATGTTTTGATGGGCCGGTTCCAGGGACAACTCCCAGAATCCTTCCAAAAACCTTTCACCGAAAGTTTCGACGAGCCAATTCCAGGGAAACTTTTCGGGAACCTTTCAGGAACCTTTCAGCGACAGTTTCGGCGAGCCGATCCCAGGGACAACTTCCGAGAACCTTTCAGAAACCTTCCAGCGTTAATTTTGGCGGGCCGATCCCAGAGACACCTTCCGGAAACCTTTCAGAAACCTTTTACCGAAAGTTTTGACGAGCCGATTCCAGGTACACCTTTCGGAAACCTCCCGAAAGATTTCACCGAAAGTTTTAACGGGCCGATCACAGGGACACCTTTTGGAAACCTCCCAAAAACCTTTCACCGAAAGTTTTAACGAGCTGATTACAGGGACACCTTCCAGGAACCTTTCAGAAACCTCTCATCGAGGATTTTGGCGGGTCGATTCCAGGGACACCTTTCGGGAACCTTTCGGGAAACTCTGAGCAGAAGTTTTGGCGAGCCGACTCCAGGGACACCTCTCGGAAACCTTTCAAAGAACTTTCACCGGAAGTTTCGGCGAGCCGACTCCAGGGATCCCTTCCGAAAACATTTCAGAAACCTTTCACCGGAAGTTTTGACGAGCCGATTCCAGGGACACCTTTCGGAAACCTTCCAGGAACCCTCCACCGAAAGTTCTGACGAGCCGATTACAGGGACACCTTTCGGGAACCTTTCAGAAACCTCTCAGCGAGGATTTTGACGAGGCGATCCCAGGGACACCTTTCGGGAACCTTTCAGAAACCTTTCAGCGAGGATTTTCGCGGGCCAATGCTAGGAACACCTTCCGGGAACCTTCCAGAAACCTTCGATCGAGAGTTTTGGCGGGCCGTTGCTAGGAGCACCTTTCGGGAACCTTCCAGAAACCTTTGAGCGACAGTTTTGGTGGGCCGATCCCAGGGACACCTTTCGGGAACCTTCTAGGAACCCTCCACCGAAAGTATTGACGAGCCGATTACAAGGACACCTTTCGGAAACCTTCCAAAAACCTCTCACCGAAAGTTTTGACGAGCCGATCCCAGGAACACCTTTCGGGAACCTTCCAGAAACCTTCGATCGAAAGTTTTGGCGGGCCGATGCTAGGAGCACCTTTCGGGGACCTTCCAGGAACCTTTGAGCGACACTTTTGGTGGGCCGATCGCAGGGACACCTTTCGGAAACTTTTCAGAAACATTTCACCGAATGTTTTGATGGGCCGGTTCCAGGGACACCTTCCAGAATCCTTCCAAAAACTTTTCACCGGAAGTTTCGACGAGCCAATTCCAGGGAAACTTTTCGGGAACCTTTCAGCGAAAGTTTTGGCGAGCCGATTCCAGGAATACCTTCCAGAAACCTTCCACCGACAGTTTTGACGAGCCGATTTCAGGGACACATTTCGGGAACCTTTCAGGAACCTTACAGCGACAGTTTCGGCGAGCCGATGCCAGGGACACCTTTCGAGAACCTTTCAGAAACCTTCCAGCGTTAGTTTTGGCGGGCCGATCGCAGAGACACCTTCCGGAAACCTTCCAGAAACCTCTCATCGAGGATTTTGGCGGGTCGATTCCAGGGACACCTTTCGGGAACCTTTCGGGAAATTCTGAGCAGACGTTTTGGCGAGCCGACTCCAGGGACACCTCTCGGAAACCTTCCAAAAAACTTTCACCGGAAGTTTCGGCGAGCCGACTCCAGGGATCCCTTCCAGAAACCTTTCAGAAACCTTTCACCGGAAGTTTTGACGAGCCGATTCCAGGGACACCTTTCGGAAACCTTCCAGGAACCCTCCACCGAAAGTTCTGACGAGCCGATTACAGGGACACCTTCCGGGAACCTTTCAGAAACCTCTCATCAAGGATTTTGGCGGGTCGATTCCAGGGACACCTTTCGGGAACCTTTCGGGAAATTCTGAGCAGAAGTTTTGGCGAGCCGACTCCAGGGACACCTCTCGGAAACCTCCCAAAAAACTTTCACCGGAAGTTTCGGCGAGCCGACTCCAGGGATCCCTTCCAGAAACCTTTCAGAAACCTTTCACCGGAAGTTTTGACGAGCCGATTCCAGGGACACCTTTCGGAAACCTTCCAGGAACCCTCCACCGAAAGTTCTGACGAGCCGATTACAGGGACACCTTTCGGGAACCTTTCAGAAACCTTCCAGCGAGGATTTTGACGAGCCGATCCCAGGGACACCTTTCGGGAACCTTTCAGAAACCTTCCAGCGAGGATTTTGGCGGGCCGATGCTACGACCACCTCCCGGAAACCTCCCAGAAACCTTTGAGCGACAGTTTTGGCGGGCCGATCCCAGGGACACCTTTCGGAAACCTTTCAGAAACCTTTCACCGAATGTTTTGATGAGCCGATTCCAGGGACACCTTTCGGAAACTTTTTGGAAACCCTTCAGCAAGAGTTCTGGCGAGTCGATCCCAGGGACACCTTTCGGGAACCTTCCAGAAACCTTTCAGCGTTAGTTTCGGCGGGCCGATCCCAGGAACACCTTTCAGAAAACTTTCAGAAACCTTTCACCGGAAGTTTTCATAAGCCGATTCCAGGGACACCTTTCGGAAACCTTCCGAAATCCTTTCATGGAAAGTCTTCACGAGCCGATTACAGGGACACCTTCCGGGAACCTTTCAGAAACCTCTCATCAAGGATTTTGGCGGGTCGATTCCAGGGACACCTTTCGGGAACCTTTCGGGAGACTCTGAGCAGAAGTTTTGGCGAGCCGACTCCAGGGACACCTCTCGGGAACCTTCCAAAGAACTTTCACCGGAAGTTCCGGCGAGCCGACTCCAGGGATCCCTTCCGGAAACCTTTCAGAAACCTTTCACCGGAAGTTTTGACGAGCCGATTCCAGGGACACCTTTCGGGAACCTTCTAGGAACCCTCCACCGAAAGTATTGACGAGCCGATTACAGGGACACCTTTCGGAAACCTTCCAAAAACCTTTCACCGAAAGTTTTGACGAGCCGATCCCAGGAACACCTTTCGGGAACCTTCCAGAAACCTTCGATCGAAAGTTTTGGAGGGCCGATGCTAGGAGCACCTTCCGGGAACCTTCCAGAATCCTTCGATCGAGAGTTTTGGCGGGCCGATGCTAGGAGCATCTTTCGGGAACCTTCTAGGAACCCTCCACCGAAAGTATTGACGAGCCGATTACAGGGACACCTTTCGGAAACCTTCCAAAAACCTTTCACCGAAAGTTTTGACGAGCCGATCCCAGGAACACCTTTCGGGAACCTTCCAGAAACCTTCGATCGAAAGTTTTGGCGGGCCGATGCTAGGAGCACCTTTCGGGAACCTTCCAGAAACCTTTGAGCGACAGTTTTGGTGGGCCGATCGCAGGGACACCTTTCGGAAACTTTTCAGAAACCTTTCACCGAATGTTTTGATGGGCCGGTTCCAGGGACACCTTCCAGAATCCTTCCAAAAAACTTTCACCGAAAGTTTCGACGAGCCGATTCCAGGAATACCTTTCAGAAACCTTCCACCGAAAGTTTTGACGAGCCGATTTCAGGGACACGTTTCGGGAACCTTTCAGGAACCTTTCAGCGACAGTTTCGGCGAGCCGATCCCAGGGACACCTTTCGAGAACCTTTCAGGAACCTTCCAGCGTTAGTTTTGGCGGGCCGATCACAGTGACACCTTCCGGAAACCTTTCAGAAACCTTTTACCGAAAGTTTTGACGAGCCGATTCCAGGGACACCTTTCGGAAACCTCCCAAAATCCTTTCATGGAAAGTCTTCACGAGCCGATCACAGGGACACCTTTCGGAAACCTCCCAAAAACCTTTCACCGAAAGTTTTAACGAGCCGATTACAGGGACACCTTCCGGGAACCTTTCAGAAACCTCTCATCGAGGATTCTGGCGGGTCGATTCCAGGGACACCTTTCGGGGACCATTCGGGGATGTCTGAGCAGAAGTTTTGGCGAGCCGACTCCAGGGACACCTCTCGGAAACCTCTCAGAAACCTTTCACCGGAAGTTTTGACGAGCCGATTCCAGGGACACCTTCCGGAAACCTTCCAGGAACCCTCCACCGAAAGTTCTGTTGAGCCGAGTACAGGGACACCTTTCGGGAATCTTTCAGAAACCTTTCAGCGAGGATTTTGACAAGCCGATCCCAGGGACACCTCTCAGGAACCGTTCAGAAACCGTCCGGCGAGGATTTTGGCGGGCCGATGCTAGGAACACCTCCCGGAAACCTTCCAGAAACCTTTCAGCGACAGTTCTGGCGGGCCGATCCCAGGGACACCTTTCGGAAACCTTCTAGAAACCTTCCACCGAATGTTTTGATGAGCCGATTCCAGGGACACCTTTCGGAAACTTTTTGGAAACCCTTCAGCAAGAGTTCTGGCGAGTCGATCCCAGGGACACCTCTCGGGAACCTTCCAGAAACCTTTCAGCGTTAGTTTCGGCGGGTCGATCCCAGGAAAACCTTTCAGAAAACTTTCAGAAACCTTCACCGGAAGTTTTTATAAGCCGATTCCAGGGACACCTTTCGGAAACCTTCCAGAAACTTTCCACCGAAAGTTTTGACGAGCCGATTCCAGGGACACCTTCCGGAAATCTTCCAAAATCCTTTCATGGAAAGTCTTCACGAGCCGATCACAGGGACACCTTCCGGGAACCTTTCAGAAACCTCTCATCAAGGATTTTTGCGGGTCGATTCCAGGGACACCTTCCGGGAACCTTTCGGGAGACTCTGAGCAGAAGTTTTGGCGAGCCGACTCCAGGGACACCTCTCGGAAACCTTCCAAAGAACTTTCACCGGAAGTTTTGACGAGCCGATCCCAGGAACACCTTTCGGGAACCTTCCAGGAATCTTCGATCGAATATTTTGGCGGGCCGATGCTAGGAGCACCTTTCGGGAACCTTCCAGAAACCTTTGAGCGACAGTTTTGGTGGGCCGATCGCAGGAACACCTTTCGGAAACTTTTCAGAAACCTTTCACCGAATGTTTTGATGGGCCGGTTCCAGGGACACCTTCCAGAATCCTTCCAAAAACCTTTCACCGAAAGTTTCGAGGAGCCAATTCCAGGGAAACTTTCCGGGAACCTTTCATCAAAAGTTTTGGCGAGCCGATTCCAGGAATACCTTTCAGAAACCTTCCACCGAAAGTTTTGACGAGCCGGTTCCAGGGACACGTTTCGGGAACCTTTCAGGAACCTTTCAGCGACAGTTTCGGCGAGCCGATCCCAGGGACACCTTTCGAGAACCTTTCAGAAACCTTCCAGCGTTAGTTTTGGCGGGCCGATCGCAGAGACACCTTCCGGAATTCTTTCAGAAACCTTTTACCGAAAGTTTTGACGAGCCGATTCCAGGGACACCTTTCGGAAACCTCCCCAAATCCTTTCATGGAAAGTCTTCACGAGCCGATCACAGGGACACCTTTCGGAAACCTCCCAAAAACCTTTCACCGAAAGTTTTAACGAGCCGATTACAGGGACACTTTCCGGGAACCTTTCAGAAACCTCTCATCGAGGATTTTGGCGGGTCGATTCCAGGGACACCTTTCGGGAACCTTTCGATAAACTCTGAGCAGAAGTTTTGGCGAGCCGACTCCAGGGACACTTCTCGGAAACCTACCAAAGAACTTTCACCGGAAGTTTCGGCGAGCCGACTCCAGGGATCCCTTCCGGAAACCTTCCAGAAACCTTTCACCGGAAGTTTTGACGAGCCGATTCCAGGGACACCTTCCGGAAACCTTCCAGGGACCCTCCACCGAAAGTTCTGACGAGCCGATTACAGGGACACCTTTCGGGAACCTTCCAGAAACCTTTCAGCGAGGATTTTGACAAGCCGATCCCAGGGACACCTCTCGGGAACCTTTCAGAAACCTTCCAGCGAGGATTTTGGCGGGCCGATGCTACGAACACCTCCCGGAAACCTTCCAGAAACCTTTCAGCGACAGTTTTGGCGGGCCGATCCCAGGGACACCTTTCGGAAACCTTTCAGAAACCTTTCACCGAATGTTTTGATGAGCCGATTCCAGGGACACCTTTCGGAAACTTTTTGGAAACCCTTCAGCAAGAGTTCTGGCGAGTCGATCCCAGGGACGCCTCTCGGGAACCTTCCAGAAACCTTTCAGCGTTAGTTTCGGCGGACCGATCCCAGGAACACCTTTCAGAAAACTTTCAGAAACCTTCCACCGGAAGTTTTTATAAGCCGATTCCAGGGACACCTTTCGGAAACCTTCCAGAAACTTTCCACCGAAAGTTTTGACGAGCCGATTCCAGGGACACTTTCCGGAAACCTTCCAAAATCCTTTCATGGAAAGTCTTCACGAGCCGATCACAGGGACACCTTTTGGAAACCTCCCAAAAACCTTTCACCGAAAGTTTCAACCAGCCGATTACAGGGACACCTTCCGGGAACCTCTCAGAAACTTCTCATCAAGGATTTTGGCGGGTCGATTCCAGGGACACCTTTCGGGAACCTTTCGGGAGACTCTGAGCAGAAGTTTTGGCGAGCCGACTCCAGGGACACCTCTCGGAAACCTTCCAAAGAACTTTCACCGGAAGTTCCGGCGAGCCGACTCCAGGGATCCATTCCGGAGCCCTTTCAGAAACCTTTTACCGGAAGTTTTGACGAGCCGATTCCAGGGACACCTTTCGGAAACTTTTTGGAAACCCTTCAGCAAGAGTTCTGGCGAGTCGATCCCAGGGACACCTCTCGGGAACCTTCCAGAAACCTTTCAGCGTTAGTTTCGGCGGGTCGATCCCAGGAAAACCTTTCAGAAAACTTTCAGAAACCTTCACCGGAAGTTTTTATAAGCCGATTCCAGGGACACCTTTCGGAAACCTTCCAGAAACTTTCCACCGAAAGTTTTGACGAGCCGATTCCAGGGACACCTTCCGGAAATCTTCCAAAATCCTTTCATGGAAAGTCTTCACGAGCCGATCACAGGGACACCTTCCGGGAACCTTTCAGAAACCTCTCATCAAGGATTTTTGCGGGTCGATTCCAGGGACACCTTCCGGGAACCTTTCGGGAGACTCTGAGCAGAAGTTTTGGCGAGCCGACTCCAGGGACACCTCTCGGAAACCTTCCAAAGAACTTTCACCGGAAGTTTTGACGAGCCGATCCCAGGAACACCTTTCGGGAACCTTCCAGGAATCTTCGATCGAATATTTTGGCGGGCCGATGCTAGGAGCACCTTTCGGGAACCTTCCAGAAACCTTTGAGCGACAGTTTTGGTGGGCCGATCGCAGGAACACCTTTCGGAAACTTTTCAGAAACCTTTCACCGAATGTTTTGATGGGCCGGTTCCAGGGACACCTTCCAGAATCCTTCCAAAAACCTTTCACCGAAAGTTTCGAGGAGCCAATTCCAGGGAAACTTTCCGGGAACCTTTCATCAAAAGTTTTGGCGAGCCGATTCCAGGAATACCTTTCAGAAACCTTCCACCGAAAGTTTTGACGAGCCGGTTCCAGGGACACGTTTCGGGAACCTTTCAGGAACCTTTCAGCGACAGTTTCGGCGAGCCGATCCCAGGGACACCTTTCGAGAACCTTTCAGAAACCTTCCAGCGTTAGTTTTGGCGGGCCGATCGCAGAGACACCTTCCGGAATTCTTTCAGAAACCTTTTACCGAAAGTTTTGACGAGCCGATTCCAGGGACACCTTTCGGAAACCTCCCAAAATCCTTTCATGGAAAGTCTTCACGAGCCGATCACAGGGACACCTTTCGGAAACCTCCCAAAAACCTTTCACCGAAAGTTTTAACGAGCCGATTACAGGGACACTTTCCGGGAACCTTTCAGAAACCTCTCATCGAGGATTTTGGCGGGTCGATTCCAGGGACACCTTTCGGGAACCTTTCGATAAACTCTGAGCAGAAGTTTTGGCGAGCCGACTCCAGGGACATTTCTCGGAAACCTACCAAAGAACTTTCACCGGAAGTTTCGGCGAGCCGACTCCAGGGATCCCTTCCGGAAACCTTCCAGAAACCTTTCACCGGAAGTTTTGACGAGCCGATTCCAGGGACACCTTCCGGAAACCTTCCAGGGACCCTCCACCGAAAGTTCTGACGAGCCGATTACAGGGACACCTTTCGGGAACCTTCCAGAAACCTTTCAGCGAGGATTTTGACAAGCCGATCCCAGGGACACCTCTCGGGAACCTTTCAGAAACCTTCCAGCGAGGATTTTGGCGGGCCGATGCTACGAACACCTCCCGGAAACCTTCCAGAAACCTTTCAGCGACAGTTTTGGCGGGCCGATCCCAGGGACACCTTTCGGAAACCTTTCAGAAACCTTTCACCGAATGTTTTGATGAGCCGATTCCAGGGACACCTTTCGGAAACTTTTTGGAAACCCTTCAGCAAGAGTTCTGGCGAGTCGATCCCAGGGACGCCTCTCGGGAACCTTCCAGAAACCTTTCAGCGTTAGTTTCGGCGGACCGATCCCAGGAACACCTTTCAGAAAACTTTCAGAAACCTTCCACCGGAAGTTTTTATAAGCCGATTCCAGGGACACCTTTCGGAAACCTTCCAGAAACTTTCCACCGAAAGTTTTGACGAGCCGATTCCAGGGACACTTTCCGGAAACCTTCCAAAATCCTTTCATGGAAAGTCTTCACGAGCCGATCACAGGGACACCTTTTGGAAACCTCCCAAAAACCTTTCACCGAAAGTTTCAACCAGCCGATTACAGGGACACCTTCCGGGAACCTCTCAGAAACTTCTCATCAAGGATTTTGGCGGGTCGATTCCAGGGACACCTTTCGGGAACCTTTCGGGAGACTCTGAGCAGAAGTTTTGGCGAGCCGACTCCAGGGACACCTCTCGGAAACCTTCCAAAGAACTTTCACCGGAAGTTCCGGCGAGCCGACTCCAGGGATCCATTCCGGAGCCCTTTCAGAAACCTTTTACCGGAAGTTTTGACGAGCCGATTCCAGGGACACCTTCCGGAAACCTTCCAGGAACCCTCCACCGAAAGTTCTGACGAGCCGATTACAGGGACACCTTTCGGGAACCTTCCAGAAACCTTTCAGCGAGGATTTTGACAAGCCGATCCCAGGGACACCTCTCGGGAACCTTTCAGAAACCTTCCAGCGAGGATTTTGGCGGGCCGATGCTACGAACACCTCCCGGAAACCTTCCAGAAACCTTTCAGCGACAGTTTTGGCGGGCCGATCCCAGGGACACCTTTCGGAAACCTTTCAGAAACCTTTCACCGAATGTTTTGATGAGCCGATTCCAGGGACACCTTTCGGAAACTTTTTGGAAACCCTTCAGCAAGAGTTCTGGCGAGTCGATCCCAGGGACGCCTCTCGGGAACCTTCCAGAAACCTTTCAGCGTTAGTTTCGGCGGACCGATCCCAGGAACACCTTTCAGAAAACTTTCAGAAACCTTCCACCGGAAGTTTTTATAAGCCGATTCCAGGGACACCTTTCGGAAACCTTCCAGAAACTTTCCACCGAAAGTTTTGACGAGCCGATTCCAGGGACACTTTCCGGAAACCTTCCAAAATCCTTTCATGGAAAGTCTTCACGAGCCGATCACAGGGACACCTTTTGGAAACCTCCCAAAAACCTTTCACCGAAAGTTTCAACCAGCCGATTACAGGGACACCTTCCGGGAACCTCTCAGAAACTTCTCATCAAGGATTTTGGCGGGTCGATTCCAGGGACACCTTTCGGGAACCTTTCGGGAGACTCTGAGCAGAAGTTTTGGCGAGCCGACTCCAGGGACACCTCTCGGAAACCTTCCAAAGAACTTTCACCGGAAGTTCCGGCGAGCCGACTCCAGGGATCCATTCCGGAGCCCTTTCAGAAACCTTTTACCGGAAGTTTTGACGAGCCGATTCCAGGGACACCTTCCGGAAACCTTCCAGGAACCCTCCACCGAAAGTTCTGACGAGCCGATTACAGGGACACCTTTCGGGAACCTTTCAGAAACCTCTCAGCGAGGATTTTGACGAGGCGATCCCAGGGACACCTTTCGGGAAAGTTTCAGAAACCTTTCAGCGAGGATTTTGGCGGGCCGATGCTAGGAACACCTTCCGGGAACCTTCCAGAAATCTTTGAGCGACAGTTTTGGTGGGCCGATCCCAGGGACACCTTTCGGGAACCTTCTAGGAACCCTCCACCGAAAGTATTGACGAGCCGATTACAGGACCTTTCGGAAACCTTCCAAAAACCTTTCACCGAAAGTTTTGACGAGCCGATCCCAGGAACACCTTTCGGGAACCTTCCAGAAACCTTCGATCGAAAGTTTTGACGAGCCGATTTCAGGGACACGTTTCGGGAACCTTTCAGGAACCTTTCAGCGACGGTTTTGGTGGGCCGATCGCAGGGACACCTTTCGGAAACTTTCCAGAAACCTTTCACCGAATGTTTTGATGGGCCGGTTCCAGGGACAACTCCCAGAATCCTTCCAAAAACCTTTCACCGAAAGTTTCGACGAGCCAATTCCAGGGAAACTTTTCGGGAACCTTTCAGGAACCTTTCAGCGACAGTTTCGGCGAGCCGATCCCAGGGACAACTTTCGAGAACCTTTCAGAAACCTTCCAGCGTTAATTTTGGCGGGCCGATCCCAGAGACACCTTCCGGAAACCTTTCAGAAACCTTTTACCGAAAGTTTTGACGAGCCGATTCCAGGTACACCTTTCGGAAACCTCCCGAAAGATTTCACCGAAAGTTTTAACGGGCCGATCACAGGGACACCTTTTGGAAACCTCCCAAAAACCTTTCACCGAAAGTTTTAACGAGCTGATTACAGGGACACCTTCCAGGAACCTTTCAGAAACCTCTCATCGAGGATTTTGGCGGGTCGATTCCAGGGACACCTTTCGGGAACCTTTCGGGAAACTCTGAGCAGAAGTTTTGGCGAGCCGACTCCAGGGACACCTCTCGGAAACCTTCCAAAGAACTTTCACCGGAAGTTTCGGCGAGCCGACTCCAGGGATCCTTTCCGAAAACATTTCAGAAACCTTTCACCGGAAGTTTTGACGAGCCGATTCCAGGGACACCTTTCGGAAACCTTCCAGGAACCCTCCACCGAAAGTTCTGACGAGCCGATTACAGGGACACCTTTCGGGAACCTTTCAGAAACCTCTCAGCGAGGATTTTGACGAGGCGATCCCAGGGACACCTTTCGGGAACCTTTCAGAAACCTTTCAGCGAGGATTTTCGCGGGCCAATGCTAGGAACACCTTCCGGGAACCTTCCAGAAACCTTCGATCGAGAGTTTTGGCGGGCCGTTGCTAGGAGCACCTTTCGGGAACCTTCCAGAAACCTTTGAGCGACAGTTTTGGTGGGCCGATCCCAGGGACACCTTTCGGGAACCTTCTAGGAACCCTCCACCGAAAGTATTGACGAGCCGATTACAAGGACACCTTTCGGAAACCTTCCAAAAACCTCTCACCGAAAGTTTTGACGAGCCGATCCCAGGAACACCTTTCGGGAACCTTCCAGAAACCTTCGATCGAAAGTTTTGGCGGGCCGATGCTAGGAGCACCTTTCGGGGACCTTCCAGGAACCTTTGAGCGACACTTTTGGTGGGCCGATCGCAGGGACACCTTTCGGAAACTTTTCAGAAACATTTCACCGAATGTTTTGATGGGCCGGTTCCAGGGACACCTTCCAGAATCCTTCCAAAAACCTTTCACCGAAAGTTTCGACGAGCCAATTCCAGGGAAACTTTTCGGGAACCTTTCAGCGAAAGTTTTGGCGAGCCGATTCCAGGAATACCTTCCAGAAACCTTCCACCGACAGTTTTGACGAGCCGATTTCAGGGACACGTTTCGGGAACCTTTCAGGAACCTTACAGCGACAGTTTCGGCGAGCCGATGCCAGGGACACCTTTCGAGAACCTTTCAGAAACCTTCCAGCGTTAGTTTTGGCGGGCCGATCGCAGAGACACCTTCCGGAAACCTTCCAGAAACCTCTCATCGAGGATTTTGGCGGGTCGATTCCAGGGACACCTTTCGGGAACCTTTCGGGAAATTCTGAGCAGAAGTTTTGGCGAGCCGACTCCAGGGACACATCTCGGAAACCTTCCAAAAAACTTTCACCGGAAGTTTCGGCGAGCCGACTCCAGGGATCCCTTCCAGAAACCTTTCAGAAACCTTTCACCGGAAGTTTTGACGAGCCGATTCCAGGGACACCTTTCGGAAACCTTCCAGGAACCCTCCACCGAAAGTTCTGACGAGCCGATTACAGGGACACCTTTCGGGAACCTTTCAGAAACCTTTCAGCGAGGATTTTGACGAGCCGATCCCAGGGACACCTTTCGGGAACCTTTCAGAAACCTTCCAGAGAGGATTTTGGCGGGCCGATGCTACGACCACCTCCCGGAAACCTTCCAGAAACCTTTGAGCGACAGTTTTGGCGGGCCGATCCCAGGGACACCTTTTGGAAACCTTTCAGAAATCTTTGAGCGACAGTTTTGGTGGGCCGATCCCAGGGACACCTTTCGGGAACCTTCTAGGAACCCTCCACCGAAAGTATTGACGAGCCGATTACAGGACCTTTCGGAAACCTTCCAAAAACCTTTCACCGAAAGTTTTGACGAGCCGATCCCAGGAACACCTTTCGGGAACCTTCCAGAAACCTTCGATTGAAAGTTTTGACGAGCCGATTTCAGGGACACGTTTCGGGAGTCTTTCAGGAACCTTTCAGCGACAGTTTCGGCGAGCCGATCCCAGGGACACCTTTCGAGAACCTTTCAGAAACCTTCCAGCGTTAGTTTTGGCGGGCCGATCGCAGAGACACCTTCCGGGAACCTTCCAGAAAACTCTCGTCGAGGAATCTGGCGGGTCGATTCCAGGGACACCTTTGGGAACCTTTCGGGAAACTCTGAGCAGAAGTTCTGGCTAGCCGACTCCAGGGACACCTCTCGGAAACCTTCCAAAGAACTTTCACCGGAAGTTTCAGCGAGCCGACACCAGGGATCCCTTCCGGAAACCTTTCAGAAACCTTTCACCGGAAGTTTTGACGAGCCGATTCCAGGGACACCTTTCGGAAACCTTCCAGGAACCCTCCACCGAAAGTTCTGACGAGCCGATTACAGGGACACCTTTCGGGAACCTTTCAGAAACCTTTCAGCGAGGATTTTGACGAGCCGATCCCAGGGACACCTCTCGGGAACCTTTCAGAAACCTTCCAGCGAGGATTCTGGCCGGCCGATGCTAGGAACACCTCCCGGGAACCTTCCAGAAACCTTTCAGCGACAGTTTTGGCGGGCCGATCCCAGGGACACCTTTCGGAAACCTTTCAGAAACTTTCCACTGAATGTTTTGATGAGCCGATTCCAGGGACACCTTTCGGAAACTTTTTGGAAACCCTTCAGCAAGAGTTCTGGCGAGTCGATCCCAGGGACACCTCTCGGGAACCTTCCAGAAACCTTTCAGCGTTAGTTTCGGCGGGCCGATCCCAAGAACACCTTTCAGAAAACTTTCAGGAACTTTCCACCGAAAGTTTTGACGAGCCGAATCCAGGGACACCATTCGGGATCCTTCCACCGAAAGTTTTGGAAGGCCGAATCCAGGGGCACCTTCCGAAACCCTTCAGAAACCTCTCAACGGAAGTTTTGACGGGCCAATTCGGGGGACACCTTCCGGAAACCTTTCACAAACCCTCCAATGGAAGTTTTGACGAGCCGATCCCAGGGACACCTTTCGGAAACCTTTCAGAAACCTTTCAGCGACAGTGTTGGGGGGCCGATCCCAGGGACATCTTTCGAAAACCTTCCAGAAACCTTTCACCGTTAGTTTTCGCGGGCCGATCCCACGGACACCTTTCGGAAACCTTTCAGAAACCTTTCACCGGAAGTTTTGACGAGCCGATTCCAGATACACCTTTCGGAAACCTTCCAGAAACCTTTCACGAAAGTTTTGACGAGCCGATTACAGGGACACCTTCCGGGAACCTTTCAGAAACCTTCCAGCGAGGATTTTGGCGGGTCGATTCCAGGGATGACTCACGGGAACCTTTCAGAAAACTTTCAGCAGAAGTTTTGGCATCCCGACTCCAGGGACACCTTTCGGGAACCTTTCAGAAACCTTCCACCGAAAGTTTCGGCGAGCCGATTCCAGGGATCCCTTTCGGAAACCTTTCAGATACCTTCCACCGAAAGAACTGACGGGCCGATTCCAGGGTCACCTTTCGTAAACCTTTCAGAAACCCTTCATTGACAGTTTTGACGAGCCGATCCCAGAAACTCCTTTCGGGAACCTTCCAGAAACCTTCCAGCGAAAGTTTTGGCAGGCCGATGCTAGAAGCATCTTTGGGGAACCCTCCAGAAACCTTTCAGCGACAGTTCTGGCGGGCCGATGCTAGGAGCACCTTTCGGGAACCTTCCAGAAATCTTTGAGCGACAGTTTTGGTGGGCCGATCCCAGGGACACCTTTCGGGAACCTTCTAGGAACCCTCCACCGAAAGTATTGACGAGCCGATTACAGGGACACCTTTCGGAAACCTCCCAAAAACCTTTCACCGAAAGTTTTGACGAGCCGATCCCAGGAACACCTTTCGGGAACCTTCCAGAAACCTTCGATCGAAAGTCTTGACGAGCCGATTTCAGGGACACGTTTCGGGAACCTTCCAGGAACCTTTCAGCGACAGTTTTGGCGGGCCGATTCCAGGGACACCTTTTGGAAACCTTTCAGAAACCTTCCACCGAAAGTTTCGATGAGCCGATTCCAGGGACACCTTTCGGAAACATTCCAAAAACCTTTCACCGAAAGTTTTGACGAGCCGATTCCAGGGACACCTTTCGGGAACCTTTCACCGAAAGTTTTGGTGAGCCGATTCCAGGGACACGTTTCGGGAACCTTTCAGGAACCTTTCAGCGACAGTTTCGGCGAGCCAATCCCAGGGACACCTTTCGAGAACCTTTCAGAAACCTTCCAGCGTTAGTTTTGGCGGGCCGATCGCAGAGACACCTTCCGGAATTCTTCCAGAAACCTTCCACCGAATGTTTTGATGAGCCGATTCCAAGGACACCTTTCGAAAACCTTCCAGAAACCGTCCACCGGAAGTTTTGACGGGCCGATTCCAGGGACACCTTTCGGGGACCTTTCAGAAACCTTCCACCGAAAGTTGTGACGGGCCGATTCCAGGGACACCTTTCGGGGCCCTTTCAGAAACCTTTCAGCGAAAGTTTTGGCGGGCCGATGCTAGGAACACCTTTCGGGAACCTCCCAGAAACCTTTCACCGGAAGTTTTGACGAGCCGATTCCAGGGACACCTTTCGGAAACCTTCCAGGGACCCTCCACCGAAAGTTCTGACGAATCGATTACAGGGACACCTTTCGGGAACCTTTCAGAAACCTTTCAGCGAGGATTTTGACAAGCCGATCCCAGGGACACCTCTCGGGAACCTTTCAGAAACCTTCCAGCGAGGATTTTGGCGGGCCGATGCTAGGGACAGCTCCCGGAAACCTTCCAGAAACCTTTCAGCGACAGTTCTGGCGGGCCGATCCCAGGGACACCTTTCGGAAACCTTTCAGAAACCTTTCACCGAATGTTCTGATGAGCCGATTCCAGGGACACCTTTCGGAAACTTTTTGGAAACCCTTCAGCAAGAGTTCTGGCGAGTCGATCCCAGGGACACCTCTCGGGAACCTTCCAGAAACCTTTCAGCGTTAGTTTCGGCGGGCCGATCCCAGGAACACCTTTCGGAAAACTTTCAGTAACCTTCCACCGGAAGTTTTTATAAGCCGATTCCAGGGACACCTTTCGGAAACCTTCCAGAAACTTTCCACCGAAAGTTTTGACGAGCCGATTCCAGGGACACGTTCCGGAAACCTTCCAAAATCCTTTCATGGAAAGTCTTCACGAGCCGATCACAGGAACACCTTTTGGAAACCTCCCAAAAACCTTTCACCGAAAGTTTCAACGAGCCGATTACAGGGACACCTTCCGGGAACCTTTCAGAAACCTCTCATCAAGGATTTTGGCGGGTCGAGTCCAGGGAAACCTTTCGGGAACCTTTCGGGAGACTCTGAGCAGAAGTTTTGGCCAGCCGACTCCAGGGACACCTCTCGGAAACCTTCCAAAGAACTTTCACCGGAAGTTCCGGCGAGCCGACTCCAGGGATCCATTCCGGAGCCCTTTCAGAAACCTTTCTGCGGAAGTTTTGACGAGCCGATTCCAGGGACACCTTTCGGAAACCTTCCAGGAACCCTCCTTCGAAAGTTCTGACGAGCCGATTACAGGGACACCTTTCGGGAACCTTTCAGAAACCTCTCAGCGAGGATTTTGACGAGGCGATCCCAGGGACACCTTTCGGGAATCTTTCAGAAACCTTTCAGCGAGGATTTTGGCGGGCCGATGCTAGGAACACCTTCCGGGAACCTTCCAGAAACCTTCGATCGAGAGTTTTGGCGGGCCGATGCTAGGAGCACTTTTCGGGAACCTTCCAGAAATCTTTGAGCGACAGTTTTGGTGGGCCGATCCCAGGGACACCTTTCGGGAACCTTCTAGGAACCCTCCACCGAAAGTATTGACGAGCCGATTACAGGGACACCTTTCGGAAACCTTCCAAAAACCTTTCACCGAAAGTTTTGACGAGCCGATCCCAGGAACACCTTTCGGGAACCTTCCAGAAACCTTCGATCGGAAGTTTTGACGAGCCGATTTCAGGGACACGTTTCGGGAACCTTTCAGGAACCTTTCAGCGACAGTTTCGGCGAGCCGATCCCAGGGACACCTTTCGAGAACCTTTCAGAAACCTTCCAGCGTTAGTTTTGGCGGGCCGATCGCAGAGACACCTTCCGGGAACCTTCCAGAAACCTCTCATCGAGGATTCTGGCGGGTCGATTCCAGGGACACCTTTGGGAACCTTTCGGGAAACTCTGAGCAGAAGTTCTGGCTAGCCGACTCCAGGGACACCTCTCGGAAGCCTTCCAAAGAACTTTCACCGGAAGTTTCGGCGAGCCGACTCCAGGGATCCCTTCCGGAAACCTTTCAGAAACCTTTCACCGGAAGTTTTGACGAGCCGATTCCAGGGACACCTTTCGGAAACCTTCCAGAAACCCTCCACCGGAAGTTCTGACGAGCCGATTACAGGGACACCTTTCGGGAACCTTTCAGAAACCTTCCAGCGAGGATTTTGGCGGGCCGATGCTAGGAACACCTCCCGGGAACCTTCCAGAAACCTCTCAGCGACAGTTTTGTTGGGCCGATCCCAGGGACACCTTTCGGAAACCTTTCAGGAACCTTTCACCGAATGTTCTGATGAGCCGATTCCAGGGACACCTCTCGGAAACTTTTTGGAAACCCTTCAGCAAGAGTTCTGGCGAGTCGATTTCAGGGACACCTCTCGGGAACCTTCCAGAAACCTTTCAGCGTTAGTTTCGGCGGGCGGATCCCAAGAACACCTTTCAGAAAACTTTCAGAAACTTTCCACCGAAAGTTTTGACGAGCCGGATCCAGGGACACCATTCGGGATCCTTTCACCGAAAGTTTTGGAAGGCCTTTCCAGGGGCACCTTCCGAAACCCTCCAGAAACCTCTCAACGGAAGTTTTGACGGGCCAATTCGGGGGACACCTTCCGGAAACCTTTCAGAAACCCTCCAATGGAAGTTTTGACGAGCCGATTCCACGGACACCTTTCGGAAACCTTTCAGAAACCTTTCAGCGACAGTGTTGGGGGGCCGATCCCAGGGACATCTTTCGAAAACCTTCCAGAAACCTTTCACCGTTAGTTTTCGCGGGCCGATCCCAGGGACACCTTTCGGAAACCTTTCAGAAACCTTTCACCGGAAGTTTTGACGAGCCGATTCCAAATACACCTTTCGGAAACCTTCCTGAAACCTTTCACGAAAGTTTTGACGAGCCGATTACAGGGACACCTTCCGGGAACCTTTCAGAAATCTTCCAGCGAGGATTTTGGCGGGTCGATTCCAGGGACGACTCTCGGGAACCTTTCAGAAAACTTTCAGCAGAAGTTTTGGCATCCCGACTCCAGGGACACCTTTCGGGAACCTTTCAGAAACCTTTCACCGAAAGTTTCGGCGAGCCGATTCCAGGGATCCCTTTCGGAAACCTTTCAGATACCTTCCACCGAAAGAACTGACGGGCCGATTCCAGGGTCACCTTTCGTAAACCTTTCAGAAACCCTTCAATGACAGTTTTGACGAGCCGATCCCAGGAACTCCTTTCGGGAACCTTCCAGAAACCTTCCAACGAAAGTTTTGGCGGGCCGATGCTAGAAGCATCTTTGGGGAACCCTCCAGAAACCTTTCAGCGACAGTTCTGGCGGGCCGATCGCAGGGACACCTTTCGAAACCTTTCAGGAACCTTTCACCGAAAGTTTCGATGAGCCGATTCCAGGGACACCTCTCGGGAACCTTTCAGAAACCTTCCAGCGAGGATTTTGGCGGGCCGATGCTAGGAACACCTTCCGGGAACCTTCCAGAAACCTTTCAGCGACAGTTTTGGCGGGCCGATCCCAAGGACACCTTTCGGAAACCTTTCAGAAACCTTTCACCGAATGTTTTGATGAGCCGATTCCAGGGACACCTTTCGAAAACCTTCCAGAAACCGTCCACCGGAAGTTTTGACGGGCCGATTCCAGGGACACCTTTCGGGGACCTTTCAGAAACCTTCCACCGAAAGTTGTGACGGGCCGATTCCAGGGACACCTTTCGGGGACCTTCCAGAAACCTTTCAGCGGGAGTTTTGGCGGGCCGATGCTAGGAACACCTTTCGGGAACCTCCCAGAAACCTTTCAGCGACAGTTTTGGCGGGCCGATCCCAGGGACACCTTTTGGAAACCTTTCAGAAACCTTCCACCGAAAGTTTCGATGAGCCGATTCCAGGGACACCTTTCGGAAACATTCCAAAAACCTTTCACCAAAAGTTTTGACGAGCCGATTCCAGGGACACCTTTCGGGAACCTTTCACCGAAAGTTTTGGTGAGCCGATTCCAGGAATACCTTCCGGAAACCTTTCAGAAACCTTCCACCGAAAGTTTCAAGGAGCCGATTCCAGGGACACGTTTGGGGAACTTTTCAGAAACCTTCCAGCGAGAGTTTTGGCGGGCCGATTCCAGGGACACCTTTCGGGAACCTTTTAGAAACCTTTCAGCGAAAGTTCTGAGTAGCAGTGCGTTCGCTTCCCTCCAGAAACTTCTCGAGGACAACTGCTCAATCTCTCTCAGGATAACTCCCAGAATCGTTTCCTGAATTTTTTGAAGCAATATACCCTGAAATCTTCCATGGAATCTTTCCTGAAATATGCCCAGCAACTTTCACCAAAACCTTCCGGAAAGTCCTGTCAACAGTGGCATAGTTATCTTTCTGATAACTTTCCGCGAAAGTTTTCAGAAAGGTTTCGAACCTTCAACGGAAAGCTCCCCGAAAGCTTCCAGAAAGGTTTCGATGCTGTCTGGGTTGTACCAGAATTAGTGTACATACCGGTACCAGGGTGTTCGCTGAATTTTGTATTCCTGGGGGGCGTTGTCGAAATTTTTTGTAAACATTGCCTATTTTTGTAACTTTGGATCAGAAATGTGACTTCAAACGTTATATCTGTAATGCTTGGAGCAACTCCACATGCATAATCATTTTTCGCTGTGTTTGTTGTGTGATGATCACATCCGTTTTCTCATCAAGGTTAGAATGTGCGTGCTATGGCCTCATGAATCTATTAAGCCATTCTGTGTAGTTTGTATCGGATGACGTTCATTTCGAGTCATTTTTTCCCATTTTGGAGTGCGATGTGGGGAAATTGTTTATTGAGCGCGGATGTTGACTTTCTCGCGCACGCATTCTTCAAAGCTTCTTCCGAGTTTTCGTATACGCAAGAGTACAAATTCTCCGTGTGTCTGAAACACATGAATCGGAAATACATGACAGCCCAAAAACATCGGAGCCCGCATTTCGAATCTTCCCACAAATTTATTGAAAATGAGCTGGTTTTGCACTCCATGAATTCCTTGCATACCCTCGTTTTATAACCCTCGCGTGCACAGAATATTTGACCCTCAGCGTATGCGAAAACGCGAAACAAACTTTCAGAAATTCCGCGTGCGCGATAAAATTATCTTCGCGTACGCTAGCACATGTTCTTCGCGTACGCGAGCAAATGGCCTTCGCGCACGTGAGTGGTCTTCGATTACGCGAGCAATAGAGAACACGCATGCAATGAAATTACTTCGTTGAAATAAAGTTGATGACGTGAGAAACAAAGTTACAATACAGTTTTTCATTTGGTGAACGATGAGTATTTTTCAATAATCATTGAAAGTTGGACGCCCGTTCAAATCGATGTCACGTGATCGCTGTCTCCCGCCAACCAGACTGTCCGCATTCAGCCGGGTTTGTTCGGCGTGGTAAAGTTGACGTCTTAGATTGTGATTGACCGCATTATTACCTACTCCCGTGAGTGCCCACAATTATGCCCATGGCCATATGAGCTGCATCTGCATAACATTGTTTTTTAACGATTTCTCATTTTGGAATTTCCGCAGCTGACAAATTCGGTGCCGCAGGATCACTAAACTTTATTTCTATGCGAGCGTGCACAGCTGTGCACAGCCATGCACTAGACTAGTAGTCAGTCGGCTGCGGCGTTGTTGTGTACCCTTATGTTATCTGATACTTAATAACAACATGTGGCACAAATGAAATCATAACAATTTATGAGAATTGTGAAAGTGAGTCTCAGACACGTCCCTCAGTTGCTAGACCGATACCCAAAGGCAACACCGACTTCTCCATGTATTTCTCCTTTCATCAGATGAGTATCTACCAAGTTCAAATAAGGATGATCTGAATGAAATAGAAGAACTCTGTTCTTGGTGAAGAGATTCCACTTCATTTTCAGGTTTCTGGTGTATGGTAATACAATGGAAATGATGAAGCCATAGAGGTCTTGATACCACTGACCTTAATCGATACCGAAAAACATGTATAGGCAGACTATAGTTGGATGATTTCACCACTCAATATCCATATCTTTCCATTCAGTCTCAAAACCCAGTGAATCATTCGAATCCCCAAGTACAGCAAGGGTGAATGAGGAGTTTATGTGGACGAATTGGATATTTAGACAGGTACTTCTCATTTCATAGTCTTTGATATTTCAACGTCATGGTGCATGTTGTACAAAAATTATAAACTGTCAAGTGGAGAAGAAATCCTCATCCGCTTCTATGAGATTATCTTATGTTGACTAAAGATGGAACGTTCTTTATAAACTCAACCGTCAAATTTCAGGTATTCCAGCTGTAGTCAGATTCCTAACTGGAATATAAACATTCTATAAATTTTGCCACTACACTAGTCTGTGCTGACTTTGGATATTGGTGTCGATCCCTTGGCACGTTTGTTGCCATTATCACTTGTAAACAGTGTTCATCATCACAGACCAAACAATCTGAAGCATAGCAGAGGAATATGGTTGTTTTGGGAGACTCAAGAGTGAGTTTCTGACAATGTGAGTAGAGACTGCAGAGGAACATAGATAATTGAGAGGAACATTTTTTTCTAATGCAGATTACATCAGCACTGAGCAAGCCTTTGAGTAATGGATTTAGTTAAATGAACACTTCTCTTCTTATTGAATGATATGCAAACTCTTTTGTCATATTTCACGATCTGCAGTACTGGAGTCAGTGACAGTATCAGTGATATCGGAGTGGACTTGGTTCATTCTGTCACAAGATTGGTGTGATCTATAGATCACACCAATATAGGTATTATATCTCAGTATACTGAGATATAATACCATAGTGTATTTTGAGAGGACCATCACTTCTCATGATCTGTATAAGGAATGGAGAGTCATCTCTATCGAGAGAAGATTTTTCTGTGCTGGTACAATCTGCAACAAGAACATGTCTCATTTCATCCTTCATGTTATTCACCAGTCGTCAGTGTACCCAAACAATTCATTCTTCTGCTAAGCTTCAGATTGGTGAATTAATAGTGCTGGACACAATGTACAAAAGGCGAATGGCAACAACCGCTCCAAGCGACTCACACCAATTCGCAAAGTCAGTACAGATTGGTGTAGTGACAAAATATATAGAATCTTTTTATTCCAGTCATGAATCTGACTACACCTGAAATTCCTGAAATTTTATGGTTGACTTCATAAAGAATGTTCCATCTTGTGTCAACGTAGGATAATCTCATAGAAGTAGATAAGGATTTTTTCTTAATTGAACATTTTACAGTTACATGTGTGAAATATGCACCATGATGTTGAAACACAGAGAACAATGGAGTGAAAAATACCTGTCTGAGTATATCCAATTCGTCCACATGAACTTGCACCGTTCCCCCTTGCTGTACTTGGGGATTCGAATGCTTCACTGGGTTTTGGGACTGGATGAAAACATATGCACACGAAGCACCACATGAGTTGGTGACAACATCATGTTATGGTCTGCCAATTACATGTTTTTGAGTATTGATGAAGGTCAGTGGTATCAAGCCCTGTACGACTTCATCATATCCACTGTATTCTCATATACCAAAAACCTGAAAATGAAGTAGGATCTCTTCACCAAGAACAGAGTTCTTTTATTTAATTTAGATGATCCTTATTTGAAGTTGGTGAATACTCATCTGATGAAAGGAAAAACACATGGAGAACTCGGTGTTGCCTTTGGTTATTGGTCTAGCAACTACCTATCCCAGGGAAGTGTTTGAGCCTCATATTTTCTCATAATTTCATTTTATTTGCGACATATTGTGGAGTTTGGAGTTTTGAACGGCACACGGACACAACACTGCAGACTCACAGTCGCTATATATAGTACTAAACTGTCTAGGGACCTTAACTAGATGACGAACAAACCCGGCTGGATTGCTGACATTCGGCTCGGCGGCAGACAGCAATCACGTGACATCGATTTGAACGGGCGTCCGAATCATTCCCAATTTCAATCGACTCTCAAAAAAATGCATAGCGCTTGAAAATATTCTGTTTCCACAGAAATTATTTTTTTTATATCGACTATCGACTGCATAAGCTAGAACATTTTAATCTGACACATGCGTGTTCCCTATTGATCTTCGCGCACGTTGGGACACGAACAATGAAAAATTTCCACAGACCGGACTATAAAGTGTGGGGAATAACCACATTAAATTGATAATTCAATGCAATTGAGAATTGAACTATTCGTGTGATCCAAACCACGCACATCCTAAGCTTAGTGAGAGAGCTGTCTGCTAATCATTACACAAAGAACAAAAACAATAGTGTAATGGTGAGCAGGAAATCATTAAGCTCGCGAAGTTGCTTCAAACATGACAAATGTAATGTTTAAATTCATATTTTCGATTCAAAGTTACAGATATAGGCAACGATTACAAAGAATCTTGACAACGCCTCCTGGAGATACAGAATTCAGCGAACACCCCGATACTGGTATGTGAACTACTTCTGGTACATGTTGTATTCACATTCCATCGTGTACTAAGAAAAATATGATAATAATCGATTTTTGATGTAAATATCGATATTCCCATGAATTCATGTCTTGAACTAACTCATCGAAAAATGATATGAATGAAATCGATTCAATCGCCGAATCTCATGAGTTATTCCTTATCTTAATAACTTCCGAAAATGCGAAGTGCCAATCGTGAGCTTTGCTATTTTGACCACGAAGTAACATTCGAACATCTCCCGTTAGCATCCGATCGGACACCATTGCAAAAATGTCCAATTGCGAAGATAATCGAAAGTGGATTCACAATCCACCGTGTACTGGAGGAAAGTATGATCATAATCACTTCCATATGTAGAGAATGATGTTTGCATAGATTCATATCATCGAGGGAAACATTCACTACTTCATAGGTTTAAAATCCATTCCTAATCCCTTGAAAAATTAATTGATAAGAGTATTAAACAACCGCACGCACTCACACGACACTTACGAACTTTCGCAAAACGTGAGAATTCAATGAAATCTAGTGACTAGCGATAACGACTCGAGTTGTCCATTCACTGAACCATCCCTCGTGCGAGCCGACCGCCGAGGAGATGTAAGAAATTCACTCAGAAAGTGGTTCCGCCTTCGATCGCTAAACCATCTCGCGTAAAGGATAACCACCAAGGAGATGACACAATTTTCTGCAGATAATAATTCCGGGTTCAAATACTACACCATGCCTCTCAAAAGATAACCGCCGAGACAAAAACAGAAGTCTGCTTAGACAATGATTACACGTACATGCGCTGAACCGTCTGATATTCTCACATATTATCTCGAATATATTCACATTCCACCTTGTACTAATAAAAATGATCATAAACGATTTGAGATGTAGAAATTGATATTTCCATGGATTCATGTCTTGTACTAACTCGTCGAAGAATAATATGTTAAAATAGATTTAATCGCAGTATTTCATGAGTTATTCCTCATCCTAATAACTTCCAAAAATGGAAAGTGCCAATCGTGAGATTTTACATTTTGACCACGAAATAACATTTTAATACACTGTGCGAGAAAGTAACTTTTCCGCACTGATCTTCCACTTTCTCTCACAGTTTGTCAGGAGATAGTATTCGATACACGAGTGTAAAACTTATTCTTCGTATCCTCGTTGACGTGTGCAGCTCATGGCTTTCGCCAGCAAACTATTTTGTATAAAAATCATCATAGCTCAACTTAACGATCATACCTAAGTATAGCCTATTAGAGTAATAATAAATCCAGAAACCGCGTCAGCGCAACAGTGCGCCCGGTTTATAATTTTCGTGTCGTAAAAACCTCATGACTCATTTGTGTAATGGTAAACATCACGGGAAAACCCCTGTGACCGAAACAAACATCACAGTTGCCTGGGGGAAACCCCTGTGACCAAAACAAACATCGCCACTCCTTGAGTGGAAAGTTTTTGTGACCTAAATATCCATTACCACCGCTCGGTGGAAAACTTTTGTGACCCAAATGCGCCTCATGCAACCCGTAGTAGCTTCACGTGATACGGAAACAGGTCTCGTGATGTCTTTTTGTATCACATAGTACATAAGAAGTAGTATATAAGCCGCGCCCGGAGTGGGCCAAGGCATCCGCGAGTATCCCGTCGCCGACGGCGGAGCTCTTGTCAAAAATATTCTCAGCGACGGAAGGCACGACCCGACTCCCTCGCGGTCGTCGTCATCATCCGCGTCGCGAAACGATCCAATGCCGAGTCCGGCAGTTTTCATCCGCTAAGTTCGCCAAGTCTTCCTTGAAATGGGCATCGACCCAAGTTTTACGAGTGCAGAATCTCATCTTTTATATTCACGAATGCATGAATGTGTGAGCTGCGATACGCGTGTGCGGAGCAGGTCTCTCACGATGAATCTGACACATCGTTCACCGATTCATTGTCCTCCTACCCTTCCCACAAATCCTGGACGAGCACTGCCTATCCACATAATCCAGGAGCAGACGGAGATCCGGGTCATTATCCCCGTGGCCCAGCTTCGTCATCGTGATGATTCCGACCCTCGCCTACGGCTTGGGCCAGGAACCCATCGATCGGACGCGAAGAAAAAGGTTTCCATTCTTGTATCGAAATGTACTATTCCGATCCCCTGGAGGATTGATTGAGAAACATAATATACAGCCGCACGCACTCACACGACACTCTTACTAACTATCGTAAGATATAAGAATTCAAGAAAATCTAGTGACTACCGACAATTACTTTACTTGTTTATCCACTAAACTATCCCTCGTGGGAGATGGCCGCCGAGGAGATTTAAGAAATTTCCTCAGAAAGTGGTTTCGCTTTCGATCACTGAACCATCTCGCTCAAAAGATAACCACAAAGGAGATGACATAATTTTCTTCAGATAATCATTTCGAGTCCAAATACTACACCTTGCGTCTCAGAAGATACTCGCCGAGAGAAAAACAAAAGTCTGCTTATACAATAGTTACATTTACATGCGCTCGACCGTCTGATATTCTCAAATATCATCTCATATACAGTATGTGTCGGAATAGGTGTACATACCGCAACTGGGTTATAGATGGCATTTTGTAATTTCGTTGGGAAATATCAAAATTTTTCGTAATAGCTCTCATTTTTTGTAACTTTTAATTGAAAATGCCTTTCAAATCATTACATTTGTAATGCTTTGAAGGGGGTGCGAACTTCGCACGCTTGTTGATTTACCCTTAATCATTACATAACAAACAAGCGTCTGCTGTGTAATGATTAGAGTGAGGGCCATCGAGGTTAAGCTACGATCCTTATCGTTTTTCTGTAAAGGATAATGAAATTATTACTGTTTTGCGGTAATAGTGGTGATGAGAGTGATTGCAAGTGCGCGAGTGTTGATTCTTCTGTGGGCGTGCGGGCATTGGTTTAGCTGCGGATTAGGCTGTGGAGCAAATGATGCAGATCATCAACATTGAATGCCATCATCGTGGTCCACGTGTTGCAGACGGCCTCCCCTAGAAAAGAACTTCTGCGTCCTGGCTGTGATTTGTACGACAGATTCTCTGTTGCGACACAATTCTCAAAATTCATTCAGCACACGCGACGGATCACTCCCGTGGCGTTTTTGTGCGGGCATCCGCTCAGTCATACACAAGTCTTGTGCCGTTTTCAGAAGTGCAATACTCGCGTGTGCTAATAAGAATATCTCTCGCGTGCGCTAAGCTTATTACTCGATTTTAGCGTACGCTAAAGTTGCCTTTCGCGTGCGCTACAATTCATGGTGTATACTTCCAGGGAATTAGCGTACGCGAAAATTAAACTCTGTATAGTAGCGCACGCGGAAGGCGACTTTAGCGTACGCTAAAATTGAGTAATAAGCTTAGCGCACGCGAGAGATATTATTATTAGCACACGCGAGTATTGCACTTCTGAAAACGGCACAGGACTTCTGTATGACTGAGTGGATGCCTGCACAGAAACGCCACGGGAGTGATCAGTCGCGTGTGCTGAATGAATTTTGAAAATTGTGTCGCAACGGAGCGTCTGTCGTAAAGATCACAGCAGGACGCAGGAGCTCTTTTTCAGGGGAAGCCGTCTGCAACACGGGGACGACGATGATGGCATCCAATGTTGATGATCTGCATCATTTGCTCCGCAGCCTAATCCGCAGCTAAACCGATGCCCGCACGCCCACAAAAGAATCAACACTCGCGCACTTGCAATCACTCTCGTCACCACCATTACCGCAAAACAGTAATAATTTCATTATTCTTCACAGAAAAACGATAAGGATCGTAGCTTAACCTTGATGGCCCTCGCTCTAATCATTACACAGCAGACGCTTCTTTGTTATGTAATGATTAAGGGTAAATCAACACGCGTGCGAAGTTGGCACCCCCTTCAGAGCATTACAAATGTAATGATTTGAAAGGCATTTTCAATTAAAAGTTACAGAAAATGAAAGCTATTACAAAAAATTTTGATATTTCCCAACGAAATCACGAAATCCCATCCATACCCCAGTTGCGGTATGTACACCTATTACGACACATATTGTATATTCACATTCCATCGCGTACTAAGGAAAATATGATAATTCGATTATAATCGATTTCGGATGTAAAAATCGATATTCCCATGAATTCATGTCTTGAACTAACTCGTCGAAAAGTGATATGTATGAAATCGATCCAATCGCCGAATTTCATGAGTTATTCCCTATCTTCATAACTTCCAAAAATGGAAAGTGCCAATCGTGAGATTTGCTATTTTGACCACGAAGTAACATTCGAACATCTCTCGTTAGCAACCGATCTGACACCATTGCAAAAATGTACAATTGCGATGATGATCGAAAGTGTATTCACAATCCATCGTGTACTGAAGGAAAGTATGATCATAATCACTTTCATATGTAGAGAATGATGTTTGCATAGATTCATATCATCGATGGAAACATTCACTACTTCATAGGTTTAAAATTTATTTCTTACCCCTTGAAAAGTTTATTGATAAGAGTATTATACAGCCGCACGCACTAACACGACACTGACGAACTGTCGCAAAACGTGAGAATTCCATGAAATCTAGTGACTACCGACAATTACTCGAGTTGTCCATTCACTAAACCATCCCTCGTGGGAGTCGACCGCCGAGGAGATGTACGAAATTTGCTCAGAAAGTGGTTCCGCCTTCGATCACTAAACCATCTCGCATAAAGGATAACCACCGAGGAGATGACACAATTTTGTTCAGATAATAATTCCGGGTTCAAACACTACACCATGCGTCTCAAAAGATAATCGCCGAGAGAAAAACAGAAGTCTGCTCAGACACTCATTCCACGTACATGCGCTGAGTCGTCTGATATTCCCACATACCATCTCAAGTATATTCACATTCCACCGTGGACTAGAAAAAAATATGATCATAAACGATTTTGGATGTAAAAATTGATATACCCATGAATTCATGTCTTGTACTAACTCGTCGAGAAATCATATGATCAAAATTAGTCCGATCATAGAATTTCATGCGTTATTCCTCATCTCAATAATTTTTAAACAATATGAAGATACTAATCGTGATATTCAATATTTTGACCACAAAATAACATTCGAATATTCATAGTTAGGAACAGATCTGAAACCATTGTGAAAATGAACAATCGCGAAGATAATCAGAAGTATATTCACATTCCATCGCATACTAAAGAAAAAGATTATCATAATCACTTTCGTATGTAAAGAATGATGTTTGCATGGATTCATATCATCGATGAAAACATTCACTAATACAAAGGTTCAAAATTCATCTTCGATTCCCTGAAAAATTAATTGATAAAAATAATATATGCCGCACGCACTCACACGACACTCTTACGAATTATCGCAAAATATGAGCATCCAATCGAATCTAGTGACTGCCGACAATGACTTGAGTTTTTTTATTCACTCAACCATCCCTCGTGGGAGATGACCACCGAAGAGATGTAAGAACTTTGCATACAGAATTGATTTCGCGTTCCATCACTAAACCATCTCGCTTAAGACATGAGCACCAGGGAGCTAACACAACTATGTTTAGATGATGATTCTTTACGCACTCGCTGACGCTCGTGCGTGAAGAAATCTCGACAGTGCATGAAGTTGTCACTCTCGTGTGAGAAAATTTCCGGGAGTGCGTAAACAATCAAAGTCGTTTCGTAATATACTATTCCATGAGTTGCGAGTTGAATTTGATAAACTGTGCTCAAAGGGCACTAGAATTCACTACATACTGAAAAAATAGGTTTATGGGAATTTGATTGATTGAATTCATGTTGAGAGGTTTCAAAACGACTCAACATGAGAAAATTTCCGGGAGCGCGTAAACAATCAAACTCGTTCCGTAATATACTATTCCATAAGTTGCGAATTGAATTTGATAAACTGTGCTCAAAGGGCACTAGATTCTCTACATACTGAAAAAGTAGGTTTATGGAAATTTGATCGATTGAATTCATGTTGAGTCGTTTCAAAACTGAATGTATTTAAATCAAAATTCCTGCTTCATTCCGCCGATATTTCATCAGTCCTTACGAAAAGTCGACATTCTTACAGGAAACGTTTTGGTCATTCTCAGATGAGGGGAATGGGAGGAGAACTCATACAGGCTTTGTGAATGCTGTTTCTGCATTTTTGTTCGACACACTCCTGGGTATTGCCCTTTTATATCACATATTAAGCAATCTATTCATCTAAAATATGTAAAAGGGGTACCACGTGATTCGCACTCTCGTATACCATTATCACAGCTTTATAGAGTATAGACGAGATTGGCCAAATTTCATGAGCATTTGATAAAGCTTCAACTATGCAAATATTGAACATTCTGGATGGAAGTGGGTATAGAGGTACATCCTCTGTAATCTCAAACTTCTTACCAATCATTACCGGCTCTTTTTCTTTCCATCCGAAATGATCAATTTGTACAATCGTTCCATCTCCTAAAATACTTATATTGTTTGGCAACTGTGTGGATAATTCATAATCTAAAAGAACTACCTTGCCGAACCAACCGTGACACCCTTGTGGTAAGTTACGTGTTTGGTTCTTGCATTTGACAAATTGTGGATAACGGTGTGTTTTTTCTCTTTCAATATGCCGAGCTTTATGAGTCAGGTTCAAATACAATTGTTGCAATCGCTGCTGTTGTTTCCTGATGAATCCTTCCAATACGTTCATATGATTTTCAAAAGGGAAGGCGCTGAAAGTTTCAAGAGAGCCATGCTCTAAAGCTTCCTCAGCTAAATGAAGTAACATATGAAAATTGTAAACAAGTCTGTGTGATCCATACAGTTTCCTGAAGTCTTCGAGAAAAGATATGAGTAGTTCGTCAGCTTTCTCATTATGGGTTCTATACAGCTTGGGATCACATAAAATCCTAATCGCACAGGTGAGTTTTAGGAAATGTCGTGAATATTTTTTTGGCATGAAATGAGGCATGATATTTATTGATGCATACAGAGGAAAGAATCGGCTGTGAGTTGCCTTCCACTTTGCCACATTTTGGGTGCTTGCCACATTCCGCCTGGTAAATTCAGTAGGAATCCACGGGCTTAAACTATCAGCGGTATCTTTCAAGCCTTCGTAATCAATGGTAAAATCGACGTCTGGATTGTCATGTAATTCTTTCATCATTTCTAGCAAAGTTTCTACAACTCCCAGGTATATTTGATGCATTGGGTCTGACGGAAACTGTTTGATCATGTCGACAGAGAGATATTCAAGGAAAGTTTCAGCTCTAGTTTGATGGTGTCCCATTTGTTTCCTTGCCCGGAAATTCGAATTCGTAAGCAATTTGGCTTTCGAGTTTTGGAACGTCATTCTTCTTCGTACGTGAGTCCCCTTCACGAAGCATTCGTCACAACCATAAGTATGGTTGTGCTGACAGCAGCATTTGACAAATCTTCGGGCTGGATTATCACATATGATGTTACGCAACTTGACTGGATAGTGCCCACCATTCGATGAATGGCCATTTCGACATAAGTCTACACATTCTTGTTTGAGATCTCATAGGAATTCTTTAGCAAGCTTCGGTTTACCGGTACCACGATAGGCTCCAATGGAGAAAGGTTTTGTTTTACAACCCTCAATAACTACTCTTCCTAGAATCGGCCACAAGTTATCTTGGCCCTCCTTATCCAACCTCACACCATCGATATTCACATCAAATTCTAGCGTCTCGCCCGGCCTTAGTCCGTGAATTTCTATTTGTTCTTCCAAACATTTTCGTAGCCCGTAATGGACGTACTCGCCAGGATCACATTCCCTTATGGGAACTTTTACTCCAGCATTTTTGTGGAGCGTTGATTCTCTATGAGGTAAGTTCTGAAATTGACCTCCTTGAGGTCTCAAGAGACTGAGTAGTGCTTCCGTTTTCTCTCGAGAGACAGTATGATCTAGAATAGCGGCGAGATCTTTTCCAAATTGTCGTACTTTATCGAGCTTATCAAGGAAATTATCGGATACATCTTCCTCTTCTGATGTCCAATCTGTTGCGTCATTATCATCCATAAGGTTATGGATAAAGAGACTATCATCTTTATCTGTCTCTGTGTCCATATGCTCCGTGTTATCTTCGTTTATCAAAGGTGGCCCTCAGATGTTAGGCTCCACTGCATGTGGTACGCGAACTTCATCAGCGTATGGTCCAGGTGCTACATTGGGGTTACAGTCTTCGACCTCGGTAGACATTTGATCTTTGTTTTCCATCCATTCACTTTGTTTCGCTACTGTCTTCTTTTTTTTCTTTTCTTTTTAGATTGTGTCTCGAGATTTTCCCACCATTCTTCAGCGCGGTTTGATTTCTGTCTATCTCCTAGTTTTTCCCATGGCTTCCGACGAGGCATCATTGATATCTGTATAACAACATGATATATCGAAGATAATATTGTTGGGCAAGCACTGAGCGGGTATTGACTCAAACGAGGAGATATTCCCTGAGAACTCAAGGTTCGTCCCTGTTCCCTTCCTTCTAGTTGAAAATTCACCTACCATAAGTAATGGATTACATATAGGTTGACGAAAACGATCATATTCCTGAAATGATGCAACTTACGGGAATTTTGAGAAGAGTATTTCGGGAATCTTGGAAAA
The DNA here is from genome assembly GCA_029851415.1 of Eretmocerus hayati. Taxonomy (NCBI): domain Eukaryota; kingdom Metazoa; phylum Arthropoda; class Insecta; order Hymenoptera; family Aphelinidae; genus Eretmocerus; species Eretmocerus hayati. The sequence continues at coordinate 87,009,006 of CM056743.1, forward strand.
GACTATCGATTTATATCCCAGAAAGATTCTTTCCTTGAATTCTCATACTTCCAATCGCGGTTGGAAGAGTGAAAAAATTTTTCCGATCAGTCATGCATCATTCCTAGGGAAACGATTTGATCCTCATCTAATCCTCATCAGAATCTAATATCCAAGATCATCAATGTGCTTCTTTCAAAATTCCTGTAGGTTGCATCGTTTTAGAAATATGATCGTTTCTGTCAACCTATGTGTGATCCATTATTTATGGTGGGTAGTGTACCCTATTCATGAGAAAATATCGAGAGAAGTGATGATCAAACATGAATATTCGTTTGTGGAGTTCGTCAATGCAACAACTGTTGTGCAACTATTTTGGACAAGTTTACATATCACTTATTTATAATTGGAAATGTTGTCACGCAGAAATGAAATTCTCGACAGAGTATGCGCGAAGGTCTCTCTTATGGGCAGTTTTCCTACTGTTCATCATATTTTGTCGAAGTGTGGCATACGGGACGTGTACGCAGAATCTGAATTTTACACCCGTGAGAGAAATCCCCGACCCTCCCCTGAGGCTTGTACCGAATAATGCCACTCGGGCTGTAGGACCTAACGGTTGCCACAGAAAATTGCACAAGGCCGAAAGAGTATTAATACATGGATTGGGCAAAGTATGGATAGAAAGCAATATCGGTGGGACAGCACAATTGCAATACCTTGATAAGCTAGATTTTGAATTTCGTGCGCATGAAAATTGCAGCAATCTCGTGACGTCACCGGCAACGATTGCCACCAATAGAGCAGACGAAAATAAAAGGTGCATAACCATCGGTCTATACAAGTATGATCGGTTATTCAAGCTCCCCAGTTTTATCGCTCTGTGCGTGAATTCGATCGATAAGATATCAGCCACTAGAATTCCTTTTGGAAGCACATACTGCCATGCATTTCCATGCATGGCAGTGTGTGTTTTCATCCAAACTCGGTAATTCACGTATCGATTCTATATCTAGATAGATTTCCATGTTCAAAATTTCTCGGCGCCTGCAAGAAGTTGATGTTTCGCTCAACAGTTGTCCTCCCTCCTCGCCCCTTCTCTCATCCGAAACAGTCGATATGCGATAAGCCGTTGGACATTTCGAATTGCTGGACGTGATTGGACCCGCTCCCATCAATCCCCGAGTGGCACCAGACAACCAAGCCAGCAGAATTTACGACCACCGATAAAGTTTTCCCAAGTTTCGTGTGACGAAAGGATGAGAAATATCGTTTAATATGGCTATTGATAGTCACGAAGAAATAGAGAAGAGCGGTGAGCACGAGGAAGACGAGACCAACACCGGTGAATAAGAAGGAGGGACGGAGAAGACAAGAACCAAGAGCACCGATTCCACAAAGCCGTCGGACCCGGATTCAGATCCATTGAAACAAGTGAGAAAATTGTGATCCCTCACTTACTTTGATTGATGTAAGACCAGCAACTTTCAAGTTTCATCATTCTATACAAGAGATTAAAATGAATCTCGAGTATTGTGTTGGTTTGAGAACTGTAATTCATCAATGTATCACTGGTTAGTCACACTTGTATCTTCATCACTCTTGTAAATGGGCTTGATAACTCTTGGCATACATATCGTATGGGAAATTGAATCTCAAAGTTAACGAAAGAGTTACATGATATTTGAAAACTGTTGGCATCGCTCACACCCATCATCATCTTCTACTGGAACTCAATTTGATCTCACCAACTTCCTAACTATATCAATGTTAAGAGAACTTGAACTTTTTACGAATGATGTTACTCCCAACCCCTTGCCCCAGGATTTTGTGAATATTGGGTCATGTCGTCATGAAATTTTGAGTGGTTGCCAAGTGACTACGACAGATTCAAAAACCTTCAAACATCACTCTAAGTGACTCGCATTTTACAAATGTTACTGATGATTAGGTATTTACTCCTTAGGATTAGTAATGGAGATGAGAAGTGAGTGTAAAAGTGGGTCTCCAAGCAACAGTGAGCTAATTTCCTCTCCTTCTCCTCCTAGTATCAAGTTGTTTCTTGTTTAATATAAGTATATCGGATACCTCTAATTACAGATTACTTCATGATGCGCTTTTGTACTAATGTATGTTCACAAAAACAACAACTGAAGAAATCCATTCTAACTCAGTGAAATGACTCTCTAACTTCTAAAAGTGTCCATAACTCTAACTTCTGAACTTATTCTCTCTAACTTCTAAAAGTGTCACTTCTGAAAGTGTACAAATATGAGAACTTCTCTTACAGAGTGGCCACTTGCATGTAAGATGAGTGTTCCTTTTCAAACATCTTGTTACTCAGAAGTGTCCCATCCAAAGTTCATGCGGATATTTTGTTTTCATAAATATTTATGAATGGCTTTCGTCGAAAACCAATATAAGCTTTTTGTTAGCATTCCAATCATCAAAACTCTCCTCAAATGGAAGACCTGGATAAGCCAATGGATTGAAATAATGCTTGGAGTTGAAGGATTGGCCCATATAAAATATGTATTATGACTCGGTATATCACATATCCAAGCCGCTGGTTAGGTTGCTTTTGTCAGCTGTCATTACAAGTTCATGCGCAGATTTCGTTTTGATCGAAAGTTGTTAATAGCTTATATTATTGTATACTAAAATGATCTTTCTGTCAACATTGGAATAAGATACTTCCCCCTCAAATAGAACATTCTAGAAGATAGTAAATTGAGATAGGGCTCAGAGTTTGATGATTGGATGAATAATACTTCTTAGGAGTATGTAGAGTAGAAACGTTTCATAGTACGTAAGCAGCTAGTTCACTCTCAATGATCATTTTTCAACTTCCTATTCAGTTTCTAATCTTTTTGAAATATTTTTATTTGCTGGTTACTCAACAATTAAACATAAAACTCCATTTGAGAAACAGAAATAAATCAGTCACAAGTGATTTACAAAGTGTGTTCCACAGATTTTCAGAAACACAATGAAAAAAGAAAAGATAAAAGGGCTTTTCATTTAATAATGGGAAAACTACTGATGAAACTGGGAGGGTTTTGATCTAAACTAATTTTTCATGTTTTTATCTTCATATAGCAACTCGCGTGCTCCATAAAACATCTTGAAATATATGACGAAAAAAATAATAATAGAGTACAGTCAAATTTATCAATGTAAGAGAAATATACAAAATTATATACTCACTTGAGACAGGTATACAAACGGATATGTGTCTGTGACCGCTGCTTCTTTCCTCACACTTCTGTCTCAAACCGTATCTAAACACGACTCAGTTATCGCTGTTCAACGATAAAATTGCACTCTAAGCGGAAAGTCTGTAGTCTTTGAAAAAATTTCGAATTTTCGCCGAAGTATAATCCCAAATTTCACAGAGCCGCTCTAAACACCCCAACAGCATTCACGGAATCTCAATATGGCGCGTCTATCTCGGATGACCTCGCACATTTCGATGTTCTCTCTTCCTCTCTCTCTCTTTTTTTTCCCTTAAGGTGATTAGAGGGCAAAAGTTGCCTCAAGGTCCTTCGGATTCGTCCCCAGACACCGGACTGGTTCAGCTTACGTGGACTACGCATAGCCCACGCAGGCCATACCAGGGGGGACACGGGTTTGGGTGGGGCCCACCGAGAGGGGGGCCCGGCCGTGTAATATCCCTCTCCCCTTGATGTCCGATACCTAGGGCATCGGACAATCAAGAAGGAGATCCACCTGCATCTACCATCTCAGCCCGGAACCGCGTGAGCATTACTTCAGGATGAGCGGCATGTCTCGCGCTCGATTGCGAGTGTTCCTCTTCTCCATCTTCTCTCTTCAGCCACTTTTCGGCATCTTCTATTTTCATTCTTCATTGTTCCCTCTCTTTCTTCTTTCTTCTCTCTTCTTCCTTTTTTCTTCCCTCTTCAGTGCATCATATTTCTCCTGGAATCATTTGAACCTTCTCTGTTCTCTCTCTCTCTCTCTCTCTCTCTCTCTCTCTCTCTCTCTCTCTCTCTCTCGGTGAGTCTGACAACAAGTTTTCTTCAGTGTCTCTCTGTATTTCGCCACTTTTTCTGCCGCAAAGTGCCTCCGGGCTTTTCTTTTTCAGACTCTTGCACGCCAAATCTTGCAAGGATTCGTTGGATTCATATATCTCTGTGAATCTACTCATCCTGCAAGAATCTCATCTGCTTTTCCATCAGCACATTGCGAGTTTTAGAGGTTAGTTTGCATGCTGCATCGAGCTTGGTTTGCTGGCTTGCTCGAAGTTGGCTGGAAAAGCTGTGAAAAGTCATGACTTCTAACATTCATTTTCACGGTGTAATTAAATACATCAATAATATGCATTGCTAATTTTGAATACAGTTTCCAATTTTCGGAGAAAAATCATGGAAAAATAGCCACTTTTGGAGCGCTGTTACGTGCTCTAACGGAAACCAGCTGGTTGTATGTAAATGTAGGAATTGTATACACCGCAGACCAAACGAGATTTGCCCTTCCGTGAGACCCTGCGAGCCCTTTAGCAATAAAGAATGCCTAATTGTTCCATTGCCCGAAATCCCAGATCACCAAATGTGTACATCAGTCCCAAACAGCGGAACACACCTAGACCGCGCGAGTCAAAACTCTGCGAGCGCGCAATTCTTTGAGGGCAAAGCTCAAGAAAGTTCGTCTGCTACGTTGGACTGCTTTTTACATGCCTGTTATATCCCCGGACCCCACGTCCACGTCGTCGAACTCACTGTGCTACGGCTTCGCAGATGTGGCTCACTTTCTCGTTGCCACCACGACCCCCACGTCGACGGGGCCAAACTCAATGTCGAGTACGCGTGCCGTATTGCTCACGTATAGCATGGCAAAAGCACAAACCATCCTCGAGAACTCGGGCTCTTGAGGATGACATTCGCGTAAATATAACAAGCATGTAACAAGCAGTCCAACGTAGCAGACGAACTTTCTTGAGCTTTGCCCTCAAAGAATTGCGCGCTCGCAGAGTTTTGACTCGCGCGGTCTAGGTGTGTTTCGCTGTTTGGGACTGATGTACACATTTGGTGATCTGGGATTTCGGGCAATGAAACAATTAGGCATTCTTTATTGCTAAAGGGCTCGCAGGGTCTCACGGAAGGGCAAATCTCGTTTGGTCTGCGGTGTATACAATTCCTACATTTACATACAACCAGCTGGTTTCCGTTAGAGCACGTAACAGCGCTCCAAAAGTGGCTATTTTTCCATGATTTTTCTCCGAAAATTGAAAACTGTATTCAAAATTAGCAATGCATATTATTGATGTATTTAATTACACCGTGAAAATGAATGTTAGAAGTCCTGAGTTTTCACAGCTTTTCCAGCCAACTTCGAGTAAGCGGTTTGCTGGATCGTAGAACTTCTATAGTCAGACGCTAGATGACAGCAGTCTCCAACAGATCCCTGCATAACCAACTTTAAGCCTGATTCACACGTGGTCAACGATACGTGTTCTGCCAAAGTGAGCTGCCTGATCAACGCTTGCACACGTCCGGCAACAGTGACAGCTGATTCAATCCTGTTCCGCTATATTGCTTCTATAACGTTACCATGGCATCTAATCCACTTACAGTGAGTTTTTCTCAAACACATCGAGTAATTTCATATGAATCACGTGCATCTGATGTTACCGCCAAGTGTGCTGATCATCCATGTGACATGCCACCTTACTTTAAATTGTTTATATCTCATTTTGACACTTGTCAAGAGAAACTTTTTTCAAAATTGAATGAAATTGAGGCGAGGATGGAAAATCGAATAACTGCGCTTGAGAAAAATGTATCGAAAATCCGCGACAAGCTTGTTCAGTTTTCTAAGCAAACTACATTTGTTGACTCAGCTGAAATGATCCTAACGGACATTCCATGCGACATAAATGTCTCGAAAACTGAAATAGTCAATAGAGTTTTTGATGCTATAGATGAGCCAATGCTTCAAAATTGTGTGATAAACGTCAGAGAATGGAAAGGTCCTAGTTTTCGTAATAAGTGTTCATCAATTTCAACTTCGAACTCGATCTCTCAGGAAGCCAAGAATGTAGACTCCCAAGCAATTGTTATTCAATTATCTTCACCTACTGTCAGAGATAGAATTATTTCGAGCTCATCTAAATTGAGAAAGAAAACGGTAAAAGATATTTTTGGCTATGAGAATGACTCCAAAATCAGCTGTAGCCCACTGTGGCCTAAAGAAGTCCATAACCTGTTCAAGAAAGCTCATTCTGTGAGTGTTCGATTGAAATATCAAAGTCCAGTGGTGAAAAATCTAATTGTGTGCATGAGACGTTCGAGGAATGGACCTCTTATACCTATTTTTTCAGATCTTGAGCTCGATAATTTTATATGACTCTAGTGAGTTTTTACACCATTCTCATCAATGAATAGCCGCTGTTAACATGGATGGTATCTCAAGTTGAAAGCGTGGGGATTGTTTATGAATTTCCACTGAGTACTTAGATTTCTATGCCCACTCTTGAGAAATTGATTTCGTTCATTCACCTAACTTACTCATTTCACCACGTTCAAATCAGTTCAGCTCCTCTCATCTTTTCTTTTCTCACTGAATTATAGCAAATTCACATTATCAAATGTAACTCTAATCATAGTTTTTGCATATTCATGTATGAACATGAGTACAAAGATTGATCACTATATTATATCATAATCTATTCACCAGTTCGAATGATCTTCATACTTACTCTCATATTGTATTTTATTATATATGTAAACTGAATTTGCTAGATGTACCAGATAGGGTTATACCCCAAGGTACCAAAATAAAAACCAATCTACAATCTACAATCTCTCTCTCTCTCTCTCTCTCTCTCTTTTTTTTTTTTTTTTTTTTTTTAAGGTGGTTAGAGGGCAAAATCTGCCTCAGGATCCCTCGGATCCGTCCCCAGACACCGGACTGGTTCAGCTTACGCGGACTACGCATAGCCCACGCAGGCCATACCAGGCGGGACACGGGTTTGGGTGGGGCCCACCGAGACGTGGGCCCGGCCGTGTAATATCCCTCTCCCCTCGATGTCCGATACCTAGGGCATCGGGCGATCAAGAAGGAGATCCACCTGCATCTACCATCTCATCCCGGAACCGCGTGAGCATTACTTCAGGATGAGCGGCATGTCTCGCGCTCGATTGCGAGCGTTCCTCTTCTCCATCTTCTCTCTTCGGCCACTTGTCGGCATCTTCTATCTTCACTCTTCATTGTTCCCTCTCTTTCTTCTTTCTTCTCTCTTCTTTCTTCTTTCTTCCCTCTTCAGTGCATCAGATTCCTCCTGGAATCATTTGGGCCTCTTCTGTTTCAATCGGCAGAGTCACTGTAATTCGCCTGCTTCGAGGCGCCTTACTTCCCTCTCTTTCTCCTCTTTGTGGGTCATCACCAGCTTGATGTATCCGGTGAGTCTATCCCATGTCTCCTGGTTGCGGAGTAAGTACGGGACGAGATTCTCAGGTGTTAGTTGAGCACCCAGCCATTCATCCAGCTCGGCGCGCTCTCTCCGGGTGTCGCTGCACTTGAACAGGGCATGTTCGGCGTCATCCCATTCGTCCCCGCATGACTGACATGCTGGGGTCGTCCTCTTCTTGAACCTGGTTAGATAGGAACCGAAGCAACCATGATCGCTCAGTGCCTGCGTCGTCCAGTAGTCCATCTCTCCGTGGGTGCGTTCCGCCCACTTGGCTACGTCACGGATCAGCCGGTGCGTCCATCTGCCGTTCGCAAATGGCGAATCCCACTCAGTTTGCCAATGCTCAAGGGTGGTTTCCTTCTCGTTGTCGCGGATGATCTCCTTCATCGTCGGAGTGAGTACTCGTTCGGCTCCGATCACTTTCTGGCGGTCCCAGATCCTCACTCGCTCCGCGACGAGCAAGTGGATGGGCGGAGTACTCGCCAATACGTAAGCCGCTCTCTCTCTCTCTCTCTCTTTTTTTTTTTTTTTTTTCTTTCAAGGTGGTTGTAGGGCAAATACGCTGCGACGTACGAAGGAGAGGCACCGGTCAGCCAAACACGGCTGGCCAGCACCTCCCCAACAGTCCCGGGCTGGAATCCGCATCGATACGGCCATCCGAACCGGGTAAACCCTCTCTTCCTTCTCCGTTGGCGCCGGCCATTGGACAAGGGAGAGATCCACCAACTTACCAATCCGGCCCCGGCACCGCGTGAGCATTACTTCAGGGCCGGCGGCGTCTCGCGCTCAGGATCGAGCGTCTCTCTTCTCACGACTCGCAGGTGTTGTTTCCCTTTCTTCGATCTTCTTCCATCTCTTCATTCTTCATCTTCTTTCTTCTCTCTTCTTTCTTCTCTCTTCCCTCTTCAGTGCATCAGATTCCTCCTGGAATCATTTGGGCCTCTTCTGTTTCAATCGGCAGAGTCACTGTGATTCGCCTGCTTCGAGGCGCCTTACTTCCCTCTCTTTCTCCTCTTTGCGGGTCATCACCAGCTTGATGTATCCGGTGAGTCTATCCCATGTCTCCTGGTTGCGGAGCAAGTACGGGACGAGATTCTCAGGTGTTAGTTGAGCACCCAGCCATTCATCCAGCTCGACGCGCTCTCTCCGGGTGTTGCTGCACTTGAACAGGGCATGTTCGGCGTCATCCCATTCGTCCCCGCATGACTGACATGCTGGGGTCGTCCTCTTCTTGAACCTGGTTAGATAGGAACCGAAGCAACCATGATCGCTCAGTGCCTGCGTCGTCCAGTAGTCCATCTCTCCGTGGGTGCGTTCCGCCCACTTGGCTACGTCACGGATCAGCCGGTGCGTCCATCTGCCGTTTGCAAATGGCGAATCCCACTCAGTTTGCCAATGCTCAAGGGTGGTTTCCTTCTCGTTGTCGCGGATGATCTCCTTCATCGTCGGAGTGAGTACTCGTTCGGCTCCGATCACTTTCTGGCGGTCCCAGATCCTCACTCGCTCCGCGACGAGCAAGTGGATGGGCGGAGTACTCGCCAATACGTAAGCCGCATCTCCTGACACAGTGCGGTAGGCACGGATACTCCTCAGGGCCGCTCTTCGGTGGACAGGCCCCATTCTCTTCTCGATGATGGTCTTCTCTACTCTCTTCCCCCACACGGGTGCACCGTACAGCATGATGGAGGTAGTGACGGTGTTGAGAAGTGCGCGCCTCTTTTCCTTGGGTCCTCCGATATTCGGCATAAGCCGCTGGAGCGCCGCACCGACCCTGCTCGCCTTCTGGGCGGCTTCCTGGATGTGCTTCTTGAACGACCACTTGTCATCGAGCCATACACCGAGGTATTTCAGCTCTGTCTTCCGTGGAATCTCTTGCCCGTTGATATGAAACCGGGGTAGGTCAAACTTCCTACGCCTTGTGACCACGATTGCTTCGCACTTCTTGACAGCGAGCTCCAGAAGCCTGCTAATCATCCACTCGTAGACTCGGGCCAGCGCTTCGTTCGCGCGTCTACCCAAGAGTTCCTCGTTGTCAGCCCATACTATGAGTCCCGCGTCGTCCGCGAAGGCCACTATTATCACTCCTTCTGGCAGTTCGATAGACAGTAAGCTGTCATACTGGGTGTTCCAGTTGAACGGCCCGGAGACCGATCCCTGTCCGATTCCGGCGGACAGTACCCGAATCTCTTGTCCCTCGTCGGTGTCGTACACGAGGGTCCTGTTCCGCAGGTAGTCACTCGTGACGGCTAGTAGATAGGGGGGCACTTTACCTGCTTGGGATTGATAGACTCGCTCCCAGCTCTCTCTCTCTCTCTCTCTCTCTCTCTCTCTCTCTCTCTCTCTCTCTCTCTCTAGCGAAGAGGTCGACCTGCGCATGGAACAAGAGCGTAACTCCTTCCTTCAAAACCATCTCTCAGACGCTCTTGATCAACATAAGAACATTTGGAAGGAAATGCGCAACCTCGGCCTCCTGCCTAAAAGCAAAGAGGAGGAACTTCATGGTTTCACACCGGATGAGTTGAACGCTCACTTTGCGGGAGTTTCCGTTTCGCCTCACGAAAATATAGAGGAAGCAATGGACGATATAAATTCGGCCTCAGAGGAGGGGTTTAAGTTCAAGCCCACAAATTACAGTGATGTAGTCCTTGCTATTAAACATTTCTCTTCACAGGCCCGTGGGGCGGACGGGATACCCCAAAGCGTGATCGCGAAGGCTCTTCCGGCTATTGGTGATCTTATTGTACATATTTTTAACTCCTCTTTTGCTCATAGTGCATTTCCTGAGGCTTGGAAGCAGGCACAGCTAATTGCATTAAAAAAGACCACCACTCCATCAACGGTCTCGGACTTCCGTCCTATAGCGCTGCTTTGCTTCCTTGCCAAAGTTTTGGAAAAAATCGCACACGACCAAATCACGGAGTTTTTGAAGTCTGAGAAATTATTAGATCGCTTCCAGACTGGTTTCAGACAACATCATAGCACCCAGACAGCTTTACTAAAGTTGACCGATGACATCCGAGTAGGTATTGACAAGAAAAAGATCACCTTGCTCCTGCTTTTTGACTTCAGTAAAGCCTTTGACACAATATCACCATCAAAGCTGTTGAGCAAACTTCGAGATCTAGGCTTTTCGAGATCGGCACTCCTGTGGATAAAATCATACTTACAAGGCCGCACCCAAAAAGTTACTTCAAAATCTGGTAGTTCTGATTGGCTCAAAACCAATCTGGGTGTTCCACAGGGTTCCGTTCTTGGGCCTTTACTCTTCAGTTTATATGTCAATGATTTACCTGGTTTGCTTGACGGGAAGTCAGTACATCATCTTTTCTATGCGGATGACCTACAAATTTATCTCCAAGTCGAGAAATCTAAGATCAGAGAGGGCATTGCTCAGCTGGGAGAAATAGGACGACTTGTTGCTGAGTGGGCCAGGGGTTCCGGCCTGTGTCTCAACGCTGGCAAGAGCAAGGCAATCTACTTCAGTTCTGAGAGGAATATCAAAGATCTGAAGAGAATGGACTTGTCAGGGGTTGAGATACAGGAAGGAAAGTTCATCCCGTTCAGTGATACGGTCGTGAGCCTTGGTGTTACACTTGACAGTGAACTGACGTGGAAACCGCACATCGACCAAGTAACTAAGAAAGTCAACAGAGCCCTCTATGGATTGCGGTTTTTTAGGGCATGTATCACCAGACCTCTCCGAGTTCGCCTAGTTGAGTCCCTGGTTCAACCGCATATAGACTATTGCACGGTCGTGTACCTCGACGCCACGGACGAACAGCGGCAACGGATACAACGACTAAGCAATTCATGTGTGAGGTACATTTTTGATCTTAGGAGAGACGAGCACATCACCCCGTTTAGGGAGCGTTTGGGTTGGTTACGTACTGATTCGCGGAGAATGTACTTCGCAGCTCTGTTAATGCACAAGATCATGCATTTAGGAGAGCCTGGCTACCTAGCTGCGATGTTCACCAGGTACCAATCTGAACGCCCCGCACGCGGTGATGCAGAAGAGCGGGTACTCAAAGTTCCCAATATGAGACTTGAATATGGAAGAAGATCTTTCCAGGTTCAATGTGCTCATTTGTGGAACTTTCTCCCTCCGGGCTTTCGGCAGCTGGGGAAAATGTCATTATTTAAAGAGGCTATGAAGGATTTTTTGCTCACACAGTCTCCCCAGAGGATTGATGTGGAGAAGAAGCATTACTTCAATCTCTAAACTTTGAAAGGCTTGGGCTGACTTGTTGCTTGATTCGTTCATCTAGAATAAAATTATAAGTATACGTGTGACCCTTCGTCAATTGACTGAACTTTTCTGTAATATGACTGTGAGCCCTGCCATTTCTTTTTATATTTTTATATTCTTATATTATTCTATGAAGTTTGTGAATCTCCTGAGTGCTACCTGACTAGTCACAAATTGTGATATACTTAAGATTTGTCCTTGACCAAATGACTTCATTATTTTTATTAATGTGCACTATTGATCTGTGATATATATTACCATATGTAACTGATTATTTTTCTTTTTTGTCTTCGGACGAATAAACGGGCATCAATCAATCTCTCTCTCTCTGGATCGCTGTGAGTATAAGCACATCTGTATCTTCACGCTCCCTCTTTGAACCTGTCTTGTGCTAATATTCCTGTACTTTTCTGACCTTGGGAGCAAACTGCTGACAGAGGAAGTCCCGCTGGCCCACGCAACTAACGAGTATCAACAGCAGGCTCGTTATTTTGAGCCAGGGATCCCAAATTGTCAGCACCAAAATTTTTGAGGTTAACCACAACGTGGCCAAGAATACCAGCGACGGAGAGAACAACAGCGCCTCAAGAAGTTCAGCATACAAAGCTTCAGGTGACACTCTGCGAATCATTTGGGCATCGACCATACCGACAGCAGCTTGGGCAACCTGCTACTAATATCATGTCCAGGTGGCGACACCCTCTAAATCTTGCCTACTCCACTGAGTGATGAACAACGGTGGTGGATCTACAAAAAACGTGTGCACTCAGTGTAATCGTCCGGTGGAGTGCGGTGAGTCATCATTGCAGTGTCAAATTTGTGTGAGTCTTACTCATCTCACGTGCGCTCCATCCACTAGCACTCAAAATTTTCATTGTTCTGTATGCGACGCACTGCCAAATTGTCACACGCCCTCGCGGCCATCATCTTGTCCTTTGTCGTCCCCATTGGTCAGTCCCGTCACTGAGGCCCCTCCTATTATAGGATTAGAGACCACGCCCCCAATTGCAAGCTATTAGTCAAGTACGCATCCCTACTTCCGGTAAACGTTCTGCCACATCACCGCCGTCCCTCGCTGCTTCTCGTGCCAAAGTACTGTGCTCACGCGAGTCAGTTGTTCAAGACCGTTGCATACTGACATCTGAGATGGATTCTCTTGAACCACCAGCCTTTCTCAATGACCCTAGTGTTCCTGAGCACATGAAAATGCTCGTAGAATTCATTCATTTATCGAAAATTGTCCACATCCATCAACGAACAACTCACCCAAATGAACACGCGTCTCACTGAGATAGCTGGATCCACTGCGCAAAATACGCAAGCAATCTCTGAGCTACGTACTGAAGTGCGCTCTTCGCGTTCGTTGATAAATCCGTGCGAAATCAGATTTTCTGGCGTGCCAACTGACTCTGGGTTATCCGGTCATGATTAGTTATGTCAGTGCTCACAGCCATGGGATGTGCACAGCGTGTGGGCACCGTCCTTGATATAAGAAAGTGGAATGATACTCCCGCGTCAAGACCTAATAATGCACCGCAAAGACAGCAAGCACCACAGAATATAGGGTCTCTAGTAGCGAAGTTTCCATCACCTACGGTCCGTGACTTTGTCCCTTCGAAGGCGTCTGCTCTCAAAGATAAAACAGCTCAAATTGTATTCGGCACCGGTGGACCTACCAAAATATATCTTTCCCCTATCTTACCTCCCTCTGTGTACAAGATATGGCGCAGTGCCCTGATCAAATCAAGAGATTTAGGATACATGAGACCCACCATACACAATATGACTGTTTGCATGCGTGCGGATCGTTTTCCCACTTTCCTACCGATTCTGTCCATCAACGAGCTCTCACAGCTCCCCAGAAATCAACCTGTTATGCCTTCAACTCAGCCTGTGGGGCAGAATCCTTCGGGAATGGACCAATAGGGATCACAGAGTCTGTCACCCCAAACATCTCTGTCAGTTCCATGTAAGAAACGTGCTTACATCACCGTTGGTCACATTAATATAAACAGATTAAAAACCAGTTTTTCTTTGATTAAAACGCAAGTTACTCCAAATGAATATGACATCATAGCAGTAGGTGAAACTTTTTTGAAGCCCGGAGACGATGTTTGAGTCTATGATATTCCTGGGTTCACTTTCATAAATCACGATAGAGTGGGAAAAGAAGGTGGAGGGGTGGGTTTTTACCATCGTACACGATACCCATGTAAAATTCTTAGTTCATCTGAGCCCTTATTTGCTAATGTGCCTGAATACCTAATAGCTGAAATCAAGATAGAATCTACACCTCTACTCTTCGCCGTTCTATACCGTAGACCAGCAGCCACATACTCTCAAGAGTTAATGGGAAATATTTCTCAATTCATCCCCAGCTATGAGCACACAATAATCACTGGTGATTTCAATTTCAATCTAGCAACAAAGACTCCTGCGTTCAATTACTTCACACAATTATTTTGTTCATATTTATTTTTCCCCGCTAGCACTGAGCCCACTCACCACGCTATGTGGAAAGATGGCCAAATTCATGATACATGCTTAGATATCTTTGTACTACGTAATTCGCCAGTTAACTTCAAATACCGTCAATCAGTCTCTCCGTTCGCAGCTGGTCATGACTTCATAGAAATTGACTACTACCTGAGTCCACCTCCAGAGGGAGCAAAAAATGATGCTCTCCGGAAACTCGACCATGTACTCTCAGAAACGCTGCACCTTCTAATTTCTTCTGCCCTACCAGTAGCTTGCGATGTTCCTGACCCTGTTGTGGCAGACTCGCAGTATTCCACCCTTTATCCTCCTTTAGTAAATAGTCCCTTTGTACATAATCCCTTAAGAATGAGCCCTAATTTGAATATTTCTAGCTGTTTCGCAGCTGATCTCAGCCTTCCTATTTATGCATCTTTAGCTGAAGGGCATATTGATGATGCCGTGTCTGCCCTCACCAGTGCTTCGATCGAGGCGTTTGATCAGCTGTCACCAATCAGAAACCTCACCTTAACCAGCTCAAAAAAACCTTGAGTGACAGCTGACATTCGCCTCATGATGAAGCAAGGAGACGCACTCTATCAGCGAGCTCGACGTTTAAAATCTCCCAATATCCACGAAGAGTACAGAACCGCTCGCAGTAAGACCAAATCTGCCGTGGACAACGCCAAACATGAGTATATGGGTAATTCCGCCAACTCAAAGATGGAGTGGTATGCAAGGCTACAGGCTCAGCTTGGATCAAAACACTTGTCGGAAATGTTCAAACATGGTCCAAATAGTGCCAAGATTCAGTCCCAATCACCAGTTAGCGCCTACTCACTCATTAAAGGTTTCAAAACCATACAATGATAGGCATTCCCTGAGAGTAAGTTGGTGGTATTCACTCCCTCCGGCAGCATTCCTCATCGTGTAATTCAAAAGACCCCACCATGGAAATGTTTTATAGAGGACCAAACACCATCCTGTAGTCCCACACTTCCATAAAACCAAACGCAGATACGTGTGCCTCTCAATAGAAAGATTTTATGTAGGTGTTTCCAATGGGAACCCGTTATTCCATATTCTTTCAGTTTTCGCATCTATGGACCATTACCCAAAAGACCTCTAGTTTTTTTCTCCTCGGAACTACAAAAAAATCTTTGTCTGAGTGTCACCAACAGGATGCCTTAAGCCGGATGTGTGTGCCTATCGTAAAAGAGGAGTAATGGCAACACTAACGCGAGAAAAGTAATGCGTGAACCGGTTGGAAAACACAATAAAATTGATGGCACATCGCAATATGGACAGATGGCTCTTTCATTTGTCTTTTGAAAGTTGGTTTTCATGATGATGGGTGATATAGATGAATGTGTCTTTTGAATTTCGACCCTGGGGATCCTGGAAACCCACTTATATGGTGAGATTTCATACGATCACGACGTTTTTCAAGCAAACCCATACACGATTGCCACCTGGAAACGGGATTCTTACTAGATGTAGTTTTAGGCATCTTTACTAACAAAATCTGACAATGATCAGAATCGAAACCACTGGAAGTTTTGAATGTAGTCGAAAGAACGGCCCTTCCTCGACATATTTCAGTCTTCTGCCCTCGATAATTCCAAGGGAACATATGTTATCGCAAAAAGTGTAGAGTCCTTCTCTGTAGATCTTGAAAAGATGAATAAAAAAGGTATCCATCAATTTTTGAGTATAAGATGTCCCATTTGCTCAATGAACGTGTTTTCGTATTCTTTCTGTTACTTCTAACGGTTTTGGACCCATAACTCGGAAGGAACGCATTTTATCGCAAGAAGTGTCGAGTTTTTTTGTAGATCTGAAAAAGATGAACAAAAAAGGTACGTTCACTTTTTTCCATACAGGACGTTCCATTTGCGTAATAAAAGCATTTTCATATTTCTTCTGTTACTCTTCACAGTTTTAATCACATAACTTGGAGGGAAGACATTTTATCGTAAAAAGTGTAGAATAACTTTTCATAGATCTCGAGAAGGTGAACGAAGAAGGTATGTAGACATTATTCCTTGTAAGACTTTTGATTTGCATATTGAGAGTATTTCCTCATTCTTTCTTGTTACACTTCACTGTTCAGGCCCCATAACTCGAACAGAATGCATTTTCGCGCAAAAAACTGTAGAGTCCTTTTTTGTAGATCTTGAAAAGATGAATCGAAGAGGTATCTACACATTATCCCATATAGGGCGTTCCCTTTGCCTAATAACAGTATATTACGCAACAAGTGCGAGACGGTCGATTTTCGCACAAGTCGCCAAACGAATGCGGGAAGTTAATATTCACGCACACTTTGGAACTTCTCGCACGGCCAGAAGTTTCGAAGTGTGCGTGAATGTTACTTCTCGCGCGAGTTGGCAACGTGTGCGGAAACTTCTCGCACGTGTTGCGTATACTATTTTTTGCAACTGAGCGCAAAGTTGTAATTAAATGCACCACGGTCCGAGCAAGATTATCTTGAGAACAAAGTTTTCAAGAAAGGCCAAATTCAGAGGGATGACGTGACATCATATTCTGGAACTGTGCGTGAATGAAAATGCATTAGAGCGAGGAGTTACATTCACGCACACTCCACCAGTGCGTAAATGTAAAACTGTGCGAGAAGTCATTCACGCATTACTCCTCGCACTGTAAATAATGAAGAGAAGTCTCATTTTTTTACAATTTCGCGCACACAGTTGCAAAATAGTAGATTTCGCACCGAGATTATAAGGTTGTAGCTCGCTTCTGAGCGATTGGTTTTCGGCCCGAGCCGCAGGCGAGGGTCGAAATAATCGCTCGGAAGCGGGGAACCTCATGATCGAGGCGTGAATGCTATTTTATGCAATTTTGTAAGCACCCAAACATCGGAAAATTGCATAAAAGCATTTTCATATTCCTCCTGTTACTTTCCATGGTTTTTGTCACATAACTCGTAGGGAAGACATTTTATTACAAAAAGTGTAGAGTTGAATTTTGTAGATCTTGAGTAGATACACAGAAAAATTTAAAACATTTTCCAATAGGCGTTCTGTTGATGTCATTGAAGTATTTTCCTCCCGAATTACTCATGGATTCGTGGAAAGTGAGGAGATATAGATTCCCCAGAAGACCCTATCACAAAATTCATTCACTCGGGGGTTTTCTCACCTTTTTTAGCATATAAAACAAGGAGAACTATCGCTGGTCAGTGTGCCTCGAAAGAAATTTCTTCTACTCTAAATCTCAAGTTGGCGGAATCACCCATATCTCAAGTAAAGTGAGCTCTGCCTCTGATGTCAAAACCAGATGGCGTGAGCTGAGCAAATTTGGAATTGGCTCTGAACGTCTACCCTCACCCTTGTCCCTTTTCAGCGGCAACGACTTAAACAAACACTATGCATCAGTCACTTCTAATTTCACACCATTAACTGATACAGATACAAACTCTGTCTGTTCTGCTCCTCTTCTTGACGGTATTCTAATATTTGATTTCAACCCAGTCACCATGGATCACGTTTCAGAAGCTTTTCAGTCATCCAATTCGAAGGGAATGGGTGCTGATGGACTCTCGTCCACGATGATCAAAATGGCCTTCCCAGCCATACATAGTGAGTCAACGAAGATTTTCAATGATTCCCTCTCAACAGGCCACTTCCCTTCGTCTTATAAAAAAATCTTCAATCATCCCTCTCTCCAAAGTTCCGTCACCAACATCACCAAGTGAAACACGTCCCATAGCACAACTGTCTGAGCCCTCTAAACTACTTGAAAGAGTTGTTTTTGATCAGCTCATGAAACATCTCACCTCCACCAACCTACTTGATCCCTTCCAATCTGGATACCGTGCAAAACACTCTGCTCAAACTGCACTCCTGGGCATACTCGATGATGTACGTACTGGCATTGAGCAACGTATGCTTACAGTACTTCTCTCTTTTGATTCTTCCAAGGCGTTTGACACGATTCCTCACGCACGTCTACTGCGTGAGGAATCGTGTCAAACGCCTTGGACGCGGATCCCGCACGAATCCTGTCTGGCGGTAAGTGTACCAACCACACGCTTCTTGCATGCGCTCGCATATATAACATCGATACTGCCGCACCACTGCCTTCGGGCCTGCTTTTTTCAGCCACTTGCACGCCTCCCTATGCAAGTCACTGTTATCTTTGCTGCATATTGTGACTTGCACCTCCTCTCAGGCGAAAACTCCAACTTATCGAGCAGTGAGGTTATCCAGTGGCTGTTGGAGCGTGCGGCAGCAGAAGCAGAAGCAGGGCACGAGGCGAGTTCCACACGGGTCAGGTTAGTCCTACCTCCTCTTTCTCAAGTCAGCGCGGGCACAGCTGCATTATGCCTGGGGACAAATCAGGTGCATGCGTGGTTTGTGGGAAGCCTCCATCAAATTCCAAGCTACCACTGAAGCTGTGCCCGGTATGCCAACTACCTAGGCATTTCAAGTGTGCAAATAGGAAGAGTGATGGCCCGTGTAATAACTGCCGTCGAGAGAAATTAGAGCAAAAGATAATGCCCGTCAAGCAGACGACACCTGGACAGCAGTCGACAGTTCCTCAACGCAGCACAAAGGCGCTATATCCATCCTTCTCTCGTGACTCTCGAGTGTCGGGAGGGGAACGAGCGCTCTCTTCAACTACGCCTCCCACCACCTCGGCCCCTAACGCGAGTCGTTCTCGCTCTCTTCACTTGCCCTCGCCTACGGTGCCAGCTGCTGGCCCCAACCATGCGCGTACGTCATCTCGCGCAAGCACCAACAACTTGGCGGCAAATTTGAAAGAGCGAAAAGTGTTGCCCGTGAAAAGCACACCTCAGGGACTGGTCACGAAGCAGCCGCGGTCTCAAGTATTACAAGAGAGCACTAGTCCACCATCACCGCTGCCTCACAACTCTCCTGCACGCGATACATCCGGAACATCAGAGATTTCTCTGCCGAGAGTCACTGACGCTGGCAAGACCCCCATCGGCCAATCACCACTCAACATCACCGGTGGGTGTGGTATCTCAGACACCTCTTCGCAGAGGTCATCGATGCTACCTTCCATTCCTTGCTCTGCTGATGCAGCCCCAGGTTTAGCCTGCAATGACGTTGTTATTCCGGCAAGCAAACTGGATCTCATTTTTCAACAACTCAATGCTCTTCAAGACCAGCAATCCGAGATCAAATCCCTCGTTGACCGACTCATCGGTGCTTCTAATTCATTGGCTCACCTTCCAGCAGAGGCTGAGCAAAATTTCAAAAGTCAAGCACGTGAGTCGGTCCTTGAGGAACTCATCAAGAAACAGGGCTCTCAGCTGGATGAGATGATCCTTGATCGGAAGCTTCTCTTGGAGAAAAATTCCAAGCTTGAAAGTCAGATCACTAGTCTGACTCACACTATTAATGAGATCCAGAGTGCTGTGCGGTTGACGCAAGATATTCATAAAATTATCTCATCTAGAAACATTGATTCAGATTCCACTGCTGGAAGCTCTCAACTACCATCGGATCCCTCAATTCCACCACCTCTGAGCCCGGTTCTCCAGCCGTCTGCTGGTAGTCGGGGGGCAAGCGCCGATGATGGAACTCCCGAAAATTGCGAACTTATAATTACAGGGGCACTAAAATCCGGCTCTGATGCTTCGCAAGAAGTCATTGAGAATATTTCTTTTGCAGTACTAGGCACTATCTTTTCTTCACTGGAAAAGGGAGACATCACTGGCGTGCGCGTCCTTCCGGGTCGGCGGACGGCTGATGAATCGCGTGCTTATCGTAGTAGAACTTCCCCATCTGATCTAGTCTCTTGTGTGGTGCGCCTATCTCGAAGTGAACTCGTTGGGAACATCATGCGAGCTAAACGGACGGTCGAACACAACTATTTTACAGCTAATAACATCAACTCCGCCCTTCTGCACCAATCATCGAAAGCTCACGTGCCAGAACGCAAAATATTCATAAATGAGATGCTGCCACAGAACACTTTTAAATTATTCAAAAGTTTGAGGCCCCTTGCAAGGCAGCTAGGCTTCAAATACGTCTGGCACAGTGGTGGACAATTTTTGGTGAGGAAGGACGGGAGAGCGCAAGCACATGTATTCAAAAACCCCGCAGACTTGCATGCAATTCACACTGCTTACGTATCTGCTCCCAGATACTCAAGTAAGAATAAACCACCTCAGCGCGAAAATCCCGGGTCACCTAACAACCAGAGTACGGGAATAACACCAACATCATCCGATAATCTCTGACAAACTAAACCTGCTGGGAGTTCGCGAGGAAAGGGGGATTTTTTGAAATCGGGGTTTGTCAACCTAAACTCTTTAAGAGATAAAATTGAGAAACTTCGACTGTTCTTAGCTAGTGATCCTTCTTACCACATTTTTGGCGTAGCCGAGTCAAAACTGGGTCCGGATATTGACGACAGTGTCATTCAAATCCCGGGGTACACACTATTAAGACAGGATCGCAACGTAGAGGGTGGAGGAGTTGTGCTGTATGTGCGTAATGATTTCAAGATTGAAAAATTAGAGTCCTCGGACACCTGTGGCCCAGGGAAACCTGGCGTCCCAGAGTACCTGTATTGCAGCGTACAACAAGGCACCTCTCTCCCAATTCTGGTAGGCGTAATCTACAGACCCCCTAAAGTCGCCATGCAGGAGGATACTGAACTGTTCAGCTCCCTTGGCCTCTTGTGTGGCGAGTTTAGTCATAAGATCATCATGGGGGACTTGAATGCAAATTTACTGTCCGATACCAACTCGGATGCTAGGACTCTACGCAGAATATCGGAGGAATTATCACTTCAAATCGTTCCACATGGACCGACAAATTTTCATACTGCCACTTCTCGCACTTGGATTGATCTCATGTGGACTGACGAACAAGACCTCATATACAGCTACGACACAAAGGTGCTGCCCAGTTTCGGTAGTCATGCGGTCATTGACGTTACCATTAATATTTTTACGCCTGCTCCTCCTAAAGATTCATTCTCTTTCAGGAATTTTAAAAAAGTTTCCCCAGAGCAACTCAATGATCTCTTACTCCAATGTGACTGGACAGCCCTCGACAACGACAGTGTCGAAACCGATCTGGAGGGTGCAGTCAAATGTTTAACTGAGAACCTAAATGCGGTTCTAAACGAGTTGGCGCCAACACAAACGGTATACCCCCGTAAGAAAGATGCTCCGTGGATATCCACCGAGTTGAAATTACTCATAGCCAAGCGAGAGGCCACACGTAAGCGCTGTGAACGTAATGAACGCAATCAGCACTCGTGTCCCGAGCTGCGAGCTGAGTATATTCGACTCAGTGAAGAGGTCGATACACGGTTGGAGCAAGCGCGAGTCTCATTTCTTCAAGAACAACTTTCTGATGCTCTTAGCCAAAATAAAAATATCTGGAAGGAACTGCGCAATCTCGGCCTCTTACCAAAGAGCAAAGAAGAGGAACTCCACGGTTTCACACCGGATGACCTAAATGCTCACTTCGCGAGGGTTTCTGTCTCGCCTGACGAGGATATTCCAAATGCAACCGATGACATTCAATCAACCACAGATGAAGGATTCATCTTCAAGCCAACAAATATCACCGAAGTTATTCTTGCAATAAAGCATTTCTCCTCTCAGGCTTGTGGTGTAGACGGAATCCCTCAAAACGTGATCACGAAGGCTCTTCCGGCTCTGGGTGATTTCATAGTCCAGATTTTTAATTCCTCTTTTGCTCTTGGTATTTTCCCGGAAGCTTGGAAGCAAGCGCAACTAATAGCGTTGAAGAAAATAGCAACGCCATCAGCACTTTCTCATTTTCGCCCTATTGCGCTCCTATGCTTTCTGGCCAAGGTTCTGGAAAAAATAGCCTACGATCAAATCATGGAGTATCTTGAACAGAAGAAGCTACTTGACCCCCTCCAGGCCGGTTTCCGCCGACATCACAGCACTCAAACAGCTCTACTGAAATTGACTGATGACATCAGAACAGCAATCGACAAGAGGAAAGTCACTCTCCTCTTGTTGTTTGATTTCAGTAAAGCGTTCGACACCATCTCACATTCCAAGCTGCTGAGTAAACTCCGTAACCTAGGGTTTTCCAGGATGTCTCTCCTGTGGATCAAATCGTACTTACAAGGTCGCACCCAAATGGTTATATCCAAACACGGTAACTCTGATTGGCTCGCCACCAATCTGGGTGTGCCACAAGGGTCTGTCCTGGGACCCTTGCTCTTCAGCCTGTATGTGAACGACCTACCTGAGATACTGAACGGAAAGACAGTGTCCCATCTGTTTTATGCGGATGACCTCCAGATATACCTTCACGTTGACAAAAGCAAACTGAGGGAAGGTATCGCTCGACTGTCGGAGGCCGCGCAACTTGTTGCTGAGTGGGCCGAGGGGTCCGGCCTGCATCTCAACGCCGGCAAAACCAAAGCGATTTTTTTCGGTTCAATGAACAATGTCAGAGATCTGCGAAATCGGAACTTGTCTGGCGTTGAGTTGCAGGACAGAGTGTTTGTGCCGTTCAGTGATACAGTTGTGAGTCTTGGTGTAACACTCGACAGTGAACTGACGTGGAAACCGCAAATAGATCAAGTCACCAAAAAAGTGAATAAAGCCCTTTACAGTTTGCGGTTTATTAGGGCATGCACCACCGAGACTCTGCGGATCCGGCTAGTCGAGACCTTAGTCCAACCGCATCTGGACTACTGTTCCCTTGTGTATCTCGATGCTAAAGAAGAGCAACGCATACGGGTGCAACGTCTGAGCAACTCTTGTCTCAGATACATTTATGGTGTTAGGAAGGATGAACACATCACCCCTTATAGAGAACGTCTAGGCTGGTTACGTACGGATTCAAGGCGCATGTATTTTGCAGCGATCATCATGTACAAAATCATTAATATGCGTGAACCTGGGTATCTCGCTGCAATGTTCACCAGGTATGAATCCGGGCGTCCTAGACGGGGTGGTGCTGAGCATCAGGAGTTAGAGGTTCCGCACAGGAGACTGAACTATGGCCAGAGATCTTTTCAAGTGCAGTGTGCTCATTTTTGGGATTTTCTCCCCTATCAAATTCGGTCCCTACCATCTTTATCCCTCTTCAAGGGAGCCGCCCGAGAATTTCTGCTCGAGCAAGCCCCGATGAGGGTTGAGAGTTCCCAGCGGTGTGATCACTTCAATCTCTAGTATTAGGTTCTTTTGAGAAGACTGAGGATAATTTTCTAGCCTATTGACGTGTCTTCCTATGACCAAAGCGTATGACTGTGTTAGGGTCTCAATCCCCTGAACTTATCAACTAAACATATTTTCTCCTTTATGAATTTCATAAAAGCTAGTCACCTAAATCGTATCAATGTATTTTTATACAACTATTACTATTATATTTTTCATGTATTCAGACACCAAGACCAAAGTTGATAAACTATTCTGACAAATGATGTGACAGCGTGTATCTACTACTACAGATGTATCATATTCTCTTATTTATTTTATGTATTCAATCACCAAATCATGTATTCAAAGTTTGTTCTTACAGAACAATAAAATGGTATCTATCTACTGTACAAACTTCGCCAGATTGGTTGTTTAGATCGAGTAATACGCTGGTTTGCCAGCTACCTCCGAGGACGTACGGAGGCTGTTCGACGTGAAGATGGTACAAATGAAAATTGGTTACCAATCAATGCAGGAGTACCTCAGGGGAGCGTTCTTGGACCCTTATTATTCCTGATATTTATGAATGATCTTGCAAAAGTACTGCAACACACCCGACACATGATATTTGCTAACGATACCCAAATTTACATCCATTCGCGAACATCAGATCTTCTCACTCGAATAGCTCTCATAGCTAAAGACGCAAATGCCATCGCATCATGGGCATCTGAGAACGAACTCAAATTTAATGCCGCAAAAACAGTTGTAATGCTGTTAGGCAGTAAGATCCACCTCTCAATGGTGAAATTAGATGGATTACCTCGGATAAATTCGATGGGAATTGATCTAGAATGCTCTCCTCAGATGAAGCCATTGGGTGTAAGCATATCTCCCTCATTGAATTGGGATTCCCAGATCAATCAAATCAGCAAACGTGTGCATTGCTCGCTATACTCCCTACGCTACTAATGTCGCAATTTTCCACGCCCCCTTAGTCAGCAATTAATACAGAGTCTTGTCCTTCCCCACTTCGATTACTCACTGACCCTACTCACAGGACTTACAAAAGCACAGACTTCGAAGCTTCACAGACTACTGAACGCATGCGTGCGTTTGGTGTACGGCAAAATACCATGGAAGGCTCAAGTAACACCCTACCGCATCGCACTTGGTTGGTTAACTGTTACTGGAAGGAGAGATTATCTCCTTGGCTCGCCTGCCCTCTCTGTCTTGAAGACAGATTCTCCCCAATATCTTCAACTCCGATTCATGATATCCCAAGAACGAGGCATTCGTCAATCTGAACGTCGCACCAAAGCCATGCTCTCATACCGAACACCACGAACCGAAGCATGGAACCAATCATTCACAGTCTGCTCATCACGTGCGTTGAACAGAATCCCACCAGTTGATTTTGAAAACACTTCATGCGCAGTCCTCAAGAAATTACTTCTTCATGAGCTGAGAAATGAAGATAGAGAAGAATGGTTCAACCGTGCACACAGAGAGAAGCTTAACCCCATCCCTACTTCACTCATTAAGTCTCAACTTGACACCAACGAACACACGTGAGATGGGTAAGGCCGCCGTTGCACTGTAGTGATCTCAACCATTTCTTGCACCCGCGACTGTTATTAGTTACAGTGAATGGTGGCCTCAAATATAAACATATGAATTTGTATCGAAAAATTTGAATTTGAATCACCTTCTCTAGATATTTTATAATAAGCGCAACTTACACTATAACAGCTCTTTACTTAAAAATATCATCTCTTGTTTTCTCGCATTGTACTGCAATATGAGCATATGGGATTTATCCCCTGCTCTCAATAAATATTTGATCAATCAATCAATCTCTGCGGCGGTGAGTATATCCACACGTCTTTAACATTGCTCCTGCTTAAATGTCGTTCTCATCATCAAAACGTCGTCCTGAGTGACGGTTTTTTGCAGTTCGGGATTCTTCTCGCAGGCTCATACTTCTGGAGCAATACTGTGTGGCTTCAACTCGAGCCAGAGAGGAATAATTCCAAGACTGCAAACTCGACATCAACATCTTTCCGGCAGTACTTGGCCCCGAAATCGTGTCTGCTGCGCATGCTCGACAACCATCAGCTGGATTAACACCGCGATGCCGTCTGCTACTGAAGGATGAGTGTCAACACGTGCTGCGTTTGTGATAACACCCTGCGAACAGGAACTAACAAAAATTGCTCCATCTGCAATGGCTCCTGCCACGTGAAATGCTCAAAAACAACCGGAGCAATAACCGCGTGCTCGCAGTGTTCAAACCAGAGCAAAGGTACGTCGAAAAATCCAACGTCAAGCACCAAACAGCAGACGATTTCGGCTGCTAGACGCAGCATGAAGCCCGTCGGAGAGAGAGAAAGAGAATGAGAGCCTGTCAGTTAGTGTGAGTGCCACGCACACATCACGCGCGAGGTTTAGCAGTCGCGGAATGGGGAATCCACCTCTCCCCACCTCACAAGCCACCAACATCGGCAAAGCAACGAAGTCTCCCACCACCAATGACTCTCGAGCCACCAGCGAGGAGCGGCGACTCGCGCGGCATGACATGCTGCTGACTGGCGCGGCAAACGCACCTAACAGCGCTTACCACCCAATTCGAGCCTGCGAACATTCAAAATCGGGGAGCGCGGCTCGACGCTGTATCTCAGCATATCCAGTCACCACCTTTGGATCAAGTGTCTGGGACAGCTCAGGGCACCAATCCTGAGCTAACGGGAGACTCGACGGCTGCAGCAACATCATCATCGTCATCATCGTCAACGTTGAGTACTCACAACAATGATTGGAAATATATTCCTCAGAGCACTTTGGACCTTTTATTCCAGCAAGATGATTGGATTCAGAGGCGGCTCGACGATATCATATCTCTCTTGCCCCGACAAGGCGTAGCCAGTTCTACTTCGTCTCACATACCAGCAGTGAATGAGACGAACGCACACCTGCTGGCACGTATGTCGTCGCTAGAGAAGCTCGTGGAGAGGCCAAGTTTCCAGCTGGAGGAGCTACGCCTAGATCGTGAAAATGCTTCTGGAGCAAAACAATTCAATGAGGGATGAAATCCTCGAGTTAAATGAGCCCCTTGAGGCTGTCCAAAGTGCTCCTCGTATTGACATGACTAGTGAACCTCATTAGATTGGTGGCTCGGAGCGCTCACATCAAATTTCAAGATCCGAGGCCCAAAATAGAAAAGTCTCGTGTTCCCATCCGGCCGTTGGGGAGCAGTCCACGGATCTCGGCGAAGATTGTCCAGAGCGTTGCGAACTAATAATGAATGGTGTGTTGAAAAAAGATTCTACTGCCTCACAAGGAGAGGTACATGATAGTTCCCTTGCAGTGCTCAGGACCATCCTTCCTTCGCTCCGGGAAGAGGAAATAGTCGATGTCCGTGTTCATCAATCCACGTACGTGACTGGAGAAACTGCTCCTGTATCCAACGCGAATTCCAAAGATTCATCTTCTCGAACCTCGGCTGCTAGTTCGCGTGCCTCACCATCCTGCGCAGTCCAGCTTTCCTGCAGCCGCTTAGTCCGGGAGGTGATGCGAGCCAAACGCTCGGTAACCCATATCTATTTTACAGCCTTCTTTGCTTGGCCCGGGCGCAAAAACCCATGTTCCGGATCGAAAAGTTTTCATTAATGAGATGCTCCCTTGTGGAAAATACAGAGAATTCCTACGTCTGCGGTCACTTGCGCGAGGATTAGGCTTTAGATATGCCTGGCACAGTGGTGGACGTTTCTGGGTCAAGAGAAAGACTGGTGACCGAGCGCATGTGTTCGAGTCCCTCGCTGAGCTGTACGCCATTCAAACGGCTTGTCGAGCAGCTCCAAGACGCTGTCGCGTGTCCTTGGACGGAGCCCAAAATAGCTCCACAGCTTCGGAGCAGGCAACACTTTCGGCAACAACATCGGCGGGGACTCCTTGACTAAGTACGGCTGCCGAGAAGCCAGAGGAGAGAGGCAATTAATTGAAAGCGGGATTTATCAACCTTAACTCCCTGACAGATAAGATCGAGCATCTTCACCTGCTCCTCGCTAACGATCCCTCCTATCATCTGTTTGGGGTGACTGAGCCGTGGATGGATGAATTCGTGGACGATAGTCTGGTACAGATCCCAGGATTTTCACTGCTTCGGCAGGATCGAAATAGGAATGGTGGTGGTGTTGCTCTGTACGTGCGCAATATTTTCAAGGTGGGAAGATTGGTTTCATTGGAGTATCGTTTTTGTAGTGTACAGCAGGGCAACTTACCCCGAATACTTGTGGGAGTAATCTATAGACCTCCCAAGATAGCCATGCAGAAGGACGATGGGCTGTTTGGCTCACTGCGCCGACTGTGTGGAGATTTTAGTCTCAAGATTAGTATGGGGGATCTGAACGCAGACCTTTTGGACACAGCTCATCCTGACTCAAAGACTCTGACTGCACTGACGGAAGCACTGTCCCCACAGATTGTGCAGCACGGTGCGGCTCACTAGCATAACCCCAATGTATCTCACAAATGGATTGATCACATGTACGTGGATGAAAACAATAATATAACCGACTCACGGAACAGGCTGATGCCCAGTTGCGGCAAGCATGCGTCATTGACGTCACCATCGATGTCTTCACCCCCGCTCCGCCGAAAAATTCCTCTACTTACAAGGATTTCCGTAACATCACTCCGGAGCAATTAAATGACCGTCTGCTACGCTGCGACTGGACATCGCTTTGAAATGCAGAAACCAATTTGGAAGACGCAATTGAATGTCTCAATGACAATTTGAAAGTAGTACGAGATGAGCTGGCGCTTGGAAAAACGATATGCCCTCGTAAAGGCAATGCTCCTTGGATTGGTCCTGAGCTGAAAGCGCTCATGAAGAAGCGAGATACGACACGTAGGCGCTGGGAGCGGAATCAATGCAACCAATGCAAGTGTACCGAGCTTCATAATGAGTACTTTCAACTCAGCGAAGAGGTCGACGAGCGCATAGGGCGAGAGCGAAATTCTTCCCCTCAGAGTCATCTCTCAGACACTCTTGATCAAAACAAGAACATTTGGGAGAAAATGCGCAACCTCGGCCTCTTGCTTAAGAGCAAAGAGGAGGAACATCATGGTTTCACCCCGGATGAGCTGAGCGCTCACTTTGCCGGGGTCTCCGTCTCGGCCCGTGAGAATATGGAAAAGCAGAGGGTAATATTATGTCGGCTTCAGAAGATGGTTTTGAATTCAAACCCACGAATCTTAACGAAGTAGTCCTTGCCATCAAACATTTCTCATCACAGGCCCGTGGGACAGACGGAGTCCCTCAATGCGTGATCGCGGAAGCTCTCCCGACTTCAGGTGATCTAATTGTACTTATTTTGAACTCTTTTTTTGCTCACAGCATCTCTCCCGAGGCCTGGGAGAAAGCACAGCTGATTGCATTGAAAAAGACGGCAGCTCCATCGTCAGTCTCGGACTTTCATCCCATTGCGCTGCTGTGCTTCCTTGGTAAGGTTCTTGAAAAGATTGCACATGACCAAATCACGGAGTTTTCAAAGAAAGAAAAATTATTAGATGGCTTTCAGGCTGGTTCCAGACAACATCGTAGTACCCAGACTGCTCTGATGAAACCAACTGATGACATCAGAATAGGCATAGACAGGAGGAAGATCACACTGCTATTACTATTCGACTTCAGCAAAGCTTTTGACACAATCTCACCAACGAAACTACTGAGAAAACTACGACATCTTGGTTTCTCGAGATCGGCACTCTTGTGGATCAAATCATATTTACAAGGTCGCATCCAAGTATTAACTTCCAGGAATAGAAATTCTGATTGGCTCGCAACCAATCTGGGTGGTCCACAGGGATCCGTTCTCGGGCCTCTGCTCTTTAGTTCATACGTCAATGATCTATCTGGGTTACTAGAAGGAAAGTCGGTTAATCACATCTTCTACGCAGATGATCTCCAAATTTATACTCAAGTAGAGAAGAAGAACATCAGAGAGGGAATTGCTCGGTTAGAAGGAATAGGGCGACTCGTCGTTGAGTGGGCCGATGGCTTCGGCCTGCGTCTCAACGCTGGTAAAACCAAGGCAATCTTTTTCTCTTCTGAGAAGAATATCAAGGATCTGAGAGGGATGGATTTGCCAGGTGTTGAGATACAGGAAGGAGTTCTCATCCCTTTCAACGATACAGTTGTGAGTCTTGGTGTTGTTCTTGATAGTGAATTATGGTGGAAATTGCAAATAAATCAAGTGACGAAGAAAGTCAACCGAGCCCTATACGGTTTACGATTTTTCAGGGCTTGCATTACCAGGACTCACCAGGATGTATTTGTTTAATCGAGGCGCTGGTCCAACCCCACCTGGACTACTGTACCATCGTTTACCTTGATGCGACGGACGAACAACGGCAACGAATACAGCGATTAAGCAATTCATGTGTGAGGTACATTTTTGATCTTAGGAGAGACAAGCACATCACCCAGTTTAGGGAACGTTTGGGTTGGCTACGTACTGATTCGCGGAGAATGTACTTCGCAGCTCTGTTAATGCACAAGATCATGCATTTAGGAGAGCCTGGCTACCTAGCTGCGATGTTCACCATGTACCAATCCGAACGTCCCGCACGCGGTGATACAGAAGAGCGGGTACTCAAGATTCCCAATATGAGACTTGAGTACGGAAGAAGATCATTCCAGGTTCAATGTGCTCATTTGTGGAACTTTCTCCCTCCGGGCTTTCGGCAGCTGGGGAAAACATCACAATTCAAAGAATCCCTGAAAGATTTTTCATTAACCCAGTCTTCGCAGAAGATTCATGTGGAGAGGAGGCATTATTTTGATCTGTAATGGGGAGGGCTCTTCTTTAATTCAGTATTTTCCACATGTGACCTCAGTCACCCAATTGGTGATCCATAGCTCTGATATCAGTGCGAGCCCTTACCCCTCTTTTTATACTTCTGAGTGTGCACCCTGACTAGTGATGAATTGTGATAATTATTGTCCTTGACCAAACCAGTAATTGACTGAAATTATCATTATTATTTTGTTGTACATATATTATATTCATTCTCATACGTGTTATTACATTCTAACGGGCGTATGTAGGCGTATATAATTGTATTTTTCGTCTTCGGACGAACAAAGGACGTCTGTCTATCTATCTATACTCTGGGAACACTAGCGGGGCTAGTCTACCACTGTGGAACCACATCCAGGGTTGTACCGAGAAGATCCGTCGTGGGACCACCAACACATAAGTTCAAGGTAAGACTTTTTCTTATTACCTAAGATTAATATCATGTAAACTGGATGACTAATTATGATAATAATGAGTTATTCCATCTTCTGGGCTCCACATGGGATTCATTTGCTTTCTTCTTTAGGTTTTGGTCTTTGTCACTTTTATGGCGATGACTGCAGAAGAAAGGAAATACTAATTCTTTTGATCTTCACAGGGCTCACAAAACTTGTGAATCTCGGCCAATGGACCTGTCAACAGGTGAGCTGAGATGATAAAAGGAGTATTTTTTGAAGAGAATAACCACTGGCCTTCGTCGAGGAAAATCAACTTACTCTAAAATCTGTGTGAGTTCTGCTCTCACACCACCAAGGTATTTTAGCAATTTACCCCTCCTGCCTTGCCTGTCTTTTGATCTGATAGAATTTGATCCAAGAGCCTATGAATCGATTGATGACCATCTCAAAGTGATGATTGAGAAGGAATGCCACAATTCCAAACATGCTACCAGTCTATGAAGATTCTGATAGATGGTTCTTTCACGAACTCTATTGGTAAGAAACTTGGGTAGTAATCCAGGATTCAATTTTCCTTTGGAACTGTGGGAAATATTGGACCTCAGAATCCATCTATCTCTGTTCAATCTCATCCAATTTCCCAAGATGGAACATCACCTGAACCCAAAAAATTTGATGAAGTGAAACGCCTTATCTTGTCTCTAATTTGAAACTACATTTATCGGTGGAAATTGAAAAGTGTGCCTTGAGCGAGTTCCTTGAGTATCATCAACCTTGGATAAAAACCTCTTGAAGTTTGATGATGGACCCTATCAGGTCCCTCATCACGTTGAAGGGTAGAAAGGGTCTACTCTCTACTAATTCAGAGTAGAAGTTTTAGAAGCTGTTTTTCATCAAGATTTCCATCTCACTCTGACTCACGCTTGATGGTTTGTTATTCACTCTAATATCTGGGGATATTCCATGACCAGAAACATTCCCTGCTCCTGAACATGATCTATTCATGTGTATCACAACCTTTCAGAAAGTCTTCATCCAAGGTTAATAATATCAGAGGGTCTCACTCGAGGCACTATTTTCAAATTTTACCTGGAACTGCAGTTCTAAATTATGGAATGATTAATCATTCCAGCTCACATCATCTTATCCTAGGTAAGTATCATATTTTGACTTTTAGAACTGAATGAGAATTGGACTGAGATAGACACATTATATCAGGTGATTCTTCTTCTCAGAACTTGAGTTGGTAAGTTACTTTGGGATGAGAATGTCAACTTGAAAATTCATCTACCTCAGTACCCTATTGGAAAAATTTATGTCATGTACATGACATAAAAACGCGATGTCACGTTTTTTCGAAAAACCATATCACGATCTTGGACATCCATGACATAAGTCCAAGATCAACTTCATGTCATGAAAACTTGTCATGGTCATATGTCATAGTTTTATGTCACGAATTTTCGTCATAATTTCCCGGATTTCCCGCACATGTCACGGGACTTTGTCATAATTATTTGTCATGATTTTCTGAATTCTCACGTAAAGCGAGGCATGTCATGTGACTTTGTCACGATTTTTGTCACGTTTCGCCGGATTTTTTACTAAAACGCAACTGAAAGATCCAGTGCACGGACAAAAAATTATCAATAACGGTCGACCAAAAAAAAAGAAAAAAGTCGTGGGAATGCTCCCGTGGTGATGAACTTTGCCGACACCGGGATTTGAACCCACCCGCAGTCGGATGTGTCAGATTCAAAGTCCAACACCTTACCGTCGTGGCCAGCGAGGAAGATTAGTATACAGTCGGTCAAAGGCTTTCTTATGATGCGGATCGCTATAGCCGTTAGTGTATAGGCCTCATATAGGCGTTTTGATGCTCGTTCGTTGATCTAATAATGACGAGCATGATATTTTTGCCGCTCGCAGACGAGCGAGCGGACGCAGTTGACAAAGTTTTTTGAGCAAAACTAGAAAAGAATCCAAAGTGTGTAACTTTTACTAGGTTTGGATGATTTTCATCGAATATTTTTGGAGGTCCCGCACGCCGATGAAAAATTAGAAAATCTAAGAAAATTCCACTCTCATTGAGACACCTGCAGTTTTAATGCGGATGAAGATATGGCAATTCCGGAAAAAGCATCTTGTAGAGCGGAAGAAATGCTATGTGTAGCCATTCTCGATTATTCTTTACAAACCGCGTGTGAAAACGTACGCGCTGTCTAGATACGAAAGATGACAACTCATCACCGGAAACGGCACAGAAAACGGTGAAAGATCATGATTTTGGGGATTTGGACAGCTCGCACGTCTTCATACATGAGACGTGAAAAATAATCAAAAAATAGCTCCACATGCCATTTTTTTCGCTCTACAAAATGCTCTTTGCAGAATTCCCGTATCTTTATTTGCATTAAAACTGCAGGTGTCTCAATAATTGTAAAATTTTTTTAGATTTACTATTTTTCAACGGCGTGTAGGACCTCCAAAGACATTCGATGAAAATCATCCAGACCCGGTGGAGGTTAGTATTCTTCCTGCTCTTTGAGGTGCTTCTTTCAAAATTTTTGTACAACGCATAGAATTCGACTCATCGCTGTAGCGAGTCAGGTTACTCGAGGGATCACCAGTCGAGGACTTTTGAACGGTACTGTAGCTCGTTCGAAGAGAATTGTTGAAGACTCGAGTGAGGTGAGGGAGTAATGCAGGGAATGCTCGTTTCACCATAGACGAAGAAAGCTGGTCTGACCCTGCTCCTTTTGAGTTAGCGGTGTTGAATGCTCGTGCCTTCTCAGTCTCAGAGATCGATGAAAAGTCAAAACCAGGAACATCACTGGGGACGGGGGGGGGGAGCATATCCTATCTATGTCCTGATCTATCAAGGGGGGAAGATCTTTGGTCACGGAGGCAAAGTGAGAATTCAATGTTTGACTGTTGAAAAATGCGAAGGGTGAATTATTTCGCTTATTTGCAATCCCAAATTTGTGCAGCTCTTGCCAGCAGGATTTTCCATCTTTGGCAGAATCCAGTTTGCGAGATATGTAAGCACTCTTGGCATTGACTAGCGTTGATTTCACTTCACTGCGTGCTTGGCGATACTGCTGCATGATTATGGGGGATCTCAATGCGTTGGCTTTTCGGTAGAGACGATCTCTGAGCTTCATTGATAAACCTCATGTCTGCAGTCACCCATGGTTTACTTGTAGAGATTAGAGTTCGTGGTTGAGTAGGGAACAGCAGGTCAAAGGTGTACAAGGATATTTTGGTAATACAACTAACTTGGTCATCAATATGACCTTTTGCTAGGTAAACAGGATTGGTAAACAGGATAGCTATGATCCAATGGACGTAGTGATGAGTTAGAATTCGACGAAAATGGGTTAGATACATGTACATTATTCACAGTATCTACAGGATGATGAGGGGTCGCATAACACTCATAGACATAGCAAGATATAGACTGCGGCTCGGGATCTGGATAGTGGGACGTCCAGATTGCACGAGTGCGAGTGAGAGAGCCTGACGTAAGAGTCACGCCACTCCATAAGAGAGCGTTGCCTCTTACGCATCTGTCTCACTCGCACGCAGTCCCACGGCGATATCCCGCGACTCGCAGTCTATACCTTGCTATGTCTATGATAACACTCCTCATGCAAGGGGCTGATTTCTAGAGCATCATGGCCTGTCACTGGGACATTCAATTTTGTTGTTGTTAGATCACGCGAAATAATATGACATAATTCTGATGAATCAATGCGTTTCAGATTCCGTATCGATAGAGTTTTGGGAACCGAGGGTGGTACTCTTACATTACAATCGATTCCGACGAAATCATGACCATCAGTGAAAGGGGATTCTGAATGACGATGAGCAGCTGGAGCAGTAGGGTTGCTGATGAAAAACAGGTCAAGACAAGTGTCATGACGAAGGCCGTCATGCCATACTCCATGGTGCGTCGGCTCAGTACTCACAAGTGTGAATGAATATGCAGTGTATGAAGCCATCAAAGGAACTGACGGGGACCATTCAATTGCCATATCTATATTGGAATAATCGGTTATAATAGTGTGCTCATGATAGGAGAGAAAAGGTGAAATTGATTCAAAGAACTCGTGCGGGTAGGCGGCTGATGGTCTGCGATAGACAGTTGCCATTAATAGAGAAATGTACTTCATTTTGATTTCACAGATCATATATTCAGGTTTATTCATGAAAACATGTTCTGAGCGCTTTAGAAATTCTATTTGGAAGTTGGAGCGGACGTAGAGGACAACCCCACCGCCCTCCGTGCCTATTCTATCATAATAGATGGAAGTGTAACCGGGAATATCAAAGATGCGTACGTCGATTGACGGATCTAAAGACGTTTCGGGGATTGCAATCATGTCATACGTATATGGAAAAAGTTTCAATCCCAGTAAAGAGAAATTGGCTTTCAATCTATTCATATTTGCGTGACCAACAGTTAGTTTACAGCGCGATGGACTGGATTTTGATATTGAATTTAATAGCAACAAACTTGCGTTCTCGTCAGGTGGAAAAAACGTCCATGTTCAAATCAGGAGTACCTAGATTTGTTGCGGTAGTTTGGTGACGAGGGAGTTGTGTCCGCTCAACCTCTGAGAGGATTGCAATTGGAGAGGCAGATCGACTAGGAATTATAATCACTGTCATGTTATTTATTTCTGGTCTGAGGTATCCTAGTTCCTTACATTTGAGCAGAGCTCCCCACTGAAAATGCGTGGCCGCCCGGGCGGGCGGCAGAGCGGGCGGCAAGACGAGCGCCCTGCCGCCGTGATATTTCTGTTGAAAAGTGCGGGCGGCGGGTGGCCGCCCGGCCGGGCGGCAGAAAAATTAATTCTTCCAAAAAAAAGTCTTTTTTCCTGGAAGTTTTGTTCTCCCGCACAATTTCTTCCTTCAAAAATCCATTCGAAGACGAATCACCTAGTTGCAAAATTACATTTGTGTAGCATTAAGCTCTGAATAACGCAGACAATGAGCAAGTCAAAGTCTCGTGATGTTGAGAAATTCGCGCAGAAATATGTTCGACAGCGGAACAATTTCCCTTCTAATTTTTTCCCTCCTCCGGTCATGATGATATTGATCATCGGTCATTCATTTGAAGGATTCTCACTGACACGCCCCCCCTCCCCCAAAAAATTCATTTCGAAGCAAACAATTCACTCTCAAGGTTTTGGTAGCGTAGAATCAGGCTGTAAGTATCGCAAAGACAATTCGTGAGACACCATTCTGTTGTGCAGGGGAATCAGCGGGAAAACGAATTTTTCTCCAGATTTTTTTCTCTCCGGTGGAGATATTCCAAGTTCACCCTCCAATTGCAAAATATCCAAATATTCCGAGGAGACGTAGCTTGTCATCATGCTGTTCCACTATCTATTCCTAAATCCCTCCCATTGTATCTGTGGATTCACTAACCTTGCCGTTAATAACTACGACATTGATCTCATTCTCGGAGGAGTGACATTTTAAGTAATGATTATGTCCTTGTATTACGATTATATGAATTATATAATTGACGAATAATATGTTATATGTTTATGATATACATTTTTTCTTATGAATTATTCGTGATTCTTCCGAAAACAGAATGAACGTTTCATTCATATTGATATCCGTGGGCACGGCTTATTATGATAAATAGATAGAAAGCCGCAGTATTTACTCATTGTACTTCGTATGAAGAAAAAACTGACTCCCTTTGTCAGTCTTGGAACATCATTCGATGAGACTAATTACTTGCTTCGATGATCGGAGCTAGTATAGTATGATCAACATTTACAATCACCGTTAGTACTATCAAACATGGGCTCTGAACATGAATGATAACCAGTTGTGTCCAAACACCTCAAAGTGATTCATTGTTCTCAACTTATGAAAAAGTAGCGCGTATGCAGACAGTTCACCTTGCGCAAGAAACTCTAGAAAATTCAATATTTGGTGTTTCAAATATGATATTTTCAATGTTTAATAAAACTAACGGTGTTGGTAAATGTTGATCATACTATACTAGCTCCGATCATCGAAGCAAGTAACTAGTCTCATCGAATGATATTCCAAGGTGACAAAGGGAGTCAGTTTTTCCTTTGTACGGAGTACAATGAGTAAATACTGCGGCCTTCTATTCATTCATTCATATAAGCCGTACCCCACAGATATCAATATGAAGGAAACGTTTATTTTGTTTTCGGGAGAGTAATGAATGATTTATGAAAAAAAATGTATATCATGAACGTATGATTCGTCAATCATATAATTCATATAATCGTTATACAAGGACATAATCATTACTTGGAATGCCAGTCTTCCGAGAATGAGAGTAATGTCGTAGTTATTAACGGCTAGGTTAGTGAATCCACAGATACAATGGGAGGGATTTAGGAGTCAGATAGTGTAACAGGATGATGTCAAGCTACGTCTCCTCGGAATATTCGATTATTCCGCAATTGGAGGGTGAACTTGGAATACCTTTACCGGATAGAAGGAAATCCGGAGAATACTTTCTTTTCCCGCTAGTTCCTCTGCACCACAGAATGGTGTCTTACGAATTGTCTTTGCAATCCATACAGCCTGATTATACGCTAACAAAACCTTGAAAGTGGATTGTTTGCTTCAAAATGACTTTTTTTGGGGGGGGGGGGGCAGAGAGAATCCTCCAAATGAATGAATGATGATCGATATCATCAGACTGGAGGAGGGGAATAATTAGAAGGAAAATTGTTTCGCTGTCGAACATATTTCTGCGCGAATTTCTCAACATCACAAGACTTCGACTTGCTCATTGTCTGCATTATTCAGAGCCAAATGCAACACAAACGTAATTTTGCAACTAGGTGATTCGTCTTCGAATGGAGTTTTGAAGGAAAAAATTGTGCGAGAAAAGAAAACTTCCAGAAAAAAAATCTTTTTTTTGGGGAAATTAATCTTTCTGCCGCCCGGCCGGGCGGCCGCACTCTTCAGCAAAAATATCGCGGTGGCAGGGCGCCCGTCTTGCCGCCCGCCCTACCGCCCGCGACTTTTCAGTGAGGCTGCACGCCAGATTTTGTAAACTGGTGGTGGGAATACTGGGGACGAAAATATTTTGATCGAACCTCCTACTCCGAGAGTAGTCTGAGATGTTTGGCCTCTCAGAGCCATCGCCTTTGACAAAAGGGAGTCTCTCACAGTGGGTGAAGAAAATTTAGCAACAACCGAAATATAGTTCCCTGTGTTTGGGCGTGCTGAGGGTTCAGCGGATGTGACTACGGAGTTAGCGGTCATAGATTTATTCGATACAGGAGGCTGAGCCCAGCGACGCACTGCCAGGATGACACGAGCTGACTCTGCGCACCCCATGGCTGCCAAGGACCTGTTCATTGGTTGGAGATCTGTATATTGTGTATCGGGTGGCAGGCCCGAGAATCTTATCTCGCAGGAGTCGACGAGAGCGCGTGTCGATCGGAAATCCTCGCGGAGATGAGCGATAGCACGGGTATTTTCTACTCCAGTACCGGCAATATTCGTGGGACGAGTGCCTATGTCGTGCGATTGTGTTTGAATTGCAGCGTGGTTACTCTGCTGAGAGGCTTGTAGAAAGCTGCTGAACTGTTTAATATGCTCTGGGATACTTGGGTCATCCATGGATTGCGTGGTTCTGGTAGCCAAATCATCTATTTTTGAGGGTAATGAGTCGAGATTCGATATCGATGACACAGCTACGTGCGAGGCTTTGACGCGTGTGTGTGAGAGAGATGGAGGAGATGAGGCAGAACGCTTGCGTGGGCGAGAGTCGCAGTCGTCGTGGGTTACCGGTGCCGGGGAGCGGGGAGAAGCGATAGGAGGGTTCACGGTGGGAGGGGTACACACTTGCAAAAGATGTGTTGGTGAGCTTGACAATCTCGTGCGTGGTTTTCGCGGAGTAAGGTTGACAGAAGTTTTTCAATCAGTACATCTGAATGATGGAAATGCAGGGTAGGTTGTCAACGGTGAGCACGCGAGATGAATCAATCCGGCACAAGTAGCACATTGAAGAGACGACTCACCATGTTTCACTGGTCTATCGCACGATGAACATATATTTTACAGTGTAGATGTAGCCGTGCTCATATCTAGCGGGCATTCAGTTTTCAATAATATACGTCGTCTGCTGGGGACGTCTACTGCTGTTGAAACCAGCACACACATGCACACACAAACTAATGTCCATTGACGACGATCGGTAGATCTAGCAGAATGCAGTGTGTGAGGGCGCTGATGTGCCTTCAAATGTCACGTTGGTTTGCAAATTCGCAAAATTTAGGCGAAATACTGTCTAACCTCCAAAATGCACGTTTCAGATATTCGGTTCCCTGGCTCTTGAAAATGAGCCGGCTGGTTACGCTCGTTATCGTGGTGAGCCAACAGGGACCTGGAATATGTGAAAAACACGATCTCACAGGAGAGAGTGTGGAAAATTTTGTTTATTACAATGCGAAAAGCGGAGCGTTGTAGAGAGGCGTGTGACTATACTCACAGATCCAGGAAGAGACGGATTGATTGATTGATTGATGCCCGTTTATTCGTCCGAAGACGAAGAAGAAAAATAATCAGTTACATATGGTAATATATATCACAGATCAATAGTGCGCATTAATAAAAATAATGAAGACATTTGGTCAAGGTCAAATCTTAAGTATATCACAATTTGTGACTAGTCAAATAGCACTCAGAAGATTCACAAACTCCATAAAATGATATAAGAATACAAATAAAATGGCAGGGCTCACAGTCATATTACAGAAAAGTTCAGTCGATTGACGAAAAGTCACACGTATACTTATAATTATATTCTAGATGAACGAATCAGGCAAAAAGTCAGCCCGAGCCTTTCAAAGTTTAGAGATTGAAGTAATGCTTCTCCTCCACATCAATCCTCTGGGGAGACTGTGTGAGCAAAAAATCCTTCATAGCCTCTTTAAATAATGACATTTTCCCCAGCTGCCGAAAGCCCGGAGGGGGAAAGTTCCACAAATGAACACATTGAACCTGGAACGATCGTCTTCCATATTCAAGTCTCATATTGGGAACTTTGAGTACCTGCTCTTCTGCATCACCGCGTGCGGGGCGTTCAGATTGGTACCTGGTGAACATCGCAGCTAGGTAGCCAGGCTCTCCTAAATGCATGATCTTGTGCATTAACAGAGCTGCGAAGTACATTCTCCGCGAATCAGTACGTAACCAACCCAAACGCTCCCTAAACGGGGTGATGTGCTCGTCTCTCCTAAGATCAAAAATATACCTCACACATGAATTGCTTAGTCGTTGTATCCGTTGCCGCTGTTTGTCCGTGGCGTCGAGGTACACGACCGTGCAATAGTCTATATGCGGTTGAACCAGGGACTCAACTAGGCGAACTCGGAGAGGTCCGGTGATACATGCCCTAAAAAACCGCAATCCATATAGGGCTCTATTGACTTTCTTAGTTACTTGGTCGATGTGCGGTTTCCACGTCAGTTCACTGTCAAGTGTAACACCAAGGCTCACGACCGTATCACTGAACGGGATGAACTTTCCTTCCTGTATCTCCAAGTCCATTCTCTTCAGATCTTTGATATTCCTCTCAGAACTGAAGTAGATTGCCTTGGTCTTGCCAGCGTTGAGACACAGGCCGGAACTTCTGGCCCACTCAGCAACAAGTCGTCCTATTTCTCCCAGCTGAGCAATGCCCTCTCTGATCTTAGATTTCTCGACTTGGAGATAAATTTGTAGGTCATCCGCATAAAAAAGATGATGTACTGACTTCCCATCAAGCAAACCAGGTAAATCATTGACATATAAACTGAAGAGTAAAGGCCCAAGAATGGAACCCTGTGGAACACCCAGATTGGTTTTGAGCCAATCAGAACTACCAGATTTTGAAGTAACTTTTTGGGTGCGGCCTTGTAAGTATGATTTTATCCACAGGAGTGCCGATCTCGAGAAGCCTAGATTTCGAAGTTTGCTCAACAGCTATGATGGTGATATTGTGTCAAAGGCTTTACTGAAGTCAAAAAGTAGGAGCAAGGTGATCTTTTTCTTGTCAATACCTACTCGGATGTCATCGGTCAACTTTAGTAAAGCTGTCTGGGTGCTATGATGTTGTCTGAAACCAGTCTGGAAGCGATCTAATAATTTTTCAGACTCCAAAAACTCCGTGATTTGGTCGTGTGCGATTTTTTCCAAAACTTTGGCAAGGAAGCAAAGCAGCGCTGTAGGACGGAAGTCTGAGACCGTTGATGGAGCGGTGGTCTTTTTTAATGCAATTAGCTGTGCCTGCTTCCAAGCCTCAGGAAATGCACTATGAGCAAAAGAGGAGTTAAAAATATGTACAATAAGATCACCAATAGCCGGAAGAGCCTGCGCGATCACGCTTTGGGGTATCCCGTCCGCCCCACGGGCCTGTGAAGAGAAATGTTTAATAGCAAGGACTACATCACTGTAATTTGTGGGCTTGAACTTAAAACCCTCCTCTGAGGCCGAATTTATATCGTCCATTGCTTCGTCTATATTTTCGTGGGGTGGAACGGAAACTACCGCAAAGTGAGCGTTCAACTCATCCGGTGTGAAACCATGAAGTTCCTCCTCTTTGCTTTCAGGCAGGAGGCCGAGGTTGCGCATTTCCTTCCAAATGTTCTCATGTTGATCAAGAGCGTCTGAGAGTTGGTTTTGAAGGAAGGAGTTACGCTCTTGTTCCATGCGCAGGTCGACCTCTTCGCTTAGCCGGAAGTACTCACTTTGAAGCTCAGGACACTTTCGCTGGTTTCGTTGATTCCGCTCCCAGCGCCTGCGCGTCGCATCTCGCTTATTCATGAGTACCTTCAACTCAGGACCAATCCAAGGAGCATCATTTTTTTGCGGGTTGATAGTTTTTTCCGGCGCTAATTCATCTATAACAGTCTTCAAGTTCTTAGTTAAGCAGTAAATTGCGTCTTCCAGACTGATTTATAGCATTATCAAGAGCTGTCCAGTCGCAGCGAAGCAGATGGTCATTCAGCATCTCCGGAGTGATGTTACGAAAATCCCTATATGTGAAGGTATTTTTTGGCGGAGTGGGAGTAAAGACGTTGATGGTGACGTCTATGACCGAGTGCCTGCCGAAACTGGGCAGGAGTCTGTTTTGAAAGTCAGTAATGATGTCATTGTCATCTACGTAAATATGATCAATCCATGTGTGCGATACATTTGGGGTATGTTGGTGAGTCGGGCCATGCTGCACTATCTGCAAGGCAAGTTCTTCTGTCAGTGCAGTCAGAGTTTTGGTGTCAGGGTGAGCAGCGTCCAACATGTCTGCATTCAGATCTCCCATGATAATTTTATGGCTGTGATCACCACACAGTCGGCGTAATGAGCGAAATGAGCCATCGTCCTTCTGCATGGCGATTTTCGGAGGCCTGTAGATCACTCCGACTAATATTGGAGGGGAATTGCCCTGCTGCACGCTAGAGGGAGAGAGAAGAGGCTGCCAAACGGCAAGGCCCCTGGCCTGGACGGCATTCCAAACGAGGCTCTGAAACTGGTCTTCAAATACAAGCCAGATTCACTCCTCGACCTCTTCAACATCTGTCTGAGCGCGGGAACCTTCCCGGAAGAGTGGGAACGCCAAAAGCTGGACCCGATACCTAGAGGTCAAGGAGGTCAACGCCCTCTCAGCATGCTCCACAATATCGGATGAATGTACGAGAGGATGGTGTTCAACAGGTTGGAGAAAGCCTACGGAGAGAGCGGCGGGCTATCACCAACGCAGTTCGGGTTCCGGAAGAGACGGAGCACTGTGCACGTGATCGAGGAAGTCCGAGAACGGGATGAAGCGTCGGTAGGGAACCCATACCGAGGAACAGGAGGATTCTGTGCCATCATTGCGTTGGACATAAAGAACGCATTCGACTGCGCGAGCTGGGAGCGAGTCTATCAATCCCAAGCAGGTAAAGTGTCGCCCTATCTACTAGCCGTCACGAGTGACTATCTGCGGAACAGGACCCTCGTGTACGACACCGACGAGGGACGAGAGATTCGGGAACTGTCTGCCGGAATTGGACAGGGAACGGTTTCCGGGCCGTTCCACTGGAACACCCAGTATGACAGTTTACTGTCTATCAAACTACCAGAAGGAGTGATGATAGTGCCTTTCGCGGACGACGCGGACTCATAGTCTGGGCCGACAACGAGGAACTCTTGGGTAGACGTACAAATGAGGCGCTGGCCCGAGTCTACGAGTGGATGATCAGCAGGCTCCTGGAGGTTGCTGTCAAGAAGTGCAAAGCAATCGTGGTCACAAAACGCAGGAAGTTTGACTTACCCCGTTTTTACATCAACGGGAAAGAGATTCCACGCAAGACAGAGCTGAAATACCTTGGTCTATGGCTTGACGACAAGTGGTCGTTGAATAAGCACATCCGGGAGGCCACTCAGAAGGCGAGCAGGGTCGGTACTGTGCTTCAGCGGCTGATGCCGAATATCGGGGGACCCAAGAGAAAGAGGCGCACACTTCTCCCGTCAGCACCTCTATCATGCTCTACGGTGCACCCGTGTGGGGAAAGAGAGTAGAGAAGACCATTATGGAGAAGAGGATGGGGCCTGTCCACCGGAGAGTGGCCCTGAGAAGTATCCGTGCCTACCGCACCGTGTCAGGGGATACGGCTTACGTATTGGCGAGTACATCGCCCATCTACTTGCTCGTCACGGAGCGAGTGAGGATCTGGGACCGCCAGAAAGTGATCGGAGTCGAACGAGTACTCACTCTGACGATGAAGGAGATGCTCCGCGACAACGAGAAGGGGACCAGCCTCGAACAGTGGTGAACTGAGTGGGATTCGCCATTTGCGAATGGCAGATGGACGCACCAGTTAATCCGTGACGTAGCCAAGTGGGCGGAACGTGCCCACGGAAAGATGGACTACTGGACGACTCAGGCACTGAGCGACCACGGATGCTCCGGTTCCTATCTAACCAGGTTCAAGAAGAGAACGACCCCAGCATGCCAGTCATGCGGGGACGACTGGAATGACGCTGAGCATGCCCTGTCCAAGTGCAGTGACACCCAGAGAGATCGCGCACCGAGCTCGATGAATGGCTGGATGCTCAACTAATACCCGAGAATCTCGTCCCGTACTTGCTCCGCAACCAAGAGACATGGGAAAGAGTCATCGGATATATCAAGCTGGTGATGACCCGTAAGGAGGAGAAAGAGAGAGGAATGAAGCGCTTCGAAGCAGACGAAATACAGTGAGTCTGCCTACCCGAACAGAAGAGGTCCCCATTGTTCCAGGAGAAACATGATGCTTTGAAGAGGGAAGGGAGAAGAAAGAAGAGAGAAGATCGAAGAAAGAAGAATGAAGAGTAGGGGAAAGACCAAAGACGGAGGAACAAGACCTGCGAGTTCTGAAGAGAGAGCCACTCGATCTAGAGCGCGAGACGCCGCTGGTCCTGAAGTAATGCTCACGCGGTCCCGGGGCCGGACTGGAAAGTTCGGTGGATCTCTTCCTTGTCCAATGGCCGATGCCCCAGGAGAAGGAAGAGAGGGTTTTAATCGGAAGAGGTGGCCGTATCAATGCTGATCCCAGCCCGCTACAGTTTTGAGGGGGGGGGGGCACGGACAAGCCGTATTGGCCGAGACCTCACCAACCCGGAGAAGCAGAAGGGTTGCTTCCCGGCAGGACGTCGCAGCGTTTCTCGCCCTACAACCACCTGAAGAAAGAAAAAGAGAGAGAGATTGATTGATTGATGAAGAATTTATTCATGCCTGGGTCATGGATGACCGTAAG
This sequence comes from Eretmocerus hayati, assembly GCA_029851415.1. NCBI lineage: Eukaryota > Metazoa > Arthropoda > Insecta > Hymenoptera > Aphelinidae > Eretmocerus > Eretmocerus hayati. Next base: position 87,053,313 of record CM056743.1, read on the forward strand.
GCAAATTGTATTTACATGGTGTAACATTAATGTTTCATAATAAATAATATGGAGATGTTATAAGATCGAATCGGGTACATACTGAGCATAACAGCATTCCACGGGAGGATCAATAAAATTACAAACAATGCAACTCTGACATGAATTTTACACGAGCATTCAATCGTAACGACCAGCACACTCAACATTCCATTTCAAGACGAAAATTCATAAACAGTGTTCATAGCGACATTTGGAAACATTGTAGGGCAACTTGCCCAATAAATTGAAGCAGATTCCATAACTGGGCCTATTTCCAGATTTGTAAATACTTGGGCTTAGGTGTTGTGAATATTTTATAAAGTAAGACATTCAAGAAATATTCCCGTCTAATTTTCAAGCTAAGCCATCCGAGCTTCTGATAGTATGACTTTAGCGTGGCATCGCATCGGAGATGGAAGATGAATCGAACGCACATGTTGCTAAGACGCTGTAATTTTGTCTCGAGATATCCTGACATATCATGGAATACTAGACAAACATAATCGAAGTGCGGAATAACAAGTGAGTTTACTAGGAGGCGTTTGACCTCCGATGATAGGATGTGACCTCTGTATCTCAAAGTTCGCATAATTCCATGACAAGTCCTGGGAGAAAGTAACTCCGAGGTTCTTGATTGTAGATTGTAGAGGGACTAGAACAATATCAACAAGTATTCCCGGTAACGTGTTCAGATCCAGCCTCATATGGTATTGTACAGACGCATATAGAATCGCTTGTGTTCCTGCCAGATTCAAGATAAGACCGTGGGCTCGCGCCCAAGCAACAATTCGACAAATGTCTTCATTGACTTTCTGGATAATAGCAGGCAATTCGGATGGTTTGCACTGAATGTAGATCTGGAGATCATCTGCGAATAGTAACCCTTTACAATGCTTAAGAATTGACAAAACATGATCAATGGAAATCAGAAAAATTGTAGGCCCCGGTTTGGAGCCTTGCGGGACTCCCGATGTATTGGGTAGAAATTCAGATTCTTCGCCATTTGGGCCAACTTCTGCTTGGGTCCTTCCACTCAAGTACGAGTGAAAGCACCTCAAAGCCTAATCAGAGAAGTTTACGTTTTTCATCGTTAGAAGAAAAGTTTCATGGTCGATGCTATCAAAGGCAGTTTTGAAATCAAATAATACTTGTAGCGTGACCAGTCCCTTGTCAATTCTCATGCGTATATCTTCTGACGCTATCAAGAGTGCAGTTTGTGTACTGAACGATGCACGAAATCCTGACTGCCATGGTGCCTATAGGTCATAGCTTTCGAGGTGATGAATGAGCTGTTTAGTAATCAAATCATCGAACTCTTTCGCAAAATGAGGGAGATTGGCTATAGGCCGCGTTCCAGACATTGGAGATGGTGATGGTACTTTACTTAATGGAATGACCAAAGATTTTTTCCAAATATCAGGATACACACATGTCACAATAGGAAGATTGAAAAGCGTGAGGAGATAGGGCACAAGATGGCTGAGATCGGTTTTGAAATATGCTAAGCATAACCCATCGCTACTCTTTCCTTTCGATTTAGGCAAACACGAGATCATAGCTTCGTATACTTGTAGAGAGAGAGATTGTAGATTGTAGATTGGTTTTTATTTAGGTACCTTGGGGTATAACCCTATCTGGTACAAATAGCAAATATTAGTTTACATATATATTTAAGTATAGAATAAGATAATGCGAGGATTGTTCTATATGTTGAACATAATCATGAATTTTTGCACTCATGTTTATACATAGGTATGCAGAAAGATATTTGAATTACGATTGGTGCAATTGATTTGATACAATTCAGTAAGAAAATGGAAGTAGGAAAATTGGATCTTGATGTGGTAGAATAAGTGAGAAAGGAGCAACAACAAAAACCATAATTTCTCACAAGGACGTGCACAGAAATTGTGGTGTAGTAGAACATATATTGAAAATGATTTAAGATCCGCACGCGTCGCAATTTTTGAGATCACATTCGTAGGAATGACGGCTATTCGCAAATGTGAAATAATTCAAAAACTTGTCGGGTCATATATTTGGCGATATTTGGCCTGCAAAATTATCAAGATCAAGTTCTGAAAATATAGGTATAAGTGGCCCATTTCTCGAGCGTCTCAAGCATACAATCAGATATTTTACCACAGGACTTTGATATTTCAACTGATCACTAATAAAACGAGCTGTTTTGAACAGGTTATGAACCGGTCTAGGCCACAAAAGGCTACAGCTGATTTGAAAGTCATTTTCATGGCCAAAAATATCCTTTATCGATTTTTTCTTCAATTTAAGTGAACTCGAAATAACTTTATCCCTGACTGTAGGTGAAGATAACTGTATAACAATAGCTTGGGATGAGTCACTATTTTCGGTTTCCTGAGAGGTCAAGCCTGAAGTGGAAGTTGATGAAGATTTATTTCGAAAACTGGGACCTCTCCGATTTCTAACATTGATCACAGCATTTTTAAGCTCTGGCTTGTTCAAAGCATCAAAAACTCGACTGACTATCTCAGTTTTCGAGAGATTTATGTCATGAGGAATGTTCGTTAGAATCATTTCAGCTGGGTCGACTAATGTCGTTTGCTGAGAAAACTGGAACAGCTCATCACGGATATGCGAAACATCTTTTTCAAGCAAAGTTATTCGATTTTCCATCCTGCTCTCAATTTCATTCAATTTCGAAAAAAGTTTTTCTTGACAAGCATCAAAATGTGCAATGAATAATTTGAAATAAGAAGGCATTTCATCTACATGATTAAAGTTCTCTGAGTTGAGTTCAGATTTGCATGATTGACGCGAAGTTAAACGATGTTGTTCGGTGGAACTCACTGCGAAATTATTTGGACCCATGGTGATATGTTGGAAACGCAGGTGCAACACACAGTTAGAATCAGCTGTGTGACTATGTCCTCAGGCGTCTGCTAGCGTCAGGTAGCTCACTAAGGCAGAACGCGCTGGGTGGACAAAACGTGTGAATCAGGCTTCAGCGGAGTAGATGAGGCAGGAATTTGCTCGAGATTACTGCCATCTAGCGTTTAATAGGGAAATTTCAATGACACAGCGAAACAAGATCTGTGCAGTGTGCAGCTCAAATTTCTAACCTCAAACCAGGAACGTGCTGATGGAAAAGCAGACGAAGTTCTCGCAAGATGCGTAGATCCACAGCAATATATGAATCTGACGAATCCTTGCAAGATTTGGCGTGCAAGAGTCTGTAAAAGGAATGCCCAGATGGCAACTTGCGGCAGAAAAATATTGAAATACAGAGAAGCACTGAAGAAAGCGTGTGATGAGACTCACCGAGAGAGAGAGAGAGAGAGAGAGAGAGAGAGTGACGGGAGACGCAGCTTGCGTCTTAGCGGGGATGCCACACATCCACTTGCTCGTCGCGGAGAGAGTGAGGATCTGGAACCGCCAAAAAGTAATCGGAGCCGATCGAGTGCTCACTCCATCGATAAAGGAGATCATCCGGGTTAACGAGAAGGAAACCACCCTCGAGCAGTGGCGAACTGAGTGGGATTCGCCATTCTCAGATGGCAGATGGACGCACTGGTTGATCCGCGATGTAGCCAAGTGGGCGGAACGCACCCACGGAGAGATAGATTACTGGACAACGCAGGCACTGAGCGACCACGGTTGCTTCCGACCCGGTTCAAGAAGAGGGAATCCTCAGCATGTCAGTCATGCGGGGACAACTGGGATGACGTTGAACACGCCCTGTTCACGTGCAACGACACCCAAACCAGCCCAGCACCGAGTTGGATGGATGGCTAGGTGCTCAACTAACACCTGAGAACCTCGTCCCGTACTCACTTCGCAACCAGGAGACATGGGATAGAATCACCGGATACATCAAGCTGGTAATGACCCGTACGGAGGAGAAAGAGAGGGAAGTGAGGCGCCTCGATACCGGCGAATTACAGTAAACCTGCCGATTCAAACAGAAGAGGTCCAAATGGTTCCAGGAGGAATATGATGCACTGGAGAGGGGAGAAAGAAGAAAGAAGAGAGACGAGGGAAGAAAGAAGAAAGAGAGAGAACAATGAAGAATGAAGATAGAAGATGCCGACAAGTAGACGAAGAGAGGAGATAGAGAAGAGGAACGCTCGCAATCAAGCGCGAGACATGCCGCTCATCCTGCAGTAATGCTCACGCGGTTCCGGGCTGAGATGGTAGATGCAGGTGGATCTCCTTCTTGACTGCCCGATGCCCTAGGTATCGAACATCAAGGAGAGAGGGATATTACACGGCCGGGCCCACCTCTCGGTGGGCCCCACCCTAACCCCTGTCCCGCCTGGTATGGCCTGCGTGGGCTATGCGTAGCCTGCGTAAGCTGAACCAGTCCGGTGTCTGGAGACGGATCCGAAGGATCTTGAGGCAGATTTCGCCCTCTAACCACCTTTGAAAAAGAAAAAAAAAAAGAGAGAGAGAGAGAGAGAGAGAGAGAGAGAGAGAGAGAGAGAGTGGAGGAAAGATCCATTGATTGATTGATTGATTTTTTTTTCGTCCGTAGACAAACAATATCCAATTGCATATGAGTACATATGTCGTGCATCGGAAATAAAAATCGTATCTATTTGGTCAAGGATTAATCATACATATATCACAATCCGTGACTAGTCAGATTGCATGGAATGCGCAAGAAGTCCACAGGAATGTGAAGGAAATTAGAATTCAAAACACTTGAGGACTCAAGGGCCCAACCACATATCACAGAGTACTTTAGCTTAGTGACAGAAGGTCACATATACTCAACATTTCGATCTAGAGTGAGTGAGAAGGAAAAAACGAGGAAAAGAGCCCAGACGCATCAAAGATTGAAATATTGCTCCTTGTCCACGTCAATCCTTTGGGAGGGTTGAGATAAGATGAATCCCTCCAGAGCCTGCTCAAGAAATGAAATTTTTTGAATCTGCCGAATGCCCAAAGGAAGGAAGTCCTCAAAATGAGCACACTGGACTTGGAAAGATCTTCTCCCATATTCCAGTCTCATTCTAGGCACTTTGAGTTCTCAATCTTGCGCATCGCCCCGCACAGGGTGCTCGTGAACCTGCTTGGTAAACATTGCAGACAGGTAATCAAGTTCCCTCATGTGCATGATCGTATACATAATGATGCTCTCAGAGTAAATTCACCGAGAATCAGTATGCAAACAATCCAAGCTCTCCCTGAACGGAGAGATGTGCTCATCCCTCCTAAGATGAAATATGTATTCAACAAATGAGTTGTTTAGTCTCTGTATTTGTTGCCACTGTTCGTCTGTCGCGTCGAGATATACAACTATGCAGTAGTCCAGATGGGGTGGGACGCCTCGACTAGTCGAATTCGTAGAGTCCTGGTGATGCATGCCCTGAAAACCGCAAACTGTATAGGGCTCTGTTGACTCTCTTTGTCACGTGATTCATCTGCGGCTTCCACGACAATTTACTATTCAATACAACAAAAACCATGACTGTATCACTGGAGGAGACGAAAACTCCCTGCTGTATCTCAACACCTGGCAAATTCTAAGAGGAACATCAAGGATCTGAAGAGGATGTATGATGATGAGTCCACGAACTGAGTGCAAGGGAAGTGCCAGTCCACAAAGCGTCCTGAAAAGGCTCAAATTTGACCCGATTTTCGGTATTTTTGACTGTTTTTAACAGCTCGTATGAAATTGGGATCTCAAAAACACGGTCACATAACTGTGGGGCCTCCAAAAAGACTTTTGGAAAAACATATTCTCGTAGGTGTGGGGTCAATGAGGAAAAAACCGATTCTTCTAAATTGACCTTGAAGTTTTACTTTCCTACAAGAATGGTCGACTTTAATCGGCTGTAGCTCAGATGGATGACAAGATAATGACACGTTCAGAAAAAAATGAGAGGTATTTCAAAATCTTTGAGTTTCTTGTCATGCAAAATCTTACTACGAGGCTTTCATTGCGCCATGTACGCTTCCGAAGATGGTGCAGAATCGTACTTTCGGGCCTTTTCGGAGGGACCGTTGGACCAACCAGATACCAGTTCCCCGGAACGGTCGATATTCATCTTGAAAATAAACGTCATGACAAAAGAAATGTGCCCAAGTAAGCTGGAAAAGGTGCATTTGGGTCCAAGCTACCAATTTTCAAGGGCATGTGAAAGCCAACTTTTACCGGCACCTCAAACCATTAACAAATCGATTTTTTTCCCGAGATCTGAGGTGAATCTAAAAAAAGTGATCCCAAGTATGGAAGCTTTGAATTCAGATCTATCATTCAAAGAAAGAATCGATTTGATTGGTTGAATATTGCCTTCAAACTTTGGTTCCGAAGTTGACCATTGCCTGAAAAAATACTCACACACCTGACTTCGAAACCAAAGTTCGAAGGCAATATCCAATCAATTAAATCGATTCTTTTTTTAAATGATAGATCGCATCCTAAAGCTTCCATACTTGGGAGTACTTTTTCCGAGATCGTCCTTAAATAGTTCAGAAAATGATCAGAAGTATGACATTGCGGAAGGCCCATGCATGAGCTGTGATTTTGGCTGAGTCGAGGCAAGGTTGGGTTAGGTCATCTACCACCCACACCAGCTGTTGTTATTATCTGAATGAACGATGATGGACTGTCGTGAGTTGTCGCGCGGTACTTATATTTGACTTGCTTATAATAGAAATGAGGAACAGAAAATTCATTCGTTGGCAAAACTTTATGAAAAATAGTAATAACTTCGTTCATATCTGAGGAGAACCAATCCAAGTATTGACAATCTGAGTGACAATCCTGTTTCTTGAGGCAATTACTCACTCCTTGATTTGAAAAGCAGTGAATATATAAGAGTGACAGTGGAGCTTGGAAATGGCCGCTATGGCATATAGACGTATAACGCACGCAGTGAATTAAAAATAGTCAAACAAAAGGATAGAAATCAAAAATCAAACGTAGGAAAGATAGAGTTCAACGAAGGAAGGTGTAAGAAACAAATCGAGTAATAAAAACAGTGAGAACAACAGGAGGTGTAAATAAAATCGAGACTCCCACCACCCTCGGGGAAAGTAAGGTTCGGAAGGCACGTGGCGATGCGAAAAGGGTGGCACGAGGTAATGTTAAGCGCGGATACAAGCCCAACAAACAGCCCAAAATTCACAAGAAGGAGAGTTGCATCCCTAGGGGCAAGCAACAAGGACATTCTAAGTTATATGCAGGTAAAAACGAGTGGCAAAAGGCAAGGACAGGAAAGGTCACCTGAAAGCAAGGCTGATACAATAGTTAAAAGGAAATACATAGTCAAGTCTAACGCAGGAAGGGAATTTGCACCAGAGAAAGACATTTACAAAGACCAGAAACAAACAGAAGGAGAACAACAAAGGGACATAAAGGATATGGAGGAATTAAGGAAGCTCATAAGTACCATGCATGAAGACATGAAAAATATGGAAGGAAAGATGATGGGCAGAATGGACACATTGATGGAGGAATTGAAAACAGAGAATGAGAGAAGAGCGGAAGAAAGGGACAAAAGAATTACGAACCTAGAGATTAAGGGAAGAGAGAGAGGAGACGCCCGAAAAGAAATAGAAGAAAGATTAGAACATCTGGAAGGATTCCTACCAAAAGAAGGGGGTACATACACAACAGGAGGGCATCAAGCCCAATCCAACCCAGAATGGAGAGAGTTAAAAAGAAGGCTAGAAGAGAATGGAAGAAGGGCAAAGAGGAACAATCTAGTAATAATTGGCAAGAGGATGGAACAAACAAGATTGAAAGAAAGAGTAGAGAAATGGCTAGAAGAGCAACTGCAGGTCTCCTGCAGAGTCATCAGAGCTTGGAAAATAAGAAGCCCAAAAGAAGAGATGATCAGTATAGAATGTGAAAGCAGCGAAAAAAGAAAATAGATTATGACCAACAAAAGTTAACTGGAAGGGACAGACGTGTTCATTGAGAAAGACCTAACATGGCAAGAGAGAGAAATAAGAAGGAAACTAGTAGGCTTTGCCAAGGAACAAGCAGGAAAAGGGAAGAAAACGCTGGTGAGAGACACTCACGCAATAATAGACGGCATGATATGGAGATGGAATGAAAGGGAGAACGAACCATTTCAAACAGGCAAGGAGTGGAAGAGGACAGAAGCAAGCAGCAGAGAAAAAAATGAAGATTATAGCATGGAACATAGCGGGGGCCAAAAACATCAGCCTCAAAGCATGGGGATATTTGAAAGAATTTGTGGTCATTTTCTTAGCAGAAACTTGGCTGGAAGTAAAGGAGGAGGCAGGTATAAGGAGCAAATTAGGGGAATATGACATAACCACGATTGAGGCAAAGAGACAGAACAAAAAGGGTAGAGCTAGCGGAGGCATGTTACTAGCAACCAAAAAAGAGTTGAAAGCAAAATTAGAAAGACAGAATGATGGGACAATAAGCGGTAAGGTGAACACCAGGAAAGAAAAATGGAGCATCATTTTGACGTATATGAACAAGGGGAAAGAAAACAACTGGAGGTGTACAGAAGATCAGGTTGAAGACCAGACAGGGAGAAACAAACTGATCTTGGGGGACATGAATGCAAGGACTGGGGAAGAGGGAGGCAGCGACATTCCAGAAAAAAGAAGGAACTCCAAGGACACAGTGAAAAATACAGAAGGACAAAAAATGCTGAAGAAGCTGGAACAGCATCATACTCCACGGAGGAATCAGCGGAGACGAAGAAGGGAAATATACGTACATAGGAGCCAGAGGAAACCCGGTAATTGACTACGCCATCGCCAACATGGAAGGTATGGAAAAAATAGAGAAAATGGAAATAGGAGAGAAAACCAAATCGGACCATTTGCCGCTAGGAATCACCCTCAGTGAGAAAATAGGAGAGAGCTCGGAAACCAGCAGAACTATACAGATGTGGGACGAAGAAGCAAAAGAGAATTACATAGAAGAGCGGAAGAAATGGACAAGGAGCGGCGAATGGGCAGACCTAAAGATCAGAATAAAACAAGCGACATCCGTGAAACAGATAGAAGAAAAAATCACAGACTCACAAACCTGGTGGGATGAAGAATGCTGGAAGAAGAAAGAGGAAGTGTTGGATCTATTCCATGAAGTGAGAGAAGACAAAGCAAGAGGGAGGGATTACTACGCAAGTAGAAACGAGTACAGGAAGCTGATTGAGAGAAAGAAAAGGGAAGAGGGTGAAAGGCAAATACAAGAAATGCTGAAGGACAAATCCGAAAAGAAATTCTGGAAGATGATAAATGGCAAGAAGAAAAAGAGAGAGGGGCTGGATAAGAAAATCACAAATGGAGAATGGCTGGCACACTTTAAGGAGCAATTCAGGGGCCAAGACGAAAAACCAAGGAAGGCACGAATAAAAGAAAAAAAGAAGTGGAAAGAGGAAGGCGAAATAACCACGGGAGAAATTGAAATGGCCATAGAGAAACTGAAGAAGAAAAAGGCAAGTGGACCGGACGGAATAAAGAATGAAGCATGGATATATACCACAATAGAAACAAGAAAAGAGCTGAGAGAGATCCTTAACAGAGTATGGATGGAGGGAGAATTCCCAAAGGAATGGAAAAAAGGAAAAGTTATACCCATACATAAAGGAGGTGACAAAAAGGAGACAGGCAACCATAGAGGTCTGACTATGATGGACACAGCATATAAAATCTACTCTGAAATAATTAGAAACAGGTTGGAAAGAGAACTAGAAAGTGGAGGCAAGCTAAGAGATGAACAGATGGAATTTAGAGAAGGGTACAATAGACGCAACATACACCCTAAAGAGATTAATCGGAAAGGAAATTGAGAAGGAGAAAGGCAAGGCATTTTTACTATTCATAGATCTAAAAGGAGCCTTCGATAGGATAAAAAGAGAATGCATATGGAAGAACCTACAGAGGTTAGAGGTAAGCGAGTAACTAAGAACAAGAATAGAAGAGATCTATGAAGAAACAAAATGTAAAATAGAAATAGAGGGCGAAGTAATAGGGGAATTCTACACCACAGAAGGCGTCAGACAGGGCTGTCCATTAAGCCCTATACTATTCAACATTGGTCTTGTAGATTTATTCGAAAGGATGGAAGGAGTACAAGAAGGTGAAAGCAGAATAGGGAAATGCCTAAAAATATGGGGTATAAGCTACGCAGACGACATATGCCTGATAGCAAACAATGAGGAAGGCCTGAAAGAACTTCTAAGAAAGGCAGGAAAGTACGTCGAAGAAGAAGGCCTAGAGATCAACGTGAAGAAAACGAAGATTATGATATGCAGAAAAGGAAAAGGCAGACAGAAGAAATACAGGTTTATACTAGAAGGACACGAAATAGAACAAGTGAAAGAATTCAGATACTTAGGATATGTACTAAAAAGAAACAACGAAGACGAAAGCCACATTAGATATATCACGAAGAAAGCAAACGCAGCACTAGGGAAAGTATGGAGCATGGGAGAGAGACTTTTCAAAAACGAATAGGACAAGAGGATGAAACTGCTGGACACTCTCATAGTGAGCATACTCTCATACGGGGTGGAAATCTGGGGCTGGAAAGAATGGAAGGAGATAGAGAATGTACAGACGAAATACATTGAATGGGTACTGAAGCTACAGAGGCACACACCAAACTACCTCATTTTAAATGAGGTCGGCAGGAACAAGCTGGCAGTAAAAACAGGAACTAGGTGTCTGAAATATGAAGAAAAATTAGAAGAGGAGGTGGAAGGTAGCATTAGGAAAGAACCCTGGAGAGGACTCAAAGAAGGTGAAGCTGATAAAAGATTAAAAGAAACAAGGGAAAAATGGTTCAATGACAAAGGCTGGGCGGAAAATGAATTGGTAACAAGGATTGAAGACAGAAAAGAGAGATATAGAATATTAGAACAGAGCAAAAAGGACCAGGACTAACAGAACACTTTAAGCAAGGTGAGAAACTCCAAGTACTGCGAGGAACTAAAAGAATCGCTAATTGACAGTAGAACCACAGGTTACGTCCACTCAACCACAACCTCCATCAAGAAGAACATCAGCACAATCGCAAGATTCAGATTGGGTAATGAGGCAAGAGGGAACGAATACTGGGCAGAGAAGAGAATAAAATCTGTAGAATATGTAAAAAAGAGAGAGAAACCATGAGACATGTATTTGAGGAATGTGAGGCAACAAAAAAAGGAATTGGCTGGATGGAAATTCTAAAGGGTGACTGGAGGAAAGGAGGATGGCTAAAAGAAATAGAATGGAGAAGAAAAAGGGTGGACATGCAAGATGTAAACAGATAGCAGAAGTCTGAATAAACAGGAAAGAGGAATAGGAACTGGAACAGGAACGCAGGGACAGGAACGCGAGAAAGCACGCGGAGACACAGCAGACGGCCGCCGCCACACGTGGAGGAGATCCCAGACAGCACTGAAAGGTTTCACCGAAACTTTCACGGAAAGTTTTCACCGAAAGCTTTCTAACAGGTTTCTGAAAGCTTTCATAAGGCTTTCTCCTACTGTCCTTTCATGGAAAGGATACTATGAAACCTTTCTGAAACCTTTCAGAAGCCTTTCAGCGCAAGGACCATCAGAATTTCCACATCTTTGCAGTGAAACTTTCAATGAAAGCTTTCAGAAAGGTTTCCTAAAACCTTCCACGAAACTTTGCCTTGCCAAGTGTCGGAAAACTTTTCGAAAAGCTTTCTGAAACCTTTCAGAAGCCTTTCGGTGGAAGGTCCGATGAGACTTTCAGATCTTTTCAGGGGAAATTTTGATGAAAGCTTCCCGAAACCTTCCAGGGGCCTTCTGGTGCAAGGACCATCAGAATTTCCGCATCTTTGCAGTGAAACTTTCGATGAAAGCTTTCAGAAAGGTTTCCTGAAACCTCTCACGAAACTTTGCCTTGCCAAGTGTCCGAAAACTTTCCGAAAAACTTTCTGGAACCTTTCAGAAGCCTTTCGGGGGCCGAATTACGAACAAGCGAGCGAGCGCCACGAGCGACGCGAGCGCGCGACGCGAGCGCGCGACCGGACGACGCGAGCGCGCGAGCGGGCGCGAGCGGGCGAACGACAAGCGAGCGCGCGACGGCGCGCCGCGAATGCTCTCCCACCACCGTGACCCAACTTCCCCTCTTGCGCTGCTGATTGAGTCGGCTGCTCCGCATCATATGTCAAGGGCAATTTTGTCCGTTTACATGAATGAATAAAAAAAATAAATAAAATCATCAACAATCAGTCATCAACTTATAAACAATCATAAGCTTAAATCATATCCAAACGTGGAGAGAGAGCGAGATCTCACACACGACAGTGATAGAAACTGCGTTATAGAATCAGCGTTGGCGTCGTCCTGTAGATGACCGTGTTCAGAGTGCATTTTTAAGATTGGAAAATTCTGAAGATTGCTGTTTGGAGGAGATTTCCCACTGTGAAATGCACGTGATGCACCAACGCTGGTTATTGCCATAGTTCAGAATGTCTCAAGATTATACGTATCTTATAATCAGATTACCCTGAATCTGCCCCCAGTTCATAATATTTTTCTACACTCACAATAATCTTTTGAAGTATTCAGCTGTGTACTTGTCACCTCTAATAGAAGAGACATTATAGCATGTGAAAGAAAGGGACATGCAATGGAAACAACAGTTGTTGACAAGTTTAGTCGATCAAGATTCCATCTCAAGTTGCCTGGTGATGAGGGCTGGCAACATTTTGTGCGGTTAAATAGAAGTGCGCTGGCTACATGGCTACATCCATCACCACACTGATCCATGAAGTGACCATGAAGTCAGCTTGTGTTTCTTGGATATAATACTTACATGTCTTGATTAGTACCAACGTCTCGTTAATGCTTGTCTCACTAAAGTACCTATTCCTTACACCCATACACTGGAACCTAAGGTATATATTGTTCAACAGTTCATTGATCAAGATCTTCAATGGCCCAAAGATACATCCAAGCAGTCCTCACATAAAGTTTCAAACTTGCTACAATGTAGGAGCAGGTGCTGTTACTAAGGATGATTCGTGGTAGGTAATTTACGAGTGGCACGACAGAAATTCAAAGATGAATCACTTATTCTAACAATAAGGCAAATCCAAATGCTGCAGTACACCCAAGCTCTCTGGTGCAAGTGACTTCATCCACTTGAATTATACCAAGGAAGAAGTTACAGAATTATGTATTGAAATATTTTGAACATCACTTTATTTTTGAAAGTATAGTAGCTCTATAATTTTCATTAGCCAATGTTGATTAAACTATGTTTTTTAAAGTATTATTATCCATCTTTTTTAGCTTCTTGTAATGCCACCAATACTTTGCTGACTATTTTCTGACATTCTTCATCACCATCTCCTTTGATAGTAGCACGGATAAGCTGAGCCCACACCTGAAACAGTTAACGAAATCTACTTTACAGAGCCTGTTCGTTAGTCTACAACGATTCATGAATCTTGTAATGATTCTCATTAAAAAAAATTAAAATTCATTTATAAGTCTTTGAAATGTCTAATTGAGATCAAGTACAGTAGAAAAGTGTTTAACGATTGCAAAAACAAAGTGTACTTTCACACAAACCTGTTTCCAAGTCTCTCTTGTTTGCCGCGGTCCTAGTGCTTCCATTAGTAGTTCCAATTGTAGCCATTTGACTTCGTTTTTCATTGATTTCGAAAATTCCAAATTGGCCAGCATGAACTTCGCCATGACGAATTTTTGAATTCTTGACGGCGCTTTAGAGCTACAAGAAACCGAAAAATTTGGACGTTCATTATGAGCGCAGTATTTTTGGCTTATTATTTGATAATGAGCAGAGCTTGAGATTCATGAACGAAATTTTCAAGTCTAGAGAGTTTGATCTAGTACCATTCCTTTCTATTGGGCAGAATCGTGGGGACAATTTGAAAGCGGGATCTTCTAACACTTGAATTTATGGCAGCTAAATATCTTCAATAATAAAACTCAGAATAAAACTTATGGTTCAGTGAGTTGTACAGTTTGCTCAGAAATTATGTATCGTGAATTTCGGTGATTCCTTCATAATTGGTTTCTTCACTACGGTCGTTTCTTCACGAATCAATGTACCCACCTAAAGTTCACGCCCAACTCCGGCACAATCGCCAAAGCCAAGCCCGGCCTTCCGAATATGCGAGTAATTCTTTCATCCTCAGGATCCAGTTTTACAGCGGGTTCGGAGTGCCCCGTCCTACACCACGCCTTAATGTATGCATAAAAATTAGCTCTAGCATTTTTTCGGCGAGTGTTCCAATACTGTTGAAAAAATAACTATATTATCATGGTATTTGCGTCACACTTGGGGCAAATGTAAAATTGGGTTGAATAGTAGCTTGACAAGTCAGCAAGGAATAAATCATCCCCAATATCCTCAACCAATAACTAACATTGAGTCAACAATGTACACCTGTTGGTGTTCTTTTAAATATCGATTTTGCGACAGTTGCAGAATCCATCAGAAGTTATCGTAGGATCATAAAAAAATAAAACAGCCATATACAAAAGAGCATACCAACATGGAAATTGCTCAAGCATTGTTACATCATGTATATCTGTTTGTTCCAGAAATTCCACAAGTAAACTCAATACTCATCCGAAAGAGCTTCTTAGCATACCTCTTTCCACTGTTCAGGCGTTTTTTGACATGGACCGAGCTCATTCAAGGCCTTTCCCAGTTTGTCCCACATCTCAGCACTTTTTTCTTTCCCTCTTGCTCCCAGCCGGACAGTCTGACCTGCTGCAAGGGGTTGGTTATCTTCCATCTTACTTATGAGGTATTCTGACTGTTTCGAGTAGACAGCAAATCTGTTAGAACATAATTGTTATCAACAATGACGAATATGTTGGTAACCGATAGTACCCTAAGAGTCGATAGCTCCTTCTCTGTAACCCAGACATTTATCAACAAGTAAAAAGTAACTTTGATAATGATGAGTGCAGTTTAATCCATTTAACAAGTTTGACAAGCCAATAATCCAAGCATAGGAGACAAATTTATTTCAGAATCATAACTAAAAATTCAATCTGCTAGTAATGTTTGAGTCTGCAACTGAATATTAAGGTAGTTGTACACCAACTACGAGAGTCAGAGAGACTTAACCTCACTTTTTTGCCCACTTTAAAATAGTCGAAATTATTATTTTTGTTAATAACTGCACTCTTTCCACCAAACAACAAACAAAAACGGTCATCTAAGACTTCCTGAACCGAATCAGGCATGGTTTCCAAAGTTATCTAGCCTAAAATTAAAATCACGTGTCGCATTTTTTGCATTCTACGCTTTGTATGAACAATTACTAAAAAACGACGTGGTCCATCATCTCCAGACTTGGCCATATGATTCATTGATACATAAACTCGGATCTCTCGCAGTACTAACATTTTCTGTTGATCAGGTTTTGCGCTAGACCCATTTTTGTGCTGTTTTTGGGGCCCGCTCCCATAAGCGCAATGTTAAAAATGTGCAAAACTGGTCAAATTGTGACGATCAATACTCGAAAACGGGATGGTCAGCCGTTCTGGAATTTTGGACACGTACTCTTCGATATTAGAACTATCTCTCTGCAGAATCTCGAGAAATTCTGTTGATGAATAATTTTGGTGTACAACTCCCTTAAGGCGATGCGGTCGCCGAGCAACCCGGGAATTATATTTCATTTAGATGTATCTCAAAATTTTGATGATATGAAGTTTGAGATCAGTTGTTCATTACGTATTATCATCTGAATTGTGGTGGATAACTCGTCATTTTTCATTAATCCCAAGACTATCGGTGATGAACGAGAATAACTTGCACGCGGGTACTTCCTAACCTACAAATTGGCACATTTTTGTTCACAGAAATCTCGAAATCTTTTCCAATTTGGCCCAAACGAAGAGTTATCCAGGCCAAGTTAGATGATTACAAAGCCTGGATAACTCGCCGTTTAGCTCGAATTGGAAAAGATTTTGAGATTTCTGTGAACAAAAATCAGCGTGCACGGTGACCGCATCGCCTTAAATGTATAATTGATCCTTCTTCCCTTCAAATAGGTGAATTGAGCTTATCTCTCAAGTGTAAATATTTTGATCCTGAACACTCACCTTTGTTGAACATCGCCTTGCAGCATTGCGGAATTTATTGTTGCCTTAGTACAAAAGTTTCATTTATACAACTGAAGTACTTCAATTGACAGGCACGCACCACCAATGGTTCAGCCAACTTATTGCAGAAGAAGAAGCACCACCAATTATCGAGATTCTACTTACATACGCATACAATCTCATTGCATGCATACAATCTCATTCACATGGAATCTGGAATTTGCAATGCTTCGTAAGAGGCCGATCGTTCTTTTCATGCAAAATTTTCCCTCAGAACCAGCAATATTCGAGTGGGTGTCAATGTCAAGACAAGACCAATATATTTGAAAGAAGAAAGAAATGTCAATATGTCAATCAATGTATCAATAGAACGCTCCACTTAACCTGACTCCAATATTAACTGAGATTGCAATCAGCTGTGATGATCAGTGATGATGGTGTTATGTATGTATGTGGACGTTCATCATTTGCTGAGCAGGTCGTTTGCTGAATCGAAGTTAGAGGAGCGTGGGTTCGAGGCCCACTCTCTCCATTTTTTTTTTTCGACTACACATGTTATCAATTCCACAATCATATGTAAAGCATGAGACCTTTTTGTATTTTTCCTTTGGAAAAGTTGCGAAACTTTTCCCCATGATTTCCGGAACATGATTGAAATACTTTGATTGAAATACTCAGGTATTGATTGAAAGTATTTGAGTATTATCTCATCGCCGTGGAAAGTTTGAAATCATGTATTTACCTGCTTGTACAAACCCTTACGACTATTGAAGACCAAATCTGAAAGGTCATTTTTTATGTACTTTTTGCGCTCTTCTCGGCACAATCGTTAGTTTTTTTTATCAAAGGATGCCTAAAAATATTATCATCAAAAAAGAGGTCAACGTGTCAACTCTATGTGATGTGGTTTTCTTTTTTTTCGGCCATTGTGAGTGTATTGTATAGGGCCAACGAGACGCTCACTCATTTGAAAAAAACGACCCTTGTGGTCCGAATTGGACTCATCTTTAATCCTCTGTTTCTCAGATCTGCTGGTGCTTTATCGAGTCTATTTCCAAAGAACAGCTATCATTTGTGAAATATATTTTTTCGCAAGTTTCTATTAAAAAAAAGAACGATGGTCCTGAGTTAAAAAATATCTCACAATGTGCTACTCGAAACAAAGTCCCATAACAAGTTGGTAACGTGAGGTATCCACGGATCTTTCGCTATGGGTGCACTCCAATCCCGATAGAGGTAAGTGTGTTTTTGCCTTATTTAGCTAAATAATTTAACCAATTCAAAGCTGAAACATATTTGTTTATGCAAGCAACATCACTTGTGAAATTCCAAGTCTGGCTAATTCACCCCCTGGTCGTGTACAAGAGGTCTATTTCAAAAAGATTGCATGGGTTTTTCGAGGAATGGGGTCATCTCGGCCTCCAGCATTCAAGTGAGACGCCCCTCAGCGTATTACGCAGCTTTTATAAGCTCTTAACAAGTATTTGAGTAACATGAATGGATTTTGCCGGGGGTTAGGGAATTTCAGAGCAATTCCATGGCAAGGCACACGCACTCGTTATGTAGTTATATCCTCGGCCCCTATACGAAGACAAGTACATTTTATAGCCCCTACGAAGACTTGTACATTTTTATTGAAGACTAGCATGTATTGCCGTCCTACACGAAAAGTAGTACATTTCCGCTTAACCAGGAAAACTAAAACGTTTGGCGTATACCAGTACATTTCAAAACTCACTTGAAAACTAGCACATTCTCAAAAAGTATTACATTTTGGAATTCCACACAAAGACTAGCACATTTCAGAAATCAGTACACGAAGACTAGTTTATTTCAAATTTTGAGGCGATAACTATCACATTTTTGTATTTTAGACGAAGACTAACACTTTTGTTATAACAAAAAGTATCATTTACAAGAATGAGCAGTTTAACCTCAACAAAATTTCCAATCGTCTAAGAAGCCTTTCTAACCAATGAGGTTGATTTCTAAATTCCCAAATACACCTAGTCCATGCGTGACATTAACCAAAAACTAGGATCCACAGACGAGTGCACCATATAATCGTGATTTTAGAATTGCGCGCAAAACTTTCGGTCCATTCAGTCTCCATGTCAAGCTTCTCCTTGGCCCGTTGTATGAAACACATTTCCTTGAAGTTTTCGGTTGCATTCGACCACATCATGCGAAAAAGAATCTCCGATAAGTTGCCGAGCCGTGGGAATATTTTTGAGGCGGATGGTCAATTCCGTCCGCCTCTGCGAGCTCTTAAAGTTGACATGACTTTGTCTGGCTTCAACTTTGAGATGTGTGGCTCTTAGATAATTCCCTTTTGTGTCCACACAAGTGGAAATCAAGTGCGATGAGCCACCAAAACTTGGCTGTAGCTGAAATAATTTTTTGACCCATCAAATCACTCCTTGTGACGATTTTGCCCCCAAAAAAACCACACTTTCGTCGGAATCACCCTTATATAGAAAACAATTTATGCAATTCCTACTTATTATTATTACTCTGAACGTACTAGTCTCCGTCTCAAATTCTCAAATGTGCCACTCTTCGAGTGAATTAACCAAGGTGCTAGTTTTCGTACAGAAATTTGAAGAAGTACACTTTTCAAATGAAAACTAGCACGTTTTAATATGCTAAGTAGTCTTCGTGTGAGTTTTAAAATGTACTAGTATATGCCAAACGTGTTAGTTTGCGTGGTTAAGCCAAGTTGTACTAATTTTCGTGTGAGCCGGCAAAACGTGCTAGTCTTCAAGAAAAATGTACTAGTTTTCGTAGGGGCTCTAAATTTTACTTGTCTTCGTAGGGGCCGATGATACGCTCGGCAAATCGGTTAGAGATGGAATTTGTAAATTCTGAAAATAGTAATTTAAATATGACCGAGAGACGAAGAAAATGAGGTTGAGTACATTGGAATTGGAAGAGCCGATTTTCTTTGGCGTCATTTTTACTGGTGTCAGAGTAAAGGGTCCCTCTCTTCAAAAGATTATTTTTTCGATGGAATATAATTTTTTTGGTGTACAGATTCGTCGCCGCCGTTGTACCACATATCAGTTCCCATCGTGATTCTGTTTCAATTTCTTTCATTTTCTTTTTGTGATTTAATGATTAAACCTGTGTATATCATACTATTCCGAAACATTGTGAGGAATTTCAGTCTCTGGGTGGAATATGATCGTGGACAAATGGTTGTTATACTTTGAGAATATTTTGTATTTTCAAAAATATTTCATTTTGGTTATGCAGGTTCGCCACAATCTACCAAGTATCCATTTCGATATTGATGATTATATGATTTCTTTATCCAATGGAAGAATGATATCAATTTTGGATATTTTTTCACAAAATACCGCTAGGCGAGGTAATCCAAATCTCCTTTCGACCTTCTAATTGTCATAGATTTGACTATGGTGCACCCAAGAACATGATGAACCGGAGAAAATCTTTGCAGAATCGAATTTTAGCAAGGTTTTTTTTACTGCTTCGATTATCAAAAAATTTAAGACCAAGTGACTGTATTTATTGACAGCGGTTTCTAGAAATGTAGTAGGGGCATAGGGCCTCAAAACAAAATGAGCATATGATCAACACTGTTGCATGCACGAATCAAAAATAATCCCCAAAGTAATCTCTTTCGCCAAATAAAAAAAAAAAAAACAAATTCAACGCGGCTGGGCCGAATTATCCGGATTCACGCTAATCTATTGAGTCCGAAAGAATTTTCGAGTAATGAATGATCAATACCGTGGCTTGTTGATGATATGCTACTAGCAATTCAACCAAAAATACTTTTTGGGATTGAATAACTTTTAAAAGTTGTTTCATAGGTGTTCATATATGAACATAGGCCCCCCGTATTTACATAGGTTTCTATGCTAGCATTAGGGTATTAACAACGACATCCGTGGTTTTCACAATTACAATCTCTAAAAATGCCAGAGAGGATAGAAAATGCGATGTCGCGTTAAAAATGTAGAATTTCAAATCTGGATTTGAGATATACAACTCGTGGTATAGAGATCAGAAAATTGAAACAATCGCGAGTAAAAAAAGAGCGCGAAGGAAAAAAACCACGGATTTGCCGGGGCCTTTAATGTCATTGAAGCTAAACAAGTTATGTATTCCAAGTCAAATCGCGTCGACTCAAAAGGCATTAGAAAATAGTGATTACAAATCAGTTTTTACATCCAAACATCAACTAATCACAGAATCACAAACTTTATATAACATACAGCTCTCCGAAATATGCAACTTATCATCTCCCATGCTCTGCAATTTAATATCTTCATCAAATATCTATGACTCACAGTAAAATGGAACTATCTGAAAGCGTAAGAGTGAGAGGAAATATCCAAAAATGTTTGGTAAAAGGAGCCGTCTACAAATTCTTTGTTGAAAATAACTATCCAAAATTGTTTCAACGGAAGTATGTGAACATCTCTGATTTCTGAAGAGAACTATCTATCCATTTCTGCTTAAAAGGAACTATCTGTGGTTTTGGTTGAAGGGAACTATCTTAAAAAAATGTAGGTTAAAAGGGCTTATCTAAAAATGTGTCATGCCAGGGAAGAAGTATCTATAAATTATTGGTTGAAAGGAAGTATCAAAATGAACTTTTGAGATTGTTCCTTTTAACAAAAAAATTCATAGACAGTTTCTTTTGAATCCACAAATTTTCAGATAGGTCCCTTGAACTACCAATTTATATATAGTGTCAACCGAAAATGTATAAATAGTTTTTTTCGGAAATCAGAAATTTTCAAATAGCTCCCCTTCATTGCAAATTTACAGGTGGTTCCTTTTAACCAAAATTCTTAAGACAGCTCGTTTTTCAAAAATTCAAGAAATCTTCCTTTCAACAAAAAATTATTAGATGGTTCTTGGATAGTTCCTTTTAAGCCTTAAATTTTCAAATACTTCTTTTTTAGCATTGGCAATCGATATATCCTTTGAAACATTATTTACGTGGATTGAAACCCTCAGAAAATAATGTCTGGCTCATTTGCAATACATGTAGGCTCTCTCTTTATCCAAGTATGATACAACATTTTGAAGTTGTGCAAGATTAAATGAAGCATTTCCTCGAAAAATATGATAGAGCCTATGTACATCTCGCGCGTCGACAAATTTTACATACACGGAGACACGAGGGTATGAGTATGGAGGTACTCATTCTCAACTCACGAAACTTAACTCCATATCGATCTTGATACCATACCATTTCATTCATATATTGGTAATACTCATAAATTTTCCTAAGCGTAGTAATTTTAATTATTCAATAACGTACGACGGAAGTAGTGCGTTCCACGCTTCATAAAGCATCAAATCATGATAGCCCTCTATTACAATGACAAATTGAATATCAAGTTTGAAAGTTAATCCAGATTTCTCGCAAATTTCAACGCTTGATTCTGTACATATGCGGTATATACATATGTACAATTAGTACACAACAAATTCGAGCTTTCTGAATTAATAGGCATGCCCATAAAATTCAGAAATGGAAGAAGTTGATGAAGACTATGCCGTCAAAAATTGTCATCTTCCAAAATATGGTGCCTCCATCAATCTCATTTGTCTCCAACTCCTAAAGTAATCCAGAACCTAGCAATTTACAACCAGTCTTCGTGTCGCTAGTGCCAACGTCTCAAGATGTTGTCTCAGGAACATGCAAATTGTGGTAAACTTCCAATTTTTCACTCAACTTTCGCAGAACTCTTACCTTTCGTCTCTCTGGGTAGTACTAACGGGCAGTTCTGTTTTATATGTTCAAAGTATCGGTGTAGAACCTGCCCTTCGATATTTCCTGATTTTTTCGCCAAACTAGGAGCGAATATTCCTTCTTCTGACGATGACTTGACTAAATTTTCTAATTAGTTAATTAGAAGATGTTTATCGATTTTCAAACTTAGGTAGTGATTTGGTCGTAACGGCTTTTTGCAAGCTTCACTATCAAGACAGGCATTCAGAGATCCACTTTCTTTATCAATTGTGCATCGACAAAAGTCGTGACTGAATCTCATTTGAAGAATAATTCATCAATCTCGAAATTTGCACAACTCTTTTACTCTCTAGAAATTTTATGCTGATAGTTTTGTCCCTAACTCATAGGTTCATGCTGAAGGTCCTTAAGAAATACTTGAGATAAATTCACGGCAAGATCTGCGGCAGCTCTCATGTGAGATGTTGAGTGGAAGAAAATCAAGTACGCTTAGCTCATTCAAGATGTGAAAATTTTGGCTCGTCACTCGCAGCAGCGTTCATTCGCTCGATTCACTGTGATAGTCACGATCAAATTTGTGCTTGTTTCGAAATTTGTCCCGGAAAATATATCAATCGCAAAACCCAGGAAGGAGATCCAACCCGCAAGAATAGGCGTGCTCTAAGAAAATATTCCTTTGGGGAGAAAAAATCTACACTTTAGCCATCTAATATTGAAATATTTCGAGAGTCCATGAATATATAATTTCGACAATAGACATCCTCGTGATGATTCGAAAATGTTTCATTTTGGTCCATTTTGGGACAATCCTGTAACTAGATTTATCATCGAGGTAAACTTGCAGATGGTACCATCCCGAACCTGTCATTTTTAGCGCATTATGTCGGGATAACAAAGCCTACGGTATTGAACTTCAAACCTGTTGCAAAAAAATATGCACCATATTCGATTTTCACAACTAACAATCACGAGAAATTTTTATTCATCTTGACGCGCTTTTCCACTCCATTATGCGCGTTCGACCGCACGCGGAGGCGAACTCTGTCTCACTAGCTTTTGTGCACTTTTACATCGTACCTCGTTAAAGGCGCACATCGCAATCGGAGCTCGAGAATAACGAGTACTTACTGCATCATTCTTCATAAATAACAAGTAAGTGGCTGTGATGTACATTGAGTGGAGTATAGTAAAATAATAGTAGATTGGTTCCAAATGTAGATCATGTATTACTAGAGAAAGTAAAGTACAGAGTCAAAAAAATTATGCTCCGAGAGGTCGTGCACCCAATGGCGTCTAATTTTCTTTATCGATGAATCGTGCAGCGCGAGGGCATGGCAGATCTTTATCATCGTGGTCTTCATTAACCTTTACAGTAATTTTACGAGTGATAATCACCTTGGATATTTGGATACATAAAATTTTGCTATAGCCGACTTTAATATGTGATTAAAAAAATGAATTGGAATTATTGCATTAAGTATCCCATCTCGACATAAAGGATTCTGTGCTATACGAGATTCGAGATTCAATAGAGTTACACGTGACTGACAAATTGAATCCAGTTGCAGATCTCGAATCTCGTGGGAATTGTAATTCCAGAATGTCGAAGAAATTTCAAATATTACGATTGAAGGTTCGATTTCGGAGCCCATCGTGGCACATTTTTTACTGTCTCGTCGAATCAATGAAAAGATCGATCTAAGGGCTGGTACGCTTTACGAAAGTATAAATCTCCGATGTTGCCTCGTGTTGCGAAATCACTCGACAAAGGTTATCAGACAATCACGAACGTACAAATCAAATGACAAATCTCTCGTGATAGATTTTGGTAACCAAAGATTCACGTGTAAAGTACGATTAACCTCGATATGTCAGCACTCGTAATACACGTGTCTTTCATGATCCCTTCATTGTCAGCTTTTGTGTGCTCACGATGTTGAATTTTTTTTTTTTGGTTGATAGTTATGATAAAGAGCAACGACTCTCATGGCAAAAATCTTCCTATTTTGCGGTGTAATGGATTCCACTCGACCATCTTTTCAAATGAAATATAAGTGCTCTCTTTCTTGATGACAAGTCTGAAAAACTCCAAGGTTTGCAAGATAAGGCAACTCCCGCTATTCGCGAGACCGGTATTCGCGGGACCGGTATTCGCGGAATTCTCTTATTCGCGGTTCCAAAATTGCGGAGTTCCTCAGTATTCGCGGTGCTGTGACTCGCTTATTCGCGGTCTGGATCTGGATTTTTGAGCTCACTGAGCTCATTAGAGATGAATTTTCGTTGGACGAAATTCGAATATGTCACTCCGAAATAACTTCGTGATCTGAATGTCGATGTAGTTTTGTCAATTAGAAATCGTGACAATAACTTGTGATACTGTCAGGAAAACTAAACATTTTTAATTTTCGTGGTCCTGGAGGAAAAGTGGCTGAAATGTCTAGACTCTCTATGGCCACTCACCAAGGGTTGTACAGGGACTATGTTCGTTGATTTTGCCTTTCAAAAATGACACACTTCCACCCACACGCTGATGACTAATTTTTTCAACAGATTTTGGCGAGGGCGTGAATTACATTATTTTCTTTATTGTATATGATAATGTTACTCCGTAATCGTCCTCAAATAAAGCCAATTTGCGAGGATTTTTAAATGATCACATCATCCCGGTATTCGCGGCATTTTGTTTATACGCATTAACCGCGAGTAGTGGGGGTTGCCTGTAAGAAAATTCAGAGAGTCACGGCCGCATACTAACGACAGATCACAGAGCGAAAATATTCATACTCTATTGCAGTAATCGTAGTGCATTTATATGATGTACAGCGTTCTTTTAGTGATGAAAAGTACATCCTCCAAGTTTTCACCATCGCGCATTCCTCATTTCGAATTATTGTTTGTGTCTCAAAATTTTTCAGAGTATCCACAAACGGGTCACCACAGAATTTCCGAAGTTTTACCAATTTTGAACGACGATTTTGACATGAATTTCCACCACTCATTTAAAATTTACGTATTTGACGAAGCTATGTCCATCGTGACAGTTTTAAATTCTCACTGAAATCAAATAAATGAAAACACCAAGTATGAATGTAAACTTCATCAAATGTTTCATGTGTTCTAAACATGAATTTGCATCTCAAGTGTCAAAAAATTTTAATCAACAAATTGGTTCGATTCAAAGATAAAAAGCAAGAATATCGAGCCCTATACTTCCGATGATGACATTCTTCATTTTTTTGAAACATTGAACTAGATTTGCAATGATCCTCTGGAATTTCTACAAATACATGAAACTTACGATGGATTACCGTTATTTTACGACTCTTACAGATATCTTGTTTGTATCATCTTACAGCAAGTTGGTCATGCATTTTTTAATATGAATATCAAAAAATACTAATGCAACTCAAAATAAATTGAACATCAATGATATTTTTTTCCAGAAATGAATCAAGCGCCGTCGCAGGGAACATCGTCAACGATGCAAAAGCATATCGTGTGCGGTATAGGTATGATTTATCCCCATTTTTCCAATCGCACCATAATCATGTATAAAAATTTTCAACGTTATATCAAAGGAGAAAAATATGCAGGCTATTCTGATTGGTTTTTCTTTGCAGAAGATGATCCTCATCAGAATAATCACTACATTCGCACCATCAGCAAATACAGTGGCTTGCCAGTCACTCTAAATATGTGTAAGTGCGGTGCTTTCGAGAAGGTCCACGGTAGAGAGCCTCTAACACAAAGTGAACTTGACGCTTTTGACGGCAGGGACCACGGCTTTCAGCTCGAGTACATTTGGAATGATGATGAATGAGAAAAATGGTAAAAATGTAACATCAAAAATTCCAAAATAAAAAATGAAAATTAATTAAAATGCATGAGTGAGTGAAATATTATCAAACGAGAAATCGCATTATTGATTCAGACGTTTTATTTTGTATATCATTGTATTCGAGAATTGGACATAATAAGAGTTTTCGACTCTCATGTCGAAAACATTATCTAAGAGAGATAAAAATCTGAAGAAAACTTTGCCTACAAGAGTCACGTCATTATGCCTTTAGTCAGAGCTTCTTCGAAAGCTTTCTTGGCTGAACAATCGATCAATTCTCTTACTTGGTCCATGAAATGCCGATGAGTCTCTTCGGTCCAAGACCTCAAAGATTTAAATTCATCTGAGATAAGTTGTTTTACAGAATCCATTGCTGGCTGCCTCGACTCTTCTATTTTATGTATTATCTCTTTTTTGAGTGTTTTCAAATCATCTTGCGTGCAAACTTTGTTCAACATATCATCAAATTTTGACTCACAAAAAAACATTACATCGTCCCCTGATTTTTTGACAATTTCTGTTAACTCTTGAACGAATTTGGAGACTCTTGCGTTCAAAGGTGAAGTTTTCCCTTTTTGGTTTTGCTCAAACTTATCTGAAAATCAGGAAAATTCATATCTTATAATTCATTCAGACATTGATCCGTTTATTCATTTCTGGCACTCGTAAGCAGAGATATAACTGTTCGACAAAACCAAACATACAATTAGAATAATGTAACCAAAATTACCTTGCACTTACCGAGCAGTTTTTTGGCTTTCTGAACTCTTCCTGCCGTATCCATTTTACTCCATTCAGTTGCTGCATGTGCATTGTTGGGTTCTTCTATCATCGGAGGAAAATTAAATTAGATCCTCATGAATAATTACCTTAAATTATTCCATATAGTGAGATTTTTACTAACCTTCCTGAGTTACTGCAAGTGCTAAGGCATTATCAAGTCCATATTTACTCAACGACTCAAATGTGATATCAACCTCTTGAGTTTGTTGAGCTATGAGAAAAAAAAGAATAATTATTTTTGCAAAGGTATGACATTCAAATGATGTATGATGAAGGAGTTGCTCAGTAAAGATTTGGGAATGAGAAAGATCTAAAAAATATTAAACTTGCTTGAAGACAGTTCAACCAAAGATTTCAGCATACGCAAGGCTAGTTCGAAAAGTAACTTGGGTGCTTTATTCTTTCAAGCGCAAAGTATCATTTATGATACATACTGGTGCACATCTAAGAAAAAAATATTGCAGAATCTATTTGCTGGAGAACCTCATTCTTCATACATCTAATAATGAAAAGTGAAATTAATACCAACCATCATTTAACAATCCAAACTCAATTGCTCGAGGCAAAGGAGCAGGTTCATCTTGTTTATTCTTTTCTGATGAGTCTGTACTGTGGTTATTTTGCTGAGAAGAAGGTGGGTCTGCCAACAATAATATATAAACCTTCCAGAGAAATGTAGAGCTGAAGACAAACTAGAAAATGTGATATTCTTACCTTGCGAACTAAGGTTTGTAGTATCACACATTGCTTGTAGCTTTGATGGGCTTGTAAAACTGCACAAAGCACTTGGAGGCCTTTTTCGAGGGCTAACACCAAGCACGTTCTCCTGATTCTGCTGATCTGGGTTTTTTGGTGATCGGTCTTGGTAGATCTTGTGGAGCATTTGTTTTATAATACTATGATGCTCTTCGATATGTGTTCTTGTGGGATCCTTGGCATACGCAAGATATTGGAACCATGACTGCGAGTGATATTCGATTGATACAATTTTGATTCAGGAATTGTTGTAAATTGATACTATCACACAGGCATACCTTTTTCCAGTCATTGAAGTTTCTAACAGGGCCCAACTTGTGCAATTGAGCCTCAAGTTCCTTGTATAAGATTCCATCGGGAAAAGTGAAAGCAAGATCTGGATGAAGTTTCATAAATTTGGCCATGTAAATCTTTTGCTGCTTGCAGACAATCACTTTCTTCTTAGTACCTTCATTACTTGAAGAAATTGAAGTCGAGCTTATTGTCAACTATTTGGTTTCAGAAAAAAATCCTAGGACACATGTATTAAACTTAAACTTACCTTTTATCAGCCATAATTTTCTTACTCAATGTCGAATATCAACGCATGCAGACCTTTGATAATCAACCGTTAGTTCAGGTTTGCAGCTAATAACGAATTGAGATCACAATAATAATGCAGCACGCTTTTGATTGACGGTTGAAGATTAAAATGGATGAATCCCTCACAACTATATACACTTACGCGATTACTATTTATCCACTGATTACCCTCGCGATTACTTCGGGACGTCGAATTACTTTAAGCAATAATAAATTAGACGATTGTTGAGTTTTATCGAGAGCAACAACTCGCATTCTCTATTAGACAACGATTGCTGTTTGAAAGCATATCGAGTGGATTATTGTTAATAACCGCAATCAAGGTGCGCAACTGGTATAGACAAGTTAATTAGCAGACGATAAGACGAAACAGCTGCGCCACAATTAAGTCGCCTCGTCGGTCGTCATTCGTTGGTTGTGTTTTCGCCGTGGGAACAGCTGTACGTGCATTTTCGCGAGCCTAAGAAAGGTTTTACTCCACCTACGGTGAAAACTTCACATGTTTTCAAAAGTGAGTGACTAGATTTTCATATTTTTTTCACATGACATATCGTCATTGGATCGAAAATAACGAGATGGATTTGGTGCAGGCAGTGCAAGCAATATGGAGGGTCCACATGAAGCAGATTTTGACGAGAATTTTGATGAGGTAGAAGATCTCGCTGAGTTTATTGCACTGATGTTTTTTGAAGATTTTGAAAGAGATGAGCAGGAAAATATGGACGATG
The DNA here is from genome assembly GCA_029851415.1 of Eretmocerus hayati. Classification (NCBI taxonomy): domain Eukaryota; kingdom Metazoa; phylum Arthropoda; class Insecta; order Hymenoptera; family Aphelinidae; genus Eretmocerus; species Eretmocerus hayati. Next base: position 87,081,786 of record CM056743.1, read on the forward strand.
AAGGTCTTGCAGAATTCGTTGAAAGGATGATGGACGATTTTGAGGAGATTGAGAGGCGACGCAGACAAGTGATGAGATTGAAAGTGCTTAGAGAATTTTTGCGCCTTATCAGTGATCCATTCGACATGCACCCAATCCAGTTCCGCAAATTATATCGGTGAGTGTACGATTCAATAAATCGAATTTTTTACAATATTAATTCCTTAATTAACGAGGTATGTACCAGTCTACCGCGTCATTCGCGTAGACCATCCAGGGCGTCTTTGTTGTCTCTGTTTAAAAACGTATTATGTCAATATATGGGTATTATCGCGAGAAATTACACGGAACGCGTAATGACCTCGCATTTCGACGAGCAAGATCCGAATCACTCCATATGAATATTTCTACACGTAATCTATCAAGATACACTTTACACTAAAGATGCAGATCAATCCGCTCAGTCATCGTTTTTATCTTTTATTTTCAAATGAAGAAACTGTTTAGCAAAACACTGTCACAATATAATTAGGGTGCAATAAATCACTGGAAATTCATCAAGTTTCTGGGGATATATTCGTATTTTTTGACAAACTGTACAAGAAAATCATATTCGATACACGGGTGTAAAACTTATTTTTCGCATCCTCGTGTTGATTCCGACCTTCGCCTGTCTAGGGTGTAGATTCTGAATTTGTACTTGTGAGCGTACAACATATTAAGATCGACATATTAAGATCAACATATTAAGATTTATTTTTAATTTCAAATAACTCATTTCTGCATCGATGATTTTTTACAAAAGACGCAGCGAGTGATGAAGCGTGTAATATTCTCATTGCGTACATTTTGTGAATACATAGTAGAAGCAACGTGGTTTCTTGAAGAACGACTCCAAAAATTTTAATCCAAGTTCCGAATCATCTGTCATCTTCATAGAAGAGGTTTCTTTCACTAAGAAATATGGAACATTCTCATTTTAATGAATTTTCCAATTGAAAACGTGCAGGCTCTGTCATGTATTTGCAGAAGAGTCTATGTCAATATCTTACCTACCTAAAATACGGCAACACCATTTCGAACAACTTCCGCATATAACAGGGTTACCACTTATGGAAAATATTCAATGAAAATGACGTGATTCCTAGATTTCATAAACATTCTATCCAATCTCCCACACGATGTTTAATTGAAATATGTGAGAATAACTAAAGCACCCTTGGGAAATTTTTGATGATTCGCGGGCTTCTCATCATTCGTATGTTTTCATAGCGTGTATCAAGCACCGACGGATAACAAAGGACCCTTGTACTCAAAATTTCTCAATCCCCGAAACGAAACTAGCTCTTGTATTTCCTTTGTCAAAATATTTCAAAAAAATCTCATAGCCACAGTTTTTGAACATTTTCTGGTGAGACCAAATCTTTTCTTATTTCATGTAGATGATCGCGTACTTTTCTCGTTTTTCACTAAGGCCAGGCTGATAAGATTTCAATAATTACAAACACTATATACGACATCTTGTCACTTGGACGGTTCCAATGGCTAATTTTACTCATTTTCTTGAAACAGACTCACACCCACACTCGCTCGCGATCTTGTTGAGATGTTGCGCGATGAATTGAACCACAACAGAACGACTAGAGTAACCGAGGAGCTGCAAGTTCTGATAACGCTTCGGTTCCTAGCCACCGGAAGTTTCCAACGAGGAACTGGTCAGGACTTTCATCATCCGGTTTGCCAATCACTTGTCAGTAAAATTCTGGCTAAAGTGCTTTATGCTATCTGCACGTTTGGGGAACAATTCATATTCTTACCAAGGACACCTGAGGAGAGATTTCAAACTCAATACGCGTGAGTATCAAAAATTGTATGGAGTGTGAGTGTATACCTGGATTTAGGCCGATTGTACAGCAAATTGTGTTTACAAACCAATTACTCGGGGTAACAGCTCCTTATGTGGTTTGTGCTGAGTGAATTTTTCTCCTCAAAATAGCTGGATACATAGGCTTGATAAGCACACGATGGCCTTGTCAACCCGATTTGGATAAAAATCTTATTCATAAGTGATATTCTTTTCTTGAATGCGTAAAAATCCCCACAATTGGGTGCTCTCTAAAAGAATTCGAGTAGTTTTTATCACTAGTTCTCGAGTCACTAATCAGCTCGAGCCAAATGAGGAAAATAACTTGCCATTCGAGTGACTTTTGGTCACTCGATCAAGTGAGTTCTTGAAATAATTCGACGATCGAGTGAAATGTAGTCGACATTACCTCAATTAACATCATTATCTTGACACTTTCACGAAGAAGTTCTTGAATCGAATGTAAATGTGCAATTCGATGCAAATAGGACTAGCCTTTTAATTTTTCCGTTCATTCAATTCAATACTTTGATTTTCAATTTGTGAATAGCAATTGAGAGGGTCGATGGAAAAAGGTCGTAACCGCCATTATGCCCTATTTCCGGAAATCGCTTTTTTTGAGCCCATATACCAAGATCTACCACCCCCTGAAACCCGTTTTTCGTAAGACCCCAAAAACCGTCTGGTAGATAAAAGGGCGTAACCGCCATTACGCCCTTTTATCTGCACGATAAAAGGGCGTAAGTGCAATGATAGAATGTTAAAAGGTCGTAACTGCTATGATAGAATGTTTAAAACTCGGTTAAAAAGGCGTAACTGCTGTGATGACATTTCAAAAGGGCCCCAATAGGATTTGGAAAAAGGGCTTAAGTACCTGACTGAAAATATTTAAAAACGCGTGATTACGCTGTAACAGGGCGTAAGTGAAGGCGGATCTGGAAAAAGGGCCTAATTACCGAGGAAAATTTTTACAAAAATTCTCCAAAGCCTGGAAATGCTTTTACACCTAATATAACGATGAAAACATGTTATTCTACCTTCAAATAAATAATTTTACCCTTCCCTAGTGAAAAAAATCTCTCATTTTCACACGATTGATGGAAGCTTTTCGTGTCCATAGAACCTTGGAGCATGAATCGAACCACTCCCTAGCAATCAGATATCTTTCAAAACATGCCCAAAAACACTGGCGAAAAATTTGGAGATTATTGGACTTGATCTCGAGATTTAATTCCACTTTTAGTGTGCAAGAAAGGCCGAAATTTGACCCTGTATTCGGAAAAAAGGCGTAATTGCATTTTTTGAAATTGCTGCAAAAAGCTCAGAATCAAATTTCATCCCCCGCTCGGGTTAGCCTATTTCGAGAATGCCATCTTCTTCGAAATAAGTCAGCTCAACTCGTCCGATTATATCTCCATCGGTTTCAACCAAGTTTTAATTTATTTTCTCAAAATGACCGGTTTGCAGTTACGCCCTTTTTCCATCCTGCGCCTATATTATCAATTTCGAATTCATTCTTTGTAATGACAAAATCGGTGTGTAAAAGGGATTTTATAGCCATATTACATGAACCCTCATTTACTTAGGCTATTTCACGAGACAACTTCCGACGAATCACTTACGATTGGTTTGGATATTGACGCTTTTTATCTCTGTCATTTAGTATAATTTGACAGTATCATTGATGGCTTAGTTGGTTAAATGGCTTATGGAAGTAGCGGAAAGCGAAGAAAATGTGAGGAAACCGTGCTCAAACCCGGGTGACAACCATTCATAAAATAATACTAAACTTTGTTGAAAGTTTTTTTTCTTCTCCTTTTCATTGTACTATTTCAAGGTTTTCATTTTGCAGATTCATTTTGATATCGTACAACAATTAATAATCAATTAACTTCTTTTATATTGTAATTACACGCAACTCGATGGCCGAGTGAAAAAATAGCTCGCTTCGAGTGAAATCCCCACTCGGCCTTCGAGCAAAATATCCCTCGAGGCCGGGCTGCGAAACTGTTACTTAAGCTTCGAGTCGATAAACGACTCACTTCAAGTTAAAATTTACTCGAATACTATTAGAGAGGTGAATTTAGCATACGAAATTCCATTACACGATGCACACAACTTGGCCTACCAATACCGTGAAAATATTTTATGCTGATGCGGGCACGGTTTTTCATGAGTATGTCTTCATCGAATTAGATTCCGCAACCTGATCAGGATCCCGGGAATACTTGGACTCATTGACGGGTTTCTTGTAAAGATGAAGAGGCCAGTCGAACATGAGGAGGCGTACGTAAATTATGCTCACGGATGCTCGGTGAATGTTCAAGTGGTAAGGCCTTTCTTTATATTTATTTCATCGAGACTATCTAAATATATAACGCTCGCTCTGTACGAGATGTGAGTAATTTCTTTGGAAGATCGACGCAAAGGACTATTGTTTTTGCAAAATGTCATGGGACATAATTTTATTTTTACTAATTCCTCAATGAACGATGAAAACTATGAAGAATTTAGTAACATCAGGGGTTAATTATCAATACCTTGTGACAATGTAATGTCGAGAGATCGACAGTCATATATCAGCCTTAAAGACGAAGAGATACAGAATTTCGTATATGATGGGCTTACTTTTTCTAATGCGTGTTGAGAATCCTTCATGCGTCGTCGGCAAACTAATGAAATAGTTTGTAAATTGGTGGAGTGAAATCGTAGTCATCATAATGTTGATTTGGTAGTCATATGAGGAGATGGAAAGTGATCTTCACTGCACTGATCAATTATTTAGTTTCAAGATGAATATCAGATGATCTAACGTAGTGCATACGAATTTTATTATTCTAATCTGGTCATATCCATTGTCTCGCTCAATGTCACGTGATAAATTTCAATGAGAATTAATCCAAATTGATGAATGCAATGTCTTTGAGCTAAATTGAATAAAAAATTTTGACAGAAAGTACAATACCCGGCGAACGTACCAAAAAATATCCACACTCTCTGACTATTTTAAATATGTATCACCAATTGCGCTAGCTCCATTGTTCATTGGCCTCTATGAGTTTTCAGGTCGTGAATGCTGAAGGACGAATCATGAGTATACGAATCATACCTGGAAGTAACAACGATCAAGGTAATTACAACAACAGCCGCTTCAGGCAGTACTTGGAGGCCTTACGAGCTAACTTGGAAATTGTTGAGAGAGAAGGATACTTTTATGTACTAGGTATGAAGCTCGACCTGAAAATTAATATAATTACGAGTTGCAATTTTTCTGTCACAGTTTATCAGACTGCCTTACTTTGGAAGTAATCTTATGAATCATGATACATAGCGAGTTCGATATCTCATGTAATGTCTCTCCATCTTTTAGGGGACGCGGGCTACAGGGCATCGAGAGTTCTGCTTACGCCTATCGAAAATGCTCCCGAAGGGTCACCAGAATGGGTCTACACACGCGAACACAGCACAACAAGAAGTAAAGTGGAGCGAACAATTGGTGCTCTGAGCGGCGTTTGGTTCGCTGCCAACAAAGCTCGTGTCCTGTACTACGCTCCAGAAAAAGTTGCGACCATCATAACTACTGCTGCAATTCTCCACAATATAAGGATAATGAACGGGTACGCCAAGATATAATTCTCCATGTATGCTATGAAGCGCCTAATAGGGTTTCACATGGTGTATACGGAACGCATGATGGGGCAGGGAGATTGTGATATTGGGGAGTTCTCATGCAGGAATTTTTGTCCGTTCAATAGCTTGGAGTCTGACAGATTTACCCTTTAAACCGGGAAAGTAAGACAATTATTGTTGACGTGCACATTTGAACTCCATTCGTAGCTAATTGTTTGACGTGACGCGATGGAATCACTCTTTGCATGTTGCCCGGTGGTGCGCGAGAGATTGCAATTTCTTGGGTGTTGAAGTAGCTTCCTGCTAAATTTTTATAGAAATTCGGAGAATTATAGAAATGAATTGCAATTCAGTAAGCCTACAATTGGATTAAAAAGTTTATTGTCATGAACCTTATTTTATAAATTCCAAAATTACTTTCTACGCGGGCAGGTCGGTTGAGTTCGAAAAATATATTTGCCACGTGACTTTAAATGCAAGGAAGTCATTTAGGTGTGGAAAAACTAACATTCACAGTTCTAGAATGAACTTGTTTAAAATTGTAGCAATTCGTTTGCTCGCACCATTTTTTACTAAAGCCATTATCTACGAACTAATGGCGAATTTTTTCAGAGATAATGCGCGATAATGAATTCTTGGTTTGATTTCTCGGTTAAAATATTTCAAAGGAACTCCTCATTTCATCAACTCTCAAACCTAAGACTGTTCATCGGACAAGCAAAAAAAATTTCGAAATGATGGAGCAATATCTTGTCGAAGATTAGTTGGATACTATGTTTCCTATGTTTCTTATTTTGTGCGGCCCCAATCATAGTACCACTGTGAAATCTGTAGGCTGATTTCAGTACAAAGTTTACAACGTAGACGGAGTTATTAAATATCTCAAGTTTCGGTCTCAGCTATGTCAGTATTAAAAGTATCAAGAGTTTATGAATCCAGTGATGAGTCAGAATGTTGAATTTTTTTTTATCATTCAATGGATTCACATCGTATTTGATTGGCCATACAGGCCATCTTTGTATGATGGGTTATATTTTTCAATGTCGATGTCGAAGGAGTTTGCTCTGGGGAGACTTGTTCCTCCACATTATTAAATTGAAAGCGAAATTCGTAATTAAGATCAGTAAATTCAAAATGTCCAGTTCTATACGGACCAAGATAATCAACTATTTGCAGTTTGAATTTTGGTGGTAGAAAGGATGAGATAATGTAAATACTCAGCAATTTTCGGATGCCAAATTAGAGTTATAAGGAAAGAGACATAAATTTGATTTGTGGATAATTGACGAATCCTATATCTTTATCTGGACAGGGTGGGCTACGAGAACGAGAGGCAAGCTGCTCAACCCGTATGGGATGAGCTCGTCGTGGGCGAAATCGATGCAAACTATGAGGCAGGCTTGGCTGAGCGCGAACTACTCCTGGATTTGCTGTACCGCTGATAAAATAGCAAACCTTTAATGTAACATTTTCAATCATTTGTCGTACTGTTCTGATTTGTAAAATGTTGACTGATGCAAGTCGAATAGGTAAAGATATTGGTAGGGGAGAGGGATACGCTTTGTCTCCTTAGCGTAACGTCGCTGCGCGATGAGAAGTAGCACGAGGGGACACTCAAAGTCAACTTTTACAGACACTCGAAATCTCTATTTATTTAAAATGTTTCTACAAAATCTACAAGATACATCAAAAAAGTGCTTCCAAGAAGCCCTCCTACGTTTTTAGATCTATAATTTAAAAAAAGAATCGAGTGGATTGAAAGGATATTGCCGCTACAATCAATTTTTGAAATTACAATGTATCAAAGTTGGCTTTCACCTCCCCTTAACAAAAATACGTGGTTTTTAGTCATCTTTTGGATTAATTGTTCTCAATTATATAGACAACGTATGAACACGTACGACCCCGAAAAATTATCAAAAAGCTTTTCAAATATCAGCAAACTTATATCGATTTCGTTCGGCCATTACTTCCAAAAAGTTTTATACTGTTTCCCTATGATTCATTGCAAGTTTCTGTTGAAAATGTTCAGCATTTTGGATGTTGTGAAAGACACTGTACGACCGATTTTTCAGAATAAGTAAGTAATGAGCGACTGGCTTAGAACCTTTGTCAGTGTGTGGATGAGGCTGCATGTGAACCTCACCTCTACAAGTGCCAAGACACACAATACCCGTAATTGATGTACTGAATAATTGTGTGTGAAAGAGCATTTTTTATCATAAAATAGGCATGTACTGGTAAAACAATTTATTTCTGAAATAATTTTCGTATTGATAATTATATTGCTATTTTCAATGTATCGTCTCCACGTCGACCTACGCATGGAAATACTTCGATAGCCACTTCCATCCCATACGAGAAATGATCGACTGTATGGAACTTCTTACGAGTTATTTTCATCGGGTAACTAATTGGGAGTGCTATGGAAATATCCCCGAAAAAAAATATCGAATGAAAAATCAATAACAAGAGCATGTGGACGATGAAGTTTATGAGCCTAAAATCCTAGTGGGAAATTCATGATAGATGCGTGAGGAGCAGTTTCTAGGAGTTGAATGCATTTTTTGTACTCACTGGATACTATGATCCGATAATCCTCACTGTAGTCTGAAAAAGTAGAGTAATCTTGGAATGATGTACACTACAGTATCAGGTCTCTTTCAATTCTGATGGTCTGGATTCTGGAGTTGCCTTGAATACAGTATGAGCAAGATGGAAGGTGAACCACGCGGCGAAGCGTACATATTATACTGAATACAAAAATACTACCTTTACCCTTAATAGTGTAACGAGGTGATATGTGGATAAAGTAGATACTGATGAAAATGGTATAAGATCCGCGCCCGATTAAAATCACCGTATATAAATGGTCACTATAGCTGGCAGCGTTTCACAAAAGCATTAATTCAAAAAGAGGATTTTCCCTTAATCGCCAAATTTTTCATTTGGCTGATGAAGTTATGAGAGATTATCTTCTAGAGCCAATATAGGTGGAACAAGAAATTTTTCAAGATTGTAGAAAGCAAGTTTCAAGAAATATTATAGATAATGGATAGGAAAAAACATTCGTGAGGAATTGAGAAATGTCATTCGAGTCTTCAATAGAATTAGGAAACTGCTGTAACAATATGAGAACTATTCTACTGTTATATTCCTAGCTACATCGTGATCGAGAAAACTGTGGGGTCAGCGCATCAGATGCCGCAAAATATTGTTTACTGGCGTGGTATTTTATTAGAGACACATGTCATTGGCATGATTTCGGTTTGTTGAATGCAAAATCCATGTCTTATTCCTCTCTCTTGTTCAAATGTATAGAATTACATGCTCTGAAGCTATTAATTGTACTGCAGCATTTGGATTTGCCTTATTGTTAGAATAAGTGATTCATCTTTGAATTTCTGTCGTGCCACTCGTAAATTACCTACCACGAATCATCCTTAGTAACAGCACCTGCTCCTACATTGTAGCAAGTTTGAAACTTTATGTGAGGACTGCTTGGATGTATCTTTGGGCCATTGAAGATCTTGATCAATGAACTGTTGAACAATATATACCTTAGGTTCCAGTGTATGGGTGTAAGGAATAGGTACTTTAGTGAGACAAGCATTAACGAGACGTTGGTACTAATCAAGACATGTAAGTATTATATCCAAGAAACACAAGCTGACTTCATGGTCACTTCATGGATCAGTGTGGTGATGGATGTAGCCATGTAGCCAGCGCACTTCTATTTAACCGCACAAAATGTTGCCAGCCCTCATCACCAGGCAACTTGAGATGGAATCTTGATCGACTAAACTTGTCAACAACTGTTGTTTCCATTGCATGTCCCTTTCTTTCACATGCTATAATGTCTCTTCTATTAGAGGTGACAAGTACACAGCTGAATACTTCAAAAGATTATTGTGAGTGTAGAAAAATATTATGAACTGGGGGCAGATTCAGGGTAATCTGATTATAAGATACGTATAATCTTGAGACATTCTGAACTATGGCAATAACCAGCGTTGGTGCATCACGTGCATTTCACAGTGGGAAATCTCCTCCAAACAGCAATCTTCAGAATTTTCCAATTTTAAAAATGCACTCTGAACACGGTCATCTACAGGACGACGCCAACGCTGATTCTATAACGCAGTTTCTATCACTGTCGTGTGTGAGATCTCGCTCTCTCTCCACGTTTGGATATGATTTAAGCTTATGATTGTTTATAAGTTGATGACTGATTGTTGATGATTTTATTTATTTTTTTTATTCATTCATGTAAACGGACAAAATTGCCCTTGACATATGATGCGGAGCAGCCGACTCAATCAGCAGCGCAAGAGGGGAAGTTGGGTCACGGTGGTGGGAGAGCATTCGCGGCGCGCCGTCGCGCGCTCGCTTGTCGTTCGCCCGCTCGCGCCCGTTCGCCCGCTCGCGCCCGCTCGCGCGCTCGCGTCGTCCGGTCGCGCGCTCGCGTCGCTCGTGGCGCTCGCTCGCTTGTTCGTAATTCGGCCCCGGTGGAAGGTCCGATGGAACTTTCAAATAATGCTCATGGGACAAATTTCGGTGAAAGCGTCCAGAAACTTTCGGGCAACTTTTTATGGAACCTTGCATTGCCAAGTCCAGATCACACATGCTCGTTATTTCTACCATAGGGCCATCCTCGCGACCGTGCATGCGACAGTCGACATCAGGCAGTCTGCAGGGTCAAGTCTGGTCATGTTTGGGGAAGTCGGCTATCTTGATGGTTTGTTGACTATCCCCAGTTTCCTCGTGCAAGAGTGAATTTCGCATGAATCATTCAGTTCGTAGTCAATTGTGCAAATTATCGAGTGCTGAGTGTGTCGGTTATTCTCTTGATTGAAGCCTGCTCGCCGATTCGTAGTGGAAATCTATTTGTGCAAATCGAGAACATTCTTGTGTTTTTTACATGTTTTCTGATTTTTCTGTTACTCACTCCCTGGTGGAGTATCCTCGTCGCGATGAGGACAAATAACCTCTGAACTCTGTTTTCGCATCAGACTTATTGATTATAACAAAGAGCCCACGCCGTAAAGCAAGCGCAAACTCCACCACAAAGATGGAAAATTATAGAGAAGCCCTAGAAGAGGAAAGAAGGAGAAGACAAAGGGCAGAAGAAAACTTACGGCGAACACAGGGAGCCAATAGAAAACTACAGAGAAGACTGGAGGGAATGGAATCAGAGAGGTTAGGAAATGCAACAAGTAGCAGTGGAAGTGGAATGAGCACAGAAGAGTATGGAGCTGAGTATCAAAGGAGGCAAGAGATAAGAGCAGCAGTGATGAGAAGAGGAGTGGCATACAGAGGAAAGAGGGTGGAGCAATGGATGATGGAGAAAATTGACAGCAACGTAAACAGGGAAGAATGGTGGATAGAAAGTCTAGCAAAGAAAGGTGCAGTGCAAAGGAACAACGCCTGGGTACTGGAATCAGCTAACCCAGACGTTATACGCAAGATAATGGAAACAATGGAAACAACAGGTGAAAAGGAGTTTATTGTGGAAGAATTCAAAGGTGCAGAAGAAAGATGGGAAGAACGCTGCAAGTTAAAAGCAATGGAAAGTATGATAAGTGATGGTTTTGAGGTAGAAAGAGTAGGTGAAGTAATATACGCAGAGAAACAACCAATTATACAGAATGGTGTGGAACGAACAAGAAAAACAATACACAGGCACACCAATAAGTGAGGCAAGGAGGGCGTAAAAGCTAAGAGACCAGAATGGAGGTGAAGAGAGAGTGGGAAGAGGGTGAAGCCAAGAAAAAGAGAAGAAGAAAAGGAGGCCGTGCTCAGGAGGCAGCAACAAAGCAGAATAAACTTTAGTTTCTTTAGTTCCTTCAGTTTGTAGATCTACAGTACAAAGCACAAAGTGCAAATACAATCAACGAAAGACTTTTATTTTTTATTTTACATGCAGATTAAGTACTGTTAAAGCTATACGTCTAGCATACTAGTTTATAATTACTTTGTAATTTTATAACCGCAAGGTTCAATAAATGAATAATAATATATCAGAGTGACAGTGATAATCATTCTGAGCCTTGAAGTGACTCATTAATTAACAATAATAGTAATCAACGAGGCAAGGCTTTATTGATATTGACATCCAAAACTAAGCCTTTCGAGGTATGAAATTGTCTTTCGTGGACATCAGAAATCTTTATACAGAATGTGGAGTTATCATTATATACCCAAGATATAGATGAAGTTATATACTTGAAAACAGATCAGAAGAAAAACCACTTGATTGATAAACTAAGCCTTTCGAGGTATGAAATTGTCTTTCGTGGACATCAGAAATCTTTATACAGAATGTGGAGTTATCATTATATACCCAAGATATAGATGAAGTTATATACTTGAAAACAGATCAGAAGAAAAACCACTTGATTGATAAACTGAAAGAAAAGGCATGCATCCACCAAACTTGCAAAAAAAACCCTTTCTATACAGATACATGAGATAGCTCATCAGATAGGTTTACAACCTCTCGGTCTCACCAAACTAGGTATTTCAGAATGTTCCTATAATGTGAAAGCCTTCAGATGATTTCAGAGCAAACTAATGATTCTATGTATTTGATGTTTCAACTACAATATGTCAAAATACTTGGTCCAAATAGTGAGCACGGGTGAGTCTTAAGGCAGAAGTAAATATTTGGAGTTTGCAATAAGGTTCAATTTGTGTTTACTAAAATCCCTGTATTATAGAGGGGTGAATCCACATTCATTTATTCAGATCTATTGAGAATGAGAGCTTAGTCGTGGAGATTTTGTGACTCAAAGTTGAGAAGTCACAAGGTGGATTCCACTCTACAAAGGATCAAGTGATAAAATTTAGAATCTTATTGTCATGATTTGACCTCTGGAACATATTTGATTGATCTCACCATGTTACTGAAGGTTCCAACTAGAATATCTTAAAATTACCTAAATCAAATGGCGCACCCGGGTGACTCTTAGAGCAAAAGTGAATGAGTGGTCATTGCTATAAGCTCCAATTTTTGTCTGCTGAGATCCCTGTATTTTAGAGGGGTCATCTCATATTCACTTTTTTGAATCTACTGAGAATCGGCTTAGTTGTGGAGTTTTTGTGACTTGAAATTAAAAGTTACATGGTCATTCCACCAAGAATTTACTGATGAAATTTAGAAATTCATTGTCATGAGTTGATCCCTGAATCATGTTCGATTGATTTTACCATACCACTCTAGGATCCAACCAGAATATCTTGTAATCGCCTGGTCCAAATGGAGCGCCCGGGTGAATTTTAGAGCGAAAGTGAATTAGTGGATATTGCAGTGAGCTCCAATTTGTGTTTGCTGAGATCCCTAGATTTTACAGGGGTGATCTCATATTCATTTGTTTCAATCTGTTGAAAATTTGCCCAGCTGTGGAGCTTTTGTGACTTGGAATTGAAAACTTACATGGTAAATTCTATGATACCATGTATTTATTGGGGGAATTCAGAATCTCATTGTTATTTGTGTGCTCTTATATTATCTCTGATCAATCTGATCATTCTTTTCATGGTTTCAACAAGAATACCTTGAAATATTTGTTCAGAATAGCTTGCTTGAGTGACTTCGAGAGCGAAAGCTGATCTGGGTATGCCACGAGCTCCCAATTATGTTTGTTGAGATATTTGTATTCCAGCGTTGTGATTTCATCTTCATTTGAAGGAATGCCATAAATGTATGTATTCAAATAAGATCTACATAGGTTCTATCTGTATTTACTGATTTCTAATTGTTTATTAGTGAATAATCAACTTTGTCTCCCAAAATTTTTGGAACAAGTTGTCTTCGTCGAGTTGCTCCATATGAAATTCTGGGATTGTTTTGAGTCTCAAATAGAGTCAAATTTGAGTGTACAATCTGAATGTTCTCTCAAACATGAGTAGTGATGCTTCATCATGACTCCTTTTAGGTACAGCGGTAACATGAATACATGACTTTGGCCTACGAGAGGCAGCTAGGTGTCAAAATCAAAACAGATTTGAACAGGTTTTCTCTTCTTGGAACTGACAAAATAGCTCAAGGATGTGTAGAGATGTGCATACGAGTGATTGCTTGGAGAAGAAAATACCGAGGAAAATATTCCTGCAAAAATCACTTCACTCAGAATAAATACACATAGTACAAAAATGTGTTTTCAAGAATGAAAGTGATAGTTCAACAAAAATGCCACATAAATAATATACTTGAATGCAAGTATATACAAAATGTGAGCCCCAGCAGAATTATCATTAGATGTCACATGAAGAATATACTTGAATGCAAGTATCTACAAAATGTACAGAATTACCACTAGATGTCACATAAAAAATATACTTGAATGCAAGTATATACAACATGTGAGCTCCAGCAGAATTATGACTAGATGTCACATAAAAAATATACTTGAATGCAAGTATATACAAAATGTGAGCCCCAACAGGATTGTCACTAGATGTCACATAAAAAATATACTTGAAAGTATATAAAAAATGTGAACGGGAACCTTTATTTTTCGCACCAGTATACATCCATCTCCATCATCAGTATACCTTGCAGATAGCTTTTCAGTCATGAGTCTATGTATGTATCAATAAGCATAGACTCGAGCATGGAGATTCAGCTATTCATACATATCAGGTCGTATTGCGACTGATAAGTTGGCTGAATGTCGATTTACATTCTCTCCTATTCACAACACCCCTCCGCCCCCTTCCTTATGACATATATAGGATATCTAACCCAACCTCGCTTACTCTTAGGACGGTCCGCTCGGTCGGTAAAAGTCGACTTTCACATGCCCTTAAAGATAGCGGAAAATAGGAGAATAACTGTCCAAAATGGGACTTCGAGATTTAGGAAGTCTCGCCAAGGGTCCCAAAGGAATCTGAAAAAAAATCTTCTCAACTCTATTCGAGAAGTACTGACGGAGGAAGAATGTTTCGGACGTTTTCAGAATCTGCCGATTTTCAAAATGTTCACCTTGCTCCAGAATGACCCATATGTACAGGTGACGATTCCAGTCGATTACTAATTTGATCAAGGACGATGAGTATCACAATTTGCGACTCGTCAGAATGTATGCACATAAAATACTTATGAGACTCACTATTATTCGAGAATAAAAAGGGGGCAAGGGCTCGCAGAAATATCACAGCTATAGATCACCGATCAGGTGACGGAAGGTTGTATGCAATAACTAAGCTGGAGAAGAGCCCTTCCCATTACAGATTGAAATAATGTTCCCTCTCCACATCAATCTTCTCGGGAGACTGTGTCAGTGAGTGTCATATTGAGAACCTCGAGTACCCGCTCTTCTGCATCACCGCGTGCAGGGCGTTCGGATTGATACCTTGTAACCATCGCAGCCAGGTAGCCAGCTTCTCCAAGATGCATGATCTTATGCATTATGAGTGCTGCAAAGTACATTCTCCGCGAATCAGTACGTAACCAACCGAAATGCTCCCTAGTTTGGGAAGAAGTGAAACTCCTTTTTTTTAAAAAAGTTCGCTGTTGGTGAATATTTGCGAGGATGTTGTGACTGATCGGACTTCAGAAGATGAAGAGCTCGAGACAAACAGCCAGCAGCAGACAGCAACAACCTGCCACGACTATGAGATTGACAATGGCTGGAAGCGCTCCCGCTATCACAATTTGGGGTATCCAATCCACCCCACGGGCCTGCGAGGGGAAATGCTAAATGGCAAGGTGTACATCATTGATATTCGTGGGCTTGAATTGAAGCCCCTCCTCCGGTGCCGAGTTAATATCGTCCATTGCTTCATTAATATCTTCGTGAGGCGAAACGGAGACCCCCGCAAAGTGGGCGCTTAACTTATCCGATGTGGAACCGTGGAGTTCTTCCTCTTCGCTCTTGGGTAAGAGACCGATATTGCGCGTCTCACTCCAGATATTCTTGTTCTGATCAAGAGCGTCTGTGAGATGGGTTTGAAGGAAGGAGTTACGCTTTTGTTCAATGCACAGGTCAACCTCTTTGCTAAGCCGAGAGTGCTCACATTGAAGCTCAGGTCACTTGCGTTGGATACGTTGCATGTGCTCTCAGCATCTGCGTGTCGTGTCTCGCTTATTCATGAGCACCTTCAACTCAGGACCAATCCAAGGAGCATCATCTTCCCTCGGATTCACGGTTTCTCCGCCGCTAACTCATTCAAAATGGTCTCCCAATTCTCATTTAAGCAGCAAATTGGATATTCCAAACTGATTTCAGCATTTCCAAGAGCTCTCCAGTTGCACCAAAGCAGATGGCCATTCAATATTTCCGGAGGGACCTTACAAAAATCCCGAGTTCTTCGGTGGAGTGGTACTGGAGACGTTAATGATCACGTCAATGACCGAATGCCTGCGAAACTGGACAGGAGTCTGTTATGAAAGTCAGTAATGGTGTCGTAGTCATCCACGTAGATATGATCAATCAATGTATGAGACACATTAGGCTTATGTTGGTGAGTCGGACCATGGTGCACTATATGCAAGGCGAGTTCTTCTGGCCCGTTCTACATGGGATGCGCTGAACGCGTGAGCGTGAGCGCATATGCTTGCGCTTGAAGCATTTGATGCAGAGAATTCCATGAAGCAGCCTCAGCAGTCGTATTCCACTTGGAACTGTCTCGAGTGAAGACTTATTGATGATTGGTGGGCCCCGAGTGACATTATCAAGCCAAAAAATTCGATTTCTCCATCTTTTCCTTCGAATAAATAGAAAGGAGCTACGGCAGTGGCCGCGCAAGCTTTCTCGGGGGAGAATTCAGGTTAAGCAACGTTTTCGCGATTCACGATCCGGATTGGTGACCACCCGTCTTAGCTTGCAAAGATTGGAATCTTGTTTGGGATCAGAAACTTGGCAAGAGCAAGATGAGTGGTCACCAATCCATACACTGAATCGAGGAAACGTTGCTCAATCTGTATCTTCTCCCAAAGAGGCTCGCGTTGCACCGCTGATGTTTTCTGTATTTGTTCCCAGTAAAATATGAAGGGAATTGATTCCTTGGCTCGATAATATCACTTATGGGAACAACCAATCATCAACCGCCTCTTTACTTGTGAAAATTCTGAGTGAAAAAGACTGCTAAGGCTGCTTCCTGAAATTCTCTGCATCAAATGATTCCAGCGCAAGCGTATGCGCGTACGCTCACGCGCTGAGCGCATCCTATGTAGAACGGGCCTCTGTCAGTGCAGTCAGTGTTTTGGTGTCAGGATGAGCAGCGTCAAGCAGATCCGCATTCAGATCTCCCATTATGATTTCATGACTGTAATCGCCACACAGTCGGCGTGATGAACTAAACAGACCATCATCCTTCTGCATGGCAATTCTTGGGGGTCTGTTAATCACTACAACTGATATCGGAGGAGAGTTGCCCTGCTGTACGCTACAGAAAAGGAATCAAGGTACTGCAGGTTTCCTTGGACCACAAAAATTCGACGAAATCAACTTCTCAACCTTGAAGTCATTGCGCAAATACAAGGCAACCCCACCACCCTCTCTGTTGCGATCTTGTCTCAACAGTGACAACTCCGGAATCTGAATGAGACTGTCATCCACATCCTCATCTAGCTTCGACTCGGTCACCCTAAATAGATGGGAGGAGGAATTGTTGGCAACGAGCGAGCGTAGATGCTCAATCTTATCTGTCAGGCAGTTGAGGCTGATAATTTCCACTTTCAAGGAACCTCCACTCCCTCGTCGCTCTTCAGCAGCCGAATCCAGTCAAGTAGTCTACCGCTGATCCTGCTGTCGGAACTTCGCTTTGCACTGGAACGGCTGTACAGCTCTTGGTGTTGTTAGAGGGCGCACAAGTACGTTTTGGAACACTTCGAAAAGCCGTTCGAATGATCTGCAGATCAGCGAGGGATTCAATGTATGCACTCGCTCACCATTTCTCCGCCTAACCCAGAGGGAGAGCTAGATAGATAGATAGATAGATGTCCTTTATTCGTCCGCAGACGAAAAATCTGATTACATGTGATTACATATGCCCGTTGAAAATATGATATCGTGTAGAGAATCATGTATATATATATATATATATATATATATACTCATAATGATGATAATTTCAGTGCATCACTGTTTCGGTATAAAAGGACACTCAGTATCTCAATCTGTGACTAGTCAGGGCGAAATTACTCATTATTCTCAGTACAAAATTCTGTAATAAGAGAGGGATGAGGGCTCACAGTCATATCACAGATCATGTTTCATCAGTCGTGAAGTGTATTGCGAAGAGTTATACGCCAGGGTAAAGATGACATGCAGTGAAAGGAATGCGAGTGAGAGATTCACAGTATATTAACAGCAAATACGCATCGAACCATATATTGTAGTTTGAAGTCTGGTGAAAGGAGCTTGTAATAAGCACGGACTGGTACAGCCAGGTAGAGCCAAGTACGAACTGGTACAGCACAGAGTATAAAAGATGCACCCACTGTATAGCCAGTCAGACGGTCTACGACCGGCAAGCCATACATACGGCTCCGTGTCTCTTGTATACCAATACTTAATGAAGTAGTTAGACGCCGATCTCATCAAGTGCTTCACACCTCCTTCACAAATACCACATCGGCGACGAGGATAAAAGAAGGAATCCGACGAGGAACGACTATCTGACGATGATAGGAAGCACATCCGACGAGGATAAGCAGTAAAGACATCCAACGATACACACAGCATATCAAAAGCATCAATCTATCTGACGAAGATAGTAGAAGAGAGATCCGACGAGGATATACAGAAAAATTAAAAGCCATCCGACGAAGATAACACAACAAAGCACAGCTGGAGTGAGGAGAAAGGTCCCCCGCAGCATACAGCCACTGAACGTGGATACAGAGAGAAGCTGGAGAGGAGAAAGGTCCCCGCAGCATATACATACAGGTCCCAAATCAACGCATAAGGCGAGCGCCTGCAAGCAGCTTGGTCGCCATAAATATACATCAAAACATTGAATCAAGACAAGAGCGGTGAGGGAGCGAGCCATAAAGTTGGTCGTAATTTAGCATTCATGACTACTGTGAAAATACCTCCAGGTGATCATCCAGACTTTACAGACTTAACGACTCAAACATTTAATAAACAAGAATTGATCGAATTATTGGAGAAATTTCCGATAAAACTCCATCTCAATTTGGTCTCATTAGAAATTCTGAGGTCAATAGCAAGAAAAATACGCAGCGTACAGTTCTCAGCAAAAACTAAAGAAGTCAATATTTCCAAAGAAGGATCACGGGTTGTAGTTTCAAAAGAAACAGAATCGAGTGGACAAACTGAACAAGCTTCAACACCACAGGCTGAGGCAACCCCACAGAACAACATATCTGCAGAGACTCAAACGGTACAAGAACAAATTCCCAGCCCAAATACAGATATGATGGAATCAATGGAATTCCATAAAAACAAGCAATCTTGGGATGACTACATTGAACGCATGGAACTCTATCTCACGGCGAACAATATTACATCAGATGATAAACAGGTAGCAACCTTGTTTACAAAATGCGGATCAGGAACATACAAACTGATTGAAGATTTAGCAGCACCGAACCTCCCAAAAAAACAAGAAATTTGAGGAGATGAAACTTTCAATGTCAGCTCATTCATGCCCGAAAAAAAGCAAATGCATGGAACGGAGCAAATTTCGTCAAGCTCATCAAAATGCAGGCAAATCTATAGCAGAGTATATCGCACGGCTGAATGAATTGGCCATAAACTGCAATTTTCCGGACTTGAACGACGCGCTGTGTGACCAACTGGTCACAGGTCTCACGGATCGAGGTACCAGAATTGCACTATTCAGCAATGAAGATCTCACGTACTCAAAAGCAGTAGAAATTTCTACCACTCGTGAAGCAGCAGCGAGAGATGCAGCAACCACTGAACGACATCGACGCAACACTTCAATTCAACACGTCGCAGCACATCGATACAACAAGCCAACGAGTAAAGTTACTTAGACAGGTGAGAGCGAATTTAAAAATAGATCGCGCACAAAAATTTGTTATTGTTGCGGAATAAGCAATAGCCACTACACAAAAAACTGTCGATACAGACACAAGAAATGCACTCTTTGTCATAATCAGGGGCATCTCGAAAAAGCATGTTCAAAAAAACATGGGAAGAACAAAATTTTTGGTACGTTCTGTAAAAATCGTTTTGAGAATAGAGACAATCGGGATGAACGTAATAAGCAGGTAAAAGTTCTACAAACTGAATCGGATGATGAAGATACGGTTCCACATACAGATTTTTTCCAAATATCAGAGTGTTCTTGACAAAACATCAAAGCAGAACCATTATATTTTGACTTAACAATAGATAATATTCAAGTCAAAATGGAATTAGACACGGGTACATATGTTTCAGTTGTATCCGAAATCGATAAGGATGAAATCTTTCCAAAATTACCACTGAGAGAATGTGATCTTAAACTCAAGAGTTACGGTGGAACACCGCTTCATCCTATTGGAAAACTAGTGTCATTAAAAGTAGTATTGAATGGAATGAGTAAAATTTTGGACATCTACGTTATTAAAGGCGAAGGACCAATTTTGTTGGGTAGACAATGGCTAGTAGCTTCTGGACTTCGGCCGTTAAAATTATGGAAAAATACAAATTCCTCGGAAATTCTACAAATGCAGAGTGAGGACATCAGAAAGCAAATACTTGAAAAATTGCCAATCTTTTTTTCGAACACGCAAGGGTGTTACAAAGGTAAGAAGATACATTTGGTCCTTAAAGAAGACGCAAAACCGATACAAATGGAGGCATATCACGCGCCATTCGCTTCAACACAGAAAATCTCCAAAGAGTTAGACAGACTAGTAGAACTAGGCAATCTAGAACCGGTTTCCTGTAGTGAATGGGTAACACCCATTATCCCAGTTCTGAAAAAGAATGGTGAGGTACGCATCTGTGGAGATTTCAAAATGACGGTTAATCCACTATTGATGATCGAAAGACATCCCATTCCTCTGAAAGAGAAAATTTTTCATACGTTACGAATAGGGAAAAGATGGTCTCAGATCGACCTGACACACGCATTCATGCAATTCCAACTCGATGACGAATCGAGAGACGCCCTGACGATTATTTCACACGAAGGGTTACACAGATACACACGCTTAGGAGGAGGTATAGCCTCGACTCCTGCGGAAGTACAGGATATTTTAGAAGACGTTCTGAAAGGTATAGATCATACAAAGATCTCTATAGATAATATATATTGCACAGAAAAAACAGATTCTGAGCATTTACATATACTGACACAAATTTTTGAACGATTGCAAGACGCAGACTTACGCGTAAACCTCGGAAAATGCGATTCTTTCAAAGATGAAATTGAAATTTCAGGCTTTGTTATAGACAAAGAAGGGCTAAAGCCAAGTCAATCTGAGGTAGACGCAATCACGAAAGCGCCAATACCAAAAAATTCAAAGGAACTAGAAGCTCTTTTAGGTCTCGTAAGCTTTCATGAAAGATTCTTAACAGATAGAGCGGAACACATTTATCCTCTCTATAATCGAATCAAAAACAGAAATTGGACTCAGACGAACGGATGTCAGAATGCATTTGATTGGATCAAGAAAAAAATTTCTTCAAATAAAGTTTTAGCAATCTACGATCCAAACGTGAAACTCGTCATGGCATGTGATGCTAGTGACGTCGGGGTTTCAGCAATTTTGTCGCACAGGTACGAAAACGGTTCTGAGAAACCTATAGCATTCGCATTCAAGATAATTCCAAAATCCGAGAAACATAGAGCAATGATCGAAAAGGAAGCAGGAGCAATCATTTTCGGTTTCAAAAAATTTCATCAATACGTTTACGGGAATCACATCATTCTGGAAACTGACAATGAAGCTTTAAAATATATTTTTGGCAATAAAGATATGTCGAAAATGCTAAACAGCAGACCATTACGCTGGGCATATTTTTTATCAGGCTACAGATATACCATCCAAGTAGTGAAATCAAAAGCTAACGGGAACTGCGATGCGCTTTCTAGGTTACCGATCGCAGACACAACGCCGGTGATCGAAACAGAATACACAAACATCAATTTTATACAGAATGAATGCACAATTATTGATTTCCCAAAGGTTGTAGAAGCAACTTCACACGACAAGATATTGAGAAAGGTCATATCGTACATACAGACGTCATGGCCTAAAATAGAAACATTGAATGACATAGAGAAAAGCATTCATCATAGAAGACACGAAGTGAGCTTTGAACAAGGATGTTTGTCTTGGGGTTACAGAATAATAGTTCCAGGAACTTTACAGAGAAACATACTCGATGAACTTCATTCTTCACATCTTGGCATAGTAAAGATGAAGCAAATAGCACGCAATTATTTTTGGTGGCCACATATCGATGGAGATATTAAACGAATTGCGAATTCGTGTATAATCTGCCTATCAGCACGAGCAGAACCACGAAAAGTACCACTTACACCGTGGCAATGGCCTAGTCAACCTTGGTCACGTATTCACATTCACTTTATAGGTCCATTTCACAATTTCATGTTTTTGATCATCGTGGACGCGCATTCCAAATGGCCAGAAGTGATTAACATGAAAAAGGACACAACTTCGTAGAATCTGATACGAAAGCTAGACGAAATTTTTTCGAGTTATGGTCTCCCTCACCACATAGTGAGCGATAATGGTCCACAACTAACAAGCTACGAATTCGAAAAAAATTTGAAGCAATACAAGATAAAAGATACATTTTCAGCACCTCGTCATCCTGCTACTAACGGAGCATCAGGAAATTTTGTCAAAACGGTCAAAAACAAAGTAGATAAAATGGTTAAAGAAGGTCATTCACTAGAATTTTCGATAAATAGATTCTTGAGTGATTATTGGAACACGGAATACTCGACAACGAACAGAACACCAGCAAATCTATTCTTCAAAAGAGATTTGCGCACAAGATTTGATTTATTGATTCCCAATTCAATTAGCGATGGTGAAAAACACCAATTTGATCAAGCACGACACGAGCAGGGTAACAGACAAATATAATTTGTAGAGAATGAGATTGTTTTTGTGAACGATTATAGAACGCACTCTGAGAATAAGACAGAAGCGAGAATTGTAAGACAACTATCTCCTGTAATGTGTGAAATAAAATTCAATGGCGGGTATATTACGAAACGACATGAAAATCAAATTGTCAGGACTCAACTAGAACCCACTTTAAGAGGAGGGGAGTTGATATGTAATGATAATTTTGGAAAATCATATGTACACCCAAATGTTTCGAAAAAATGTAGGAACAAATTGTACCCTGGAAATGATCAAAATGTACCGAGACGTTCGTCTTGAATTGCTAAAAAAGCAGTGACCCGATCCCGAAAATAAGAGGAGGGGAGTTGTAGTGTATTGCGAATAGTTATACGCCAGAGTAAAGCCGACATGCAGTGAAAGGAATGCAAGTGAGACATTCACAGTATATTAATAGCAAATACGCATCGGACCATATATGGTAGTTTGAAGTCTGGTGAAAGGAGCTTGTAGCAAGCACGGACTGGTAAAGCCAGGTACAGCCAAGTACGAGCTGGTACAGCACAGAGTATAAAAGATGCACCCACTGTATAGCCAGTCAGACGGCACACGACTTGCAAGCCATACATACGGCTCCGTGTCTCTTGTATACCAATACTTAATAAAGTAGTTAGACGCCGATCTCATCAAGTGCTTCACACCTCCTCCACAAATACCACAAGTCGGGTGACAGGAGGTCAAATATAGAAAAAAGAAAGAATATCAATACAAAATAGAGCCCAGCCCATCACAGATTAGAAAAGTGCTTCTTCTCCACATCAATGCTCTGAGGAGACTGTGTCATTAAGAAATCTTTCGAAGCCTCTTCAAGTAGTGATACTTTCCTCAGCTGCCGGAATCCCGGAGGGAGAAAGTTCTACAGATGAGAACATTGAGCTTGGAATGATCTTCTTCCATACTCAAGTCTCATATTGGGGACTTTGAGTACTCGCTCTTCTAGATCACCACGTGCAGAGCGTTCGGATCGGTACCTGGTGAACATCGCAGCTAGGTAGCCAGGTTCTCCAAGATGCATGATCTTATGCATGAAGAGTGCTGCGGAGTACATCCTCCGCGAATCAGTACGTAACCAACACAGACGCTCCCTAAACGGGGTGATGTGCTCGTCTCTCTTAAGATCAAAAATGTATTCCACTTATGAATTGCTCAGTCGTTGTAACCGTTGCCGCTGTTCATCCGTGGCGTCGAGGTACACGATCGTACAGTTATCTAAATGCAAATGAACCAAAGAGTGATACTCGCCCTGAATAGCCGCAAAGCTTAGAGGGCTCTGTTGACTCCCTTAGTTAATTGATCAATGTGCGGTTTCCACGTCAGCTCGCTGTCAAGTGTAACACCTAGACTCATGACAGAGTCACTGAAAGGGACAAACACTCCGTCCTGTACCTCAACCCTAGGCGAATTCATGCGCTGCAAGTCTTCAACGTTCCTCTCGGGAATGGAAAAGATCGCCTTGGACTTCCCACCGTTGAGGCGCAGGCCGGAATTCCTGGCCCAGTCAGCAACGAGTCACCCTATATCCTCTAGTCGAGCAATCCCCTGGTCGATGTTCTTCTTATCGACTCGTAGATGAATCTGGAGGTTATCCGCATGAAATAAGTGGTTAACCGACTTTCCGCTCAGTAGCCCGGGCAAGTCATTCACATACAGACTAAAGACGAGAGGCCCGAGAACGGACCCCTGTGGAACAACCAGATTGATTTCTAGCCAATCAGATTCACCTGCCTTCTAAGTTATTTGTTGGGTGCGACCCTGTAAATACGATTTTATCCAAAGGAGTGCCGATCTCGAGAAAACGAGATGTCGTAGCTTCCTCAGTAGCTTGGATGGTGAAATTGTGTCATTCGATCTCAGCAAAGCATTCGCTTTGCTAAAGTCGAACAGTAAGAGCAGAGTGATCTTCTTTCTGTGAATTCCTACTCTGATGTCGTCTGTCAATTTCAGTAGTGCCATCCGGGTACTGTGGTATTGCCTGAAACCAGTCTGGAAGCGATCAAGAAGTTTCTCTCCTTTGAAATACTCCGTGATTTGGTCATGTGCAATTTTTTCCAGAACCTTGGAAAGGAAGCACAGCAGCGCTATGGGACGGAAGTCAGAGACCGTTGATGGAGCTGCAGTCTTCTTCAATGCAATCAGCTGCGCTTGCTTCCAAGCCTCAGGAAAAACGCTACGAGCGAAAGAGGAATTGAAAATATGCACTATGAGATCACCAATACTCGGAAGAGCTCTCGCGATCACGCTCTGGGGTATTCGATCCACCCTGAGGGCTTGGGAGGAGGAATATTTAATGGCAAGGACTACATCATTGAGATTTGTAGGCTTAAATTTAAACCCCTCCTTCGGTGCCGAACTAATATCGTCCATTGCTCCATTAATATTTTGGTGAGGCAAGACAGAAACCCCGGCAAAGTGAACATTAGACTCATCCGGTGTGGAACCGTAAAGTCGTTCCTCTTTGCTCTTGGGCAAGAGGCCAAGATTGCGCATTTCCTTCCAGATGTTCTTTTCCGATCAAGAGCGTCCGTGGGGTGGGTTTTGAAGGAAGGAGTTACGCTCTTGTTCAATGCGCAAGTCGACCTCTTCGCTAAGCCGAAAGTTCTCACTTTGAAGCTCAGGGCACTTGCGTTGAATACGTTCCATCCGCTCCCAGCGCCTGCGCGTCACGTCTCGCTTATTCATGAGCACTTTCAACTCCGGACCAATCCAAGGAGCATCATTTTTCCTTCAGATTTATAGTCTTCTCCGGTGCTAATTCATCCAAAACTTTTCATTCAAGGAGAAAATTGCATCTTCCAAACTGGTTTCAGCATTTTCAAGAGCTGTCCAGTTGCAGCGAAGCAAGCAGTCATTCAACATCTCCGGAGTGATCTTACGGAAATCCCTATAGGTGGAGGAATTTTTCGGCGGAGTGGGAGTGAAGACGCTGATGGTGACATCAATGACTGAGTGCCTGCCAGAACTGGGCAGAAGTCTGTTTTGAATGTCGGTAATGATGTCGTTGTCGTCCACGTAAATATGATCAATCCATATATGAGATACATTGGGATTATGTTGGTGAGTTGGGCCATGCTGTACTATCTGCAAGGCAAGTTCTTCTGTCAACGCAGTCAGTGTTTTTGTGCCAGGGTGAGAAGTGTCAAGTAAATCCGCGTTCAGATCTCCCATCATAATTTTGTGACTGTAATCGCCACACAGTCGACGTCATGAGCCAAACAGCCCATCATCCTTCTACATGGCAATTTTTGGGGGTCTGTAAATTACTACGACTAATATCGGAGGAGAGTTGCCCTGCTGTACGCTACAGAGAAGAAATTCAGGTACTCCAGGTTTCCCTGGCCCAAAAGTATTCAACAGAATCAATTTCTCAACCTTGAAGTCATTGCTCACATACAAGACAACCCCACCTCCCTCTCTGTTGCGATCCTGTCTCAACAGTGAAAACCCCGGAATCTGAACGAGACTGTCATCCACATACAGAGTGCACCACACTCATCAAGCTACGACTCAGCCACCCCAAATAGATGGTAGGAGGGATCGTTGATGACGAGCAAGCGTAGATGCTCAATCTTATCCGTCAGTGAGTTAAGATTGATAAGTCCCGCTTTTAAGAAACCTCCACCCCCTCGTCGCTCCTCAGCAGCCATAATTGGTCAAGGAGTCTCCGCTGTTTCCGCTGCCGGAACTCGGCTCTGCTCCGGAACGGCTGTGCAGCTCTGGATATTGTTAGAGGACGCACAAGTACGTTTTGGAACACTTCGACGGGCCGTTTGAATGACCTGCAGATCAGCGAAGGATTCGAACGTATGCGCTCGCTCACCATTTTTCCGCCTGCCCCAGAAACGTCCACCGCTGTGCCAGACGTATCTTAGACCCAAACCGCGTGGAACCGATCTCAAACGTGTGTATTCCTTGTACTTCTCACGGGGGAGCATTTCACTCATAAAGATTCTACAGTTTGGCACATGAGCTTTTGCATCTGAGTCAAGTAGATCAGGCTGGATGTTATTAGCCGTGAAATAATCATTGGCGATTGAACGTTTCGCCCGAATCACTTTCCCGACTAATTGGTTACTGGAGAGTTGGATTACGCATGATGCTAGAGTGCGAGAGATGGCAGCTGAGGCTTGTGAAGATGGATCCGAATCACGATTACTTGCTGGAGGCCTCTCCTCAGACGCATGCCTTGGATGCAGGACATGAACATCAACAATGTCTGCCCTCTCCAGCGAGGGAGAAATGGACTTGAACACTGCGTAGGAAATATCAGATATTCGTGCCGGTGAGGCCATGAGATTTTTTTTCAAAACACCTCTGATAATCAATTTACAGCGCTCAAGCCCATCACTGCCGTGTCCCCGTCCTTGCTCCCCATCATGTGAATGGGGGGACTCGTTCATCCTAGGTGGATCAATTGGAATCGAAGATTGATGTGTCGATTCGGCATTGCATTGCAATTCTCATCATATCTTGATTCATAATTTTGCAGAGTACTCTAGAAGCCTCCAAGCAGCTCAGTAAGAGTGGAAATCTGGCCCTTCAAATTGAAATTCTGCTCCAAAAGAAGCTGGCGATCCAAGCAGAGCTCCTCGAGCTGGGAGATCTGCTCCTCTATAAGTACCTCGAGAGGAGATACACGTGCTAACAGGCAATCATCCACCTCTTTCACCGCTGGGGTGAGAGATGGAGGGGGAATGGCAACGTTGCGTCGACTCACGGGGGATTTTATTCCGTCAAGCTGATTCTGGAGCAAAATATCATGGTCGTGAAATAGGTCCAGAGTACTCTGTGCAATGAGTACCTATTTTGGCTCCAAAGAAGGTAACGGCGTCGATGTGGGTGATGCTGAAGGATGTTCCAAGATGGTGGAGCTGTTTCTCTCCTCCATCCCAGCAGGGCCGTCCTCAGGTGGTGTAGGAAGCAGCAACTGGGAGGCAGTAGTGAGCCGCTCATGTGTTTGCTGCTTCTGAACATTCACGGGCTCCACTTCGTTGGAGTCGTAGATGGTGGCGCCAAGTGATGGAGTTGAGACAGCAGCTTGCGGAATGCATCGGATTACGAGAGTGACAGGAGGGCCCGAATCAAGTCGGGCGCTGAGTGGTAACACGATCTTTCTCAAGGGAACACAAGATCCCTCATGGGGATAAAGATCGGCCGAACTAGGGAGTGCTACCAGAGTATCAGCTGGCATGGCGATGGGTCGGGACTCCGGTCGAAACGCGGGCGAGACTGACATTGCACTGACACCACACACACTGCACGCCACTCACGCCACCAGTGCAACCGTCCCTGGGAGGGGATCCTTCCACTGCTGTGACCGTGCCCACTCTGGAGGGTACCGCGTTGAAACCAGTGATCGCTCCTGGGCCGCCGGTAGTAGGGGGACCCGAACCCCACGCTAATCACCCCTGTGAACCTGGCCCGCCAAATTGGGCCAAAATATGCTTGTGGTAGGCCGAAACTTGCTGAATTTGCTTGTCCAAGTCTCGAATTTTGGGCCGGCTGCGTTTTTGAGTTACGAGCCCTCAAAGGAGCTCAATTCCACCCCCCACTCCTCCCTCCGTACACTCACAGAAGTGCCCAGATCTTCGCGAATTTACATGCTGGAGGGACGCACGCGGGCTCAAATCGAAGCTTGAATTTTGGGTCACCACAAGCAATTATAAAAAAATCGGAGTAATTACGTTGAAGTACCAAAAAACTGCTCGCAGTGTCCCCGTGTATAAGCATACGGGCGGGTGGTCGGCGGAGAGGGGACGGTCGAGGGAGAAGAGAAGAAGCCCCGCGCAGATGCATCATCGTTCAAAAAACTTGTCTGCTGCGCTGATGATGTGCATCTGATCGTCGTCGTCGTTCATCACGCTGTGTTTACACCGGTACCGAGGTCGACGAGCACCCTGGGCACTGGCCCTGGACTCTCGGTGCTCTTTGGATGAATGCGTGTGTTACAGGGAGAAGCTGCGTGTCATCCTGGACGACGTCGCCAACATGTGCTGTGTGCCTGTGCACCACTACGCGACACCCGGGGCTCCACGCCCGACCTGGTGCACCGAAGGTGGTTTTCTTGCTCAGTCCTCGCAAGCTACGTCTTTTCACGCTCTCGTTTGAATCGGACTAGACAAAAGTACCGTGATTGCAAATGTGCCTTATCTGCATTTTTTTAGCAATACTTTGAGGCCAAGACATTTTTACACAATAGTTCTAGGATTATGTGGACCCGAAAAACTATTCTCCCTTGACTCTAAATGTGTGAAGTTTTTGTACATTGAGTTGATCATCATGAATTGAAATTGAGTCTTACTATTTTGATTCATGGTTCTCTTGTCTCATTCATTCTTGGAAGACATTGTATGGTATAAACTGATCTTATGCTCTTTCATGCGATTGAAATTCCTACAGTCATTGTTTCACATCAGTGGAATCTCAGCACTATACAAGCGCAGGGCTCGCAGCTTATTCAGTTCTATGACGTGCTGAACTTGGTCAACTCGGAGCCTCTCCAGTGAGAATAGAGGCACAATCAAAAGTCACATATTATGCTAGTGACCATTCAAAGTACTGCCAATCATTTATGGCTAATTACATATCTCATGTTTGAATCATGCAAAGTCTGAATTGAATTGTCCATACCCACACTGTTTAAATAATATTCTTCTGGAATTGGTGAAGGAATACTCTACCCTTGACTTTGAGAGGGGAACGGATAGAATAGTGACATCAACTTAGATTCATTGACTTCTATCTAAATGCTTTGAGGTCTTTTCATTGCAACACTGTTAGTATACATGCAAGACTTCTAGGCAATCGGTGCTAGGTGAAAAGATTTTGAAGTGTTGGTCATGTGTAGACTCGGATATCAGTTTACAAAATGATAGATGAGACACTCAAATGAGAACTGTGAGTGAAATGATATAGCGTTTACTGTAGAATTGAACAAAAGAATATCAGAACATCAGAATTTGGCAGGATGATCTACACTAACAAGACAAGTTCTCATTTTAAAGCTTTGACGAAACTCCAAACAGATCTTCATCTTGGAGATTGTAGGAGTCAAAGCGCTTCTGAAAATATTGAGTCACTCAAGTTTTGCATCACTAACACTTCAAACTGATTGAACGCTCAAGTGGTGGGTCATTCTTTTCATTGAAATGCTATTGATGCATGAAGAGATGGCAGGTTTAAGTGATGAAATTCCTGCCTCCTTATTTGGAAGAATATGCAACAGAGCTCTAACACAAGGAACTTGGATGACAATTTTCCAATATCGAAAAGATAGGAATTTGACTCTGAAGCTCCCAGCCCTTTGAATTGAATCTTATTTGCTCAATCTGCATACATCAAATATTGGCTTAGAACGCAAGGTGCATGAAAAGACGTAGCCGTAGCTTGATAAAGGACTGGGCAAGAAGACCACTGCCGGTGCACCAGGTCGGGCGTGGAGCCCCGGGCGTCGCGTCGTGGTGCACAGGCACACAGCACATGTTGGCGACGTCGTCCAGGATGACACGCAGCTTCTCCCTGTAACACACGCGTTCATCCAAAGAGCACCGAGAGTCCAGGGCCAGTGCCCAGGGTGCTCGTCGACCTCGGTACCGGTGTAAACACAGCGTGATGAACGACGACGACGATCAGATGCACATCATCAGCGCAGCAGACAAGTTTTTTGAACGATGATGCGTCTGCGCGGGGCTTCTCCTCTTCTCCCTCGACTTCCCCTCTCCGCCGACCACCCGCCCGTATGCTTATACACGGGGACACTGCGAGCAGTTTTTTGGTACTTCAACGCGATTACTTGGATTTTCTTATAATTGCTTGTGGTGGCCCAAAATTCAAGCTTCAATTTGAGCCCGCGTGCGTCCCTCCAGCAGCTAAATTCGCGAAGATCTGGGCACTTCTGTAAGTGTACGGAGGGAGGAGTGGGGGGTGGAATTGGGCTACTTTGAGGGCCCTTAACTCAAAAACGCAGCCGGCCCAAAATTCGAGACTTGGACAAGCAAATTCAGCAAATTTCGGCCTACCACAAGCATATTTTGGCCCAATTTGGCGGGCCAGGTTCACAGGGGTACGCTAATCACGTGGGGAGGCAGTCCCGCACAACGGTAGGGGGGATTCCCCAAATCCCGCTACTGCGATAGTGCCGGTTGGTAACCGGACGGGACCATGCTGCAGGGTGCGAGGGTTGGAGCATCATCTGAGGCCACCGGACTGTAGGCGCGGTTGGCAAGTGGGAGGATGCAAGAATGGGGTACTCAGACTGGTGGGCGGGGGAAGGTGGGACCACTAACACAAACGATGACACATTAATCTGAGGGGGATAGGAGGGAAGGAAAAAGACAAATGGCCGAAACAACAACGAACTCAGAAACTTTCAGAGCGAACCTGCCAACTGTGTGTCCCACCCAAACACAACCATCAACAAAAACAACGAGACATTTGATGCTGGAGAGATGGAGACTGGCGAAGGAAAGGCGCCTGGCGCCAGTCAACAGAGGTTACACAGAACTAATTCCGCCGACCTCAGAACGAGCTGAGGTAAGTTTCAAGAGGCTCACTCGAGACTGGAAGAACTCCTGAAGAGGATCCTCAGAGTACTCGATGGAATAACCGAGGAAGTCAAGGAGCACGCGACAGCAAAGAAGTCGACCAAGAAGCTTGTTCAGAAGTCCAGCAGCCTACGTGAAGGTCTAGGAGCTGCCAGCACAAGAGCTTCAGAAATGAGAGGGGCAATCAGCTCCAGTCTAGAAACAATGGCCGAGAACGCTGCTGGATCACCAGCCTCGCTGGCCCCACCTCCACAAAGAGCGGGATGGGGGAGCCAAACGAAGAGAGGCCGCACAAGCCCCATCAATAGGAATCAGGAAGCCTACATCAGAAGAGCAAAGAGAGCAACCCTCGGAACGGAGCAGCTTAATTTTGGAGGACAAGGGGCTGGACTGTTCAGGACACCCCCCTCCACGCCAAGGACACCAATGACCACCTCGTCAGATAACGGTCAGCTCTTGGACGCTGGGTCCGGCTGGCAACTTGCGGGACGGAATAGGGGACGTAGGGGAAACGAGAGGTATCCCAACATTCAGGGGAGAGCCGAGGAGAAGAAAAAGGAGAGGGAGAGCAAGGGAAATAGGAGAAGGACTAGACCTGATACACTCCTCATAGATGTAAAGAAAGATGGTTCGTCCCACGCGGATATGATCGAGAGAGTCAAGCAAGGAGAAGAAACGAGGCAAGTGGCTTCAAAAGTCTCGATACTGCGGAAGACGGAAGAGGGTCATCTATTCATTGAGCTCGAGAAAGGAGTGGAGCCGTTCGGGGCAGAGGCCGTTCAGGATGCCCTTAAGGGGATGATTGAGGACGCCGGAGAGATACGACGCCTTTTTCCAACGGTCACGCTGGAAGTGCTTGACCTTGACGACGTGAGTACACTCCAGGAAGTCAAGGAAGCCCTCGTGAAGGAACTCGGGGCAGAGCATGCGGGCAGCATCACGGTCAAGACCATCCGCCCAGGATACAGGGGTACACAGGTCGCGGTGATCACACTGCCAGAGCGGCTCGCTGGAGGAGTGTTGGCCAGAAGGAAAGTCTGGGTAGACTTTGTTAACGCGCGGTCCCGGGAAAAAGGTGGAATCCCGAGATGTTACAATTGCCTGCAATACGGGCATTTATCCGTGTTCATAGAGTAGTGAAGGGAGATCCAATAAATGCACAATACTTGAATCTGGATTTTGGTGTAACTTTAATGAAGTTTTGACAGATGCCTTTCATTGCGCGAGAGGCTACATCATTATGCGTGTGCACTGTTCGATGGTTGTCGGAAGAGCGAGAGAGTGGCGTGAGCCACGAAAGCTCATTCTCGAAAAGTTGAATTATCCAGGTCACGCGGGACCTGAGTAGGCAAATTTGAGCTTGGCACAGTTTTGTGCAACATCGCCGGTTACAGTCAGAAATTGCTGACTATTACACAATAAATTCGTTTGAAATTGAACATTCCGCCCACTTTTTTCGGCATGGCAGAAAAAAAATTCATTAATGTATCATAACAATACGAGGCATAGTAAGCTAGAGAGAGATAAGAACATAATTCCACAACCAAATTGAATGGGTGAAGCCCAGAATATTAATTATAAGATCGCGATGGGGCGCTCGAGGACAGGGCAGTGGAAGCTTAAATGTATAACACTCGATTTCTGTGAAAATAAAACAGTGGAATTTATTCACTTTCCGTTTCACTACATTTGGTTAAAGAAAAGGCGCGAGGGAAGTGAGGGGTAAAATTGCGACGCGGAGAGATCAAGTCGCGAAGAAAATGCGATGGAGCTCGCGGCACTGGAAATCGCGAGTTTGAGCTAGGCTGACAATAATTAGCCTGCTCGGTGGTCGGTGGTCAACTGCCGGTTCGCCGAAGCGAGATCGCCGTCGAAGCCGAGAGGGACTGAGGGAGAGCAATGTTGCCAAATTTCCTAGAAATTTGAATGTGCCAATCAGCAGGCATTTAAATCATACGATTTTAAGGGGAGAAAAGTTCATCGCTCTGCCTGGGCTCTCTCGTACTCGAAAGCTCTGGAAATTTATCCGAATACAACCGACTTTCCCGAACATTCCGCCTCCTTTGCTTGCTCATAGCAAGCAACAAAAAAGGGGAATTCCACTATTGAATTGATCAACTTGATCTTGAACCAGGTGAATTTTGGAGGACGAAATATTCGAAAAACTCAATGTTTCAGGCAAAAGCATTCAAAATTTCACAACCGTGATTGAATACGAAACAGAAAAACAGAGTCGTCAACCTGAATAAATTACTACATAATCATAAAAAAACTGAATGATTGACGCCTCAACTGATCATGAATGATCTTACGAATGATTTTATCCGACAGTGACCGATAATACTGAAAGAAAAAACTGAAACTATCAACATATAAAATTCAATAGATCAATGAAAAGGAATTCAATCGAGCTCCACGCGTCAATAAGATCTCAAGAAAAATGAGCATTCTACTCCAATCTTTCTCAACATGATAAAATCAAACTCAAGTGGTTAAAGCTGATCAATTTGAACAAAAAACATCACGCGCAGTGATCAGCTGCCAACGAAACAATCGAAAACAAAATCAATCAACAACAAAAATATGGCAAGAGACCCATTTTGTCTCAAAATCGACAAAAGTCTAACAACATAGTACATAGGTCCAATTTTAGGACACGATTAAATGGTACGAACTCAATTATACGTAAATTGTAGGCTTCGAAATGACTCTAAGTTGAAAAAAAATAGTGATTAAAGGTGGACAAATCATTCTAATCCCTTCTACGCGTCGGTTTCGCAATGATTCCACTTGGCAAATACGCTATTGTGACTCTAATGAAGCTCTACAAAAACAATTACACAAAATTGGGGCCAAACGAACGACATATGATTCACGGGTGTCGCGGGACGAGGAAAAAGTGTGTAGTGAAGTGTCAAGATTACGCGGTCATCTTTCATGATTCTTCTTGTTGTTCCTTGGCTCCTTCTTCGGGATGACCAGAGGGCTCCCTGCCCTCTTCCCCAGGATCTATGGGCAACTTGATGATCTTGCAAAGTGCCCGGCGAAGAGTTGTGGTGGCGGTCTTGAGATCGACCACGCGCACCAATCCGTCAGCTCCTGGATGGATGGCAGTGACCCTTGCCATGGGCCATTTTGTAGGTGGCGTAAGCTCGTCCTTCACCAACACAAGATCTCCCACTCGAATTTGCTCTTGTACTGCTAGCCATTTGGACCTCAGTTGATAATGATGCATGACTTCCATACGCCATCGATTCCAAAAATCATTCCTCATGCGTTGTATGGCTCTCCACCTGCACTGAGGAGACTGTGTTACTTCTGCATCGTTATATGGTTCAGGTAAAGCAGTCATAGATCTACCAATGAGCAAATGTCCCGGAGTAAGGGCAACCAAATCAGTTCCTTCAGGTGACAAAGGGCAAAGCGGTCTAGAATTTAGGCATGCTTCGATTTGAGAACTAAGAGTTTGCAATTCTTCAAAAGTGAACTTAGAGTCACCCACTACTCGCTTCAGATGATGTTTGAATGAGCGCACCGCCGCCTCCCATAAACCTCCAAAGTGAGGTGCGCGAGGCGGTGAAAAGTGCCAAGTGACTCCCTCTTTAGCTAATTCTTCGCTTAGTTCTATGGAAAATGCCGATGTTTGGTCAAATAATTGCCGAAGCTCTCTTTCAGCACCTACAAAGTTTTTGGCGTTGTCGCAATATATATCTGTACATTTACCTCGTCTCGCAGCGAATCTATGAACTGCGGCTAAGAATGCCGGAGTGGTGAGATCTGAAACGGTTTCAACGTGAGTTGCTCGCGTGAACATACAAACGAAAATGCAAAAGTATCCCTTTGTGGTTTTAGCACCCCTTCCACGAGAAAATAGAACAGATATTGGTCCTGCATAATCGATGCCACAAGCTTGAAAGGCATACTTTGGAGTAACTCTATCCGCTGGTAATGGGGCCATTTGCTGTATGAGCGGTCTACCACCGTACCGAGTACATTTCCCACAATTACGATAAACCTTTTGAACTACATGTTGCACTCGAGGTATCCACGCCCATCTATATAAGTCACTCAACATGAGCTGAACTCCCCCATGTAACAAATCTCTGTGTAACTCCTCGACCAAACGTTGAACAAAGATGCTTCTACTCGACAAAATAACTGGATGTATTTCGTTGTAAGACAAGTTTGCATTTTGAAGGCGTCCACCAACTCTCAAAACTCCACGAGCATCTAAGAATGGTAGCAATCTTCGGATGTCACTTTTCTTCGACAAGTTCTTCCCTTTCTCTAAATCTGAGATTTCTTCAGCAAAGTGCTGCCTTTGAATGGATTTGAACAATGCAACCTTAGCTGCGTTCAACTCTATGGGACTCAAGAATGATTTGCGACGATCTTCAGAATTGCGCGAAGCATTGAATTTCCATCGAAATATATATGCAACGATGCGAACTATTTTTGAAAAAGAACTAACATGCTTTTGAAGGTGTTCCAAAACTGGTGACGATTCCACAACCAAATGAGCAAGCGCTTCTGCGCACACGGGTTCTGACGAAACTTTAGGCCATTCATCTTTCGATTGAGTCATCCAATTAGGACCATACCACCAAATGTTCAAATTTAAAAGTTCTTTTGCAGTCACCCCCCGGGTTGCGCGGTCGGCGCAATTTTCTTCCGAACAAACATGCCTCCATACAGCATCAGGAAGAGCGCTGCTAATCATACTCACTCGATTGGCCACAAAAGTCTCCCATTTTGAAGGGTGACCATTGAGTCAATCCAGGACAACTTTCGAATCTGACCAGCAATAAACAGCTGATGGCCGAACTTCCAAATTATTCATCACATGTTTCGCCAATTTAACCAACAAAACTGCAGCACACAATTCAAGCTTGGGTATGGACAGCGTTTTTACCGGCGCGACTTTCGTTTTTGCCATAATCAAGTTTGAAGTTTCTCCTGGAATCACCAAAAAAACAGCTGCCGCATAAGCCCTTTTCGACGCGTCCGCAAACCCATGAAGTTCCCAATTTGAACTTTTCAAAGTACCCAACCAGCGAGACACGCGAATTTGCGACAAAAGTGGAACTTGTGACCGTATTTCTAGCCATTCCGCGAGTACTTCTCCAACGACAGGAGTGTCCCAATCAATTTTCAAATGCCACATGTTTTGCAACAAAATTTTAGCTTGTATCAAAAACGGAGCTAACCAACCAAGAGGATTGAATAACCGAGCTACTTCTGAAAGTATAGTTCTTTTAGTAACCGTATCAGGAGCAGAGGGCATCGATATACGAAAGAAAAATTCATCATCGTGCGGTGACCATTTTAATCCAAGTGTGGAGACAACATCGTCGAGTTCTATCGAAATGTCACCTGAGTTTTCTGAAGAGAGCCCCCTCAGCAATTCCGAGTGATTTGCTGACCACTTTCCAAGTTCCATACATGCGCACGACATGATAGAAATCAGCTGATCTCGAGCTTCCAATGCGGCTGAAAGAGTATCCCCTCCCCCAAACAAATCATCCATGTATCGACGATATAGGATAATGAGAACAGCGATAGGAAACTGTTCCTTGTAAATTTCAGCCAAATGAAGGAGAACTCTAATAGCCAGGTATGGCGCACAAACTGTTCCGTAAGTGACCGTGAGTAGTACATAATCGAGGATTTCCTCTTGCCCCAATGGCCGCCAGACAATCCTCTGCCAATTTACATCATCCGGATGTACCAAAATTTGTCTGAACATTTTAACTATGTCAGTACAAAATCCATATTTGAAAAATCTCCAACGGATTAATACTAATGTTAAATCATTTTGAAGCTTGGGGCCAGCCAATAAAAAATCATTTAAACTTTTACCATTACCTGTTTTGTGCGAAGCATTCAGAACGACTCGAATTTTGTCGCTGTCCTTACGAAAAACAGGATGATGTGGCAGGTAAGATGGCGCTGGCTTTGACCCATCTGGTGGCTGCGTGCGTCTCATGTGACCCAGTGACTCGTACTGTTCCATGAACTCGGTGTATGCTCCATCCAACTTCGAATCTCGTTGTCGTTTTTTCTCCGATCGTAGTAGGCATGCGACCGCAACGTCCCTAGATTCGGAAAACGAAGCTTCATGAGTATTTTGTGTGAAAGGGAGGCGCACGACGAAGCGTCCTTCAGACGTGCGCTCGACAGACGACCTAAACAATTTTCCACAATACTCCTCCTCAGCTGTAAGATGGCGATTAGCTGGGAGTTCTTCAATTTCCCAAAATTTAGTTAGTTGATTTGACAGAGAACTATCAACGCCCGCATGCAAAGATAAAACGACACGAGGATTCACAGTTTCGACACCCGACTCCGTACCTCCAGTGAGGATCCAGCCCAATGCTGTGTTCTGAGCGGTAGGAGTTTTTGATGGGCCCTTTACCAAACCTTCTCTAAGAATTTCACTATACACTTCTGTGCCCAATAAACAATCAACTTTAGCGGGAATGAAAAATTCCGGATCCGCAAGTGTTAGTCCATCTAAATGTGACCAATCGTCACATTTCACCGTTGACCTAGGCAAAAATGAGGTAAGTTCCGGAAAAACCAGAGCCTCAATGTCGAACGAGAAATTTGAATCGATTTTGGACAGTAGAGTGAGCGAAACTTCACTTGTCGAAACTACTGTGCGTCGATCCCCAATGGTATTTATGCCCAACCTAAGTTTCCGCGACGGCAAATTCAAAGCTTGAACGACTCTATCAGCCACGAACGAACAGTCCGAGCCTGGGTCAATCAAGGCACGAGCTTCAACTTTCTGTCCGTCGGGACCTTGCAACCAGACACGCGCAGTTGCTACTAAACGCGCTTGCTTTGACACTGCGGAAAAACTGTGAATTAAATGACAACCAGCTTGTTGCTGCGAATTTTGATAAACCTCCGGCTTTGAAGCACCCGAAAAATCCATATGTAGTTTTGTATGATGTGGCCGTTTACACTTACTACACTTATACTGCGAACCACATTTATCAGCATAATGACCAGGCTTTAAACAATTTATACATAAACGATTTGTTTTACAAAATTCAAATCTTTGGTGCACAGATAGCGATAAAAATTTTTCACATTTGTGCAATGCATGATCACCTTTACAATTTATACAACTAAGTGGACTGCTAGACTGGCCCTTATTATTCTGTGAATTGCCAAAATTTGTATTTACATTCCTTCTACCAGAATTGCCTTGGTATCTTCCAGCAGACGACGAGCCAGGTTTCGATTCGTTTGTCGCTATCGACCCTGAATGAGCTGCGTTCAATGATTGAATACGATTTTCCAAGAAATTTGACAAAGCAGCATAGGTTGGAAAACCCTCAACATTTTCTTGCGCAATGGTCCAACTCTCTCTGGTGCCCGGATCCAATTTTCGAACAATTAAATGAACGAGCCAACAATCCCATTCATCAACGGGACACTCTAGATCTCGAAGGCCTTGGATAGATTCTTCTGCTTGATTCATAATCGTAACAAAAGCTTGAGCAGATTTTTTGGTAATTGGGGCTAAATCGATCAATTCGTTCAAGTGTGTGCTCAATCTCAACCGAGAGTTATCGTAACGTCGACATAATTTATTCCAAGCAATTAAAAAGCTTGTAGTACGTGTTTTGACGCCTTTCATCATTTTTTCTGCGTCACCCTCAACTGCATTGAGCAAATGGTTCAATTTAGCAGACGATGATAAATCAGGATTTTCCCCAATAACCGATGTAAAACGCTCCTTGAAATATTCCCAATCAGCTTGTTTACCAGAAAATTTAGGCGGTTCAAGTCTAGGAATGGACTGCAATTCCGACGACGCACGTATAAGTTGCTGCGCATCAAAATGTTGGTATGGGTAGCAATTTTGATTTTGAGGATGATTGCCTGAATGGACTGACGCGTTGACTGAGCCTCGCGCAGAACCATGAACTGAACCATGTTCAGACAGTGATTCTTCTGGTATCGTTAATTCAGCAATTTTATCTAGTAAATCGGATTTCAGAATTGAATAATTTCCTTCGATTTCTAAAAAGCCTAATTTAGTAAAATATTCTTCGTCCTTCAATTCATCCTTATGCTGTTGTAAATTCAAATCATTTTGGCAAAATTCATCCCAATATCTTTCTAATAACTCCAAGCGAGTTTTGAGAAAATTTACAGTAATGTTTTCTTTGCCCTTTTTGGCAGTATTTGTATCAAAATTACGAATGTAAACGACAAGTTGCAATTGCCTATTAAACAGAAGTCTAGCAGCCATGATTCTTCCACTAATTATCACAGTTGGAACAAATGTTCAATAACCCATTAAATTTTCAAACTCAGTCTGAAATGTAAAATCCACACAACAACACAAAACCCACTAATTAAAACGCACACTAACGCGCGAGACTAAAAACCCAATCAATATGTAAAAATTCTCCCAACAGAAGATTAGTTGAGACGGATCAGCTGTTTGACTAACGCAGAGAGATTAGAGCGTTGGGTCGACCGATCTTCCCCATCAAATTACCAAACTGATCGATCGCGTCTATCTTCCGCTACAGCATGACCCTAATGCGCCAAACATATACCACACAATTATACACGAACACAATTAAAAGAGAGTCGCGAGTTCCACTCCATTCGACTCCCGAAAGTGACCACCGACGAAATATATTTGATGGAGTATAATTCTATTAGCTATCGTATGCTATACGAGCCGTGCGAACGCCGAATACATGCGCCGCATATGCATCAGCTGACTCGCAGCTGAGCGGACGTATTCATAAGTGCGAGTGAGACCGCACTATACATGCATATTAGTAAAGGAAACGATACGCTCACCAATTACTCCGCGATGACTGCGTTGCGCGACAGCCACCTTATCCCCACTCCTTTGTAGTGCGCGCTCTTCCAGCTGAGCGCGCGGCCCGCAGCGGCGATGAAGACGAAGCAAGTTGGCGGAGAAAACAGCGGTGGCGGGGAGCGACGTCGACGTGACGTAGCTCTGGCTAGCAGCAGGTGATGGCGCGATGCGCGGGATAATACCCGGAAGCGCGCGAGAAAAATTCCATGCGGCTTACCCTGCTGCAGCTTGACTTGAAAAAGGTCACCAGCTGCTCGTCCCGATGCCGTTTTGCTGCTTGCTGCGGGGCCGGGGATGTCTGCACCTCGTAGACTCCGGTGCTGCACCAAGCCAGTACTTGAGGCCCAAATTGCCTCTTCGATGAATTTGCTCGCGTCGAACACAATGTCCAACGGCCGCGAGCTCCTTTCTCTCCGCGCACTCACATCACTTGCACTCGCGCGACGAGATTCACTCGAAAACCCGCGATGCCTGTATTAAAAAACACAGAA
This sequence comes from Eretmocerus hayati, assembly GCA_029851415.1. Taxonomy (NCBI): domain Eukaryota; kingdom Metazoa; phylum Arthropoda; class Insecta; order Hymenoptera; family Aphelinidae; genus Eretmocerus; species Eretmocerus hayati. The sequence continues at coordinate 87,122,236 of CM056743.1, forward strand.
CCGAATTCAGAGCCCCAACCACGCTCTGCTACCAAAAATGAATGGGTGAAGCCCAGAATATTAATTATAAGATCGCGATGGGGCGCTCGAGGACAGGGCAGTGGAAGCTTAAATGTATAACACTCGATTTCTGTGAAAATAAAACAGTGGAATTTATTCACTTTCCGTTTCACTACATTTGGTTAAAGAAAAGGCGCGAGGGAAGTGAGGGGTGAAATTGCGACGCGGAGAGATCAAGTCGCGAAGAAAATGCGATGGAGCTCGCGGCACTGGAAATCGCGAGTTTGAGCTAGGCTGACAATAATTAGCCTGCTCGGTGGTCGGTGGTCAACTGCCGGTTCGCCGAAGCGAGATCGCCGTCGAAGCCGAGAGGGACTGAGGGAGAGCAATGTTGCCAAATTTCCTAGAAATTTGAATGTGCCAATCAGCAGGCATTTAAATCATACGATTTTAAGGGGAGAAAAGTTCATCGCTCTGCCTGGGCTCTCTCGTACTCGAAAGCTCTGGAAATTTATCCGAATACAACCGACTTTCCCGAACACAAATAGAACAATATGGGTATATGAATCAATAAAGTGAATGTTCATCATTATGCATCATCCTTATCAATTGTCTTGACTGGATAATAGAACCAGTTTATGAATTGGTCGCATCAATTGTGAAGAGCTGTTGGTACGCAGGGTAGCGACTCTGGTGCGTTTATCTTTTCCAGGATGCACCTTGATCACTCGGACTAGGGGCCACCGTGCAATGGGCACTCGTTCGTCTTTGATGAAGACCAAATCATTGACTTTGATATCAGGTGTGGGCACCGCCCACTTGTGACGCTTCTGGAGGGCTTGTAGGTACTCTGTAGACCAACATCTCCAAAAGTTTTGTTGTAATTGCTGAATCAATCTCCAACGCTCCAATGGTGGGATCCGTTCCTGAGTCAAATCTGGTTTTGGAATGATGAAAGAGTCAGACTGAATTAAGAAATGAAGTGGGTTAAAGGATTCATGTCGTTTGGTTCGTCTGAAAGAGGGGTGAGAGGACGAGAATTCAGAATTGCCTCTACTTGGCAGAGGAATGTGGAAAGTTCCTCGAACGTCAATTTGTTCTCACCAATCACGCGATTCAAGTGATGTTCGACGGATTCAACGGCCGCTTCCCAAAGTCCACCAAAATGCGGAGCTCCTGGAGGGTTGAAGTGCCAGTTAGTCATCATTCCGGACAAAGTGGTGATTGTTAAATCAAAGGTAGTTGAGGCCTTCGTGAACAATTGTTTTAGCTCACGAGCGGCTTCTATGAAAGTGGTGCCTTGGTCGCTGTATAAGTCTGAGCAATGACCACGCCGGGAGATGAATCTGATGGAAGCTGCTATCGAAGCTGCCGAGGAATAGTCTGAGACGACTTCAAGATGTACGGCACGTGTACTCATACATACAAATACGACAATATAACCCTCTTGTGCTCTATGACCGCGCCCGGGTGAGGTGCGTACCCATATGGGGCCAGCATAATCCACTCCAGTTTTTGAAAAAGGACGTGAGATTAGGACACGGTTTTCGGGTAACTGTCCCATCATTTAATGTGATGTTGCAACGCGACAACGCACACAAACCGGACATTGATAAATCGTTCTTTTTACCGCATTGCGACCTCGCACGATCCAAAATCCTTGACGCAGAGAGGCGGGAGTGATCTGAGTACCTCCATGCGAGGTGAGCGCGTGAAATTTTCGAACTATGAGACGAGTGAAGGGATGGTCGTAAGGTAATATTATGGGGTGTTTCTGATTGACATTGAGATTCGAGTTTTCCAATCTGCCCCCGACTCTCAGAATACTATGAATGATAATGGGAGAGAGTTGACGAAGTTCGTGGCTGTTTGGCAAGGGCCGATCGTTGGAAATCAATTCAATTTCTCCACGATATACTGCATGTTGGATCGTATGGATCCAAGAGAGTTTAGCTCGTTCCTTTTCTTCATATCTAAGTGCTCCCTCGAGAGTGAGTAACTGAGCCCAGGGCTTATTTTGAATCAAATCTGACGTTTCACAGACAGAGAAAAGGGTGGGTCCCAGAATTGGAATGAATCTGAGATAGTAAGCAGTAGCATTGGTCATCTTGGAATAAGATGATTGTGTCTCTAGTATATTCAAGCAAGGGGTGAGTAAGCCTCTGGATACATTATGATGTGTTGTCATATGTATAGTAGGTATGTCTAGTTTGTCCGTTCGTCCAAACGTATCTACATCTTCCAGTTCTACTCCACTTTCTTCAGCCATAACTGATGTTACTCATCACTCTGTTGTATCCCATGAACTTCCCAATTCTTCTCTCAACATTCCCAGTAATGCTTCTATTCAACTTGCATCTCCTAATCAAAAATCTTCGACTTCGCAATGAATAATAATAATATACTAAATTCTCTCAAAATTTTCCAGTGGAATGCTTGTGGGATAAGTCGTAAAAAACATGAACTAGTCAAAATTGGTGAAAATTTTGATGTGCTAATTATTATTGAATCTCTTTTGAAATCGTCTCCTTTTATCTTGGAAAACTTCTTCGTTATTAGGAACGACCACCTGTCCAACAAAGGAGGTGGTCTCTGTATTTGTATAAGAAAGAACTCGGTCTATTCCAAAATTAATAGTTTCATAGATATTCCTGATACTTTTGGAACATTGAATGTTCTTTTATCTCCTGGTTCAATCAATTCTTTCCTCATTTGTGCCGTTTATAGACCCCCAAAGCAACAGTTCAATAATAATCTCTGGAATAGGTTCTTCAATAAAGTTCAATCGTATCAAGATTCTCAAAATTGTAAGGTTCTAGTTTTGGGAGACTTCAATTGTCACCACCCTTCATGGGATACTCTAGATCCCCGTGATCCAATTGGTCATCATCTTCGTGGCGTAATTGACGATTCTGATCTGATTCTATTGAATAATGGTTCTCACACGCGTATTTCGAATAACTTTGATAGAATCTCTGCAGTGGATTTTTCTTTGGTCTCAGCTGATCTGTTTGCATCTACCAAATGGTCAGTTCATTCTGACACTCTTGGTAGTGATCATTTTCCTATTTTGATTTCTATTTTCCTCAACTTCAACCCTTCTCAAATTACTTTTTCATCTCACAAATATAACGTTAAAAACGTGAATTGGGCGAAATTCCCTTCAAACCTTGCCAAAAAGCCAATATTCTGGTTTCTTCTCCAGATTACACTTCTCAATCTACTGATGCTAAGTATGAAACTTTGAGTGAATCTATTTTCAATGCTCTTGACGAATCCAAACCAGACTATATCCCTCGTGCAAGATCCTCGATTCCCCGACATTTTTCTCATCTTTCTTCGACGAGCCTGGAGGATTACTCCAAAGACTCTCCTTGGTGGGACTCAAAATGTGATGAACATATTGCTATGAGAGAGGATGCTCTCCGTAAGTACTTAGATTGTCTAAATCTCGCTGATTGGATTAAATTAAAAAAAGCCAAAGCTTAATGCGCAAGAGAACTTCATAAGATCAAATCTGAGAAATTTAGAGCCTTTACAGAAACCCTTCACTGTAAATCCCCTGTTTCTTACGTTTGGAAAATTGTTAAGGAATTCAAACACAACTCTCTGAATCCATGCTCACAGTACATTAATGATCAGAATTATATAAACGCTTTCAATCAATCTATCGAAAATTTTTGTCGTCCTATTCCACTATCGTACACTCCTCCAAGTATCGATGAACACTGTTCTCACCCTTCTGATAAACACTTGGATAACTCTTCGCTTTCTCGTCCTTTTCCCATCGTTGAACTGGATCATGCCATTCATTCTCTGAAATCTAAAAGTGCTCCTGGCCTTGACAAAATCTCGAATACTATGATTAAAGATTTTCCCTCCGAATTCTTGCATTTAATCGTAGACTACTTCAATACGATCCTCTTTTCCAACTCTTTTCCTAGTGCTTGGAAAAATTTCTTGGTTCATCGCATACCAAAAAGTACGCCAGGAAAAGTCAGGCCTATCGTTTTGGCTTCCTATCTCCTAAAGTGTTTAGAAAAAATCATATCATACAGACTGAATTTCTATATTGAACATAATGATCTTCTCCCCTCTTCTCAGTTCGGTTTCAGGAAAAAAAATCTTGTATTGATTGTTCAGCTGCTTTATCAACAGACATTTACAGGTCTCTCTCTGAGAACAAATTCATTATTATTCTGGCTCTTGATGTTAAAAGCGCTTTTGACTGCGTAAATCCCAACATTTTGATCCAAGATTTACTTGATCTTAATGTTCCTTATGAAATCGGAATGTTCATCTTCAATCTCCTGTCTAATAGAGAACTTCATTTCAAATCGAATAACTCTTTGAAAGGCCCCTTCCTGAGTGTCCTGGGACTCCCGCAAGGTTGTGTTGGTAGCCCTATTGAGTATAACATTTATACTCAAGACGCTCACAAGTTCATTGAACCCAATTGTTGCTTTCTCCAATTTGCTGATGACACAATTATCTACTGCCCTGACGTCAGTCTGGATGTTGCCTCATTTTCTGTCCAAAAAAGTGTCGATAATCTCTGTCCCTATTTTCTCAACAAGGATTCAATTCTCTCAGCCGAAAAAACAAAATTAACCATTGGTTATAGGAAAAATTTAGACCTGAGTAACTATAAAATCAAAATCTACGATTCTTTAGTGAGCCCCTCTGATGATTTTACCTATCTAGGCCTTCGCTTTGATAAAAAAATTAGCATGGGAACCCCAATGTGACTGCGTCATTAACAAATGTAATAGTGTTGCTAATATTTCGGAATTCCTGAGGGGCACTTGGTGGGGAGGTCAACCTCAAGTGCTCTTGAACATATACAGAGCCATGGTTAGAGGCACCTCTGACTACGCCTCTTTCATTCACTTTTTCAAAACTTATCAGAAAAAACTCAAGTTCGATAGAATCCAATATCGCTGTATTAGATTAGCTTTAGGCTATAGAATTTCCACGCCCATCAGGGTTCTTCTTGCTGAAGCTTGTGAACCTCCTTTACACATCCGTTCCTATAACCTGGCTCGCCGTTACATCCTCAAGTCTTTTTCCAACCTTTGTAGCTCAACTATTAATGAATTGGCTGACTTAGACCTGTCTATCAGAGCAAAGGATCCTTTACACGTGAGCAGCGAATTCACATTATTCAAAGCATTTAGAGATATCACTCATCTTAATGGAAAAATCCACTCTACAGTGATCACTCCTCTTCTCAATCATGATTATGAGTCTGTTACATTCAACCCGTCAATTGATTTTATCTCTGGTAGTCTAATCAAAGATTTTCCATCGCCTAGTCAGACATCTCTAGAAAAGTTCAAAGATGCCTTAGAATCCTGTTTCAATTTTTATACTGATGCCTCAAGACTTTCCTCAGGCTCCTATGTGGGTGTTGCTGTATACTCTTCTGATTGGGGAAATAATCTAATTATTCAGAAAAAAATCGCTAGATATTCCTCTATTTTCACTGGTGAAGCTTTTGCCATCAAGCTTGCACTCCAATTCATCATTCATAACAATCTGTCTACTTCAAATATTTTTACTGACTCAAAAAGTGTTCTTGACTCTTTGGTTTCCAACCCATATTCCAAGGATTTCTCTTATCTATCCTTGGATATTAAAAATCTTTTGTTATTGACCTCAAGAAATCAGTTGACTGTCAACCTTAATTAGATCCCTTCGCACATTGGTATCCCTGGCAATGAATGTGCTGACTTTCTTGCAAAGGAAGCTCGAAAATTCTGCCCTCTTGATGACTGTCTTACTCCATACACTGATTTCTTTCATCATCTTAATGAATCTTGTAAAACAAAATTTCATTCGTATCTTCTTGAATATAAATCTGAGACTGGTGGTCACTATTTTCAAAATTCCTACAACAATAAAAAACCAAGACCATGGTTCTCTAACTGTGTTTTTTCAAGGTTTCACATCAGCTCTATCAATAGAATTCGATCAAATCATCACTCGTTGGCAGCTAGTCTCTATAGGAGAAACATTGTTCATTCCGAATGGTACCCCACTTGTCCTTACACTCCTGAGGACATCAATCATATCCTTTGGTTTTGTCCAAGATTCTCCAATGAAAGAGTCACATTATTGAATTGTTTAAGAAGATCTAAATTCCCTTTGCCGTACAATGCTGAATCAATTCTTAAATTCCCAAACAAACAAACTGGTAAATTCATAACTAATTTCTTGAAAGCTTGTTCTTCATTTATTTGATTCAATTGATAATCCTCATCAAATTTTTCTTTTTACAGCTCCCTAATGTCATCCATCTCATCTCATTATTCCTACTCCTTGTCTCCAATTTCCTTTTTCCTTTCCTTTATACCCTTCCCCACTGCTGTAGGGAAGTCAGAAGTGGGAAATAGTCCTATCTCACTACCCACACAGCATGGGAATATTTCAAGAAAATATTTCACTGGAATATTTCAATGGAATCTTTCAGAAATCTTCCAGGAATATTTCAGGAAATATTTCATAATATTCCGTTGGAATATTCCATAGCAATCCCCCAGGAAGCTCCCAGAAATATTTCATGAAATATTACGAACAATCTTTCAGAAACCTTACGGTGAAAGATTTCTGAAAGGTTTCTGAAAGATTTCAGTGCAACATTCCAAGAGTTTGACTTGGAAATATTTCTGCTATGTTGCACGACACTTTTCCAGCAACCTTGCACTGGAAGGTCTTTGGGAGGTCTTTGGGAGCTTCCTGGAAGATTTTTGAGAGGTTTCTGAGAGCTTCCTCGATAAGATTTCAGTGCAATATTTGCAAAACATCATCTTCAAACATTCTTGCAATATTCCTGACAATCTTTCAGCAATATTGATTCGGAGAAATTCTCAAGAGGTTTTCCAATATATAGTCCTTTGCAAAATTTTTGCAATATCCCAAAAGTATGGCTTTCATATATTTCATCAATTGACAATTTCTCAGCAATTGTGATGGAGAAAATTCTTGAAAGATTTCTAAAAGCTTTCTGAAAGATTCCAGTGCAATATTCTAGCGATATCACTTCAAAATATCCCTGCAATATTCTACAAACAACATTCCAGCAATCCTGGTCCGGAAGATTTTTGGAAGATTCCTGAAAGATTACTGAAAGATTCCAGTGTAATATTGCAAAAAAATGACTTTTGAATATTTCTGCAATATTGCACGACAACATCCAAGCAATCTTGCATCGGAAGATTTTCGATAAAGTTCCTGAAAGCTTTCTGGAACACTGTTGATCGGTACCTAAGTGCTCTTCCAAAGATCCCAGTGCAATACTCCAAAAACATCTTATTATGCCTGCGATGATCCACTGGCAGTCTGTCTTCAATTTCCTCCCAATAAAATATTCGGGCCAAGTTCGTGGAGGTTTGCTGAAAGATTCCAGTGGATCTTCCAAAAGTAGTATTCCGAAGTTGTTCTCAAAAATTTCATTGTAAATATTCCAGCAATCTTATTCCGAACGGTTTTTGAATGCTTTCTGACAGATTTCAGTGGAATATAATGTTTCGTGAATCTCATCATCTCCATATATTCCTGCTGTACTGTGAGAATCTTTGGGAAGATACCAGAAAGGTTATCTAGTGCAATATGCAATTGATATTTCAGAAAGATTTCAGTGCAATATTCCATAAATATCTTTCTGAAATATTTGTGCAATATCTGGTTGAGTCCAGATCACAGATGCCTCCACGATATGCTCAGGTTATCAAGTGATCTGGGTTCTCAGGCTCTTGAACAATAACCGAAATTATTAATAACCGTATGGAGGCTTAGAATGGGAGTCCTGAAAGGTCGATCCTCTTCAAGCTCAGAAGAGTATTTCTGAGACGAAAATGCATCGCTATAATTAGATTTTAAGGTGCTGAATTTATCCAACTATATACTGTGGCTCCGCGAGGGTTAGTTCATCATTCATAGCCAGACATCTTGAGTATTCCAAAATTCTTCTAATGAGCAAATTTGGCGTTATTGGGATCTTTTACTAATTCGATCTTCTGGTGAATAATTCTCGAGGATCTCGTCCTGGGAAGCCACTCGAAGCTGGTCAGGTCAGGTTAGCAAGTCAGTGCCAGTCAGTGCCGTGCAGCATCGTGCGGGACCAATCTCTGCACGCCGAGCTGAATATCATCAACTTGTGTTCTTCGTGGCGAGTCGTGTATAAAGGGAATTTCCATGTATTTCCCAACGTTTCCTTGTTACTCATCTCGTAGTGATGCATCAAGTATTGTCAACCTTATGGAAAACTTCACGAACTTGCGGTCTTACAGTTTTCAAGTGACCGGCATGAGCAACCATAACCTATGCCCTCGTTGTCGGAACTTTCTTAACCCATAGAGCTGATCTGTATTCGTTGCTGATACCTTGTAGATCAGATGAGTATTTCTGCCCAATAATCTTTTTGAGTGTTAGTGAGCAAAGAGCTAGACACTTTGTGTTCAGTCAAAGATATATTTGCAGGAAAATGGGTGAGAGCAAATGGACGAAATGCTATTTAAAGCAGGATCACTGATGACATCATCATTTGTCACTGTAAGATAGAGATAAACCATCAATCATGATGAGAACAATTATCTCAACATATACAAGCTACCCACACATCTTCTGCAACTCTTCATCCCATATCTGTAGGTGAGATTCTATCCTCAACTAGATGGTGATTGTAGGATTCTGTAGACACGAGTCGTACACATTACTTCTCCAAGTCAAACCAATTGGCGGGAATGGGTTTTCATCCAGTTCTTGAATATTTCAATCTACATATTAGGTACATGACAATGGTCATCAAGAATGGCGATTGCATAGACATTCTTAAGCGTTCGTTGACAGTATTTGTAATGAAACAAAGAGACATCTTTTGATCTTAAGCATATGTTTGTGCAGCATCTGTATACCCAGGCTATGTTCAAGGTCCTTCCTTGATGGACGTATTGGATAACCAATCAATGGGATTCTGATATCAGTAACAGTATCAATTGAACACCCTATGAGAGCTTGGAGTATTTCAGCCATCAGACTAAGTAAAACATTAGGTAACCATACAATCCTTTGGATGGAAACGAAGTAGAGTTTTGGGGATCATAACTTTCAGATTTCAACTTAATATGACCATGAACAGACAACTTTTCTAAGAGAATATTCACAAGAATCGAATGGAAAAATTCCTCATCAAACAAAATTATATTAGAGACTTTGCTGTGAAACTCTGCATTGGTTTCTCGTCTCACTTTTGAACCCTCCATACAGTTATGAATCCTCCATCTATCCCACGTGGAATCCTGGTTTGTTTTGTTGAAGCTGATCTCACCAAATTCTTCATTGAGGATGAGATGAACGAATCCAAAGTAAGATTAGTTTTCAGAGAAAATGACTCTATTACCGTGCACTAAAATTTCCATTTAATATAGAAAAGTTTTGTTTGAACCGAGGTTGTCAGTCCTACCAATTTGAATAATGTTCTGAACTAATGAAAGCACAATGTGAATACACTTTACATTGTTCATTCTACTCAGATGACAACTGTTGAGTTGAGAACAAAATTAGGTGATACTCGCTGGCTCTTGTTTCAGATCAGACATGAGATGATACTTCTCACTCAGAGGTCTTTCTAGCCCGGTTCCTCAAGGAAACTACAATAAATTTACTACTAAGCTATTGGTAGGAGATTTCAGGAAACATAACTCTACTGTGAGGAATCCCATGAAATTTTTCAGGAACCCAGATGGAACATGATTGAATCTTCAGAGAAAAAGGAAACTTGTGAGACATTCGAACAATACGCTGATTTCTCACTTGTCTCCAATTTGGAGTAACCAAACGTCCCTTTTTTTCGAATGCTATTTTTTTGAGCCTCTGATGGTAAGTTTAGCGTGAGTTCTGGAAAGAGTTTTTCAACGAGATTCTGTATTATCTCCAACTGGTATCTTTGGATATTACCTTATTTAATTTATGACCTAGTTTAGGTTGTAACCTGAAAACATCTGGGATTCCCTGTAAAAAATTTATCTGTGAGTGAGTAAAAGTTCTTCCAATTCGTACAAGTTCCAGAATCTTTCCATCCTTTTGTCTGCAAAAAACTATACTGAATATCATTGAATGTTTTCGAAGTATTTCAGAAAAATGAGACTACAGTAAGAGACCCCGGGCAATCTGCCAAGAATCCAGATGGAATGTACCTATATAGTAATCAACCTGAAATATTTTAGAAATATTGTCAGAAATCTTTTATGAAAGATTCCAAAAATCTTTCACCAAAGATTCCAGAGATATTTCCAACCACAGACATAGTATTGCCAGGAATCTTTCATGAGATATTTCAGAAATATTTCATGGATGATTCCAGGAATATTCCCGACCGCGGACATAACTATATTCCCGAGAGGTTTCAATGAAATCTTCCAGAGATCTTTCATTGAAAGATTCCTGGAAGATTCCTGGCAATGTTACAGAAACGTTCCAGTGGAATATTTCAATGTAATATTTCTGGAAGATTTCTGCAAGATTCCCTGGAATCTTCCCATGAAAGCTTCCAGGAAGATTCCCAGCCGCGGACATAACTATATTCCAGGAATATTCCAGAGTAATATTTTTGGAATATTCCAATCTTTCAATGTAATATTCCTGGAATATTCCTGAAAGATTCCCATGCTGTGTGGGTACAGTTCCAGATAATACAGATCTCTGCCTATTTGTGTTATGGCTAAAATCACATCTGCACTATAGCAGAAAGATACAGCCAACTTTTTGAAGAAGAAGAAGAAGACTGGTGGGGATGAAGTTGATGCATCAATATGCGAGTGTTTGGAAACTGATTTCGATTCAGGCCATGACGCAGGGGGTGATGATAACCATCCAGGCCCATACCACCATAGCGTTAGTTCGGCCATTTCATCGGGAAAACGACCTCTGCTTCCTATATCAGCAGGATTGTCTTCAGAGCGGATGTGTTTCCATTGAGTTCCTGGTAACAAATCCATAATCTTGGAACACCGGTTAGCTATGAAAACTGGCCATCGAGATGGATGATCATTGAGCCAATGCAGAACATCCATTGCGTCAGTCCACACAGAAACTTGAAGATTTAGGATTTTCAATGCGGATTTCAAATGATTAACGAGTTCGGCTAGTAGAAGTGCAGCGCATCACTCTAATCTTGGAATTGAAATAGTTTTTATGGGTGCGACTCGAGTCTTAGCTTGTAAAAGCTTCACGCTAATATTTTCGGATGAAGTGACCCTGAGGTAGACGACAGCACAAATAGCAAGTTTTGAAGCTTCAGCAAATCCGTGTAACTCATACGAGCAACTATCCCTCGTGTAGTTTAACCAACGGGGGTTTTTGAGCAAAGAGATAGCTGCAAGATTTTCATACCAGCGAGACCAAACCAAGGTATCTTCCTCAGAGAGCTCTTGATCCCAATCGTAACCAGCTATCCAAAGTTTTTGCATAAAAATTTTGGAAGTGACAACCATTGGCGCAAGCCAGCCTAGTGAATCAAAGACGCTAGCAATTTGAGAAAGAACTGTGCGTTTTGTCCATACCTGCGATGGATTTGGGTTCAAGCATTTGAACTGCGAAACATCTTCATGGGGTAGCCATTTCAGACCAAGACTTGTGAGAACCGAATCGTTCTCTGAATCAAGAGAAATCGAGGATGATACCGCAGGGTTTTCAGCTACCAATTCGTTTGGAGGATGAGATAGTAATTGTTTGTTATCAGCTACCCATTTACGGAGATTGAATCCGCCCACTTTGCAGATATCGATGAGCTCCAGCTGTTTCTGACTAGCAGTTTCAATCGAGTGATCACCTGATACCACGTCATCCATACAGGTTTCTTCTTCAAGGGCTTCGGAACCCATAGGGAAATTGATACGTTCGTCTCGAGCAAGTTGGATACGTACTCGATTGGCATGAAATGGGCTACTTCCAAGTCCGTAAGTTATTGTATTGAGTCTGAAAATTGAAACTGGGTGAGAAGGATGATCACGCCAGAGGATAGACTGCATATGTCGATCATCTTTGTGGATCCAAATTTGTCGGAACATTTTCTCAACATCGGCAGTGAAAGCGTTCCGATAAAGTCCCCAATTCGACAAAAGTGTGGTGATTTCTGGAAGTAGATTAGGACCTATGAGCAAATAATCATTGATTGACTTATTTGATTTGGGACGGAAAGATCCATGGAATACGATCCTCAACTTCGTGGTCGTGCTTTCTTTCAGAATTCCATGATGGGGTAGAAAGGAATCATTGGAGAAATCAATGTCTTCAGGGCAAATATTCAGACGAGTCATGTGACCAAGTGATTCAAACTCAGAGAGAAAATCGTGGTAAGCATCGAACAATTTCTTGTCCTTTGCTAGCCTACTCTCTAGCTTGTAAAGGAGCTGTTTTGCAGGGTAGAAAGATTCGCCCAGATTTGGTGGATGAATATTATGACGTAAAGGTAAGCTTACAGTGTATCGCTCAACAGATCCTCTAGTATGGGTTTTCATAAAATGATCCTCACAAGCTTGTTCATCTGGAGTGAGAAGTGGTTTCGAGCTGATCATCTCCTCTTGGATCCAGAACATCTGGAGCAGATCACCTACGTCTACATCTGCGGAGCAGTGGAAAGCAGTAGGTTGTAACATCAAGTGGTTGCTGTTGTCAGTTGGTCCTGACAAGATCCATCCAAGTTTAGTTTTTGTGGCGATGGGTTGATCTGGAGTACCTTTGATTAGGTCATGCTCCACAATCAAGGCATGAACAGACGCACTCAGTAAGAGTTCGATTGGGTTATCTTTCATGTATTGTGGATCAGCTCATTGTAATCCTGATATGTGATTCCATGATTCGATTGAGCAGCCGATCCTTGGTTGATAACCCGTGACATCCTTGGTAACCAGAGCGTGAAGTCTGGCCGTGAATGATGATTCAAATGCAGGGTGAATTGTAACTTCAGCTAATCCTTTTGCGTACGATTGTTTGCCTCCTAGGGCTTGTACTGGTACTGGAACACGTTTTTATAGAGATTGAGTCGTTGACATAGTGATTCAGCAATAAATGAGGTTTGAGCACATTGGTCAATTAGAGCACGGGCAAAAACTTGTCTCCACCCTTGGCATTTGAAACTTGAACCCAGGCAGTAGCTAAAAGTACTGTATCAGGTTTTTTCGGGATAGAATTCATAGCAACAACATGCTTATGGGACGGAGAACTTGGTTGAAACGGTGTAGATATTGCTGAAAGTTGAGTGCGAGGGACATAATTGGTTTCTGCTGCAGTAATCGGCTTGTCAAAATGAAGTAGGGAGTGATGTTTCCCTCCACACGATCGACATTTGGATGTAGATCTACAGGTTTTAGAAGCATGAGTCCCAAAGCGATTGAAACATAACCTCTTTGATTGAATGAATTCTCGGCGAGAATCAATACTCATTTCATTGAATGCGGGACAGTTTCGCACGGAATGATCTTGTTCGCATAATGAGCACTTCTTATTCTTGGGAATCAAGTCAGATTGAGAAGGATGAAGAACTTTTGCGCCTTGTTTCAGAGCATGAGTAGAGCTTGACCTTTGGTTACTTTGGTTGCTCTTATTTGATTTGGGATCAAAGATGCTCGAAGGAATGCTTAGTTGAGAACTATGTTCTATGGACTCGAGTGTGCTCAATCTTGTATTGAGAAAGGTTTTCATTTTTTCAAAGGTGGGAGGCTCGGAAGTTTCTCCAAGGGGAGTTTCCCAAAGGGTTCGGGATTTTTCATCCAGACGACTAGCAGTGATAAAAACTATCAAGTCGTCCCAATGATCGGTAGCTCTATCAAGTGATTTGAGAACGATGAGAGGATTGACAGTGCCATTGATCAATCTTCTCAATTCGGAGGCTGTCCTTTTTTTAATGGGAGAAACAGAGAAGAATCCTTTCAGTTGGTCATTGACCATTCGGCGAATGTTCTCATAATGCTTGCTTAGTTCATCCCAAGCTCGTTGAAAGTTTCCTCCCTCGAGAGGGATACCTTGAATTTGCAAGGCAGCATCACCTTTGAGATGAGCTTTGAGATGGTGGAATTTTACTGCATTTGAGAACGATTTGCAATTGATAACAGTTGCTGTGAATAAGTCACAAAATTTTGGCCAATCATTGAATGTCCCATCAAAAGGTTGGATTTCTATAGGCGCTAGTCGAGCCGATTCGAATTCCTACATGACAATTTGAGTGGTTTGATTACCCGAGCTGGCGCTCCTCACTGCTACATGTGATTCATTGATGAGAAAATCTTTGAAGTCGCTGAGAGCATCTATGTAGATCTCTTCTGCCTCAGCAAAGTACTTTTTCTTGATATCATCAATTTCAAGTGTGAACTGTTCATGAGATATGATTTTATCATGAATTTTTTTCACCTGGGTAAACCACTCTTCTATCTTAGAAATTCGAGTTTCGGCTCCACTAGTGGTCATTTCCCTCCTACCTTTCTTCTTGAAATTGGTGAAAGAATTGGAGATTTCGTCTACTCTCGACAAATGCAGAACGACTAGGTCGTCTAAAGACATTTTGTCTGAAGAGGTCATGGTGATTGGACAAGTAATTGTTAGAGGGAGTGCAAAATTGGACAATGTATTGCACCAAAATCTGGGTTGCCAGAATTACTTGATCTCCAAAAAATCCAGGAGATCTAATTCGGGTGTGAGATTGAATTTGAGATATGGGTATTGCTAGCAATGAGCAATGAACTTGAAATGGATCTCAAATTTGACATATGCTTGGTTGAATGTATTCGATGGCGTGAATGCTTGAGTAGGGTAACCACAAATTGAAGAGCGACAGTTGTGACTCGCAAAATCCGTACGTTAAGAATTGCTCTTACCGCATGTGGTTCAACAATAGCTTGAAAGCGATATTGTTGTCATAGGGATACGCATCAAGAGATTGAAGGGCGTTTCATCAGAACGATCTTACTTGTAGTTGGGTGCACACGGTATCTTGTCTTATTCCTAGGAATATTTGGAAGATTCGTGCTTGAGTAAGCGAGAGAATTTCAGAAATGGGTGTTGCTATAATGAGCAACGAACTCGTAATGATTCTCAATTCCGAACATGAAATCGAAGACCCAAAAGAATTTGATAGCGTAACTGCTTAGGGTAATCACTCACTGGAGAGCTGAGCTCGTGACTCGAGGAGTCAATACAAGAGATATTGCTCTCCAATCAAGTGATTCAACGATTGCTTGTGAGGCGAAATAGTTGTCGTATGTTGATACGCTAGGACTATTTTGGTATGATTGGAGCCATCTTACTTGACATTTGAAGCACTCGTCGTCATTTTTAGTGAACGCTGGATATGGGTATAGTTGACCGCATCGGCCTTGCATCTACAGCAGTTTAGACCTGGTGGAGATTCCTTGTCGCTCCAATTTCAGCTGCATTGGAATGTGACACGATGACAGCTGTGCCACGTCCTTGATATAGGTGGAGTTCTCAGCTACTTGCTGTTTTCGTAGAGTTCACTTTGTTGGGTGTGACGACTCCAGCAGATAGTGTATTGCTGCATTGGTCGAATCTCCGCATATGCATCGGCATACTCAATAATACTCCGTACACACAAAACTCCACAATTACACTTCCGTGGATTCACGTAAACTGCCCTTTTAGGCGTGGATCCGGCTCGAAGGACCAAAAAATGTTCATAGAGTAGTGGAGGTAGATCCAATAAATGCACAACACTTGAATCTGGATTTTAGTGTAACTTTAATGAAGTTTTGACAGATGCCTTTCATTGCGCGAGAGGCTATATTATTATGCGTGTGCACTGTTCGACGGTTGTCGGAAGAGTGAGAGAGTGGCGCGAACCACGAAAGCTCATACTTGAAAAGTTGAATTATCCAAGTCACGCGGGACCTGAGTAGGCAAATTTGAGCTTGGCACAGTTTTGTGCAACATCGCTGGTTACAGTCAGAAATTGCTGACTATAACACAATAAATTCCTTTGAAATAAACAATCCGCGAAGTGTGCCAAGCCACAGGTGAGGCGGGCGAAACGCTGCTCCAACTGTGGGGAGGAGACCACATAGCAGCAGCATGTGCAACCGAAGAACAGAAATGTCTGAGCTGCGAGGCCTTCAAAGAGAATCACAAACACAGGTCGAGCACGCAGTGTTGTAAGGCCTATCAGCTGGCGCGAGCAGTATGAAAGGGCCGGAAAAGGCGCAAAGATGGCTAGCTTCCTGCAAGCGGATTTTCACAGGAGCAACGATGCCCACAGTCTACTTGAGGCAGAGGCCTCAAGACTGGGAGCAGACGTTCTCATCATCTCCGAGCAGAATATCCATTGTCGAGAAGAGCGACCACGAACCACGGAAGATCTTGGGAGGGGATCAGCGATCCAAATCTGGAATAGAACCATTGAAGACACAAAAGAACATCGGTGATATAGCGGTGTGTAGCTGCTACTACTCACCAAACGCATTGATGAACGACTTTCTTCGGGAACTGCGGGAACTCGAGGATAGTCTGAAACAGTGGAGAGGCCTCGCCATAGTAACGGGGGATTCTAACTCCAAGGCTCCAGCCTGGAGTGTAGGGCCAGAGGATGGAAGAGGTAACGCGCTGGAAACCACCATGGCCCAACTGGACCTGCTTCGCCACAAAGAAGTAGGAAAGGTGACATGGCACAGGGGGGCATCATCCTCAGTGCTGGACTTAACGTTTGTTAGCCCGCCTCTCATGAGACGAGTCACAAAGTGGCAGGTCCTTGACTCGGAAACGTTCAGCAACCACCGTCATATCTCCTTCAAAATAGCCCGTGGCCGAGATGCAAGCATAGCGAGGCAGATCGAGGAATCGCGAGTCCGCAAACCGGACGAGGGAAGCTTCAAAGAAGCAAATCCGATAGCAAAGAACCCCGGAGAAGAGCTCTCGCCGGAGGAGACGGTAACGAGCGTCACCTGGTCCATCACCCGCGTTTGCGACGCCTCCATGCCGAGGAAGAAGCAACCCCGGTTCAAGAAAAGGCAGGTATATTGGTGGAACGATGGAATCAGAGACCGTCGCCGCAGCGCAAACGCTGAGAGAAGGCGAGCGGAGTGAGAGCGCAAAAGTGGACGTTCATCAGTGGCAGCAGACGAAGCGGCCTACGAAAAGGCGAGGAAGCTCCTTCGGGATGCCATACGTCGCAGCAAACGGAAGTGCTGGTCGGAACTATGCAGCATGGTCGATCAAGATCCGTGGGGCACAGCGTACCGGGTGGTCATAAGCAGACTGCGCTTGAGAGACGAACCAACAGCGCCAACTGACAAAGAGTCAGTTCTACGGATAGCCAGGGCACTCTACCCGAAAAAAGAGCTCAGACTCACATTCCCTGGGTTTATCTCCGAGCCAATCTCCCTCTTCACCGAAGAAGAGCTAAGACGAGCCGCTACGAGATTGGCGAATGGTAAGGCTCCGGGGTTGGACATTATCCCCACCGAAGCCCTGAAAATAGTGGCTCGAGAGCAGCCTACCCTGCTATTGAAGCTGTTTAATAAGTGCCTCCTTGCGGGAGTGTTCTCGAAAGCGTGGAAACGGCAGAAGCTAGTCCTCATCCCCAGGGGGAAGGGTGGGGAACCAGCGGAGCCATCATCGAATCGGCCATTCAATATGCTCGACAACATCGGGAAGATGTATGACCGCATGATCCTGAACCAGGCGGAGGAAGAGTATGAGCGTAGCGGAGGGATGTCCCTGATGCAGTTTGGCTTCCGCAAGAGGCGCAGTACGATGCACGCAATGAAAAGCGTACAAGACAGAGTCCACAGAGCGCATACAATTTCCCCCAACCAGAGGGAGGGTTTTGTGCGATAATTTGCTTGGATGCGAAGAATGCCTTCAGCACAGCAAGCTGGGAACGGATCTATAGGTCCCTCGATGGAAGAGTCCCCCCTTACCTGCTCGCAGTCATCAGCGATGGACTGCGTGACAGTCCTCGTATGTGACACCCATGAGGGATGCGTTGAGCTGGAACTATCTGCAGGGATAGCTCAAGGATCCGTGTCAGGACCATTCGAATGGAACACGCAATACGACGAGTTCCTGAACATGAGCATACCAGATGGGGCGAGGCTCATTGGCTTCGCGGACGATGCGGCATCAAACGTGGTCACCGAAACCGCATGGCGAGTGGAGTGTGTGGCCAATGAAGTTCTTTACCGCATCGGTCAGTAGTTCCCTGAGTACGGGCTAGAGCTTGCTGAGAACAAGTGCGAAGCGACGCTAGTCACCAAGAGGAGGAGTTTCGAAACTCCCGTGTTCTCCATCAACGGGTACGAGATTCCACTCAAGAGGGAACTCAAGTACCTCGGGGTTTGGTTCGATGAGCAATGGAGCTACAAGGCACAAGCCCGAGAAGCAGCGCTGAAGGCGGACAGGGTTGGTGGCGCCCTCCAACGGCGAATGCCAAATATTGGTGGCCCCAAGCCAAACCTGAGAGCCTTACTCACCACCGTGAGCTATTCCATTATGCTGTACAGTGCACCAATTTGGGGACAGTTAGCTAGAGAGTTCGTAATTGATGCAAAACTAGGTCCTGTTCAGTGGCGTTTCGCGCTACGGACGATCAGCGCTTATTGCACGGTGTCCGACCACGCAGCCTGTGTGCTTGTGGGTAAACCACCTATTCGCCTGCTTGTGGCCGAGAGAGTGCGGGTATGGAAATGCCAAAAATTCCTCAAGAGCAACGGAGTCGTGCTCAACCCCACTCGTAAGGCCCTCATACGAGACGTCGAGAAGGGGGAGACCGTCGAAGAGTGGCAGAAAGAGTGGGAGCGTACAACGGGAGGGAAGTGGATGCGAAGATTGATCCCCAACATAGCCAGGTGGATCGATGGAGCTCATGGAGGGCTAGATTACTGGCTCACGCAAGCGTTCAGCGGGCATGGCTGCTTCGGAGAGTACCTGGAGCGGTTCCAGAAGAGGGAGACCCCGGTCTGTTAGATGTGTGAGGCAGACTGGGACGACGTGGAGCATGCACTCTTCCAGTGCATGATCACAGATGTTGAGAGAGCGCAGCTTGTTCATTGGCTTGGAAATCAGATCAATTCTGAGACCCTAGCCACGTTCATGCTCCGTAGCTAAGAGACGTGGGATAAGATCGCCGCCTATATCAAGACTGCGATCACCCGAAAAGAGGAGCGAGAACGGGCACTGCAGCGCCAAGCGAGGGGCGCTGCATAGCGAACAACGACGACTTGGAGAGACGACAGGAGAGCGACCATATCAAAGACGAACGCCCCATGGCGCGCCGTACGCCTCCCACGCGGTACGCCTTGGAGTAATGCTAACGTGGTTCCGGGTTGGGTTGGTTAGATAGTGGTTAGCTGCCCCCAGTTCTGCAATGATGGTTCGTCAACATCGTAGGGTCGAGAGCAGAAGGTCTCAGCCCCCAGGGCACACGGGCGCTGCATCCATGCTCATCCGGCTCACCGGGTGGGCAAAATGAAAGCGCTAATGGTCTGCGAGTGGAACATTTATTAGGGATATTCTCTCATCAGATTTCTCCTTATTTCCCACTGGAAACAAAGAAAGAGATAGATGTCCTCCATTTGTCTGTAGACGAAAAATCTGATTACATATGCTCGCATATGTCCGTTGAAAATATCATTCCACTTACAATAAATAATATGTATATATATATATATATATATATATATATATATGTACACGTAACAATTCCATGTGTTCACTCATTTGGTCAAGGACAATAAGTTTCACAATTCGCGACTTGTCAGAGTGTGTGCACATAAAATACTTATGAGAATTACTGTAATTCGATGATGGAAAAGGGGGCAAGGGCTCGCAGGAATATCACAGCTATGGATCACCGACCAGGTGACGGAAGGTTACATGTATGAACTAAGCTAAGGAAGAGCCCCTCCTATTGCAGATCAGGAAAATGTATCTTCTCCACATTAATCTTCTGGGCCGCTTCGAATAACGATGTTTCTCCCAACTGTCGGAACCCCGAAGGGGGGAAGTTCCATGGATGAGCACATTGAACCTGGAATGATCTTCTTCTATACTCAAGTTTCATATTGGAAACTTTGAGTACCCGTTCTTCTAGATCACCATGTACGGGGCGTTCAGATCGGTACCTGGTTAACATCGCAGCTAGGTAGCTAGGTTCTTCAAAATGAATGATCTTATGCATTAAGAGTCCTGCGAAATACATTCTCCGCGAATCTGTACGTAAGCAACCCGAACGCTCCCTCAACAGGGTGATAAGCTCGTCTCTCTTAAGGTCAAAGATGTATCTCACACATGAATTGCTTAGTCGTTGTATCCGTTGCCGCTGTTTGTCCGTGGTGTCGAGGTACACGACTGTGCAGTAATTTTCATGCGGTTGAACCAGGGACTTGGCTAGGCAAACTCGGAGTGGTCTGATGATACATGCCCTAAAAAATCGCAAACCGTATAGGGCTCCGTTGACTTTCTCAATTACTCGATCGATGTGCGGTTTCCACGTCAGTCCATTGCCGAGTTCAACACCGAGACTCACGATGGAGTCACTGAATGGTACAAACACTCCGTCCTGTATCCCAAACCCTGGTAAGTTCATACACAGCAAGTCTTCATTAGTCCTCTCGGAGCTGAAAAAGATTGCCTTGGTTTACCCAGCGTTAAGGCGCAGGTCGGAGCTCTCAGCCCAATCAACAAGATGTCATCCTCTATCTTCTAGTCGAAGGACCCCCTCTCCGATGCTCTCCTTATCGACATGTAGATAAATCTGGAGGTCATCCGCATAGTATAGGTGGTTAACCGAATAGGCAAGTCATTCACATACACGTTTTCTACAGGGGTCCGTCCACGGGCTTCTCTTCATCAGCTCATATGTGAATGACTCAGCTAGTTTGCTAGACGGAAGTTCGGTACATCATCTTTTGCATGCGGATGACCTCCAAATTCATCTCCAAATCAAGAGAAATAAGATGAGGGAAGGTATCGCTCGGCTCGGAGAAATGGGACGACTAGTTGCTAAGTGGGCCAGGAGTTCTGTCCTGTGTCTCAACGCTGGCAAGACCCATGCAATCTTCTTTAGTTCAGGAATATCAACGATCTGGAGAGTATGGACTTGCCAGGGATTGCGATGCAGCGAGGAAAGTTCATTCCGTTCAGTGTTACGGCCGTGAGTCTTGGTGTTATACTTGACAGTGAATTGACGTGGAAACCACATATTGACCAAGTAACTAAGTAAGTCAACAGAGCCTTATACGGTTTGCGGTTTTTCAGGTCGTGTATCACCAGACCTCTCCGAATTCGCCTATTCGAGTCCTTGGTTCAACCGCATTTGGATCACTGCACGGTCGTGTGCCTTGACGCCTCGCACAAACATCGTCAACGGATACAGCGACTAAGCAATTCATGTGTGAGGTACATCTTTGATCTGAGGAGAGACGGTCACATCAACCCGTTCAGGGAACGTTTGTGTTGGTTACATACTGATTCGGGAAGAATGTACTTCGCAGCACTCTTAAGGCGATGCGGTCACCGTGCACGCTGAACTTTGTTCACAGAATTCTCAAAATCTTCCCCATAATGGGCTAAACAACGAGTTATCCAGGCTTCATTATCATCTAACTTGGCCTGGATAACTCTTCGTTTGGCCCAAATCGGACTAGATTTTGAGAATTTTGTGAACGAAAATGTGCCAATTTGTAGGTTAGAAAGTACCCGTGGGCAAGTTATTCTCTTTATTAGTGATAGTCTTGTGATTGGTGACAAATAATGAGTTGTCCTCCACAATTCAGATGATAATACGTAATGGACAAATCGTCTCCAACTTCGTTTCGTGAAAATTTTTTGATTTTCATCCAAATAAGATATAATTTCCGGGTTGCACGGTGACCGCATCGCCTTAATGCATAAGATCATGCGTCTTGGAGAATCTGGCTACCTTGCTGCGATGTTCACCAGGTATCAATCCGAACGCCCTGCACGCGGTGATGCAGAAAAGTGGGCACTGAAGGTTCTCAATATGAGACTTGAGTATGGGAGAAGATCATCCCAGGTTCTATGTGCTCATTTGTGGAACCTCCTCCCTCCGGGCTTTCGGCATTTGGGGATCCATATTCCCTATTCCAAGAATCCCTGAAAGATTTTTTACTAACCCAGTCTTCGCAGAAGATTGACGTGGAGGAGAGGCACTATCTCAATCTGCAATGGAAAGGGCTCTCCTTTAGCTTGGTACTCTTCACATGTGACCTTAGTCAGCCAGTTGGTGATCCATAGCTGTGATATTAGTGCGAGCCCTTACCCCCTTTCCTATCATCAACTTACATTTTGTTCCATGAGTATTTTTGAGTATACACCCTGGCTAGTCACAAATTGTGATACTCATTGTCCTTGACCAAACCAATGATGGACTGAAATAATTACAGTACAATTCAGTTATAACGAGCTCGGCTATAACGAGAACTCGGTTATAACGAGAAAATTTTGAAAATTCGATTGGCTTGTGTACTACGTCAATGGAGTCAGCCTCGGTTATAACGGGCTCGGTTATAACAAGCCGACTTTTGCCCAAATTTGGATTTGGACCTCTGCTCTAGCGAGCAGATACGATTCCAACCCCACGCGATGGTGAATTCGAGAGCTTGGCACTGAACTGTGAACAGGTATCATCGTATTGAAACCGGTCACATTGATACAAGCAACATGAAAACTAATGAAAGGGAAGCTTTTGCGCTGAAAGGACAAAATAGTGCTGAATTTTGTAAGATCTGCGGTGTGAGCAGTTCAACGATTTCAACAATCTTGAAGAGTATAACAATCTCCATCTCACTAATAAAAATATTCATGATGAGTTTCTTCACCACTACTCAGTTGGAAAACACTGTGAAAAATATAATCTTCGAGCCAAGGAACAGACATTAATTCCTGAATTCATGAAGGATACAATGTTGTGGGCCGTGGTCATGATATAAATGATATGGAGTGCTCAATACTGCAATTTCTAACTCGACATTCCATTTTTCATTCATCCTTTCGACTACGGATCTATATCTATGCACACATCCAAGTATCTTCTTCTCTCATAACTTATTTATGTATAACATCAATCGTCCATTTTCCGGAGTAACTGGGCTATTTGACATTCTTCCATGTAAGACGATCAATTCTTCATCTATGCACATCATATACATGCAGATTTGACCATTTTGAGTGAACCTCGGTTATAACGAGCAAAGGAGGATGCACACTTTGTATGGGAAAATGGCCCATGAGCGGTAACCTCTACGGCTTTTTGCATCGTGTAGAGCGGGCCGCTGGCAATAACGAGGGCCTGTTTTGGGAAGTGTCACTACCGGGGAACTTTTTAAAACCAGTAAAATGCTTAGGGGGTAGTTTTTATCGCAGAGCGGACATGGCTGATGCAAAAACGTCGAAACTGAACAAATGCACGATCCAATCCTAACGAATGAGGGCTCGATCGATTCGTCTTGATGAGGAGCTTCGTGTGCAGATGGATTGATGAGAGCGCAATGGAAGTCATGGACGTGGAGAGTGTTTGTATCGACTTTGGAAAAAACAACCCCTCAGATTCCAGACCTATTCATCGGTAGAACTCAGACTTGCACGATGGGATCCGGATTTTCTTGGTTGCATTTTGTAGATATGATCCGGCCACGAGGTTATGACCTACTCGGAGACCAGCACTGGTCTTGGAGGGGAACAGATGGCCGGAAAACCATTCGCAGTAGTAATATACGAGTTTAGTCAGACACAGATAAACCAAGGGATGATAGGTGGGATCCTGAGAGTTTGCACGACGCGATTGCGACGGGAGCGTGCTCATTTTGTAGCTCGACAACAGTAGCAAGTGCATATATCCTGGGAATATCAGCACTGAGTTGCCAACGAGAGCTGCATCTCGGAATGTGAGTGACCTTGAAAAACCACCCCTATTGATATTTCGATATTTTCCCAGGTATACAACGAATGCACGATCGGATCTCGGATTTCATGGGACCAGTTTGTAGATATCGATGAGGCGCAGCCTATGGACCAGGCGGGATATCAGCGCAGGAAGCAGATTCAGCGGGGGGAGGAAAATACGCCTCCCAGTAGTAACAGACAAGATGGGTCAGACATACGACCTGGGGGAGTATTTGAGATTACCAGAGTTTGCACGATGCGATTGAGACGGGCAAGGGCTCACTTTGAAGCTCGACAACTGTAGCAAGTGTAGGTATTCTCGGAATATCAGCGCTGAGTCACCGAGGTGATATATCTCTCAGGATGTATGTGATAGCAGAACAACCCTTATTTAGATTTCGACATTTCCCTCGTATTAAACGAATGCACGATTGTATCTCGGACTTCATGGGGCCATTTAGTAGATATCGATGAGGCGGAGCCTATGGACCAGGCGGGATATCAGTGCAGGGTAGAGATTCGGCGGGAGGGAAAATATGACTCTCAGTAGTAACAGACGAGATGGGTCAGACATACGACCTGGGGAGTGTATTTGATATTACGAGAGTTTGCACGATGCGATTGAGATGGGCAAGAGCTCACTTCGAAGCTCGACAGCTGTATCGAATATGGGTATTCTCGGAATATCATTGCTGAGTTGCCAACGAGAGCTGCATCTCGGGATGTGAGTGACCTTGAAAAACCACCCCTATTGATATTGCGACATTTCCCCAGCTAAACAACGAATGCACGATCGGATGTCGGATTTTATGGGACCAGTTTGTAGATATAGATGAGGCGCAGCCTATGGACCAGGCGGAATATCAGCGCAGGAAGCAGATTCAGCGGGAGGAGAAAAATACGCCTCCCAGTAGTAACAGACGAGATGGGTCAGACATACGGCCTGGGGAAAGTATTTGAGATTCGGAGAGTTTGCACAATGCGATTGAGATGAGCAAGAGCTCACTTTGAAGCTCGATAACTGTAGCAAGCGCGGGTATTCTCGGAACATCAGCGCTGAGTTGCCAACGAGAGCTGCATCTCGGGATGTGAGTGACCTTGAAAAACCACCCCTATCGATATTTCGACATTTCCCCAGCTAAACAACGAATGCACGATCGGATCTCGGATTTTATGGGACCAGTTTGTAGATATCGATGAGGCGGAGCCTATGGACCAGGCGGGATATCAGTGCAGGGTAGAGATTCGGCGGGAGGGAAAATATGACTCCCAGTAGTAACAGACGAGATGGATCAGATATATGACCTGGGGAGAGTATTTGAGATTCGGAGAGTTTGCACAATGCGATTGAGATGAGCAAGAGCTCACTTTGAAGCTCGATAACTGTAGCAAGCGCGGGTATTCTCGGAACATCAGCGCTGAGTTGCTGACGAGAGCTGCATCTTGGAATGTCAGTGACCTCGAAACACCACCCCTATTGATATTTCGACATTTTCCCAGGTATACAACGAATGCACGATCGGATCTCGGACTCCATGGGGCCCGTGAGTAGATATCGATGAGGCGCAGCCTATGGACCAGGTGGTATATCAGCGCAGGGTAGAGATTCGGATGGAGAGGAAAAATATGACTCTCAGTAGTAACAGACGAGATCGGTCAGACATGCGACCTGGGGAGAGTATTTGAGATTACGAGAGTTCGCACGATGCGATTGAGACGGGCAAGATCTCACTCTGAAGCTCGACAACTGTAGCAAGTGTGGGCATTCTCGGAATATCAGCGCTGCGTTGCCAACGAGAGCTGCATCTCGGGATGTGAGTGACCTTGAAAAACCACCCTCATTGATATTTCAACATTTTCCCAGCTTTACAACGAATGCACGATCGGATCTCGGATATTATAGGACCAGTTTGTAGATATCGATGAGGCGCAGCCTATGGACCAGGCGGAATATCAGCGCAGGAAGCAGATTCAGCGGGAGGAGAAAAATACGCCTCCCAGTAGTAACAGACGAGATGGGTCAGACATACGGCCTGGGGAAAGTATTTGAGATTACCAGAGTTCGCACGATGCGATTGAGACGGGCAAGAGCCCACTTTGGAGCTCGACAACTGAAGCAAGTGTGGTTATTCTCGGAATATCAGCGCTGAGTTGCCAATGAGAGCTGCATCTCGGAATGTGAGTGTCTTCGGCAAACCACCCCTATTGATATTTCGACATTTACCCAGTCATACAACGAATGCACGATCGGATCCCCAGTTTTATGGGACCAGTTTGTAGATATCGATGAGGTGCAGCCTATGGACCAGGCGGGATATCAGCGCAGGCAGGAGATCCGGCGAATGGGGGGAAATATGGTTCCCAGTAGTAACAGACGAGATGGATCAGACATATGACCTGGGGAGAGTATTTGAGATTCGGAGAGTTTGCACGATGCGATTGAGATGAGCAAGAGCTCACTTTGAAGCTCGATAACTGTAGCAAGTGTGGGCATTCTCGGAATATCAGTGCTGCGTTGCCAACGAGAGCTGCATCTCGGGATGTGAGTGACCTTGAAAAACCACCCTCATTGATATTTCAACATTTTCCCAGCTTTACAACGAATGCACGATCGGATCTCGGATATTATAGGACCAGTTTGTAGATATCGATGAGGCGCAGCCTATGGACCAGGCGTGATATCAGCGCAGAGAGCAGATCCAGCGGGAGGAGGGAAATACGCACCCCAGGGTCGGGTTCCAGCGTTTACGAATTTACGAATCTACAGATTTACAGATTTTCGAATTCACAGATTTAGCAGAGCGCATGCCCAGTGCGTTGCAGTCAGCAAGCTTCATTCACACGATTGGGCCCACCGGATCGGGCCTTTGATTTGTATACGAATTTAGACAAATTTTGGACTCATTTTTCTTGTGCTCATGCATTTCTGATTTGTTGCTTCACTCCAACATTCCAAGCTAGGGAATATTGGACCAAATCAGTTTTTCTGAATTCGTTATGAATCAGCGACCCAATCCGAAGGGCCCAATCGTGTGAATGAAGCTTGTTGAATGCAACGCACTGGGCATTTGCCTTTGCTAAATCTGTGAATTTGTAAATTCGTAAATTCGTGAACGCTGAAACCCGATCCAGTTGTAACAGACAAGATGGTTCAGACATACGACCTGTGGGAAGTATTTGAGATTACGAGAGCTTGCACGATGCGAGCTTCGAAGTGAGCTCTCGCCCATCTCAGTCGCATCGTGCAAACTCTCGTAATATCAAATACACTCCCCAGGTCGTATAACTGACCCATCTCGTTTGTTACTACTGGGAGGCGTATTTTCCTCCTCCCGCTGAATCTCTACCCTGCACTGATATCTCGCCTGGTCCATAGGCTCCGCCTCATCGATATCTACTAACTGGCCCCATGAAGACCGAGATACAATCGTGCATTTGTTTAACACGGGGGAAATGTCGAAATATCAATAGGGATTGTTTTTCACGGTCACTCACATCCCGAGATGCGGCTCGCGTTGGCAGCTCAGCGCTGATATTTCGAGAATACCCACACTTGCTACAGTTGTCGAGCTTCAGAGTGAGCTCTTGCCCGTCTCAATCGCATCGTGCGAACTCTCGTAATCTCAAAGACTCTCCCCAGGTCGAATGTCTGACCCATCTCGTCTGTTACTACTGAGAGTCATATTTTCCCCCTCCCGCCGAATCTCCACCCTGCGCAGATATCCCACCTGGTCCATAGGCTCCGCCTCATCGATATCTACTAACTGGCCCCATGGAGTCCGAGATACAATCGTGCATTCGTTCAATACGAGGGAAATGTCGACATCTGAATAGGAGTTGTTCCGCTATCATATCGATCCTGAGAGATACATCACCTCGGTGACTCAGCGCTGATATCCCGACAATACCCACACTTGCTACAGTTGTCGAGCTTCAAAGTGAGCTCTGGCCCGTCTCAATCGCATCGTGCAAACTCTCGTAATCTCAAAGACTCTCCCGAGGCCGCATGTCTGACCCATCTCGTCTGTTACTACTGAGAGTCATATTTTCCCCCTCCCGCCGAATCTCTACCCTGCGCAGATATCCCGCCTGGTGAATGGGCTCCGCCTCATCGATATCTACTAACTGGCCCCATGGAGTCCGAGAAACAATCGTGCATTCGTTCAATACGAGGGAAATGTCGATATCTGAATAGGAGTTGTTCCGCTATTACATACATCCTGAGAGATACATCACCTCGGTGACTCAGCGCTGATATTCCGAGAATACCCACTTTTGCTACAGTTGTCGAGCTTCAAAGTGAGCTCTTGCCCGTCTCAATCGCATCGTGCAAAATCTCGTAATCTCGAATACTTTCCCCAGGTCGTATGTCTGACCCATCTCGTATGTTACTACTGGGAGGCGTACTTTCCTCCTCCTTCTGAATCTGCTGCCTGCACTGATATCCCGCCTGGTCCATAGGCTGCGCTTCATCGATATCTCCAAACTGGTCCCATAAAATCCGAGATCCGATCGTGCATTCGTTGTATACCTGGGATGTCGAAATATCAATAGGGGTGGTTTTTCAAGGTTACTCACATTCCGAGATGCAGCCTGCATTGGCAACTCAGCGCTGATATCCCGAAAATACCCACTCTTGCTACAGTTGTCGAGCTTCAAAGTGAGCTCTTGCCCGTCTCAATAGCATCGTACCTACTCTCCGAATCACAAATACTCTCCCCAGGACGTATGTCTGACCCATCTCATCTGTTACTACTGGGAACCATATTTCCCCCCTCTCGCCGGATCTCCTGCCTGCGCTGACATCC
Organism: Eretmocerus hayati; assembly: GCA_029851415.1. Lineage (NCBI taxonomy): Eukaryota > Metazoa > Arthropoda > Insecta > Hymenoptera > Aphelinidae > Eretmocerus > Eretmocerus hayati. Next base: position 87,150,951 of record CM056743.1, read on the forward strand.
CGCCTGGTGCATAGGCGGCGCCTCATCGATATCTACAATCTGGTCCCATAAAATTCGAGATCCGATCGTGCATTCGTTATATAGCTGGGAAAATGTCGAAATATCGATAGGGGTGGTTTTTCGAGGTCACTCACATTCCGAGATGCAGCTCTCGTTTGCAACTCAGCGCTGATATTCCGAGAATACCTACATTTGCTACAGCTGTCGAGCTTCCAAGTGGGCACTTGCCCATCTCAATCGAATCGTGCAAACTCTCGTAATATCAAATACACTCCCCAGGTCGTATGTCTGACCCATCTCGTCTGTTACTACTGGAAGTCATATTTTCACCCTCCCGCCGAATCTCCACCCTGCGCTGATATCTCGCCTGGTCTATAGGCTCCGCCTCATCGATATCCACTAACTGGCTCCAGGAAGTCCGAGATACAATCGTGCAATCGATTAATACGATTGAAATGTCGAAATCTGAATAGAGGTTGTTCCGCTATTACATACATCCTGAGAGATACATCACCTCGGTGACTCAGCGCTGATATTCCGAGAATACCCACACTTGCTACAGTTGTCGAGCTTCAGAGTGAGCTCTTGCCCGTCTCAATCGCATCGTGCAAAATCTCGTAATCTCAAATACTTTCCCCAGGTCGTATGCCTGACCCATCTCGTCTGTTACTACTGGGAGGCGTACTTTCCTCCTCCTTCTGAATCTGCTGCCTGCGCTGATATCCCGCCTGGTCCATAGGCTGCGCTCCATCGATATCTCTAAACTGGTCCCATAAAATCCGAGATCCGATCGTGCATTCGTTGTATACCTGGGATGTCGAAATATCAATAGGGGTCGTTTTTCAAGGTCACTCACATTCCGAGATGCAGCCTGCATTGGCAACTCAGCGCTGATATTCCGAAAATACCCACACTTGCTACAGTTGTCGAGCTTCACAGTGAGCTCTTGCTCGTCTCAATCGCATCGTGCCTACTCTCCGAATCTCAAATACTCTCCGCAGGACGTATGTCTGACCCATCTCGTCTGTTACTACTGGGAACCATATTTCTCCCCTCTCGCCGGATCTCCTGCCTGCGCTGACATCCCGCCTGGTGCATAGGCTGCACCTCATCGATATCTACAAACTGGTCCCATAAAATCCGAGATCCGATCGTGCATTCGTTGTTTAGCTGGGGAAATGTCGAAATATCAATAGGGGTGGTTTTTCAAGGTCACTCACATCCCAAGATGCAGCCCTCGTTGGCAACTCAGCGCTGATATTCCGAGAATACCTACATTTGCTACAGCTGTTGAGCTTCAAAGTGAGCTTTCGCCCATCTCAATCGCATCGTGCAAACTCTCGTAATATCAAATACACTCCCCAGGTCGTATGTCTGACCCATCTCGTCTGTTACTACTGAGAGCCATATTTTCCCCCTCTCGCCGAATGTCTACCCTGCGCTGATATCCTGCCTGGTCCATAGGCTCCGCCTCGTCGATATCTACTGAATGGCCCTATGAATCCCGAGATACAATCGTGCATTCGTTAAATACGAGGGGAATGTCGAAATCTGAGTAGGGGTTGTTCCGCTATCACATACATCCTGAGAGATACATCACCTCGGTGACTCAGCGCTGATATTCCGAGAATACCCACACTTGCTACAGTTGTCGAGCTTCAAAGTGAGCTCTTGCCCGTCTCAATCGCATCGTGCAAACTCTCGTAATTTCAAATAGTCTCCCCAGGTCGTATGTCTGACCCATCTGGTCTGTTACTACTGGGAGGCGTATTTTCCTCCCCCCGCTGAATCTGCTCCCTGCGCTGATATCCCGCCTGGTCCATAGACTGCGCCCCATCGATATCTACAAACTGGTCCCATAAAATCCGAGATTCGATCGTGCATTCGTTGTATACCTGGCAAAAGGTCGAAATATCAATAGGGGTGGTTTTCCAAGGTCACTCGCTTCCCGAGATGCAGCTCTCGTTGGCAACTCAGCGCTGATATTCCCAGGATATATATACTTGCTAGTGTTGTCGAGCTACAGAATGAGCACGCCCCCGTCGCAATCGCGTCGTGCAAACTCTCAGGATCCCGCCTATCATCCCTTGCTTTATCTGTGTCTGACTAAACTCGTATATTACTACTGGGAATGGTCTTCCGGCCATCTGTCCCCCTCCAAGACCAGCGCTGGTCTCCGAGTAGGTCATAACCTCGTGGCCGGATCATATCTACAAACTGCAACCAAGAAAATCCAGATCCCATCGTGCAAGTCCGAGTTCTACCGATGAATAGGTCTGGAATCTTAGGGGTTTTTCTTCTCCAAAGTCGATACAAACACTCTCCACGTCCATGACTTCCATTGCGCTCTTATCAATCCATCTGCACACGATGGTCCTCATCAAGACGAATCGATCGAGCCCTCATTCGTTATGATTGGGTCGTGCATTTGTTCAGTTTCGACGTTTTTGCATCAGCTAGGTCCGTTCTGCGAAAAAAACTACCCCCTAAGCATTTTACTGGTTTTGAAAAGTTCCCCAGTAGTGACACCTCCCAAAACAGGCCCTCGTTATTGCCAGCGGCCCGCTCTACACGATGCAAAAAAAATCAGAGGTTACCGCTCATGGGCCATTTTCCCATACAAAGTGTGCATCCTCCTTTGCCGGTCCCCTGAAGCTCGTTATAACCGAGTTCTACTGTATTATTTTTTGTACATATATTATAACTATTTCCTCACACGTGTTATTATATCTCAACGGGCGTATGTGAGCATATGTAATCATATTTCTCGGCTTCGGACGAATAAAGGACATCTATCTATCTATTCATTTTCCTCAGAATTTTCTTTGGAGGGTTGTCTCAGACCCAAGGGCACCGGAGCTATCGATGGTTCGAGGAACGTTTTCCGTGTTTCATTTGCTCTGAAACACTGTCCATGCAGAAGTTCAATTGAATGATGAGACGATCTTGAGCATAGCAGAAACTATCAAAACACAGTCCTCTCGATATACACACCTCTTCAGTATTCAATTCATGTATGTCTGCCGTTGACAGAGGGTATTCTCAGAATTTCTGTGAGTTCTGCCAATAATGAAAATTGGTAGAAGAAAACTTTCAAAAAACGCTTTTATTCACTTGACAAGGAACAAAACCTGACTATGCGAGATAGAACTTCGCACATCAAATAGTTAACTATGTTTCGAAAGTACGATGACACTTAACTATACGATACATTGTAACGGTGAAAATGGAGAAGGGGTTAACACAACTCGTGATTTCGGTGTTCAATTGCTAAGAATTGACTTCTACTTCTTATCACAAAAACTAATGGCGTGGGGCATCTTTATCCCAAGCAGTTGGAATTATATGATAGTTGTGATACGGTTGCTGAGAATTTTGGCGATATATATTCTGGTCAAGGCACACAAGTTCAAGGATCCTCATTTTCTCAACAAATATAATACCTCATGTGTATAACTCAAAAATAGCGAGGTATATATGAAAGTTTCAACGAACTAATGGAATGAAACACTCGGTTTCGTGCTGGTTTGTTTGGATATCTTTGCGCCCCGCGCTCTCATCTCTTGTGATAAGATGTAGAAGTCATTTTCCAGCAACCCAACAACAAAATTACAAGTTCTGTCAACCATTCTTTAACCATTAAAATGTATCATATGGTTAACTATCGTCATACTTTTGAAACTTTTTTTTTTTTTAAGTGGAGTATAAGAAAGAATCTGATGACAGGCTATCCCTAATGGATCTTCCACCGGCAGACCATAAGCGCTTTCATTTTGCTCACCCGGTAAACCGGATGAGCATGAATCCAGTGCCCGGGTGCCCTGGGGGCTGAAACCTCCTGCTCTCAGCCCTAGGATGTTGGCAAGCCATCATTGCAGAACTGGGGGCAGCGAACCACTATCTAACCAACCCACTCCGGGAACGCGTTAGCATTACTTCAGGGTGGGGGGTGTATTGCGCGCCATGGGGCGTTCCTCTTTGGTGTGTTCGCTCTCCTGTCTTCTCTCTTCGTCGTCAATAATCACTCTTCAAGTCGTCGTCGTTCGCTATGCAGCGCCCCTTGCTTGGCACTGCAATGCCCGTTCTCGCTCTTCTTTTCGGGTGATCGCCGTCTTGATATAGTCAGCGATCGTATCCCATGTCTCTTTGCTGCGAAGCATGAACGGCACTAGATTCTCAGGGGTGATCTGATTTCCAAGCGAGTTCACGAGCTCCGCTCTCTCCACAGCTGTGTTCATGCAACGGAAAAGTGCATGCTCCACATCGTTCCAGTCTGCCACACACATCTGACAGACCGGGGTCTCCCTCTTCTGGAACCGCTCCAGGTACTTCCCGAAGCAGCCATGCCCATTCAACGCTTGCGTCAGCCAGTAGTCCAGCTCTCCGTGAGCTCGATCGATCCGCCTGGCTATGTTGGGGATCAACCTTCGCGTCCACTTCCCTTTCGTTGAGCTCTCCCACTCTTTTTGCCACTCTTCGACGGTCTCCCTCCTCTCGACGTCTCGTATGAGGGCCTTACGAGTGGGGTTGAGCACGACTCCTTCGCTCTTAAGGGTTTCTTGGCGTTTCCATACCCGCACTCTCTCGGCTACAAGCAGTCGAATGGGTGGTGTACCCGCAAGCACATAGGCTGCGTGGCCGGACACCGTGCAATAAGCGCTGATCGTCCGTAGCACGAAACGCCGCTGGACTGAACCTAGCTTTGCATCGATCACGGACCCTCTAGCTACCTGTCCCCAAATTGGTGCACCGTACAGCATGATGGAATAGCTCACGGTGCTGAGTGAGGCTCTCCTGTTTGGCCGGGGGCCACCAATGTTTGGCATCAGCCGTTGGAGGGCGCCACCAACCCTGTCCGCCTTCAGCGCTGCTTCTTTGGCTTGTGCCTTGTAGATCTATTAGTCATCAAACCAAACCCCGAGGTACTTGAGTTCCCTCTTGAGTGGAATCTCGTACCCGTTGATGGAGAACACGGGACTTCCGAAACTCCTCCTCTTGGTGACTAGCATTGCTTCGTACTTGTGCTCAGCAAGCTCCAGCCCCTTCTCAGGGAACCACTGACCAATGCGGTAAAGAGCTTCATTGGCCACATATTCCACTCGCCACGCGGTTTCGGTGACCACGTTTGATGCCGCATCGTCCGCGAAGCCAATGAGTTCTGCCCCATCAGGGGGACTCGTGTCCAGGAACTCGTCGTATTGCGTATTCCATTCGAACGGTCCTGACACGGATCCTTGAGCTATCCCTGCAGATGATTCCAGCTCAACCCCTTCCTCATCGCTGTCACATACGAGGACTCTGTCACGCAGTCCATCGCTGATGACTGTGAGCAGTCAAGGGGGACTCTTCCATCTAGGGACCTATAGATCCGTTCCCAGCTGGCTGTGTTGGAGGCATTTTTCACATCCAAGTATATTATGGCACAAAACCCTCCTCCTGGTTGGGGAGCCATTGTATGAGCTCTGTGAACTCCGTCGTGTACGCTTTCTATTGCGTGCATTGTACTGCGCCCCTTGCGGGAGCCAAACATCATCGGAGACATCCGTCCGCTACGCTCATACTCTTCCTCCGCCCCACACAGTCTTACGTAACACGAGAAAGACCACAATTATTATTACCCTGAAAACTTGCGATTTTCGAATGTTCCAAGGGGGGAAATTGTAGCTTTTGACATGCAAAATCTGAATCCTTTTCCCCCGAGGAGCCTCCTCTACGCATACGCTGACGGCTAGCGAAAAACCGCGAAAATACTGAAAAAACAACAGTATTAAGGGTTTGAATCAGAGGGGAAGTGATTTACGCAAATTTTGATGGAAACCAAAGTTGTTGCATTTTGACACACGAATTTGATAGTAGAACCAGTTTTTCCAAGAAAGCATTTTTTGGAGGTTTCTGGGCTGTTTTGGCGGTTCTTTGGCAGAATTTTGGAATTTTGACTGCGGCAATTGAAAGATCAGAAAATTTTACGTCGAAATAGGTATTTTTGAAATTTTTTCTAAATCCACCCCGAGGCCTGCACTACATTCGATTCGATGCCGTGCGTGTGAATAGGATCTCTAGAAGTATAGAAAGATTCTTGTTACTCTGGATGACTAAGAAGCTCGAGGCCAGTTTCCAGCGTGGAATCCAGAAGATTCTTATCCTGCAGAGTAACTTGTAAGCAATAAATCTACGGTTCAATGATCGATCAATTGTATCATTCATTGTAATAATACCAACAATTCCAGAACTTATTGTTAGTATCGAAAAACAAAATACCCATTTGGGATGACTATCACGGTAACTGAGCTGGAGGCATAATCCGTGATTTTTGATTTTCTTCTTATAAACATGCTGAGTTTTTCACACTAGAACTGTTCTAGCTCTTGTACCAAGAAACCGATACGCGATTGGGCGCATTGGTTAGTTAAGAGAGAATACTACTGAAATATGTCCGGGGGAAGTATTTTCCATGTAAATACTCCTATATATGGAGGATTTCGTGAAAATCGTCATCCAATTCTCTCCTTAAAAACACATTTGCGAAGAAATGCCGGAGACATTTCGGTTAACGTGAGATTCGATGCTCATTCTGAAAAAAAGGTTTTGCACTTCCAAATGAGTTTGGACCGAGTTTTGGCGATTTGACATTTCGACCAATCATAAAGCGGTTCTTTCCTGCGCATGCGCGTCGATTCTCGGCGTTGGAACCCCGTGCAGTGGATAGCCCGTAACATCTCCTTTGAAATTACTACTGGTAGAGCTCAATTTTCAGACACTCAGACAAAAGCTATGACACTTTCAAGAAAAACGATGAATAGAGAAATTGAATCCGATCCTTGAATATGTATTAGGTTGTTCAGATTTGAGGCGCTGAAATTTTTTATCGCATTTTGAAGCTTGGAATCTTGATCCGAGAGCATTGAGATGGACTTCATGAGTGGTCATTCTCGAGGGAATTTTTTGATCTATCGATTGCGTGAGGCTCTAGTCCAGTCAAATGACGCGGATCTCCATGAAACTGTCACGTTCTGGCTGGTGAGGAGATCGAATTGCGGCAAATCGCTTAAAACTCATCTGGAAATGTAAACCCTAGAATGAACCTTTCTTCCGGGAGATCATACAATTCCACCTCAGAATAATAATTGAGAATTCTTCTGAGAATGCGTTCTTGGGGAAAAGTCAAGAGGTAATTCTCGAACAATTCGATATAAATGACACCATTGACATGAGAAACTACTCTTCGAGCATATTTTGATGGGATTTCTCTATCATCATATATTCCCTCACCATCCGAATGCACCCAACCGCGTGTTGATACATTGTTTTGTTTCAGACATAGCAGAGTTTTGGAGGTGGAAAGTCGGCATTCTTTTTATAGGAAAAGAATCAAAAGTTTCATAAATTCGATCAGCAGCTACGCAAAAAAAGATTTTGGGATCCTAGTGAGTATCAAATCATCATATTTTCAGATATCAAATTGATACAAAATCACGAGGGAAAGACGGAATAGATGGGCGGATAAACATGATATACTAAGTTCATTCGCCCACCTATTCCACGAGGAACTGCTCAAGCGCTCTAGCCGATGAATGATTAATAATCTCGATGTATTTCATTACTCAGTCAGAGAATTCCACGCTAGGACAGGTGTTTATCCCTAGCGAACCAACCTTTGCATGACAATAGAAATGAGTCTTTGAAGAATTCTGTGTGGATATTTTTCGACGTAAAATTTTTTGATCTTTCGATTGCCGTAGTCAAAATTCCAAAATTCTGCCGAAAAACCGCCAAAACAGCCCAGAAACCTCCAAAAAATGCATTTTTGGGGAAACTGGTTATACCATCGAATTTGTGTGTTGAAATGCCACAACTTTGGTTCCTACCAAATTTGCGTAAGTCGCTCTTTTCTCGCCCTATGGGAGCTTTTTGAGCGTCCCCATTCGTTTTTCTGGCTCTCGCTCCATCTGGCTGGTGCACAGGCCTCAGGGTGGATTTAGAAAAAATTTTAAAAATACCTATTTCAATGTAAAATTTTTTGATCTTTCGATTGCCGCAGTCAAAATTCCGAAATTCTGCCGAAGAAACCGCCAAAACAGCCCAAAAACCTCCGAAAAATGCATTTTTGGAAAAACTGGTTATACCATCGAATTTGTGTGTTGAAATGCAACAACTTTGGTTCCTATCAAAATTTGCGTAAGTCGCTCTTTTCTCGCCCTATGGGAGCTTTTTGAGCGTCCCCATTCGTTTTTCTGGCTCTCGCTCCATCTGGCTGGTGCACAGGCCTCAGGGTGGATTTAGAAAAAATTTTAAAAATACCTATTTCAATGTAAAATTCTTTGATCTTCCGATTGCCGCAGTCAAAATTCCGAAATTCTGCCGAAGAAACCGCCAAAACAGCCCAAAAACCTCCGAAAAATGCATTTTTGGAAAAACTGGTTATACCATCGAACTTGTGTGTTGAAATGCAACAACTTTGGTTCCTATCAAAATTTCCGTAAGTCGCTCTTTTCTCGCCCTATGGGAGCTTTTTGAGCGCCCCCATTCGTTTTTCTGGCTCTGACTCCATCTGGCTGGTGCACAGGCCTCAGGGTGGATTTAGAAAAAATTTTAGAAATACCTATTTCGACGTAAAATTTTTTGATCTTTCGATTGCCGCAGTCAAAATTCCGAAATTCTGCCGAAGAAACCGCCAAAACAGCCCAAAAACCTCCAAAGAATGCATTTTGGAAAAACTGGTTATATCATCAAATTCGTGTGTCAAAATGCAACAACTTTGGTTCTCATCAAAATTTGCGTAAATCACTTTCCCTCTGATTTAAACCCGCAATACTTTTGTTTTTCCAGTATTTTTGCGGTTTTTCGCTAGCCCTCAGCGTATGCGTAGAGGAGGCTCCTCGGGGGAAAAGAATTCAGATTCTGCATGTCAAAAGCTACAACTTCTCCCCTTGGATTATTCCGAAATCGCACGTTTTCAGGGTAACAATAATTGTGGTCTTTCTCGTGTTACGTAAGACTGTGTGCGCCCGGTTCAGTATCATGTGGTCATACATCTTCCCGATGTTGTCCAGCATATCGAGTGGCCGATGGCTCCGCTGGTCTCCACCCTTTCCCTTGGGAATGAAGACTAGCTTCTGCCGTTTCCACACTTTCGGGAACACTCCCGCAAGGAGACACTTGTTAAACAGCTCCAATAGCAGGGTAGGCTGCTCCCGAGCCACTATTTTCAGGGCTTCGGTGGGGATACTGTCCAACCCCGGAGCCTTACCATTCGCCAATCTCGTAGCGGCTCGTCTTAGCTCTTTTTTGATGAAGAGGAAGATTGGCTCGGAGATAAGCCCAGGGAATGTGATTCTGAGCTCTCCTCTTTGGTAGAGTGCCCTGGCAATCCGTAGAACTGAGTCTTTGTCAGTTGGCGCTGTTGGTCCGGCTCTCAAGCTCAGTCTGCTTATGATGTCTGATTATGCACTTCCGTTTGCTGCGACGGATGGCATCCCGGAGAAGCTTCTTCGCCTCTTTGTAGGCCGCTTTGTCTGCTGCCACTGATGGTTGTCTACGTTTGCGCGCTCGCTTCGTTCGCCTCCTCTTAGCCTTCGCGCTGCGGCAAAGGTCCCTGATTTCATCGTGCCACCAGTATACTTGCCTCTTCTTGAACCGGGGTTGCTTCCTCCTCGGCATGGAGGCGTCACAGGCTCGGGTGATTGACCGGATGACGCTCGTTACCGTCTCTTCCAGCGAGAGCTCTCCTCCGCGGGCGGATGATCCTGGTCGTGATGCTGCCTGCATGCTCTGCTCCGAGTTCCTACACGAAGGCTCCCTCAACTTCCTGGAGTGTGCTCACGTCGTCGAGGTCAAGCACTTCCAGCGTGATCGTTGGGGAAAGACGTCGTATCTCTCCGGCGTCTTGAATCACGCCCTTGAGGGCATCCTCGACGGCCTCCGCCTTCACCCCCTTCTCAACCTCGATGAGTAAATGTCCCTCTTCCGACCTCCGCAGTTTGGAGACCTTTGGAGCCACTTGCCTCGTTTCCTCTCCCTGCTTGACTCTCTTGATCATATCTGCGTAGGACAGGCCATCTTTCTTCACTTCTATGAGGAGTGCGTCGGGTCTAGTCCTCCTTCTATTTCCCTTGTTCTTCCTCTTCTCTTTCTCCTCCTCGGCTCTGCCCTGGTTGTTGGGACACCTCTCGTTTTCCCTGAGTCTCCTACTCCGTCCCGCAAGTTGCCAGCCGGACCCAGTGTCCGAGAGCTAATTGTTATCTGACCAGTTTGTCCTTGGTGTCCCTGGCGTGGATGGGGGTTTCCTGAACAGTCCAGCTCCTTGTCCTTCAAAATTGAGCTGTTCCGGTCTGCGGGCTGCTCTCTTTGCTCTTTTGATATCGGCTTCCTGGTCCCTATGGATTGGGCTTGTGTGGCCTCTCTTCGTTTCGCTCCCCCATCCCGCTCTTTGTGGAGGTGGGGCCAGCGAGGCTGGTGATCCAGCAGCGTTCTCGGCCATTGTCTCTAGACTGGAGCTGATTGCCCCTATCATTTCTGAAGCTCTTGTGCTGGCAGCTCCTAGACCTTCACGCAGGCTGCTGGCCTTCTGAACAAGCTTCTTGGTCGACTTTTTTGCTGTCGCGTGCTCGTTGACTTCCTTGGTTATTCCATCGAGTACTTTGAGGATCCTCCTCGAGAGTTCTTCCCCTCTCGTGTGAGCTTCTTTGAACTTACCCCAGCTCGTTTTGAGGTCAGCGGAATTAGTTCTGCGTAACCTCTGTTGACTAGCGCCAGGCGTCTTTCCTGCGCCAGTCTCCATCTCTTCTGCATCAACTCTTTCCTTGTTTGATGTTGATGGTTGTGTTTGGGCGGGACACCCAGTTAGCAGATTCGCTCTGAAAATTCCCAAATTCGTTGTTGTTTCTGCCATTTTTTTCTCTTCCCTCCTATCCCCCTCGAATTACTGTGTCTCTGTTCGTGTAAGTGGACCCACCTACCCCCACCCACCAGTCCGAGTACCCCGTTCTTGGATCCTCCCACTTGCCGACCACGCCTACAGTCCGGTGGCCTCAGATGACGTTTTAACCCCGGCACCCTGCAGCATGGTCCCGTCCGGTCACCAACCGGCACTACCACAGGAGCGGAATTTGGGGTATCCCCCCTACCGTTGTGCGGGACTGCCGTCCCCTCGTGGTTAGCGTGGAGTTCGGATCCCCCTACTACAGGGGGGTTATCTTAAATGATGAGTTACACGCTAGCGTGAAACTACTCAGCGAGCAGCGCGTAGCGTGTCGCCGCAGCGCGAACTGAAGAGCGTCAAAGCAGCGCGAAAAACACGCGGAAAAATTGGTTGTGAATTCGTGCGCCGTCGCAGAAATGAGAGAGTGAGATAGTGACACCACGGCTAATCAGCTGTCAGCGTTTACCGGCTACAAGATAAATAAGGTTAGAGAGGGTGGAGAAGCCCTAAATGAGGCATCGCCATTGGTGTAACCTGCAAAATGATACCAAGAATAGGTTTTTTTCTAATCATCTCTCTCGTTGGTGTAGTAGCAGCATGTAAGTGTATTTTGCGTTCTCAATACTTCGTTATACATTGTTTACATATCAATCACGTGTTGTGGTGACATCCAGTGGCAAACACATACGAAGATGAGCTTGGTGAGCTGCTTGCTGAGGCTTTTGCCAACCATGCCTTTGTTGATGAGGAAGAAGATGATGAATTGGAGGATTTCCTTGCTAACGTTTTTGGAGAACAAGCTAATGATGAAGAGGTTGGGCTTGCACAACTGCTTGACGACCTCATTATGGATGCAGAGGCTCAAGAAGTTAGGAGGGCAAGGTTTCTCCAGACAAGAATCATTAGAAAAACACTGCGAGACATTTCTAACCCGTTTGAAATGGACCCACAGTGTTTCAGACGATTGTACAGGTAATGTAATTCCATCATTGATGCAAATCTGTGACTTTTCTTTTCTCTTTTGTCAATTCTGAAAGCATTGTCTTATTGTGCAAAATTCCAAAACCAAATACATCTTCTCGCTCATTCTTAATGGTAATTTGGAAAAATCACGTAAACTTTATCCTACTAGATTGTGGCCTGTTGTTGCTATGCGCTTGGTGGATGCATTAAATGATCAACTAGATATAAATAAGCAGACCAAAATTCCCAATCACCTACAAGTTTTGACCACACTGAGATTTTTGGCAGAATGTGGTTTTCAAGAGGATGTTGGCCAAGACTATAACCATCCAATGTGCCAGTCGAGAGTCAGTTACATCACCAACAGAGTGGTTAATGCTATTCTACTTCAAAAGAATCGATGGATCCAATTTCCAAGTGATCGCCAATCTAGACTACAAACTCAAGCTGAGTAAGTTTCTTTTTTATAATACTGAGTTGAGATCTTCCAAGGCTGTGCCACATGCTACATTTTGTAGGGTGTTATCATACAGCAATTGGTAACAATAGAGATTTTCCTGAATTATGAAAGATTATTGTTCTCTTGTTATATTTCGGATCTAATGTCCAGGATTAGTTTGTGTTGATCCAAAACATGTATGTACATCTATGCAGAAATACATGCATCATCTGTTAGAACATTCAAATCTGTAGGTTTCAAGGAACTACTAGACTGACTGGAATTTTAAGACTCGTTGATGGATTTTTGGTGCGAATGGGGAGACCTCATCTGCATGAAGAGGCATATTATAACTACCGCGAAGGGCCCTCTGTGAATGTACAGTTGGTAAGAGGACTGCATTTGAGTATCTATCATACACTAAACTTCAATAATTTCTAAACTGATCTGAAATTCCAACAGAAGAATAATGATATTCCAATCATCAGATGACTCTTCACTATAGCTCTGGGAGATTATATTCTTTTCATTTGGTCAAGTGATTATATATGGTCCCACTCTATATTTTGATGATCTGAATTTTGAGAGAATAGAAAACTCTTAAATTGTCTGATGAAAATATAGGCTCTATATTATGAGTTTCTACAGTTGAACATGGATTTTGATGGATGATTAGATTAATTGAGGATTTGTAGGTCTGCAATGCCAGAGGTGTTATCTTGGCCATCCGTATTGTACCTGGATCCAATAATGACATGCACAATTGGAATTCCAGCGAAGTTCGAGAACTTTTACTTGCTCTCAGAAGAAATGCAGCTATTGTGGAGGATGAGGGTTATCACTATGTTTTGGGTGAGATCATAATGATGATGGTTTAATTCAATCAAAGTATTGGAATGCCATGTGATTGTTGCTGAGAACTGTATTTGAACTCTCATCAGGATAGGCATAATGTTTTACATTTATTTGTAGGCGATGGTGGATACACTCCATCGGTTGTTCTGCTAACTCCTATCCAAAACGCCCCTGTCATCTCTCCTGAATGGGTTTACACGCGAGAGCATTGCAGAACACGCTGTATGGTGGAGTGCACGATCGGTGCTGTCAGTGGGGTTTTCATGGCCTCCAGTCGATCCAGGAAGCTCTACTACTCGCCTGAAAAAGATGCTGAAATCGTGACTGCCAGCGCTATCCTCCACAACTTCAAGAGAGCTCATGGGTACTTTCACAAATATGATGATTCAAATATCTTGAAGGAATGTTTTTGACTATGAGAAAAATGAATTTTTCGGCACACTGGCATCGAAAGCCTATGGTTTCCGCCCCGATCCCGGGGCAGAAAATGCCGCAATGCCGCCCAGGCTAGAAAACGAGTGAGCATGCGCAGTAGCCCTCGGGCTGCGCCCTCGGGCCACTACATTGCATGCTCCGACGTTTTCTAACCTGTACGGCGGAGCGGCATTTTGCCCCGACATCGCGTCGGAAAGCATAGAATTTCGATACAAGTGTCACCGAAAAATAGTGTACGCACCTCGGGCCAAAAATCACCCATCGCGGCCGCGGGTATGCCGCCCTCGCCTACCGGCTCGTGCGGCAACCTACCCGGGCCGCGATGGGTCACTTTCGGCCCTTGTCGCGTAATGTACTATGAATGATACTTTACAGAATGGGAGACTGGGAAGATCGTCAAGTCGCTAACCCAGATGAATACGTTGAACACGTCATCGACGAGAATTATCACGCCGGTTTGAGAGAGCTTGATATCATCCTGGAAGCTCTTTACCGATAAATTTCCACGCTTCTGCTTTTTTTATAATTGTGAAAATTTGACAATATCATTTGCTATGAATTCGAAAGACTACTGATCTCGAAATAAACCTGTGCAAAAGGAATCGAGAAGGTTATGGATTACTCGAAATATTCAGTACCTCGAAGTGATATAATCAAATGCCATCACTTGCAAAATGAATAGAAAGCGCAATTTCTTATGAAAATGTGTTTACAATGCTTGATGCGATGTTCTGTCGGCTTAGCAAAATTCATCAAATGCTGTGAGGAGAGAGAGAGAGAGAGAGAGAGAGAGAGAGAGAGAGAGAGAGAGAGAGAGATTGATTGATTGAATAACGAATTTATTTTGCCTTGGTCTTGGTAGACCGTATGGCAATAAGATTACATGGGGCATATACATAAATATAAAAATAGTATATTATTGACAGTTTTGGCACAAATGGTGGATAGTACATACGAACGAGTATTACGTGCAATGATCAATTTCAACAACTTAAATCTAGTTACGAGCTAACAACTAATGATTTACACACGAGGTTCGGTTTCAACATAATATATTAGATAATAAACTACTCAAGCACAACGTGCTCATCTTTTCCACGGTAGTATTCAAGTAGTGCAAGTTTAAAAGATTCTAAAGGTTTGAGTAGACGAATGCTGACTGGAATGGTTTCCCATTCTTTCATTGCTTGTAATGAGAATGCTCCATCATAAGCCGTCGTGCGTGTAGTAGGAACAAGCATACGTGAAGAATTCGTTCTTCCAGAACGTCGGATTTCATCTTCAAGTTCCTTAAAAAGGTCATACAAGTATGCAGGCTTTTTGGTAGTGAACACTTTATAGATTTGTACACAGAGAAAATATTTCCGACGTTCTGCAAGAGAAATCCACTTCAATTTTTGGTAGTATGGCTTAAGCGTAGCATCGCGTCGCAGATAGAATATGAATCGAACACACATATTGCAGAGCCTTTGCAGTTTTGTTTCAAGATAACCAGACATACTGTTGTATACTAGGCAAGCATAATCAAAATGTGGTATGACGAGAGCGTTAATTAGTAAAGTTTTAACTTCTGGTGAGAGAAAGTGGCCACGATATCGGAGTGTGTGAAGAATTCCATGGACTCTCGAGCAAATACCTGCTACATGCGAATTCCAAGAAAGATCTTGGGCAAATAAGACTCCCAAGTTTTTTACAGTCTCCTGATAGGGTATCACGACCCCATCGACAAGCACAGGGGGTAATAATTTTAGATCCAATCTCATGTGGTATTGAGTCGATGCAAATACAATTGCTTTTGTTTTGGATAGGTTCAATATCAACCCATTCCGCTTAGCCCACTCAACAATGCGCGCAATGTCCTCGTTGAGTCTACGGATTGTTTCTGGGAGATCAGAGATTCGACACTGTATGTAGATTTGCAAGTCATCAGCAAAAAGTAAGGCTTTGCAGTGTTTTAGAATTGAGACGATAGCATTGATAAAAATCAGAAATATTATTGGGCCAGGATTTGAACCTTGTGGAAAACCAGAGGTGTTTGGCAAATAGTCAGACAAGTTTCCATCCTTATCAAGAACTGCCTGGGACCGACTACTCAAGTAAGAATGGAACCATCTCAGAGAATTCTCAGAGAAATTCATCTCTTTCATCTTCTCCAGCAAAACGTAGTGATTAATGATATCAAATGCAGACTTGAAATCAAACAAAACTTGTAGTGTGAGTAATTTCTTCTCCATGCCAAATCTTATATCTTCGGATACTTTCAATAAAGCGGTCTGTGTGCTGAATTCTGACCTAAAACCTGACTGGTATGGGGAAAGAAGTTCGTTGTTTTCAAGGTGATCAATGAGTTGCCTAGTAAGAATAGGGTCAAATACCTTGGCAAGATGAGGAAGGTTAGATATCGGTCGCGTTTCAGCTGGAGAAGATGGGGATGGAACTTTACTCAGAGGTATAACGATAGATTTCTTCCAAAGATCTGGATACTGACACGATGAAATAGATAGATTGAAGAGAGTAGTCAAATAAGGTACAAGAAAGCTCATAGTAGATTTGAAATAGGACAGATTCAGACCATCGCTACTCTTTCCTTTGCTCTTAGGCAAACATGCAATCATTGCTTGGTACACTTGAATTCCATCTACTGGCTTAAAAGAGAATTGAGGTGCGTCGGTTTGAGTCTGCATGTCTATTATTTCTTGTAGTTCCGAAAGAGAGCAGTTAGAATGACAGCTTGATACCCGAGAATAATGTTGCATCAGTTCTATTGCTGAAAAAAAGTTCAAAGGTGATTGATGGCCATCTTTAGCTACTCCAATTTTACGTAGAATGGACCAATATTTTGATTTGTTAGTAGCTTCATTCAAAGACTTCACACAATAATCATTCCTGGCTCTCGCAATTTTCCTTTTCAACTCAGCCCGGACTATCTTATACTGTTGTTTCAACTGATCATTTCCAGTGCGTCTAGCTTTCTTACCCAACCAATCACGCTGCTTGCACTCTTCCCGGAGCTCTTTTGTCAACCACGGAGATTCTCGTTTACGTGCCGTACGACTTCTGAATGGAGCATGCTTATCAAGCAAATCAGTTGTTATTTGTTGGAATTCTTGAACAGATTCGTTCACATTCACAGAAAGCATTAGATGGGAATCATTGATACGTGATTGTAATTTTTGTCCAAACAAAGTTGCCTCAAAGTGAGTGAAATCTCGAGAAGTGATCACCATCTCTTTTTTTACACTCTCACGCATTCTACACTCTATGATGATGAAGTCATGGCCATTGATGTAAGGTGAGTTTGACTTGGAAAAGTTAATAACTTTGTCAAGTGAGTCGACAATTATAACATCAATCCATGAATCTGATTCAGTAGTGTGGTGCGTTGCACCAAATGGGACATTATACAAAGAGTTCTCATAAATTAAGTCTCGTAGATGAGAGCTGTAATAAGAGCTAGTAAGTAGGTCAGAATTAAGATCTCCGGCGAGTACAATATTGTGATATAATGGTGAAATCTTCTGAAGCTCTGCAAAAAATTTAGACAACACATTTCCACCTGGACGTCGGTATAAGGAACCAAATAGAACTTTCTCATCATTTTGCGTTTTAATTTCTAACAAAAGATATTCAGTCTCATTAATTGAACTTATTTGAGGAGAATCAATTATCTTGTAAGAAAGGCTATTCCGGATATAGCAGACTACGCCACCACCCTGGACATGTTCGCGTTTGCCAGTATTTGATTTAAGACCTCGATCATTACGCACAAGTGAAAAACCTTCTATATGTACCATTGCATCCTGACAATTTGGAGTCAACCAGCTTTCGCTTATTGCTAATATGTCTATCTCATACTGTTCGACGAATAATGCAACAAGATTCAAATTCTTACGCAACGATGAAACATTCAACTGTGCAATTTTCAATGACCAACAAGTTCGTGGGCTAATTACTCGAGTAGCTTGAGATGTAGAAGGAAGTCACAAAATTTTTTCCAAATCAGATTCAGTAACTATAGAAATACGCTCACTCCTGTCATCTTTTCTTACAAACAAATTTCCCTCACGGATCCACACATACTTATAATTGTTCTGTTTGGCACGTTCTTTAGCCAAGATGCGCAGATTGTGAGTAATTTGGGGGACCATTTCATGTAGATTCACTTTTGATTCAGTAGTGCAATCAGGGATCACATCAGTGACTTTCAAATCACCAAATTCTCGCTTGACTTTAAGAACATGGTCGCGGATACTAGCAGACTTGAATTTGATGATGAACGAGCGAAATTCTTCCTGATTGTTACGAGCTTGATTGTTCAATGTCGAGTTTTGGAGTGGCAACTTAGGTTTAAATTCACGAATAGCAAGTATATCATTGAAGAGGGACTCAATATTTAGGGCTTTCAAGATTGCCCTAGTAACAACATGTAACGGCAATTTGCAAGAACTGGGTATTCCGAATACTTTCAATTCTGGACATTGCGATCCAGCTACATGCAATTCTTTTAGTTGGCTGACTTCATTTCGGAGAAGCAAGTTCTCATTCTCAAGCACAGTTATGCGTTCCGATTGCTGTTCCAATGCAGAGGTAAAATGTTCAATTTTGGTATTCAGTCCTTCCAATTGCTCATTCGTTTGAGAGGAACTTGAAGTTATATGTTGGAAAAGAGCAGAAAATTGCTGCGAAGAGCTAAAATTCTCCCAACCATTTGGTAAAGAATCCATGATTTTACTCTGCGATAATATTCGTGCACCAACGGCGGTAGACTCTATACTATCTGGTTGCACAGTCTCGTCAGCTGTTTCAGGAAACTCAACAGAGTGCAGACCTCTCGCTATATCAAAGGCGCGATCACGAGCACTAACACGACTACGCGTTACTTGTGTGCGAGTATTGTTCGACACTTGTAAGCTTCGACGCAGAGTATCGTGAAATGTACGAACACAACAAAAGTCTTTTGGCTTGTTCTGAATGTAGCCCAGCACGCATAACGGATGGAAATTACTTTTGCACACAGGACAGCTTTTTGATTGACATACTATCTTACGATTGCATTTCTTACACGTAAGCATCGAATCACACAGAGCACTCATACACGCACGAACAAATACGGTCTCTGCAGTAGCTCGACTTCTGCTCGGATAGTTATGAGCATTACTCGGTAGCAGACGGCAGCTTGAATCTAACACTGACTGGACACGAAACACTTACGGACAGGCCGAAAACATCACTATCACCACCACAATTGCAAGCTGCAGGACGATCTCGTCTCAGGACACTTCCAACAAAGTATGCAGCTGCAGCCGATTTTATGTGGATTGACACGTCTACAACACCAATGAATGCAATGAGAGCAGCAGACATCAACTGGCCAGCCTTCTTACACCAGACATGCGCAGTTGTGACATTTCACGCGCGAATGGCTGCTCTAACTCGGCCGCTTTTGATGATGGATTGCACTTTTCAGAGCTGGATAATTCTCCCAGGCTCGATAATAGGAGCCACGCAGTTGATGCTCCAAGACGAGAGCCCGCAGGAGAACTCCACTCTGTAAAAATATTTACTCGAAAGAGTAATATTCTGGTTAAAATCAGATTCCTTTGGAGAGCGATGTAAAAGACGTGTACACGGCTACTCACCAGGCGGCAGAGAGAGAGAGAGAGAGAGAGACCCCGTAGGGGGCTTTCAGTGTGACCTTTGGGCTGCACTTGGAGCTTGAGGGAGCGACGCTCCTCCGGACCCGAGTCCTACACTTACACTCACACACACCACACCCTACATGCACCATACTTACGCTTGCTCAAGCATCACACAGACATACCAACATTATACAGAACACGCATCACACAAACACCACACCCGTGCTGGTCTGGTCCGGGGTCGGCCAGCATGCGATTCCAGGCCCTGGAAAAAAGAAGAAAGAAGATGATGTCCAGCATTGACGGCAAGAATTCCCCAAGTAAAGCGGGGCCCCATTCGGATCTTGGGGGGGGGGAGGAGGGCCCAACGATGCAAAGCGCGCTACCAGTGGCACACTTGGCTCGTGGAGTTACGCGTAAAGCTACAAGCGATGGAAATACGCCTCAGGCGAAGATAGTTGGAGAAAAGGACCAACACAAGAGAGGAGTAGACCTCACCCCGAACAGCAGGAAGAGAAAGGGTTTGAGTGAGGAAGTAGAGAAGCGAACGCTGAGGCAATCGAAGCTCACATTCTCAAGCTAAAAAGAGAAGAACGCGAAGGTTGCTGCAGAAGCGCAAGCGGTGGCAGACAAGCTGATGAAGATCAACCCTGCGATCAAGATCCAGCTTACGCAAGACAAGAACAAGGAAGACGATACCGCCGATTCCAGTTCGGATTCAGGGGACTCTAACACCACCACGGAGTCCCAGAAGTCAGAAGACACCCTGACATCCAAGGACTGTGACCGCGGACTCGAAAAAGGGCAAAAAACACCGGAGGATATGAACATCGATCGGTTCCCCACGCCTCAGAAGGGCAGTCAACAAAGAAGTGGAGACAAGGCCCCCGATGTAATGTAAGGATGGAGGGACTTGAAAATGTGCCGAGAACAGATGGAGGAGAAGACTCATCTTCTCCTCGACCACCTGAACTTGGTCATAGGGATAGCCGAGACTGCCTCCAACATCCCAGAAGGAACTCAGGGCAACATGGAAGAGCTCAAGAAGATTGGCCACGCTCTCGTAGGCCTACTTGCGGCAGACAAAGGGAAGAGAGCGGCTTTCGAGACCACACTTCTCGAAGCGGAGGAGACCCTAAAAATGAAGAAGAGTGCGCAGCCCTCTGGGCCAGCCGCATCGGGAAGCTGCACACAGGGAAGGGGGGCGAATGAATCGGAATCCCGACAAGGGAAACAGCACGATACGAAGAGGACGCGACGCGGACATCCATCGGGAGCCCTCGAAACACCGCGCTCGACATCGACTCCTAATAGGCCCAAGCAGGACGGGCCTTGGCAGGAAGTGGTCTCTAAGAGGAATACGAAGAGGGCAAAGAAGAGCGGTCGATCAAGTGACACCGCTGGGAAGAAGGCAAAAATGAAGCCAAGAAAAGCGAAACCCGACGCCGTTCTCGTCACGGCAAACCAAGGTGGGTTAAGCTACGCAGATATGCTGCGCGAGATAGAGACGGATGACCTTAATGAGGAAGTGGGCTCTATAGTCACGGGCATCCGCAAGACACAGGAAGGACAAATCCTCATTGAACTGAGGAAGGGCGCCGACGCGGCAGCCATCAAAGCGGCTCTGACACCAGTCGTCGGGCAAGAAGGGGCTGTCCACTGCCTCGCAAATAGCATGACCCTCGAGGTTCTCGGAGTCGACTACGATGTCGACAAAACTAAAGTGCACCAGGACCTCGCAAAGGCCCTACCAGGAAACGAGGATGGAGCCGTAATAGTCAAGAGCCTGCGAAGCGGTTCCCGGGGCACCCAAACAGCGGTTGTGTCCATCCCAGCGAGGCTCGCTCACCGCCTCCTGGACTGAAAAGAACCCAAGGTCGGATGGAGCAGAGTGAGAATCCGCGAGAAGGGTGGCATCCCACGCTGCTATAACTGCCTAGAATATGGCCACAAGGCCTCAGGCTGCAAAATAGAGAAGGCAGAGGAACGTCAACCGAAACTCTGCTTCCAGTGCGGTGAACCAGGACACGTCGCCGCTACCTGTAAAGAGAAACCAAAATGCCTCAGCTGCGTGGCTATCGGAACCAGATCTCACCACAGGTCGGGCTCCAGCAACTGCACAGCCTACCAAAACGCGAGGGCGACATATAGACGCAGCAGGGGGGGAAGAAATGGCTAACTTCATCCAAGCCAACCTCAGGAGAAGCGGGGACGCTTGTGACCTCCTAGATACTACCGCCAGAGAAGGGGGTATCGATGTTCTGATCATCTCCGAACCGCCTCGGGAGCGCGAACTTTCCCGATTCACATTCGATCACTAGGGGACCGCTGTAATTCAGATCACGAATCCCGCGATCCGCGAGACTGGACCAGCTGTTAGTGGCCGCGGTTATGCTCGAATGACCATAGGGGGCACAGCTGTATACAGCTGCTACTATTCGCCGTCGCTCAAGACGCACGAATTTGAAGACGAGCTCCACGACCTAGGAGAGGATGTGAGGCAATGGGGGGGGGGGGGGCAGTTATAATCGCGGGGGATTTCAACTCCAAGGAACCGACTTGGAGCGGGGGGCCGCGCGATAGACGAGGGGTGATACTCGCTGATGCCATGGAGGCATTAGGATTAGTGCTCGCGAACGAGACGGGGGTTATCACCTATTACCGGCACGACACTCGGTCCCGGGAGGGAGGTTCGTCATCGGTCCTCGACCTGACGTTCATAAGCCCGTCGCTCATGGGACGTATGACATCGTGGGAAGTTCTGGACACGGAAACACTGAGTGACCATCGACACATTCGGTTTCGGCTTACGACTGACGGACAGAGATAGACGACACGCAGACCGCAATCAACGGGGTGGCAGGTACGGAAGCTGGACGAGGGAAAATTCCGGGAATCGATAGTAACAGTCGTAGATCTCCCGATGAACTCCGCCACGGACGAGGCTGTGGCGATGGTAACGTCCGCCATCACGAGAGCTTGCGACGCGTCGATGCCTCACAGGACAACACCATGTTTCTGGAGGAAACCAGAGTACTGGATCACCGATGAGATCAAGGCTCTACGAAGAACGAGCAACAAGAAAAGGAGGACCGCATGGCGATCAAGGGAGCTGCAACGACCATCGCTGGCGGAAGATGACAGAGCGTACAGAGAAGGAAAGAAGGCTCTCGTTCTAGCCATCCGGAGGAGCAAAGAGAAGAGCTAGGGTGAACTGTGCGACATGGTTAACGAAGACCCCTGGGGCACGCCATATCGCGTGGTCATGTCAAAGGTCCGACCCCGGAGGGGCAACCCAGCACCGACCGATGCAGCAGCATTGCGCAACATCGTGGAAGACCTATTCCCAGCAGGAGAACCCAGAGTAACATTCCCTACGGAGAGCGAAGACCCCATCCCGCTCTTCACTATGCAAGAGCTACACATAGCGGCGAAGAGGCTGCCAAACGGCAAGGCCCCTGGCCTGGACGGCATTCCAAACGAGTCTCTGAAACTGGTCTTCAAATACAAGCCAGATTTACTCCTCGACCTCTTCAACATCTGTCTGAGCGCGGGAATTTTCCCGGACAAGTGGAAACGCCAGAAGCTGGTCCTGATACCTAAGGGTCAAGGAAGTCAACGTCCTCTCAGCATGCTCGACAATATCGGGAAAATGTACGAGAGAATGGTGCTCAACAGAGTGGAGAAAGCCTCCGAAGAAGGCGGTGGGCTATCGACGATGCAGTTCGGGTTCCGGAAGGGACGGAGCACTGTTCACGCGATCGAGGCGGTCCAAGAATGGGTTCAAGCGTCGGTAGGGAACCCATACCAAGCAAGAGGAGGATTCTGTGCCATCATTGCGTTGGACATAAAGAACGCATTCAACTGCGCGAGCTGGGAGCGAGTTTATCAATCTCAAGCAGGTAAAGTGCCCCCCTATCTACTAGCCGTCACAAGTGACTACCTGCGGAACAGGACCCTCGTGTACGACACCGACGAGGGACAAGAGATTCGGGTACTGTCTGCCGGAATCGGACGGGGATCGGTTTCCGGGCTGTTCAACTGGAACACCCAGTACGACAGCTTACTGTCTATCAAACTGCCAGAAGGAAAGATAATAGTGGCTTTCGCGGACGACGCGGGACTCATAGTATGAGTTGACAACGAGGAACTCTTGGGTAGACGCGCGAACGAAGCGCTGGCCCGAGTCTACGAGTGGATGATTAGAAGGCTTCTGGAGCTCGCTGTCAAGAAGTGCGAAGCAATCGTGGTCACAAGGCGTAGGAAGTTCGACCGACCCCGGTTTTATATTAACGGGCAAGAGATTCCACGGAAAACAGAGCTGAAATACCCCGGTGTATGGCTCGACGACAAGTGGTCGTTCAAGAAGCACATCCAGGAAGCCGCCCAGAAGGCGAGCAGGGTCGGTGCGGCGCTCCAGCGGCTCATGCCGAATATCGGAGGACCCAAGAAAAAGAGGCGCGCACTTCTCAACACCGTCACCACCTCCATCATGCTGTACGGTGCACCCGTATAAGGAAAGAGAGTGGAAAAGACCATCATCGAGAAGAGAATGGGGCCTGTCCATCGAAGCGCGGCCCTGAGGAGTATCCGTGCCTACCGCACCGTGTCAGGAGATGCGGCTCACGTATTGGCGAGTACTCCGCCCATCCATTTGCTCGTCGCGGAGCGAGTGAGGATCTGGGACCGCCAGAAAGTGATCGGAGCCGAACGAGTACTCACTCCAACGATGAAGGAGATCATCCGCGACAACGAGAAGGAAAACACCCTTGAGCATTGGCAAACTGAGTGGGATTCGTCATTTGCAAACGGCAGATGGACGCACCGGCTGATCCGTGACGTAGCCAAATGGACGGAACGCACCCACGAAGAGATAGATTACTGGACGACGCAAGCACTGAGTGACCACGGTTGCTTCGGTGCCTATCTGACCCGGTTCAAGAAGAGGACATCCCCAGCATACCAGTCATGCGGGGACAACTGGGATGACGCTGAACACGCCCTGTTCACGTGCAACGACACACAAAGAGAGCGCGCCGAGTTGGATGGATGGCTGGGTGCTCAACTGACACCTGAAAACCTCGTCCCGTACTTACTCCGCAACCAGGAGACATGGGATAGAGTTACCGGATACATCAAGCTGGTGATGACCCGTAAGGAGGAGAAAGAGAGGGAAGTGAGGCGCCTCGATGCCGGTGTATTACAGTTAACCTGCCGATTCAAACAGAAGAGGTCCAAATGGTTCCAGGAGGAATATGATGGACTGAAGAGGGAAGGAAGAAGAGAGAAGATCGAAGAAAGAAGAAAGAAGAATGAAGAATGAAGAGATGGAAGGAGATCGAAGAAAGGGAAACAACACCTGCGAGTTGCGAGAAGAGAGACGCTCGATCCTGAGCGCGAGACGCCGCCGGCCCTGAGGTAATGCTCACGCGGTGCCGGGGCCGGATTGGTAAGTTGGTGGATCTCTCCCTTGTCCAATGGCCGGCGCCAACGGAGAAGGAAGAGAGGGTTTACCTGGTTCGGATGGCCGTATCGATGCGGATTCCAGCCCGGGACTGTTGGGGAGGTGCTGGCCAGCCGTGTTTGGCTGACCGGTGCCTCTCCTTCGTACGTCGCAGCGTATTCGCCCTACAACCACCTTGAAAAAAGAGAGAGAGAGAGAGAGAGAGAGAGAGAGAGAGAGAGAGAGAGAGAGAGAGAATGACTGTGTGTGTCTCAATAGGGCCTCTTGCGGAATTCGGATGAGCTATAGTGGCTTTTACGTGTATCACCAATAAAATGCTATGGACGTGTCGGGCATAGCGATGGACTCGTCCAAGTCATTGCCTCTAGTTCGACAGTAGCCATTTTCGCTCCAAAATGAGCAGAGCAGATTTATTCCGTGGACTAATTCAATTCAATTTATGAATTTATGAGGTGGCATGATGATTCCAGTGCCATTGAATCTGCTGCTTTCATACGAGATTAGAAGATGTCTTTCTACTACATCAGATCCAGTAAGTGCAATCATATCTTGAAATCTTTCATAAAAAATTCAGCACATGCTTTGCTTGCTTAAGATAGAAGGGTCGGTTCATGATTCACGTCAACAGTTATTCGAGTTATTCATCCCAGATTTACCTGTAACGCGAAAACTTGTAGAAGAGGCGGTAGAGAAGCCTTCTTTCCATCGTGCACGACCATTATTTTATTCTCTTGAAATGTATGATACTCGTCATTCCAAATAACCTACGTTTATATTGTTATTGGAACTGGGAGAACCATCTCGCAGTTGGGTGAAACACCAGCAGGATGCCAGCCTCATTGGATTCTCGATTTGAAAGAGATAACTGAACTTTATTAAAAAGAGAGAACATGGAAAAAGGTCAATTCAATACATTTTCGCGCATTGTGGATTGCAAAAGATACCCATGAACAACAAGTTCTCATATCATTTATGTTCATGGAATACCACGGGATTGCGAATTGTTTTCAAATTTATCCTGAGAATCAACTTCGAGCAAAGATAAAGCCATGTGTCCTGCCGATCCTGCTACTGACCCAATGATTTTCTTGAAAGCTTGCTGACACTCTGAATCAGTAGACTCTACAGCTGTAGTGATTGCTTGATTCAAGATGTTTAGACTCTCCTTGAATGTTGCGCTCTTCTCCTCGTTACGAGCGAGCACATTAGCAACTGCTTGCCGGATCGTGTTTCTCACCTCTCCGTCAATATAAGATTCCAATTCCTCACGAGATCGAGCAATTTTTTTATCTGTCTCAGCCGACATTTGAGCGATAGCGATTTGCAGCTCTGAGCGAAACGTAGCAATCAGATGCTTATTAGAAGAAGGCGCTTGCGCTTGATCAGCTTTTCCGCCTCCTTGTATTGTTGTGACTCGGACTGTTTCCTTCACAATGGCGTGAGTGTCATGAGTTTCTGTGTCATTCTGAAATGGACTTCTTATTGGAGGACTCTTAGCTGAATCTGTAGAAGAAGAGGATTAAGCCATGAGTTGTTGAATGTGTGTGTACAAGCTGAACAACCGAACTTTTGAACCAATAGAGCATACAGACTCGCATAAGGGAGGGAGGCTCGATAACCGATCACTTATTGAAGACGACACTTTTCGAGAAAGACTCAAAGAATCATGACTGTCAAATTCGTACGATTGAAAAATTTTACCCGGGTGACTCATCCCGAATTTTCGCATATAAAATTAATAGTACTTGAAATCTTCTTGTGAAATGGAACATTTGCTGGGTCGCAGGTATTTTTTAATTGAAGTCTGAGCCACAAGACAAGTTGACTGATGTTTGGAAGAAATTGTAAAAAGTTACAGCTCTAACACTCTCTCTGCATGAGATACGCCCTGAAGCAAGATATGTCCATCACTTACTCGTAATTTCTACTCCTTCATCTTCAAATTCGTCATCAGAAGATAAGACTACAGTTTCATCTTCATTGACAAAATATTCAACTGCTCCATCGTCATACTCCATTTTCTCTGCAATTTTCTCAGCATTCGCATGAGCTTCGTATACTAGGGTTTGATAACTATCTAAATTGTCAACACCGATACTATCCTTCACTTGCAATATATCGTTTACTTCTGCGAGGTAGATCTGGAATATTGGAAATAATTTCAGACTTGTTTCAGACTTGAAGTAGTAGTTGGCTCTTCAGCCAACACCAAGAAAGTAAATATTGCATTGCAATCTGAGGACTAATGTGCAAAGCTCTATGAATAATAAGGATCAAGTAAATTATTGTATTGTTAGCTGCATGAATAATGCTTAGCAAACTCGACAACTCATTGATCCCTCGAGGGAGTTACACACTCAGTTGAACTTACACTTTTCCATTTATCTTGAGAGAATTGAGGTCCAATCTTGCTATGTAACATGAACATAATTTCATCCCACTTTGCTTGATCCTCCAGTGTAGATGCAAAATATGGCTCTTGGATGGAATACAGCATGAACGTCTCCATCTGTTCCCTGGTGGCTTTTTGCTCTCTGAAAAATTAGATTTTTGGTGGAATCACGAATATGTTTTCTTGTAATCAGGTACCGTCTCATTATTATGAATAGCCTTCTGCTATATTTGGCCCAACGAAAAAATTTTGATGCAAATCTGCTGGATGGGAACGAATGTAACTGAATCAAATTGAAAATGTTTTAATCAGAATATGGCTGCCCATCACACTTGTATACAAGAGAAAGCCACCACAATTCTAATCTAGTTGATAAAACTTGAGAACGCAGTCCAACATTGAACATAAAAGATAGTATCCTCATTAATGCGGTTTTAGCTAACACATGACCTTTCTTTGAAGCCGCACTCAGGAATGATGGACCATCCAAGTCCAGGAACTCCAAATATGTTTACAATGCGATTATCCTCATCACTGACTTGAAGATTTGGATCGATGTTACCAGTTCGGTTGTAGGCTTTTAAGAATTTGTTCTTCCGAGCTTTGGCTTGGAGCCTGCAGTTCTCCCAATACTATGTGATAGGATTCATGAATGTTGTTACAAACTCATGAGCTAATAATGCAGACATCAAAAGTTCTTGTACAACTCATATGATGACTGCTCCAGGCTAATGGCTATTTGAATGCTGTACTCACATTTTTCCACTGTTTTGGATTCCGTTCGGCAGGTCCTATCTCATTGAGATGATTTGCAAGAACTTCCCATTTCTTTTGACAACGTTCGTTGCCCATAGGACCCATAGCCGTTATAGGATTACGGGCGAAAAGCTTGTCGTCTTCCATATGCCTAATAATACTCATGTGCTGATCAATACCCACTCTGTAAAATTTGTATATTTATCAGAAAAATTGATTGTGAATAACATGCACCAGAGCAATAAGACTATCACATTATTGAGAAATACAATCATTCTCAGCAGTGAAAGTGTCATGAATGAAAGCTTCGTTATCAACGCAAAACTGTACCTCACTGCATTCGGCATCTTGGTGTTGATTTCTGAAGTTTTTGAGATAGCGTCGCACTAATCAAAACAGGTGTTGTTTCTTGTTAAAAGCGATGAGCCCCAAGGAATCAACAAAAAGAGCCCTCACACACTTCTCAGTTTAAGCAGGTTATGTCAATTGTTGCGCTAATTGCCTGTATATACAGTACCCTGCAAAAAAAATGGAACACAGATACCTTTACCTAAACAGCGATTACTCCAACGCGTTTAGGTCTACGGCAATTTTGAAAGAAGCATTCGAAAGATGAGAAAAAAACCTATCAATTCATGTCTTTCAAAAAGTTTTTCAGTCAAAATTTGATGCCTTTAAATCACACTGAAAATTGAAAAATGTTGTATTACAATCAATCATCTCTCATTTTTTTGCGAATCACGCTAGCACAAAAATACTGACGGCATCTTGTAGCCCTTTTCAAGACCTACAAAATGCTTTTTTTATGAGTCTCTCTACGATTTTTTGAACCCGAGATATGGGCGATGAGAGCAAGAAGGTATTAGCATGTGCAAGAGCGCTAGTAACGTAAAGGAGGATACTCTCTGTTTCTCTCGAAGCTGCGTTATCGATGAGAAATGTATGTCGGAAGACTCACAATGTACATTTTTTATGTAAAATTTTCTGAATTTCTCGAATTCTAAGTCAGATTTGTCCTAGAATGTCCTCAAAAGGACCTATTATTGCTCCAACGAGGTAAATCTCGTGAAGTTGTGTTCTTCCGGTGTGGATCGTGATAGGAGATGGTAGTAATGACATAATCGAATAACATTCAATATTCACGAGTGGAACATAAACGAAGCAAAGAATATATTTGAAAGTTGCAGTCATCATGTCAATGTTGCGCGGTGAGAGTTAATGTGGAGCATATTCTGCTAATCTCGCGACTCACTGTCTGGCGTGCGAATAACAAATGATTGGAACCGGCAAAACTCTTTGGGTTTGTTTACTGTCTACTCAACACTCTCCGCGCTCGCGCGATTGTTTACATTTTCCACGTGCTCCCAAGCAAAAGCACTATGCCAATCGATTAGTATTACTAAACAAGTTCGACAGGTAAGATGTCAAAGAGAGAGATCCTCCGGTTGAGAGGTGAAGGGCTTCCTTATCGCGCTATAGCTAAACAATTGAAGTTATCTTATTATGCAGTGAGTAAAGTAATTATTAGTCCAAAAAAGTCCAAGCCCTGTGGTGAATCAAGAAGAAACCTCAATGCTAGAGGCAATCGCAACGAATCCATCCGAGAAAAACGCGCTCAAGCAGTTATCTTGCGAAATAATAATTTTTCTTTCCGAAAAATAGCAAAACAGGTGGATTTATCCCTCGGATCAGTCCACAGAGCTACCACCCGATATCAGCAAACAGGCTCGCATAGTAATCGGAGAGGAAGTGGCCGGAGAAAGAAAACGACTGACAGAGATGATCGGTATATTATCTCGATGAGTGAGAGAGATAGAAAACTGACGGCGCCAGAAATTCAAGCAAATTTTAATCGTTGTCGCTCTGATCCAGTCAGCGTTGCAACGATAAGCCGACGATTGACAGCAGCTGGATTATCCGGGCGTGTTGCTGCAAAAAAACCACTCTTGCGCCCTGTAAATAGGAGGAAGAGACTGTTGTGGGCACGTAAGCATAAACATTGGACTCATGCAGACTGGAAAAAAGTGCTTTGGTCCGATGAATCCAAATTCGAACTGTTTGGCTCAAAACGCCGAGTCTATGTTCGGAGGAGACCTGGTGAAAGATTCAAAAAAGAATGCATAGTACCTACTGTGAAACACGGAGGAGGTAGTGTTATGGTGTGGGGATGTTTCGCCAGTGGTGGGACGGGTGATCTCGTGCGTATCGATGGAATAATGGACAAGGAGAAATACCATGGAATTCTTCAGCGTCATGCTATTCCATCAGGATTACGTTTGATTGGACGCAACTTCCATTTTCAAGAGGACAATGATCCGAAGCACTCCTCGAAATTTTGCAGGAACT
Source organism: Eretmocerus hayati (assembly GCA_029851415.1). NCBI lineage: Eukaryota > Metazoa > Arthropoda > Insecta > Hymenoptera > Aphelinidae > Eretmocerus > Eretmocerus hayati. The sequence goes on from CM056743.1 coordinate 87,181,158, forward strand.
ACTTGGAGAAAAAACAAGACTCTGGCGTATGTCAAAGAATGGTCTGGCCTCCTCAATCTCCAGATCTCAACCCAATTGAGCTTCTGTGGGAAGAGCTCGATAGGAGAGTGAGAGAAAAAGCTCAATTAACCAAGACAAACAAAAGTAATCTTTGGGAGATGCTGCAAAATTGCTGGAGGGATTTGGACCAATCAGTGCTGGAAAAGTTAGTCCTCAGAATGCCACGCATATGCAGAGCCGTCATCGCAAATAGGGGTGGCCACTTTGAAGAGTCCAAAGTGTAATTGATTATTGTTCTACTCCAACCAGAGGTTCTGTGCAGTGAGTTTTGTTTTTGTAAAGTGGTCGAGTCAAAAAATATGAAAAATTATTTGATCTTTTCCAAACTACTTAACAAAGATTGGCAGAGAGCTGAGTTGCTCCATGGACGGAATAGGTCGATTATAATGTGATAATGATATTCGTATTGGAATTCCTATGAATTGTTGGATGATTCATCATATATTGCTATCCACTGCTATCCAACTATGTTTATACTCACACAATTTTCGATGAAAATTGAACTTATTTGATGATATTTCTCATACGTGCATTTTCTGTGTGCAATGTCATAGCCGGATACATCAACTATGTCCACTTGTTTCATTACAACTGTGATATTAGCTGATACTGTGAATTCTAGTTCTGCATCTAATTTTCTCTATTCCATCGTTGTTTGAATATTATCGATTTGTGTGCGAATCGAATTCTGGATCCCTAATCCCATTTTTGAAGAAGGGGAATAAATTATCGACAAAGGAAAATAATCCAGAAGATTTGTTTGATATTCTCCCACACACACATTATGTAAGTCGCTCCCTCTCATATCGATATCTGACTCTCTAGCTCCCATTTGAAATTTGATATAGCACTCCACTGATTAAATATGTCCTTTTTCATCGAGATCTTCAGATACTCTGCAATTCTGGTATTTCATAACAAAATAGCATAATAATTCTTATCAGAAAAGCAACTGTAGGTCCTTTTGGGTACATTCTAGGACAAATCTGACTTAGAATTCGAGAAATTCAGAAAATTTTACATAAAAAATGTACATTGTGAGTCTTCCGACATACATTTCTCATCGATAACGCAGCTTCGAGAGAAACAGAGAGTATCCTCCTTTACGTTACTAGCGCTCTTGCACATGCTAATACCTTCTTGCTCTCATCGCCCATATCTCGGGTTCAAAAAATCGTAGAGAGACTCATAAAAAAAGCATTTTGTAGGTCTTGAAAAGGGCTATAAGATGCCGTCAGTATTTTTGTGCTAGCGTGATCCGCAAAAAAATGAAAGATGATTGATTGTAATACAACATTTTTCAATTTTCAGTGTGATTTAAAGGCATCAAATTTTGACTGAAAAACTTTTTGAAAGACATGAATTGATAGGTTTTTTTCTCATCTTTCGAATGCTTTTTTCAAAATTGCCGTAGACCTAAACGCGTTGGAGTAATCGCTGTTTAGGTAAAGGTATCTGTGTTCCATTTTTTTTGCAGGGTACTGTATGTGTGTATAAACGTTCACATGTGTGTGGCAGCATGTGTTAGTCACATGAATATATACAATACTTAATATACCCTTACCTGCATCACGTGAAGGTGTAGCTTTTGCCGAGAAATTTCTCATGAGATGTATTTGTTGCATTCAACCTATTTTCAATAATCTCATTATAACCAATCGTCTCGACACATTCACTATCGTAATTAGATTTTACACTGGCCGCCAACAATCAATATGTCCTATTCAAATTGCACCCGTATTCGCGGGTGTTCCATAACACAGCCGGATCAATTGCAGAAGACTTTTGCAACAAATTTTCGGGAAAGTTGGTCAAGCGTTGGCTCAATTGATGCCCAACTTTTCACGTCACAGCTCATTTGTCCTTATAGCAAGCTAGGAAATGCCATCGGCTCAGTGAGTCTTTTGTATTCCGTTTTGCAAGAAAATATTTGACTAAACGTCTCGAACCGTTTGCTCTCGCCATATTGTCTAACCCTACTTTTAGCAGCACCAAATATTGTGAATCTAATCTCTACTTTCTACAGATTACGACCATCAAATGAGCAAAAAATGATATTAGCCGAATACATGTTCAACAATCCTGATTATGCATTAGATCCTGTAGATGCAACAAAAGGACAGCAGCTTCTCAGTCAGCTTGATGGTACGCCAGGACCTTCAAGGACGATTGAGCAGTGGATCAAGGTACGACATCGTATTGTTATTATTACGCGTAAGTATTGCAATAAAAAATATCAGTGACTGCTGACAGGTCAGTCACATGACTAAAGAACTATAATACTCTTCTCGGGCATTCATTCTGGTTCTAGACATACAAGCAAGTCAAGAGAACGGTGGTGCAACAAGCAAATGAGGGCTCAGAATGAAATGCTGTCTTTAAAGTCTTAAACCGGATCTAAACCCTAACTTTCCTGATCCTAGTGAAGCCCTCGGTTACAAAATGTAGAACCATAGCAGATCTGCCATTAATCAGCATTTTTCCAGTCTAGAGAGTTTCTTCCATAAGTCATGCAAAATTTCTCTTTTCTCTTCTGTTTTTTTGTAAACATTCCCAGAGATTGTGCCTTCAATTCCTAGATATTATGTGTTGTATAAAAACATGACCCTGTAAGTTTAGGTACTTGACAAATATTCTGTTCTGTGACTTAGTTTATCAATTGTGACGATGCATTTAAAAATCTCAGTGTCTTTGTGTGAGCTCTAAAAATAAGTTGTCCAGGGATTAATAATTGCATATATACTTGATGACATTGCGGAGAATTGGTTTATATGTTTACTTTATTGGAAAAGTAGCCACTATGCTATGATCCTTTACCAAAACAATCAATTGTCTTATTCAGAAACTATGCAAGTATTGTGGAGAAGAAAATGGTATTGGGTTGAGAAACTTGATCGGTCTTGAGTAACACTGAGATGTTGTCGGAGGTTGAGCATTATCAAGCATGTCACTCAAAATTCACTCACTAATTGTTTCAATTGTGTATAGATACACAAGAAGCGGCATGAAATTATATGGAAAGATATCACAGGAGTGGATAAATTTATGTATCAAATATCTTCATCAGTCTTCTCCCAAGCTGTTGAAATGACTATAACTATTTGACACACAGATGAAAGCGAATTCTGCAAGCCTTATAAACTATGGAAGTTTTTAAAACAACCACCACATTTCAAGACTTGAGGATCAAACACAAAAATACAGCAGAATGATGATTACTTATTGAGGGCAATGCAGGTGTCAAGAATAATTTTCCCATAGATTACGTACTCAAACATTCACATAATCTTGGCTAGTGCATTCCTCCTCACCACAAGCTATTCTACAATTCTCCACAAAACTGGGTCAAACTGATACCACATGAGATCATAGTAATATCAAATATGATTCTTGTCTTGATCTAATGAGTTATAGCATCAAAAATGAGATTGAGCCGGGAATGCAAAATTTCGTCGCCGTTCGGGTCAGGCAACGCAGCGCTAAACATCAAAATCTGTGATGAATGGAGTGATCGCCGTCATCTGAACTTTCAGAGCAAGAATCCAAGCAAAATAACAAGATACGGGGCAACTCTCTCTTTTTTTAATTGATTATTTCATAACCATCTCTGTTTTGGTACTGTTAACCTTCACGATTCTACGTTCATCAGCAGCAGGCTTTTTGCACTTTTGTTTTCTGCTTCACGCTGGTTTCGCAGTTCGCTCTGGCTACACGCTGGTTTCGCGCTGGCTACACGCTGGATTCGCGCTCAGCGCGTAGCGCGAATTTAAGATAACCCCCCAGGCGGCCCAGGAGCGATCACTGGTTTTAACGCGGTACCCTCCAGAGTGGGCACGGACACAGCAGTGGAAGGATCCCCTCCCAGGGACGGTTGCACTGGTGGCGTGAGTGGCGCGCTGTGTGTGTGGTGTCAGTGTAATGTCAGTCTCGCCTGCGTTTCTACCGGAGTCCCGACCAATCGCCATGCCAGCCGATACCGTGGTAGCACTCCCTAGTTCGGCCGATCTCTGTCCCCATGAGGGTTCTTGTGTTCCCTTGGGGAAGATCGTGTTACCACTCAGCGAGAGAATGCCCGACTTGATTCGGGCCCTCGCGTCACTCTCGTGATCCGATGCATGTACGATAGAGATACCATGTATCGACAGAGTCACCGTGTTGCTTCTCACCAACTTTCGGTGTGCCCCTCGGAGCCAGCAAGGCTGTCGTTGGTCGGCTCAGGATGTCCACGTGGGTTCACTTACTGTGTCAGTGTGGTGTTGTATTGTGTGTCTGCGACTCCTTGTCTGCGCTCGCTTATTTTGCATACTCTGCATATTCACGAGTAACCAGAGAGACTGAGGATCGTATGAATCTCCAGTTACTCTGGCCGTGCCACTATCCGCAACCTGTGGACGCACCCAGTAGCATGGAGAATGATCTACCTCAACACGGTTCATAGGCATACTTTTGAAATATAGTTAACTATTTGATGTGCCAAGTAATATCTTGCATAGTTAGTTGTTCGTTTTTTCAACCATTTGTTTTTGTCAAAACCAACCCCCAGGCCTAATCCTTTTGAGCTACGAGTGATCAAAAATATGTGATTCTACTCGATCCATGGCAACATATCAAAACTGACCTGGATACAAAAAGTTGGACAAAGGGGGCTTGCTTCTATATGCGCAAGACATTCAAATACTTAGAATCATCCTAAAATTCAGATTCCCGCCCGATACTTACTGTCCGTGCACTCCGATTCAGCCGTGAGACGTACTGATTTTGAATGATTGGAAGGAAGTACTCATCGAACTTGTAAGAAAAAATCCAGTCGCACCTTTGTTCCTCGGGTCATGAACCACCAGAAAAAAGGAAAATTGGGTTGATGCATGCGTGCTCCCTGTTGTTTTATCGGCACTGAAGTACAGCCGCGGCTCTTCGATGAATGACGTTTGACGTATGACCTATGCACCCGTAAACATACGTCTCCGACAAGATGCGATCTTCCCAAACCAGACGGCGCTAGCAACTCCTCAATGTTAGGGCTGAGTGTGTGAGAGAGACACCAAAGTCATGCCATCGCTCTCCCTCTCACGGTACTATTCGTGGAAATGCTTACGATTACACACGGCCAACCATGCCATCTACGATGAAGATAGAATATTAGGCAACTTATACGCTGAGGAAAAAAGCACATCGGGAGACAAGCAAGAAGTGTTGAACCTCACACTTCCGTTTATTTTACACACACGTTTGACCGATAGTGTTTGACCCTAATAACGCGTACAAGCAAACGACGTATATCTCGTGGGAGGAGCTAACAAAAAATTGTGCATCATGATTGGACAGAAATGGCGGAATTGTATAGTGCCCCTATTTTACAAAGTTCACTAGTCGGGCAGCTGCCGAACTAGCAACTCGGTGAAGTGCAATAAAAGCGTTTAAGAAGAGAGTTTCCTGCTCTCTGGCTTAGTTCGTATTGAGGCCTGATTTGAACCTCAAATTGGAAAGATGTGATGTTTCCACGTTCAATTTGAATACTTCAATAATCCTTCATCGTCGATTATGAAGCGCGTGACGAGGATGGGTGATGATGGAAGTCGACTATTCTGATAGAAAAAGCTCGAAGAATGGAACAATGGACTTTATTTCAAAAAGCCGAGACAGAATTTTTGACTCTCGATGGAGAATGTTCTACTGCTGATTCCAAGACATGTACCAGATGAGAACCTCACGTTCACGCAACAGGACTCGTTCCGCCTAAATGGCTCACCGGGCCCAGTCTGAACATTCATGTTCCCGCGGGTTCAGTTGCCTCTCTGGATTCTGGGAATGATTCTCCCCATGAGAGAATTCTTGGTTCAAGCACCCATGTTATCGCGTTCTAGTTGCGTAACTCGGTTCTGCGGATGAGTATGGGGGATTATTTTCCTCTATCTCGGTCGGTTATTAGATTGCACACACATACACACGCGCGTGGCCATCTTGCATCTGTGCAACTCGGGACTATAAATATAGGCTCACAGAATCTATCCAATGCAGGAGGAGCATGAGCTCGATGGCAAGAAAAGGATCGATTAATAGCACCAGTCCGCTCAATGGCAGCTACAGGTGCGCTTGTGACCGACATCTTAGCATTGCTTCAGAGCAGCGGTACTGGCGTTGGGATTCCCCATCCTTCACTACTTTGCGTGTGGTTGTATGTCCACATTGAGCAATTGACTGGCTAGTCATGTACCTGGCTGATTCACCCATCTTGCCGTGACATATATGAGGGAATCCCAGGAACTTTTGACTTTTGCTGTCACTCCTTGATCATTTGGGCTGCATGACGTCTCATGAGGCCTAGCCAGTCAAACTTTCTTCGTTCAGATGTCTTGAGAGTGGACACCAAATTTGGGATTGATTGGTGGATGTAGTTAGATGCTAGAGCCGCTCAAGTGCGAGAAAATACCCGAACATCGAGGAATTGACGTGTCACTCGGACCGACTCTCAGAATTCGGTTGAGCTCTCACGGTTCTAGCGTACCACAGCGGGGTCTGTATCTTTGCAGGGATGTTTCTAATGATCCAAGGTTGTGATTTTTGTTTTAGTGGGAGATGTACATCGATGTACTGAGCCGTGACAGGCATAGGGCGGTCTGCCACTCCGTTCCGATACGGAATAATGATTCCTGTCCTTGAGCTCATACACTTTTTAGCGCATTCTAGAGGAACTCTGCGATGAACTCATTGTCTCACCCACGCAAAAACAAAGAAATCGACCTATTGTTTATCTATGTACATCAATGGGGAAATCGAGGAATTGCGTTCAACCAGAATGGAATTAGTGTTACTCGTGGTATATTCACGCCGTTCTCGGCCGTGTACGCTTGCTGTGATCAACGGACGGACTCCTGAATACCGAGAAATGGTAGGTAATAGTATCAGAAAGCCATATCCACTTCGCTTCGCTCAGACTCTGGCGCGTTTGAGAGTGCCATATGTTTGAATGCGGACAATTGACAATTTCATATAGACGAAATCGTCTCGGAATGTTCTATCAAATTTTCCGAAGGGTTCAGGGACACTCCGGATTGGTATAAAAATGACTAGGATCGTATTTGATGTTCATATTTGTTACTCTCCACGAAGAAAAATTTTCCCCGAGACACTTCAATATTTAGTGTATTTTTGCCACCTTCCAATTGATTACAAGCCTCCATCATCACTTTTGTGCAATTCTCATCACGCATTCTTAAAGTAAAGACTCTTTCATGTACATTCAAGTATTCTAAGAGACCCTCCAACGCTTACCCAAACAATGAAAATTCAGAAACGAATTGCCCAAAAGTACTTGCTCAAGACTTTGTGCTGTAAGTCGTTTAGCGATTTTTTTCAGATGACCCACATGGGAGATTATGTTTTCGGAGCCTTCAAAGAAGGGGTATGAAAAATTTCAGACACGTGCACAGCTTTTTTCTATAATTTCACTTTTAGAGGCCAAAAGTCAAAAGTTTCTGGGATTTCCTCATATACGGCGTTGGGAGTGGTTTAGAGGATAATGAGAGATATTGTGGACTCTGCGTCCTTGATGATAAATATTGAAGTTGGTGTCTTATCAATCTCGGAGGAGGTTTACCTGTATTGACAGGAGCCAGACGTTATGTCTGGTCACCAGCACAAGATCGTCCAATATATACCATGACGAACCAAAGAATAACGTGAGTTGCGCATTTCTGCATGTATACATCTATCATTTGTTGTGCACAATATGTTATGTAATTTTTTCCATCTTTGTATGTTAAAATAGGAAAACCCAAGCCTGATGAGATCCACGAATCTTCGTGGACGAAACGTCTTAATAAAAGTTCCATCACGAAATTTTGGGGATTGATTACATTCCCCACCGTCCTCCAAGATCGATAAAACACCAACTTCAATATGGTTTAGAGGATATCCTCCAACTAAAATAAGATCCTATCGCATATCCGACATAACCGGACCGTGGATCTCGAAGGTGAGAGTCATACCTGGAAACTGTGGAGCACAGCAACATTCACCTCTAATAAGACTCGATCTTTCCAGAGAGTTGAAGACATACGGGTATCGAGCTCCATCCGTTTCGCTAGACCCTAGAATCATCAATATTCAATGGATATCATGCATTGCAGAATTTTGCAGAATTGTGAGAGGTTTCTTTCCTCGCATGATCTATTTGAAGGTTCAAGGTTATCTTCACGAAAAATCTTTGCAGGGAAGTTATGTGGACGAAATCTCGTTGGAGACGGGATCTTTCAGGGGATAACAAGGGATCGGTCGTCCAAGGGTGACCTAATCTGCCGGCTATTTCACATGCTATGATCATCAGATTCTATGCTGATGAATATATATCACCAGGCTACAAATCGGGGAACATTCTCTCTCCAGAAAAAAGGAACTTACAGATCGATATAGAATCGTGCGATGAGTCCGAAAACACTATCAGTTTGCGTTTACAACCCCAAAATTCCGAAATATCAAATGGAATTGGTTGTCTACGAATCCTCACTAGATTCTTTGACTCAACATTCGCTCGTTTGATCCCCGTTGGGCACATGATAATTACCAGGTATTGCTATTATATGGGTTGAAGAGACACTGTAGTGATCCAGAACTCAGGGTGACACTCGTGATCCGGTCCTCGAGGTGACACTCGTTGTCCAGAACTTTAGTTGATACTCATGCTCCAGTACTATGAGTGACCATCCAGTACTCGAGTTGACGTTTGTGTTTCAGTAACCAAGACGATACCCGTGATTGAGTGTTCATCGTGAAACTCGTGATCCAGTACTGAACGTAACACTTGTAGTACACTTGGCGACAAGGAATACTTTCCGAACGCGAAGAAGAACTCGCAGCTTTGTCGCGCACTTGCGATTCGAGCTTGAGCCGTTGGTGACGTCAATTCCGGTGGTTTTTGAAAGGTTAATTTGTTTTGTTTAGATTCACCCCACGGGGATGGTAAGGTAGGGAATGTTGCAGGAAATGACTTTATCCGTGGAATGGTTTTTTTTTTTCAAAACGGATATCGAAATTAATCAAAAATCATTGATGGAAAAAAGGGGGAGCTGAACCTTAATGGAATAAATTCGAGGATTGACATTTTTTCATCTTCTTTTCCTGGAAGAGCGTGGACTGGCTTGTGCGAAGAGTTTATTTTTTTACAAGAGAACCAAAAAATTGCCGATGAAAAGAGCTGAGTGAGATGAAGCGTAGAGATTTCCTCCTCGCGCTTTTCAACAAGGATTTTCATTTTGAACAAAGCGAATTTTTTTTATAAATTTGTTCTCCCTTCAAACGAAACTTGTGAATGATCCAATAATCATTTATCATTGAGAAAACTCAATGTGATACTGATATTGTAATTTTTATGAATCTAGATACAGTGATTTTTTATAGCTGAATTTAGTGAATCGTTCAAGGAAAAACCCATTGTTGATGAGAATCCATTCATCCTTGATGAATCTGGGAATTGATTTCGATATTTAGCTTCTTTTTAAAATTCCATGCAGCGATCACTTTTACTGAACTTGGTAAATATTTCAATTGAAAGTCAATCATTATTGCGAAGAGCCAATGTAATTTAATAACCGAAATTTATTCGAAAAAAGAGACAGGGATTTTTTTAGCTATTTGGAAAAAAGTCATGAATGATGTAAACTCATTTATCATTGAGAAAACTGTCAATCTAGTTTGAAATAGAATTTTTTTTAAATTTAGTTACAGCAATCTACAATGAGGAAATTTACAGTTCTACTTATAATATTGAGTACGTATAGTGAGATTCTCGAAGTTGTTTCGACCCCGTTCTTCAAATGTATGACAACTGCAGTGATTCAACGTTACTGCCTTGGAATCCAAGCTCCCAGTATCTAGAAAACAAGATGAGGATTTTAAATCATGAAAAAATGCCAATAATGATTTGCAAATTAATATAAAAGTTTTTTTCAAACTAAAAACGGACTATCAACATGAATGGTGTTTGCGATAACTTTTCGAGTAATTTACGGAGCTGTTTGTCTCCTTACCGTCTATGATTTTTTTCAAAGCAGTTGCTTCTTGCTCAATGCGTTTTTTGACAGACGCAGTAATTCCAAAGGTCAATACTTTAACGTTTCCTCCTCTGCTGAGATGATGCCCAGTATTTTAGACCCTCGCGATTTGATCTGTGGAGGAAATTATTACGTATAGTGGAGGAAAACTTTTGCTATCCTTAAATTTGCATTCGTTGATAGATTGCAAAGTTCATTTTCAAAGTGAAAGAAACACCCGTGTGAAAATTTGGATGTTTTTGGTATTAGAGGCTTCTAATAAAATTTGGTTAAACCTCGTTAAAGATTTTTGTATTAGAAAGTATTGAATTGATTCATAGAATGAATAACAAAGAATTGAGTGCCAAATCAGTACGTCAGTTTGACGAGAGTCAAGTTCGTGGTTACCTTCAAGATTCCTCGACATTTTCGACATCAACAACTTGACGCAAGCATTCTCCAGCTCGAGCTCGGTTGAGTCTGCTGAGGAACTCCACCAGACTCCACTTGACACAGGTAAGCAATATGATTTGTTTCCAGCTTTCCACTACTCTGCGCTTCCTGTCCCGTGACTGGTCCCTGGTGGGCTTCTATTCCCGACGTATTTTGGACTTGTTTTTACACATAAGTCGCTGATGCCGATCAAATCGTCTTCAATTTCTGTCTCTCTTCCGTGATATTACATCACAATCTCGAGATGTTCACCCAATCTTCTGTGAGATGATTTATTTTGTGGATCCAACCACAAAAGACTCATTAAGCAGGCTACCAGAAAATCCACTGTAAAAAACTGCGACGGATTTCATAAGATGTATAGCCATGTTTGATGAGCTGGAGCTCCCAGGTTAAGCCTGTGGTAGCCCTTATCACGGACACTCGAGTCGCACACCGTCTCTTGCGCCGCAGGTTCTTGACCGACCTGGAAAAAATTCAAATAGATAAAAACAGAATAGTACCATGCTGCTGAGAGCACCTTTATCGCATGGAAGAGTACACACGTTTATTTTTCCAAAAATTTACTCGAAATAGGAAATAAGGATGACCTTCCCCATATCTTTTGGTTTTTAAAATTAGATCTAGCAGATTGCAGTCTGCAGAGGCTCCTCGGCAGTTCAGTCTGATGAAAATTCAAATCCATGGTCATGAATGTAATGTTTCAGTATTTCAAATGTTGATTGAGGTTCTGATCAACATAAATAGAGAATGTGTTGGAACTTTCGTTTCCACTAATGGGAAAAACGAATCATAAGAAACAGGAATGTCTATTAGGTGACTTTTCCAAGTTTGTGGTTTGAAAAGTTTTTTACATCATAATAAAAGTGAAACAGAAAGATTGAATTAGAGATATGTAAGGAGCACTATTCAATGATTGGTGCATTGACACATGAAAAATCCAAAACGTATAGAAAAATTTGAGAATTAGTGTTAGATGTTTTTGCACAATACCTTCTTTTCTTTTAATCAGGACAGAAACGGACTGCTTGCCAAATTCGTTCAAAGCATGGGATATATCCTTCTGCCTCAATCCACAACTTGTGCAGCATATTGTATTCGTATGTATGAAGAGTGGCTTATCGTGTCCTTTATATGAGAAGATCAATTGCTCGATTCCAAATAGTCTAGTTTGATCAAATGCTTGCCTCTAGTTCCTGAAATCACAAAATGGCAACTCGTTAATTTTTCATCTGTAATCCACTGTCAATCAACAAGCAACTCAAGGACGACTCAAGGCATTGATTTCTGGAATGGCTCTTCGAGCCATTCGAACTCACAAAAATCAACAGAATAAAGTCTCTCACGTTCACCAGTTGTTATCTCTTACTCAATTGTGAGTTATTGTATTGCACTCCAATGGATTATGTTATCCTAGTGATCTAAATTGTCTTCACGTATTTTTGATGATGAGAATTCAGGAAAAATATCATTCGAGCTGCTGCGGATATTGTAAATTTGAATTGAGAAGTTGAGGGGACTTTCTTGAAAGACCCTTGGCAAATTTTTGGTAAGTTTTTCTGGAACCTTTTTCATCTGATTGGCTCATACAGACAGCACTAGCAAGAATCCATTACGACATTAAAATAAAATTCTTAGTACCCAGGACACAAGAAAGAAATTGAGATCACGAGGATAAGAGTGATCCACTGCAATGTCAGATAATATTCTTAATGGTGTTAGAGATAGCAAAATCTTCTTGTTACCAACCTTTTCCACTGCTTCACTGACACTTTGGAAATACATTCCTCACAAAATGCAAGTGCTGCGATATTCACTTGTCTGATTCCTCTCACAGCAAATGATTCATTTCTGCTTCCAAATGGCTTCTCCCCAACACATTTGTAGATTTCTTCATGCTACAGAATCATTGTAGAAGGAAATTCTTCTCATCTACTTCATTTCTGGAAATACTGGGTGCTCATGTCTTAATATACGATTACACAGATCCTTTTTTCTCGATAGTACTTCTAACAGCTCAATTTTTGCAGTAGGAAAAGCATGATCTTTGCCTACCACTATACCTCCTATGGGGGATGAATTATATAATAAGTAATCATCATGGGCTCCTTGTCGCTTTTTATTTTTCTTGGCTGGTTGTCATTACCTGTTTCATCTTGATCTCGGCAATTACCTCACATCTATCTGCATTCTATCAAATAAAGGGACAATTGAGGTTCTAGGAAGTACTTGGATTTGCGTAGAGTTATGCAAGTTGAAATAGCAGACAACAGCATCATTTGCTCATCATTCGGTGACTTTTGCAGCTTGAAAATTCCTTTATCCAAGTAATTTCTTCATCATAAATCATCTGTCATCCATGAACTAATGGTTGTTGCAGTCAGTGTAGATGGTTGGCTCATTGACATTTCCCCTTATCATCTTTGCAGTTATTTGGAAAGCGTGGACAGCCACTTTATCGCTGTAGGAGTAACATTCTAGATTTTTATACCATCCTAGTCGCAAAATAATAGTAATGAGCTTGTCTGTGTTACTGCTATACACAGGGTGCTTATACTTGTGGTATCAATTAGCAATACCATAGGCTCGCACTTGGTTCTGGTGTCCCAATACAGCAGCGGAAAAAGTATACTTTTCAAACAACATGCATGGCTCCAACAAAGCTGGGAATAATTTCTGGAATATTATTCACCAGTCAACAGTTCGTAGGTAAAGGTAGCATTTTCATGCTCACGAAAGGCGGGCTCTTGCATGCTGTCGCATCTATGCATGAGTTCCAATAAATCCACTTTTTCCAGGCTAATCACCCACTATAGCACCAGGAGTCTAAGTAGTCGAAGTACCCGCTCAAATGTCTTGTTCCGGGTGAGTCCTCATATTAGCTCGACGATGACTCTTTTGGTATCAAGCTCAAGAATTCAAATTGTTGGTCACTGAGAGGAGGGGAGGTTATGTTCAAACAATGGTGATGCGCTTTACTTTTCTGGATTCCTCGTCGAGCAGATTGAATAACTGTCGCGTGAATAAGAGAAACTACTCCTGAAATCACGCGACCTTCGATCACCCAGCGCGGATATCTGAGCTGTATGTGCTCCTCGCGGGTGTGCTTTGAGCATCAACTCGTCCCGGGTAGCACCAACTTGGATTGTTTACTTCACCCGCGAGTTCACGAGAGCGCAACTCCTGGTATCCCGCGGTCTCGAGTCTCCTCGTCTGCTCCCCCCCCCCCGCCCCCGACATGCCTCGCTCAGCCATGCTGTTCGCGGCAGATGGCATCATATTCGATTAGGTATAGTTAGTAGCTCTGAAAAACTTTCAAGTTGATCCGATCACAAACATCAGATTTGCGCGAGGATCGGCACGAGCGCGAGCGTGAGGCTGCCTTTCCATGGGACAAATATTTTGCCAGAATCAGACCACGAGATTTGATAAACCCCAACCTAACAATGAGTGCGGAAGAGATGGCACTACTTTGGTGTCTCTCTCTCACACATTGATAGGGTACCCGCGCCATCTGCCATGGAAAGGCAGCCCGAAATTTTTGCATGCGTTGAAATGAAACATACTGATTGCTGGGAGTTTCCCGCCGTTACACTCATGCTTCAAAGTATTAATCCACGCGACATGCACAGCCCGATCGATCTGATGAGCGATGAAGATCTCTGGTTTCTGCAGAAATTCTCGATACATCAAGCATTATTCGGTAATACCAAAAATAGTGCGTGGGCTGTAAAAAGGGGAGAGTGGGGCAAAATTGGACGGGGCAAAATTGGATAAGTGAGATAGCTCGGTCGGATGCGAGTCTAGGCTTTTGCCGCATGAATTCTCCTTTAATACCATCACAGACAATGGTTTTTATGGCGGTTGGACCTCCCAAAACGATGCTGGGGGTCCACGCTGACATAGGGGTGCTCTTCGAGGGCTTCACGTGGTTTATTTTCCAAATGCAAAGATTCACCCTACTTCTGCAAAAGTGGACGAGCTCAATCGCCGTTTGGGGGTTAAAAACCACATTACAAAACAAAGATTTTGAGCTGTTGTGGGCCAAAATCGGTTCACTTGGGCCCAAATGATCTCAATTCTGCGAAAAAAACGCCTGGGGGCATTTTTGGACGAATTGGTGGGGGCGAATTTGGACGATGCGAAATCCCATCTAAAATCGGTCGACCGATCGTCTGTCCGTGTTTCTCGAGGATAGTTGTGCGTATCGAGGCGCGTATGCGTTTGGGCGACTATTTCGAAGCGCGGGAGGTCGAGGGTGAGATGGATGATTGAAAATGGGTGAAAAAGCGAAGTTACGATGTCCAATGATGGTTTTAGGAGTCACTTCAGAGGTCAGAAGTCGCTTTCTACGTGTCCGAAGATAGTGCTCGATCTAAGCATTTTCACTATCGCATTCGGTGACATTGCCTTGAATGTTACACAGTATCAGCGGGATCGTTGACGTAGGGCAAGTATGAATACCTTCAATGTAAAGAAAAACGAGAGAAAGTCAATACGAGTCGATTGCTGATTGCTGAAGACGGTAGTGCACCAATAAAGTGTCTATTCCAATAGTGTTAAAGAATGACACAAAAATCGCTCGCTTGCTGAGGCTATGGGAGGATGTAAAAGTCTCAGGCGAGTTCCCCTCTTGGCTCTGGGTTATGAGTACGTGTTTTTATCAGCAAATGCGACTATAATAGGTAGGAAATAATGCCGTATTCTCAATTTTGGAAGGCTGTCCAAATTTGCCCCCCAAACTTGTCAAAAGTGCCCACAAGCTCGGAGTGAATTTAGACAGATTTTTTTTTTCAACTTCAAGAAAAAGTATGAACGCTTAGACCTAGGGGTCTGAAAATTCTTCCACAATCTATTCAATAATTGAACTTCAAAGTCCCATAGCGCGCCTAGCCCCAAGTATCGTCAGATAGCCCCACTGCAAAATCCGTCCAATTTTGCCCCACTCTCCCCTAGACCACTATAAGTCAACGGGTTAATGGTCTCAAAATTCCATTTATTGCATTACTGAGAGTATAAATCATTCTCAAATTCGAGCTTAAATCGTACCAAGTTCTCCCGCCGCTGATTTATGTTTACGCCATTATAATAGATAATGAAAGATATCCAAGGGCGTTACCGTGAGAATCGAATAAGGATTACGTCCAACTTGACCAGAGAGTAGGACCCCATATTTCTGGTCATCCAGAATTTTTCATGTTCTACTTTTTCTCGAATTCCGTCTTATATTTCGACATGCAAACATTTCTATCCCAGGTCTCGCATGGAAATAGATTAGACATCAATGGGTCCATTTGATAACGCGGCAAAGCCTGGCCTGGCCATCGTATCTTTCTTTCTAACGACATGAGCAAGAAAGAGAGGTTCCGCCCGGCGCTGGTGGCCGGGATAATCGGATAAACTTATTGTGTCGAATACGTCGGCATCAATCGCTGTGTAATCCGATATGCTTTCGTTTACGGCCTATAACCAACAAATATTTCAACAGTTCTTGTTTACACCAGTCAGTCCATACTTCAATACATATCGGGATCTAAACACAACAATGTAAAATGGCAAGGATATTCGTTCCTACGCGTGAGAATATCGCTCGCTTACAAGTCTTGATCGGCCAAGATGTAGATCTTGTCCAAATTGCTCATGTAATGGGCTGCACTATCCGCACCGTTCAGAACTGGGATCGGCGGTTGATTGCAGCGCAAGATGGGCTTGTTGGTGTGGTGGAGGATCGTCGTGCTGACAATGGTAAAGCTCTGATAACTCAACGTGTATATCTGCGCATTTGGGTGCCTTCTTTGCTTTCTCGGATTGTTCTATTCTCCGTTAGAAATTACCATTCTCAGACACTGTGCGTGTTGATAATCCTATCCTAGGTTTCGCGGTTGTTTCACCATAATACAGAATTTTGAGTTCAAGCATCATGTTGAAGAAAACCGGAATGTATTGTTTACAATAGACGAAAATTGACTCGATATGTTCTACAATGTCTAGGAGGCACAGAAAAAATATCTGATGAGCAACTTGGACGAGCCGTCCAAGTATTGGAAGCTAATCCGTTCCAGCCGGCTAACCAACTGCCAGCCATGCTAGATATCAAAGTTTGCGCAGCCACAATGCGAAAAGCTCTAAAGGAACGAGCTGAACTGAAAAATCACAAAGCAGCCATCAAGCTTGCACTTTTTCCGAGAAACATTGAAGCGAGGTTTATTTATGCGTTCCGGTAAGGAATTTGTCGAAATAGAATCGTTTACTAATTATGGTCAATATCAAAGATCATGATGTATCATTGCTTAAGACATCTTAGATTAGGTTGCTTTAGTTCTTTTGGATAGTTAAACTCGCAATCCCAAAATGTTATGAAATCGGACCGATGAAAATCAAAACACTTGCAACATTCGGATATCATTGCGAACTATGGATAGTTAGTATACTTGTCGCGTCAAATGGTGATTCAGAATAATTACATCTGCTTTGTCTCGTCAAAAATCGAGGTATCGAGTATTCACACAGCGGTTCAGAAACCGCCTATAATTCAAACGTCACGTGACAAATTGATACTATTTTCTGACAGAATAAGATAATTAAGATTGAATCAATCACCCTAGTTCAGATAACCATCAACACTTAACTGCATTTGACTTCCTAGATATCTGCACTGGCTAGCACGGCATTGGAAACCGGTCATCTTCATGGATGAGAGAGTTTTTTCAAGCGATAAGGATGGGCGATGCAGACTTTGGAGACCGCGTAATACGCGTTTTACATCGATCAATATTCTACGAAATTGCCATAGCGGCCGTGTGACCAGATCATACTGGGCTTGGGTGAATGGGTTTGGACCTGGACACATAGTCCGAGTTGATCGCAGGATGAATTCCCAGTGTTACATCGCTCTTCTGGAAACAGAATTTCTTCCTAGTGTCGCAGTGCGTTATCCAGAGTATCAGGGCCCAATCTATGTGGTTGGAGACAACAGTGCGATCCACACTTCACATGCATGTAAAGCATGGTGGGCTCGACACCCACAGTTCGTCAAGTTGCCCCATCCGTCTAGGTCTCCCGATCTCAACGTTATAGAGAATGTCTGGTCAGAAATGGTACGCGACTGGCGTCCGGGGAATGTGAGGAACCAGGACGATCTTCACGAGCGTGTGATGGCATCATGGGAGGGGCTGCAGGCTAAAATCCCATACTTTGAAACTCTCACGGATTCAATGCAAAATAGGCTTATGGCTGTGATCCAAGCCGACGGAAACAGCATGAATTACTAAGAGTTCAGCACATCTTTATCGATTTAGTAATAATTTGAAATAATTTTTTCTGTTCCATGTCATGTAATAATTTTCATTATCATTAGATTAATGATTTCATAATTCAGAGTTTATTGAAATAAGTTTGATAATGCTAACAAATCAGAAATTTTGTAATGATTGATTTAACATAAGAGAAATTAAATCGTTAATCATCTTGAAAAGTACTCTCGCATTCAAAAGGTCAACCAATACGAAGCTGCCCTTTTTTAAAGAGTTTTTACATAATTGTTCTAAAATTAAGAATGATTCTTCAATTTCAGAATTTCGGCTCTAATGTTATAGATAGTAGTGTATGGCCTGGCATTGGTTCATAATGAGGCATCACTCAGTATTTAATTCATACTTTGTACCGTTTTCGAAGAAACGCTCTCTTATCATCGCGTTAGGGACAATGGTTCAATAACTCATTGCGTTTGCTACTTTATCGCTCGTGCGATAAATGCAAAAACGAGAAATTCATTCTAGCGATACTTCTAACCAAGTTTTCTCGAGAACCCAATATTCTTCGACTTATAATGGAAAAACCGGAAAAAATACGGGAAAATACTTGTTTTTATTGTTTATTGCCCTTGCCCCAATTTTTGAACAATATTCCTCATTGATATTGTTTATTGGATGTGCCACCTATCATTTGAACCCAAAACTGGAGGGTTTGAAAGAGTTTGGCAGGTTAGTGAACGAATTCAGGAGCTTACTTACTCGACTAAATGCATCGCGGGAAAAGGTTGCGGTCTCATATTGCTAAAGTACAATGCCGCCATATTGATTCGAAAACGCACCGCGGGCAAAGGTCGTGGGATCATATTCCTAAAGTATAATGCCGCCATATTTGTTCGAGAGCGCATCGCGGGATCATATTGCCTTCCTCGTGAAGCCATGTAAAACAAGTGTTGGACGTCGGCGCGAGCCGACGTTTCGTGAAGAAAATGCGTTTTCCGCAACTCGGTACACACTATATATTCTGTTCATCTTCCTGAGATCTTTCAATTTGTATTATTGTGTTTTTTCTCAGATATGCGTCATTGTGGAAACGGTAGTTTCGAACCTATCTTGGCGTGTAACTCGAGAATGATGCGCTCAATCGAAATTTTACAAGAATACTTTTTTGTTTATCTTCCTGAGATCTTTCTATTAAGGGGGTGGGTGGAGAAAGGGCGTATTGATAGAAACCGCTAGAGACATAATTGGACGAGTTGAGCTGACTTATTTCGAAAAAGATAGCATTCTCGAAATAGCCCAACCCGAGCCGGGGGATAAAATTTGATTTTGAGCTTTTTCAGCAATTTCAAAAAATGCAATTACGCCCTTTTTCCGAATACAGGGTCAAATTTCGGCCTTCCTTCCTCACAAAAAGTGGGATTAAATCTCGCGATCAAGTCCAATTGTCTGCAAATTTTTTGAGTGTTCCTGGGCATATCATGAAAGATATCTGATTGCTATGGGGTGGTTTGATTCATGCTCCACGGTTTTATGGACACGAAAAGCTCCCATCAGTCGTGTGAAAATGACGAGAAATATTTTTCATTAGGGAAGGGTGAAAACACTCAATTTTAAGGTGAAACAACATGTTTTCATCGTTATATTAGGTGGGAAAGCGTTTCCAGGCTCTCGAGGATTTTTATAAAACTTTTCCTCGGTAATGTTCTTTGAGCACTCAAGCAGATATCCTTAAAATTTGAGTCAGATAAGTTAAAGAATGAAAAAAACCACAAGTGTTTGATTGAGATAATTCTATCGCGTCGGCCGGATAACAGTAAACGGAACTTTTGCACCCATAACCTCGTTCAATTACTTTCGTCTCGCTCGGACTGACCTGCACGGTGAGCAAATACGCAGCTGCTCGACTGCGTCACCTTTTTTCACAATTTCGGCAGTTTTACAAAAAAAATCTCTGATTTATACTCTCAGTAATGCAATAAATGTAATTTTGAGACCATTAACCCGTTGACTTATAGTGGTCTAGTGGAGAGTGGGGCAAAATTGGACGGGTTTTGCAGTGGGGCTATCTGACGATACTTGGGGCTAGGCGCGCTATGGGACTTTGAAGTTCAATTATTGAATAGATTGTGAAAGAATTTTCAGACCCCTAGGTCTAAGCGTTCATACTTTTTCTTGAAGTTGAAAAAAAAAAAATCTGTCCAAATTCACCCCGAGCTTGGGGGCACTTTTGACAAGTTTGGGGGGCAAATTTGGACAGCCTTCCAAAATTGAGAATACGGCATTATTCCCTACCTATCATAGTCGCATTCGCTGATCAAAACACGTGGTAATAACCCAGAGCCAAGAGGGAAACTCGCCTGAGACTTTTACATCCTCCCATAGCCTCAGCAAGCGAGCGATTTTTGTGTCATTCTTTAACATTATTGGAATGGACACTTTATTGGTGCACTGCCGTCTTCAGCAATCAGCAATCGACTCGTATTGACTTTCTCTCGTTTTTCTTCACATTGGAGGTATTCATACTTGCCCTACGTCAACGATCCCGCTGATACTGTGTAACATTCAAGGCAATGTCACCGAATGCGAGAGTGAAAATGCTTAAATCGAGCACTATTTTCGAACACGTAGATAGCGACTTCTGACCTCTAAAGTGACTCCTAAAACCATCATTGGACATCGTAACTTCGCTTTTTCACCCATTTTCAATCATTCATCTCACCCTCGACCTCCCGCGCTTCGAAATAGTCGCCCAAACGCATAAGCGCCTCGATACGCACAATTATCCTCGAGAAACACGGACAAACGATCGGTCGACCGATTTTAGATGGGATTACGCATTGTCGAAATTCGCCCCCACCAATTCGTCCAAAAATGCTCCCAGGCGTTTTTTTCGCAGAATTGAGATCATTTGGGCCCAAGTGAACCGATTTTGGCCCACAACGGCTCGAAATCTTTGTTTTGTGATGTGGTTTCTGACCCCCAAACGGCGATTGAGCTCGTCCACTTTTGCAGAAGTAGGGTGAATTTTTGCATTTGGAAAATAAACCACGTGAGGCCCTCGAAGAGCACCCCTATGTCAGCGTGGACCCCCAGCATCGTTTTGGGAGGTCTAACCGCCATGAAAACCATTGTCTGTGATGGTATTAAAAGAGAATTCATGCGGCAAAAGCAAAGACTCGCATCCGACCGAGCTATCTCACTTATCCAATTTTGCCCCGTCCAATTTTGCCCCACTCTCCCCTATTTACAGCCCACGCACTATTTTTGGTATTACCGAATAATGCTTGATGTATCGAGAATTTCTGCAGAAACCAGAGATCTTCATCGCTCATCAGATCGATCGGGCTGTTCATGTCGCGTGGATTAATACTTTGAAGCATGAGTGTAACGGCGGGAAACTCCCAGCGATCAGTATGTTTCATTTCAACGCATGCAAAAATTTCAGGCTGCCTTTCCATGGCAGATGGCGCGGGTACCCTCTCAATGTGTAAGAGAAAGACACCAAAGTAGTGCCATCTCTTTCGCACTCATTGTTAGGTTAGGGTTTTTCAAATCTCGCGGTCTGGTTCTGGCAAAATATTTGTCCCATGGAAAGGCAGCCTCACGCTCGTGCCGATCCTCGCGCAAATCTGATGTTCGTGATCGGATCAACTTGAAAGTTTTTCAGAGCTACTAACTATACCTAATCAAATATGATGCCATCTGCCGCGAACAGCATGGCTGAGCGAGGCATGTCGGGGGCGGGGGGGGGGGGGGGAGGGAGCAAACGAGGAGACTCGAGACCGCGGGATACCGGGAGTTGCGCTCTCGTGAACTCGCGGGTGAAGTAAACAATCCAAGTTGGTGCTACCCGGGACGAGTTGATGCTCAAAGCACACCCGCGAGGAGCACATACAGCTCAGATATCCGCGCTGGGTGATCGAAGGTCGCGTGATTTCAGGAGTAGTTTCTCATATTCACGCGACAGTAATTCAATCTGCTCGACGAGGAATCCAGAAAAGTATAGCGCATCACCATTCGTTGAACATAACCTCCCCTCCTCTCAGTGACCAACAATCTGAATTCTTGAGCTTGATACCAAAAGAGTCATCGTCGAGCTAATATGCACTGTAAAAAATGTTGAATGAAATTCACCATCTAGCTTAGTAAAAATACAACTCTGGGAGTGGTGAGTTTCATCCCATTTCTTGTAACTTTACAAACGCTTGTAAATTTACCAGTCTCAGAGGGGGTAATAGTTGGACACCAGTCTCAGACTGGT
Source organism: Eretmocerus hayati (assembly GCA_029851415.1). Classification (NCBI taxonomy): domain Eukaryota; kingdom Metazoa; phylum Arthropoda; class Insecta; order Hymenoptera; family Aphelinidae; genus Eretmocerus; species Eretmocerus hayati. Next base: position 87,203,213 of record CM056743.1, read on the forward strand.
GAAATTCCCTCGCTCAGGCTTGTAAATTTCAGCTCAACCTGGCTCAACCGAGCATGCGCGGATCTAAAGTTTGGTCTGCTGGGCCCACGCACAACTAACCTAAAAAGCTCCTCCGCGGTCGAGTGTTTATGTCTCGAGCGATGAGTTTTCAACTCCCACGGGTTTTTCACCCTTTTCAAAATTATCTTGGATTAAGATGCTTCGTTCCAAGACTCCATTTCATTAGAAAAAGCCCCGAGTAGCCCGTACGCTTCAGTTGAACAAGGTTTCTTCAGGTCTGAAATTTACCGACAGCCGGTAAATGAAATTTACAAGCCGCTTGTAAATTTACACGTCCCAGCGCGGTATCCAACTATTACCCTCTCTGAGACTTGTAATTTTACATAAAAATTTTTTACAGTGTGAGGACTCACCCGGAACAAGACGTTTGAGCGGGTACTTCGACTACTTAGACTCCTGGTGCTACAGTGGGTGATTAGCCTGGAAAAAGTGGATTTATTGGAACTCATGCATAGATGCGACAGCATGCAAGAGCCCGCCTTTCGTGAGCATGAAAATGCTACCTTTACCTACGAACTGTTGACTGGTGAATAATATTCCAGAAATTATTCCCAGCTTTGTTAAAGCCATGCATGTTGTTTGAAAAGTATACTTTTTCCGCTGCTGTATTGGGACACCAGAACCAAGTGCGAGCCTATGGTATTGCTAATTGATACCACAAGTATAAGCACCCTGTGTATAGCAGTGACACAGACAAGCTCATTACTATTACTTTGCGACTAGGATGGTATAAAAATCTAGAATGTTACTCCTACAGCGATAAAGTGGCTGTCCACGCTTTCCGAATAACTGCAAAGATGATAAGGGTAAATGTCAATGAGCCAACCATCTACACTGACTGCAACAACCATTAGTTCATGGATGACAGATGATTCATGATGAAGAAATTACTTGGATAAAGGAATTTTCAAGCTGCAAAAGTCACCGAACTTGCATAACTCTACGCAAATCCAAGTACTCCCTAGAACCTCAATTGTCCCTTTATTTGATAGAATGCAGATAGATGTGAGTTAATTGCCGAGATCAAGATGAAACAGGTAAGTTTGTTCCTTGGCATATGAAAAAAATGACAACCAGCCAAGAAAAATAAAAAGCGACAAGGAGCCCATGATAATTACTCATTATATAATTCATCCCCCATAGGAGGTATAGTGGTAGGCAAAGATCATGCTTTTCCTACTGCAAAAATTGAGCTGTTAGAAGTACTATCGAGAAAAAAGGATCTGTGTAATCGTATATTAAGACATGAGCACCCAGTATTTCCAGAAATGGAGTAGATGAGAAGAATTTCCTTCTACAATGATTCTGTAGCATGAAGAAATCTACAAATGTGTTGGGGAGAAGCCATTTGAAAGCAGAAATGAATCATTTGCTGTGAGAGGAATCAGGCAAGTGAATATCGCAGCACTTGCACTTTGTGAGGAATGTATTTCCAAAGTGTCAGTGAAGCAGTGGAAAAGGTTGGTAACAAGAAGATTTTGCTATCTCTAACACCATTAAGAATATTATCTGACATTGCAGTGGATCACTCTTATCCTCGTGATCTCAATTTCTTTCTTGTGTCCTGGGTACTAAGAATTTTATTTTAATGTCGTAATGGATTCTTGCTAGTGCTGTCTGTATGAGCCAATCAGATGAAAAAGGTTCCAGAAAAACTTACCAAAAATTTGCCAAGGGTCTTTCAAGAAAGTCCCCTCAACTTCTCAATTCAAATTTACAATATCCGCAGCAGCTCGAATGATATTTTTCCTGAATTCTCATCATCAAAAATATGTGAAGACAATTTAGATCACTAGGATAACATAATCTATTGGAGTGCAATACAATAACTCACAATTGAGTAAGAGATAACAACTGGTGAACGTGAGAGACTTTATTCTGTTGATTTTTGTGAGTTCGAATGGCTCGAAGAGCCATTCCAGAAATCAATGCCTTGAGTCGTCCTTGAGTTGCTTGTTGATTGACAGTGGATTACAGATGAAAAATTAACGAGTTGCCATCTTGTGATTTTAGGAACTAGAGGCAAGCATTTGATCAAACTAGACTATTTGGAATCGAGCAATTGATCTTCTCATATAAAGGACACGATAAGCCACTCTTCATACATACGAATACAATATGCTGCACAAGTTGTGGATTGAGGCAGAAGGATATATCCCATGCTTTGAACGAATTTGGCAAGCAGTCCGTTTCTGTCCTGATTAAAAGAAAAGAAGGTATTGTGCAAAAACATCTAACATTAATTCTCAAATTTTTCTAAACGTTTTGGATTTTTCATGTGTCAATGCACCAATCATTGAAAAGTGCTCCTTACATATCTCTAATTCAATCTTTCTGTTTCACTTTTATCATGATGTAAAAAACTTTTCAAACCACAAACTTGGAAAAGTCACCTAATAGACATTTCTGTTTCTTATGATTCGTTTTTCCCATTAGTGGAAACGAAAGTTCCAACACATTCTTTATTTATGTTGATCAAAACCTCAATCAACATTTGAAATACTGAAACTTTACATTCATGACCATGGATTTGAATTTTCATCAGACTGAACTGCCGAGGAGCCTCTGCAGACTGCAATCTGCTAGATCTAATTTCAAAAACCAAAAGATATGAGGAAGGTCATCCTTATTTCCTATTTCGAGTGAATTTTCGGGAAAATAAACGTGTGTCCTTTTCCATGCGATAAAGATGCTCTCAGCAGGATGGTATAGTACTATTCTGTTTGTATCTATTTGAATTTTTCCCAGGTCGGTCAAGAACCTGCGGCGCTAGAGACGGTGTGCGACTCGAGTGTCCGTGATAAGGGCTACCACAGGCTTAACCTGGGAGCTCCAGCTCATCAAACATGGCTATACATCTTATCAAATCCGTCGCAGTTTTTTACAGTGAATTGTCTGGTAGCCTGCTTAATGAGTCTTTTGTGGTTGGATCCACAAAATAAATCATCTCACAGAAGATTGGGTGAACATCTCGAGATTGTGATGTAATATCACGGAAGAGAGACAGAAATTGAAGACGATTTGATCGGCATCAGCAACTCATGTGTAAAAACAAGTTCAAAATACGTCGGGAATAGAAGCCCACCAGGGACCAGTCACGGGACAGGAAGCGCAGAGTAGTGGAAAGCTGGAAACAAATCATATTGCTTACCTGTGTCGAGTGGAGTCTGGTGGAGTTTCTCAGCAGACTCAACCAAGCTCGAGCTGGAGAATGCTTGCGTCAAGTTGTTGATGTCGAAAATGTCGAGGAATCTTGAAGATAACCACGAACTTGACTCTCGTCAAACTGACGTACTGATTTGGCACTCAATTCTTTGTTATTCATTTCATGAATCAATTCAATACTTTCTAATACAAAAATCTTTGACAAGGTTTAACCAAATTTTATTAGAAGCCTCTAATACCAAAAACATCCAAAATTTCACACGGGTGTTTCTTTTACTTTGAAAATGAACTTTGCAATCTATCAGCGAATGCAAATTTAAGGATAGCGAAAGTTTTCCTCCACTATACGTAATAATTTCCTCCACAGATCAAATCGCGAGGGTCTAAAATACTGGGCATCATCTCAGCAGAGGAGGAAACGTTAAAGTATTGACCTTTGGAATTACTGCGTCTGTCAAAAAACGCATTGAGCTAGAAGCAACTGCTTTGAAAAAAATCATAGACGGTAAGGAGACAAACAGCTCCGTAAATTACTCGAAAAGTTATCGCAAACACCATTCATGTTGATAGTCCGTTTTTAGTTTGAAAAGAACTTTTATATTAATTTGCAAATCATTATTGGCATTTTTTCATGATTCAAAATCCTCATCTTGTTTTCTAGATACTGGGAGCTTGGACTTCAAGGCAGTAACGTTGAATCACTGCAGTTGCCATACATTTGAAGAACGGGGTCGAAACAACTTTGAGAATCTCACTATACGTACTCAATATTATAAGTAGAACCGTAAATTTCCTTATTGTAGATTGCTGTAACTAAATTTTAAAAAATTCCATTTCAAACTAGATTGAGAGTTTTCTCAATGATAAATGAGTTTACATCATTCATGACTCTTTTTCAAATAGCTAAAAAAATCCCTGTCTCTTTTTTCGAATAAATTTCGGTTATTAAATTACATTGGCTCTTCGCAATAATGATTGACTTTCGATTGAAATATTTACTCAGTTCAGTAAAAGAGATCGCTGCATGGAATTTTAAAAAGAAGCTAAATATCGAAATCAATTACCAGATTCATCAAGGATGAATGGATTCTCATCAACAATGGGTTTTTCCTTGAACGATTCACTAAATTCAGCTATAAGAAATCACTGTATCTAGATTCATGAAAATTACAATATCAGTATCACATTGAGTTTTCTCAATGATAAATGATTATTGGATCATTCACGAGTTTCGTTTGAAGGGAGAACAAATTTATAAGAAAAATTCGCTTTGTTCAAAATGAAAATCCTTGTTGAAAAGCGCGAAGAGAAAATCTCTACGCTTCATCTCACTCAGCTCTTTTCATCGGCAATTTTTTGGTTCTCTTGTAAAAAACTAAACTCTTCGCACAAGCCAGTCCACGCTCTTCCAGAAGAAGAAGATGAAAAAAATGTCAATCCTCGAATTTATTCCAGTAAGGTTCAGCTCCCCCTTTTTTTCATCAATGATTTTTGATCAATTTCGATATCCGTTTTGAAAAAAAAACCCATTCCCCGGATAAAGTCATTTCCTGCAACATTCCCTACCTTACCATCCCCGTGGGGTAAATCTAAACAAAACAAATTAACCTTTCAAAAACCACCGGAAGTGACGTCACCAACGGCTCAAGCTCGAATCGCAAGTGCGCGACAAAGCTGCGAGTTCTTCCTCGCGTTCGGAAAGTATTCCTTGTCGCCAAGTGTACAGTGTATAGGCGACCATCTAGTAGTTGAGGTGACACTTGTGATTCGGTACTTAAGGGGAGGGTACACACATTTTCGGAATTCCCACATTATTAGTGATTCTGGGGTTCATATCACATATTTCACGGGAGTACCCATAAATAAATCTTATATCAGTGCTAAATTAGCCATCCTGATAGCTCAGGTACTCAAAATATCAAACCTAACCTCAAAAAATAACTAATTACCAAAATTGAGGTTGGCGCATACTCTATCAATGGACATATCTGTGCTTGGAGGTATGTATTCGAAGGGTCAGAAGGCAACTTTTTGTATTGAGATAATGGTGGAATTCTTCTTCGAAGGTGATTTGTTAAATGATTCCCATTAATCTATTGTCAAATTATCAATAAATTGGTCAATTTATTGATGAATATCATCCCAAAATTTATAAAAGAATGAATTCCATCATTATCTCAATACAAGAAGTTGCCTTCTGACTCTTCGAATCCATATCTCCAAGCACAGATATGTCCATCGATAGAGTATGCGCCAACCTCAATTTTGGTAATTAGTGCTTTTTGAGGTTGGGTTTGATATTTTTAGTATCTGAGCTATCAGAATGGCCAATTTAGCACCAATATAAGATATATTCATGGGTACTTCCATATATATGTAATATGAACCCTAGAATCACTAATAATGTGGAAATTCCGAAAATGTGTGGACCCTTCGCTTAAGACAATACTCGTGATTGAGGGCATAGAATGGTCTATTTTTGGTCAAAATTGAAAATTTCCACGAATTTATTTTCATTGAAAATCTTGACCAATTCGACCCTAAACTACGAGAAGAAAGTTTTATGAATGTCCGGAGGAAGTAGTATCACTCCCAAAGATGGATTTGATTGTCATAGGGCTATTTAAAAGAGATTCGTTTTTTCTATGAAGTATTTTGTATCCTGTGTTCTTGACAACATGACCCTCTACGATTGCTCCACCTAATGATTTATTGGTTCAGAGGTATCAATTCCTGAGAAGTTATTCGATGAGTTTAGGGATCAACCAGTTATTTGTCAATGACCGTAGAAGTTGTAGAGCGTACTACCCATATTTTTGACATGAGAAACCTGTTTTGTCTCTCTTCGGTGGCAGTTTCAAACCTTCTCCTTCCTGACGCAGTGACTAGTTTTTCTACGAACTGATTTTAACATCAACGAACAACGTCTGACTCTTGAATCCACGATGGAACCTCCTGCATATTACGCAAAAGTAGCCAATCAGCGATTAGGGTGTATGAGCTTCAGGATCTTGTCCGTTTTGCAATCTGCACGCAACCTGATGTGAACCACCCCTTTCTTCTCGCCATGCAACGCCATTACAGAGTGACCCTTATATTGTTTTGATTGACATCCATCCGAATAAACTCTGAATTTGGAGAAGGGAACAATTAGTAGCAATAAAACCTGTTGTGTTCACTCATACTCCATGAGTATGCGTGCGAGTGAATGTGTATGATGTGTGAGTGTGCGCAAGTCTACGCTCCGGCGTTCAAACAGCTATGGAGACAGATATCGTGGGCACTCGGAGCATACTACATCTATCCTCTGTACATAGTATTTACAAGCCGTTATTGAGGTGATCTAAGTATTGTTATCACTTGTGACTTTCAATCTACGAAGCCAAATTACACCATCAAGTCTACAGACTTAACAGTGGTGACGAGGATAGTGGTTACACAGTAAATCATGATGCATTTTACGTTCGAAAAGTGTGAGTCTCGGTGGAGAGCGGCCGGTGGCCATGCCAGCTTCACACCTGTTGCTGCGCCCCAAAATCATCCGTGCGAGTGCTCTTCACACTACTCACAAGTACCTACAATCTACATACCCACAGCCTACATCTACATACATTGAAGTATTTTGTGCATTTGTTTTCGTGTCTGTGCACCCTCGCTTATGCGCTGCACCACGGCACAAAATGAATGAATACATCAGTGCATTTGTTGTCATGTCGGTGCGCGCCCGCTTTTTGAGTGTTGCGCTACGGCATGAATTTCACAGTCAAAACGAGTGCATTTCCCTAGTCTCTCTAGACTTACACCTACAATCTACAAATCTGCAAAGTACAGCCTACTCATACGATGCAGCTACAGTGCGATTACAGTACAACCACAGTGCTTCCGTGATCCCCTTATGAACAGTACATTTTCAGTGGTAATCTCAAAGCATCTGTCTCGTGCCGGTGTCTGCGCTACGGCACGAGTTTACGTCTAAAACAAGTGTACATGAATAGTATATTACGCAACAAGTGCGAGAAAGTCAATTTCCGCACAAGTTGCCAAACGAGTGCGGAAACTTCTCGCAGGTGTTGCGTATACTATTTTTCGCAACTGTGCGCGAAGTTGTGATTAAATGCACCACTGTCTGAGCAAGATTATCTTGGAAACGAAGTTTTCAAGAAAGGCCAAATTCAGAGAGATGACGTGACATCATATTCTGGAACTGTGCGTGAATGAAAATGCATTAGAGCGAGAAGTTACATTCACGCACACTCCACCAGTGCGTAAATGTAAAACTGTGCGAGAGGTCATTCACGCATTACTTCTCGCACTGTAAATAATGAAGAGAAGTCTCATTTTTTTACAACTTCGCGCACACAGTTGCAAAATAGTACATTTCGATACAAGGGCGTAAAACGTTTTATTCGCGTCCGAGTGATGGGTTTCCGGCCCGAGCCGCAGGCGAGGGTCGGAATCATCACGAGGATGCGAATAATAGGTTTTACGGCCGTGTATCGAACTATACTTTTCGATAAATTGTGAGTAAAAGTCGACAAACTGTGCGCAAAGTGCACTTTTACGCACAGTGTATCGAAAAATACAATTACGAGTACATACAGTACGACTACATAATATGCTACATGCGACTAAAATTACTGCGCTAAAGTACATTATAGTGCAACTTCATACGCAACTTGCGCGCCAAAAGTTTTAGTGCGAATTGACTTGCACGCCAAAACCCTATAGTGATGCCACATTTGCCGCCGAGTAATACAGCCTCAGACAGCAGGTCAATGACTCCTTCAACCTTCAACTACGACTACGATGGTGTCAAATGGTCAATTCGAGCCGTTCGCCCCTGGCACTGCCAATTGGGACCGTTGGATTCAGCATCTGGAAGCAGATAGTAACATCTACATGCACGAAGCTAGGACGGGCTTCAGGCAACAGCAGCTTTAAAGATTGAGGAGGATCACGAGTTTGAATGCAAGAAGCAGCAAACTCTTCGAAGATGGACTACAAGCTACAGTCTTCAAATCTACAAGTGTTTTCATGAATGATACGAACATTCAAATTATTACAGTGGATATTTATGTGAACAATAGTTACTGACATTTTCAAAGCTATTTACGATTCCTATCCACAAGAACTTGCGAGATTCAAACTGTTCTTTCACAAGAATCCACAGAATTTAGAAATTTATCTACAAAAATCTACAGAATCCACAATTTCCATTTACAAGAGGAGTTACAATCTTTAGCCACGGGAGTTCACAAAATCTACAATTTCTCCCGATTTGGAGAGACTAGTCAAACTGAGTGTTGTATAGAAATTATTACAAAATTTCCCAGAAGTTCAAATGCTGAAGACAAATTGCAAAAATTCAAAGTTTTTACATTTTACACTGTTTTACATGCTAAAATCGTTTCTCTGCGATTTGGTTCCCACTGCGAACATGCGAACAGAACTCTTTTACAATGAAGAAATCTCTACAAATCTTGTTGCGGGATCTACAATCTCATTACAAGATGTTTTCAAAGGACTTACGAAATGTTTGAAAGTGTGTATGCTACATGGATTTGGAATTGTGTCTGCTAAAAAATTTTGAGAGCGTGTCTGCCATGAAAACTCACGTTATTTCACGCCAGTGAACTACAAATGATATTTTGAGTTCTACACCACATCCAGGTCCAATTGATATTCGCTCCAGAATGATACTAAACTCGCAAAGTTGTGCTTCAAATTTCCTACAATTCAATCAGGTTCGAGATTTTTTTTTCAACTTACATTTCTGGACTTTCCCTGTACTACATGAATTTTCTTTCGCAAGGGGAAGTGTTGTGTCCACTCATATTCCATGGATATGCGTGCGAGTATGTGTGATGATGTGTGAGCATGCGCAAGTCTACGCTCCGGCGTTCAAGCACCCGTGGAGACAGATATCACGGGGACACGGAGCACACTACATCTCTCCTCTATACATAGTATTTACAAGCCGTTATCAAAGTGATCTCAGTATTGTTATCACTTGTAACTTTCAATCTACGAACCCAAATTACAGGTGAGGTCTACAGACTTAATAGAACCAATAGCTCAATTCGAAAACAGAATCAATTTTCTGAAAAGGCAACGCAATCATCCAATTGCCTCACAGTGATCTATTTTCTTCGTGTTTTCTCTTCTTCGATGATACCATCAAGAATTCTCGGACGAAGTGTTTGAACCAGGGTTTGTAACGGAACTTATGTTTCCTTTCGTTTCGTTTATTTCGGTGAAATTTCAATAATGTTTAGTTTCGTTTCGTTTTTCAATAACCATAATCAAAATTCCAGAATTTAGTTTAGTTTTTTCCATAAACGGAACTAAACTTAATAATTTGATTTGAATTACGTTTTTCATTCCGTTTATGAGAAACGAAACTGAACAAGAACGAATTATGGTTGAGCTAGAAACTTAACGAATCCCAACAAAAATGTCGGTGAGAGAAACGAAACAAAACGTTAATCATGCATAATTACGGTTACAATAAATGAAACGAAACATAATCGATATGTTCCGTCAGAAAACCAAACGAAATCAAACGAAACTATTTCGTTTGAGGGGAGGAAACTAAACGAAAGTAATTTCGATTATGATTATGATAAACGGAACTAAACGAAATTGATATGGATCATGTTTATTATGAACGAAACTAAACGAAATCGATTTGAATTATGTTCATGATAAACGAAACTAAACGGAATATATTTCAATTATGATATAAAACATCAGACGTAATCAATATGAGTAAACATCATTTGGAACGGAAGCCGAGCGTATTGATACAGGAACGGTTGCATGAGCGAACGCAAATTTTCTCCTCCACCCCCCCCCCCGCCTCTCATCCGCTTTCGGCAAGACTTCGGCAGAACAGTGGTAGGTTATGGACAACACCCATGCTAGTCGATCGGAATTTCTTTGGAAATGTCTCGACGTGCATGTCTGAGCATCCGAAAAATTTACAACAACAGACGACGATGGTGGCGACGATCCTAACCCTATGACCCACAAGGCTTCGTGACGTGGGCACCCGAGTTTGCAAAAAATTATGGGAAATGTACTATCTGATTAGTATACTATCTAATAGTATTCCATTCAAACAAGGGCTGTCAAGTAAATGTGATGATTGGTGAAATCTCAGAAATCTTCTTCAACAGCGCGTATGAGCTGCCAGCTCCCAGAGGAGTCTTTGGATTTGAGAATTCGGGGTTCACACAGACCTGAGTTCTTTGGGAACCAACAGTGAGGATAGGATATGGGATCAGTATTGGACACATTTCTATGATTTCAGCATTAATGCAGTTACGCGAATTTGCATTCCACTGCACCATCTCCGTTCGATCGTTGCATTAGTAACGGTACAACACTTGGTGATGAGGAGGGTCTCTCTACCCTCCCTAGGCGAGAGGATTGAAGTCCACAGGCCAATAACGCAAAGAAGAAGGAGAGCAGAGACGGTGAAAGCGGCCGGCCAATCTGCGAGCGCCCTCCGGGTTAGCCATGTTGGATTCCAGTGGCTGCGCGAGGAAGTGAGCTGAGTCTGAGCGCCGGAGGCAGCAGACCTTCTTCATATGATTGTGGTCTCAGTGAAACCACCTGACTGGACCTTGTATGATTTCGTGCTCCGCGGCAACTAACGAGCTTTTTTATCGAGCACCTCATACAATAATGATCATTTTGGGGACATAAGAGAACTTACTTCACGATAGCAGAAGTCTCGTACGGATAGTAACACCACGATTGCTGCAAAAAAAAATCGCCCGAGTTTTCTTAGCACCTAAAAACTCCCCAATCTCTTTTTGAAAGAACTCAGGTGTGTACAAATTATGAAAAACTTGGTTTCCGATTGCGCTCAACGTGATCAGTTAGTCTGTATCGTTCCATCAATCTTTTAGTAACTTTGGTGTTACAGTTTCTCACAAGCCATATACGCAGCACGCCACAAAGACACAGGTCCGACAGTGTCACAGGTGGCCACCGCAATGTGGTACTGTGCTACTCGCATCCACTCACATCGTTATGCCTTCATCAATTGCAGACAGATTACGTGACTCTCGTTACCTCAATTGAAAATTTTGAGGGATACAAAAGTATCGGATGATCGGAGAATACGTGAACTCCTGAGTGTAAAATCGATTCGAGGCATCGGAGCGAGGCATCAGTTGTCAGAGTTCGCTGCAATGCGACGATAGCTTAGAAAACTATCAGTATAACAGGATTACACGATATTTCTTAGAAACGATATTTGCTGATTTGCTTTGGATAGGTAAGTACAGTCACTACCAAAACTCCATCGAAAAATGGAATTGTGTTCTGCGGGTCTCTACCTGCTTCAACGTTGACATCAAGGCCTCCATATTGTTTTGAATTTTAGAGTTTGCTGTCTCATTTGCTCTCACGTGCTATAGTGTACATTACTTATTCTTTGATGTCAACAGCAGAACGAGACTGACGATGTCGCAGCCCCAGCTATGCGTACTGTAAACATTCTCACAAATCTCGAGCAAGGTAGATATAACTACAATAGAGCGTTTCTTACATCCCACTTAGGTATTCCTGCACAATAATTGTATTCGAGCAATATCGAACCTCACTGACATACAGATCTACAAGTTTATTAATTGGTGGATTCATCAAGCTGATACCAGTAATGCAGCTCTAAAAATTTGATGATGAGGTCAGTAACAACAATAATTGTATTTTCGTTGAAGAACTTATTTTCGTACTGTACCCCAATGTTCTGTCTTCCAGAAAATGTTGATTTGACTGTAAATGTATCGTACTTGTAGAAGTTTGAGAGCAATTGAATATAAATAAATACGAGAAATCGGTGAAGTTATACAAAATCAATCATAATTCCTACGACATTATCTAGGTTGACCCCTACATAACGCAGGAGTGCGTGGTTATGGCTCTTCGAATGAACCTTCAACCCTCTTTTTCCGAGAGATCTCAACTTGGAGTAGAATGTACCTGAAATGATTCGCATGAACCTAACTCTGCAGATTTTGGAACAAGCAACAATATCTTCTATGATTCCATTGGATGGGAAGATTTCTGTCGCATCTAGAAGTGGCCCACCCCAAGGGATTCCTCTTTATCGTCGAACCCTATGACTACCCTAAAATGGATCAAAGAAAATCCTTTGGATACACAAATCGATGGGATATCTTGCAATGTGTGGGACGCTTCACTCAAGATTTCTTTCTAATATCAAACCTCCTGAAACAATCTCCGGTTCAATGGCCTTTGGAATGATACACTGTTTATGAAAGGAACTGTGCGGTCAAATTTGTTTCGTGGAATTTCGATATTTTTCGTTTCTTAGTCAATGGATTGCTGTCTAACTCTCGGCTCGGTCATGGGTGACCCCTCTTGGCATACCTAAGACCCCAAATAATAGTTGTGTGCTAACGAAATCAGCACGAGGACTCCAGGCCTTTATCGAGGAAGGACTCCACAGCTATCACACTGTAGCCTCCCAGTGCTCCCTATCCACCCCCCTCCCTACACACATTCACACAGACACACATTCGTCCATCCCCATTGTTCATACGATCTGGCCGAAATCAAACTGTATCACACGACACGTATATACTGTTCTTTACCGTTATTGCGCCGAAGTAATGCACAGATTTGATGGAGGGGGGGTTGGCTTGGCTCAACGTTTTGAATTATGTTGATTTGTTTCAATTACGTTTAGTTTCGTTTATCATAAACATAACTAATTTTGATTTTGTTCAGTTTCGTTTATCATAAACATAATTAATTTTGATTTCGTTTATTTTCGTTGATCTCAACAAAATTTTGGTTGGAATCAATTTCCATAACTAATGAATCGTAATTCGTTTCTGTTTGGTTTCGTTTCTCATCAACGAAATCAGGATCATTTTCGTTTCGTTTCGTTTTGGAATGAACGAAACGAAACTCAATTGCTTTAGAATATGTTTTCATCTCTGTTCAACGAAACGAAAATCAGAATAATTATGTTTTGTTTCGTTTACCTAATTCTGTGGATATAATGTTTACGTTTAGTTTCATTTTTCATGACCGAAATTATGATTGATTTCGTTTAGTTTCGTTCTCCAATAAACGAAACGAAACATATTCAATAATTTCGTTTAATTTAGTTTAGTTACAAACCCTGGTTTGAACTGAGGGAAATGTCGTCCGATCGTGTGAATTACGAGAGCAGTTCAAAACTGTTACGGGAATTCGTAACGTGGGTTCTTTTATACTGCACCTGGGGAGTCCTGACTCGACAGGTAGGTGGGTGGGAATTCGGAAGTATAATAGGTACCAAGGGAATCCCCAGAGCTGCGTTCATTGGTCCGAGAATACAATTACGAGAGAGAGACTCTACAAAATACTGGGGTTGATTCTACTTGAGTGGAGTCAGTCAAGGGCTGAGGGACACGACTCGGAATGGCGTTAATGAACGATGTGGTCAGGTCGATAGGTGAGTTCGTACTGAGAACTAGAAGCTCGGCGCGTGGTTCTAAGGACGAGCGTAGGCAACGGAGGCTCGCGATTAACTGCGGTTCTAAGAGCTCGAAACGTACTCGACGGAGTCTCGCGGTGAACTAAGAATCTAAGCCCCTTGCCAGAGCTTTTGAGCTCTATTTATACTCTCTCAGACCCCGCGTTTCTCCTTCGTTCGTGGCTAGGAGAAATGCAGGTGAGGCGCGGCAACGCTTTGTCCTTGCACCCCTCGTCTAGACTCGCGGGTGCTACTCGCGGTTTCTCGGAGCTTCTCCTAGCTTCTCGAAGTCTCCGCTTCTCTGTGTGCCTGTACATTAAGATACATAGTATATCGCTAGCTTACAATACGAGGTATATCTATATGTTAGAATACCAGCTATGCCTATATGGTATACGCATATACTACCATATGCGGAGTATATATAGAGCTATTTGGGAACCGACTAGGTTCCTGACAAAACAGAGTGTCCGATAAAACAAGGTTCGGTGTTAGAATTAGGCTTTCGAATGATCTTAATTGTGTATTCAGTCGCATCTTGTGTATACGAGTCGTTCAGTTATCTGCTTATTGAATTCAAGTTTAGGAAAAGCTTATCAGTATATACGCAGGAGAGAAATTCCTGACAATCTAAATGGTGCATAGTTTGACAGAGTTCAAAAGTGGAAGTTTCGGTTGTCAAGAACTTGAGTAGTGGTATAACTGATACTGCACCAATTATCATCATAGATAGTGGATATGTACATGGGTTTACTCTCTCATAGTGAGCACTGACTTCAGATACGTCTATGGACTTTTATATGTTGTAGAGACATTCTTCAACTGGTCAAGGTATCATATTAGCGGCAATGAACAAAATTGGAGTGGTGTGCTTGTTGAACTCGCTATGGTATATCACCCTGCATATTTGGTTTTCAAATCAGATATGAGAGAGATTTAAGAAAAAAGTGTTTGAGAATTGCCTTTGTCAGAAAAGGGAATATTCAGTAGAGTTAGTTCACTAACCATACTGTATGTGGACAATTTTCACTTGCATTGCTATTTACCAGCAATTGAGGTTCTGACTCAGTGGTTGCATAGAAATCTAAATTGGCGATAAACGCCTGGATGGACCTTGATGAAATTTTACACACATCAACTTGATATGGATACCATCAAAATTTTCAGACAGTTTTATGGTCAGACAGGCCTTCTTGGTCAGGGAACCATATGTAGTGTTGATGCGCAGAGATTCATGGAAGTATATGCCTGAATAGACATTCTCACCTCAATGATATTCTAGTTTTGACATACGTCAATCTATTCAAAATTCACCTGACAAAAAGCTTCATATTGTGCCCATCTACCAGGAAGAAGAATCTCCAGCATAGGAACCTCGTGGTTCATCGCCAATAAACAAACCAAAATAACTGTTTTCATCCAAATAATGCCATTTTGTTTGAATATATGAACACCAACACATAGCATGAGAATTTTTTCTTCATCTTTACAGTATGAGAAAAATTGTCCAAGAGGTTTTGATGAATTCATTTGTGATGAAGAAGACTTCTCTAGCAGACCATCCTATGCCCTCAAGTGCTCATGGTAAACCTCGTGATGTAGTACTGCACGTGAAACTTGTGGTTCAGTACTGGAGACGACTCTTGTGGTCCAATACTCACGGTGACCCTCGAGAAACCGTGGTGATCATCGTGATCCAGCACTCAAGGTGACACTCATGATTGAGTACTTGAATTGACACTTGTGGTCCAGTACCCGAAATAACACTCGTGCTCCAGTACTCACAATCCAGTACTCGAGGTGATACTTGAACTACAGTTCTCAACATATCCCCTGACCAAAAGAACCGACTCGTCTCAGATGACTCGGCTCAGCTGTCTCAGATCGCCAACTCGGCTCAACCGACTAGGCTCGATCTAGTTTTGTCAAAATGAGTGTCCAAATCACAACTGAAAAAGCCAGTTGTATGGACAAGAAGTTTATTGATAAGGACGGATCAAAAAAAGAAAGAACAAAAAAAATGTCGGAGTGTGCAACTTCTGCCGTGACCCGGGTGCAAACTCACGGTCGATCAAACTGCCCGATGCGAAGTCCAACACTTTGCCTCGGAGCCAGCGAGAAAGGTTAGAAGTCAAGCTGTAACAGGCGTACTTGGAGCGTGAGTCGCTATAGCTATACTTGAAGTGTACCGGGTCGCTATGGCTATTATGTATAATTATATATAATGTATAGTAAGCGTTTCGTCATTGCTCATAGCTTACACATATGGGCCATTTCGGAGCATTTCGACGAATGCCTGCACCAGGGGGGTCTGGTAAAAATCCATAGGAATTGTTTCCCTTCAGTAATATATCAATATAGTACTGAAAATTTTTTTGGGATTTTTTCTAAGGCCCCTGTGGGGCCTGAGGCCTATGAAAGGTCCTTTTTAGGCCCCTTTTTAGCCTATTTTTGGAGAATAGAATCAACATTTTTGGACGTACCTCAGCGCATTCTCTCTCTTTAGACTAGTTCTTTTGAGAAAAAATTGTCCATGGTCGATACTTGAGCCTAGCAACTTCTAGGAGCTATTTGCTGAGAGCACATTTGAGTGATTTCTGGGCTTGCTTCAAAGTGATGTAGTACCCATTAGACATGTGATAATCGACTTTTACAAGTGGTCATTTTGAAGGTCTTGAAAAAACCTACAATTTGACCAATGGTCAAAGGCGATTACTGTACTTTCTATAGGAGTTACAGTCATCACAAGCTGAGCAAATTCGTAAGAATGTCAAACTTTGAGTTCAATTCAAAAAAATTGATTTTTTTTCATTTGACCCCAAACCTGTGCGATTATGTTTTTCGATACAAGTACTACCAATTAGAACAATAATCTGGGTGGGATATTGAATTACCGATTTAATTCAGCAAATTTAAAACACCCTTTTTTGACTTTTTGCTCAAAATGACCTCGAATGTATGGCTCGCATATGCTTCCATCTTAATTAATGTGCAACAATCTGTGTGGGATTACTCCCCAATGTACCCCCAAATATGTGTGGAAACTTTCGGAGGCGAGCCTCGATCTAGATGCGAGCAGGTGGTTCTATTTTACGGGTTGAAAATGGGCATGATTTCGTCTATTTGGACGCAGGCGAGTGTTTGTGGGTTTTCACTCATTCTAGCTCACAAATGAGATGACTGAAATAGGGATACAAATATGATTTTTTGACTCAAAGTGATCATCTAAACACGGTCTCATGGTCAATTTGGCTTTCATTAACGTCTGAAGCCACTCCATCGAAAAACATGTAACTAAAGTGTTTTCTAGTCTGAGAGCAAGTATCAATATTTTGGAGACAAATTGACCCCAAAATCGTTTTTAGATAGTCATTTCGAGTCAAGAAACCATATTTGTATCCCTTGATCAGTCGCTCATCTCATTTGTGAGCTAGGGTGAGTGAAATCCCACTCGCACTCGCCTGCGTCCAAATAGACGGAATAATGCCCATTTCCAACTCGTGAAATAGAACCGCCTGCTCGCATCTCGCTCGAGGGTCGCCTCCGGGAGTTTTCACACATATTTGGGGGTACATTGGGGAGTAATCCCACACAGATTGGTGCACATTAGTTCAGATGGAAGCATATGCGAGCCATACCTTTGAGGTCATTTTGAGCAAAAAGTCGAAAATGGGTGTAATCAGCTGAATAAAATCGGCAATTCAATATACCACCCAGATTAATGTTCTAATTGGTAGTATTTAAATCGAAAAACATAGTCGCACAGGTTTGGGGTCGAATAAACAAGTTTGATTTTTTTAAATTGAGCTCAAATTTTGACATTTTCACGAATTTGCTCACCTTGTAATGACTGTAACTCCTATAGAAAGTACAGTGATCGACTTTGAACAGTGGTCAAATTGTAGGTTTTCTCAACACCTTCAAAATGACCACTTGTAAAAGTCGATTATCACATGTCTACTGGGAGCTACATCACTTTGGAGCAAGCTCAAAAATCGCCAAAATGTGCTCTTAGCAAATAACTCCTAGAAGTTGCTAGGCTCAAGTATCGACCATGGACAGTTCTTTTCTCAAAAGAACTAGTCTTAAGGAAGGGAATGCGCCGACGTACGTCCAAAAATGTTGATGCTAGTCGGAGTCATGATTTTCCAAAAATAGGCTAAAAAGGGGCCTAAAAAGGACCTTTCATAGGCCCCAGGCCCCACAGGGGCCTTAGAAAGATTTTTTTTTTTACTTCGTCAATGTAGGACTGAAGGGAAACAATTTTTATGGATTTTTTCCAGACCCCCCTGGTGCAGGCATTCGTCGAAACGCTCCGAAATGGCCCATATATAAGCATATATATATAATCATATATAAGCATATATATAAGCTTGTTGCTGTAAGCATATATATAAGTTCAGGTACGGTTAATATAGATCAATTCGAATCTATCAAATTTTCTAAATCATCGCAGACTCACGAATTTTGGAGAATTCATAGTTTTATCGGACAAATTTCGTTTATAGTGGCAGAAAAATTCATCAAAACATAGGATCATTAACAGGGCTCCTTACGAAACTGTTTTTGGGCCCATCAGAAATGGCTTGGCGCGGCTCAATCTACCAATCTTGAAACTGAGGAGGAGCTAGAGCTAGCATTGGGAATAGCAAATCCGGATACTCCTCTAGACGATCATGAGATCGAAGCCGATGAGTTTGATAATGATCCTCTCATTCTGGAAGAGGCAGTCACCGTGGAAAACTTGGTATTCATCAAAATTTGAGGAGATTTGCATTTTCCGAAATAGAATATCACATACATTCTCCAATTTCCAGGACCGCGCCGAGAGCTTTCGTGGCATGTGTGGCTTGTCGATAAATTTGAAAGATACTGTTATATGCTCTGGGTGTGACTCCAACATCCACTATACTTGTGGAGAGCCAACAGAGTCTGACACTTTCAACTGCGGGCTATGTGCTCGTGGAAACAATATCCTGGGAGTCCAAGAAGACTGCATTAAGCAGCAGAAGGTAGCTGCCGAAAAGATGAAAACTGCCTCGTCTCTAAAATTTCCACCTCTATCGATTGGAGACTGCATAACTTTACTAGTTCCTTCCGTCGACAGAGCTCCATTTGACTTCGCTAGGATTTTTGGGGTTGTACGGGACATTCAAAATGGTGTATATCAAGTTGGAACCAAGGATGGTATAGTCAAAGGTTGGTTCCCTCGAGAGGCTGTACAAAAATCGGAGACCAGTACAGTGACTCTTGATGATGTACCCCACGATATTCACTTATCTTTGAGAGAAGCTGCATCGGCCCAATCGCTCTGTGGAGGGCAAGGTTTCAAGAAATGCAATTGCCAGCCAGCCGGTAATCAATGCCGCACCAAACGTTGTTCTTGTTTCGAAGCCAAGTTACAATGTAATTCTCGATGCCACAATTCTTCTACTTGTAAGAATAAATGACTCAGATTTCATTACCTCTAACATTTCAAAAACGATCTATATATTTTTGATAGTGGTCTCAGTGACGATGTATTAATCACAAGATTGATTAAAGTAGATAGGAATGATCAGAATATTCTTGTCATATTACATGATTTCAAGTTTCAAATGGGAAATAAAGCCCTGTTCATCCGAATAGCTTGATGGAATTGAATGGCTTTCTTCAAAACTATATACTCTAAATATATTCTCCACTAAAACTATATAATCTATCTCTATATACGTCACCTTGTTTTGATTTGCGCCAATATAAACGAGAAGTCTACTATGCGCGCGAGCGCGAGCGGCCGGTCTATAAACCGGCTGGATCACTCAGCCGGTCTATAAACTGACTAGTCGCTTAATAGAGAGATGCGTTGCTCACGTGGAGTCTACTATCCGCGCGAGCGCGAGCGGTCGGTCTATAAATCGGCTGGATCACTCAGCCGGTCTATAAACTGACTAGTCGCTTGATTGAGAGATGCGTTGCTCACGTAGAGTCTACTATCCGCGCGCCGTCTATAGAATGACCAGCCAGTCTATAGACGGGCGGATTCTACAAACCGGCTACGACATATATATTATATGGGCAACGACGCAACGCTTACTAATGTTCTCTATTCTATATGTAATAGCTATAGCGACCCGGTACACTTCAAGTATAGCTATAGCGACTCACACTCCGAGTACGCCTTTACGGCATGACTTCTATCCTTCCTCGCTGGCCCCGAGGCAAAGTGTTGGCCTTCGGAATCGGGCAATTCGGTCGACCGTGAGTTCGCGCCCGGGTCTCGGCTGGAGTTGCTCACCCCGACATTTTTTCTGTTTGTTTTCTGCCCATCCTTATAAATGAACCTTTTGTTCATACAAATGGCTTCCTCATTTGCGATCTGGACACAAATTTTGACAAAACTCGATCGAGCTGAGTCGGCAATCTGAGACAGCTGAGCCGAGTCGTCTGAGACGAGTCGGTTCTTCTAGGCAGGGCCTGTGCAATGACGCAACATACCTGTGATAGCAACACGACTGTCGTCTGAACCAGAAGAAATGGATATTCACAGATCTCTCCCAATTTTCTACTGACTCGATGACTCATCCGTGAATCATATTGGAACTGAGATTCATGGAATTTCTCATCTGATCCTGTGATCCCCGATTTTGCTCGAAGCAAATCTTACCTTATCTCATCTACTCGGGTGACTCTTGTGGTCAAGAACTTGAGGTCACATTCGTGCTCAAGTATATGGCATCATACTCGTGATCTAGTACTCGTGGTCATGCTCGATCTCAAGTATATGGGATGATACTCTTGATCTAGTACTCGAGGTGATACACATTGTCCAGGACTCCAGTTGACACTCCAAATCCAGTACTCGATATGGCATGCTTGGTCAAGCACCCAAGACAATCCTCTTGGTTAAATATTCGAGTCAACCCTCATGGTCCAATATGCAATGTACCTAGGGCTTCCCTCGAGATCGAGGAATTCTCGAATCTCTTCGATCGAGATCCAGTGAGATCAAGTGCGGGTGGTCGAGAAAACTCGAGATCGCTAGGATGAAACGAGATGAGTACAGCGAAAATGATTCTCGAGTTGAGACAAGATGTAATGTTTGTTCTCGGCCATTCTCATGAGACTGCAATGGAGAATTCATGACCTAACACGTTTGATTAACTGAATTTTCTGAACTTTGAAGTGAAGTTGTACTGATGAAGGAGTAATACACCCAGGCTAATTCAGGAAGATGATCACATTTCTTCGAATTGTTGCATTTTTATAAGGACATCCAAATTCAAATTGGAATTCACACTTCAAGACTCATGAGATCTTTTCAAAATGAGACATGACCAAGCTGACGTCAATATGATCAACTTTCATGCTATCATCTTGATCATCAGATGCTACAATCTCACTGCCTGTTTCGGTGAAATAC
This sequence comes from Eretmocerus hayati, assembly GCA_029851415.1. NCBI lineage: Eukaryota > Metazoa > Arthropoda > Insecta > Hymenoptera > Aphelinidae > Eretmocerus > Eretmocerus hayati. Next base: position 87,224,341 of record CM056743.1, read on the forward strand.
TTGGTGCGGAAGAGCTCTTTCCAATTCGGAACCCCAGCTATCCTAGCATCAGATGAGTTTGCTTTGTGCTTTGGGCCTGAAATCAATGATACACGATGAATCCAGTTGAATTTCCTGTAGTGCTTCAGGACAGAATGATTCTAGTCGCTCATGTTAATTTTTCGAATTTGAGGAAGTTTACTCGACCGTTTTCATGAGCCAACAGAGAATTCGAATCTAATGATTCGATACTCTCTTGAGTCTCACGTGAGGTGCTGACATTTTTTGTGTCTCTAAAACACCACAGGGGACCAGAGTTATGAATGGAAGATCCGAATGACTCTTAAACTGTACGTAATTTGGGAATCGGGATCGAGTGTTTCGGCCCAGTCCCTCCATAGGCCTGATCACTACAACTCTGGAGGGACTTGATGTAGACACAAAGGGTATATCACAGATTTGGAATGGACGAAATCTGTGAATGTAAGATTCGACTGCAATTTCGGGGGAAGGAGTGGTTATTCTGAATGCGAGGAGGAATTACTCGACTCCATCGAAATGTTAGGACAGGAATCAGGATAACTGATTCGCAACGACTATATCGGTCCAAGTCGTTGAGGATCTACAGAATGATCCTAGTCGCTCATGTTAATTTTTCAAATTTGAGGAAGTTTACTCGACCGTTTTTATAAGCCAACAGAGAATTCAAATCCAATGATTCGATACTCTTTTGAGTCTCGCGTGAGGTGCTGGCATTATTTGTGTCACTGAAATACCACAGGGGACCAGAATTATGAATGGAAGATTCGAATGAATTTTAAACTGTACGTAATTTGGGAATCAAGACGAAATTTTTCGGCCCAGTCCATCCATAGGCCTGATCACTACAACTCAAGATCAGGCCTATGGATGGACTGGGCCGAAACACTCCGTCTTGATTCCCAAATTACGTACAGTTTAAAATTCATTCGAAACTTCCATTCATAATTCTGGTCCCCTGTGGTATTTCAGTGACACAAAAAATGCCAGCACCTCACGTGAGACTCAAAAGGGTATCAAATCATTAGATTCAAATTCTCTGTTGGCTCATGAAAACGGTCGAGTAAACTTCCTCAAATTTCGAAAAATTAACATGAGCGACTAGAATCGTTCCGTAAAACCTCAACGACTTGGACCGATATAGTCGTTGCGAATCAGTTATCCTGATTCCTGTCTCAACATCTAGATGGAGTCGAATGATTCCTCCTCGCATTCAAAATAACCACTTTTTCCCTCGAAATTGCAATCAAATCTTACAGTCACAGATTTCGCCCGTTCCAAATCTTCGATATACCCTTCGTGTCTACATCGAGTCCCTCCAGAGTTGTAGTGATCAGGCCTATGGAGGGACTGGGCCGAAACACTCGATTCCGATTCTCAAATTACGTACAATTTGAGAGTCATTTGAATCTTCCATTCATAACTCTGATCCCTTGTGATGTTTCAGAGACACAAATGATGTGAGCACCTCACGTGAGACTCAAAAGAGTATCGAATCATCAGATTTGAATTCTCTGTTGGCTCATAAGAACGGTCGAGTAAAGTTCCTCAATAGTAGTGCTTCAGGAGTTTGTCTCGACCCCTCTGTCCAGTTTCAAAATAGTTTTCCCGACTTTATCCAGGAGCATGTTGAGAACAATCATAGTGGTCGGCAGCACGACCTTTTCCTTACTTGAAATTACGTTCGTCACTTGATCGAACTATGTCAAATGATATTCAATTCGTACGATTCCTCGAGCATGTTGTAGAAGAACGATCAATACTCGACAGTTTCCGTTATTACCAGCGTCAGATAGTTCAAATTTTCTCATGGAATCAATGCAATTTTTTTCCCTCATTCTCCCCGAGAAATTCTCGAATCTCGTCGAGCGAGATCGGGTTCAACTGATTCTGATCTCCTATCAAGATCGAGCTCGTACATGCAGTACTCGAAACGAGACAAGAGCGCCCATATTTCTCGGGATTCTCACTCAAGTGAAGCCCTAAATGTACCAACGTGGTCCAGTTTTCGAGGTGACCCCTGCAACTTCGTGGTCCAGCTGACACTGACAATTCAGCACTCAAGAACACACTCTTGGTTCAGTGATCTCCACACTACTGAATGGATACTCGTGGTGTTATCTCTCATTTAGGAAATTTAGATCCTGCATACTGATCGCAAACCTGGGTGAGCGAGCAAGCCCCTTGTTATTGTCGTGATACAACTGAAGCTATTGTCGGGGGAGAGTCGGTCAGTCCGTTTCAAGTGCTAAGATAGAAGAGGGAGGAAGTCGAGTTCTAGATCGAGCGTGTGACCTCGAGTACTTGGCATCGAGTCTCACGTCAAATACTGGGCCATGAGTGTCACATCTGGTACTGTATATGAGTAGCACTATGAGTACGGGACTACAAGTTCCGTCTCGAGTACTGGATAGTTATGAGTACTGGATGACGAGTTCCACCTCGAGTTCAGATTCACGAGTGTCACCTCGAGTACTGGACCACAAAGGTCCCCTCGGAGATGGGTGCGCGATTGTCACCTCGAGTACTAGAACACACGAGTGTCACTTCGAGTCCTGGGTCACGGATGTCATTCTAAAGATGGATGACGAGTGTTACCTCGAGTACTGCACCACAAGCATCATTCGAGTTCTGGATTCTGGGTCTCACCTCGACTTTCAATGTGATTACTGGATCATGGGTGTCACCTAGTTAACCAGTAATCGAACTGGACCATCACAAGCACATCATCACGAGTGTCCACTTCACTACCGGAATATCATAAGTACTTGATTACGAGTTCCATCTTGAGTACTAGATAACAAGTAGCATCACAAGGACTGAATCTTCCCTAGTACTGAATCACGAGAGTCATCTTGACTAGTTCACTGAGATACCATCGAGAATTAGATGACGATTGACAGCTTTGGTACTGGACAACGAGTGTCACGTTGAGTACTGGACCACGTAAGTTGCCTCAAGCGCTGGGCCACAAATGTCAACGCGAGTGTTGGATCACTCGTGTCACCTCAAGTACTGGATCAGGACATTGTTTCAACGATCCATATTATGGCGATAACTGGTAACTGGCATATGGCCCACACCAATCAATCAAGCGGATTTCCCATCGGATGTAGTATCATCTCCGCCTTCCGATCCCGAAGTCAAAAACCGAGTAAGACCCGAAGAGGATATGTTCCATAGAATATCTCGAAATCTTTTACTGTGGGTGATTGAGGCAGAAGAAGTCGAGTTGCGTAATCCTGGGATTTAGCTTCGGGATATGTTACTGGGCCACCAATAGAATATCTCCCAAATAGAACCGATGAAATCTGTCGAGGGTTTTCGAAAATGGCGTCAATCCTCTCACTCCTCGGATATTTTCTCAATATAACCGACCTCTGTCATCACTCACTCCCGTCACTCGCTTTGAGATTGACAATTCAAAAAAGTCAAAATATCAATATTCAACGTGAAAAGACACAATCTTCCCGAGTTGAAGGTCCAAATCAGGACGAAATACGAAATGTGTGATTTGGAATGACTATAGTGCAGGAAACCATCTCTTCACTGGCAGAACTTACCGGAAATCCAAGAATATCCTCTGTCAGCGGTGAAGTGGATAGATTGAGTACTGGAGAGATGTGTATATTGATAACACCGTATTCCATTAGTATATGTTATGCCCAAGGTCGTTACGTCATTCGATTGAGAATCTGGACTCAGAATTGTGATTCTTTGGTGCGTGATCCTGGTGAAGTGATTTCTTGAAAAAAAACTCTTGGATTGCATCAACGGTAAAGTTGAACGTGTATTCGACTGGGCGCCCGGAAAAATGGTGATAGCTCTGTGGATTCTATCGTGGATTCATGAGTCTTACTCGCGCCATCTGCGGCCCGGCAGAGAATTAACACCAACTTTGGAGATACAACAGAACGAAAGCATATCATGACGCTGACTGCAGCTCTTCCTGATTATTCTCACTCACGCTTCCATTCCGATGTTACGTGAGATTTCTGCTACGATCGTTCTATTGGGGCCCTATCGAAGCGGTGCGGAGAAACATCCGCGCGTCGCAAGTCCCGCGCGCGCCCGAAAATTACCGGATTGTTGTCAATTGCATAACCCCAGGTGGTCAAATATCAAACGCATTGTTGGATTGTTGGTCCAGGGCTCTTCTTATCACAGACACTTTTGTAGCAAAAGAGTACGTGTGACACACGCGAGATTCATTGTTATACAATGAACGTTTGAACAGATATCAAATCTAGATACAAGTGATTCTTCTAGACGTAGTCAAAAACACTAATCGAAAGCTCAAAAATCAAATACAAAGAGGCAAAGCGATTCACAACGAGAGACACAATACGATGTGCTGCGATGTGCTTCATATCAGCTGTGACACATAACTAACTCAGTGTGTGAGAGAAAGAGAGAGGGAGAAAGAGAGAGAGAGAGAGAGAGAGAGAGAGAGATAGATAGATAGATAGATAACCTTTATTCGCCCGAGGGCAAAATTGAAAAATACAGTGGCATATGTCACATATGTTACACCTTCATAATAAATATATAAAAAGTATGAATAATTTTTGGTCAAGGAATATTAGGATTATCACAGAAAGTGACTAGTCATTTTAAGGCATCGAGAGATGCATAAAAGTCAGGAAGAGAATGATAAAATACATTTCCATATATATATATATATCAGTGTTCACAAGAACGATCAAGGAGAGAGGACATTCTCACGTAGAAAGGCATATAAAGGCTTGGTCCAGCAGAAATATCACAGGAGAGAGAGAGAGAGAGAGAGAGAGACAGGGAGAGAGAGAGAGAGCGATCCTGCAGTAATGCTCACGCGGTTCCGGGATGAGATGGTAGATGCAGGTGAATCTCCTTCTTGATTGCCCGATGCCCTAGGTATCGAACATCGAGGGGAGAGGGATATTACACGGCCGGGCCCACCTCTCGGTGGGCCCCACCCAAAACCGTGTCCCGCCTGGTATGGCCTGCGTGGGCTATGCGTAGTCCGCGTAAGCTGAACCAGTCCGGTGTCTGCGGACGGATCCGAGGGATCCTGAGGCAGATTTTGCCCTCTAACCACCTTAAAAGAAATAAAAAAAAAAAAAAAAAGAGAGAGAGAGAGCGATGAGGCCCCCGTAGGGGGCTTTGGGTGTGACCTTAGGGTTGCACTTGGAGCTTGAGGGAGTGACGCCCCTCCGGACCCGAGTCCTACACTTACCCTAACACACACACTACATTCTACACGCACCATACTTACGCTTGCTCAAGCATTACACAGACATACCAACATTATACAGAACACGCATCACACAACACACCACACCCGTGCTGGTCTGGTCCGGGGTCGGCCAGCATGCGATTCCAGGCCCTGGAAAAAGAAGAAAGAAGAAAATGTCCAGCATTGACGGCAAGAATTCCCCAAGTAAAGCGGGGCCCCATTCGGATCTTGGCGGGGGGGGGGGGGGGGCCAACGATGCAAAGCGCTACCAGTGGCACACTTGGCTGGTGGACTCACGCGTAAAGCTACAAGCGATGGAAATACGCCTCTGGCGAAGATAGTTGGAGGAAAGGACCAACACCAGAAAGGAGTAGACCTCACCCCGAACAGCAGGTTGAGAAAGGGTCTGGGTGAGGAAGTAGATAAGCGAACGCTGAAGCAATCGGAGCTCACATTATTAAGCCAAAAAGAGAAGAACGCGAAGGTTGCTGCAGAAGCGCAAGCGGCGGCAGACAAGCTGATGAGGATCAACCCCGCGATCAAGATCCAGCTTACGCAAGACAAGAACAAGGGAGACGATATCGCCGATTCCAGCTCGGATTCAGGGGACTCTAACACCACCACGGAGTCCCAGAAGTCAGAAGACACACTCACATCCAAGGACTGTGACCGCGGACTCGAAAAAGGTCAAAAAACACCGGAGGATATGGACATCGATCGGTTCCCCACACCTGAGAAGGCCAGTCGACAAAGAAGTGAAGACAAGGCCCCCGATCTAATGGAAGGATGGAGGGACTTGAAAATGTGCCGAGAACAGATGGAGGAGAAGACTCATCTTCTCCTCGACCACCTGAACTTGGTCATAGGGATAGCCGAGTCTGCCTCCAACATCCCAGAAGGAACTCAGGGCGACATGGAAGAGCTCAAGAAGATTGGCCACGCTCTCCAAGGTCTACTTGCGGCAGACAAAGGGAAGAGAGCGGCTTTCGAGACCACACTTCTCGAAGCGGAGAAGACCCTAAAAATGAAGAGGAGTGCGCAGCCCTCTGGGCTAGCCGCGTCGGGAAGCGGCACACAGGGAAGGGGGGCGAATAAACCGGAATCGCGACAAGGGAAACAGCACGATACGAAGAGGACGCGACGCGGACATCCATCGGGAGCCCTCGAAACACCGCGCTCGACATCGACTCCTAATAGGCCCAAGCAGGACGGGCCTTGGCAGGAAGTGGTCTCTAAGAGGAATACAAAGAGGGCAAAGAAAAGCGGTCGATCAAGTGACACCGCTGGAAAGAAGGCAAAGATGAAGCCAAGAAGAGCGAAATCCGACGCCGTTCTCGTCACGGCAAACCAAGGTGGGTTAAGCTACGCAGTTATGCTGCGCAAGATAAAGACGGATGACCTTAATGAAGAAGTGGGCTCTAAAGTCACGGGCATCCGCAAGACACAGGAAGGACAAATCCTCATTGAACTGAGGAAGGGCACCGACGCTGCAGCCATCAAAGCGGCTCTGACACCAGTCGTCGGGCAAGAAGGGGCCGTCCACTGCCTCGCAAATAGCATGACCCTCGAGGTTCTCGGAGTCAACTACGATGTCGACAAAACTAAAGTGCAGAAGGACCTTGCGAAGGCCCTACCAGAAAACGAGGATGGAGCCATAATAGTCAAGAGCCTGCGAAACGGCCTCCGAGGCACCCTAACAGCGGTTGTGTCCATCCCATTGAGGCTCGCTCACCGCCTCCTGGACTGGAAAGAACCCAAGGTGGGATGGAGCAGAGTGAGAACCCGCGAGAAGGGAGGCATCCCACGCTGCTATAACTGCCTAGAGTATGGCCACAAGGCCTCAGGCTGCAAAAAAGAGGAGGCAGAGGAACGTCAACCGAAACTCTGCTTCCAGTGCGGTGAACCAGGACACCTCGCCGCTACCTGTAAAGAGAAACCAAAATGCCTCAGCTGCGTGGCTATCGGAACCAGATCTGACCACAGGTCGGGCTCCAGCAACTGCACAGCCTACCAAAACGCGAGGGCGATATATAGACGCAGGGGGGGGGAAGAAATGGCTAACTTCATCCAAGCCAACCTCAGGAGCAGCGGGGACGCTTGTGACCTCCTACACACTGCCGCCAAAGAAGGGGGTATCGATGTTCTGATCATCTCCGAACCGCCTCGGTAGCGCGAACTTTCCCGTTCCACATTCGATCACTGGGGGACCGCTGTAATTCAGATCACGAATCCCGCGAAATGCGAGACTGAACCAGCTGTTAGTGGCCGCGGTTATGCTCGAAAGACCATAGGGGGCACAGCTGTATACAGCTGCTACTATTCGCCGTCGCTCAAGACGCACGAATTTGAAGACGAGCTCCACGACCTAGAAGAGGATGTGAGGCAATGGGGGGCCCAGATATAATCGCGGGAGATTTCAACTCCAAGGAACCGACTTGGAGCGGGGGGCCGCGTGATAGACGGGGTGTGATACTCGCTGATGCCATGGAGGCATTGGGATTAGTGCTCGTGAACGAGACGGGGGTTATCACCTATTACCGGCACGACACTCGGTCCCGGGAGGGAGGTTCATCATCGGTCCTCGACCTGACGTTCATGAGCCCGTCGCTCATGGGACGTATGACATCGTGGGGAGTTCTGGACACGGAAACACTGAGTGACCATCGACATATTCGGTTTCGACTTAGGACTGACTGACAGAGACAGACGACATGCAGACCGCGACCAACGGGGTGGCAGGTACGGAAGCTGGACGAGGGAAAATTCCGGGAATCGATAGAAACAGTCGAAGATCTCCCGATGAACTCCGCCTCGGACGAGGCTGTGGCGATGGTAACATCCGCCATCACGAGAGCTTGTGACGCGTCGATGCCTCGCAGGACAACACCATGTTTCTGGAGGAAACCAGAGTACTGGATCACCGATGAGATCAAGGCTCTACGAAGAACGAGCAACAAGAAAAGGAGGACCGCATGGCAATCAAGGGAGCTGCAACGACCATCGCTGGCGGAAGATGACAGAGCGTACAAAGAAGCAAAGGAGGCTCTCGTTCTAGCCATCCGGAGGAGCAAAGAGCAGTGCTGGGGTGAACTGTGCGACATGGTTAACGAAGACCCCTGGGGCACGCCATATCGCGTGGTCATGTCAAAGGTCCGACCCCGGAGGGGCAACCCAGAACCGACCGATGCAGCAACATTGCGCACCATCGTGGAAGACCTCTTCCCAGCAGGAGAACCCAGAGTTACATTCCCTACGGAGAGCAAAGACCCCATCCCGCTCTTCAGTATGCAAAAGCTACTCATAGCGGCGAAGAGAATGCCGAACGGCAAGGCCCCTGGCCTGGATGGCATCCCAAACGAGGCTCTGAAACTGGTCTTCAAATACAAGCCAGATCTACTCCTCGACCTCTTCAACATCTGTCTGAGCGCGGGAACTTTCCCGGACAAGTGGAAACGCCAGAAGCTGGTCCTGATACCTAAGGGTCAAGGAGGTCAACGCCCTCTCAGCATGCTCGACAATATCGGGAAAATGTACGAGAGGATGGTGCTCAACAGGGTGGAAAAAGCCTACGAAGAAGGCGGTGGGCTATCACCAATGCAGTTCGGGTTCCGGAAGGGACGGAGCACTGTGCACGCGATCGAGGCGGTCCAAGAACGGGTTCAAGCGTCGGTAGGGAACCCATACCAAGGAAGAGGAGGATTCTGTGCCATCATTGCGTTGGACATAAAGAACGCATTCAACTGCGCGAGCTGGGAGCGAGTCTATCAATCCCAAGCAGGTAAAGTGCCCCCCTATCTACTAGCCGTCACGAGTGACTACCTGCGGAACAGGACCCTCGTGTACGACACCGACGAGGGACAAGAGATTCGGGTACTGTCCGCCGGAATCGGACAGGGATCGGTCTCCGGGCCGTTCAACTGGAACATCCAGTATGACAGCTTACTGTCTATCGAACTGCCAGAAGGAGTGATAATAGTGGCTTTCGCGGACGACGCGGGACTCATAGTATGGGCTGACAACGAGGAACTCTTGGGTAGACGCGCGAACGAAGCGCTGGCCCGAGTCTACGAGTGGATGATTAGCAGGCTTCTGGAGCTCGCTGTCAAGAAGTGCGAAGCAATCGTGGTCACAAGGCGTAGGAAGTTTGACTTACCCCGGTTCTATATCAACGGGCAAGAGATTCCACGGAAGACAGAGGTGAAATACCTCGGTGTATGGCTCGACGACAAGTGGTCGTTCAAGAAGCACATCCAGGAAGCCGCCCAGAAGGCGAGCAGGGTCGGTGCGTCGCTCCAGCGGCTCATGCCGAATATCGGAGGACCCAAGGAAAAGAGGCGCGCACTTCTCAACACCGTCACTACCTTCATCATGCTGTACGGTGCACCCGTGTGAGGGAAGAGAGTAGAGAAGACCATCATCGAGAAGAGAATGGGGCCTGTCCACCGAAGAGCAGCCCTGAGGAGTATCCGTGCCTACCGCACTGAGTCAGGAGATGCAGCTTACGTATTGGCGAGTACTCCGCCCATCCACTTGCTCGTCGCGAAGCGAGTGAGGATCTGGGACCGCCAGAAAGTGATCGGAGCCGAACGAGTACTCACTCCGACGATGAAGGAGATCATCCGCGACAACGAGAAGGAAACCACCTTTGAGCATTGGCAAACTGAGTGGGATTCGCCATTTGCGAACGGCAGATGGACGCACTGGCTGATCCGTGACGTAGCCAAGTGGGCGGAACGCACCCACGGAGAGATGGACTACTGGACGACGCAGGCACTGAGCGATCATGGTTGCTTCGGTTCCTATCTAACCAGGTTCAAGAAGAGGACGACCCCAGCATGTCAGTCATGCGGGGACGAATGGGATGACGCCGAACATGCCCTGTTCAAGTGCAGCGACACCCGGAGAGAGCGCGCCGAGCTGGATGAATGGCTGGGTGCACAACTAACACCTGAGAATCTCGTCTCGTACTTGCTCCGCAACCGGGAGACATGGGATAGACACACCGGATACATCAAGCTGGTGATGACCCGCAAAGAGGAGAAAGAGAGGGAAGTAAGGCGCCTCGAAGCAGGCGAATTACAGTGCTCTGCCGATTGAAACAGAAGAGGCCCAAATGATTCCAGGAGGAATCTGATGCACTGAAGAGGGGAGAAAGAAGAAAGGAGAGAGGAGAAAGAAGAAAGAGAGGGAACAATGGAGAATGGAGATAGAAGATGCCGACAAGTGGCCGAAGAGAGAAGATCGAGAAGAGGAACGCTCGCAATCGAGCGCGAGACATGCCGCTCATCCTGAAGTAATGCTCACGCGGTTCCGGGATGAGATGGTAGATGCAGGTGGATCTCCTTCTTGATTGCCCGATGCCCTAGGTATCGGACATCGAGGGGAGAGGGATATTACACGGCCGGGCCCCACCCAAACCCGTGTCCCGCCTGGTATGGCCTGCGTGGGCTATGCGTAGTCCGCGTAAGCTGAACCAGTCCGGTGTCTGGGGACGGATCCGAGGGATCCCGAGGCAGATTTTGCCCTCTAACGACCTTAAAAAAAAAAGAGAGCGATGAGGCGCGGAGATGTGGTACACTCAGTCGCCGCAAGGGAGCGCATCAGGACAAAGTGATGACGAGCAGGAGTCAGGTTGGGTAGTTTCCGCAGCAGAGATCCCAACACTCCCTCCCTCTGCAAGGGTGCGATTGCTCGTCGGTCTTGGTGTCGCTCTCGCTGCTGCTAGTTTCTCTGGTTTCTGTCTCCTCTGGGGTTTGGTGTTTCGGGATAAATCCTGTAACAGGAAAGGAATTTCTTCTAATCTGGGCACTCACTGATGACTTCTAGTATTTATGTGGTGCTGTTTTGGTTCCCTGCTGCAAGAGTTCGATTGGATTCGATTGAAATACATCCAATTGTTCTGAATCTAGAAACTTATGATGAATTTGAAACATGACTTTCAGGATTGGAGAAGATTGGAGTTCAATAACGATCAATGATGCTGATCATGATTCGAACAGTATAGACCAATCTTCACCAATGCAGACTTTTCGCATTGAAAGTGAGATTGCCAATCAATCTCAATACTTACTGCCAGTATTCGGAAGTCGATGTTCTATCTGTATGAATGCTGATTCCCTTGATAGAATATCGCGATTCCAATCTGTGTCAATGCCATAAAAGAGCATTGACATGTTATGTGTCCTATCTACTTCAATTGATTCCAACACTGTTTTTCAGTAATGGAAACATCGAGATCTCAATCCGCCTCAATCGACCTCAATACTGACTGGAAGCATTGGAGACCTTAAACCCTATTTATCTGAATCGATTTGAATACTGGATATCATTATTGGAATTTCGAAATCCCATCTGCCTCGATCGATTTCAACACTGTTTTTCACTAATGGAAACATCGAGATCTCAATCCGTCTCAATCGATCTCAATACTGACTGAAAGCATTGGAGACCTTAAACCCTATTTATCTGAATCGATTTGAATACTGGATATCATTTTTGGAATTCCTGAATCCTATCTGCCTCAATCGATTTCAATACTGTTTTCTAATATTGGAAACATCAAGATCTCAATCCGCCTCAATCGACCTCAATACTGACTGGAAGCATTGGAGACCTTAAGCCCTATTTACCAGGATCGATTTGAATGCTGTATATCATTATTAGAAATCCGAAATCCTATCTGCCTCAATCGATTCGAATACTGTTTTTCAGTATTGGGAACATCGAGAACTCAATCCCCCTCAATCGACCTCAATACTGACTTCCAGTCTTTATTACAAATCAACGTCTTACATATACATCACTAACATTACAGCTAAGGTTTCAATACAATCCAATACTTATTCTTATCATGATCGCATTAACATATCATCGCACTACATAACTAAACGCTATTTGGAGGTTCTATCACTCATCAGTCTTATATAGGAACAGGAGAGATGGTTCGTCGCTTGCGAGAAAGCAATCCCATGATATTTGGATGCAACCTGAGATGGTCATCGAAACGCCACCTAGCGTCAGCCACTCGAATTCATCGGCCTCAATCGATTCCAAACTAACTTTCAGGAATGGGAATTTCGATATCTCACACGACGTCAATCGGTCCCAATACTGACTATGAGCATTGACGAGTTTATTCTTCGTCCTTAATCGATTTGGATGCTGAATAACAGTATTGAGGACTTGAAATCCTATCTGTCCCAGTCGATTCCAGTACTGATGTCTAGTATTGGGAACATCGAGATCTCAACCCACTTTAATCGATCTCGATACTGAATGTGAGTATTGGAGTCATTATATCCTAATAACCTGAATCGATTTCAGCACTGTCTCTCAGTATTGGGTAGATCGCTATCTCAATCCACTTCAATCGATCTCAATACTGAAAGTATGCATTAGAGACCTCATATCCTTTCTACTTGAATCGATTTGAATGCTGAAAATCAGTATTGGAGAATTGGAATCCTATCTGCCTCAGTCGATTCCAGTACTGTTTTTCAGTATTGGTTACATCGAGATCTTCATCAGCTTCAATCGATCTCAATACTGATTTTCAGCATCGGAAACCTTATATCCTATTGACCTGAATCGGATTGACTGCTGGATATCAGTATTGAGGACTTGAAATCCTATCTACTCCAATCGATTCCAGAACTGTTTTTCAGTATTGGAAACATCAGGTTCTCAATCCGCTTCAATCGATCTCAATACTGCTTTTCAGCATTGACGATCTTATATCATATTCACCTGGGTCGAATTGAATGCTGAATATCAGTATTCAGGACTTGCAATTCTATCTGCCCCAATCGATTCCAGTACTGTTTTCCAGAATTGAAAACATCGAGATCTTAATCAGCTTGAATCGATTCCAATATTGATTTTCAGCATTGCAGACATCATATGATATATACCTGGATCGAATTGAATGCTGAATATCAGTATTGAGAACTTGGGATCCTATCTGCCCCAATCGATTCCAGTCCTGTATTTCAGTATTGGGAATATCGGGATCTCAATACGCTTCGATCGATCTCAATACTGATGTTCAGCACTGCAGACCTTACATGATATTTACCTGAATCGAATTGAATGCTAAATATCAGTATTGCGGCCTTGAAATCCTATCTGCCCAATCGGTTTCCGTACTGTTTTCCAGTATTGGGAACATTGAGATCTCAACCCACTTTAATCGATCTCAATAGTGACTGTACTTACAGGTTATTGGGATATAAGGGCTCCAATACTTATTGGAGCCCCTATATCCCAATAACCTGAATCGATTTGAGTACTGTCTCTCAGTATTGGGTGGATCGCTATTTCAATCAACTTCAATCGATCTCGAAACTAGATGAAAACATAAGTGACCTTATTATATCCTATCTACTTGAATCGATTCGAATGTTGAAAATCAGTATTGAGGACTTGGAATCCTATCTGCCCCAATCGATTCCAGAACTGTTCCTCAGTATTGGGAACATGGAGACTCAGTCTGCTCCAATCGATCTCGATACATACCGATTTTCAGCATTGCAGATCTTATATCCCATTCACCTGAATCAAAATCGATGCTGGATATCAGTATTCAGAACTTGCAATCTTATGTGCCCCAATCGATTCCAATACTGTTTTTCAGAATTGGAAACATCGAGATCTCAATCCGCTTCAATCGATCTCAATACTGATGTTCAGCATTGCAGACCTTACATGATATTCACCTGAATCGAATTGAATGCTGAATATCAGTATTGAGGACTTGAAATCCTATTTGCCCCAATCGATTTCAGTACTGTTTTCCAGTATTGGGAACATCGAAATCTCGACCCACTTCAATCGATCTCAATACTGACTGTAAGTATTGGAGCCTTCATATCTCAATAACCTGAATCGATTCAAGTACTGTCTTTTATGATCCGGTAGATCGCTATCTCAATCCACTCCAATCGATCTCAATACTAAATGTAAGCATAAGTAACCCCATAATATCCTGTCTACTTGAATCGACTTGAATGTTGAGAATCAGTATTGGAGAATTGAGATCCTTTCTGCCCCAGCTCATTCCAATACCGTTTCCAAGTATTGGAAACACTGAGATCCCAATCCGCTTCAATCGATCTCAATACTGATTTTCAGCATCGGAAACCTTATATCCTATTCACCTGAATCGGATAGAATGCTGAACATCAGTATTGAGGACTTGAGATCTCATCTGCCCCAATCCAATCCAGTACTGTTTTTCAGTCATGGGAACATCGGGATCTCAATCTGCTTCAGTCGATCTCAATGGTAATTTTCAGCATTGCAGACTTCATATCGTATTCATCTGAAGCAAATTGAATGCTGAATATCAGTATCAAGGACTTGAGATTTCATCTTCCCAAATCGATTCTAGTACTGTTTTCCAGTATCGGGAACATGGAGTTCTCAATAAGCTTCAATCGATCTCAATACTTACTTTTATTATTGCAGACCTCATATCGTATTCACCTGAATCGGATTGAATGCTGAATATCAGTATTGAGGACTTGAGGTCTTATCTGCCCCAATCGATTCCGGTTCTATTTTCCAATTTCGGGTACATCGAGATCTCAATCCGCTTTAATCGATCTCAATACTGACTTTCAGCATTGCAGACCTTATATCATATTTACCCGAATCGATCTGAATGCTGGATATCAGTATTGAGGACTTGAAATCCTATCTACCCCAATCGATTCCAGAACTGTTTTCCAGTATTGGAAACATCGGGTTCTCAATCCGCTTCAATCGATCTCAATACTGTCTTTCAGCATTGCAGGCCTTATAACCCATTCGCCCGAATCAATTAAAATGCTGCGTATCAGATTGGGGATGGGAAGTCCTATCTGCCTCAATGGTGGAGATACTGACCTCTAACATTGGAGACAGTATATTCTATCTACGTCGATATACCTGAATGATGATTGTTAGTATTGAGGACTTAAGATCCTATCTGCCCCGATCGATTCCAGTACCGTCTCCCAGTATCGGAAACATCGAGATCTCAATCCACCCCAATCGATTTCAATCCTGATTTCCAGCATCGCAGACCTTATAACCCATTCACCTGACCAATAGCAAAACTCATCTACAGGCCGTTCCAATTCTGCCCAGCAGTATTCAATTTGATTCAAATATATGAAATCATGAAGAGTTCAATACTGATAGTGAGTATTGAGAGGAAAAGAATAACCATGCACTAACGATTTCAATTCGATGCTGTAGTATTTATCTCGATTAGTCAATGACGCGAAGAGTGATTGGTTCATCATCGGAATCGATTGACGCCGTCAATTCAATGCTGCCTGGCATGATTCAGACCGGTAGCAAAACTCATCCTCAGGTCTTACCAATTCCGCTCAGCAGTATTGGATTCGATTCGAATATATCGACGCCTCTTACGAAGATAAACACATCCGCTAACGCCCACGAAGAAAATCACCGTGGCCGAAGATTAGCATTTGCTTTGTTACGGCCACGAAGATTAACACTTACTGGTCACGCCACAAAGATCAACACTTACGCCTCAGCGCCACGAAGATCATCTCTTACTGCTTAAGCCCACGAAGAGTAACACTCACTCCTCAAACTGCACGAAGATTAACACATTCGCGCATTTTTTTCTCGAAGGGACGAAGACTATAAGTATTCCGTCTCAAGGCCACGAAAAGTAACACATTCTCCTCAGCGGCACGAAAATTAGCACATTCGTAGACTCCATTCTTGAAGGGACGGAGATTATAAGTACTTCGTCTTAAGCCCACGAAGAGTAACACATTCTCCTCTACGCCACGAAGACTAACACATTCGAGGAGGAACGCTCGTCGCAGAAGAGTTACTGCTCCCTTATACCTAATGGGAATGTTTACGGGGCTATTCACGTGAGCTCTTCCGGCTTGTATTTCGACTTCGAAAACAGCTATTTCTGAGGTGATTACTCATCTCTTCTAGGAAGGGATTTAGTTATTTACGACCTATTTCACCCCATCTTTCTGATGGTGAGATTAGTTTTCCAACTTCCGGCCAGTATAATCTCGAAAATTGGCCAGCAGTTTGAAAGTGCTATAACTCAAAATTCCATCATGTGATATTCTTTGAGCTCCATGAGGTTATATTGAAAGTCAACATTGTCACTTCCAACGTACTCTTAGCTTCCCAATAGCCAAGTCAGTTTTTCAGATTAAGATTAAAAACCACGGAATTCCATCTTGTTTATCGGCCCGTCTTAGATAGTGTGCCCTCGTTTCACTCTCAAGGATTGATTTCCGTGCATCAGAATAGCCCGACCTCGCATCAGTGGATAATAATACTATTGCAAAAATGAGAGAAGTCAGACTCCAGAGGACGTTAAGAGAATCGGAATCATTCACTTGACAGAAGATGTAATCTCAATTTCGAGGACAAAATTTAAGAGTAACAAAATGTGTTGGAAGAACCGATATACTTTCTTGATTTAACTTTCTTACTCACAGATAACATCCATGATCTCATAATCAACTCCGTCACCCATGACCCATAAACACTCTGCCACGAATATCACTTCCATCTCGTTAAGACGAATTTGCTATACATCAACACGTCAAAGAAAATGTATTATTTTTCATTCGATTGAGAAGAATGTGCTAGTCTTCGTGGCGTAGAGGAAAATGTGTTACTTTTCGTGGGCTTAAGACGAAATACTTAGTCTCCGTCCCTTTGAACGAGAACGTGTGCAAGTGTGTTATAAGATTCATACCGTTCAGGAGTAAGTGCTAGTTTCACGGACCGTTGAGCAGTAAGTGTTAATCTTCGTGACCCTAAGGAGTAAGTGTTAGTCTTCGTGCCCCTAAGGAGTAAGTCTTAGTTTTCGTGGACCTGAGGAGAATCCGTTAATCTTCGTGTTCACAATGAATAAACGTTAATCTCCGTCAGTCACAAGGAAAGAGGTGTTTATCTTCGTAAGAGGCGTCGATATGAAACCTAGAGGAGTTTAATACTGATTGTGAGTATTGAGGAGGATGGAATGACCATGCACCCACGATTCCAATCCGATTCTATAGTATCCATCTTGATCGGTCAATCACGCATTGAGTGATTGGTTCATCATTGAAATCGATTGACGGAGCCGACTGAATGCTGCCCGGCAGGATTCAGATCGATAGCGAAACTTGTCCTCAGAGCGTACCAATCCTGCTCAGCAGTATTGAATCCGATTAGAATACATGAAATTCAGAAGAGTTCAATACCGATTGTGAGTATTGAGGAGGATAGAGACCATGCTTCCACGATTTGAATTCCATCCTATAGTATTCAGCTCGATTGGTCAATAACGCAACGAGTGATTGGGTTATCATTGAAATCGATCCACACCGTCAATTCAATGCTGCCTGGCAGGATCCAGACCGATAGGAAAACTCATCTTCAGGCCGTTCCAATCCTGCTCAGCAGTATTGAATTTGATTGACATATATGAAATCTAAAGGAGTTGAATACTGATTGTGAGTATTGAGAGGGATAGAATAAGCATGCACCCGCGATTTCAATCCGATTCTGTAGTATCCATCTCGATTGGTCAATCACGCAATGAGTGATTGGGTCATCATTGAAATCGATTGACGCAGTCAACTCAATGCTGCCTGGCAGAATTTAGACCGATAGCAAAACTCATCTTCAGGCCGTTCCAATCATGCGCAGCAGTATTAAATTCAATTGAAATATCCGAAACCTAGAGGAGTTCAATACTGATCGTGAGTATTGAGGAGGATAGAATGATCATGCACCCACGATTCTAATCCGATCCTGTAGTATTCATCTCGATTGGTCAATCACGCAATGAGTGATTGGGTCATCATTGGAATCGATTGACGGAGTCGGCTTAATGCTGCCTGGCAGGATTCAGACCGATATCAAAACTCATCTTCAGGCCGTTCCAATCCTGCTCAGCATCATTGAATTCCATTGGAATATCCGAAACCTAGAGGAGTTCAATACTGATTGTGAGTATTGAGGAGGATAGAGACCATGCTTCCACGATTTGAATTCCATCCTGTGATATTCAGCTCGATTGGTCAATGACGCAACGAGTGATTGGGTTATCATTGAAATAGATTTACACCGTCAATTCAATACCACCTGGCAGGATTCAGACCGAGAGCGAAACTTATCTTCGGGCCGTTCCAATCCTGCTCAGCAGTATTAAATTCGATTGAATATATGAAACCTAGAGGAGTTGAATACTGATATCGTGTATTGAGAAGGATAGAATATAGATAACCATGCACCCGCGATTCCAATCCGATTCTGTAGTATTCATCTCGATTGGTCAATCACGCAATGAGTGATTGGATCATCATTGAAATCGATTGACGCAGTCGACTCAATGCTGCCCGGCAGGATTCAGACCGATAGTAAAACTCATCCTGAGAGCGTACCAATCCTGCTCAGCAGTATTGAATTCGATTGAAATACATGGAATTCAGAGGAGTTCAATACCGATTGTAAATATCCAGGAGGATAGAGACCATGCTTCCACGATTTGAATTCCATTCTATGGTATTCAGTTCGATTAGTCAATGGCGCATCGAGTGATTGGGTTATCATTGAAATAGATTCACACCGTCAATTTAATGCCGCCTGGCAGGATTCAGACCGATAGCAAAACTCATCTTCAGGCCGTTCCAATCTTGCTCAGCAGTATTGAATTCGATTGCAATTTATTAAAATCTAGAAGAGTTCAATACTGATTGTGAGTATTGAGAGGGATAGAGTAACCATGCACCCACGGTTTCAATTCGATTCTCTAGTATTCATCTCGATTGGTCAATCACGCAATAGGTGATTGAGGGATGATTGGAATCGATCCAGGGCTAATGACTTGAATCTCTCCATTCATGATTGAGACAGATAGGAATGAGACCAGTACTGCAGAGAATTATTTGGTTTGATTGAGGAATGTTGCAACAATAGCATTCAAAAGGTGAAATTCAATTCTGTCATTCGGGATTGGTTAGAATAGATGATTAGTATCGTTTCGCGAATGGAATCAGTTTCTGAAGCATTGATCTCGATAGAGCAGTGGGAGACGGGATCCATCATTCGATTAGATTGATTCCAATACTGTATTGGTTCATTCAACCATATTGAACCAGCAAAGATCTTTTATTCATCCATCCGGATCCTATCCTATGCTGAATACTAGTATCGGATTATATTCGCTCACATCAATCCTCATCAACAGTATAGAATTCGATTGGCAGTTGTGATCTCAAATCTACAATTCAGGATTCAGCTAGATTGGGTCTATGTTCGATTGATCTGCATTGAATCCCAATACTGCTCTCGCCGGTTGAATGATAGAACCGATTGAAATGTATTGATCCCGATAGGATTCGATTGGTTTTTAATCTATCCCAATCGATCTTTTGCAGCAGGGTTTGTGTGTCTTTCTTCTAACTCCAAGTTAACGCCTTGCTTTGAACTCCTAGATTCAGTATCTTATTTCTATGTTTCACGTAGGGTCCAATCGGTAATGATCATCGGTAGTCATCAGATCAGCATCGTTTTCAGTAGTATCTACTTTGTTCACTAAGATTTTTTCTTCTATCACGCATTGTTTAACGTAATCCCCATGCGTTTCGGACATGTGTTCCTTGATTCTCACTGGGCTTTCGGTACTCTGATTTCTCTCTGATTCCTTCTAAACTATCATCAAAATTTTTCAACTTATGATTTCCTCCCATCTCAGTACATTGTTTCGCAGCCTCGTCATCGCATAGGATTTGTGCCAAATACAGGGTCTGATCGATCATATCCCTAATGGTTTTATCCAGGTATACAATTTCTTGGCATGCGGCACTCATCTCTAAGTATTCGGCTTTTGACAGGTTGAATTAGTGACGAGTTTTTGTTTAGCACTTTTCCAAGCAACAGGATCATCAAAATGTCTAATCACATATTCCCCTGTAATTTGTTAGTACTCGCAATCACGGCAACTTGAATCTGTCATGGCTGTCATTAAATCTGACTTTCCACAGAAAGTTATGCTCAAGTCTGAGATTCCTCTGATGTGGCGGAAAGTACGTTTCACTCGCTGCCAATGATAGTCATTCGATTCGACCTGGTATCTGGCCTTTGTTCTTGCTTCTAGAAGTTCAGGGCGATTCTCCTCCAATTCTTCTAGCGTTTGTTCTGCTGCCTTTCGTCTGACTATCGGTGTTCTTAAAGGTTTACCTTAAATCGTGTCAGACAGCTTTCCACGTACTTGGTTTGTTTGAGACTTATCACTCCTTCACTTCCAGATCGTTTGATTTGGGTACCTGAAGCTAGCGAACACTAACTCACAAATCGGTCCCAAACCAATTTCACTTATCATTACTTTCTTATTACTAATCTATTACCAAAGAGAAAAATTTATTACCGGTCATGGGCCCGAGATACGACAGTTTTCGCTAGCGGAAGCTTACGCTAGCGAACACGTGGTCGGGGGAAGATCGTACGGGAATGTGCAATAGCTCATTTTTTATTACTCTTGTATTACTCTCAGAATATGTCCTCAAGATATGCGTGTGATATGATTCAGCTGAAATATGATGGTTTTCGCTAGCGTAAGCTTACGCTAGCGAACACCATATACAGGCGAAGCTTCGAGGACACTCAGAACTACGAGGGATTTGATTACTTTTTCATTACTCTCGAAAGGTATAGTTGAGATAGTCCCGAGACTGAGAGGAAACCGGTATTTGGGCCTGAGGCTGGACGAGAGCTGGAGCGGGGCGAGATGAGAAATATATGATAACCTGAGCTACCTCTGTACGATAACGTGCGATTGGAATAATTCAATCGCATACGAGAACTTGTCTAACGATAAGCTGGATTCACATGAGTCTTCAAAGATAATAGGGGATTGATAACGAATCAGCCAACTCGATCATGGGGCCCAAAACAGGAGAGACCCTGCTTAGAGTTACTATAGTCGCAGTCGAGACGTCACCGGGGGGGGGGGGGTGAAGAGAGTCCCGATGGACCCGGAACTCGGAGAAACCTCGGATCAAGTGATCAAGTACCATCGACTAAGACCAAAGAATTTATTACCAGCCAGCACCCTCGGCTATGGGGCCCAAAACAGGGCGGAATCCAGCTTTGAGCATGTTCCGCGCAGTTATGACGCCTTCTCGGGTTGTAAAAGTTTCCAATGGATCAGTAACTCTACAGAACATCAGTGTAACGAACTGTCACAGCTTATTACTTTCTACTCGAGCGGAAGCAAAGAGAAAATGTGGTGCGTGGCTTCATTTTTCTTCGGAGGACTTTTTCTTGCGGTGTGAATGATCCGAGGATCGGATGACCTTTCTCTTTTCTCCTTTTATGTTTTATGATTACTTTGAACTCACCTTATCTGGGGTTGTAGATGGAAAAGCCAGGTTAGTGTTACGAAAAATCCAAGATACTTTCAAAATGAATACTTAATTTGAAATTAAACTTTTGACTGCTCAGACTTGTCTACTGATAACTTATTATACTCAAGATTACTTGAGGCAAGAAACAGTTTACGCGCTCGTGGTTCAGCTCCAAGAGAGCGCGTCTCTGGAAAGTCTGCAATTTAAAAGAGTTCGCCAGCTCGATTTTGGGAAGGGATCGCTGTTTATCTCTCCTAATTTGGAGATGTTCAAGAAAAAAAAAAAATTCGGTGTTGACGTGATCGGATCACATATTCGATCGCTTTCTGATGCTCAAATTACAATCAAAATAGAGAGAAGACTTTGTTCCAATGCTAATGGAAAAAAGCAATAAAATGACAAATAAGGGAGATTTTACGGCCCTGCTATGTGGTCGCTTGAATCGCCTTGCCGTTGAAACGGTGCGATGGAAAAACAAGGGAGTCCGCGAGAAAAGCAGCGTTGTAAGCTAAAAATAATGTTCGAGCGGCAAGGAAAAGAACGCACGGATCTCCTCCCGTGTATTGGGTTCGTTACATCAGATCAAGTGGTAATGTACCACTGGTGATGACCAGAAAATGTATTACCAGTCAGCACCCTCGGCTATGGGGCCCAAAAGAGAGCGAAATCGAGCTTTGAGCAGTTATCTGCGTGGTTATAACGCCACTGTGGATTGTAGGTTGTTCCAATTGACCCGAAACTCTACAAAACCTTAGATCGAGCGGTTATGTTACATTGTTGATGCCCACAAAATTTATCACCAGTCAGCACCCTCGGCTATGAGGCCCAAAACAGGGCGAAATCGAGATTTGGGCAGTTATCTGTGCAGTTACGACGTCACTGTGGGTTGTATGATGTTCCAATTGACCTGGAACTCTACAGAACCTTAGATTAAGTGGTTGTGTACCATTGGCAATGACCAGAAATATTATTACCGAACAGCACCCTCGGGTATGGGGCCCAAAACAGGGCGGAATCGAGCTTCAAGTAGTTATCTGCGCAGTTATGACGCCACGGTGGGTTGTAGGATGTACCAATTGACCCGAAACTCTGGGAAACCTTAGATCTAGCGGTTGTGTACCATTGGTAATGCCCAGAAAATTTATTACCACCTTCGACTATGGGGCCCAAAACAGGGCAAAATCGAGCTTTGGGCGGATATCTGCGCAGTCATGTCACCCGTGTGGGTTGCAAATAGTTCCAATGGACCCGAAACTCTACAGAACCCTAGATCAAGGAGTCGAGTACCATTCCCGATGCTCAAAGAATTCATCACCAGTCAGCACCCTCGGGTATGGGGCCCAAAAGAGGGCGGAATCGAGCTTTAAGCAGTTATTTGCGCAGATATGACGCCACTGTGGGTTGTAGGTTGTCCCAATTGACCCGAAACTCCACAAAACCTCAGATCGAGTGGTTATGTACACTCGCCGGACAAAATATCTGTACAAGCCATTCAGTGATTTCTACTCTTTGGGTTGGCACGGCCTATCTCTTCCCGTGCTAAGGGAACGCGGAAAGTGGAACGAATGCATGGCGATACCAACCCAAAAAGTGAAAATCACTAAATGGCTCGTACAGATATGTCCGGCGAGTGTACCATTGGTGATGCTCAGAGAATCCATTACCAGTCAGCATCCTCGGCTATGGGGCCCAGAACAGGGCGGAATCAGGCTTTGGGCAGTTATCTGCGCAGTTATGACGCCACTGCGGGTTGTAACATGATTAAATGGACCCGAAACTCTACAAAACCTTGAATCAAGTGGTTATGTACCATTGGTGATGCCCAGAGAATTCATTACCAGTCAGCATCCTCGGCTATGGGTCCCAAAACAGGGCGGAATCGAGCTTTGGGCAGTTATCTTCGCAATTATGACGCCACTGTGGGTTGTAAGACAATCGAATGGACCCTAAACTCTACAGAACCTTAGATCAAGTAGTTATGTACCATTGATGATGCCCAGAGAATTTATTACCAGTCAGCATCCTCAGCTATGGGACCCAAAACAGGGCACAATCGAGCTTTGGGCAGTTATCTGCGCAGTTATGATGCCACTGTGGGTTATAGGATGTTCCAATTGACCCGAAACTCTACAGAACCTCATATCAAGTGGTTGTGTACCATTGGTAGTGCCCAGAGAATGTATTACCAGTCAGCACCCTCGGCTATGGGGCCTAAAACAGGGCGGGATCCAGCTTCCCGCACAGTTATGACTTTAATGAAGGTTGTAGAAAATTCCAATGAATCCAGGAACCCACAAAACTCTGGAACCACTAAGGAGTCACCATCCAGAGTGCCTCAAGATCCTTCCACCTGTCAGACGATCGGCCTTGGGACCCAAAACACGGAAGAATCCTGCTAAGACCCATCGTCCACGCGGTCTAGACATTATGGTGGGCTGTCTGATGTTGCGATAAATTTTAGAACTTGACAGAACTCCAGAACAATCAACAAATGGTGTTCAAACTCGTTATCCACGTTGTTTACGCCGTTATTTGGCCTGGAGGTTCTCTGGACAGGCTCATAATTCCATTGGAAGATATGTTAGAGACACTCTTGTCTCCAAGATTCACACAGGAGATTCACTCAAATGAACGTATTGATGCAACTAATCACATGATCGTTCACCTGTTACCGGTACCACTGCCATCCGACCGGATACAATAAATTATGTAACGGCACGTTGCCACTGAATACTATTACGCACATTCGCCACCAAACTCATTACACAAAAGGGCCTTGCCAAACAACCTGACTCTAGGAGCCCTCGATACACGTCCACGAGGACACGGCCGTCTCCCTTCGTCCGTACTTTGGGCGATCGCGCCCGGCTAACTCCTCTCGAGGCTCCCTCGCGCCCTCGTACATCCGATGGCGCCGCCAGTCCATACGCTCATACACATACAGGTCGCCGTATAGCTATACGCATACTTGTGAACAACTCTCCATAACAGATGATTGAGATACCCATCCACGATTACAGATGCCCGAGAATCCACTCCCGGTCAACACTGGAGCCCAAGATCAAGGGTGTCCCACCATTCAATCGAGACCCCGTAGTTCAAATCCCATCATCACCTCCTGACACGTTAGATGATTACACCCGTAGATATCGTCTATCACTGACCTCTGAACATTCCAGTTCGGAAATGATGTGAGCGGTACTCGTTGCAAATCATTAGCAACTTGTAATCTTTCCGGGGGCATAGAAACTATCATGCCAGTAGAGGGAGGAATTCGATATGCCCCACGGCTCAAGCGCCAATTTCTCCGTATAGGACTTCAAAAGGCAGTCAACGCGTGAACTAGAATCATGCCAAGTAGCTATATCGTGGACATCGATAAAGGTACACTTATGCATTGGGCATGATTCTAGTTCAGCGGAGAATCCGTGACGAGCGCTACGGTGGTGGGACACTTTAATCACCCGCTCCCTCGTTCATTCGCTCTTCCAGGAACTCATTCTTGGTATTACCTCCAATTGCTATCACTCCCAAGATCCTGATGATCTCTCCACGTAACAACATGATTCGACTGATTCGAGCCTTGCTGAGCTAAGATTCTTCTTCTGAATCCCTTTGGCAAGTGATTGATTAGAATTCCCAGACAATTCCTTGCCGGAGAACAGTCCAAGATTCCAAGATAAGAATATCCCATTTACAATGTCGATCTTCTTCCTATACAACCCACATAGTGGCGTCATAACTGCGCAGTGAACTGCTCAAAGCTCGATTTCACCCTGTTTTGGGCCCCATAGCCGGGGGTGCTGACTGGTGATGAATTTTTTGGGCATCGGAAATGGTACGTGACTACTTGATATAGGGTTCTGTAGAGTTTCGGGTCCATTGGAACTATTTGCAACCCACAGGGGTGTCATAACTGCGCAGAAAACTACCCGGAGCTCGATTTCGCCCTGTTATGGGCGCCATAGCCGAGGTCGCTGACTGGTAATAAATTCTCTGGGCATCACCAATGGTACATGACTGCTCGATTTGAGGTTTTGTAGAGTTTCAGGTCAATTGGTACATCCTACAACCCACAGTGGTGTCGTAACTGCGCAGACAACTACCCGGAGCTCGATTTCGCCCTGTTATGGGCGCCATAGCCGAGGTCGCTGACTGGTAATGAATTCCCTGGGCATCACCAATGGTACATGATCACTCGATCTGAGGTTCTGTAGAGTTTCGGGTCCATTGGATTATCTTACAACCCACAGTGGCGTCATAACTGCGCGAATAACTGTCCAAAGCTCGATTTCGCCCTGTTTTGGGCCCCATAGCCGAGGGTGCTGACTAGTAATAAATTCTCTGGGTATTAACAATGGTACATGACAACTCAATCTGAGGTTATGTGGAGTTTTGGGTCCATTAATACTATTTGCAACCCACAGGGGTCTCATAACTGTGCAGATAACTGCTCGAAGCTCGATTCCGCCCTGTTTTGGGCCCCATAGCCGAGGGTGCTGACTGGTAATGAATCCTCTAAGCATCACCAATGGTACATAACCAATCGATCTAAGGTTTTGTAGAGTTTCGGGTCCATTGGATCATCTTACAACCCACAGTGGCGTCATAACTGCGCAGATAACTGCCCAAAGCTCGATCTCGCCCTGTTTTGGGCCCCATAGCCGGGGGTGCTGACTGGTAATAAATTCTCTGGGCATCACCAATGGTACATATACACTTGATCTAAGGTTCTGTAGAGTTTCGGGTCCATTGAAACTATTCGCAACCCGCAGGGGTATCATAACTGCGCAGATAACTGCTTAAAGCTCGATCTCGCCCTGTTTTGGGCCCCATAGCCGAGGGTGCTGACTGGTAATAAATTCTCTGGGCATTACCAATGGTACATATACACTTGATCTAAGGTTCTGTAGAGTTTCGGGTCCATTGAAACTATTCGCAACCCGCAGGGGTGTCATAACTGCGCAGATAACTGCTCAAAGCTCGATCTCGCCCTGTTTTGGGCCCCATAGCTGAGGGTGCTGACTGGTCATAAATTTTTTCGGGCATCAACAATGGTACATAGCCACACGATCTGATGTTCTGTAGAGTTTTGGATCCATTGAAACCTTTTACAACCCGAAAAGGCATCATAACTGCACGGAACATGCTCAAAGCTGGATTCCGCCCCTTTTTGGGCCCCATAGCCGAGGGTGCTGGCTGGTAATAAATTCTTTGGTCTCAGTCGATGATACTTGATCACTTGAACTGAGGTTTCTCCGAGTTCCGGGTCCATTGGGACTCTTTTCATCCACCCGTGACGTCTCGACTGCGATTATGATAACTCTAAGCAGGGTCTCCCCTGTTTTGGGCCCCATGATCGAGTTGGCTGATTCGTTATTGATCCCCTATCATTTCTGAAGACTCATGTGAATCCAGCTCATCGTCAGACAAGTTCTCGTATGCGATTGAATTATTCCAATCGCACGTTATTGTACGGAGGTAGCTCAGGCTATCATATATTTCTCATCTCGCCCGCTCCAGCTCTCGTCCAGCCTCAGGCCCAAATACCGGTTTCCTCTTGGTCTCTGAACTATCTTGACTATATCTTTCGAGAGTGATAAGAAAGTCATAAGATCCCTTGTAGTTCTGAGTGTCCTCGAAGCTTCGCCTGTATATGGTGTTCGCTAGCGAAAACCATCATATTTCAGCTGAATCATATCACACGCATATCTTGAGGACATATTCTGAGAGTAATACAAGAGTAATAAAAAATGAGCTATTGCACATTCCCGTACGATCTCCCCCCCACCACGTGTTCGCTAGCGTAAGCTTCCGCTAGCGAAAACTCTCGTATCTCGGGCCCATGACCGGTAATAAATTTTTTTCTTCGGTAATAAATTAGTAATAAAAAAGTGATAAAAAGTGAAATTGGTTCGGGACCGATTTGTGAGTTAGTGTTCACTAGCTCCAGGTACCCGTTTGATTCCCATTCCTAGGAAAACCGTATTTCCAATCGACATTCTGCGAGAGTAGGTAACACACAAATCCCTCCTAATTGTTATCAACCAAGTTTGCATACGATTTCACAGAATCAATGAGCAACCGTCATAATCGGACACACCATGTGCATTCTGGTTCTTTTCCTCCATCATACGCTTATCCCAAGCTTCGAGATGATAGAATGCTCTATTTAATATACTCATTCTTCTGAAAACACTGCAGAAATTGAGAACGTGTGATAGAATGTAAGAGCTTTACCGGTAAATCGAGCATAACAATTACTGCACCACCCACCTACAATCTCTCAATTTGAGAATTTTGATGAAATGTAATGTGGCGCTGGCTCATAATAGGTCCAAATAATTGTATCTAAACTTTGTTGTTAACTATTTCGAGGGATTCATGAGTTACCCATTCTCGTACAATACTGCCTGGGAATTCTTATAAGAACATTGGCAATGAAACTTTGAAGTAGCCTTGGTACTGATTTTTTTACCTCACTGTGTCTCTCAGGAAGGCAGTTCGAATGCTGGCGGCAAGGTCGGCTTGATGTCACGTCGATGTAGAACATAACGCTACATCTAATTCACTAATTATTGAATCACTGTACTAAAACATCACATCATTACACGTTTGATATTTGACCACCTAAGGTTATGCAATTAACAACAATCCGGTGAGTTTCAGGCGCGCGAGACTCGCGACGCGCGGATGTATCTCCGCGCCGCTCCGATAGGGCCCTTGGTTAATCCATGATCATGACTCGCTCATATGAAAATTTATCATAACTTGCCGACACATGACGTGGCTAAAGGAGTAATCGTCAAGCAACAGGATGAGGGTCTTCACTCCAGTGTTGAGAAGCCCCAATGCCGTTGCAATGAAGCCCGCGGAGGTGACGAAAGGTATTGCTCTTCTGAGTGTGCATGAACAGTGACCTGGGAGAAATCAAGGACGGCAATCTCGACCGGAACAGCGATTGCACTAATGCCTCTGGGTCTAAGGAAATTTTTCAGGAAAAATTACAAGTATGAGTTGTGAATCAATCAGATTATGTTCACTGAAAATCATCTTGATCAGACTTCTCGTCCATAATCGTCGCTCATAACACAAAAAATTTTAATTCCAACAACTCGACTCTGCTCAACTTCTAATCTGCTCAATTTCTATGCTCAACATCTAGCGTAACGATTATTGCGGAATAATTATGTTCATCCCAAGTTCTTTGAGATCTCTCCCGATTATGAACCTAAGATTCCCCGCATCTGACTAACCAGCGATCGCGCAAGAAGGCTTTGTACGATTTATAGATATCAAGAATGCAGAAGAGGCCATAATCCATCATTCTGACGTGTGATCTCCCAAATAGTATGGTATGATAGTCAGGCTCATCCTGGATATTGCTCCAGAGTACTTCCACCCGCTCCAACTTATGGAGAATTTGTGACTTCAAACCTCATCAGATTATCACCTTAAACTCGTACAAAATTGGGTATGCAAGATTATCTGTAACTTTGGTGTACAGAATCGTAGAGCGTTGTTTCGTAAAATATCTGGAAGGTCTTGGGAGAAGCTATTTTGTCCCGCAAGAATCTCCACGCTAGCATAGTTTGCGCGTTTTGGGCGTCGATCATAGGCTGGAATTCGGATGGCAACATCTTCCAGTTGAATAATTTGATAGATTTCATTCCATCATTGGGATATTTTCTCGGTGATTGACGCAGACCCGAGGGCATCGGAGTGATCGCTGTTCGCAGAATTCCACTCAAATGATGGGATGATCTCGGACATAACAAATACTGTTGAAACATGTTGCTGTCAAGTTACATACTCCAGAAGTATTCAATCAATCCTCTTCCACCGTTGACAAAGAATATTCTCGGATTCCTCGTGAGTTCTATCAATAAAAAAAGGTTTCCTGCAATTTAGTCTTTTAAGATTACTCAGTTCGTATACGGGTTTGATTTCAACCTCGGATTTGGAAAGATTGGGTCTCTCTGAGTTGAATTTGGATCCTTCGATAATTTTGAATTCTCATTTTCGGAGCGAAAGACGAGAGCGAGTAATGAAGGACGTTGACTATTCTGGGGAGATAGTTGAAAAATCAAGATCCGGATTCATTCCAGGAACCATCCACGGGCTCTTACGGTTTTTGTTGAGAAATGTTCTATTGATGGCTCCGAAATATACCACAAGGACAATTCCACAATCACGGTACTCGACCTTTTCTGCCTGAATGAATCTCATTCTCGTGCTTGGGGGTTCATAAGCAAAATTGACAACGATTTTCCTAAACTCGTTTTCAGTGCAAGATTCTCCATTAATCTCCTGAGTGCCATGACATCAAACTAGTGGTATCCATTTCGGGATTTTTGGGGATAATTCTGTACTGGATTCCATCCAGCATTCAAATCATTGCGCACTTCTGGCTCAGTCTGGTAAGAGTTTTTCCACCTCCCGGCTGACGCAACATTCAAACACGAAGAATTGATATACATTGAAGAATTTTCGATATGAAATCAGATCAAATGGAAAACTTTCCCATAGCATAATCAAGCTTGCTCCACGAGCTATCCAGCGTACATAATTTCTCCCCGAGTACGATCAATTCCCTCATCCTATTCTATCCTGCAATATCAGTACAGTGGGAGTTCGATATAATGAACTTGAAAGGACCGGACTCCGTTTCCTTATATCGAGGTTCGGTTATATCAGAGTTTTGTACCAGAACCTCATGTGCAAGCCATCCTGTGCATATGATTTGAGCACGGAGTGGGCCATGTTTGGATATTCTTTTCACATCCCCATTGTAAATGCGCGGCCACCTAGCTGGGTGGCTGGGTATAGGTGGCAGAGCGGGTGGCAGGGCTGGCACACTGCCACCATGATATTCCTGTTGAAGAGAGCACCTGCAAGGCGGGCGGCAGGGCGGGTGCCTGGACGGGCGGCAGAAAAAAATTGCGGAAAAAAATGTTCTCTCCTGCGTTGATTTCCTCCTTGCGCAATTTTTCTTCCGAAAATTGATTCCAGAATCGATTTCACGATCAACACAAAGCTGGAAGAGTTGAATACTTGTTGAAAGTAGTGCAAGACATGGAACGTTGGATGGACAAGAGACAAAGATTACGAGAAGCTGCTGTGTCAGCTCGTTGGAGGCATTCAACCATCCGGCATTTAACTCCATCGTGAACATTGCAAGATTAGTCCATGTGAGGAATGTCATCATTGTCCGCGTTTTACTGTAGCTCACTTGATTACGTTTTGGAAAACTTTGATGACAGTCGAATCCCACCAAATATTGAGCTGTTTTCTTATACTATTTTGTACAAGGTACACCGCCTGTATACGTGTGACTATGTTCGTGAGTTCTGAACCTTCAATTACTTCAAGAGAATATGAACACAACTCGTTTCCATCCTCGTTGAGAACCGCTGTTGAATGAGACTAACGATGATAGTAATGTTGATTACACTTCATTTGCTCCGATCACCGAAGTAGGTTAATAGTCTCATCAAACCATGTTCCAAAACTGACGAAGGGTGCCAGTTTTCCCTTTGTACAGAGCATTGCAATGAGTATACACCATTGCATTCCATTCATGCACTGTGATCAGCCATACCTTGCGAATAACAGATTTTCGGAACTGACAACTGATCTGAAGAGAGCGTTCATCTTTGTTCAATGTATTGAGGGTTTTGGAATATGTGATATGTACTCATGGATGGTTCAAGATGGAATATTACCAATATCTTACCACTAATACAACGATATTGTCATTACTCAAGATGCCACTCCTCCAAGGATGTAATTAATATCGTAGTCATTCACGCCTGGGATAAGGGTATTGAATCTGTGATGTCGAGTACTACACGACATCTTAAGAAGGATAGAGGAAAAATACGAGAAGAATAAGATAATGAGCGGCCCTGCAAATGAGCAGAACGAGTGAGGATACAGCTAGCGGGCGCCAGAAAGGAGGGGCAGGTTGCACCTCTCGGACCCATAACGGCGGGACAGGGGCAGGCGGTGATCCCTTGATATCCTGTCTACAGCCTGCGGGACCGAGACTTGCGACTTTTCCTCTCGAATTTCTCTGCTCTAGGCCAGAAAACTGGCAATGCCGCTGTCAGTCTGGTCGAGAGAAATCGGAAAAATGGCAACACCGCGGCTACCGAAATCTATCGCTGTGTCGCTACTAGAGCTATAGGGGCCACAAGATTTCCCCGCATTGGTGTTGGTGAGGTGCAACGAGGGGCCGGAGTTTGTGAAAGTGAGTGTGAATGACACAGCCGGTCCCCTCCGTGTTGCACTTGCTAACTCCAAAAGGCTTATCGTCCTTCTCTTCTCTCTCATTCTCCGGGATGGCGGTGGGCCCCGATCATGTGCAACAGGCAAACTCGACTCGCGTCGTCTACTGCATGCACAAGTCACGTGGTTCGAGCGAAGAGAGAGAGAGAGAGTGAGGATGATGTTGCTCACTCTGTCTGCTGCGCCACGAGCTGTCCCTAACACGCCCCTTCTCGATATTCCTGCGCCCCTGATACTTCGATTTTGCGCGACTCGCTCAAAACGGGCTGCGGAAAGAGACCTACCACCCCCAGGTCACCACCCACTCATGATGTGCATAAGACACATGCGCGGTCTATATCCGCGCATGTGCTGATAATACTCGCACCCCTGAGCACATGAGATAAGAGTACGCATACTCGACTACGTACCCACCGCAATATTCTTGCTCGTGATAGTTTCATTGCCTCTTGGACCACCCTCGTTTTCGTGAACGCAACCTCTACTCTGACACTCCCTTTCTTCGGAAATTTGAAGAGAAAGACTGACTTTCCATGACCCACTTCCTCGAAAATTTAGTCAGACCATCACCGCTTGCTATTTATGACCCCAGTAAAATTGTTGAATTTTTATTCATCAAGCACCTCCCTATTCATAATGGACATGCACCTTTGTGCAAACATCCGTTCCAAAGAAAAGCAGAAGTGCAATAAACATTTCAAACATCCCCGATTTTCACGTCAACGCATTCCTTATTTAATCGCTTGACCCAAAATCATTGTCCATCCAGCAGCTGCGACAATAAGCTGCACAGATCGGTAAGAATAAACGATAGTTTATAGTGCTACATCCGGGAAACTCGCGACCTCATTTCATTATCTCAATCCAAGACAAGACGCTAAACCCTTTGTTCATCATCAGCTGCGCGATGTATCCCTGACAGAATGATTTCCTAACTCCAATTTACGATCACATAAATCCACAAGAGTATTGTGAATTTCAAAAATTAGAGCCTTTGATTGTTCCGAAAATGTGCGAGTACAAAGGTTCAAACTCGCCCTCGGACTGAGGAAATGCCACTCTATTGCATTTTTATTACCTACTTTAGAAAAACAGCTGTCACTTTGTACTCGCACGATCCCGCCAGCTCTGCTCCAAAATTGTTGCACTATTAGAAATATTATTCATGTAACAATGTATGTATGTGCGTATGTTTCCATTATTTTTATTTAATCATTCACTCATTTTTGCGTGTGGGTTATGGCTGGAAAAGGGATTATTTGTGCAACTTTCATCTATAAATCAAGATGACCTTGAAACAATTGAGTGGAAATATTCAAGACAAGTGTAACTAGGGTCATTAAGAAAACAATGCAAGTATTTAAGATATTAGCCAGAAAATGTCTGGTTGTTAAGTATTTATTCAGCATTGTAGGCGCCACTCGTCGGGAACCAAAAATTCGATAGTTTCCAGTTTTCGGCGCAACGAACGCCACTCGCTGGGACAGGCATGTATGTCCCACCAGGCCCCTCTCCAAGATGTTGCCGCCCCCAAACTATGAGACTCAACCCTCCTTCTGAAATCATGAATATAGCCCACGCCCTTTCTATTGATGTCAACTCCATTTGGGCGTTAAGGCCCGGTCTAATAAAAGACTATGAACACCAATTACAGGGTAGGATTCTACCCCGCTGTGAGGTTACAAAGCAAAAGCTTTTTGCTTCTATAGAATAATATTCGTAGAATGATGAGAAACGATCGAGGTAGTGATCACTTGAGGATATTGAGAAGAGGGTCCGCCGTAAAGTTTGAAGACGGCAATTTTATTTGTGAAGTAACGAAGCACGTATTACTCATTTCGACTCCTTTCTCCCGACTAAGCAGACACATAATCCCGACCTTTTACATCGCTCATAAAAGGTGTCAAAATGAAGAGACAACGAGCAAAAGTTGACGCCGCAACCGCGAATGGCGGTGTGAGAGAAAGAATCAAACACTTCAATAAGTTTCGCGGATACCCGTCTTAAGACATTTTTACAAGCAACTACAAAGAAAGAACTTTTTCCAAACAACTGAGTATGCGTCTGTTCAGCCACCAAGGTGTGTAGCTTCTAAGATGCATAAAGTATATAAGCACCCTAACTTCAAGGGGGCCAGCTCAGTACAGTTCGAGAAGTCAGTCGTTCAGTGGCTCGCTCGACCAGGGGCCAAATCTCTTAGTATACCTCTTACAATCAGGGAAAAAACCCATTTTTCCGACAAACCCGCAATTCGGTTCGCAAAGTTCAGTCAAAAGTATTAAGTCCTACCACCAGTGTCAGTAAAGTCTCCAGCTCACGCCAATCTCGAATAAAGTGCCCGAATCGCGGAACCAGATAGTAAAGAAGAGCGAACGACACGAGAAACAGCGATATACTCATTCTCTGCCTGTACCGATCTAGCCCACAGCGTGCATATTCGAGCGCCACCGGGTATTCACAAGCTAAACGAAAGGCCCACCACGCCAGGTAAAGATTCATATACCTAACATAGCAGGCGTTAATAGTTCTCGTTTCGCTGAGTCCGTTTCTCTCTCCTCCTCCCATTCACACGCATTTTGGCTTCGAGACAGATCCTCGCCGCCACAACACAGCTACATATAATTCGAACACGCCATTCAAGTTAATAAAGCTTCGGTACTTAAAATTTCAAGCCCCAGTGTTATGAATTTGTGCTCCCGTGAACCAGACCTTTAGCAGATCCCATAGTCAAACAAATCTACTCGCGTATTTTACCAGTCCGTCCTCATTCCTGTACGGGAATAACCCGCAATCGATTCACGCCTCTGCCACCCAAGTTTCCACTGCAACGGGTCTCTGTCCCCGGAAAATTAAGACAGAGTGGTAGCAGCTCTGCTTGGGAAAGTCCATCCCATAAAACATACGACTAGTTTACTTTTCCAGGGTTTTCCGCCCCGGGCGTAACAAAAACTGGTAGTGAGAGCGTGGTTCGGGTAACAAAAATCAAACAAACATTATGTCGGACGCCTCAAATTCGCGATCGTACATTAAGGAAGTTAACATATCAGCCCTACTAAACAGAATAATCTCGTCGATACTGGAACAAAAAGCAAAATACAGGCACCGAAGCCACACTAATCGCCCCCAATGGTTGCTATCGGGTAATCCAACATCTTTGGTCACCGCAAAATTCTAAGCTTTTACAGCCGAAGCCTGCACCAAACGGGAACGGGTCTCCTTGCACACTGCTGAAATCTTTTTCGACATTACTAGTGAAATACCCAGAACACGCGGAGCCCAACAATGGATCCCAGAATAGCAGTCACCGCGTTTCTTATCATGAGCGCAGCAACGCCCGATTACCAAATGAGAACAATACCCGAAGAAGCGGGACTATTTTTCGAGTATTACGGAACACTGCGACTAGCCGAATCATACCATCAGCATAAAATCACCATTGACCCCGAAAAATTTAATATCCTACCAACCGGATACGAGGAACAGATGAGAATGGTTGGGGGAAAATGCCACCCAGAAAGCATAGAATGTTAACAACTTCTACATAAACTCGAAGGCCTGTACATTCAGATGGACCAATTAGATGCGACCTACAAGACGATCCGGAATTTCGCGCAACGCGATACTACGGAAATATTCAACGAAGCACCCGAATCATCGGACCCCATAATCCTGCACGCGCAAAGAGCCTCTAATAACCAATCATTTGCAATCTTCGTCCCGACCCGGGAAACCTCACCAGACGACAATATTTCCGAACTGGCCGAAGCAGAAATAAATAAACTGATCCAACCCGCCACCGAACTTTTCGAGTCAACCCAAGACAAATCCAACGCCATCCTTTTGGCCCCACATCGAATCGAGCACCTAGAGGCTGTTGAAACATGGGCCAACACAATCGAGCCAGTAATAAGAATACAAGCAATGATGTACAATCGGCTATTGGATATCATTGAGAACGCTCACAAAAATATCATTTCCCCGTACTTATTAGGACCATACAAAACCCGAGACCTACGGAAACGCCTTAAAAAGGAATATCCCAATCTAGATTGGACCCTGCAACCCGAGGCACTCAAAATGTCCATCTATCCCAACGTAGACTCCATCAATATAGAGATGGAAATCCCAATTTTCAAAAAGGAAAGGTACCAGATGTACAGAGTACACCCCATAGTTTGGCGGGTTAACAATAGCCACGTCAGGCAACTACAAATTGATCACGAATATATAGGTATCAACCCGCCAGGAGCTGTCGTCGCCATCCCAGCGAATCATCGCAGATGCACACATCTAAGAAGAGGGTCTATCTGTCATGGGTTACCCCGAATAGACGAAAGCTCGATTTGTGAAGCCCGAATCCTGACCACGGGGCAGGGCAGCCAGTACTGCAGGACCCATACACAGCTATCCACCCAAGCTCACGTAGAATACCTAGAAAAATCAAAATCATGGCTCCTGTCCGGACTGGTCAATGATACAGCGCTCGCCGGCTGCACTACGAAGGGAGACCAATTTCCAAAAATATCCCGAGCAGGAATAGTACAAATTCGAGAAACCTGTTTCCTCACAGTGGACAACATCACTCTGCCAGCAACCGGGTACAGAGATACGCTGTTAGTATTGCACAAATACAACATGAGCGAATGGATGGAACAAACCAGCAGCCAGCCCCCTCAAAACGAATCAAACTACAGAAAGTGGTTTTATTGGATTATAATCATCTCCATTGCCGGGATGAATATATTTTTAATTCATGCCGTTCTCAAACTCAGGGCCCAAATACCTGAAGCCCTGCACGTGCACTACAAGACGGTGTACAATAACCACACGGTGCGCCAAGTCACGGTAAAAGCCACCCAAGAAGGCCCGTCAGAAGAAGACGATGGAAAAATACCGGCGCAACCGAAACTTCCCTTGTATGACACCCCAAGACCTCACGCACCGAAAGTTCGATTTTTAATTAACGAGAACAAAACAGCCTCCAAGGAAGACAACCACGACTACGTGAATGATTCTGACCTTTTGATATTCCAGAACGCAGACTAGACGCAATCAACGTCAAAAAAAACATCATAAGGCACAACACTGTGAATTACTCACCAGGCCCCCACTCCAGGGCGACGCAAGCGAAGGGATTACCCATCCCCACCCATCGCGGAAGAGAATATAAGCCGGGCCCAATCGAAGCCACGGCGCAGTCGACTTCAGCTCCTCCTGAAGTAAGGAAGCCTTCCAGGACCATCGAGCCTACCTCTCTCTCCGGAAGGTATCAAGCTACACATCAGCATAAATAATTTCAAACGTCGAGTCCAGCCTATATGGAAATAACTATACTTCACGTGTTGGTGATCATACTATCAATAGTCAACTCTTTGATTCTCCTCGCATTGGCTATTCGAATCGTAATCAACAGAATCTTAGACATACTTGAAACTGAGTAGCCCCATGGACATCATATTTTACTGCTTGCTGTTATTTATTTTCGTCGCTGTATTCCTGAATTACGTCTATTTCACCTTTTTGAACATAGTACTTGTCAAATACGTTCTCGACATTCTACTACCCTGCCACCCCGGGGAACACATCCATATTCGTCCTCAGGAACAGGCATAGGCAGCTCTGTGCGTTAATTTGCACGAGCTCTGCGCCCTTCACCCCTCTAGACCAATAAGTGCTTACCCGCCTTGTGCGTTGATTTGCACAGGCTCCCGCTTGCTACCCACTATAGACCTTTAAGAACCCACCTCCACTCTGTGCGTTAATTTGCACGAGTTTTCACCCTGAATCCACGGCTGTGCGCCCACCCGCACGCACTCCCACCAATTTAGCCTATGCCTCGAGTGAGAAAACGAAGAGGGAAGAGAGTCAAATTTCACCTTGTCGACCCCACCAATACAGTTCACCTCGAATTATTAGACGAATTGGATAAATTACTTGCTAAGATCCAATCTTTCAATCAATGGACGAGGGCAAGCAGCCCTCTGCCGAGAACCTTAACCAAACTCTACGAAAACTAGAGGACATTAATTCAGAAATACAGTGCAGCATCAGTAGAGTAGCGCGTAACCAAAAAGAACAGGGAAATATACTAGAAAGCCAGTGCGAAGTGAATTATAATAACTATTTGATCGGATCCAACTTGAACCAGAAGGTTCAGGACCTCGAAAGGAAATTAGAACGGCTGATCGGCATAGTGCACGAACTCTGCTCGGTCATAATCAAGGACAACACTGAGCTCAAGACCAAAACCAAATTATTAGAGAGAAAGCTACGCTCTAATTCGAGACATATCAGAAAAATAAAAAAATCGACGGATTCACGGGCCAGGACAGACGGAGCGAGAAGGAGCATAACTCAGGACAAACGCTCTCCCGTC
Organism: Eretmocerus hayati; assembly: GCA_029851415.1. Lineage (NCBI taxonomy): Eukaryota > Metazoa > Arthropoda > Insecta > Hymenoptera > Aphelinidae > Eretmocerus > Eretmocerus hayati. The sequence goes on from CM056743.1 coordinate 87,262,631, forward strand.
AGCCGCATCCCACGCCCCTGCTCGCCGAATTGACACTCGATACGTTGGCAATATGCCCGACGACGGCAGAGAAAACCCAGAAGTAACCATGGCCGAAGAGTTGGCTAGGACCCTTGCCGGGGCCATAACCAACAATTTCTCGCTACAATACGCGGTACAGCGGATCCCTCAATTCGATGGCCGAAATATGTCCTTGAAAGAATACGCCCAAACCGTGAGCACAGGGAAACAGTGGGTCACGCTTAAACAAAACGAAGATTACTTGAAAGCAGTGATCGGAGAACTCAGAGGAGCCGCACGAGATAGCGTCTCCGGAAAGACATTCAACAACCTAGACGAACTTCTGAAACACTTGAAAGAAAGATTCGCAATAGGAAGGGACTACAGTTACTACTGCAACAGAATCGCATCGCTGCGTATGAAGCAAGGACAGTCCATTGGGGAATACTATGATTACCTCAACTCACTACTCGCAAGTGCGGATAAGGCCTTAAAAGAGGAACTCGGAGGAGATTACAACACAATAATGATAAAACCCCTCCAAAAGACATCCATTGACGCCTTTATCCGGGGACTACCTCCCGACCTCAGCCGATCGGTAGACATGCAAAGACCAGACACTCTGGAGAAAGCATACAACGAAGCAGCCCGGTTAGAAACCCGTATGGCCGCAAAAATCATACCTGACAGCCGTCAAAAATATTTTTCCGCAAGACAATATGATTATCCAGAAAATCAAATACGAATTTTGCAGAGGAACGAAGAGCCCCGGCGCGGTGACAGGCCGTTCCCGACCAGCACCGACAATCGCCCAGCCACCAGAGATCCGGTCGCCCAGTTTCCAAGAGGCGACAGGCCACCCTGGAACCAAGGACGCCCATGGCACGAAACACGCAGGATGGGCAACGAAGGAAGAGGTGTCAACGCAGGGCCCCCGTATTTAAACTACTATGGGGCTCGCCGCCCTGCAGCGACGGGCCAACCACAGAACCTGCCACCCCGGAACTTCTGGAACGACCCTCAGAACCGAGATACCCCACGACCGATAGAGTCATACCAATACCAGAACAACTTTCAGAGGCCACCTCAATACCGACCGCAGAACAGTTACGTACAAAATCCCAACCGTCAGAATATCCAATGGGAAGATCGCCAACGGACGAGCCAATCGAGCTCGCTTCCGCAGAACGTGCCCTCCCCGGCCCTTCGAAATCCACCACCTTCGAGCAACTACAGGAACGACCAAGTCGGAACCAGGGCAACCCCGAACGAGCCCTCCTCAGCGGCGAACCAGCCGGGAACCTCGAGAGTCATGATGCTTCACCAACTGACCAAAGACCACCAAGTATTAAGTCGTGCTGGCGATCTATAGTCCCCAGCGCCATCCGCGATGAAGAGACCTTCATCCGTACCCGGATTCCGGAACTTAAAAAGGCATGGGCGACCTTTTTGCTTGACACCGGATCCGATGTCAACTTGATAAAAAAGGGCATCTTAAAACCTGAGCTAGAAGTGATCAAGAACGACGTCGAATTCCGAGGGATCGGACCCTCTGAGGTAGTGAAATCCGTAGGGTTCACCTATCTAACCATAAAGGGGCAACTAATACCCTTTTTTATCGTCGACAACGACTTCCCTATGAAAACGGACGGACTGTTGGGTCGAGCTTATTTTTGGGACAGCGAAGCGGTACTCAACTACAGCACGAAGGCCATGGTAGTAAACTCCGACGTGATGCATCCCATGCCTTTTGTGCTCAAAAACAAGCCCAAAAAGAAGAAACGCACCATCAAGCAAGCCGATAAGGTAGAGCACTCCACCGACGAAGAGAATGACCTAATGGACGACCCGTATTTCTGCCAACTAGAGGAAGACAGCGACCCCGAGCTCACCTCGTCAGGGACCTCGGAAGAAGAAGTTAAAGAACCTACGCACCACATAATCAGGGCTCGCACCAGGCAGGTCATCCAAATCAACTTAATTGACACCAACCTAAAAGAGGGGTACTTGCCCAGGATCAAAGCGGTCGAAGGAGTATACCTAGGTGAAGGGCTCCTAAGTAACGACAACGGCAAATGCAAAATTATGGCCATAAACACTTTGGACAAGGACGTGTGCATAGACATCGGCCCAAAAGAGATCCTCGACTACGAATATTACGTGCCCTCATTCGATTCCGAATCTAGTTCAGACGAAGGACTAGCCCCCGAGCAGGACCTACGGCTCCGGGCTGAAAAGGTAAGGGAACTTATACGCAAAGACCATCTTAACCCAGAAGAGCGACAAACCGTGGAGAAACTGATCGAAGATTTCGCGGACGTCTTCCTATTACCCGGAGACACACTGCCCTGCACACACGTAGCAGAACACGAAATACCCACCATCGACGACATACCCATCAACGTAAAACAATACAGGCACCCCCCTATACACCGGCAAGTACTAGAAGAAGACATAGCCAAGAAATTGAAAAACGGCATTATTCAGCCCTCTAATTCACCGTACAATTCGCCGTGTTGGATTGTGCCAAAACACCCAGATAGCCAAGGTAGACCCAGATGGCGGGTAGTGATCGATTTTCGTGAACTGAACAAAAAAACAATTGGCGATGCCTATCCTTTGCCCAACATTGCCGACATTTTGGACAAACTAGGAGGCGCAATCTACTTCTCTACATTTGACTTGGCAAGCGGATACAGCCAAGTACCTTTGAAAAAGGCGGACAGGCACAAATCTAGCTTCAGCACTCCCCGCGGACATTGGGAGTACACCCGCATGCCTGAAGGGCTCTGTAACGCTACCGCGACCTTCGAAAGGATGATGGAAAAAATACTAAAAGGACTCCTAGACTCAGAGATGCTGGTCTATCTCGACGACGTCATTGTATATGCAAACTCTTTAGCAGAACACACACGGAAGGTAAGGTTGTTATTCGAAAGATTACGCGCAGCCAACCTGGTACTACAACCAGACAAAATCGAGTTCCTGCGAAAAGAAGTAGGCTTCCTAGGGCACATCGTCAGCGCGAAAGGAGTCGAACCGGATCCGAAGAAAACATCAGCAGTTAAGAACTTTCCGACCCCCAAAAACCAAAAAAACGTGCGCCAGTTTCTTGGTCTAGTCGGATACTATCGCCGATTTATTAAAGACTTCTCGAAAATTGCCCGGCCTCTATTCGAGCTCACCAAGAAAGCACAACATTTTTACTGGAAGAAGGAAGAAGACGAGGCTTTCCAATTCCTCAAAGACCAGTTATGTCAAGCTCCAATCCTACTATTTCCAAAGGAGGATGCACACTTTGTATGGGAAAATGGCCCATGAGCGGTAACCTCTAATTCTTTTTGCATCGTGTAGAGCGGGCCGCTGGCAATAACGAGGGCCTGTTTTGGGAGGTGTCACTACTGGGGAACTTTTTAAAACCAGGAAAATGCTTAGGGGGTAGTTTTTTTCGCAGAACGAACCTAGCTGGTGCAAAAACGTCGAAACTGGACAAATGCACGATCCAATCATAACGAATGAGGGCTCGATCGATTCGTCTTGATGAGGAGCTTCGTGTGCAGATGGATTGATACCAGCGCAATGGGAGTCATGGACGTGGAGAGTGTTTGTATCGACTTTGGAAAAAAAAACCCCTGAGAATCCAGGCCTATTCATCGGTAGAACTCAGACTTGCACGATGGGATCTGGATTTTCTTGGTTGCATTTTGTAGATATCGTCCGGCCACGAGGTTATGACCTACTCGGAGACCAGCGCTGGTTTCGGAGGGGGGCAGATGGCCGGAAAACCATTCCCAGTAGTAATATACGAGTTTAGTCAGACACAGATAAACCGAGGGATGATAGGTGTGATCCTGAGAGTTTGCACGACGGCATTGCGACGGGGGCGTGCTCGTTTTGTAGCTCGACAACAGTAGCAAGTAAGGGTATTCTCGAAATATCAGCGCTGAGTTGCCGACGAGAGCTGCATCTCGGAATGTGAGTCACCTTGAAAAACCACCCCTATTGATATTTCGACATTTCCCCAGATATACAACGGATGCACGATGGGATCTGGATTTTCTTGGTTGCATTTTGTAGATATGGTCCGGCCACGAGGTTATGACCTACTCGGAGACCAGCGCTGGTTTCGGAGGGGGACAGATGTCCGGAAAACCATTCCCAGTAGTAATATACGAGTTTAGTCAGACACAGATGAACCAAAGGATGATAGGTGGGATCCTGAGAGTTCGCACGACGCGATTGCGACGAGGGCATGCTCGTTATGTAGCTCGACAACAGTAGCAAGTGTGGGTATTCTCGAAATATCAGCGCTGAGTTGCCAACGAGAGCTGCATCTCGGAATGTGAGTAACCTTGAAAAACCACCCCTATTGATATTTCGACATTTCCCCAGGTGTACAACGAATGCACGATGGGATCTGGATTTTCTTGGTTGCATTTTGTAGATATAGTCCGGCCACGAGGTTATGACCTACTCGGAGACCAGCACTGGTTTCGGAGGGGGACAGATGGCCGGAATACCATTCCCAGTAGTAATATACGAGTTAAGTCAGACACAGATAAACTGAAGGATGATAGGTGGGATCCTGAGAGTTTGCACGACGCGATTGCGACGGGGGCGTGCTCGTTTTGTCGTTCGACAACAGTAGCAAGTCTGGGTTTTCTCGAAATATCAGCGCTGAGTCGGCAATGAGAGCTGCATCTCGGAATGTGAGTAACATTTAAAATACCCCTATTGATATTTCGACATTTCTCCTGATATACAACGAATGCACGATGGGATCTGGATTTTCTTGGTTGCATTTTGGAGATATGGTCCGGCCACGAGGATATGACCTTCTCGGAGACCAGCGCTGGTTTTGGAGGGTGACAGATGGCCGGAAAACCATTCCCAGTAGTGATATACGAGTTGAGACAGACACAGATAAACCAAGGGATGATAGGTGGGATCCTGAGAGTTTGCACGACGCGATTGCGACGGGAGCGTGTTCGTTTTGTAGCTCGATAACAGTAGCAAGTGTGGGTATTTTCGAAATATGAGCGCTGAGTTGCCATTGAGAGCTGCATCTCGGAATGTGAGTAACCTTGAAAAACCACCCCTATTGATATTTCAACATTTCCCCAGATATACAACGAATGCACGATGGAATCTGGATTTTCTTGGTTCCATTTTGTAGATATGGTCCGGCCACGAGGTTATGACCTACTCGGAGACCAGCGCTGGTGTCGGAGGGGGACAGATGGCTGGAGAACCCTTCCCAGTAGTAATATACGAGTTTAGTCAGACACGGATAAACCAAAGGATGATAGGTGGGATCCTGAGAGTTTGCACGACGGCATTGCGACGGGGGCGTGCTCGTTTTGTAGCTCGACAACAGGAGCAAGTGTGGGTTTTCTCGAAATATCAGCGCTGAGTTGCCGACGAGAGCTGCATCTCGGAATGTGCGTCACCTTGAAAAACCACCCCTATTGATATTTCGACATCTCCCCAGATATACAACGAATGCACGATGGGATCTGGATTTTCCTGGTTGCATTTTGTAGATATGGTCCGGCCACGAGGTTATGACCTACTCGGAGACCAGCGCTGGTTTCGGAGGGGGACAGATGTCCGGAAAACCATTCCCAGTAGTAATATACGAGTTTAGTCAGACACAGATGAACCAAAGGATGATAGGTGGGATCCTGAGAGTTTGCACGACGCGACTGCGACGGGGGCGTGCTCGTTTTGTAGCTCGACAACAGTAGCAAGTGTGGGTATTCTCGAAATATCAGCGCTGAGTTGCCGACAAGATCTGCATCTCGGACTGTGAGTAATCTGGAAAAACCACCCCTATTGATATCTCGACATTTCCCCAGATATACAACGAATGCACGATGGGATCTGGATTTCCTTGGTTGCATTTTGTAGTTAGGTCCGGCCACGAGGTTATGACCTACTCGGGGACCAGCGCGGGTTTCGAAAGGGGACAGATGGCCGGAAAACCATTCCCAGTAGTAATATACGAGTTGAGTCAGACACAGATGAACCAAGGGATGATAGGTGGGATCCTGAGAGTTTGCACGACGCGATCGCGACGGGGGCGTGCTCGTTTAGTAGCTCGACAACAGTAGCAAGTGTAGGTATTCTCGAAATATCAGCGCTGAGTTGCCAACGAGAGCTGCATCTCGGTGTGAGTAACTTTGAAAAACCACCCCTATTGATATTTCGACATTCCCCCAGGTATACAACGAATGCACGATGGGATCTGGATTTTCTTGGTTGCATTTTGTAGATATGGTCCGGCCACGAGGTTATGACCTACTCGGAGATCAGCGCTGGTTTCGGAGGGGGACAGATGGCCGGAATACCATTCCCAGTAGTAATATACGAGTTCAGTCAGACACAGATAGACCAAGGGATGATAGGTGGGATCCTGAGAGTTTGTACGACGCAATTGCGACGGGGGCGTGCTCGTTTTGTAGCTCGACAACAGTAGCAAGTGTGGGTATTCTCGAAATATCAGCGCTGAGTTGCCAAGAAGATCTGCATCTCGGACTGTGCGTAACCTCGGAAAAACCACCCCTATTGATATCTCGACGTTTCCCCAGATATACAACGAATGCACGATGGGATCTGGATTTTCTTGGTTGCATTTTGTAGTTAGGTCCGGCCACGAGGTTATGACCTACTCGGAGACCAGCGCGGGTTTCGGAAGGGGACAGATGGTCGGGAAACCGTTCCCAGAAGTAATATACGAGTTGAGTCAGACACAGATGAACCAAGGGATGATAGGTGGGATCCTGAGAGTTCGCACGACGCGATTGCGACGGGGGCGTGCTCGTTATGTAGCTCGACAACGGTAGCAAGTGTGGGTATTCTCGAAATATCAGCGCTGAGTTGCCAACGAGAGCTGCATCTCGGAATGTGAGTAACCTTGAAAAACCACCCCTATTGATATTTCGACATTTCCCCAGGTGTACAACGAATGCACGATGGGATCTGGATTTTCTTGGTTGCATTTTGTAGATATGGTCCGGCCACGAGGTTATGACCTACTCGGAGACCAGCACTGGTTTCGGAGGGGGACAGATGGCCGGAATACCATTCCCAGTAGTAATATACGAGTTAAGTCAGACACAGATAAACTAAAGGATGATAGGTGGGATCCTGAGAGTTTGCACGACGCGATTGCGACGGGGGCGTGCTCGTTTTGTCGCTCGACAACAGTAGCAAGTCTGGGTTTTCTCGAAATATCAGCGCTGACTCGCCAACGAGAGCTGCATCTTGGAATGTGAGTAACATTCAGAATACCCCTATTGATATTTCGACATTTCTCCTGATATACAACGAATGCACGATGGGATCTGGATTTTCTTGGTTGCATTTTGGAGATATGGTCCGGCCACGAGGATATGACCTTCTCGGAGACCAGCGCTGGTTTCGGAGGGTGACAGATGGCCGGAAAACCATTCCCAGTAGTGATATACGAGTTTAGGCAGACACAGATAAACCAAGGGATGATAGGTGGGATCCTGAGAGTTTGCACGACGCGATTGCGACGGGAGCGTGCTCGTTTTGTAGCTCGATAACAGTAGCAAGTGTGGGTATTCTCGAAATATGAGCGCTGAGTTGCCATTGAGAGCTGCATCTCGGAATGTGAGTAACCTTGAAAAACCACCCCTATTGATATTTCAACATTTCCCCAGATATACAACGAATGCACGATGGAATCTGGATTTTCTTGGGTGCATTTTGTAGATATGGTCCGGCCACGAGGTTATGACCTACTCGGAGACCAGCGCTGGTGTCGGAGGGGGACAGATGGCTGGAGAACCATTCCCAGTAGTAATATACGAGTTTAGTCAGACACGGATAAACCAAAGGATGATAGGTGGGATCCTGATAGTTTGCACGACGCGATTGCGACGGGGGCGTGCTCGTTTTGTAGCTCGACAACAGTAGCAAGTGTGGGTATTCTCGAAATATCTGCGCTGATTTGTCAAGAAGAGCTGCATCTCGGACTGTGAATAACCTTGAAAAACCACCCCTATTGATATTTCGACACTTTCCCAGTTATACAACGAATGCACGATCGGATCTCGGGCTTCATGGGGCCAGTTTGTAGATATCGATGAGGCGGAGCCTATGGACCATGCGGGATATCAGCGCAGGCAGGAGATCCGGCTAGAGGGGGGAAATATGGTTCCCAGTAGTAACAGATGAGATGGGTCCGACATACGACCTGGGGAGAGTAATTGATATTCGAAGAGTTTGCAGGATGCGATTGAGACGAGCAAGGGCTCACTTCGAAGCTCGACAACTGTAGCAAGTGTGGGTTTTCTCGGGATATCAGCGCTGAGCCACTTAGGTGATGTATCTCTCAGGGTGTATGTGATAGCGGAACAACCTCTATTCAGACTTCGACATTTCCCAGGTATACAACTCAAATAGCTCAAATTGTTTAGGCGTGAGATCAATTTTTGTGGGAAAATCATCAGATCCCTGTGACGCTACGGTGTTAACCTCGTTATCTTTATGGTATCGAAGAGCGAAAATAAGCATGTTCGTGCGCGAGCTAATTTATCCTCCATAGGTTCTGAGAAGTCGAGGAATACATATTAAAACCTCCGTAAGTTAATTTCGGGTCTGTTACATTTTTGTCCTCTCAATATCCAAAATTCTCGCTGAAATACAAATATTCAAAACGGATGCATTCCATCAATCTTCTCTCTAGTAGAACTCGAATCCATCGGATTTTTTCTGACTGTGGTTATGTTCACCTCTATAAACTCAATTCCTCTCAAAAACTACGTCTTTCATACCCTCGGTAAGTTTAGGGTGAGGATCTTTGAACATATATTTTGAGGACCGAAATGAGCTCAAAAAGATATCAATTCCATTGTCAGATACTCAACTGCGTTAGCAATAGTTATTGAAATCCTTTCGTGATTGGTTGGACAGACATCTCAGCACCAGGAGATCTTGCATATCAGCATTTAGGGCTCAAAACTGGCGAATGCGTTACTTTTGGAGGATAGTTTTGCTCCAACAAAGTTTGATTCTTAAAGTATCACTGGACTTACCCAGGGCATGGGAAATGTTGTTGTGAAGAGAAATTGAGTTTCTGGAGATGATCTCGACCACGCAAGGAAAACACTGACGGATTGGGGTTTCGCGTGAGCGACGATTGATTGAATGGATTTCGTTTCGCCTTCTCAGCGTCTAGCGCGCAAAGGGTCGAAAACAGTTCCTGGACTAAAGGTATCCTCCTAGTGTTTCTCTGGATTACGATATGGGGCGGACTGATGAGTTGCATTGATGTTCTGGCTTCGCCAATATCCAGAGCTGAATGATTTAGCAATTGTACCTTCATTTTGAGTCCTACAAAATGACCCCGTTTAGACCTGGGCACCCTGATCGAATCCAGAATATTTGAAAATGATGCGTAGCCGTTTCCTCACTCATACTTCTATGTTTCAGGATTCACGTGAGTAGTTTTGTTGAATACTCGCTTCGCACAACAAAAAAATAACAAACAGTTTCTAGGTGAAAATCAATTTTCAAGTGATCCTCGCCACTTATCTCTACCCCTCGTCGAAAAAACTCGAATAGATTCGGTTTCTACGCAAAAAATGCAAATCAAAATGCGAATAAAAGAGTTAGTTTTATGGTGCCCAATCTCAATGCGTACGGTAGCCTATCCAGCTCTCAGACTAATGACTTCCAAACTTGAGGGACAAGTCATGTGAAACTAGTTTTAGACTTGGCTCGACGTAGGAACAGCAGTCTTACGCAACTACAGAATCAGTTACGTAATCCATTGATCTTCTCATTCCGAGGTATTCTGAATCCGATAGAATATACCTGAATCTGTATGTAACAGTCTACGTAATTCGGAAAGAACGATAACACATCATAATTACACATATTGAGAATCTCAGGACCGAGTAAGCGGAATGTTTCAGCTTCCTAACAGGGGCCTTATTCTAATACATTTCCCCCGCGACGAGGTGGAAAAAACCCTGAATTCCAAATTTCCGCCAAGTTTAAATTTAGTAAACAAACTATTTTGTAATGTTTATTGCTACGAAAATATCATCCGAATATACTTGATGGCGTATCCTCCCAAACCCGTGAAAATTTTCCAACATCATGCAGTTCTTGGATTAGTTCAGAAGTCATATCATCATGAAATTGAATAATCTATAGATCACAACATTTCCGCTTTGAAACCTATCACTTTGATTGCGATCTAGGAATGATTTAAGTTCATTCTAAAATGACTTTTGGACCAATTTTGGAATCGTGTGATGTTGCAAAATAATTGTGAGTTCGAAAGAATACGCCATAAGGTATATTCAGATGATACTCTCATAACAATGATAGTAACAGACCAGTTTGTTCACTAGACTTGAAGCAGGCGGAAATTGCGGGTGCTGAGTTTTCTTCCACCCCATCGCGGGGGAAATGTATTAGAATAAGGCCCCTGTTAGGAAGCTGAAACATTCCGCTCACTCGGTCCTGAGATTCTCAATATGTGTAATTATGATGTCTTATCGTTTTTTCCGAATTACGTAGACTGTTACATACAGATTCAGGTATATTCTATCGGATTCAGAATACCTTGGAATGAGAAGATCAATGAATTACGTAACTGATTCTGTAGTTTCGTAAGACTGCTGTTTCTACGTCGAGCCAAGTCTAAAACTAGTTTCACATGACTCATCCCTCAAGTTTGGAAGTCATTAGTCTGAGAGCTGGATAGGCTACCGTACGCATTGAGATTGGACACCATAAAACTAACTCTTTTATTCGCATTTTGATTCGTATTTTTTGCGTAGAATCCGAATCAATTCGAGTTTTTTCGACGAGGGGTAGAGATAGGTGGCGAGGATCACTTCAAAATTGATTTTCACCTAGAAACTGTTTGTTATTTTTTTGTTGTGCGAAGCGAGTATTCAACAAAACTACTCACGTGAATCCTAAAACATAGAAGTATGAGTGAGAAAACGGCTACGCATCATTTTCAGATATTTTGGATTCGATCAGGGTGCCCAGGTCTAAACGGGGTCATTTTGTAGGACTCAAAATGAAGGTACAATGCCTGAATTATTTAGCTCTGGATATTGGCGAAGCCAGAACATCAATGCAACTCATCAGTCCGCCCCATATCGTAATCCAGAGAAACACTAGGAAGATACCTTTAGTCCAGGAACTGTTTTCGACCCTTTGCGCGCTAGACGCTGCAAAGGCGAAACGAAATTCATTCAATCAATCGTCGCTCACGCAAAACCCCAATCCGTCGGTGTTTTCCTTACGTGGTCGAGATCGTCTCCAGAAACTCAATTTCTCTTCACAACAACATTTCCCATACCTTGAGTAAGTTCAGTGATACTTTTAGAATCAAACTTTGTTGGAGCAAAACTATTCTCCAAAAGTAACGCATTCGCCAGTTTTGAGCCCTGAATGCTGATGTGCAAGATCTCCTGGTGCTGAGATGTCTGTCTTACCAAACACGAAAGGATTTCAATAACTATTGCTAACGCAATTGAGTATCTGACAATGAAATTGATATCTTTTTGAGCTCATTTCGGTCCTCAAAATATATGTTCAAAGATCCTCACCCTGAACTTACCGAGGGTATGGAAGACGTAGTTTTTGAGAGAAATTGAGTTTCTAGAGGTGAACTTAACCACAGTCAGGAAAAATCCGATGGATTCGATCTCTACTAGAGAGAAAATTGATTGAATGCATCCGTTTTGAATATTAGTATTTCAGCGAGAATTTTGGATATTGAGAGGACGAAAATGTACCAGACCCGAAATTGAATTTCGAAGATTATAATATGTATTCCTTGACTTCTCAAAACCTATGGAGGATAAATTAGCTCGCGCACGAACATGCTCATTGTCGCTCTTCGATACCATAAAGATAACGAGGTTAACACCGTAGCGTCATACGGATCTGATGATTTTTCCACAAAAATTGATCTCACGCCTGAACAATTTGAGCTATTTGAGTTGTTTCCCTGGGAAATGTCGAAGTCTGAATAGGGGTTGTTCCGCTATCACATACACCCTGAGAGATACATCACCTAAGTGGCTCGCTGATATCCCGAGAAAACCCACACTTGCTACAGTTGTCGAGCTTCGAAGTGAGCCCTTGCTCGTCTCAATCACATCCTGCAAACTCTTCAAATATCAATTACTCTCCCCAGGTCGTATGTCTGACCCATCTCATCTGTTATTACTGGGAACCACATTTCCCCCCTCTAGCCGGATCTCCTGCCTGCGCTGATATCCCGCATGGTCCATAGGCTCCGCCTCATCGATATCTACAAACTGGCCCCATGAAGCCCGAGATCCGATCGTGCATCCGTTGTACACCTGGGAAAATGTCGAAATATGAATGGGGGTGGTTTTTCAAGGTCACTCCCATCCCGAGATGTAGCTCTCGTTGGCAACTCAGCGCTGATATTCCGAGAATACCCACACTTGCTACAGTTGTCGAGCTTCGAAGTGAGCCCTTGCTCGTCTAAATCGCATCCTGCAAACTCTTCGAATATCAATTACTCTCCCCGGGTCGTATGTCTGACCCATCTCGTCTGTTACTACTGGGAACCATATTTCCCCCCTCTAGCCGGATCTCCTGCCTGCGCTGATATCCCGCATGGTCCATAGGCTCCGCCTCATCGATATCTACAAACTGGCCCCATGAAACCCGAGATACAATCGTGCCTCCGTTTAATACGAGGGAACTGTCAAAATCTGAATAGGGGTTGTTCCGCTATCACATACATCCTGAGAGATACATCACCTTGGTGACTCAGCGCTGATATTCCGAGAATACCCACACTTGCTACAGTTATCGAGCTTCGAAGTGAGCTCTCGCCCGTCTCAATCGCATCTCGCAATCTACGTAATCTCAAATACTCTCCCCAGGTCGTATGTCTGACCCATCTTGTCTGTTACTACTGGGAACCATATTCCACCCCTCTCGCCGGATCTCCTGCCTGCGCTGATATCCCGCCTGGTCCATAGGCTGCGCCTCATCGATATCTACAAACTGGTCTCAGAAATCCCGAGATCCGATCGTGCATTCGTTGTATATCTGGGGAAGTGTCGAAATATCAATGGGGGTGGTTTTTCAAAGTCACTCCCATTCCGAGATGCAGCTCTCGTTGGCACCTCAGCGCTGATATTTCGAGAATACCCACACTTGCTACAGTTGTCGAGCTTCAAAGTGAGCTCTTGCTCGTCTCAATCGCATCGTGCAAACTCTCCAAATCTCAAATACTCTCTCCAGGTCGTATGTCTGACCCATCGTGTCTGTTACTACTGGGAGGCGTATTCTCCTCCTCCCGCTGAATCTGCTTCCTGCGCTGATATCCCGCCTGGTCCATAGGCTGCGCCTCATCGATATCTACAAACTAGCCCCATAAAATCCGAGATCCGATCGTGCATTCGTTGTATATCTGGGGAAATGTCAAAATATCAATAGGGGTGGTTTTTCAAGGTAACTCACAGTCCGAGATGCAGCTCTCTTTGGCGAATCAGCGCTGACATTCCGAGAATACCCACACTTGCTACTGTTGTCGAGCTACAAAACGAGCACGCCCTCGTCGCAGTCGCGTCGTGCAAACTCTCAAGATCCCACCTATCATCCTTTGGTTCATCTGTGTCTGACTCAACTCGTATATTACTACTGGGAATGGTTTTCCGGCCATCTGTCCCCCTCCAAATCCAGCGCTGGTCTCCGAGTAGGTCATAACCTCGTGGCCGGACCATATCTACAAAATGCAACCAAGAAAATCCAGATCCCAACGTGCATTCGTTATATATCTGGGGAAATGTCGAAGTATCAATAGGGGTGGTTTTTCAAGGTTACTCACATTTCGAGATGCAGCTCTCGTTGGCAACTCAGCGCTGATATTTCGAGGATACCCACACTTGCTACTGTTGTCGAACTACAAAACGAGCACGCCCCCGTCGCAATTGCGTCGTGCAAACTCTCAGGATCCCACCTATCATCCCTTGGTTCATCTGTGTCTGACTAAACTCGTATATTACTACTGGGAATGGTTTTCCGGCCATCTGTCCCCCTCCAAAACCAGCGCTGGTCTCCGAGTAGGTCATAACCTCGTGGCCGGACCATATCTACAAAATGCAACCAAGAAAATTCAGATCCCATCGTGCATTCGTTGTATATCTGGGGAAATGTCGAAACATCAATAGGGGTGGTTTTTCAAGGTTACTCACATTCTGAGATGCAGCTCTCGTTGGCAACTCAGCGCTGATATTCCGAGAATACCCACACTTGCTACTGTTGTTGAGCTACACAACGAGCACGCCCCCGTCACAATCGCGTCGTGCAAACTCTCAGGATCCCACCTATCATCCCTTGGTTTATCTGTGTCTGACTAAACTCGTATATTACTACTGGGAATGGTTTTCCGGCCATCTGTCCCCCTCCGAAACCAGCGCTGGTCTCCGAGTAGGTCATAACCTCGTGGCCGGACCATATCTACAATATGCAACCAAGAAAATCCAGATCCCATCGTGCAAGTCTGAGTTCTACCGATGAATAGGTCTGGATTCTTAGGGGTTGTTTCTTTCCAAAGCCGATACAACCACTCTCCACGTCCATGACTTCCATTGCGCTGGTATCAATCCATCTGCACACGAAGCTCCTCATCAAGACGAATCGATCGAGCCCTCATTCGTTATGATTAGATCGTGCATTTGTTCAGTTTCGACGTTTTTGCACCAGCTAGGTTCGTTCTGCGAAAAAAACTACCCCCTAAGCATTTTCCTGGTTTTAAAAAGTTCCCCAGTAGTGACACCTCCCAAAACAGGCCCTCGTTATTGCCAGCGGCCCGCTCTACACGATGCAAAAAGAATTAGAGGTTACCGCTCATGGGCCATTTTCCCATTCAAAGTGTGCATCCTCCTTTCGAAAAACCTTTCACCCTGACAACGGACAGTTCTGACTACGCCATAGGCGCCGTACTCAGCCAAGAGAAGGACGGTTTCGACCACCCCGTGGCATACCTGTCCCGAACCCTAAATAAGCACGAAAAAAATTACAGTACAACAGAGAAAGAATGCTTAGCCGCTCTCTACGCAATGCACCACTTCCGGCCGTACCTGTTGGGGAAGAAATTCACACTACAAGGAGATCACGAACCACTAACCTGGATGCACAACCGCAAGGACCCCGGACAGAGGTTAATGCGCTGGATGTTCAAGTTCACAGACTTTGAATATACTTTTAAATACAAACCAGGGAAGCTGAACAGCAATGCAGACGCCTTGTCTAGAAATCCCGAGATTGACGACGTGAACTCCAAACTATATCTGACACGAGTCTTGATGATGGCCAGGAAAGCCGCAAAAAAAACAGAAGAAGGGAAAACTCCCATGAGCACACCGCCACCACCTACGCAACCCAGGCTAACCCGGTCAGCCAGCATGAGGGAAAAGGCCACCAAAGAGAAGCTAGCCCAGGACCGAGCGACGCCACCGCCACCAAGGCAGAGAGCCAATACTATGGGCACGGAACCCCAACCCGAAACTAAAAAGAAAGGAAGACCTAAAGGGTCCAAAACAAGATCCAAGCCTCCCGCCCTCGACGAAAGCGCTATCGCTACGAGAACTCGAGCCAAAAAGGTAACCGACGAAAAAGTATCCACACCCAACCAACCCAACCCCTCTCCCGAAAACAACCCCCTTTCATTCCCATCAACGTCTACCGAACAACACGACCCCAACACCAAAATAAACGACTCATTAAAAGCACTCATGGGATCAAACGACTCCCTGCTCTCTTCCACCACCATCGACCCCGAAGAATCAGGAGCCCCGATCTCGGATAACCGATGGAAAGGACTACAAGATCAAGAGACAGAGAACACTTCAGAGGTCCCCGAATTCGAAGTTCGCCAATTACCGATGGGACAAATCGAATTACCCATAGAGCCGGTACCCCCAAGCGATTCCCAAGACGAAACCGAGTCTGAACAGGGATTAGAGGCAATTAAAGCCGAATACGAAAAAATATGCGAGAGGACAAGCATCTCGAGAAGGGAAGTTGAAGAAATGAGACGAAAACTACGCGAAATACACAAAAAGAGATCAAAAAACCGTTCAACCGACCAGCATGGCAGTTCCGACACATCTGAAGAGACAGACTCATCGTCCACACCAAACCAAATTGCGTCAGACAGTGAAGTCCTATTTTATTTTATTTTATTTTATTTTATTTGGATCAACGGTCCCTCAGACCTTTAGTACATAATTATACAAATAACCAACATTGGTAAATAATAAAAATATTTTGAAACAAATCTTCCAATATCTTCCTGCAAAATCACCTTATAATAACTATAAAGATGGAATAATGCATTAGCAGGCAGATAGAGCTGGAATCTTTTTCAAATAAGTAATAGATCTCACAAAACATCAAAAATAATAATAATAGAAAATAATAATATTCATTCATATAAGAGAAGTTTCTCTCTCGCTAACTGTTTAAATTTTGAAACTGTGATACCACAATATTCAAACCATTGATAGTTTTCATTTGCAATTCTACACATTCGATTCAGAGATGACTTTTGGGATGAGGAGTTTGTATTGAATAGTATCACATTTCGCCTTAGTATTTTCCCAGGGATTCTAATCTCAATTCTTTCAAGAAGTTCAGGAGCATCCACATAGTTGGACATTAGTTTAAAAAGAAAGAATGAGTCTTGGTAATTGAGGAATGACTCTATTGAGCAAATTGAGTGTTTTCTGGCTACATCCACATAATCATGAGATCTCCAGTCCATTGGAGAGCCATCAAAGTGTGCTAGAAATCTTAAAAACTTGTGTTGAATGGACTCAATTTTTTTCATCATTTTTGCTGTGTGAGGTAGCCAGACTGATGAAGCATATGTCAAGGTAGATCTCACTAAAGTTAAGTACAATGTACAAATAGTTTCAGATTCAAGGAAGGCAGTAGATTTTCTTTTTAATATTGCTAATGTCCTGTTTGCTTTATTTATTATAGCACTGATGTGTGCTTCAAAATTGAGTCTAGAATCAAGAATAACCCCAAGGTCCCTTACTACATTTACTCTATTGAGAGCAGTTCCACATAGATAGTAATCAAAGACTATAGGAGCTTCAGGGCTCTTATGAAAAGAGATGCTCGTACACTTTCCAATGTTAAATTTTAACATATTATCATCCATCCAAGACTGTAGTGCTTCCAAGTCGAGTTGTAGTAATTTAGCATCCTCCACATTATTTATCCTCCTAAATAGCTTCAAATCGTCAGCAAACAGCAAGGCTTTAGAGTATTTGATACATTTTAGTGCATCATTTATAAATACGTTGAAGAGAAGAATCCCCAAGTGAGATCCCTGGGGAACTCCAGAGTGAACTTGAAATGAGTTTGAAGGGATACCATTTACTCTAACTGCTTGAACTCGGTCTGATAGATATGACCCAATCCACTCAAGGAGAGATCCAGTGATCCCCATGCTCTTTAGCTTTCTTATTAGGATTTCATGGCAGACAGAGTCAAAAGCTTTAGAAATATCAGTATAAATTGCATCAACTTGGAGTCCAGCTTCAAATGCTTCAAAAATATACTCTGTAAGGCATGTAAGATTTGTGGTAGTTGAGCGCTTTGGCATGAATCCATGTTGATGAATACTAATAAGTTTATGAACATGTATAGACAGTTTACTTTCAATCATACCATCTAATAGCTAGCCAAATAATGAGATTTTTGAAATTGGCCTATAGTTTTCAATTTGATGTGAATCCCCACCTTTAGGTATGGGAGACACCCAACTAAATTTCCATAATTTTGGAAAGCATCCAGATTTCAGAGACATGTTGAAAATAATACTTAAAGGATCTGCAAGATTTAAAAAACAATTTTTTACAAACAATGAATGAATTCCATCTGGACCAAGGCCCAGCTTTTCACTCGCAAATTGTAACTCTCTCACAACATCATCTCTGTTTATCTCAATATTGGAAATAGCAAACGAGTCAAAATTATCTTCATGAGAAGTGTTAGGTGGCTTATCATGTTTCTTGTAAAAAGTACTAAAGTATTCAGAAAAAACTGTACACCTTGATCTGGATCTACTACTGTTTTACCTTGATAGCAAAGTTTCTCAGGAATAGTACTTTTATTTGTGGGATTAGCAAATTGCCAAAAAGCATTACAATCTACTTTTATATCATCTTCAACCTGCTTTGTGTAAATTTTTCTGTCACGCCTAATCAAGTATTTGCATTTTGTTCTATGAAGTCTAAATTTCTGACGATCAATATCTTTACCAGTTCTTTTGGCTTCTTTGTGACTAATTTTCTTTGCTATAATTTCTGCTTTCAGTTCTTTGGAGAACCACTTTGGATAAGTAGTTTGAAACTTTTTACTATAAGGAACATAGCATGCTATTAATTCAAAAAGAAAATTATAAAATTTGTCAACTGCTTCATCAACATTCTTAACATTTTCAAAAAATATATCCCAGTCTACATTTTTTAGTTTACCATTAATTTCATCATAGTTAGCTAGTTTATAGTTGAAGACATAGTCTGAACTGGAAATAAATGAACTTTGACTAGCTGATAGAGTTGGGATAGTGATGGAGTAACCTACATGAAAAGAATCATGAAATACAAATGAGTCATCGCTCACCTGAAAATCTACATTTTCAATATTAGTAAAAACTAAGTCTAAAATATTACTATAGTCATTTGGAACACCAAAACTTTTGCACAGTTTAAACTGGTTGATGCACAGCTCCAGCGTTGAAACAGCATCTCTGATTGCAACATTGCTATTTTTCCCTTTAGCATAGATGAGGTCTTGATTTCCTTCCCAGCAATACCCAGGCAGATTAAAATCCCCACATAGAATTATCTCATCATCAGGATACTTCTGCACTGCTGCTTCCAAAATATCTGCTACTGTGTCATATGCTGATATAAATTCAAGAGGGTTGCTTGTGACAGGCGGGTGATATGCTATAGCAATCAGGATTTTCCTAGCACCAATACTCAACCTCACCATAATGAGATCATGACTAGTGGCATGCTTCTTAATTACATCAAAATGAAGATGAGACTTTATGTATAAAAGCAGCCCACCACCCTTTGCCTTATGACAATAATCAAAATTCCTATCCAGCCTAATAAAACTGTAGCCAGGTATTTCAAGATCCGCATCCTTAACTGTGAAATCAAGCCAAGATTCAGCAATAGCAATCAAATCATACTCCACAGCTGATGTAATAACATTATCCTTAAAATGGTGTAGGCGGTCCTTTAAACTCCCAACATTATGGAAGTAAATCTTGATCTCAGTCTGATAGGGGACATTCAGTTTTTTGAGTATCTAGGTTTTCCATTTATAAGTTTCTTACCCTCATCAACTATTAGCTGGGAAGTAGATTGTTTTGAAGAAGAGGCTATGCCCTGTTGCTGATATTTAACTTGACCCGATTCAGCTACAATTTTTTCAACTATGGTTGGAGTACCTTTCAAGTACTTGATCATCAACTTTGTTTCACCTTTCTTCTTCCTCTCATTTAGTTCAGCTTTCAAAGATGCAAGGTATTCCTGTTGCTGGGGGGTCTTGTCATTTCCACAATAGACGTCATCTTTACAAAACTCTTTCTGGTGTATCAGTACCCACATTGCATCCTCTGAATCATTCAAGACCAGTTTAACAGGTCTACTTTTATCATTTGTTTTCTTTCCCATTCTAAAGTAACGTACACTCTGAGGGTCAAAGGGAGCCTCTTGCAATAGATCCATCAAGTAGTTTTTTAGATAATCCTTACTATCATTCTCAGGAATATTATATATCATTACATTTTTCTTCCTCGTTAATCTATCTTCAACTTCCCTATACAGCAGTTTATTCACCTCATATGTCTCACCTTTATGAGCATTTTCTAGTATACTCAGTCTGTTTTGAACATCTTCTTGATTCCTTTCTAGGATACCCATACGTGCACCAACATCATCAATTTTCTTTGAAAGTTCTGTCTTTAAAGCATCATTGGCCATTTTTATATCTTCCAATAGCTTATCATTCTGTTGCGTTGTCCATTCCTTCAAATTTTTACACAATTCAGCTATAGACATATCTCCATGTGAGCCCATTGTGATTGCTCCTTCTGAGACAGAGTCAGCAAAAAATTCTGTACTGCTACCACTGGTATTGCTCTGCTCAGAATCTAGTTCAATTGTCGTTACTACACTACTACTATTTGCTTCACTTTCAGTACTATTACTACTGGTATCACCTTCTTCTGAATCTTGGTAAGCTTTAGAGTTATTTATCAAAAGATCTTGAGGTGATTCTACTTGGCTCATACTATTTGGTTTAAGCACACCACAGCACCTTCTATACGAGCCATCCTTTTGTTCACCAGCTCTCTTTGCACAAGATTTATGATAATAAGTTCCACACTTTTTACAGCGAACAGCTTTTTTTGGATTTATGGGACCTTTCTTTGGGCAGCAACGACAGTATATAAATGGCATAAGTGAATTACAACCATTTACAAATTTGAGGTTATATGATGCCAATCCAGCATATATTATGCGATCTCACACCAGAATTTGAAAAAAGTATCTCCAAGACCCTCAAATTTACAATCAACACACTTTATAAATAATATTTGCAGACAATTGTAGAGATAATCAGGTTTTAGTTCATTTTTAACAGAGAGGTATCAAAATATCAACCAATAGCTACGAAGCAGACGACAGTATCCTTTTTGTAAAAATTTTTGTAGAAAAAGAAACATTAACGGATACCTTTTATTCAGACGGCCGCGGGCCTGGGAACAACACCCGAGAATTACTAGAACAGTTAGACCCATACGACGATAAAACGCTCTCCGACGAAGTCATGGCAGATCGTGTCGAAAACCTAGTCCGAAAAGCACAATTGGAACTCGAAGCAAGAGAGAATTCACTGGGAAGAGAAACAGATGAAATAATCGAGATCGGTCCACCTAGAGCCATATCCGTAACACCTAGCATCTGCGAAGGACCGCCTATCGCCAAAAGCACCCCTATGCCCAAACACCAAACAGACCAAGGTAGGCGCCACAATTTATCGAACATACCCGAAGACGCAACGAATACGTCAACACGACCGGATTCTTCGCGCCCACCAAAACTAGACGCCACTATGATGGTCCCGCTCTTTCCACTGGACTATCCAATGAATCGACGACATGAACCCCTAGGACCAGAAGGGCCCCAGACCGACTCAGATCATCTGGAGCCGATTCAACTTGCGCGGTCAGAAAATAGAATAATAACGTCCCGACAGTGCCCTACGTACAAACGAGACAACCTAGTACACTTTATCACCAAGGACTGCTTCCCCGCATCATCCGTATCGAGACTTCTCCACGACATCGGAGCTATCCACCTTACGGGACTGAGGCTAAGTAAACCAAAATTAGGACAAATCATGACAACCCCTTACAAACGATATACCATATACTCAGTGGTCATAGGAGAAAAATATAACGACCCCCTGAACATTCAACATATCAAGAATGCCCTCGCAAACCTCAGATCCTTACTAAGTAGCAAAAATTGCAAAAGTTTCCGCATCTCAAGGAGAGGAGAATTAACGGACCCCCTGGACCCAGGAGTAATTACAGAATTGGTCGCGGATACTTTCAAGGAGAAGCCCATTACGATCACCATTTGCTACGGGAAGGCGGAGCTCCCCCGGAAAGAAAATAGGAAGGAGATCATCAGCTCCTTGCACGACACCCTGGTCGGAGGACACAAAGGTATTAACCAAACCTATCAGAAAATACGGGAAAGATATTATTGGCCTGGCATGAGAAACGACATCCTAGATTACATCAGACGATGCCCAAGCTGTCAAGAGAGGAAACTAACCAGGGTGAAAACACGAGAACCAATGATAGTCACCGACACTCCCATCGAAGCTTTCGACAAGGTTTCCATCGATACCGTTGGGAAACTACGGACCACACCAAGGGGTAACTGCCATATACTAACCATGCAATGCAACTTGACCAAATACGTCATTCTAGTGCCAATAAAAGACCTCCGAGCCACGACTGTTGCCGAGGCCTTGGCCAAACACCTCATTTGCCAGCACGGAGCTCCAAGAGCCATCCTTTCTGACAGGGGAACAAGTTTCATGTCTGAATTAATCGGAGCTCTCCTGTACATTTTCAAAATCAATCACCTAACAAGCTCCGGGTACAGACCCGAGACGAACGGCGCATTAGAACGAAGCCACGCCCCTTTAGGAGACTTCATTCGAACTTACTCAGAGAGATATGACGACTGGGATCAACTAGCGCCATTCGCCGCCTTTACTTTCAATACAAGCCTCCATTCCGTTACGAATTTCACCCCTTTCGAACTAGTGTACGGAAGGATTGCCAGACTACCTCTCAGAATACCAAACGAAGAAAAACTTCGGACATATAATCAATATTTACAAGATCTAATACAAAGGCTGTCGGAGATGAAGTTCGCAGCTGGAGAAAGACAAATCAGAGAGAAACTCAAAAGTAAAGAAAGATATGACAAGAAGGTTAAACCGAGCGGAGTCCGCGCGGGACAATTCGCTTGGATTTTGAAAGAACCCCGCACCCACAAATTCGACAACTTTTATAACCAGCCCCCCCAGAAATAATAGGCCGAAAAAACGCCGTTCTAAAATTACCAGACGGAAAATTAATTAGGAAACACCTTGATAAATTAAAGGCAGTTCCCGAAGACAACACCGACTACTAAGGACCCCTTTTTCTTAAAAATTTCCAGACAAGATACCCCGACAAAATGGAGAAAACCCGAGGCTTCGGAGCCATGTTGCTATACGCGGCATGGACAGTAGCTACGAGTCAACCCGTCAAAGAGCTCATCCAGTTCAACCGCAGCTCGGGACTATACTTCGAGCACACTGGACGAGTCTTCCTTGAAAAAGCAACTTGGCAAATCATAGTTACTCTAAACATCGAAGAATTCATACAAATGCATACGCCGAACATCACGGTTCAGCACATCAGTAATATGTGTCTACACCCAATGAGAAGACCTGACGGCGAGTGCGATGACCAATGCCATAACTTGACCAGGGGTTGCGCCGCAATAATAGACCCGGTAAATTTCCAACACCAAGGAAACAAACTGAAGAGAATCCACACGAAAATACGGCAAGCAGCGGCAACTCTAGTACAACCTCCCCCAGACAAGATTCGCACACCAAGGAGCATCACAAAAGTGGTACCGCTAGGGATCATAGGCACCGTGAGCAAAAGTTTGTTTGGCCTCATGACTGCTGACGACGCAGACGACATCGACAGGAACCTGAACAGCCTCTTTTCGGACCAGAAAGACATCATTAGAATCCACAACCAGAGCCAACACATCATCACAGGAGCCCTGAAAGAATTATACAACGTAACCAGACTGCAGCATGAAATGCTGAATAACATCCGTAATGAACTAAAGCAACTCAACTACGTTGACACCGCGTACTTGTTTGAAATACTCGCTCTGGTCAAAGAGACGGAAAGAACTTTCAACCATATGATTAAAACAAGCGACAAATTCTTAAACATACTGCAATGGTTAAAGGAAGGGAAATTACACCCCAACATCTTAACCTCAGGTATGCTCTTGACAATCAATCAAGACCTTAGCAGCCACGCCAAAGATTATAAGTTCCCGCTACCATTCGAACACATGAGAGCGGAAGAACTGTTAAAGATTTCCAAGCTGGACACCGTGCATCACGACGAAAGAGTATTCGTATCTCTCTACATACCTTTAATCAGCCGCACGCATTATCAGATGTACAGAATGCACCCAACACCGGCACCGCAAGAAGGGGACAACAAAAGCAAAGCCGCCCTCATTAGGCCCACGAACGAGTATCTCCTAATAGACGAGGGTGAACAATACTTTTTCAAATTTGACGAAGAGAACCTCCGGACCTGTAAGAGCCTACATTATGGCTACATGTGCGAAGCAACGAAACCTTTACGCGAAGTAGTCACCAGTACCGACTGCGAGTTGGCATTATTACTAGGAAGCAGCCACAACCTGAGTTCATGCAAACTCAATATCATAGAAGGTAATTACAACCATTGGACTCTGCTAAAGTCAGAAGGAGCCTGGCTGTTCTCAGTGTCCCAACTCACCCACGGCAATGTCATCTGCGAGAACCGCCCTGACCAAGCAGTCCAGATTAACGGGACCGGACTCATCAAAATCAGCGACGGATGTAAACTAAAAACCCGAGAAATGACCGTGCAATCAGAAGTCAAGAAAAACAGCAACGTGAGATATATCTACGAACCCGAAACATCACTCGACATTAGCAGAATACATCCCCAACTCCGCATATCATGGAATAGAAAGCCAGAAATGGTGTTGCCTACGATAAACGATTGGGAACCCAACGAGAGATCCTTAACGGATTTGGCCTCCGAAATGAACATATTGAATCAGCACGAACGGCTCAGAACGCGAATCAATTGGCTAACTGGTGGCAACTACGCATTCCAAATAATACTATTGATCCTCTTAATACTCACTTTCTGCTACTTGTACAGAACGATCCGTGGTCAACCGGACCCTCAACACACCTGTACCTCACACCCCTCGAAAGTGGTTCTATGTGAAAAGAAATGCGAAATCGAAACTTTAGAATTACCAGAAAATGTGTCACGACGCAGACACTCAACCTACCAGCAAACCAACAACACCCCCGCCGGACCCATTGGAACCAGGATCGAAACATCGTTCGCCGAATGCTAGGTCCCGATTGAACATCTTCATGTTTCAGATCCAAGATGGAACAGCGTTTCAAGGTCCAGACCCGAGACGAACTAAGACAGCTATTGGAACGAATCGAACGCGCAACTCTAAAGACACTACACGTGGAACGGCTACCCAACCATTGGGAAGCAACTATTCGAAGCGAAGGAACCACGACCACATCCACCCCCTCTCAGGAACCGACGACTCACAAGATCAGATCAGAGGTACACGCTGTCTCTAAACCAATATCAATGGACCCCCACAGGCTATTTTGCCAGCTGCCTTGGGGAGACGCAGAATACCTACGCGAGGACAACTTTCTCCGACACTTCTCACAATTTGGACCAATCGAATACCATGAAGTAGTAACCAACAAACAGGGCGCAGTGTCACATGGTTTTATCCGTTTTTTCTACCAAAAGGACGCCCAGAACGCACTCAACAACTGCGACCTACGGTATAGAGCCAGAGAAGCGCCAATACGTCGACTACCCCGCAACTACCAAAAACACCAAAAGTTCCACCGAAATTGCGAGAGGAAAATAGAAGCCCACGTGTACCATCTCCATGAAAAAACATGCAAAGAGCAATACCCACAGAGACGTTGGGAATCTAAAAATAACAGCGAGGACATGGCGATGCAACCAGACGAGAATCAAAACGCTTCCAACCAAGAAGATGACATACTGAATATCTCCAGCCTACCCGAGATGAAATGGGCAGAATTCATTTTAAACGCAAGAAAAGAAATCGAAACCTGTTTAAACCAATGAGATAAAAGAATGCCTCTATTCCAGGTCAAAGGATGAGTGAACACTACGAACTTACATCCCACGCCAGCTTTAAACGATTGCTAAACGACCTAGATCTAAACACCATCAAGGAAATAAAAGCCCAAACCAAGAAGAACGGCTGGGACATCAACATAATCAGAAACCCTAGGAGGACAATGGCCCCCCCGACCTCGACAGTGGTAAAAAGGATCACCAAACCAAAAACAAACCTAGCAGCTACCACAACCACACCGACGGTGACAACAACGACAGCACCCTCAACCACAAACGCTCAACCCGACGGAACACCCAAAGACGACACCATGTTGTTTTGCATACTACCAGCCAAAGACCCCGTTTATTCCCGCGAAGAAAAATTCTTCCAACACTTCGCCCAATTTGGACCTCTGCTATACCACGAAATAATAACACGAGACAACAAATCCGCCTATGGCAGAGTAAGGTACTTCCAGCGGGAACACTTGGAAGCGGCCATAGCAAACAGCCGCCTAGAATATTACGCCGTGAAGGCTTCCGTGCAGTCACCACCAAAAAGTTACCTACCTTATTGCAAAATTCATGAGAACTGCGGCAGATGGATCGACGCCGAGGTCTACAAACGACATACGAAAACGTGCGTTAAACAATATCCGCGACAAAACCAACATACGTCACGAGGCAGGCTGGGCCCACCAATGACAAGATTAGCGACAATAATCGAAGAAATGAGCCAATACGGAAACACCACACAGTACTAAGTCCTAACTTCCAGATTCCCAATAGCAGTAGAATGGTCCAACCCAAAATACTATGCAGCAAAGGTCCCCAGCAACGCCACCCTCCTCGATTTGATTCCCGCTTGTGGTCCCCCAGATAAATTACATCCACGTTTTGCTTATTCCAGTGCATATTCAAAGGAAGCAACCGACGGTCTTAAGATGGAGAAATTTACCAGAGCAGACACCAAATTCAGCCAACAAGTAAAAAGATGGTGGGTATCAAGAAATAATGTCCGCCGACTTATCATGCGGACAGAGACACCCCACTCAATGGATTCCATTATGAAAACATTGGGAAAGTTCGGAACAATAGCCACCCTCACCATAAAACCAGAAGCGCACTCGACAATTAGCCACATTCACGTCACGTACCACTGTCTGGATGAACGTCAAAAATTGGAACTATTTTTAGACAACAATCAAGGAGCAAAACAAAAAAAGAATGCACCAAGGAAACCAGGGAACAACCGCCGGAAACAAACACCATGTACAACAGCAAACGGAGCACATGCCGAACCATTACCCAGCCCACAAGGGGAAAACGCCTACCTTCAAGCGCCAGAAAATATGGCCACCCAGGATGACCCGTGCGACCCAGACGAAGACCTCGATGTGGGGTCCGCACAAGATCTAGTACCTCCTCCCATTCCGCTAATGAGGATTGAAGACCCAGAACGCGACGAAGAACAGCCCGGACCCTCAATAGGTGGCCGCAACAGCACGACAAACCATGACGCAGATAACAACCCCAGCCCAGGCAATAATCACCCGGAAGTTAAACCAACCAGTATGGCCGACACCAACCAGCAGAACGAGCAAGAACACGGCAGAATAGTAACAGCAATCATAGAACTGAACGACCCAATTCTGGATGCAGTCGACCACTTCCTAACATACGGAGCCATCGAGTCTGTATACATCAAATACATTAGGCATGAAAACCCCCAAATGACCCACCGTCTGGGCATATTCACCTACGTGACGAAAGAGGGCGCCGAAAAAGCTATCACAGAAGGAATACTATACAAACCTAGACATGGGCATCCAAGACCTTTAAGACCCGACCACAAAAATTCCACCTTCCGATACCATCAGGACTGTGAAGCAGAAATTAACATCCGCGATTGGGAAAACCACCTATGTTACTGCAAACGACAGAGAAACCTGCGCAAGACAAAATACATGCTGTACGACTACAAAAACGGGTCAATGATCGAGAACCACGTAGCGGGCCCGTCTAACCACCAAGACATACAGAGGAGCTAATGAGATTCCACCAAGGAGTAGCACGAGAGGTCCCCAAATCATTCAAAAAAGCTGACGGAGGTCCACACGAAGACACGACTAAGCGACGAGGACGCCGCCCAAAAACCAAGAGGGGGAGGAGACCAAGAAAAAAATAATAGAAATATATCCAATAGGTTTAGAATTAAGATTGAGGTGACGGGTATATATATACATATATCATTCAATAACCCCCCTAACAACCAGTATATTCTATGCATCATTTCAAAATGCATCAGACCAGACACTAACCCAATGCCTACAAGCCACTACCGGGAACCACCGTTTAGAAGCACTTGTACGAGTACAAACCTAGTCAGAGAAATTACACCAATAATATTCAAAGTCGACTCGTTCACTCTTTTGGCTCACTACAAGACCCCACCATGTATCTTAACACGCTAGTAACCATCCCGCTTTAGAGCAAAACGCGTAAAATCTCCCTTCCTCCTTCCAACAGAAAGTATACCCCTTTCAGTATCCAATCTCTTCGCTGTAGCACTAACATCATTTTATCCGAAACCAGTAAGCCAGGATCGAGCCATCCTCAATCGAATTCATTCGACCTTTGTACCAATTCCTTCCTTCCCCCATACAATACCATAGCATACCAACCCAAAAAAAAAATTTTTTTTCTTTTCCTCTCCCCACCAAATACAGAGAATAGCCCCATAAAGAAATCTCATGACATAACAAATGTATTTTGGCATGAAAATAAGACCAAAATAGATTACGTCCCTTTTGAGATGAAGAAATCTCATGACATAACAAATGTATTTTGGCATGAAAATAAGACCAAAATAGATTACGTCCCTTTTGAGATGAAGAAATCTCATGACATAACAAATGTATTTTGGCATGAAAATAAGACGAAAATAGATTACGTCCCCTTTGAGATGAAGAAATCTTATGACATAACAAATGTTTTTTGGCATAAAAATAAGACCAAAATAGATTACGTCCCTTTTGAGATGAAGAAATCTCATGACATAACAAATGTATTTTGGCATGAAAATAAGACCAAAATAGATTACGTCCCTTTTGAGATGAAGAAATCTCATGACATAACAAATGTATTTTGGCATGAAAATAAGACCAAAATAGATTACGTCCCTTCCAGAGATCAATGAGACCTAAGGAAAAATGGCAGACTACCTCTCCTACCTAACAGCAGATGACCGGTCCCCATCCACACCATCTAACCTCATACAGAACTTACCATTCCAAGAGAAGAAAACCTCCCTTGCAAAAAAAAGCTCGATTGAATTACGGAAGCTCACCTGGACTCCTACTAACACACTCTCGGAAACGAACACAATGTCGGCAACATCATCATGTAATTTAAATCATAAGAATAATATGTGTAATCATGTAATCTGAGAAAAACGACACACACATATGCACACTCACAATCGCGACGAGGACGTCTCGAAAACCAAGAACGGGAGGGTGTGAGGTTACAAAGCAAAAGCTTTTTGCTTCTATAGAATAATATTCGTAGAATGATGAGAAACGATCGAGGTAGTGATCACTTGAGGATATTGAGAAGAGGGTCCGCCGTAAAGTTTGAAGACGGCAATTTTATTTGTGAAGTAACGAAGCACGTATTACTCATTTCGACTCCTTTCTCCCGACTAAGCAGACACATAATCCCGACCTTTTACATCGCTCATAAAAGGTGTCAAAATGAAGAGACAACGAGCAAAAGTTGACGCCGCAACCGCGAATGGCGGTGTGAGAGAAAGAATCAAACACTTCAATAAGTTTCGCGGATACCCGTCTTAAGACATTTTTACAAGCAACTACAAAGAAAGAACTTTTTCCAAACAACTGAGTATGCGTCTGTTCAGCCACCAAGGTGTGTAGCTTCTAAGATGCATAAAGTATATAAGCACCCTAACTTCAAGGGGGCCAGCTCAGTACAGTTCGAGAAGTCAGTCGTTCAGTGGCTCGCTCGACCAGGGGCCAAATCTCTTAGTATACCTCTTACAATCAGGGAAAAAACCCATTTTTCCGACAAACCCGCAATTCGGTTCGCAAAGTTCAGTCAAAAGTATTAAGTCCTACCACCAGTGTCAGTAAAGTCTCCAGCTCACGCCAATCTCGAATAAAGTGCCCGAATCGCGGAACCAGATAGTAAAGAAGAGCGAACGACACGAGAAACAGCGATATACTCATTCTCCGCCTGTACCGATCTAGCCCACAGCGTGCATATTCGAGCGCCACCGGGTATTCACAAGCTAAACGAAAGGCCCACCACGCCAGGTAAAGATTCATATACCTAACATAGCAGGCGTTAATAGTTCTCGTTTCGCTGAGTCCGTTTCTCTCTCCTCCTCCCATTCACACGCATTTTGGCTTCGAGACAGATCCTCGCCGCCACAACACAGCTACATATAATTCGAACACGCCATTCAAGTTAATAAAGCTTCGGTACTTAAAATTTCAAGCCCCAGTGTTATGAATTTGTGCTCCCGTGAACCAGACCTTTAGCAGATCCCATAGTCAAACAAATCTACTCGCGTATTTTACCAGTCCGTCCTCATTCCTGTACGGGAATAACCCGCAATCGATTCACGCCTCTGCCACCCAAGTTTCCACTGCAACGGGTCTCTGTCCCCGGAAAATTAAGACAGAGTGGTAGCAGCTCTGCTTGGGAAAGTCCATCCCATAAAACATACGACTAGTTTACTTTTCCAGGGTTTTCCGCCCTGGGCGTAACACCCGCCATTTAGCCCTTTTGTTGAGCTTTCCCTCTCCGGGAAATGCAGTTTCCGCCCCAAAATCATCGGGTCTCCGCGCGGAACTTCGCTTTTCACTCTGCTCCTGGACCTCATCTAGACCAGTCGAGCAGCTTTTCCTCGCGTTCTTGTCATTCTGTGCGCATCAATTTAAAATTCCAACTCTAATTTCAATCTAAATTTCCTTTCGGTTTAACATCTTGGAGATCAGACCCGGTTTCAAACATTTTTCTAAATCCAACGCAC
Source organism: Eretmocerus hayati (assembly GCA_029851415.1). Lineage (NCBI taxonomy): Eukaryota > Metazoa > Arthropoda > Insecta > Hymenoptera > Aphelinidae > Eretmocerus > Eretmocerus hayati. The sequence goes on from CM056743.1 coordinate 87,293,287, forward strand.
CAGTGTAACGAGTGGCACCCAGGGCCGTTCTTCAATAAACCTACAAATTTGCAGCACCAAAAAGTAAGTGTTCCTTTTTTTCATTTCTATCCTTCTCTAAAATCATAGCCGCGTAGATAAAATCAATTTGTTAGGCACGTTCATTTTCGTTAGTGATATTGAGAACCGCGTCGCGAGTGAAGCGTGATTTGTGCAAGAATATTACACCTGAGCTCACGTAGCTCCTAGTAACTGAGGGAGGGAAAATACTCGACAGTCTTGTCTGAGTTATTTTTCCAGAACCAGTTATTGAGGAGCTTTTTAGGTTAAAGTGTGAGGAGAATTCGCCGCAAGCTAGGGTCCTTTTTCTTCTTTTCGCGATAATAATTTTTGTAGCATTTCAATGTCCCATTCTTCGGTTGCAAAAGTTTCCCGAGTCCTTGGGGTCACTCCCAGACTCAAAAATTTTTAAATCGGTGTCAAAATAAATTTTCAAATTAGAGTGCTTCCGATGTAACAAATCCATAAAAATCCCTCAAGTAGTCCAAGAATTAGAGAGTAGGGCAGAATTCTATCCAGTTACATATTTGGATATTCTGCATCCGGAATGTGAACTCAATATAATTTCCCTCGGAGGAAGAAGATTTGTAGTATATGACTCTGGTGCAAATTATCCTTCCCTACAGAATTATACTGAATCGCAGATCGTCTTTGTCGTCCTGGCAGTATGATTCTACATCAACAATATCTTGACGATGAATTCTTGCTTCGGGATGGATTTTTCTTTTGGGGGGGGGGGGGGGCGGAGTGATCTTGCAAAATTAACACTGTTTCGGAGGGAAGACGTATTTTTTCGAATATTTATTTTCTCTGTGTTACAACTGGCTCAGAAATTTCTTAGCCCCTTAGCAATCTGATTAATTTATATTGCGATCATTCCCTTCAGATGGATGACGCGAACTGAAATCATGACCGGGAGAAGAAAACCAGAAAAGAAAGTTATCGAATATTTTCCTGTGCAAATTTTCGAGCATTGTGGGACTTTATCTAGCTCATTGTCTTTGCAGCTATAGGAGCTGAATTCCTCCACAAACAGGATTAGGCCAGTAATCCTAGCCCAAAATCGATCCGTTTTCGACATGACTGCTATAGGATGATTTTTTTCCTTTTTGGTGCGGGATACCCTAGTGAACACCCCCCCCCCCTCCCTCCTAAAACGGAACAGGGGTGTCAAGCGTAGTAGAGTCCCTCCCCTCAAGCCCCTCCAGTCAAGTGCAGAGAGCGTCGCGGCTCGCGGCGAAGGAGCCCCTCCCTTGCGACGCCGCGGCGCGCTCTACACATGACTGGAGGGGCTTGAGGGGAAGGACTCTACCACGCTTGACTGCCCTGAAACGGAACAACTCAAGGGGTGTGGAGAAAATTACAACAACCGAATAGAGAAGAATGTTGTATTCTTTTCCATTATCTTGCATCCCGGGGAGTTGTTGTAATATTTGGATTGTTTCTCAGGGTACCATGTTGTAGGCAATGAGATCCTCTAGATTTTTGAAAGAAAAAACCATGTGCCAAACTTGTGCCTAACTCGAGATAATCAGCAACAAATCCAAAATATGTCAAAAAATTCCTTCATTTTTCATTCCAAGGAAAGCCAATGTATTGATGTGTACTTGCTGGAAAATGTAGCCCTCGTGGAGTATCATGAGTGAGAGAGAAATCAGAGCAATCGGTCAATAAACATTGACGCTATTTTGATTGCTTATCCCAAATAGTTGTTTTTTTGCAATAGCTGTAAAAATTTCGCAAGCGCATCAAAGTTGTCGCAAAAAATCAGAGAGCTTCCTGGAACCTTCAACTACGAGATGCAATCATGAAACTGGTCACTTGATACAACAATGACGCTCTGAGGCCAATTCTTTATGAAAATTGGGATTTCTCGATTTTATTTCGCTCACAATCCCACAAGTAATGGGTATTTGGAAAAATTTGTTCTTGGATCTTGTAGTACTTATTCTTCTCTGAAGGACCCCGCACCCAGAGATAGGATATTGGGTTGCGATTAAATTTTTTGGGGAAAGAATATGTTGTAGAGCGGAATATTCTGATCAGAAAGTTCAATGGACCCGAAGCCAGATAACAGGGTTTGTCACTAAACTAAATTAAACGAAATTATTGAATATGTTTCATTTCGTTTATTGGAAAACGAAACTAAACGAAATCAATCATAATTTCGTTCATGAAAAACGAAACTAAACGTAAACATTATATCCACAGAATTAGGTAAACGAAACAAAACATAATTATTCTGATTTTCGTTTCGTTGAACAGAGATGAAAACATATTCTAAAGCAATTGAGTTTCGTTTCGTTCATTCAAAAACGAAACGAAACGAAAATGATCCTGATTTCGTTGATGAGAAACGAAACCAAACAGAAACGAATTACGATTCATTAGTTATGGAAATTGATTCCAACCGAAATTTTGTTGAGATCAACGAAAATAAACGAAATCAAAATTAATTATGTTTATGATAAACGAAACTAAACAAAATCAAAATTAATTATGTTTATGATAAACGAAACTAAACGTAATTGAAACAAATCAACATAATTCAAAACGTTGAGCCAAGCCAACCCCCCCTCCATCAAATCTGTGCAACACTTCGGCGCAATAACGGTAAAGAACAGTATATACGTGTCGTGTGATACAGTTTGATTTCGGCCAGATCGTATGAACAATGGGGATGGACGAATGTGTGTCTGTGTGAATGTGTGTAGGGAGGGGGGTGGATAGGGAGCACTGGGAGGCTACAGTGTGATAGCTGTGGAGTCCTTCCTCGATAAAGGCCTGGAGTCCTCGTGCTGATTTTGTTAGCACACAACTATTATTTGGGGTCTTAGGTATGCCAAGAGGGGTCACCCAGGACCGAGCCGAGAGTTAGACAGCAATCCATTGACTAAGAAACGAAAAATATCGAAATTCCACGAAACAAATTTGACCGCACAGTTCTTTTCATAAACAGTGTATCATTCCAAAGGCCATTGAACCGGAGATTGTTTCAGGAGGTTTGATATTAGAAAGAAATCTTGAGTGAAGCGTCCCACACATTGCAAGATATCCCATCGATTTGTGTATCCAAAGGATTTTCTTTGATCCATTTTAGGGTAGTCATAGGGTTCGACGATAAAGAGGAATCCCTTGGGGTGGGCCACTTCTAGATGCGACAGGAATCTTCCCATCCAATGGAATCATAGAAGATATTGTTGCTTGTTCCAAAATCTGCAGAGTTAGGTTCATGCGAATCATTTCAGGTACATTCTACTCCAAGTTGAGATCTCTCGGAAAAAGAGGGTTGAAGGTTCATTCGAAGAGCCATAACCACGCACTCCTGCGTTATGTAGGGGTCAACCTAGATAATGTCGTAGGAATTATGATTGATTTTGTATAACTTTACCGATTTCTCGTATTTATTTATATTCAATTGCTCTCAAACTTCTACAAGTACGATACATTTACAGTCAAATCAACATTTTCTGGAAGACAGAACATTGGGGTACAGTACGAAAATAAGTTCTTCAACGAAAATACAAATATTGTTGTTACTGACCTCATAATCAAATTTTTAGAGCTGCATTACTGGTATCAGCTTGATGAATCCACCAATTAATAAACTTGTAGATCTGTATGTCAGTGAGGTTCGATATTGCTCGAATACAATTATTGTGCAGGAATACCTAAGTGGGATGTAAGAAACGCTCTATTGTAGTTATATCTACCTTGCTCGAGATTTGTGAGAATGTTTACAGTACGCATAGCTGGAGCTGCGACATCGTCAGTCTCGTTCTGCTGTTGACATCAAAGAATAAGTAATGTACACTATAGCACGTGAGAGCGAATGAGACAGCAAACTCTAAAATTCAAAACAATATGGAGGCCTTGATGTCAACGTTGAAGCAGGTAGAGACCCGCAGAACACAATTCCATTTTTCGATGGAGTTTTGGTAGTGACTGTACTTACCTATCCAAAGCAAATCAGCAAATATCGTTTCTAAGAAATATCGTATAATCCTGTTATACTGATAGTTTTCTAAGCTATCGTCGCATTGCAGCGAACTCTGACAACTGATGCCTCGCTCCGATGCGTCGAATCGATTTTACACTCAGGAGTTCACGTATTCTCCGATCATCCGATACTTTTGTATCCCTCAAAATTTTCAATTGAGGTAACGAGAGTCACGTAATCTGTCTGCAATTGATGAAGGCATAACGATGTGAGTGGATGCGAGTAGCACAGTACCACATTGCGGTGGCCACCTGTGACACTGTCGGACCTGTGTCTTTGTGGCGTGCTGCGTATATGGCTTGTGAGAGACTGTAACACCAAAGTTACTAAAAGATTGATGGAACGATACAGACTAACTGATCACGTTGAGCGCAATCGGAAACCAAGTTTTTCATAATTTGTACACACCTGAGTTCTTTCAAAAAGAGATTGGGGAGTTTTTAGGTGCTAAGAAAACTCGGGCGATTTTTTTTGCAGCAATCGTGGTGTTACTATCCGTACGAGACTTCTGCTACCGTGAAGTAAGTTCTCTTATGTCCCCAAAATGATCATTATTGTATGAGGTGCTCGATAAAAAAGCTCGTTAGTTGCCGCGGAGCACAAAATCATACAAGGTCCAGTCAGGTGGTTTCACTGAGACCACAATCATATGAAGAAGGTCTGCTGCCTCCGGCGCTCAGACTCAGCTCACTTCCTCGCGCAGCCACTGGAATCCAACATGGCTAACCCGGAGGGCGCTCGCAGATTGGCCGGCCGCTTTCACCGTCTCTGCTCTCCTTCTTCTTTGCGTTATTGGCCTGTGGACTTCAATCCTCTCGCCTAGGGAGGGTAGAGAGACCCTCCTCATCACCAAGTGTTGTACCGTTACTAATGCAACGATCGAACGGAGATGGTGCAGTGGAATGCAAATTCGCGTAACTGCATTAATGCTGAAATCATAGAAATGTGTCCAATACTGAACCCATATCCTATCCTCACTGTTGGTTCCCAAAGAACTCAGGTCTGTGTGAACCCCAAATTCCCAAATCCAAAGACTCCTCTGGGAGCTGGCAGCTCATACGCGCTGTTGAAGAAGATTTCTGAGATTTCACCAATCATCACATTTACTTGACAGCCCTTGTTTGAATGGAATACTATTAGATAGTATACTAATCAGATAGTACATTTCCCATAATTTTTTGCAAACTCGGGTGCCCACGTCACGAAGCCTTGTGGGTCATAGGGTTAGGATCGTCGCCACCATCGTCGTCTGTTGTTGTAAATTTTTCGGATGCTCAGACATGCACGTCGAGACATTTCCAAAGAAATTCCGATCGACTAGCATGGGTGTTGTCCATAACCTACCACTGTTCTGCCGAAGTCTTGCCGAAAGCGGATGAGAGGCGGGGGGGGTGGAGGAGAAAATTTGCGTTCGCTCATGCAACCGTTCCTGTATCAATACGCTCGGCTTCCGTTCCAAATGATGTTTTCTCATATTGATTACGTCTGATGTTTTATATCATAATTGAAATATATTCCGTTTAGTTTCGTTTATCATGAACATAATTCAAATCGATTTCGTTTAGTTTCGTTCATAATAAACATGATCCATATCAATTTCGTTTAGTTCCGTTTATCATAATCATAATCGAAATTACTTTCGTTTAGTTTCCTCCCCTCAAACGAAATAGTTTCGTTTGATTTCGTTTGGTTTTCTGACGGAACATATCGATTATGTTTCGTTTCGTTTATTGTAACCGTAATTATGCATGATTAACGGTTTGTTTCGTTTCTCTCACCGACATTTTTGTTGGGATTCGTTAAGTTTCTAGCTCAACCATAATTCGTTTTTGTTTAGTTTCGTTTCTCATAAACGGAATGAAAGACGTAATTCAAATCAAATTATTAAGTTTAGTTCCGTTTATGGAAAAAACTAAACTAAATTCTGGAATTTTGATTATGGTTATTGAAAAACGAAACGAAACTAAACATTATTGAAATTTCACCGAAATAAACGGAACGAAAGGAAACATAAGTTTCGTTACAAACCCTGCCAGATAATGGACCATTTTTCTGCAATCAATGGATCAACTATCAGAAAATGGGAGGTTGTGAGGTTTTCCACAACAACAACAACACCACGTGTTTGATATACTGCGGTGTTCGAATCAGGCAGAAAGGACGTTTTTCGGATAGTTCTATGAAGAACGCGCATCTCCTTCAGAATATCGAGATGATTGATTTAAAAATCTTGCAAAAAATGAGCTGGGAAATCTCAGCGAAGGAGAACAGCCTCATCGAGTATCAAAGATGACATCACATTTATAGCGGCAAGGAATCGTGACTGAATCAACGCTCGTCATAGGCAGCCGCAGATAGCGAGTTGGAGAGCTATATCATTCATTTTGATGGGTATTCCGAGGTCGCTGAACACGAATATGCTATCAGCCAGCCTCTGAATTTGATTGCGGGGTGTAGGAGAGCGATGACGTAGATTGAGTTGGAAGGGTTGTGGAATGGTGCTCTTTAGGGTATCCCGGCGTCGCACACAAACTCACGAAACCCCTTTAGGACCAAAAATGATCTCACGCTGAAAACGAGCGATATCGGGAAGTTAAGGCAAGGGATTTTAGCTTTTTGATGGTAAAATCCGAATCCTTCGCCCCCGAGGAGCCTCCTGGATCAATACGCTGGTGGCTAACTGAATAGCGCAAAAATTAGAAAAAACGCAGTGTTGGGCGTTTATCTCGGAGGAAGCAATTTACGCACATTTTCATGGGGCAATGTTGCATTTTTCAGAACACTTTTAATCATTCGTCCGGTTTTTTGAAGAATGAAATTTCTTGGAGTCTTTTGCATCATTGTGTGACGAGGTGAATTGCCACACGCGTTAGAAGCAGAGCAGTGATCACAAGCAGTCAAAAAGTATAGAAGGAGCGCGAAGAGAGAGAGAGATAGATGGATAGACGTCCTTTATTCGCCCGGAGGCAAAAATCAAATATCACATGTGGGATACATATGTCGTATAAATAGAAATTATCAATTAATATAAATAAATCTTTTGGTCAAGGACAGGTAGGTTATCACAAGTTGTGACTAGTCAAGATTGCAGCAAAAAAGGCTGCTTAAAAATCATTCAATGAATAGGACAAAGGCTCAACGAAATATCGCAGTTATCTTCTAATCAGTCATGTAACAGGTTGTGAGTATAATCACAGTCCATATAAAAAGAGAAGAGCCCAATGACCTTCAAAGATTGAAGTAATGCTTCTTGTCCACATCAATTATCTGGGGAGGCTGTGGACGAAGGAATTCTTTCAAAGCATCCTTAAGAATCGAAATTTTTGCGATCTGCCGAAAACCCGAAGGGAGAAAGTTCCAGAAATGAGCACACTGGGCTTGGAAAGATCGTCTTCCGTACTCGAGTCTCATTCTGGTTACTTTGAGTTCCTGCTCTTGTGCATTCCCACGCCCAGGGCGCTCGGATTGGTGCCTGGTGAACATTGCAGACAGGTAACCAGGTTCCCTCATGTGCATGATCTTATACATGATAATGCCTGCAAAGTACATTCGCCGCAAATCAGTACGCAACCAATCTAAGCTGTCCCTGAACGGAGTGATGTGCTCGTCTCTCCTAAGATGAAAAATGTATCTCACAAATGAATTGCTCAGTCGCTGTATCCGTTGTCGCTGTTCGTCCGCTGCGTCAAGATATGTGACCGTGCAGTAGTCCAGATAAGGCTGGACTAACGCCTCGACTGGTCGAATGCGAAGAGTCCTGGTGATGCATGTCCTGAAAAACCACAAACTAAATAGGGCTCTGTTAACTTTTTTGTCACTTGATTAACGATTGACTTGATAATTCTCTCGTTGACTTGATAATTTTCCACGACAATTCGCTATCTAAAACAATACCAAGGCTCACTACTGTATCACTGAAAGGGACGAAAACTCCTTCCTGTATCTCAACCCCTGGCAAGTCCATACTCTTCAGATCTTTGATATTCCTCTCAGAAGAGAAAAAGATTGCTTTGGTCTCACCAGCGTTAAGACGCAGGCCGGAGCCCGCAGCCCAATCAGCAACCAGTCGCCCCACTGCTCCTAATCGAGCGATCCCCTCTCTGATCTTATTTTTCTCCACCTGGAGATAAATTTGGAGGTCATCAGTGTAAAAGAGATGATCTACCGACTTTCCGTTCAGTAATCCGGGCAAGTCATTGACATACAAACTAAAGAGTAAAGGTCCAAGAACGGAGTCCTGCAGAACACCCAGATTGGTTGCAAGCCAATCTGAGTCCCCATTTTTAGAGGTGACTAGTTGGGTGCGACCTTGTAAATATGATTTGATCCACAGGAGGGCCGATCGTGAGAAACCCAGTTGTCGGAGTTTACTCAGAAGTTTCGTTGGTGATATCGTGTCAAAGGCTTTGCCGAAGTCAAAGAGCGGTAATAGGGTGATCTTTTTCTCATCGATGCCTAGTCTAATGTCATCTGTCAATTTCAGCAAAGCTGTCTGGGTACTGTGGTGTTGCCTGAAACCAGCCTGGAAGCGATCTAATAATTTTTCTTTCTTCAAGTACTCCGTGATTTGGTCGTGTGCAACCTTTTCGAGAACCTTGGAGAGAAAGCACAGCAGCGCTATAGGGTGGAAATCCGAGACTGATGATGGAGCTGCAGTCTTCTTCAGCGCAATCAGCTGTGCTTTCTTCCAAGCCTCAGGAAAAATGCTGTGAGCGAAAGAGGGGTTAGAAATATGTACAATAAGGTCACCCAATGCCGGGAGAGTCTTTGCGATCACACTTTGAGGAATTCCGTCTGCCCCGCGAGCCTGTGAGGAGAAATGTTTTATAGCAAGGACTACTTCATTGAAATTGGTTGGCTTGAACTTGAAACCCTCCTCTGGGGCCACCATGATTTCATCCATCGCATCTTCTATATTTTCGTGGGGCGAGACAGAGACTCCCGCAAAGTGAGCGTTCAACTCACCCGGGGTGAAGCCGTGAAGCTCCTCCTCTTTGCTCTTGGACAAAAGGCCGAGGTTACGCATTTCCTTCCAAATATTTTTATGTTGATCAAGAGCGTCTGAAAGGTGATTCTGAATGGAGGAATTCCGCTCTTTTTCGATGCGCACGTCAACTTCTCCACTGAGGCGAAAGAACTCATTTTGAAACTCAGAACACTTGCGCAGGTTGCATTGATTTCGCTTCCAGCGCCTACGCGTTGCATCTCGCTTCTTAATGAGTGCTTTCAGCTCGGGACCAATCCAAGGAGCATCACCTTTACGAGGGTAAATCGTTTTTCCCGTTGCTAGTTCGTCCAAAACAACTTTTAAGTTTTCATTAAGAGCGAGAGAGAGAGAGATTGATTGATTGATTGATTCCTTTATATTTGTCCGTAGACAAAAAATATCCAATGGCATATGGTTACATATGACGCGCGTCGGAAATACATATATTATAAATTCTCATATATTTGGTCAAGGATTTATCATACTTATATCACAATTCGTGACTAGTCATATTGCACAGAGTGCGCGAGAAATACACAAAGGTGTAAAAAAACTAGGATTCAAACAGTTTCTTAAAAGTCAGAAGCCCAATTACATATCACAGAGTACTTCAGTCTAGTGACAGGAGATCACCTATACTTAACAATTCAATCTATAAAGAATAAAAATGAAATACCAAAGAAAAGAGCTCAGACGTATCAAAGATTGAAATATTGTCTCTTGTCCACGTCAATCCTCTGGGAGGGTTGCGATTGAATGAATCCTTCCAAAGCCTGTTTAAAGAATGAAATTTTCTGTATCTGCCGGATACCCAAAGGGAGAAAGTTCCAAAAATGAGCACACTGAACTTGGAAAGATCTTCTTCCATACTCCAGTCTCACTTTAGGCACTTTGAGTTCCTGCTCCTTTGCATCTCCCCGCACTGGGTGCTCGGATTGGTGCCTGGTAAATATTGCAGACAGGTAACCAGGTTCCCTCATGTGCATGATCTTATACATAATAATGCCTGCAAAGTACATTCGCCGCGAATCAGTACGCAGCCAGTCCAAGCTCTCCCTGAACGGAGTGATGTGCTCATCCTTCCTAAGATCATATACGTATCTAACAAATGAATTGCTCAATCTTTGTATCCGTTGCCGCTGTTCGTCTGTGGCGTCAAGATATACGACCGTGCAGTAGTCCAGGTGAGGTTGGATTAACGCCTCGACTAGTCGAATTCGCAGAGTCCTGGTGACGCAAGCCCTAAAAAACCGCAAACCGTATAGGGCTCTGTTGACTTTCTTCGTCACTCGATTCATTTGCGGTTTCCACGATAATTCACTATCCAATTCAACACCAAGACTCACGACTGTATCACTGAAAGGGACGAGAACTCCCTCCTGTATCTCAACACCTGGCAAATCCATCCTTTTCAGATCCTTGATGTTCCTCTCAGAGGAGAAAAAGATTGCCTTAGTTTTACCAGCGTTGAGACGCAGGCCGGAGCCCGCAGTCCAATCGGCAACCAGTCGCCCTGCTTCTTCTAGTCGAGCGATTCCATCCCTGATCTTATTTTCCTCCACTTGGAGATAAATTTGAAGGTCATCAGCGTAGAAGAGATGATCTACCGACTTTCCGTCCAGTAACCCGGGCAAGTCATTGACGTTCAAACTGAAGAGTAGTGGTCCGAGAACGGAACCCTGTGGAACACCCAGATTGGTTGTGAGCCAATCAGATTTACTGTTCTTGGGAGTGACTAGCTGGGTGCGACCTTGTATAGTATATTATGTACCCGAGTGCCGCAATCGCGGAATTTCCATGACGAGGGCTGCAAACTTGTTTGCAGCCCGAGTCATGGAAAGCCGCGATTGCGGCACGAGGTACATACATTTTTTTATAGTCGTCCAGCTACAATCTAGCACGTTGCGAGCCGTCTACGCGGCCGTCAAGGCCGCGTAGACGGCCGCAATGTGCTAGATTGTAGCTGGGCGACTATAAAATATGATTCGATCCACAAGAGTGCCGATCGCGAGAAACCAAGTTGTCGCAATTTACTCAGCAGTTTCGTTGGTGATATTGTGTCAAAGGCTTTGCTGAAGTCGAAGAGTAGTAGTAGGGTGATATTTTTCCTATCTATACCTAATCTGATGTCATCAGTCAATTTCAGCAAAGCTGTCTGGGTACTGTGGTGTTGCCTGAAACCAGCCTGGAAGCGATCTAGTAATTTTCCTTTCTTCAAGTACTCCGTGATTTGGTCATGTGCAATTTTCTCGAGAACTTTGGAAAGGAAGCACAGGAGCGCAATGGGGTGGAAGTCCGAGACTGATGATGAAGCTACAGTCTTTTTTAGCGCAATCAACTGTGCTCGCTTCCAAGCCTCGGGAAAGATGCTGTGAGCGAAAGAGGAGTTGAAAATATGTACAATAAGATCACCTATGGCCGGAAGAGCTTTCGCAATCACGATTTGAGGAATTCCATCCACCCCCAGAGAGAGAGGGAAAGAAATAGATGAGCGATCAGCTGTCATCGCCGTCGTCGTCGTCGATGATGATGAGCTTGAGAGCTAAACTGGGACCTATTCAAAAAGCAGTGCTTGAGTGGCTAAACAAATACTAACTGAATGATAAAGACCAGGGTGAATATGGCTCCAAGACGCGAGTGAACGTGATCACACAGCAAGGTGAAAATATTGCGGGAGTTAGCGTGCTAACGGACACACCAGAGGCATCGGAAAATGTCGCGAGTGTGCCGATTTGAGTTGACCCCGTACCGCGTGTGATTGCTCCGCGCGCGGGCATTGATCATGCAGAAATTAACGCCGCTGATATTGCGGAATTTCATGCACGTGACAGAGTAGGCGAAAAGTCTGCTCTGATGCGAAGTCTCAAAGCCATAGCTCAGCCATGGCGGGAAGAAGATCGTCGTTGTCAAGAAGCAGAGAGACGCGCGGCATCAACAACAACATCAACGTCGGCGCCAGAATTCGTGGAACAGCAGCAACAAGAACGCGGAGCACGCGCCTAAGCCCATGCAGCAACGTGCAAGACAGGGATGGATGGCCGTGTGAACAATGGACGATTGGGTTGAGAGGTACGTTGCAGCCTCGCCCTACAAGTACAGAAACGCAATCATCTCTTGCGTTTACGAAATGAAGCATATCAACGAAGAGTGGAGCGAGAGAGGCGCGATGTTGCGGATAGATACGCGTTGGATTTACCAGGCGCAATCAATACTGCAGAACAAATGCATGCATCGTTATGTCATCGTGAGGCTACATTAGAAGCGCATGAAGCAGCGCTGATGCAGCGAGAAGCAGATGTCGACGCGAGAGCAAGACATATACAAAGATCAGCTGATCGGTGGGTGGCAGGATGTCGTAGTTTGGAGAAGCGGCTGCGTGATGTATCCACACGTGCGAGATGTCCACAACGCGTGTCACCCGATTCATCTCCGATAAATAATAGAGTATCTGCAAATGAGCATATCAATTTCAATTTTTACGCGCGAGATGAGCCACGAAGCAGTGTAACAATTAAAGAGATTGTTCAAGATGAGCCGCAGCAGTGTGTTTGAGTTGCTGTGCAGCCAATCACCTAAGAAGAGGACACAGCCTGGAGGCCTATGAGGTTATCGCACGTCAGCTGAGCGTAGTGTACGAAATTACATCACACAAGCTCAACGCGAGCGATGGGCTTAAGGCTCGTTCTACATAAGATGCGCTCAACGCGTGAGCTTGCGCGCATACGCTTGCGCTCATAGCATTTGACGCAGGGAATTTCGTGAAGCAGCCTCACCAGTCATTTTCCACTCAGAATTTCCAGAAGTGAAGAGTTGGCTAATGCTTGGTGGACCCCGAGTGACATTATCGAGCCAACAAATCAAGTTTGTCCATGTTTTTCCATGAGCAAATAGAGAAAAACATCAGGGTTAGCCACGCGAGCCTTTTCGGGAAGAAATTTAGGTTAAGCGCGGGTTTCGAGATTCAGTATCTGTATTGATGATCACTCGTCTTGCTCTTGCCTAGTTTCTGATCCCAAACAAAGTTACAGTGTTCGCAAACTAAGACGGGTGGTCACCAATCCAGATACTGAGTTGTAAAAATGTTGGTCTACCCGGATTTTCCCCCGAAAAGGCTCGTGGTGCTGCCACTGCTGGTTTCTCCTTCTTGTTCATGAGAAAACATGAAGGACATTGTTTTTTTGACCCAAAAATGTGACTAGGAGACCGCCATCAATTATTCTCGCGGGTCCCGTATTCCACCGATAATGAAAGAGCGCGTAGCTTTTAGGGTGGTCAACGCTGATGTTTCTCTCTGATTGGTTGTAGAAAGACACGAATAAACTTGATTTTTCGTCTCGATAATATCACACTGAGCCCCCCAATCATCAACTAACTCTTCCCGTGAGGAAATTCTGAGTGAAAAACGACTGGTAAGGCTGCTTCATGAAAATTCTTGGATTGAATGCTCTGAGAGCAAGCGTGTGCGCGTACGCTCGCGCACTGAGCACATCCTATGTAGAACAAGCCAAAGGACTCAATGAAGAGTTCCGAGTGGGAAAATTGCAGCGAATTCGACTCAACAAAGCGTGGGCAAAGGCTTGCCTGGAGAACGGGATGGAGATTGGTGAAGCAGCAGCGAAATAAGCAACATCAAGACATCAGTAGCAGTTGGCGTATTATTATATATGTATATATAATAATATATTGTTCATTCTCTTTTCTGGAATTTTTTTTTCCATGTTTTCATATCAAATAGTATATTATTCTCAGTAGAAACGCGTAAGATAACGTGTGAGATTTTCTGAATCGAGTGCGTAAAATAACGCAAACAATCAATTATTTTGCGATAGTAAATTAATCGAGAGAGATGAAGAGAGAAGGCTCACATCTAGTTATAAGTATATACAAGATCTCAATGAATATTCACAGGTCCCTATAGGTGGATATTTACAAGTTATTTATAGCATTCATAAGTAATTATTGCTTTAGGTGCAGCATTCATAATATTTACAAAGTTGAAGATGGATAAAGACACTATTCACAGGTGATTCAGAACAGGTGCAGAAAGTCACTGTAGTGACAGAGATCTACATCTAATTAGTATTTACATATTCACAGAATTTTTTTTTCACATATCAGTAGTATTCAGAAATCAGCAAGATTTTTCTACGAATTATCGAAGTATTTCTTAAGACGCATTATGTATAAGAATGAGGATTAATGAGCAGAGTCAATTAGTTGGAGAAACGAAAATTTTGGTTAATTATGGTTTCTGTGTGCAAGCAAAATGGTTTGCAGGAGTTAAGCAACAAAGTAAAAATTCAAGAGTTGATTCTGTAAAGGTTAGGATTTTTGTATTGTTTCATTCATACAGCTTCGGACGCGGGTATTTTCAGTTTTTTCACGGGGCTCAAAAGTTAGCGGGGGGCTCTGTGACGAGGTAAACCGCCACATGCATTAGAAGCAGAGCAGTTATTACAAGCAGCCGAAAAGTATAGAGAGAGTGCGAAGAGAGATATTAGATTAGATTAGATAAATTTTTATTTGGCACCTTGGGGTATCACCCTATGTGGTACAGGTAGCAAGTACAGTTTACATAATAAATATGACAAATATATTACAAAAAGTATGAGAAATGTGATTGATGAAAAATATTTTGAACAGTCCATATTTTCCTATAAACAGTTGATCAAGAGATATAGTAATACATTCAGACTACGTGAGATGAGTTTACATACAAGTCTGAAATAATGAATTCGCGCATTTCGAATAAATTACTTGTAACTTTGGAATAAATAGAAAAGATATCTTGAAACAATGCATCTCTCCTGCTAGTGCAGTGATGTGACGGAACATTGATTGATTATTCAGTAGAAAAATTTTGTGGAGAAAATTCAAGCTTTAGGATATGATTCGAGACCATATTAGCTCCATGGAATAATATAAGAATACAAATAAAATGGCAGGGCTCACAGTCATATTACAGAAAAGTTCAGTCGATTGACGAAAGGTCACACGTATACTTATAATTTTATTCTCGATGAACGAATCAAGCAAAAAGTCAGCCCAAGCCTTTCAAAGTTTAGAGATTGAAGTAATGCTTCTTCTCCACATCAATCCTCTGGGGAGACTGTGTGAGCAAAAAATCCTTCATAGCCTCTTTAAATAATGACATTTTCCAGCTGCTGAAAGCCCGGAGGGAGAAAGTTCCACAAATGAGCACATTGAACCTGGAAAGATCTTCTTCCATATTCAAGTCTCATATTAGGAACTTTGAGTACCCGCTCTTCTGCAACACCTCGTGCGGGGCGTTCAGATTGGTACCTGGTGAACATCGCAGCTAGGTAGCCAGGCTCTCCTGAATGCATGATCTTGTGCATTAACAGAGCTGCGAAGTACATTCTCCGCGAATCAGTACGTAACCAACCCAAACGCTCCCTAAACGGGGTGATGTGCTTGTCTCTTTTAAGATCAAAAATAGATTTCTCCTAAGATCATAAGAGAGAGAGAGAGAGAGAGAGAGAGAGAGAGAGAGAGAGAGATACTGGACGACGCAGGCACTGAGCGATCATGGTTGCTTCGGTTCCTATCTAACCAGGTTCAAGAAGAGGACGACCCCAGCATGTCAGTCATGCGGGGACGAATGGGATGACGCCGAACATGCCCTGTTCAAGTGCAGCGACACCCGGAGAGAGCGCGCCGAGCTGGATGAATGGCTGGGTGCTCAACTAACACCTGAGAATCTTGTCCCGTACTTACTCCGCAACCAGGAGACATGGGATAGACTCACCGGATACATCAAGCTGGTGATGACCCACAAAGAGGAGAAAGAGAGGGAAGTAAGGCGCCTCGAAGCAGGCGAATTACAGTGACTCTGCCGATTGAAACAGAAGAGGCCCAAATGATTCCAGGAGGAATCTGATGCACTGAAGAGGGAAGAAAGAAGAAAGAAGAGAGAAGAAAGAAGAAAGAGAGGGAACAATGAAGAGTGAAGATAGAAGATGCCGACAAGTGGCCGAAGAGAGAAGATGGAGAAGAGGAACGCTCGCAATCGAGTGCGAGACATGCCGCTCATCCTGAAGTAATGCTCACGCGGTTCCGGGATGAGATGGTAGATGCAGGTGGATCTCCTTCTTGATTGCCCGATGCCCTAGGTATCGGACATCGAGGGGAGAGGGATATTACACGGCCGGGCCCACCTCTCGGTGGGCCCCACCCAAACCCGTGTCCCGCCTGGTATGGCCTGCGTGGGCTATGCGTAGTCCGCGTAAGCTGAACCAGTCCGGTGTCTGGGGACGGATCCGAGGGATCCTGAGGCAGATTTTGCCCTCTAACCACCTTAAAAAAAAAAAAAAAAAGAGAGAGAGAGAGAGAGAGAGAGAGAGAGAGAGAGAGAGAATGATGAATGATATCCTTTATTCGTCATACGACAAAAATACACCTACATATTTTCATATGTGTCACATATATATGAGTCATTCTGGAGCAAGCTGGACAAAACCGTCACCAGGGGGTCTGGGAAAAATCCGCAAAAATTTTTTTCCATTAGGAATATGTTAAAATAGTACGAAAAAAATTCTTTCAGATTTTTTCGGCCCCCCCTGTGAGCCCCAGGGCCCATGAAAGGGCCATTTTAGGCCCTTCTTTAGCCCATCCTAGGAAAATCATAGTTCCAACGCAATTCAATATTCTTCAACGTACCTGGGCGCATTTTCCTCGTCAAGACTAGTACTTTTGAAAAAGAAATTGTCCAAGGCCACTTAGTGAGCCTGACTACTTCTGCAAGTTAATTATTGAGAGCAAATTTTAGCGATTTTTGGGCATGTTTCAAAGCGATCTAGCTCCTACTAGACATGTGATAATCGACTTCTGCAGGTAGTCATTTTGAAGGTCTTGAAAAAACCTACAATTTGACCGACTGCAAAAGTCGATTATCGTACTTTTTATAGGAGCTATAGCCGATACAAGTTGAGCTATTTACGAAAAGCCGAAAATTCAGGACTCGATTCCAAAAATATATCTCAATTTTTTTTTCACCAAACTTGTGCGAGAGTGTTCTTTCAGACATCTACTTTCAGTGAAAAAAATTTGGCGGAGGTTATTTTTTTTTTATTTTTTTTTGCCGAGCGTTACAAAATGCCGCATTTCGTGGTTTTAGCAAAAATGGTATCTTCGACCACGGTCACATATGCTCCCATCTGGACTGATGTGCACCAATCTGTATGAAAGTACTCCCCAAAGTACCCCCAGGTACGTGTGAGAGGTTGCGGGGACGAGCCTCCAGCCAGGAGCGAGCTGTAGGTTCTATTTACCTTGTCAAAAATAGGCATTATTTTGGCTATTCGAGCGTAAGCGACTGAGAGAATGATTTTACTCGTTCTGGCTTACAAATGAGATAGCGGGCTAGAATGAGGATCGAAACATATTCTTCTGACTCAAAATGACCATCTGAACACAATTTCGAGGTCAGTTCAGCTCCAGAATGTCGTCTAGTGCCTCAACGGTGTCAGAACCTGTCGACAGGATCTAAGTTCTCAAGGGGCAGAGGGACAACAATTTAGAGCAAAACTGACCTCGGAATTCTGTTAAGATGGTCATTTTGAGTCGGAAAAGTATGTTTGGATCCTCATTCTCGCCCATTATCTCATTTGTAAGCCAGAGCAAGTGAAATCATGCTCTCGGTCGCTTACGCTCGAATAGCCAAAATAATGCCTATTTTTGACACTGTCAATAGAACCTACAGCTCGCTCCTGGCTGAAGGCTCGTCCCCGCAACTTCTCACACGTACTTGGGGGTACTCTGGGGAGTACTTTCATACAGATTGGTGCACATCAGTCCAGATGGGAGCATATGTGACCGTGGTCAAAGATGCCGTTTTTGCTAAAACCACGGAATGCGGCATTTTGTAACGCTCGTCAAAAGAAATAAAAAAAAATAACCTCCGCAAATTTTTTTTTACTGGAAGAAGATGTCTGGAAGGACATTTTTGCACAAGTTTGATGAGACAAAATTAAGATATATTCCTGGAATCGAGTCCTGAATCCTCGACTTTTTCGTAAATAGCTCAACTTGTATCGGTTATAGCTCCTATAACAAGTACGATAATCGACTCCTGCAGGTGGTCAAATTGTAGGTTTTCCCAAGACCTTCGAAATGACCACCTGCAGAAGTCAATCATCACATGTCTAGTAGGAGCTAGATCGCTTTGAAACATGCCCAAGAATCGCTAAAATTTGCTCTCAATAATTAGCTTGCAGAAGTAGTCAGGCTCACTAAGTGGCCTTGGGCAATTTCTTTTTCAAAAGTACTAGTCTTGACGAGAAAAATGCGCCCAAGTACGTTGAAAAATATTGAATAGGGAACACGCATGTGTCAGATTAAAATGTTCTAGCTTATGCAGTCGATAGTCGATATAAAAAGAATAACTTCTGTGAAAACAGAATATTTTTAAACGCTATGAATTTTTTTTGAGAGTCGATTGGAATTGGGAATGATTCGGACGCCCGTTAAAATCGATGTCACGTGATTGCTGTCTGCCGCCGAGTCGACTGTCAGCAATCCAGCCGGGTTCGTTCGTCATCTAGTTAAGGTCCCTAGACAGTTTAGTACTATATATAGCGACTGTAAGTCTGCAGTGTTGTGTCCGTGTGCCGTTCAAAACTCCAAACTCCACAATATGTCGCAAATAAAATGAAATTATGAGAAAATATGAGGCTCAAACATTTCCTTGGGATAGGTAGTTGCTAGACCGATAACCAAAGGCAAGACCGAGTTCTCCATGTGTTTTTCCTTTCATCAGATGAGTATTTACCAAGTTCAAATAAGGATGATCTAAATGAAATAAAAGAACTCTGTTCTTGGTGAAGAGATCCCACTTCATTTTCAGGTTTCTGGTATATGAGGAATACAGTGGATATGATGAAGTCGTACAGGGCTTGATACCACTGACCTTCATCAATACTCTCAAACATGTAATTGGCAGACCATAATATGATGTTGTCACCACCTCATGTGGTGCTTCATGTGCATATGTTTCCATTCAGTCCCAAAACCCAGTGAAGCATTCGAATCCCCAAGTACAGCAAGGGGGAATGGTGCAAGTTCATGTGGACGAATTGGATATACTCAGACAGGTATTTTTCACTTCATTGTTCTCTGTGTTTCAACATCATGGTGCATATTTCACACATGTAACAGTAGAATGTTCAATTAAGAAAAAATCCTTATCTACTTCTATGAGATTATCTTGCGTTGACACAAGATGGAACATTCTTCATAAAGTCAACTACAAAATTTCAGGAATTTCAGGTGTAGTCAGATTCATGACTGGGATAAAAAGATTCTATATATTTTGTCACTACGCCAGTCTGTGCTGACTTTGCGAATTGGTGTAAGTCGCTTGGTACGGTTGTTGCCATTCGCCTTTTGTACATTGTGTCCAGCACTATTAATCGACCAATCTGAAGCTTAGCAGAAGAATGAATTGTTTGGGTACACTGACGACTGGTGAATAACATGAAGGATGAAATGAGACATGTTCTTGTTGCAGATTGTACCAGCACAGGAAAATCTTCTCTCGATAGAGATGACTCTTTATTCCTTATACAGATCATGAGAAGTGATGGTTCTCTCAAAATACACAATGGTATTATATCTCAGTATAGATCACACCAATCTTGTGACAGAATAAACCAAGTCCACTCCGATATCACTGATACTGTCACTGACTCCAATACTGCAGATGGTAAAATATGACCAAAGAGTTTGCATATCATTCAATAGGAAGAGAAGTGTTCATTTAACTAAATCCATTACTCAAAGACTTGCTCAGTGCTGATGTAATCTGCAATGAAAAAAAATGTTCCTCTCAATTATTTATGTTCCTTTGCAGGCTCTACTCACATTGTCAGAAACTCACTCTTGAGTCTCCCAAAACAACCATATTCCTCTGATATGCTTCAGATTGTTTGGTGTGTGATGATGAACACTGTCTACAAAGTGATAATGGCAACAAACGTGCCAAGGGATCGACACCAATATCCAAAGTCAGCACAGACTAGTGTAGTGGCAAAATTTATAGAATGTTTATATTCCAGTTATGAATCTGACTACAGCTGGAATACCTGAAATTTTACGGTTGAGTTTATAAAGAACGTTCCATCTTGAGTCAACATAAGATAATCTCATAGAAGCAGATAAGGATTTCTTCTCAACTAAACAACTTATAATTTTTGTACAGCATGCACCATGACGTTGAAATATTGAAGACTATGAAATGAGGAGTACCTGTCTAAATATCCAATTTGTCCACATAAACTCCTCATTCACCCTTGCTGTACTTGGGGATTCGGATGATTCACTGGGTTTTGGGACTGAATGGAAAGATATGGATATTGAGTGGTGAAATCATCCAACTATAGTCTGCCAGTTACATGTTTTTCAGTATCGATTAAGGTCAGTGGTATCAAGACCTCTATGGCTTCATCATTTCCATTGTATTACCATACACCAGAAACCTGGAAATGAAGTGGAATCTCTTCACCAAGAACAGAGTTCTTCTATTTCATTCAGATCATCCTTATTCGAACTTGGTAAATACTCATCTGATAAAAGGAAAAACACATGGAGAAGTCGGTGTTGCCTTTGGGTATCGGTCTAGCAACTGAGGGACGTGTCTGAGACTTACTTTCACAATTCTCATAAATTGTTATGATTTCATCTGTGCCACATGTTGTTATTAAGTATCAGATAACATAAGGGTACACAACAACACCGCAGCGGACTGACTACTAGTCTAGTGCATGGCTGTGCACAGCTGTGCACGCTCGCATGGAAATAAAGTTTAGTGATCCTGCGGCACTGAATTTGTCAGCTGCGGAAATTCCAAAATGAGAAATCGTTAAAAAACAATGTTATGCAGATGCAGCTCATATGGCCATGGGCAGGGCCCTCCAACTCCGTGTTATTTCGACGACTAATTTTTCTGGCTCGAGCCGTGGCCCGAGCGTAGCGCCATCGGGCGGATTTTTGATGGAAGCTCGCTGCCGCGCGTTTGAGGCCAGATAAAACAGAATTTACAAAACAGGGGCCACAGCGGTGCTCAATTTACTGCTGTCATCCAGATTCACGACGATATTCTCGGTAAAAGTGATGCAATATCATCACCACCACACTTGATGATGATTGACAATATACTGCATAGATGACTTGTGTCAACTACGAGTAGTTTTATCTTAGATCCCATATGAGGGCCCGCGATTTATATACAAGCTCTTAATCATATGTGATAAGCATGTGAATATAGCTCAGGGGTAAAGTGTCGGGCTGGCACGCTCGGGTGCGCGGGTTCGCGCCCGGGCGATATCTTTTGTTTTTTTTCTACCCTTCAGAGATTAAACTTTTTTTTTTTCACTTTTCACATATTAATTTTTTTTACACGATAATGATATTCTCAAAATTTGAATTTCTGAACGTTTAATTTTCGAGTTGTTGCAGATGTATAGTGTTTCATGTGGAGATATCGAGTGTAGGAAAAAGTATTCTTATCCTGAGCTGGATACAAATGCTGTTTTTTGTGACTCAGAAATCGGAAACACGCTGTTTCCAAGCTGAATTCCATAAAACATGTATACTATGATTCCATAAGACGATGACTTGAATCAATAAACTCGATTTCATCTTAGATCCCCTATGGGGGCCCGCGACTGAGTTATAAGCTTCAGAGAACTAGATTAAAATGACAGTGTGGCTCAGGGGTAAAATCTTAAGCTGGCGGGCCCGGGTACGAAGGTTCGCGCCCGCCCGGCAGGTTCCTATTTTTTTTTCTTTTTTTTACTTTCTACTGATTAAATCTTTTTTTTATACGATAATAATAATATTTTCAGAATTTAATTTCTGAACAGTTGATTGTCGACATATCGCAGATGTAGTGTTCCATGCGGAGGTCGAGTGCGGGAAGGGAAATTCGCAGAATTTTCAGCATAGTTTTTCGTAGATTTTTTGTCGATCTACAAGACGATGTGCTCTCAATTATATAAAATAATCGGATTTACTTTGGGGCAATTAAAGGAACTTCAGGAAAAAAGGTTAGGAGTTCATCAAGTTTCTGAGATGTTTATCGTTCCTTTCTTTGAGAATTCCCCAGCTACTATTTCTCATCTTCCATAAATATGATAATACAATATGAATACAATATCTTGTATGTTTTGAAAAATTTTCGAAAAACTATTTCACATTTTTCGATGAAACGCATCTCTGGTAAGTGTGCCCAATATGCCCCCACTACT
This sequence comes from Eretmocerus hayati, assembly GCA_029851415.1. NCBI lineage: Eukaryota > Metazoa > Arthropoda > Insecta > Hymenoptera > Aphelinidae > Eretmocerus > Eretmocerus hayati. Next base: position 87,315,578 of record CM056743.1, read on the forward strand.
TTGGTTTTACTCAAAACTTAGGTTCAATCTCAACCTTTTTAATTTAGCGTACTTTAACGCACTTCGATCAGAGCTCGTTTCAAAAGACTTCTGAAATTAGCTACGATACGTTTGACTTTAACAAATTGGAACTGAGCTATCTCAATTTTTGCAAAAAAAGATTTTCTGCGAGTTTTCGACAGTGTGTTCCTAATATGCCCCCACGTGTAGAAGAGGCCTTTTACCAAGTATAGTATACGTGTTTTCCTTACAATTGAATTATCTTGTCTCCCAGACCTCCAAATGAGACGTATACCTATTGGCTTATTTTATAGCCTTTTTCCTCGCCCTTTTTGATTTTTTGAATTAAATTGATACCTTCAATGGAGTAAAGGACAAGTTAGAAAAAATACCATGGGGCAACTTGTGCACACTTAATCACTTTCTTTAGTTATATATCGTCTAGGAATCAAAATTTGCAATTCTGCCAAGATCATTTCAAATTTAGGTTAAAGACAAAGAAAATATGCCAAGGTAGGTTAAGATTGTTTGCGCAAATTTTTTCGGCATAGCTCTTGGTCAATGTCATTAAAGAAGTCAATATAGTACCGAAATATAGCACATTTCGATACAGGTGTAGAAACTTTTTTCCGCGTACCTGAGTGATTGGTTTCACGAGGATGCGAAGTTTATTTTCTCACACTTTCACGTAACGAACTTGAAAAAAATGCCCGGGAAAGTCTGCGGGTGCATATATTTGAGAACTTGAGTGGGTGCATATTAGGCACACTCACCTTGTAGCGAAAATATCACGAATAAGGCAAAAACCCGTGACAGAGCAATTTTCATATCTATCATCATTCAAAGTGAAAATATCGAAAAATCTACTTTATTTTGAGTTTCACCGACAGATTTTCTTGATTCTTGGTGGGGAATGATCGTAGAGACACCCAGAATCAGACCCCACAAGAATTTTTTTATTCCATTAACTTTGACTTCCCGGGCTTCCACGCTCATCGTGTATACTGATAAGAAAAACTTGAATATTTTAATGAATACACCTTCGTGATCAAGATAGTTATATGGGTATTATCGGGAGATCTCACACGGAGCCTGTAATGACCTTGCATTTCGACGAGCAAGTTCCGAATCACTCGCCATCCAAATTTTCCTGCGCGTATTCTATAGAAATCCACTTGAAACTGAAGTTTCAGATCGATCACTCAAGTCGTCTTCTTTATTTTTAAAGATCAAGGGTCGAAAAGTCAGGTAAATGTACTGTAATAATTGGGGTTCCACGCATACTCGTTATAGCGTCACAGTAATGAATGCAGTGAGTATTCTCAAATTTTTCCCATCAAGTACAATATGGAACCAACTGCTTTTCATAGGTTTTATGACCAGAATACTCAGTTTGGTCCCCGAGCCATGAGACTCTTTCTTGCAATGGGATTCTTACTAAAAGTGAGACACTTCCTTAAAATCACCACAGCGCATCCCAAATTCACTTTACACGACCCTACCCAGGACGAAATTTCAAGGAAATCGTTCAAATAATCAAATGCCAGCGCGGGGAAAGCCAGAATCGGAATTTTGAGTGCTGCATGAACATTTGTAGCCAAAAATTAACCATGTAATTAACTTATCTCGTGTTACCCCACTTATGAAATTACTCGCTGGTAATGAGAGGCTGATCACCGCAAAAAAATGGACTTAGTCCATTATGGAACTGAAAATTCGAGCCAAAATTTCAGTTCTATAGTGGACTAAGCCCAAAATTCTTCATCCACGTATATGAAAAGGTGGAAACTATGCATCTGAGTATTCTCTGAGGAATATTCTCTTTTTTTGTGATACAAATGCCCCGTAGGTCTCAGAAAATGTTCTTCAAGTGTTGAGCCGAGGCCTGACGAGTACGGGCCTATATAAATTAGGCCTGCACCAACTGCGTAGATTGGCACGAGTCTCCACTCTTTATGTTCAAACGAGGATATGCCGTCGCGGATTTCGGAATGGAATGTGATGACTTTGAGGTGTGTGACATCAGTATTCTCTGATATATTGGGATAAAGGGTATACCAAAGTCAACTTTTACCGACACTCCAAATTTTGACTTATTTAATTCTTCCCACAAAATCTACGAGATATATCGAAAAAGTACTCCCAAGCATCACTGTTACTACTTCAGATCTATCATTCAAAAGGAGAATCGAGTGGATTGAGTGAATATTGCCTCCAAAACCAACTTTTGAAGATTAAAATTTCATTGAAGAATCTGCACACACTTTTGGTATAAGAGTTCCAATCTTCAAAAGTTGATTCAGGAGTCAATATTCACTCAATCCACTCGATTCTTCTTTAGAATGATAGATCTGAAGTAGTAGCAGTGAAGCTTGGAAGTGCTTTTTTGTATAGCTCGTAGATTTTGTGGGGAAAATAAAAAGTTAGAGATTCTCGGTGAGTGGGTACCCACTGAACACCGTTCGTTCCTGAAACGTACCACGGAAGGTTCCCCCCGGAACTAATGCAACCTTCACCGCGCGTTCCTTCGACCCACCAGCAACGTTGTGGGTAGGTAGAAATGTCCGCAGACGACTACGTATCTACACTGAGAAACTCCCGACATTAAAAATTGCTGCGATCGGCTCCATCCGGGGGACAGGATTGAATTTCATCAGAAAGTGTAGTATCCGCAGCAAAATTTAAAGATGCAACATCAAATTCTAGTGATCCCGCAACGAAATTTCTCTCCCGTCACACGGGCACCAAAAATTGGCGCGTGGGAAGCAAAAATTAGTGCTCAAGAACTAAAATTTAGTGTGGGCCGCTACAACCACTCAAACGTAGCAAACAGAGGGCACCATTCGTCATTGACGCCACCAGATGGATCCGAAGCGCTCTCGGCTCGTTCTGAGACTCAATAATAGCTCTTTCGAATCAAATTTCGAGTTCAATGAACATGTTAGAATTCTCCTTTCACGTTAGAATGATAAATTGAGCGATAACGCATGTTAGTACATCAAAGGTAAACACATCCATATTCAGGAAAATTCGTAAACGACGTGTTCAGTCTTTCTCGCGAGCGGTCGAATCTAACCTCGTTTGTATACATAGAAGTTCCAAAATTTGGACGTAAACGAATACCATGTATAGCGAGAGTGTGGTAGGTGTGGTAGGAGGTGAGAAAAATATATCTAGTTATATAGCGACCTAAGTATCAATCATAATATAAGTATATCATCATATAATGTTTCACCATATATCAAACATTGTACGGAATTTAATTTGAAGTTTAAGCATATCTATACTTCATAAGTCGGTGTAAATACTACCTGGGGAAAAAACTTACTTCTTTCCCAGTAAATTATATTTTAATCCATTGTCGTATCCGGCAAGAAAAATTAGTGTCATGACATCAAAAATTGCAGCCCGGGTTTCAAAAATATCTAATGTCCCCCAATTGCAGCGTCTTTCTCTAAAAATTAATTCCACATCTGTAAAATTTAATGACGCAAGTCTCTCAGTGTAGGGCGTTGTGTCATGGTTCCCGGAACCTTCCAGTGATTCCGTAATGGTTTTGTAATGGTTGTTTTTTGCAACCTAAAACTTGGAAATTTTTTTGTTAAATAAATCAAATAATTGTTATTTTCTTTTTTTTCTTCTGCAGGCTATTCGTTCAATCTCTTCGGCACGGCTGAATCACAAATACGGTCACTTCGTGAAGAGGAGACAATGAGACTGTCCTTGAATAGCCTGCAGAGGGAAGAAAGAAAATAACAATTATTTTATTTATTTAACAAAAAAATTTCCAAGTTTTAGGTTGCAACAAACATCCATTACAAAACCATTACGGAACCACTGGAAGGTTCCGGGAACCATGACACAACGCCCTAGATACGGTCGTCTGTGGACATTTCTACCTACCCGCAACGTTGCTGGTGGGTCGTATGAACGCCCGGCGCACTGCCGGTAATCCTGGTGAAATTTTTATCGTTAAGCCCATATGTTCACATGCGATTTGACGATAGAAATTTGACTCGAATTACCGGTAGTGCGGCGAAGGTTGCATTAGTTCCGGAGGGAACCTTCCGTGGTACGTTTCGGGAACGAACGGTGTTCAGTGGGTAAAAGTTGACTTTGAAATGCCCTTAAATTTTTCCTGATAATTAAGTTGTGTTGCTCATAACATGATCTGGAGATCCAATCCAATATTGATAATGATCATATTCGCTGATTGTTGAAGTATATTTTTACTTTGATGCAAAGGGTAGCAATTTTGTACACCTAACAAGTGATTCTAACCCAATAACTTTTGCGTCAAATGCCTGATCTTTTTTAACAGGTCTCAACTTATCGAACACCATTGAGAAACGGCCCCTTTTTTCATATACACGAGCTGTTTCAACTTATGGTTGAATTCACAATAATAAAGTACAGTGGTTCGATCTTCTCATGCTATGTGATAATCTTACAATTTCCGTGGAGTGCTCAAAACGGTTAAAAAAATAGAGGGAATATCTGAATTGAACCATCGGTTGTTCAACCAGCTCCGATTTGCATGCTTTAGAAACCGTACAATGTCAGGTCCATGTACTACTTTCCCTATATGTCTCATACATGTGAAAATCACATATACCATTCTAAGTCGTCCAAAATAATTTTCTGCATATGTTTCATCACATATTATCACTCTATATGCGCAAAGAGATGGAAAAAGTTGGGAAAGACATGCGGGGCGTCAAAGTACAACTTCTGAATTCTTGCGTCCAAAATGTGTAAGTTTTCGCGATAACACCGATATAATCCATTTCTAAAAATTCTTAGGTATAAAATGCATCTAATTCGCCCCATAGTGTTGTTCAAAGTCATATCCTTCGCTGATTTGAAATCTATCAGTTTAGCTCAAAAAATTAAAAAGGGAGAGAAAAAAGGCTATAAAATAAGCCAATAGGTATACGTCTCATTTGGAGGTCTGGGAGACAAGATAATTCAATTGTAAGAAAAACACGTATCCTATACTTGGTAAAAGGCCTCTTCTACACGTGGGGGCATATTAGGAACGCACTGTCGAAAACTCGCAGAAAATCTTTTTTTGCAAAATTGAGATAGCTCAGTTCCAATTTGGTCAAGTCAAACGTATCGTAGCTAATTTCAGAAGTCTTTTGAAACGAGCTCTGATCGAAGTGCGTTAAAGTACGCTAAATTAAAAAGGTTGAGATTGAACCTAAGTTTTGAGTAAAACCAAAGTAGTGGGGGCATATTGGGCACACTTACCAGAGATGCGTTTCATCGACAAATGTGTGAAATAGTTTTTCAAAAATTCTTCAAAACATACAAGATATTGTATTCATATTGTATTATCATATTTATGGAAGATGAGAAATAGTAGCTGGGGAATTCTCAAAGAAAGGACCGATAAACATCTCAGAAACTTGATGAACTCCTAACCTTTTTTCCTGAAGTTCCTTTAATTGCCCCAAAGTAAATCCGATTATTTTATATAATTGAGAGCACATCGTCTTGTAGATCGAGAAAAAATCTACAAAAAACTATGCTGAAAATTCTGCGAATTTCCCTTCCCGCACTCGACCTCCGCATGGAACACTACATCTGCGATATGTCGACAATCAATTGTTCAGAAATTAAATTCTGAAAATATTATTATTATCGTATAAAAAAAAGATTTAATCAGTAGAAAGTAAAAAAAAGAAAAAAAAATAGGAACCTGCCGGGTGGGTGCGAACCTTCGTATCCGGGCCCGCCAGCTTGAGATTTTACCCCTGAGCCACACTGTCATTTTAATCTAGTTCTCTAAAGCTTATATCTAAGTCGCGGGCCCCCATAGGGGATCTAAGATGAAATCGAGTTTATTGATTCAAGTCATCGTTTTATGGAATTATAGTATACATGTTTTATGAAATTCAGCTTGGAAACAGCGTGTTTCCGATTTCTGAGTCACAAAAAACAGCATTTGTATCCAGCTCAGGATAAGAATACTTTTTCCTACACTCGATATCTCCACATGAAACACTATACATCTGCAACAACTCGAAAATTAAACGTTCAGGAATTAAAATTTTGAGAATATCATTATCGTGTAAAAAAAATTAATATGTGAAAAGTGAAAAAAAAAGTTTAATCTCTGAAGAGTAGAAAAAAAACAAAAGATATCGCCCGGGCGCGAACCTTTTTTTTTTTTTAAGATATTTATTTTCATATGTTTGTTATACATGAGGTGGATACAAGGAGAAGATAAAACTACTAAAAAAAGGCCTATATCTAATTGTCATGTAGATGGAGTATGTCCCGTGGCGGGCGTCTCACTCCTTATATTTGTGCGAATGATCGACATTCTAAATTATTGGTATAGATTTCTTTTCGCTTTTAGACTTTCCAAATAAATGGGTAGTTGTCTTCATCATAAGCATTTTGGTTAGGAAAAAGTTTCAACACGGTTAAAAAACCTAACAGAGATTTCGGGGCTTTTGAGCCTATGGGCTATTTACATACATACACACTACACTCTTACGTACATACTTACAAATTTACACAGAGTGCGACAGAAGTCGCTTAGGAGAGGGACGTATGAAGTCCTAATAAGAAATTGATCATACTTATTTGCGTGAGTTGTCACGCTAGTACGGGGAAAGTTGTTCCCATAAATTTGGTACTTTATGACTTTAGTTTCTATTTTTATGTTTGGTTCTTTTCCTTATCTCTTCCTTGAGGACAACGTCCTCCTTGAGCCACCAATATTTTTCTTTGATGCGGTAGCTATCAAAATAGTCCCTATCTGGAATGGCCCTAGAGTACCTCAAGGGTGTGCTAGGGTTCTTAGGGTCGACTAAAATTGTTTTGTTGGCTTGATGCCTTACAAAATGGCAAAAAATAGGAACGTTGTTTATGTCTTGGACCTGTCTCCTTTCATCGTAGAACATGAATGCTTGAGGCTGCAGGTACCCTGTTAGCGCTCTTTGTTTACAGGTGGGTTCATCGATGAATGTGGATGACTTTAAGTACTTATTGTCGACTTTTCTGAGATTTGCGTAGTAGTCTCTAGTTAGCTTTATAATGAAATTATCAATCCTAGGGATATTTGCTGGATTATAAAGGGTCTTATTGCTGATGAATCTTTGGAATCTGATTTCCTAAAAATGTGTAGCGAGGTTCTAAGGCACGAGCGTTCGAACCGGCGCAATTTTTCCATAATATTTGAGCAAGTGTTCCACCAAATTGGTGCCGCATAAGTTAGTATCGGCCTGATGAGCAACAGGGAGCAAATGACTTTGGCGCGGCCTTGAGATGACTTTGCTGAAGAAAAGGCGGTTGTAGGCTCTGAATCGCGCACCCGAGCGTGCCAGCCCGACACTTTACCCTTGAGCTATATTCACAGGCTTATCACATATGATTAAAAGCTTGTATATAAATCGCGGGCCCTCATATGGGATCTAAGATAAGACTACTCGTAGTTGACACAAGTCATCTATGCAGTATATTGTCAATCATCATCAAGTGTGGTGGTGATGATATTGCATCACTTTTACCGAGAATATCGTCGTGAATCTGGATGGCAGCAGTCAATTGAGCACCGCTGTGGCCCCTGTTTTGTAAATTCTGTTTTATCTGGCCTCAGACGCGCGGCAACGAGCTTCCATCAAAAATCCGCCCGATGGGGCTACGCTCGGGCCGCGGCTCGAGCCAGAAAAATTAGTCGCTCGTCCTATGCTAGTTGGAGGGCCCTGGCCATGGGCATAGTTGTGGGCACTCACGGGAGTAGGTAATATTGCGGTCAATCCCAATTTACGACGTCAACTTTACCACGCCGAACAAACCCGGCTGATTGCGGAAAGTCTGGTTGGCGGGAGACAGCGATCACGTGACATCGATTTGAACGGGCGTCCAACTTTCAATGATTATCTAAAAATACTTATCGTTCACCAGATGAAAAACTGTATTGTAACTTTGTTTCTCACGTCATCAACTTCATTTCAACAAAGTAATTTCATTGCATGCGTGTTCTCTATTGCGTTGGAACTATGATTTTCCTAGAAAAGGCTGAGAAAGGGCCCAAAATGGCCCTTTCATGGGCCCTGGGGCCCACAGGGGAGGCCGAAAAAATCTGAAGAGAATTTTTTCGTACTATTTTAACATAGTACCAATGGAAACAATTTTTTGCGGATTTTTCCCAGACCCCCCTGGTGACAGTTTTGTCCAGCTTGCTCCAGAATGACTCATATATATATATATATATATATATTTATAATTAATGAATATTCCGATGAAATCATATTGAGAAATAATTTGGTCAAGGATAGATACATCACAATTGCGACTAGTCATACACGTTACGATTTCACTTGGAAGAAAATGAGATAAAGAGCATAGGTTCACAAAAATGTCACAGATTTTCTTCAGTCTGGTGACAGAAGGTCACTTACAATCAAAAAGAGATAGAAAGAAAAAGAACAACAACCCGAGCCCATCAAAGATTAAAGTAATGCTGCTTCTCCGGATCAATCCTCTGAGGAGACTTTGTTAATAGAAAATCTTCCAAGGACTCTTCGAACGAGGGTATTTTCCCCAGCTGCCGAAAGCCTGGAGGGGGAAAGTTCCACAAATGAGCACATCGAACCTGGAAAGATCTCCTTCCATATTCAAGTCTCAAATTGGGAACTTCGAGTACCCGCTCTTCTGCATCACCACGTGCGGGGCGTTCAGATTGGTACCTAGTGAACATCGCAGCTAGGTAGCCAGGCTCTCCTAAATGCATGATCTTATGCATTAACAGAGCTGCGACATTCTCCGCGAATCAATACGTAACCAACCCAAACGCTCCCTAAACGGCGTGATGTGCTCGGCTCTCCTAAGATCAAAAATATACCTCACACATGAGTTGCTTAGTCGTTGTATCCGTTGCCGCTGTTCGTCCGTGGCGTCGAGATACATGACCGTACAGTGATCTAAATGTGATTGAACCAGAGACTCGACTAGGCGAATTCGGAGAGGTCTGGTGATACACGCCCTAGAAAACCGCAATCCGTATAGGGCTCTGTTGACTTTCTTAGTTACTTGATCAATGTGCGGTTTCCATGTCAATTCACTGTCAAGTGTAACACCAAGACTCACGACCGTATCGCTGAACGGAATGAACTTTCCTCCCTGTATTTCAACCCCTGGCAAGTCCATTCTCTTCAAATCTTCGATACTCCTCTCTGAACTGAAGTAATTGCCTTGGTCTTGCCAGCGTTGAGACACAGGCCGGAACTTCTGGCCCACTCAGCAACTAGTCGTCCGATTCCTCCTAGCCGAGTGATGCCCTCCCTGATCTTAGATTTTTCGACTTGGAGATAAATTTGGAGGTCATCCGCATAACATAGATAATGTGCCGACTTCCCGTCTAACACGCCAGGTAAATCATTGACATACAAACTGAAGAGCAAAGCCCCAAGAACGGAAGCTTGTAGAACACCCAGATTGGTTTCGAGCCAATCAGAATTACCAGATTTTGAAGTGACTTTTTCGGTGCGACCTTGTAAGTATCATTTCATCCACAGTAGTGCCGATCTCGAGAAGCCTAGATTTCGAAGTTTGCTCAACAGCTTTGATAGTGATATCGTGTCAAAGGCTTTACTAAAGTCAAAAAGCAGGAGCAAGGTGATCTTTTTCTTGTCAATACTTACTCGGATGTCATCGGTCAACTTTAGTAGAGCTCTCTGGGTGCTATGGTGTTGTCTGAAACCAGTCTGGAAGCAATCTAATGATTTCTCAGTTTTCCAGGGTTTTTAACGGAATATTCGTTTTGTTTCGTTTTGTTTAGCAAATAAACGGAACAAAACGAAATAATTCCGTTCACGTTGATGATAAACGAAACTAAACAAAACATTATTCATATTCAATATCAATTAACAAAACTGAACGAAATTCTGGCATTTTGAATACGTTGAATTTTGTTTTTGGGAAACGAAACGTAAACACAATTACTTTTGATTATGTTGGAGGGAAACTAAACTAAACGTAATCAGAAGGGCTCAACGTAATATCACACGGAACAAAACTCGCATAATTTTGTTTAGTTTTATTTATGCAGTTCTCTCATTCATATCGTTTCATTCAGTTTTGTTCATCATCAACGTAAACGAAATTGCATTATTTTGTTTCGTTTCTCCCTTAAACAAAACCAAACGAAACAAAACAAAATGTTTTTTCTCTCTTTTATCATTTTCCTAGTTCACTTCATTTGCACTCATCTATCATTGTTTGAAGGTGGAAACTATGAGTGCTCGATCGCCTCAACAGCATACGTCATTCGATACGTATCATTATTTGCAGGAGCTCTAGTTTTTTAGGTGAGGCTCTTATGGGCGGATCTCGGCATTTGAGAGATACTGGTTGGCAAATTCGAGATAAATCAATCTAACACGAGATTTCCGGGTAACTCTTTCATCGATTAATTATTACTCAAACAATGGTATGACACTCGCGTGGACAACGGATATTCTCATGTATTCAAATAAGAACCTCGTATTACAACTATTCTGATGAGTACGCTTCATCCTAGGAATGAGCTGTCCTCGGCGTCAGAAAAGTGAAGAGGGGGGATTCTAAAAGTTTATAGGGGTTCCTAATGGTCCCTGTTACAATATGAAGGAACTCCTCACCTACCAAAATGTACGTTTTTGTGAATTTTCAATTTTTGGTAGCCTCGCATTACTCCTGAGATGGATGTATGACAAAGGCGATTTTCACATACGTTTCTGTTGAAGTAGGAATCAGATTACACGTGCTCCCAGTTACAATGAGGTCCTCATTTTCATGTCTCATGCAAAGATAATACATTCCGATACAAGGGTGGAAAATAGTACATTTCGATACAAGGGTGGAAAAACTTCTTTTGACACACTGTGCGGGAGAGTAACTTTTCTGCACTGATTTTCCACTTCCTCTCACAGTTTGTCAAAAAATAGTATTCGATACACGGATGTAGAACTTATTTTTCGCACCCTCGTAATGATTCCGACCCTCGCCTACGGCTCGGGCCGGAAACCCATCACTCGGACGCGAAAAAAAATTTTTCCACCCTTGTATCGAAATGTACTATTTTGTGCTTGCGTGCATAAACCTGTACGGAAAAGTTCCCTTTCCGCAGTTTTGCGTGCGGAAATGAGTGCAAAAAAGTACGAGCCGTGCGGAAAAATGACCCCTTAGGAAAGAACGCAGAACGGATATCTATCATCGGAAAATTATGATGACCACCAAATTTTGCTAGTTTTTGTAGATTTCCTGACTTGCTGGCGATATTTGAATACTCTTCAAGTTGTTTCGCTAATCACAGTTTGCATTACCATTAGATTGAGATAGAGACGTGATGTCGAGACCCAGATAGCTAAGATGTTAGAGCATCTTCTCGGCAAGAAGACGGTTCCCACTTCGATCCTAGATCTAGGGGTGAATATTTTTCTCGATATAGCTTCTCTCGATATTGAGCCTCTCATTTTTTTCTCGATCAAAAACATTTCGGTTATAACGAGCTTCAAGGGACCGAAGAAAAAAGCTCGTTATATATGATTCCGTTACAACTATCCTTGATGGGTGGAAAAAACTAATCTTGAGTTTGTATAGTCTCTCTTATCAAGTTTTCGAATAACTATAACATTCAGAATACGATGACAGGACGACAATGACGTAGATGTGCATTAATCCACATAGCGGTATGGACATACAATATTCAGGAATTCGCATTTGTCATAAATTGAATGAACCGCAAGACGAAATATGGACTAGTACAAATGATGGAAAACTGAAAAATTGTAGCTGAGAAATTTTAATTTCGCCTCAAAGTTTACCAGGTTGTACTTGTCATGAAATGTCTCTTCCTTGTATGTAATTAATTTTGACACTCGATCGATATGATCGGATATCGTATTTATCACTCGCGGGAATTCCAAATTATGAAGATATAATTTTTCGGTCTCTGCGAGTTAAAGTCAGCAGATATTGCTGACGTTCTTGGCATCAATCGAGAATGGGTTCTACTCCACTTTCGATCAATGCACCATTTAGAGCCTCGTATGGTTCCGAGGATGCATCTAAAGGATTTTGATGGGAAGGAATGAAGAGTAAAGATGAATCGAAAATAAAGCGTAGAATCCAAATTTTTCATAAAGTTCCTCATTTGTCATCTTCACTCTTCATTCCTTTCCATCAAAATCTTTTAGATGCATCCTCGGAACCATACGAGGCTCTAAAGGTGCATTGATCGAGAGTGGAGTGAAATCCATTTTCGATTGATGCCAAAAACTTCAGCAATATCTGCTGACTCTAACTCGCAAAGACCGAAAAATTATATCTTCATAAGTCTCTTCCTTGTGTTCGATCTATCCATTTCGCTCACTTATAGAATCATACTTCATGCGTATTTGCATTGATACTCGTATTCACCTCGAGTCTTAGGTTCCCAAACTCATAGTTCAACGGCTTCCACATCGATTTGCTCGGTATAGCCGGTGCCGAAACCAAATTTTGCCAGAATTTTCGGTCGTTATGACCGAAATCTTATTACATCCGGATCATTATACCCGGATTCTACTGTATTCTCATCGAAAAACATCTCTACGGTCAAAATTACGATTGAAAATCCCATTTTGAGTTGCTTTGAAATTTTAGTGTCTCCTGGGATAACATGGATTCGGAATTTGCCATATGATGGGTCATGATTTACAGATTTTTTTGCTTCTTTGGACTTTTTTATGATTATTAGTAGCTCAAATTTGAGATCGAGTGAGACTGAAAAGAATGTAGATGGATCATTTTATTTCAAAATATGTACGAAAATCAAATTTTTCAAAATTGAGTTGAAGTTTTATTCAAATATAATGCACTTATATCAGGATTTTTTACCATTTCTTACCATTTTTCACCATATCAGGATTTTTTACCAAACACACCCCCCGCCGGGGGCTTCGCCCCCTGGACCACACCGCGCTCCCGCGCACCCTCCGGAAGCACTATCTTACTAATCTTCTCGTGGCTTTCAAAAATATTCTACGGAATTAGATCATGAATCTATCGGTATTATGAGCAAGTACCTGACACCTGTTGCACATATAATGCAAAAACTCTCTCACTAATTCACGTGAATGAATTTTTTTGCAATTTTCCGATGTTTTGGTGTCTACAACACTGTAGAAAGAATTCTATTAAGAACTATCGGATAAATGTAACAGGGTCCTATGAGTAATCTGAATATCGTTCATTCTTCCGAACATGAATTATCGATCTTTAATCTCATTACTGACTTTTACTTTAATTTTGGTACTAGCGTCATTGCCTCGCGCTGCTCGGCTTGTAAATGGTTCAGATAGGCATATTAGCTCCTGGAAATGCTTGCAAATCGAATAGAATTAGTTTTCTAGGAGTAACACACTAATGCAATCACAGGACGTGGACCGAGTTAACTACGAAAAAAAAATTCGAAGGGATTTAAACGCAACTACGCCCTCAGAATTCCCCCGATCACTTCACAAAAATATGGAAAAAAAGCTTAACTCACCATGTCTAAATTCTGAAGAAGCGTGAGTCTGATTGATTCAATTTAGAAGAGCGTAATTTTTCGGAGAAAGAGCGTGAGTTAAACGAGATCCGGGAGAAAAGCGTAATTACCGATGAAAAATTCTTTAAAAAAATCCCCCTCGCCACAGAAACTTATTTTCATGGGTTTCAACTATCAGAACATGTTCTTCTGCTTCCAAAATAAGTTCCTAAATATTAGTTACTCGATCCAGTTTAGATGGGGCAGCCAAAAAGGTCGATACGAAGGATCTTCCCCGATCTGAAATTGATGATTCGAGGGTCAAAGTAACAAGATACGTTTTAGTTTGTCTAAAACCTATCTATACAAAAGATATGCGATTTTTCAGTTTATGAGCCGAACTTCGATTTTTGTTCCTCTCGGGTCGGTAAAACTTGATGAATCAGTGGAGTCTTAGAATTTCCTCGGAAACTCACTTCCATATGGTCATGTTGCATAGGATAAACAAGGAAGGATTGTTATAGGGCTAATATAAGCTGACAATTTGTTGGAAATGAATATTTTGCGAATAACGCTATAAATTCGATTTCTCAAGAACACCATTTTTAATTTTGCTGGGATTTTTTTTAGTACAACTTGATCAAACAACATTCAAGAGAAAACTAGTGCAGTTTATTCTGTATGATGAGAGTAATACATTGAATGACGGAAATGGGCATTAAGTTCCTATTCGGGTATTCTTGAGATAAAAGGCTAAGAGTTTTTCTTGAAATTTTTTTTGTGCTTCAGCTGGGTGATTTTGGAATCCAAAATAGATGTTTTTGTTCAACTTTCGGTTATTACATGTTCTACATAGGAAGTAAAAATTTCTATATTATATGAGATTAAATGAGTGTGATTGGAGCGGAAATTCACCAAGAATTTTCATCTTGCGGCATAAGTTGATGCATTCAATCTTCCGTGAACTCTCAGTGCTCATATGTGTGTTTCCATGCTAGCAACAAACACCAGTCAAGCTATCAGAAGAGAGAGAGGGGTGTATATTAGAGCGCGCGCGCGCCTTTGTCTGCCGCAGTCATACATACACTCCGCGCGTCAATACACGTGTGCCGGGAGAGGCAAATAACGCACGCGGAAGGAGACCGGAGGGGGAAGAGCGCCCCTGACGAACTTTTGCTCTGCGCCGTCAATTCCCCCCGTACTCTCCTAGCGAACACATCTAGGCCCGAAGTAATAGTCGCGTTCAACCAAAGATTAGTCTGAGTTGAACGTTGGTGCCCCGGCTTAGGCTGAACTTTGACTCAACGCGACTATTACTTCGGGCCCTAAGCTCAGGCACTCGGACGAAATGCAACATCAAAGCAGCGGCAGCGGAGTGAGAAGCCGCGGATGCTGTACAAGGATCAGCAGCATCAAGCTCTACGCATCCCTCCAATCGAACAATCCACGATGATACCAGCGAGTGGCAGCTGAGCAGTAGTGGCAAGGGTAAGTAATCCTAATTATGCGCGTTTATGATACTAATGATTAGAGTGAAAGCGACTTCGAAATTCGCCATAGCAATTGCATCATAGTTTTCGGAAGTATACTCGGTACAAAATTGAGCTGGTCCGCTATGTCGATGAGATGGAAATTGAATCGATGTTTTTCCGAAATTTCATATATACAATAAGTACCAAATTGTTAAAAAGAAGAAAAAGGTTCAATTTTTGCGCGATTTTGGCATGATAAAAATAGAAAAAAGATGAACTTTTCGTCAAAAATGTTTCCGGAAATTTTCCAGAAATTTCCATCTTGCGGCATATGTTGATGCATTCAATCTTCCGTGAACTCTCAGTGCTAATATATGTGTATGCATGTTAGCAACTAACACCAGTCACACTACCGAAGGAGAGAGAAGAGCGTCTATTGGTTCGCGCGTACCCTTGCCTGACGCAGTCGTGCATACACTCCGCGCGCGAACACACGTGTGCCAGGAGGAGCAAGTTACACATGCAAAGGGGAGCGGAGGGGGAAACGCGCCTCTGACGCACGTTTGCTCTCGCGCCGTCAGTTCCTCGCGTGTTCTCCTAGCGAGCACATCGAAGCCCAGGCACTCAGACGGAATATAACAGCGGAGCAGCGGCAGTGGAGCGGGGAGCTGCGGGTGCTGTATAAAGCTCACGTGACATCAATCTACAGGCACTGCCCTATCCGGTAAATCACGATAAAATCGGAAGATGATAGCCAAGCAGTTGTAGCAAGGGTGAGTACTCCTAACACTACAATTTCATAAATTTGATCATCCTAGTTAGAAAAGCTTTGAAATTTACCATCAAATTCGAGTCATAGTTCACACAATATTAGCATAGGATTAATGATTCCAAATTATACGCAGCCTAGAATAGATATACAGATGATTCATTCTGGTTCAATAATCCTGCGCAATCCAGAATGAACAAAATTTCGGTAAGAAATTTTCTCTTCAATTGTTGCGCGATTTGAGAGGTTTAAATCAAGAAAAATTCTGTCTGCGGGAGGGTGTAAGTAAAGAAACTGAATTTTCCATCAAGGATTCCAAAAAAACAATTCTCCCGCGCGCGCGATTTTGAGAGGATGAAAATAAAAACAATTGATTTTCCATCAAAAATTCGCAGAAATGAAAATATTTTTTTTGCGCGATTTCGGGAGGATGGGAATGAGAAAAATGAATATCGCATCAAAGATTCCAAAGAAAAAATTTCTTCGCGCGCGCGATTTTGAGGCGAGGGAAATAAAAAAAATTGATTTTCCATCAAAAATTCGCAGAAAAAAAAATTATATCTTTTGCGCGATTTTAGGGAGATGAAAATATAGAAAATGAATTTTTCATCAAAGTTCTCCTGGAAATTTTTTGGTTACTGTCAACTTGCGGCATATGTTGATGCAGTCAATCATTTGTGATTTATTAGGGCTAATATACGTTTCTCTCCTTTAGCACCAAATACCAGGCAAGTGATCGAAAGAGAGAGAGGAAAGTCTATTGGTTCGCGCGTGAACTTGCCTGCCGCGCAATCGTGCATACACTCCGCGCGCGAACACACGTGTACCAAAAGAAGCAAGTTAAACATGCGAAGAGGAGGGGAGGGGGAAACGCGCCTCTGACGCACGTTTGCTCTCGCGCCGTCAGTTCCTCGCGTGTTCTCTTAGCGAACACATCGAAGCCCAGGCACTCAGACGGAATACAACAGCAAAGCAGCAGCAGTGGAGCGGGAGCTGCGGGTGCTGTATGAGGCTCACGTGGCATCAATCTACAGGCAGTGCCCCACCAGGCAAATCACGATAAAATCGGGAGATGATAGCCAAGCAGTTGTAGCAAGGGTGAGTACTCCTAACACTACAATTTCATAAATTTGATCATCCTAGTTAGAAAAACTTTGAAATTCCTCATCAAATCCAAGTCATAGTTCACACAATATTAGCATAGGATTTATGATTTCAAATCATACGCAGCCTAGAATAGATATACAGATGATTCATTCTGGTTCAATAATCCCGCGCAATCCAGAATGAACAAAATTTCGGTAATAAATTTTCTCTTCAATCGTTGCGCGATTTGAAAGGTTTAAGGTAGCACTCGCGGGTATAGAACGATGAGGGTCATTGATCCCGAAAAATTCCAGAACATACTCCAAACTATTCTCAATCGATATCCGTTTCGAAAATAAAGAGGTTGCCGACCTCTTTTTTGAGAGAAAAATTCATGAACATCTCGCCCTCATACACGCGGTTTTTATGGGACGGACGCACAGAAGTGCACATCACTCGTGAACGATGAGCGTGTTAATTCCCCCAAAACTCTGAATGTTGCATGAAACCTCGAGAAACTGAATGAAACGAGAAAATTCATGGGTCGCCGATAAAATAGAAAAGATATCGCAAAGCAAACTTATGAACTCGGGTTATACTATACCTATATATAACGTCGGGAGTGTACCTGCTCGGGGGAGCCCCACGCTTGGTACGGCCCTACGCGCTAGTGCTACCTTGAATCAAGAAAAATTCTTTCTGCGCGATTTCGGGAGGATGTGAATAGAAAAAATGAATGTTTCATCAAGGATTCTAAAAAAAAAATTCTTCCGCGCGCGCGATTTCAAGAGAGCCAAAATAAAAAAGATTGATATTCCATCAAGAATTCGCAGGAAAAAATTTGATTTCTTACGCGATTTTGGGAAGATGGGAATGGAAAAAAAAGAATTTTCCATCGATGATTCCAAAGAGAAAATTCTTTCGCGCGCGCCATTTTCAGAAGATGAGAATGAGAATAATTGATTTTCCATTAAAAATTAGCAGAAAAAAAAATTATATCTTTTGCGCGATTTCAGGAGGATGAAAATATAAAAAATGAATTCTTTATCAAATTTGTCCTGGAAATTTTTGGTAACTGTCAACTTGCAGCAAATGTTGATGCAGTCAATCATTCGTGATTTTTTAGGGCTAATATACGTTTCTCTTCTTTAGCACCGAATACCAAACAATCGATCGAAAGAGAGAGAGGAGAGTCTATTGGTTCGCGCGTACCCTTGCCTGACGCAGTCGTGCATACACTCCGCGCGCGAACACACGTGTGCCAGGAGGAGCAAGTTACACATGCAAAGGGGAGCGGAGGGGGAAACGCGCCTCTGACGCACGTTTGCTCTCGCGCCGTCAGTTCCTCGCGTGTTCTCCTAGCGAGCACATCGAAGCCCAGGCACTCAGACGGAATATAACAGCGGAGCAGCGGCAGTGGAGCGGGGAGCTGCGGGTGCTGTATAAAGCTCACGTGACATCAATCTACAGGCACTGCCCTATCCGGTAAATCACGATAAAATCGGAAGATGATAGCCAAGCAGTTGTAGCAAGGGTGAGTACTCCTAACACTACAATTCCATAAATTTGATCATCATAGTTAGAAAAGCTTTGAAATTTACCATCAAATTCGAGTCATAGTTCACACAATATTAGCATAGGATTAATGATTCCAAATTATACGCAGCCTAGAATAGGTATACAGATGATTCATTCTGGTTCAATAATCCTGCGCAATCCAGAATGAACAAAATTTCGGTAAGAAATTTTCTCTTCAATTGTTGCGCGATTTGAGAGGTTTAAATCAAGAAAAATTCTTTCTGCGGGAGGGTGTAAGTAAAGAAACTGAATTTCCCATCAAGGATTCCAAAAAAACAATTCTCCCGCGCGCGCGATTTTGAGAGGATGAAAATAAAAACAATTGATTTTCCATCAAAAATTCGCAGAAATGAAAATATTTTTTTTGCGCGATTTCGGGAGGATGGGAATGAGAAAAATGAATATCGCATCGGAGATTCCAAAGAAAAAAATTCTTCGCGCGCGCGATTTTGAGGCGAGGAAAATAAAAAAAATTGATTATCCATCAAAAATTCGCAGAAAAAAAAATTATATCTTTTGCGCGATTTTAGGAAGATGAAAATATAGAGAATGAATTTTTCATCAAAGTTCTCCTGGAAATTTTTTGGTTACTGTCAACTTGCGGCATATGTTGATGCAGTCAATCATTTGTGATTTATTAGGGCTAATATACGTTTCTCTCCTTTAGCACCAAATACCAGGCAAGTGATCGAAAGAGAGAGAGGAAAGTCTATTGGTTCGCGCGTGAACTTGCCTGCCGCGCAATCGTGCATACACTCCGCGCGCGAACACACGTGTACCAAAAGAAGCAAGTTACACATGCGAAGAGGAGGGGAGGGGGAAACGCGCCTCTGACGCACGTTTGCTCTCGCGCCGTCAGTTCCTCGCGTGTTCTCCTAGCGAACACATCGAAGCCCAGGCACTCAGACGGAATACAACAGCAAAGCAGCAGCAGTGGAGCGGGAGCTGCGGGTGCTGTATGAGGCTCACGTGGCATCAATCTACAGGCAGTGCCCCACCAGACAAATCACGATAAAATCGGGAGATGATAGCCAAGCAGTTGTAGCAAGGGTGAGTACTCCTAACACTACAATTTCATAAATTTGATCATCCTAGTTAGAAAAACTTTGAAATTCCTCATCAAATCCAAGTCATAGTTCACACAATATTAGCATAGGATTTATGATTTCAAATCATACGCAGCCTAGAATAGATATACAGATGATTCATTCTGGTTCAATAATCCCGCGCAATCCAGAATGAACAAAATTTCGGTAATAAATTTTCTCTTCAATCGTTGCGCGATTTGAAAGGTTTAAGGTAGCACTCGCGGGTATAGAACGATGAGGGTCATCGATCCCGAAAAATTCCAGAACATACTCCAAACTATTCTCAATCGATATCCGTTTCGAAAAAAAGAGGTTGCCGACCTCTTTTTTGAGAGAAAAATTCATGAACATCTCGCCCTCATACACGCGTTTTTATGGGACGGACGCACAGAAGTGCACATCACTCGTGAACGATGAGCGTGTTAATTCCCCCAAAATTCTGAGAGTTGCATGAAACCTCGAGAAACTGAATGAAACGAGAAAATTCATGGGTCGCCGATAAAATAGAAAAGATATCGCAAAGCAAACTTATGAACTCGGGTTATACTATACCTATATATAACGTCGGGAGTGTACCTGCTCGGGGGAGCCCCACGCTTGGTACGGCCCTACGCGCTAGTGCTACCTTGAATCAAGAAAAATTCTTTCTGCGCGATTTCGGGAGGATGTAAATAGAAAAAATGAATGTTTCATCAAGGATTCTAAAAAAAAAATTCTTCCGCGCGCGCGATTTCAAGAGGGCCAAAATAAAAAAGATTGATATTCCATCAAAAATTCGCAGGAAAAAATTTAATTTCTTACGCGATTTTGGGAAGATGGGAATGGAAAAAAAAGAATTTTCCATCGATGATTCCAAAGAGAAAATTCTTTCGCGCGCGCCATTTTCAGAAGATGAGAATAAGAATAATTGATTTTCCATTGAAAATTAGCAGTAAAAAAAATTATATCTTTTGCGCGATTTCAGGAGGATGAAAATATAAAAAATGAATTCTTTATCAAATTTGTCCTGGAAATTTTTGGTAACTGTCAACTTGCAGCAAATGTTGATGCAGTCAATCATTCGTGATTTTTTAGGGCTAATATACATTTCTCTTCTTCAGCACCGAATACCAAACAATCGATCGAAAGAGAGAGAGGAGAGTCTATTGGTTCGCGCGTACCCTTGCCTGACGCAGTCGTGCATACACTCCGCGCGCGAACACACGTGTGCCAGGAGGAGCAAGTTACACATGCAAAGGGGAGCGGAGGGGGAAACGCGCCTCTGACGCACGTTTGCTCTCGCGCCGTCAGTTCCTCGCGTGTTCTCCTAGCGAGCACATCGAAGCCCAGGCACTCAGACGGAATATAACAGCGGAGCAGCGGCAGTGGAGCGGGGAGCTGCGGGTGCTGTATAAAGCTCACGTGACATCAATCTACAGGCACTGCCCTATCCGGTAAATCACGATAAAATCGGAAGATGATAGCCAAGCAGTTGTAGCAAGGGTGAGTACTCCTAACACTACAATTTCATAAATTTGATCATCCTAGTTAGAAAAGCTTTGAAATTTACCATCAAATTCGAGTCATAGTTCACACAATATTAGCATAGGATTAATGATTCCAAATTATACGCAGCCTAGAATAGATATACAGATGATTCATTCTGGTTCAATAATCCTGCGCAATCCAGAATGAACAAAATTTCGGTAAGAAATTTTCTCTTCAATTGTTGCGCGATTTGAGAGGTTTAAATCAAGAAAAATTCTGTCTGCGGGAGGGTGTAAGTAAAGAAACTGAATTTTCCATCAAGGATTCCAAAAAAACAATTCTCCCGCGCGCGCGATTTTGAGAGGATGAAAATAAAAACAATTGATTTTCCATCAAAAATTCGCAGAAATGAAAATATTTTTTTTGCGCGATTTCGGGAGGATGGGAATGAGAAAAATGAATATCGCATCGGAGATTCCAAAGAAAAAAATTCTTCGCGCGCGCGATTTTGAGGCGAGGAAAATAAAAAAAATTGATTTTCCATCAAAAATTCGCAGAAAAAAAAATTATATCTTTTGCGCGATTTTAGGAAGATGAAAATATAGAGAATGAATTTTTCATCAAAGTTCTCCTGGAAATTTTTTGGTTACCGTCAACTTGCGGCATATGTTGATGCAGTCAATCATTTGTGATTTATTAGGGCTAATATACGTTTCTCTCCTTTAGCACCAAATACCAGGCAAGTGATCGAAAGAGAGAGAGGAAAGTCTATTGGTTCGCGCGTGAACTTGCCTGCCGCGCAATCGTGCATACACTCCGCGCGCGAACACACGTGTACCAAAAGAAGCAAGTTACACATGCGAAGAGGAGGGGAGGGGGAAACGCGCCTCTGACGCACGTTTGCTCTCGCGCCGTCAGTTCCTCGCGTGTTCTCCTAGCGAACACATCGAAGCCCAGGCACTCAGACGGAATACAACAGCAAAGCAGCAGCAGTGGAGCGGGAGCTGCGGGTGCTGTATGAGGCTCACGTGGCATCAATCTACAGGCAGTGCCCCACCAGACAAATCACGATAAAATCGGGAGATGATAGCCAAGCAGTTGTAGCAAGGGTGAGTACTCCTAACACTACAATTTCATAAATTTGATCATCCTAGTTAGAAAAACTTTGAAATTCCTCATCAAATCCAAGTCATAGTTCACACAATATTAGCATAGGATTTATGATTTCAAATCATACGCAGCCTAGAATAGATATACAGATGATTCATTCTGGTTCAATAATCCCGCGCAATCCAGAATGAACAAAATTTCGGTAATAAATTTTCTCTTCAATCGTTGCGCGATTTGAAAGGTTTAAGGTAGCACTCGCGGGTATAGAACGATGAGGGTCATCGATCCCGAAAAATTCCAGAACATACTCCAAACTATTCTCAATCGATATCCGTTTCGAAAAAAAGAGGTTGCCGACCTCTTTTTTGAGAGAAAAATTCATGAACATCTCGCCCTCATACACGCGTTTTTATGGGACGGACGCACAGAAGTGCACATCACTCGTGAACGATGAGCGTGTTAATTCCCCCAAAATTCTGAGAGTTGCATGAAACCTCGAGAAACTGAATGAAACGAGAAAATTCATGGGTCGCCGATAAAATAGAAAAGATATCGCAAAGCAAACTTATGAACTCGGGTTATACTATACCTATATATAACGTCGGGAGTGTACCTGCTCGGGGGAGCCCCACGCTTGGTACGGCCCTACGCGCTAGTGCTACCTTGAATCAAGAAAAATTCTTTCTGCGCGATTTCGGGAGGATGTAAATAGAAAAAATGAATGTTTCATCAAGGATTCTAAAAAAAAAATTCTTCCGCGCGCGCGATTTCAAGAGGGCCAAAATAAAAAAGATTGATATTCCATCAAAAATTCGCAGGAAAAAATTTAATTTCTTACGCGATTTTGGGAAGATGGGAATGGAAAAAAAAGAATTTTCCATCGATGATTCCAAAGAGAAAATTCTTTCGCGCGCGCCATTTTCAGAAGATGAGAATAAGAATAATTGATTTTCCATTGAAAATTAGCAGTAAAAAAAATTATATCTTTTGCGCGATTTCAGGAGGATGAAAATATAAAAAATGAATTCTTTATCAAATTTGTCCTGGAAATTTTTGGTAACTGTCAACTTGCAGCAAATGTTGATGCAGTCAATCATTCGTGATTTTTTAGGGCTAATATACATTTCTCTTCTTCAGCACCGAATACCAAACAATCGATCGAAAGAGAGAGAGGAGAGTCTATTGGTTCGCGCGTACCCTTGCCTGACGCAGTCGTGCATACACTCCGCGCGCGAACACACGTGTGCCAGGAGGAGCAAGTTACACATGCAAAGGGGAGCGGAGGGGGAAACGCGCCTCTGACGCACGTTTGCTCTCGCGCCGTCAGTTCCTCGCGTGTTCTCCTAGCGAGCACATCGAAGCCCAGGCACTCAGACGGAATATAACAGCGGAGCAGCGGCAGTGGAGCGGGGAGCTGCGGGTGCTGTATAAAGCTCACGTGACATCAATCTACAGGCACTGCCCTATCCGGTAAATCACGATAAAATCGGAAGATGATAGCCAAGCAGTTGTAGCAAGGGTGAGTACTCCTAACACTACAATTCCATAAATTTCATCATCCTAGTTAGGAAAGCTTGGAAATTCACTATCAAATTCGAGTCATAGTTCACACAATATTAGCATAGGATCTATGATTTCAAATCATACGCAGCCTAGAATAGATATACAGATGATTCATTCTGGTTCAATAATCCCGCGCAATCCAGAATGAACAAAATTTCGGTAACAAATTTCCTCTTCAATCGTTGCGCGATTTGAGAGGTTCAAATGAAGGAAAATTCTTTCCCTCATTCATTTACGTGGTATTTTTTTCATATCCCCATTTCGCACTATATATGACGGTGCACACTTCAGTAAACAACAACAGATAAATCTGCTTATTTTTTAAATGAGCCAAACTTGATTCCCAGAGAAGTTTAAAATGGAATCTAATCTCATTCACAGATCAATACCCACTAGAAAGTAGAACGTGGACAAATCGACACCAGTGCCGATTTCAAGCATCTAGAGTAATCTTGGAGAGGGACACTGGTGATCTGCAGTATAATCACAAGTATCGCGGTGGCAGAATGAAGAAGAATTTTGAAGAACAAGGATGGAAAAACAGTAAAGTGGAATGCGACGAATTCACCGAATGTTCGGATGTGAGTGCTACTGTATTAACGGATGATAAAACTTGAAAATTCAAGCTGAAAATATGTAAATTCTACAAATTGAATCACAATTTTCCAAACAACGTATTCAGATTATACTTAAGCATTTTCTATCTTCTCGTAAAGGTATAAAATCATTCTTATCCTGCATTCAATAGATGAAACTTTCAAGGATGATTTGATAATTTTAGGATGCCCTCAAAAGCTTTTACCTGAAAAAATATCAAGTTATTCCTATCATACACACACAAATGAATCTCACAACAACACCAGTCCTTCCACATTCCGAAGAGCGATTCCTACATTGCCAGTTGCAACATTTTCGTACAATGCCATGGCTCATATAGAGATCGAGACTTTCATCTCTGAGATCGACAGACTACGAAATCATGTTGCCAAGCTACCGCAATTTTAGGGTCTCGTCTCGAAAGAATGTTGGAAAAAACAACAAAACACTAACGCCGCTCTTCAGAAGCAAGTTGTTGGATTTCCTCTGATCTGAGCATCGCTCTGGCCCGACACTGGTAAACCAGAAAGACGTTTCAGTCTCATCTGATCATGTCTCCTTCAATTTTTGTGGAGAAGAGTTACATTTCCACAAGATCAAAAGAACACTGTCCCATTGATACTCGACATGAATTGGAAATCATGAAACAGGAATGATGAATTAGTATGTTGATATTTTCAACAATTTGTTGAACAGCAAAATATTGCCAATACAAAAATATATTTCAATGTAATCGAAGAAGTTCTTGAAAGTTCCATCTACTCATGTAGTAATCTTTCCATTCGTTCCATCAGATGTAATCGAACTTAATCAACGGCCAAGAAAGCTTCTCTTTCCGGACCCTTTACAATGATTATGTTGATACAGTAGTAATTCATCGACTAAAACATAAGGGATCCCCAAATTACCAATATTTACGATAAATATCTCGAAATGATATGAAACCCACCACTGTTCAACCATTAGATGGTTTCCGTTGTATGTAAAGTTTTCTTATTCAATTTATAACAAAACATAATGTGTCAATACTTAGATCTGAATATTTCGATAACGAAATCAGCTGGTTGGAAATATGTCCCCAACCATCTATTCGTATTTATTCACTCTCTCTAACAACAAAATGAATGAATAGTGCCTTATATCGATATATATAAGAGATCTTCAATTCCAAAAATTTTATTGTTATTTGATTCCAGAAGGGTTGATATGTGTCCAATAATGAAGATATATTTAGATGAAATCTACAATTTTATCAATCCGATTCCATTCTCTGTAAATGATGTTCATCGTAACCGTAAACTTGATGTGTCAGTGTTTGAATGCCATGGAAATGAATAAAAAAAATCATATGGTTGAGGGTATGTCCTCAACCATCCCTCGTGTCTATTTACTCCCCCTAACGAAATCATTCGAAGATAGCATATATATTATTTGTATCAAGATGAATCAATATTATAATCTCATTTTTTGAATAAAATAATCACATGGTTGGGGTTTTGTCCCCAACCACCCCCTCGTGTCCATTAATTTCCTCTAGTATTAAGAAATTGATAGCATGGAACAAACCATATTAAATATTTTCAACTATCTTCATCTTTGAAAGGTTTCTTCGAGTTCAATTTCAGACGGATGAAAAATTGAATAGATAATTTTTCCATCGATTTCTGTATCACTCAAGAAAGAAGTCGTATTTACCATGTTCAAATGATAATATTTTCATAACTATCTTTATTCACATGATTCAATTTAAAAGTCATTCCATGATATGATCAATTCATCCCCATTATACATACTCGTAAAACTCCTCAAAACCACACCACTCCTTCCACATTCCGAAGAGCGATTCCTTCATTGCCAGTTGCAACATCTTCGTACAATGCCATGGCTCATATAGAGATCGAGACTTTCATCTCTGAGATCGACAGACTACGAAATCATGTTGCCGAGCTACCGCAATTGTGGGGTCTTGTCTCGAAAGAATGTTGGGTAAAACAACAAAACACTGACGCCGCTCTTCAAAAGCAAGTTGCTGGATTTCCTCTGATCTGAGCATCGCTCTGGCCCGACACTGGTAAACCAGAAAGACGTTTCAGTCTCATCTGATCATGTCTCCTTCAATTTTTGTGGAGAAGAGTTACAATTTCATTCAAAACAGAGTACACTATCCACTTTTTACTCCAGTTTCTACTCGACGTAAGTTCAAAAACACACAATGGGGATGATAGATCAATATCTATAATCGACTTCATAACTATTCAAATAATTTTCTACAAACGACAATCATATCAAAGTAGCTTCATTGAGTCAAATACTTTACATAGATAAAATTTTTCAACAACCTATATCATAGTCCGAAAACACGAACCACTTTCGTTATGCATAAAACTCAATAAATGTTCTGAATATTCACGACTAATTAAGTGTCACAAGACATCATTTGAGCTCTTTTGGAACGACTTCGTGTATCAAGTTATAGAGAATTCATTCACAAGAATCATTATAACAATCTCAAACTCATTGAAAGCCAATTTTAATTAACGTCAAAAATTTGGAAAACATGAGCGATAAGATGAAATTATGTTTCCATTAACAAAATTTACCAATCCATCACCCCTCGTAAATTCACTTCACTGATTGTGTAATGTATATTTGAGAAGGCATGACATTCGATTTCTGACGATTTTCAAACTTCAAATACACATTCAATTCAAATTAAATGAAAATCTAGGCTGATACACTCAACATTGAGAGGAAATTTACAATCTTTAAACAATGAAAGATGGAATGATCCATTTCAGTAAATTATTCAACAATTAGTTTTCAAAATCAAATTCCTATCTCTCGAAGTCATCCCACGCAAATTCCATGAATCAAGATGATCCATCATCTGCATCGATCATTCTATACAAAAATTCAATACATCACACTAACGCCACTCTTCAGAAGCGAGTTGCTGGATTTCGTCTGATCTGAGCATCGCTCTGGCCCGACACTGGTAAACCAGAAAGACGTTTCAGTCTCATCTGATCATGTCTCCTTCAACTCATGCGATGAAGAGTTACATTTCCACTTGAACACTGTCCAAGCCACACTAAACATTCACAGGTGATGGATCAACATTCCTCCAATTGCAATGATTTTGAAAATTTAGTACAATTATTCGATACAAAATCTTTCTTCGGAGACCACTCGGATTTGGTACAATTATTCGATATCACTAAATCTTCCTCCGAAAACCACAGATATCAATTTTTTGAAAGAATGTCTGTCCCATCTCGAATAACACAAAACAATAATAAATATAAATTATAATGATAATCGAATAAACTCGAACATCCGAATAATGTCACATCTGAAAGTAAGGCGGCCGCGTTAACCTTGGAAAGTTACCCGGCTACCTTCGATGCTGACAATGACGATGTCTCGAACTCTTAAAAAAAACATGAAAAAATGCCTTAAAATCGCTTCCTGAATGTCATATTATATTAAAATTAAACAGAATTTTTAAAATCGATTGCTCCCGACCTTCGCTAAGGGATACGGAAGCTTGGGCTGTGTTCGAAAGGATTCTGTGAGACCGATCAGCAACCATATTCACGGCAAGTGTAAGGAGCAAATCGAATATGTAATACCAACGTATTAATACATGCGATAAAATATTCTATAGATCGCGAAAATCTAGGGACATTTGAGCCGAGCTAGGGACTTTTCGTACACTCAAGTTGGCAACACTGATTTCGATTTTATGTTGGCAAGCCTGATATAGGGATTCCGTGGGGGAAAATGAACCGACTTGTCTCCGCGCGCGAACACACGTGTGCCAGGAGGAGCAAGTTACACATGCAAAGGGGAGCGGAGGGGGAAACGCGCCTCTGACGCACGTTTGCTCTCGCGCCGTCAGTTCCTCGCGTGTTCTCCTAGCGAGCACATCGAAGCCCAGGCACTCAGACGGAATATAACAGCGGAGCAGCGGCAGTGGAGCGGGGAGCTGCGGGTGCTGTATAAAGCTCACGTGACATCAATCTACAGGCACTGCCCTATCCGGTAAATCACGATAAAATCGGAAGATGATAGCCAAGCAGTTGTAGCAAGGGTGAGTACTCCTAACACTACAATTTCATAAATTTGATCATCCTAGTTAGAAAAGCTTTGAAATTTACCATCAAATTCGAGTCATAGTTCACACAATATTAGCATAGGATTAATGATTCCAAATTATACGCAGCCTAGAATAGATATACAGATGATTCATTCTGGTTCAATAATCCTGCGCAATCCAGAATGAACAAAATTTCGGTAAGAAATTTTCTCTTCAATTGTTGCGCGATTTGAGAGGTTTAAATCAAGAAAAATTCTGTCTGCGGGAGGGTGTAAGTAAAGAAACTGAATTTTCCATCAAGGATTCCAAAAAAACAATTCTCCCGCGCGCGCGATTTTGAGAGGATGAAAATAAAAACAATTGATTTTCCATCAAAAATTCGCAGAAATGAAAATATTTTTTTTGCGCGATTTCGGGAGGATGGGAATGAGAAAAATGAATATCGCATCAAAGATTCCAAAGAAAAAATTTCTTCGCGCGCGCGATTTTGAGGCGAGGGAAATAAAAAAAATTGATTTTCCATCAAAAATTCGCAGAAAAAAAAATTATATCTTTTGCGCGATTTTAGGGAGATGAAAATATAGAAAATGAATTTTTCATCAAAGTTCTCCTGGAAATTTTTTGGTTACTGTCAACTTGCGGCATATGTTGATGCAGTCAATCATTTGTGATTTATTAGGGCTAATATACGTTTCTCTCCTTTAGCACCAAATACCAGGCAAGTGATCGAAAGAGAGAGAGGAAAGTCTATTGGTTCGCGCGTGAACTTGCCTGCCGCGCAATCGTGCATACACTCCGCGCGCGAACACACGTGTACCAAAAGAAGCAAGTTAAACATGCGAAGAGGAGGGGAGGGGGAAACGCGCCTCTGACGCACGTTTGCTCTCGCGCCGTCAGTTCCTCGCGTGTTCTCTTAGCGAACACATCGAAGCCCAGGCACTCAGACGGAATACAACAGCAAAGCAGCAGCAGTGGAGCGGGAGCTGCGGGTGCTGTATGAGGCTCACGTGGCATCAATCTACAGGCAGTGCCCCACCAGGCAAATCACGATAAAATCGGGAGATGATAGCCAAGCAGTTGTAGCAAGGGTGAGTACTCCTAACACTACAATTTCATAAATTTGATCATCCTAGTTAGAAAAACTTTGAAATTCCTCATCAAATCCAAGTCATAGTTCACACAATATTAGCATAGGATTTATGATTTCAAATCATACGCAGCCTAGAATAGATATACAGATGATTCATTCTGGTTCAATAATCCCGCGCAATCCAGAATGAACAAAATTTCGGTAATAAATTTTCTCTTCAATCGTTGCGCGATTTGAAAGGTTTAAGGTAGCACTCGCGGGTATAGAACGATGAGGGTCATTGATCCCGAAAAATTCCAGAACATACTCCAAACTATTCTCAATCGATATCCGTTTCGAAAATAAAGAGGTTGCCGACCTCTTTTTTGAGAGAAAAATTCATGAACATCTCGCCCTCATACACGCGGTTTTTATGGGACGGACGCACAGAAGTGCACATCACTCGTGAACGATGAGCGTGTTAATTCCCCCAAAACTCTGAATGTTGCATGAAACCTCGAGAAACTGAATGAAACGAGAAAATTCATGGGTCGCCGATAAAATAGAAAAGATATCGCAAAGCAAACTTATGAACTCGGGTTATACTATACCTATATATAACGTCGGGAGTGTACCTGCTCGGGGGAGCCCCACGCTTGGTACGGCCCTACGCGCTAGTGCTACCTTGAATCAAGAAAAATTCTTTCTGCGCGATTTCGGGAGGATGTGAATAGAAAAAATGAATGTTTCATCAAGGATTCTAAAAAAAAAATTCTTCCGCGCGCGCGATTTCAAGAGAGCCAAAATAAAAAAGATTGATATTCCATCAAGAATTCGCAGGAAAAAATTTGATTTCTTACGCGATTTTGGGAAGATGGGAATGGAAAAAAAAGAATTTTCCATCGATGATTCCAAAGAGAAAATTCTTTCGCGCGCGCCATTTTCAGAAGATGAGAATGAGAATAATTGATTTTCCATTAAAAATTAGCAGAAAAAAAAATTATATCTTTTGCGCGATTTCAGGAGGATGAAAATATAAAAAATGAATTCTTTATCAAATTTGTCCTGGAAATTTTTGGTAACTGTCAACTTGCAGCAAATGTTGATGCAGTCAATCATTCGTGATTTTTTAGGGCTAATATACGTTTCTCTTCTTTAGCACCGAATACCAAACAATCGATCGAAAGAGAGAGAGGAGAGTCTATTGGTTCGCGCGTACCCTTGCCTGACGCAGTCGTGCATACACTCCGCGCGCGAACACACGTGTGCCAGGAGGAGCAAGTTACACATGCAAAGGGGAGCGGAGGGGGAAACGCGCCTCTGACGCACGTTTGCTCTCGCGCCGTCAGTTCCTCGCGTGTTCTCCTAGCGAGCACATCGAAGCCCAGGCACTCAGACGGAATATAACAGCGGAGCAGCGGCAGTGGAGCGGGGAGCTGCGGGTGCTGTATAAAGCTCACGTGACATCAATCTACAGGCACTGCCCTATCCGGTAAATCACGATAAAATCGGAAGATGATAGCCAAGCAGTTGTAGCAAGGGTGAGTACTCCTAACACTACAATTCCATAAATTTGATCATCATAGTTAGAAAAGCTTTGAAATTTACCATCAAATTCGAGTCATAGTTCACACAATATTAGCATAGGATTAATGATTCCAAATTATACGCAGCCTAGAATAGGTATACAGATGATTCATTCTGGTTCAATAATCCTGCGCAATCCAGAATGAACAAAATTTCGGTAAGAAATTTTCTCTTCAATTGTTGCGCGATTTGAGAGGTTTAAATCAAGAAAAATTCTTTCTGCGGGAGGGTGTAAGTAAAGAAACTGAATTTCCCATCAAGGATTCCAAAAAAACAATTCTCCCGCGCGCGCGATTTTGAGAGGATGAAAATAAAAACAATTGATTTTCCATCAAAAATTCGCAGAAATGAAAATATTTTTTTTGCGCGATTTCGGGAGGATGGGAATGAGAAAAATGAATATCGCATCGGAGATTCCAAAGAAAAAAATTCTTCGCGCGCGCGATTTTGAGGCGAGGAAAATAAAAAAAATTGATTATCCATCAAAAATTCGCAGAAAAAAAAATTATATCTTTTGCGCGATTTTAGGAAGATGAAAATATAGAGAATGAATTTTTCATCAAAGTTCTCCTGGAAATTTTTTGGTTACTGTCAACTTGCGGCATATGTTGATGCAGTCAATCATTTGTGATTTATTAGGGCTAATATACGTTTCTCTCCTTTAGCACCAAATACCAGGCAAGTGATCGAAAGAGAGAGAGGAAAGTCTATTGGTTCGCGCGTGAACTTGCCTGCCGCGCAATCGTGCATACACTCCGCGCGCGAACACACGTGTACCAAAAGAAGCAAGTTACACATGCGAAGAGGAGGGGAGGGGGAAACGCGCCTCTGACGCACGTTTGCTCTCGCGCCGTCAGTTCCTCGCGTGTTCTCCTAGCGAACACATCGAAGCCCAGGCACTCAGACGGAATACAACAGCAAAGCAGCAGCAGTGGAGCGGGAGCTGCGGGTGCTGTATGAGGCTCACGTGGCATCAATCTACAGGCAGTGCCCCACCAGACAAATCACGATAAAATCGGGAGATGATAGCCAAGCAGTTGTAGCAAGGGTGAGTACTCCTAACACTACAATTTCATAAATTTGATCATCCTAGTTAGAAAAACTTTGAAATTCCTCATCAAATCCAAGTCATAGTTCACACAATATTAGCATAGGATTTATGATTTCAAATCATACGCAGCCTAGAATAGATATACAGATGATTCATTCTGGTTCAATAATCCCGCGCAATCCAGAATGAACAAAATTTCGGTAATAAATTTTCTCTTCAATCGTTGCGCGATTTGAAAGGTTTAAGGTAGCACTCGCGGGTATAGAACGATGAGGGTCATCGATCCCGAAAAATTCCAGAACATACTCCAAACTATTCTCAATCGATATCCGTTTCGAAAAAAAGAGGTTGCCGACCTCTTTTTTGAGAGAAAAATTCATGAACATCTCGCCCTCATACACGCGTTTTTATGGGACGGACGCACAGAAGTGCACATCACTCGTGAACGATGAGCGTGTTAATTCCCCCAAAATTCTGAGAGTTGCATGAAACCTCGAGAAACTGAATGAAACGAGAAAATTCATGGGTCGCCGATAAAATAGAAAAGATATCGCAAAGCAAACTTATGAACTCGGGTTATACTATACCTATATATAACGTCGGGAGTGTACCTGCTCGGGGGAGCCCCACGCTTGGTACGGCCCTACGCGCTAGTGCTACCTTGAATCAAGAAAAATTCTTTCTGCGCGATTTCGGGAGGATGTAAATAGAAAAAATGAATGTTTCATCAAGGATTCTAAAAAAAAAATTCTTCCGCGCGCGCGATTTCAAGAGGGCCAAAATAAAAAAGATTGATATTCCATCAAAAATTCGCAGGAAAAAATTTAATTTCTTACGCGATTTTGGGAAGATGGGAATGGAAAAAAAAGAATTTTCCATCGATGATTCCAAAGAGAAAATTCTTTCGCGCGCGCCATTTTCAGAAGATGAGAATAAGAATAATTGATTTTCCATTGAAAATTAGCAGTAAAAAAAATTATATCTTTTGCGCGATTTCAGGAGGATGAAAATATAAAAAATGAATTCTTTATCAAATTTGTCCTGGAAATTTTTGGTAACTGTCAACTTGCAGCAAATGTTGATGCAGTCAATCATTCGTGATTTTTTAGGGCTAATATACATTTCTCTTCTTCAGCACCGAATACCAAACAATCGATCGAAAGAGAGAGAGGAGAGTCTATTGGTTCGCGCGTACCCTTGCCTGACGCAGTCGTGCATACACTCCGCGCGCGAACACACGTGTGCCAGGAGGAGCAAGTTACACATGCAAAGGGGAGCGGAGGGGGAAACGCGCCTCTGACGCACGTTTGCTCTCGCGCCGTCAGTTCCTCGCGTGTTCTCCTAGCGAGCACATCGAAGCCCAGGCACTCAGACGGAATATAACAGCGGAGCAGCGGCAGTGGAGCGGGGAGCTGCGGGTGCTGTATAAAGCTCACGTGACATCAATCTACAGGCACTGCCCTATCCGGTAAATCACGATAAAATCGGAAGATGATAGCCAAGCAGTTGTAGCAAGGGTGAGTACTCCTAACACTACAATTTCATAAATTTGATCATCCTAGTTAGAAAAGCTTTGAAATTTACCATCAAATTCGAGTCATAGTTCACACAATATTAGCATAGGATTAATGATTCCAAATTATACGCAGCCTAGAATAGATATACAGATGATTCATTCTGGTTCAATAATCCTGCGCAATCCAGAATGAACAAAATTTCGGTAAGAAATTTTCTCTTCAATTGTTGCGCGATTTGAGAGGTTTAAATCAAGAAAAATTCTGTCTGCGGGAGGGTGTAAGTAAAGAAACTGAATTTTCCATCAAGGATTCCAAAAAAACAATTCTCCCGCGCGCGCGATTTTGAGAGGATGAAAATAAAAACAATTGATTTTCCATCAAAAATTCGCAGAAATGAAAATATTTTTTTTGCGCGATTTCGGGAGGATGGGAATGAGAAAAATGAATATCGCATCGGAGATTCCAAAGAAAAAAATTCTTCGCGCGCGCGATTTTGAGGCGAGGAAAATAAAAAAAATTGATTTTCCATCAAAAATTCGCAGAAAAAAAAATTATATCTTTTGCGCGATTTTAGGAAGATGAAAATATAGAGAATGAATTTTTCATCAAAGTTCTCCTGGAAATTTTTTGGTTACCGTCAACTTGCGGCATATGTTGATGCAGTCAATCATTTGTGATTTATTAGGGCTAATATACGTTTCTCTCCTTTAGCACCAAATACCAGGCAAGTGATCGAAAGAGAGAGAGGAAAGTCTATTGGTTCGCGCGTGAACTTGCCTGCCGCGCAATCGTGCATACACTCCGCGCGCGAACACACGTGTACCAAAAGAAGCAAGTTACACATGCGAAGAGGAGGGGAGGGGGAAACGCGCCTCTGACGCACGTTTGCTCTCGCGCCGTCAGTTCCTCGCGTGTTCTCCTAGCGAACACATCGAAGCCCAGGCACTCAGACGGAATACAACAGCAAAGCAGCAGCAGTGGAGCGGGAGCTGCGGGTGCTGTATGAGGCTCACGTGGCATCAATCTACAGGCAGTGCCCCACCAGACAAATCACGATAAAATCGGGAGATGATAGCCAAGCAGTTGTAGCAAGGGTGAGTACTCCTAACACTACAATTTCATAAATTTGATCATCCTAGTTAGAAAAACTTTGAAATTCCTCATCAAATCCAAGTCATAGTTCACACAATATTAGCATAGGATTTATGATTTCAAATCATACGCAGCCTAGAATAGATATACAGATGATTCATTCTGGTTCAATAATCCCGCGCAATCCAGAATGAACAAAATTTCGGTAATAAATTTTCTCTTCAATCGTTGCGCGATTTGAAAGGTTTAAGGTAGCACTCGCGGGTATAGAACGATGAGGGTCATCGATCCCGAAAAATTCCAGAACATACTCCAAACTATTCTCAATCGATATCCGTTTCGAAAAAAAGAGGTTGCCGACCTCTTTTTTGAGAGAAAAATTCATGAACATCTCGCCCTCATACACGCGTTTTTATGGGACGGACGCACAGAAGTGCACATCACTCGTGAACGATGAGCGTGTTAATTCCCCCAAAATTCTGAGAGTTGCATGAAACCTCGAGAAACTGAATGAAACGAGAAAATTCATGGGTCGCCGATAAAATAGAAAAGATATCGCAAAGCAAACTTATGAACTCGGGTTATACTATACCTATATATAACGTCGGGAGTGTACCTGCTCGGGGGAGCCCCACGCTTGGTACGGCCCTACGCGCTAGTGCTACCTTGAATCAAGAAAAATTCTTTCTGCGCGATTTCGGGAGGATGTAAATAGAAAAAATGAATGTTTCATCAAGGATTCTAAAAAAAAAATTCTTCCGCGCGCGCGATTTCAAGAGGGCCAAAATAAAAAAGATTGATATTCCATCAAAAATTCGCAGGAAAAAATTTAATTTCTTACGCGATTTTGGGAAGATGGGAATGGAAAAAAAAGAATTTTCCATCGATGATTCCAAAGAGAAAATTCTTTCGCGCGCGCCATTTTCAGAAGATGAGAATAAGAATAATTGATTTTCCATTGAAAATTAGCAGTAAAAAAAATTATATCTTTTGCGCGATTTCAGGAGGATGAAAATATAAAAAATGAATTCTTTATCAAATTTGTCCTGGAAATTTTTGGTAACTGTCAACTTGCAGCAAATGTTGATGCAGTCAATCATTCGTGATTTTTTAGGGCTAATATACATTTCTCTTCTTCAGCACCGAATACCAAACAATCGATCGAAAGAGAGAGAGGAGAGTCTATTGGTTCGCGCGTACCCTTGCCTGACGCAGTCGTGCATACACTCCGCGCGCGAACACACGTGTGCCAGGAGGAGCAAGTTACACATGCAAAGGGGAGCGGAGGGGGAAACGCGCCTCTGACGCACGTTTGCTCTCGCGCCGTCAGTTCCTCGCGTGTTCTCCTAGCGAGCACATCGAAGCCCAGGCACTCAGACGGAATATAACAGCGGAGCAGCGGCAGTGGAGCGGGGAGCTGCGGGTGCTGTATAAAGCTCACGTGACATCAATCTACAGGCACTGCCCTATCCGGTAAATCACGATAAAATCGGAAGATGATAGCCAAGCAGTTGTAGCAAGGGTGAGTACTCCTAACACTACAATTCCATAAATTTCATCATCCTAGTTAGGAAAGCTTGGAAATTCACTATCAAATTCGAGTCATAGTTCACACAATATTAGCATAGGATCTATGATTTCAAATCATACGCAGCCTAGAATAGATATACAGATGATTCATTCTGGTTCAATAATCCCGCGCAATCCAGAATGAACAAAATTTCGGTAACAAATTTCCTCTTCAATCGTTGCGCGATTTGAGAGGTTCAAATGAAGGAAAATTCTTTCCCTCATTCATTTACGTGGTATTTTTTTCATATCCCCATTTCGCACTATATATGACGGTGCACACTTCAGTAAACAACAACAGATAAATCTGCTTATTTTTTAAATGAGCCAAACTTGATTCCCAGAGAAGTTTAAAATGGAATCTAATCTCATTCACAGATCAATACCCACTAGAAAGTAGAACGTGGACAAATCGACACCAGTGCCGATTTCAAGCATCTAGAGTAATCTTGGAGAGGGACACTGGTGATCTGCAGTATAATCACAAGTATCGCGGTGGCAGAATGAAGAAGAATTTTGAAGAACAAGGATGGAAAAACAGTAAAGTGGAATGCGACGAATTCACCGAATGTTCGGATGTGAGTGCTACTGTATTAACGGATGATAAAACTTGAAAATTCAAGCTGAAAATATGTAAATTCTACAAATTGAATCACAATTTTCCAAACAACGTATTCAGATTATACTTAAGCATTTTCTATCTTCTCGTAAAGGTATAAAATCATTCTTATCCTGCATTCAATAGATGAAACTTTCAAGGATGATTTGATAATTTTAGGATGCCCTCAAAAGCTTTTACCTGAAAAAATATCAAGTTATTCCTATCATACACACACAAATGAATCTCACAACAACACCAGTCCTTCCACATTCCGAAGAGCGATTCCTACATTGCCAGTTGCAACATTTTCGTACAATGCCATGGCTCATATAGAGATCGAGACTTTCATCTCTGAGATCGACAGACTACGAAATCATGTTGCCAAGCTACCGCAATTTTAGGGTCTCGTCTCGAAAGAATGTTGGAAAAAACAACAAAACACTAACGCCGCTCTTCAGAAGCAAGTTGTTGGATTTCCTCTGATCTGAGCATCGCTCTGGCCCGACACTGGTAAACCAGAAAGACGTTTCAGTCTCATCTGATCATGTCTCCTTCAATTTTTGTGGAGAAGAGTTACATTTCCACAAGATCAAAAGAACACTGTCCCATTGATACTCGACATGAATTGGAAATCATGAAACAGGAATGATGAATTAGTATGTTGATATTTTCAACAATTTGTTGAACAGCAAAATATTGCCAATACAAAAATATATTTCAATGTAATCGAAGAAGTTCTTGAAAGTTCCATCTACTCATGTAGTAATCTTTCCATTCGTTCCATCAGATGTAATCGAACTTAATCAACGGCCAAGAAAGCTTCTCTTTCCGGACCCTTTACAATGATTATGTTGATACAGTAGTAATTCATCGACTAAAACATAAGGGATCCCCAAATTACCAATATTTACGATAAATATCTCGAAATGATATGAAACCCACCACTGTTCAACCATTAGATGGTTTCCGTTGTATGTAAAGTTTTCTTATTCAATTTATAACAAAACATAATGTGTCAATACTTAGATCTGAATATTTCGATAACGAAATCAGCTGGTTGGAAATATGTCCCCAACCATCTATTCGTATTTATTCACTCTCTCTAACAACAAAATGAATGAATAGTGCCTTATATCGATATATATAAGAGATCTTCAATTCCAAAAATTTTATTGTTATTTGATTCCAGAAGGGTTGATATGTGTCCAATAATGAAGATATATTTAGATGAAATCTACAATTTTATCAATCCGATTCCATTCTCTGTAAATGATGTTCATCGTAACCGTAAACTTGATGTGTCAGTGTTTGAATGCCATGGAAATGAATAAAAAAAATCATATGGTTGAGGGTATGTCCTCAACCATCCCTCGTGTCTATTTACTCCCCCTAACGAAATCATTCGAAGATAGCATATATATTATTTGTATCAAGATGAATCAATATTATAATCTCATTTTTTGAATAAAATAATCACATGGTTGGGGTTTTGTCCCCAACCACCCCCTCGTGTCCATTAATTTCCTCTAGTATTAAGAAATTGATAGCATGGAACAAACCATATTAAATATTTTCAACTATCTTCATCTTTGAAAGGTTTCTTCGAGTTCAATTTCAGACGGATGAAAAATTGAATAGATAATTTTTCCATCGATTTCTGTATCACTCAAGAAAGAAGTCGTATTTACCATGTTCAAATGATAATATTTTCATAACTATCTTTATTCACATGATTCAATTTAAAAGTCATTCCATGATATGATCAATTCATCCCCATTATACATACTCGTAAAACTCCTCAAAACCACACCACTCCTTCCACATTCCGAAGAGCGATTCCTTCATTGCCAGTTGCAACATCTTCGTACAATGCCATGGCTCATATAGAGATCGAGACTTTCATCTCTGAGATCGACAGACTACGAAATCATGTTGCCGAGCTACCGCAATTGTGGGGTCTTGTCTCGAAAGAATGTTGGGTAAAACAACAAAACACTGACGCCGCTCTTCAAAAGCAAGTTGCTGGATTTCCTCTGATCTGAGCATCGCTCTGGCCCGACACTGGTAAACCAGAAAGACGTTTCAGTCTCATCTGATCATGTCTCCTTCAATTTTTGTGGAGAAGAGTTACAATTTCATTCAAAACAGAGTACACTATCCACTTTTTACTCCAGTTTCTACTCGACGTAAGTTCAAAAACACACAATGGGGATGATAGATCAATATCTATAATCGACTTCATAACTATTCAAATAATTTTCTACAAACGACAATCATATCAAAGTAGCTTCATTGAGTCAAATACTTTACATAGATAAAATTTTTCAACAACCTATATCATAGTCCGAAAACACGAACCACTTTCGTTATGCATAAAACTCAATAAATGTTCTGAATATTCACGACTAATTAAGTGTCACAAGACATCATTTGAGCTCTTTTGGAACGACTTCGTGTATCAAGTTATAGAGAATTCATTCACAAGAATCATTATAACAATCTCAAACTCATTGAAAGCCAATTTTAATTAACGTCAAAAATTTGGAAAACATGAGCGATAAGATGAAATTATGTTTCCATTAACAAAATTTACCAATCCATCACCCCTCGTAAATTCACTTCACTGATTGTGTAATGTATATTTGAGAAGGCATGACATTCGATTTCTGACGATTTTCAAACTTCAAATACACATTCAATTCAAATTAAATGAAAATCTAGGCTGATACACTCAACATTGAGAGGAAATTTACAATCTTTAAACAATGAAAGATGGAATGATCCATTTCAGTAAATTATTCAACAATTAGTTTTCAAAATCAAATTCCTATCTCTCGAAGTCATCCCACGCAAATTCCATGAATCAAGATGATCCATCATCTGCATCGATCATTCTATACAAAAATTCAATACATCACACTAACGCCACTCTTCAGAAGCGAGTTGCTGGATTTCGTCTGATCTGAGCATCGCTCTGGCCCGACACTGGTAAACCAGAAAGACGTTTCAGTCTCATCTGATCATGTCTCCTTCAACTCATGCGATGAAGAGTTACATTTCCACTTGAACACTGTCCAAGCCACACTAAACATTCACAGGTGATGGATCAACATTCCTCCAATTGCAATGATTTTGAAAATTTAGTACAATTATTCGATACAAAATCTTTCTTCGGAGACCACTCGGATTTGGTACAATTATTCGATATCACTAAATCTTCCTCCGAAAACCACAGATATCAATTTTTTGAAAGAATGTCTGTCCCATCTCGAATAACACAAAACAATAATAAATATAAATTATAATGATAATCGAATAAACTCGAACATCCGAATAATGTCACATCTGAAAGTAAGGCGGCCGCGTTAACCTTGGAAAGTTACCCGGCTACCTTCGATGCTGACAATGACGATGTCTCGAACTCTTAAAAAAAACATGAAAAAATGCCTTAAAATCGCTTCCTGAATGTCATAATATACGAAAATTAAACAGAATTTTTAAAATCGATTGCTCCCGACCTTCGCTAAGGGATACGGAAGCTTGGGCTGTGTTCGAAAGGATTCTGTGAGACCGATCAGCAACCATATTCACGGCAAGTGTAAGGAGCAAATCGAATATGTAATACCAACGTATTAATACATGCGATAAAATATTCTATAGATCGCGAAAATCTAGGGACATTTGAGCCGAGCTAGGGACTTTTCGTACACTCAAGTTGGCAACACTGATTTCGATTTTATGTTGGCAAGCCTGATATAGGGATTCCGTGGGGGAAAATGAACCGACTTGTCTCTTAATATTATAATATATGAGAACTATCGCAAAAACTGACACGGAACGACTAAGGGCCCCATTCTGACTACTGAGCTGCAAACCACTCCATTTGAACTTTTGGTCACTTATTCTATTGAATGACAGTTGGCGATTGAGTCTCACGTCAATTCCTAAACGAATTATTTTCAAAATTTTAAATAGTAAGAGTCAAAATATAGCTTCCTCGGACTACAATAATTTAGGTTCCACGGATTCTCATGGAGCTACCATTGAAGTGATCGATATAGTGAGTTAGCCCGAATTAATCTCAAAATACAATAATGACCGATTTATTTTCGATAGCTTGTAACCCCAAATGCTCAGACTAGACTTCAAGCCATACATATCTCTCTCATCAGAAGGTTTTCTTTCAAAATGAGGAATTTCGTTGAAATAACAACAGCATGACCCATATTTAGTCTGAAAAATTTCGTGGCAAGTAGAGTTGAAAGAAAACATGTCAAACAACCAAATCCCGTCGCGGGAAAAGCTTAAAAAATTAGCCATGTAACTATTTCTTCCATCGTCTGTGCGGGGGAGAGCTGTTATTTTGATTTTCTTTCCCACGCCGACGATGAAAAAATGGTATCCGACACTCGGGCGGGGTGGTTTCCGCTTCCGAGCGATGATTTCGACCAAGGTTCGGGCCGGAAGAACATCGCTCGGGCCACGGAAACCAACATCCCCGCCCTTGTATCGAAATCTACTATTTCGGATTTTGACATGATGTGAATAGATTGAATTCACGCAGCGAAAATTCTAAGTCACCTCCATTATTTTTGCCAGCGATCATAAGGGGGGAATGTCATATCCAGGGCCTCAAAAATCGTTCTGTGGAATACTGGATAGCACAAAGAGAGAGGAAGCAATGGAATCATCTGCTCCAAAGCATGTATTTTTGACTCGAATCAACCATCTGAACACAAACTCTGAGGTCGGATAGCCTCTTCGAGTTAGGACTCTCCGCTAATCTACCAGATTACCCTCGATTATGTTCGATCTTTTCAGCTCCAGAGATCTACGTGAAAGCCACCCTACGGCTGGTCCTGGGTCCATCGAATGAAATTAGATTGTCTTTCGTCTGATCATCCAATTTATTTTTGATCAGACGAGACAGCTTGCCGCACTCAGCACAAAAAATAGTATACGCAACACGGGTGAAAGTGTTCCGCACTCTTTCCGTGACGCGTAAGGAAATATTATATCTCCGTACAGAGCGCGTTAGCCCATTTTGGGCACTAGGACAGACATGTCCTCCAGTGCCCAAAATGGGCTTGCAAGCGAGGTGCGGATATATTCTTTCATTACGAGAACCCTAAAATCCTATTCAACCGTGGCATTTTTAGGTTAGAGTAATGAAAAGTAACTTTTCCGCACTGGTCAATATTTTATCGTGCGGAAATAGTAGATTTCGATACAAAGGCGGGGATGTTGGTTTCCACGGCCTGAGCGATGTTTTTCCGGCCCGAGCCTTGGCGAGGGTCGGAATCATCGCTCGGAAGGTGAAACCACCCTGCCCGAGTGTCGAATACTCTTCTTCCATCGTCGGCGTGGGAAAGAAAATCAAAAGAAAAAACGGTTCTTTTCTGCACTGGTCACGAAACTCGTGCGGAAAACGCACTTCCCACCCTTGTTACGTAATGTACTATTTCCGCGTCCGAGTGATGGGTTTGCGTCTTGAGCCGTGGTCAAAGGTCGAAATCAAGACGAGGATGCAAAAAATAGGTTTTACATTCGTGTATCGAACTGTGTTTTTCGACAAACTGTCCGTGAAAGTGGAAAATCGGTGTGGGAAAAACACTTTTCCGCACAACGTGTCGACAATTTTTTTTCATCACTCTAATCTAAAAATGCCGCGTTTGATTACGATCTCGTCGGGGCAAAGTTCTCGATAAACTGAACTAAACAAAAATATTTTTTTTTTCGTTTCGCTTAATGACATTTTGTTTATGTTGAGTTTCGTTTACCCTCAACATAATCATACAGAGTTTTGTTTGGTTTTGTTTATCGCAACATAATTATGAATGATTTCGTTTATGTTTTGTTTGTGAGAAACAAAACAAAACATGTTCGACAGGGAATAGTTTTGTTGAATTCCGTTTATTCACGAAATTAAACAAAATTATTGAGTTTTGTTTATCCCGTGAATGAACAAAACTAAACAAAACATGAATAATACCATCATCGAGAAGAGGATGGGGCCTGTCCACCGGAGAGCGGCCCTGAGAAGTATCCGTGCCTACCGCACCGTGTCAGGAGATGCGGCTTACGTATTGGCGAGTACACCGCCCATCCACTTGCTCGTCACGGAGCGAGTGAGGATCTGGAACCGCCAGAAAGTGATCGGAGCCGAACGAGTACTCACTCCAACGATGAAGGAGATCATCCGCGACAACGAGAAGGAAACCACCCTTGAGCATCGGCAAACTGCGTGGGATTCGTCATTTGCAAAGCGCAGATGGACGCACCGGCTGATCCGTGACGTAGCCAAATGGACGGAACGCACCCACGGAGAGATAGATTACTGGTTGACGCAAGCACTGAGTGACCACGGTTGCTTCGGTGCCTATCTGACCCGGTTCAAGAAGAGGACATCCCCAGCATGTCAGTCATGCAGGGACAACTGGGATGACGCTGGACACGCCCTGTTCACGTGCAACGACACACAAAGAGAGCGCGCCGAGTTGGATGGATGGCTGGGTGCTCAACTGACACCTGAGAACCTCGTCCCGTACTTACTTCGCAACCAGGAGACATGGGATAGAGTTACCGGATACATCAAGCTGGTGATGACCCGTAAGGAGGAGAAAGAGAGGGAGGTGAGGCGCC
Organism: Eretmocerus hayati; assembly: GCA_029851415.1. Lineage (NCBI taxonomy): Eukaryota > Metazoa > Arthropoda > Insecta > Hymenoptera > Aphelinidae > Eretmocerus > Eretmocerus hayati. The sequence continues at coordinate 87,359,042 of CM056743.1, forward strand.
TCGATGCCGGTGAATTACAGTAAACCTACCGATTCAAACAGAAGAGGTCCAAATGTTTCCAGGAGGAATATGATGGACTGAAGAGGAAAGGAAGAAGAGAGAAGATCGAAGGAAGAAGAAAGAAGAATGAAGAGATGGAAGAAGATCGAAGAAAGGGAAACAACACCTGCGAGTTGCGAGAAGAGAGACGCTCGATCCTGAGCGCGAGACGCCGCCGGCCCTGAGGTAATGCTCACGCGGTGCCGGGGCCGGATTGGTAAGTTGGTGGATCTCTCCCTTGTCCAATGGCCGGCGCCAACGGAGAAGGAAGAGAGGGTTTACCTGGTTCGGATGGCCGTATCGATGCGGATTCCAGCCCGGGACTGTTGGGGAGGTGCTGGCCAGCCGTGTTTGGCTGACCGGTGCCTCTCCTTCGTACGTCGCAGCGTATTCGCCCTACAACCACCTTAAAAAAAAAAAAGAGAGAGAGAGAGAGAGAGAGAGAGAGAGAGAGAGAAAGAATGACTGTGTGTGTCTCAATAGGGCCTCTTGTTTGGCTGACCGTGCCTCTTCTTCGTACGCCGCAGTGTATTTGCCCTACTTTCACCTTGAAAAAAAAAAAAAAAAAAAAGAGAGAGGGAGGGAGAGAGAGAGAGTTAGATGATTAGATGAGCGATCAGCTGTCATCACCGGCGTCGTCGTCGTCGTTGTCATCGATGATGACCAGCTTGGCATGAGCCACCGTCGCGTGCAGACGCGTTCCGTCGGATCGGAAGATTGTCCGTGCGCTATAGTGTGTGTGTGCTAATATCACGTGTGTGAGAGTGGGCGATGCAGGTGTCAGACCGCGGGGTCATCGATGAGAAGCCACCTGGTCCGAGCCCTTGCCCTAGGCATGCGAGCAGCCTGGCTTAAGGATATGTCGGCCCGTTGTCGAGGCTCCGGTTTCCCATGTGCGCAGTATACCCGGAGGATGGTGAGTCTCTCTCTCGCGGCATCTCTCTCACACACGTAATATTGATATTTGTCAACCGCGTAGAATAGCCGCGTGATATTGTATGATTCATGTACCAAAATTGATATATTTCTTTCGTTATAATAAACGTCCGAAGGTTACATGAAGTAACCCACAGTTAACATAAAATATTGTGTCTGCGTTGAAATCATTCATCAGACGATTAGACGCAGATGTATATACCTTCCCAGATATATATCTCACGAGTAAGAAGATTAGATCTCTTATAATCCCTCATCCCTTCAGGATAAGATGTAAGAGATGGTGGTAATTATTAGGAGGCTCATTACCCTATCGCAATTGAGAGGGTTTTCACCAATATTTTGGGATTCGGACCACGGAAATCGAGGGAACGAAGAATTTCACGTCTGAAAATGTGTTCTAAAAATTTCTCTACGACTTGTTTGGAGGGTGACGGCCCATTTCGAGATGGAAAAACATGGAAAAACTGCAATTCGGTCAAAAATCATGAACTCTCGGAGTGTAAACGCAAATGTGCCACATTGAAAGTACCTGAAATACCTTTCTACATCATTCGTCTATCATTTGCCGTGAGCCAGGAGTGCGTGGATACACCTGCGGGAGTTTGAGAGTGTCGAGAGCGAATTTTGAGGCGAAAGGCCACACGAATCACTGCGAATCGGCCAAAAATCATGAATTCTCGGGTTGTAAATGCAAATGCGCCACATTGAAAGTACCTGAATATCTCTCTCCATCATCCATCTATCATTTGCCGTGACCTAGCAGTGCGTCGATACACCTGCGGGAGTTTGAGAGCGTCTGGAGCGAATAAAAGGCCACACGAATCACTGCGAATTGGTCGAAAGTCATGAGTTCTCGGGGTGTAAACGCAAATGTGCCGGATCGAAAGTACCTGAAATACCTTTTCGAATCATCCATCTGTCATTAACTGTGACCCAGGAGTGCGTGGATACACCTGCAGGAGTTTGAAAGCGTCTAGAGCGAATTTTGAGGCGAAGGGCCACACGAATGCACTGCAGATCGGTTCAAAATCAGGAAGTCTCGGGTTGTAAACGCCAATGGGCCACATCCAAATTACCTGGGAGACCTTTCCACATCATCCATCTATCATTCGCTGTGATCCAGAAGTGCGTGGATACGCCTGCGGGAGTCCAACAGCGTCTAGAGCGATAGTCAAGACGAATGACCACACGAGTGCACTGCAGATCGGTGCAGAATCATCAACTCTTCAGGAATCAGGTTAATTGGACGAATCGAGATCCGATGGTTGCCTTGTCCCAAGGAAGTCATCCTCATGGGTTTTCGTCCTTTCTCGGGGATTCTCCGGGAATATTCGTGAATAATAACTGCAAAAGATCAAGAAATCCTATTTTGAAGTACGCATTGTTGAGATTTTCCACAAATCTAAATTGTCAGCTGTAGTTGTTGCGTCACGTTTGAGTCTGACAAGGAGAGCACTTGACTCCCGGATCACCAATCTTCCCCAAAATTCTTTTACAGTTTGGTATCACCTAGAATATGAAGAATCCAGAGTAACTCCGTCAAATGGGCCCCCTGTTCAGAGCTACAAGCTAAAACATTAGCATTGCGAGTATATCTATATATTTCACTTTTTAACATGGGCTTATATGGGCAATGCTAATATCATAGGCTGTAACTTCGGACAGAGGGCTCATTTGACGGAGTTACTCTGGATTCTTCATATTCTAGGTGATACCAAATCGTAAAAAAATTTTGGGAAAGATTGGCGACCCGGAAGTTAAGTGCTCCCCTTGTGAGTGAGAATCACGATGACCTCTAGAATCTTCGCAAAGGACCTCGGAATTTTGGAATCATCTCCCCAATTTTCATGAGATCCAGAAAATACCTATCCCGCGGATTAACCCGTGCCAAATCTGTTCACAGTTCAGTGATCTACTCATATATTCATTTCAATCATAATTCCAATCTCAAATCAAGCATCGAAATACAGAAATCTCATCTACTGTGATTATCACGATAGTTCAACAAAACGTATATTTTGTGAGTTTCATTTGGATTCGGATCCCAGCCATGTTTTGCCAGAGCCAACCGAGATTCACTCTACCTGGTTGTACGAACCTGTGAGTCTGAACTGCTGGCAGATGTTCCCTTCGACTCCATGATTACAATATTGCAAATGTACAGAAAATTACAGAGATAGGAACTCAAAATCACAGAATCTTTTTCAAACTTATTTCTCAGACAAATTGAGAACTAGAAAGGATGGTTCAATCACAAAATAAATATATTACTCTGAATATATAGAGAATTGATGCATTTTACAGAATCTCACCAGTCACACTATCATGAAGTCGGTGATACTACTCATGTTCTGGAGAAAAATCAATGTGACATAACTCTCTGCCCGCAGCCTAGATCGCCCTGAACGAAATTCAAGGGAACACTATATATAACCGATGTGACGATTATGACTCCTCGTAGTCTGATGATCATCGGCATAGTTGTTTCTGAACTAAGAATATTCTAAAAAGCATCTTGATCGCACCTCTGATATAGGCGTAAGCTCATAAAGAGTCATTGAATAGGTTACAGATCAGAATTGCGAATATTAATACACGTTCCGATCGACTAGTTGGAGAAGATATGCATACATTGACTAGATAATAATAATTCATTCATCATCCTCACTGGCGACAACAATCAGTTCTCTCAATTCGGACGATAGTAGTTTCACATCCTTGTCCCTGATCCTGCGAGTCCAAGAGAGGACAGGGTTTGACAACAAAATCGATCGATTGGAGAGGTCCTCATTTGTAGCTTTCTCGGAAGACAATTCAAGGGTTCATTACCTTTTGGGTGTTATGTTTCACTGTAAGACACAGGGAAAAATTGTACATTGATCTGACACTTCCGGTTTTTGACGTTCTATTGTCTAGCGAGGAACCCTGACGCGATGGAACTACATGACCCTAAAATTCGTGTTTAGATAGTTGATTTGAGTTGAAAACAGATGCTCTGAAGCGGATGATTTTATTTCTCCGTCTCCTTCGTGCTATCGAGTAACCTCATGGAATGCTTTTTGAGTACATGGACCTCACATTTCGCCCTTAAAATCGATCGCAAGAATCGAGGAATCGCCATGAAAACTTCTCCGTGTAGATTTTATCTAATACCAACAAATTTCAGTGGAAAAAATTTCTCCCGCCCAGAGGAATTGACTTTGAGTAGGGTAACGTGGTATACATGGTCCTGACACAACTCAATTACATGGCTAATTTTCGGCTACAAATGTACATGCAGCACTGGGTAGTTTGTATCAGGGCTTCTTCTCGCAACGAGATTCTATTGTTTGACATGTTTCTCTGAAATTTTGTTCGCGACAAAGTGACCTAGAGTGAATTGGAGATGCGCTGTCTGCCTTTGAGAAGAATTCCTCATTTGCAGTGAAGATCCCATTACAAGAAAAAGGCACATGGCTCGGGGACTAATCCAAGCGTTCTGGACATGAGAAGCTATGCAGAATGGTTGGTTCAATATTGTTTCTTAAGTGAAAAGTTGGAGAGAACCCAGTATATTGATTACCTCGACGCTAGCACTAAGAGTATGCGTGTAACTGCAGATTTAACAGTACATGGACCTGACATTAGAACCCTCAATCTTTGAGAATGGAAGCGATCACTGGACGGATCGATCTGAGAATTCAGAACCAAGCCTATTCAAATAGAATATGTGTAGGGAAATTCCACTGGATTGATTCGCAGGTGACTGATCGAGATGGAAAACCATTACACGTTCTGGGTAACTTTTCGCGATAATGCTCATATACATCCTGACATGGTGAATCGTATTCCTTATAGTTCGGTATCCGATTGACATGACCGCATCAACAGTCGAGCGAAATTCTGATTCCATGAATGTCCAACAGGATCCCGAAAGTACGAGGTCTGTGCTGGATATAAAATCCATACCTGGAAAATTTTCTAGTGTAGATCAGTCTGCATAACTTGACGACTCCATAAGTGGTCTCGAGAGCCTCTCCTGATAACGCTCCGATGATATAATAAAACTGCATCATTTCCCATCCATGCATCAGAATGAAGAGTTTCGTCTTTTCATTCGCTCTACACGCTCTCAAAATTCTGCAGGTGTATCCATGCACTGCTGGGTCATGGCAAATAGTAGTTTGATGGTGCAAGGAAGTATCCCAAGTACTTTCAATGTGGCACATTCGCATACACACCCCGAGGATTCATGATTCTCGACCGATTCACAGTGATTCGTGTGGCCTTCCGCTTTCTTATTCGCTCTAGACGCTCACAAACTCCAGCAGGTGTATCAACGCACTCCTGGGTCACGGCGAATGTTAGTTTGATTACGTGGGAAGGTATTTCAGGTACTTTTGATGTGGCTCATTCGCGTCTACACCCCGAGAATTCATGACTTTCGACAGATTTGCAGTGATTCGTGTGGTCTTTCGCCTTTTTATACGCTTTAGATGCTCTCAAACTCCCGCAGGTGTATCCTCGCACTCCTGGGTTACGGCAAATGATGGATGGATGATGTGAAAAAGTCTTCCAGGTAATTTCAATGTGGCACATTAGCGTTTACAACTCGAGACTTCCTGATTTTGAACCGATCTGCAGTGCATTCGTGTGGACTTTCGCCTCGAAATTCGCTCTAGAAGCTCTCAAACTCCTGCTGGTGTATCCACGTACTTCTGGGTCACGGTTAATGACAGATAAATGGTGTGGGAAGGTAATTCAGATACTTCTGATCTGGCACATTCGCGTTTACACCGCGAGAATTCATGACTTTCGACCAATTTGCAGTGATTCGTGTGGCCTTTCGCCTTTTTATTCACTCCAGACGCTCTCAAACTCCCGCAGGTGTATCCACGCACTCCTGGGTCACGGCAAACGATAGATAAATGATGTAGAGAGGTATTTCACATACTTTTAATGTGGCGCATTCGCGTTTACAACCGAGAATTCATGATTTTTGACCGAATTGCAGTTTTTCCATGTTCCCCCATCCCCAAATGGGCCCGGGTTTTCCAAATGAGTCGTAAAAAGATTTTCCAAAACACATATCTACATGTAAAATTGTTCGTTCCTTCGATTCCCGTGGTCAAAATCCGAAAATATTGGTAAAAACCCTCTCAATAATGCAATGAACTTCACAAAATGTCATTTTCCTAAAAATCGGACAAATCATCAAATTTGTTCTGAAAAATGCAAAATTTTTGTTCTCCATAAGAATGTGCGTAAATTGCTCCCCCTCCGGGTTAAACGCCTAATACTGCGTTTTTTCTAATTCTCGTGCTATTCAGTTAGCCACCAGCGTATTGATCCGGGAAGCTCCTCGGGGAAAAGAATTCGATTTTACTATCAAAAAGCTACAATTTCCTCTGCCTCGCAACTTCCCGATATCGCTCGTTTCTAGCGTAAGATTACACAGTCCTGCATCGATATGCCACATGAACAACACACACCAATCATGATGCAGCTGGAGCCACTGAATCTGAATCCGTTTGCCGATTTGCTCTATCACATCACGTTTTCGAGATAATCGATGTCAAAGTTGTAAAAAATGCCGATTTGGCTTATTTTGAGGGCTCTCATCTCGGTTATCAGGGAGGTTATCGTAACTCTGTGAGGAATAGTCGCTTATCAAAGGAAAGATCTTCGAAATAAGCCCACATGGGTGGAAATCAGATAAATCGTTTCTGAGTGGCAACGACTTGAAGAACTTCAAAAATGCAAAAAGACTGGCCCCGCCCATCGTATATTCTAGCATGGGACACCCCCACCACCTCACCCTCCACCGGCCTATGCAAAATTATAGGATGGGCGGGGCCAATCTTTTTGCATTTCCGAAGTTTCTCAAGTAGTTGCCACTCAGAAACAATTTAACTGATTTTGACCCATGTGGGCTTATTTTGAAGATCTTCTCTTTGATAAGTGACTACATCTCACAGAGCTACGATAACCTTCCTGATAACAGAGATGAGAGCCCTCAAAATTAGCCAGATCGGCATTTTTCACAACTTTGACATCAATTATCTCGAGAACGTGATGTGATAGAGCAAATCGGCAAATGGATTCAGATTCAGCGGGCTAAACTGTATCAGGACCACTTTTTCGGCACACTGGCATCGAAAGCCTATGGTTTCCGCCCCGATCCCGGGGCAGAAAATGCCGCGATGCCGCCCAGGCTAGAAAACGAGCGAGCATGCGCAGTAGCCCTCGGGCTGCGCCCTCGGGCCACTACATTGCGTGCGCCGACGCTTTCTAACCTGTACGGCGGAGCGGCATTTTGCCCCGACATCGCGTCGGAAAGCATAGAATTGCGATACAAGTGTCACCGAAAAATAGTGTACGCACCTCGGGCCAAAAATAACTCATCGCGGCCGCGGGTACGCCGCCCTCGCCTGCCGGCTCGTGCGGCAACCTACCCGGGCCACGATGGGTCACTTTCGGCCCTTGTCGCGTAATGTACTACTTGAAGTCTGTGTGGCATAAAATATGTCAGCATATGCAGGACTGTGTTATTTTCGGTCCTAGAGGTATTCCGTAAGACTGTGCCTGTCATCAACCAGCCTCTGAATACGACTGCGTTGGAGGGTGCGAGGGTGTGGATGCGCGATGACCTACATCAAGTTGGAAGAGTCGAGATATGGTGTTTCGTAGGTATTTCGAGGTCCCTGAACACGAATCTGACATCAGCAGGTGTCTCCGTTTCATTGCGTGGTTGGGGGTGCGATTCTACAAGAATTGAGGTATGCAGCTCACAGAACATGCTTTTTGGGGCATGTCAAGGTCGTCGATCATTAATCTGGTATCAGAAAGTAGATAGGACAGAGCCGGTACCAGCCCGATTTGCCCTAGCTTCTACCCCACCACAGAGAGCTTGCAAGCTCTCCCAGAAGAAGACCATCCCAGACATCATCTTCGGCTACCTGGTTTTAACCTTGAGAAATATTCAAGGACGAAGCCACTACCCCCACTACAGAGCTTGCAAGCTCTTCCAGATGATAATCATCTTCGACTACCTGGCTTGAGAAATGTCCAAGGTTAAGCCACTCTTCCCCTTTCCTAGTCACATTTTTCATCAAATCCATAACTATTGCACGATATTGAGTGAAATTCGGTAAACGTAGCAATGATGTTTACATCTCACCGACACGCAAGCTGGTTGGCTCTGGTGCTTCTGTGTGAGCTATATCAATGCATGCAAAGAACTGGATTTTATTCGGCCAGCGTACTTCAGTGTGTGTCAATTGCAGATCACGCGCGCGATCAGCGCGCGGTCTCGATTAGCATACGGTGAATGCACTGTGCGATCTTCACCTCTGTATGCACACGGAGATTTGTTTGATTTTTCTCGAGATGTGAATGGAGATCTGTTACGATACACGCGCGCGATCAGCGCGCGGTCTCACTTCATGCTTGGGCCGCAACTACATAAGACGCGCTCAGCACGCGCGCACGAGTGAGCACAAGCGCACGTGCATCAGAAAGTTGTTAACGATTTCATCTTGTTTTAGTGAAACAATTTTTGGGGCTGTTCATCATTCCAATGACTTTTCGGGCTCGTCGCAGTGGAACAAAAGTCTGATTGACACTCGATCGACGTTGAGAAGTCATTCACGGTGATCCACCATCGAGCAGAATCAAAGCAGATCTCAAACATATTACACGGTACAAGTTGCGTAAGATTCGTGCACGAATCCTTCTTGGACGAACTCTAAAACTCCGTAGGAAGATGGACTATCCCAAACTCCACGGGATCGTCTAAAGAGAATTAATGTACGAATCTCATCCAACGTAACTCAAGGTGTAACAGGCTTGAAATTTCGCTTTGATTCTGCTCGATGATGAATCATTGTGAATGGTTCCTCAACATTGATCGGGTGTCAACCGGACTTTCATTCCATTGTGACGAGCCCGAAAACTCATTTGAATGGTGAGCATTGCTAGAGCTGTTTGAACGAGCAACAGAATATCTTCGTTAACGATCTTTTGGTGCACGCGCGCTCACCCGTGCGCGCGTGCTTAGCGCGTCTTATGTAGTTGCGGCCTTGAGATTCATGACTTATTGCTGCGCAATCTTTTTCTTACTTCGTGCAGCGATTGAGCTAATGAAATTTGAGCAGCCTGCGGACAGCTCGGTTGGTTGATCATGTAGCTTTATAGGAAGGATTGATCAATAACAAACAACTGAAGATATATAGATATATGAGTTCATTGAATTTCAAAGCGAAAGTACATATAATCAAAGCTAGATACATTTTCTTTTTGGTTTTTAGATGGAGCAGCCCCTCCATCGCTGAATCCCGTGGAGCCCAACCTGTTTTCCATTTCCCATACATATCATATATATTCTGACTCCTCCGGAAAGTTATTTTATTTATTTTCTATTCTTTAACACAACAATTTGTGCATCCTGGATATAAAAGCGATATATATGTAGAAAAGTTATGATTTCTCCAACATTACCTTGATAGTAATGAGAAATTCAACGAGATGGGTTGAATTCATATTTATCTCTATCTACAATCAATTTACTTGCTAAGAGATCAAGAAACATAGGGAATACGCAGATACTCTCAAAAATGATAGAAGAAATGATAGTTTTATCCATTTTCCTTTCAATTTCTTGGAATTTTTTCAGAGCTTTGAGGTGCTCTTCGTTTGACTTGACGAGGCCTGATTTAATTGCTTGTAATTGTTCTGGAATGGAAGATTCACAAATTTTATGCATTAAATCTAATTTCTGGTATATCTCATTTTAGTTATACGATTTGAGGGTTTTTAATGATATGAAAGTTGTCAAATAACCCCTTCAAGACATCACCTATATCCCCTCTCATGAAATAATCGCATGAGATTAAAGGATTGAAACTACATTTTGACGTATCAACTGTCCGAATACTATCTCTCAAATTCTCAAAACTAATATTCTTACAGTTACGCTTGACATTGAAAACAAATGAATGTACGAAAATATATTCAATCTCCCATGACATAAGACAGTAAGTGTGATAGAATTCTCGACAGTTGAACATCTCCTTCAAGATTTCTTTTTGACCTGTTGAAAGAATCAGCATACTCTTACCTATTTAGTGTCAATAGCCTATACTATTCTTACTCTAGGACGCAAGTGAACTAATTGCACATTCGTTATACGATCTCTATATTTCCCTAAAAATGATAATATTTGATATATGTCACCTCTTCTGTAATGATCTTTTGAAATTAAACTATTGTATTCAAATGCATTCCGATCAACTTTCCATTAACTTTCTATGAATTTACGAAATTTCTTACTAGTTTTTCCAGTCCTTTCAACATTGAAAATTATTGAATGAATATATGTGAATTTCATTTCTGCGTATCTGATCAACTCTAAAATACTATCAAAATCCCCATCTTGTAGCTGTGCTCTCATTATCTCTCTTTCACCTGTCAAAATTTTTTGCTCTCAGTTTCACAAATTGCACATTCGAAATACAAGGCATATCCTGATCAAGTATAGCTATGATTTCATGAATATTCCCTCTAACATAGTAGATTGAATATAAATCCGGGTTGAAGTTTGAATCATTCGGATCAACTTCCCAACAACTATTTCTAAGTTCTTGCAAAGGATTATATGGTAAGCCCATGGATGTTCATTGTATATCATTGTTATTATTTCGCTTGAGCCGAAACAGGATTTGTTTTGCTCATACTCTGTAAATATATCTTCTAGTTGGAAGTTGCCGTTAGTGAAGTACGACTCGATGTATTCTGCAATACGACGCACGATTTTCATTTGCTCTATAATTGGTTAGGTTTTAGTTTTACAACTTGAATAAATGTCATGCAGTGGAAATTTCCTCGCAAAATTTTTACAATTTCTTTTAGAGATCTTCGATAATAGAATGTGGACGCAAATTTTGGACGAAATGAGTAATCTTCAACTACTATCTATCCACTGTTTCTCAACATTTGAAAATCATGATTCTCCGAAGTCCAATAATAATTTGTCCCAAAAACTAGGGAAAATATTACTCTGTGTTCTCAGTACAACTGAAAACGTTTGAATTTATCGGAGACTGGTTCAAGAGAGCCATGTTTCTCATCGTTGGAATCCATTAGAGCGTTCAGCAATCTCACAAGGCTTTTCAATTGGTCTAGAAGGATATTTCACTTTTAGGTCTACCAATTGCGCGCTCTCAAAGCAAAAACCATAAAATGGTATAAAATCAAACATTTTATGAATATTCCCTTCGAAATAATAAGGACCCACATAATTGCTCGAAGCTAATAGTACTCTATCAAAATAGAATGAAGAATAAAATACATTTGTTTCATAATTCAAATAAAAAGTACACGAATCATCGAATTCTGATTGATTCGTAAAATAATCGTAGAAGGCTTCGGAATAGCTCATTCTCTCGTCAGTATATAGTTTCATATTAGTGAGGCATCCTTCTAATACAGAGAACTGAACGAGAAAAAATTAATCAGTTTCTTTCATTTTGACTTCTACTAGGTACATTTCTTTCATCATGTATTTAAATTCATGGATGAAATGTACGATTTTAACAATATTCCCTTTGATATAATACATAGTATTTAGATCCGGATGGAATTTAGTTCTTTCATAGTCCAATTCCCATGGACCATCTTGTAACTTCTTAAAATAATTCGTTTTTTCGTAATACAGTCTGATTCATTTAGTGTGTACATGCCATAACCGGGATGTGTGAAGAAATTTGTATATTTGAACGAGTTATTTGTGAAAATTCGTAATTGTCAGAATTTGTAGCTTCTGATAGAAATATGATTCTTAATCATTACATTTGAAATGATTGGAAGTGGGTGCCAACTTCACACGCGTAATGTTTTACCTTCCAATCATAACATAACAAACACGTGTTTGTTATGTAATGATTATTGTTTCGCCATGAAGGTTATGTGTTGAATTTGCGCGTAGTGTTGTGATTTGTGCAGTTTCTCCATATATAGTGATTCTCGTTCTGTTTTTTGGCTCTCTCTTCTCGTAATCTTGCCGCGGAGCCCCGCGAGAAGAAGAGTGTTATAACGCCATCTCACAGAACAGGGGGTCATAACAATGTCTTACGCACACAAAAGCACAACTTCCGGACCGATACGGGTGCCTCTACATACGTGTAGAAGTTGTGCGTTAGTAGTAAGAAGTCGTGAGAGCGGGTAGAGGGCTGTATACTGAGCAGCAAAAGGGTTACTGATACTCATTTTTTGCTTTTTCCGAAGATAATAGTTTGATTTTGTGACAGCAAATTTTTGATCAACATTCCCATCCAGTTGCATATTTTCTTCACCAAATGTCCTTGTATCTAAAAAATGGTTAGGCCATTTTCTTCCTCCCGCCGAGATCTATCGATTGGAGATAATACTTTTTCTCCAGAAAGCATCCCAAACCTGAGACAGATTAATCTTTGAGGCCCTTTGTCCGTGTCTGTGTGTTGTTTTATTTCCTCGGCGCTTTCTCTTTTATACTCGATCTGATCAACTTTTTCTCTTCTAAGAGTTGTAGAGTATCACTCAGGGGAGAGCCCAGTGATTTGGCATCCCTTCTCTCCCAGTGTCATACAATCTCGAGGCTTTTTGAGCAAAAATTGCTTGAATTTCTGGTTTTAAAATCGAATCGTGAGAATTCAATCTGATTAAGTTTAATCATTCAATTGGTATGTGAGTTTGAGAATTTGAAAATCTAAATTCAATAAGCTAATTTTCCTGTTTGTTTTAACGCACTTAGAATTGTTGTTCATTAGCATGGGAGTCTAGATCACTCGTTTTGCACTACGTCCACGCGTTACGTGCATGAGATGCTAGTGATCTGGTTTTTTAGGAAGTTCACAGATCGATCCACCGAATTCTCTGAGACCACATACATTTCCGGCTGGAATTACAAATGTTGACCGAGGATTTTTTTTTTCACAATTTCGATGAAATTTTTCGATCGAGACAGAAGGGGTTTTCCGTTGTTTTTCGAAATGATCGATATTTCTCGAGTTGCGAGACATTTTGATGAGAAAATTGAGAATTTGGTCAGGTAAAGATGTATATAGTCTGACAGGAATCGATGGATCAGTCTGCAGATTTTTTCTGGTGTGCTTTCTGTGGTTTCGAACGCAATGTCGTATGGGTTCGGTGATCGAGCCAATTGTACGCGAACCCGGAAATACATATGGATAACGTATTATTTTCCCGATGAAGTGACCAAGCCATCGTTCTCAGATCAAAAAAATACTCATAAATCAGAATCCCCAACCCCCACTGATTTTTCAGACCAGACTTGAAAATTAGGGATGCACCTCCCCTTGAACGGGTGACTACCATACCATGATCATTTACGTACGCTACCCAAAAGAATGGTATTCGCGTATTCGCGTACGCGAATACGCAGAATAATGAACTCCTCTTGAACATTTTACGTGACCAGCCAACCATGGATATTCGCGTACGCTACTGGGGGAGCAGATTAACATGCGCGAATGCATGAAGTACTCCAACTGAATCACGCGTGTGGCTATTAAACCAATGGTATCCGCGCAATCTCCCAGGAACAGGATAATGAATTCGCTCACTTGGATAAGCGAATGTGGCAACTTCTCCTGGTATTTGCGAATGATCACTAGACCCCGAGCATTCGCGTACGCTACCCAAGTGAATGTTATTCGCGTACGCGAATCCCTAAATGAGAGGAATTTTCCTGAAATTCGTGCGTTACTAACTTACGATGGATTCTCGCGTACACTACAAGAAATGCAGGTTCACCCACGCGAATTCACGCATGTTTCCCATATCATGGATATCTACGTACGTTCCCAAAAGAATGACGGAATCTTATACGGACATCAGCGGATAGGCCCCTCCTCCTGAAGTTGTGTGTGACAACCAGACCGTGAGCGTTCGCGTACGCTACTGAAGTGATTTGGATTTGCCAACGCGAATTCGGGTGTAACTACCAAAGCATGGATATAGGCGTACAAGCCAAATCATGCTGATTCGCGTACGTTACCTGAATGATGCCGACTCGGGCACGCATGTCCTCGTGTGGTCACCAAATTACGGATATTCGCGTAGGCTATCGGTAGAAATTATGTTTGCTTATAAAATTTGTGCGTGATCACCCAACTATGGATATCCACTTTTGCTACTGGGGATACAGATTCGCGTACGCTACACAAGTGATTCGGATCCTCGTTTGCCAATTGAAAGTGTGACTACCGAACCATGCATATTCGCTCAATTTCCAAGAAAAAAATATGATACTAGAATTCGCGTACATGAATAAGTGAATGCGACGACTTCTCCTGGTATTCGCGTGTCATCACCAGACCATGAGCACTCGCGTACGCTACCCGAGTGAACCATGTTCATGTACGCGAATACACAAATCAAGAGACTACTCCTCAAAGTTGTACGTGCCTCACTCATCGTGGATCTTTGCGTACGCTACTAGCGATGCAGATTTGCTAACGCGGAGGCACGTATGGAAATGCATTAACTGGAATCGCGGATATCTACCAAACCATAAATATCCACTTACGCTACTGGGCATGTTGGCGAATCTGCATTTTTGATAGCGTACGCGAAGATCCACGATGAGTGAGGCACGTACAACTTTGAGGAGAAGTCTATTATTTGTGTATTCGCGTACGCGAACATGGTTCACTCGGGTAGCGTATGCGAGTGCTCATGGTCTGGTGATGACACGCGAATATCAGGAGAAGTCGTCGCATTCACTTGGTCATGTACGCGAATTCTAGTATCATATTTTTTTTCTTGGTGATTGAGCGAATATGCATGGTTCGGTAGTCACACCTTCAATTGGCAAACGAGGGTCCGAATGACTTGTGTAGCGTACGCGAATCTGTATCCCTAGTAGCAAAAGTGGATATCCATAGTTGGGTGATCACGGACAAATCTTATAAGCGAACATGATTTATACCGATAGCCTACGCGAATATCCATGATTAGGTGATCACACGAGGACATGCGTGCCCGAATCGGCATCATTTAGGTAACGTACGCGAATCAGCATGATTTGGCTTGTACACCAATATCCATGCTTTGGTAGGCACACGCGAATTCGCGTTCGCAAATCCAAATCACTTCAGTAGCGTACGCGAACGCCACGGTCTGGTTGTCACACACAACTTCAGGAGGAGGGGTTCTATCCGCTGATGTCCGTATAAAATCCCGTCAGTATTTTGGAAACGCACGTAGATATTCATGGTATGGGAAATATGCGTGACTTCGCGTAGGCAAACCTGCATTTCTTGTAGCGAACGCGAGAATCCATCGTTAGTTAGTAACGCGCGAATTTCAGGAAAATTCCTCTCATTTGTGGATTCGCGTACGCGGATAACATTCACTTGAGTAGCGTACGCGAATGCTCGGGGTCTAGTGATCACTCGCAAATACCAGGAGAAGTTGCCACATTCGCTTATCGAAGTGAGCGAATTCATTATCCTGTTCCTGGGAGCTCGCACGGATACCATTGGTTTAATAGCCACACGCGTGATTCAGTTACTTCATGCATTCGCGCATGTTAATCTGCACTCCCAGTAGCGTACGCGAATATCCATGGTTGGTTGGTCACGTAAAATGTTCAAGAGGAGAATACGCGAATACGCGAATACCATTCTTTTGGGTAGCATACGCAAATGATCATGGTTTGGTAGTCACCATTCAAGGGGAGGTACATCACTAGTTTTCAAGTCTGGTCTGAAGAATCAGGGGGGGTTAGAGATTCTGATTTATGAGTATTTTTCCGATCTGAAAACGATGGCTTAGTCACTTTTCCGGAAAAATGATACGTTATCCATATGTATTTTCGGGTTCGCGTACAATTGGCTATATCACCGAACCCATACGACATTGCGCTCGAAACCACAGAAAGCACACCTGAAAAAATCTGCAGACCGATCCATCGATCCCTGTCAGACTATATACATCTTTACCTGACAAAATTCTAAATTTTCTCGTCAAAATGCCTCGCAACTCGAGAAATATCGATTATCTCGAAAAACAACAGGAAAACCCTTTTGTTTCGATCGAAAAATTACATCGAGATTGTGAAAAGAATAATCCTCGGTCAACATTTGAAATCCCAACCGGAAATGTATGTGGTCTCAGAGAATTTGGTGGCTCGATCTGTGAACTTTCTAAAAAACCAGATCACTAGCATCTCATGCACGTAACGCGTGGACGTAGTGTAAAACGAGTGATCTAGACTTCCATGTTAATGAACAACAATTCTGAGTGCGTTGAAACGAACAGGAAAATTAGCTTATTGAATTTAAGTTTTCAAATTTTCAAACTCACATACGAATTAAATCATTAAACTTGACTTGATTGAATTCTCACAATTGGATTTCAAAACCAGAGATTCAAGCAAGTTTTGCTCAGAAAGCCTCTAGATTGTATGACACTGGGAGAGAAGAGATGCCAAATCACTGGGTTCTCCCCTGAGTGATACTCTACAACTCTTAGAAGAGGAGAAGTTGATCAGATCGAGTATAAAAGAGAAAGCGCCGAGGAAAAAAATCAACACACACACACGGACAAAGGGCCTCAAAGATCAATCTGTCTCAGGTTTGGGATGCTTCCTGGAGAAAAAGTATTATCCCAAATCGATAGATCTCGGCGGGAGGAAGAAAATGGTCTGACCATTTTTTAGATACGAGGACATTTGATGAAGAAAATATGCAACTGGATGGGAATGTTAATCAAAAATTTGCTGTCATGAAATCAAACTGTTATCTTCGGAAAAAGCAAAAAATGAGTATCAGTAACCCTTTTGCTGCTCAGTATACAGCCCTCTACCCACTCTCACAACTTCTTACTACTAACGCACAACTTCCACACGTATGTAGAGGCACCCGTATCGGTGTGGAAGTTGTGCTTTTGTGTGCGTAAGACATTGTTATGACCCCCGTTTTGTGAGATGGCGTTACAGTCATCCCTCGTTAACACGAATTTTATGGGACAGGAATTTTGTTCGTGTTATCAAGGAGTTCGGGTTAACCAGAACGCTCCAGTCACTTCTCAACATGAACTAATTTGTGTTAACCCATGAACACGAATTAATTCGTGTTAACTGGGTAATATGCGATAGATGTTGTTGAAAGAACAGATCGGAGTATTTCTGCTATTTTGTAGGTAGTATTGATTGAATTTGGACAACTACAATTCCTATCTAACAAGGGGAGTCCGGAGTCTTCGGATCCTGAAATCTCACCAAAATTTTTTCACAGTTTCGTACCACCTAGAATATGAAGAATTCAAAGCAACTCTGTCAAATGGGCCTCCTGTTCTGAGCTACAGCCAGAAATGTCAACATTGCTAGTAGATCTATAGATATCACTTCTTAACATGGGCCTATATGGGCAATGCTAATCTCATAGACTGTAACTTCGGACAGAGGGCCCATTTGACAGAGTTGCTTTGGGTTCTTAATATTCTAGGTGGTACGAAACTGTAAAAAAATGTTGGTGAGATTTCAGGACCCGGAGACTCCGGACTCCCCTTGTAACTTTTATTATTATCATATTTTTGCACCACCATGGCACTTGTTTCCTCTTAGAACGAGTGTACTGTTGAGGAGAAGATTGTAATGTACCCCACCTTCATCGATATTGAGAGTATCTCGAGGAGCAAATTCCTTCCTAGTTTCTGAAAAATCTTTTCTCCAGTTGTTCGCGTCTCTTTCGTCCACTTCTAGAAATTCACCGCAGATAACTTGGGATAAAATATGCTCATGATTTTGAGAATTCTCCAGCCAACCACTCGAAGCTTCAAAATTTTCGATGCCTAAATCTTTCGCAATCTCTAAAGCTTTCTCTCGAACTAACCCGCCAGTCACTGGAATGTTTTTTTCCCGCTCTCTGCAGAACCATTCAAATAATTCCTCTTCCAATTCATCATTTTTCGCACCACACAAGCGTTTTACTTTTGGCAACTCAATTCCTGATGCTGCGGCGTTCCGAATCTCATCTTTCTGTGATATGATCGTTGATAATGTAGATCTTGGAATTCCAAAACTATCAGCTATTTCGCTCTTTTTCTTAACAGACCGATCGACTCCATCCAGTATCTCAAGTTTAGTGCTCAAATCAATACACGACTGCTTGCGCGGCTCACTCATCACGATGTACTGAGCTGTTCCTCGCGGACATTGACTCTGTTTACAAATTTGAATTCGTATTAACCAAGATCTTGAGTCAGACGGGACCGGAAAATCGTTCGAAATTTGTGTGAACGAAAATTCGTGTTAACTCGAAAAACGTCCATAAGAGCCAATGCATTCTCAACGGGACAAGAATTTCGTTCGTGTTAATGAGAGAATTCGTGTTAAAGGTGTTCGTGTTAACGAGGGTTGACTGTATTAGACTCTTCTTCTCGCGGGGCTCCGCGGCAAGATTACGAGAAGAGAGAGCCAAAAAACAGAACGGGAATCACTATATGTGACAAAACTGCACGAATCACAACGCTACGCGCAAATTCAACACATAACCTTCATGGCGAAACAATAATCATTACATAACCAACACGTGTTCATTATGTGATGGTTGGATGGTAAAACATTACGCGTGTGGAGTTGGCACCCACTTCCAATCATTTCAAATGTAATGATTAAGAATCATATTTTCTTCAAAAGTTACAAATTCTGACAGCTATTACGAATTTTTACAAATAACTCGTTCAAATATACAAATTTTTTCCCACATCCCGGTTATGGCATGTACACACTTAATGGATCAGACTGTAGAAACTAGTTGTAGTAAAAACTAAACAAAAATCGAAGCTAGTATCTAAATTGGATTCTATCATCAAAAAAAGTTCAAAAGCTGCGAGGTAGTCCTTCTGCTTCTTTAGTCGTATTGCTTCTAATATTTCCAAATGCCCTAGAAGAGGCAACATGAGATCAAATCAAATGAAAAAAATTGAACCCATGAACCTCTTACCTTTGTATCCAATTCCAAAAACCATTATGAAGTTGGTATGACTGACTTTACA
The DNA here is from genome assembly GCA_029851415.1 of Eretmocerus hayati. Taxonomy (NCBI): domain Eukaryota; kingdom Metazoa; phylum Arthropoda; class Insecta; order Hymenoptera; family Aphelinidae; genus Eretmocerus; species Eretmocerus hayati. The sequence continues at coordinate 87,378,059 of CM056743.1, forward strand.
ACAAGGCTGTCAAGATTTCGATGAGTTGATTTCCAACTATTCCCAGATCACCTAGACTGACATAAACTATTCCAAGTGTGCAGATTGTTGGCTGTTTGAAATATCTTTTCAGAGATACTGATTTAACTTGGAAGCAGCAACACGAGTAGAAAGATACTTGCGATAGAACAGGGATCAACACTGCACACATGGAATGATTCGTACACTTTTATAAGAACAAGAGCCCCTCTGCACGAAGTTCGAAGGTGCAGGGTAGCGTTGAATGAAGATTGCAGTGGCACAACTCGTTTTCGATGCAAAGTAGGTCTTTTGCATTGACGACACGAAGGATTTTATAGCATGCTTTATTGAATATGGATGTATACATCAAGTTTCCGACACAAAATTACCATAATTAGCCTTCAGCTCATGATCATTCCATCCTAACACGAGTGCGTATGTTTTGATCAAAGTGATTAATTTTCGCATTGACATTCTCGATGGCAACATGGTTTTGCTGAATTTTACGTTCCAGTTGCTCTTTTGCAGCTGCTCCTCTCTCCTGTTCCTTTCTCAGATGATCGAGCATTTGTCTATATTCTTCCATTCTCTCACCAGAACCCTGAACTCCGTTGTTTATCTCCTCGTATCCAATCATTAATTCTTCTTTCATTTGTACTATCTTATTATTGGTCTCCCCTTGACGATCAAGTATGCTATCAGCCAATGACGCACTTTCCATAAATTTCAAATCATAGTGCTCACTTTTTTTTTCGAAACGCTCAGATAGATTGTAGTTAGATTCTTTCAAACCAATCAGTTCTGTAGTCAGATGACCGGCTACAACGAAATGTACATCATTTATCTCTTCATGCATGAAATCTCCGAAGTTCTCGAAATCATCGCTAATTCGCAAGTATACATCCATCAGATTCGAGATTGATTCTTTCATATCTCGGATACTATCCATCATATCAGCGATTGATTCATCAATTTTATCAAATTTCCCTTCCGAAACTGATGAATGGTCCATGAATACCTTAGTCAAATTAATTACCTGACCCTTGAAATGTAGATTGTCTCCCTGACTTTGAATTAAACTTTTTTTCGCATCAGTGAATAGCATCTCATTCTTTTTGAACTTGACTGTAAAATCATCCATGTCTTGTTGACGTAATTGCTCTCGCTGTTCAAGAGCCAAAACTTACTGATTGATTTTTGTAGTGAAAGATCGAATTTCAGATTTCACAGTATCAAAATTATCATTCATCTTCTGAGTGTTCCTGACAATTTCATTCTTCACATGATACATATTCACGTTCATAGCATGAAATGATGAGGCTAGCTCCTCCATCAGCTTTGTTTCATTTTCATCCAAATTTCCCATGAATTTGGAACTTGTTTCATCGAGTACAAGAATAGTCTTGTCTCCATTCTGCTCGTCACGAGTGAGATTCACATCTTTTGCTCCCGCAGGAGTGGTGCTCCCCGCATACATAATCTATAGTCAATCGAGTGTATAATGAGCTTGCATAATGATTTTGCATACATACCGCCTACTGCATCGTACACCTTTTCACGCTCTTCTCGGTCACTGGTATCCGATGGAGTCGACCTTCTTCCTCCATGCTTTACTCCCAAATCATGAGACAAATTCTCATTCTTATGATTTTCAGTTCCAGATAGATGTGGAGTAGACGATAGAAGGCTTGTGGATCCATCCTTCTCAAGGATCCTTGGATTCTCAGCGTTTTTCTCCATCTTCACTGAATATGTACTCTTCGAACTGTAGAGACGGAATGATCCTACGAATACTAGCTCCCTTCATTCATAGGCTGAAACCTGCTTCACGTAGCTCTCCTATTATAGAGATCACCTCATTGCGGGTTGATTCATTCCCAGCTTGGATAGAGCGAAGGCAAAGATCTAGACGTGTACAAAGCTCATTCGCATCATCCCACCAAACATATTCCAGTGATTTAGAGTTGTGGAGCGTCATAGTATCACTGTTTTCTATATTTTTCACTATCTTTTGCAGTCCAGAGCCTGTTTGGTTTTTGAAAAGAGGGGCAATAATGGTTTCGTATTTTTCACTCCCCGAACTGATGATTCTTTTTGTAGGATCAGGATCTCGTCGGTGGGCACTAGTCCATTCTAAAATTTTTGAGGCTTGTCTTTGAAAATTAATTCGTAAATCCCAATTGACGGTTGTACAACGTGTTCTTTCCCCAAGAGTATAACATCATGATTCGATCGAAATCCATAGATAAATTACCTAACATTAATTGATTATCTAAATGATAGGGTCCGCTCGTTAGATTCGTACCCTTATTCCCTTGACGAAATCTGAGAGATAACGAAGTGATAATGCTCCTAAATTTTTTGCAAAAAATCTTGGGAATTCGTCCACTCTCGTGGATTTTCCACGATTTGATAAAGAGACTGCTCGAGAGACTTCCTCGATGTTATCTGAATCATTATGAGTGGAAAATACTTCTTACACGTACTGCCGGCTCCTAGTTTCTTTTGGACGATGAAAAGGGGATGAAGGGGGCTCAGATATGCTCGGGCTTAAACGTTCTTCATTGAAACTGGATCGTCTCGGAATTTCCATGATTCTCAATCCTTCTTAGCTACTTTACTATCTTTGCTTTCCATGATTCCATCAACTGGATCATTTTTCAGTTTTCCTACGTCGATCATCTTCTCTTGCTGACTAACCAATTTTCCCAAAGGCTGCACGAGTGGTTGTAAATTTCCCATGAATTCTTCACGATTACTCATTTTTGTGAGCTTGAGAGCACTGCTTTTTTTGCAAATTGCTGATGAAGCTTCAGCTATCTGCTTCGCTATTTCAATTTTTCCTCCATTTTTCTTAGTTTCAGTTCTTTCTTCTTCTTTTGGGAGCACTCTCTTCACGGGTTTCGCCTTTGATCTCACCATTTTGACGCTTACACTCAGACTGATGGAATGTTATGAATGTGTCATAATTTTTTCTATACCTCCCTTCATTCTTCGGAGATGTTTTGTCAATTACACAGAAATTCTACCTACCAGCTGACCAACAAGCTGCGCACATGGATTTGAATTCTTCCCAGCTCATATCAAAATTAACGTGACAATGATATATTACTCGAAGAGTTGTGTTGTCGACATTGAAAATGACTAAAAAGTTCAAAATATCTCGACATAGTTTTTTCGGTGCACTCGTATAGGATTGTGTAAGAAAGAAAACCTTCAATCCAAAAAGTCTCGACATGCAAAAGTGAGATAGCAATAAAGGATAGTTTTGATGAGCAACGTCATCGAAAATGAGGATAGAATTCGGTTTCGCATCTTCAGGATCGATTATTCCCTCACTGTTTGTCGATTCATAAAAATCCATACCGTCGTTTGATAGTTCATTCATTACAGCCTTCAAGAGACGGTACTTTGTCTGATCCAAGCTCTTAGAGTATAGATATATATTTCCAAATACTAATCCGTTCGGTGCAAAGATTAATGACAGCAGTGCATTCGTTTTTCCACAGCCACTCGAACCAATGAATAATGCTCGCAGGTTGCACGGAAGTAGCTTACCATGTTTACCCTTGACTTTGTCCTCTTCGCAATTATCCAGATTGAAGACAGATATCCCCTCTTTTTGCTCAATGAATCGCATGATGAGTATTGAATTGATGATGAGGTGTCAATATAAATATATAGCAATCGATTACGTGTTCAGTTTCGCGAGATAGTTTGAATCATTAGTATGCATGCAGAGAGGGAGCGGCTTCGTTGATAAACTCATCAATAACAGCCCCACAGAAAAAAGTTCTGACCTAACTCCCAAACTATGTTACCTTTATGTTTTGGGGGTCGCTAAACCCGAATCCAGGGTCAGTTTTGTTCCAGCACGTCGAGATTTTGACATAACCTCAAAAAAGCATGAGTTGACAAAATTGCTCCAAAATCATAATCAAACCGTACTGAATCCACTTTCGACCACCAGCCTAATGTTTTCGGGGTTGCTGAATCCAAAAACGAGGTTAGTTTGGTCCCAACATATCATCGTTCCGACATAACCTCAAAAAATCATGATTTACCAATGATATTCGGACCTGGTGATCAAACCATACTTTGTTTTGCCTATACTATATGTTCTTGGGGTCGCTGAATTCAATTTTGGGGCCAGTTTGGTTCCAGCACATCATCATTCTGACCTAACCTCAAAAAAATCAGTATCTTTCGAGAGTGCTGATGTCTGCTGAACAAACCATACTTTGTTTCACCTTTGTCACATGGTCATGAAGCAGAGATACACCCTGTCAGGGTGCCGACTCAGAGAGCGAATATTGAGCTGCTCCTGAATACCAGTCTCAGAGCTAGTCCCTTTCTACCAGATTTAGGCCAAGGCCCGGGTACGGTGTCCCTTGACTGGAGCCGGAAGGTCGTCACACCTCAAAACCAAGACACCAGAGTGCCTCAGTTCTCCTTGCGGGTTTTGCGAGAGGAGGCAAAGTGTGTCGAGTACCAGTTTTGGAGCCAGGCCTCACCAATTTCACAACTCGAGCTCTACTCTATTTTGGAGCTATAACGAGTCTTTTTCTCTTCGAATGACCCTTGTAACGTATATCGTTTCCGTTTCCCTGGTGCTGTGTCTCGCTTTAGCATCCAGCAAAAATCGGCCAGCAAATTGACATCCCATCTTCCTTAATAACGATCTTCCATTACTCTAATATCTTGATGGAAGCGTTCGCCTTGCTCTTCCCTATAGTCTCCGAGGTTTTCTGGGAATTCGTCCAGATGGTCATCCAAGAAATGAAACTTGAGACTCATATTACATCCTAAATTTTTGAAATCATTCACCGTTCTTTGGACAATACTTTTATAGTCTGAACTTTTCCTATTCCCTAAAAAATTAGTTCATACCTCTCTAAAACTAGTCCAAGCTGCTTTTCCAAGTGGAGTCATCACATTGGTGAAATTCGTATCTTTGAACATGGTGCGGATTTGTGGTCCATCAAAAACTTCTTGCTTTATCTTCGCTTCCGATAGCTTCGGGAATTTTCTCTCAAGATACTTGTAGCATTCGCCATCTTCATTCAAGGCTTTGACGAATTGCTTCATCAAGCCGAGCTTGATGTGTAATGGTGGAATGAGGATCTTTGATGGATCCACTTGAGGTTCCTTAGTTACATTAGCATAGCCTGGAATGAATGAGGATCTCTTCTGCCAGTGCTCTGTCTTTTTATAGTGGTTCTCTTTGTCTCTGCTATCCCATAAACATTTAAAACATGGAAATTTGGTGTAACCTAACTGCTGACCTAGTAGAATAGATATCATCTTGAGATCACCACAAATTTGCCACAAATGATCCTCACACTTCATTTTCCCCAAGAGCACTTTCATGTTGTCATAATGTTCCTTCATTACTGTTGAATGAGCGATTGGCACTGGAGCGTGAACATTTGTGTTGTGAAGTAGAACCGCCTTGATACTCCGCTTGGACGAGTCTATAAAAAGGCGCCAATCAGATACCTCGTAACAATCCGTTTTCAATTTATCAATCAGGCCCTTGACATCAGTGCAATACACCAGTGCTACATCTTCATTTTCTCAAAATACTCGCGGAACTCTTTGTCACGATCTCGATATATATTTACTTTTGTTTTAGGTTCTAACAGATGACTTTCTTTCAGAAATGACGCTAAGAACTCAGCCCCATCTTTAGACAAACCTAAACCTCTCACAAGATCATTAAGACGAGATTGCTTGGGAAATCATGATTCTTTGAGGTTATGTCAGAATTATGAAGTGCTGAAACCAAACCGGCCCCAGAATTGAATCCAGCGACCCCAAAATCATATAGTATGGGCAAAACAAACTATAGCTTGATCACCAGGTCCGAGTATCCGTGGGAAATCATGATTTTTTGAGGTTATGTCAGAATGATGATGTGCTGGAACCAAACTGGCCCCAAAATTGGATTCAGCGACCCCAAAAACAGGTAGTATGGGCAAAACAGAGTATGGTTTGATCACCAGGTCCGAATATCATTGGGAAATCATGATTTTTTGAGGTTATGTCAGAACGATGATATGTTGGGACCAAACTAACCTTGTTTTTGGATTCAGCAACCCCGAAAACATGAGGTTTGTGGTCAAAAGTGGATTCAATACGGCTTGATTATGATTTTGGAGCAATTTTGTCAACTCATGCTTTTTCGAGGTTATGTCGAAATCTCGACGTGTTGGTACAAAACTGACCCCGGATTCGGATTCAGCGACCCCCCAAAACATAAAAGTAACATAGTTTGGGAGTTAGGTCAGAAATTTTTTTTTGTGGGGCTGTGTAATCTACCATTCGAGCTTTATCTACCTGGATACAACTTCTGTGGACCTGGTACGAGATTGAAAGAGAGATCAGAGCGAGGTGACAAGCCCAAGAATTTATTAGATTCCAGTTGTCTCAGACACGACATAGATTATTCATTGCATAAAGATCTTGGGAAACGACATCAAGCGGACGCGCGACTGCAACTTGCAGCTGATCCACGTGCTTCTGCACGAGACGCATCTTTTTCTGAGTGGTTGGCAGCCGAAGCCGTAGCTGAAATCATGAAAATCAAACGCCAACAAGGTATGGGTATGAAGAGAAAAAAGCGAGCAGTGCGCAGCAAGAAGAGGAGAGACTTGATATTAGCTGGCAGAGGTGGATTCCTACCGACTCTACCCACTATCGCAGCTCTTTCCGCGCTCGCAACGGGTGCAGGCAACGTAGTAAAATCTGTCAGTGATATGCGCACCAATCGTAAGAAATTGGAGGAGCTATCACGTTATAAAAGAGCACTTGAAAAAGCTGGTAAAGGGATTTATCTGAATCCTCACATGTATAAAAGAGGTGCGGGCTTGAAAAAAGTCCAAGTCGAGAAAATGCAAAGCAAAGGTATGAGCGGACAGGAGCTTATGAAAGCGGCGAAAGGTATCAAATATTTCAGAGGTGTTTACGCGCGAGACGGGCTCCCACGCTCACCATTGCCTCGTGAATGTGGTGTGCTTAACTTGGCTAGCTTGAATAGCAAAGGCACGCATTGGTGTGCATGGAGTAAAGTAGGTAAGGTAGTGAAATATTTCGACCCGTTTTCCGGCTTAACCCCTCCAAATGAGCTGGTTAAGTATTTTCTTAATACTTGTCCCGATTGTCAAATCACATATAATCACCTACCCAGGCAAACGTATAATCAGAGCAGTTGTGGACAACTTTGTTTACAATTTTCAAGGAAAAAATTCATAAATTGAACTCTGATTGTTCTTATACTCAGTCATGTCTCGAACTTACTCCATATCAGGCGTTGACACAAGTCTCAGCACCAGTGTTACTCCAAACGTTGACGCAAACAGTGAAAACTATGAACTTGGTTTAGTTGATTTTACAGTCGTTAATCCAATAAGCAACGTTGATTCCAGCAACAATCAATTCCATTCCGGGGATCAAGTTTATCTCATACCACGAGGATCTTACGAGCTAGAGGATTTGGAAGAATTATTACGCCAAGTGTTAGTTAATCATCACACCATGGTCAAAGAACAAACTTTGAAAGCTGATGAATATCCATTCTCGCTTCGAGCTAACAAAGTGACTCTATGTACAGAATTATATTCATATTATGACATAGATTTGTCACGGCCCCAAAGTATTGGATCTGTTTTAGGATTTTCCAGTGAGCACAAAGCTGGGAAAATTTTGAAAGCTCGTATCTGGCATACATCCAGCGAACTAATCAAAATCAAAAATATATCAGTGATTAGACTAGAGTGCAAAATTATTTCTGGTTCATACCGAGACCGGGTTGAAAGTCACACGCTTTTCGAGTTCCCGTTACTGGTTCCGAGAGGATACTCCATTGATATAGTGCCAACAGATAGGATATATTACCCAGTTCACGTGCATCTGATTGATCATACAAGCGTGAGAATTTGTAATCAAGACGGAAAATTAATAGGCTTTGGAGGAGAGCCAATAAATTTAATCTCAGAAAACGACGATGATTGTCTATAATAACAGTGGCTACTCATTCACCCCAGTCATTCACCATCCACCTCCTGTCAAAGCACGTTCTTTGCATTAAAGCTCCACGATCAGCTAGATCTTCTCATGAAATTCCACTGACTCCTGCACACGTTCGATTTCTACGCTCATTGGGATTCAAAGTGCGGAAGATCGGACGACGCTCTTGACATTTTTGCTAATCCACAAGTCGACGAGCGCATCGTTAGAAAAGGTGTAAGATTTTTCAACCCATATACTCCTCATAGCTATAATGAGAGTGATGGAGTTAGAATTGCCATTCAATCTCAAGATATGCTAGTGCTCCCAAGTGAGAGCTCTTTACATTTAACTGGAGAAATTGCTTCCGACAAAGACGCAAGCATCACATGCGTGAACAATTTTGCATTATATCTGTTTGCGGAAATGCACTATCTATTGAATGGTTTCTGCATAGACTCTTGTAAGAACGTTGGGCTGACAACTTTGCTCAAGAGTTTTTTCCCAATCTCTCGAGCAGGAGAGAAATCTCTATCTCACGCTTGTTGGAGCTTGGGAGACTACAATGTAGATAAAACTAACTATGTCTTGGATTTCTGCATTCCATTGAAAAGAATTCTTGGTTTTTGCGAAGATTATAAGAAAATAGTGATTTACTCAAAACATGAGCTGGTTCTCATTCAATCCAAGTCGGATTATGATGCTGTGGTTGTGACGCATAATGAATGCGAACCTGAAATCACTATCCAAGAGATAACATGGTGCATGCCATTTTTGATTCTAAACGATTTAGAAAAACTCAATATGCTCAGGACGAAGGATCGCGGGGTTTTCATCACCCTGTTTCTTCGGAGCTGGGAAATTTTAGATTTTCCTCTTTTACAGGAAACTGATAAACATGTTTGGTCAGTTAGATCCTCCAATAACTTGGAAAAGCCTCGATTCATCATATTAGCTTTCCAAACTGGTCGCAAGCAAAACAAAAAAGTGACTACCACTCATTTTGACCATTGTAAGCTCACCACTTTCGAGGTTTATCTGAATTCTGAACAATATCCAGCAGAAAATCTCTCCATCGACTCTGTTGCAAATGAGCAAGTCTCTCTTCTCTATCATATGTTTGCATCGTTCAGAATAGTACATTAAGCGACATGGGTGAAAAGGAAGATTCCCGCACGAGTGTCCGGAAAGAGTGCGAGAAAGTAGTTTTCTCGCACGATTCCACTTTCTCGCACGGTTATTATGTTGTTCTAGCAAAGCGAGGACAATATATTACACGTACGAGAAAGTCGAGAGAGTGCGAGAGAGTTACTTTCTCGCGCGGTTCCGGACACGAGTGCGGGAACTTTTCGCCCGCGTTGCTTATACTATTTTATGCAACCTGTGCGGAAAACTGTGCCTCCACAACTTTCAAAACAATTGGCGGTCAGGACTTGAATGAAATGATAACAATGATTATCCTATACTGAGTTCATTCAATTGAAATAAGTATCTTTTCGACCAATGAGTATTCTAAAAATCAAATCACGAAAAGGTACTCATTGCCGAGTACCTTGATCTAATACAAATCGATGGCACTTTTCTAGGGATGTCAACTGACCTCCAAAATGAATCCAATTATTTTGGTGTAGTGAGAGATGGGCTCTTGCTATAACTTTTTCTCAACTGAAATAACGTTTCCACTTCTAATAATGCGTCAGAGTCGCTTATTCGACAAACTTTTCGGGGAAGTCGCCGGTAGGGAATGGGCGACCGGGGCGCGGAGCGGGGTCTAGGAGCGGCAGGGGGCGAAGCCCCCGCCGGGGGGTTCGGGGGACTGAAATAAAATTCTGAAAAATGTATAAAAAAAAAACCTCTTGCTCATATCGCGTATTACCTCGTTGCTCAAAAATATCGCCGAATTTCAAAAGATTCAATTTTGATAATTCATACAACTATGTATGATGATGATCAATAATCTAAATACATTTGAAAAGGTGGCTTTTGAATGGATGAATATATATCTCTATCCAGTGAGAGTATTTTTCAAGTAAAGATGAAAATATAAAATGATGAGTTATCGGAGGGTTGGAATCCGCCTACTAGAAACAGATTGACATGCAAGGTTGACTCATTGAATTTTTTTCTAAGTTTCCAATTCGCTATGAAAATTTTGATGAATCCATCTTTGCACAGCTTTCACTTTCTCATTACGTTTTGTCAAACATAGTGAGAAAGTTACTTTCTCGCACACTTAGCCGTGCGAGAATGACTTTCTGCATTTCTTTCGGCACGGGTACCTTGCATAGAAAGTTGACTTTTCGCACAGTTCCACGCACAGCGTTGCATAAAATCTTACTACAATGTTCAGGACAGTCAAGTTGCACTCTCGATCAGTGATTATTGTAAACTTGCTCCTGTAATTGTAATCGATTGCTCAAGACAGAATGATACGCTGGAGCATTCGTCAGTAGATTTGCGCATCGAATTTGAGTGTAAAGAAAATATACCAAAAAATATGTCGGCTTATTGCTTGATTCTGCATGATAAAATCATTCGTTATAATCCAATGACGAATATCACTCATAAGCTGGTTTAATAGGAATCTGAAGAATTGAGCCACCCGAGCAATCATCTTTTCATCGATCTGCAAGGATTCCAGATTGGCGAAGAGAAATGACTCATTCCAAAAGGAGTCGCTATTTTCAATCTAGAGACTAGAGTGAAGGAATGCTACACTATCAGACCACCTTTTCATCTTATGGAACTAGATTATAGAGACAACAGGCATGCTAAACACGTATATCACAATTTACATGGATTTAAATGGAGTGATGGAGATGTAGTATGGAACAAGAGACTATCCATTGCGAATAGAATTGTGAGAAGAACGTGTGAGAATGGAAATTCTATAGGTAGCCCAATGGGCTCTCCCATCTCACCTCTTTTTGCAGACTTGGTCATGAGTGATCTAGAAGTTGAATGTCTGAAAAAGTTGAAAAAATCTCATGATGTATGTCCTTTATTTTACTATAGATATGTAGATGACACTCTCATGTGCATCAAAAAAGAACATATTCAGATAGTGCTTGATACTTTCAATGCCTATCATCCAAAACTTCAATTCACACACGAACTTGAACAAAATAACAGGATAAATTCTCTTGATCTCACACTAATAAATGAAAATAACCGAATTATTACTGACTGGTTCCAGAAACCGACGTCACACGGGAAAATATTGAATTTCACTTCCAATCACTCTCAACAATTAAAAAAGAATATAGTATATAACCTTACGGATCGAGCCATCACCCTTTCTTACAGAAAATTTCATGAGAAAAACCTTTATCTTATAGAAAATTTACTTCGTGACAACAATTATCCTGATATTCTCATCAATAAGTGTATCACTAGTAGACTCCATGCGTTGAAAAAGCCGAAACCATTGCTAAACGATGAAAAAAAACAGCTCTATGCACTTTCACAAAAGGTGAGCATTCCATACTCTAAAAGTTTTTTTCAAAAATGTTCCAACGTGTTCGAAAAGCACAATATTCACACTCTACCAAAACTCAACCAAAATCTTCAAAGTATCATGGGATTAGGAAAAGATTCGTTCAATAAATTTGAGGCAACAGAATTAGTCTATAAGTTTACATGTAAAAACTGCCCAGCTTCATATGTGGGAGAGGCGAAAAGATCGTTAGCAACTAGGCTTGATGAGCATATAAAAATGAAGAACCCAAACACGGTTGTGTCATTACACATGAAAGATCTTGGACATGATTTTGACTGGTCGCATGTTGAAGTCCTGGACCGAGAACCACATTTTCACAGGAGACTTCTCAGTGAAATGATCTTCATTAATTCGGATGAGAACAACATCAATCTCAAAACTGATACCCGTAATCTCAACAGACTATATAGCTCACTTCTAAAATAGTTTTTTCAATCTATATATATTTCAACCAATTTATATTTCAATCAAGTCCATCAATTCATAATAGTATGGCCATTTACAATTTCTAGTCCTTTGATCACACTGTCTCTCGTTCTTGACGTCTCTCTCTCTACCTGCTGATACCCCCACTTGATGTCCCATACATATAGTCATACAGTAACTGTGCATTGACTTGTCATCGACCTCTCACTCGTTGTTCACACACCTGACGTGATGGTAGAAAGACACAGTCTACCTATCGATAATTAAAATGTAAAATCTACTGTCAAAATATGGCACCTAGGTATGTACTTTCCATCTTATGATTTACGAAAAATTGTTTTCAAATATCTGAAAGATTCATCGTAAAATATCTCGTTCTATATATTCCCAGCCTGATGAGGTCAGTGAATTACACTGTACGAAACGTCGCAAATACACAAAAAATTTGCAGAATATTGTGTTTCATCATCTACACAAACCCTGTCCTCCAAGATCGATTAAAGAAACCTCCAAAATTATATACCAAAAAGAGGACGATCTGAATTATCATCTGATACATTAGTTTTTCGAATGAAGTCTAGATTAGGATTGATCATATTGGAATTTCCTCTCCGCGGATTTACCTACCTGGATTCAACTTTTTTAGGATCATTCGACTACGAGAAACCCATAGGGCTAGGTTTCATCGAGGATAGAGCACCGGAAGACAATGAAAATGCATTTTCTAACCTAAAACTTTTTTTTGGAGGGTTCCGGGATGCTAACCAACGCAAATTTTGTGATCTGATGTAAATAAGGATAGGAAGAAATATTCGTCGCAAGATTTGGTTAGGTAAATCGAGCGGAAGCGCTCAGATTTTGGTATATTAACCTAAAATTCCATTTTTTAAGTGATTCCAATAGATCCATCCATGTAGGTCTGGTCTCTGAAGGAAGTATTTTCAGGAATATTCCAGGAATATTACATTGAAAGATGGGATTATTCCAAAAATATTACTCTGGAATATTCCTGGAATATAGTCATGTCCGCGACTGGGAATCTTCCTGGAAGCTTTCATGGGAAGATTCCAGGGAATCTTGCAGAAATCTTCCAGAAATATTACATTGAAATATTTCATCGGAACGTTTCTGTAACATTGCCAGGAATCTTCCAGGAATCTTTCAATGGAAGATCTCTGGAAGATTTCATTGAAACCTCACGGGAATATAGTTATGTCCGCGGTCGGGAATATTCCTGGAATCATCCATGAAATATTTCTGAAATATCTCATGAAAGATTCCTGGCAGTACAATGTCTGTGGTTGGAAATATCTCTGGAATCTTTGGTGGAAGATTTTTGGAATCTTTCATAAAAGATTTCTGACAATATTTCCAAAATATTTCAGGTTGATTACTATATAGGTACATTCCATCTGGATTCTTGGCAGATTGCCCGGGGTCTCTTACTGTAGTCTCACTTTTCTGAAATACTTCGAAAACATTCAATGATATTCAGTATAGTTTTTTGCAGACGAAAGGATGGAAAGATTCTGGAACTTGTACGAATTGGAAGAACTTTTACTCACTCACAGATAAATTTTTTACAGGAAATCCCAGATGTTTTCAGGTTATAACCTAAACTAGGTCATAAATTAAATAAGGTAATATCCAAAGATACCAGTTGGAGATAATACAGAATCTCGTTGAAAAACCCTTTCCAGAACTCACGCTAAACTTACCATCAGAGGCTCAAAAAAATAGCATTCGAAAAAAAAGGACGTTTGGTTACTCCAAATTGGAGACAAGTGAGAAATGAGCGTATTGTTCGAATGTCTCACAAGTTTCCTTTTTCCCTGAAGATTCAATCATGTTCCATCTGGGTTCCTGAAAAATTTCATGGGATTCCTCACAGTAGAGTTATGTTTCCTGAAATCTCCTACCAATAGCTTAAAAGTAAATTTATTGTAGTTTCCTTGAGGAACCGGGCTAGAAAGACCTCTGAGTGAGAAGTATCATCTCATGTCTGATCTGAAACAAGAGCCAGCGAGTAACACCTAATTTTTTATATGTAATTAATTTCGACACTCGATCGATATGATCGGATATCGTATTTATCACTCGCGGGAATTTCAAATTATGAAGATGTAACTTTATCGGTCTTTGCGAGTTAAAGTCAGCAAATTTTGCTGAATTTTTAGCATCAATCGAGAATGGATTTTCTCCACTCTCGATCAATGCACCTTTAGAGCCTCGTATGGTTCCGAGGATGCATCTAAAGAATTTTGATAGAAAGGAATGAAAAGTAAAGATGAGAAATGAGAAACTTGATGAAAAATTTTGATTCTACGCTGATATTGTGCGTGTTTCGCCCTTCTCTCTAGCGGGTTGAATTGACCTTTCTCGCAAACGCATAACGAAGATGAACTCTCGTATATAAGGGCGTTCAAACCCTCGAACATTCGGCCACTTGAGCCGCGTGTCAGTGGTAAACTCTCATTGCTCTTCCACCACTTTGAAAAGCCCGAGCAATGAGGGAAGGGCGAAACACGCACAATATCAGCGTAGAATCAAAATTTTTCATCGAGTTTCTCATTTCTCATCTTTACTTTTCATTCCTTTCCATCAAAATCCTTTAGATGCATCCTCGGAACCATACGAGGCTCTGAAGGTGCATTGATCGAGAGTGGAGAAAAATCCATTCTCGATTGATGCTAAAAATTCAGCAAAATTTGCTGACTTTAACTCGCAAAGACCGATAAAATTACATCTTCATAATTTAACACCTAATTTTGTTCTCAACTCAACAGTTTTCATCTGAGTAGAATGAACAATGTAAAGTGTATTCACAGTGTGCTTTCATTAGTTCAGAACTAATTCATTGTTCAAATTGGTAGGACTGACAACCTCGGTTCAAACAAAACTTTTCTATATTAAATGGAAATATTAGTGCACGGTAATAGAGTCATTTTCTCTGAAAACTAATCTTACTTTGGATTCGTTCATCTCATCCTCAATGAAGAATTTGATGAGATCAGCTTCAACAAAACAAACCAGGATTCCACGTAGGATAGATGGAGGATTCATAACTGTATGAAGGGTTCAAAAGTGAGACGAGAAACCAATGCAGAGTTTCACAGCAAAGTCTCTAATATAATTCTGTTTGATAAGGAATTTTTCCATTCGATTCTTGTGAATATTCTCTTAGAAAAGTTGTCTGTTCATGGTCATATTAAGTTGAAATCTGAAAGTTATGATCCCCAGAACTCTACTTTGTTTCCATCCAAAGGATTGTATGGTTACCTAATGTTTTACTTAGTCTGATGGCTGAAATACTCCAAGCTCTCATAGGGTGTTCAATTGATACTGTTACTGATATCAGAATCCCATTGATTGGTTATCCAATACGTCCATCAAGGAAGGACCTTGAACATAGCCTGGGTATACAGATGCAGCACAAACATACGCTTGAGATCAAGAGAATTCTCTTTGTTTCATTACAAATACTGTCAACGAACGCTTAAGAATGTCTATGCAATCGCCATTCTTGATGACCATTGTCATGTACCTAATATGTAGATTGAAATATTCAAGAACTGGATGAAAACCCATTCCCGCCAATTGGTTTGACTTGGAGAAGTAATGTGTACGACTCGTGTCTACAGAATCCTACAATCACCATCTAGTTGAGGATAGAATCTCACCTACAGATACAAGCTATACATGGCACAATTTTTCGATAGGTAAATGTACAGGGAGGAACTGTAAATATGATTTTTAACCTCACATATCTTTTTTTCAAGGCGTTCCGGAGTGTTTACCTACGCAAATGTGGTACATCATGTAAAGTAGAGTGGGAGAGAAGGTTTGGCACAGGATTTGATTAGGTAAGATGAGCGGAAGCGCTTAAATATGGAAATTCTAACCTCAAAACTTGTTTTTTGAGTATTTCCGGGGTTCGTCCATGTGGATCTGGTCTCAGAAGGAAGTATGGAGTTAAAAGCTATATTAGGCACGATTTTTTGATAGGTAAATGTACAGCGAGGGACTATAGATATGATTTTTAACCTCACATATCTTTTTTCAAGGCGTTCCGGAGTATTTACCTATGCAAATGTGGTACACTATGTAAAGTAGAGGGGGAGAGGGGGTTTGGCACAGGATTTGGTTGGGTTAAATGAGCGGAAATGCTTGAATATAGAAATTCTAACCTCAAAACTCGTTTTTTGAGTACTTTCGGGGTCCATCCATGTGAATTTGGTCTCAGAAGGAAGTATGGAGTTGAAAGCTATGTATGGCACGATTTTGAGATAGGTAAATGTACAGGGTGGACTTAAAAATATGATTTTTAACCTCACATATCTTTTTTTCGAGGCGTTCCGGAGTGTTCACCTACGCAAATGTGGTACCATTATGTACAGTACCCTCCAAAATTAATGGATAATGGATAGTCTCAGTCAATCAACGATATTTCCGACCCAGTTAGTCGTACGTCAATTTTGAAAAAAGCACCTTGAAGATCAGGAAAAAATCTATCGATTTATGTGTTTCAAACATTCTTTACTCATTTTTTGAGTTGCCCCAATCGACGGTGAAAAATAAAAAAAAAATTCCATAAATCAACCACTCATAACTTTGACGAGAGTGATCCGATCATAGAAATCCAAACGAAATTCTGTAGATCGTCAAAAAATCTACAAGTTCTGTCCTATGAAAAATTTTCGTGCGACCCTTCCGTTCTGAGCTACGAGCACGATCTTATATACAGGTCTGGGCACTCCATTCAGCAGAACCATCGCGGTTTTGAGTCGTGGCTCGGCAAGATGGCCGCTCAGCCAGGAGTTGATTGTTGGTAAACACAGCAGTCGACGCCGACAATAACCGTTTTCGGATTCTGAATTCTACTGATTAATCCCTCTAAATGTAGCTGGCCAATTATATTACGATGCTGTGATCTCACCACTCGAGCTATTAAGTGTTAATAATGTTATTATGTTATTCATTCTAGTGTAAGTGATGCCCCATGTTGCATGATGATAGTACTCTTGTCAAATTTCGTTTAGAAGACGAAATAACGAGAGCAAATATGAGTGTTCAGTGTATTGACAATATGGCAGTACAGCAGACCCTTTTCTTTCTACATAATTTAAAGCGAGGTTTAACGCAATTATCATGCACTGAACAGTGTATCTTAGCTTAGATAGATTATTGCCATTAATCAAACTCGTTATGATTTGGAGATTGCTAATTCATTGTACAATTGCTTGCCTCATCCATCACCAACGAATCTCCTTTCCGAAACGAATGAATATCATCAAAGGTCGATCAAAATCAAGATTCAGTTTAATTTGACTTACGTCGGCTGCTATGTTTACCAACAACCACGGCTGACCAATCAAAGCGCTCCTGGCCGAGCGGCCATATTGCCGAGCTGTGACTCAAAAACGCGACGGTTCTGCTGTATGGAGTGCCCAGACCTGTATATAAGATCGTAGCTACGAGCCTGAAAAAGGAAAATTGTTCGAAAAGTCTGCATATCGAAGCGGTGGCCGGCCCTGGTAGAAATGTGACCAATTTTTATGGCCACCCATGCAATATATAGATATAGTAGCGATGCAATAAGGTTACACTTATCCAGTTTTTGGCCAAAAAATGCTCACAATTTCTACCAAGGGGTGCACTCGGCTTCGCGTATACGTAAAATATTGTACTTCAAATCTGAAGTCAAAAACATTTTTGTCACATAGTTTTGACGTGAAATTTTCTCAACTTTCCGAGTTCGCTTTCGGGTTTTCACTTACATGCAAACGACGGGTCTTTCTTGAACATCAATGCACGAGAAATCATCAATTCACGAGGTAATTCTAGTAACGAGACCACTATATCGTGAAAATCCGTAGATTCAACTCAAGACCGAACTGGTGAACTTTGATGGGTTGGGAATCTCGCGCTCATGATATTGAATTAGGAAGAGAGCTGTATCAAGCAGGTGTATCATCAAAAATCTTCTCTCGGAGTCGAGGTCGAGTTAGGAATCCAAAGATCGCAGCTCTACAATTGAGGGGGTGGGTGGAAAAAGGGCCTAATTACAAAACGGTCATTTCGAGAAAAACGATAAAAACTAACTATATCATGCCCGTGGCATGATTCGATGCGCATACCTGGCTTATTTCAAAGGTTTTGGCATCCCCAAAACAACCGCACAGGAATTGGAAGGTAGCTGTCGATTTTGAGAGGTATACAGCCATTCGAAAAAATGTAATTAGGCCCTTTTTCCCAATACTGGGTCAATTTTTGGGATAGTTGGTCCACTAAAAGTTGGATAACGTTGCGAAATCGAGTTCAATGGCCTCCAAATTTCATCAGCATATCTATGGGTATGTCACACAAGATATCCAATTGCGATTCAACGTCTTAATGCATTTTCATCGATTCTGCACGTGAAAGATGGTTCCATTGAGTGTGTGAAACTGAGGTCACTCAATATTCACTTAGCAAGCATGAAGATACATTTTTTGAAGGCCAAAGAACATAATTTGATAGCCAGAATTGGTAGAAAAGAGATATGGAGGTCATAAGAATTTTTTTAAAATTTTTTCGTAAAAAATTAGGCCCTTTTTACCAATACCCCACCACTTAGGCCCTTTATCCCGATATCGATGGTGGAGTTAGGCCCTTTTGAACGAGTTTTTCCGGTGACTTAGGCCCTTTCAACCAATATTGTTGCACTTAGGCCCTTTTTACCAATAATGTTGCACTTAGGCCCTTTTCACCAATACTGTTGCACTTAGGCCCTTTTTACCAATACTGTTGCACTTAGGTCCTTTTTACCAGTACTTCTACGTTGAGGCTCTTTTAAACATTACCCTTGCACTTGGGCCCTTTTTTCGAACAAAATTTTCCTGTTGTTTGGGCTCTTTTAGAAAATCTTCGAGGTCTTGGTGACTTTGTGGGTACCTCTCTCTGCAGTGATAAGACCCTTTTACGTAGTCACATTTGTGCTGAGATTCGATTCCTAAACAAAACTCTCTTCCGGAGTCTCATTGTTATAATCTTTTGAGGGGAATTCTGAGGTGTCTAGTTTCCCCAGTCAAACAACGATAAGATGAGAAATCCAATCTGTCGGAGTTATGATTTTCCGAAAAATAGCTATGTAAGAAAGAAATCGTGCCCGTGAAATACACTTACGCTGACAAGGGGAGTCCGGAGGGTCCGGGTCACCAAATCTCACCAAACTTTTTCCACAGGCTCGTACCACCTAGAACATGGAGAATCCAGAGTAACTCCATCAAATGGGCTTTCATTTCAGAGCTACAAGCAAAAACGCTAGCATTGCCAGTATACCCATATATATATATATATATATATATATCACTTTTTGACATGGGCCTATATGGGCAATTCTTACGTTTTTGCTTGTAGCTCTGGACAGACGGCCCACTTGAGGGAGTCACTCTGGATTCTCCATTTTTTAGGTGGTACGAGTCTGTGAAAAAAGTTGAGTGAGGTATGATGACCCGGACCCTCCGAACTCCCGTTGCGAGTCCGATTTTCGGGCGCCACAGTGAATGGGGCCCAATCAATTTCTTACTTGATCTCGTTTCTTGAACCTACTTTAGCCTATCTTACTCCATTTGAGCCTACCAGATAATCCTGAAGGTTGGGGACGAAACTGACCACGGATTCGATTTCTACATAAAAAAATACACGAAAAACACATGTTCACGTCTTGGGAACGATCCGACTCAAAATTCGCATTCTTGGCGTCCATTGGAGGAGCCGCGGGTTCACGGACTCGATACCTTGGAGTTTTTCAGTTTTTGGACCAGCTAGATCTCGTGATCTAACGCGTCAAACCGACTTCCTCGAGTGACCATTCTGAAGTGAGTTACACCAGGCGGCTATGTATTGAAATTACTTTTAGAGACATCAGAGGACGCGCATGCACAAGAGATGCAAATACTGGATTGAAATTTGTTTCAAAGATAATCTTTGCATTTTTGACCACTTTCCACCGCCAAGACTGATAGTTTTCGAAACCGTTTTCGCTGTAACATGACCCGGCAAACACGATGAAGTGGTTAACTAACGTCTTGTTTACAGGTAACATGGTTAGAAATCAATTCTTATGTTTTATCAATTTTCTTAGAGGCCTCAATCACAGGTTGTCGATATAAGAATACTGCTCTCCTATTCGTCCGAGTTCCGAAGATATTTTGAAAAAAATCAGGTTGTTTCATTGAAATCCATCGGAACACGATTTTACCAATGGAACGCCGTTTTTCAACTTTTTTGGAGGATTACTTACAACACCGTACGACACAGAGATGACCTTGGGACGTTAGAAAGCTCTTTCTCCACTCAAAGCTTATGAAATAGTGAGGTCATGCTTTTCTCTCCAAAATGATTGGCGAACCATTCGTGTCGAATGGTGCAGCATCGTAGTTAGGCGATTCGTTCTTACCCATCAAAACTGTACAACTAGCTCATAAGTGATTTTGGTAGATTTTTTCGTCCTTGATGGTTAATATTCAACTCGTATGTACAACTAGCTGTCCAAGGAGTCTAGCCGGGTCTAACTCCCTTCAGATAATAGACAGAGGATCTAACTCTCATCATACAATCGATAAAAGGGCGTAACTCCCTTCATATAATCGACAAAAGGGCCTAAGTGCACTTAGGCCCTTTTATCGGATATGTAAAAGGGCCTAAGTGCACTTAGGCCGTTTTATCGAATATGTAAAAGGGCCTAAGTGCACTTAGGCCCTTTTTCTGATCTATGGGGTTTTCGAAGTTTATGGAAAAACAACTTTCATGGGGCGATGGATCATGGTTCAAGGGTTCAAAAAAGGGGTAGGCCGGAAAAAGGGCCTAAGTGCACTTAGGCCCTTCTTCCACCCACCCCCTCAATTATGATCCAAAAATATCACAACCCTTCTGTATATGCTATGGAGGATCCGAATTGGAATTGATCGACAATCTCCCTTTCTTAGTCCAATATCATGGGCATGAGATTTCCAACCATCAGAGTTCACCAGTTCGGTCTTGAGTTAGATACACAGATTTTTATGTAACGCAGTGGTCTCATTACTAGAATTACCCCGTGAATTGATGATTTCTCGTGCATTCATGTTCAAAAAAGACCCGTCCTTCGCATGTAAGAGAAAATCCGAAGGCAAATCCAAAAAGCTAAGGAAATTGTACGTCGGAATGATGTGAGAAAAATGTTTCTTGACCTCAGATTTGGAGTACAATACTTCACGAATACGCAAGCCGAGTACACCGGCCACCGCTTCGATATGCAGATTTTTCTGAACAATTTTCCCTTTCCAGGCTCGTAGCTCGGAAGGGAAGGGTCGCACAAAAATTTTTCATGGGACAAAACTTGTAGATTTTTTGACGATCTACAGGATTCTGTTCGAATTTTTATGATCGGATCACTCCCGTCAAAGTTATGATTTTTTTCATTTATCACCGTCGATTGAGGCAACTTAAAAAATGAGTAAAAAATGTTTGAAACACATAAATCGATATATTTTTTCCTGATCTTTAAGATGTTCCCTTCAAAATTGCCGTGCAACCAACTGAGTCGGAAATATCGTTGATTGACTGAGACTATCCATTATCCATTAATTTTGGAGGGTACTGTAAAGTAGAGTGGGGGAGAGGGTTTGACACCAAATTTGGTTAGGTAAAATGAGCGGAAGTACTTGGATTTAGATATTACGACCTCAAAACTCGTTTCTCGAGTACTTTCGGGGGGTCCATCAATGTAGATTCGGTCTCAGAAGGAAGTATGGAGTTAGGAGCTATACATGGCACGATTTTTAAAGAGGTAAATGTACATGGAGGAACTGAAAATATGATTTCTAATGTCGAGTATCTTCTTTTAAGGCGTTCCGGAGTGTTTACCTACGCAAATGTGGTACCATTATGTGAAGTAGAGTGAAAGAGAAGGACCGAAATTCTTCTGAGGGAGGACGAACCCCGAAACCCAGGAAGGCAAATTAAACCGCTGATGTCCGGATGTTCGGACCACGATTTGGTCAGCGCGAGAGATCAAACCCAAAACCCACGGAAGCAAATTAACCCGCAAATGCCCGGAACCTCGGACCAAAATTCTTTTGAGGGAGGGACAAACCCCGATACCCAGGGAGGCAAATTGACCCGCTGATGTCCGGATGCTTGGACCGGAATTCTGACCGGGAGAGAATCAACCCCAAAACCCAGGAAGGCAAATTAGCTCGCATACCCGGATGCTCGGACCAATATTCTTTTGTGGGAGAGAAGATCCCCGAAACCCAGTGAGTCGAATCAACCCATTCATGCCCGGATGCTCGGACCGAAATTCTTTTGAGGGAGGGACAGACCCCAAAGCCCAGGGAGGCAAATTAACCCGCTGATGTCCGGATGCTCGGACCGGAATTCTGTCCGGGAGAGAATCAACCCCAAAACCCAGGGAGGCAAATTAGCCCGCAAATGCCCGGGTGCTCGGACCAAAATTCTTAGCATAATCCTTTCGGGAGAGGAATCAACCGAGGATCCCGGGGAGGCAAATTAAACAGGGAATTCCCGAATGCTCGACCCATAATTCTGTCAGGGATCTGATCAACCTCACAACCCAGGGAGGCAAACGAACTCGCGAATAACCGGATGCTCTGACTAGGAAGTCTGTCGGGGAAAATAATCAACCCCTAAACCAAGGTAGGTATTCAACGCTACAGATAACCCCGACGCTGGAACCGGTCATTCCTGTTGGGGTATTTGCGGGCCCGGTTTAATGCGGGTTTGATGGCTTTCCGGGGTTTCAGTGATGATTCTCTCCCCCGTTAGAGAAATTCGGGCATCCAGACATCCGCGGGTCAACCTGCCTTCGTGGAATTCAGGGTTGGTTCTGTATCCCACGGAATCATGGGCCGACCATCCGGGATTTGAGGATTGATTTACCCTTCCGGGTATTGGGGGTTGATTTCTCCCCAAATGAATTATACTCCGAGCAGGCATTCGAGGGTGAATTCGCCTCCTTGGGTTTCGGGGTTGATTTTCCCCCCGACAGGAATATGGTACTAGCATCCGGGCGTTTGCAGGTGAATTTGTCTTCCTGGAAATCGGGTTCTATTTCTCCCTGAAGGAAATTTCAGTACGAGCATCCGGGCATTCGCGGATGATCCCGGCTTTCTGGGTTTTAGGGTTTCTTTTTCCCCCAAATGAATCCCGATCACTGCATTCGAGCACGTCCGGGCTAATTTGCCTTCCTGGGTTCTGTGGTTGATTCTTCCTTGATATGATTATGGTCTGAGCATCTAGAAATTTACCGGTTCTTTTGCGATCCTGGGTGAGGAGATTGATTCCCTCCCACGAGAGAATTCTTGTCCGAGCATCCGGGCGTTTGCGGGCTAATTTGCTTTCCTGGGTTTTGGGATTGATTCTCTCCCGGACAGAACTCCGGTCCAAGCATCCGGACATCAGCGGGTTAATTTGCCTCCCTGGGTATCGGGGTTTGTCCCTTCCTCAAAAGACTTCCGGTCCGAGGTTCCAGGCATTTGTGGATTAACTTGCCTTGCTGCGTTTTGTGATTGACTACTCCCGCCGACCAAATTGTGGTCCGAGCATCCGGACATCAGCAGATTAATTTGCCTCCCTGGGTTTTGGGGCTCATCCTCCCTCGAGAGAATTTTGGTCCGAGCATCCCGGCATGAATGGGTTGATCCGCCTCACTGGGTTTCGGGGTTCATCACTCCCGCAGAAGAATTTCGGTCCGAGCAGCCGGGAATTTGCGGGCCAATTTGCCTTCCTGGGTTTTGGGGTTGATTCTCTCCCGGACAAAATTCCGGTCCGAGCATCCGGACGTCAGCGGGTTCATTCGCCTCCCTAGGTTCTGGGGTTCGTCCCTCCCTCAAAAGAATTTCGGTCCGAGCATCCCGGCATGAATGGGTTGATCCGACTGACTGGGTTTCGGGGTTCATCACTCCCGCAGAAGAATTTCGGTCCGAGCATCCGGGTATTTGCGGGCTAATTTGCCTTTCTGGGTTTTGGGATTGATTCTCTCCCGGACCGAATTCCGGTCCAAATATCCGGACATCAGCGGGTTAATTTGCCTCCCTGGGTATCGGGGTTTGTCCCTCCCTCAAAAGACTTCCGATCCGAGGTTCCAGGCATTTGTGGATTAACTTGCCTTGCTGCGTTTTGTGATTGACTATTCCCGGCGACCAAATTGTGGTCCGAGCATCCGGACATTAGCAGATTAATTTGCCTCCCTGGGTTTTGGGGTTCATCCTGCCTCGAGAGAATTTCGGTCCGAGCATCCCGGCATGAATGGGTTGATTGGCCTCACTGGGTTTCGGGGTTCATCACTCCCGCAGAAGAATTTCGGTCCGAGCATCCGGGCATTTGCGTGCTAATCTGCCTTTCTGGGTTCTGGGGTCGATTCTCTCCCGGACAAAATTCCGGTCCGAGCATCCGGACGTCAGCGGGTTCATTCGCCTCCCTGGGTTCTGGGGTTTGTCCCTCCCCCAAAAGAATTTCGGTCCGAGCATCCCGGCATGAATGGGTTGATCCGCCCCACTGGGTTTCGGGGTTCATCACTCCCGCAGAAGAATTTCGGTCCGAGCATCCGGTTATTTGCGGGCTAATTTGCCTTTCTGGGTTTCGGGGTTGATTCTCTCCCGGACAGAATTCCGGTCCTAGCATCCGGACATCAGCGGGTTAGTTTGCCGCCCTCGATCTCGGGGTTTGTCCCTCCCTCAAAAGAATTCCGGTTCTCGCCTGCGGCTCGGGCCGGAAACTCATCACTCGGATGCGAATAAAACGTTTTACGCCCTTGTATCGAAATGAACTATTTTAATTCCTCTCTGTACATTTACCCATGTTGAATTGTGCTATATACAGCTTGTAACTCCATACTTTCTTTTGAGACCAGATCTACATGGATAGACCCCCCGAGAGTACTTGAAAAACAAGATTTGAGGTTAGAGTTTCAAAATTCAAGGGCTTCCGCTCACTTCACCTAATCAAATCTTGTGCCAAACCTTCTCTCCCACTCTACTTTACATAACGGTACCACATTTGCGTAGGTAAACACTCCAGAACGCCTTCAATAAAAGACACTCGAGGTTAGGAATCATATTCACAGTTCTTCCATGTACGTTCACCTATCTGAAAATTGAGCCATGTATAGCTTCCAACTCCAAACTTCCTTTCAAGACCAAATCTACATGGATGGACCTCCCGGAAGTACTCAAAAATCGAGTTTTGAGGTTAGAATTTCCAAATTCAAGCGCTTCCGCTCATTTTACCTAAACAAATTCTGGGCCAAGCCTTCTCTCCCACTCTACTTCACATAACGGTACCACATCTGGGTGGGTAAACACTCCGGAACGCCTTGAAAGAAAGATATGTGAGGGTAATAATCATATTTTTAATTCCTCCCTGTACATTTACCCATCTAAAAATTGTGATATATATAGCTTTTAACTCGATACTTCCTTCTGAGACCAAATCCACATGGATGGACCCCCGGAAGTACTCAAAAAACGAGCTTCGAGGCTAGAATTTCCAAATTTAAGCGCTTCCGCCCATTTCACCTGACCAAATCCTGTGCCAAACCTTCTCTCCCACTCTACTTCACATGATGGTACCACAATTGCGTAGGTAAAAACTCCGGAACGCCTTGAAAGAAAGATATGTGAGGTTAAAAATCATATTTAGTGCAGAGTGCGCACTAAACACCTCCTGACACTCCACCGCAGCTGACGTCTGTCTGACAAGGCAAGCAGATTCTGCTTGGCTCTCAAGCAGAAACTGCCCGGGTCTCCAGCTCTTTCTGTTTTATTTTTTTCTCAGTGTAAGGAAAGACACCCTTTTTTCTCAACAATTCAAAAACTTTGCGTTTTTCTGATTCGGTATTGTATAAACTCAACACATGAGCAATGTTCTTCTCCAAATAATAGATATCATCATCATGAATCAAAGAAGCCAAGTTTCCTAGGCTACCGTTCAAAAAATTGAATCGAGTCTATGAAATTGTAACGTATTCCCTGCTGAGAATTATTTCGTGGGATCCCATGGGACTTCGTGGGACCTGGCCCTGGTAAAATTTCTATTTCCTATATTTTGCAAGATTTGGCACCGCAGCCGTGCAGCATACGAGTTTCGAACATTATTCCTCCGGCCCACGAAGTGGATGATACATGGGGAGTGAAGGATTGAAGCTACGTGGATTCTGATCTCGAATCGTCGTACACATCATGAATACGTGGTCAGAATCCACGTAGCATCTATTCTTTACTCCACATGTATCATCTACTTCGTGGACATGAAAATCCAATATGGAGCAGACCTATCCCCTCGCCTCAAGGACGATGAAAATGAAATATTTAGTGGGAATTTCAATTTATCTCAGATTTTTGAGGCTTGCAGAGATTGAATGCAATTTCGGTAACAACCAATCGATAGATTGAGTCAAATTAGTCAAAAATAGTCTAGGTGGCTTGAATTTCCGTGAGACCTTGGTGGGGAAAAATATTTTACAAAATAGTTTCAATATTCAAACTAGAGATTTGAGCAATTTTTGCTTGGAATGTGTCTAGATTGTATGACACTAGGAAGGAAGAGATGCCACATCATTGGTCTTTCCTCCAAGTGATACTCTACAATTTGGAAAAGAGCAAGAGTTGATCAGGTTGAGTGTTAGAGAGGAAGCATCGAGGAAGAAGAAACAATACACGCACACGGACAAGAGGTCTCAAAGATGAGCCACTCTTAGATTTTGAATGTTTCCTGGAGGAAAAACATTATCTCCAATCGATAGATCTCGGCAAGAGGGATAGATAGATAGATAGATAGATAGATAGATGTCCCCAGGAACCGTGTTGAGGTAGAGCATTCTCCATGCTACTGGGTGCGTCCACAGGGTGCGGATAGTGGCACGGCCAGAGTAACTGGGGATTGATTTGATCCTCAGTATCTCTGGTTACTCGTGAATATGCAGAGTATGCAAAATAAGCGAGCGCAGACAAGGAGCCGCAGATACACAATACAACATCACACTGGCACAATAAGTGAACCCGCGTGGACATTCTGAGCCGACCGACGACGGCCATGCTGGCTTCGAGGGGCACACCGAAAGTTGGTGAGAAGCAACGCGGTGACCTTGTCGATACAGGGTATCTCTATCGTATATGCATCGGATCACAAGAGTGACGCGAGGGCCCGAATCAAGTCGGGCATTCTCTCGCTGAGTGGTAACACGATCTTCCCCAAGGATCCACAAAAACCCTCTTGGGGATAGGGATCGGCCGAACTAGGGAGTGCTACCACGATACCAGTTGGCATGGCGATTGGTCGAGACTCCGGTGGAAACGCGGGCGAGACTGACATTACACTGACACCACACACACAGCGCGTCACTCACGCCACCAGTGCAACAGTCCCCGGGAGGGGATCCTTCCACTGCTGTGTCCGTGCCCACTCTGGAGGGTACCGCGTTAAAACCAGTGATCGCTCCTGGGCCGCCGGTAGTAGGGGGACCCGAACCCCACGCTAACCACGAGGGGAGGCAGTCCCGCACAACGGTAGGGGGGATACCCCAAATCCCGCTCCTGTGGTAGTGCCGGTTGGTGACCGGACGGGACCATGCTGCAGGGTGCGGGGGTTGGAACGTCTTCTGAGGCCACCGGACTGTAGGCGCGATCGGCAAGTGGGAGGATCCAAGAACGGGGTACTCGGACTGGTGGGCGGGGGTAGGTGGGACCACTAACACAAACAAAGACACAGTACTCCGAGGGGGATAGGAGAGAAGGGGGAAAAAAAAATGGCAGAAACAACAACGAATTTGAAAATTTTCAGAGCGAATCTGCCAACTGGGTGTCCCACCCAAACACAACCATCAACATCAAACAAGGAGAGAGTTGATGCAGAAGAGATGGAGACTGGCGAAGGAAAGACGCCTGGCGCCAGTCAACAGAGGTCACGCAGAACTAATTCCGCTGACCTCAAAACGAGCTGGGGTAAGTTCAAAGAGGCTCACAC
Source organism: Eretmocerus hayati (assembly GCA_029851415.1). Lineage (NCBI taxonomy): Eukaryota > Metazoa > Arthropoda > Insecta > Hymenoptera > Aphelinidae > Eretmocerus > Eretmocerus hayati. The sequence goes on from CM056743.1 coordinate 87,405,996, forward strand.
GAGAGAGGAAGAACTCCTGAAGAGAATCCTCAAGGTACTCGATGACATAACCAAGGAAGTCAACGAGCACGCGACAGCAAAGAAGTCGACCAAGAGGCTTGTACAGAAGGCCAGCAGCCTACGTGAAGGGCTAGAAGCTGCTAGTACAAGAGCTTCAGAAATGAGAGAGGCAATCAGCTTCAGCCTAGAGATAATGGCCGAGGACTCCGCTGGATCAACATCCTCGCTGGCCCCACCTCCACAAAGAACGGGATGGGGGAGCCAAACGAAGAGAGGCCGCACAAGCCCCATCAATAGGGACCAGGAAGCCGATATCAAAAGAGCAAAGAGAGCAGCCCTCAAATCGGAGCAGCTCAATTTTGCAGGACAAGGGGCTGGACTGTTCAGGACACCCCCATCCACGCCAGGGACACCAATGACAACCTGGTCCGATAACGGTCAGCTCTCGGACGCTGGTTCCGGCTGGCAACTCGCGGGACGGAACAGGGGACGTAGGGGAAACGGGAGGCGTCCCAAGGATCAGGGGAGAGCCGAAAAGGAGAAAAAGAAGAGGAAGAACAAGGGAAATAGGAGAAGGACTAGACCCGACGCACTCCTCATAGAAGTGAAGGAAGATGGTTTGTCCTACGCGGACATGATCAAGAGAGTCAAGCAAGGAGACGAAACGAGGCAAGTGGCTTCAAAAGTCTCCAAACTCCGGAAGACGAAAGAGGGTCATCTACTCATCGAGCTCGAGAAGGGGGTGGAGGCAGAGGTCGTTGAGGATGCCCTTAAGGGGGCGATCCAAGACGCCGGAGAGATACGACGGCTTTCCCCAACGATCACGCTGGAAGTGCTTGACCTCGACGACGTGAGCACACTCCCGGAAGTTAAGGAAGCCTTCGTGAAGGAACTCGGAGCAGAGCATGCAGGCAGCATCACGACCCGGACCATCCGCCCAGGATACAGGGGTACTCAGATTGCGGTGATCACACTGCCAGAGCGGCTCGCTAAAGAAGTGCTGGCAGTAGGGAAAGTCCGGGTAGACTTCGTTAACGCGCGGGTCCGGGAAAAGGGCGGAATCCCGAGATGTTACAACTGCCTGCAATACGGGCATTTGTCCGCAAAGAGCGACAAGCCACAAGTGAGGCGGGTAAAACGCTGCTTCAACTGTGGGGAAGAAGGCCACATAGCAGCGGTATGTGTTACCGGAGAGCAGGAATGCCTGAGCTGCGAGGCCCTCAAAGAGGACCACAAACACAGGTCGGGCATGCAGTGCTGCAAGGCCTACCAGCAGGCGCGAGCAGCATGGAAGAGCCGGAAAAAGCGCGAAGATGGCTAGTTTCCTGCAAGCGAATCTCTGCAGGAGCAACGATGCTCACAGTCTACTCGAAGCAGAGGCCTCAAGACTGGGAGCAGACGTCCTCATCATCTCCGAGCAGTATCTCCGAGAAGAGCGACCACGAACCACGGAAGACCTTGGGAGGGGATCGGCCATCCAAGTCTGGAACGTGAGCCTTACAGAGACAAAAAGACCGACCGAAGGGACGGGCTTCGCCCGAAGAGTCATCGGCGATATTGCGGTGTATAGCTGCTATTACTCACCGAACGCACCGATGAATGTCTTCCTTCGGGAACTGCGGGAACTCGAGGATAGTCTGAGACAGTGGAGAGGCCTCGCCATAGTAGCGGGAGATTTCAACTCCAAAGCTCCAGCCTGGAGTGGAGGGCCAGAGGATGAAAGAGGCAACGCGCTGGAAACAACCATGGCCCAATTGGACCTGGTTTGCCTCAACGAGGTAGGAAAGGCGACATGGCACAGAGGGGCATCATCCTCAGTGCTCGACTTAACGTTTGTTAGCGCGCCTCTCATGAGACGAGTCACGAAGTGGCAGGTCCTTGACTCGGAAACGCTCAGCGACCACTGCCATATCTTCTTCAAGATAGACCATGGCCGAGATGCAGGCATAGCACGGCAGATCGAGGGATGGCAAGTCCGCAAACTGGACGAGGAAAGCTTCAGAGAAGCAATCCTGAGAGCAGAGGACCCCGGAGAAGAGCTCTCGCCGGAGGAGACGGTATCGAGCGTCATCCGGTCCATCACCCGAGCCTGCGACGCCTCCATGCCGAGGAGGAAGCAACCCCGGTTCCAGAAGAGGCAAGTATACTGGTGGAACGATGAGATCAGGGATCTTCGCCGCAGCGCAAACGCTCAGAGGAGGCGAGCGAAGCGAGCGCGCAAACGTGGACGTCCATCAGCGGCAGCAGACGAAGCGGCCTACAAAGAGGCGAAGAAGCTTCTTCGGGATGCCATCCGTCGCAGCAAACAAAAATGCTGGTCGGAGCTATGCAACATGGTCGATCAAGATCCGTGGGGCACACCGTACCGGGTGGTCATGAGCAGACTGCGATTGAGAGACGGACCAACAGCGCCAACTGACAAAGAGTCAGTTCTACGGATCGCCAGGGCACTCTACCCGAGAGGGGAGCCCAGACTCACATTCCCTGGGTTCATCTACGACCCAATCCCCCTCTTCACCGAAGAAGAGCTAAGACGAGCCGCTACAAGACTGGCGAATGGTAAGGCCCCGGGGTTGGATGGTATCCCTAATGAAGCCCTGAAAATAGTGGCTCGAGAGCAGCCTACCCTACTATTGAAGCTGTTCAATAAGTGTCTCCTTGCGGGAGTGTTCCCGAAAGTGTGGAAACGGCAGAAGCTAGTCCTCATCCCCAAGGCGAAGGGTGGAGAACCAGCGGAGCCATCATCGAATCGGCCACTCAATATGCTGGACAACATCGGGAAGATGTATGACCGCATGATCCTAAACCGGGCGGAGAAAGAGTATGAGCGTAGCGGAGGGATGTCCCCGATGCAGTTTGGCTTCCGCAAGGGGCGCAGTACAATGCACGCAATAGAAAGCGTACAAGACAGAGTTCACAGAGCGCATACAATGGCTCCCCAACCAGGAGGAGGGTTTTGTGCCATAATATGCTTGGATGTGAAGAACGCCTTCAACACAGCAAGCTGGGAACGGATCTATAGGTCCCTAGATGGAAGAGTCCCCCCTTACCTGCTCGCAGTCATCAGCGATGGACTGCGTGACAGAGTCCTCGTATGTGACACCGATGAGGGAAGGGTTGAGCTGGAATTATCTGCAGGGATAGCTCAAGGATCCGTGTCAGGACCGTTCGAATGGAACACGCAATACGACGAGTTCCTGAACATGAGTCTTCCAGATGGGGCAGAACTCATTGGCTTCGCGGACGATGCGGCATTAGTCGTGGTCGCCGAAACCGCGTGGCAAGTGGAGTGTGTGGCCAATGAAGCTCTCTACCGCATTGGTCAATGGTTCCCTGAGAACGGGCTGGAGCTTGCCGAGCACAAGTGCGAAGCGATGCTAGTCACCAAGAGGAGGAGTTTCGAAACTCCCGTGTTCTCCATCAACGGGTACGAGATTCCACTCAAGAGGGAACTTAAGTACCTTGGGGTTTGGTTTGATGACCGATGGAGCTACAAGGCACAAGCCAGAGAAGCAGCGCTGAAGGCAGACAGGGTCGGTGGCGCCCTCCAGCGGCTCATGCCAAACATTGGTGGCCCCAAGCCAAACAGAAGAGCCTTACTCAGCACCGTGAGCTATTCCATCATGCTGTACGGTGCACCAATTTGGGGGCAGGTAGCTAGAGGGTCCGTAATCGATGCAAAGCTAGGTCCAGTCCAGCGGCGTTTCGCGCTACGGACGATCAGTGCTTATTGCACGGTGTCTGACCACGCAGCCTGTGTGCTTGCGGGTACACCCCCCATTCGACTGCTTGTAGCCGAGAGAGTGCGGGTATGGAAACGCCAAGAAACCCTCAAGAGCGATGGAGTCGTGCTCAACCCCACTCGCAAGGCCCTCATACGAGACGTCGAGAGGGGGGAGACCGTCGAAGAGTGGCAAAAAGAGTGGGAGAGCTCAACGAAAGGGAAGTGGACGCGAAGGCTGATCCCCAACATAGCCAGGTGGATCGATCGAGCTCACGGAGAGCTGGATTACTGGCTGACGCGAGCGTTTAGTGGGCATGGCTGCTTCGGAGAGTACCTGGAGCGGTTCCAGAAGAGGGAGACCCCGGTCTGTCAGATGTGTGCGGCAGACTGGGACGATGTGGAGCATGCACTCTTCCATTGCATGAACACAGCTACGGAGAGAGCGGAGCTCGTGAACTGGCTTGGAAATCAGATCACCCCTGAGAATCTATTGCCGTTCATGCTCCGCAACAAAGAGACATGGGATAAGATCGCCGCCTATATCAAGACGGCGATCACCCGAAAAGAAGAGCGAGAACGGGCATTGCAGCGTCAAGCAAGGGGCGCTACATAGCGAACAACGACGACTTGAAGAGTGATCATTGACGACGAAGAGAGAAGACAGAAGAGCGGACACACCGAAGAGGGACGCCTCATGGCGCGCGATACGCCTCCCATCCTGAAGTAATGCTAACGCGGTTCCGGGGTGGGTTGGTTAGATAGTGGTTAGCTGCCCCCAGTTCTGCAATGATGGCTTGCCAACATCGTAGGGCTGAGAGCAGAAGGTTTTAGCCCCCAGGGCACACGGGCGTTGGATCCATGCTCATCCGGTTTACCGGGTGAGCAAAATGAAAGCGCTTATGGTCTGCCGGTGGGAGATCCATTAGGGATAGCCTGTCATCAGATTTTTCCTTATATTCCACTTAAAAAAAAAAAAAAAAAAAAAAAAAAGATAGATAGATGTCCTTTATTCGCCCGGAGACAAATCAAATATCACATGTAGTATACATATGTCATATAAATAGAATTTGAATGCTGCGTGAACGAAGCTGCGGCGGAGTGTCAGGAGACCTCCAGTTGCGCTGGAGTGTCCGGACCGTCAGTGCTATAGGTGAAACCAGACCGGACACGTAGCGAATGATTGTACTCAATAAGGCACGAACCTAGCCTGTCGGGGCTGTGGAGCCCAAGGAGTTACAGTGAGGGACTGACAAATTTGTAATTTTGGGAATAGGAACCAGGGAAATTGGATCGGGGGAGGGGGGCTTAGGAGAACCAAAGCCCCGTATAGTAGTGGACGAAGACGAGTTAGAGGAGCCGGATCTGTATGATTCAGAGACAGATTTGCCGGAGTCGGAAACGGAGTCGATCGGAGGAGCGGAAGCTGGGAGCACTTGGCGTCGGGTGGAGGCTTTGAAGGGGTGCTCGACTGACTTGGGGAATTCATAGAGCCAGGTCTCTCATGCGGGAACAAACAGGTTCAGTAGCGTGATAGCAGACCTGATTGCTAGATGAACCAGCAGGTCAGTGAAGCAACGGCTATAAAACCTTCAGAGATACACGAAAACGCCGCCCTAGCTGAAGCTAAGACAGGGGAAGGAATCGCTGGAAGATTTTCACCCGCAGATAGTATACACGCAGATGTGGGCCAGTGGAGTGCTCAGGAGTGTGCGGAAAGGCCAGAAGTGGACGCCACACCACGGAATTTCATAGAAGTAGTACTGGGTGGGGAGTCTTTCTCGGAGTTGTACGACCCTGGGGCACAGGTTCCCTTTGTGGGCCCGAAGATCGCGAAATATTATGAGAAGAGAATGTTCAAGAAGGAAGATATGCTGAAGGAAGAAGTAGGTAAGGGGGTGACGCAAACGTTGGGGCTACTGAGAAAGAACATGGAATTCGATGGACATAGTCGAACGGTCATCATGGAAGCAGTACCAGACACAAGCTACGACATGGTTCTGGGAATGGATTTCATGAAGGCCTGGATGTTGGATTCAGAAAATGGTGACGGACGGTGACGTGTACTAGAAGGAGGTTACAAGTACTTTGTAGGATCACAAGAAAAGAAGAGTGATGGAAGGATATTTGCGGTGTGTGCAGGACTACTGGTGGTGGAAGAAGATGAGCGAACTGAATTAGTAGAGATGGTAAAGAACATGGTTGAAGACGCAGACGGAGACATTGGGTTGACAGACCTAGCCAAGCACTTCATCAGGGTTTTCAATGAGACACCGGTAAGGCATGAGCAAAGGAAAATGTCCCCGAAAATGTTAGAAATAACACGTTAAGAGATGGAGAAGGTGATGTTTGTGGGAACCATAGTGCCGTCTAATAGCGCTTGGAGCAGTACGCCAGTACTGGTGCGGAAGTCCGATGGAACATACACGTTCTGCGTAGATTATCGTTATCTAAATAAAGTGACAATTAAAGACGCGTATCTGCTGCCGAACATGGACTCCATATTGGACCGGCTCCAGAAAGCAAAGTACATCTCGGAAGTGGATCCAAGAAACGCGTATAAGCCAATTCCCGTTGATGAGGGCAGCCAGCATTACACGAGTTTCGGGGTCCCCGGAGCTGGCTCCTGGATGTTCACAAAGATGGCGTTCGGTTTATGTAATGCTCCAGCGACCTTTCAGCGATTAATAGATCCATCATTTGGGCCTGAACTTCAACCATTCGTATTTGGGTATTGAGATGACATGATAATAGCGATGGAGACGTATGAAGAACATGTACACTACCTCACCCTACTCATGAGGAGACTCATAGAGGCGGGTCTGAGAGTGAATCGAGATGAGTGTCAGATTTGTTGTAGGGGAGTCAATGACTTAGGGTTCATCCTGGACGTCAATGGGTTGCGACCAGATCCGGAGGAAAAAGAACCAGTAAGGAAGATATCAGCTCCGAAAAATGTCAAACAGTTGAGATCGCTCTTCGGCATGGTAGGTTGGTACGCGAGATTCATCGAAAACGACGCGGAGATTACAGTACCGTTGTTGAAGCTCCTACGCAAAGAGCAAGCGTGGGAGTGGGGTGAAGATCAACAAAAAGCGTTCGAGACGTTGAAAGAAGCTCTAACTTCAGCGCCAGTACTAGCCAGACCAGATTTTTCCCAGAAATTCACGATACAGAGTGATGCTTCGAATATGGCGATAGTAGCAGTGCTGACGCAAGAAGGGGAAAATGGGGAGCACCCCATTGTTTATATTAGCAGGAAATTGACCAGGAGCGAGCAGAACTTCAGCGCCAGCTAACGTGAACTTTTGGCGATTATATGGGTTATAAAGAAGTTGAGGCCATGTATCGAGGGGTATCATTTTGAGGTGATAACGGACCACAGTGCGCTGAAGTGGCTGCGGAATCTGAAAAACCCGACGGAACGGCTGGCGCGACGGGATCTCGAACTCCAACAACGGGATTTCACGATTGAGCATCGTGGTGGTAGATTACATCAAGTGCCAGACGCCCTTTTGTGCATCTCGGACGGAGACGAAGACGGAGAGGAGATTGCGGCGGTACAGAAAGAGGCAGATCCGTGGTATGAAAGTAAAGTGAAGGATGTACAAAAAAATCCGCAAAAATTCAGGGATTGGAAGATGGAGGGCAGATTGTTGTATAGGCATACGAAATACGATCTGTTGGATCCAGTGACCTTTCCAGAAGAGAAGTAGAGGCTGGAAGTACAAGTTGGGGAGAGGGAGAGAGTTTTGCGTGAAGCTCATAGTACCACCTCAGCTGGGCATCTGGGCATTGAGGGAACGTATGACCGGATTGCAAGGGAATACTATCGGTCGGGCATGTACCACGATGTCACTACATACGTGAAGTCATGTCAGGAATGCCAAGAGTATAAGGTGTCGCAAACGGGTCCTCAAGGATTGATGTGGGCAAGAAATGTAGAGCGACATTGGGTAGTTGTGGCAGCAGACTTGATGGAATTTCCGCCTAGCAAGAAGGGAAGATACAAATACCTATTGGTGTTCCAAGATCTATTCACGAGATGGATTGAGGTCAAACTCTCCGCAGAGCCGAAGCCGGAGCCATAGCCGCACCCTTGGAGGAGTTGATCTTGTTCAGATGGCAAACACCGATGTACTGACTGATAATGGGAACAATTTGATAATAAACTGCTGGACAAAGTCTTGGCGGAATATGGAATAAGTCATATAAAGATTCTACCTTATCACGCACAAGCAAATCCGGTGGAACGAGGTAATAAAGTTCTCAAAACCATGATCAGTTAGTTTGTGAAGGAAGGCCATCAGAATTGGGACCAACACCTGCACGAGTTCCGACATCCGATTAAGGGAAGGGTACACACATTTTCGAAATCTCCATATTATTACTGATTTTAGGGTCCATATAACATATTTCATGGAAGTACCCATGAATATATCTTCTAATAGCTTGGATACTAAAAATATCAAACCTAACCTCGAAAAAGCACTAATTATCAAAATTGATGTTGGCGTATACTCTATCGATGGACATATCTGCGCTTGGAGGTATGTATTCGAAGGGTCAAAAGGCAACTTTTTGTATTGGGATAATGATGGAAATTATTCTTTTATAAATTTTGGGATGATATTCATCAATAATTTGACCAATTTATAGATAATTTGACAATAAATTAACGGACATCATTTAACAAATCACATTCAAAGAAGAATTCCACCATTATCTCAATACAAAAAGTTGCTTTCTGACCCTTCGAATACATATATCCAAGCACAGATATGTTCATCGATAGAGTATGCGCCAACCTCAATTTTGATAATTAGTGCTTTTTACAGGTTAAGTTTGATATTTTGAGTATCTGAGCCATCAGAATGGTTAATTTAGCACAAATATGAGATAAATTCATGGGTACTTCCATGAAATATGTAATATGAACCCTAGAACCACTAATGATGTGGAAATCCGAAAATGTGTGAACCCTTCCCGTAACACTGCAGTCCAGGCGTCGACGAAGGTATCACCGGCGCTCCTGAATCATAGGAGGTATCCGCGACAGGAAAAGAGTCTCAGGAATGAAGTAGATCACGGAAAACAAGTAGAGAGGTTAGACCCAAAGGCATGGACCGATAGACTAAAAAGATTGGACATGCTGAGAGAGTTAGTCATCAAAAATATAGATAAGTGTATGCAAAAACAAGAGAGGACTTACAAAAAGTAAGTGAACATGCCGAATTTTTCGGTTTTCGAAAAAATACCACACGACCAACTCACGGAGTACTTGAAGAATGAAAAATTATTAGATCGCTTCCAAGCTGGTTTCAGGCAGCACCACAGTACCCAGACAGCTTTGCTGAAATTAACAGATGACATTAGACTAGGCATCGGTAGGAGAAAAATCACCCTATTACTACTCTTTGACTTCAGCAAAGCCTTTGACACGATATCACCAACGAAACTCCTGAGTAAACTCCGACAACTGGGTTCCTCACGATCGGCACTTCTATGGATCAAATCATATTCACAAGGTCGCACTGAACTAGTCACCTCTAAAAATGGAGAATCTGATTGGCTTGCAACCAATCTGGATGTTCCGCAGGGCTCCGTTCTTGGACCCTTACTCTTCAGTTTGTACGTCAATGACTTACTCGGGTTACTGAACGGGAACCCGGTAGATCATCCCTTTTACGCTGATGACCTCCAAATTTATCTCCAGGTGGAGAAAAATAAGATCAGAGAGGGGATCGCTCGATTAGGAGAAGTGTGGCGACTGGTTGCTGATTGGGCTGCGGGCCCCGGCCTGCGTCTCAACGCTGGTAAGACCAAAGCAATTTTTTTCTCTTCTGAGGGGGATATCAAAGATCTGAAAAGTATGAACTTGCCAGGGGTTGAGATACAGGAAGGATTTTTCGTCCCTTTCAGTGATACAGTCGCGAGACTTGGTGTTGTTCTAGATAGCGAATTGTCGTGGAAACCGCAAATCAATCGAGTGACAAATCAAGTCAACAGGGCGCTATACAGTTTGCGGTTTTTTAAGGCATGCATCACCAGGACTCTTCGCATTCGACTAGTCGAGGCGTTAGTCCAGCCTCATCTGGACTACTGCACGGTCACCTATCTCGACGCAGCGGACGAACAGCGGCACCGGATACAGCGACTGAGCAATTCATTTGTGAGATACATTTCTGATCTTAGGAGAGACGAGCACATCACTCCGTGTAGGGACAGCTTGGATTGGTTGCGTACTAATTCGCGGCGGATGTACTTTGCAGGCATTATCATGCATAAGATCATGCACATGAAGGAACCTGGTTACCTGTCTGCAATGTTCACCAGGCACCAATCCGAGCGCCCTAGGCAAGGAAATGCACAAGAGCAGGAACTCAAAGTACCCAGAATGAGACTCGAGTACGAAAGACGATCTTCCTAAGCCCAGTGTGCTCATTTCGATTTTTGGGGATGCTTTGAAAGAATTCCTTCGTTCACAGCCTCCCCGGAGAATTGATGTGGACAAGAAGCATTACGTCAATCTTTGAAGGTCATTGGGCTCTTCTCTTTTTATATGGACTGTGACTATACTCACAACCTGTTACATGACTGATCAGAGAATAACTGTGATATTTTGTTGAGCCTTTGTCCTATTCATCAAATGTTTTCTAAGCAGCCTTTGTTGCTGCAATCTTGATTAGTCACAACTTGTGATAACCTACTGTCCTTGATCAAACGATTCATTTATATTAATCGATGATTTCTATTTATATGACATATGTATACTACATGTGATATTTGATTTGTCTCCGGGCGAATAAAGGACATCTATCTATCTATCTATCTATCTATCTATCTATCCCTCTTGCCGAGATCTATGGATTGGAGATAATGTTTTTCCTCCAGGAAACATTCCAAATCTAAGAGTGGCTCATCTTTGAGACCTCTTGTCCGTGTGCGTGTATTGTTTCTTCTTCCTCGATGCTTCCTCTCTAACACTCAACCTGATCAACTCTTGCTCTTTTCCAAATTGTAGAGTATCACTTGGAGGAAAGACCAATGATGTGGCATCTCTTCCTTCCTAGTGTCATACAATCTAGACACATTCCAAGCAAAAATTGCTCAAATCTCTAGTTTGAATATTGAAACTATTTTGTAAAATATTCTTCCCCACCAAGGTCTCACGGAATTTCAAGCCACCTACACTATTTTTGACTAATTTGACTCAATCTATCAATTGGTTGTTACCGAAATTGCATTCAATCTCAGCAAGCCTCAAAAATCTGAGATAAATTGAAATTCCCACTAAATATTTCATTTTCATCGTCCCTGAGGCGAGGGGATAGGTCTGCTCCATATTGGATTTTCATGTCCACGAAGTGGATGATACATGTGGAGTGAAGAATAGATGCTACGTGGATTCTGACCACGTAGCATCTATTCTTACTGTCCAGTGGAGGTGCGCAACCGTGGAGAGGAAGCAAAGCAGCGCTATAGGGCGGAAATCCGAGACCGACGATGGAGCTGCAGTCTTCTTCAGCGCAATCAGCTGTGCTTTCTTCCAAGCCTCAGGAAAAATGCTGTAAGTGAAAGAGGAGTTGAAAATATGTAAAATAAGGTCACCTAACGCCGGGAGAGCCTTCGCAATCACACTTTGGGAAATTTCGTCTGCCCCATGAGCCTGTGAGGAGAAATGTTTTATAGCAAGGACTACTGCATTGAAATTGGTTGGCTTGAATTTGAAACCCTCCTCTGGAGCCACCATAATTTCATCCATTGCTTTTTCTATATTTTCGTGAGGCGAGACAGAGACTCCCGCGAAGTGAGCGTTCAACTCATCCGAGGTGAAGCTCCTCCTCTTTGCTCTTGGACAAGAGGCCGAGGTTACGCATTTCCTTCCAAATATCTTTATGTTGATCAAGAGCCTCTGAAAGGTGACTCTGAATGAAGGAATTTCGCTCTTCTTCGATACGCACGTCAACCTCTTCACTGAGTCGAAAGAACTCATTTTAAAGCTCAAAACACTTGCACTGGTTGCATTGATTTCGCTCCCAGCGCCTACGCGTCGCATCTTGCTCCTTAATGAGTGCTTCCAGCTCGAGACCAATCCAAGGAGCATCACTTTTACGAGGGTAAATCGTTTTTTCCGGTGCTAGTTCGTCCAAAAAGACTTTTAAGTTCTCATTAAGACAATTAATTGCATCTCCTAAGCTAGTTTCAGCATTATTGAGCGCTGTCCAGTCACAGCGGAGCAGGCGATCATTCAACTGCTCTGGAGTGATGTTACGAAAATCCCTGTAAGTGGAGGAATTTTTAGGCGGAGCAGGAGTGAAGACGTTGATGGTCACGTCAATGACCGTGTGCCTGCCAAAAGTGGGGAATAGTATGTTTCGTGAGTCGGTAATGATGTCATTTCCATCTACGTACATGTGATCAATCTATTTGTGAGATACATTGGAGTTGTGTTGATGAGTCGCGCCATGCTGCACAATCTGTAGGGACAGTTCTTCCGTCAGTGCAGTCAACGTCTTTGTGTCAGGATGAGCCGTGTCCAGCAAGTCTGCGTTCCGATCCCCCATGATAACTTTGTGGCTGAGGTCATCACACAGTCGGCGTAGTGAGCCGAAAAGCTCATCATCCTCCTGCATGGCGACCTTTGGGGGCCTATAAATCTTACCTACTAAAATTGATGGTGAGCCGCTCACCGTCTGGTGACACCCTGGCCCAGAAGTATTAGACGAGGCGAGCCTCTCCACTTTGAAATCATTGCGCACATACAGAGCAACCCCACCACCGTTTCTGTTGCGGTCTTGCCACAACATCGAATAACCTGGGATCTGAAGAAGACTGTCGTCCACGAACTCATCCAGCCACGACCCAGCTACTCCAAGAAGATGGTATGAGGGGTCGGTAGCAACAAGCAGACGCAGATGCTCAATCTTATCCATTGAGGAATTAAGATTGATAAACCCTTTCTTTAAGGAACCGCCACTCCCTTTTGACTCTCCGGCAGCCGTATTTAGTCAGGGAGTCCTCAAAGATGCTGCCGTCGGAGCTGTACTTCGCTCTGGAACGGTAGAATTGTTCCCGGTGCTGTTCGAGGACTCACGATGAGGTCCTGGAACAGTTCGACATGCCGTTTGAATGACATGCAGTTCAGTGAGTGACTCAAACGCATGCGCCCTCTTGCCATTTCTGCGCCTGACCCAGGAACGTCCACCACTGTGCCAAACATATTTGGAGCCCAAACCTCGTGCAAGTGGCCTCAAATGAACATATTCCTTATATTTGTCACGGGGTAACATCTCATTGATGAAAATCTTTTGGTCCGGCACGTGGGTTTTTGCTTTAGGGTCGAGGAATGTGGGCTCGATATTATGAGCTGTAAAATAATTGTTGGCAATCGAGCGCTTGGCTTTCATCACTTCCCTGACTCGGCAGCTGCACGAGAGTTGGATTAAGCAAGATGGGAGAGAACCCGAGTGAGAACGTGAGTTAACGACGGAGGCCTGGGACAATGAATTTGCCGTACTGTTGTTGCGCATCAGAGATGCCTTTCCTGATACACGCCCGGGCTGCAGAACACGAACATCAAGAATGTTTTCCCTTTCCAGCGAAGGAAGTATGGACTTGAGTACTGCAAAGGGAATGTTACATACCTCTTCCTCCGAGGCAGTAGAGTCTTTCTTCAAAGCTCCAGTGATAATGAGTTGATTGCACTCAAGACCATCACCCCTGAGTCCAGTACTCTGCCGCCCAGCATGAGAATGATCAGACGAATCCGTTCTGAATTGAGGGGCCCCCGCAGAGGATTGATGTGGGAACTTAGAAGTAGAAGGCTCAATTCCATCAGTATTGCTGGTATCCCGCAGAGTACTCTGTTTACCCTCTATCAATTCAGTTAGACTCCAAATCTGACTCTTCATCAAGGTATTTTGCTCAAAGAGCAGCCCACGATCCAAGCGCAACTCCTCCAGCTTGGAGTTTTGTTTCTCTATAATTTCTTCCAGGACCGACATTCGTGCCAACAGTCGGTCATCTGCTTCTCTTACTTCTGGTGTGGAAGACGGAGGAGAAATGGCTACGCCCTGACGCCCTAGGAGAGACATTATTTCGTCGAGCCGCTTCTGAGTTGAGTCATTTCGTTGGATGAAGAAGTCCAAAGTACTCTGCGGGATGAAAAACCACTCATCTCTAACAGTTCCTGGAGCTGACGTTGACGCTGGTGTTGTTGGCTGGAGAGGTGTTCCATCGTAGCCATGTTGAGATGAGCCACCACCAGCCTCCGAAGATGTTGGTGAGAGTGGTGGTTGCGATGCGTTATCTCCGCCAGTGGGACGTGAGGCGTCCATAGGGGCTTCCGTAGCTCCAGTTCGAATTGCCGCGCCATTAGCAGTGTGGGCTGTGGTGCTGCCATCGCCGCGAGCTGGTAGTGCAGCAGACGACAGGCACGGCTCGCCGGGGGCAGGAGCGCCTTGAGTAGTAGGAGGCTTCTCGATACGGCCTGAGACAGGGGCCTGCGGGGCGAGGGGTGATGTCCCCACCTTGCTGTGAGCGTTGAGCCGTGCCTGAGTGGTGGTAGACAGGCCACTCATACTAGCACGCGGGCGGGTTTTCCCCATCTCTCTTTCTCTCTGACGTACTTCGTGCTGCGTCTAGCAGCTGAAACAGTCTGCTTCACTGCACTCGACGACGCTGTATTAGGTGGATTCTTACTCACCTCATGACACATCTCGCATAGGCATTTATTGCTCAATGTTTTTGAGCATTTGGCGTGAGCAAACCATTTGCAAGTGCTGCATTGCTTGCTGCCAGTGCGCAGAATTTTGTTGCAGATGTGGCAGATGGAATTGGGCATCATGGTGTAGCAGACAGCAGTGATGTGACAGAGCGTAAATCAGACGATCGCCGAACATGCGCAAAGAGATCGGTTTCGGCGCCAGCACGGTGCTTCTGCCGATATTCCTTCGGATGTTAGTCGATTGCAGAAATCGGAATAATTCCTCTCAGGCTCGAGTTGGAGCCATGCAGCGATGCTCCAAAGGTATGAGCCTGCGAGAGGATATCCAATCTGCAAAAAGAGGTCCCTTGGGACAACGTTTTGTTGGTGAGGAATAACATTCAACACGGAGCGATATAAAGTGTGTGTGGATGTACTCATCGCCAGAGAGAGAAAGCCCGCCAGAGAGAGAAAGCACACACACGGACAAGAGGCCTCAAAGATGAGTCACTCTCAGATTTGGAATGTTTTCTGGATCAAAAACATCATCTCCAATCGATAGATCTCGGCAAGAGGGAGAGGATGGTCGAAGCATAATCAAGATCCAATGACTTCTGGTGAAAAAAATACGCAATCGAATGGAAGTGTTGATCAAGAATTTGCTGTCACGAAATCAAACTACCCTCTTCAGAGAAAGCAAGGAATGAGTATCAGTAGCCCTAGTGCTGCTGAGTGGAGAGCCATCTACCCTCTCTCACGACTCTCCACTTCTAATGCACAACTTCCACACGGATGCAGAGGCACCCGTCACGGTGTGGAAGTTGTGCATTTGTGCACGTGAGACATTGTTATGACCCCCTATTCAATGAGATGGCGTTCTTACACTTACCCGTAGCTGTTCAGCTGCGGGGAAACGTTTCTACACTTCTTTTCGCGGGGCTCCGCGGCGAGAATACGAGGGAAGAGAGCCAAAAACAAGGACGAAAATCACTATATGTGGAGAAACTGCACAAATCACAACACTATGCACAAATGCAACGCATAATCTTCATGGCGACACGATAATAATCATTACAGGATGAACACGTGTTTGTTATGTGATGGTTGGGAAGTATAACATTACGGGTGTGGAGTTGGCACCCGTTTTCGAACACTTCAAATGTGATTATTCAGAATCCTGTTCCTATCAAACGTTACAAACTCTGATGGCTATAACGGATTCTTACGAATAACTCGTTTGAAAATACGAACTTTCTCCAATATTCCGGTTATGGCATGTACACTAGGGTGGGCCGAAAATCTATTTTTCTCGGGAATCGCTTGGCGCTAGTGAAATTTCACTGTCTTTTGGTCAGAAAATACAGAAATTTTCCCGCTGCATGTTCAGAATTTTTCCGTTGTTTTTTTTTACCTTCAAGTTGTTTGTAATATTTGGAATCAAATTGGAAAAATGTGTTGTCAAAAATAACTTTTACACCTTCTCGAACTCCTTCGAATGGATTTTTACATTGGTTATGAATTTGGTTGAATCGTCTATCAAGACTGTCAAGCACCAGACGACAAGGAATGTTAGTGAATAAAGAGCTGACGTCTAAAGAAATAAGAATATAATCCTGCGGAATGTTTAAAGCTTCTAACTTTTTCTTGAGTTCTTGGCTATTTTTGATGTAAGATTCTGGAATTTCCAAGCAACTCTTCAATTCTTTATATAAAATGGATGAGAGGAAATGAGTTGGACTATTGATTGTGGAAACTATCGGTCTGAGGGGTACATTTTGTTTGTGAATTTTTGGTAAGCCATAACCTTTTGCCAGTGTAGTATTCGATAATGAGAGAGAATATGGGTGGAATTTTCTCCCTAAATAACCTTTGGTATTCCAATTTTTGAGTAATGGAGAGACTGTATCTTGAATTTTTTTGAGAGGGTTGATTTTGACTGGCTTATAGACTTTTTTATCTGATAAAAAATCATTCATCTTCTTCTTATACTCTGATTTTCTCATGCAAACTGTGACACTACCTTTGTCAGCTCGAGTGAAAAAAATATCATCATTAGACTTGAGAAAAGATTTCGTTTCGCTCAACTTTTTTGCAAACAGTTGATCTTCTGCTGAGATATGCATTTGTTTCTTCTTTTCGAATTCTATTATATTACAGACTTTGAGACGAACATCATCTTTCTCAACATTACTTAGATCGGAATTATATAAACAGGACTACACATTTTTAACGGTACAAAGAATATCTTTGGTTTCGATGCGTGTATTATAACTAAATTTTTGACCACGTGATGCAATATCAATAACATTCTCTGGTAACTCTATATCGGTGAGATTCTTCACCCATAAATTTCGATTAGGATTTGGTAATGGCTAAGGAGGTAGTAAGGCTAGGAACTTTTCCTTATGAATAAAATTTTGATTTCTCTGAACAGATGAAAATCTTGTGCGGTTCAGAATAAAAAATTTTTCTACCATGTCAGGATGAATCTGAGATTCTTTGATAACTTATTCTGTGTGGTTCAATTTTTGATTTAGAAATTGGAGATGAGCATTGATGTCTTTGATCTCGTTATTCAGAATTTTCCTCGAAATACCAGTTGCAAGTCGCGCATTTGATGATTTGATGTACTCACTGTGGAAAGCGATGTTGTTGACCCGTCGTTCGATGTTTGCAATGTGTTTGGGTGTGACGTCTGAGCTTCGGCACTTGAGCAGAAACCGTCTTTCCGATACTGTTTTGGCTATATTGATGTTGGTATGAATGTATTCTTTCAATAAATTTGAGGCAACAGAATTAGTCTATAAGTTTACGTGTAAAAACTGCCCAGCTTCATATGTGGGAGAGACGAAGAGATCGTTAGCAACTAGGCTTGATGAGCATATAAAAATGAAAAACCCAAACACGGTCGTGTCATTACACATGAAAGATCTTGGACATGATTTTGACTGGTCGCATGTTGAAGTCCTGGACCGAGAACCACATTCTCACAAGACACTTCTCAGTGAAATGATCTTCATTAATTCGGATGAGAACAACATCAATCCCAAAACTGATACCCGTAATCTCAACAGACTATATAGCTCACTTCTGAAATAGTTTCTTCAATCTATATATATTTCAACCAATTTATATTTCAATCAAGTCCATCAATTCATAATAGTATGGCCATTTACAATTTCTAGTCCTTTGATCACACTGTCTCTCGTTCTTGACGTCTCTCTCTCTACCTGCTGATACCCCCACTTGATGTCCCATACATATAGTCATACAGTAACTGTGCATTGACTTGTCATCGATCTCTTACTCGTTGTTCACACACCTGACGTGATGGTAGAAAGACACAGTCTACCTATCGATAATTAAAATGTAAAATCTACTGTCAAAATATGGCACCTAGGTATGTACTTTCCATCTTATGATTTACGAGAAATTGTTTTCAAATATCTGAAAGATTCGTCGTAAAATATCTCGTCCTATATGTTCCCAGCCTGATGAGGTCAGTGAATTACACTGTACGAAACGTCGCAAATACACAAAAAATTTGCAGAATATTGTGTTTCATCATCTACACAAACCCTGTCCTCCAAGATCGATTAAAGAAACCCACAACTTCATTCGAAAAGGGTATGCGAGGGGGCTCAACAATCTGCCCAAAACGTTACTCAGAAGCGAATATTATGTATCTGAAAAATTACGACCATAATCAGCCCTCGAAATACATTGTTAACACCGATAAGAACAATTTCTATGGAAGCGTAATGCTAGATGAAATTCCTAGAGCCGGATTTGAATTTCTCGACGACGTTTCGAATTTTAATGTGATGGATATTCCTGATGACTCGGATATTGGATATTCGATGGAAGATGATCTCGAATATCCTCGAGATTCACACGATAAACATGCTGATTATCCATTTTGCTCTGGAAAACGATGCCACCACCGCGCATCTCGAACCCAACACGCGACTGAACCCCCGAACGAAGCGAACCCCACCGCGTGGATACTCGTAAGAACGCTCGCAGCAAACACTGTTCGGAATGCCACCACGTGCTAGGCTCCCACCATGCGTGTCGGAGCCACCACGCGCTTGAACTTCTGGACAAAGTAAACCCCACCGTGTGGGTACTGGTTGGAAAACTCTGAGCAAATGCTGCTCAGAACGCCATAGTACGCCCATGTGTAGTCACGCCTATGTGAGTTCAGGTATTTTTCGATAAAATGGTTGGTGGGGGAAGTGAACCAGAGTGATCGTAGATCACTCTGCAACCAGAGCATATGCAACAGATGAGGAGTTTATCAGATTAATAACGATGTTGATAGTTTTGTTCGTCCTTGAGAATTACGATGAGTAGGGTACTTTTTCGATCTTTAAGGACTGGGTTTAGAAACTCTTGAAGAATCAGAAGTTTCCATAAAAGAGAATTGTTTATTCTCGACGTTTCGTCTACCAAGGTTTGTAGACCTCTTCAGGAGTGGATTTCTACAACAAATATTGCACAACGTAAATTCACAGTCAAAAAAACACTGAACATACCATAAATTTCACAACAAATTACTAGCAGATCGAATTATTGCTTACATTTTAAAGAAATCTTTTACATATCAATAAAGGTTCGAGGACAGACGAGCTCATGATGAGCAACGTCTGTCTCTTGTCAATACGAGTGTTGAACTGGCTAGGTTGAGTAGGAACAGCTGATCCATTACATATGGAAAAATGGAGAACACCGGTGTGGTATATAAGTTTGAATGTCGTGATTGCCCAGCAACGTACGTGGGGGGAACAAAAAGAGCCTTATCTGTTCGTATACATGACCATATGGTTGATAAGGATGAAAAATCGGTTGTTTCGCTTCATAAACAAAAGTACAATCATGAATTTGATTGGGACAATACCCAAATCTGTGATCTTGAGCCTAGCTATAGAAAACGTCTAATTTCTGAGATGATCCATATAAATCGTAATAAAACCTGTATTAATAAAAAAGAAGATGTCCAAAAGCTCAGTAGAATATATATTCCATTGTTGAACTCGTTCTAAATATCACAGACATATATACATATACACATATATTGAATAAGTAGCTCTGTTAACTTGATATGTAATGGATCAGCTGTTCCTACTCAACCTAGCCAGTTCAACACTCGTATTGACAAGAGACAGACGTTGCTCATCATGAGCTCGTCTGTCCTCGAACCTTTATTTATATGTAAAAGATTTCTTTAAAATGTAAGCAATAATTCGATCTGCTAGTAATTTGTTGTGAAATTTATGGTATGTTCAGTGTTTTTTTGACTGTGAATTTACGTTGTGCAATATTTGTTGTAGAAATCCACTCCTGAAGAGGTCTACAAACCTTAGTAGACGAAACGTCGAGAATAAACAATTCTCTTTTATGGAAACTTCTGATTCTTCAAGAGTTTCTAAACCCAGTCCTTAAAGATCGAAAAAGTACCCTACTCATTTCATCAGATTACTGACAACTTTGTATGATAAAGAGAGATATATGATACATTACAGAAATTTGAAGCAAGCTCTGGAGCATGGCTTGATTTGTACAAAAATTTGGAGGATTCTTGAATTCGAGCAATCAGATTGGCTTAGAAGTTACGTAGAATTTAACACGACGATGCGCCAAGCCTCAAAGGGCTTATTTGAGCGAAACCCATATAAATTGGCTGTCAACTCAGTGTTCGGGAAGCTAATGGAAAACACTAGATCCCGAGTGTCGGTTAAGCTGATATATGAGTGGGACGGACCCCGAGGCATTGAAAGAGCAGTTCCTGATCCTCTATTTGGAAGAATTGTAATTTTTGTCGGGAGCCTTGCAGCTGTCGAGAGAAGGCAACCATTTGCATTTTCTGAACAAACCCCTGATCGCTGGACAAACGATTTTGGAGCTATCAAAAAGATCAATGTATGAATTTCATTATGATTACATGTTGAAACAATTCGAAGAAGGAAAGAGCGAATCTTGCTTCACTTTATATTCAGATACTGACAGTTATTGCTGCAAATATATTTGTAACGATGTTTACGTCGATATAATCAAACGAGATACTGCAACGAGGTTTGATACCTCAAAATATCCTACGCCAAATCCTTATAGCATCATACCGATGAATGAGCAAAGATTAAAATACATGAAAGATGAAAATGGCGGCAATCCAATCAGCGAGTTTGTTGGAGTGTGCTCTAAAATGTACGCTTTTCGCACCGATTCGGATGATAAAGTGCATAAAACTGCAAAGGGGTTAAAAAGTGCATATTGCGAGATCAACTCACGTTTGACAATTATAAATCATGCTCGTTCGATCACGAGATATTTACATGTGAGCAAAGACATATTGAGAGTCAGGCTCACAATCTCCTCAGTATCACAGAGAATAAAAGAGCTCTTCAGCCCATCGATCATAAGAGATATATTTTGCGGAATAATATCGACACATTGCCTTGGGGTCACCGAGATATACCAGCATCTTTTGCAAAAAAATCTCCTTTCGAATCTGATAATAACGAATAAATATGCAACCGTTTTCTGTATATGTTTTAAGGAATAGAAGCATAAACGGGTTTTTGATGTGTTAACCGATACAAATGTTTTCTGCATGTGTCAATAAAAATTATACAAAATGAGGTGGTATTTTCATTAAAAATACAAACATTGAGTATATTATATACATTTTATTCTCCATTTTCAAGGATGCATTACAGCTTGATTATTCACCAATGCGTACATGTTCTTTCAATTTATTCTCCAAATTATTCATCAATATTTCAATTTTGTTGAGAACATCCGCGTCACCTGCTTTGTACTGATCAATGAGTCTATCCATTATGCGAGGATCATCCTCAAACTGACTCTTCCCAGAATTGTCCAGTCCGATAATTTTTCTTCCCAAACGACCGAGGGACTCTCTGAAACTTTCATCTTCAGCTGTAAGATTGATTTCTGTGCTAGCCGTTTCATTATTGATCGAATCAAAACTACTCCATAATTGGTCGAGTTCTACTCGTACAATTTGATAAGTTGAATCTACGTTTGCAAAATCTTTTCTCAAGCGATCCTCAAGACTCTTGCACCTCGCATCAATTCTCAAGACATTTCGCACAATGCGATTGTTTATCAGATTTTCTGAACGCTGAATTTTTTTCTCAATCCGAAATTTCGTCTCAATAACATCTCCTAGAGTGTTTGAAGTAAGACAAAAATCCTCGGATTGCGTATTGAATGTATCCTCAATTTTGTTCAATCTAGTCAAATTTTTCTCCATGCTGAGAAACTTTTGTTCGGAAGATTCATTGTGCTCTCGCATCAAGCGTGCAACAGTCGATGTCGTGTCTTTTGTCGAAAGATAATCAATCTCCAAGTCTCTCAGTTTACTCTCATTGACGGCATTCCTTCCTCAAAATCGTGCTCAATGTTCTTCAATTCATGCAAACGCGAATTTATTGCTGCTCGAGCATTGTTGATTTCAAATTTGAATTTAGACATGTCTTGAGCTAATTTTCGAGAATGTAAATCATAGTCATTCAGTTTTGAGATCAAGGTGTGTTCGGTGACATTCATCGAAAGATTCACAATTTCAGCAATTTTTCTCATCACTTTTGCCTCACACTCGTTGAGTTTGTCGAGAAATTTATTTGCAATGTCATTCATGGCCAGATCATTTCGTATATCTCGAGATAGATCCGAAGATTCAGGAAACTGATGGCTCTCTCCGCCATATCTCGCCATAACGGCATAAATCGTGGATTGTAAGAATAGCTTAAGGTATGTCTCCTGGGACGATCAGGATGGAAAGTTTGAGCGAGCCGTGTTGTTTTGATAGCAACGCGACCTCGCCGTCTTTTATGTACAATCGCCTATACACAACAAAGCAGCTCGTGCACGTACACGCCCACACACACACGCGCTCCCCGCGAGGCAGGAAATCAGCATTGCACGTGGACAAACATCACGAACATTCGAGCCCTCATGTGAACAAAATAAATGGTCATGGGTCCCTATTTTTGGCGAGGATGCAGATAACACTTAAATGAATGACATATCAATCTTCCATCGACTTCTCTAAGGAATCGTCAGAGCATTCGTGAGAACGGCACAAAAAAGTTGCCTTCTGCTGAACTGTTCCTATCCTTCGCGTGTTACGAGTTCGAACTTTCAACATCGAATACTCGAAAACAAAATGGACAGGCTCCTTGAAATTTAAGCAGAAGGTGTGTAATGGATAGTTGAACCACCGCACAGATTCCCAGAAGATTCTCTAAATTTCGAAAAACTCGGAGACATACCTTAATTCTTGAGAACATACTCATCGAACTTTGATGATTTTCTGAAATAGAAATGATGGAAATTTGAAATTTTCGATTAAGAATCGCAATTCAAAGTCTACATACCTCGAATCACTCGATTGAGCATCTCTTTTTTCCATCCTCCGCTGCCGCTGCTGCTGTTGATGGCGACAAAGGCTCGCTCGCGATAGCCTGCGTATGACTATCACGTGAATTTGTATTTTCAGTCGAGGAAAGAGTAGATATGCTAGGAACTTGATCGTCCCGTTTCGATTTGTCTGCATCCCGCCCCCCCCCCCATATTATTAAGGGGATGTGGCTGTCCCCCCCTACAGGAACCTGTAAATGTCGGTAACGTCCAATCTGCTCCTATTTTTTCCGCGAATATCGCCTCAACAGCCGTGAAACTTGACAGGATGATGGATCGAGTCATTCCGCACCTGTGTCTGGTCAAAAACCTGACGTACTGAGCCTACATTCTCGAAATTCCACGCTAAGACCCACTGTCCCCCTGGGTAGGCTCGGTATATAACGTATCATCAGACGTGATAGAGCACTGACCTGCATGTACGTACCACATCTCAATGCGGGATGACCCGACGAATCACCATGCAAACATACAGTCATTAGTAAGAAATATTCGCAGAGAAAATAGAAGCAAACCAGCTCATCTGTGATGCATCTCGGCTGTCTGCTAATCGACCCGAGCGATCACAAATGTTTGGTACAGTTGGCAAAGCTGCGGCGCGAAGCAGCCGACACTTTCGAACTCTTGCCACTTCAACGGAGCCTTCACGGCCTAGAGATAATAACTCTTAAATGTCAATTGTCATCATCATTGACAACTAACAGCGGAAGTATAAGCAGGGGCAGGGTGTTTGGCGCCGCCAGGCCTCTTTCCCCTTTCGAACAATCTTGAGATGAGTTGAAAACCAACCTTCACATCGTGCACACATATATACTGTTATGTATTTGTGCACACTATCCGGTTATGGCGAGAGGACTCTAGTCCACAGGCCAAATGCGCGAAGAAGAAGAAGAAGAAGAACTCTTGCCACCACTCTCACTACCCTCCATACTCATCTCATCACCGTATATAGCACCCAAGGATGATTTAATGATAAATTAACCTAATTGTAAAAATGTACATGTTTACAAGATATTAAAATTAATAACTCTAATTATTGAAAGAAAGTCTAATACAAGTACTGGAACATGTATTTCTCAAAGCGGCGCGCCACTATGCACGCTAATATAGCAGCCAACTATGCTATACCGGCACCCAAAATGGCCGCCGCCAGCCCTCGCAATAGGTTGTTTACCCGGCTTCCTGGTGCTCGTGCTACGCCGTGGAGTGGTGTTTGAGTATTCCGGGTGTGTTAGTGGGTGCGGAAAATCTTTGCGGACGTTTCCACATCGCCTCCGAGGCGTGACATGCCTAGGGTCGCGAACCAGGAGCGCGAGAATGCCATCTGCTGGAGCGAGCAAAATCCGGCTGTTTATATCGTAAGTGATTTGATAATTATCAATCCTAATCAATTGGAAGTAGTCGTGGCACCTGCGCTAAGCCTTTGGTTACGCATTTATTGCCACAGGAAATCTATGGAAGTTGTACTCATCAATTACGGGGTGTCGCAGCAGGGCACTGTTTTACCATGTATTAGTATGGGCTGCATGTAAACAAAGATTAATTTTTCATCAGTCTCATTAATTTGGGACTAAATGCTTAATTTTTTGTACTCAAATGATCATGAAAACTGTACTCTTTTCAATGAACTAACTCTCATGTAGCTAGTTTGATTATATACCACATTTTCCTGGTTGCAGGTATTGCGGAAACTTAGGAACGAGGTATGGATCCAAGGACGAAGTTGGTCTGGTGATGTCCAGAGGTGGACTGATCATCTACATTGATTCTCCTTGCCTCCAGCAACTATGTAAGGTCTTTTTTATACCTATTTGATCATATTTCACATTAAATTACCCAAATCCACTGTCTGAAACCTCTACTTGCAGTGGTTTGGGTTTTGGTTTTATGAGAGGGTCTCTCTCAGATTCAGTCATGGTGTAGTGAATACTACACTAAAATGATTCCGATTCAATGTGTGCTTCTTCTAGGTCTACCTGGATACTCTGGGAACACTAGCGGGGCAACTCTACCTTTGGAGACCACCTCCAGGGGTGTAGAAAGAAGATCCGTCGTGGGACAACCAACACATAAGTTCGAGGTAAGACTTTTTCCAATTACCCAGGATTAATATCATGTAAAATGAATGACTATTGTAATAATGATTCATCCATTCTCATGGAATGCAGTATAATATCAGTGCCTGAAAAATTATCTGAATTGGGATGTCTACTCTATTTCTAGTTTGGAAGTAATTTTACAGGTGAAATTTGAAAATTGTGCTTCGAATGTCATCCTTGAGTGTCATCAATCTTGGATATAGACTTCCTAATGTTTGGTGATGGACGGAGCCGTCGTAGCCGCGTGGATATAGTACTTGGGCTTCCACGCAGGAGGCTCGGGTTCGATTCCCGGGGCTGGCACCACTGGGATTTTTTTTCATGTGTTTTTACGACGGTTCCGGTGGTTCGGAGTCCACCTTAAATCGTAGGTCCAGTGGAGATGCAAATGCGCTTGCTATGTCGCCAAGAGCAATTGCATCTCTTCTATAGGGGAAAGTTAAGAGCCCGTTGCGATTGCACAAAGGTCAGTGAGAGACTCTCGGCAGTCTTGTGTATACCGGCGGCTGCGAAAGAAGCAATGAGGACAAAATCTACCTAGATACCGTCCTTACCTTCACCCGCAACCGCCAAAATACATGTACAGCCCATGGTTTCGCTCCTCGCGGGTCGACTGAAGTAGAGTAGTTCTAACAAGAACCAAAAAGCAATCCAACGAGAAATTAACTGGTAATCACTAGAAAGGTGGTTAAGGACAGAAAAATAAGGGTATCACAATGGGCCCAAGGCCTCCGAGTGTGAGAATCGCAATTAGCGGTCCTCAGCCCTCATAACCTAACCTAACCTAACCTTGGTGATGGACATCACCAGATTTCAGATCATGTGCAAGACTAGGAATAGCCTAACTTCCACTAATCCAGAGTAATCAAAAAGTCTTCGTAGAATTCTTTCATCAAGATTCTTATCTTAGGCTGATCTTCTCACATGAGCTTTTCTTATTATGATAGTTGGTTAAATGTGATCACCAAGAATGTTTCCTGCTCTGCTTGAATATCATCTGTGGATGTCCATCATGAGCCTTCAGGAAGTCTTCATTCAAGTTTGATGATACTAGAGATTCTCGCTCGAGCAAGTATTTTGAGATTGTACTTGGAAGTGTAGTTCCAAATTATCAATTGAGGAGTTATCCAAGTTTACATTATTTTCTAGTCAGGAATCATATTTTGTTTCATGATTCTGAATGAAAATTGGACTAAAATTGATACATTAAGAGTTTATTTTTTCCTAGAATTTCTTATGGTTAGAAACTCTCCAGTCTGAAAATCCAGCTACCTCAGTCCATCTCTATTCGTTTCTATGAAATGAAATATAATCAGTGCCTAGAAAATTATCTGAACTGGAATGTCTATTCTGTTTCTAGTTTGGGAGTAGTCTTGCAGGTACCCTATTGTAAAAAATTATGTCATGTACATGACATAAAAACGTGTTGTCACGTTTTTTCGAAAAACCATATCACGATCTTGGACATTCATGACATAAGTCCATGATCAACTTCCTGTCATGGAAACTTGTCATGATCATATTTCATAGTTTTATGTCACGAATTTTCGTCATGATTTCCCGGATTTTCCGCGCATGTCACGGGACTTTGTCATAATTATTTGTCACGATTTTCTGAATTTTCACGTGAAGCGAGGCATGTCATGTGACTTTGTCAAGATTTTTGTCACGTTTTGCCGGATTTTTTACTGAAACGCAACTGAAAGATCCAGTGCATGGACAAAAAATTTATCAATAACGGTCGACCGAAAAAAAAAGTCATGACATTGTGCCCGTGATGATGAACTTTGCCGACACCGGGATTTGAACCCACCTGCAGTCGGATGTGTCAAATTCAGAGTCCAATACCTTACCGTCGTGGCCAGCGAGGAAGGTCAGGTTACAGTCGGTAAAAGGCTTTCTTATGTGGCGGATCGCTATAGCGGTTAGTATATAGGCCACATATAGGCGTTTTGATGCTCATTCGTTGATGTAATAATGACGGGCGGAATATTTTTGCCGCTCGCAGACGAGCGAGCGGACGCTGTTTATACACTTTGGATTCTTTTCCAGCTTTGCTCAAAAAACTTTGTCAACTGCGTCCGCTCGCTCGTCTGCGAGCGGCAAAAATATTCCGCCCGTCATTATTACATCAACGAATGAGCATCAAAACGCCTATATGTGGCCTATATACTAACCGCTATAGCGATCCGCCACATAAGAAAGCCTTTTACCGACTGTAACCTGACCTTCCTCCCTGGCCACGACGGTAAGGTATTGGACTCTGAATTTGACACATCCGACTGCAGGTGGGTTCAAATCCCGGTGTCGGCAAAGTTCATCATCACGGGCACAATGTCATGACTTTTTTTTTTTCGGTCGACCGTTATTGATAAATTTTTTGTCCATGCACTGGATCTTCCAGTTGCGTTTCAGTAAAAAATCCGGCAAAACGTGACAAAAATCTTGACAAAGTCACATGACATGCCTCGCTTCACGTGAAAATTCAGAAAATCGTGACAAATAATTATGACAAAGTCCCGTGACATGCGCGGAAAATCCGGGAAATCATGACGAAAATTCGTGACATAAAACTATGACATATGATCATGACAAGTTTCCATGACATGAAGTTGATCATGGACTTATGTCATGAATGTCCAAGATTGTGATATGGTTTTTCGAAAGAACGTGACATCACGTTTTTATGTCATGTACATGACATAATTTTTTTCAATAGGGTAGAATTTGAAAATTGTGCCTCGAGCGAGACATTTGAGGTTTATCAACTTTGGATGGAGACCTACTAAAGTTACTGGTGATGATGGACATCAACAGTTTTCAGATTATCTTCAAAGTGTGAGAGAAGACAAACTTCCACCAATCCAGAGTATAAAAAAATCTCGAAAGATATTTTTCATCAAGATTCTTATGGAAGGCTGATCTTCTCACATTTGGTTTTTTTCATTCTGAAATCTGTTAGAATAGGATCGCCAGAAACATTTCCTGCTCTTGAAAATGGTCTACGAGTGTCCACCATAAGCTCTCAGAGAGTCTCTATCCAATGTTGGTGATACTAAAAGGTCTCGCTCGAGCAACTATTCTCAGATTTTACCTGGAAATACAATTCCAAAGCATCAATTGAAGAGTCAATCCAGTTCACATCATCTATAGGGCAGAAATCATATTCTGTATCATAAAACTGTTTGAAAATTGAACTGAAATAGACATATTATGAGGTCATCTTCTCCCAGGATTTCAGTTGGTAAGAAACTTTGAAGAAATTGTAGCTCTAAATGCATGTATCTCAGCTATTTCTTTATGAAAGCATATGAATGGGAACATGATTTGTGCCTAGAAAATGATCCAAGCAGCTGATCCAACCATCTTGGTTCTAACCTGGAACTATTTTTCAGGAAGAATTTGAAAAAAGTGCCTCGAGCGGATACCCTGTGTCTTTACCAAACTTGAATGGAGGGTATCTGGTACTTGTTCTGGATACTTATCTGATACAAGATCACAAGAGCAGAACATAAAACACATTGCTAAGATCCAGCGGATGGAGAGGAGTAGGGAGTATCATGTTCTTGAGCATGATCAGGTCTGCGAGAGGAGATGATTTTATGAAATCAATGGAGCGTATCATGTTAGTGAACATGGATACAGGTATTCAGCAAATAAAACAATAACTTGGGGATGTCACTTCCCTTGGATCATGTTTTTGGGCATGATTAGATTTGCCATTAATGGATCCATGAAATCAACACTGTTTCATGTTAGTGAACATGAATGCAGATTTTTAGTCGTTTTGATGTCTAAAAACTGAATTTGTTTGGAAAATTTGGTAGATATATTCATGTTTTTGGACATGATATTTCAGCTCGTCTTGTGGTGGGTTACTGAAGATGTGCCATTCTTATGTTAGTGAACATAAATGAAGATTTTTGGAGGTTTGGACGTCTGAAAAGATGAATTTTTTCGAAAATTCTGTGAAACAATCCATGTTTTTGGACATGAATTTCAGCTCATATTGTGGTGGATTACTGAAAATGTGCCATTCTTATTGAAGAATGTAATTTGGATACTCTGCTCTTCCCCAATAGATCACGGAATTATATTCGCTTGCGGGCCAAAGTACGTTCACAAATCCCGGAGTTGAGTAAAATTCGGATAAAGCGTTGACTAGGTACTTTGCAAGATTCGAATTGGCAATTGCACGGGTTCGGTGATGCATCTAATCGCGCGTACGCGGCTGTAGTTTATTCAGTTATCCTTAGTCAAGCATCCCAGCTGATTATGGCAAAGACACGAGTCGCGCCAGTAAAATCACTGTGTATACCCAAACTTGAGCTGTGTGCCTCTGTACTCAACGTAAAACTTATTAAGGTAGTACTAGTGGTACTCGAATTAACTATCAGAAAATTACGAAATTCGGCACAGATATTCGCACAGATTTGGTAGATTAGTGTATCAAATAGACATAGTCAAAATTTTGTAACCTTTGGGAGTCGGGAAGAAAAGTTCTGGGTAATTTCGTGAAAGCCAATTAACACGGGCATCTTACGGGGAATGGTCGATACACTCATTTCTAACTATCAGATTTTCACGGGAATGATCACACAGGTTTGAAAGTGCATGAAAAATGCCTAGCAACGAACAAATCGACGACTAGGAGCTTACTCAAAAGATCTGAGTCAATATGTCACTACTTTCTGCAGTTTCGGGGTTAGGTTGTCGTCTGCTGTGTGCATTACTATACCTATATAGACGGGCGGGAACGAGTCAAGCGCGGGTCTAATATGCACCTGTGAATTTCAGCTACCTTTTGTGATTCTACAAGCGCTTGTGAATTTACCACTCTCAGAGGGGGTAATTCTTGGATACCACCCTCAGACTGGTAAATTCCATCACACCGAAGTATGCTACGCGCATGCGTAATGCGAGTAAGCTGAGCTAGACTCGCGATTTCAAATCAACCAACAGCACAACTGTTTTGAACATCTTAACTGCCCTCGCCTCTCTTTGACATCGCGAGGTTGCCGCTGCAGAAGGAGTCTGTGACACCAACGGCATCCCCGAGCAGTCCAGGTCAATCCGGTCTGCTCTGATCATTTCAAAATTGAAGTCAAGTGTCATAACTTCATTTTGTGCGGGCGTTCTGTCCGGAGTGGGATCTGATTTTGAGGTTATCTTTCACGAAAATGTGTTTCTCTCAAACTATTCTAAATAGGTTTATATCATATCTATTTCCAGATTATTCAATGAATTCGATATATTTTCCCTTTATATTCACACATTTTCCTCATCCGAGCTCCTGTCTATTTTTTCTGTGCTCTTTGAAATGAGAAAAGAAAAGAAAATCAGCAGACAGAAATTTACAACCACGACGGTGAATTTCAGCTGACCGAAGTGGTGGCGCTGCTGTATGGAATTCACCGTCGGACGGTGAAATAATTTACAAGCCGCTTGTAAAATCACAACTCCCAGAGTGGTATCCAAGAATTACCCCCTCTGGGAGTGGTAAATTCACATAAATATTTTTACAGTGTACGTGGTAATTGAAACACATTACAGTGCGAGAGATATTGCAACTTCGACGTCAATTTTGAGGAAGAGAATAATATTGGTCATCTGCTAGGATTTTGCGATCGAAATCATAGAGGGGGGTTGATTTCAGAGGCAAAAACCTGGCACATTTCCCCTTATCCGGTAAATATCATTCAAGTGAATATGATTAGAGTTGAATGGAATCTCGTTTCCGGAGCATACGTTAATGGTCAAGAAAGTCACGTAATCTTCGAGTTTTTGCCCCACGTTCCAGCCGGCTACAAATTATCACTAGTTCCAAATAACGTGATATACCTTCCAGTTCAACACCGCTCAATTGGGTCTTAGCATGATTTTGGGAAACCGTTTCTCCCAGATTCTTTGTATTACAAGGAATACCCCTGTATCTTCCCCAGATTTTCTTGAAGCCGATAATGATTTTTGATTAATTAATAAAGTGGTGATTGTGACCGCGGGAACTTGGTTGAAGCTTTCGTGACGTCACTATCCATGAGATTCAAATGGGGCTCATTCAAATAACATAGAGCTGTGCTCCAAACTACCATGGATTATATTATGAAGTGTTCACGGCTCCAAAAACTATATTACGTGAATTCCTTGAGGTTTGAAAGATAGTAGCTCATCAAATACGTGCTCGAGTAAGGATGTCAACCTCAAACTTTACTCATGATGACAGTGCACTCTGGAGGTTATACCAGCACAGCTCTGCTACAGTATAAAACTCAGGAGCAACAAAATAGTTTACATTAAGAATCTCTACAGCATATGATCAATGTTATCATATGTTTTCTCGGTATAATAGATACAATATGTAAATAAGTGGTCATGTTTTAGTATTTTGATATGAGCTCATGATTGTTGTGTGTTATATGGGCATCAGGTGTTTGAGATTTCAAGATACTGGATCTCGAAGAAATCCATACCCTTCATTGACTAGAGTCAAGTACTCGTAATAAAGGCTCACTCGATGGAATCTAACAATGAGAATGGGTCAGAAGACCACTTACAGAAACCTAAGAACAAATCATACCAGTGGTGTTTTGTACCGCAGTGTACAAGCACATCAACAAACAATCCAGACAAGGTGTTTTTTTCAATGCCAAAAGATCCAAGTATTCAGAAAGAATGGTTTCCAGCTGCACGAAGAGATGGTGTACCTTCTAAGAGTCATTATTACTGCTGTCAAGACCACTTTAACGTAAGTTCCACACAGTTTCATGATTCATTCCATTGTTCTTCATCTTGAGATATGAAATATGTACTCAAGTATTCATCATCATTGTGAGCCTGGATTGTATTTCACAAAATGATTAGTGAACAGGAATCCCATGCGTCAAATTAATTTCAGCTCAAAGATTTTGAACGGTTTCAACTCGATGGTGGCAAAAGAACTTTGATTCTCAAGAAAAGTGTGTAGCCACATATATTCAAATGTCAGCCTAGCCAAACATCAATGCAATCAGTAGATCATAACAGGAAAGAATACCAAAAACTGAACCGACAAAGAAATGGGCAAGAAATCTTACTTCAAACTACATTACAAGACTTTCCTCCAACAAATACCTCATCTCTAGCTGTACCGATTGCCAATAAAAATTCTGTGATGGAACAATCAGAGGGATATCAACAAGTTGAGATGGAATGCAATGACCAACATCACCACAATGTGACAATAAATCAAGAATATGTAAGTCCTCCCTGTTCAATTACTGGGGTCTTATTCGGAGATCGCGATGTCAGGTGTCAGTAATGGTATGAACCGTGTGTGTGACGTAGTTCCCTTGAAAATCGCTGTGCATAGGCGAGGGGGCGCTTTGGTACTGATAACTAGCGCCCCCTCGCTTATGCACAGCTTGGAGTTATCATTTGTATAGAGAATCTCCCATCCTCTTCTAGAAGCTTCCTCATGAGCGCAGGTCAGATTCAGGGTGCTCGTTCCCTCGATTCGGCAGGGGAATTTGGATCTTCGGCGGAAATATGAATGAGTTGAACGTGGTGGCATTCACCACGTTACGAATGGCGATCCTGCCAGGATCCATTCAGTGCCGAATCTTGCTTGCGCGGGAGTGCTGAGCGGGAACGAGGAGGTGAGGGGGGATGAGAGACTCAGACAGAGCCGCAGACATAAATGAAGTCGGCACTGGGGGTGATACGAGTATAGAGGCGAGATGGTACACTCGCATTTCTGGTTCCTGCTACGGTACACGTTGCTCACCGGGTCCGGGCCTTAATAGCGGACTCCAGTTATCCTGATACGCTCCAAATGACCTCGTTGAATGGAATATTGCTGAATTTGGATGAGTGAAATGAATAGTGAATGGTGTGGAACAGTTTCGATGCATTCCGACGGAATTTTTTTTTGTGGTGGAGCTATGCCGGTACGGGGTAAAAGTTGATCTTTCAGCGTGGGTTAGTGGAGCTAAGGTGGTCCGAGGGGAATTTGGGTTTTTCTCGTTTCATTTCCTAAATTATCCATATTAAGAGTGAATAAATGGTCGTTGGTGCAGACGGGTGGTGGAATTAAGGGCAATGCTTCTTTTGCCCGGAATTTCTTTTTCGTTGTTCTATGGTCTTTTGTAATTCATGGCTGCCCAAGTTGGAAAATAGTGGTGTGAGTGACATTGTAGGATTCAATCCTCACAGTTCACGTGTTGGCGCAGTGCTAGAGCTACTGTGACAAGCTGTGGCACCGAACTCAAGAGCTATCTTCCCGATTTGAAATCCTCCTGCCCCATCGATCTGACCCTGGTTTACTGAATCAATCCAAATATCCACCAACGTGACTTTGACACTGTACCTCTGGTGTCGTCGGGTTCGATAAGGATTAGTTCGTGGCTAACGAGGAGGTTAGAAGGGAATCTGAGGGATTCTGTTGGGTAGTGTGGATTTCAAGATTAGGTGAGACGGTGGCGTGGACTGAGACAGCGTTGAGGTTGGATCTCGGTGAACTGTATGAGCCGATTGTGACTACATACACAGCGAGAGGCAGAGAGATCCTCCGCTCATGGGGTTATGGGTCTCAACTTTAGGCATAGAGGTGGGCAATTGTCAGAAGAAGGATAACAATTTGTAGACCTGGTTAATGGGTCCGGGCACGTAGGAAGATAGCTAGGCTCATCGTCGCACTGCCACCAGAGCAATCGGCGGATGAATGAGATAGGTTGGGGTGTAATCCAGCAGGGAGTAACGCAGAGTGCAGGAGTAGACTGATTCGTTTTGAGATTCGACGGATAGAACCAGGAGTGCAGGTCAAGTGGGACCTTATGATGAATGAAAAACCCCTAGAAAGCGTACCGTGTGGAAGAAGAGCAAACAGTGTGGCAGATCTGATATCATTTGAGAATGAACTGTCGGGAGAATTGGAAGAAACTACGGAAAAGAAATCGTCTGACGAAACAGAGTCGAACGAGAGTGAGGGAACAGATCAGGAAAAGGGTTCTGTAGAGATTGATGGGACCACAGTTATTGCAGACGGAGCCGGTCAGAAGGGCGATGAACATAGTGGAATTAACCAGAATAAAAACACGAGTACACCGGGTCTCGGTGGGGGCCTACCGCCTCCTCCTCTCGTCATGAATTCGGTAGTGAGTGGAGTGCAGATTAGGACCCCCGCATCAGTGTCAAGTTCACA
The DNA here is from genome assembly GCA_029851415.1 of Eretmocerus hayati. Taxonomy (NCBI): domain Eukaryota; kingdom Metazoa; phylum Arthropoda; class Insecta; order Hymenoptera; family Aphelinidae; genus Eretmocerus; species Eretmocerus hayati. The sequence goes on from CM056743.1 coordinate 87,440,150, forward strand.
GTCAATGCCAATAACATCTGAGAGAATGGGGTACTATCTATCCCAAGGTTATGTACCAGTGTCACAACCATAGTGGCTACTGTCGACGAGAACGCTGGGGGATTCGCAATGCCACAGTCACAGGCAAGCGCGAGACCGGGGTTAACCACGATTCACGAGGACGACGATGCTGATGATAGCTCATCTGTGTCGAGTCGAGATGAAGTGGTGGAGAAGTGGAGAAATGAGACTAGTAGAACGCAGGACAAATCGGTGCAAACTAGCTCGGAGACGAAGACGAGTACAACGAGTTCAAGAGCAAGTCTGCGGGTTTCGGGAAAGAATCGACAGGCAAATAAAAGAGCAGTGAGCAGGTCAAAGAACGAGGCGGCCCAGAAGAGAACTCAAGAAAGACCCATTGGAGAGACAGGCTATAGGAACAAGGGAACTGCGGAGTGGAAGAGAGTCAAGAAAAAGTTACAGATGGAGGATGAACAAGTGGTCCAACCAAACCCACCCAAGACAGCAGGATTTAACCCGGGTGAAAGAGGGAAGGGAGTGGGAATTGGACACGCAGTTCATCATCGAGTACCTAGTGAGAGTCGAGGGAATACCCAGGAGGGGAAGAAGAAGCACCAGAGCTCGTCGTCGGATCGATCTGATCACTGTAGCAGTGAGCGCAGGCATAGACGGAGACGGAGAAGGGGTCGTCAAGATAAGAAGCGTAATGAAAAGAGTAGCAGTGACAGTAGCGACAGTTCCAGCAGTAGTAGTGAGACGGATTCGACGGATAGTAGTAGCAGGGAGTCGGATCAAGAGGAAAAACGGAGCAAGAAGAAGTCGCAGAAGAGTAAAAATTCTGATAACACAATAAAATAATTAAAAAAAATAATTTTAGAAATTCGCTTTTATGAACATAATAGCAATGCAAAATGTAAAAATAATCTTGAATCTCCTTTCTGCATCTAGCATAGATGTTGGCTGAGTTTACTGACTTACATGCTCCAAGATGTTCATGATTTTATGAATAAATATGATAAAAGCGTGGGTTATAAACTTGATTCATCAACATTAGTCTTCATAATGTAACCCACGCTTTTATCATATTTATTCATAAAATCATGAACATCTTGGAGTAAGTAAGTCAGTAAACTTAGCCAACATCTATGCTCGATGCAGAAAGGAGATTCAAGATTATTTTCACATTTTGCGTTGCTATTATGTTCATAAAAGCGAATTTTTAAAATTATTTTTTTTAATTATTTTATATTCATATTTTTAGTTCATATCTAATAATTTAAAATGGACCATAATTCAAAAAATTTAATATCAGGCTAAAGCTTTGGATAATCTTTGAAATCTCTCTGGCTGATTATAATGAAGAGATGTATCCATTTCTGCATGAGTATTGGGATAAGAAGGGCTGTAGAGTACAAATAGTCTAGTCACGAGTGGAGCGATCAGCCACGGTTGATCCCAAATTATGCCTCTTGTCATGTTAGTCCGGGGTCTAGGTAGGCTCCCGTATGCACTTTGACGTGCGACCATGAAACAAACGTATTTTAACGTATTTTTTTGCGGAGAATCCGAATCCGTCATTATTTTTCACACAAGTGGTGCAGAAGATCTTCAAAAATGCATTTTTCTAACCTAAAACCGGTGTTCTCGTAAGCTTATTAATAGCAATCGTGTTCCATGTTTTAAAACCTCTGCATGAGTTGAGATATGTCGTGTGAGGTATCCGAGCATCAATTTTGAGTCCCTGAGAAGGAATATACAGGGTGCTTTCCGCTGTAACCAGCGCTGAGTATATAACAAGGGACCTGCTGCGCGAGACTCCTCGTCTCAAGCGAGGTCAAAATGTCTCTCTCACATCGACATCCTAGTGCCACAATAACATCAGCTCTGACTCCCCCTTACCCCCCCCCCCCAGCAATATACAGGGTGCATTTCCGACAATTGCAGCCAACGTGGATGGAATTGATTTGAAATGATCCATTTGACGTAGGAAGGTTTCAAAGAAGGTAGTCTTTTCCACATCACGATTCCATCCAAAGATGTAGATCGATCATCCTCAGCTAGTCAATGATCATTTTGAACTCTTTCATCATGGGTGTTGAGTAGGAGGATTGCTACACCAGGTCAACACATTTCTACTTTCCCGTTATCAATCGGTAATAAAGTATGCCCTTCAAGTCAGCCGATATTTATTTTTACGAGTACCCTTTTTCTGACAATGGCAGTACGAACAACATGCAATTCCAGCACTAACACAAATACATGAAATGAGAGAACACTTATCACAAACGCAATTGGGCACAAATTCGTCCAGAGGTGGCAACAAAATAGATACTTTTTGGGGCATCAAAAGATTATTGTCCTCTACAAAATTATTTCCATCTACACGATTATCACGATGCGAAGCACCGTTGAGCGAATTTCTGGTACTAGCAAATCTTGGAGACATCTCTTCCAACGTAATACGATTCTTATCGGTTATTAATTTCCGATGGTGAAAACTTGAAGTCGTTCCTTCTCAATGATCTTCGTGTCAAAACTCGTTTGATTGTTGTTTGCCGTAACCATAGCAACGTTAGGATAGTGATATGCGGAGTTCCTTTATACAAAAAGTAAATTTACTATGTATGTATATGTATACATATACACGTATATCATGTATACGTGTATACATATGATTCATACATACACATGATTCATTTACCAATAACTGCTCTGATAATTGCCAATCATTCGGTTGAGAGCTGACAAACAAAAATATCGATAAATCTAGGATCATTTCAAATCAATTCCATCCACGTTGGCTGCATTTGTCGGAAATGCACCCTGTATATTGCTGGGGGGGGGGTAAGAGGGAGTCAGAGCTGATGTTATTGTGGCACTGGGATGTCGATGTGAGAGAGACATTTTGATCTCGCTTGAGACGAGGAGTCTCGCGCAGCAGGCCCCTTGTTTATATACTCAGCGCTGGTTACAGCGTAAACACCCTGTATATTCCTTCTCAGGGACTCACAATTGATGCTCGGATACCTCACACGACATATCTCAACTCATGCAGAGGTTTTAAAACATGAAACACGATTGCTGTTAACAAGCTCACGAGAACACCGGTTTTAGGTTAGAAAAATGCATTTTTGAAGGTCTTCTGCACCACTTATGTGAAAAATAATGACGGATTCGGATTCCACGCAAAAAAATACGTTAAAATACGTTTGTTTCATGGTCGCACCTCAAAGTGCATACGGGAGCCTACCTAGACCCCGGACTATGTATAGCAAACCGGTAACTTTGTAATGAATGCCAAGTTATTGGCAAATCAAATTCAGGAGACTGTATAGCTTATTGACAACATGAGTACATCTCTATTAATGAGTATTCCACAACAGTTCACAAGTCGGAGATCAATCATGGATAGGGATATCTGCTAATTCAAATTAGTCGAGCGATGCTTTGTGCTTGTGAGAAACTGAATGATCCTTGAGCCCTCTATGCTGATACCACACTAATACTTTGTTATTAGTGTTGCAGAATTGTAAACATCTACACAGAAACCATTGGAGTGGTGGAATTTAGTTGGAAATGACTGCTAAATTTTTGTAATGGATGTGTCAGTGCTAGAAAGCATCCTTAGGAGTGTAAACGAACGAGCACTTGGTACGCATGGAACTATTGCAACTGATGTTCACAACAAAAGTGGTCTATTCCGTCACTAATCTGGAGTTCTGAGCAATGGCATACCTAATTAACATTTAAGAGAGAGATTGATGGCAGTTACTAATCAATTGACACACAGTGTCCCATGAAATACAATTCATCACTCTGTTACTGCTTGATCAAAACTGTGACTTGATTTCTCCACCGTATGCAAAACTTGATTGCGTTCCAAAAAATTTAGCTCCTCACAGCTATGAAAAAGTATAGAACCATCATTCACCTGTCAGTAATTCTACTGGTCTGAACATTTGTTTCTAATACTCTTCTCAATCATCTGCTTTGACACTGTTCACAAATTCATCTACAAATTGATGAAGATGAGAGTCATCGCAGGATAGATCTAGAACTGGAACACATTAATGAAATCACTTCCTCACACAAAATATCTGCACTGAGCTGCAACCTGCAACAGCATCATATCACGCAGTGAACAATCGTAGAGGTTATGGGTATGTAATTTTCGCGGCGTGCATCAACAATAAGCGGGCAGCTCGGCCAGGCCGGCGGGCGAGAGCATTGCTTTTTACCGTAATCACTGATGATCATTTATTAGTGCAAATTAGGAAGATAGCAAAGATCTCTCAGTATCTCCGGCTGATCGGCTGATGTGTTATATGGTGCTATATATGTGCTCTGCTTTCAGCTGTGAGTTGTGACACGTCATAGATTCTTTCTCTACTGCTCTCTACATGCTCTCCCCTCGATATGCGCACAATCTGATGGATGTATACTTGCGAATTAGCGATGATTTCGGGAACTTCGGAGATTTTATGCATGAAGAGATAAATGATGTACATTTCGTTGTAGCCGGTCATCTGACTACAGAACTGATTGGTTTGAAAAAATCTCACTACAATCTATCTGAGCGTTTCGAAAAAAATAGTGAGCACTATGATTTGAAATTTATGGAAAGTGCGTCATTGGCTGATAGCATACTTGATCGTCAAGGGGAGACCAATAATAAGATAGTACAAATGAAAGAAGAATTAATGATTGGATACGAGGAGATAAACAACGGAGTTCAGGGTTCTGGTGAGAGAATGGAAGAATATAGACAAATGCTCGATCATCTGAGACAGAAACAGGAGAGAGGAGCAGCTGCAAAAGAGCAACTGGAACGTAAAATTCAGCAAAACCATGTTGCCATCGAGAATGTCAATGCGAAAATTAATGACTTTGATCAAAACATACGCACTCGTGTTAGGATGGAATGATCATGAGCTGAAGGCTAATTATGGTAGTTTTGTGTCGGAAACTTGATGTATACATCCATATTCAATAAAGCATGCTATAAAATCCTTCGTGTCGTCAATGCAAAAGACCTACTTTGCATCGAAAACGAGTTGTGCCACTGCAATCTTCATTCAACGCTACCCTGCACCTTCGAACTTCGTGCAGAGGGGCTCTTGTTCTTATAAAAGTGTACGAATCATTCCATGTGTGCAGTGTTGATCCCTGTTCTATCGCAAGTATCTTTCTACTCGTGTTGCTGCTTCCAAGTTAAATCAGTATCTCTGAAAAGATATTTCAAACAGCCAACAACCTGCACACTTGGAATAGTTCATCTCAGTCTAGGTGATCTGGGAATAGTTGGAAATCAACTCATCGAAATCTTGACAGCCTTGTTGTGAAGTCAGTCATACCAACTTCATAATGGTTTTTGGAATTGGATACGAAGGTAAGAGGTTCATGGGTTCAATTTTTTTCATTTGATTTGATCTCATGTTGCCTCTTCTAGGGCATTTGGAAATATTAGAAGCAATACGACTAAAAAAGCAGAAGGACTACCTCGCAGCTTTTGATCTTTTTCTGATGATAGAATCCAATTTAGATACTAGCTTTGATTTTTGTTTAGTTTTTACTACAACTAGTTCCTACAGTCTGATTCATTAAGTGTGTACATGCCATAACCGGGATGTGGGGAAGAATTTGTATATTCGAACGAGTTATTTGTGAAAATTCGTAATAGCTGTCAGAATTTGTAACTTTTGGAGGAAATATGATTCTTAATCATTACATTTGAAATGATTAAGACCTTTTCTAGAAAGAGGATGACCTCGTCAAGGTTCTTGCGCAATGAAGAAACATTTAAGTGGGCAATTCTAAGCGAGGCACGACGGTGTGGAATAATTTTGCCTACACTATGACTATTGGCGGGAAGTCACAAGATTTTGTCCAAATCAGACTCAGTAACAATAGCTATACGATCACTGCCATCGTCTTTTCTCACATACAAATTTCCTTCACGCACCCACACATACTTATAGTTGCACTGCTTCGCGCGATCTTTGGCCAATAAACGAAGATTATGTGTAATCTGAGGCACCATTTCATGCAGAACCACTTTGGCTTCATCCGAACACTCAGGAATAACATCACAAACTTTGAGGTCACCAAATTCACGTTTAACTTTAAGAACATAATCACGCACATTTACAGACTTGAATTTAATCACGAAGGAACGAAAATCATCATGACTTGGCGTACCTTGATCATTCAATGAGGGGTTCCTAGGAGGAAGCTTAGGCTTGAATTGACGGATCTCAAGCATATCATTATACGAATTCTCAATGTTCAGCGCTTTCAGAATTGAACGAGTAATAACATTCAAAGGTAGTTTGCATGAGCTTGGGATACCGCATACTTTCAGTTCTGGGCAAGGCGATCCATAGGTGTGTAATTCTTTCAAGTTACTCATCTCATTTCTCAAGAATAAATTCTCATTTTCTAATGAATCAATACGTTGTGCTTGCTGCTGCAATGTGGTTGTGAATCCAGCGACCTTCTCATTCAGACTACGTAGCTGATCATTAGTCTTAGCTGAATTTGGATTTACAGATTTGAGCAAAACAGCAAACTGTTGTGCTGGGGTGAAATTCTCCCAACCATCGGGCAAATTTGGCACAGAATCTGCATGGGTATTTGCATCTAATGTCTGAGTATCCATTCCATCCATACTTGATGAATTTTCAGTGTTCGAATTTAATATGTCGTCAGTTGCACAATCATTAGTATAACTCACGCCTCGCGCCTCCTGCACAGCGCGGTCACGAGCAGTCAAACTATGACGCGAGATGCGTGTGAGATCAGTGTTCTGATTACTGCGACGGAGCGTATCGTGGAATGAGCGCACACAACAAAAGTCAGCTGGCTTGTTTTGTATATAACCCAATACACAGCCCGGATGAAGATGGGATTTACACACGGGGCAGCTCCTATGCTGATTGACGATTTTCTTTCTGCATCTCTTGCACGTATGCATCGATGTAAAAGAGTACTCGAATTCACTATATTGACCGTCTCTATAATGCTTGACAACAAATATCCAAGTCAATCAGCTGTACAGGTCAGCCGATAAGGCAGACCACATTGGGATACAACACGGTTTCGTAAAAACACGATAGATGGCGCTTCAATGAACTTTTGGTAGACTCGTAATACTTTGAAGCGAACAAAACAAAAAACAAAACAAACACGCGTCTAAGGAGACTTCTTAATCCACAATGCATTGACACTTGACGAATAAATTTTCAAAAAATGCACTTGATGATGAAACTAACAATAAACCTGGACGACTGTTCGAATTCTTCAGGTAACTCAACTTTCACACGTTTCGACGCTTCTACTCTTTCACACGTTTCGACGCTTCTACACTTAAACATCACACACTCACTGCTACTTTTGATGATTGTTCGCCAAGACTTCTGATGATTGTTCGCCAAAATTGCAGCTAGTAGCGCACTGAAAGTGTGTAGAATAATTCCACAGCTTCAGCCAGATTCGAAGTCCATCAAGTGGCATAAATCTTGGCACAGGGTAGCAGAAGAATTGCGTGGCGCCAAGCTCCTTCTCTCATGGTCACATAACCTCCAATTCCAGGAAAAAATCGCCCAAGGAATTGAGATTTTCCATAAAATTCTCCAATTGCCGCTCCAAGATAACACTTGTGGGTGTACTTTGCAATAAATCGCTTGCAGTGTCCTGAAGAAGAACAAGCCCGAAGGCACACAGAGAGAGAGAGATTGATTGATTGATGCCCGTTTATTCGTCCGAAGACAAAAAAGAAAAATAATCAGTTACATATGGTAATATGTATCACAGAGCAATAGTGCACATTAATAAAAATAATGAAGTCATTTGGTCAAGGACAAATCTTAAGTATATCACAATTTGTGACTAGTCAGGTAGCACTCAGGAGATTCACAAACTTCATAGAATAATATAAGAATATAAAAATATAAAAAGAAATGGCAGGGCTCACAGTCATATTACAGAAAAGTTCAGTCAATTGACGAAGGGTCACACGTATACTTATAATTTTATTCTAGATGAACGAATCAAGCAACAAGTCAGCCCAAGCCTTTCAAAGTTTAGAGATTGAAGTAATGCTTCTTCTCCACATCAATCCTCTGGGGAGACTGTGTGAGCAAAAAATCCTTCATAGCCTCTTTAAATAATGACATTTCCCCCAGCTGCCGAAAGCCCGGAGGGAAAAAGTTCCACAAATGAGCACATTGAATCTGGAAAGATCTTCTTCCATATTCAAGTCTCATATTGGGAACTTTGAGTACCCGCTCTTCTGCATCACCGCGTGCGGGGCGTTCAGATTGGTACCTGGTGAACATCGCAGCTAGGTAGCCAGGCTCTCCTAAATGCATGATCTTGTGCATTAACAGAGCTGCGAAGTACATTCTCCCCGAATCAGTACGTAACCAACCCAAACGCTCCCTAAACGGGGTGATGTGCTCGTCTCTCCTAAGATCCAAAATGTACCTCACACATGAATTGCTTAGTCGTTGTATCCGTTGCCGCTGTTCGTCCGTGGCGTCGAGGTACACGACCGTGCAATAGTCTATATGCGGTTGAACCAGGGACTCAACTAGGCGGACTCGGAGAGGTCTGGTGATACATGCCCTAAAAAACCGCAATCCATAGAGGGCTCTGTTGACTTTCTTAGTTACTTGGTCAATGTGCGGTTTCCACGTCAGTTCACTGTCAAGTGTAACACCAAGGCTCACGACCGTATCACTGAACGGGATGAACTTTCCTTCCTGTATCTCAACCCCTGACAAGTCCATTCTCTTCAGATCTTTGATATTCCTCTCAGAACTGAAGTAGATTGCCTTGCTCTTGCCAGCGTTGAGACACAGGCCGGAACTTCTGGCCCACTCAGCGACAAGTCGTCCTATTTCTCCCAGCTGAGCAATGCCCTCTCTGATCTTAGATTTCTCGACTTGGAGATAAATTTGTAGGTCATCCGCATAAAAAAGATGATGTACTGACTTCCCGTCAAGCAAACCAGGTAAATCATTGACATATAAACTGAAGAGTAAAGGCCCAAGAACGGAACCCTGTGGAACACCCAGATTGGTTTTGAGCCAATCAGAACTACCAGATTTTGAAGTAACTTTTTGGGTGCGGCCTTGTAAGTATGATTTTATCCACAGGAGTGCCGATCTCGAAAAGCCTAGATTTCGAAGTTTGCTCAACAGCTTTGATGATGATATTGTGTCAAAGGCTTTACTGAAGTCAAAAAGCAGGAGCAAGGTGATCTTTTTCTTGTCAATACCTACTCGGATGTCATCGGTCAACTTTAGTAAAGCTGTCTGGGTGCTATTATGTTGTCTGAAACCAGTCTGGAAGCGATCTAATAATTTCTCAGACTTCAAAAACTCCGTGATTTGGTCGTGTGCGATTTTTTCCAAAACTTTGGCAAGGAAGCAAAGCAGCGCTATAGGACGGAAGTCCGAGACCGTTGATGGAGCGGTGGTTTTTTTTAATGCAATTAGCTGTGCCTGCTTCCAAGCCTCAGGAAATGCACTATGAGCAAAAGAGGAGTTAAAAATATGTACAATAAGATCACCAATAGCCGGAAGAGCCTTCGCGATCACGCTTTGGGGTATCCCGTCCGCCCCACGGGCCTGTGAAGAGAAATGTTTAATAGCAAGGACTACATCACTGTAATTTGTGGGCTTGAACTTAAACCCCTCCTCTGAGGCCGAATTTATATCGTCCATTGCTTCCTCTATATTTTCGTGAGGCGAAACGGAAACTCCCGCAAAGTGAGCGTTCAACTCATCCGGTGTGAAACCATGAAGTTCCTCCTCTTTGCTTTTAGGCAGGAGGCCGAGGTTGCGCATTTCTTTCCAAATGTTCTTATGTTGATCAAGAGCGTCTGAGAGATGGTTTTGAAGGAAGGAGTTACGCTCTTGTTCCATGCGCAGGTCGACCTCTTCGCTAAGCCGGAAGTACTCACTTTGAAGCTCAGGACACTTTCGCTGGTTGCGTTGATTCCGCTCCCAGCGCCTGCGCGTCGCATCTCGCTTATTCATGAGTACCTTCAACACAGGACCAATCCAAGGAGCGTCATTTTTTCGCGGGTTGATAGTTTTTTCCGGCGCTAATTCATCTATAACAGTCTTCAAGTTCTCATTTAAGCAGTGAATCGCGTCTTCCAAACTGATTTCAGCATTTTCAAGAGCTGTCCAGTCGCAGCGAAGCAGACGGTCATTCAGCATCTCCGGAGTGATGTTACGAAAATCCCTATAAGTGAAGGTATTTTTTGGCGGAGTGGGAGTAAAGACGTTGATGGTGACGTCTATGACCGAGTGCCTGCCGAAACTGGGCAGGAGTCTATTTTGAAAGTCAGTAATGATGTCGTTGTCATCTACGTAAATCTGATCAATCCATGTGTGCGATACATTTGGGGTGTGTTGGTGAGTCGGGCCATGCTGCACTATCTGAAAGGCAAGTTCTTCTGTCAGTGCAGTCAGTGTTTTGGTGTCAGGATGAGCAGCGTCCAACATGTCTGCATTCAGATCTCCTATTATAATTTTATGGCTGTAATCACCACACAGTTGGCGCAATGAGCCAAATAACCCATCGTCCTTCTGCATGGCGATTTTCGGAGGCCTGTAGATCACTCCGACTAATATTGGAGGGGAATTGCCCTGCTGCACGCTACAAAAAAGGAATTCAGGCACACCAGGTTTCCCCGGACCAAAAGTGTTAGATGAAACAAGTTTCTCTACTTTGAAATCATTGCGTACATACATGGCAATCCCACCGCCCTCTCTGTTTCGATCTTGTCTCAACAATGAAAAGCCCGGGATCTGAACGAGACTGTCATCCACATGCTCATCTAGCTTTGACTCAGCCACCCCAAAAAGATGGTAGGAAGGGTCGTTAGCTACGAGCAAGCGCAGGTGCTCAATCTTATCTGTTAAGGAGTTAAGGTTGATAAACCCCGCTTTCAAGAAACCACCACTCCCTCGTCGCTCCTCAGCAGCTATATTCAGTCAAGGAGTTCTCACTGGATCTGCTGCCGAAATACCACTCTGCTCCGGAGAGGAGGTGCATCCCTGGGTGTTGTTTGAGGACGCACTAGTGGGTTTTCGAACACTTCGACAGGCCGTTTGAATGACCTGCAGATCCGCGAGAGATTCAAACGTATGTGCTCGCTCACCATTTTTTCGCCTAACCCAGAAACGTCCGCCGCTGTGCCAGACGTATTTCAAGCCCAGCCCACGTGCGACGGACCTCAAGCGTATATATTCTTTGTATTTTTCACGGGGGAGCATTTCGTTTACGTAGATCTTACGATCTGGCACATGAGCTTTGGTATCGGGGTCAAGCAAATCCGGCTGGATGTTATTCGCCGTGAAATAATTATGGGTGATTGAGCGTTTGGCCTGAACCACCTCCTTAACTAAACGACTGCTGGAGAGTTGGACCACGCATGATGGAGGTGCGCGTGAATCGGCAGCAGAGGGATTTGAAGATGAATCGGATTTACTATTCGGTGTCCCCCCAGACACACGCGCTGGTGGCAGAACAGAAACATCAGCAATGTCTTCTCTCTCCAGACGTGGAAAGATGGTCTTGAGCACTGCGAACGAGATATTACGTATCACTGTCGGCGAGGCCACAGAGTCTTTCGTTAAAGCACCATTAATTATCAGTTTACAGGGCTCAAGACCATCACTGATAGGTCCCTGCCCCCGCCTCCCACCCTGTGGTTGGGGGGATATTCCTATTGTGGGTGGAATCATGGAACGAGAGGATTGATGTGTCGATTCGGCATTACTATTCTCATCAATAATAATTCTATTGTTTCGCAGACTACTCTGGCTACCTGTTAATAAATCGGTCAGGCTGGAAATCTGGCCTTTCATAGTAGAATTTTGCTCCAGAAGAAGCTGACGATCTGAGCATAGCTCCTCCAGCCTGGAGTTCTGCCTCTCAATAAGGTGCTCGAGAGATGACATGCGTGCCAAGAGTCGGTCATCCACCTCGTTCACTGCTGGGGTGGGAGGTGGAGACATAAAGGCATTACCCTGTCGGCTCACGAGAGTTCTTATCTCGTCGAGCTGATTCTGGAGCATTTCGTACTGACGGTAAAAAAGGTCCAGAGTAGTCTGCGCTATCAGCACCCACTTGGTGTCAGAAGAAGTTGACTGCGTCGATGTTGATGACGTCGTTCCTGCTGCTGAGTTGGTGATGTTGCTCTGCAACGTCTCAGTTCTTTGCTCTAGCGGTGGCGAGAGCGATGACTGAGAGGCAGAGGTGGTCCGCATATCATCCTGCCCATTTTGAGTGTTCGCGGACTCAAGTGTGCTCGACTGGCGAGTGAGGACGCTGCGAGACTCATTCGAAGCAGCAGTCGGCAGTCTATGCCCCGCAAGCGTGAGCTGTGGGCTCTCAGGTGGTAGGGAGCCACTGTTGGTGGGGAGCTTTGCGCTGCGGCCGGTGGTGGTGGTCAGCGATGCGGGGGGAGACTTCACTGACGACTTGCGTGAGCTTAAATGTGTGTGTGCGGCCAGCTGACTACTCACACGACTTCGTGAGCTTGCATCTTCCTTCTCTCTCTCTCTCTCTGGATGGCTGAATGCTCGAGCGGGTGGTCAGAGTCGTCTGCTTGGACGCACTCGAGGATGATTTTACACTCGGAGTTCCGCTTACCTGCAGGCACCGCTCGCATGTCACTGCACCTCGTGATGTCTTTGAGCATTTGACATGAGCTGATTTTCTACAGGTGCCGCATTCTCTGCTACCTGATCTTAAAACGCCATTGCAGATGCAGCAGGTGTTATCGCTCATCGTGCGGGGCGGCGTAGCAGACAGCAGGTAAGCAAAGCAGACGACCTCCGAGCGTGCGCACAAGACTCACTTTGAGCGCCAAGCACTGCTGATCCGATGTTGGAATTGCGGATGCAGAATTGGAATTATTCCTCCCAGGCTCGTGCAGGAGCCACGCAGTGATGCTCCAGAGGTTTGAGCCTGCAGGAGGAAACCCAATCTGCAAGAAAGTGCCACTCGGGACGACGTTTCGATGGTTTAAAATACATTCAAACACAGAGCGATGTTAGATGCGTGTTGATATACTCACCGCCAGAGAGAGAGAGAGAGAGAGAGAGTCAAGAAGACTGACAGTGACAGGAGCATACGAGGAATTTCCCACAATAGGTATACGCGGAATCTATATTCACCAACGTCCGCTACTCAAGTATCGCATCTCTTTCTCTAAACAGTACGTTGCAAATCGTCTGGGATGGATTATCTAGAACCATCTGCACTTTCTGACAAGATATTGGTGAAATTTTAAGCATATAATTCAGCGTTCATCGCCATTGAACTGCAATAAATAGGTTTTTTGGTGTTTAAAAAAAAAAAAAAAATTTTTTTTTCGAAATCCCCTCTCAGGCAATCCCAAAAACACTTGGATGGTGTTATTGGACCCCCAAACAATCATTTGAAGGAATATTTGGTGAGGTGGTCTTCCGATTCATTTAAAGTTGGTTCAAGGACACCGTGCACCGGTCAGAAGAGGTAAAGTTGCAGCAATTCTCACGTCACCATGTTAGTATTCATGAACCAAGGCTTCGGGCCAGAGTTAACTTTGAGTACATTGGCTGGTGCAAATACTATGACTAGTATGCCAAGTTTGAGGGAGGATTTACCATTGGGATCTTTGAATGATCACGAGGTTGAAGGAGCTGACGTAAGAATGATGATGCTCATCGCATACTGTAGCGCAGAAGGAAAGATGGAGATCTATCTATTGACATCTGATACTGATGCACTCGTCCTAGCTCTCAATCATTGGACCACTTTCTCGGTAGAAGATTTTGGTGTACTACACTCATCTTGATTGAAATTCATCGTGGGACATGTTGATATTGCACGGGGTGTTGTTTCATAAAAGCTCTGTAAATTTGAGCGTTCTGTCTCGTCGTTACTCATCATGAGTTCCATTTTCTCTTACCCCAAGAACATGGATTTAGTTTGCACATTCAAACTCATACTTCTCGGCCCTAGAAAAATACGAATCAGAATTAATCATCCTCATGCCTAATCAGCACACGTTGAACTTGGTAAATTCACCCTATTGATCATAGGGTAGATTTACCAAACGCGTATTTGTGGGGATTGAGAACCGATCAGGTGAGTCATGCCGAAAACTGGAGAAGTGAATGATTTCAACTGAACCGAGAATCATATTCCCTTCTAGTAGAGATGGAATATCCGTGGGAGATATGTGAACATCTGTTTTGAGTTTTGACCATTGCTGGGAAGGTGGTGAAAACGAAGGAAAGGCTCTCTAAATGATAACACTCCGATTTGCGATCACACTAGAATGTTTGATTGAGAGCTGGCGGGGTGCCTGTGGACTGCCCGATAGCGTCGTGAATACTGACTGAAACTAAATGTCGGCGGCGTCATCAGCGTTGGGACGAGTAAACTCACCGTGGCGCGGTAGTCGCGGCGCGGCAGTCGCGTCCATTTGGTTTTGTGCAGGGGCAATATTTTGGATTCTAAACATTCCGCCCACCTATTTTCAGCGAAAATACGAAATATGAGTGAATACAATTCAGAATATCCTCGAATCCGAGGCAGCGACCTACAATTTGTATACATTATGATTGGCAATTTTCGTCTCCCATATGAATAAACTCATACTAGATGAACTGAAAAAATACCATAAACAGGATCATTCAAATTTTTTGACTCTATGAACAATGTTTCCATTCTGTATTTTGAATACGTTGAAAATCAATTCGAATCATTTTAGATCTGTGTTGACTAAAAGGTCAAATGCAAGTAACTAATATATGAAATAAATGAACAACACTTTGACACTTTCGCAAAATTTCTTGTAATGCGCAGAATGATGGTAATTCTTCTGGAACTATTCCTGTGGATTATTTGCCTCATTTTGAAGGAGCAGCATAACCAGCTTGACGATTGGGCGAACAAAAGTAGAATGCGCTGTTCTGACTGTTACCACCCTAGTCAGACCATCCTCACCAGGATGAACTTTGATTACTCTGGCAAGTGGCCACTGGGCTGGGGCTGTATTCTCTAGGCGTAACAGCACGAGGTCCCCTTCTTGAACTACTGTAGTTGGGGTTTACCATTTATTACGACGTTGGAGGTTTTGCAAGTATTTTTTTGTCCATTGCTGCCAATACTGCTAAGCCATTCGCTGGATGTGAAGCCACCGTTGCGTAGGTGGTATCTTGTCAGAGGTGTAGTCTGGTTCTGGTACCAGATACGATGGCGCCTGGATCAAGAAGTGAGCTGGCGATAAGGGTTGCAAATCCGCAGGATCATCAGACAGAGGTGCTAAAGGCCGCGAATTCAATCAGCTTCAATTTGGCACAAGAGAGTCGGAAATTCCTCGTACGTGAGTTTGGCATGACCAACCACTCTCTTCAGATGATGCTTTGTAGATTCCACAGCTGCTTCCCATATACCTCTAAAGTGCGGGACTGCTGATGGGTTGAAACGCCACGCTGTTCCCATTTTGGGTAGATAGTGAGCAACCTTCTTCGAGTGAGCAGAGCCTGGCTGGTACATTGCTTTGAGCTCTGCATCAGCTCCGACAAAATCCAGTTCGTTATCGCTGTGCAGTTCTTTGCACTCACCTCTCCGTGCAGTGAACCGACGAAAACCAGCCAAATATCCTGGAGTTGTGTTCTTTGAGATCGCCTCCAAATGAATAGCTCCGGTCAGCAGACACACAAATATACACACGTAGCCTTGATAAGATTTATACCCTCGCCCAGGCGTTGTTCGAAGCATGAAGGGGCCTGCATAGTCAACTCCAGAGTGGCTGAAAGAACGACGATTCAGAAAAAGTTGGTGGCTCTGTACTTCCACCAAGAGACGTGAGCCATATTTTCTTAGTCTCATCATCCAACTTACTAACAGTAACATGGACGAAGATGTCATCCCAGTGCTCAGTTGGCCGCTTGAGTGCCGTGAGGGCTGCAAGGAGGCTGCAAGGGGGCTCGTTGTGCCGTTAAGCAATTTTTCCAAGTCGCTAGAAGATTGTTTTTTCACGTACTCTAGTGACAGCCATGCTGACAAATGCAAAGGAACTCGCCGACGTATATTGTCGTATTCATTTGTCACTGTCTTCCACGTATCTGCAAAATTATCAGATCCATAGTGAACGTCCTTAACAAGTTCAAAGGTTTCTGCCTCTAGACTAGTGACTGAATAATGCAACTTTGCAACGTCATCCAAATCTTTGTCTGCCACGATCGAAGTGAACAACTTCTTGAAAGAAGACCATTTGCTGTTATCACCATCGAACTTGGGCAGATCAATGCGAGGAAGCTTAGCCCTGATTTGATTGTCACGAGAATTCGGATTCATATGAGTGTGTTGTCCCGGATGGGATATGCTTGCTGGAGGGGGAGGCGGAGAATTTGAAACGTTAATATGTTCTGTAAGCTCGCTTTTGCGTTCCCAAAAAACATCCTTCATTCGACCGTAGACATTATTTTTGAAATATGAGTTCGATCGGTCAGCTGCTGCCTCGACAATGATCTGGTGATTAGCCCGAGAGTCGTCTCATTCTTCATGTATGCACTCAATTAAGCACGACGCGGCTCCGCGCGTCATGTGAGCTTGACCGTTCTTTTGGAAATTCTCAACCGATTTATTTACGAAGTGGGGGAGCGCAGTTTGCGTACTCATCGACGCCTTCATCTTACAGACTGCTGTAACGTTGATTACATGCACTACATGCGACACAAAGTTGAATAAGCAAGGAACACTTTCAGCGGACTACACAATGATCACGCTTGCGTATATTGTGCACAATAGTAATCAAAACCGAAAATGTTTGAGTGAGATTTCTATGCATACGCGCAAGCAATTTAGGCCACCGAAGCAACGGAAACACACGAACCGGTCTCACGCGGATCTGATTTTGTGATTTTGTAAACAACAAGAGTCAGCTGAAGTTCGGGGCAATAATTAAATGCCACAGGTGCAGGTTATGCACCCGTGCTTATGCAGAGTTCAAAAAAGGAACGAACTTACTGCTATTGCACGCATAAACAACGATTTGTGCTATGGAGTTAGTCCGCAACGTCGACGAGCTGTTCCTGTTCTTGAAAGCAAGCGACGTCTTAGCTCGAGCCACAGGTTGCCGCCACTTCCAGGTATCTCAGCGCGCGCCCAAGAATCAAAGCTCGAAGAAGCACCCCGACAACCTGTTGCCACTCAGCTGCGATATGCCACAACTCCAAGATTGCCACTATCGAACGCCCACGCTGAGCTCTCACTTGTGACGAGCGAGGATGGCCTGCCGTTGTTCAAACAGCCATCAAGAATGTCAATTTCACCCTGTAGCTGGGTGATCACAACACGGGCTCACTCCGCGGCACTGCACTCTATAACTTTTATAGTGCACACACGTCTGCTTGCCCCGCCAGCAACTCGTTCCAATCACAAACACGAGCCAAAGCTGAAATCGGAGCACTCGCGCACTTTCACGTTTCTCACCTGCAGCTGCTGCAAATTCAGCGATCCGCTCTTCGAAGGACCAATGTTTTGAGTTTTGACCTTTGCTGGGAAGATAGTGGAAACGGAGGGAAGGCTCTCTAAATAATAATACTCCGATTTGCGATTACACTGGAATGTTTAATTAATAGCTGGCGGGGTGCGTGTGGACTGCCCGGGAGCTTCGTGAATACTAACCTCAATCTATCTGTCGGCGGCGTCATCAGCGTTGGGACGAGTGAAGTCACCGCGGCGTGGCAGTCGCGTCCATTTGGTTTTGTGCAGGGGCAATATTTTGGATTCTAAACAACATCCGTTATTGGTTCCAGAACACATTGATCATATTCATAGTGTTTCAATTTCCCAATGGGGCCCGAAGAACTTTCGCATCAAAATTTCACATCAATTGGTTGAATTGCTGGGAAATCAGCATGTGATTCATTCTCCCGAATGCATTTTCTTCGGGTAAAACTAACAGCTTTGTATGACCTTGCGTTTATGTAAATGTACCCAAAATAATCGATTTGAGCGTCATGTCAAATAGAACTTCCTGTCCGAGTTGGGCCGATTTGACAAGAAAATGGGGAGAACGTATGACCCAGTCTCTCATAGATTCAGAATCGAAAACAAGCCGAGAGTAACTATCATCTTCATTATCACTGACCCAGGAAAAGGATGAAGGGTTCTAACATGCAATATATTGCAACTATAGTCGGACAAGACGATCCAACAATTTTCAGTCGATTTGCCTCTTGCGATCGATAACCCTTTGCGGAATGGTGTCACGTACATGTGACACCTGAGTCTGCGCTCGGGATATTCATAGATGGCGATTACACGGAGATGGAATGATGGAATGAAACAATTCTCTCCTGGAACCACTCGGCACTCGCTCAAATATGATCTCCTGATTTAATCCGTTCTCCTAGACTTTGTTTTAGAAGGTGCAAGTTGAACGATGCGAGAGAAAAATTTCTCTCAAGTCTCGTCCTACATAACTAACTAGTTAGTTGTAAATCTAACTCATTCACATGAACATTCTTAGTAGGAATTGAAATAGGCCTCCCATACACGTGGGAAAGTATAGATAGCTTTGCGTTGGTGGGTCAAGACTAAACTCACGAACATAAAATGGACAGTGGGGGCAAATCAGGCATCCACCTCATATGATCCGAGGATGTGGCACTTCCGTGGATAATTTCCCCGTGTGAATCCATGAATGAATCAGTTTTGGTCAAAAAGATCGCGTTGCGCGCGTTCGGAGCGCTATCCGATCCGACCGCGCGGCGCGCGTTCCAGTTGCATCGCTGTGAGTACGAGTGGTGAGCCACCTTGGCTTCCGTAGTAATACGATTGTAGTACTACGGTCGTAGTACTCGCCGTATTATTGTCGTACTACGCACCTCCAAAATGCGGATGCTTCCATATCGCGAACACTCCGGCTGTGACCGGCCAAGCTCCTATGTTTTTCCACAAATTTGCCTCTCTTTAAAGCGGACACTCCATAACCCGTGAAGGATCGTCTGCTGCGTGAGTATTGACAGTTCACGTTTCTTCATACGCTCTCTTAGAATACGTTGTCTCTGCATATCGTGGCCCTCGGGCCCTATTTACAGGTGATCACTGCGTGCGCTTTGCAGTCTGGAACAACGGCAAATGTTATCTTTGCTCCTCTCATCCTGGCTGCATTTCTTTGAGTGATTATTCATCGGCTGTTGTTTGAGAGGTTAGTGAAACAGTCTTGTCCAACTCCACTGGGCGGGAATGCATAGTGGTAACCATCAACCAATCACAAAGCCGCACCGAGATGTACATGGCGCGAATGTGAGTTTGAACGGCAACGTCGGCGATAGCAGCTCACGGAAACCAGCCCATGTGAGTTCCACGACGGAGCCCTCCCTTCTCCAGCAGCGAAGCATGGCGTCGGCTGCTGCTTGCAATGCCAGCCAGAACATCGGGTCTGGCTTTGCATCGTCTGCTCTACTATCGGCTGAGGAAGTAAGATCACTGTCGTCGTCCATGAGCATCGCGACTTACTATTGTAATGTTTAAGAAACTCAAAGGATACTGACTTAAAAATTAAGTTGCTAGATGCGATTAACAGTATGTGGGACGCGTTTTCCACGGTGTCAAGTGCATACACATATTTTCTCGCGGTGGATAACTTTGCTTCGAATTGCAAGAACTCACTCGACAAAGCATGTGAGAGTATTGAGTGCGCCTTTTTGTCGATGTGACGCAAACAATGTCGCGTCGAATACCACACTTGCGACAATTGTAGCGCGAAATTTGTCATCGGTGAAGGAGCCTAGTCAGACTGTATCTCTATCTCGCGGAAAAGCCTTCCCTATAAAAACACCAGAACGTCTCTTTATCGGACCTTGTGATACCGCTATACAAAAATACCCGACGTCTTTGAGCACTAAAGTAGCACTCCAATCAGCGGTCGATCCAGTCAAACTTCAGTTGAAAATTAACCGTGTTAGTTATGGCCGCGACTCATCGATCATCATCGAGGGTAACAAGCTCAAGTCATCGAAATTAGTCAGTTCTTGAATTCTTTCAGAAATTGGTCTAGAGATCAAAAGTGATGAAAAACTAAATCCGCGATTGATCGTACAAGATGTTCCGGTTGATATGCCCGATGAGGAAATTGTACAAAGTTCAAGAGAGCAGAATCTGCCCGATGCCGTCGAAGGAGACCTGAAACTTATATAAAAATATCCCGCACGTGATAAAGTACACCGTTTCTGTGTGATAGAGGCTAAGCCAGAGCATAGAGTTGTTTTACTTCAAGCTAAGAAAGTCAATTCAGGATGGCTCAAATGCCGCATTGATGACTATGTCTCCGTCTTACAGTGTTTTCACTCCACTGGCTTCGGCCACCTAGCCGAGAATTGTAAAAATGAAGCCTGCTGCGGTTGCTGTGCGGGTGAACATGCCAGTCGAGAATGTAAAAATAGAACTAGGTTGAAATGTGATAATTGTTGCGTTGCTCATATCTGTAATATTGCGTTACTTATCAGTAATACGGCTCATTCAGCAATGGACAGAGCTAAATGTTCGATACTACGTAGGAGACTTGATCGCAAGATTAGTTTCATTAATTATGGATAGTACATTTTCTCTGAAGATTGGCCACATGAACGTTCAATCACTAGATCCACATTTTCTAGACATCATGGCCATTTTGAATGATAAGTCATTACATGTTTTTGGAATGAGTGAGTCGTGGCTGAAACAGAAGCATTCATCGGAGCAATTTGAGGTCTCCGGGGACAATCTAGTGAGACATGACCGACTCGGCAAAGGTGGGGGTGGAGTGGCATTGTACATCTCTGACTCTATAAAATACGAAGTAATGGGATTGTCTACCAGACCGGTTCCCTATGTTACGAGGCCTGAATTTATGTTCGTCCTACTCAAGGTTGGTCAATTGAAAATAATGCTTGGGGTAATATACAGTCCACCACAATGTGGGGTTTGGAGTGACATTGAAGAGGCCTTATTGAACAGTCAAACACCATTTGATGAATTAATTCTCACGGGAGATTTTAATATTGATTGGAAAGATACTAGAGGCCGGACTAGAACTCTCCGTGATTTCTTACATTCATCCAACTTACAGCGAATCCCTTTTCACCCCACGCATCACAACGGCAATACCATGATTGACTACATCTGTGTGCGCGACATGAGCAAGGTTATTCGGAGTGGGCAAGAATACCACCCATACATCTCTGAGCATGACGCGCTCTTTGTTGAACTAGCTGTTCGGGTACCGCGGCAGACAGCGCGTACCATATGGCATCGCTCCTTTCGCAATTTTGATTCTGATAAATTCCACGAAGATGTACATCCTATACAGTGGTCTAGGATAACTGAGATACCTGATCTCGATGATAAAGTATCGTTTTTTACCTCCTGCTTAACTCGGCTCTACGATATCCACGCTCCATACACACAAATTGTCATGAGGTCAAATTCAGCTCCCTGGGCTAACACTCAGCTCAAACAGGCGAGGAGAGCCAGGAACAGGGCGTGGAGTGCTGCTAGAACGACTGGAAGAGAGAATCGTAAAGCGAAGTATAGAAGATTGCGAAATCGGGTGAAAACTATGACTCGTGACGCGCGATCAGTTTTCTTTAGGAATAAGATTGCCCAATTTACAAACTCTTCAGAAATGTGCAAATGCGTGAATAACCTTGGTCTCAACTCCAAGTCTCAAGAGGCTTTCGCCCTACCAGTTGACGTTGATGCCTTTGACAAACATTTTGCTGGAAACACTCACTGCGCCCGGGCTTCATGGCAGTATTCTTCTGCGAGAATATCACCCGACGATAGATTTTACTTTGCTCACGTTGATCCCACAGAAGTAGTCAAATCAGTTCTCTCGACACGTACAAATGCCCAAGGTCATGATGATATTCCAATCAGTTTTATCAAACAATGTTCGCCAACAATTTTGCCGGTTTTACTTCATATTTTTAATTGTTCGCTACAGTCCGGAATTTTTCCAACTTCCTGGAAACACGCTTTAGTCCGTCCGATTCCAGAATGCAATCCTCCTCGTGAGGCTAATCACCTCAGACCGATCAATATACTAAGTCAATTTCTAAAGTCATTGAAGACATCGTTCGTAAACAAATATCGGAGTACATCAGCAAACATAAGCTACTTGACAACTTTCAATCAGGTTTCAGAAAACGTCACAGCACCCACACTGCACTACTTAAGATAACGGATGATATTAGGGAGGCAATTGATGAAGGGGAAGTCGTTCTCTTAGCTGATATCGACTATTCCAGTGCTTTTAACATGCTGAAGACAGACTTTCTCATTCACAAACTGAGTTATTTAGGCTTCACAGATATGGCATGTAAATGGGTCCATTCTTTTTTGACTGATCGTTCTCAAGTATCTATCTCACCGGACGGCCAGATCTCTTCCCCTGTGATTCGAAACCGAGGTGTTCCCCAAGGTAGCCTGAATGGCCCACCATTCTTCTCAATCGATATCAATGACGCACCATCCGTTCTAGAACATTGTCTTCATCACATTCATGCGGACGACATGACAATTTACTACCGTGGGCCTATTAAACATGAAAACGAAATAGTAAAGAGAGTAAATTCTGATATGGTGAATATGTCAATGTGGGCTGATGTAAATGGTCACCGCATGAATGCCGACGAAACAGTAGCAATCTGGTTTGGTAGTGAAAGATCCATCAGTAACATTAAGAAAGACCCTCCACCCTGCCTGTCGCTGAATGGGACATCCATCCCATACAGTGACTCAGTGAAGATTTTGGGAGTGACACTAGATAGTACTTTGTCCATGTCCGAACAGTGTAACGTCATATCAAGGAAAAACTTCGCGGCCCTATCTCGTCTCAGGCGATGTAAAGATTACTTGCCACGCGAGACCAAGATGATCCTTATAAAAGCTCTAGTGTTTCCTTACTTCGATTATTGTGTTGGCTTGTTTCTGAATCTGTCAAAAGAGCTATGCACAAAATTCCAAAGGTGTAAAAATGCCGCACTGCGATTTGCTACTGGTCTGCGAAAGTGGGAGCACATATCTCCCTCTTACCGCGATAATGAAATTTTGCCATATACGTTCAGACGTGATTATCTCTGTCTCGGTCTTTTAGCAAACATCATGCAACATAATGAGCCTGTTTACCTTTGCCAAAAATTTCGATTTCAGGCCGATCGACAAACCCGAATCGAAACGTTGCTCAAAACTTGACTTAGTTATCAAATGGGCACGCACTGATACTTACAAGCACTCTTACAGTGTTGAAGTATGTTGCCTTTGGAATGATCTGCCTGAGGAGATCAGATATTCATCCTCGAAACCAGTCTTTAAAGTTATACTGTTCAATCACATGTTAAGTGAAGCGTTTTATTGATCTCATTCACCTATCGTACGTCTAACTACCGAGACTGCCTTAGCACCACAATAGTGCATAAGTGTTGGTAGCCTCACAATTATGTAGGTAATTCTGAGCAACGCTTCCATTCAAATTATTTATCTTCATGTTCTCTTTTTTCTGTTCTTGTTTCATTTATTTTTATTTTTTCATCCATAATCCTTTTCAGATTTATGGATTCTTATACTACATTTATACTACTACATTCATATTTGCATTGAAATACCCGCACGAGAGATAAATCTCTCCGGCTCGACTATGCCTATGTATATACAATATGTGTCGGAATAGGTGTACATACCGCAACTGGGGTATAGATTGCATTTTGTAATTTCGTTGGGAAATATCAAAATTTTTTGTAATAGCTTTCATTTTTTGTAACTTTGAATTGAAAATGCCTTTCAAATCATTACATTTTTAATGCTTTGAAGGGAGTGCCAACTTCGCACGCGTGTAGATTTACCCTTAATCATTACATAACAAACAAGCGTCTGCTGTGTAATGATTAGAGTGAGGGCCATCGAGGTTAAGCTACGATGTTCGTCGTTTTTCTATAAAGGATAATAAAATTATTACTGTTTTGCGGTAATGGTGGTGACGAGAGTGATTGCAAGAGCGCGAGTGTTGATTCTTTTGTGGGCGTGCGGGCATTGGTTTAGCTGCGGATTTCATCAACATTGAATGCTATCATCGTGGTCCACGTGTTGCAGACGGCCTCCCCTAGAAAAGAGCTTCTGCGTTCTGCTGTGATTTGTACGACAGACTCTCTGTTGCGACACAATTTTCAAAATTCATTCAGCACACGCGACTGATCACTCCCGTGGCGTTTTTGTGCGGGCATCCACTCAGTCATACAGAAGTCCTGTGCCGTTTTCAGAAGTGCAATACTCGCGTGTGCTAATAATAATATCTCTCGCGTGCGTTAAGCTTATTACTCAATTTTAGCGTACGCTAAAGTCGCCTTTCGCGTGCGCTGCAATTCATGGTGTATACTTCCAGGGAATTAGCGTATGCGAAAATGAAACTGTGCATTGTAGCGTACGTGAAGGGCAACTTTAGCGTACGCTAAAATTGAGTAATAAGCTTAGCGCACGCGAGAGATATTCTTATCAGCACACGCGAGTATTGCACTTCTGAAAACGGCACAAGGACCATCGTATGACTGAGCGGATGGATGCCCGCACAAAAACACCACGGAAGTGATCAGTCGCGTGTGCTGAATGAATTTTGAGGATCGGAGAGTCTGTCGTAAAGATGACACCAGGACGCAGAAGCTCTTTTGTAGGGGTGGCCGTCTGCAACACGTGGAACACGATAATGGCATCCAATGTTGATGATCTGCATCATTTGCTCCGCAGCCTAATCCGCAGCTAAACCGATGCCCGCACGCCCACAAAACCAGAGGACTGTGCTATAACTGTAGTGACCCGGGTCATTTTGCTAATAAATGCCCAACTAGACAGTGCTATAAATGCTCTGCCGTGGGGCATACGGCCGTAGAGTGTCCGGACTCAGTGAGCGCAGCGACTGGAGCCACAGCTCCAACGAGGGAAAGATGTCAATTGTGTAACAAGGAGGGTGTGACATTGCAGTCTTGTCCGGACTGCAAGTATCGATTGGAGTGCTCGAGGAATCGACCAAGCACTGCAGCCCTGCCCAAATAGGAGGATTGTTGGTAACGGACGAAGTCTTGGGACCTTGTGGAAGGCTTGAGAGGTGATAAGTGTCCAAAAATCACCGGATCGGGAAGTTCAAAAGTCTTGTGAAGGGTGAAACGAATGAGACTGTTGAAACGCTATGGGTCGTGGGACCTGAGCGCCTCTGTGAAGGTATGGCAAGTGAGCATGTTGGAACGCCATGGGTCGAGTGACCTGAGCGCCTTGGTGAGGGTATGGCGAATGAATGAGAGTGTGAAACGCCATGGGTCGTGGGACCTGAGCGCCTCTGTGAAGGTACGGCAAGTGAGCATGTTGAAATGCCATGGGTCGAGTGACCTGAGCGCCTTGGTGAAGGTATGGCGAATGAATGAGAATGTGAAATGCCATGGGTCGTGGGACCTGAGCGCCTTTGTGAAGGTATGGCAAGTGAAAGTGTTTGAAACGCCATGGGTTGAGGAACCTGAGCACCTTTGTGAAGGTATGGCGAATGAGTATGTTGAAGAGGGGTGTGTCGAGGAACCTGATCGCCTCTGCGAAGGTGTGACAAGCTACCAATCAGTAGAACCATGATCTGGGAGATCTGAGGGCCTTGTAAAGGACCATTTGAATAGAAAATTTCCCACGGAGTCTGAGTAGATGTTGACGGAGTTATGAGAGCGGCAGTGACGGTGCCCGGACGTATATAAGGAAGCTGTGAGACAGAAACTCCCATGGGTGGCGAGAATCCGAAAATCTCTTAGTACTGGGGATCCCCCGGGTTATTGGGAGCACGGATCGTAAAATCGCCACGATTTGTAATCACCACGGACTCGGTGGAGTTCAAGCGAGATACAATTCGAGTGTTGGCTTGTGCTTCCGGACGACTTCACGTTGACTCATGAGACTGAGCCATTGCTCAGAGCGGACGAGAAGGACGGGTGACGCCCTAGAATCGTGGACGGGGAGACGTGTGGTTGTCATTTCGGGGTGCGGACGTAATGCGACGAGATAGACATCAATAGGAAAGCCGCGCTTGAGTTGTTTCTCCGAATTGCGTGCTTAAGTCGAGCAATCGTCTGGGATTATCGAGGTCGAATCATCGTGGGTTCTCGTGCTTGAGGGACTTAGGTAGGGCCCTGCCAGATGGAGTTGGACCAGGTTAGGACGATTCGCAGGGACAAGACGTCGTAAGACATTAATAGGGTGAGATTCGGACCGAAGTGGGATGCTATAATTTTGATTTTATTTTTCCCATTTTCAGGTTGAATGAGTAAAGAGATCCATGACCGTAGGGCCCAGGGTGGCCTCATTCCCTCCCCGTAGGACACTTGTTCCAACTTTCCTAGAGTTGTAGGACAGCCAGTAGATTGATTGCCCTTCAGTGTGGTTGTGCGAGAGAGTGAGCGGGTGATGATTCCTCTATTGATAAATGATTGATTCCATTTGAAAACGACACATGAAAAATAGTGATGTCTCGGATCGGTTTTTCGTGGTTTTGATTCAATTCTGTAGTCCAAAATATGAAGTTTCCACCCATTGGGAGGTCCCAAAAAAATTTCGGAGTCGCCTGCGGAGCTATTTCTGTTTCGCTTTTCGATTCCACTAGAGCATCAAAATCATGATCTTTTCTTACAAAATTGAATATATCTCAAGTTTAGCTCAAGATAATGGAACGCGGTTTGCGCCATTCGAAAGATCTTGGAAAAACCTATCAAAAGTAACCTTGAAAATTTTCGTTTAGCTTCTTCAGGCCCTGATCAGGCAAAATCCGGAAAAATCAAGCTAACCTGATTATCTCAAAAAGCAATTTTTTTAACTTTTCAAAAATATGATTTCTCATGCAAAATTGCACAATCTTTGCGATGGAACTAGTCCGAAGTTGTTTACAGTTTCATGCGTTGCTGGGTCAATTTCCAAATTTTTCATTCTCCCACCAATCAGAAAACAGAGAACTCTGCGCATGCGCGTGGTTTACTGGATTTCGAAGTAGTTCCAATCGAAAGTTGAGGAAATTTCCTTCAAAATGACCTGTTGCAAAACTCCATTTAATCGATTGGAACTGAAGCTACACGATTCTTTAGACATCAAGATTATTAACACCACTGACAGCATGGGTGCAAGAGGAGGTTGCAAGGCTCTGGTTCACGATAGATAAGGTCATCTCGCTCTGGTCATCCTTCTTTCACAATGGAGGTGCCGTAGATACTGACTGGGGACATGTGATTGACTTTTGCAAGGTGTCATTTTCAATGAAATCTTCTCAGCTTTCGATTGAAACTACTTTGAGATTCGGTAAACTATGCGCATGCGCAGAAATCTCTGTTTTCTGATTGGCCGGAGGATGAAAAATCGGAAAATTGACCAGAAAACGCATAAAATCGTAGGAAAACGACTTCGGACCAGTTCCATCGCGAAGATCGTGCAATTTTGCATGAGAAATCATATTTTAGAAGAATTAAAAAAGAATTGCTTTTTGAGATAATCAGGTTAGCCTGATTTTTCCGGAATCTGCCTGATCAGGGCCTGAAAAGGCTGAACAAAAATTTTCAAATAATAGTGATGGTAGTTTTTCGTCCTTGAAAAATAATAGTGAGGGTATTTTTCGTCGATCTTTAAGGACTGGATGTTGGAATACTGCCAAAAGAACTGGAATTCCATAAAAGAGAATCATTTATTCTCAACGTTTCGTCTACCAGGGTTTGTAGACCTCTTCAGGAGTAAATATTTATACAAACAAATTGTCACAAGTAGGTTACAATCGAAGCACTCACACGTTACAATTAAGAAATTGTGAAAGTTGAAGGCTAAAAATCACTTACATTTTCCTTTTCAAAACTCTGTTAACATGTGATCGCTCGATTTGTTGTGTCATATATAGGTAATAAGCATCAATATACCAGCTGTTCTGACATCAGTGAGCCAGTCCAACGCTTATATTTGACAAGAGACAGACGTATCTCACGATGAGTTCGTCTGTTCTCGATCTATTTATTTAAATGTAAATGTTTTGAAAAGAAAAATGTAAGTGATTTTTAGCCTTAAACTTTCACAATTTCTTAATTGTAACGTGTGAGTGCTTCGATTGTAACCTACTTGTGACAATTTGTTTGTATAGATATTTACTCCTGAAGAGGTCTACAAACCCTGGTAGACGAAACGTTGAGAATAAATGATTGTCTTTCATGGAATTCTGGTTCTTTTGGCAGTATTCCAACATCCAGTCCTTAAAGATCGACGGAAAATACCCTCAAAAATTTTCAAGGTTACTTTTGATAGATTTTTTCAAGATCTCTTGAATGGTGCAAACCGCGTTGCATTATCTTGAGCCAAACTTGAGATATATTCAATTTTGTAAGAAAAAGATCATGATTTTGATGCTCTTGTGGAATTGAAGAGCGAAACAGAAATAGCTCCGCAGGTGACTCCGAAATTTTTTTGGGACCTCCCAGTGGGTGGAAACTTCATATTTCGGACTACAAAATCGAATCCAAACCACGAAGGACCGATCCGAGACATCACTATTTTTCATGTGTCGTTTTCAAATGGAATCCATCAAATATATAATATGATTCTGATTTCGAATCTGCTGAACGAGGCAGCGACGAGAGAATTTTGAAGGCGAGAATGCGCCACCTAAGTATCGGCAAGACCACTCCCTTCCGAAGGACCCCCCTCCCCCCCCCCCCCCCCTTAGTGGGGGGTGATGTGACGGACAAGCCGTCACAGCCGAAATTATTAAAATCTCTCGTCGCCGTCTCGAGCCAGCAAGCCAGAAGTATAGGTACTGACCGAAAATACTTCTCTTTTTGTTGAGGGCTGGCTCGAGAGGACGACGAAGGCGAGTGACGAGAGAGTTGGATCAGCGGAGGCAGTGCGGGTATGCCTACACATAGGCAGCCCCTTCTACACCCCGGACAGCCGCGGTAACCGCACAAGAGGCTGCCCCGGGTAAGCAGCCAACGGGACGCGGTTTCCACAGTTTGGTGGCCCGGAGGGCTCCCCCAGGGCCCCGAAGCCTGGTTTGGCCCTTACACCGAACCTCCCACATCCCACGGACATGCTGCTCCTCGCTACCATGCTCCGGGGCATGTGTGTATACACGGGAGTGCGGACGACGGTGACGATGGCAACGGACGAGGCCCTCGCTCGCGGGTGAGCGAGGGTACGGAATTTGCAGCAAGACGCGAGGAGATGGTGCGGAAGGGACGCGGGGCCCGGGTGACACTACAGCATGCAGCAGACGGGTGGCCCTCCTGGTGATGCGCTCCCCGGGCTGCCAGCCATCCAGGCAATCGCCCAATCCGCTGCAGCCCGGGGTAGCGAGCATGCCTGCAGCAATGGGGTTATGTACCCACGGACCATCTGATACATAGGTACATCGTGTACCTGGTGTATCGCCACCCACGCACCATTGAAATAACACTAGGGTAGCCACCCACCGCACGGGGGACCATCACACGGACGCGGGTGGGCCCCGGGTGACCCAGCAGAAGACGGCGATGACGGACAGGCCGGTGCACGCGGCTAGAGCAGATAGCTGACTGGCGGTGGACGAGATGTGGCGGCGCTGCGGGCATGTGAATCCGGGCCACACCCGGGTGCTCGTGGCCACAAAAATCCGACGGACGACTACCTGGACAACGGCCACTGGGCAAATTTGGACTTGCGGACGATATTTACATGTACTGAGGGTTATGCACACATGAGAATGTTGCATTGGGACTGTGCACAGCATATACATAGATATACTGCAGCCATGTGGACTTGATATCATTATGCCATGGGCGGCCGCGAGTATATATAGATATACTGCTGCAATACGGACTTGATATAGATATACACGGACATGTATAAGGGCTATATGAGGTTAAAGCGTGGAGTTGCGGCAAGCGCGAGTGCGCGATGCCTCCACGCGTATTTTAGCGGTGCATGCGCGTGAGTGGGACAAAATATCCTCTGGGTGGAGGCATCGGGACCGTATATACTGCAATTGATGGACTTGCAGGAAATTTCGTAATATTTGAACGACTGTATGGGACGAGTATAGTGGACTGGACTTGAATATTTGGCGCGCTCAGCCACCAGTTGGCGCTGCCAGTGTTCCGGTAAAATTCGACGAACCAATCAGAGAGCTTCTCTCCGGTGGAGACGAAGGCGAGCTTCTGGTGAAGATGAAGCGGCCATTGTGCCACTTGTAGATCTGACCCGGTGCAGTGCACACGTACTAGTCGCGCTCGCGCTTTTAATTCGGAACACGTGCCCAGCCGCGAGTCCCCCAGGAGTCCCGGTTGCCCAGGATGAGACGTAGCTGCTGTGATTGGACTCGTGTAATTGTGAAACGTCACATTTAGACGGAGCAAGAAAAAAAAATCAAGCAACGGACAATGGCATCAAACGGTGAGTGGTCTTGCTATTTTTCTTAGATTCTCTCGTCGGTTGTGCGGAGAGCCTCGCGCATCGCGGAGGGCAATCGTCATGCCCGCGGACAAACTGGACTCCCGGGGGACCTCGTTAGCTGGTGCATCGCGTGCTCGTGGACGTCTTGTAATGATGATTCAAATCATCATTAATGATTTCAAATCATCATTAATGATTTCAAATCATCATTAATGATTGATTAAAAATGGGTAAATGATGATTCAAACTTGAAGACGTCTCGTCTCCAAGTGACGTACGCGCGTCGTAAAATCGCACCAGCGGACCCGAAGCAGCAACCGCGTCGTGTGGAGAAATTCGGAGCAGCGACTTAGTAGAGTTTGGCGTGTACTCGCGGACAAGACGTCTTGGGAAGACGTACGCGCGATAGGAAATCCGTGTCGAGGACAACCCTCCTAGAGGAGGCGCGCGTGGAAGAGGACCTAGTGGACCTTAGACGAGTTATAGCTGGACTAAAAGCCAAGTGTGTGATCGTGCACCTGTTGCTCGAGCGCGTGGGACAAGCGAGCATCGGAGCGCAAGCCATATTGGGTGCTTGTCGTTGCACGCACGTCGCGGGAGCCACTGAGCGGCCATTTTGGACGGTGAATTTTTGGAGCTGATGAATTGTGAGAGAGTTATCGGAGCAGGGAACGGACAAGCTGCACTCTATGGAGTGCAGGTAGATTTTCGCGAGTGATTGGACGGAGTGTGGCCTCTTGTGTAGTGAATCTTTATTGTATATGACAGGTGAATCTGAGAGACATTTTTGATATTTAATATGATTTCTGTGATACTTTTCGGACAAATATTAGAGTCATCCGGACGAATGTCGGTAGTAATCATATGTGAAAATTCATGTATCGTCCGCGTAGAAGCAACGTGAAGAATATAGGCCAAGTTATTTATTTACAAATCAGACTGATTATTCATGAGCGTGCGCTCTCCCCCCTTCTTTATTTTCAGGGTAGAATCACGGTAGGTGTTGCTGAGTAGCAGAGAAGCTGAATTTGACGGAGTCGTTTCGCCGTTCGCGCGGGTACTGCCTGCGATTTTAGGATGAGAGTCCCGTTGAATATAAATTAGTTGTGATGGTTAAAATACCACGTCACAAGTGTGCCTAAAATGCCCCCATTCCCTAATATGCCCCGACTCAAGTTCTCAAATGTACCAGCTTGCAGACCTGGACACGCATTTTTTCATGTTCGTTACGTTGAAATGTGAGGAACTCAACGGTTTGGGCCGATCCTAAATGACCCGCGCTTTTTTTACGACATTACTAGCAATATTCGGTACTTTCGACTTATTTCATCTCAATCACTGAAAGCTATGCCGAATGAGATTGATTCGATCAATTTTCAACGTAGTTCTCCTCATTCACTATGTCTTCGTCCAAAATTAGGAATGCTCACCACAAAATACGAAAAATTCTATTCCTAGCCGATTCTACGCCTATATTACTAAAAAAGTGCATTTCTGGCCCCATATCTACCCAAGGGCTCATAAGGTATGTCTACAAGTTTTTTGAAATTCAGAGAATCTTCTGGAAATTTGTGTGGTGGTTCAACTATCCATAACACACCTCCTGCTGGAATTTCAAGGAGCCTGTCCATTTTGTTTTCGAGTTCTCGATGTCAAAAGTTCGAGCTCGTAACACGCGAAGGATAGGAACGGCGCAGCAGAAGGCAACTTTTTGGGCCGTTCTCATGAATGCTCCGACAATTCTTCAGAGAACTCGCTGAAAAATCGATATGTCATTGATTCAAGTCTTGTCTTTATCCTGGCCAAAAATAGGGACCCGTGCCCATTCATTTTACACGAAGGCTCAAATGTTTGTGATTTTTGTCTGCGCGCAATATTGATCCTCTGCCTCGGGAAGAGCGTGTGTGTGTGAGCGTGTGCGTGTACGAGCTGCTTCGTTATGTATACGCGATTGTACATAAAATGACGGTGAGGTCACGTTGCTGTCAGAACAACACGGCTCGCTCAAACTTTCCATCCTGATTGTCCCAGGAGACATACCTTGGATGAGACATCAAGAGATTGGTTTTTTGCATTTTTGAAGGGTTTTCAGGGTACATGCCTAACCTCAACAAGCCTCAGAAGGATCCAAAGCGGTCACATTTCCTGAAAACTAGTGTTAGAAAGTGAAGAAACTTTATTTTGGGCTCATATCCAACGAGGGAAGAGACATATTACTTGGGCGTTCCTAGACTGGGTCCAAAAAATGTTCCAAACGACATTCCTTCAAAAGGGCTCAGCCCGCGATTTCAATTTTTGTGGGAAAATGGAATCAGCAAACATGTAGAATTAGAAACCAAAATAATCTCAGAGGGAGTTTCCACTTTGAAAAAAAATTCGTTCAGGCACACCGTGCTATGTAAAAAGAGCATAATGTGAAAGGTGGTCATATGGGTGGATAAAGATGGGGGGATGGATGGATTATGGATAATGGGTGGATTGCGCATATATCGCTTCCACGCCGTGCTGAATTTTCTCGCAAATTCTGCAAATTTTCGTGGCCAGCGTATAATAGTGTTCTTCAAAAGCTCTTTCTCCTTTTGTGACGGTTTTTGGAGACTCGTCACTTGCAGGCAAAGCCTGCTTTCATTTGAGAAGCTCAGGGAGTGAGCAATTGCTGTAATTGTTCAAGAAATCAGGAGAGGGGAGCACTGAATGAGCACACACTCGATTAATATTAAGAATGAAAGGGCATATATTCAAGAAAAACTATTTACAAATCGGTCCGCTGACCGTTCGGATGAATCAAGCCCGAGCACGATTATCGAGGGCGCATTTAGGGAAAAATACAATCTCTAAGCCCAGAAAGAGGAGAGAGAGATTTGCGAGAGGCACTTACAAAGATTAATGGCCTTGACGCAGGATGGTCACTCGACCTCAGATCGGGCACCGGCCCTCGCAGCTCACGGCGATCAGGCAGCTCGCAATTGTCCCAGACGATGGTGATTTTGGTCATAGACCACGGCACAGAGTATATAAAATGCACGCACCGGAGCCCCGGCTAAATTATGCCAAGGACGGGCTCCGGGCGGCGTGGACAACGCGCACGATAAGCTCGATAGGCGCGTGCGAGCGCTCCGAAACGTCACGACGGAATGTACAGTAAAAGGTTGCTGGCCGGAGCAGCATCGGCTTGCGCCAGGGACGGCTCAAAATATGGGGCGCGCGGGCCCTACTACGGTGCCATCGCTCTGTCTCTCTCCCTCTTACCTGCGTTTACTATGCAGCAACTCTTCACGTGCTTGGGCTATAACATAAAATATTATTAGTACAATATTCGGTCCAGGGAGAGAGGAAGACGGACTGACTCGGCCGTCACACCCCTCCCCCAGACGCTGGGTAGCCGGCTGGCGTACCAGCTCGGAAACCTACCTCTCTCAATCTGGGCCGAAAACTAAAGGGATAGAGCCAATCGCTCAGTATATCTGAATGAAAAGTGAATCATTCTGATCAAAAAGATCGTAAATCAATAATAAAGATCAAACATGACTTAGAAAACATGAATTTCGAAAGAAATTAGATTGTATTCCCTGGAAAAAAAATATTTAAACGCGGTCACTCATACAGACATACAATTAATTCCGAATCAGTTTATATAGAATTCATAATTCTTTTGAACTCCAAAATTCTTCATGGGAGCGTATATTTCACTGTACTATTTTCGCACTTGAGGCACATTTCAGGAAATTTCACTGTATGGATATCACAAATTCACTTGGTCTCTTGGATTGACCCTTGGGCACTTATGGAGCACTTTAGGCATACAATATACAAATCATACTCTTGGACCTTTGTCCCATAGCCCATACTTTAACGCTAGACCATACTGCACACCATACATACTTATGAATTGAAACAAAAATAAAATCATACAATGATATCGTGGTCAATTGACCTCATTCATCATTCTCTATGGGGTGAGTCCGCAAACTTTGATTGGCCAATGACGTATTAAAAATTTAAATATATCAATTTATGAGCTAGATGTACATGTTGTAACTCGCGTTCACGTACGCAGGAACGTCTTAGTTTTCAAACACACTGAGTTCGCGCGAAATAGTTCGGACACAACCCAACCACTGAGTGAGACTGGCGCGCGCTTATCCCTCGCTGTCCATCGACGAATCTTCCTCCGGAACGATGACGATCCTCAGCTGCAGTCAGTAGCACGTGGTTGTCTGCTACGGGCACTAGGCTGCTCCTGCGCCTATGAAGTCGCTATGCCCCCTCCTGGGCCAGTCTCTCGGTCTAAATTTGTCGTATTGACCTGACACGGTCGTATTGACCGCATTGGCCTCGAGTCAATTGAGGGAAATCGATCAGCTGATCGATGCTCATGGGCTGCATCAAATATAAGCATAATATCACGACTATAGAATGTCGGGAATACCTCGTCAAAATTGGGGTTGAATTGCTCAAGCCATGTGGACAGATGCGTCCTGTGCGGTGAGCTAAAGGATTCCAAATAATAGGTCAGTTCTTTCAGACCAAAGAATTCAAGAGTCTTTGCTAGGCTATTGCATAGTGAGTTCTGCAAAGTATCGCATTCAGGCAAGAAAGGTGCCATATCAGATAAAAGTGCGTGCCGAGACTCTACTAATATCAAAATTGGGGATGGTACCTGAAAATGGTACTTTGGTACTCGCACAATGCTCGTGCATAGGTGAAAGGAATTGGAATAATTATTTTCTAGTATTTCTTGATCATGAGCATGGGGCTCGGCCTCGATTTCACTCGAAACGAGGTGAAATGCTTTATTGGTCGGTCGAAATTGCTCAAACACGACCTCATACTCAGACCAGTATTTTCGATCGATCCTACGACCATCAACTGTTTTATATGGGTCCCAACAAACTTCAAACTTGAAATATTGCAAGTCGGTACGAGATAAATCCAATTGCCTGGGAAATGTCACATTGTTCTGAAACTGAGGGGCGAAATCGAAAAGACTAGGGTTGATCAGGTCCATTTCTAATCTTGATGCATTCCCAGATTCAAGAAACTTGACAATCTCATTAGGCTGACAAGTTTGCACTACAACACGCGCGTGCTTGTCATATTTTACATTTCCGACTGCACTCATAAAATGGGAACCGGATGGTCGTACAAATGATCGGTATGAATTGATGTTGAAAATACGTATAGAAAAATAAGGATTAGGAAAATTATTAACATTCAGAAGATTCACAAAGGACTCAGAAGACATACCTTTGCTAAAAATCTTAACACGACTCTCTGCCCTCGTGGCGAGGAATGATTTTATTTTGTATTTCATCTGAAAAGATACCAGATCAAAATGATTATTTGAACAGAGCCACTTTTGCTCGTGCGAAATTTCATGCCGAAATTGGCTAAATTGAACAGACGTCATGCCTGGCAATGGAGGATAGGCACAAGATTGAGCCATGTGGACATCCGTCAACACAGACGAGTAATAATCTTGCCTGTAAAAATCAATATTTGACAGAAGGTCATGATCTGGTGATATATTTCGAAATAGATCCAACGATAAGCTTGATTGTTCATCAGACTCAGGAATTTGGGGTGAGAAGACCTGCACCGACTTTGCGATCTGAAATGGTCTTGGTGACACAGAAATCTCATCAGAGAAATCGCAAAGATCAGCGCTCTCAGGAAATTTATCCGAATTCTCAGAATTATTCGATGAAAGGGGATGATTAGTCTGAATATTGCTATCGATCGTGTGATCGGAAAATAAAATTGAATTTGAATTGACAAGCTGCGTGCTCGGAGAAACAGGCGATGATGACGCTGAATTTCCGTAATTGAGCATATTGCAAGTCTTTCCATTATTGACAGTAGCACAACGTATATTGGACTGATTGCTCTCTTTAAGATCTCGCTCGCAAGTCGCAAGTGCTAAAGTGTCATTTTTCCACCTTTCAATATTGGCAGAAGTGGGTAAATTCTGACATCCATTGTCAGCTGGATATGTTCCACTTGAACTCTTCTGCTGCACAGGAACGGTGATGTTGGGTGCGCGCGCGTATGTCTCACATATTTCTTTAATAAGTAACGCACTCTGGACACTGACAATAAAGTCACTACGTGCCGCGTCACGGCGTACTTTCAGCGCAATATCGCACATGGAACTCTCATTCTCTACAAAATCATCCATCACATACTGGCCAATCAAACGCCGCATCAATCGCTGATGATTGTTGAAAAAACTATCAAATTTCAGCTCAAGCTTTGCGAGCGCAACTCGAATTTCATCCTCAGAGAGGTTACAAATCCAATTGGACCACGTGAGAACTTGATTACTCGAAAGATTATTAGGAGACATCATGGAAATATTTTCAAGATACTCCTTCACTCACGAAAAAGAGAATTGAGATTCTGAAATTTTCAAAGCTAGTATTATAAATGCTTTATCAGTTGAAATGTTCGCTTTAGATTTGACCGTGCTCCTATCATCAAACAAAAGACGAAGTCTATAGTCAATGGCTTAGGAAAAAACTTTGCCCACGGATGAAGTCCAAATGAGCTGTATAATGACACGGTACAAATTTGGAGCTAACAGTCAATTGATTCAACTAAGATGTTCATAATCGAGAAAAGAATGAACAAACTCGATTGAGTATTGGTTCATCTCATGGACAGAATAAGTCCGAAATTTAGATTCATTTTACGAAAAATGAACCGTGAGTTCATTATCAGGAAGCTCGTATAGGCAGTAGAATACAAAAAGTTAGGCCCGTAATGAGTATGAGCCTCCTAAAAGTCAGTCTGGACAAAAATTTGATAAACTTCGCAAAATGTCCGATTATTTGTGATTTTTTCAATAATTCTCCCTGAAAAATTCAACGTCGGAAGGATTCCTATAGAGCTACTCAGTTTGTTAGAATTTTTCAAACAGTCCGATGCGAAATATTGCGTAAGAGCACTTTGCGCAGCTCATTTTATCATAACCCACGCTAATTCAGGCGTACACACACAATAGCGCAATACTAGACTCCATGATAGTTATTATATCTATATACTTCCAGTGTATTTCAAGAGAGACCATTTTAATCCATAAAAATTATTGCAGGTCAATTATACAATGATTTATAACTTTTGAGAATTTTCAGGTCAAAACGACCAATTTTCCATGATAAATCAAAAATTTGTTGACAAAATTGTCATGAACAATTCAATTTTGCGATGCACAAGCGTGCAAGAGTCATCGATATTTCACTGTATTCATGGAAGAAATTTCAATATTTTGTACATTTCTCAGAAAAAAAAAACGGTCAAGATACGACCCAGTGACTCAATTTCCTCGAACTATAGTCATATAGACAATATAAATAATAATAATTGTGCACAAAACAAACGAGGACAATGTCCAGAAGTTTCTAGCCATCGGCCGATTTTTCCAGATTTCCAAAAAGCACAAGAATCGCAATCAGTATCTAAACACGCATCGCAACATCTTTGTATATCTATATACATCACTGAGTTTCGCTCGCAAGTTATTTGTGCTTATTCACGCACGCTACACACATACACATACGTGTTGCACATATGACCACTGGTCATCGATGGCCGATCAAGCAAGGCGAGAGAGAAAATTTTCGAAATATTACGCTAGCGCGTCTGTCTCTCTCTCGCACTCACGCATTCAAAAATCGGAGCCAAAGATAAGCTTGGCCGATCGCGAGCGGCAGCAAACGCGCGATGTAAACAATGACTATATATGGCGCGCGAGCTGTTGTGTTGCGGCCCTATAGTACGGGACGCCAAAATGTCGCGAGAAGCTAACTGAATATTTTCAAGGTTTCACAAATCAGATTGAAAACTACACGAAATGATCAAATTATATGCATTTAAGTCAAGTGCATCAAATGATGAGGAAAAAATACGAATGAACAAGTGTCTAATATCAGGACGTGAAAAATTTTGTACAGCGAGTCAACCGACGCGCGAGCAATGCACGCCTAAGTCGGAGCACGATGGAAAAGTATTGTCCAGCACGCATAATATGGCTAACACATTCCGACCACGCACTGATTTTTTCACACTGCACTCACTTATACGCTTACAATCTAATATACACACAAAGCAACATTCAAGTGCTACTCTCTCCGAAGATCAAAATTTAAACTTGGGTGTAAAGTGACGTTACGTCAACTTATTGAAAAAAAATTTTAGTCATTTTAATTGAACATACAGCACCATTAGTCGGGCGCCATGTGACGGTGCGCCAACTTGATGCACAAATTTTTGAACTGATTTTACTTGAACTGACAGCACCATTAGTTGGGCGCCATGTGACGGTTTTTGGAGACTCGTCACTTGCAGGCAAAGCCTGCTTTCATTTGAGAAGCTCAGGGAGTGAGCAATTGCTGTAATTGTTCAAGAAATCAGGAGAGGGGAGCACTGAATGAGCACACACTCGATTAATATTAAGAATGAAAGGGCATATATTCAAGAAAAACTATTTACAAATCGGTCCGCTGACCGTTCGGATGAATCAAGCCCGAGCACGATTATCGAGGGCGCATTTAGGGAAAAATACAATCTCTAAGCCCAGAAAGAGGAGAGAGAGATTTGCGAGAGGCACTTACAAAGATTAATGGCCTTGACGCAGGATGGTCACTCGACCTCAGATCGGGCACCGGCCCTCGCAGCTCACGGCGATCAGGCAGCTCGCAATTGTCCCAGACGATGGTGATTTTGGTCATAGACCACGGCACAGAGTATATAAAATGCACGCACCGGAGCCCCGGCTAAATTATGCCAAGGACGGGCTCCGGGCGGCGTGGACAACGCGCACGATAAGCTCGATAGGCGCGTGCGAGCGCTCCGAAACGTCACGACGGAATGTACAGTAAAAGGTTGCTGGCCGGAGCAGCATCGGCTTGCGCCAGGGACGGCTCAAAATATGGGGCGCGCGGGCCCTACTACGGTGCCATCGCTCTGTCTCTCTCCCTCTTACCTGCGTTTACTATGCAGCAACTCTTCACGTGCTTGGGCTATAACATGAAATATTATTAGTACAATATTCGGTCCAGGGAGAGAGGAAGACGGACTGACTCGGCCGTCACACTTTCAATTTATTCCATCCTGAGCAATGAAGGAGCTTCATTATCGATTTGAAAAGGAGTATAAATGAAATGAGGTTCATTTGCGAATTCTTAATGTTTTAAATTGATTTTCATTGCGTAATGAAAATATAAGGCAAAACTAGTCCTGGAAGAGTTAGTTGAGATTCCAGCTATGTTAGCTGACTGGATCAGCTTTTATAAGCTGATATTTCAGTCGACGATTCTTTACTGACACGAATAGCTACTGTAGCTGAATTTCAGCTACATAAGATGGTTTTCAGCTACAATCACTGGATTTATAGCTGATTATAATCAGCTATATGATGAATTCCACGCCAAAGCGACCTACGGAAAGGGGCCATCTCTTAGATTCTTCTTTAACCTTTTTCATTCGATTTTATGGCCCAAAATAGGAACTTCGGACCACCTATGGGGCCCAAAAAAAATTCCTCCTCTCCATTGCACGCACATCCGTCAACAGACCGAAAATTTATTGTGTAAAAATCGATGCTCTTTTATTCACGAAAATGGGAATATTTCGGGTTTTTGAATAGCTATCGATTTGCGGGTTGCGTCATCTGAAAGGGCATCAAAAAACCTATCGAAAACGTTGTCGGAAATTCCTTCTCTGTGATTTGGGGACCTCCTGGAGGCAAAAGAGTGTTTTTCACTAAAATGTTGACTTCTCAAAAAGCCATTTTTTTTATTCTTTCAAAATCATATTTTTGACGTAAAATTTTGCGTTCTTTCCAAAAAAATGGGTTTCAGAGAAGTTTGTGGCGATCAAAGTGACTTACGAGCCATTTTTTGAAAATTCGATTTTTTCGGTTTCAGAAAAAGGCGATTTTCTGCGCATGCGCACAAACGTAGACTTTCGCCGCCACTTTCGATGGAAAGCTGACAAAATTTCCTATAAAATGACTACCCGCAAAGTTGAAATTCATGCACTGAAACGCGATCTGCAAGGATTAATTATGTCGAATCAAAATCACATGGAAATTCAGCCCATTAACGCCTTCGTGGCGCCTGCTGAGTGACACATTCACGAGATCATCTCGGGACTCAATTTTGAGTACGAAATCGACCTGAAAAAAATTCGGAACACATGATTTCAACGTAAAATTGTATGAACTTTCGAAATATGCGATGAAAAACCCCGTTTGAGGCGAACCCGAGGTGCTACATTCAATTTTTCGCCAGAAAATACGATATTTCACATTCAAGATTGCGAAAAATTGAATGTAGCACCTCGAGTTCACCTCAAACGGTGTTTTTCATCGCATATTTCGAAAGTTCATACAGTTTTACGTTGAAACCATGTGGTCCGAATTTTTTTCAGGTCGATTTCGTACTCAAAATTGAGTCCCGAGAAGATCTCGTGAATGTGTCATCTCAGCAGGCGCCACGAAGGCGTTAATGGGCTGAATTTTCATGTGATTTTGATTCGACATAATTAATCCTTGCAGATCGCGTTTCAGTGCATGAATTTCAACTTTGCGGGTAGTCACTATATAGGAAATTTTGTCACCTTTCCATTGAAAGTGACGCCGAAAGTCTACGTTTGTGCGCATGCGCAGAAAATCGCCTTTTTCTGAAACCGAAAAAATCGAATTTTCAAAAAATAGCTCATAAGTCACTTGGATCGCCTCAAACTTCTCTGAAACCCAATTTTTCGGAAAGAACGCAAAATTTTACGTCAAATAAATGATTAAAAAAAAAAAAAAAAATGGCTTTTTGAGAAATCAACATTTCAGTGAAAAACACTCTTTTGCCTCCAGGAGGCCCCCAAATCACAGAAAAGGAATTTCCGACAACGTTGTCGATAGGTTTTTTGATGCCTTTTCAGATGACGCAACCCGCAAATCGATAGCTATTCAAAAACCCGAAATATTCCCATTCTCGTGAATAAAAGAGCATCGATTTTTACACGATAAATTTTCGGTCTGTTGACGGATGTGCGTGCTATGGAGAAGAGAAATTTTTTTTGGGCCCCATAGGTGGTCCGAAGTTCCTATTTTGGGCCATAGAATCGAATGAAAAAGGTTAAAAAAGAATCTGAGAGATGACCCCTTTCCGTAGGTCGCTTTGGCGTGGAATTCATCATATAGGGTCTCTGTCGGCACGAAATGAGTGAATATCGAACGAATACGCCTTGGTTCGTCGTGACTTGGTCTGTAAAGTCGTTAATGTGTTTATGTCGATATTAGAACCCGGATTTGTGGAGTTTTTCCACCAGAATTATCGATTTAAGCGTGATTCTGGTGTTTGCTGATTTGATCAGCAGTTTGACGACCCATGGAAGAAATAGCTGATTTTTCAGCTATATATTAGCCGATTGATGCTGAGAGAGCGGTGAGTTGCACTTTCCTCTATCGCACGCTGCAAAATCAATGGTGGAGTTCCCATTGTTTAGTAGCAATTTAGCAGAGAGAAATAACACGACAAGTGACGTGAAAAGTCTAACACAGAGACATACACAGTCAAACCGATCTGCCAGCTCTCTCAGCATGCACGGGATGACCTCAGAAATTCACATTTCCTCATAAGACGGGATTCCTTGAAGAGTTCCTGATGGAAATTCCGCGATTGCGGCACTCGGGTAGTACATAATCTACGATGACGATGTGATGGATTAAAGAGCTCTTCGTAAAAGATCTCTCGATAGCTTCAACGCCTCTATGAGTGAAAATATATATCATTGCCGCCATTGTTATGAGTATAATCTATGGCGTAATACGATCGTAGTACGATGATGAGACAGTAGCATTACGGTCGTGGTACGATCGTAGTACGCTCTTTTTTCCACCAGGGGAGTTGACTTCTCTATTATTTGATCTTGTAGAGGACAATGACGTTTTGATGCTCCAAAAGGTATCCATTTTGTTGCCACCTCTGGACGAATTTGTGCCCAATTGTGTTTGGGATGAATGTTCTTGCATTTCGTGTATTTGTCTTGGTGCTGGAAGTACATGTAGTTTATACTGCCAATGTCAGGAAGAAGGAGGTACCCTGTGAATGGCTTCCCAGGGACTCAAATACAATGCTCGGGTACCTCAAACGAAATATTTCCATTTATGCAGAGGTATTGAAGCATAGCACACGATTGTTGATAACAACCTCGCAAGAACACCAGATTAAAGTAAGAAGAATGCGAAGGTGGAGAATAATGAGAAATTTGGATTCTACACAGGAGAATACGGTAAAATACGTTTGTTATATGGTTGCATCTTGGAGTGCATACGGAATAGGGTGGGCCGAAAATCCACTGTTCTCGAGAACCGCTTCGCGCTAGTGGAATTCCACTGCCTTTTGATGAGAAAATGCGGAAATCTTTTCACTGCATGCTCAAAAATGAGTTTTTCAGTCGGAGCAAGAGCCTCGAAGATTGAGAAGAATGGAGAAAATAGTATATTACGCAACGATGTCGAAAAGTTGGATTTACGCACGAGTGAAAATCTTTACACACGAGTGTGAGTCTTTACGCACCGGTGAGATTCTTTACGCACGAGCCGCTACGCGGCTCGTGCGTAAAGTATCTCAACAGTGCGTAAAGATTCACATCTCGTGTGTAAAGTTTTCCGAGTGCGGAAACCTTTCGACAGAGTTGCGTACGATATTTTTCGAAATTTTGTGCGGAAAGTTAGTATTCTGTCGGTCACCTCATACGCCAGTAATCAAATCGTGATCGGGGCAGGTGGAGGAAAAGGGCGCAGAGCGGGGTCCAGGGGCGGCAGGGGGCGAAGCCCCCCGACTGAAAAAAAATTCTGAAAATGTATCAGAAAAAGATCTTTTGTTTGATATATCATATGTTACCGCATAGTTTGAAAATATCGATCTCAATCCTCAAAAGTACAAATAGTGGACAAGATCCGAAATATAAGTAATAAATGTAAGTTCATAAGATAATATCAATTCTGAATTTCGAGGAAAATTATTATAGAGTTTTATGAATATCGTCGAGGACGGGCAAGAATAAATCAACGGATTGATGAAATGATATGCCATTTCTATGGTTCATTAGAAAGAACTTGGACAATTCTAATGATCATAATAATACTCTGAATACACGGGATAGAAAGCGATTTCGAAACCTTATGGATTCTTTCTTATAAAAAAATATGAATACATCGCCGACACTCTTTTTTGAGGCGAAGTATCCGAAAAGTGAATTTACATTTCCTTTGGACGGACGGTCCAAGGTAGATTTCAAACCACCGAAACCACGGTCGAAGCACTCCAAAAAGGTCTATATATTGTATTGAACTCGATTAAATTCATGATCCACCGAAGTGAACTATTTCCATGTTTAATTCGATGGGCCGACCAGGATATTTCAATCGTATGGACTTATCGAGAGAGCAAGACTGAGTATAACAATTTAGAGAGCTCATAAGTTTTCATCCTATCGAGTGAAAGAAGTCATTACACCTGCTTTGGGCAGCTTCGAATCAACGATTGGAGCACTCCGATTCTATAGAATCAAGACAGAGATAATTTTGCTAAACAACGCAGAAACTTCAAGAGATGTTGTAGAATATCAGGCTATAAAGAAAATACGGCAGTGCGTAAAGATACGTTCCAGTGCGTAAAGACCTACCTTACGCACTGTTGGTGACTTTACGCACAGGTCTTCACGCATTCCGTGCGCAAAAATTCCGTTACGCACGGAAAAATGTTCCTTACGCACTAACTTTACGCACATGATTTCGAAAACGTGTTTTTCGAACCTTTTTTGCTACTGTTTCACATGATACTTCGGTGCATCTCCACATTTTGATACGTGCTTTAGCTAATTTCGAAGCTTGGTCCAGAACCAATAAAATGAGCTAAAGTACGTCATATTTGAGTCACGTCGACCAAAGTTGTTGTGAATCTACAGAAGATGGTTTTCCGACCTTTTTCTTACGTTTTCCATCCGCAATCATAAGGAAGCTATGGCTTATGTAGCCATCCGACAAATGGAACTCTGGCCAGATTGTTACGCTTAGGTTTCCACAGTTTGCCTCATCTTCCGTTTGAATGAGGGGAGTCAACTCCAAAATGCCGAGGAATGAGATCTTGTGATGGAGCAAAAGTTTGAGAGATCTTGAGAAAATTAAGAAAAACATGACATTTTGATGGTCCTTTCGAAAGTGATGCGATAGAACGCAGACTATTTTCTCTGCCTGAGTCGCCATGTGAACGACGTTTTCTTATGTATTTTCACCGGTAGAAACCAAAAACGAGGTCCACTTCGACCTCAAGGATCAAGGGTCTCTATGACTCGCGAGATACCGATTCTGGCTATGGAACTACACTTTCCCAGAAAACGCCCAAATCCGTTCAAATCGCTGTGCTGCTGAGACGAGCACTT
The DNA here is from genome assembly GCA_029851415.1 of Eretmocerus hayati. NCBI lineage: Eukaryota > Metazoa > Arthropoda > Insecta > Hymenoptera > Aphelinidae > Eretmocerus > Eretmocerus hayati. Next base: position 87,485,075 of record CM056743.1, read on the forward strand.
CGAAAGATCTTGATCACTCATGGAACTATGTTTTGCTACGTATTTTTTCCTCCTTGAAACGATCCCGGGGTTCCCATCGGGCTTGGATGCGTCAGATTAAAGCACTGAGTTGTTGATGGATGATATGTCCAACCTGTGTATAAGGATAGGTAGTCCATGCATAAGATAGGACGAAAATCTTCCGTCTTCATCTGCTCATCACTTGGATTCGACGCATCCCTGCTTGATGGAAACACCGGGATCGTTTTCAGGAGGGAAAAATACGTAGAAAAACATGGTTCCATGAGTGATCAAGGTCCAATCGAATGCTATTCTGAGCAGCACAGCGATTTGAACGGATTTGGGCGTTTTCCGGGAAAATGTAATTCCATAGCCACAATCGGCTTCTCGCGAGTTATGAAGACCCTTGATCCTTGAGGCCGAAGTGGATCTCGTTTTTTTTTCCACCGGTGAAAATACATAAGAAAACGTCATTCACATGGCGACTCAGGTGATGAAAATAGTCTGCGTTCTATCGCATCACTTTCGGAAGGACCATCAAAATGTCATGTTTTTCTTAGTTTTCTCAAGCTCTCTCAAACTTTTGCTCCATCACAAGATCTCATTCCTCGGCATTCTAAAGTTGACTCTCCTCGTTCAAACGCAAAATGAGGCAAACTGTGGAAACCTAATCGTAACAATCTGGCCAGAGTTCCATTTGTCGGATGGCTACATAACCCATAGCTTCCTTGCGATCGCGGATGAAAAACGTAAGAAAAAGGTCGGAAAACCATCTTCTGTAGATTTACAACAACTTTGATCCACGTTACTCAAATATGACGTACCTCGGCTCATTTTATTGATCCTGGACCAAGCTTTAGGATAAGCTAAAGCACGCATCAAAATGTGGAGATGCACCGAAGTATCATGCGAAACAGAAGTAAAAAAGGTTCGAAAAACACGTTTTTCTCCATTTTTCTCAATCTTCGAGGCTCTTGCTCCACCTGAAAAACACATTTTTGAACATGCAGCGAAAAGATTTCCGTATTTTCTCATCAAAAGACAGTGAAATTTCACTAGCGCGAAGCGGTTCTCGAGAAAAATGGATGTTCGGCCCACCCCAATATGGAAGCTTACGCACCCCCCGGACTATCAAGCGCACAATCGCTCATGCTCTTTTTGTAGAGAACCCAGGCGGGATTAGCTTTGATTCTGATTCTATAGAATTTCGCTGCCAAAATATCCATCTTTACCTGCATCAAATTATAGCGATTGCTATCACATAAGTCTCTCGATCCTATCTCGGTACTCATATACCATCCATTGAAGGGAGCTGCGGTGAATTCCAGTCCACCACAATCGAATACCATGTTTGAAACTGCTGGCACCGCATACCACTTGAGACCCAATTCTTCGAACCAAGGGAATCTGGAAATCATCATGCGGTCATAGTTTCAAGGTGAGTACGTGCGCTGTGGAGTAGGATGACATCAATCTCAACTATGTCGCGCCTCAATCCTTCATTTCCCCCCGTAGGCCAGTAATTCTAGACTTCGAACTGTGCATGAGTGCCAAAGGACGGTTCTATTTTTTTTTCGATGCGGGATACCCTATAGAACACCCCTCCATAGAATGGAACAACCCCAGGGGTGCGCAAAAAATTACAACAACAAAATAGTGCGAAATTTTGTACTTTTTGCGTTATTTCGCATCCCGGGGAGCCGTTATAATATTTGGATCATTTCTCATGGTACTATGTTGTAGGCGATGAAATTCTCTAAATTTAAAAAAAAAACCATACTAAAATTCTTTTCGTAACTCGAGATAATTAGCAACAAAGCTGGAAAATGCCAAAAATTTCCTTCATTTTTCATTTTGAGGGAAGCCAATGGATCGATGTGTACTTGCTGGAAAATGTAGCCCTCATAGAGTACTATATGTAAAAAAAAATCAGAGCGATCCGTCAATAAATATTGACGCTATTCTAATTGTTTATCCCAAATTGTTGTTTTTTGAAATAGCCGTAAAAATTTTCCACGTGCACTAAAGTTGTCGCAAAAAATCAGAGAGCTCCCTGGAACCCTCAACTATAAGATGCGATCATAAAACCGGTCACTTTGTTACAAAAAATCGTCTCTGGAGCCAATTGTTTATAAAAATCGGAAATTCTCGATTTTATTTTGCACACAATTCCGCGAGTAACGGATACATGGAAAAATTCGTTTTCGGACGTTGTAGTACTAATTCTGCTCTGAATTAAAAAAAAAAAACATCACTCCACGACCTCTTGGATCGGAGATACCAATTTTTTTTTTTAAATCGATATTTTATAAACAATTGAATATTAAGGGCCGAAATTTGCGGGAAATGGTAGAAAAATGTTCAAAGTTTCATATACAGAATGTTTGGTCCACATACCTTGACTTGCGTCCTTGTCCCAGCAGGTGAAAGTTAATGTTTCCTTTATCTCGCTTGAAAAAAGCTGCAGGGGTGAGGAGTGGGGGTACTCCCGCGGCAGCGTGGCGGGCCGACCAGAAACTGAGCCGCGCTCTTCAAATCCGAGTGCTCGGAATTTTTGACGATATCTCGGGTCCTACTGGACCGTTTTTGATCATTTCTTTTTTAATTCGGGGTAGCTTTCAGAAAAAAACACAATGGCGTATCAATTATGAGGATTTGGAGGGCCATTTTGGGTGTATAAGGGGTACCGTGGAAATAAGAGGTTTTGGTCCAATTTTTCCCGTGTATCAACTAATGTTTCTCACAGAAACATTCTGAATCTGTTGAACGTGGATAATCGATAAGGGAAAGCTCCTCGGAAGATTTGAAAATTGTGAAAACTTTTCCAAAAAAAAAAAAAACTTATTGGAGAGCGGATAATCACCAAAAAATAAGCATAGGGAACACCATATCAGTTTCCATTCTGGAAATCCGGAAATCGGGAAGAATTCCTAAATGTGACCCCAACAAGCTTCATCGATTGGAAAGTGCCTAATCACTAGAACAAGAATGAAGGATAGCATATCAATTGGCAAATTTTTATTAATGGAGTTAGATCATTTCCACAAAATAGTCTCATTACATCGAATCACATCAAACATAAAAAACTTCATACACACTGTGAATCTTCGGTTGACGTTGATTCGTCTTGTTGACGATATTCAGTCAACGTCGTTTGGTCAGTTTGATCGATTTCTATCTGAAGGGACTGATCGGCGACTCGAAAATCATTCAATATTTCGACGCCGTCATCATCAATATTTGGATCATCAGTGGGGACCTCAAGCGGGAAATCGGTGGTGTTCTCACAATTTGTACCATGACAAGACGCGTAATCTTCGCGACACCAATACGCGGGAGGCTGTGGGCTTTTTCATTCCAACATCTAATGCTAACACGCAATGAAAAGTATATGCTATGGACTTTGATTCTTCATTACAAAATTTCTGTTTTTCTTTATCACAGCTCATCATAGTGTAGTACGAATAAAAATCTCTCTTGGAAGAATTGGCATCTTATGAATTGTTGTGGTGAAACTTGGAAATATTTCCCGAATTCCAGATTTTCCAGAGTAAAAACTGATATGGTGTTCCCTCTGCTTAATTTTTGGTGGTTATGCGCTTTTCAATAGAATTTTTTTTTTTTTTGGAAAAGTTTTCATAATTCTCAAATTGTTCGAGGAGCTTTCTCTTATCGATTATCCACGTTCAACAGATCCAGAATGTTTCTTCGAGAAACATTAGTTGATACACGGAAAAAATTGGACCAAAACCTCTTATTTTCACGGTACCCCTTATACACCTAAAATGGCCGTTCAAATCCTTATAATTAATACGCCATTGTGTTTTTTTCTGAAAGCTACCCCAAATTTTAAAAAAGTGATCAAAAACGGTCCAGTAGGACCCGAGATATCGTCAAAAATTCCGAGCGCTCGGATTTGAAGAGCGCGGCTCAGTTTCTGGTCGGCCCGCCACGCTGCCGCGGGAATACCCCCACTCCTCACCCCTGCAGCTTTTTTCAAGCGAGATAAAGGAAACATTAACTTTCACCTGCTGGGACAAGGACGCAAGTCAAGGTATGTGAACCAAACATTCTGTATATGAAACTTTGAACATTTTTCTACCATTTCCCGCAAATCTCGGCCCTTAATATTCAATTGTTTATAAAATATCGATTTAAAAAAAAAAATCGGTATCTCCGGTCCAAAAGGTCGTGGAGTGATGTTTTTTTTTAAATTTAGAACAGAATTAGTACTATAACGTCCAAAAACGAATTTTTCCATATATCCATTACTCGCGGAATTGTGTGCAAAATAAAATCGGGAATTTCCGATTTTTATAAACAATTGACTCCAGAGACGATTTTTTGTAACAAAGTGACCGGTTTTATGATCGCATCTTATAGTTGAGGGTTCCAGGAAGCTCTCTGATTTTTTGCGACAACTTTAGTGCACGTGGAAAATTTTCACGGCTATTGCAAAAAACAACAATTTGGGATAAACAATTAGAATAGCGTCAATATTTATTGACGGATCGCTCTGATTTTTTTTTTACATATAGTACTCTATGAGGGCTACATTTTCCAGCAAGTACACATCGATCCATTGGCTTCCCTCAAAATGAATAAAATAATTGAAAAAAACATTTTAAAAATTCGCTTTTATGTGAACCGTTAAGCATAATTGCATGTCAAAATTTGAAGAAAATGAAAACTGTTATCTATGTTACTGTCATAAACAAAGAGTAAGTCAGTTGACGTTCAGCTTCACGAATTCCATGATTGCAAGATATCAAAATGGTAAAAGCGTGGGTTGTAAACTTGACACATCAAGAGTAGTTTTCACGAATCAACCCACGCTTTTACCACTCTGATATCTTGAAATCATGGAATTCGTGAAGCTGGAGTCAACTGACTTACTTTTTGTTTATGACAGAAACATAGATAACAGTTTTCATTTTCTTCAAATTTTGACATGCAATTATGCTTAACGGTTCACATAAAAGCGAATTTTTAAAATGTTTTTTTTAATTATTTTATTTTCTCAATTTTAGTTTTATCCTAATCGCTTGGAATATAGAACATGAATGAAGGATATTAATATCAGCCAGAATGTTGAGATATTATTCTTAAGATTCCTTGGGTATTCATTTTTTCTTAAGCGCTTCAGAGTGCAAATTGATAAAAAGTGGAATAAATCAGTCAGCTATGGTTTACCAGAAATAATTTCTCATCTCATGTTGAGCATACCGATAATGCTGAATTAATTTACAAGCTACAGTCAAATCACATTTAAGAGTCTGTGTTACCCTTATTACTAGAATATGAAGACATCCAATGATATATTAATTTATCATCAGGACATCTCCATCCGTTAAGATCATATGATACATCACATGCCAAAGCTCGAACATGGATGATCATATTCCTAAATCAGTAGAGTGAAATTTATTAGAAATGGAATGAGTCTTTAGCCCAATATAACATGGTATGCTACACTTCAATGGCTGGACCCATGAAAATTCAACCGAAAGAGACTGTTGAATCTCTGTGATGCATCAAGAAGTGACAGGAAGCATCCTCAATGGTTCAAATAAACAAGTTCATAACGCGTAGAGCCACTGTGACTATTTTACTTCTGAATGTAGTCCATTCCGTCATTCATCTGAAGTTTCTTGAAGCATACAATACTAAGAGTGAGGAGAAAGTCTGAATTCAATGACAAATCAAGAAGCACACAGTGTCTCATGAAATATCATTCATCACCTTGATTGTGCTTCATGATTTGAAGACCAGGACTTTGGCTCAGCGCGCTTACTGTACATACACCACAAAACTTGATTGCACACTGAGGCCTCAACTTCCTCTCTGAGCTTGCAAAAAGATGAAACCGTTCAACTCTTTGAGGTACCTATAATTTTTTATCTGCTAACACTAATCACAACCTTATTGGTCACATGTGGTGGAGAGAAACTTTTGATAAAACCATGGTATAGCGAGGCCGCATGCAGAAAACTTGTAAAAATCCAATAGCTAGGCGAGATCGACCGCACTCTGAAAATTGCTGAAAACTGAGAAACATCAAATCATCACAATAACAGCACTAAATAAAAAGCAGCAACACAGCCAGCAGCAGTTTAGGATTGACAGGACAGCATCGCGTGGCAGTGGCAGCACTTCGAAGGTTATATGAGTCCTACAGGCAGTTGTTGTACTTGTTATAGGATAGGCATCTCATTTCTATTTGTTGATAATCATTATGTTTTGATTAATCAAAACTAGAAAGAGTGAAATTTGTAGGGTTTGCGAAGAATCGACGAGTTGCGTCGGCTGCTGTGATAGGATTCTAAAGCGAGGCTCTTGCCAGTCTTGCTGATCGCGCGAATAAACCTCTATGATAATTATGCAATGAGAAAGAGAGAGAGAGAGGTCCGACGCTGCGCACAAACCTATTTGCATTTACACAAATATTGAATCGCGCAGAGCTCGGAAACCCACACGAATACACACGATACCACGCAATTCCACGTCAGTGACACACTCACACGAAGAATTCGGTGGCACGGCCGCGGCCGAGTTCAATAAAAGCGAATAAAAATGAAGGAAATTTTTGGCATTTTCCAGCTTTGTTGATAATTATCTCGAGTTACGGAAAGAATTTTACTATGGTTTTTTTTTTTTAAATTTAGAGAATTTCATCGCCTACAACATAGTACCATGAGAAATGATCCAAATATTATAACGGCTCCCCGGGATGCGAAATAACGCAAAAAAGTACACAATTTCGCACTATTTTGTTGTTGTGATTTTTTGCGCACCCCTGGGGTTGTTCCATTTTATGGGGGGGTGTTCTATAGGGTATCCCGCATCGAAAAAAAATAGAACGGTCCTTTGGCACTCATGTCGAAAACTCACGAATTCAGAGCTAGAATTACTGGCCTACCAGGACGGAGACGATTTTCATCTCAGTTCTGATATGATGAAGTTATAGCGAAAAAAACGTCCACAGGTGGCGCTGATGATCAAATAAGCTCCTCAGTGCGTCGGCGTGTACTCAAACGTCTTCGGGCAGCACTGATAGCCCAATAGATCCCTGAGTGCATCGGTGTGAGCTAGTGTGCTCGCACATACCACAGCACCGGGGAGCTTATTGGACTATCAGCCTCGACCGTGGACAGTTTTTCCACTATAGCCTCATTGTGTCAGATCGTCCTTCTCCAGGAAGAACAGGTATGGCTGTGGATCGGATTCTTTCAATGGGTGGAGGATCCGAGAGAGAAAATATTGACTGATAAGTTGATTGATTGGACGGTCGATGAAAATTTGTTGCAGCTGGAGGTCGAACCCTATTTACCTTGTTCGGAGGATGGAAAGATCTTCTTCTCCCCACTCTCCACTGTTTCCAACAGTCTAACTTGACCAGTACAGCCATCTTCTCCTCCCTTGAGTTCATCGGAGATGAGAATATAATTTTCGACGTTTGCAGGTCATGAAATCAGGAAAAAAATGTCGAGTGGATTTTTAGGAGAATCTGAACGTGATACAATTGGGAACAGGTTCAAAAATACCAATCTCAACTTTGGAGAGTCATGAGATTAGAGGAAATGTACACTGAGACAAGACTATCTGGAAACATTCCGATTTTTTCAACTTTAGTGGACGCTAAGCGTCCTAACCGGCCAAATCGATGAAACTTCCAGTAGATCCAGGAAATACTATCGATTATCCAGGAATCGATGCTTCGCTGTCATCTGGACATTTTCTTGTTTCGGCGGTAGAAATTCCTGATTTGCAATTGAAGTAAACCATCACAAACAGCTACAGAATGAATCGGGACTATTTAGTGATACACGCGAGTGATGGGAATTCCGGTGAAAATCTGTGAGATTTCCTGAATAAATCTGAAAATTTACAGATCTCGCTCGGGAGTTTTTCATACTCGGCTCGATTTCGCGAGATGGTGGGAGAGTATATTTAGAAGAGAATTACATATTGAGCTATAGTTCCAAATATATTTGACGGAGATATAATTTGTAAGTGTGATCTTTGCGCGATAGTGGCTTTCGGAACAGGATAAGGTCGACAATCTTTTCAGTGTTTGATGAAGCATTGGGATGGCAAACAGCCAGATAATTGCGTTTGCATAAAATTATTTAATCATTCTTTCGTGAACTTGCATTGGTAATTAATGGGATATAATATTGTAGAGTTCAGAAACCAGTTTTGGGTTAGCCAATGCGATTCTATATTCAACGCAAAGTGACGGATTATCAGAAGAGCTAGATGAAGTTTTGATCGTCTGCAAACTTATGAGAAATGTTCATTGGAGTGGAGATTTTCACACATATCGAATTAATGTTTTACTTTGTTTCAACTGGATTTGTATGTAAGAAAGCGCCCTCACCCGCTGTCATTTTACGCACGATAACATCATGTAATCAATATCAAATCACACCTATGATGGAGAGAAGCCTTCAAGGCCAGTCCGTAGTGCTTACACTTGCTCACTACTCCATAGATGGCGCCACGGTGATTTGCATAGCGTAATTCCAACAATATTCAATTTTTAAATAGTTGCAAACACGTTTCGGACCAAATCATTGAGTCAGCGCGCTTCCCAATAAAATTTCCCATCGTTTGAGCTCTGTGGCGTCTCAAAACTCGTGATATATTTTGCAAGATTTGGAGAATGGCAATCAAGCATGACAGCGTGGTTCCTACGACGAGGCAGCCCATCTCAAGATCCCAGATTTCCACATCCTGCAAAATGTATCGCGAATTTTTAGACGCAACAAAGCTCAAATGATTGGAAATTTCATTGGGAAGCGCGCTGACTCAATGATTCAATCCGAAAAGTGTTCGCAATTATTTAAAATCATGTTGAGATATAATTATTTTATGTTTGAATATCCCGCACTTCCCCGCCATGAGCATGCGCGTACTAGTTAGTAGTGTGACTAACCTTACTTGACCAAATAACAGTCCGTACTTCCTGCAATAGTCTGGAGCATGCACATGCAGCAATTATGTAGCAATAGTAATGTTCGTTAGTCAGAGTTTGCTTAAGCAATGTTGGAAGCAATGAAATATCTATAGGCAGTGTCAGATGATTTTATCATTCAAAGGTATGTCACAGATTAATGTTTTATCTGTAGAGCCTGTGATATATAAGCAGGCTCGTACATGTGTAATATGCGGTCCGCAATATGAATCGTTGTATAACTTTTGATTTGTATTGCAGGCGCCTTTTAAATTATCATTTATTCCAATAAATGTATTCTATGCACTTGAGGATTTAATCCTTTACAAGAAACCCCAAATGCCAAATGTCAGAATAAGTCAGAATTATTATCAGGTTATGGGCCCAGACATGTGGCCAAGCATTTGAGGTTATGTCAGTATAGTGCAGTGAGATATATATACCACGCTAGTAGCGTGTCAAGTCAGAGTCAGTATATTACGTCAGTATACTAACACGCAAAAAAGTGTGCGGTGGCTACAGCCATCGCCTGCGCGCTGCTCAAGAGGAGCGGCCGAGGGACCCTCGTGAGTGTGCCGCGCGCTGGTCGTGAGCAGCACCGCGGCGCTCGAATTTACCTAATTTTGGAAGGGATGGTCCTTCGCAGCGCTTAGGTGCTCCTCTTTTCATGCACCTGAGCGACGGAGAAGCAGGATTTTCCGCATCGGGCCGGCTCGATGGTTCACCGATGATGGACGGTTGCGTGTGTTCGCGTATTTCAGCGTATATGAGACATGAAATTTTATATCTAATTGATTCTCTTTGATATGAACTTCTCTGTAACTTGAGGTTCATGTCATATATGATGAAAGGAAGTGGAAAGTACAGTTTTCTAAGGCCCCGAAAGCGATCTGTGCAGTTTGGGCGACCTACTTTCGTTTTTAAAAGTTATAAAAGGAGTCGTTTGTTGTTTTCAGATTGATCTCTTGGTCGTACTGGGACGATAATGAAAATTGGTTGGATTTTCAACCACCATATTCTACCAGCGGTTGAAACCTGCAGATTCGTTGCCCAGAAATTATGGATCAATCAACTGAATTTTCAACCACTGATAGAATATGGTGGTTGAAAATCCAACCAATTTTCATTATCGTCCCAGTACGACCAAGAGATCAATCTGAAAACAACAAACGACTCCTTTTATAACTTTTAAAAACGAAAGTAGGTCGCCCAAACTGCACAGATCGCTTTCGGGGCCTTAGAAAACTGTACTTTCCACTTCCTTTCATCATATATGACATGAACCTCAAGTTACAGAGAAGTTCATATCAAAGAGAATCAATTAGATATAAAATTTCATGTCTCATATACGCTGAAATACGCGAACACACGCAACCGTCCATCATCGGTGAACCATCGAGCCGGCCCGATGCGGAAAATCCTGCTTCTCCGTCGCTCAGGTGCATGAAAAGAGGAGCACCTAAGCGCTGCGAAGGACCATCCCTTCCAAAATCAGGTAAATTCGAGCGCCGCGGTGCTGCTCACGACCAGCGCGCGGCACACTCACGAGGGTCCCTCGGTCGCTCCTCTTGAGTAGCGCGCAGGCGATGGCTGTAGCCACCGCACACTTTTTTGCGTGAATGCGCAGTCAGACACCGTCAGAAAATCCAGTCAGCATTAGGGTCAGTATATAGTGGCGAGTTCAGCTCACCCAAGTCAGTCATTTAGTCGCGAGTTCAGATCACCAAAGTCAGTCAGTCAGTCACGGACACGGTCAAGTGTCAGCTGGAATCGCTTACTGAAGATTTAAGTCGGCAGGTTAACTATGAGTCATGGAGATTTGAATTGGATCTCGCACTCCAAACGAGAAAATTGTTCAATGTTGCTACGGGCATCGAGCTAAGGCCAGACGGGCCTGATGAAAGTGCTGCTGTTTCAGCTTGGATACAGAAAGATCTGGAAGCTCGTACCTTAATCGGACTGAATTGTAGTAGTTCAATCGCCAGAAAAATTGCAAGGTGCAGGTCAGCTCATTTCATGCTTGAGAAGCTGGAGACCTTGTACGGCAGAAAGTCGGATGCGAGTGTTGACTCTCTCCAGCAGAAATTTATATCATACAAATATGATGAGAAAAAGTCGGTAATAGAAAACTGTCTGCAGATTCAAGAATACGCAGACTGTCTCACCGCTCAAGGTGAAGAAGTAAAGGAAACATGGATCATGCAACGGATCCTTGCAATTCTACCACCCAAATTGCACTTTTTTCAGTCTATTTGGGACAATGTTACTGCAACTGAAAAATCATTGCCCAATTTATATGAACGCCTGCGTCAAGCAGAAGATAGATTGAACCAACAGAATGAATTGAATAACAAAACTTCAGGTCAGAGTGCTTTTGTAGCAAAAGGTAAGACAGATGGTAAGTCCTCAGCTTCAAAAGATGTCATCTGCCATAAATGTGAGAAGAAAGGCCATTACAAGTCAGAGTGCAGAGGCAAACCGACTGCTAAATATATTGAATTTTGTAAGAAGAACTATAGTTGCAAAATTTGCGATAAGAAAGGACATTTTGCCAAAGAATGTCCGGACAAGAAAGATTCTGGTCAGGAGAAGGATCAGAGTTCTGCAAATCGACGGGCACTTATATCCGTAAGTCTGTCTGCCGGAAACTTGGATATTATTATCCAAGAATGACTGGTACCAGGACTGTGGTGCTACCCAGCACATGACATCGCACAGAGAATGGCTCAAAAATTACACCGAATTAGATGAGCCTTCAACAATAATAATTGGTGATGCCACAGAAATGCCAGGTATTGGAGTCGGTGATGTGGATTTGGAAGCATTTGACGGCCAGTGCTGGAACAAAGTAGTCTTGAAAGATGTATTGTATATACCAAAGATGCCATCCAATCTTTTCTCAGTCAGGGCCATATTAGACAAAGGGTATGGCCAGTCAGCAAATTCAAATAAGTCAGTTTTTAAAGATGAGAATGGTAATGTTGGTGCCATGGCATTAAGAGAAGGAGATCTTTTCAAAATGCAATTTCGTCAAGAATCGTCAGGAAAATGTCTAGCCACGATGTCAATCAAGAAATGGCATGAGAAACTTGCTCACCAAAATGTAAGTTATGTCAGATCTATATTGAAAAAGAATGGAATAAAATTCCAGGATGATTGGGATGATTATGTCTGTGAAGGATGTGTCTATGGAAAACAACATCGAGTGTCACACCCACTGAATCCCAAAAGCAGCAAAAGAGTATTGGACGTCATTCATGTAGATTTATGTGAGATGGATGTTCACTCTCTAGGAGGAGCTAAGTATTTTCTTCTTTTTAAAGATGATTATAGCCACTTCAGGACAGTCTACTTCCTGAAACATAAGAATGAGGCAGCATCGAAATTGGAAGTGTTTTTGAAACTGGTAGAGAACCAATTCAATGACACAGTAAGAATATTAAAGTCAGACAATGGGAAAGAAATCAAGAACAAGGAGACGAAAGAACTTCTCGAGAATTTAGGCGTTTTCCACTGTCAGTCAAGTGCATATACTCCTCAACAAAATGGTCGGATTGAGAGAGAAATGCGAAGAGTCGTGGAAGCAGCAAGGTCAGTATTACATGCCAAAGAACTGAACGAAAATTTGTGGGCAGAGGCAGTGAATTATGTGATATTCACGATTAATCAAACTGGTACGAGTTCAATCAAAGGAAAAATTCCAGCTGATCTATGGTTTGGACGCCGTATGTTGATAAACAAGATGAGATCTTTCGGTTGTGACTGTTACGTCTTGATTGAAGATCACAGAAGAACCAAAATGGACAAGAAGTCCACCAAAGGGACGTTTGTTGGGTATGACATTGATTCGCCAGGGTACAGGGTGTTTATCCAAGAAACACGATCTGTTATCAGTTCGAGCAATGTCGTATTTGACGAAAATTCTGGAATAGAAACTTTCACCCAATTTGAAGTATTGTCCCCTGCAGAAGAAGAAAGTCCAGAGACAGAAGAAGAAGAGTCTGAGTACGGCAGCTGCGAAGCCGAGAAGTCTGGCAGTGAAGATGAATCAGACAGTCAGGATGATTCTGCGAAAGAACAGGTCACAAATCGAGTGACAAGAAATCTGAGAGATCGTGACAAATTGAAAGCCCCGTCTAGGTATGATGATTTTGTCACAGGTTCAGCCCTGATAGTGAGACAAAATTTGTCTGCACTGATTGGCGAGGTGCAGAATATTTCTGTACCAGATGCTCTGAAAGATCCAAACTGGAAGAAAGCCATGACGAGTGAATACAAATCACTGATAGATATGAGTACTTGGGAATTGACCAACCAACCAAAGAATGTGAGACCGTTGACCTGTCGCTGGGTCCTATGTCAGAAAGATAATGGCAGATACGAAGCGAGATTAGTTGTTCGAGGATTTGAACAGAAAGAAGGAATAGATTACACTGAAGTATTTAGTCCAGTAGCTCGACACATGTCTATTCGTCTGATCCTGAGTATAGCTGCGTCTGAAGGTATGGAAGTCATGACATTTGATGTCACAACAGCGTTCCTACATGGTGAGTTAGATGAAGAAATATATATGCGGCAACCAGAAGGAATCGACGATGGAACTGATCGCGTTTGTAAGTTGATGAAAAGTCTGTATGGCTTGAAACAAGCACCTAAGAATTGGAATAAGAAATTTTCAGATTTTCTAGAGACGCTAGGTTTTGAATCGTCAGATGACGATCCGTGTGTTTACTATAACAAAGATAGAAGTATCATAATTGTTTTACATGTTGATGACGGATGTATGGTAGGTCGAGATGAAAAGCAAATGACTGTTGTATTGATGAAGTTGAAAAAAGAGTTTAAAATAACCTTCGATAGAGCCAAAGAGAATAGTCTGTCATATCTTGGAATGCAAATCAACCTTGTTGACGATGGTATTTTTATAAATCAGTCTAGATATACCGAAAGAATTTTGAATCGTTTCAACTTTGATGACATGAATCCGGTGTACACACCAATTGAACATGGAATGGTCACTGATCCACAAAACTTTGTTAATGATAAACCGTTAGGAAAGTCAGTGCCTTATCGTGAGGCTATTGGTAGTTTACTTTACTTAGCTACCATATCTCGTCCTGATATAAGTTTTGCTGTAAATTATCTGAGTCGTTTCAATAGTCAACCTATGACTAGTCATTGGAAAATGGTCAAGAGAGTTTTCCAGTATGTGAAAGGTACAAGTAATTTCGGAATATTCTTTGATGGTGGAAAAGAATTGATTGCATATACTGACTCAGATTACGGTGGAGATTTGAAAACACGTCATTCGACTAGTGGTGTTCTGTTGCTACGTGGAGGTCCAGTAGTGTGGTTCACCCAGAAGCAAAAACTTGTCGCGAACTCAACTTCTGAAGCCGAATACAGGGCAGCCATTCCGTGTATTGATGATGTTTGTTGGATTCGTAGACTTGCCAGTGGATTGAATCGTTTAGATCTTGTTGAACCCACTAAACTTTATGTTGATAATGAGTCTGCAATCCACATGTTGAAGAACACACATGAAGGTAAAATCACGAAAGGAAAGAAACACATAGAAATATCACGGAAGTTCATTCAGCAGCACATTGGTTCGACTGTACAACTGCATCCTGTTAAAAGTTCGGATCAACTTGCTGATATATTGACCAAGCCTCTATTGCGTCAGGCTTTCGAAGGACTTAGAGGTCAAATAATTAAGGAGGAGTGTTGAGATATAATTATTTTATGTTTGAATATCCCGCACTTTCCCGCCATGAGCATGCGCGTACTAGTTAGTAGTGTGACTAACCTTACTTGGCCAAATAACAGTCCGTACTTCCTGCAATAGTCTGGAGCATGCACATGCAGCAATTATGTAGCAATAGTAATGTTTGTTAGTCAGAGTTTGTTTAAGCAATGTTGGAAGCAATGAAATATCTATAGGCAGTGTCAGATCATTTTATCATTCAAAGGTATGTCACAGATTAATGTTCTATCTGTAGAGCCTGTGATATATAAGCAGGCTCGTACATGTGTAACATGCGGTCCGCAATATGAATCGTTGTATAACTTTTGATTTGTATTGCAGGCGCCTTTTAAATTATCATTTATTCCAATAAATGTATTCTATGCACTTGAGGATTTAATCCTTTACAAGAAACCCCAAATGCCAAATGTCAGAATAAGTCAGAATTATTATCAAATCAGATATTGTTGGAATACCTGCATAAACTCCGGTGCGTGTCTGGTTGCGGTATTGCGGGGACTGCGGACTGGCCTTAATGCCAACTCTCACCACCAGGTGGATGCTTTGGCCAATTCTCGCAAGCGCTCAAATATACACTCACACGACATATAAGGTCAATAACGTTACCAGTTTGTATGTAATATGGTATAAGTAGTATAGGGGTATATACTACTAGTATACCCTTATATACTACTAGTATACCCCTCTACTACTGGTATATGTACCCCTCTACTACTGGTATATGAGAGTTTCCACGGAACTTTTAACTTTTGTGTTACTGCAGTGTTCCAAGAGTATTTTGAACTATTCGGAGTGCGCAGGAGTGGCATTTTATAGTATTTGGCATCATTCAATATGGACTAAATTCTTTTTTGTTGAAACGCATCCTGATTTGTCAATAGCAGACCGCAAAGGATGATTTTTGGGTAGTTTACAAACGTACCAACGCGATTTTTTGAATTGATAAGGCTGTAACTAAAATACCTATGCCTCAACTACTTCGGTGGAATGATATATCCATCTACTAATCTCATATTTTGAGAAAATTTTTGATTCAGAGGTGTGCGCTGATTTGGCTATGATATTAACTCTCATTCATCGATGTAACTGAGTTTTGTGGGAAAACTTTTTCTGGCTATTGTTTACGAAATTGATGAAATACCTTGTGCAAAACGGAAAATTTAGCAATGAGTTTTCAAAGTTGAAAAGAAGACGAATCGAATCCCGTTTGGTTTGTGAGTGTGCGTTGATCCGGACAAATTTTATAAAGCTTCAAAGCTCATAAAGTTATCGCGTCACTGGCTCTCAAAACGGTCATTTTTTGATGGCATACTCAGGAAACGTAAAGCACAGGATTGGAATGTTGTGCTCTTTTTTCTTCATCGCAAAAGGGATATAACCGCACTGTTCTGAGTTACAATTGTCGATCGGTATTTCTGTGAGAAGCTGAGGAGAAATATTTGAATCCGGATGGTAAGCTAAATAAGCCGCTAAATGTGATGGTATCGCGATTTTCTTGATTTTTACATAGTATACGGCTGAAAAATGAACAAAATAACACCACAGTGTATTCTAGAAATTGAAATGAGACTCATAGCTCTTGACTCGATTTTGGAAATTTACATCGAATTTCGGAGAAATCAATGATGAAATTCATCTTAAAGTCAAGTCAGGCAAAATATAATCCGTATCGATCGTCTAGACAATGTTTTGAATCGAATCTGTTCGATTGAAGTTGATTCACGAATGTTTCAAGTGTGAAATTCCGTACAATTCGTTCTGAACCAGATACCTCGGCTTGGAAGAGAGTGGCACCACTTTTTCCACATGTTTTCGAGGTATAAGAATCACATGAAACCCATTTTAAACGTGTGCGATGAGAAAAATTTTTCTTTATTTTAGAGGGTCAATAGTCAAATGTTCCATGGAAACCCTCATATATGTAAATGTAGATGTTCAAGTGCGATCACCTTTGTAAGCAATCTGTAGTATTCTAAGAGAAATTGTGAGGAATAGCTTACTCAACCCGGAATAATTACCGATTCCATCCACATAAATACACGCACCTTTTGTATCCGAATTTACCCTTGTTTTTGTCATCCCAAGCGTAATAACGGTATTCTTTTGTTGACCGTGGTATTTTTCTCTGCCAGTCCGGAAAAAGTCCAGATTGCAATCGGTACTTTTTCCGCTTCTGTTCTGGAGAAAATCCCCGAATGGTTCATCATAAGCGCGTCAGAGTTACTCCGAAAAAATCACAGAGTTGCTCAAGAATCTCTCAAGAACCCTGATCTTCAATCTGACCGTTTCTACAGGATCAACTCCCTGCATTCACTGGGGTTTTTGACGAATAATCCACTGAAATCTGCTTAGAGCGGTAACTGAATAAATCTGGACTCATTCGTGATAAAGCGCGTACTGTCCACTAAAATCAAAAAAATCGGTAATGTTTCCAGATGTATTTTTCTCAGTGTACTCCCTCTGTATCCATCAGTGAGAAGTCACTGAACTTTCAGTGCATTACGGATCAACTTTGACTGATGAATTCAGTGTATATGTTACGTGCAAAGTCCGAAATTGTACAGTCCGGGGAGTGCACAACGATGGTTTGTGCAAAGCCCGGTGGATCGGACTTTGCACAATGCGAGGTGTGCAGAGTCCGATGCAACGGGCTTTGTACAAAGTATTCTTGTGCAAAGTCAGATCCACTGGACTCTGCACGACTCTTGTTGTGCAAAGCTCGATATACCGAGCTTTGCACACAGAATCGGTCCGGGGTCTGTGAATCTTCAGACGTGAGGCGGGGAATCTCCGGGAATGATTCAAATAATTTTCACAGCATTCAGTCTTACGAGGCCAATCACAGCGAGACTAATTCGGGATGTTCGGAAAACGGAACCATGGATCAAAAGAGTACTGATTCAATCGATATTTTGATGAAAATGCACGTTGGAACCGAACATGGAGGATTCCATCAAATATGTTAATACAACTCGAGTAACTTCATGTAACATTAAATATGCTCAAGTTTACATGGAGGCAAATTTTTCAAATTATTCATTCTCATTATTTTATTCAAATGTGCACTACAGAATTTCCAAAACACGAGAGTTGCTTCGCTCGTTACACTAGTATTTTCGACTTTCACGGCGTTATTAACCATTAAATGGCACATTTCCGAAGAGTTAGGTATATGTCACACACGAGGGTTATTGGACCCCAGTCACCAGAGCATGAATGTCTCTAGACTACTTGAATATCCAGCTTTGTAAGATTTTTCCATGATAGTTGGGCACCTTAATCGAATTGGATAACCAAAAGGGTGGAATTGGCGTATTGGCGCTGAGAGTGAATTTTTGAAAGAGGAAAGTCCTAATGGCACACTGGGGTTCCGCTGGACCCCACGACGGGAATTCTCCAGACACTCCTACTTTTACCGCACTAGCGCCAGCTGCCAGACGACTATAGTCACGCGCGGAGCTGCGTACGTGCGCCAATGGATAGTAGTTGCATTAACTTCCGGTGGATGGCGCGAGATATTCGATTTATACTCATTTCTCACTTGGATACGGTATGAAACTCTATCTGGGGTCCACTGGACCCACAGTGCCATTTGAGGATCAATCTCACGGAATCCTCTATGTTCGGTTTCAACGTGAATTTTCATCGAAATATGAAAATTTCTTGAATTTTGCAAGGAGTAACTCACTTGGTAACCATCAGGATACCCGCGATCATAGACATATAAGAGATTGACTGCGGGTTCCGGGCGCCGGCCACCGTACATCGACCGAGAGAGACAGAAACTCTAAGAGTCGCCTCTCCTGTCTCTCTCGCCGCTCGCCCGCTCGCTAACACACATAATAGCTTTGAAAATAAATCAAAACACCATACATTGATGAAAATAATTCACCGCGGCTCTAATGTAATCACAATCATGCCATGATGTAATCACTCATTGTATCTGAGATCTTATTCTCAATAGTTAAACTCAGAGCCGTGGTGAATTATTTTCATCAATGTATGGTGTTTTGATTTATCTTCGAAGCTATTATGTGTGTTAGCGAGCGGGCGGGTGGCGAGAGCGGCGGGGAGTAGCACCGACCAATCAGAAGCGGCGAGAGAGACAGGATAGGCAACTCTTAGGCCGAGTCTACATAGACGCGCTCACCCTGGGCGCGCGCGCGCTCTCCTCTCGCACTCTCCACTCAAACACCGGAGTACGTACCGAAAATGGGATTTGAAAATCTTCCGACGAGTGTTCCCTCTTAATTGGAGTATCAGATCGGGTTTGTGAGATGAAAACCGGCCAGTTTATTGGTTGAATCGACCAAAAAATTGATTTGCATTTAATAGAGATCGAAAAGTGAGAGACTTGGATGTCGATGATGTGCCTGATATCACCACCCCCAACTTCTCAGGTTCCTAACTCGCGGCTTATTCAACAATATTCAACATTATTTTGAGTTCGCATTGAGACTTTCTCTAGAAACTGTGAAATAAGCAAAGGTGTCCGGAATTCTGGTTAAGAAGAATCGAGCTATTTCATATGCATCAAAGAATTTGTTAAACAAGAGTCACTCCTCTCTAAATTTGGTACATCTCGGATGTTCTTATGCAGGATTTCATACACTTTAGCTCATTATTCAGCTTCTGGAATAAGTACCATGATCAAGATGATGCTGAATATTGCTGAATGGTTTGCAAATTGGAGACCTGATAAAAAGTTGGGGGATGCTCAGATGAGACACAACCACGCCTCTCATCTTTCGATCTCTATTAGATGCAGATCAATTTCTTGGTCGATTAACGCAATAGACTGACCGTTTCTCATCTCACAAACCCGTGCTGATACTCAAGTTGAAGGGGAACACTCGTCAAAAGATTTTCGGATCCCATTTTTGATACCCACTCCGGTGTTTGGGTGGAGAGTGCAAGCGGAGAGAGCGCGCGCGCCCGGGGTGAGCGCGTCTATGTAGACTCGACCTTAGAGTTTCTGTCTCTCTCGATCGATGTACGGCGGCCGGCGCACGGAACCCGCAGTCTATCTCTTATATGTCTATGCCCGCGATGAGATCTTGAGAGCCTACGGCACTCTTGATGAAACTGCCATCATCTTTCAACACAATCGAATCAATTTTAGGCATGAAAATCGGGTCTTTCCCAATCCATAATTCCGTATTCCGGAGTGGTTTTGATGAGATTGGCCTCGTGAGACTGGCTGCTGTAAGCATTATTTGAGTCATTACCAGAGCTTCCTCGACTCACCTCTGAAGATTACAGATTCCAGTCCGATTCTGTGTGCACTCCCCGGAGTGCACAATCCCGGACTTCGCGCGTAACATATATATGTTACCGTGAATGTCCGAAGTCAGTGAATCCTAAGATTCCCTAGTGACTCCGGACATTCACTGAGCTCACCAGTGAATGTCCGACATTCACTAGTGAACCTTAAGATTCCCTAATAGAGCCAGAGAATGTATGTCATATGCACCTGACTTCGGACATTCACTAGTGATTCTCAAGATTCACTGGTCTGCATTGGTGAATGTCTGAATCGAATCAAAAATCAACTTTTGAATATCAAACAAGATCGGGATTGGGTTCAAATAATTTAATATATCCCTCTTATTACAGTCAAGGTAACTGTGCCTAATTTGCCCTTACTCGAATTCTCAAATGTACGCACCCGCAGACCTTGCCGCGCATTTCTTTCATGTTTGTTACGTTGAAATATGAGAAAAAAAACATTTTGGACCGATCCCCAATGACCCGCGCATATTTCTCACAACAAAAAAGTGGTTTTCGGTACTTTCGACTTCTTTTTTGATCTTCACTAAAAGCCATGTCAAACAAAATTGATGTGACCAATTATCCAGCGTTCTTTAGCTTACTTTCTTCATCTTTGTCCCAACTTTCGAATACTTTTTGCCGAATTGCAAAATTCGATTTCTAGCCGATTCTACACTAAAAATAGTGGAGTGTTCTTAATTTGCCCCCGTAGTCTCTTTCCAAACTCGGTCTTCACTCCATTCAAATACATTATTCTAAACTAAGAGTTTTGGAAAGAGGTGAAGAAAGCTACAAAATTAACGAAAGTACGTCTCATTTGGGGGTCTGGGAGTCGAAATATCCCGATTATACGAAAAACCCGTATAATCTCATGGAAATAGGTCTCTTTACCCAGTGGGTGCACACTGTGAAAAACTCGCAAAAAATCTCTCTGTGCAGAAATCAAGATAGCTTGGCTCTCCTTTCGTTAAAATGAAACGTACCTTAGCTCATTTTGAAGGTCTTGGAACAAGCTTTGAAATGAGCTGAGGTACGTTGAAAATTATTGGGATGAGCTAGAATGGCGAGCAAACCAAAAGTAGTGGGGGGCAAATTAGGCACACTTATATTACATGATTCACAAAGATTAATTAATGATGATACAAATTGAAACAGAACTAAAATTCGTTACCTTACGTGTTTGTACAGATCACGGCGTTGAAAAGACATGTAAATATAAATATTTCTTCCATTTGTTACATTCATCCAGACTGCGATGACACCCAGAATTACATTAGAAAGGAGGATGCACACTTTGAATGGGAAAATGGCCCATGAGCGGTAACCTCTAATTCTTTTTGCATCGTGTAGAGCGGGCCGCTGGCAATAACGAGGGCCTGTTTTGGGAGGTGTCACTACTGGGGAACTTTTTAAAACCAGGAAAATGCTTAGGGGGTAGTTTTTTTCGCAGAACGAACCTAGCTGGTGCGAAAACGTCGAAACTGAACAAATGCACGATCCAATCATAACGAATGAGGGCTCGATCGATTCGTCTTGATGAGGAGCTTCGTGTGCAGATGGATTGATACCAGCGCAATGGAAGTCATGGACGTGGAGAGTGGTTGTATCGGCTTTGGAAAGAAACAACCCCTAAGAATCCAGACCTATTCATCGGTAGAACTCAGACTTGCACGATGGGATCTGGATTTTCTTGGTTGCATATTGTAGATATGGTCAAGCCACGAGGTTATGACCTACTCGGAGACCAGCGCTGGTTTCGGAGGGGGACAGATGGCCGGAAAACCATTCCCAGTAGTAATATACGAGTTTAGTCAGACACAGATAAACCAAGGGATGATAGGTGGGATCCTGAGAGTTTGCACGACGCGATTGTGACGGGGGCGTGCTCGTTGTGTAGCTCAACAACAGTAGCAAGTGTGGGTATTCTCGGAATATCAGCGCTGAGTTGCCAACGAGAGCTGCATCTCAGAATGTGAGTAACCTTGAAAAACCACCCCTATTGATGTTTCGACATTTCCCCAGATATACAACGAATGCACGATGGGATCTGAATTTTCTTGGTTGCATTTTGTAGATATGGTCCGGCCACGAGGTTATGACCTACTCGGAGACCAGCGCTGGTTTTGGAGGGGGACAGATGGCCGGAAAACCATTCCCAGTAGTAATATACGAGTTTAGTCAGACACAGATGAACCAAGGGATGATAGGTGGGATCCTGAGAGTTTGCACGACGCAATTGCGACGGGGGCGTGCTCGTTTTGTAGTTCGACAACAGTAGCAAGTGTGGGTATTCTCGAAATATCAGCGCTGAGTTGCCAACGAGAGCTGCATCTCGAAATGTGAGTAACCTTGAAAAACCACCCCTATTGATACTTTGACATTTCCCCAGATATATAACGAATGCACGTTGGGATCTGGATTTTCTTGGTTGCATTTTGTAGATATGGTCCGGCCACGAGGTTATGACCTACTCGGAGACCAGCGCTGGTTTTGGAGGGGGACAGATGGCCGGAAAACCATTCCCAGTAGTAATATACGACTTTAGTCAGACACAGATGAACCAACGGATGATAGGTGGGATCCTGAGAGTTTGCACGACGCAATTGCGACGGGGGCGTGCTCGTTTTGTAGCTCGACAACAGTAGCAAGTGTGGGTATTCTCGAAATATCAGCGCTGAGTTGCCAACGAGAGCTGCATCTCGGAATGTGAGTAACCTTGAAAAACCACCCCTAAGGATGTTTCGACATTTCCCCAGATATACAACGAATGCACGATGGGATCTGAATTTTCTTGGTTGCATTTTGTAGATATGGTCCGTCCACGAGGTTATGACCTACTCGGAGACCAGCGCTGTTCTTGGAGGGGGACAGATGTCCGGAAAACCATTCCCAGTAGTAATATACGAGTTTATTCAGACACAGATGAACCAAGGGATGATAGGTGGGATCCTGAGAGTTTGCACGACGCAATTGCGACGGGGGCGTGCTCGTTTTGTAGTTCGACAACAGTAGCAAGTGTGGGTATTCTCGAAATATCAGCGCTGAGTTGCCAACGAGAGCTGCATCTCGGAATGTGAGTAACCTTGAAAAACCACCCCTATTGATACTTCGACATTTCCCCAGATATATAACGAATGCACGTTGGGATCTGGATTTTCTTGGTTGCATTTTGTAGATATGGTCCGGCCACGAGGTTATGACCTACTCGGAGACCAGCGCTGGTTTTGGAGGGGGACAGATGGCCGGAAAACCATTCCCAGTAGTAATATACGAGTTTAGTCAGACACAGATGAACCAAAGGATGATAGGTGGGATCTTGAGAGTTTGCACGACGCGACTGCGACGAGGGCGTGCTCGTTTTGTAGCTCGACAACAGTAGCAAGTGTGGGTATTCTCGGAATGTCAGCGCTGATTCGCCAAAGAGAGCTGCATCTCGGACTGTGAGTTACCTTGAAAAACCACCCCTATTGATATTTTGACATTTCCCCAGATATACAACGAATGCACGATCGGATCTCGGATTTTATGGGGCTAGTTTGTAGATATCGATGAGGCGCAGCCTATGGACCAGGCGGGATATCAGCGCAGGAAGCAGATTCAGCGGGAGGAGGAGAATACGCCTCCCAGTAGTAACAGACACGATGGGTCAGACATACGACCTGGAGAGAGTATTTGAGATTTGGAGAGTTTGCACGATGCGATTGAGACGAGCAAGAGCTCACTTTGAAGCTCGACAACTGTAGCAAGTGTGGGTATTCTCGAAATATCAGCGCTGAGGTGCCAACGAGAGCTGCATCTCGGAATGGGAGTGACCTTGAAAAACCACCCCCATTGATATTTCGACACTTCCCCAGATATACAACGAATGCACGATCGGATCTCGGGATTTCTGAGACCAGTTTGTAGATATCGATGAGGCGCAGCCTATGGACCAGGCGGGATATCAGCGCAGGCAGGAGATCCGGCGAGAGGGGTGTGGAATATGGTTCCCAGTAGTAACAGACAAGATGGGTCAGACATACGACCTGGGGAGAGTATTTGAGATTACGTAGATTGCGAGATGCGATTGAGACGGGCGAGAGCTCACTTCGAAGCTCGACAACTGTAGCAAGTGTGGGTATTCTCGGAATATCAGCGCTGAGTCACCAAGGTGATGTATCTCTCAGGATGTATGTGATAGCGGAACAACCCCTATTCAGATTTTGACAGTTCCCTCGTATTAAACGGAGGCACGATTGTATCTCGGGTTTCATGGGGCCAGTTTGTAGATATCGATGAGGCGGAGCCTATGGACCATGCGGGATATCAGCGCAGGCAGGAGATCCGGCTAGAGGGGGGAAATATGGTTCCCAGTAGTAACAGACGAGATGGGTCAGACATACGACCCGGGGAGAGTAATTGATATTCGAAGAGTTTGCAGGATGCGATTTAGACGAGCAAGGGCTCACTTCGAAGCTCGACAACTGTAGCAAGTGTGGGTATTCTCGGAATATCAGCGCTGAGTTGCCAACGAGAGCTACATCTCGGGATGGGAGTGACCTTGAAAAACCACCCCCATTGATATTTCGACATTTTCCCAGGTGTACAACGGATGCACGATCGGATCTCGGGCTTCATGGGGCCAGATTGTAGATATCGATGAGGCGGAGCCTATGGACCATGCGGGATATCAGCGCAGGCAGGAGATCCGGCTAGAGGGGGGAAATGTGGTTCCCAGTAATAACAGATGAGATGGGTCAGACATACGACCTGGGGAGAGTAATTGATATTTGAAGAGTTTGCAGGATGTGATTGAGACGAGCAAGGGCTCACTTCGAAGCTCGACAACTGTAGCAAGTATGGGTTTTCTCGGGATATCAGCGCTGAGCCACTTAGGTGATGTATCTCTCAGGGTGTATGTGATAGCGGAACAACCCCTATTCAGACTCCGACATTTCCCAGGAAAACAACTCAAATAGCTCAAATTGTTCAGGCGTGAGATCAATTTCTGTGGAAAAATCATCAGATCCGTATGACGCTACGGTGTTAACCTCGTTATCTTTATGGTATCGAAGAGCGACAATAAGCATGTTCGTGCGCGAGCTAATTTATCCTCCATAGGTTTTGAGAAGTCGAGGAATACATATTATAATCTTCGAAATTCAATTTCGGGTCTGGTACATTTTCGTCCTCTCAATATCCAAAATTCTCGCTGAAATACTAATATTCAAAACGGATGCATTCAATCAATTTTCTCTCTAGTAGAGATCGAATCCATCGGATTTTTCCTGACTGTGGTTAAGTTCACCTCTAGAAACTCAATTTCTCTCAAAAACTACGTCTTCCATACCCTCGGTAAGTTCAGGGTGAGGATCTTTGAACATATATTTTGAGGACCGAAATGAGCTCAAAAAGATATCAATTTCATTGTCAGATACTCAATTGCGTTAGCAATAGTTATTGAAATCCTTTCGTGTTTGGTAAGACAGACATCTCAGCACCAGGAGATCTTGCACATCAGCATTCAGGGCTCAAAACTGGCGAATGCGTTACTTTTGGAGAATAGTTTTGCTCCAACAAAGTTTGATTCTTAAAGTATCACTGAACTTACTCAAGGTATGGGAAATGTTGTTGTGAAGAGAAATTGAGTTTCTGGAGACGATCTCGACCACGTAAGGAAAACACCGACGGATTGGGGTTTTGCGTGAGCGACGATTGATTGAATGGATTTCGTTTCGCCTTTGCAGCGTCTAGCGCGCAAAGGGTCGAAAACAGTTCCTGGACTAAAGGTATCTTCCTAGTGTTTCTCTGGATTACGATATGGGGCGGACTGATGAGTTGCATTGATGTTCTGGCTTCGCCAATATCCAGAGCTAAATAATTCAGGCATTGTACCTTCATTTTGAGTCCTACAAAATGACCCCGTTTAGACCTGGGCACCCTGATCGAATCCAAAACATCTGAAAATGATGCGTAGCCGTTTTCTCACTCATACTTCTATGTTTTAGGATTCACGTGAGTAGTTTTGTTGAATACTCGCTTCGCACAACAAAAAAATAACAAACAGTTTCTAGGTGAAAATCAATTTTGAAGTGATCCTCGCCACCTATCTCTACCCCTCGTCGAAAAAACTCGAATTGATTCGGATTCTACGCAAAAAATACGAATCAAAATGCGAATAAAAGAGTTAGTTTTATGGTGTCCAATCTCAATGCGTACGGTAGCCTATCCAGCTCTCAGACTAATGACTTCCAAACTTGAGGGATGAGTCATGTGAAACTAGTTTTAGACTTGGCTCGACGTAGAAACAGCAGTCTTACGAAACTACAGAATCAGTTACGTAATTCATTGATCTTCTCATTCCAAGGTATTCTGAATCCGATAGAATATACCTGAATCTGTATGTAACAGTCTACGTAATTCGGAAAAAACGATAAGACATCATAATTACACATATTGAGAATCTCAGGACCGAGTGAGCGGAATGTTTCAGCTTCCTAACAGGGGCCTTATTCTAATACATTTCCCCCGCGATGGGGTGGAAGAAAACTCAGCACCCGCAATTTCCGCCTGCTTCAAGTCTAGTGAACAAACTGGTCTGTTACTATCATTGTTATGAGAGTATCATCTGAATATACCTTATGGCGTATTCTTTCGAACTCACAATTATTTTTCAACATCACACGATTCCAAAATTGGTCCAAAAGTCATTTTAGAATGAACTTAAATCATTCCTAGATCGCAATCAAAGTGATAGGTTTCAAAGCGGAAATGTTGTGATCTATAGATTATTCAATTTCATGATGATATGACTTCTGGACTAATCCAAGAACTGCATGATGTTGGAAAATTTTCACGGGTTTGGGAGGATACGCCATCAAGTATATTCGGATGATATTTTCGTAGCAATAAACATTACAAAATAGTTTGTTTACTAAATTTAAACTTGGCGGAAATTTGGAATTCAGGGTTTTTTCCACCTCGTCGCGGGGGAAATGTATTAGAATAAGGCCCCTGTTAGGAAGCTGAAACATTCCGCTCACTCGGTCCTGAGATTCTCAATATGTGTAATTATGATGTGTTATCGTTCTTTCCGAATTACGTAGACTGTTACATACAGATTCAGGTATATTCTATCGGATTCAGAATACCTCGGAATGAGAAGATCAATGGATTACGTAACTGATTCTGTAGTTTCGTAAGACTGCTGTTCCTACGTCGAGCCAAGTCTAAAACTAGTTTCACATGACTTGTCCCTCAAGTTTGGAAGTCATTAGTCTGAGAGCTGGATAGGCTACCGTACGCATTGAGATTGGGCACCATAAAACTAACTCTTTTATTCGCATTTTGATTCGCATTTTTTGCGTAGAAACCGAATCTATTCGAGTTTTTTCGACGAGGGGTAGAGATAAGTGGCGAGGATCACTTGAAAATTGATTTTCACCTAGAAACTGTTTGTTATTTTTTTGTTGTGCGAAGCGAGTATTCAACAAAACTACTCACGTGAATCCTGAAACATAGAAGTATGAGTGAGGAAACGGCTACGCATCATTTTCAAATATTCTGGATTCGATCAGGGTGCCCAGGTCTAAACGGGGTCATTTGGTAGGACTCAAAATGAAGGTACAATTGCTAAATCATTCAGCTCTGGATATTGGCGAAGCCAGAACATCAATGCAACTCATCAGTCCGCCCCATATCGTAATCCAGAGAAACACTAGGAGGATACCTTTAGTCCAGGAACTGTTTTCGACCCTTTGCGCGCTAGACGCTGAGAAGGCGAAACGAAATCCATTCAATCAATCGTCGCTCACGCGAAACCCCAATCCGTCAGTGTTTTCCTTGCGTGGTCGAGATCATCTCCAGAAACTCAATTTCTCTTCACAACAACATTTCCCATACCCTGGGTAAGTCCAGTGATACTTTAAGAATCAAACTTTGTTGGAGCAAAACTATCCTCCAAAAGTAACGCATTCGCCAGTTTTGAGCCCTAAATGCTGATATGCAAGATCTCCTGGTGCTGAGATGTCTGTCCAACCAATCACGAAAGGATTTCAATAACTATTGCTAACGCAGTTGAGTATCTGACAATGGAATTGATATCTTTTTGAGCTCATTTCGGTCCTCAAAATATATGTTCAAAGATCCTCACCCTAAACTTACCGAGGGTATGAAAGACGTAGTTTTTGAGAGGAATTGAGTTTATAGAGGTGAACATAACCACAGTCAGAAAAAATCCGATGGATTCGAGTTCTACTAGAGAGAAGATTGATGGAATGCATCCGTTTTGAATATTTGTATTTCAGCGAGAATTTTGGATATTGAGAGGACAAAAATGTAACAGACCCGAAATTAACTTACGGAGGTTTTAATATGTATTCCTCGACTTCTCAGAACCTATGGAGGATAAATTAGCTCGCGCACGAACATGCTTATTTTCGCTCTTCGATACCATAAAGATAACGAGGTTAACACCGTAGCGTCACACGGATCTGATGATTTTTCCACAAAATTTGATCTCACGCCTAAACAATTTGAGCTATTTGAGTTGTATACCTGGGAAATGTCGAAGTCTGAATAGAGGTTGTTCCGCTATCACATACATCCTGAGAGATACATCACCTAAGTGGCTCAGCGCTGATATTCCGAGAAAACCCACACTTGCTACATTTGTCGAGCTTCGGAGTGAGCCCTTGCTCGTCTCAATCGCATCCTAAAAACTCTTCGAATATCAATTATTCTCCCCAGGTCGTATGTCGGACCCATCTCATCTGTTACTACTGGGAACCATATTTCCCCCCTCTAGCCGGATCTCCTGCCTGCGCTGATATCCCGCATGGTCCATAGGCTCCGCCTCATCGATATCTACAAACTGGCCCCATGAAGCCCGAGATCCGATCGTGCATTCGTTGTATATCTGGGAAAGTGTCGAAATATCAATAGGGGTGGTTTTTCAAGGTTATTCACAGTCCGAGATGCAGCTCTTCTTGACAAATCAGCGCAGATATTTCGAGAATACCCACACTTGCTACTGTTGTCGAGCTACAAAACGAGCACGCCCCCGTCGCAATCGCGTCGTGCAAACTATCAGGATCCCACCTATCATCCTTTGGTTTATCCGTGTCTGACTAAACTCGTATATTACTACTGGGAATGGTTCTCCAGCCATCTGTCCCCCTCCGACACCAGCGCTGGTCTCCGAGTAGGTCATAACCTCGTGGCCGGACCATATCTACAAAATGCAACCAAGAAAATCCAGATTCCATCGTGCATTCGTTGTATATCTGGGGAAATGTTGAAATATCAATAGGGGTGGTTTTTCAAGGTTACTCACATTCCGAGATGCAGCTCTCAATGGCAACTCAGCGCTCATATTTCGAGAATACCCACACTTGCTACTGTTATCGAGCTACAAAACGAGCACGCTCCCGTCGCAATCGCGTCGTGCAAACTCTCAGGATCCCACCTATCATCCCTTGGTTTATCTGTGTCTGCCTAAACTCGTATATCACTACTGGGAATGGTTTTCCGGCCATCTGTCACCCTCCGAAACCAGCGCTGGTCTCCGAGAAGGTCATATCCTCGTGGCCGGACCATATCTCCAAAATGCAACCAAGAAAATCCAGATCCCATCGTGCATTCGTTGTATATCAGGAGAAATGTCAAAATATCAATAGGGGTATTCTGAATGTTACTCACATTCCGAGATGCAGCTCTCGTTGGCGACTCAGCGCTGATATTTCGAGAAAACCCAGACTTGCTACTGTTGTCGAGCGACAAAACGAGCACGCCCCCGTCGCAATCGCGTCGTGCAAACTCTCAGGATCCCACCTATCATCCTTTAGTTTATCTGTGTCTGACTTAACTCGTATATTACTACTGGGAATGGTATTCCGGCCATCTGTCCCCCTCCGAAACCAGTGCTGGTCTCCGAGTAGGTCATAACCTCGTGGCCGGACCATATCTACAAAATGCAACCAAGAAAATCCAGATCCCATCGTGCATTCGTTGTACACCTGGGGAAATGTCGAAATATCAATAGGGGTGGTTTTTCAAGGTTACTCACATTCCGAGATGCAGCTCTCGTTGGCAACTCAGCGCTAATATTTCGAGAATACCCACACTTGCTACCGTTGTCGAGCTATATAACGAGCACGCCCCCGTCGCAATCGCGTCGTGCGAACTCTCAGGATCCCACCTATCATCCCTTGGTTCATCTGTGTCTGACTCAACTCGTATATTACTACTGGGAACGGTTTCCCGACCATCTGTCCCCTTCCGAAACCCGCGCTGGTCTCCGAGTAGGTCATAACCTCGTGGCCGGACCTAACTACAAAATGCAACCAAGAAAATCCAGATCCCATCGTGCATTCGTTGTATATCTGGGGAAATGTCGAAATATCAATAGGGGTGGTTTTTCGAGATTACTCACAGTCCGAGATGCAGATCTTGTCGGCAACTCAGCGCTGATATTCCGAGAAAACCCACACTTGCTACAGTTGTCGAGCTTCGGAGTGAGCCCTTGCTCGTCTCAATCGCATCCTGCAAACTCTTCGAATATCAATTACTCTCCCCAGGTCGTATGTCGGACCCATCTCATCTGTTACTACTGGGAACCATATTTCCCCCCTCTAGCCGGATCTCCTTCCTGCGCTGATATCCCGCATGGTCCATAGGCTCCGCCTCATCGATATCTACAAACTGGCCCCATGAAGCCCGAGATCCGATCGTGCATTCGTTGTATATCTGGGAAAGTGTCGAAATATCAATAGGGGTGGTTTTTCAAGGTTATTCACAGTCCGAGATGCAGCTCTTCTTGACAAATCAGCGCAGATATTTCGAGAATACCCACACTTGCTACTGTTGTCGAGCTACAAAACGAGCACGCCCCCGTCGCAATCGCGTCGTGCAAACTATCAGGATCCCACCTATCATCCTTTGGTTTATCCGTGTCTGACTAAACTCGTATATTACTACTGGGAATGGTTCTCCAGCCATCTGTCTCCCTCCGACACCAGCGCTGGTCTCCGAGTAGGTCATAACCTCGTGGCCGGACCATATCTACAAAATGCAACCAAGAAAATCCAGATTCCATCGTGCATTCGTTGTATATCTGAGAAAATGTTGAAATATCAATAGGGGTGGTTTTTCAAGGTTACTCACATTCCGGGATGCAGCTCTCAATGGCAACTCAGCGCTCATATTTCGAGAATACCCACACTTGCTACTGTTATCGAGCTACAAAACGAGCACGCTCCCGTCGCAATCGCGTCGTGCAAACTCTCAGGATCCCACCTATCATCCCTTGGTTTATCTGTGTCTGCCTAAACTCGTATATCACTACTGGGAATGGTTTTCCGGCAATCTGTCACCCTCCGGAACCAGCGCTGGTCTCCGAGAAGGTCATATCCTCCTGGCCGGACAATATCTCCAAAATGCAACCAAGAAAATCCAGATCCCATCGTGCATTCGTTGTATATCAGGAGAAATGTCGAAATATCAATAGGGGTATTCTGAATGTTACTCACATTCCGAGATGCAGCTCTCGTTGGCGACTCAGCGCTGATATTTCGAGAAAACCCAGACTTGCTACTGTTGTCGAGCGACAAAACGAGCACGCCCCCGTCGCAATCGCATCGTGCAAACTCTCAGGATCCCACCTATCATCCTTTAGTTTATCTGTGTCTGACTTAACTCGTATATTACTACTGGGAATGGTATTCCGGCCATCTGTCCCCCTCCAAAACCAGTGCTGGTCTCCGAGTAGGTCATAACCTCGTGGCCGGACCATATCTACAAAATGCAACCAAGAAAATCCAGATCCCATCGTGCATTCGTTGTACACCTGGGGAAATGTCGAAATATCAATAGGGGTGGTTTTTCAAGGTTACTCACATTCCGAGATGCAGCTCTCGTTGGCAACTCAGCGCTGATATTTCGAGAATACCCACACTTGCTACCGTTGTCGAGCTACATAACGAGCACGCCCCCGTCGCAATCGCGTCGTGCGAACTCTCAGGATCCCACCTATCATCCCTTGGTTCATCTGTGTCTGACTCAACTCGTATATTACTACTGGGAACGGTTTCCCGACCATCTGTCCCCTTCCGAAACCCGCGCTGGTCTCCGAGTAGGTCATAACCTCGTGGCCGGACCTAACTACAAAATGCAACCAAGAAAATCCAGATCCCATCGTGCATTCGTTGTATATCTGGGGAAACGTCGAGATATCAATAGGGGTGGTTTTTCCGAGGTTACGCACAGTCCGAGATGCAGATCTTCTTGGCAACTCAGCGCTGATATTTCGAGAATACCCACACTTGCTACTGTTGTCGAGCTACAAAACGAGCACGCCCCCGTCGCAATTGCGTCGTACAAACTCTCAGGATCCCACCTATCATCCCTTGGTCTATCTGTGTCTGACTGAACTCGTATATTACTACTGGGAATGGTATTCCGGCCATCTGTCCCCCTCCGAAACCAGCGCTGATCTCCGAGTAGGTCATAACCTCGTGGCCGGACCATATCTACAAAATGCAACCAAGAAAATCCAGATCCCATCGTGCATTCGTTGTATACCTGGGGAAATGTCGAAATATCGATAGGGGTGGTTTTTCAAAGTTACTCACACCGAGATGCAGCTCTCGTTGGCAACTCAGCGCTGATATTTCGAGAATACCTACACTTGCTACTGTTGTCGAGCTACTAAACGAGCACGCCCCCGTCGCGATCGCGTCGTGCAAACTCTCAGGATCCCACCTATCATCCCTTGGTTCATCTGTGTCTGACTCAACTCGTATATTACTACTGGGAATGGTTTTCCGGCCATCTGTCCCCTTTCGAAACCCGCGCTGGTCGCCGAGTAGGTCATAACCTCGTGGCCGGACCTAACTACAAAATGCAACCAAGGAAATCCAGATCCCATCGTGCATTCGTTGTATATCTGGGGAAATGTCGAGATATCAATAGGGGTGGTTTTTCGAGATTACTCACAGTCCGAGATGCAGATCTTGTCGGCAACTCAGCGCTCATATTTCGAGAATACCCACACTTGCTACTGTTATCGAGCTACAAAACAAGCACGCTCCCGTCGCAATCGCGTCGTGCAAACTCTCAGGATCCCACCTATCATTCCTTGGTTTATCTGTGTCTGCCTAAACTCGTATATCACTACTGGGAATGGTTTTCCGGCCATCTGTCACCCTCCGGAACCAGCGCTGGTCTCCGAGAAGGTCATATCCTCGTGGCCGGACCATATCTCCAAAATGCAACCAAGAAAATCCAGATCCCATCGTGCATTCGTTGTATATCAGGAGAAATGTCGAAATATCAATAGGGGTATTTCAAATGTTACTCACATTCCGAGATGCAGCTCTCGTTGGCGACTCAGCGCTGATATTTCGAGAAAACCCAGACTTGCTACTGTTGTCGAGCGACAAAACGAGCACGCCCCCGTCGCAATCGCGTCGTGCAAACTCTCAGGATCCCACCTATCATCCTTTAGTTTATCTGTGTCTGACTTAACTCGTATATTACTACTGGGAATGGTATTCCGGCCATCTGTCCCCCTCCGAAACCAGTGCTGGTCTCCGAGTAGGTCATAACCTCGTGGCCGGACCATATCTACAAAATGCAACCAAGAAAATCCAGATCCCATCGTGCATTCGTTGTACACCTGGGGAAATGTCGAATAACAATAGGGGTGGTTTTTCAAGGTTACTCACATTCCGAGATGCAGCTCTCGTTGGCAACTCAGCGCTGATATTTCGAGAATACCCACACTTGCTACCGTTGTCGAGCTACATAACGAGCACGCCCCCGTCGCAATCGCGTCGTGCGAACTCTCAGGATCCCACCTATCATCCCTTGGTTCATCTGTGTCTGACTCAACTCGTATATTACTACTGGGAACGGTTTCCCGACCATCTGTCCCCTTCCGAAACCCGCGCTGGTCTCCGAGTAGGTCATAACCTCGTGGCCGGACCTAACTACAAAATGCAACCAAGAAAATCCAGATCCCATCGTGCATTCGTTGTATATCTGGGGAAACGTCGAGATATCAATAGGGGTGGTTTTTCCGAGGTTACGCACAGTCCGAGATGCAGATCTTCTTGGCAACTCAGCGCTGATATTTCGAGAATACCCACACTTGCTACTGTTGTCGAGCTACAAAACGAGCACGCCCCCGTCGCAATTGCGTCGTACAAACTCTCAGGATCCCACCTATCATCCCTTGGTCTATCTGTGTCTGACTGAACTCGTATATTACTACTGGGAATGGTATTCCGGCCATCTGTCCCCCTCCGAAACCAGCGCTGATCTCCGAGTAGGTCATAACCTCGTGGCCGGACCATATCTACAAAATGCAACCAAGAAAATCCAGATCCCATCGTGCATTCGTTGTATACCTGGGGAAATGTCGAAATATCAATAGGGGTGGTTTTTCAAAGTTACTCACACCGAGATGCAGCTCTCGTTGGCAACTCAGCGCTGATATTTCGAGAATACCTACACTTGCTACTGTTGTCGAGCTACTAAACGAGCACGCCCCCGTCGCGATCGCGTCGTGCAAACTCTCAGGATCCCACCTATCATCCCTTGGTTCATCTGTGTCTGACTCAACTCGTATATTACTACTGGGAATGGTTTTCCGGCCATCTGTCCCCTTTCGAAACCCGCGCTGGTCCCCGAGTAGGTCATAACCTCGTGGCCGGACCTAACTACAAAATGCAACCAAGGAAATCCAGATCCCATCGTGCATTCGTTGTATATCTGGGGAAATGTCGAGATATCAATAGGGGTGGTTTTTCGAGATTACTCACAGTCCGAGATGCAGATCTTGTCGGCAACTCAGCGCTGATATTTCGAGAATACCCACACTTGCTACTGTTGTCGAGCTACAAAACGAGCACGCCCCCGTCGCAGTCGCGTCGTGCAAACTCTCAGGATCCCACCTATCATCCTTTGGTTCATCTGTGTCTGACTAAACTCGTATATTACTACTGGGAATGGTTTTCCGGACATCTGTCCCCCTCCGAAACCAGCGCTGGTCTCCGAGTAGGTCATAACCTCGTGGCCGGACCATATCTACAAAATGCAACCAGGAAAATCCAGATCCCATCGTGCATTCGTTGTATATCTGGGGAAATGTCGAAATATCAATAGGGGTGGTTTTTCAAGGTGACGCACATTCCGAGATGCAGCTCTCGTCGGCAACTCAGCGCTGATATTTCGAGAAAACCCACACTTGCTCCTGTTGTCGAGCTACAAAACGAGCACGCCCCCGTCGCAATGCCGTCGTGCAAACTCTCAGGATCCCACCTATCATCCTTTGGTTTATCCGTGTCTGACTAAACTCGTATATTACTACTGGGAATGGTTCTCCAGCCATCTGTCCCCCTCCGACACCAGCGCTGGTCTCCGAGTAGGTCATAACCTCGTGGCCGGACCATATCTACAAAATGCAACCAAGAAAATCCAGATTCCATCGTGCATTCGTTGTATATCTGGGGAAATGTTGAAATATCAATAGGGGTGGTTTTTCAAGGTTACTCACATTCCGAGATGCAGCTCTCAATGGCAACTCAGCGCTCATATTTCGAGAATACCCACACTTGCTACTGTTATCGAGCTACAAAACGAGCACGCTCCCGTCGCAATCGCGTCGTGCAAACTCTCAGGATCCCACCTATCATCCCTTGGTTTACTGTGTCTGCCTAAACTCGTATATCACTACTGGGAATGGTTTTCCGGCCATCTGTCACCCTCCGAAACCAGCGCTGGTCTCCGAGAAGGTCATATCCTCGTGGCCGGACCATATCTCCAAAATGCAACCAAGAAAATCCAGATCCCATCGTGCATTCGTTGTATATCAGGAGAAATGTCGAAATATCAATAGGGGTATTCCAAATGTTACTCACATTCCGAGATGCAGCTCTCGTTGGCGACTCAGCGCTGATATTTCGAGAAAACCCAGACTTGCTACTGTTGTCGAACGACAAAACGAGCACGCCCCCGTCGCAATCGCGTCGTGCAAACTCTCAGGATCCCACCTATCATCCTTCAGTTTATCTGTGTCTGACTTAACTCGTATATTACTACTGGGAATGGTATTCCGGCCATCTGTCCCCCTCCGAAACCAGTGCTGGTCTCCGAGTAGGTCATAACCTCGTGGCCGGACCATATCTACAAAATGCAACCAAGAAAATCCAGATCCCATCGTGCATTCGTTGTACACCTGGGGAAATGTCGAAATATCAATAGGGGTGGTTTTTCAAGGTTACTCACATTCCGAGATGCAGCTCTCGTTGGCATTTCAGCGCTGATATTTCGAGAATACCCACACTTGCTACTGTTGTCGAGCTACAAAACGAGCACGCCCCCGTCGCAATGCCGTCGTGCAAACTCTCAGGATCACACCTATCATCCCTCGGTTTATCTGTGTCTGACTAAACTCGTATATTACTACTGGGAATGGTTTTCCGGCCATCTGTCCCCCTCCGAAACCAGCGCTGGTCTCCGAGTAGGTCATAACCTCGTGGCCGGACGATATCTACAAAATGCAACCAAGAAAATCCAGATCCCATCGTGCAAGTCTGAGTTCTACCGATGAATAGGCCTGGATTCTCAGGGGTTTTTTTTTCCAAAGTCGATACAAACACTCTCCACGTCCATGACTCCCATTGCGCTGGTATCAATCCATCTGCACACGAAGCTCCTCATCAAGACGAATCGATCGAGCCCTCATTCGTTATGATTGGATCGTGCATTTGTCCAGTTTCGACGTTTTTGCACCAGCTAGGTTCGTTCTGCGAAAAAAACTCCCCCCTAAGCATTTTCCTGGTTTTAAAAAGTTCCCCAGTAGTGACACCTCCCAAAACAGGCCCTCGTTATTGCCAGCGGCCCGCTCTACACGATGCAAAAAGAATTAGAGGTTACCGCTCATGGGCCATTTTCCCATACAAAGTATGCATCCTCCTTCTGGCATTACGGGTCGGAATTGACGGGTCGGTTGACTGCGCGGAAATCCGGTTGATGATCGAAGTTCATTTCTATATTCTACGACTTATGTCAAGAAGGTGAATTCTGACATTCACTCATGTACACCAGCGAATCTTGAGAATCACTAGTGGAAACCCGAAGTGCGACTCTATACCGGACATTCACTAAGGCCACCGGTGAATGTCGGACATTCACAGTTACATATACACTGGAACTTCAGTGCATATACACTGAAGTCATCAGTGAGTGTCACTGATGGATCAGTGAGCGTCACTGATTCACCAGTGAGAATTTCCACTGAAATTTCAGTGAATATCATGTCCGATAGAGGGCCGACGTGTAAACATAAGTACTTTTTATCGTGTTATTTATCGTAGAAAATCAGGAAAAGTGGTGTTTTATATTGATAAATAACCGAATAAATTGGTACCTGGACCACTGTGTGAGACATTGACTAATAATCTTTGAGTTTGTGATAAAAATTGTTGTTGGATTTGCCAGATCCCAGGTCTATTGGCAGAAGTGAGGTTAAGCCATAAGCCAGTGTAATGCGAGTGTCTATGTGTCTTTGTATGTGTTGGTGATTGACTATACTCCGGGACTCGCTAGCTAAGTGAACAGCTGACAGAAAATATTTGCTCCTCTCTCAATATATAGCTTGCTCAATCAACCGTGCCTCCGGCTATGTCGGTGTGCAACACATGCGGAGATGGCTCCTCCGAGGGCCAACTTATTGCGGCTTGTAATATATGTACTGGCCTACATCATGCCACCGTTGAATGTGCCGGTGTATCAGCGTCAGAGATTAAAGTGCTCGAATTTAAAAGAAAAACCCCTATGCTCATTTATCGTTGTGCTAGTTGTAAAGAAAACGAGAATATTCATCCAAGTATAGCTGAACACATCGATACGCTTCAGAAGTCAATCCAAGATTTATCAGGGGCAGTCTCTGACATAAAGAAAGTATCCTCGGAAGTTGAAGCTCTCCGTTCTCGAGTTCAGGAAATTGAAGACGAGACAGCAAAAATATCAGACATGGAAGAGGAAATTCAGATCATGAAAGATAAAGTAGCGGGAGATTTGCAGGATGTGAATGACCGTCTTGATAAATTGGAGCGAGCTGCGAATCAACCTGCACTGGGTGACTCTTTAGATGCCATCGCATCGGAAGTGCAAGATCGCAATTCTAGGCTGAATAATCTAATCATGTACAATATCCCTGAAAACTCTAATCAGGATCCTTCTCTTGATTCACAGGTGGTGTAGAACAATCTTAAGAAAATAAAGGACTTCCGTCTAGGCAATATCAGTGTTCGTAGGATTGGATCAGGCGAGGGGAGTGACAAACCTCGTCCTCTACTCGTTGTACTGAACTCGCGTGCTGACGTCATGAAAGTTTTGGGAAACAAGAGGTTCCTCCCGAAGAATGTTGCAGTCTCCACTGACAAGACCAAGGCCCAACGTGAAAAATTGAATGCTGTCCGGGCGGAAATGGAGCGCATCAATGATGCTCATGGTTCAAGATGTAAAACTATAAAATATATTGGTGGTACTCCCACCATAGTTGATTACAAGGAACATCCTGCTCAGGCCTCCACTACAACGTCTAATAGAGCCGCCAATAATAAACTGTCTAACTCTGGTGGGGCGAGTACAAGTTCGGGCAAGGGAAACTAAATGTGAGCAAGGATGAACTAAAATTTTTTTATCAAAATGTGCGTTCGGTTGTGAATAAACTTAGCAGGTTGAAAACAAATATACACCTTTTCACTTCGCCAATCGATATTATAGTCCTGACAGAAACGTGGCTAAAACCTAATATTTCTAACAAAGAACTTGGTCTTGATAACTACATCATGTACAGGGCTGATAGAAGGCTGAAACGTGGAGGAGGTGTGATCATTGGTATTGCCAAAAATCGGGTACTGAGTAGTGAATTGGTTTTTGGTGGTGATGTTCAGTCAGCTGACGTCCTAATTCTCAAAATTACCAGTCTAAAATTTAAATTTGTCATCTGTGCAATATACATCCCACCTACATCAACCCTTACCGTATATCAGGCAGTAGCCAACTGTATTGATGACGCAGTGACTAAGTTTCCGGATCACAGCATTATTATAAGTGGTGACTTCAATTTACCTTACACAGAATGGACAAACAATCCACTAAGGCATAAGTCAATTGGCCCAGTGTGTGATGAACGTCAACTGGAAGCTGGGTGCATCGTCCAGTTATTTGCAAGCGTTCGAATGGAACAAATGTTCCCACCCCACCCGGACAAAGGATATTCACTGGACCTTCTTTTTTGCAGTGCCGGAGAATTCCAAATTCAGGATGATCAGGACTTATTAGTCCCATTTTGTGACTCTTATCATAAGGCTCTCTTAGGTGATATTGTGGCTCCGGAAGTGTGCTCTCATCTCAGTGAAAAAAGTATTCAGTTCGATTATAGGTTGGCAGACTATAACAAAATATGTAGTATCCTTGATGAAGTGGATTGGAGCATTATAATGGGCCATGAGTCTGTGAGTGAATGTGTTTCTGCCTTGAATGATACTTTGATTAATGTCATACACGACGATGTCCCAGTAAAGCAGGTGAGGCATTCAGACTGTCCTAAATGGTATGACCAAGAGATGAAATCTTTAATTTTCGAGAGAAAAAAAATTACACATGGTTTGGAAGGGAAGTGACTCATTGTCTGATTACATAGCCTTCAAAAAAGTCCGTGCTCAATGTATAAGAACCTCACGTGTGAAGTATGCTGAATATTTGAAATCTGTAGAAGTCAATTTGAAGAGTAATTTGAGACATTTTTGGGCATATACTAAGGTCTGAAAAAAACTAACAGTCTCCCAAATGACATGTACTTTAAAAAGAAATCTGCCCGAACTGGTGCAAGTATTGCTAATCTTTTCTCGGAACACTTTAGTTCGGTATACAAGAGTGGTGCTACTGAGTTGCTATCGGAAGATGAATGTGAAGTCAAGCTTCATTCATTAACAATTCTCCAAGAGGAACTCGATTGCCTAGTAAAGAATCTTGATGATAACACCAAACCAGGTCCGCATGGTATACCGGCATTTTTCATCAAAAGATGTTGGTCTAACATTCGCGAAACAGTTCTACAAATTTTCAATAAATCGTTCCAGAATGGTGAATTTCCACCAATCTGGAAAATGGCATTCATACAGCCAATTTTTAAGAATGGGAATGAACGAAACATTGAGAATTATAGACCAATTTCAATTCTTGGGTGCTTAGCAAAATTATTTGATGCATGTGTAGCGAGTCATTTGACTGAATTCCTTGCAGGTAAAATAATTCAAAATCAACATGGTTTCTTGAAAGGTAAATCAACAATAACCAATCTCTTTTTATATCAAGATTACATTATAAAAAGTTTGAGTGAGCATGAACAAGTTGATTCGATTTATATAGACTTCTCTAAGGCGTTTGACTCAGTAAACCACTCTCATTTACTGAGAAAATTGAAGAATTTTGGTATAAGTGGACAATTACATGAATGGTTTAAATCGTATTTGAGTGAGAGAAAACTAGCTGTAAGGGTGTCAGAGTTTGTTTCGGACGAATTTGAAGCTTCATCAAGTGTACCTCAGGGTTCACATCTGGGCTCAATTTTATTCATAATGTTTATTAACGATATTCTTGATGAATTGCCACCGATTCAAACCCTGATTTACGCCGATGACGTGAACATTTTTTCTTCGATCAAATCCCCGTTAGATGCTAGTCGTCTTCAACGTGCGCTAATGTTACTCAAAAATTGGGCTATGAAAAACGGATTGGAAATCAATATGAAAAAATGTGCTGTGATATCCTTTTCGAGATCCAAAGAGATATTGAATTATCAGTATGTACTCGATGATGTAGAGATAGCTCGGGTCAATGAGATTTCAGATCTTGGAGTCATCTTTGACACGAGTCTCAAGTTTGATCAACATATTGAGGCAGTTTCAAAAAAATCCCTGAACTTGATTGGTTTTCTAAAGAGATCAACTCCCGATTTTCACGATCCATTTTCTATAGCATATTTGTATAAGGCCCTAGTCATTCCTATTCTAACATACGCCTCAGTTATATGGGTACCTCATACCAAGCAAGCCAAACTAAAGTTGGAAAGAATTCAGAACAGAATGCTTCGATACCTGACTTATAAAGATAAGAATCCAATGCTTTTCACCGATCATGATTATTCTCCTGTTAGAGACAAGTTTAAAATATCTGAACTGGCCACTCGTCATTGCTTCCTCGACCGCTTGACAGCCTTCAAAATAAGAAATGGTCAATTTTCCTGTGAACAAACTAATGCTCTTTTTACTGGTAGATCAGTGGATTATGAACTGCGTTCATTCAGAACAATCAAACAAGATTTTAGTAATTCCAATTGGGTCCACTGCTCTACTACTAATAGGTTAATACGTTTTTGGAATCGTCTACCCTCAGAATTGAGAGACCCAGATTCGCTGAGTCACTTCAAAATTTCCATTCTTGCAGCATTTGATTCTACAGACCTATATTCCACCTTGACAGTTAACACTGAATAACCGTTTTCGCACGTAGATCGGAATATCCTTGCATCGCCAATGTTTATCTTTATTTTAACATAATTTCTAGTATAAATTTCACTTTTATATTTTTGTAATACTTTGTAGAAGGGCAGTATTGACCGTATATACGAATAAAATAAAATAAAATAAAATAAAATAAGGATCCGCCATACACCGCCAAATAAAAATTTCGGTGACTCAGTTTTCTTCGCTTCCTCGGAGTTTTCTCGTAATTACTCAGAAAAGGTGGGTTGTAGCGAGAAATGACGAGAATATTTTTTTACGAAATGTTTGAAAGTCTACAAGATGGCGTATTTAGATCAATCGAAAAAGTTAGCCATTCTCTACGGTATTGAAGGAAGCAGCAGGAAATCAGCAAACAGTGTAAGGTATTTTTGCGAGAAACCCATAGGTTTCCCCATTTACACTTCTTTTCAGTTCCTTGATTAACCTGAGCACGTAAACTTGGAGATCTCCAAGAAATCTATGGAAAACTATATCTGTCAAATTTTTTCTACAACTTGGAATCTGATGAATCCCTCCCCCCTCACCCTAATCTAAACTCGCTCCCGTGTGTCTGAATAATTAATTATTCTTGTAGGTATCCGGTGGTCACGGGAAATGATGATTTGCAGGGGAGTTCGACGTTTTGACATGTATGTTGTTCTTCCTGTCGTTCTTGAGTTCTAGTCAATACTCTGAACGATCTCTCTGGAATGTTCATGAGTGATAGATGACCACGTCGAGGTGTGCTGGGAGGGTTCAAAGATGATTCTATTAAACAGTTTTTGACATATGCGTCTTTGGAAACAAAAATGTCGGAAGTTGCCAAAATTCGATTCAACTTTTGGAAAATATGTTCTAGAACGAGTTCCTGGGAAAATCTAGAGTAAGGTAATAAGATGATGATATTGGCATGATAGACCGGTTGGTTGATGAGTAGTTTCGTGGAAATTTACGGTTGAGGAACATTACGTGGTTCTATATGACGTGGTG
This sequence comes from Eretmocerus hayati, assembly GCA_029851415.1. Taxonomy (NCBI): domain Eukaryota; kingdom Metazoa; phylum Arthropoda; class Insecta; order Hymenoptera; family Aphelinidae; genus Eretmocerus; species Eretmocerus hayati. Next base: position 87,527,616 of record CM056743.1, read on the forward strand.
GAAAATTCATGATTTCAATGATTGGAATGAATGACGATGGGAGAAAAACCACGGTGGTCCTGAACCAAGTCTATCCTCCGCTGGGACGGGGTGGCATGGGACGGATTGTAGAATGGGGTTGGGGTGGTGTGGGCGGTGTGAGGCGGTTTGGGGTCGTGTGGGGCGGAGTGGGGTGGCGTGGAACGGATTGTAAAATGGAGTTGGGGTGATGTGGGGTGGTCCGGGGCGCCGTGGGAGGATTATGCATTATCCTACGGTGTGAGTGGAGTGGGGCAGTGTGGGGCGGAGTAGGATTGATTGTAGAATGAAGTTGGGATGGAGTGGAATGGTGTGGGGTGCTGTGGAGCGGTAGTTTTGAAGAGAACTATATAGTATAGGGAGATATAAGGGGTCGGAGTGTTGATCTACAAGAATTGTGTGAAATGAGAAAGAGTCATGAGTGGTTTGACGTAGCACGCGCGAGTCAAGGATTATATATACGGGAATCTACAGAACCTCTGGCTTTTAGTATATCATACAGTATTTCAATGAGATCGGGACTTTTACGCCCTGGAAAAATGTTTTTCGGGTGGTTTCTATAATGTCCGGAGTCATACTTTATCGATTTTTCATGACTCGTGCGTAGTGCTCTTGATGCAAATTGAAGAATCGTCGAATTCCGTACTTTTTCAGTGTAACTGGCGCGTTCTCCGAAACTCTCCCACCTCTGAAGAAAATAACACTGTTCCAAAAAATCTGAAAAAATTCCATCTGACTCTTCAATCCTCATAAAATCATAAGAGACATGTTCCAATGGTGACTCGGGCCCGTGGTCAGCACAGGACTTCCATAAGAAGTGTAGCTCACTTTTTGGAAAGTACTCACTTCCTCCACTTCTTCGTTTCGTAGAGAATAACCTCCGAGCAAGGATAGATCGGGTGGTGGAAGATTGAAGGTTATGAGTACCCAGACAGCACTGGAAGGTTTCACCGAAACTTTCACGGAAAGTTTCCACCGAAAGCTTTCTAACAGGTTTTTGAAAGCTTTCCCAAGGCTTTCTCCTGTCCTTTCATGGAGAGACAACAATGAAACCTTTCTGGAACCTTTCAGGAGCCTTTCAACGCAAGGACCACCAGAATTTTTACATCCTTGCAGTGAAACTTTCGATGGGAGCTTTCAGAAAGGTTTCCTGAAACTTTTCCGAAACTTTTCCGTGCCAAGTGCCCGAAAACTTTTCGAAAAACTCTCTGAAGCCTGTCAAAAGCCTTTCGGTGAGAATTTCGATGGAACTTTTAGATCCTTTGAGGGAAAATTTTGATGGAAGCTCCCAGGAAGCTTTCAGGAGCCTTTCAGTGCGAGGACCATCAGAATTCCTAGATCTTTGCAGAGAAACTTTCGATAAAAGCTTTCGGAAAGGTTTCCTGGAACCTTTCCGGGACTTTTCCGTATCGAGTGTCCGAAAACTTCTCGGAAAATTTTCTGAAGCCTTTCAGAAGCCTCTCTCTGAAAATCCCGATGGAACTTCTAGATCCTTCGAGGGGAAATTTTGATGGAAAGCTTCCAGAAAGCTTTCAGGAGCCTTTCAGCGCAAGGACCATCAGAATTCCTATATCTTTGCTGAGACACTTTCGATGGAAGCTTTCAGAAAGGTCTCCTGAAAACTTTCACGAAACTCTGCCCTGCCAAGTGTCTGAAAACTTTTCGAAAAACTCTCTGAAACCTTCCCAAAGCCTGTCGGTGAGAGTTGAAATGAAACTTTCTCGTCTCTACAGGAAAAATTTCGATGAAAGCTGTCAGAACGCTTCCGGAAAGGTTTCACAGAACTTTGCCCTGCCTAATAGTGTCCGAGAACTTTTCGAAAAACTTCCTGAAACCTTTCAGAAGCCTTTCGGTGAAAGTTCCAATGGAACTTTCAAATGCTCACAGAACGAATTCCGGTAAAAGCGTCTAGAAACTTTCGGGCAACTTTTTATGTGAACCTTGCATTGCCAAGTCCAGATCACGCATGCTCGTTGTTTGTACCAGGGCAATCCTCGCGACCGTGCATGCGACAGTCGACATCAGGCAGTCTGTATAGGGTCAAGTCTGGTCATGTTTGGGGAAGTCGGCCACCTTGATGGTTTGTTGACCATCCCCAATTCCCTTGTACAAGAGTGAATTTCGCATTAATCACCCTGCTGCAAGAGATGGATAGGATCGGATTGAACTTATAGTCTATCCAGTTTTATTCAATATGTGAAACACGTTTTTCTGTATTGAGCCGGGTAGAAAGACGAATCCTCGCGAATTCAGAAAATGGGTATTCCCGACCAATGGAAGTCTATCCATCGAAACGGTATAAAAATAGATCAGTTCTATCCAGTTCTATACGCCAAACTGGTATACAATACAACGGATGAATCCGATCCAATCCTCACAAATTGTATTCAGACCTCGCCACTCAATCCGATCCTATCCGGTTCTATACACGGTAACGGTATTCAATCCGAATCTATCCGGTTTGATGCCTACAAATTGTATTCAGACCCGGTTTTCAATCCGATCCTTTCCGGTTGTATATACGGTACAGGGATTCCATTCGATCCTATCCGGATCAATGCCTATAAATTTTATTCAGACCCCGCCATTCAATCCACTCCTATCTGGTTCCATACCCGGTACCCGTGTTCAATCCGAATCTATCCGGTTTGATGCCTACAAGTTGTATCCAGACCCCGGCTTTCAATTTGATCCTATCCGGTTGTATATACGGCACGGGTATTCGATCCGATCCTATCCGGATCAATGCCTATGAATCAGGTTCAGTCCTCGCCCTTTAATCGAATCCCACCCTTTCTATACACGGTAACGGTATTCATTTCTTTCCTATCCGGTTCTATACACAGGATCGGTATGAACTACTTTGGATCATTCCGGTTCAATACCAAGAAACTGTATTCGGCAGTCCGCCATCCAATCCGATCCAATCCGGTCCTATACACGATTCCGGTATCCAATCCAAATCTATTCGGTTCGATGCCTATAAATTGTATTCAGACCCCGGCATTTCATCCGATCCTATCCGGATCAATGTCTATAAAACGTATCCAGGCCTCGCTATTCAATCCGGTCCTATCCGGTTCTATACATAGTAACGGTATCCAATCCGAATATATCCGGTTCGATGCCTACGATTGAATTGGGGACGAGGCCGGATTCGAGTGGTATCGATCCGGATTGGAATACTCTCATCCAATACACAGAAGTTGGATTGAAGCGGATAGGCACATTGAGGTTATCCCTTTATTTGGCTTTTGATGTGGATTGGATTGGATTAATTCGAGCCGAGGGGCGTCTCACTGAATGGTAGCCTATGTTGCTGCTGGCCGCTGTTGGTCGCATGCGGTATGATTTCTCCTGCTGCGAATCCTCTCCAAGCAGCCTACAGCAGCCAGGCATGTGCCCGCATGTGCCTGGCAGCGTCGGGTAGCGAACTCGGCTGCCGCACGCACACTAGCACATACCTGTCCAGCTATGGGCCACTTGGACAGGATAATTCATACCGCATGCGACCAACAGCGGCCGGCAGCAGAATCGGCTGCCATTCAGTGAGTTGCCCCTTGATTCGAGCACAAGGCCGGATTAGAATGGGATTGATTTGGATAGGAGTACTTCCCACCAATACACCAAAGTTGGTTCGAAGTGGATAGGAGGTCTGTTCATCTACGTGTATTCTGCATTGGTGCGGATTAGATGAGTTTGATTCGGGAATGAGGTCGGATTGAAGTAATATTAGTCCGGATTGGAATATTACCACCCAATCCACAGAAGTTGGATTGAAGCGGATAGGAACATCGCGGTTCTCCCTCAATTTGGCTTTGGATGTGGATTCGATTGGATTCAATCGAGCCCAAGACCGGATTAGAATGGGATTGATTCGGATGAGAATACTCCCCTCCAATACGCAAATGCTGGACAGGAGCGAATAGGCACACTGTTGCTTCACCTCCATTCGGCATTGAACGCGGATTGCATCGCATTGAGTTGGGGACTAGGCCGAATCGAAGTGGTATTGATCCGGATTGGAATACTCTCATCGAATACACCAAAGTTGGATTGAAGCGGATAGGCACACTGCTGCTCTAATACCTTCATTCGGCATTAGATGCGGATTGGATCGTATTGAATTGAGGACAAGGCCGGATTGAAGTGGTATTGATCCGGATGGGAATACTTCCATCCAATACCCAAAAGTTGGATTGAAGCGGATAGAAAGACTGCTACTTTGCCTCCGTTCGACCTTGCATGCGGATTGGACTGGATTCAGTCGAGGATAAGCTCGGATTGGAGTGGTATTGATCCGGATTGGGTAACTTCCATCCAATACCCAAATTATGGATTGAAGCGGATAGGGAGACTGCTTCTTCAATCCCATACGGCATAGGATGCGGATTGGACAGGATTCAGTCGAGGACAAGCCCGGATTGGGGAGGGGGGTATCGATACGGATTTGGAAACGTCTATCCAATACCCGAAAGTTGGATTGGAGCGGATAAAATGACTGCTTCTCTGCCCCCATCCGGCATTCGATGCCGATTGTACAAGATTAAGTCGAGGACAAGCCCGGATTGAAGTGGTATTGATCCGGATTGAGGAACTTCTATCCAATACCACAAAGTTAGATTGAAGCGGATAGGAAGACTGCTTCTCTGACCCCATTCGGCATCGGATGCGGATTGGACAGGATTCAATCGATGAAAAGCTCGGATTGGAGTGGTATTGATCCGGATTGGGTCACTTCCACCCAATGCCCAAATCATTGATTGAAACGGACAGAAAGACTGCCCCTCCGCCTCCTTCGGCATTGGCTGCAGATTGGACTGGATTCAGTTGAGGCCAAGCCCGGATTGGGGTAGTATTGATCCGGATTGGAATACTATCATCCAATACACCGAAGTCGGATTGAAGCGGATAGGCATATGGCGGTTCTACACCTATCCGGCTTTGGCTGGGGATTGGATCGCGGATCCAATCGAGCACGTAGCCGGATTGAGATGGGATTCATTCGGATTGAAATACTCCTATTCAATACACCAATGTTGGATTTAAATGGTATTGACCCGGATTGAAGCGTTGGAAGTTGATGCATTCTTTTTGGATTCACAGGGATCAGAGTCTCTCCCTAATTGTGTACTGGAACGGATTCGACTCGATCATCCGTTTCGTCATTGAGTTGTATTCGGCTCTAACCTCGTGAATACTGGATTGAACCGGATGACATTGAATCGAGATTTTGTTCATAGATTCGGATTTGTCTGTGATCTACCCACAAGTCCTATAGATGCGGATTCGGACGGATTCGTTTAATGCTTCAATCTCGCATTCAGCCGGACTATATAGGTCCCTCGGCGGATTCAAATCGATTGAACCTCAATGCCACTTTTCTCGCGTGCGGATAGACTTGGTAGATCCGGATTGGTTCGGACTCATCCGGATGGCTTTTCTATACGTTTCTATCCATCTCTTGCAGCAGGGGTTCAGTTCGGAGTCAATTCTGCAAATCATCGAGTGCTAAGAGTGTCGGTTCTCTTGATTGAAGCCTGCTTGCCGATTCGTAGTGGAAATCTATTTGTGCAAATCGAGAACATTCTTGTGTATTTTACATGTCTTCTACTCTGCCACTTGTGATAATAGTGCAATTATACACCTTGTCATACACAATATTTACAAAGCTTCCTGGAGTCGTCAGTAATGGTTGCAGGATTCTGTGGAGGTAAGGTACACTTTTCCTATTCAACACAACTGATAAGCGTAGACTTTTATTCCATTCTTCGATGCTTTGTTATCATCATCGAATGGATGAGTGCTTTTCACAAATTGTCATCGCAGAATATTCTCAAGTCTTCTATCAAAGCACAAACTCACAGTAGTCAAGATCAATTGATCTTGACTACTCCGATCTTGTGCAATACCCATATCTCAGGCTGTATTCAAAGTCCTTCCTTGATGAATTTATTAGCTAATCGATCCTATATAAAAACAGTGAAAATATCAAAGACTGTTAGGAAGCTTGGAGGAGTTCCGCTACCAGACTGGAGCTACAATAAGAAGTATACTTCCCATATGTTAGGTCAGTTATTTTGAAGATACAGATCTTTGGGAAGAAATGGAGTCAAGTTGGGAGATTATGCTTCTGTGTTTTGGGCTTTCTTACGCCATGAACAGTCAACATATCCGAGAAGATACTCTAAAGAATGATTAAATATGTTAAAATTCCTCATTAAGGCAAATCTATATGACACTTCGCCGTAAAATCTGAACTAGTTCCTTACCCCAATTCTGAAGTCTAATCCAGTTCCGATATACTACCTATTCAACGTCAATTCTCGATTCTGCTCCCTTAGAGCTAATTTTATCAAATCCGTTATAAGGAAAGTTAATATCATAACTGAATGGTTCAACAACAACTACTCGAGCTACTATAAGGGGAGTGAACAGATTCTAACTACGCTAGGAATGATTTTATTACCATATCCCATTTTCATTCGAGAAGGGGAATACTAAAAAGTACCCAGTTTTTTTTACTCAGTCCCCACAATTTCAAGAATGAATTGGGGCTGAACTTCAGATGAACACAACGGATGTACAATACATTGTCAGTTTGACCAACACGGCTGCTTTTTGGCTGTGAACAAAATCAGTTAATGCCAGCTCTTTTCTCAGATTTGCCATGAGCGGATACTTCTAACTTTAAGATAGTTTTAGTTCTGGTTTTAGAGAAAACTGCATTGGATCTCTATCATTGAACTGTTTGTAAGAGAATTCAGGAGATCATAACTCGACAGTGAAAGATCTCACAAAATTTTTGAGGTATCTAGATGAAACATACTCAGGGTTTTTCCTGAAATATTACCATGAATCTTTCATAAAAGATTCCAGGAATATTTCCAGCTGCGGACATAACTATATATCAGGGAGGTTTCAGTGGAATCTTCCAGAGATCTTTCACTGAATGGTTTCTGAGAGATTTCCGTGAGATTTTCAGGGATCTGTCCATGAAAGCTTCAAGAAAAATTCCTAGCCGAGGACATCAATATATTCCAGGAATACTTCAGTCCAATATTCCTGAAATATTCCAATCTTTCAATAAAATATTCTTGAAATATTTCTGAAAGATTCCCATGTTGCGTGGGCAGAAGCCTTCCAGCGAAGTGAAGAGGAATTAACTTTGAGGCCGTTGCAGGGAGAGTTCTTGTAAGAACGTTCAGAAACCTTATCTTGCAAGTGTCTGTAACTTTCTGGACACTTCCTCTGTAAGCTTTCGAAAACTACTCAGCGAGAAGCTGAATAATACTCCTCGGCAATTGCAGGGAGAGTTTTGGTGGAAACTATCAGAAAGCTTTCATGACATTACATGAGACCTTGCATTTTTGAGTGTCCGATAACTTCCTAGAAAACTCCCTGAATCCTTCCAAAACCTATACTCTAGATGAGACCATCCAATGGAATAGGATCAAATTCCCTCCCCAATGAGGTATATATGTTTTTTGAGTTGGAATGAGGCGACACGTGTGTTTCTGTTTGGCCCAGATCAACTTTGTTTCGGAGCTATGCAAATTTCCAGTTTGGAGTCGAAAATTCAAATTTTCACTCTGAAATCAGGAAAAACTTCGAAATAACTCCACTCACATAATGGCACTCTCGAGATGAATCATGATACATTGTATCAAATCCAACGTATTTCATCAGAAAAAACCGTGTGGTGCTAAAAAGTTCATATAGAACGCCAAAAAGTGACAATTCGATGGAAAATGGAAAAATGCGATTGCTCAAGAATATAAATTCGTATCCTCTTGAATTTTCTTTAGAGTACTTCGAACGATGTTGAACATGATGCAATCGGTCCGGTAGGCGCTCAAAAATAGTAGGAGGTGCTAAGAAATTTTTTCTGAAGAAAATTTACATGCCAGATACTTAGTTGATGGAATTTAAGTAACAAATGTTGTGGAAAGATTCGTTCCTTCTGCCAAGAGTGTTATAACCCCATGGAACTATCCCAAGATGATTATTCTCAGAACCTATATCGAATTGTCATCACTCAAGAGAGGATTCTCGGTGAAACCTCCCACCGAGAGCTGGTTTCATCAACACCTCTTGGAAACTTTTCAGCGAAATTTTCGGGGAGCCGATTCCAAGGACACCTTTCGGAAACCTTTCAGAAACCTTTCACCAAAAGTTTTGACGAGCCGATTCCAGGGACACCTTTCGGAAACCTTTCAGGAACCTTTCACCGAAAGTTTTGACGAGCCGATTCCAGGGACACCTTTCGGGAACCTTTCACCGAAAGTTTTGGCGAGCCGATTCCAGGGATACCTTTCGGAAACCTTTCAGAAACCTTTCACCGAAAGTTTTGACGAGCCGGTTCCAGGGACACCTTTCGGAAACCTTTCAGAAACCCTTCACCGAAAGTTTTGGCGAGCCGATTACAGGGACACCTTTCGGAAACCTTTCAGAAACCTTTCACCGAAAGTTTTGACGAGCCGATTCCAGGGACACCTTTTGGGAACCTTTCACCGAAAGTTTTGGCGAGCCGATTCCAAGGACACCTTTCGGAAACCTTCCAGAAAACTTTCAGCGAAAGTTTCGGCGAGCCGATTCCAGGGACACCTTTCGGGAACCTTTCAGAAACCTTTCAGCGAAAGTTTTGAGTAGCAGTTCGTTCGCTTCCCTCCCGAAACTTGTCGAGGACAACTGCTCAATCTCTCTCAGGAAAACTCCCAGAATAGTTTCCTGAAGTGTTTGAAGCAATCTTTCCAGAAATCCTATATGGAATCTTTCCTGAAATTCCAGCAACTTTCGCCGAAACCTTTCGGAAAGTCCAGCCAACAGTGGCATAGTTAACTTTCTGAAAACTTTCCGCGAAAGTTTCCAGAAAGGTTTCGAACCTTTCACGGAAAGCTGTCTGAAAGCTTTCAGAAAGGTTCCGATGCTGTCTGGGTTGACAATCGAATCGCTCCTCCGTTTGGCAGCGACACATTATTCTGGCTGAAGATCTGTGACGTTGCACTTGAAGCATTTGTTGCACCCACCGCTTCAAAAATTGACATAAACCTTTGTTACTCGAAACATGAGCAGATGTCGCTCCCAAATATTATTGCCCATTCTACTTCGACGTAGGATGAACTCTTATGCTTTCCAATGAGGTGGCTATAACGATTGTTATTCGAGGGAGGAGCCCGGGAAACTCGTTCAGCCCCTGAGAGCTGATTTTTCCGGTCGGAAAATATGCACGTAATAGTTCTGTATCATATCTGTCGGAATTGTATGTAGTTCTCACACCATCCACACACTGCAAGTTTATCATAATTTCAATGGGGAAGCTTTGGAGAAGCAAGAATTGCATATACCTCCGACAACTTTGTTGGCATAGGAGAAGTGAAACTTGACGAGTATAACGGAGAGAGGCTCAGTTCTGGGGATGGGATTCGATTAAACGGGTGCAACAACATCTTTGAGAATCGTCATACTGCACTATCCACGATCCATTTATGTGACGAGCCTCTCATAGTGACGGAAACGTGATAGACCGATTCTATCTCATTGTTCTCAGAGTATTAACATCTTTCAAAAATGGTTGGCACATTTCCCTCTTCACATTTCAGAGGTACCAAGACACTATGAGATTGGTTTCGATAGCGACAAGGAGCGACATATCTTCGGCTTGATGCGCATCGCGTATAGACCCAAAAGTGCAAAGTTTGGCAAAATGTGAACGCGCGATGCATACCTCGCGGTGTGCATCGGCGATCGGTTCTGCCGAATTTACGATCAGAGGATTCCTTAATGGCGAGCTATCACCTATATCGTCACACGTGTGAGGCCGGGACCCTTGGCGCCCTCACCAAGCCAGCCGTGTTTTGATATTTGTTTGGCGTCGCACATAAATTATATCCATTGTCCACATGTTAGAGGGTTTTCCTCATGAAAATATATTGTTCTTCTCTAGTTTTCATCGGTCCATGGTATGATTCCTCTTGGATTTTACTCTCCATTTGTTGGATTCCTTGTTCTTCCATCCAATGTTTTTCGTGACCTTGTTTTGTCTCTAGGTTTATTTGTATCCGATATTTAGCCTGTAATGTTCCTGAAACTGGATAGTTCCCAAGTTCTTTGATTATCTAATGATATCTTCGCAATTTTCTCTACTTTTCTTCCATTATTCCTATTATTTTTACTGTACGTTGGATAATAATTTTCGGAGTCCTCGCAGAATTTCATAAAATACTTCCCAATATCTCCCCAATAGTCATGAACAATACTCCTCGAAATCTTTACAATATTCTTGGACAACATTTCTTACCAGATATGACGCCCTTGCACTTGAGTTTTTGGGAGTACTTCGAAGCTCCTCGTCATCCACACCGCAACAAACTTTGACCGCACACTAACAGATGGCGCCAACATATCAGTTCCAGTGAACGATGAGCACATTGACGGAAAGTGGCCCAGAGGAATTCTTGTATTCGATCTGCATCCTCCCTGTGGAGGGTGATGAGTCATTATTACAGTGTACTCGTTGTGCTGACCTCATACATCTCACTCCCTCCGAAACAAGTACGTCGATCCGTGTGTTTGAGCTGTCGAAAACCCGCTCCCAAAGTCACGCCCTCGCGGCCATTATCTAGCCCTCCTCCACATATATCAGTCTCCCATCCTAGCAACGCTCCACACTCTCCTAGCAACCCAACCACACCCACTGGCCCGGAAGCCTGCGTTCCCACTCCCCAAAAAGATCAGCATTTTCACGCCCCGATCCATCAAGATCACGAGCAAAGGCCCAAAGATCACACGGGTCTAGCTCGACTACTGATTGTAACTTGGCTACGACTATGCGGGCTAACCCCGTGCGGGCGCCTTTTTGAATGATCCCGCAATACCCGACTTCGCTACGGCATTGGGCGAATACATGTATACGACCCAAGTCTTAAATCATACCCAGCTTACCAGTATCGACTCTCGCCTGTCCGATCTTACGACCTCTAGTCAGAACAACACCATCGCAATTTCCAATTCGCAAGCTGAAGTACGCTCCTTTCGCTCGGTTGTCGACCAATGCGACCTCCGTTTCTCGGGTGCGCGAAATCTTCTCCTTCATCCGATGAAGACCTAGCAATGAAAATCCTTACTACCATGCAATGTGCTGGTCGCGTAGGATCTCTTCTGTCAGTGAGACGATGGGACTTTCACCCCACTCGACCAAATCCGCCTCGAGGCAACAATCCCTCTGGAGGCCAGCCGTTTTCTGCTGGCCCTATCAATGCTAACAAAACAATAACCTCAGTAGTGATCATATTGTCATCCCCAACAGTGCGCGACTTCGCAATATCCAGATCCATCAAACTAAAAGATGTTCCTGCGCTCACCATCTTCGGTTTAGGTGGCCAGAACAGGATCGATGTATTGCACGTTCTTCCACCTCATTTATCCTATATGGCGTGCGGCTCCACCGAAAGCGAAAGAACTCAACTATATGAGGCCCATTATTCAGAATATGACAGTAATGATGTGTCCAAACCTCAATTCAGCCCTCCTTCCAATACTAGCCAGGGAGGAGCCCCTCACTCTCCCCACATGCCAACCCAGAGCCCGAAACTTCAATACACAGAAAGTCGTTCCTACGGTTGTCGCTCAAAATGCCGGTGCTGGCGATCTTAGCAGTGGCTGAAATGATGCTGGCCTGTCGCAATATGCCTGTTCTCGCGCAAACATTACTATAGGTCATATCAACATAAATCGCCTGAAAACCAATCTTTCACTCCTTGAGGACCAAGTAGTATCACACCCCTATGATATAATAGCCATTACCGAGACCTGCCCAACGGTCAACGATAACACTTACAGTATCCCGGGTTTCACAGTTTTTCGGAACGACAAAGTTGACAAAGAGGGAGGTGGTGTTGCGATCTATGTCAAATCGGCATATCCCGTCAAGGTTCTTGATGCATCGGACTCAAACTTTGACAATAAACCTGAATACCTTATTTCTGAGATCAAGATCGGATCCGTGCCCGCGTTTTCGCAACAGTCTATCGATGACCCTCTGCCGCACGTCGACACGAACTTTTCAACTTAATCTCTAAATTTCCACCGAAGTATCCACACGTAATTATCACCGGCGATTTCAACATAATAGAGCCTCAACTTCACCTAGTTTAATTCTTTTCCCAATTTTTGTGACTCATACGATCTCAAGCCCACTAGCTTTGATACCACGCATCTTGTAGTCTACCATGACGTGGAGGCACACAATGGCTTCATAGACATCTTCCTAATTTTTAATGAAGATGCTCCCATAGCGCACAGCAAATCTCCTGCTCCGTTTACTGATGCCCATGATTTTGTTGAGATCAAACATAACCTCAAACCTCAGATTCACAACGCAAAAACTCTTGCACTTGGTGAACTCAATAATATGAACAGTGATGAATTTGTTAGACTTATAAGTTCCTGTATACCTACTGCCTCATGTGCTCCCGAGATAGGCTTGCCCTCAGACCCTCGGAGCCTCAACCCTCACTGGAACGAAGCCATTCTACGTACTGACTTCAAGTTCCTCCCCCATTCACATATCCCTCAAACCTCTAACCCCTTCGTAAATAGCGCACCCCATATGGGAACACAACCTAGTTCCCCTGAATGGATCATGCGGACGACGAACCAAATCGACGAAGCTGTGGACACCCTTACGCTTTCGACGATGGGTGCTTTCGATCAGCTATCCTCCGTAACCCACTCCACCATTCCCTCCTCGCGAAAACTGTGGGTAAACGCTGATATCAGGCACCTCATGTCTTAGAGGGATACGATTCACCTGCGAGCTCGTCGCTATGGATCTCCCTTTTTACATCACCAATATCGTGATGCTCGTGCTCGCACAAAATCAGCCCATGACCACGCTAAACACACCTACATCAACCATCAAATAACTACTGCTCCTGACGCAGAAGCACGTTGGCGTGAGCTCCGCAAATTCAAGGTTGCATCGAGTTGGCATCTTTCTCTGCTAACATTCTTCAGCAGCCAATCCATTTCACGTCGGTGACAGCTCACCATCAGCTCTTATCTGACGCAGATATTGAGTCAGTATGCTCTCTATCCATTACGCTCACAACCCCCAAGTTTGATTTCGAATCAATCAACCCGGAATCACTAGACCGAGCCTTCGTCACCTCAAAATCCAAAGGTCAAGGAGCTGATGAATTATCATGAACCATGACCAATTTAGCGTATCCAGCCCTGAAAGCTCCCTTGCTGGGTATCTTCAATGATTCATCAGCATCAAGCCACTTCCCCGCCACCTGGAAGTGGTCATCCATCATACCCTTCTCCAAGGTTCCAGCACCTGAATCTCCAACGGACACACGCCCAATCGCATAGCTACCTGAGCTTTCCAAATTACTTGAGAGAGTAGTATATAGCGAAGTAATGCAATATTCCATCATACATGACCTCATCGACCCTCACCGATCCGGTTTTCGTCCACATCATTCGCCGCAAACTTCGCTACTTGGTATCCTCGAGGATGTACGCAATGCCATTGAACAGCGCATGGTTACGGTTCTAATATCTTTTGACTTTCCAAAAGCGTTTGACACAATACTTGGATGCACCGACCGAGTCGTACGTTGGTTTCCGAGCTATCTTAGATCAGAGGAATCAATCAATCCGTCGCGAGGACGGAGCTCACGATGAGTGGTTACCCATCAATGCCGGGTTGCCCCAAGGCAGTGTCCTTGGGCCTCTGTTGTTCCTGATCTTTATGAACGATCTGGCGAAAGTACTTCGCCACTCACATCACAAGATCTTCGCCGATGATACAATCATATACCTCCCCGTTCCCCCCTCTGATATAGCCAATAAAATAGCCCTGATAAGCCAAGATGCAAGTTCTGTAGCGGGATTTGCAACTGAGAACGAGCTTATTCTCAACGCGAGCAAAACTGTTGCCACGATCCTCGGCAGTACCTTCTACACTGCAGCACTGGAGACGAACCAAGTCCCTTTCATGGATCAAGCCGGAACACCCCTGCCTCACTCGTCTTAAATGGAAATAATCGGAGTCACAGTGTCGCTCGACTTGGACTGGGAGTTCCAGATTGATCAAATCTCCAAGAAAGTACACGGTGCATTGCATACATTACGTGCACTTGGGCATGCCCTACATCGAGCCCCTCGGAAACAACTTGCACAAAGCCTTGTCCTCCCACATTTTGATTCTTCTGCCATCCTCCTCACAGGTCTCGAGAAGGGTCAAGTTCTTGGACTTCAAAGACTCCTCAATGTATGCGTCAGAGACGTCTATACAAATATCCCAGACAGCACTGAAAGGTTTCACCGGAACTTTCACGGAAAGTTTTCACCGAAAGCTTTCTAACCGGTTTCTGAAAGCTTTTCCAAGGCCTTCTCCTGTCCTTGCATGGAAAGACAACGATGAAACCTTTCTGGAACCTTTCAGAAGCCTTCCAACGCAAGGACCATCAGAACTCTTACATCCTTGCAGTGAAACTTTCGATGGAAGCTTTCAGAAAGGTTTTCTGAAACTTTTCCGAAACTTTTCCGTGCCAAGTGTCCGAAAACTTTTCGAAAAACCCTTTGATGCCTTTCAAAAGCCTTTCGGTGGAAGTTTCGATGGAACTTCTAGATCCTTTACGAAAATTCCTTCCATTTCAAAGCATCAAAACTCCTCAACTCATACTCCATAACCATTCCCCATACGCCCAGCCCAGCAATCTGCAAGTCTTTCAAATCCTGCGTGAATGAGTCACTACTACTCACTGAAAATCAACAGTGGCAAGAGCGAGCCTTACGTGAAGGCCTACAAGTGGCATCCATAGAGCTCAGGAGTTAGCCCCACCCTTCCTTTCTCGTTAGTCACCTCACTCCTCCTGTGGAGAACAGGTGAGGCAGCCTTTCTGTCATCAACATAGATGATGATGCTCGTAATTACTATACTTGATTATATTCCTATTTTTCACTATTTGTTATCTCAACCTTATTCATTCATTTCTTATCAGTTTTTATCGCACTACAATATGGGACTCACTCACTTTACTCACCGAATAGGAGTACTCAAGTGCTAGTTATGTAATTTCTGTTACCTATTCGCCTACTTACTCTTTTCGATATTATTTAGATCACGCAGAACATACACCTATTTTCATTATTATTATTCATTATTTATACTTATCTCGATTATTACTATGTATCACTTATACCTATCTTGATCATTATTATTCACTAATTATCGATATACCACTTGTAACATCCATAACAGAGCTAAATAGGGTACTACCCCAAAGCCTCAATAAATCCTATATCAATCAATCAATCAATCCTTTGAGGGGGAATTTTGATGGAAGCTTCCAGAAAGCTTTCAGGAATCTTTCAGCGCAGGGACCATCAGGATTTTTCATATCTTTGCAGAGAAACTTTCGATGGAAGCTTCCAGAAAGGTTTCCTGAAACCTTTCCGAAACTTTTTCTCGTCAAGTGTCCGAAAACTTCTCGAAAAATTTTCTGAAGTCTTTCAAAAGCCTTCCGGTGAAAGTTTCGATGGAAATTTTAGATCTTTTGAGGGAAAATTCTGATGGAAGCTTCCAGAAAGCTTCCAGGAGCCTTTCAGCGCGAGGACCATCAGGATTCCTAGATCTTTGCAGAGAAACTTTCGATGGATACTTTCAGGAAGGTTTCCTGGAACCTTTCCGGAACTTTACCGTATCAAGTGTCCGAAAACTTTTCGAAAAACTTTCTGAAACCTTTCAGAAGCCTCTCGCTGAAAATCCCGATGGAACTTTTAGATCCTTCGAGAGGGAATTTTGATGGAAAACTTTCAGGAAGCTTTCAGGAGCTTTTCAGCGCAAGGACCATCAGAATTTCTATATCTTTGCTGAGACATTTTCGATGGAAGCTTTCAGAAAGGTTTCCTGAAACCTTTCCGGGACTTTACCGTATCAAGTGTCCAAAAACTCTTCGAAAAACTTCCTGAAGCCTTTCAGAAGCCTTTCGCTGAAAATCCCGATGGAATTTTTAGATCCTTCGAGAGGAAATTTTGATGGGAAGCTTTCAGGAAGCTTTCAGGAGCCTTTCAGCGCAAGGACCATTAGAGTTTCTAAATCTTTGCTGAGATACTTCCGATGGAAGCTTACAGAAAGGTTTTCCAAAACCTTCCCGTAATTCTTCCGTGCCAAGTGTCCGAAAACTTTCCGAAAAACTTTTTGAAGCCTTTTAGAAGCCTTTCGGTGAAAGTTTCAACGGAACTTCTAGATCCTTTAAGGGGAAATTTCGATGGAAGCTTCCAGAAAGCTTTCAGGAATCTTTCGGCGCAGGGACCATCAGGATTTTCCATATCTTCGCAGAGAAACTTTCGATGGAAGCTTCCAGAAAGGTTTCCTGAAATCTTTCCGAAACTTTTCCTCGCCAAGTGTCCGAAAACTTTCCGAAAAATCTTCTGAAGTCTTTCAAAAGCCTTTCGGTGAAAGTTTCGATGCAAATTTTAGATCTTATGAGGGAAAATTTTGATGGAAGCTTCCAGAAAGCTTTCAGGAGCCTTTCAGCGCGAGGACCATCAGAATTCCTAGATCTTTGCAGAGAAACTTTCGATGAAAGCTTTCAGAAAGGTTTCCTGAAACCTTTCCGGGACTTTACCGTATCAATTGTCCAAAAACTCTTCGAAAAACTTCCTGAAGCCTTTCAGAAGCCTTTCGCTGAAAATCCCGATGGAATTTTGAGATCCTTCGAGAGGAAATTTCGATGGGAAGCTTTCAGGAAGCTTTCAGGAGCCTTTCAGCGCAAGGACCATTAGAGTTTCTAAATCTTCGCTGAGATACTTTCGATGGAAGCTTACAGAAAGGTTTTCCAAAACCTTTCCGTAACTCTTCCGTGCCAAGTGTCCAAAAACTTTTCGAAAAACTTTCTGAAGCCTTCCAGAAGCCTTTCGGTGGAAGTTCCAATGAAACTTTCGGATCCTCACAGGGAAAATTTCGATTGAAGCTTTCAGAAAGCTTTCAGAACCCTTTGAGTGCAAGGACTGTCGAAATTTCCACATATTTACAGTAAAACTTCTGATGGAAGCTCTCAGAATGGTCTCCTGAAAACTTCCACGAAACTCTGCCCTGCCAAGTGTCTGAAAACTTCTCGAAAAACTTTCTGAAGCCCTCCAGAAGCCTGTCAGTGAGAGTTGAAATGAAACTTTCTCGTCTCTACAGGGGAAATTTCGATCAAAACTGTCAGAACGCTTCCGGAAACGTTTCACAAAACTTTGCCCTGCCTAAAAGTGTCCGAGAACTTTTCGAAAAAATTTCTGGAACCTTTCAGAAGCCTTTCGGTGAAAGTTCCAATGGAACTTTCAAATGCTCACAGAACCAATTCCGGTAAAAGCGTCCAGAAACTTTCGGGCAACTTTTTATGTGAACCTTGCATTGCCAAGTCCAGGTCACGCATGCTCGTTATTTGTACCAGGGCCATCCTCGCGACTGTGCATGCGACAGTCAACATCAGGCAGTCTGTATAGGGTCAAGTCTGGTCATGTTTGGGGAAGTCGGCCATCTTGCTGGTTTGTTGACTATCCCCAGTTCCCTTGTGCAAGAGTGAATTTCGCATTAATCATTCAGTTCGAAGTCAACGCTGCAAATCATCGAGTGCAGAGAGTGTCGGTTCTCTTGAGTGGAGCCTGCTTGCCGATTCGTAGTGGAAATCTATTTGTGTAAATCGAGAACATTCTTGTGTATTTTACATGTCTTTCGATTTTCCTGTTACTCACTTCCTGGCGGAGTGTCCTCATCGCGGTGAGGGAAGAATAACCTCTGAACTCTGTTTTCTCCATAGACTTATAGAAGTAGTTTCCTCGATCAATTTGTAGAGCTGTGGAATTTGTGAATCAGATGAGTATATCTCTGTCTACTTACCTTGTTAAGTCTCAAGTCTTAAGCAAAGGGCAAGACCCTTTGTATTAAAGAGAACATATATTTTTAGGGAAACTGGTGTCAGCATATGTATTGTAGATGAACTCTACCACTTGTGATAATAGTGCAATTATACACCTTGTCATACACAATATTTACAAAGCTCCCTGGAGTTGTCAGTGATGGTTGCAGGATTCTGTGGAGGTGAGTCTTATAGTACACTTTTCCCATTCAACACAACTGATAAGCATAGACTTTTATTCCGTCCTTGAATGCTTTGTTATCATCATCGAATGGATGAGTGCTTTTCACAAATTGTCATTGCAGAATATTCTCAAGTCTTTCATCACAGCACAAACTCACAGTAGTCAAGATCAATTGATCTCGACTACTGTAATCTTGTCCAATACCCGTATCTCAGGCTGTATTCAAAGTCCTTCCTTGATGAATTTATCAGCTAACCGATCCTATATGAAACAGTGAAAATATCAAAGACTGTTAGGAAGCTTGGAGGAGTTCCGCTACCAGACTGGAGCTACAGTAAGAAGTATACTTTCCATATGTTAGGGCAGTTATTTTGAAAATACAATTCTTTGGGAAGGAATGAAGTCAAGTTTGGAGATCACGCATCTGTGTTTTGGGCTTTCTTACGCCGTAAACAGTCAACATATCCGAGAAGATACTCTCAGGAATAATTAAATATGTAAAAATTCCTTATTAAACCGAATCTATATGACACTTTGCCGTAAAATCTGAACTTGTTTCTTACCCCAATTTCGAAGTCTAATCCAGTTCAGATATACTACCTATTCAACGTCAATTCTCGATTCTGCTCCCTCAGAGCTAATCTTATCAAATCCGTTAAAAGGAAAGTTAATATTATAACTGAATGATTCAACAACAACTACTCAAGCTACTATGAGGGGAGGGAACAGATTCTAACTACGCTAGGAATGATTCTATTACCATATCCCATTTTCATTCAAGAAGGGGGAAACTAAAAAGTACCCAGTTTTTTTACTCAGTCCCCACAATTAGAAGAATGAATTGGGTCTGAAATTTAGATGGACACAACGGATGTACAATACATTGTCAATTAGACCAACACGACTGCTTTTTGGCTGTGAACAGAATCAGTTAATGCCAGCTCTTTTCTCAGATTTGCCATGTTCGGATACTTCTAACTTTAAGATAGTTTCAGTTCTGGTTCTAGGGGAAACTGCATTGGATCTCTATCATTGAACTGTTTGTGAGAGAATTCAGGAGATTATAACTCGACAGTGAAAGATCTCACAAAATTTTTGAGGGATCTAGATGCAACATACTCAGGATTTTTTCTGAAATATTACCATAAATCTTTCCTGAAAGATTCCAGGAATATCTCCAGGTGCGGACATAACTATATATCAGGAAGGTTTCAGTGGAATCTTCCAGAGATCTTTCACCGAATGGTTTCTGGGAGATTTCCGTCAGATTTTCAGGGATCTGTCCATGGAAGCTTCAAGAAAAATTCCTGTCCGAGGACATCAATATATTCCAGAAATACTCCAGTCCAATTCCTGGAATATTCCAATCTCTCAATAAAATATTCCTGAGATATTTCTGGAAGATTTCCATGTTGCGTGGGCAGAAGCCTTCTAGCCGAAGTAAAAAAAAACTAACTTTGAGTCCGTTGCAGGAAGAGTTCTTGTAAGAACGGTCAGAAACCTTATCTTGCAAGTGTCTGTAAAATTTCTGCACACTTTCTTTGTAAGCTTTCGAAAACTACTCAGCGAGAGGTTGAACAATATTCCTCGGCCATTGCAGGGAAAGTTCCGGTGGAAGCTATCAGAAAGCTTTCATGACATTACATGAGACCTTGCATTTTTGGGTGTCCGATGACTTCCTAGAAAACTCCCTGAATCCTTCCAAAACCTATACTCTAGATCGGACCATCCAATGGAATAGGATCAAATTCCCTCGCCAATGAGTTATATATATTTTTTGAGTTGGAATGAGGCGACACGTGTGTTTCTGTTTGGCCCAGATCAACTTTGTTTCGGAGCTATGCAAATTTCCAGTTTGGAGTCGAAAATTCAAATTTCCACTCTGAAATCAGGAAAACCTTCGAAATAACTCCACTCACATAATGGCTCTCTCGAGATGAATCATGATACATATTACCAAATCCAACGTATTTTATCAGGAAAAAACCCTATGGTGCTGAAAAATCCTTATAGAACGCCAAAAAGTGACAATTCGATGGAGAATGGAAAAATGCGATTGCTCAAAAATATAAATTCGTATCCTCTTGAATTTTCTTTTGAGTACTCTCAACGATGTTGAACATGATGCGAATGGTCCGGTAGGCGCTGAGAAATAGTAGGAGGTGCTAAGAAATTTTTTCTGAAGAGAATTTAAATGCTAGATAGTTGATGGAATTTAAGAAACAAATGTTGTGGAGAGATTCGTTTCTACTCCCAAGAGTGTTATGACCCCATGGAACTATCCCAAGATAATTGTTTTCAGAACCTGAATCGAACTGTCATCACTCAAGTGAGGATTCTCTGTAAAACCTCCCAGCGAATGCTGGTTTCATCGACACCTCTTGGAAACTTTTCAGCGGAAGCTTCGGGGAGCCGATTCCAGGGAAACCTTTCGAAAACCTTTCAGCGGAAGTTTTGGCTAGCCCATTCCAGGGACACCTTTCGGGAACCTTTCAATAACGTTTCAGCGGAAGTTTTGGCAGGCCGATTCCGGGGACACTTTTCGGGAACCTTTCAGAAACCTTTCACCGGAAGTTTTGACGAGCCGATTCCAGGGACACCTTTCGGAAGACTTTCAGAAACCCTTCACCGAAAGTTAAGACGAGCCGATTCCAGGGACACCTTCCGGGAACCTTTCAGAAACCTTTCAGCGAAAATTTTGACGAGCCGATCACAGGGACACCTTTCGGGAACCTTTCGGTAACCTTTCAGCGAGAGTTTCGGCGGGTCGATTCCAGGAACACCTTTCGGGAACCTTTCAGAACACTTCTAGCGGGAGTTTTGGCGAGCCGACTCCAAGGACAACTCTCGCAAACCTCTCAGAAACCTCTCACCGAGAGTTTCGGCGAGCCGATTCCAGGGACAGCCTTCGGAAACCTTTCAGAAACCCTTCACCGAAAGTTTTGACGAGCCGATTACAGGGACACCTTTTGGAAACCTTTCAGAAAACTTTCAGCGAGAGTTTAGGCGAGCCGACTTCAGGGACGCCTTTCGGGAACCTTCCAGAAAACTTTCACCGAAGGTTATGACGAGCCGATTCCAGGGACACTTTCGGGAACCTTTCAGAAACCTTTCACCGGAAATTTTGACGAGCCGATACCAGGTACACCTTTCGGGAACCTTCCACCGGGAGTTTTGGCGAGCCGATTCCAGGGATACTTTTCGGAAACCTTTCAGAACCCTCTCATCGGAAGATTTGACGAGCCGATTCCAGGGACACTTTTCGGGAACCTTTCAGAAACCTCTCAGCAAAAGTTTTGTCGAGCCAATTACAGGGACACCTTTCGGGAACCTTTCAGAAACCTTTGACCGAAAGTTCTGCCGAGCCGATTCCAGGGACACCTCTCGGAAGACTTTCAGAAACCCTTCACCGAAAGTTAAGACGAGCCGATTCCAGGGACACCTTCCGGGAACCTTTCACAGGGAGTTTTGGCGAGCCAATACCAGGGATACCTTTCGGGAACCTTTCGGAAACCTTTCAGCGAAAGTTTTGGCAGGCCGATTCCGGGGACACTTTTCGGGAACCTTTCAGAAACCTTTCAGCAAAAGTTTTGTCGAGCCGATTCCAGGGACACCTTTCGAGAACCTTTCAGGAACCTTCCACCGGAAGTTTTGACGAGCCGATTCCAGGGACACCTTTCGGAATATTTTCAGAAACCTTTCATCGAAAGTTTTGACGAGCCGATTTCAGGGACACCTTTCGGAAACCTCTCAGAAACCCTTTAATGGGAGTTTTAACGAGCCGATTCCGGGGACACCTTTCGGGAAACTTTTCACCGGAAGTTTTGGCGAGCCGATTCCAGGGACACCTTTCGAAAACCTTTCAGAAACCTTTGACCGAAAGTTCTGCCGAGCCGATTCCAGGGACACCTTTCGAGAACCTCTCAGAAAACTCTGAGCAGAAGTTTTGGTGAGCCGACTCCAGGGACACCTTTCGGGAACCTTCCAGAAACCTTTTACGAAAGTTCTGCGGAGCCGATTCCAGGGACATCTTTCGGAAACTTTTCGGAAACCTTCCACCGAAAGGTTTGATGAGCCGATCCCAGGGACACCCTTCGGAAACCTTTCAGAAACCTTTCATGGAAAGTTTTGACGAGCCGATCTCAGGGACACCTTCCGGAAACCTCTCAGAGACCCTTCAATGGAAGTTTTAACGAGCCGATTCCAGGGACACCTTTCGGGAACCTTTTCAGCGGAAGTTTTGGCGAGCCGATTCCAGGGACACCTTTCGAAAACCTTTCAGAAACCTTTGACAGAAAGTTCTGCCGAGCAGATTCCAGGGACACCTTTCGAGAACCTCTCAGAAAACTCTGAGCAGAAGTTTTGGTGAGCTGGCTCCAGGGACACCTTTCGGGAACCTTCCAGAAATCTTTCACCGAAAGTTTCGGCGAGCCGATTCCAGGGACATCTTTCGGAAACTTTTCGGGAACCTTTCACCGAAAGTTTTGATGAGCCGATCCCAGGGACACTCTTCGGAAACCTTTCGGAAACCCTTCAATGGGAGTTTTGACGAGCCGATACCAGGGACACCTTTCGGGAACCTCTCAGAAACCTTTCAGCGGAAGTTTTGTCGAGCCGATTACAGGGACACATCTCGAAAACCTTCCAGAAACCTTTCACCGAAAATTTCCACGAGCCGATCCCAGGGACACCTTTCGGAAACCTCTCAGGAGCCTTTCACCGGAAGTTCTGGCGAGCTGATCCCAGGGACACCTCTGGAAAACCTTCCAGGAACCTTTCACCAGGGGTTTTGACGAGCCGATTCCAGGGACACCTTTTGGAAACCTTTCAGGAACCTCTCAGCGACAGTTTTGGCGGGCCGATCCCAGGGACACCTTTCGGGAACCTCCCAGAAACCTCTCAGCGATAGTTTTTGTGGGCCGATCCAAGGGACACCTCTCGGAAAACTTTCAGAAACCCTTCACCGAAAGTTTTGTCGAGCCGATTACAAGGACACCTTTCGGGAACCTTTCAGAAACCTTTGACCGGAAGTTCTGCCGAGCCGATTCCAGGGACACCTTTCGAAAACCTTTCGGAAACCTTCCACCGGAAGTTTTGACGAGCCGATTCCAGGGACACCTTTCGGAAGACTTTCAGAAACCCTTCACCGAACGTTAAGACGAGCCGATTCCAGGGACACCTTCCGGGAACCTTTCAGAATTTTTTCAGCGAAAGTTTTGACGAGCCGATCACAGGGACACCTTTCGGAAACTCTTCGGAAACCTTTCACCGAGAGTTTTGATGAGCCGATCCCAGGGACACCCTTCGGAAACCTTTCAGAAACTTTTCATGGAAAGTTTTGACGAGCCGATCTCAGGGACACCTTCCGGAAACCTCTCAGAGACCCTTTAATGGAAGTTTTAACGAGCCGATTCCAGGGACACCTTTCGGGAACCTTTTCACCGGAAGTTTTGGCGAGCCGATTCCAGGGACACCTTTCGAAAACCTTTCAGAAACCTTCGACCGAAAGTTCTGCCGAGCCGATTCCAGGGACACCTTCCGAGAACCTCTCAGAAAACTTTGAGCAGAAGTTTTGGTGAGCCGACTCCAGGGACACCTTTCGGGAACCTTCCAGAAACCTTTCACCGAAAATTTTAACGAGCCGATTCCAGGGACACCTTTCGGAAACCTCTCAGGAGCCATTCACCGGAAGTTCTGGCGAGCTGATCCCAGGGACACCTCTGGAAAACCTTCCAGAAACCTTTCACCAGGAGTTTTGACGAGCCGATTCCAGGGACACCTTACGGAAACCTTTCAGGAACCTCTCAGCGATAGTTTTGGCGGGCCGATCCCAGGGACACCTTTCGGGAAACTCTTAGAAACCTCTCAGCGACAGTTTTGGCGGGTCGATCCCAGGGACACCTCTCGGAAAACTTTCAGAAACCCTTCACCGAAAGTTTTGTCGAGCCGATTACAAGGACACCTTTCGGGAACCTTTCAGAAACCTTTGACCGGAAGTTCTGCCGAGCCGATTCCAGGGACACCTTTCGAAAACCTTTCGGAAACCTTCCACCGGAAGTTTTGACGAGCCGATTCCAGGGACACCTTTCGGAAGACTTTCAGAAACCCTTCACCGAACGTTAAGACGAGCCGATTCCAGGGACACCTTCCGGGAACCTTTTAGAATTTTTTCAGCGAAAGTTTTGACGAGCCGATCACAGGGACACCTTTCGGGATCCTCTCAGTAACCTTTCAGCGAGAGTTTCGGCGGGTCGATTCCAGGGACACCTTTCGGGAACCTTTCAGAACACTTCCACCGGAAGTTTTGACGAGCCGATTCCAGGGACACCTTCCGGGAACCTTCCAGAAACCTTTCACCAAAAGTTCCGACGAGGCGATTCCAGGGACATCTTTCGGGAAAGTTTAACCGGAAGTTTTGGTGAGCCAATTCCAGGAATACCTCTCGGAAACCTTTCAGAAACCCTTCATCGAAAGTTTTGACGAGCCGATTACAGGGACACCTTTCGGGAACCTTTCAGAAACCTTTCAGCGAAAGTTTTGACGAGCCGATCACAGGGACACCTTTCGGGAACCTTTTCACCGGAAGTTTTGGCGAGCCGATTCCAGGGACACCTTTCGAAAACCTTTCAGAAACCTTTGACCGATAGTTTTGCCGAGCCGATTCCAGGGACACCTTTCGAGAACCTCTCAGAAAACTTTGAGCGGGAGTTTTGGTGAGCCGACTCCAGGGACACCTTTCGGGAACCTTCCAGAAACCTTTGACCGAAAGTTCTGCCGAGCCGATTCCAGGGACATCTTTCGGAAACTTTCCGGAAACCTTTCGTCGAAAGTTTTGCTGAGCCGATTTCAGGGACATCTCTCGGAAACCTCTCAGAAACCCTTCAATGGAAGTTTTAACGAGCCGATTCCAGAACAACCTTTCGGGAACCTTTTCACCGGAAGTTTTGGCGAGACAATTCCAGGGACACCTCTCGAAAACCTTTCAGAAACCTTTGACCGAAAGTTCTGTCGAGCCGATTCCAGGGACACCTTCCGAGAACCTCTCAGAAAACTTTGAGCAGAAGTTTTGGTGAGCCGACTCCAGGGAAACCTCTCGGGAACCTTCCAGAAACCTCTCACCAGGAGTTTCGGCGAGCCGATTCCAGGGACATCTTTCGGAAACTTTTCGGAAACCTTTCACCGAAAGTTTAGATGAGCCGATCCCAGGGACACCCTTCGGAAACCTTTCAGAAACCCTTCAATGGGAGTTTTGACGAGCCGATTCCAGGGACACCTTTCGGGAACCTTTCAGAAACCTTTCAGCGGAAGTTTTGTCGAGCCGATCACAGGGACACATTTCGAAAACCTTCCAGAAACCTTTCACTGAAAATTTTCACGGGCTGATTCCAGGGACACCTTTCGGAAACCTTTCAGAATTCTCTCACCAGGAGTTTTGACGAGCCGATTCCAGGGACACTTTTCGAAAACCTTTCAGGAACCCTTCAGCGAAAGTTTTGACGAGCCGATTCCAGCGACACCTTTCGGGAACCTCCAAGAAACCTCTCAGCGACAGTTTTGGCGGGCCGATCCCAGGGACACCTCTCGAAAAACTTTCAGAAACCCTTCACCGGAAGTTTTGACGAGCCGATTACAGGGACACCTTTCGGGAACCTTTCAAAAAACTTTCAGCAAAAGTTTTGTCGAGCCGATTACAAGGACACCTTTCGGAAACCTTTCAGAAACCTTTGACCGAAAGTTCTGCCGAGCCGATTCCAGGGACAGCTTTCGAAAACCTTTCTGAAACCTTTCAGCGAAAGTTTTGACGAGCCGATTCCAGGGACACTTTTCGGGAACCTCCCAGAAACCTCTCAGCGACAGTTTCGGCGGGCCGATCCCAGGGACACCTTTCGGGAACCTCTTAGAAACCTCTCAGCGACAGTTTCGGCGGGTCGATCCCAGGGACAACTCTCGGGAACCTTTCAGAAACCTTCGACCGAAAGTTCTGCCGAGCCGATTCCAGGGACACCTTTCGAAAACCTTCCGGAAACCTTCCACCGGAAGTTTTGACGAGCCGATTCCAGGGACACCTTTCGGAAGACTTTCAGAAACCCTTCACCGAAAGTTAAGACGAGCCGATTCCAGGGACACCTTCCGGGAACCTTTCAGAAACTTATCAGCGAAAGTTTTGACGAGCCGATCACAGGGACACCTTTCGGGAACCTCTCAGTGACCTTTCAGCGAGAGTTTCGGCGGGTCGATTCCAGGGACACCTTTCGTCAACCTCTCAGAACACTTCCACCGGAAGTTTTGACGAGCCGATTCCAGGGACACCTTTCGGAAGACTTTCAGGAACCCTTCACCGAAAGTTAAGACGAGCCGATTCCAGGGACACCTTTCGGGAACCTTCCAGGAACCTTTCACCAAAAGTTCCGACGAGGCGATTCCAGGGACAGCTCTCGGGAACGTCTCACCGGGAGTTTCGGTGAGCCAATTCCAGGAATACCTCTCGGAAACCTTCCAGAAACCTTTCACCGGAAATTTTGACGAACCATTCCCAGGGACACCTTCCGGGAACCTTTCAGGAATCTTTCACCGAAAATTCTGGCGAGCCGATTCCAGGGACACCTTTCGGAAACCTTTCAAGAAACCCTCCGACGAAGGTTTAGACGAGCCGATTCCAGGGACACGTTTCGGGGAACTTCCAGTAACCTTTCAGAGGGAGTTTTGACGAGCCCATTACAGGGACACCTTTCGAGAACCTCTCAGTAACCTTTCAGCGAGAGTTTCGGCGAGCCGATTCCAGGGACAGCCTTCGGAAACCTTTCAGAAACCTTTCAGCGAAAGTTTTGTCGAGCCGATCCCAGGGACACCTTTCGGGAACCTTCCAGAAACCTTTCACGAAAAGTTTCGGTGAGCCGATTCCAGGGACAGCCTTCGAAAACCTCTCAGAAACCCTTCAATGAAAGTTTTGACGAGCCGATACCAGGTACACCTTTCAGGAACCTTTCACCGGGAGTTTTGGCTAGCCCATTCCAGGGACACCTTTCAGAAACCTTTCAGCAAAAGTTTTGTCGAGCCGATTCCAGGGACACCTTCCGAAAACCTTTCAGGAACTTTTCACCGGAAGTTTTGACGAGCCGATTCCAGGGACACCTTCCGAAAACCTTTCAGGAACCTTTGACCGAAAGTTCTGCCGAGCCGATTCCAGGGACAACTCTCGAAAACCTTTCAGGAACCTTTCACCGGGAGTTTCGACGAGCCGATTCCAGGGACACCTTTCGGAAAACTTTCAGAATCCTTTCATCGAAAGTTTTGACGAGCCGATTTCAGGGACACCTTTCGGAAACCTCTCAGAAACCCTTTTATGGAAGTTTTGACGAGCCGATTCCAGGGACACCTCTCGGGAACCTTCCACCGGAAGTTTTGGCAAGCCGATTCCAGGGATACCTTTCGGGAACCTTTCAGCAACCTTTCGCCGAAAGTTCTGACGAGCCGATTCCAGGGACACCTTTCGGAAACTATTCGGAAACCTTTCACCGAAAGTTTTGATGAGCCGATTACAGGGACACATTTCGAAAACCTTCCAGAAACCTTTCACCAAAAATTTTCACGGGCCGATTCCAGGGACACCTTTCGGAAACCTCTCACCGGAAGTTTTGGCGAGCCGATTCCAGGGATACCTTTCGGAAACCTTTCAGCAACCTTTCGCCGAAAGTTCTGTCGAGCCGATTCCAGGGACACCTTTCGAGAACCTCTCAGAAAACTTTGAGCAGAAGTTTTGGTGAGCCAACTCCAGGGACACCTTTCGGGAACCTTCCAGAAACCTTTCACCAAAAGTTTCGGCGAGCCGATTCCAGGGACAGCCTTCGGAAACCTCTGAGAAACCCTTCAATGAAAGTTTTCACGAGCCGATTCCAAGGACACCTTTCGGGAACCTTCCAGGAACCTCTCAGCGAAAGTTCTGCCGAGCCGATTCCAGGGACACCTTTCGAAAACCTTTCAGAAACCTTTCACCGGAAGTTTTGACGAGCCGATACCAGGGACACCTTTCGGAAAACTTTCAGAAACCCTTCACCGAAAGTTAAGACGAGCCGATTCCAGGGACACCTTCCGGGAACCTTTCAGGAACCTTTCAGCGAGAGTTTCGGCGGGTCGATTCCAGGGACACCTTCCGGAAACCTTTCAGAACACTTCTAGCGGAAGTTTCGGCGAGCCGACTCCAAGGACACCTCTCGCAAACCTCTCAGGAACCTCTCACCGAGAGTTTCGGCGAGCCGATTCCAGGGACAGCCTTCGGAAACCTTTCAGGAACCCTTCAATGGAAGTTTTCACGAGCCGTTCCCAGGGACTACTCTCAGGAACCTTCCAGAAACCTTCCACCGAAAGTTTCGACGAGGCGATTCCAGGGACAGCTTTCGGGAACGTTTCACCGGAAGTTTTGGTCAGCCGATTCTAGGAATACCTCTTGGAAACCTTTTAGAAACCCTTCACCGAAAGTTCTGACGAGCCCATTACAGGGACACCTTTCGGGAACCTTTCAAAAAACTTTCGGCGAAAGTTCAGGCGAGCCGACTTCAGGGACACCTTTCGGGAACCTTCCACAGAACTTTCACCGAAGTTCAAGACGAGCCGATTTCAGGGACACTTTCGGAAACCTTTCAGAAACCTTTCAGCAAAAGTTTCGTCGAGCCGATTCCAGGGACACCTTTCGGGAACCTTTCAGATACCTTTGACCGAATGTTCTGCCGAGCCGATTCCAGGGACACCTTTCGAAAACCTTTCAGCGGAAGTTCTGGCTAGCCCATTCCAGGGACACCTTCCGGGAACCTTTCGGGAACGTTTCAGCGAAAGTTTTGGCAGGCCGATTCCGGGGACACTTTTCGGGAACCTTTCAGAAACCTTCCAGCATTAGTTTTGTCGAGCCGATTCCAGGGACAGCTTTCGAAAACCTTTCAGGAACCTTTCACCGGAAGTTTTGACGAGCCGATTCCAGGGACACCTTTCGGAAAACTTTCAGAAACCTTTCATCGAAAGTTTCGACGAGCCGATTTCAGGGACACCTTTCGCAAACCTCTCAGAAACCCTTTAATGGAAGTTTTAACGAGCCGATTCCAGGGACACCTTTCGGGAACCTTTTCGACGGAAGTTTTGGCGAGCCGATTCCAGGGACACCTTTCGAAAACCTTTCAGAAACCTTTGACCGAAAGTAATATCGAGCCGATTCCAGGGACACCTTTCGAAAACCTTTCAGGAACCTTTCACCGGGAGTTTTGACGAGCCGATTCCAGGGACACCTTTCGGAAAACTTTCAGAAACCTTTCATCGAAAGTTTTGACGAGGCGATTTAAGGGACACCTTTCGGAAACCTCTCAGAAACCCTTCAATGAAAGTTTTGACGAGCCGATTCCAGGGACACCTTTCGGGAACCTCTCACCGGAAGTTTTGGCGAGCCGATTCCAGGGATACCCTCCGGAAACCTTTCAGCAACCTTTCGCCGAAAGTTCTGACGAGCCGATGCCAGGGACACCTTTCGGGAACCTTCCAGAAACCTTTCACCAAAAGTTTCGGCGAGCCGATTCCAGGAACATCTTTCGGGAATTTTTCGGAAACCTTTCACCGAAAATTTTGGTGAGCCGATTACAGGGACACATTTCGAGAACCTTCCAGGAACCTTTCACCGAAAATTTTCACGGGCCGATTCCAGGGACACCTTTCGGAAACCTTTCAGGAACCCTTCAATGAAAGTTTTGACGAGCCGATTCCAAGGACACCTTTCGGGAACCTCCCAGAAACCTTTCACCGAAAGTTTTGACGAGCCGATTCCAGGGACATCCTTCGGAAAACTTTCAGAAACCCTTCAATGAAAGTTTTGACGAGCCGATACCAGGTACACCTTTTGGGAACCTTTCAAGGGAAGTTTTGGCTAGCC
The DNA here is from genome assembly GCA_029851415.1 of Eretmocerus hayati. Classification (NCBI taxonomy): domain Eukaryota; kingdom Metazoa; phylum Arthropoda; class Insecta; order Hymenoptera; family Aphelinidae; genus Eretmocerus; species Eretmocerus hayati. The sequence continues at coordinate 87,557,647 of CM056743.1, forward strand.
CATTCCAGGGACACCTTTCGGGAACCTTTCGGGAACCTCCCAGCGAAGGTTTTGGCAGGCCGATTCCGGGGACACCTTCCGAAAACCTTTCAGGAACTTTTCACCGGAAGTTTTGACGAGCTGATTCCAGGGACACCTTCCGAAAACCTTTCAGGAACTTTTGACCGAACGTTCTGCCGAGCCTATTCCAGGGACACCTCTCGAAAACCTTTCAGGAACTTTTGACCGAAAGTTCTGCCGAGCCGATTCCAGGGACACCTCTCGAAAACCTTTCAGGAACCATTCACCGGGAGTTTCGACGAGCCAATTCCAGGGACACCTTTCGGAAAACTTTCAGAAACCTTTCATCGAAAGTTTTGACGAGCCGATTTCAGGGACACCTTTCGGAAACCTCTCGTAAACCCTTTAATGGAAGTTTTGACGAGCCGATTCCAGGAACACCTTTCGGGAACCTTTCACCGGAAGTTTTGGCGATCCGACTCCAGGGACACCTTTCGGGAACCTTCCAGAAACCTTTCACCAAAAGTTTCGGCGAGCCGATTCCAGGGTCACCTTTCGGGAACCTTCCAGAAACCTTTCACCAAAAGTTTCGGCGAGCCGATTTCAGGGACACCTTTCGGAAACCTCTCGTACACCCTTTAATGGAAGTTTTGACGAGCCGATTCCAGGGACACCTTTCGGGAACCTTCCACCGGAAGTTTTGGCGAGCCGACTCCAGGGACACCTTTCGGGAACCTCCCAGAAACCTTTCACCAAAAGTTTTGGCGAGCCGACTCCAGGGACACCTCTCGGGAACCTTCCAGAAACCTTTCACCAAAAGTTTCGGCGAGCCGATTCCAGGGACAGCCTTCGGAAACCTCTCAGAAACCCTTCAATGGAAGTTTTCACGAGCCGATTCCAAGGACACCTTTCGGGAACCTTCCAGAAACCTCTCAGCGACAGTTTTGGCGGGCCGATCCCAGGGACACCTTTCGGAAACCTTTCAGAAACCTTTCGCCGAATGTTCTGTCGAGCCGATTCCAGGGACACCTTTCGAGAACCTCTCAGGAAACTTTGAGCAGAAGTTTTGTTGAGCCGACTCCAGGGATACCTTTCGGAAACCTTTCAGAAACCTCTCACCGAAATTTCTGTCGAGCCGATTCCAGGGACACCTTTCGAGAACCTCCCAGAAACCTCTCAGATACAGTTTTGGCGAGCCGATTCCAGGGATACCTTTCGGAAACCTTTCAGCAACCTTTCGCCGAAAGTTTTGACGAGCCGATCCCAGGGACACCCTTCGGAAACCTTTCAGGAACCCTTCAATGAAAGTTTTGACGAGCCGATACCAGGTACACCTTTCGGAAACCTCTCAGAAACCCTTCAATGAAAGTTTTGACGAGCCGATTCCAGGGACACCTTTCGGGAACCTTTCGACGGAAGTTTTGGCGAGCCGATTCCAGGGATACCTTCCGGAAACCTTCCAGCAACGTTTCGCCGAAAGGTCTGACGAGCCGATTCCAGGGACACCTTTCGGGAACCTCCCAGAAACCTTTCACCAAAAGTTTAGGCGAGCCGATTCCAGGAACATCTTTCGGAAACTTTTCGGAAACCCTTCACCGAAAGTTTTGACGAGCCGATTACAAGGACACCTTTCGGGAACCTTCCAAAAATCTTTCAGCAAAAGTTTTGTCGAGCTGATTACAGGGACACCTTTCGGGAACCTTTCAGAAACCTTCGACCGAAAGTTCTGCCGAGTCGATTTCAGGGACACCTTTCGAAAACCTTTTCAGAAACCTTCCACCGGAAGTTTTGACGAGCCGATTCCAGGGACACCTTTCGGAAGACTTTCAGAAACCCTTCAGCGAAAGTGAAGACGAGCCAATTCCAGGGACACCTTCCGGGAACCTTTCAGAACACTTCTAGCGGAAGTTTTGGCGAGCCGACTCCAAGGACACCTCTCGCAAACTTCTCAGGAACCTCTCACCGAGAGTTTCGGCGAGCCGATTCCAGGGACAGCCTTCGGAAACCTTTCAGAAACCCTTCAATGGAAGTTTTCACGAGCCGATTCCAGGGACAACTTTCGGGAACCTTCCAGAAACCTCTCACCGAAAGTTCCGACGAGGCGATTCCAGGGACAGCTTTCGGGAACGTTTCACCGATAGTTTTGGTCAGCCAATTCCAGGAATACCTCTCGGAAACCTTTTAGAAACCCTTCACCGAAAATTTTGACGAGCCGATTCCAGGGACACCTTTCGGGAACCTCCCAGAAACCTCTCAGCGACAGTTTTGGCGGGCCGATCCCAGGGACACCTCTCGGAAACATTCCAGAAACCCTTCATGGAAAGTTTTGACGAGCCGATTCCAGGGACACCTTTCGGGAACCTTTCACCGGGAGTTTTGACGAGCCGATTCTGGGACACCTTTCGGAAAACTTTCAGAAACCTTTCATCGAAAGTTTTGGCGAGCCGATTCCAGGGACACCTTTCGAAAACCTTTCAGAAACCTTTGACCGAAAGTTATATCGAGCCGATTCCAGGGACACCTTTCGAAAACCTCTCAGGAACCTTTCACCGGGAGTTTTGACGAGCCGATTCCAGGGACACCTCTCGGAAAACTTTCAGAAACCTTTCATCGAAAGTTTTGACAAGCCGATTTCAGGGAAACCTTCCGGAAACCTCTCAGAAACCCTTCAATGAAAGTTTTGACGAGCCGATTCCAGGGACACCTTTCGGGAACCTTTCACCGGAAGTTTTGGCGAGCCGATTCCAGGGATACCTTCCGGAAACCTTTCAGCAACCTTTCGCCGAAAGTTCTGACGAGCCGATTCCAGGGACACCTTTCGGGAACCTTCCACAAACCTTTCACCAAAAGTTTGGGCGAGCCGATTCCAGGAACATCTTTCGGAAATTTTCCTCGGAAACCTTTCACCGAAAATTTTGGTGAGCCGACTCCAGGGACACCTTTCGAAAACCTTTCAGAAACCTTTCAGCGAAAGTTTTGACGAGCCGATTCCAGTGACACCTTTCGGGAACCTCCAAGAAACCTCTCAGCGACAGTTTTGGCGGGCCGATCCCAGGGACACCTCTCGAAAAACTTTCAGAAACCCTTCACCGAAAGTTTTGACGAGCCGATTACAGGGACACCTTTCGGAAACCTTTCAAAAAACTTTCAGCAAAAGTTTTGTCGAGCCGATTTCAAGGACACCTTTCGGGAACCTTTCAGAAATCTTTGACCGAAAGTTCTGCCGAGCCGATTCCAGGGACACCTTTCGAAAACCTTTCAGAAACCTTCCAGCGAAAGTTTTGACGAGCCGATTCCAGGGACACTTTCCGGGAACCTCCCAGAAACCTCTCAGCGACAGTTTCGGCGGGCCGATCCCAGGGACACCTTTCGGGAACCTCTTAGAAACCTCTCAGCGACAGTTTTGGCGGGTCGATCCCAGGGACAACTCTCGGGAACCTTTCAGAAACCTTTGACCGGAAGTTCTGCCGAGCCGATTCCAGGGACACCTTTCGGGAACCTTTCGAATAACTTTCAGCAAAAGTTTTGTCGAGCCAATTACAAGGACACCTTTCGGGAACCTTTCAGAAACCTTTGACCGAAAGTTCTGCCGAGCCGATTCCAGGGACACCTTTCGAAAACCTTTCAGAAACCTTTCAGCGAAAGTTTTGACGAGCCGATTCCAGGGACACTTTTCGGGAACCTCCCAGAAACCTCTCAGCGACAGTTTCGGCGGGCCGATCCCAGGGACACCTTTCGGGAACCTCTTAGAAACCTCACAGCGACAGTTTTGGCGGGTCGATCCCAGGGACAACTCTCGGGAACCTTTCAGAAACCTTTGACCGAAAGTTCTGCCGAGCCGATTCCAGGGACACCTTTCGAAAACCTTTCGGAAACCTTCCACCGGAAGTTTTGACGAGCCGATTCCAGGGACACCTTTCGGAAGACTTTCAGAAACCCTTCACCGAAAGTTAAGACGAGCCGATTCCAGGGACACCTTCCGGGAACCTTTCAGAATTTCATCAGCGAAAGTTTCGACGAGCCGATCACAGGGACACCTTTCGGGAACCTCTCAGTGACCTTTCAGCGAGAGTTTCGGCGGGTCGATTCCAGGGACACCTTTCGGGAACCTCTCAGAACACTTCCACCGGAAGTTTTGACGAGCCGATTCCAGGGACACCTTTCGGAAGACTTTCAGGAACCCTTCACCGAAAGTTAAGACGAGCCGATTCCAGGGACACCTTTCGGGAACCTTCCAGGAACCTTTCACCAAAAGTTCCGACGAGGCGATTCCAGGGACAGCTCTCGGGAACGTCTCACCGGGAGTTTCGGTGAGCCAATTCCAGGAATACCTCTCGGAAACCTTCCAGAAACCCTTCACCGAAAGTTTTGACGAGCCGATTACAGGGACACCTTTCGGGAACGTTCCAGAAAACTTTCAGCGAAAATATAGGCAAGCCGACTCCAGGGACGCCTTTCGGGAACCTTCCAGAAAACTTCCACCGAAGGTCATGACGAGCCGATTCCAGGGACATCTTTCGGAAATTTTTCTCGGAAACCTTTCACCGAAAATTTCGGTGAGCCGACTCCAGGGAAACCTCTCGGGAACCTTCCAGAAACCTCTCACCAGGAGTTTCGGCGAGCCGATTCCAGGGACATCTTTCGGAAACTTTTCGGAAACCTTTCACCGAAAGTTTAGATGAGCCGATCCCAGGGACACCCTTCGGAAACCTTTCAGAAACCCTTCAATGGGAGTTTTGACGAGCCGATTCCAGGGACACCTTTCGGGAACCTTTCAGAAACCTTTCAGCGGAAGTTTTGTCGAGCCGATTACAGGGACACATTTCGAAAACCTTCCAGAAACCTTTCACTGAAAATTTTCACGGGCTGATTCCAGGGACACCTTTCGGAAACCTTTCAGAATTCTTTCACCAGGAGTTTTGACGAGCCGATTCCAGGGACACTTCTCGGAAACCTTTCAGGAACCCTTCAGCGAAAGTTTTGACGAGCCGATTCCAGCGACACCTTTCGGGAACCTCCAAGAAACCTCTCAGCGACAGTTTTGGCGGGCCGATCCCAGGGACACCTCTCGAAAAACTTTCAGAAACCCTTCACCGAAAGTTTTGACGAGCCGATTACAGGGACACCTTTCGGGAACCTTTCAAAAAACTTTCAGCAAAAGTTTTGTCGAGCCGATTACAAGGACACCTTTCGGGAACCTTTCAGGAATCTTTGACCGAAAGTTCTGCCGAGCCGATTCCAGGGACACCTTTCGAAAACCTTTCAGAAACCTTTCAGCGAAAGTTTTGACGAGCCGATTCCAGGGACACTTTTCGGGAACCTCCCAGAAACCTCTCAGCGACAGTTTCGGCGGGCCGATCCCAGGGACACCTTTCGGGAACCTCTTAGAAACCTCTCAGCGACAGTTTTGGCGGGTCGATCCCAGGGACAACTCTCGGGAACCTTCCAGAAACCTTTGACCGAAAGTTCTGCCGAGCCGATTCTCGGGACACCTTTCGAAAACCTTTCGGAAACCTTCCACCGGAAGTTTTGACGAGCCGATTCCAGGGACACCTTTCGGAAGACTTTCAGAAACCCTTCACCGAAAGTTAAGCTGAGCCGATTCCAGGGACACCTTCCGGGAACCTTTCAGGAAGTTATCAGCGAAAGTTTTGACGAGCCGATCACAGGGACACCTTTCGGGAACCTCTCAGTGACCTCTCAGCGAGAGTTTCGGCGGGTCGATTCCAGGGACACCTTTCGGGAACCTCTCAGAACACTTCCACCGGAAGTTTTGACGAGCCGATTCCAGGGACACCTTTCGGAAGACTTTCAGGAACCCTTCACCGAAAGTTAAGACGAGCCGATTCCAGGGACACCTTCCGGGAACCTTCCAGGAACCTTTCACCAAAAGTTCCGACGAGGCGATTCCAGGGACAGCTCTCGCGAACGTCTCACCGGGAGTTTCGGTGAGCCAATTCCAGGAATACCTCTCGGAAACCTTCCAGAAACCCTTCACCGAAAGTTTTGACGAGCCGATTACAGGGACACCTTTCGGGAACCTTCCAGAAAACTTTCAGCGGAAATATAGGCAAGCCGACTTCAGGGACGCCTTTCGGGAACCTTCCAGAAGACTTCCACCGAAGGTTTTGACGAGCCGATTCCAGGGACACTTTCGGGAACCTTCCAGAAACCTTTCACCGGAAATTTTGACGAACCATTCCCAGGGACACCTTCCGGGGACCTTTCAGGAACCTTTCACCGAAAATTCTGGCGAGCCGATTCCAGGGACACCTTTCGGAAACCTTTCAAGAAACCCTCCGACGAAGGTTTAGACGAGCCGATTCCAGGGACACGTTCCGGGGAACTTCCAGTAACCTTTCAGAGGGAGTTTTGACGAGCCCATTACAGGAACACCTTTCGGGAACCTCTCAGTAACCTTTCAGCGAGAGTTTCGGCGAGCCGATTCCAGGGACAGCCTTCGGAATCCTTTCAGAAACCTTTCAGCGAAAGTTTTGTCGAGCCGATCCCAGGGACACCTTTCGGGAACCTCTCAGAAACCCTTTTATGGAAGTTTTGACGAGCCGATTCCAGGGACACCTCTCGGGAACCTTCCACCGGAAGTTTTGGCGAGCCGATTCCAAGGATACCTTTCGGAAACCTTCCAGCAACCTTTCGCCGAAAGTTCTGACGAGCCGATTCCAGGGACACCTTTCGGAAACTTTTCGGAAACCTTTCACCGAAAGTTATGAGCCGATTACAGGGACACACTCCGAAAACCTCACAGAAACCTTTCACCGAAAATTTTCACGGGCCGATTCCAGGGACACCTTTCGGAAACCTTTCACCGGAAGTTTTGGCGAGCCGATTTCAGGGATACCTTTCGGAAACCTTTCAGCAACCTTTCGCCGAAAGTTCTGTCGAGCCGATTCCAGGGACACCTTTCGAGAACCTCTCAGAAAACTTTGAGCAGAAGTTTTGGTGAGCCAACTCCAGGGACACCTTTCGGGAACCTTCCAGAAACCTTTCACCAAAAGTTTCGGCGAGCCGATTCCAGGGACAGCCTTCGGAAACCTCTGAGAAACCCTTCAATGAAAGTTTTCACGAGCCGATTCCAAGGACACCTTTCGGGAACCTCCCAGGAACCTCTCGGCGAAAGTTCTGCCGAGCCGATTCCAAGGACACCTTTCGAAAACCTTTCAGGAACCTTCCACCGGAAGTTTTGACGAGCCGATACCAGGGACACCTTTCGGAAAACTTTCAGAAACCCTTCACCGAAAGTTAAGACGAGCCGATTCCAGGGACACCTTCCGGGAACCTTTCAGGAACCTTTCAGCGAAAGTTTTGACGAGCCGATCACAGGGACACCTTTCGGGAACCTTTCAGTAATCTTTCAGCGAGAGTTTCGGCGGGTCGATTCCAGGGACACCTTCCGGAAACCTTTCAGAACACTTCTAGCGGAAGTTTCGGCGAGCCGACTCCAAGGACACCTCTCGCAAACCTCTCAGGAACCTCTCACCGAGAGTTTCGGCGAGCCGATTCCAGGGACAGCCTCCGGAAACCTTTCAGGAACCCTTCAATGGAAGTTTTAACGAGCCGATCCCAGGGACAGCTTTCGGGAACCTTTTCGACGGAAGTTTTGGCGAGCCGATTCCAGGGACACCTTTCGAAAACCTTTCAGAAACCTTTGACCGAAAGTTATATCGAGCCGATTCCAGGGACACCTTTCGAAAACCTTTCAGGAACCTTTCACCGGGAGTTTTGACGAGCCGATTCCAGGGACACCTTTCGGAAAACTTCCAGAAACCTTTCATCGAAAGTTTTGACGAGCCGATTTCAGGGACACCTTTCGGAAACCTCTCAGAAACCCTTCAATGAAAGTTTTGACGAGCCGATTCCAGGGACACCTTTCGGGAACCTTTCACTGGGAGTTTTGGCGAGCCGATTCCAGGGATACCTTCCGGAAACCTTTCAACAACCTTTCGCCGAAAGTTCTGACGAGCCGATTCCAGGGACACCTTTCGGGAACCTCCCAGAAACCTTTCACCAAAAGTTTCGGCGAGCCGATTCCAGGAACATCTTTCGGAAATTTTTCGGAAACCTTTCACCGAAAATTTTGGTGAGCCGATTACAGGGACACATTTCGAGAACCTTCCAGGAACCTTTCACCGAAAATTTTCACGGGCCGATTCCAGGGACACCTTTCGGAAACCTTTCAGGAACCCTTCAATGAAAGTTTTGACGAGCCGATTCCAAGGACACCTTTCGGGAACCTCCCAGAAACCTTTCACCGAAAGTTTTGACGAGCCGATTCCAGGGACATCCTTCGGAAACCTTTCAGAAACCCTTCAATGAAAGTTTTGACGAGCCGATACCAGGTACACCTTTTGGGAACCTTTCAAGGGAAGTTTTGGCTAGCCCATTCCAGGGACACCTTTCGGGAACCTTTCGGGAACCTCCCAGCGAAGGTTTTGGCAGGCCGATTCCGGGGACACCTTCCGAAAACCTTTCAGGAACTTTTCACCGGAAGTTTCGACGAGCCGATTCCAGGGACACCTTCCGAAAACCTGTCAGGAACTTTTGACCGAAAGTTCTGCCGAGCCTATTCCAGGGACACCTCTCGAAAACCTTTCAGGAACTTTTGACTGAAAGTTCTGCCGAGCCGATTCCAGGGACACCTCTCGAAAACCTTTCAGGAACCATTCATCGGGAGTTTCGACGAGCCAATTCCAGGGACACCTTTCGGGAACCTTTCACCGGAAGTTTTGGCGATCCGACTCCAGGGACACCTTCCGGGAACCTTCCAGTAACCTTTCACCAAAAGTTTTGGCCAGCCGATTCACGGGACACCTTTCGGGAACCTTCCAGAAACCTTTCACCAAAGGTTTCGGCGAGCCGATTTCAGGGACACCTTCCGGAAACCTCTCGTAAACCCTTTAATGGAAGTTTTGACGAGCCGATTCCAGGGACACCTTTCGGGAACCTTTCACCGGAAGTTTTGGCGAGCCGACTCCAGGGACACCTTTCGGGAACCTTCCAGAAACCTTTCACCAAAAGTTTCGGCGAGCCGATTCCAGGGACAGCCTTCGGAAACCTCTCAGGAACCCTTCAATGGAAGTTTTCACGAGCCGATTCCAAGGAGACCTTTCGGGAACCTTCCAGAAACCTCTCAGCGACAGTTTTGGCGGGCCGATCCCAGGGACACCTTTCGGAAACCTTTCAGAAACCTTTCGCCGAATGTTCTGTCGAGCCGATTCCAGGGACACCTTTCGAGAACCTCTCAGAAAACTTTGAGCAGAAGTTTTGTTGAGCCGACTCCAGGGATACCTTTCGGAAACCTTTCAGAAACCTCTCACCGAAAGTTCTGACGAGCCGATCCCAGGGACACCTTTCGGGAACCTTCCAGAAACCTTTCACCAAAAGTTTCGGCGAGCCGATTCCAGGAACATCTTTCGGAAATTTTTCGGAAACCTTTCACCGAAAATTTTGGTGAGCCGATTACAGGGACACATTTCGAGAACCTTCCAGGAACCTTTCACCGAAAATTTTCACGGGCCGATTCCAGGGACACCATTCGGAAACCTTTTAGGAACCCTTCAATGAAAGTTTTGACGAGCCGATTCCAAGGACACCTTTCGGGAACCTCCCAGAAACCTTTCACCGAGAATTTTCACGGGCCGATTCCAGGGACACCATTCGGAAACCTTTTAGGAACCCTTCAATGAAAGTTTTGACGAGCCGATCCCAGGGACACCTCTCGGAAACATTCCAGAAACCCTTCATGGAAAGTTTTGACGAGCCGATTCCAGGGACACCTTTCGGGAACCTTTCACCGGGAGTTTTGACGAGCCGATTCTGGGACACCTTTCGGAAAACTTTCAGAAACCTTTCATCGAAAGTTTTGGCGAGCCGATTCCAGGGACACCTTTCGAAAACCTTTCAGAAACCTTTGACCGAAAGTTATATCGAGCCGATTCCAGGGACACCTTTCGAAAACCTCTCAGGAACCTTTCACCGGGAGTTTTGACGAGCCGATTCCAGGGACACCTCTCGGAAAACTTTCAGAAACCTTTCATCGAAAGTTTTGACAAGCCGATTTCAGGGAAACCTTCCGGAAACCTCTCAGAAACCCTTCAATGAAAGTTTTGACGAGCCGATTCCAGGGACACCTTTCGGGAACCTTTCACCGGAAGTTTTGGCGAGCCGATTCCAGGGATACCTTCCGGAAACCTTTCAGCAACCTTTCGCCGAAAGTTCTGACGAGCCGATTCCAGGGACACCTTTCGGGAACCTTCCACAAACCTTTCACCAAAAGTTTGGGCGAGCCGATTCCAGGAACATCTTTCGGAAATTTTTCTCGGAAACATTTCACCGAAAATTTTGGTGAGCCGACTCCAGGGACACCTTTCGAAAACCTTTCAGAAACCTTTCAGCGAAAGTTTTGACGAGCCGATTCCAGCGACACCTTTCGGGAACCTCCAAGAAACCTCTCAGCGACAGTTTTGGCGGGCCGATCCCAGGGACACCTCTCGAAAAACTTTCAGAAACCCTTCACCGAAAGTTTTGACGAGCCGATTACAGGGACACCTTTCGGAAACCTTTCAAAAAACTTTCAGCAAAAGTTTTGTCGAGCCGATTCCAAGGACACCTTTCGGGAACCTTTCAGAAATCTTTGACCGAAAGTTCTGCCGAGCCGATTCCAGGGACACCTTTCGAAAACCTTTCAGAAACCTTCCAGCGAAAGTTTTGACGAGCCGATTCCAGGGACACTTTCCGGGAACCTCCCAGAAACCTCTCAGCGACAGTTTCGGCGGGCCGATCCCAGGGACACCTTTCGGGAACCTCTTAGAAACCTCTCAGCGACAGTTTTGGCGGGTCGATCCCAGGGACAACTCTCGGGAACCTTTCAGAAACCTTTGACCGAAAGTTCTGCCGAGCCGATTCCAGGGACACCTTTCGGGAACCTTTCGAATAACTTTCAGCAAAAGTTTTGTCGAGCCAATTACAAGGACACCTTTCGGGAACCTTTCAGAAACCTTTGACCGAAAGTTCTGCCGAGCCGATTCCAGGGACACCTTTCGAAAACCTTTCAGAAACCTTTCAGCGAAAGTTTTGACGAGCCGATTCCAGGGACACTTTTCGGGAACCTCCCAGAAACCTCTCAGCGACAGTTTCGGCGGGCCGATCCCAGGGACACCTTTCGGGAACCTCTTAGAAACCTCACAGCGACAGTTTTGGCGGGTCGATCCCAGGGACAACTCTCGGGAACCTTTCAGAAACCTTTGACCGAAAGTTCTGCCGAGCCGATTCCAGGGACACCTTTCGAAAACCTTTCGGAAACCTTCCACCGGAAGTTTTGACGAGCCGATTCCAGGGACACCTTTCGGAAGACTTTCAGAAACCCTTCACCGAAAGTTAAGACAAGCCGATTCCAGGGACACCTTCCGGGAACCTTTCAGAATTTCATCAGCGAAAGTTTCGACGAGCCGATCACAGGGACACCTTTCGGGAACCTCTCAGTGACCTTTCAGCGAGAGTTTCGGCGGGTCGATTCCAGGGACACCTTTCGGGAACCTCTCAGAACACTTCCACCGGAAGTTTTGACGAGCCGATTCCAGGGACACCTTTCGGAAGACTTTCAGGAACCCTTCACCGAAAGTTAAGACGAGCCGATTCCAGGGACACCTTTCGGGAACCTTCCAGGAACCTTTCACCAAAAGTTCCGACGAGGCGATTCCAGGGACAGCTCTCGGGAACGTCTCACCGGGAGTTTCGGTGAGCCAATTCCAGGAATACCTCTCGGAAACCTTCCAGAAACCCTTCACCGAAAGTTTTGACGAGCCGATTACAGGGACACCTTTCGGGAACCTTCCAGAAAACTTTCAGCGAAAATATAGGCAAGCCGACTCCAGGGACGCCTTTCGGGAACCTTCCAGAAAACTTCCACCGAAGGTTATGACGAGCCGATTCCAGGGACATCTTTCGGAAATTTTTCTCGGAAACCTTTCACCGAAAATTTCGGTGAGCCGACTCCAGGGAAACCTCTCGGGAACCTTCCAGAAACCTCTCACCAGGAGTTTCGGCGAGCCGATTCCAGGGACATCTTTCGGAAACTTTTCGGAAACCTTTCACCGAAAGTTTAGATGAGCCGATCCCAGGGACACCCTTCGGAAACCTTTCAGAAACCCTTCAATGGGAGTTTTGACGAGCCGATTCCAGGGACACCTTTCGGGAACCTTTCAGAAACCTTTCAGCGGAAGTTTTGTCGAGCCGATTACAGGGACACATTTCGAAAACCTTCCAGAAACCTTTCACTGAAAATTTTCACGGGCTGATTCCAGGGACACCTTTCGGAAACCTTTCAGAATTCTTTCACCAGGAGTTTTGACGAGCCGATTCCAGGGACACTTCTCGGAAACCTTTCAGGAACCCTTCAGCGAAAGTTTTGACGAGCCGATTCCAGCGACACCTTTCGGGAACCTCCAAGAAACCTCTCAGCGACAGTTTTGGCGGGCCGATCCCAGGGACACCTCTCGAAAAACTTTCAGAAACCCTTCACCGAAAGTTTTGACGAGCCGATTACAGGGACACCTTTCGGGAACCTTTCAAAAAACTTTCAGCAAAAGTTTTGTCGAGCCGATTACAAGGACACCTTTCGGGAACCTTTCAGGAATCTTTGACCGAAAGTTCTGCCGAGCCGATTCCAGGGACACCTTTCGAAAACCTTTCAGAAACCTTTCAGCGAAAGTTTTGACGAGCCGATTCCAGGGACACTTTTCGGGAACCTCCCAGAAACCTCTCAGCGACAGTTTCGGCGGGCCGATCCCAGGGACACCTTTCGGGAACCTCTTAGAAACCTCTCAGCGACAGTTTTGGCGGGTCGATCCCAGGGACAACTCTCGGGAACCTTTCAGAAACCATTGACCGAAAGTTCTGCCGAGCCGATTCTCGGGACACCTTTCGAAAACCTTTCGGAAACCTTCCACCGGAAGTTTTGACGAGCCGATTCCAGGGACACCTTTCGGAAGACTTTCAGAAACCCTTCACCGAAAGTTAAGCCGAGCCGATTCCAGGGACACCTTCCGGGAACCTTTCAGGAAGTTATCAGCGAAAGTTTTGACGAGCCGATCACAGGGACACCTTTCGGGAACCTCTCAGTGACCTCTCAGCGAGAGTTTCGGCGGGTCGATTCCAGGGACACCTTTCGGGAACCTCTCAGAACACTTCCACCGGAAGTTTTGACGAGCCGATTCCAGGGACACCTTTCGGAAGACTTTCAGGAACCCTTCACCGAAAGTTAAGACGAGCCGATTCCAGGGACACCTTCCGGGAACCTTCCAGGAACCTTTCACCAAAAGTTCCGACGAGGCGATTCCAGGGACAGCTCTCGCGAACGTCTCACCGGGAGTTTCGGTGAGCCAATTCCAGGAATACCTCTCGGAAACCTTCCAGAAACCCTTCACCGAAAGTTTTGACGAGCCGATTACAGGGACACCTTTCGGGAACCTTCCAGAAAACTTTCAGCGAAAATATAGGCAAGCCGACTTCAGGGACGCCTTTCGGGAACCTTCCAGAAAACTTCCACCGAAGGTTTTGACGAGCCGATTCCAGGGACACTTTCGGGAACCTTCCAGAAACCTTTCACCGGAAATTTTGACGAACCATTCCCAGGGACACCTTCCGGGGACCTTTCAGGAACCTTTCACCGAAAATTCTGGCGAGCCGATTCCAGGGACACCTTTCGGAAACCTTTCAAGAAACCCTCCGACGAAGGTTTAGACGAGCCGATTCCAGGGACACGTTCCGGGGAACTTCCAGTAACCTTTCAGAGGGAGTTTTGACGAGCCCATTACAGGAACACCTTTCGGGAACCTCTCAGTAACCTTTCAGCGAGAGTTTCGGCGAGCCGATTCCAGGGACAGCCTTCGGAATCCTTTCAGAAACCTTTCAGCGAAAGTTTTGTCGAGCCGATCCCAGGGACACCTTTCGGGAACCTTCCAGAAACCTTTCACCAAAAGTTTTGACGAGCCGATACCAGGTACACCTTTCAGGAACCTTTCACCGGAAGTTTTGGCTAGCCCATTCCAGGGACACCTTTCGGGAACCTTTCGGAAACCTCCCAGCGAAAGTTTTGGCAGGCCGATTTCGGGGACCTTTCTCGGGAACCTTTCAGAAACCTTTCAGCAAAAGTTTTGTCGAGCCGATTCCAGGGACACCTTCCGAAAACCTCTCAGGAACCTTTGACCGAAAGTTCTGCCGAGCCGATTCCAGGGACAACTCTCGAAAACCTTCCAGGAACCTTTCACCGGGAGTTTCGACGAGCCGATTCCAGGGACACCTTTCGGAAAACTTTCAGAATCCTTTCATCGAAAGTTTTGACGAGCCGATTTCAGGGACACCTTTCGGAAACCTCTCAGAAACCCTTTTATGGAAGTTTTGACGAGCCGATTCCAGGGACACCTCTCGGGAACCTTCCACCGGAAGTTTTGGCGAGCCGATTCCAAGGATACCTTTCGGAAACCTTCCAGCAACCTTTCGCCGAAAGTTCTGACGAGCCGATTCCAGGGACACCTTTCGGAAACTTTTCGGAAACCTTTCACCGAAAGTTATGAGCCGATTACAGGGACACACTTCGAAAACCTCACAGAAACCTTTCACCGAAAATTTTCACGGGCCGATTCCAGGGACACCTTTCGGAAACCTTTCACCGGAAGTTTTGGCGAGCCGATTTCAGGGATACCTTTCGGAAACCTTTCAGCAACCTTTCGCCGAAAGTTCTGTCGAGCCGATTCCAGGGACACCTTTCGAGAACCTCTCAGAAAACTTTGAGCAGAAGTTTTGGTGAGCCAACTCCAGGGACACCTTTCGGGAACCTTCCAGAAACCTTTCACCAAAAGTTTCGGCGAGCCGATTCCAGGGACAGCCTTCGGAAACCTCTGAGAAACCCTTCAATGAAAGTTTTCACGAGCCGATTCCAAGGACACCTTTCGGGAACCTCCCAGGAACCTCTCGGCGAAAGTTCTGCCGAGCCGATTCCAAGGACACCTTTCGAAAACCTTTCAGGAACCTTCCACCGGAAGTTTTGACGAGCCGATACCAGGGACACCTTTCGGAAAACTTTCAGAAACCCTTCACCGAAAGTTAAGACGAGCCGATTCCAGGGACACCTTCCGGGAACCTTTCAGGAACCTTTCAGCGAAAGTTTTGACGAGCCGATCACAGGGACACCTTTCGGGAACCTTTCAGTAATCTTTCAGCGAGAGTTTCGGCGGGTCGATTCCAGGGACACCTTCCGGAAACCTTTCAGAACACTTCTAGCGGAAGTTTCGGCGAGCCGACTCCAAGGACACCTCTCGCAAACCTCTCAGGAACCTCTCACCGAGAGTTTCGGCGAGCCGATTCCAGGGACAGCCTCCGGAAACCTTTCAGGAACCCTTCAATGGAAGTTTTAACGAGCCGATTCCAGGGACAGCTTTCGGGAACCTTTTCGACGGAAGTTTTGGCGAGCCGATTCCAGGGACACCTTTCGAAAACCTTTCAGAAACCTTTGACCGAAAGTTATATCGAGCCGATTCCAGGGACACCTTTCGAAAACCTTTCAGGAACCTTTCACCGGGAGTTTTGACGAGCCGATTCCAGGGACACCTTTCGGAAAACTTTCAGAAACCTTTCATCGAAAGTTTTGACGAGCCGATTTCAGGGACACCTTTCGGAAACCTCTCAGAAACCCTTCAATGGAAGTTTTGACGAGCCGATTCCAGGGACACCTTTCGGGAACCTTTCGGAAACCTTTCACCGAAAGTTATGAGCCGATTACAGGGACACACTTCGAAAACCTCACAGAAACCTTTCACCGAAAATTTTCACGGGCCGATTCCAGGGACACCTTTCGGAAACCTTTCACCGGAAGTTTTGGCGAGCCGATTTCAGGGATACCTTTCGGAAACCTTTCAGCAACCTTTCGCCGAAAGTTCTGTCGAGCCGATTCCAGGGACACCTTTCGAGAACCTCTCAGAAAACTTTGAGCAGAAGTTTTGGTGAGCCAACTCCAGGGACACCTTTCGGGAACCTTCCAGAAACCTTTCACCAAAAGTTTCGGCGAGCCGATTCCAGGGACAGCCTTCGGAAACCTCTGAGAAACCCTTCAATGAAAGTTTTCACGAGCCGATTCCAAGGACACCTTTCGGGAACCTCCCAGGAACCTCTCGGCAAAAGTTCTGCCGAGCCGATTCCAAGGACACCTTTCGAAAACCTTTCAGGAACCTTCCACCGGAAGTTTTGACGAGCCGATACCAGGGACACCTTTCGGAAAACTTTCAGAAACCCTTCACCGAAAGTTAAGACGAGCCGATTCCAGGGACACCTTCCGGGAACCTTTCAGGAACCTTTCAGCGAAAGTTTTGACGAGCCGATCACAGGGACACCTTTCGGGAACCTTTCAGTAATCTTTCAGCGAGAGTTTCGGCGGGTCGATTCCAGGGACACCTTCCGGAAACCTTTCAGAACACTTCTAGCGGAAGTTTCGGCGAGCCGACTCCAAGGACACCTCTCGCAAACCTCTCAGGAACCTCTCACCGAGAGTTTCGGCGAGCCGATTCCAGGGACAGCCTCCGGAAACCTTTCAGGAACCCTTCAATGGAAGTTTTAACGAGCCGATTCCAGGGACAGCTTTCGGGAACCTTTTCGACGGAAGTTTTGGCGAGCCGATTCCAGGGACACCTTTCGAAAACCTTTCAGAAACCTTTGACCGAAAGTTATATCGAGCCGATTCCAGGGACACCTTTCGAAAACCTTTCAGGAACCTTTCACCGGGAGTTTTGACGAGCCGATTCCAGGGACACCTTTCGGAAAACTTTCAGAAACCTTTCATCGAAAGTTTTGACGAGCCGATTTCAGGGACACCTTTCGGAAACCTCTCAGAAACCCTTCAATGAAAGTTTTGACGAGCCGATTCCAGGGACACCTTTCGGGAACCTTTCACTGGAAGTTTTGGCGAGCCGATTCCAGGGATACCTTCCGGAAACCTTTCAACAACCTTTCGCCGAAAGTTCTGACGAGCCGATTCCAGGGACACCTTTCGGGAACCTCCCAGAAACCTTTCACCAAAAGTTTTGACGAGCCGATTCCAGGGACACCTCTCGAGAACCTTTCAGAAACCTTCCAGCAGAAGTTTTGTCGAGCCGATTACAGGGACACCTTCCGGGAACTTCCCAGAAACTTTTCGAGGAAGTTTTGACGAGCCGATTCCAGGGACACCCTTCGGAAACCTTTCTGAAACCCTTCAATGGAAGTTCTGACGAGCCGATTCCAGGGACACCTTCCGGGAACCTTTCAGGAACCCTTCTCCGAAAGTTTTGACCATCCGATTACAGGGGAACCTTTCGGGAACCTTACAGAAACCTTCCAGCAGAAGTTTTGTCGAGCCGATCACAGGGAAACCTTCCGGAAACTTTTCAGAAACTTTTCACCGGAAGTTTTGACGAGCCGACTCAAGGGACACCCTTCGGAAACCTTTCAGAAACCCTTTAATGGAAGTTCTGACGAGCCGATCCCAGGGACACCCTTCGGAAACCTTTCAGAAACCCTTCAATGGAAGTATTGACGAGCCGATTCCATGGACACCCTTCGGGAACCTTTCAGAAACCTTTCAGCGAAAGTTTCGTCGAGCCGATAACAGGGACACTTTTCGGAAACCTTTCAGGAACCTTTCACCGAAAGTTCTGGAAAGTTGATTCCAGGGACACCTCTCGAAAACCCTTTCAGAAACCTTTCACCGGGAGTTTTGACGAATGATTCCAGGGACACCTTCCGGAAGCCTTTCAGGAACCCTCCACTGAAAGTTTAGACGAGCCGATCCCAGGGACACCCTTCGGAAACCTTTCAGAAACCCTTCAATGGAAGTATTGACGAGCCGATTCCATGGACACCCTTCGGGAACCTTTCAGAAACCTTTCAGCGAAAGTTTCGTCGAGCCGATAACAGGGACACTTTTTGGAAACCTTTCAGGAACCTTTCACCGAAAGTTCTGGAGAGTTGATCCCAGGAACACCCTTCGGAAACCTTTCAGGAACCTTTCAGCGGAAGTTTTGTCCAGCAGATAACAGGGACACATTTCGGAAACCTCCCAGAAACCTTTCACTGAAAATTTTGACGAGCCGATTCCAGAGACACCTTTCGGGAACCTTCCAGGAACCTGTCACCGGAACTTTTGACGAGCCGATTCCAGGGACACCCTTCGGAAACCTTTCAGAAACACTTCAATGGAAGTTCTGACGAGCTGATCCCAGGGACACCCTTCGGAAACCTTTCAAAAACCCTTCAATGGAAGTATTGACGAGCCGATACCAGGGACCTCCTTCGGGAACCTTTCAGAAACCTTTCAGCGAAAGTTTTGTCGAGCCGATTACAGGGACACCTTCCGGAAACCTTTCAGAAACCTCTCATCGAAAATTTTGACGAGCCGATCCCAGGGACACCTTTCGGGAACCTTCCAGAAATCTTTCAGCCGAAGTTCTGGCGAGCCGACTCCAGGGACACCTACCGGAAACCGCCCAGAGACCCTTCACCGAAAGTTTTGACGAGCCGATTCCAGGGACACCTTTCGAGAACCTTTCAGAAACCTTCCAGCAAAAGTTTTGTCGAGCCGATTACAGGGACAACTTCCGGGAACTTTTCAGAAACTTTTCACCGGAAGTTTTGACGAGCCGATTCCAGGGACACCCTTCGGAAACCTTTCAGAAACCCTTCAATGGAAGTTCTGACGAGACGATTACAGGGACACCTTCCGGAAACTTTTCAGAAACTTTTCAACGGAAGTTTTGACGAGCCGATTCCAGGGACACCCTTCGGAAACCTCTCAGAAACCCTTCAATGGGAGTTCTGACGAGCCGATCCCAGGGACACCCTTCGGAAACCTTCCAGAACCCCTTCAATGGAAGTATTGACGAGCCGGTACCAGGGACACCCTTCGGGAACCTTTCAGAAACCTTTCAGCGAAAGTTTTGTCGAGCCGATTACAGGGACACCTTCCGGAAACACTTCAGAAACCTCTCATCGAAAATTTTGACGAGCCGATCCCAGGGACACCTTTCGGGAACCTTCCAGAAATCTTTCAGCCGGAGTTTTGGCGAGCCGACTCCAAGGACACCTACCGGAAACCGCCCAGAGACCTTTCACCGAAAGTTTTGACGAGCCGATTCCAGGGACACCTCTCGAGAACCTTTCAGAAACCTTCCAGCAGAAGTTTTGTCGACCCGATTACAGGGACACCTTCCGGGAACTTCCCAAAAACTTTTCACCGGAAGTTTTGACGAGCCGATTCCAGGGACACCCTTCGGAAACCTTTCTGAAACCCTTCAATGGAAGTTCTGACGAGCCGATTCCAGGGACACCTTCCGGGAACCTTTCAGGAACCCTTCTCCGAAAGTTTTGACCAGCCGATTACAGGGGAACCTTTCGGGAACCTTACAGAAACCTTCCAGCAGAAGTTTTGTCGAGCCGATCACAGGGAAACCTTCCGGAAACTTTTCAGAAACTTTTCACCGGAAGTTTTGACGAGCCGATTCAAGGGACACCCTTCGGAAACCTTTCAGAAACCCTTTAATGGAAGTTCTGACGAGCCGATCCCAGGGACACCCTTCGGAAACCTTTCAGAAACCCTTCAATGGAAGTATTGACGAGCCGATTCCATGGACACCCTTCGGGAACCTTTCAGAAACCTTTCAGCGAAAGTTTCGTCGAGCCGATAACAGGGACACTTTTCGGAAACCTTTCAGGAACCTTTCACCGAAAGTTCTGGAGAGTTGATTCCAGGGACACCTCTCGAAAACCCTTTCAGAAACCTTTCATCGGGAGTTTTGACGAATGATTCCAGGGACACCTTCCGGAAACCTTTCAGGAACCCTCCACTGAAAGTTTAGACGAGCCGATCCCAGGGACACCCTTCGGAAACCTTTCAGAAACCCTCCAATGGAAGTATTGACGAGCCGATTCCATGGACACCCTTCGGGAACCTTTCAGAAACCTTTCAGCGAAAGTTTCGTCGAGCCGATAACAGGGACACTTTCCGGAAACCTTTCAGGAACCTTTCACCGAAAGTTCTGGAGAGTTGATTCCAGGGACACCTCTCGAAAACCCTTTCAGAAACTTTTCACCGGAACTTTTGACGAGCCGATTCCAGGGACACCCTTTGGAAATCTTCCAGAAACCCTTCAATGAAAGTTCTGACGAGCCGATTCCGGGGACACCTTTCAGAAACCTTCCAGCAGGAGTTTTGTCGAGCCGATTACAGGGACACCTTCCGGAAACTTTTCAGAAACTTTTCACCGGAAGTTTTGACGCGCCGATTCTAGGGGCACCCTTCGGAAACATTTCAGAAACCCTTCAATGGAAGTTCTGACGAGCCGATTCCAGGGACACCTTTCGAGAACCTTTCAGAAACCTTCCAAAAAGTTTTGTCGAGCCGATTACAGGGACAACTTCCGGGAACTTTTCAGAAACTTTTCACCGGAAGTTTTGACGAGCCGATCCCAGGGACACCTTTCGGGAACCTTCCAGAAATCCTTCAGCCGGAGTTTTGGCGAGCCGACTCCAGGGACACCTACCGGAAACCGCCCAGAGACCTTTCACCGAAAGTTTTGACGAGCCGATTCCAGAGACACCTTTCGAGAACCTTTCAGAAACCTTCCAGCAAAAGTTTTGTCGAGCCGATTACAGGGACAACTTCCGGGAACTTTTCAGAAACTTTTCACCGGAAGTTTTGACGAGCCGATCCCAGGGACACCTTTCGGGAACCTTCCAGAAATCCTTCAGCCGAAGTTCTGGCGAGCCGACTCCAGGGACACCTACCGGAAACCGCCCAGAGACCCTTCACCGAAAGTTTTGACGAGCCGATTCCAGGGACACCTTTCGAGAACCTTTCAGAAACCTTCCAGCAAAAGTTTTGTCGAGCCGATTACAGGGACAACTTCCGGGAACTTTTCAGAAACTTTTCACCGGAAGTTTTGACGAGCCGATTCCAGGGACACCCTTCGGAAACCTTTCAGAAACCCTTCAATGGAAGTTCTGACGAGACGATTACAGGGACACCTTCCGGAAACTTTTCAGAAACTTTTCAACGGAAGTTTTGACGAGCCGATTCCAGGGACACCCTTCGGAAACCTCTCAGAAACCCTTCAATGGGAGTTCTGACGAGCCGATCCCAGGGACACCCTTCGGAAACCTTCCAGAACCCCTTCAATGGAAGTATTGACGAGCCGGTACCAGGGACACCCTTCGGGAACCTTTCAGAAACCTTTCAGCGAAAGTTTTGTCGAGCCGATTACAGGGACACCTTCCGGAAACACTTCAGAAACCTCTCATCGAAAATTTTGACGAGCCGATCCCAGGGACACCTTTCGGGAACCTTCCAGAAATCTTTCAGCCGGAGTTTTGGCGAGCCGACTCCAAGGACACCTACCGGAAACCGCCCAGAGACCTTTCACCGAAAGTTTTGACGAGCCGATTCCAGGGACACCTCTCGAGAACCTTTCAGAAACCTTCCAGCAGAAGTTTTGTCGACCCGATTACAGGGACACCTTCCGGGAACTTCCCAAAAACTTTTCACCGGAAGTTTTGACGAGCCGATTCCAGGGACACCCTTCGGAAACCTTTCTGAAACCCTTCAATGGAAGTTCTGACGAGCCGATTCCAGGGACACCTTCCGGGAACCTTTCAGGAACCCTTCTCCGAAAGTTTTGACCAGCCGATTACAGGGGAACCTTTCGGGAACCTTACAGAAACCTTCCAGCAGAAGTTTTGTCGAGCCGATCACAGGGAAACCTTCCGGAAACTTTTCAGAAACTTTTCACCGGAAGTTTTGACGAGCCGATTCAAGGGACACCCTTCGGAAACCTTTCAGAAACCCTTTAATGGAAGTTCTGACGAGCCGATCCCAGGGACACCCTTCGGAAACCTTTCAGAAACCCTTCAATGGAAGTATTGACGAGCCGATTCCATGGACACCCTTCGGGAACCTTTCAGAAACCTTTCAGCGAAAGTTTCGTCGAGCCGATAACAGGGACACTTTTCGGAAACCTTTCAGGAACCTTTCACCGAAAGTTCTGGAGAGTTGATTCCAGGGACACCTCTCGAAAACCCTTTCAGAAACCTTTCACCGGGAGTTTTGACGAATGATTCCAGGGACACCTTCCGGAAACCTTTCAGGAACCCTCCACTGAAAGTTTAGACGAGCCGATCCCAGGGACACCCTTCGGAAACCTTTCAGAAACCCTCCAATGGAAGTATTGACGAGCCGATTCCATGGACACCCTTCGGGAACCTTTCAGAAACCTTTCAGCGAAAGTTTCGTCGAGCCGATAACAGGGACACTTTTCGGAAACCTTTCAGGAACCTTTCACCGAAAGTTCTGGAGAGTTGATTCCAGGGACACCTCTCGAAAACCCTTTCAGAAACTTTTCACCGGAACTTTTGACGAGCCGATTCCAGGGACACCCTTTGGAAATCTTCCAGAAACCCTTCAATGAAAGTTCTGACGAGCCGATTCCGGGGACACCTTTCAGAAACCTTCCAGCAGGAGTTTTGTCGAGCCGATTACAGGGACACCTTCCGGAAACTTTTCAGAAACTTTTCACCGGAAGTTTTGACGCGCCGATTCTAGGGGCACCCTTCGGAAACATTTCAGAAACCCTTCAATGGAAGTTCTGACGAGCCGATTCCAGGGACACCTTTCGAGAACCTTTCAGAAACCTTCCAGCAAAAGTTTTGTCGAGCCGATTACAGGGACAACTTCCGGGAACTTTTCAGAAACTTTTCACCGGAAGTTTTGACGAGCCGATCCCAGGGACACCTTTCGGGAACCTTCCAGAAATCCTTCAGCCGAAGTTTTGGCGAGCCGACTCCAGGGACACCTACCGGAAACCGCCCAGAGACCTTTCACCGAAAGTTTTGACGAGCCGATTCCAGGGACACCTTTCGAGAACCTTTCAGAAACCTTCCAGCAAAAGTTTTGTCGAGCCGATTACAGGGACAACTTCCGGGAACTCTTCAGAAACTTTTCACCGGAAGTTTTGACGAGCCGATCCCAGGGACACCTTTCGGGAACCTTCCAGAAATCCTTCAGCCGAAGTTTTGGCGAGCCGACTCCAGGGACACCTACCGGAAACCGCCCAGAGACCTTTCACCGAAAGTTTTGACGAGCCGATTCCAGGGACACCCTTCGGAAACCTTCCAGAAACCCTCCAATGAAAGTTCTGACGAGCCGATTCCAGGGACACCCTTCGGAAACCTTTCAGAAACCCTTCAATGGAAGTTTTGACGAGCCGATTCCAGGGACACCCTTCGGGAACCTTCCAGAAACCTTCCAGCGGAAGTTTTGTCGAGCCGATGACAGGGACACATTTCGGAAACCTTCCAGAAGCCTTTGACCGAGAATTCTGACGGGCCGATTCCAGGAACACCTTTCGGAAACCTTTCAGAAACCTTCCACCGGGAGTTTTGACGAGCCGATTCCAGGAACACCTTCCGGGAACCTTTCAGAAACCCTTCAGCGAGAGTTTCGGCGGGCCGATTCCAGGGACACCTTTCGGGAACCTCTCAGGAAACTTTGAGCGAAAGTTTCGGCGAGCCGACTCCAGGGACATCTTTCGGGAACCTTTCAGAAACCTTTCACCGAAAGTTTCGTCGAGCCGATTCCATGAATACCTTCCGGAAACGTTTCGCCGGAAGTTTTGGCGAGCCGATCCCAGGGATACCTTCCGGAAACCTCTCAGAAAACTTTCACCGAAAGTTTTGATGAGCCGATTCCAGGGACACCTTACGGGAACCTTCCAGAAACCTTCCAGCGGAAGTTTCGGCGAGCCGATTCCGGGGACACACCTCGGAAACCTTTCAGAAACCTCTCACCGAAAATTTTGACGAGCCGATCGCAGGGACACCTTTCGGGAACCTTTCAGAAACCTTTCAGCCGAAGTTTTGGCGAGCCGACACCAGGGACACCTCTCGAAAACCCTTTCAGAAACCTTTTACCGGGAATTTTGGCGAATGATTCCAGGGACACCTTCCGGAAACCTTTCAGAAACCCTTCACTGAAAGTTTGGACGAGCCGTTACCAGGGACACCATTCGGACACCTTCCAGAAACTTTTCACCGGAAGTTTTGACGAGCCGATTCCAGGGACACCCTTTGGAAATCTTCCAGAAACCCTTCTATGAAAGTTCTGACGAGCCGATTCCGGGGACACCTTTCGGGAACATTTCACCGGAACTTTTGGCGAGCCGATCCCAGGAATACCTTCCGGAAACCTTTCAGGAACCCTTCTCCGAAAGTTTTGACCAGCCGATTACAGGGGAACCTCTCGGGAACCTTACAGAAACCTTTCAGCGAGAGTTTTGTCGAGCTGATTACAGGGACACCTGTCGGGAACCTTTCAGGAACCTTCCACCGGGAGTTTTGACGGAAGATTCCAGGGACACCCTTCGGAAACCTTCCAGAAACCCTTCAATGGAAGTTCTGACGAGCCGATTCCAGGGACATCTTCCGGAAACCTTTCAGGAACCCTTCTCCGAAAGTTTTGACCAGCCGATTACAGGGGAACCTCTCGGGAACCTTACAGAAACCTTTCAGCGAGAGTTTTGTCGAGCTGATTACAGGGACACCTGTCGGGAACCTTTCAGGAACCTTCCACCGGGAGTTTTGACGGAAGATTCCAGGGACACCCTTCGGAAACCTTCCAGAAACCCTTCAATGGAAGTTCTGACGAGCCGATTCCAGGGACACCTTTCGGGAACCATTCACCGAAACTCCTGGCGAGCCGATCCCAGGGATAACTTTCGGAAACCTCTGAGAAACCTTTCACCGGAAGTTTTGACGAGCCCATTCCAGGGACACCTTCCGGAAACCTTTCAGGAACCCTTCTCCGAAAGTTTTGACTAGCCGATTACAGGGAAACCTTTCGGGAACCTTACAGAAACCTTTCAGCGAGAGTTTTGGCGGGCCGATTCCAGGGACAACTACCGGAAACCGCCCAGAGACCTTTCACCGAGAGTTTTGACGAGCCAATTCCTGGGACACCTTTCGAGAACCTTTCAGAAACCTTCCAGCAGAAGTTTTGTCGAGCCGATTACAGGGACACCTCCCGGGAACCTCTCAGAAAACTTTGAGCGAAAGTTTCGGCGAGCCGACTCCAGGGAAATCTTTCGGGAACCTTTCAGAAACCTTTCACCGAAAGTTTCGTCGAGCCGACTACAGGGACACATTCCGGAAACCTTTCAGAAACCTCTCACCGGGAATTTTGACGAGCCGATCCCAGGGACACCTTTCGGGAACCTTTCAGAAACCTTTCAGCCGAAGTTTTGGCGAGCCGACACCAGGGACACCTGTCGGGAACCTTTCAGGAACCTTTCACCGAAAGTTCTGGAGAGCCGATTCGAGGGACACCTCTCGAAAACCCTTTCAGAAACCTTTTACCGGGAATTTTGGCGAATGATTCCAGGGACACCTTCCGGAAACCTTTCAGAAACCCTTCACTGAAAGTTTAGACGAGCCGTTACCAGGGACACCCTTTGGAAATCTTCCAGAAACCCTTCAATGAAAGTTCTGACGAGCCGATTCCGGGGACACCTTTCGGGAACATTTCACCGGAACTTCTGGCGAGCCGATCCCAGGGATACCTTCCGGAAACCTCTCAGAAGCCTTTCACCGAAAGTTTTGACGAGCCGATCCCAGGGACACCTTCCGGAAACCTTTCAGGAACCCTTCTCCGAAAGTTTTGACCAGCCGATTACAGGGGAACCTTTCGGGAACCTTACAGAAATCTTTCAGCGAGAGTTTTGGCGGGCCGATTCCAGGGCCAACTACCGGAAACCGCCCAGAGACCTTTCGACGAGAGTTTCGACGAGCCGATTCCAGGGACACCTTTCGAGAACCTCTCAGAAACCTTCGAGCAGAAGTTTTGTCGAGCCGATTACAGGGACACCTTCCGGAAACTTTTCAAGAACTTTTCACCGGAAGTTTTGACGAGCCGATTCCAGGGACACCCTCCGGAAACCTTTCAGAAACCCATCAATGGAAGTTCTGACGAGCCGATCCCAGGGACACCCCTCGGAAACCTTTCAGGAACCCTTCAATGGAAGTATTGACGAGCCGATTCCAGGGACACCCTTCGGGAACCTTTCAGAAACCTTTCAGCGAAAGTTTTGTCGAGCCGATTACAGGGACACCTTCCGGAAACCTATCAGAAACTTTCCACCGGAAGTTTTGACGAGCCGATTCCAGGGACACCCTTCGGAAACCTTTCAGAAACCCTTCAATGGAAGTTCTGACGAGCCGATTCCAGGGACATCTTCCGGAAACCTTTCAGGAACCCTTCTCCGAAAGTTTTGACCAGCCGATTACAGGGGAAACTTTCGGGAACCTCACAGAAACCTTTCAGCGAGAGTTTTGTCGAGCTGATTACAGGGACACCTGTCGGGAACCTTTCAGAAACCTTCCACCGGGAGTTTTGACGGAAGATTCCAGGGACACCCTTCGGAAACCTTCCAGAAACCCTTCAATGAAAGTTCTGACGAGCCGATTCCAGGAACACCTTTCGGGAACCATTCACCGAAACTTCTGGCGAGCCGATCCCAGGGATAACTTTCGGAAACCTCTGAGAAACCTTTCACCGGAAGTTTTGACGAGCCGATTCCAGGGACACCTTCCGGAAACCTTTCAGGAACCCTTCTCCGAAAGTTTTGACTAGCCGATTACAGGGGAACCTTTCGGGAACCTTACAGAAACCTTTCAGCGAGAGTTTTGGCGGGCCGATTCCAGGGACAACTGCCGGAAACCGCCGCGAGACCTTTCACCGAGAGTTTTGACGAGCCAATTCCTGGGACACCTTTCGAGAACCTTTCAGAAACCTTCCAGCAGAAGTTTTGTCGAGCCGATTACAGGGACACCTTCCGGGAACCTCTCAGAAAACTTTGAGCGAAAGTTTTGGCGAGCCGACTCCAGGGACATCTTTCGGGAACCTTTCAGAAACCTTTCACCGAAAGTTTCGTCGAGCCGACCACAGGGACACCTTCCGGAAACCTTTCAGAAACCTCTTACCGAAAATTTTGACGAGCCGATCCCAGGGACGACTTTCGGGAACCTTTCAGAAACCTTTCAGCCGAAGTTTTGGCGAGCCGACACCAGGGACACCTCTCGAAAACCCTTTCAGAAACCTTTTACCGGGAATTTTGGCGAATGATTCCAGGGACACCTTCCGGAAACCTTCCAGAAACCCTTCACTGAAAGTTTAGACGAGCCGTTACCAGGGACACCATTCGGACACCTTCCAGAAACTTTTCACCGGAAGTTTTGACGAGCCGATTCCAGGGACACCCTTTGGAAATCTTCCAGAAACCCTTCTATGAAAGTTCTGACGAGCCGATTCCGGGGACACCTTTCGGGAACATTTCACCGGACCTTTTGGCGAGCCGATCCCAGGAATACCTTTCGGAAACCTTTCAGGAACCCTTCTCCGAAAGTTTTGACCAGCCGATTACAGGGGAACCTCTCGGGAACCTTACAGAAACCTTTCAGCGAGAGTTTTGTCGAGCTGATTACAGGGACACCTGTCGGGAACCTTTCAGGAACCTTCCACCGGGAGTTTTGACGGAAGGTTCCAGGGACACCCTTCGGAAACCTTCCAGAAACCCTTCAATAGAAGTTCTGACGAGCCGATTCCAGGAACATCTTCCGGAAACCTTTCAGGAACCCTTCTCCGAAAGTTTTGACCAGCCGATTACAGGGGAACCTCTCGGGAACCTTACAGAAACCTTTCAGCGAGAGTTTTGTCGAGCTGATTACAGGGACACCTGTCGGGAACCTTTCAGGAACCTTCCACCGGGAGTTTTGACGGAAGATTCCAGGGACACCCTTCGGAAACCTTCCAGAAACCCTTCAATGAAAGTTCTGACGAGCCGATTCCAGGGACACCTTTCGGGAACCATTCACCGAAACTTCTGGCGAGCCGATCCCAGGGATAACTTTCGGAAACCTCTGAGAAACCTTTCACCGGAAGTTTTGACGAGCCCATTCCAGGGACACCTTCCGGAAACCTTTCAGGAACCCTTCTCCGAAAGTTTTGACTAGCCGATTACAGGGAAACCTTTCGGGAACCTTACAGAAACCTTTCAGCGAGAGTTTTGGCGGGCCGATTCCAGGGACAACTACCGGAAACCGCCCAGAGACCTTTCACCGAGAGTTTTGACGAGCCAATTCCTGGGACACCTTTCGAGAACCTTTCAGAAACCTTCCAGCAGAAGTTTTGTCGAGCCGATTACAGGGACACCTCCCGGGAACCTCTCAGAAAACTTTGAGCGAAAGTTTTGGCCAGCCGACTCCAGGGACATCTTTCGGGAACCTTTCAGAAACCTTTCACCGAAAGTTTCGTCGAGCCGACTACAGGGACACCTTCCGGAAACCTTTCAGAAACCTCTCACCGGAAATTTTGACGAGCCGATCCCAGGGACACCCTTCGGGAACCTTTCAGAAACCTTTCAGCCGAAGTTTTGGCGAGCCGACACCAGGGACACCTGTCGGGAACCTTTCAGGAACCTTTCACCGAAAGTTCTGGAGAGCCGATTCCAGGGACACCTCTCGAAAACCCTTTCAGAAACCTTTTACCGGGAATTTTGGCGAATGATTCCAGGGACACCTTCCGGAAACCTTTCAGAAACCCTTCACTGAAAGTTTAGACGAGCCGTTACCAGGGACACCTTTCGGACATCTTCCAGAAACTTTTCACCGGTAGTTTTGACGAGCCGATTCGTGGGACACCCTTTGGAAATCTTCCAGAAACCCTTCAATGAAAGTTCTGACGAGCCGATTCCGGGGACACCTTTCGGGAACATTTCACCGGAACTTCTGGCGAGCCGATCCCAGGGATACCTTCCGGAAACCTCTCAGAAGCCTTTCACCGAAAGTTTTGACGAGCCGATCCCAGGGACACCTTCCGGAAACCTTTCAGGAACCCTTCTCCGAAAGTTTTGACCAGCCGATTACAGGGGAACCTTTCGGGAACCTTACAGAAACCTTTCAGCGAGAGTTTTGGCGGGCCGATTCCAGGGCCAACTACCGGAAACCACCCAGAGACCTTTCGACGAGAGTTTCGACGAGCCGATTCCAGGGACACCTTTCGAGAACCTCTCAGAAACCTTCGAGCAGAAGTTTTGTCGAGCCGATTACAGGGACACCTTCCGGAAACTTTTCAAGAACTTTTCACCGGAAGTTTTGAGGAGCCGATTCCAGGGACACCCTCCGGAAACCTTTCAGAAACCCATCAATGGAAGTTCTGACGAGCCGATCCGAGGGACACCCCTCGGAAACCTTCCAGGAACCCTTCAATGGAAGTATTGACGAGCCGATTCCAGGGACACCCTTCGGGAACCTTTCAGAAACCTTTCAGCGAAAGTTTTGTCGAGCCGATTACAGGGACACCTTCCGGAAACCTATCAGAAACTTTCCACCAGAAGTTTTGACGAGCCGATTCCAGGGACACCCTCCGGAAACCTTTCAGAAACCCTTCAATGGAAGTCCTGACGAGCCGATTCCAGGGACATCTTCCGGAAACCTTTCAGGAACCCTTCTCCGAAAGTTTTGACCAGCCGATTACAGGGGAAACTTTCGGGAACCTCACAGAAAACTTTCAGCGAGAGTTTTGTCGAGCTGATTACAGGGACACCTGTCGGGAACCTTTCAGAAACCTTCCACCGGGAGTTTTGACGGAAGATTCCAGGGACACCCTTCGGAAACCTTCCAGAAACCCTTCAATGAAAGTTCTGACGAGCCGATTCCAGGAACACCTTTCGGGAACCATTCACCGAAACTTCTGGCGAGCCGATCCCAGGGATAACTTTCGGAAACCTCTGAGAAACCTTTCACCGGAAGTTTTGACGAGCCGATTCCAGGGACACCTTCCGGAAACCTTTCAGGAACCCTTCTCCGAAAGTTTTGACTAGCCGATTACAGGGGAACCTTTCGGGAACCTCACAGAAACCTTTCAGCGAGAGTTTTGGCGGGCCGATTCCAGGGACAACTGCCGGAAACCGCCGCGAGACCTTTCACCGAGAGTTTTGACGAGCAAATTCCTGGGACACCTTTCGAGAACCTTTCAGAAACCTTCCAGCAGAAGTTTTGTCGAGCCGATTACAGGGACATCTTTCGGGAACCTTTCAGAAACCTTTCACCGAAAGTTTTGTCGAGCCGACTACAGGGACACCTTCCGGAAACCTTTCAGAAACCTCTCACCGAAAATTTTGACGAGCCGATCCCAGGGACACCTTTCGGGAACCTTTCAGAAACCTTTCAGCCGAAGTTTTGGCGAGCCGACACCAGGGACATCTCTCGAAAACCCTTTCAGAAACCTTTTACCGGGGATTTTGGCGAATGATTCCAGGGACACCTTCCGGGAACCTTTCAGAAACCCTTCACTGAAAGTTTAGACGAGCCGTTACCAGGGACACCTTTCGGACACCTTCCAGGAACTTTTCACCGGAAGTTTTGACGAGCCAATTCCAGGGACACCCTTTGGAAATCTTCCAGAGACCCTTCAATGAAAGTTCTGACGAGCCGATTCCGGGGACACCTTTCGGGAACATTTCACCGGAACTTTTGGCGAGCCGATCCCAGGGATACCTTCCGGGAACCTATCAGAAACCTTTCTCTGAAAATTTTGACGCGCCGATTCCAGAGACACCTTTCGGGAACCTTCCAGGAACCTGTTACCGGGAGTTTTGACGAGCCGATTCCAGGGACACCTGTCGGGAACCTTTCAGGAACCTTTCACCGAAAGTTCTGGAGAGCCGATTCCAGGGACACCTTTCGAAAACCCTCTCAGAAACCTTTGACCGGGAATTTTGGCGAATGATTCCAGGGACACCTTCCGGAAACCTTCCAGAAACCCTTCACTGGAAGTTTAGACGAGCCGTTACCAGGGACACCTTTCGGACACCTCCCAGAAACATTTCACCGGAAGTTTTGACGAGCCGATTCCAGGGACACCCTTTGGAAATCTTCCAGAAACCCTTCAATGAAAGTTCTGACGAGCCGATTCCGGGAACACCTTTCGGGAACATTCCACCGGAACTTTTGGCGAGCCGATCCCAGGGATACCTTCCGGAAACCTCTCAGAAGCCTTTCACCGAAAGTTTCGACGGGCCGATCCCAGGGACACCTTCCGGAAACCTTTCAGGAACCCTTCTCCGAAAGTTTTGACCAGCCGATTACAGGGGAACCTTTCGGGAACCTTACAGAAACCTTTCAGCGAGAGTTTTGGCGGGCCGATTCCAGGGCCAACTACCGGAAACCGCCCAGAGACCTTTTGACGAGAGTTTTGACAAGCCGATTCCAGGGACACCTTTCGAGAACCTCTCAGAAACCTTCGAGCAGAAGTTTTGTCGAGCCGATTACAGGGACACCTTCCGGAAACTTTTCGAGAACTTTTCACCGGAAGTTTTGACGAGCCGATTCCAGGGACACCCTCCGGAAACCTTTCAGAAGCCCATCAATGGAAGTTCTGACGAGCCGATCCCAGGGACACCCTTCCGAAACCTTTCAGGAACCCTTCAATGGAAGTATTGACGAGCCGATTCCTAGGACACCCTTCGGAAACCTTTCAGAAACCCTTCAATGGAAGTTCTGACGAGCCGATTCCAGGGACATCTTCCGGAAACCTTTCAGGAACCCTTATCCGAAAGTTTTGACCAGCCGATTACAGGGGAACCTTTCGGGAACCTTACAGAAACCTTTCAGCGAGAGTTTTGTCGAGCTGATTACAGGGACACCTGTCGGGAACCTTTCAGAAAACTTCCACCGGGAGTTTTGACGGAAGATTCAGGGACACCCTTCGGAAACCTTCCAGAAACCCTTCAATGAAAGTTCTGACGAGCCGATTCCAGGGACACCTTTCGGGAACCATTCACCGAAACTTCTGGCGAGCCGATCCCAGGGATAATTCTCGGAAACCTCTGAGAAACCTTCCACCGGAAGTTTTGTTGAGCCGATTCCAGGGACACCTTCCGGAAACCTTTCAGGAACCCTTCTCCGAAAGTTTTGACTAGCCGATTACAGGGGAACCTTTCGGGAACCTTACAGAAACCTTTCAGCGAGAGTTTTGGCGGGCCGATTCCAGGGACAACTACCGGAAACCGCCCAGAGACCTTTCGAAGAGAGTTTTGACGAGCCAATTCCAGGGACACCTTTCGAGAACCTTTCAGAAACCTTCCAGCAGAAGTTTTGTCGAGCCGATCACTGGGACACCTTCCGGGAACCTCTCAGAAAACTTTGAGCGAAAGTTTTGGCGAGCCGACTCCAGGGACATCTTTCGGGAACCTTTCAGAAACCTTTCACCGAAAGTTTCGTCGAGCCGACTACAGGGACACCTTCCGGAAACCTTTCAGAAACCTCTCACCGAAAATTTTGACGAGCCGATCCCAGGGACACCTTTCGGACACCTCCCAGAAACTTTTCACCGGAAGTTTTGACGAGCCGATTCCAGGGACACCCTTTGGAAATCTTCCAGAAACCCTTCAATGAAAGTTCTGACGAGCCGATTCCGGGGACACCTTTCGGGAACATTCCACCGGAACTTTTGGCGAGCCGATCCCAGGGATACCTTCCGGAAACCTCTCAGAAGCCTTTCACCGAAAGTTTCGACGGGCCGATCCCAGGGACACCTTCCGGAAACCTTTCAGGAACCCTTCTCCGAAAGTTTTGACCAGCCGATTACAGGGGAACCTTTCGGGAACCTTACAGAAACCTTTCAGCCGAAGTTTTGGCGAGCCGACACCAGGGACACCTCTCGAAAACCCTTTCAGAAACCTTTTACCGGGAATTTTGGCGAATGATTCCAGGGACACCTTCCGGAAACCTTTCAGAAACCCTTCACTGAAAGTTAAGACGAGCCGTTACCAGGGACACCTTTCGGACACCTTCCAGGAACTTTTCACCGGAAGTTTTGACGAGCCGATTCCAGGGACACCTTTTGGAAATCTTCCAGATACCCTTCAATGAAAGTTCTGACGAGCCGATTCCGGGGACACCTTTCGGGAACATTTCACCGGAACTTCTGGCGAGCCGATCCCAGGGATACCTTCCGGAAACCTCTCAGAAACCTTTCTCTGAAAATTTTGACGGGACGATTCCAGAGACACCTTTCGGGAACCTTCCATGAACCTGTCACCGGAAGTTTTGACGAGCCGATTCCAGGGACACCTGTCGGGAACCTTTCAGGATCCTTTCACCGGAAGTTCTGGAGGACGATTCCAGGGACACCTTTCGAAAACCCTTTCAGGAACCTTTTACCGGGAATTTTGGCGAATGATTCCAGGGACACCTCCCGGAAACCTTTCAGAAACCCTTCACTGAAAGTTTAGACGAGCCGTTACCAGGGACACCTTTCGGACACCTTCCAGAAACTTTTCACCGGAAGTTTTGACGAGCCGATTCCAGGGACACCCTTTGGAAATCTTCCAGAAACCCTTCAATGAAAGTTCTGACGAGCCGATTCCGGGGACACCTTTCGGGAACATTTCACCGGAACTTTTGGCGAGCCGATCCCAGGGATACCTTCCGGAAACCTCTCAGAAGCCTTTCACCGAAAGTTTTGACGAGCCGATCCAAGGGACACCTTCCGGAAACCTTTCAGGAACCCTTCTCCGAAAATTTTGACGAGCCGATTCCAGGGACACCTTTCGAGAACCTCTCAGAAACCTTCGAGCAGAAGTTTTGTCGAGCCGATTACAGGGACACCTTCCGGAAACTTTTCAAGAACTTTTCACCGGAAGTTTTGACGAGCCGATTCCAGGGACACCCTCCGGAAACCTTTCAGAACCCCTTCAATGGAAGTTCTGACGAGCCGATTCCAGGGACATCTTCCGGAAACCTTTCAGGAACCCTTCTCCGAACGTTTTGACCAGCCGATTACAGGGCAACCTTTCGGGAACCTTACAGAAACCTTTCAGCGAGAGTTTTGTCGAGCTGATTACAGGGACACCTGTCGGGAACCTTTCAGAAACCTTCCACCGGGAGTTTTGTCGGAAGATTCCAGGGACACCCTTCGGAAACCTTCCAGAAACCCTTCAATGAAAGTTCTGACGAGCCGATTCCAGGGACACCTTTCGGGAACCATTCACCGAAACTTCTGGCGAGCCGATCCCAGGGATAACTTTCGGAAACCTCTGAGAAACCTTTCACCGGAAGTTTCGACGAGCCGATTCCAGGGACACCTTCCGGAAACCTTTCAGGAACCCTTCTCCGAAAGTTTTGACTAGCCGATTACAGGCGAACCTCTCGGGAACCTTACAGAAACCTTTCAGTGAGAGTTTTGGCGGGCCGATTCCAGGGACAACTACCGGAAACCGCCCAGAGACCTTTCACCGAGAGTTTTGACGAGCCAATTCCAGGGACACCTTTCGAGAACCTTTCAGAAACCTTCCAGCGGAAGTTTCGGCGAGCCGATTCCGGGGACACACCTCGGAAACCTTTCAGAAACCCTTCAATGGATGTTTTGACGAGGCGATT
The DNA here is from genome assembly GCA_029851415.1 of Eretmocerus hayati. Lineage (NCBI taxonomy): Eukaryota > Metazoa > Arthropoda > Insecta > Hymenoptera > Aphelinidae > Eretmocerus > Eretmocerus hayati. The sequence goes on from CM056743.1 coordinate 87,592,171, forward strand.
CCAGGGACACCTTTCGGGAACCTTCCAGAAACCTCTCAGCGAAAGTTTCGTCGAGCCGACTACAGGGACACCTTCCGGAAACCTTTCAGAAACCTCTCACCGAAGATTTTGACGAGCCGATCGCAGGGACACCTTTCGGGAACCTTTCAGAAACCTTTCAGCCGAAGTTTTGGCGCGCCGACACCAGGGACACCTACCGGAAACCTTCCAGAGACTTTTCACCGAAAGTTTTGACGAGCCGATTCCAGGGACACCTTTCGAGAACCTTTCAGAAACCTGCCAGCAAAAGTTTTCGCGAGCCGATCCCAGGGATAACTTTCGGAAACCTCTGAGAAACCTTTCACCGGAAGTTTCGACGAGCCGATTCCAGGGACACCTTCCGGAAACCTTTCAGGAACCCTTCTCCGAAAGTTTTGACTAGCCGATTACAGGCGAACCTTTCGGGAACCTTACAGAAACCTTTCAGTGAGAGTTTTGGCGGGCCGATTCCAGGGACAACTACCGGAAACCGCCCAGAGACCTTTCACCGAGAGTTTTGACGAGCCAATTCCAGGGACACCTTTCGAGAACCTTTCAGAAACCTTCCAGCAGAAGTTTTGTCGAGCCGATTACAGGGACACCTTCCGGAAACTTTTCAGAAACTTTTCACCGGAAGTTTTGACGAGCCGATTCCAGGGACACCCTTCGGGAACCTTTCAGAAACCCTTCAATGGAAGTATTGACGAGCCGATTCCAGGAACACCCTTCGGGAACCTTTCAGAAACCTTTCAGCGAAAGTTTTGTCGAGCCGATTACAGGGACACCTTTCGGAAACCCTTCAGAAACCTCTCACCGAAAATTTTGACGAGCCGATCCCAGGGACACCTTTCGGGAACCTTCCAGAAATCCTTCAGCCGAAGTTTTGGCGAGCCGACTCCAGGGACACCTACCGGAAACCGCCCAGAGACCTTCCGGCGAAAGTTTTGATGAGCCGATTCCAGGGACTCCTTTCGAGAACCCTTCAGAAACCTTCCAGCAAAAGTTTTGTCGAGCCGATTACAGGGACACCTTCCGGAAACTCTTCAGAAACTTTTCACCGGAAGTTTTGACGAGCCGATTCCAGGGACACCCTTCGGAAACCTTCCAGAAACCCTTTAATGAAATTTCTGACGAGCCGATTCCAGGGACACCTTTCGGGAACCATTCACCGAAACTTCTGGCGAGCCAATCCCAGGGATAACTTTCGGGAACCTCTGAGAACCCTTTCACCGAAAGTTTTTACGAGCCGATTCCAGGGACACCTTCCGGAAACCTTTCAGGAACCCTTCTCCGAAAGTTCTGTCGAGCCGATTACAGGGACACCTTTCGGAAACCCTTCAGAAACCTCTCACTGAAAATTTTGACGAGCCGATCCCAGGGACACCTTCCGGGAACCTTCCAGAAATCCTTCAGCCGAAGTTTTGGCGAGCCGACTCCAGGGACACCTACCGGAAACCACCCAGAGACCTTTCACCGAAAGTTTTGACGAGCCGATTCCAGAGACACCTTTCGAGAACCCTTCAGAAACCTTCCAGCAAAAGTTTTGTCGAGCCGATTACAGGGACACCTTCCGGAAACTTTTCAGAAACTTTTCACCGGAAGTTTTGACGAGCCGATTCCAGGGACACCCTTCGGAAACCTTCCAGAAACCCTTCAATGGAAGTTCTGACGAGCCGATTCCAGGGACACCCTTCGGAAACCTTTCAGAAACCCTTCAATGGAAGTATTGACGAGCCGATTCCAGGGACACCCTTCGGGAACCTTCCAGGAACCTTCCAGCGGAAGTTTTGTCGAGCCGATGACAGGGACACATTTCGGAAACCTTCCAGAAGCCTTTCACCGAGAATTCTGACGGGCCGATTCCAGGGACACCTTTCGGAAACCTCTCAGAAACCTTTCACCGGGAGTTTTGACGAGCCGATTCCAGGAACACCTTCCGGGAACCTTTCAGAAACCCTTCAGCGAGAGTTTTGACGAGCCAATTCCAGGGACACCTTTCGAGAACCTTTCAGAAACCTTCCAGCGGAAGTTTCGGCGAGCCGATTTCTGGGACACACCTCGGAAACCTTTCAGAAACCCTTCAATGGATGTTTTGACGAGGCGATTCCAGGGACACCTTTCGGGAACCTTCCAGAAACCTCTCAGCGAAAGTTTCGTCGAGCCGACTACAGGGACACCTTCCGGAAACCTTTCAGAAACCTCTCACCGAAGATTTTGACGAGCCGATCGCAGGGACACCTTTCGGGAACCTTTCAGAAACCTTTCAGCCGAAGTTTTGGCGAGCCGACACCAGGGACACCTACCGGAAACCTTCCAGAGACTTTTCACCGAAAGTTTTGACGAGCCGATTCCAGGGACACCTTTCGAGAACCTTTCAGAAACCTGCCAGCAAAAGTTCTCGCGAGCCGATCCCAGGGATAACTTTCGGAAACCTCTGAGAAACCTTTCACCGGAAGTTTCGACGAGCCGATTCCAGGGACACCTTCCGGAAACCTTTCAGGAACCCTTCTCCGGAAGTTTTGACTAGCCGATTACAGGCGAACCTTTCGGGAACCTTACAGAAACCTTTCAGTGAGAGTTTTGGCGGGCCGATTCCAGGGACAACTACCGGAAACCGCCCAGAGACCTTTCACCGAGAGTTTTGACGAGCCAATTCCAGGGACACCTTTCGAGAACCTTTCAGAAACCTTCCAGCAGAAGTTTTGTCGAGCCGATTACAGGGACACCTTCCGGAAACTTTTCAGAAACTTTTCACCGGAAGTTTTGACGAGCCGATTCCAGGGACACCCTTCGGGAACCTTTCAGAAACCCTTCAATGGAAGTATTGACGAGCCGATTCCAGGAACACCTTTCGGGAACCTTTCAGAAACCTTTCAGCGAAAGTTTTGTCGAGCCGATTACAGGGACACCTTTCGGAAACCCTTCAGAAACCTCTCACCGAAAATTTCGACGAGCCGATCCCAGGGACACCTTTCGGGAACCTTCCAGAAATCCTTCAGCCGAAGTTTTGGCGAGCCGACTCCAGGGACACCTACCGGAAACCACCCAGAGACCTTTCGGCGAAAGTTTTGATGAGCCGATTCCAGGGACTCCTTTCGAGAACCCTTCAGAAACTTTTCACCGGAAGTTTTGACGAGCCGATTCCAGGGACACCCTTCGGAAACCTTTCAGAATTTTTTCACCGGAAGTTTTGATGAGCCGATTCCAGGGACACCCTTCGGAAACCTTTGAGGAACCCTTCAATGGAAGTTTTGACGAGCCGATTCCAGGGACACCTTTCGGGAACCTTCCAGAAACCTTTCAGCGGAAGTTTTGTCGAGCCGATTTCAGGGACAGCCTTCGGAAACCTTTCAGAAACCCTTCAATGGAAGTTCTGACGAGCCGATTCCAGGGACATCTTCCGGAAACCTTTCAGGAACCCTTCTCCGAAAGCTTTGACCAGCCGATTACAGGGGAACCTTTCGGGAACCTTACAGAAACCTTTCAGTGAGAGTTTTGTCGAGCTGATTACAGGGACACCTGTCGGGAACCTTTCAGAAACCTTCCACCGGGAGTTTTGACGGAAGATTCAGGGACACCCTTCGGAAACCTTCCAGAAACCCTTCAATGAAAGTTCTGACGAGCCGATTCCAGGGACACCTTTCGGGAACCATTCAACGAAACTTCTGGCGAGCCGATCCCAGGGATAACTTTCGGAAGACTCTGAGAAACCTTTCACCGGAAGTTTTGATGAGCTGATTCCAGGGACACCTTCCGGAAACCTTCCAGGAACCCTTCTCCGAATGTTTTGAGTAGCCGATTACAGGGGAACCTTTCGGGAACCTTACAGAAACCTTTCAGCGAGAGTTTTGGCGGGCCGATTCCAGGGACAACTACCGGAAACCGCCCAGGTACCTTTCACCGAGAGTTTTGACGAGCCAATTCCAGGGACACCTTTCGAGAACCTTTCAGAAACCTTCCAGCAGAAGTTTTGTCGAGCCGATTACAGGGACACCTTCCGGGAACCTCTCAGAAAACTTTGAGCGAAAGTTTTGGCGAGCCGACTCCAGGGACATCTTTCGGGAACCTTTCAGAAACCTTTCACCGAAAGTTTCGTCGAGCCGACTACAGGGACACCTTCCGGGAACCTTTGAGAAACCTCTCACCGAAAATTTTGACGAGCCGATCCCAGGGACACCTTTCGGGAACCTTTCAGAAACCTTTCAGCCGAAGTTTTGGCGAGCCGACACCAGGGACACCTCTCGAAAACCCTTCCAGAAACCTTTTACCGGGAATTTTGGCGAATGATTCCCGGGACACCTCCCGGAAACCTTTCAGAAACCCTTCACTGAAAGTTTAGACGAGCCGTTACCAGGGACACCTTTCGGACACCTTCCAGGAACTTTTCACCGGAAGTTTTGACGAGCCGATTCCAGAGACACCCTTTGGGAATCTTCCAGAAACCCTTCAATGAAAGTTCTGACGAGCCGATTCCGGGGACACCTTTCGGGAACATTTCACCGGAACTTTTGGCGAGCCGATCCCAGGGATACCTTCCGGAAACCTCTCAGAAACCTTTCTCTGAAAATTTTGACGGGCCGATTCCAGAGACACCTTTCGGGAACCTTCCATGAACCTGTCACCGGAAGTTTTGACGAGCCGATTCCAGGGACACCTGTCGGGAACCTTTCAGGATCCTTTCACCGGAAGTTCTGGAGAGCCGATTCCAGGGACACCTTTCGAAAACCCTTTCAGGAACCTTTTACCGGGAATTTTGGCGAATGATCCCAGGGACATCTCCCGGAAACCTTTCAGAAACCCTTCACTGAAAGTTTAGACGAGCCGTTACCAGGGACACCTTTCGGACACCTTCCAGAAACTTTTCACCGGAAGTTTTGACGAGCCGATTCCAGGGACACCCTTTGGAAATCTTCCAGAAACCCTTCAATGAAAGTTCTGACGAGCCGATTCCGGGGACACCTTTCGGGAACATTTCACCGGAACTTTTGGCGAGCCGATCCCAGGGATACCTTCCGGAAACCTCTCAGAAGCCTTTCGACGAAAGTTTTGACGAGCCGATCCCAGGGACACCTTCCGGAAACCTTTCAGGAACCCTTCTCCGAAAGTTTTGACCAGCCAATTACAGGGGAACCTTTCGGGAACCTTACAGAAACCTTTCAGCGAGAGTTTTGGCGGGCCGATTCCAGGGACAACTACCGGGAACCGCCCAGAGACCTTTCGACGAGAGTTTTGACGAGCCGATTCCAGGGACACCTTTCGAGAACCTCTCAGAAACCTTCGAGCAGAAGTTTTGTCGAGCCGATTACAGGGACACCTTCCGGAAACTTTTCAAGAACTTTTCACCGGAAGTTTTGACGAGCCGATTCCAGGGACACCCTCCGGAAACCTTTCAGAAACCCTTCAATGGAAGTTCTGACGAGCCGATTCCAGGGACATCTTCCGGAAACCTTTCAGGAACCCTTCTCCGAACGTTTTGACCAGCCGATTACAGGGCAACCTTTCGGGAACCTTACAGAAACCTTTCAGCGAGAGTTTTGTCGAGCTGATTACAGGGACACCTGTCGGGAACCTTTCAAAAACCTTCCACCGGGAGTTTTGACGGAAGATTCCAGGGACACCCTTCGGAAACCTTCCAGAAACCCTTCAATGAAAGTTCTGACGAGCCGATTCCAGGGACACCTTTCGGGAACCATTCACCGAAACTTCTGGCGAGCCGATCCCAGGGATAACTTTCGGAAACCTCTGAGAAACCTTTCACCGGAAGTTTCGACGAGCCGATTCCAGGAACACCTTCCGGAAACCTTTCAGGAACCCTTCTCCGAAAGTTTTGACTAGCCGATTACAGGCGAACCTTTCGGGAACCTTACAGAAACCTTTCAGTGAGAGTTTTGGCGGGCCGATTCCAGGGACAACTACCGGAAACCGCCCAGAGACCTTTCACCGAGAGTTTTGACGAGCCAATTCCAGGGACACCTTTCGAGAACCTTTCAGAAACCTTCCAGCAGGAGTTTTGTCGAGCCGATTCCAGGGACACCTTTCGGGAACCATTCACCGAAACTTCTGGCGAGCCAATCCCAGGGATAACTTTCGGAAACCTCTAAGAAAACTTTCACCGGAAGTTTTGACGAGCCGATTCCAGGGACACCTTCCGGAAACCTTTCAGGAACCCTTCTCCGAAAGTTTTGTCGAGCCGATTACAGGGACACCTTTCGGAAACCCTTCAGAAACCTCTCACTGAAAATTTTGACGAGCCGATCCCAGGGACACCTTCCGGGAACCTTCCAGAAATCCTTCAGCCGAAGTTTTGGCGAGCCGACTCGAAGGGACACCTACCGGAAACCGCCCAGAGACCTTTCACCTAAAGTTTTGACGAGCCGATTCCAGAGACACCTTTCGAGAACCCTTCAGAAACCTTCTAGCAAAAGTTTTGTCGAGCCGATTAGAGGGACACCTTCCGGAAACTTTTCAGAAACTTTTCACCGGAAGTTTTGACGAGCCGATTCCAGGGACACCCTTCGGAAACCTTCCAGAAACCCTTCAATGGAAGTTCTGACGAGCCGATTCCAGGGACACCCTTCGGAAACCTCTCAGAAACCCTTCAATGGAAGTATTGACGAGCCGATTCCAGGGACACCCTTCGGGAACCTTCCAGAATCCTTCCAGCGGAAGTTTTGTCGAGTCGATGACAGGGACACATCTCGGAAACCTTCCAGAAGCCTTTCACCGGAACTTTTGGCGAGCCGATCCCAAGGGATACCTTCCGGAAACCTCTCAGAAGCCTTTCGACGAAAGTTTTGACGAGCCGATCCCAGGGACACCTTCCGGAAACCTTTCAGGAACCCTTCTCCGAAAGTTTTGACCAGCCAATTACAGGGGAACCTGTCGGGAACCTTACAGAAACCTTTCAGCGAGAGTTTTGGCGGGCCGATTCCAGGGACAACTACCGGGAACCGCCCAGAGACCTTTCGACGAGAGTTTTGACGAGCCGATTCCAGGGACACCTTTCGAGAACCTCTCAGAAACCTTCGAGCAGAAGTTTTGTCGAGCCGATTACAGGGACACCTTCCGGAAACTTTTCAAGAACTTTTCACCGGAAGTTTTGACGAGCCGATTCCAGGGACACCCTCCGGAAACCTTTCAGAAACCCTTCAATGGAAGTTCTGACGAGCCGATTCCAGGGACATCTTCCGGAAACCTTTCAGGAACCCTTCTCCGAACGTTTTGACCAGCCGATTACAGGGCAACCTTTCGGGAACCTTACAGAAACCTTTCAGCGAGAGTTTTGTCGAGCTGATTACAGGGACACCTGTCGGGAACCTTTCAAAAACCTTCCACCGGGAGTTTTGACGGAAGATTCCAGGGACACCCTTCGGAAACCTTCCAGAAACCCTTCAATGAAAGTTCTGACGAGCCGATTCCAGGGACACCTTTCGGGAACCATTCACCGAAACTTCTGGCGAGCCGATCCCAGGGATAACTTTCGAAAACCTCTGAGAAACCTTTCACCGGAAGTTTCGACGAGCCGATTCCAGGGACACCTTCCGGAAACCTTTCAGGAACCCTTCTCCGAAAGTTTTGACTAGCCGATTACAGGCGAACCTTTCGGGAACCTTACAGAAACCTTTCAGTGAGAGTTTTGGCGGGCCGATTCCAGGGACAACTACCGGAAACCGCCCAGAGACCTTTCACCGAGAGTTTTGACGAGCCAATTCCAGGGACACCTTTCGAGAACCTTTCAGAAACCTTCCAGCAGGAGTTTTGTCGAGCCGATTACAGGGACACCTTCCGGAAACTTTTCAGAAACTTTTCACCGGAAGTTTTGACGAGCCGATTCCAGGGACACCCATCGGGAACCTTTCAGAAACCCTTCAATGGAAGTATTGACGAGTCGATTCCAGGAACACCCTTCGGGAACCTTTCAGAAACCTTTCAGCGAAAGTTTTGTCGAGCCGATTCCAGGGACACCTTTCGGGAACCATTCACCGAAACTTCTGGCGAGCCAATCCCAGGGATAACTTTCGGAAACCTCTAAGAAAACTTTCACCGGAAGTTTTGACGAGCCGATTCCAGGGACACCTTCCGGAAACCTTTCAGGAACCCTTCTCCGAAAGTTTTGCCGAGCCGATTACAGGGACACCTTTCGGAAACCCTTCAGAAACCTCTCACTGAAAATTTTGACGAGCCGATCCCAGGGACACCTTCCGGGAACCTTCCAGAAATCCTTCAGCCGAAGTTTTGGCGAGCCGACTCGAAGGGACACCTACCGGAAACCGCCCAGAGACCTTTCACCTAAAGTTTTGACGAGCCGATTCCAGAGACACCTTTCGAGAACCCTTCAGAAACCTTCCAGCAAAAGTTTTGTCGAGCCGATTAGAGGGACACCTTCCGGAAACTTTTCAGAAACTTTTCACCGGAAGTTTTGACGAGCCGATTCCAGGGACACCCTTCGGAAACCTTCCAGAAACCCTTCAATGGAAGTTCTGACGAGCCGATTCCAGGGACACCCTTCGGAAACCTCTCAGAAACCCTTCAATGGAAGTATTGACGAGCCGATTCCAGGGACACCCTTCGGGAACCTTCCAGAAACCTTCCAGCGGAAGTTTTGTCGAGCCGATGACAGGGACACATCTCGGAAACCTCCCAGAAGCCTTTCACCGAGAATTCTGACGGGCCGATTCCAGGGACACCTTTCGGAAACCTCTCAGAAACCTTTCACCGGGAGTTTTGACGAGCCGATTCCAGGAACACCTTCCGGGAACCTTTCAGAAACCCTTCAGCGAGAGTTTTGGCGGGCCGATTCCAGGGACACCTTTCGGGAACCTCTCAGGAAACTTTGAGCGAAAGTTTCGGCGAGCCGACTCCAGGTACATCTTTCGGGAACCTTTCAGAAACCTTTCACCGAAAGTTTCGTCGAGCCGATTCCATGGATACCTTCCGGAAACCTTTCGCCGGAAGTTTTGGCGAGCCGATCCCAGGGATACCTTTCGGAAACCTCTCAGAAAACTCTCACCGAAAGTTTTGACGAGCCGATTCCAGGGACACCTTACGGGAACCTTTCAGAAACCTTCCAGCGGAAGTTTCGGCGCGCCGATTCCGGGGACACACCTCGGAAACCTTTCAGAAACCCTTCAATGGAAGTTTTGACGAGGCGATTCCAGGGACACCTTTCGCGAACCTTCCAGAAACCTCTCAGCGAAAGTTTCGTCGAGCCGACTACAGGGACACCTTCCGGAAACCTTTCAGAAACCTCTCACCGAAAATTTTGACGAGCCGATCGCAGGGACACCTTTCGGGAACCTTTCAGAAACCTTTCAGCCGAAGTTTTGGCGAGCCGACACCAGGGACACCTACCGGAAACCTTCCAGAGACTTTTCACCGAAAGTTTCGACGAGCCGATTCCAGGGACACCTTTCGAGAACCTTTCAGAAACCTGCCAGCAAAAGTTTTGTCGAGCCGATTACAGGGACACCTTCCGGAAACCTTTCAGAAACTTTTCACCGGAAGTTTTGATGAGCCGATTCCAGGGACACCTTTCGGAAACCTTTCAGAAACCTTTCACCGGAAGTTTTGACGAGCCGATTCCAGGAACACCTTCCGGGAACCTTTTAGAAACCCTTCAGCGAGAGTTTTGGCGGGCCGATTCCAGGGACACCTTTCGGGAACCTCTCAGAAAACTTTGAGCGAAAGTTTCGTCGAGGCGACTACAGGGACACCTTCCGGAAACCTTTCAGAAACCTCTCACCGAAAATTTTGACGAGCCGATCCCAGGGACACCTTTCGGGAACCTTTCAGAAACCTTTCAGCCGAAGTTTTGGCGAGCCGATACCAGGGACACCTACCGGAAACCTTCCAGAGACTTTTCACCGAAAGTTTTGACGAGCCGATTCCAGGGACACCTTTCGAGAACCTTTCAGAAACAGCCCAGCAAGAGTTTTGTCGAGCCGATTACAGGGACACCTTCCGGAAACCTTTCAGAATTTTTTCACCGGAAGTTTTGATGAGCCGATTCCAGGGACACCCTTCGGAAACCTTTGAGGAACCCCTCAATGGAAGTTTTGACGAGCCGATTCCAGGGACACCTTTCGGGAACCTTCCAGAAACCTTTCAGCGGAAGTTTTGTCGAGCCGATTACAGGGACACATTTCGGAAACCTTCCAGAAGCCTTTCACGGAAAATTTTGACGGGCCGATTCCAGGGACACCTTTCGAAAACCTTCCAGAAACCTTTCACCGGAAGTTTTGACGAGCCGATTCCAGGAACACCTTCCGGGAACCTTCTAGAAACCCTTCAGCGAGAGTTTGGGCGGGCCGATTCCAGGGACACCTTTCGGGAACCTCTCAGAAAACTTTGAGCGAAAGTTTTGGCGAGCCGATTACAGGGACACATTTCGGAAACCTTCCAGAAGCCTTTCACGGAAAATTTTGACGGGCCGATTCCAGGGACACCTTTCGAAAACCTTTCAGAAACCTTTCACCGGAAGTTTTGACGAGCCGATTCCAGGAACACCTTCCGGGAACCTTTTAGAAACCCTTCAGCGAGAGTTTGGGCGGGCCGATTCCAGGGACACCTTTCGGGAACCTCTCAGAAAACTTTGAGCGAAAGTTTTGGCGAGCCGACTCCAGGGACATCTTTCGGGAACCTTTCAGAAACCTTTCACCGAAAGTTTCGGCGAGCCGATTCCAGGGATACCTTCCGGAAACCCTCCACCGGAAGTTTTGGCGAGCCGATACCAGGGACACCTTCCGGAAACCTTCAAGAAACCTTTCACTGAAAGTTTCGACGAGCTGATTCCAGGGACACCTTCCGGAAACCTCTCAGATAACTTTGAGCGAAAGTTTTGGCGAGCCGACTCCAGGGACATCTTTCGGGAACCTTTCAGAAACCTTTCACCGAAAGTTTCGGCGAGCCGATTCCAGGGATACCTTCCGGAAACCCTCCACCGGAAGTTTTGGCGAGCCGATACCAGGGACACCTTCCGGAAACCTTCAAGAAACCTTTCACTGAAAATTTCGACGAGCTGATTCCAGGGACACCTTCCGGAAACCTTCCAGAAACCTTTTACCGAAAGTTTCGACGAGCCGATTCCAGGGACACCTTCCGGGAACCATTTACCAGAAGTTTTGGCGAACCGATTCCAGGGATACCTTCCGGAAACCTTTCACTGGAAGTTTTGGCGAGCCGATTCCAGGGACACCTCCCGGAAACCTTCAAGAAACCTTTCACTGAAAGTTTCGACGAGCTGATTCCAGGGATACCCTCCGGAATCCTTCCAGAAACCCTCCAATGGAAGTCTTGACGAGCCGATTTCAGGGACACCTTCTGGAAATCTTTCAGAAACCTTTCACCGAAAGTTTTGACGAGCCGATTCCAGGGACACCTTTCGGAAACCTTTCAGAAACCTTTCACCGAAAATTTTGACGAGCAGATTCCAGGGCAGCTTTCGGGAACCTTTCACCGAAAGTTTTGGTCAGCCGATTCCAGGGATACCTTTCGGAAACCTTTCAAAAACCTTTCACCGAAAATTTTGTCGAGCCGATCCCAGGGACACCTTTAGGAATCTCTCAGAAACCCTTCTCCGAAAGTTTTGACGAGCGGATTCCAGGGACACCTTTCGGAAACCTTTCAGAAACCTTCCACCGAAAGTTCTGACGAGCCGATTACAGGGACACCTTTCGGGAACCTTTTAGAAATCTTCCAGCGAGAGTTTTAGCGGGCCGATTCCAGGGACTTCTTTCGGGAACCTTTCAGAAACCTTTTAGGGACAGTTTTGAGTAGCAGTTTGTTCGCTTTCCTCCAGAAATTTTTCGAGGACAACTGCTCAATCTCTCTCAGGGAAACTCCCAGAATGGTTTCCTGAATCGTTTGAAGCAATCTTTCCAGAATTTCTTTATGAAATCTTTCCTGAAATATGTCCAGCAACTTTCGCCAAAACCTTTCGAAAAGTCCAGCCATCAGTGGCATAGTTAACTCTCTGATAACTTCTCGCGAAAGTTTCCAGAAAGGTTTCGATGCTGTCTGGGATCACATGGAGAAAGCACGTGAGACCATACCGCCTTGCTTTAGGATGGTTATCAATCGCGAAATGACAAGAGTACCTGATGGGCTCTCTCGCAGTTTCAATTCTCAATTCAGCTCTCCCACTCTACCCCCGCCCACGTTTTATGCGCATCCAAGATCTGCCCGGACTCGGACAGTCCAAGAGAGGAAACAAGCTCAAACTCTTATACCCCGCTCTCTGCACCGAGGCACTGAACCAGTCTTCCTCCATTGCGTCTGCCGGCTCCCTCAACACTCTCCCCTCTATCGATTTGGACCACTCACCACCAACCGAAGTTGAAAATCTCCCGCTCAACTAGCAGTCGACGAATGACAAGAACGAGTAGTTTGCTCGTGGAAAGAGAAGAAACCTTACACGTATCCCTCCTTCCCTATTTGGCGCCCTCGCTCCATTTGATGAACATGTGTGGGAATATAAGTCAGTACCCCAGTGCAACTCCACTTCGCCTCCACGCTTCAGCACAATCTGCAGAGAACCACCAAATCTGACCCATTGAGGTGGAGTCTTACACAAAGAACGCAACATCATCCTGACAAATTGGCCTCCTATGGTATGAATGTCTGAACATCTTCTGCCGAAATCAAGAGGCGCGATAGTGCCTCGCTGGTGAGTATGAAAGAAAATGGGAGAAAAAAAACATCGAGCGAGGTGCCGTGCCTCTATATACAACGAATTGGGGTTTCCTAACCTCTCCCTTCCGGGGGAGGTTGGGAAACACGGCACACCCTCTCAATTCAGCTCAGTAAACACCCTCACGATTCTCAGATCTGTTCCCACCAATGCTAATTGACGTCTCAATATATCACCCGACAGGTAAAAAGTATTCACGGCTTTTCTTCATCATTGTTATTTCGAGGTGCTCATTTTCTTTTTCGTTTGACTTCCTCCTAAGCATCGAATACAGCTTCGACTTTTTCCTAGGGATCGAAAGTAGCGATGTCGATCGAGACATCTCAAATATAACCGAGATGACCATGGTCTTGCAAGAAAATGGGAGAAAAAGAGATGAGAAGAGAGAAAAAGAGCGTGCAGGAAGGCGCAGGTTGCAGGTGATGATTGTCTGATTTTGTCGGCTGCTTGACCTGTCGGCTGGTAGCCACGGCTACTTTGCTTTTGCTATCATTATAGTTCTTATTATTAACACATCCTTATGTGTTCGACTGTGAAACGTGAATTGGTGAATTCTTGATTATTATCAACATCCTGATAACAGCTCTTCGTAACTGTCGAATTATTCCAAATATCATCATTATTTGGTCTCAAATATGTACTTGGAAACGAGGTTGAATTTACTGCTAGTAAAACAATTGCTACTATCAGGATAATTTCAATGATTTTAACAGCAATTCAGTGGTCGATTTCAAAGCGATCAAATATTAAGTGGCACTTTTGTTTGTTTTGGTATCGGTGGAACCATTCTCTAACATATATTCATGGATCTCACTTGAAATCCATTGTAAACCACGGGTCATCACCAGCTCGAAGTATCCAACGACTCTATCCCATGTCTCCTGGTGGCGGAGCAAGTACGAGATGAGGCTATCCTCGCAATGGATTCTACAGGATCCGCTCAAAAAAAGCGTGACTTACTTCCTGTCCCCCGCTCTCCTCCCCTACTCTCGGAAATAACTTACCGGTATTTGCGAAGTGTTCAGCACTCTTTCGGGACATCAAGAATTCAATACGTAAGAACAATCTGTCAAAAAGTAACGCACACACGGCTTAAGTCACGGGCCTAAGCTTTTGGCCACTGGTATTCGGCGCGGGTGGCCGGCACACTGAGGCCAGTCTGAGCTTAGTCAACAGCTCGCAAGCTAGGGGGCTGGTATTGCCCTAGCCTGCTGCTAGTACGTAGGTTACTGGCCTGGTATGTAGTCCACTGGATTATACTAGCGGTGGGCATGTAACCGCATGACGTATAAACTCTCTGAAGTCTTCATATCCTAGGTAAGACCAAACTGTAAAAAAGTGTGTGAGATTTGGCGAACCGTATGTCATGGGTCCCCATTGTGAGTCCATCTTCTTGCTGTAATTGGAGTCTCATCACCGGTAAATTGCAAATGATCGTACCCCACCCATGGAAGAAGTTGGAGGTGGAGTTTTTTTCATGGTAGTACACGTACCCATCCCTTGATGTGTCCGTGAGATTATATATTCCACGTAGACTCTGGAGCCAGTTTCTTCGGAATATCGGAAATTGAACTCACTTTGAATCTGTACCTCTCATATCTCACCCCGGGTCGGGAAGGAAAACGAGAATATTCGCAACAGGGAATCATCATGAGAAATGAGTTATTCTTCATTCCTTGACAACATGCGTGATGTGAATTATTCAACTGGTGATTCGAGGAATTTGAGTTCCCCATTCTCATAACGGGGACTCGTCTGGGAGGATCCTATGATTGACGATGGAACGAAGAGCTTCGTGATGGGACATTACCTGAGTCGCGTCTATGAAGGACGTAGTCCGAAAGTAGTACGACAGTAGAACAGCCAGTATTGCTGCCGTTATACGATGATCGTATCGCGGCCATATAGGCTCATCGTGCGACAGTTGAACTGCGTCCCCGTAATACCGTCGTATCAAGGCTGTGGAAGAATGTAGATGAGAGAGTAATGCTATAGCCGTAGCACCGCCGTAGAACGCTCTTCTCCCTACCAGCAAATGCCACCCAAGATCGATGGTCTAGATTCGGTACCAGTCTTGCTCTACCACGTGACGATCCTCTTCTGGGTGCGAAAAGCTGTTATGCAGAGATTCTAGTGGTATATCCTAGAATTCCGACTAGGTAGAGGTAAAATTGAAACACGGGGTTGTATTCAGACGATTCTCCGCATGAGAACAGCGTACTCGGATGCCTCACATGAGCGAGGATTCTTCCCTTCGTGATTTTTTGTCACAGGCCATGCTATGAGAGATAATACAAGTGCTGAGAGAGAGTTTGAGATTCGATATAGCCACGTTGCTTACTTGCTCGCGAAATTTCTCATATCGGTTGGTACACTACAGTAATGTGAAATATGAGTTAATAGCTCGCATCTAACGATGAACTCACCGTGGATGGACCAAAGGGATCTCGAGAATGAGCTCTCTTGGTATATCGAAACAGTCCGGGTCATGTCCATTCGCAGATAATATCAAAGGGAGCACGTCAAAATTGGTCCTTGATCCTCGCCATCCAAGTTTTGTGCATATCTAGAGAATACTTTAGATTAATTATGATAGCTATTTTATCTCGGATTCATCATACTCTGTACGGTGATGTGGAACTGGATATCTAACTGTTTGCATGAATTTGAAGGAGATCAGATTGAGAGGATCGTGGGATGGTTCTGTGTTGAGCGAGGAATCCCGAACGCTCTGTCCGACACACACGTACGAAGGGAGTTGAGCTGGAAGTCGAGGGGTGAATTTTTCACTCCTCTCCTGCAGCATCGCGTGTATATGGAGGGCGTCATCAGGGATCCTAACCAGATCGACCAAGACCCTATCCTGGTACAGGTGTACGTCGCAGTCATAGGGCCCACTGCCCCAGGAGAAGGGCGTCACCGCCGCACCAATTCCTCCACGCCCTCCCACCTCTTTATCATCCCGCGGGCGGAGATGCTCCTGCACCGACCGCTTGAGGTGGAAGAACCGCGATCAATATATCCATGTTACTGTCGCTGCAAGGGGAGTCCCTCCGCAACGACGCAAGTTCTCTCGCGCGAGTCGCCACACTTGGTATATCGCGGCATGCGAATTATGCGTTGTCTTAGAGCATTTTATACTTCCCATGACGATTTTCAGTTCAAGCCCTGGTGAAGATTTTTCATGAGTATCGTATCGTATTGTATAGTATGAGATATCATACGATACTCATGCGAAACTCATGCGATATGACCATGTGATACCATACGATACTCGTAAGATATCTCACGATATTTGCGATTCGAACTCATATGCACTCGATAGATAATATACGATACCTTCTCGTCGATACGCACGAGATAACACACGATACTTATGTAGAATCAACATCCGATATGCAGTGATATACAAATGAGATACTACACTATACTCGTCTTAGGAATGCTCTGTGTTCTTATACGATACGACGAGATATCAAACGATACTGTTGCATGCTGTGAGATACTGTGATATGTTGAACAATACGCGACTTTTTGGGCAGAATATACGCCTACGATACTGTACGGTACTGATTGATATTCTTGACCTGATACTAATGAGATACCATACGATACTTACCCTAGGAATACGCTGTATTCTTATAAGATACCACGAGATATCGAACTATACTCTTGGATCCTGTGAGATACTGTGATATACTGTACAATACGTGACTTTCTAGGCAGAATATACGCTTTCAATACTATATGATACTGATTGATATTCTTGGACTGATACTGATATGATACCATACGATACTCACCCTAGGAATTACCTGTATGCTTATACGATAAGACGAGATATCAAACGATACTCTTGGATCCCGTGAGATATTGTGATATACTATACGATACGCGACTCTTTACGCAGAATATACGCTTACGATACTATATGATACCGATCGATATTCTTGGCCTGTAACTCATATGGTACCATACGATACTCACCCTAGGAATGCCCTGTATTCTTATACGATACTAGGAGATATCAAACGATACTCTCGGATTCTGTGAGATACTGTGGAATTCTGTACGATAGTCGACTTTCTGGGCAGATTATACGCTTACGATACTATATCATACTAATCGATGTTCTTGGCCTGATACTAATATGACACCATACAATACCCACCCTAGAAATTCCCTGTATTCTTATACGATACCACGGGATATCAAACGATACTCTTGGATTCGCTCACTAACGCTCACTCCGTTCTGTGAGGTATAAATATGAGGCGATCAAATTCTCAAGATATATTTGATAGAAATGTAAACGATAAGTGTAATTTGATATTTTCGAAACTTGCCAACAGTTAAACTTTATAACCGAAACTTTGAAAAAGTCCCAATGATGGAAATGAAAATGTGGCGATTGATAACTTTATCGAGGAAAACCCAATTTAGTTTCATCACCCATTACATTCATCACACCAACACGCCAATGACCGCCGATGTAGAGATGAAATTCATCTCTACATCGGAGAGTGAGGCATACATCAAACAATTTCATCATCATCAATCATCACACGTTCATTATTTTCATCACCGACATCATCATCATCATCACCATTCGTCACTCACATCATCCAAAACGCCAATGATCGCCGATGTAGAGATGAGATTCATCTCTACATCGGAGGGTGAGGCACACATCAAACATTCACATCATCATCAATCATCACACGTTAATCTTTTCCATCACCATCATCATCATCATCACCATCCATCACTCACATCATTCAAAACGCCAATGATCACCGATGTAGAGATGAAATTCATCTCCACATCGGAGGGTGAGGCACACATCAAACATTTTCATCATCATGCAACATCACACGTTCATCAGTTTCATCACCACCATCATGATTGTGATGTCGAAGCCATCTCTCAAACTTGAATTTTTTTTCATTTCTTTTCCTCATACATTCACGCTCTTTTCGTATGCACACGATATTCTTTCTTGACTCTCGAGTCACCCAAATTACGACATAGGATTTAAATACGACGACTTGTGGAAGCTTCCTGTCACTCCCCGCAGCTATAGAGATGCGTTTCCCAACCTTCTCCACAAGTATACGATGACGCGATGGCATTAGAGATAAGAGAGTGCGCCTCTAGTAGGCAAGCGTGGAATGTATTGGAGTCTTTTAGTTCGTGAGTTTAGGTAATCTAGCGGGCATAGACCCGAATAAGCAGCCAATCACAAGGTGCCACATACTTTTTATATCTGGGACGCAGAGTATTCCCTCTTCGTCACCCAAAATCAGTATAGCCATGGAAACTCTGTCTTTCCAGGCAGCAGTCTTCGATACGGCATCAAGCCGTTCAGTTGTGCTCGCCCTTGTGGGCGAGTCTCATATTTTTTTTTTCAACTCAATTTCAATTCTTGTGTTACGTCTAAAACTATCACTTTTCGTAGAGTTTAAACTACATGAATGAATATAATTTCT
This sequence comes from Eretmocerus hayati, assembly GCA_029851415.1. Classification (NCBI taxonomy): domain Eukaryota; kingdom Metazoa; phylum Arthropoda; class Insecta; order Hymenoptera; family Aphelinidae; genus Eretmocerus; species Eretmocerus hayati. The sequence goes on from CM056743.1 coordinate 87,610,366, forward strand.
AGTGATCCGTAGAGTATTTTCATCTCATTTATATAAAAACCCACAAGCTATCAAGGTACGAGTATTCTTTCTCTCATTGATTGAAATTCATTAAAACAAGTGATAGCTCAACACTCAGTAGTCTCTCTGTCACGGATAAATCCGAGACGAGGTGCCCACAAGTATGAGCAGTCATAGATGCTTGTGAAGAGGGTGCATTTCGCACTTCACTTAGGCGAATGCATGCCTTTTTCACTAAGCAATCTGTAAAACTCCGCGAAGTGATTTCCAAATTTTCAAACAAAAATCACTCTCCTGCTAGACTGAAGCCCGAGCTTTCCGTGGAAACACGAGGCTCAAAAATCAGTCAATATCACCGGATTTGCAATATCCGACGTGACAAATTTGGAGGCCCCGGAGGGATAGGGGAGAGTGATCGGCATTCTTTATTTTCGAAATCACAAAATTTTCCAAAAAGTTCCACAATTTTTCCAAATCTCAAAATTTTCTAAAAAAATTTTACATCCTCAGTTCTTCATTCTTCCACTCCACATATCTCTAATTCAGGGTTTTTACATCCAAAATATCAATGTAGTTATTTTCAAACTCATGAAATTCAAATTCCAAGTTTCAGAAGAGAACATCTTCTGAATCACAAATAGCTCATTTGAAGCTTACTAACTTCATGGATTCCAAGTTTCTGGATCCTAGAACATTTAATTTGTTACAATCCTCGATTGTGCTATCCCAAATTCATACAATTCTCCAAGTTCTACATTCAAAATCCTAAATCTTACAAAATCCCAAATTTTCTCAATTCTAAATTCAAGATTTCCGAATTCTACAAGCTTCTAAATTTTCTGAGTGCTAGGTTTGAAATTTCAAGTTTTCTAAATCAAAATCGCTCAAAATTTCCAAGTTCACTAACTCCAAGTTACAAAATTCCAGGAACCTCAATTTTCACATATGCAAGTCCTCAAAATTCCAAAATTCTCTTTCTCAAAATCAAGATTTCCAAGATTTTTGCAACTTATTTTCACAATATTTCAAACTCCTTGAGGGGAGTTATCTCTGTATTATTCAAGATTCTAATCGAGAAGTTATCAATTCTGTTTTAGCAAAACCACAATTGCTAAAGTTATCGCAATTTTTGAATCTCTGATTTCTCCAAGTTCTAAAAGTTCCAAGTTCTAAAAATTTCCCAAATCCAAGGGATCTTGAGATCAAAACTCCAAGTGAAACCTTCTGAAATTGAATCCTCAATTCAAAGCTAAAAGATCAGTCTATCTTCAATCACAAGGTTCCAAACTTCCATCCTTTAAGTATACGAGTGTACTATAAATTCTTCTCCAGTGTCGTCTGCTATCAGTGATTTCAGTAGTGGCTGGTTTTGGAGATAATCAAAGTCTGCTCTCAGAGAGGATCTGAAAAGTTATCTCAGATCAATCAATGTCAATTATTCAATGATTCTAATTCAAGACCCAGTTTCCATTCAAGTTCTTCCATTTCAATCACGCTCAAACACATTTTGAGTGTTAATTCAATCAAATAATCACAGGCATTCTATTGAAAGAGAAGAGGGGTTAGGATATCATCCATGAAAAATGTTAGCATTCATTAATCAAGTGAATGAATTCCAATCAATCGTGTCCACAATTCTACATTATTCTTTTGGAGTTCCAACTCCAAGAAGTACTTAAGGAAAATTCTGCTTGTTGGAAAATCTATTCTTCATTCAAGGTCTGAATTAGAAATTATGACTGAACTGTAAGGTACAGTGATTTCCAAATATCCTTAATCACTTTGAAGAATTTCCTCAATCTATCAATCATACAGTCTTTATTGCTTTCACACATCTCCCAACCACAAAATCAAAAGAATTGCCAAAAGCGTACTCAACTTCATTCGACTGGAGACACCCATAGACCTAGTAATATTATGGAGCCTGTCTAATCTCTTACTGAGGGGGGTATTAAATAACCTATAGCTCACAGCATAATGAAATAACCAAAATAGGATAATTTCAACCTTCCAGGGGTTACAAATTGGGAGTTCAAATTTTTCACTTCTATTCACTTTGAATTTTGTTCACCATTTTTGTCTCAGACCTTCTAATACTTGATAATGAGTTAGTTCAGGACCTCATCTCTTTGACCTTCAGAGCATAATATAAGGTTTATCAAGATAAGTCAGAAAATATCTTGTAGAAAAGTGTAGGGCTATAAGTAAATTAGAGTATACCTATATAGATAGCTGTGGCTAATTTTGGACATTAGCCACCTTAAACTCAATTAATATGAGGGGATAGGACCACAATTCCATCATTTGGATGCTTATACAACTTTTGAGCCATTGGGCGAGCAAAAGTTTCAAAGAGGAAGTCGACAGTCGATTATCCACATAGCCGTCATTGGGTATATCATTGCTGTTCTTGAGGAAAGCTATGAAATACATCTCTGCCATCGAACCAGTAGCTTAACAACAAGTTATAGGCCCAAGAAATTACACTGTCAATCATCTTCCACTTTATGAAGAAGTAAAGTCAGTAAATATCGTAATTCCAATTTTGAACATTTTTGTTTTTGTCATAACTTTGAAAGTGAACAAGATTCAGAGCTGAAATTTTGCCCACATCTTAATGAGGCCAAAATCTACAAAGAGCTTTCTCAGTTTTTCCTCATTCAGTCTTGAAATAAAATCATTACAGTAAATCCATAGTACTGCCAGCTAAAGCTTAGAATACTCATATATACATTGTGGCAACCTATTTTACTTATTTAGCCATCCCAAAACTCACCTATGAGGATAGTGAAAACGCAGTAGCACTGTGTAGACGTTTCAACTTCTTTCTAGCTATTGGGTAAGGAGGTGTAGACAGAGGAAGTCGAAAACAAGACTATCGAGATACCCTACCTGAAATAAATGACTCATTTGAAATGACTCAGGGATTTGGGATATTTGGAATGACTCATTTGAAGAAAGATAGAAATGAATCATTTGAAATGACTCATTTGAAATGATTCATTTGGGAAACTTGAGAAAAATTCCAACAATCAATGTTTGATTCCGTATTCCTTTCTACATTTCAGGCGTAGAATACTTAGTTATAAACAGATTTTTCAAGTGACTCATTTCAAATCAGTCATTTGAAATATCCCAAATCCCTGAGTCATTTCGAATAAGTCATTTATTTTAGGCAGGGTAGCCGTCGAAGAGTATCATCATACCATTTTGTAGGAAATGTAAGCCAATAGATTGCTGACATAGAGTCAACTGCCCTAGAGTAGTTTAAAGGTCCAGTAGAACACGTTTTCATTTTCCATTCACCTTCTGCAAGTTCAAAATCAACAATTTTGAAATTTCATTTTTGACAATTTTTCTTCGAGATAACATAAAAAATAGGAAAGATACAAAGTTGAGGTTTTGTGTACACCTACAGGAGATCAAAATCTAGGAAGTAATTTCTCAGTTTTTCCTAGTTTGGCTGAGAATTTGAAATAATCATAAAGTAAACAAAAATGTAATGGCATGTAGGTTAGTTTACCTGTATACATACTGGATCTGGAAAATGCACTAGTAAATAGGTAGATATGAGTAAGAGGGATCAGAACACTCAGAGAAACTTCTTAAACAATTGATTACCATTGTTTTAGCTAGTTAGTGGTAATAGCCATTGGAAAATCCGTCAGCCGTCGACTGGTACTATTCCCTACTGAAAGAGGCCGAGTCGGTGACCGAGACGGTTGACCGAGTCGGTGTACGGAGTCGGTGACTGTTTCAGTTAACCGACTCGGTCACTTTGCATGGAATGGCCCCAAATGCCACGAAATGAACAATAAATGATGAATCATCGTCAGAGGTTAATAGAAAAATTAAAAAAAAAGAGAAAAAGACATGCCCGGCTATTTTCACAATTTTGACGCGAGTGGTGTTCGAACCTGCAATCTCTCGATTACGAGTCCAAGCACATGTGCCCGGGGCCAGCGAGACATGTTACGAGAGAGGGCTTAGTGAGCGTACTTGGAGTGTGACTCATAGGAAGTACCTAAGATCTGTTTATCATCAGTTTTATCATGAGTTGATCATAAACTCTGGCGCCAGAGCACTGAGCCAAGCCGTAGTTAGGATGGGACTTGGAATATTTCTAGATCTGGCTGCTTGACCGAGTCGGTTGACCGACTCGGTCAACCGACTTGAAATTTTCGCGAGAAAGCAACATCGGCAGATGTATGAAGGGGAATTTCGGGATTGTTGCAGCAGGTAGGAATAATTTTTCAGGATAGGAATGATTCTTGCCTGTCTCAAGTAAGCTGTGTTCATTAGAGGATTGGAGATTATTATTCACCAAACCAACAGGAAAGAAATGAGAACTTATTGAAGAAAATCAAAGATACCAGCATCAGTGCATCAGAAATGGTCCGGACCGGAGTAATTTTTAATTGAGGATTGATCTGCTTATTCGAGCCATGCAGGAAAGAGTTGATGAGGATATTTGCAATAAACATGGTTTTGAGACTTGGACAGAGGTCAAACTGAGGTTTCTCTCGTATTCTCGACGATTTATCACCTCGCTGTCGCTTCTGTAGTTTGAAAACAGTCTTGGAACTATTCTCTTTCTTAACATGAAGCTCCTCATTCAAAATTGGTTGATCAAATATTGGACTGAAAACTTGTTTCCTGTCTGATGAGATAGGAATAGAATTACTCGATCCTGGTATATTCGACCAGACATTCAGATTCGGTATCAGGTGATTGGCTAAAAACTTGTAACCAGGAAGAGAGACTTCTGGATCTGTCAAATGCGGAGAAGTGGCTATTACAGGTGAGTTTGTTCGCGATTGCAGGACCTCTGTGCTCGAAGGCTCTCTACTGTATGAGACTTGATATGATATTTCAGTTAAATTTCTGATACTTTGCTTTGTTGATGAATCAGCTAGATTGCTTGACAGATCGTCATTCTTCGATATAGACGTATTTCCTGTTGGATTACGAAGAGTGAAATATGCTTTGAGTATACTTTTGTTACTTATGAATCTCAGTTTGTTTTCATGTTGTATTGCTGTGAACAACGCTGCTTTCAGAGTACTCGGCCTCTCATGCGACGGAATGATCAAATCAAGTTTCAAACCATCGAAAAATGTTTCGACTAAATGAGTTTCGAGAGATTTCGCCATGTTTTGGTCGTATATTCCTTCACAACATGCTATATTAACTATCTGGTAAGAAATTTTTTTGATTCTATTAGAAAAGGACACAAGACTTTCATTTTCAAGTTGAAACGAACTACCGAGTTTGCCGAGTAGTTGAGGTATTGACTCTGGTGATCTATAAATATTGTAGAGAGAGATTTTGAACTCTAAGAATGAAGGCAACTGCTCAAATGATAACGCGTAGCGGGGTTCTCCTTTCAGTTTCGAATAGAGTAGTTTGACAAAAATAGTTTCTGAATCAGGATCAATCATTGAGAACGCAAAGTTACAATCATCAAGAAAATCATCTATTGTGATGTTATAACCATTGAATTCTGGAACAAGGGACATTGCTGATCTCAACAAGTATCCATCATTCTCGGAACAATTCATTTTGTGAATTCCTCGTGGAAAATTATGAAGGAATGACCTTAAAACGTCTCCACAACAACCGCTATGATTGGCGAGATGAAAGTTATTTATTGATATTCGAAGACTCGACGGGGTTCGAGATGGGCACGGTACGATACCTTAGAAGCACATCCGTCCGAAGGGCTCTGATATAGTCTAAGCCTAATGCAATGAGCAGCGTACTATATGCAACAAGTGATGACTCAACAGCTCATACGTACGCACAACGCGTACTTCTATTCTGTTTTTAAACGAATTTTCTATAGAAAAAAACAAGTGCGACGTCGGCTTCATAATCAAATAGCTAAGAAGAAATAATGACAATTGAATCAGCCAAATTACCAAGATCTGCCTCAATTGTTATCTACTGAGTAATTTGTTAAATGTCAAGGTAAGTTGTTGTGTATTTGTCACTGTATTTAGATATATATTCTATTCTATTGAGTGATTATTCAAACTCAGATATGCCAAGAAGATGAGCCTTGCAGAGAAAGTTATTATCAGCGGGTCAACTGGAAACACATTCAAAATTTTGGCTCTGCTATTGTTGAATTCTGGAGATAAATTTCAGCAATGTGAGAAAATTGTTAGTAGTTTTTGGCTTCTTCTGTGTGTATAAAAGTTCAATTCTGAATCTCATTTACTCTCCAAATTCTGATCAAAACAAGAAAGTTTGGAAACTTGAAACTCGAAATTTATGAATTAGGTTTCCAGAAAGTGGATGGTGTTTGAGAGTGGTTCTCTGGGTCTACAGACTACTAACTAATAGCTGGTATCCTGGCAAAAGTGTGATATTCAGCACACCCTCAACACAGGGGAATCTTTCAGTAACATTGCAGTGAAAGATTGTAGGAATCTTTCAGAAACATTGCAGTGAAAGGTTGTAGGAATCTTCCAGAAACATTGCAGTGAAAGATTGTTGGAATCTTCCAGGATTATTTCATTGGAAGATTCTGTTCCCGATAGATGTCGCATAACACACTCTAGTTCCCAAATTTCGTTCTCATAAGTTATATGGTTTTTGGGGAACTATCTATCAGGAAATTTGATGGTAGTATCAAATGATCTGACATGTGTGATAACATACCCAGGACCAGCTATGCATAATGGTCTGTAGATGATACGTGAAGATTATTTGAAGATGCGTAAAGGCTTTCTCGCAAGCGTTCACAATAGACGCTGGTTAGTATATAAGACAGGAGGACGGCTTATCGGTTAGGTGTCGCATACATCGAAGAGTTCATAAAACCTGGATGAATCTAACGTGAAGCTTTGGATTCAACGTCACAATGGAGTTGAAGTACGAGTAAGAATGATGAAGTCATGCATTAGAATGATCAAGAAACTTATCAAGCAAAATATGGATTCCACAGACAGAACATTAACGCATATATTTTTGGGAGATTTCATGGAATCTTGCAGGAACATTTCACTGAAATATTTCAATGAAATGTTCCTGAAAGATTCCCGAGATATTCCCGGCAATATTCCATGAAATCTTGCAGAAAGGTGTCTGAAGTGGGACATATCTTTATTGAGGGAAGCTTTCAGTGGAATCTTTCTGAAAGATTCCCGGGTTTTCCTGAGAGCTTGCAAGAAGGTTTCTAAAAGATTTTCATGCTGTGTGGGAGACATCTCATCAAATCTGACACTCTTTCGGCCCAGATGGTGCTTGTTATTCGTCTAGCGCCTCTACCAAGCATTTCAGGGTGGGGGTGTGATGTCGAAGCCATCTCTCTAACTTGAATTTTTTTCATTTCTTTTCCTCATACATTCACGCTCTTTTCGTATGCACACGATACTCTTTCTTGACTCTCGAGTCACCCAAGTTACGACATAGGATTTAAATACGACGACTTGTGGAAGCTTCCTGTCCCTCCCCGCAGCTATAGAGATGCGTTTCCCAACCTTCTCCACAAGTATACGATGACGCGATGGCATTGGAGATAAGAGAGTGCGCCTCTACTAGGCAAGCGTGGAATGTACTGGAGTGTTTTAGTTCGTAAGTTTAGGTAATCTAGCGGGCATAGACCCAAATAAGCAGTCAATCAGAAGGCGCCACATACTTTTTATATCTGGGACGCAGAGTATTCCCTCTTCGTCACCCAAAATCAGTATAGCCATGGAAACTCTGTACGTCTTTCCAGGCAGCAGTCTTCGACACGGCATCAAGCCGTTCAGTTGTGCTCGCCCTTGTAGGCGAGTCTCATATTTTTTCCTTCAACTAAATTTCAATTCTTGTGTTACGTCTAAAACTATCACTTTTTGTAGAGTTTAAGCTACATGAATAAATATATCCAATTTCTAGTGATCCGTAGAGTATTTTCATCTCATCTATATAAAAACCCACAAGCTATCAAGGTACGAGTATCCTTTCTCTCATTGATTGAAATTCATTAAAACAAGCAACAGCTCGACACTCAGTAGTCTCTCTGTCACGGATAAATCCGAGACTAGGTGCCCACAAGTATGAGCAGTCATAGATGCTTGTGAAGAGGCGGTGCATTTCGCACTTCACTTGGGCGAATGCATGCCTTTTTTACTAAGCAATCTGTAAAACTTCGCGAAGTGATTTCCAAATTTTCAAACAAAAATCACTCTCCTGCTAGACTGAAGCCCGAGCTTTTCGTGGAAACACGAGGCTCAAAAATCAGTCAATATCACCGGATTTGCAATGTCCGACGTGACAATGATCATCATCACCATTCATCACACATCATCCAAAACGCCAATGATCACCGATGTAGAGATGAAATTCATCTCTACATCGGCGGAGGGTGAGGCACACATCAAACGTTCACATCATCATCAATCATCACACGTTCATCTTTTCCATCACCATCATTATCATCACCATTCATCACTCACATCATTCAAAACGCCAATCATCGCCAATGTAGAGATGAAATTCATCTTCACATCGGAGGGTGAGGCACACATCCATCATTTTCATCATCATCAATCATCACACGCCCATCACTTCCATCAGCATCATCATGATCATCATCACCATTCATCACACATCATTCAGAACGCCAATGATCGCCGATGTAGAGATGAAATTCATCTCTACATCGGCGGAGGGTGAGGCACACATCGAACATTTTCTTCATCATCAATCATCACACGCCCATCACTTCCATCAGCATCATCATTATCATCACCATCCATCACTCGCATCATTCAGAACGCCAATAATCTCCGATGTAGAGATGTAAATCATCTCTACTGAGGAGGATGAGGCACACATCACACATTTTCATCATCATGCATCATTACATCTTCATCAAGTCATCACTGCATCATCACCATTCATCAATCACATCATTCAAAACGCGAATGCTCGCCAATGTAGCGATGAAATTCATCCCTTCATCGGAGGGTAAGCACACATCAAATATTTTCTCCATCATCAATCATGACACGTCCACCACTTCCATCACGATCATCATCATCATCACAATTCATCACTCACATCATTCGAAACGCCAATAATCGCCGATGTAGAGATGAAATTCATTTCTACTGAGGAGGGTGAGGCGCAAATCACAGATTTCCATTATCATGCATCATTACATCTTCATCAAGTCATTACCATCATCTTCATTGTCACCATTCATCACTCACATCAATCAAAACGCCAATGATCGCCGATGTAGAGATGAAATTCATCCCTACATCGGAGGTTAAGCACACATCACACATTTCCATCATCATTCATCATTGAATCTTCATCAGTTTCATGTTCATATTCATAACACATAACATATGTACACATCATACAATCATTCGTCGCTTGCGAGAAAGCAATCCCATGATATTTGGATGCAAACTGAGATGGTCATCAAAACGTTACCTACCGTCAGCCACTCAAATTCTATCGGCCTCAATCGATTCCAATACTAATTTTCAGGAATAAGAATTACAATAACTCATAGTACGTCAATCGGTCTCAATACTGGCTATGAGCATTGATGAGTTTATTCATCGTCCTTGATCGATTTAAATGCTGAATATCAGTATTGGGAACTTGAAATCCTATCTGCCGTAGTCGATTTCAGTACTATTTTCTAGTATTGGGAACATCGAGATCTCAACCCACTTCAATCGATCTCAATACTGACTTTGGGCATTCTAGCCCTCATATCCTAGTAACCTAAATCGATTTCGGTACCGTCTCTCAGTATTAGGTAGAACGCTGTCTCAATCCACTTCAATCGATCTCAATACTGGAAGTAAGCAATAGAAACCTCATATGCTATGGCATATAAGGTATCTATATATATATAGCTTATATAGCTTATATAGCTTATCTATTTCAATCGATTTGAATGTTGGATATCAGTATTGAAGATATGGAATCCTATCTGGCCCAATCGATTCCAGAACTGTTTTCCAGTATTGGAAACATCGGGTTCTCAATCCGTTTCAATCGATCTCAATACTGATTTTCAGCACTGCAGATCTCTTATGCTATATACCTGAATCGAACAGAATGCTGGATATCAGTATTCAGGACTTGCAATCCTATCTGCCCCAATCGATTCCAGTACTGTTTTTCAGAATTGGAAACATCGAGATATCAATCAGCCTCAATCGATTTCAATACTAATTTCGAGCATTGCAGACCTTATATGATATTTACCTGGATCGAATTGAATGCTGAATATCGGTAATAAGACTTGGAATCCTATCTGCCCCAATTGATTCCAGTACTGTTTTTCAGAATTAGAAACATCGAGATCTGGATGAGCTTCAATCGGTTTCAATACTGATCTTCAGCATTGCAGACCTTTTATGCAATTTACCTCATCGAATCGAATGCTGAATATCAGTATTGAGGACTTGGAATCCTATCTGCCCCGATCGATTCCAGTACTGTATTTCAGTATTGGGAATATCGGGATCTCAATACGCTTCAATCAATCTCAATACTAATGTTCAGCATTGCAGACCTTATATGACATTTACCTGAATCGAATTGAATGCTAAATATCAGTATTGAGGACTTGAAATTCTATCTGCCCCAATCGATTTCAGGACTGTTTTCCAGTATTGGGAACATCGAGATCTCAACCAACTTCAATCGATCTCAATATTAACTGTGAGTATCGTAGCCCTCATATCCTAATAACCTGAATCGATTCCAGTACTGCCTTCCAGTATTGGGTAGATCGCTATCTCAATCCACTCCAATCGATCTCAATACTGGGAGTAAGCATAAGAAACCTTATATCCTATCTACTTGGATCGATTTGAATGCTGAGAATCAGCATTGGAGAATTGGAATCCTATTTGCTCCAATCAATTCCAGCACTCTTTTTCAGTATTGGTTACATCGAGATCTTAATCAGCTTCAAGCGATCTCGATACTGATTTTCAGCATCGGAAACCTTATAAACTATTCACCTGTATCGGAATGAATGCTGGATATTTGTATTGAGTACTTGAAATCCTATCTGCCCCAATCGATTGCAGATGTGTTTTTCAATATTGGAAACATCGGGTTCTCAATCCGCTTCAATCGATATCAATATTGCTTCTCAGCATTGAAGACCTTACATCATATTCATCTGGGTAGGACTGAATGCTGAATATCAGTATTGGGGACTTGGAATCCTATCTGCCCCATTCGATTCCAGTACTGTTTTTCAGAATTGGAAACATCGGGATCTGGTTCAGCTCCGATCGATTTAATGACTGATCTCCAGCATTGCATACCTTCTATGATATTGACCTGAATCGAATCGAATGCTGAATATCAGTATTGAGGACTTGGAATCCTATCTGCCCCAATCGATTGCAGATCTGTTTTCCAGTATTGGAAACATCGGGTTCTCAGTCCGCTTCGATCGATCTCAATACTGCTTTTTAGCATTAAAGACATTATATCAATTCATCTGAGTAGGATTGAGTGCTGAATATCAGTGTTGAGGACTTGGAATTCTATGTGCCCCAATTGATCCCAGTACTGTGTTTCAGTATTGGAAATATCGGGATCTCAATATGCTTCAATCGATCTCAATACTGATGTTCAGCACTGCAGACCTTATATCATATTATCTGAATCGATTTGGATGCTGAACATCAGTAATGAAGACTTAAAATCCTATCTGCCTCAGTCGATTCCAATACTGTTTTCCGGTATTGGGAACCCCGAGATCTCAATTCGCTCCGATCGGCCTCAATACTGATTCTCAGCATTGCAGACCTCATAACCAATCCAATTCTGCCCAGCAGTATTGGATTTGATTCAAATATATCAAATCAGGAAGAGTTTAATACTGATTGTGAGTATTGAGATGGATAGAATAACCATGCACCCACGATTTCAATTCGATTCTGTAAAATTCATCTCGATTAATTAATGACGCAAAGAGTGATCGGGTCATCATTGAAATCTATTGACGCAGTGAATTCAATGCTGCCTGGCATGATTCAGACCGATAGCAAAACTCATCTTTAGGCCGTATCAATCCTTCTCAGCAGTATTGAATCCGATTCGAATATATGAAATCTAGAGAAGTTCAATACTGATTGTGAGTATTGAGAAGGATAGGATATCCATGTACTCACGACTTTAATTCGATCCAGTAGTATCCATCTTGATTGGTCAATCACGCAATGAGTGATTGGATCATCATTGAAATCGATTGACGCAGTCGATTCAATGCTGCCTGGCAGGGATCAGATCGATACCATAACTCATCCTCAGGCCTTACCAATTCCGCTCAGCAGTATCGAATTTGATCCAAATACATGAAATCTAGAGAAGTTAAATGCTGATTAAGAGTATTGAGATGGATAGAATAACCATGCACACAGGATTCCAACCCGAATCTTTAGTATGCATCTCGATTGGTCAATCACGCAATGAGTGATTGGGTCATCATTGAAATCGATTGACGCAGTGAACTTGATGCTGCCCGGGAGGATACAAACCGATAGCGAAACTCATCTTCAGGCTGTTCCAATCCTGCTCAGCAGTATTTAATTCGATTCGAATATATGAAATTCAGAGGAGTTCAATACTGATTGTGAGTATTGAGAGGGATAGAATAACCATGCAGCAACGATTCCAATTCGATTATGTTGTATTCATTCCGATTAGTCAATGATGCAAAGAGTGATTGGGTCATCATTGAAATCGATTAACGAGGTCGATTGAATGGTGCCCGGCAGGATTCAGACCTATGGCGGAACTCATCCTCAGTTCATACCAATTCTGCTCAGCAGTATTGGATCCGATTTAACTATAGGAGAACGTATAGGAGACTTCAATACTGATTACGAGTATTGAGGAGTATAGAGACCATGCTCTCACGATTTGAACTCCATCCTATAGTATTCAGCTCGATAGGTCAATGACGCTACGAGTGATTGGGTTATCATTGGAATCGATTCACACCGTCAAGTCAATGCCACCTGGGCGGATTCAGACCGAAAGCAAAACTCATTTGAGTATTGAGAAGGATATGTTGACCATGTACCCACGATTCCAATCCGATTCTGTAGTATTCATCTCGATCGGTCAATTACGCAATGAGGGATTGGTTCGTTATTGAAATCGATTGACGGAGTTGACTCAATGCTGCTTGGCAGGATTCAGACCGATAGCGAAACTTATCCTCAGTCCATACCAATCCTGCTCAGCAGTATTGAATCCGATTCGAATATATGAGAACTAGAGGAGTCCAATACTGATCGTAAGTAGCGAGGACGATAGAGACCATGCTTCCACGGGTTTAATTCCATCCTATAGTATCCAGCTTGATTCACACCGTCAGTTTAATGCTACCTGGCAGGATTCAGACCGATAGTAAAACTCATCTCCAGGCCATTCGGATCCTGCTCGGCAGTATTGGATTGGATTGAGATATATAAAATCTAGAAGAGTTGAATACTGATTGTGACTACTGAAAAGGATAAAATAACCATGCACCCGCGATTCCATCCCGATTCTGTAGTATTCATCTCGATTGGTCAATCACGCAATGAGTGATTGGGTCATCATTGGAATTGATCGACGCAGTCGACTCAATGCTGCCCGGCAGGATTCAAACCTATAGCGAAACTTATCCTCAGATCGTACCAATCCTGCTCAGCAGTATTGAATTCGATTCAAGTACATGAAATTCAGAGGAGTTCAATACCGATTGTAAGTGTTAGGGAGGATAGAGACCATGCTCCCACGATCTGCATTCTATCCTATAGTATTCAGCTCGATCGATCAATCACGCAATGAGTGATTGGGTCACCATTGAAATCGATTGACGCAGTCGACTAAATGCTGGCTGGCAGGATTCAGACCGATAGCAAAACTTATCTTCAGGCCGTTCCAATCCTGCTCAGCAGTATTGAATTCGATTGATATATATGGAACCTAGAGGAGTTTAATACTGATTGTGAGTATTGAGAAGGATAGGTTGACCATGTACTCACGATTCCAATCCGATTCTGTAGTATCCATCTCGATCGGTCAAATACGCAATGAGGGATTGGGTCGTCACTGAAATCGATTGACGGAGTTAACTCAATGCTGCTTGGCAGCATTCAGCCCGATAGCGAAACTTATCCCCAGTTCATACCAATTCTGCTCAGTAGTATTGAATCCGATTCAAATATATGAGAACTAGAGGAGTTCAATACTGGTCGTAAGTCGCGAGGACGATAGAGACCATGCTTCCACGAGTTGAATTCCATCCCATAGTATTCAGCTCGATTGGTCAATAACGCAACGAGTGATTGGGTTATCATTGAAATCGATCCACACCGTCAATTCAATGCTGCCTGGCAGGATTCAGACCGATAGCAAAACTCATCTTCAGGCCGTTTCATTCCTGCTCAGCAGTATTGAATTGGATTGAGATGTATGAAATCTAGAAGAGTTGAATACTGATTGTGACAATTGAGAAGGATAGAATAACCATGCACCCGCGATTCCATTCCGATTCTGTAGTATTCATCTCGATTGGTCAATCACGCAATGAGTGATTGGGTCATCATTGAAATCGATCCACGCGGTCGATTGAATGCTGCCCGGCAGGATTCAGACCGATAGCGGAACTTATCCTCAGTCCATACCGATCCTGCTCAGCAGTATCGAATCCGATTGAGGTATATGAAATCTAGAGGAGTCCAATACTGATTGTGAGTATTGAAAGGGATAGAATAACCACGCACCCACGATTCCAATTCGATTCTGTAGTATTCATCTCGATTGGTCAATCACGCAATAGGTGTTCGGGGGATGATTGGATTCGATCCAGGGCTAATGACTCGAATCTCTCAATTCATAATTGAGACAGATAGGAATGGGCCAGGCTATCATACACCAGTACTGCAGAGGAGTATTCGATTCGATTGAGGGATGTTGCAACAATCGTGTCATTCGTTATTGGTTAGTACAGACACCTAGCATCGTTTCGGAAATTGAATCAGTTTCTGAAGCATTGATCTCGATAGAGCAGTGGGAGACGGGATCTATCATCCAATTAGATTGATTTCAATACTGTATTGGTTCATTCAAACATATTGAACCAGCAAAGATCTTTCATCCATCCATCCGGATCCTATCCTATGCTGAATACTAGTATTGGATTATATTCGCTCACAACAATCCTCATTAACAGTATAGAATTCGATTGGCAGTTGTGATCTCAAATCTACAATTCAGGATTCAGCTAGTGTTGGGCGTTGATGTTGAGTATGGTGGTTCAGGTTGTTGATTGAAGAGAACGCATCGGGTAATACTAGGGAGCACCGAAGCTTTATTGCAATTTTAATACACAACTCAAGAACTGATATTTTGGCGATATTCAATGTTCACATGGTGAACGAGGGAGCGAGATGTGTGTCAGGCGGCGTGCGAGACTATACTACTGAACTGGCTGCACGACGCTCACGCAGCGAGAGCGAGAGCGCCACTGAAGTGAAAAAGAGTACTAACCGTGCCGAAAACATAAGCTGACTCCACACATTCCGCCCACCTTGTTCAAATCAAATAATAATATGGAAATTTGAACGATAATAATTCTTCATGAATAATGCAAATTAACGCGTGACAATATCCTTTGCGCAAACTTTACTATGAAATTTCACCATCAGTTAGAAAACTCATGAGTAGAAAGGAAATAAATAGACAATGCTGCAAATCGATAAGTAGCCCCTTAATACATCCTTATGAACTAGAAAATTTGACAATGTAAATAGAATGGATTCAGCTCGAAAGAAGTTTTACAAATATTTTTAGTTCTTCCAAAAATATCCAAAACAAATAATGTGATTCTGTCTTGAAGACAACTGAGGAACGATAATTTGGCAACTTGAAATTAGAAATTTTACCGTAATCAAATCGATTCGAAATATCCTACAAGGAATTGAAATAAAATGAATAAACTAATCCTACTAGTCCGAGAAGCTTGACAAGCTTCACGATTGGCCTCTTCAGAGTGGTGGTGGCAGTACGCACATCAACCACGCGGACCAATCCATCTTTCCCTGGGTATGTTTTGACCACTCGAGCAAGGGGCGACTTGGTGGGTACCGTGTGCTCGTGACAAATGAGAACTACGTCTCCAACTTGATAAGATGGTTGATCTTCTTTCCATTTGCTGCGCCTTTGCAATTGCATGAGGTAGTCAGCAGACCATTCGTCCCAAAAATGTTGAGTGAGCTGCGAGATCAGACGCCAGCGCTCCAATGGGTTCAGCTTGCCCGTATTTCTGGACTCTGTGAAGAGGAATGAGGACTCTCCGATGAGAAAGTGAGCCGGTGTCAAGAAGCTTAAGCCAGCTGGATCGTCAGTTAATGGCAGTAGTGGTCTCGAGTTCAAAACTGCCTCGATTTGGCTGAGTAGAGTTGAGAACTCTTCGTAAGAGAAGATTCAATCTCCTACTACTCTCTTCAAGAAGATACTTTGTGGAGCGTACTGCGGCCTCCCAGAGGCCACCAAAATTTGGCGCTGCGGGAGGGATGAACTGCCACACTACTCCTCTGCGATACAGGTCATTGCGTACTGAGTTCATGAAATCCGAACCATCTTTAAACATTTTGCGTAGCTCTGCTTCGGCTCCGACCAGGTTAGCGCCCTGATCGCGGTGAATTGTTTCAGGTAGACCTCGACGGCTAGCGAACCGAGTGAGACATGCGAGGAAAGACTTAGTGTCGTATCCAGACACAACTTCCAAGTGTGACGCTTTTGTAGCCATACACACAAAAATAACGAAATATCCCTTGTAGGATATTATCCCTCTGTGACGCGATGCAGTGAGCAAATAAGGGCCTGCTGAATCCACACCGGTGTGTTGAAAAGCTCTGGATGGGCGCACTCTTTCTGGAGGAAGATCTCCCATTCTCTGAGCTGAATATTTTGCCAGAAATCTTTGACATTTCGTGCAACTCTTGATGAAGGTGCGTACTTTAAGACGACCTTTGAGGATCCAAAATGCGTGTCTAATCGAAAAAAGAGTAGCAGATTCCTGACTATGCATTGTAATTAAATGGTGATGCAAGACGACCATTTCAGTAAAGTGACTGTTATAGGGAAGAAGCACCGGATGCTTTTGGTTATGAGAAAGAAGGGAATTTTCCAAACGACCGCCCACCCTGATTACTCCGTCGATCAAGACCGGAGATAAGCTCTTCAGATAATGATTCTTGGGGAATTCCTCCCCCCTCTCAAGGAGTCCTACTTCTTCACTGAAATGCACTTTTTGAACTATTCTTGACAATATTAACTGGGCTGATTTGACTTCGTCAGATGAAACTCCGAGTTGCGATTGAATTGGGCATTTACGTATAGAGCAGAAATCTTTGTTTCATGCCTCGATTTTCTGGCGATTTTTCGGATGAATCGCACAATGTATATTATTACTCGACTGAGCTGAGCGAGATTTGACTTGTTCTTGATCACTGGCCACAAAGCAGATTCGTCAGATTGTGGCTGAGCAACAATCATGGACGTGAAGCAAGGAGAAAATTGTAGCTCTTTCTCCAGACATATAGCGAGTTTTTCCACAATTTTCGGTTTTTCGTGATCCAAGTCGTGAGAACGAGGATTATTGAGGGGGTGGGTGGAAAAAGGGCCTAAGTGCACTTAGGCCCTTTTTCCGGCCTACTGCTTTTTTGAACCCTTGAACCATGATCTATCACCCCATGGAAGTTGTTTTTCCACAAACTTCGAAAACCCCATAGATCAGAAAAAGGGCCTAAGTGCACTTAGGCCCTTTTACATATTCGATAAAACGGCTTAGGTGCACTTAGGCCCTTTTGTCGATTATATGATGGGAGTTACGCCCTTTTATCGATTGTATGATGAGAGTTAGATCCTCTGTCTATTATCTGAAGGCAGTTAGACCCGGCTAGACTCCTTGGACAGCTAGTTGTATAGTTTTGACGGGTAAGAACGAATCGCCTAACTACGATGCTGCACCATTGGACACAAACGGTTCGCCAATCATTTTGAAGCGAAAAGCATGACCTCACTATTTCATAAGCTTTGAGTGGGGAAAGAGCTTTCTAACGTCCGAAGGTCATCTCTGTGTCGTACGGTATTTTAAGTAATCCTCCAAAAAAGTTGAATATCGGCGTTCCATTAGTAAAATCGTGTTCCGGTGGATTTCAATGAAACAACCTGATTTTTTCCAACATATCTTCGGAACTTCGACAAATAGGAGAGCAGTATTCTTATATCGACAACCTGTGATTGAGGCCTCTAAGAAAATTGATAAAACATAAGAATTGATTTCTAACCATGTTACCTGTAATCAAGACGTTAGTTAACCACTTCATCGTGTTTGCCGGGTCATGTTACAGCGAAAACGGTTTCGAAAACTATCAGTCTTGGCGGTGGAAAGTGGTCAAAGATGCGAAAAAATTATCTTTGAAACAAATTTCAATCCAGTATTTGCATCTCTTGTGCATGCGCGTTTCTAAAAGTAATTTCAATTGATAGCCGCCCGGTGTAACTCACTTCAGAATGGTCACTCGAGGAAGTCGGTTTGACGCGTTAGATCACGAGATCTAGCTGGTCCAAAGAATGAAAAACTCCAAGGTATCGAGTCCGTGAACCCGCGGCTCCTCCAATGGACGCCAAGAATGCGAATTTTGAGTCGAATCGTTCCCAAGACGTGAACATGTGTTTTTTGTGTATTTTTTGATGTAGAAATCCGTGGTCAGTTTCGTCCCCAACCTTCGGGATCATCTGGTAGGCTCAAAAGGAGTAAGATAGGACGAGATCAAGTAAGAAATTGATTGGGCCCCACTCACTGTGGCGCCCGAAAATCGGACTCGCAACGGGAGTCCAGAGTCCGGGTCATCATACCTCACCAAACTTTTTTCACAGTCTCGTACCACCTAGAAAATGGAGAATCCAGAGTGACTCCGTCAAATGGGCCTTCTGTCCAGAGCCACAAACAAAAACTTAAGAATTGCTCATATAAACCCATGTCAAAAAGTGATATATATATATATATATATATATATATGTGGGTATACTGGCAATGCTAGCGTTTTTGCTTGTAGCTCTGAGCTGAAAGCCCATTTGATGGAGTTACTCTGGATTCTCCATGTTCTAGGTGGTACGAGCCTGTGGAAAAAGTTTGGTGAGATTTGGTGACCCGGACCCTCCGGACTCCCCTTGTCAGCGCAATAATTGTATTTCACGGGCACGATTTCTTCATACATAGCTATTTCTTGGAAAATCATAACTCCGACAGATTGGATTTCTCATCTTATCGTTGTTTGACTGGGGAAACTAGACACCTCCGAATTTCCCTCGAAAGATTATAACAATGAGACTCCGGAAGAGAGCTTTGTTCAGGAATCGAATCTCAGCACGAATGTGACTACGTAAAAGGGTCTTATCACTGCAGAGAGAGGTACCCACAAAGTCACCAAGACCTCGAAGATTTTCTAAAAGAGCCCAAACAACAGGAAAATTTTGTTCGAAAAAAGGGCCCAAGTGCAAGGGTATTGTTAAAAGAGCCTCAACGCAAAAGTACTGGTAAAAAGGGCCTAAGTGCAACAGTATTGGTAAAAAGGGCCTAAGTGCAACAGTATTGGTGAAAAGGGCCTAAGTGCAACAATATTGGTAAAAAGGGCCAAAGTCACCGGAAAAACTCGTTCAAAAGGGCTTAACTCCACTATCGATATCGGGATAAAGGGCCTAAGTGGTGGGGTATTGCTAGAAAGGGCCTAATTTTTTACGAAAAAATTTTTAAAAAATTCTTATGACCTCCATATCTCTTTTCTACCAATTCTGGCTATCAAATCATGTTCTTTGGCCTTCAAAAAATGTATCTGCATGCTTGCTAAGTGAATATTGAGTGACCTCAGTTTCACACACTCAATGGAACCATCATTCACGTGCAGAATCGATGAAAATTCATTAAGACGTTGAATCGCGATTGGATATCTTGTGTGACATACCCATAGATATGCTGATGAAATTTGGAGGCCATTGAACTCGATTTCGCAACGTTATCCAACTTTTAGTGGACCAACTATCCCAAAAATTGACCCAGTATTGGGAAAAAGGGCCTAATTCCATTTTTTCGAATGGCTGTATACCTCTCAAAATCGACAGCTACCTTCCAATTCCTGTGCGGTTGTTTTGGGGATGCCAAAACCTTTGAAATAAGCCAGGTATGCGCATCGAATCATGCCACGGGCATGATACAGTTAGTTTTTATCGTTTTTCTCGAAATGGCCGTTTTGTAATTAGGCCCTCTTTCCACCCACCCCCTCAATTATCCTTGAGGCCCCGCAATTTCTTAGGGCCGTGCCACCAAAGCTCATCATTGAGCAGTTCTTTGGCAGTCCTCCCTCTTGAAGCGATGTCAGCGGTATCCTGTGCTGATTCAATGTGATGCCAATATGCATCAGGTAGGGTTGATAAAATATCAGCGCATCGATTTGCCACAAACACAGGCCGATTTCCGGGCGCTTTGCGAAGATAACAGAGGACGTTTAGACTGTCTGACCATAAATGAACAGTGACGTTTTTCAATTTCAATCAATCTAAAAAATGTTTGGTGAGCTTAGTCACGACTTGAGCAGCATTGAACTCTAGTTTGGGAATTGATAGCGTTTTTATCGGAGCTACTTTGGTTTTCGAACCAAGCAGAATCAAGTCCGCTCTTCCGACTATGCGAAGATATACGACGCCCGCGTAGGAGATTTTCGACGCGTCTGCAAATCCGTGTATTTCAACAAGACCGGAGGAAGAGCCAGCGTCTATCCATTGTGGTATGCTAATCTCAGTGACTTCAGCTAGAGATTGATAACAATTTAGCCAATACTGGGCTTGATCAGAAGGGATTTCGGCATCCCATTCTTTGCTGATGAGCCACAAGGATTGGTTGAAAATCTTCAAAGTGGCGATGACCGGAGAGATCATCCTAGAAGATCGAAAAGTTTTGAAGTTTTTGACAAAACGTTGCGACGAGTGATTTTAGCTTCCATGGGTTCTAAAGTAACATTGTAAGCGAAAGAATCAGATTTAGGGTCCCATACTAAACCTAAAACCGAGAATCCAGTCCCGACCTTCAAATTGGCTGCGGGAGCTATGAGATTTGGATCGAGATTTTGCAACAAAATATCGTTATCAGCCATCCACTCACGTAAGGGAAAGCCACCTTTGCGTGTGATGCTGAGCGCTTGCTGTTGCTTGAGGAAGGCTTCCTCGACGGTCCGCCCACCAGAGATCACATCGTCTATGTAAGTCTCTTCGCGAAGAATCTCTGCCCCGAGAGGTAACTCGGCCCCTTCGTCGTTCGCCAATTGATGAAGGGATCGTGTGGCTTGGAAAGTAGACGAGGCGTATCCGAAAAGTATCACGCGGAAGAAGAAGATTTGGAGGTCATCTGCGGGGTTTTCTCTCCAAACGATAGCTTGGAGATGCTGGTCGCACTCGGCAACTTCAATCTGTAAATACATTTTAGCACAATCGGCAGTGAATACATATTGGTAAAGTCTCCAGTGGGAGAGCAACTGTACAAGATCGGGCAGAAGGTTTGGCCCTACATGTAAGAAATCATTCAGGGAATACCCAGTATTTGTTTTGCTTGAAGCGTTGAAAACAGGGCGTACTTGAGTGCTAGTGCTGCTTTCTTTCAGCACTGCGTGATGAGGTAGAGAATAACATTTTTTGAGATCGATAGGAGCAACTTGGCGCATATAACCGGCCGCTTGGTATTCTCGAGAGACTTTGATGTATGCCTCTCGAATTTCAGGATTACGCTCGAAGCGTTCTTCCAGCGCAAGCATGCGTTTGACTGCAATTTCATATGAGTTTCCCCAATCTGAAGGGATAGATGGTTCCAAAGGTCATCTTACCACGAATCGCCCATCCGTCTTGCGTGTGTGAGTGTCTCTGTAGAAATTCTCACAGTGGTTTTCTTCTTCCGTGCGATGCTTGGGGGAGCCCGGGGGCTCCTCAATTTCCCAAAAACGTTGTACCAACTTGTTCAACTCTACATCTTCCACCGACACGTGGAGGGATACAGAGGATGAAATATGATCTGATGACGTAGCTCCTGACAGCGTCCAGCCAACGGAGGTTTTCAGAGCGATTGGAGTTCCCGTTTTGCCAGAACGACGAAGTCCTTCTTCAACTATAGCGGCATGCTCAGCCGCGCCCAAAAGCACATCAATGTTGCCAGCTTGATGATACTCAGGATCAGCTAGAGTGAGATCTCCGATGTGAGTCCACGGTAAGGATTCTCCTACAAATGGTTGATAATTTGTAATTTTTGGTATTACAAAAGATGATACAGACAATTCATAATTTGACTCAAAATGCGGTTTGACCACAAATCGAACCGTGCTGCGACAAATAGCGTTTTTCTGTCCGCCCAGTCCAGAGACAGGCATGTGAACACTCGTTCTCTTCAACTTGAGAACAGAGCTAAGTTGTTCCGTGATGAAAGATGATTGTGATCCAGGATCGATGAGAGCGCGTGCTAGCACAAACCGCCCGTTTGTACCATGGACTTGAATGGCAGCGGTAGAAAGTAGCACACTCGTGGCCGACGTCTTGTTACTCTTCACTTGCAGACATGCTGCGGGGGCATGTAGTGATACTGTGTGAGATGCGGATCCAGATGTAGATTGTTGAGCTGCTGGAGTAGAGCCGGCAACCTTCTGCTGCTCGTTCGACGTCGGACCCTGAGGTGAAGTAGAATGTATAAGTGTGTGATGTTTGCCATTGCAAGACCTACACCGTTTAACATTCTGGCAATCTTGACTTTTATGTCTAGAAGAAAGACAATTGAAACAGAGATTTTTCGAAACGACGAGTGTTCGCCGCTCCGCTGGTGACTTGCTGCGAAAATCTTCGCATCTGACGATGTAGTGCTCTCCATTGCAGAGGTAGCAAACATCCGGTTTTTTGTTGGTGGGCTTCTGCTCTTCAGTTTTGGCGACATGTGCCGTCGTCCTCTTAGGTTGGCCACTCTGGATCGGTTTAGTTTTGTTATCCGTTCCGGATTTGGTACTGCTCGTAGTACTGAAAGTTTTAGCACTTTCCAATTGCGTAAGAGCCTTGCGCTCTGTTTCCAAGAAGTTTTCCAGTTCGTTGAATGTGAGTGATCTTTGTGGATCATCTGAGCTTGCAACATGCTCTTCCCACTTGCGTTGAATTCCTGGCGTGAACCTGCTAACTGTCAGGAATACTGTGATGTGATCCCAATGTTTAATGGGACTGCCTAAAGCTTTGACAGCTTGTAACATGTTATGAGTTGCTGTGCGCACGCGGCACACTTCTTTAGCTGACATATTGGCCATGCCTTTGATGGTCAATAATTTGGACACCAGTTTTGTGATTTGCAAGCGATGATTGTCCTAATGATCTTTGAGATCTTTCCAAGCTTTATCAAAATGCGTACCAGTGTGAGGAACTTCCTCGAGTAGATCAGCTGCTTCGCCTTCGAGCGCCTGGCGGAGGTGATGCATTTTGGCGATGGGTTGCAGGTCGCGCTTGACGACCATTTCCGTGAAGTAGTCCCGAAATTTGGTCCATTCAGAAGGTTCTCCGGAGAACGTTGGTAGTTTGATCTCAGGTAGTTTGCCGAGCGTTAGAGAAGGAGCTTCCGCATCTCCTCCCATATGTGCTGCGGGTGCGCCCAGAGCCACTTCTTCCCGCTGCAGCTGCAGTGCGTGGTCTTTGTAGAGACCGAGGTTGGTGTAAAAAGACTCTTCCACTTGTGAAAAGACGTCATTGCCGAAATAATTGTCTGCAAGATCGATGTCTTCATCGTCCTCCAATAAGTTGTGATTTTCTTCGAAAGTCTTCCGTAGTTTTTGCAAGGCTTCCATGCGAGCCGAGCAGGCGCCTAGCGTCATACTCGCGCGTTCCGTTCTCTTGAGATTGATGAAATGATTGGTGATCCTTGTCTGGTTCTTCAGCTGTCTCTCTATGGTCGCCATGTTGACCAGCGAGCGTTGCGAAAAAATGCACAACAGCCACAAGTTGTTTAGTTGTACACTGTTTTATCTCGTTGACTTATTCGTTTGGAATCTCCATCCGTCCAAACGAATAATTCAGACGAATTGGGATTGCTACGGCGTGAGGAGAACTCGACAAAATGATACGAGCACTCCAGATAATGTCAATAAGACTGCCTCAGTTAGAGCGTTCCGGAAAATGTCGATGACATTCCGGATTATGCGAATGCGATTGGTTTAGCTAGAGCATTCCGGAAAATGTCGATGGCATTCCGGAAAATGTCGTCCCAAAAGTGGCTATGACATTCCGGAAAATGTCGTTCCGAAAAGTGGTTATGACATTCAGGAAAATGTCGTTCCGTTAAGTGACTATGACATTCCGGAAAATGTCGTTCCGAAAAGTGGCTATGACATTCAGGAAAATGTCGTTCCGTTAAGTGACTATGACATTCCGGGAAATGTCGTTCCGAAAAGTGGCTATGACATTCCGGAAAATGTCGTTCCGGAAAGTGGCTATGACATTCAGAAAAATGCCGTTCCGTTGAGTGACTATGACATTCCGGAAAATGTCGTTCCGGAAAATGGCTATGACATTCCGGAAAATGTCATGACGAAAAGTGGCTTATGCGAGCCGGGGCTGTATAAACCTGTCCAAAAAGCTTGATATGATGAGGTGCAGAGCGCAGCACATGAGCCTGACCTGCCGATATGCTAAGAGAGTGAGTAATGCAATTACCCCCTATAACGCTAATTCGTACATGAGGATGCTGCGAGCAAGCTCATTGTTTACAAATTTCAACAGAAGAACGAACACACCTTTTGTTGGAGTACCTTGGTCAGCGTTACTGGCGGCGAGCTCGATTCGTCGACGAGAGCGCATTTGCATCTGATGGTGCCCCTGACATGCAGCAACCTGCTACACTTGCTGTTGTCGTTGTGGTAGCGCTTTGATTCTGGAACGCGTCACCGCTAACTGCCACTGATGACGACGCCGCTGTGTACGTGATGATGAGCGAGTCCAAAATGGCCGCTCACCGGTTGTTGACGTCTTGATTCCCAAATGCACCGGCGCCACCTGCCACTGACGACGACGCTGCGATTTCCGTGACGGCGAGAGAGCTCAAAATGGCGTCTCAACCGCTTCGGCTCTGCCACGAGGTCAACTTTCGCACTGCTGCGATGCTCCGATTTGGTCCTGTAATGTTCTGAAACATTCTGTCACTGCACTAGACACATGAGAATTTTTGCTCCACTGTCGCTTCTGCCACTCGGAGCAACCGAATTTAGCTCCTTCCTCTCCACTGCAATATTTGGTGCGTGGATGAGGAGACTAACATTTTATTTGTTGGCCTGCTCCCCATGCAGTGTAGAGGAGAGGACTTAACAAATGTCTGTCCTGCACTGCGCGTTCAGCATGAGGCCAAGATGGCCACGCCACGCCGCGACTTGCTCCGAAACGCGAGCACTATCCCTGCATACCCGTGCGTTCTTTCCCGGCCGATGCACCAAAATGTTGGGCGTTGATGTTGAGGATGGTGGTTCAGGTTGTTGATTGAAGAGAACGCATCGGGTAATACTAGGGAGCACCGAAGCTTCATTGCACTTTTAATACACAATTCAAAAACTGATATTTTGGCGATATTCAATGTTCACATGGTGAACGAGGAAGCGAGATGTGTGTCAGGCGGCGTGCGAAACTATACTACTGAACTGGCTGCACGACGCTCACGCAGCGAGAGCGAGAGCGCCACTGAAGTGAAAAAGAGTACTAACCGTGCCAAAAACATAAGCTGACTCCACACAGCTAGATTGGGTCTATGTTCGATTGATCTGCATTGAATTCCAATACTGCTCTCGCCGGTTGAATGATGGAACCGATTGAAATGTATTCATCCTGAAAAGATTCGGTTGGTTTTCGATCTATCCCAAGCGATCTTTTGCAGCAGGGTACTGGAGCAGTAGCTTTAAGAGAGGAGCAAAGGTGAGCAAAACAAAGGTTGATGACCTCAAAAATTCTATCCCGTAAGAATGAGTTCTTCTTCGATCTCTGCTATGCGCTTGCGGTTCCAGGAATCCCCCTGCACAAATTGAATACTGAACCCTTCTGTGAATTTTTCCAAAAGTACACGCAGAAAAGAGCGTCATCAGATGCTCACTTGCGGAAAGAATATGGGTCATTCTCCATAAGCGCGTCATTTTGGACTTCTATATTCTGAGGAAAAAAATGGTACTCAAAACTGTCCCGGTGGGTAGTATATCTTCCATTTTCGCCATAGATGGATGTATGATGTTTTGACCAACCAAACCTGAACGCACAGCAACGTAAGATGAATTTCTGTGTATTGGTGCGCCATGGAGTTTACAGTACCGACACTGAGTTTACACATATAACGTGAAGACTCTTCTCATGAAGTGAGGGGACAGATATACTACCTCGCTTGAAGTGTTGGTGTCTGAATGTGGTGATTCAAACTCGAGGGTCAAATAGTATCTTTCATGGGAGCGCGTATCTCGTTCAGTTTGAGCCGCAGATATAGATCAGTGCGCGACTCTCGAAATCCGAGCAGTAAGTGGCTAAACGTGGCACACCAGCATGATTCTGGGCTCAAAGGATTGGTAGCACATTCAATGATCAATATTGATGACAATCATTGTTTAAAAATTGCAGTGCGATATGAGAAAATAGCAAATACATGCATTCTTTGCGTTTCCACGGTTTTTTGGGTACAAGTCGGGAAATATCGATTTTTCGAAAAAATGTGTTGAGTAACTTTTCGTGGATTTTTTAAAGATCTACAGATGTTGTCCCTACAAGTCCTCCAGAGAACCCCATATTCCAGGACTTATAATGAAAAAAGCGGAAAAGACGTTAAAGGATGCACGTTTTATTGTTTATTTCCGCCACGCCCCGATTGTCAAACAATGATTCTGATTAATATTGATCATTGAATGCACCACTCATCATTCTGGCTCAGGGTTATGGTGTTGTAGCGAGTTTAGCTACTTTTCCAAACCAAAAAAGTTTCACAAGCTATGGGTGTCTCGTATTGAAATATCGCGCCATCATGTTGCGAGTCACGCTCATCATTGGATACAACATACAGTATCGACAAAGACCGTCTGATCATTTGCTGGAATCGTTTCATCCTCCATACATCCTGTTCAATGTCCTTAGATCACACAAATCACATGCGAAGGATGATCCACTCAGGACCATACCTAGGCACGTGTACTTTTGGACACTTATATTGAATTGGAGTTGTATATGTTGGGAAAAGAGGTATTTTTCCTTGGATAGTTGTGGACTTCAATTTCAATAACACTTGTTTCACTAAATAATATTTATTCAATACTTGCTCCGTGTTCCACGCTCCCTTATACATCTTTCTCTTACAACGTTCTTATCCGATCTGTCTCACTTGGCGCAGCGCTTCTCCTTTGCACATATTCATATTTATCCTCTCGTGGCGCCGTCGCCAAAGTCGGTATAGCAATTTCCTTACACTACTACCTAATAGCTTCTGCTAATGTCAATGTCACAGCTGAATGTACACATATCTCAACACGCCTCCTTACATTCATGCTGTTACAGCTGACTTACAATCATTTCTCAGTTTCTCTATTTCACATTTAATAAATTTCTGAATTTCACAAACTCGACTCTCCCAAGTGCTTTAGTAAGAATGTCAGCTATGTTATTTTCTGAATTTATCTCTTTCATATCAATTATGCCATCCATGTATGCTTCATTTACAAAGTGATAGTGAACTTCTATGTACTTAGAATTCTTAGTGTAGTTACCAAATCTAGCTATACTCATAGCACCCGAATTATCTTCATATACGTTAACTGGCTCAATATTGCAATCAAATATTTCCAGAATTCCTTTTACAAGTTTGATCTCACTAACTGATCCTGATAGAGCTACATATTCAGCATAAGTAGAAGCTTTTGTAACACTTCCTTGTTTTCTGGATTTCCAATGAATGACGTCACCATAAAATCTTAAAGCGTAACCAGTAGTGGACCTTCTGTCTGTTGAGTCGCCTGCCCAATCAGCATCTACATAACAATCTAAAACTTCACAACTCTCTTTTCTGGTAAATGTCAGCTTCAGGTCATTTGCACCATAGAGATATTTTAAAACTCTCAAAGCATACTTAAAGTGTGTCTCGTCACAACAATTTTGAAATCTACTCAAATAGTTTACACTATAGCTTATATCTGGTCTAGTTCCAGTACTTACATATGCCAAAGCACCTATCAAATTTCTGTATCCAATATTATTCATTTCATACTCAGCTTTGTGTAACTTGAGATTTTCTTCCATCGGTGTTTCATATGTCTTAGCATCCTGAATCCTGTATTTTCTACCGATAGATTCAATGTAACTTTCCTGATCTAAAATCATCTTTCCTGATTCTATGTCATACTCAATATTGATTCCCAAATAACTTTTGACTTGACCCAAATCTTTCATTTTAAACTTTTCACTCGACAAGTTCTTGACTCTATTGATTTTACTCTTGCTCTTACAGCGAATAAGCAAATCATCTACAAAAATTATTATATAAATTGTCACATCCTTCAAAATCAAATAATACAAACAGAAATCATATTTGCTCTTCTTGAAGCCTTGTTCTTGTAAAAACTCGTCAAAACAATCATACCATTTCCTAGGACTTTCTTTCAATCCATAAAGTGCTTTTATAAGTTTACAAACTCTGTTCGTACCATCTTGGTATTCTTTCGGTTGCTTAATATACACCTCTGAAGTAACTTTACCATTTAGAAAAGCTATCTCTACATCCATTTGTTCAATATAAAATCCATCTTGACAACAATGAGATAATAAGATTTTCAAAGTCATCATTTTTGCTACCGGTGGATAAATATCTTGAATCATCTCATTTTGTTGGTACCCTGAAACAACTAACCTTGCTTTGTCAACATTTCCTGGTTCCTTTGTGAATATCCATTTAACATCTAAAGCTTTTGACTTCTCTGGCAGTCCAAAATATTCATAAATTCCATTCTTTTCTAAACAAGACATTTCTCTATCTGTTGCCTCTTTCCAAGACTCAGCTTCAGGACAGCTCATCGCCTCCTCAAAATTTGCTGGCACGTCAGCGCTACAGTAATTCACATAGATTACATTATTATATATGAAATTCTCATCTAAATTTGGCTTTCTTCGCCTAGTTGATCTCCTCAACTCTTGAACATCATTTGCTGACCTTTTTTCACCTGAACAATTTTCATCATGATTTTCAGAATCTGAGTGACGCTCATCTTCTGATTCATTTAGACCAATACAATTTGTATCACTCTCAACAATATCAGTATGGGCAGCAATTCTAATTTGGTTATCAATCAAAACTTTGTATCCAACATTAGTGTACCCAATTAAAATTCCTAATTCAGCCTTCTTGTCCCATTTGGAAATTCTTTTAGCCTCTGGTATCCTAAC
This sequence comes from Eretmocerus hayati, assembly GCA_029851415.1. Lineage (NCBI taxonomy): Eukaryota > Metazoa > Arthropoda > Insecta > Hymenoptera > Aphelinidae > Eretmocerus > Eretmocerus hayati. The sequence continues at coordinate 87,639,862 of CM056743.1, forward strand.
AAAGACTTTACTTCCATACATTCTTGAATGTTTCACATTTGGTTTTATACCAAACATAATTTCAAGAGGTATTTTCTTTTCAAAAGTGTTTGCCAATGTTCTATTTTTCAAAGAAGCAGCTGTCAAAATGACTTCAGGTCAATACTTTCTCTCTAGTTTAGCTTCATCTAATAAACATCTTGCTATCTCCATGATGGATCTGTTATATCTCTCTGCAGTCCCATTTTATTCATGAACATAAGGTGGAAATTTGTTTATTACTATACCTTTGCTTCTTGTGAAATCATAGATTCTTTCATTTAACTACTCTAAACCATTGTCACGCCTCAACGTTTTTATCTTTTTACCTGTTAAATTCTCTACCTCATTCACAAAGGTCACAAAACAGTCAAAAACTTCATCTTTAGTTTTTATGACATAGACTCTGGCTATTTTACTGTAGTTATCAATGAAACTCACAAAATATTTCTCTCCATTTATACCAATAGTTGCATGAGGCCCATTCACATCTGAATGCACAATCTCTAAAATCTCTCTAGCTCTAGTTCTGTTATTTAAAAAAGGAGTGTTAGCCTCTTGTTCTCAATACAAGTTCTGCACTTCAAAAAATCTGCTTCTAAGTTTTCTGGTATTCCTTCAAGTAATTTATTTTTGCTCAAAATATTCAAGTATTTGAAATTCACATGGCCAAGGATCCTATGCCATCTTTCTTTATCAGTCATTTTACTCACTGTATTTACTTGAACTTCTTTATTTATGAAGAAACTATTCATCTTGTAAAGCCTATTTTCTTTCCATGCGATTGCTATTAATTTTCTTCCTCTATTATAAATCTTTGAATCATTTCCTAATGAAACTATTTTGTTGTGATCTGTTATCTTGGCGTAACTTATCAAATTTCTGTCTAACTCTTTGACAAAATATACTTCAGTCATTCTGATCAAAACTAACTCATTGTATACTGGGAATCTACTTAGGACTGTTCCTACTCTTGTGGCTCTCAAAAATTTTTCATCAGCGACTTTTACTCTTACTGGCTTTAGCAAATTTTTGAACTCGTAAAAATATTTCTCATTATTGATAACGTGATCAGTGCAACCACTGTCCAAAAGCCAATCAATTCTTTGAGCTGACTCATCTTTAAAATCTGTCTCTACACTATAAATCGATACTAGCGCGTTTACCTGCCCTTCTACATTGAACGTATTGAGGCCCATATACTGTTGCTGTTGCTGCTGCTGATGTTGATTCGGAGTGTTTCCTCCACCGATGATGATTGTAGTATCCATAAGGAGGATTGTGGCCGGCATAGTAACCGCCACCGCCGTGATAACCGCCTCGTTGTTGACCTCTACCTCTATGGTTGAATTGGTGCACGTGCCCTCTGCCGAAGGAACGGCCGCCGCGATGATTCATGTTTCCTCTCGGTGCGCCTCTTCCTCTTCGAATAGAGTTTTGCGAATTCTTGCTCGCGCAATCTCTTACTATGTGACCGGGCTTGCTACAAGTGAAGCAAGTTTGCTCTTGTTTCACTGTCGTATTATATGCGCTCGCTTTTGCAGCCGCGCTCTCTTCACTCGATTTTAATAAATTCTGCATTTTAATCTTACTTTTCACGTACTCTGTTGTGCGTTCCTCTTCTGGCAATACATCAATCAGATCACCAATATGACTGTAATTTTCCGGCAATATCCTCAAAATATAATTTTATTCATCACTTTCATCTACTTGTGCCCCAGCAGTTTTTAGTTCATTGATCATTTTCTCAAAATCACCAAAAAATTCTTCACAGTTCTCATAGTCTTTCAAACGTAACTTTTCTATTCGATTCCTTAAGACAATTTGGAGCGCCGTTGATTTGGTCAAATATAGTTCATCAAATTTTTCTATAATATCGTAGGCTGTTCCAAATTCACTCACAAACTCCAATTGTTTATTATTTATCCCACTGTAGATGTAATTCACTGCCTTGAGATCTTGATCATCCCAATCTGCTGCATCAGTACTCCTTTTTGCTCTCGTAATCACTTTGTGGCACTTCTTCAGTTTCAAGAGCATTTCAATTCTTTTTTTCCATTTACTGTAATCTTTTCCGTCAAAAACTGGCACTGTAAAATCTCCTGCCATTTCTTCTGTATTTTCACTGGGAGCTTCTTCACTTAATTCTTCAACTTCTTCACTTTCTTGGAACTCGGTTTCACTTATTAACGATTCTTCACTTTTTTTTGAACTTTGCGGCGTATCTTCAATTTCTTCACGAATGCCGCTTCTCATCAAATGATCAGTAAAACTTTTCCACATTTATAACCTTAGCAACTGCTACCATGTAGGGAAAAGAGGTATTTTTCCTTGGATCGTTGTGGACTTCAATTTCAATAACACTCGTTCCACTAAATAATATTCATTCAATACTTGCTCCGAGTTCCACGCTCCACTGTACATCTTTCTCTTACAACGTTCTTATCCGATCTGCCGCACTTGGCGCAGCGCTTCTCCTTCGCACATATTCATATTCATCCTCTCGTGGCGCCGTCGCCAAAGTCGGTATAGCAGTTTCCTTTCACTACTCCCTAATAGCTTCTGCTAATGTCAGTGTCACAGCTGAATGTACACACATCTCAACACGATCAATTTCAACCAGCACAGTTCTGCTGATATCAGTGACATAGATAGATTATCAGATATTCTTGATAACTAACTATGTACCTTCGAGGCACCTCACAATTTGAGTGTCGCAACTTGAAGGATTTCGATGGAGAAATTCAAATACATTGACGTGCGCTCAAATTCTGTTACTTCAATTCATCAGCGATATTCGCACACTAATATTTTTCTCGGCGCGCGCATCGGTGGAAGAGTGAAATCCATTTTTTGACAAGCAGCCCGTGCTCGCGACCTTCGGAAAACCCGGTCGATGCGGTCGGGGGCATTCCCCTCCCACGACAGAGGGGACGAAGGAGTCATAGTGAAAACAAGCATCATCGTGAGTAAACAACAAGGGAGCAAGCAAGCAAACTTGCGACCCCATAATTTACGAATACAAGAAAACAAAGAAATAACTAAAAGCAGAAACTCATTTATTTGTTGGACATCGAAGAGAACAACTCAATATCAATTGTGTCATTTTAAAATCAATTTTGCGAAGTAGATTTACATGAGCGTCCTCAAACTTACATTCAAAACAATATGCAAGTTCGCAAAGATGCGAACTCATGAATTCGAAACAAATAATTAAAATCGATAATACATTTTTCTTGTTTCATAAGATACAGATGCTACAGGGGAAAGTTATAGAAGCATTTATATTCTTCTACGAAGCTACGTGCCTTTCGCATTTTTGCAAGAATGCATACCGAAGAATTATGATCTCCATTGGAAACAGTTTATCGACAATCCCGCAAACTTGCGAACCGGCGAGGGTATATGGGCGAATCTCAGAATTCGGGCCACTTTCGTCGAAAAATTGGGAAATTTTCAATATGGCAGGACATACCCAGCAAACTTCTTCTGGGTAAAGTAGTACTCAAACAATGATGAAATAGTCGCGTAACTCATTTTGTAGCTTCGCTGCGCACTTGCGGTCGAATAACGAATAATCCTATGCATTTAAATGGGGGCCTCGTGTTACAATCATGCTCATGAGAATACTTTCTCGCAGAAATGAGGTAACCTTGGATCAGAAAAGTGAGGAGAAGTCACAATCAACATTATACGATGCTTCCCAATGGCCTCTTACACGAAATAAAGATACTCTACACCCACCAAAATGCACGTTTTCGTCACTTCTCAATTCTTATGAGCCTCGCATTCCTCCCGGGGTAGGTCTACGATTGGGGCAGTTTGTATATACGTTTCTGTGATCCTAGAGATCAAATTACACGTGGTTCCAGGTGCAACGGGGTCCACGTTTTCATGTCCCATGAGAAAAAGTCATTTTCAAGGCTAAATTACGCATAGGCAATTTTTCTTTCCATCGTGACCACAGCCACCAGGATTTGATGACATCAATGGGACTTAGCTGGATTCATAGGTTTCTTCGTGTTGAATCGGATCCCGTCTCCAGAATTTCATTATTCTTATCGCCCCGATGACAAGATCGTAAGCAAGAGCGATTCTCCAAAATGACAAAAATTTTGTGACACACCAATAACCTCCATCAGATCTCGCATCTCGGCGAGGACGGCCGCGAGGCAAAGATAATTCAATTCTTCAAAGTGTAACTAATTACCCATCCGATTCCCAGGATGGTTGATCAATCGCCCTTGGACCTACAAGCTAAGGCGTGCACCTGAAAATCGATGAGACAGCCGAAAAATCGAGTTTTCTCGCACAGAGTATCTTATATCGTTGGTCCAAAGCAAAATATGGACCTCAAAAGCATTTGAAAGTGATGAGGACGAGTTTTTTCCGAAAATTTCCAGTGGAAGACCTCACTTGTCGAAAACCATGTCTCCTAAGACGTAAAATAGTTCGTAATCACAAAGTCGCCCGAATCCTGAGATTCGCCCATATAAGGCCCCGCCACGTTTTGAAGAACAACTACTGTCGCGGAGACACGCCAGCCATCATCCACGCGATGGCGTGTCGTTTTCTTTCAACTTTAAACCGACTCCGTAATTTTGTTGCGAATAATTGGCGTATTTCTGTACGGCCCTCTGATCTCTCCAATGGAAGAGAAGTATTTAATCAAATCCTGGAGAATTCATTGGGACTGTTGAATTCGTGAAAAACCCCCAAGTCCACCCCAAGATAAGGCCATGCTTTATCAACATGAAGAATGAGATGAGATACGGGAAATTATGGACTCTATGCTGATATTGGTGCATTTCGCCTTTCCTCGACAGATCCAGCTCTACAGGGGGTATGAAGGGATCTGTCAGGTTAGTCCCCGACGACACCTAGCCTAAGTGGCTTGGTGATTGAGATTTTGATCGTCCTCATATATGAAAGTGGCTCATGCCCAGCCACTTGCGAGAAAGATCTTGTTTAACCCGCTATTTCCATATCTCGGTCGTCTATTCGCCGACAACCGGTGACAATGTGTACATACTTGACTAGATCGCGCGAAATTCAAATCTATTAAATGCTTGAATCGGCGAATGCGATCAATCTGGCGTGTGCCACTCTCATATATAAGGACGATCATAATCTCGATCACCAAGCCACTTAGGCTAGGCATCGTCGGGGACTAACCTGACAGATCCCTCCAGACCCCCTGAAGAGCCGGATCTGTCGAAAAAAGGGGAAACGCACCAACATCAGCGCGGAGTCCATAATTTTCCGCATCTCATCTCATTCTCCATGTATTTGAATTCCTCCATGAAAATCCTTCAAATTGCGACACTCAAATCGTGAGTTGCCTTGAAGGTACATAAGTTAGATATCAGAGGTATCTGATAATCTGTCTATGTCACTTATATCAGCAGAACTGTGCTGGTTAGGATTGATTGCGTACGCCTATTCAAGCATTGAATAGATTGGAACTTCACGCGATCGGGTCAAGTAATACACATTGTAACCGGTAGTTGGCGAATTAACGACCGAGATGAAATCATATGGGGAAAGCGGGTTAGATAAGATCTTCCTCGCAAGTGGCGTGGCATGAGCGTTTTTTGAAGGACAATCAAAATCTCGATCACCAAGCCACTTGGGCTAGGTGTCGTCGGGAACTAACCTGACAGATCCCTTCAGTCTCCCTGAAGAGCCGGATCTGTCGAGGAAAGGCGAAACGTATCAACATCGGCGTAGAGTCCATAATTTTCCGTACCTCATCTCATTCTTCATGTATTTGAATTCCTCCATCGAAATCCTTCAAGTTGCGACACTCAAATTGTGAGGTGCCTTGAAGGTACATAGTTAGATATCAGAGATATCTGATAATCTGTTTATGTCGATTATATCAGCAAAACTTTGCTGGTTAGAATTGATCGCGTACGCCTATTCAAGCATTCAATAGATTGTAATTTCACGCGATCGGGTCAAGTAGTACACATTGTCACCGGTAGTTGGCGAATTAACGACCGAGATGGAATCGTATAGGGAAAGCGGGTTAAATAAGATCTTCCTCGCAAGTGGCTGGGCATGAGCCACTTTCGTATATAAGGACGATCAAAATCTCGATCACCAAGCCACTTAGGCTAGGTGTCGTCGGGGACTAACCTGATAGATCCCTTCAGTCTCCCTGGAGAGTCGGATCTGTCGAGGAAAGGCGAAACGTACCAACATCGGCGTAGAGTCCATAATTTCCCGTACCTCATCTCATTCTTTATGTATTTGAATTCCTCCATCAAAATCCTTCAAGTTGCGACACTCAAATTGTGAGGTGCCTTGACAGTACATAGTTGAATATCAGAAATATCTGATAATCTATCTATGTCACTAATATCAGCAAAACTGTGCTAGTTAAAATTGATTGCATACGCCGATTCAAGTGTTTAATGAATTTGAATTCCGCGCGATCGAGTCAAGTAGTATACATTATCCACTCTTTACTCCCCATGCATCACCCACCTCATGGACCGGAGGAATAATGGTCGAAATTCGTATGCTACACGTTTCCAATGCCAAGCAAGACATCACGATCAAGAATCTCCCGAGGGCCAAGTCACACGAAGCCTCATGGATCCCCAAAGATCTGCGTGTGCCCCCATGGGGCCCCATAGGATTATTTCCAGCAGGAATGAAGATCATGAGGGGACATTTTCGTTGCTTGATTGACTTTTGAGAGCTATTATTGAGACTCCGGCTGGTATCATTGAGTGTCAATGAGGTGCATTTTCTTACAACAGCTTCTCGAAGATAGCTCATCTTTGTTCCTGCGTGATGCGCGAGAGGAGCCTGTTTTCTGAATTGGCAACTTAATAGACAAAGCCTAATTAGTTTTTCATAACACCATGCGGAGAGATCCCACAAGCTCCTACGGTAACAATCACGCAAAACCCGAAAGTTTAGTAGTTGCCTCGGAGACCTAAGCTTGCTCGGGACATCTCCATCGCTCCTGAGGAGAAAGAGAAGCTTGCGCATCAACAGAAACGAGAATTGACCCCAAACCCGCCAATAGAGAACACGTATGCAGTGAAATTACTTTGTTGAAATAAAGTTGATGACGTGAGAAACAAAGTTACAATACAGTTTTTCATTTGGTGAACGATAAGTATTTTTAAATAATCATTGAAAGTTGGACGCCCGTTCAAATCGATGTCACGTGACCGCTATCTCCCGCCAACCAGACTGTCCGCAATCAGCCGGGTTTGTTCGGCGTGGTAAAGTTGACGTCGTAGATTGGGATTGACCGCATTATTACCTACTCCCGTGAGTGCCCACAAGTATGCCCATGGCCATATGAGCTGCATCTGCATAACATTGTTTTTTAACGATTTCTCATTTTGGAATTTCCGCAGCTGACAAATTCGGTGCCGCAGGATCACTAAACTTTATTTCCATGCGAGCGTGCACAGCTGTGCACAGCTGTGCACAGCCATGCACTAGACTAGTAGTCAGTCGGCTGCGGTGTTGTTGTGTACCCTTATGTTATCTGATACTTAATAACAACATGTGGCACAAATGAAATCATAACGATTTATGAGAATTGTGAAGGTGAGTCTCAGACACGTCCCTCATTTGCTAGACCGATACCCAAAGGCAACACCGACTTCTCCATGTGCTTTTCCTTTCATCAGATGAGTATTTACCAAGTTCAAATAAGGATGATCTGAATGAAATAGAAGAATTCTGTTCTTGGTGAAGAGATACCACTTCATTTTCAGGTTTCTGGTGTATGGTAATACAATAACATGTAACTGGCAGACTATAGTTGGATGATTTCACCACTCAATATCCATATCTTTCCATTCAGTCCCAAAACCCAGTGAATCATTCGAATCCCCAAGCACAGCAAGGGTGAATGAGGAGTTTATGTGGACAAATTGAATATTGAGACAGGTACTTCTCATTTCATAGTCTTTAATATTTCAACGTCATGGTGCATGTTGTACAAAAATTATAAGTTGTTTAGTTGAGAAGAAATCCTTATCCGCTTCTATGAGATTATCTTATGTTGACTCAAGATGGAACGCTCTTTATAAACTCAACCGTAAAATTTCAGGTATTCCAGCTGTAGTCAGATTCATAACTGGAATATAAACATTCTATAAATTTTGCCACTACACTAGTCTGTGCTGACTTTGAATATTGGTGTCGATCCCTTGGCACGTTTGTTGCCATTATCACTTTGTAAACAGTGTTCATCATCACAGACCAAACAATCTGAAGCATAGCAGAGGAATATGGTTGTTTTGGGAGACTCAAGAGTGAGTTTCTGACAATGTGAGTAGAGACTGCAAAGGAACATAAATAATTGAGAGGAACCTTTTTTTTTATTGAAGATTACATCAGCACTGAGCAAGCCTTTGAGTAATGGATTTAGTTAAATGAACACTTCTCTTCCTATTGAATGATATGCAAATTCTTTGGTCATATCTTACCATCTGCAGTATTGGAGTCAGTGACAGTATCAGTGATATCGGATTCGACTTGGTTCATTCTGTCACAAGATTGGTGTGATCTATACTGAGATATGATACCATTGTGTATTTTGAGAGAACCATCACTTCTCATGATCTGTATAAGGAATAAAGAGTCATCTCTATCGAGAGAAGATTTTTCTGTGCTGGTACAATCTGCAACAAGAACATGTCTCATTTCATCCTTCATGTTATTCACCAGTCGTCAGTGTACCCAAACAATTCATTCTTCTGCTAAGCTTGAAATTGGTTGATTAATAGTGCTGGACACAATGTACAAAAGGCGAATGGCAGCAACCGTACCAAGTGACTTACACCAATTCGCAAAGTCAGTACAGATTGGTGTAGTGACAAAAAGATATAGAATCTTTTTATTCCAGTCATGAATCTGACTACACCTGAAATTCCTGAAATTTTATGGTTGACTTTATAAAGAATGTTCCATCTTGTGTCAACGTAGGATAATCTCATAGAAGTAGATAAGGATTTTTTCTTAATTGAACATTTTACAGTTACATGTGTGAAATATGCACCATGATGTTGAAACACAGAGAACAATGAAGTGAAAAATACCTGTCTGAGCATATCCAATTCGTCCACATGAACTTGCACCACTCCCCCTTGCTGTACTTGGGGATTCAAATGCTTCACTGGGTTTTGGGACTGAATGGAAACATATGCACGTGAAGCACCACATGAGGTGGTGACAACATTATATTATGGTCTGCCAATTACATGTTTTTGAGTATTGATGAAGGTCAGTGGTATCAAGCCCTGTACGACTTCATCATATCCACTGTATTCTCATATACCAGAAACCTGAAAATGAAGTGGGATCTCTTCACCAAGAACAGAGTTCTTTTATTTCATTTAGATCATCCTTATTTGAACTTGGTAAATACTCATCTGATGAAAGGAAAAATACATGTAGAACTCGGTGTTGCCTTTGGTTATCGGTCTAGCAACTACCTATCCCAGGGAAGTGTTTGAGCCTCATATTCTCTCATAATTTCATTTTATTTGCGACATATTGTGGAGTTTGAAGTTTTGAACGGCACACGGACACAACACTGAAGACTTAGGGCGAAATTACATGGAGCGCGGAGAGCGGAAAATAAGAGAAGCGTAAAAAGTACCGGCCAATCAGAGCGCTCCAAACTTTCCGCTCCGTACAACAGTGTGTACTCCGTTTACATGGACGCGGAAGAGAGGAAAAAATCGCAGCGTAAAATATTTCATCACGAAAATTAGTAAATTTTGCTTTGTGAGAATATAACTTTCTTTTTCTATTATAAATGGATACAATACGAGGTTATTCATGATAATTTTGGCCCTCACAAGTTCTCAGAGAGAATTTTGAAGATTTCGTTTTCACGCTCCGCGTTCAAAATCACGCCCCATGTAAACCGGGGCACACGGCGAGAGCGGAGAAAACTGCGTGTCGTCTGCTGACTGCAGCTGTTTGAGCTGTTGTTCTCGCATGCAATCGAATTCTTCAGAGTGCGACTGTAGTCATAGGAGTATAATCTAAACAAAAATCTCAGAAACATTCAGTGATTATTCAAATTAAGGGGATGTAGTACTCTCTTGGGTTATCAGGCGGGCTCATACTAGTAGCTCATTCTAAGTGTAGATGGCGACACGTACAATGAGCTTCTCAAATGTACTTTTTTGTTGTTGGCAGCACTGATTTTCTCTCGGATTTTCTAGCGCGCGAGTAGACGACTTGGATACTAGCTCGGACGATTCGAAAATATTCCAGATTTCGTCAAACCATAATGGATCCACCATTTATACCCCTGCATCATATATATCCACGCTCACAAACGTGGATGATTTGGAGATAAGACAGCATTTTCCCCGAAACGAGATGAATTCAAAGATTTATGTAAACGTACCCATTTTTCAACGAAAATGAGATTTCTGATCAGTGATTTAGGATTCCTCATCAAAAGCAGAAGATCCATCTATTGAAATTTGCCATCGATGCAAAAAAAATTTTTTTGCCATGAGTTCCAAAATTTATGTTCAGAAACAAAAGTGAATCCAGCGCTTCCTTGGAAAGCAGGTTGATTGACCCAAACAGATCCTCCTTGAGATTCACCGTCTGTCAGTTCCTAAATTCATGTTCAGAAACAAAAATAGATCCAGAGTTTCCTTGGGAAGCAGGTTGGTTCTCCCATACAGATCCTCTCAGAGATTCACCATCCGTCAATTCCAAAATTCATGTTCAGAAACATGAATGGATCCAGAGCTCGCTTGGAAAGCAGGTTGATTCTCCCAAACAGATCCTCCTTGGTTGTACCATCCGTCAATTCCAAAATTCATCTCCAAATACAAGAATGGATATGGAGCTTCCTTGGAAAGCAGGTTGATCCTCCCAAATAGATAGTCTTCTCCATTTGTATTCATCAGCGTCAATGCAATTCACACATTGGAAAATACACATAAAAGCATGCAAATTCACATGCATAAAAAGATATCCAAGTACGCACACCAAGTACTCACATGAATCATTATCAAGAGGAAATAGATTATTCCTTGGACAGCAGATTGATCCTTCCATGTAAATAGTCATCTGCGTTCATGTTCATCAAGATGAATTGAGTTGTCTTATTTGATAACACATACATTCATTAAAAAGCATTCAAATTTACATGCATGAAAAGATATCCGAGTTTGCACACCAAGTACTCACATGAACAATTATTGAGAGGAAACCAATTATTCTATAGAACAGCTTCTAGAGGGCTGTTAGTTTCTGTCTCATGAACTTGAATTATCTTGTCTGGTTCAAGAATTTGGAATTGAAACTAACAATAAGTATAGTCTTGCGTCATCAAGAATCTGTGAAATTGAGGTGACAGATATTCAATTGACCCATGGTCTTTTTCAACAATATATAACATGTCGCTGCAATTGTCTCGTTATAAGAAAGCAAGCAAAATAGTTTCCTATCCATGATATCATTACAATATAAAAGATAATTCAGCTTATTTCTGAAAGTCTAAGGAACTGCTGATCACAATTAAAAATCCAACTCCATGATTACTCGCCATGAGTACATGCTAATCATGCATCTTGGAAGCTGTGAAAATGGGAAATAGAGTTCTCTAAGAGTTCTAGGTGACTCAGGGGTGATGATTGAACAACTAGAGACCAATAACAAGGTCAGAGGCAATGTTCGAGGTTGATGTTACTTGCGGATTCTGAACCACGATATTCAGCAAGTCAACTAAAATAACTTCTAGACAACTATTCTACTTCATTCCACTTACATACAATATTCCATATTCATCACATCATTTTGGATCCAAAAACTTCTCCAAAACTTCTCTCAATGAATATTTGGGGGGGGGGGAATCTAAGAACTGGCAACCGCAAATTCATGCACTAAGATGGGAAAAACATGATGCAATAAACCATCACTCACGCTACAAATACACAAACAGCAGCTTTCTCTTGGTCTCACTAGCTTCCAAAAGATATCGCACTCCTCCGTCATGACAATTTTTTTATGGTATAGGACCAAATTTTTGTTATTTCAGAGAATAATAAAGCCGTGTCAAGGAGGTAGCCACGGTAGTAGCCCAGGTGCATCCTATCCCACCCGCAGGATGCGAGCATTTGCGATTGTACAGTAGCACACTCAGCACAGCACAAAACACTCATAGCTGTCACACTTTCACACGACCTGGACACTCTCATCTCCACCAGGAAACCACGATTTCCTCGCAAAACGCCGACTACGCGGATTTGTGGTATACCGAAAAAAGCAAGCATGCGAGCAACAGCACACAACAGCACAACGCGCTTCGCGAACGTCTGCTGGCAGCCGACGTCAAAACAAGAGACCACGTCAATGCTGCCAACTTATAAAATGCAGTTCTCAACTTCGCGATACAGAATCTTACTCGCATTACCCCAAACTCGTATTTATAGAACTACGGCTCCAAAACTTATCGAATCAATCCCAAATTTTTTACAGGGTTAGAAGATCCCCGTAGGATTGGTGGAAAGTCCCTCATAGAGCAATCCAGCTCACAGGAATCCTACACTGTGAGTATAATAGTAGCCTAACCTAAAAGAATTTCGAGATTCGAGATATTTTTTGACCGACACAGATCTTTCCCAAGGAAATCACTGACTTTCCACCATTTCCACGAGGATCTTTCAACTCTGTGGAAAATTTGGGATCGATTCGATGGATTTTAGAGCCGTAGTTCTTTAAATACGATTTTGGGGTAATTTAGCATACGAATTTTGGCCGGTATACGCCATCCCCTTAACGGGCTGGAAGCAGCACAATCATAATTAACTAATTAGGCATAACACAGTCGTTCATAACCTCAAAATGTAATCGCCTACGGGGATACCTACTTTTATTGGTAGAATAATGGAATCATGCTCTCAAATCATTTATTCATTGACAATAGTCACATCTCTGGGCGAATATCTCCTCAAATCCAACTAAATCGAGAAAGTTCTTTGCGATTCTGAGCGAAATACTCGAGTTCCACAAACGCGCCAATATTTTGAATCACGAGGGCTGTGATTGGCTACAACTTTTTACGCTCCGCTCTGTTTTTTCCGCTCTCCGCGCTCCATGTAATTTCGCCCTTACAGTCGCTATATATAGTACTAAACTGTCTAGGGACCCTAACTAGATGACGAACAAACCCGGCTGGATTGCTGACAGTCGGCTCGGCGGCAGACAGCAATCACGTGACATCGATTTGAACGGGCGTCCGAATCATTCCCAATTTCAATCGACTCTCAAAAAAATTCATAGCGTTTAAAAATATTCTGTTTTCACAGAAGTTATTCTTTATATCGACTATCGACTGCATAAGCTAGAACATTTTGATCTGACACATGCGTGTTCCCTATTCACTCACTGTTCACGACGTATCATACGCCATTGCTCTTGACTAGGATTTCTAGAGGAGCAGATGATTCGAGAAGAGATACATCCATATGATGAGTTGGTCCGAGTTTCTCAGGGTTGCGGAGGTGATTCCTGGGCGACTACTCGCTCGCTCCAATGTGACCTACCTCGGTGAACTCGATATTCCCAGCATCACCCGTTATTGTTCCATTGTCATTTTTATAGCCAGCATAGCTAATCAACTGTTGATTCCATATTCGATAATCATGTCTGCCATCCGTCCTCTGAGGGAAAATTGTTATTGCAGACCTGCATAATGAGATAAGCTTGATCAGAAGTCGTTGGAGGTGGGCATATGGACTTGAAGGGCATATCGATATGGATTGAGAGGATCCCCGGTTGTGCGATCGTGAGAAAGAGTACGATTCAGACATGACGATCATTACAAGATATAAGGTTGCTGCAATCCCTCGATGGTTCCAGTCAGGAGACTGACTTGATCGCTCTAGATGGCCTCAATTTCGAGAATAGTTACCAGGCGACGATGAGCCATGGAAATGTGACCTCGCGTGAACCGGCACAGTGACGATTCATCGCGTATGATAGATCAACCTGAAGACCACTCTGACGGATCATGATGATCCCCTTTCTTTCTCGAGATTGTGCAAAATACCTGATTAAGATTTCGGATTCCTCTTCCTCTGTCTTTCATGATGGAGTTTTCGCGAAATCCGCACTAGATGGAATTAATTGATTCCAGCGTGCGAATATGGTGGCATGAAATATATCATATATGTGCAGGAGCCGACTTTTCACCCAGGATTTGTGCACCAAGAGTGCAAATCTCGAACGTTTTCCGTGAAAATTGGGAAAAACATACTGAAATTCATTCTCCTTGCCGACCGGATGATCATAGTCATCAAGTATTGGTTGTGATGATGATATTCCAGTGAGTTCGATACAAATTTGCGATTCCCGTATTTTCAATGAGTGGGAGAAATATGGTCGATCGATCATGGTTATTCAGAAGGGAGTTTGATTGATAAAGGCTTCGTCAGTCAAGCAATCACGTGTGTAGAGCAGCTCTTGAAGGTAAAATCGATGGATCGCGGAATTTCGCTATCGTCGCACATCCAATCGAGGAACCAGAAACACAAGAAGCGATTGGGAGTGAACATCTACCGGGAATAGGGTGGTCGAGGGGCGCATAAGGAGAGGAGAATCCGCCATAGCCACCCTAGGGTGACACTGTAGCATTTTTTTGCATAGAAACTGATCGTTTTGAATTAATCGTGAGTCTTGAGATTGGAAATATCCAAGTACATTCTGCAATTCATATTGCTGAATGGAAAAGGATTGACGGAAAAATGGTTCTGTGGTCCAGATTAAGGGTCAAGTGTGGCATTATACAAAATAATATATCAGCTGATCCTGACCTCATCATACAAAACAACTGTGAGTGTTGCAACGTGCGTTCAGTAGTGCATCATTGACCGGCAGAAGTGCAATGCCGGTATGTGTAATTCTTCGAATTTATTCGTACTTGACTTCATCTGAATGAAAAAATACGCTACCGATCTACAGCTCGTCCACATTCGCAATTCTCATAATACACTAGATTCTTAGTATAATCACTTTGCCTTGGCCTGCTACTGAAAAATATATTTATTATTTCAAAGTTATCGGGATTCAAGTGGAGGGTTAAGGTTGTGGTTGAATGAAGTATAACTCGAGTAAATAAGATGAAACATAAGTGAAATTTATTGATAAATTTGCTCGATTAACTGTCTTTTCAGATAATCCCAAAACAATCATACTATGAATTCATAACTTGATCACGGCAAAACTTCATCATTTGTTGACAATAAATCCTCGTCGAACTGCGAAATATTCTAAAAACAATCTGGAACATTTCATGACGAAGAATGCACGCAAACTTTTATAATTATAACTCTGAATTGAACTATTTTCCCATGCAAATTTCACTATGTTAGTGACGCGATTGGAAGTGACTCGAAAATAGAGCGTTCCGGAAGATTCATTTTTCTCCTTGATAACCGGATTTTACTGGGCAATTTCGGAAGCTTCTTGGTATTGGCTAAGCATTCCTCTCGCACGGTGTGCCTGGATTGATTTTAAATGAAATTCTCAGCTTCGGTCCTGGAAGTTTTGGGTTTCCTTTCTGCGTAATTAAGACATCAAATTACATGAAGAAGGGGAATCTTCCGCCGAGCCGATTCTGAGGAATGTCAATTGGAACATCTCTGGAACTTTTTCTGGAACTTTTGGTCTTGAAATTTCTGAGAAATTCTTCTTGGATGTGGATTTAGTGATCCAAACATTAATCGTCATACCTGGAGCATATTTCCTCATCAGAGCAAGTCTCTAGCTCCACTTGGACCCCCAAAAGAGTAGCCAAAAACGCTATTGCGTCTCCGACGAGGCCCTCAATCATGAATCTCAGGTAAAATCTCGGAACTCGGAGAACTCGGAGGGACGGTTACCAACGATTTGAAATTGGCCAGTATCATCAGTGGGATAATGCCACAAAGCTGTAGTTATCCATGTGTTTGGTGTTATGTGAAGAAAGGCAAGCTCCACAAATGTTGTGAACTAAGGACTGTCCAGGGGAATTTGAGTCACTACATGAAATGAGTTGCAGCTGGATCTGTCAAGAGTGATGCAAAAAATTACATTAATTGCGTCAAAAAAAACGCTGTTCCCAAGTCAGCTAAACGGAACATTCCTGGAACCCTATCACCACCTCAATTGCATGTCATGCTGGGCGTTGTGGATACTATATTCACTCATATGCACCGTTAGTTTGAATACGAATTTACAAAGTGGGTCGAAAAGTGCAATGTTGAGCAAGAGGTGACACATGGCAGCCGAGCATTCAAGGGAAATTCCTGTAAGATTCTTTTGGATAATGTTGACTTGTTGCGATCTTAATCAAACCTTGGATTGGTGGAATACGTTCGGATATTCTCGGATTCCAAGAATGTTGTGAGTTCATGTTTAGGAGAGAATCTCAGTCCGATCTACAAAGAATACATTGCGAAGTTTCGCGAAACTTACATAGACTTGAAGTTTAGCGTCATCTCAAAAATTCATGCAGTTTTTCTTCACATTGATCAATTCTGTGATATAAGAAATAAGGGACTAGGATTCTACAGTGAGCAAGCAGTTGAATCAGTAAACCATTATTTCGATATTTTCTGGGAAAATCATAAAGTTTTGAATTCAAACGAAAACTACGAAAAGAAATTCCTCCGAGCGGTGTGCGCTTACAATAGCCTCCATGTATGAAATTCGATGACCCGCATACTTAAGACTCACCGATGTAGTTCCTCGGAAAGATTTGACGGTGACGTTGAGGACGAATGTACGATTTGGACCGGGGCTCGAAAGCCCCGGTCCACCATGTATATCGTCAGAATAACGATGTTTATCAATTCACCATATTCCTAATATAATCTCTGATGAAACCAATCTCACAATACGAATCATGGTGATTCTCTACGTGAGATTCACTGGGATTATGATTTTGGTCACTGCTTGGGAATTTCCAGGAAAACTGAAAAGCTTTCTCTGATGAGAAAATATGCTCCATGTATGACGATTGATGTTTAGATCACTAAATCCGCAGCCAAGAGGAATTTTTCGAAGATTTCGAAACCAAAAAATTCAAAAGAGCTCCAAAAATGTTCCAATTGACATTCCTCAGAATCGGCTCAGCGAAAGATTTTCTTTCTTCAAGGGAGATGATGTCTAAGTTACGCAGAAACGAAACCCAAAATTTCCAGGACCGAAGCTAGAAATTTCATTTAAAATCAGCTCAGGCACACCGTGCGCAGTGAACCCGTGTATGATCCGTGTGTAAAATTCGGGAGACGTGTGAAACGGCTCGTTTCCGTGTGACGCCCGTTTCACGATGATAATTGCGAGTACCACATTACTTAAGCATGTCCGTGTGCTTGCAAGTTCCCATATGGCATTGCTGTCCGTTTCTGTCCATGTGAATGAGCGAGTCTTCCTCGCCCGTTTACGCCCGTGTCCGTTCTCATCTGTGCGAGTCGTTTAACCTCTACGCCCTTTTTCCCTGTGTCTCTTCCTATCAGAGTGGATGAGCAAGTGTCCTTCGACCGTGTCCGGTACTGTCTATGTGGATGAGCAAGTCTCCCTCGCCACTCTTCTCTCGTGTCCTCCCCTACTCGTGTGAACGGTCACGTCTCTTTGGCTATTTTTCGCCATGACAAAGTTTTCCCATATTGCCAATATTTTCATACTGCATAAGCTTCTCTCCGTCATTCGATTTCCAAGAATCGTAGAGGAATTTCTGGGATAATGATTCGGGAGGTTTCGAGGAGAATCCTCTGATCCCGTGAAAATGCTCGCACTGCTGCCATTCCGCTGGAATGGGACGTCGAGTCATTAGATCATCTCACTCTCGAATACCGATGCCCAAATTGGAGGAAACAATTTCGACTGTAAGATTCGAAAGGAAAATTTCACGATAGATTCGTTGTGAATATCGCAATGCCTTCTGAAAACACGGTAGTAGATGTAAGGTGTCCAAGGTATTATCTTCGATTCGATTTATAGAGGAATGCCATGAACTTCCAATTTTCGACCTCAAAAAGTAATATTAAGGCGGAAATCCATGTGCTTTTTCCAAAATCCCGCACATGAAAACTTTAAAGATGTAAGAATCATTATCATATATGCAGACACGTTACGAAGGAACGTTGGAAACTCTCCATTCAACGTGCATTGGGAGTTTCATGGGGTTCGGCTGCATTTACAGAGGCTTCCACACTTATATCGTTCTCGCTTTCATATGTTTTACTTCAAATTTCTTTGGAGGTGCTGTTTAGCGAGATACATTCGATATTGTCAGACTTCCTCCGATGGAGCTCCTATATTTTGAGGGAGCTTTTCGAGCTCTAGCAGATGTCCACTCACCGGACATTGTGGCCGCAAGAATGAAGTAGGCGGGGGCAGGGTGAGATTTTGTTGTTATACATTAGGGTGTTCGTTATTTCCCAAGTTCCTCCGATCACCCATAGCCCCCCCCCCCCACAACCCAATCATTTGGTAAGATATTGCGAGAAATAAATTTTCAGGGACCTAGGTGAAGTTTGAGTGCTGTCCCACCTAGAGCGTTTCTTATTTGAAATGTGACCTTCTAAATGAAAATTTGAGTCAATGATCCGCATTTACCGCGCATGCATTCCCTTCTACATAGTGTTTTCAGTCGATAGTGGGTGCAATTTCCTTCAAAATGACTACCTGAAACATTCAATTTGATACAGTAGAACCGGACATAGCCCACTCATTCGCATATCATCCATCTGAAGAACATAAAAGTGCCTGAAAACGACCGTCTTTTGTTTTTCGGTTTTTTGAGCCTAGTAAAGAATCCTGACGATTATAGGTAAGACTGAGCACGGACCCTGTTTCTACTTTCAAAAATACACCAGAAACACAAATTCACATCTTTGAAATAAACCGACTCGAAATTCGTATTTTTTGGATTCTTCTAGGAAAACCCTGTTTCACGGATTTGGTACCTTGACTTTCCTAGGTTCCAAGAACAGCCATAACTCTAGTTCTTCTCCATCAAATTGACTTCAGCAAATGGTCATTTCAAAGGAAATCGTACTGGCTATCGATTGAAAAAGTTATCAAGGATGAAGAAACACGTCCATGCTCAAGAAATGCTTAATACTGAATCAAAATTTGTTCTGAGGCCTCAATTCAGACAAAAAAGCTTCAGGTGGGACAGCACTTAAACATCACCTAGGTCCACGAAAATTTTTTCATCGCAATATCTCAACAAATGATTAGGTTGTGGTGGGTGGCACGGAGGATCGGAGGAACTTGGGAAATAAGGAACACCCTATTATACATGAATCGATCTGAAATGACAGGCGATTATCTTCCGAGCACGGCGAGTCGGAAGGACAAAAAAGGTGAAGTTGCGTGAACATGGGAAATTTCTGTGGGATATGTTTTGGGGTATCCTCAACATCATTCTCCCACAAGAATGAAAAAAAATTCGTTCGGGGATTTCAAAATAAAGCAAATTTTTCGATTCTTTCACCTCATTTACTACACTGTAAATCTAAAACTGTAAAAATTTACGAATCAAATGTGTAAAAATTACTTCTGTAGGTAATTCTGTCATTCCTACAAATAAATATATAGTTTTAACAGGAATATGTGATCTACAACATTGGAAGATGCAGATCTTCAACTTGGCAGGAATGTTTGCATTTGAATTTTTAGATTGTACCAATTCATTATATGATTCATGGAATGCCATGCAGAATTCCCTGATGCGCGGGAATGTGTATATAAAAATATGGACGAGTGAGAGAATTTTCTGGATGAACTTGATTTTCCTCTCCTTGACGATTCTGTCAACAGGAGTTCCAACTAATGGGAGTCGAGAAATTCCATTCCACTCGAGATCAACGATCAATAAAGGGTTTGGAAAGTCGAATCTTCTCGAATTTTCCGGAACTTTCCAATTTCTCCCAGAAAACGATGGGTTTCATGACATGCTCAAGCAAATCATTTCCAAAATATGGTATAGAATGCGGAACAGTTGTTTCCCATTGAATTGAATTTGCAATGATTCATAATAATTTGCTGATAATGATTTCTGATCAATTGTTATAACTCAGCACTACCAAAACGCGTTGACTAAGTCATATTACGTGTGAATCATCATGTTTCAGGCACGTGAACACGAATTGTCACTGAACCCAATGCACAGAATGATACTGACATTTTAAGAGAGTACTATGTGTAAGTCCTAGTGGTACAGTGGTCATGCCTCCGGATTTCTAACCCAATGATCGATGGATCGATTCCCATCACACACTAGATCTGTTTATGGATATGATTTTTCAGATATTTCATCAAATTCTAAGCCTACATAGTACCTGCTGAATTGATTAAAACTTTTTTTAGACAAGAAAATTGCCATTTTATCAATTTCGAAAGCTGTCGGTTAATAGTTCGAATTTGGAAAATTTACAGATTCAAATTGTAGATTTAGCGAATAAGCTGCATCCGAAAATCAACAGATTCAATCTGTTCCAGGGAACAGTTTTCCATGTAATGTTCACAGTTTGAGATTTACAGTGTAATAAAATCGATCTTTCACTCTGTATCACAGCTTTGAATCGGCTCTGAGAGATTATAGAAACATATAGATTGATGTGGAAAAGTCTCACTTTTCAAAATCTGAAGTGAAAATTCAGACCAGACGCAGTCCCCGGAACTTATTCCCATCAGACAGAGTAGCGCATTAGCCTTGGCGGTACGCACGTTTTCTCACAAATCGATCGAGCTGGACGGGGTCAGCGGGACCGGGTGACGTATGTGGGAGTACAATCCTAAAATGTCAGCTATATGATGGAAAATCTCGAGAAGGAGTCGATTCTCATCGATTTATAGGCGTAAATCTGTTACTCGATGGTGACGGGTAGGAGATTTGAGTGTCTCCTTGCTGATTATGGGCATCCCCACGGATGAAATCTGATCCCAAGTCGCAGGAAGACTCAAGTTATCCGGTTACCATACCACGAGACGAAGCCAAGTGTGTTTGGTGGTCGAACGATCCAGCAATATCCTAGGGATGGAAACTACGATCCTCCAGCTATGCAATCACAATTCTCGATAACAGAATGTACTACAAATCTTTTCGGGCGTGAATCAACGAAAGGACGTTGACTGAAGGGAATTTGAGTGTTAAATCTCTATTCTGGGCATTATCACAAGCAGAATCTGATTTCATGTACCAAGAAGCATGATGACCATACAACGGCCCAGAATCAACACGTAATCCAAGAGCCTAGGGATTTGGAGAAATCCCAGGACGTGCGATTCTGGTTTCTTAGCTCTGTGATAGAAAAATTTGAGAATCTCCACGACTCCTTCTCAAGACTTTTGATCACAGAACTGAGCTTTCAGGATCATACTCCCCAAAACATCACCCGATCCTGCTACAATTGATACATGCTCTACCCTCGGTCGTTATCTGGTAGTCATGCTTCTCGCAGGATGAAGTGAAATTCTCCCAGTGAAATCGGCCAGAAAGGAGATTCTGCTCTCAAATCTACTCGCAATCACCGCCCTCCCGTAGATTCACGCCCGAAAAGATTTGTAGTCTATTCCATCATCATTCATCGTGATCACATAGCTGGAGGATCGTAGTTTCAATCCCTAGAATATTGCTTGATCTTTCTACCACCAAACACACTTGGCTTAGTCTCGAGATATGGTGACAGATAACAGGTTCATTCGAATATGCTGGTCGGGGCGCTCCGAAGTAACATAATCGGATGAATCTAATATGAGTCATTCCACGACTTGGGATCAGATGTCATCCGTGGGGATGCCCAGATTCAGCGAAGGAACAATCGAATCTCCTACCCGCCACTATAGATTGGTAGATTCACGCTCGTCAATCTATGTGAACCGACTCCATCTTGAGATTTTCGATCACAGAGCTAAATTCGCAGAATCAAACGACCTGGAATATCTTCCGATCCCTAGGCCATTGGACCTCGTGTTTATTCTGGTCCGTTGCATGGTCACCACGCTTCTCGATACATGAGATTTGGTTCTGCCTGTGAAAATGGCCAACATGGAGCTTCAACGCTTGAATCTCCTTGCAGTCATCACCCTTCCCTACTTTCACGCCCGAAAAGATTTGTAGTCCTTTCCGTTATCGAGGATTGCGATCACATAGCTAGAGGATCGTAGTTCCCAGGCCTAGAATATTGCTCGAACTTTCGACCACTGAACACACTTGGCTTAGGTTCGTGGTATGGTGACTGAGTCACGTAAGTCATCCCACTACTAGGGATCAGATTTAACACGTGGGGATGGCCAGGTTCAACAAGGGAACATCACTATCGAGTAGCAGATTCACGGCTGTGATTCTATGAGAATATACGGCTTCTCGAGATTTCTGATCACAGAGCTAACATTTGAGAGACGCACGTGGTAGGATATCTCTCGATCCCGAGGCTATTGGATCACGTGTTCGTTCTGGGTGGTAGTACGGTCACCATACTTCTCGGTACATGAGATCGGACTTGGCTTGTGGAGGCAGTCAGAATGAAGATTCAACGCCCAAATCTCCTTGCATCCACCACCCTGTGGTAGACTCTTGCCCGAAACAATCTGTAGTCCATTCCGTCATTGAGAATTGTGATCATACAGCTAGAGGATCAGAGTTTCAATCACTAGGATATTGCTCGATGTTCCATCCAATGAACACAGTCGGGTTAGGCTCGTGGTATGCGAAACGGATAACGTAAGTTCCTCCACAACTCGAGATCAGAGTCAATCCGTGGAGATGTTCAGGTTGACCACGAGGACACTCAAATCTCCTCATTGCTACTATTGAGATCTAGATTCACGCCCATCAATCTATGAGAATCGACTGCTTCTCAAGATTTCTGATCACAGAGCTGAGATTTCAAGATCACACGCGCTAAGTCATCGCCCGATCCCGCTGCTATCAAATCACGCTATTGTCATGGTCATCGTATAGTAGTCATGATTCTCGCAGGATGAGATGAGATTCTGTCTGTAGAATTAGCCAGAATAGAGATTCAGCCGTCGAATCTCTTGGCAATCACCACCCTCTCTTAGATCCACGTCCAAAAAGATTTGTGGCCCATTCCGTCATCGAAAATTGTGATTACAGCGCTGGCGAATCAGAATTTCGATCAGTATGATATTGCTCGATCCCCCGGTCAATGAAAACACTTGGCGTATGCTTGTGGTATGGTTTTGGATGCCATAATTCGGCCTACAACTCCTGATCAGATTCTACCTCAGGGAATGATCATCATCAGGAAACTATATATCGGACACACCATCACAGCTGCCCACCCAACGCGGTCCTGAGGTTGGGTGATGTGACATTCGCGTCCAGCGATTTCGAAATATCAAAGACCCTCCGTGACTTATCCAACTCGATCTAGTTCAACATGCGTCCTCGCCCTTGCAGCCGCCCATACAACACGATTTGGGAGGAGAGAGATCTCGAATTCGTGCTAAGGGCCTCGACAGTAAGTGCGCGATGTTCTTTTATCCACTTAAACTAGGTGTGTCCGTGCTTGCGGACAAAACGGGGTGAAGCGAGGTTAGAAAAAGTTGTATAACTGCTGAACGAGTTCTCATCATTACACGAATATTTTGGGGCTGGCATGTCCCATTGACCAATTTACGAATGTCTTGTGTATTCCTCTGCGTAAAAAACAAGTTCGCAGTTTTTTGTGAACCAGGATTCTTTGTTAGAAGTGAATCACCTGGTTTTTCATTTAGAGGATTTCTCGACTCACCAGACGAGAATTCTGGCGTGGGAACTCAAAATGGAGACCGGGGTTGCGTTCGGGCATCAATTTTTTGTCGGCAATGCATATTTGGGTACCTCGCTCACGCACAATTTCTTCCCACTCAGTACTGCAAAAACCATTGCACAAGCAGATGATCATCGGTTGTGATACTGAGAGTCGTAGAATACGTTTATATTATGGGCACCCACTGATTAGGACCAACGATGCTCCCGTGGCCGCTTCAACTCCCCCGGAACATCTTCATGTTATACCATGTATTTTGACGCGCTGAATCGATTTTCCGAGGTTGCTTTCTCGGATTCCAATACCAGTGCTCCTGAGGCCCCCTTTGATTTCCCCGAAACATCTTCACGTCATGCTATGTATTCCGACGCGCTGAATCGATTTTCCGAGGTAGCTTTCCCGAATTCCAGTAACTTCTTCCGCTGTGACAATTTTCAATGCACAATCATGGTTTATGCCAATATCTTGAGTTTTATGAATTTCCCGGGGAAAACTCTTCAGATCAAATTTGTGGATCGTGGGATTCCCCATAGAGAAGGTTTATACGAGTTTTCTGAAAAATAAGAACCTGAGTCGGAAAGAACGCGGAAAGCGGTCAACGTGGTTCACATTTGTATTTATGGGACCGTCACCGTTGCGTTGTTAGATGTGCTGTCATTGGACAGTTTTTATTTTCTGGCGGAACGACTGAGTGCATCTTGAAAAAGATGTTATCTTCTCCGAAATGGTACAGGAATTTATCTTTTATATCCCGGGTGCCTGGCTTTTGCCTTCATCCCGGTTGTTCCAAAATGGTACAGGTTGTATCTCAATAAATACAAAGATTTTGCGGCGTGGAGTTGCAGAGAGTGAAGAGTGCAGATGCTGTGCGACGCATGTAAACTGCGAGAACAGAGTTTTGACAGACTTATTCCTCTTTCTTCTGAGCCATGCTCGGAGGGTTTCGTTCTTAGAGAGATACGACTTGTGCCATTTTGAAGGAAATTCTGTCCCCTTCAGAATGCGCTTAGGTACCTTGCCCTGAATTGAGATTTGCCAAATTGGCAGCAAGCTCAGTAGCACTGCGTCAGACGCCCCATTCTAGCCCATGTTAATGAACGCAGGTGATAGTTCTAGCGCATTTTTCCGGCCTAGGCTTGGATTTCCCGAGAAACTTGTAGGGACTTCCTCTCTAGAAAATGTTGCGTTCTACAACTTTGATCTCTTGAGATCTCGAGATTTTCTGAGATTCCACCTGAAAACCACGATTTTGTAATGAATATCTTTCACACACAACGTAGTCAATCTCATACTAGTATCGACATCCCCCGCTAAGAGGTTCAGATTCTGGTAGTGAGTACTCGTCGCCGTCTGGTGCTGTGAGGCCGAAATGATACGTCGCGAACGGCGTGGTGCAGTGAAGATGAGAAAAAGGAGACTCCGATGATGGCATAAACCTATGGTATTTACGTATCTCTGACAATAATCTCCATTATTCAGCTTTGAGTCGATGAATCTGCATAATCCTGGAGATATGCAGCTTTGAGGATGTCCCGAGCAAGTGTGCAAAAATTGGTGGAGATTGGTTCAGTAGTTTCGTCAAATAAAGGTGCGAAAAAGCTGGCTCGAGTCGCGGTAAGGGAACGGGCTTCACCCCAACTATTCAGAGCGCGAGACTCGGGTGATGCGATTATGCTGGTCAAAAAGACGCTCCCGCACCATATCTGGACTCTGAAGATCATGCATTCGTTGCATCGAGTCAGCACAGCCTTATAACCCAGCTCCAGCGTTAGCTGCTACACGAATTGATATAAAAGTAATCCTCAAGAATATGAGTCGTTATGATTCCTCTGACAATCGTGTATTATCACTTCACATGCATGCGTGCATTTGCTTTTTTCATCGAAAGTTTCAGATAAAATGTTTCTATTACAAAAAAGAGACTCCTGAGCTACATCAAATTGGAATTGTACATCTCCAATTATCCAAATTCGAACGCCACAGACAAGCTTTTGTTGTTGTTCTAGATAACCTCATAACCTCCCATTCATCGGTTTTTTTCAATTAATTCTAAAAAAACCAGCCATTTTCCGTCTTCGAGCCCATTGAACTTAAAGTTCAAAATTTTTTGCTCTACAACATATTTTTTCCCGACAAAATTTACCTAAATCCAAAATCCTATCTTCCGGAGCGGGGTCCTTTAGCAAAGTTTGAAAAAATGATTTTAGACGCGGATAGCGTTTCGTCTCCCGACAGTGTGGCGTTTGGATGACTCTTCAGGGGTAAAGTATACGTATACCATCAGGCTCTGCCCGACGCTGATGTTAGTCGCATCGGAGCGTCCTTATATATGGATCGTTTTTCAATTCTATGCGGTTGCAAATTTGACGATTTGAGCATTTCAACTGATGTGAGTCCCTTTGATGCACCTTCGTATCTAAATGAGGCTCGAAGGTACACATGCTCAAAAATATAATACATTTGATTGAGAATGTGTGAAAACCAGTACATGAACTGGTAATCTAAAGGCATTGCTCTGTCCACCCAAACATCTCACTTTCATACCAAAATTTGGATCTGCCGCCAGAGCACACATATGAGTAATTCCGCGCGAAAGCGGACCACGATTTGCAGACATATCTCAGATTGTTTTCCCACTATTCTTAATCGATTCTATAGTCCAAGAAATGAACTTTTCACCCTCTATGGGGTGAAAAAAAAATTTTTTGTTTCCGTGGGGAATATCTTTGTGATAGTGTTTTTAGGAAGAAATACCAATCTTTTTTCAGTAAAATGGGTGTAGTTCCGACTTGAGGTAAGATACGACCACGCAAATAGTGGCATTCAAAAGGTCTTTCAAAAATCTATCGAAATATGTTTTGAAGATTTTCTTTTGAGGCTACGGACGCCCCCTATGAGCAAAAAGGTGAAAAACAGAAAAAATTCATTTCCTAAAAACCTAATTTTCTAAAAATCTGGAAAACCGTATTTCGATGTAAAATTGCGTGTTCTTCCAGAAAAAAGTGGTCCCGATCTGTGTTTTTGGGTTCTACGCTGTTTTTTTTTTACGTTTCATCAATATTCTCAGCCTTTTCGGTTGAAAAATGAATTTTTCTGCGCATGCGCAGGAATTTAGACTGCTGAAACCAATTCCATTGAAAAGCCAAGGAAATTTCCTTCAAAATGACTATACTTAGTGAAGTCGATTCGATGTACTGGGACCAAAGTTAGAAGGTCTAAAAAATGATGACACTTCTACTCGAGTCACGATAGTAATGGGAAATTCGTGCAAGATCTGCATTTACCCCTCTCGAAGATGCTTCATCATTAATGTGATGTAACTTTGGGCCAAGTAGATGAAATTGACTTTGCCAAGTAGTCATTTTGAAGGAAATTTCCTTGGTTTTTCAATGGAATTGGTTTCAGGAGTCTAAATTCCTGCGCATGCGCAGAAAAATTCATTTTCCAACCGAAAAGGCTGAGAATATTGATAAAACGTGAAAAAAACAGTGAAGAACCCAAAAACTCAGATCGGGATCACTTTTTTCTGGAAGAACACGCAATTTTACATCGAAATATGGATTTCCAGATTTTTAGAAAATTAGGTTTTTGAGGAAATGAATTTTTTCTGTTTCCCACCTTCCTGCTCATAGGGAGCGTCCGTAGCCTCAAAAAAAATTTTTCGAAACATATTTCGATAGTTTTTTGAAAGACCTTTCAAATGCCACTATTTGCGTGGTCGTATCTTACCTCAAGTCGAAACTACACCCATTGTACTGAAAAAAGATTGGTATTTTTTCCTAAAAACACTATCACAAAGATATTCCCCACGGGAACAAAAAATTTTTTTTTCACCTCATAGAGGGTGAAAAGTTCATTTTTTCGACCATAGAATCGATTAGAAATGTCGAAAAAAGAGTTTGAAACATGTTTGCAATTCGTGGTCCGCTTTCGCGCGGAATCACTCATATACATGAGTATTATCGCGATAACTTACCTGGGACGCGTTCAGGCCTTGCATTGTGACGAGCAAACCCCAAATCACTCCATTCAAATTTTCCTACATGTATTCTATTGGAATACATTTGGAAATAAATTTTCAGATCGATCCGTTCACTCCTCTTTTTTATTAAAAGATGAAGGGTCGAAATGTCAGTTCCGTGCATTGTTACATTTGGAGATCGACGTATACCTCCAGCGCCAGCGTCGGAGTAAAAGTCGCTAAGGGTATACTCAAAAATTTTCCTCGAAGTAAAATGTTAAGCCAACCATTTTTCATAGGTATTATGTCCAGAATTCGTAGTTTAGTCCCCAAGCCGTGTGCCTCAATCTTGTTATGGGATTTTCACTAAAAATGGGACATTTTTTCAAATGCTCACAGCGTATGCTAAATTGAGTCCAAATCACTCTGTAATGAACGAAATTTCAAGAAAAAAATTCGAATAATTAAATCCCAGCACGAGAAAAGGTCCACTTTCAGAGTTTTGAGTGCTGCATGTAATTTCGTAGCCGAAAATTGGCCACGTAATTAACTTTGTCAGTTCCGTGCATACCATGTTACCCCACTAGAAGTCAATTTATCTGGGTGGGAACAATCTTTTCCACTAGAGTATGAAGGAAATGGACGGAGTCTCCAAGAAGTTCCTATGTCGACTCTGTTATTTTTGCGAGGGATTTTAAGGCGAAATGTCAGTTCCGTGCATGTCAGTTCCGTGCATCCAAAAGCTGTTCCTTGGGGTACTCAATAGCACGCGGAAGACGGAGAAATGAAATTAACTGGCCCAGAGCAAGTGTTTCCGATTCAAACCAATTATCTAAACACGAATTTCTAGGTCATATGGTCCCATCGCGTCAGGATTCTTCGCTAGACAACAAAACGTCAAAAACCGCAAATGTCAGTTCCGTGCACCACTTTCCCTATGCCTTATACACGTGAATATCACATACATCATGCTAAAACGTTCTCAAAAACTTTTTGTATACGATTTATCACATATTATTGCTCAATATGGGAAAAGAAATGGAAAAAGTGGACTCAGACAGACGCAGACTGAATATTCAATTTCTGAAGTTTTGGACACAAAATGTGTGAATTATCGCGATTATACCCATATATACTAGGGGGGCCAGCCCCCCTGCTTGCTCCGCTCGCCAACCCCCATCCGGATCTGAGGAACTTATACTCCCCCTCCCCTCATAAAATTGACTATCACAATGGATACACATTTTGGAGGCCTGTGCTTGGCCACTTAGTGAAGCATCCCAGCAGACTCCATGACTTGGTCCACGGTCTTGAACGGGATCTTCTTATAGTTGACTGGACCGGGCCTTGTGAGCACACGACTTGACAACCATGCGTCAAATCTATGACCATTGTCGTAAGGAATAATATGATGATACTTAGTGGAAATCAATGAATATATCCTGCCAATCAGGAATCTGGGATTCATGTACTCAAGAGCCAGTTGTGGTATCAGCAATTTGTACATGTGTTTCCAAACGATGTTAGAAGGAATTTCGATGGGTCGAGGGTCTGAGGGGAATACTCTAATTTTTTATTCCCACTCATACCGTATTATCCGAATATGAGCCGCACTTCTTCATCCATTCTAGGATTCAGAAAATCGGAGTGAGAATTATACGCGAGTGTGGCTCATACTCGAGACCGCTGACCGTTCATGATTAACGTTAACGCCAAAACGCATCAAACTATTTGAGCACCTATAGCAAGAATATTGTGCACTCATTTTCTTAATTCTGTTTGGAATTCAGTCGACTCTATATGCGGGAATCACAGGAACTCTCGACTTTTGGCCCCGTGAAGTGAAAATGCTGTGTACATGTTTAAACATTCCTAGATGACTTCTTCGATGTCTCCGAAAAGATAATCTCCCATGTGGATCATCTGAGGAAAATCGCTGAACGACTCACAGAACAAAGTCCTACGCCACATTTTGGGGATTTTCTAAAAACTCGGTCCGAAATTTGCATTCATTAGATGAAGGTCGGTCGTTGACCGGCCGGAGATGTCTTAGATGTCTCATAGGATACTCGAATGAATGTTGAAGATTCTCAACTTTTAGAGTTCATGATTAGGATCGCCCAATGGTAATGACAAAGGCTTATGACCTATCGAGAGGTGTCGAAAACACACCAAATATCGGAGAGTGTCGGTTCTACTAGATCCCATCATCCAATCGTATACAAAATGCAAATATTAGAAACAACCTCAGTCACTTTAATACATTCCCGGAGTGTCTTTGAATTTTTCGAAAGATTTTATGAAACATTTCATGATGACTCCGTCTATGTAAGATTCTCAGTAGCCCCCACTCGTACCGATGATACTTCAAAACGCGCTAGAGTCCGAGAGGAGGAATATTGGTTTTCATATACCGGGTCCCTGCCTCACGGCTCAGCCCCGGTTGCCCCCATGGGCACGGGGCAGGGATACGCCCTGCCAGCGCGTCCGTTTGGAGGATGGCCAACACCGAGCCAGGCTCGGTGATGACTCAATCCTCCTCCCCGACTTCCGAATTCCGGGCTCGGCCCCCAGCACAAGGCCGAGAGCCAGCCCTCGGTGGGGGGTTTTGAGACTCTTCTAGGCTTCCTGAGAGCCCAGGGAGTCCCTCGGGATGATGGATGAGTCTTTCGGGCTCGCATTTCCAATTCAAGTCCCTAGATTCATCCACTCCCGTGTTGCCGGATGGAGATGTGCGGTCTCCTCGCTCCGGCGGGCGATGACTGGGGCCGGGAGTTCGTCAGACTCCAGGGATGAGGCGCCATGCCCCAACCCCCCTTGCGGGTGAGTCCGAGAGGAGGGAAATAGATATGGTATCTTGATACTATCATCCAATATTCCTCGGTAATTTGGAGTCCATCCGTCGCTTACAACGAGTGTACACCGCCGAGAAGGATGTAAATATTCCATGAGTGACAATAATTTTCCTTCGGTTGAATGCGATTACTTGATTCTCACGTTGATGTACATGGACTTGTGATAGATCGATTCCTCAATTTTTGAAAAAGTAAGACAAGTACTCTGGGATACGCTGAGAAGTGTATGAGCCTAAGAACAGGAGTTATGATTCCCCTTCGAAATGAGGTGACAGGCTGTCCAATGCGTGTCACGGCTGGGTACATCGATATACATCTCCGTCATAACTTCGAATCATGAACAACATGCCTGTCAAGCTACAGAACCCGCTGTGATATGCTAAAACCATGAGAGCTTAACCAATTTTGAGAGTTGGACCGAGTGACACGTCATTTTGTCGATTTTATGGGTATTTTCTCGCACTTGACCGGCTCTGCTATCTATCCATATCCAACAATCAAGTCCAAATTGAGTATACACTCTAAGGACATCCAGAGAAAGGGAAATTGAATGGTGAGGCCTCATTACACGTCACGCAGCCCAAAAGATGGTGGTATGACAGCAAAAGTCAAGAGTTCCTGGAATTTGGTCATATGTCCACTGATTTTCTCAATTCTGTTTAAAAATCATTTGACCAAATATGTGCACTGATTCTTTCAGTTCTGCTGAGAATTTACTTGATTATTCGGAAAATATCGTGCGGCTTATATTGGGGTTGAGAAAAATCAAAATTATCAATCTTAAAAGTGGGGTGCTGCTTATATTCGGATAAATACGGTCGTATTATTTATCTTGATTCTTGCTAGTTCATCAATCACTAGGACTTGATACCACTGATTCCATTCTCAATCATAAACTGATCTTTGCAATCAGCATCGTCTCTTGTTGAATCAATGGAGTGTTTGGCCGGAAAAACGCATTTATGCCTTCACCACTCATGACCTATACACCTTCACCACTTCAATGCCAAATCCCTTTAGACCTATTTGGTAATGCTCAACGACAAACATGTATTAATCTCATGATTCTGAAGATTATCTTCCTCTCCAAACAAATGAGATCAACGACAAATATCTATTACATTGATGATTTGGAGAAAATTTCCATTCTCAACTGTATGAGGATCTTTCTGGTACAAACTTCCTTGTCGCAAATATCCTATATGTCATAAAACTACTCGATAACTCTTGACAATCTCCAAATCTTGATGGAATGTTCAAGGCCAGTCGGGAGTTTCCTCAAAAGAGCAACGAGATGCGCTCCAGATTTCCCGACAATATCTAATTTTCAAATTATGACGAACACTTTCTGGATCGAATCATTCAGTCAGCGCACTCACTAATGGAATTCCCAATCATTTGAGCTTTGGCGAGTCTCGAAACTTGTGATATATTTTGCAGGTTTTGGAAATCTGAAATCTTGAGCTGCGCTGCCGCATCATAACAACCGTGCTGTGATACACGATTGCCGTTTTCCGAATCTCGCAGAATATATCACGAGTTTTGAGACGCGACAAAGCTCAAATGATTAGATGTTTTATCGTGAAGCGCGCTTACTCGGTGCTTTAGTCCGAAAAACGTTTAGAAGTGTTGGATAATCAAATATTGTTGCAATTACGCTATGCAAATCACCGTGGAGCCATCTATCGAGGAGTCAGCAATACGAACTGGCCTCATGTTAGTTCGTATTGCTGAATCATTTCGCTCATTGTCAGAGTAAATCAACAGAATCGGGTATTTCTGGTTCTCTTGAGAACAATCTCATGTCTATGACGACGTTGTGGTTTTAAAGATAAGGAAGATCTATCTTGAGGATGCAACTCAAGCAGATCCAATTTCAATACCTTTCACGCTGGATGGATCAGTCATAATGCTTGACCAATGTCTTCCTACCCATGTAGATTCAGTCATTGTACCAAACGAATTCTTCAGAGTTGAACATCATCGGTACAATATTATTCCAAATTCTTGAAAGTTGTCACCATGATAGATACATATAGCGCGATTTGATTTGATTTTTCTCAATTTCATAAAAGTCTTAGAGGACGCATCTATTTTAGCATGCCACAGACCATTTTCGAATCATCCAACGAATTATTCCGATTGATTCCGAAATTTGAATGAAATTCTTGAATACCATCTGACCAATATTTGAACTCGAAAACGTTTAAACAGTCTCTATGACTTTTTGAATGAAATATCTCTCAATAGAGTGGTTTTAGCCTGAATCACTCTTCGATGCCCTCCTGCTCGCTGCGCTCGCCAACCTCGCACCTTAATCCGATGAACTTATACTTCATATCCCTTCAAAAAAATTATCATTCGAATGAATACAGATTGAGGAGATTCATGAAGATGAAGCGAAATTCAAACTCACATGATTCATCAGACCCACATCATCGTAGAATTTTGCCTTCTAGTGTGAAGGAAAATGAATGAATGGAGTGACATTGTTGAGATCCTTTTTGATAGTCCAATAGATTATCTGCGGAAAATGTATCCTGTCCCCGTTTTGATACGCATGTTTCCCTCACGGTGTCCTTGAACCAACTTTAAATGAGTCGGAAGACCACCTAGAATTTTCAAATAAATCAACTTTTATGATTTTTTTCTGAAAAAATCGCCAAAAATGACTTTGACGCGCTTTGGTGATGTTGAACGCTTAGTTATATTCTTCAAATTTCACAAAAATTCCGTTAGAAAGTGCAGATGGTTCATGACACTCTATCTCGAAAGATTCGCAATGTAATGCGTAGAGGAAGGGACAGGCTTCGTGAGCTGTGACTGATGCTTGGGTAGAGAGTCAGATGGCGAATATAGAAAGGTCCACCCATTTATATTGGGAAATTTGTCCTCATGGCTCTTCCTTCTTCTTACTCACATTGGTCCTAATAATATGTACACAATGCTTTGGACTCTCGGCAAGGTCCTCATCGCGCAACAAGAGCTCTCAATCCGGTTCTGGAGAGCTTACAGGTATGTCATAACTGCTCCACATCTCGCATTTGAGTGGAGAGGGTAGCTCTATCGTAGTTCTAAGATGCCACGTGTTTGCTTTCATGCAGAGAATCGACTCAAATTTTGGGTCGAAGGAAGAACCAAAGGTATCTCTCATGGAGTCCTTAGTCACGTCGAAAGTCATTTCCCCC
The DNA here is from genome assembly GCA_029851415.1 of Eretmocerus hayati. Lineage (NCBI taxonomy): Eukaryota > Metazoa > Arthropoda > Insecta > Hymenoptera > Aphelinidae > Eretmocerus > Eretmocerus hayati. Next base: position 87,673,667 of record CM056743.1, read on the forward strand.
ACTAGCACAAGATACCTGCTCGCAAATTCATCGAAAAGTATATATCAAGATATGGTCGAATTCTTGAATGATTGCAATCTAAGTGTATGAAATGTATCAATTATACGAGAAATTAGCTCAAGTAAATCTTCGTATTCCTGTTTTTTCCCTCTCTCACTATGTCTATTCCACGATATGTACAAATTATCGAATTATTGAATTATTGTAGCTGAATAGCTCTGTAATAGAGCTTATGAAGCTTGATGGAATAAAATCATCTCAGGGTGGTTATCTATCACTCATGAAAATTTCAGGGAAATCGATGAAAGAGTTGAGGAGAACGGCTGGAGAACATAAATACAGGCAGAGACAATAATGGTCGAAGATCAATGTTTAGCATGGAGGGGATAATAGTGGAGGGAAAGATGAGACCTATAATCGAACGATTCCGGCGAGATGGGAAGGAGGGTTGAAGCTGACTCCCTGTCAGTGAAAGTTTTCCGGATGAGAAATGGATTTCAGTGAGATAATTGGAGGAATTCCTTGTCACGCATAGAACTCTTTCTTCTGGAGGAATCTATATTATAGTGATAGGATTGTAACGATGAATCAATGGGGGGGAGCCGATCGTAGAAGGCGGTGTAGGATGGATTCTGGAAGGCAATGTGAGCGAATAATAGGGAGAAATGTGAGCGGACATTGAAATGGGGGGTGGAGCGAATTTTCGGAGGAAGTGTGGGGTGATTTTGAGGAGGCAGTGTGGGGCGGATTATAGGAGAAATACGCTGCTAAAAGTAATAAGCAGAATGCTTTCTCACGGCGTTATATGATGATAATCATAACGATCATGAAAGTATCCTATATTTTGAGTTATCCTCCTGGGGGAGCATTTCAGAGAGATTTGGGTCATCCCAAAGCAGGTTTTTCCAACAATATCTTTTTGGTTGAGAGAAAATTTCGTTACAGTTGGTTTAAAGATGATTAAACTGGAGTTCTTCGTGGAAGTGATCTTCTCCCGGAAGAAACTTCATTCGAATAATGTTTGACGGATTTTAAGAAAATTTGGTATCGACCAATAGATTCAGAGTGGCGCATAAGTAAGTTTTTGAGTCATTAGAATGGAGACAAATGAGTCGTATAGGATGATACAAAGAGAGGATGACCTTGATAGAAACGTTCTACTATCTTTCGAGTTATCCTTCCGAGAAAGCTTTCTGAAGAGATTTGAGCCATCTGGATTCAGGTTTTTTGAACAATCAATATTACTTCATTACATTGAATATCCATCGTTTAATTGAGATGGGATTTCAATGCAGTGGGCTTGAAATTGATTGGAATGAAGTTTGTGGTGGAAATTTTCATTCCCCGAAAAAACTGCACTTGAATAATGTTTTGCTGACTTTGAGAGTATTTGATATCAACCAATCTATTCAGAATAGCGCATGAGTGAGTCTTGGGGTAATTAAAATTGGGATAAATGAGTCGTAGAGGATGATACGAGGAAAAGAGGAATATTAATAGAAATGTTCGACTATTTTTTGAGTTATCCTTTTTGAGGAAGCTTTTTAGAGAGATTTAGGCTTTATAGATTGAGGTTTTTTGACAATATCCGTCATTCGGTTGGGACGGTATTTTGATGGAGGGGGTTTGAGAATGATAAAAATGAAGTTTATGATGGAAATTTTGATTTCTTAAAAAATTCGGAATCTGTAAAGGTTGAATGGAAATTCGGTATCAACCAATCGATAGATCATGCAGGAAAAATTCTAGTTCAGGTGACTCAGTTTACGGTGAGACCGTATTGGGAAAAGATATTCATGTATTAAGAGTCGAAATTTGAGCAATTTCACTCTAAGAACGCGATGGATCAAATTTGATTGGGAGCTGAAAGCTGCCAAATCACTAGGCTATCAGGAATTGGATTCTGTCCAACTTGTAGAAAGCCGAAAGTTGATGAGGTGAACAGTAAAAGAGGAAGCGTGTCCGGTATATAACAACACACACACACACACACATACAAACACGGACAGAGGGGCGCGAAGATGAGTTTCTGACACTTCGGGAGGCCACTAAGAGGAAAAGTGTTACCCACAAGAGATAGATTTTGGCGAGAGGAAGAGAATGGTCTACGGCTTTTTTAGATGAGAGAAGAATTTTCTTGAAGGGTATATTGGTTTTGAAGAAAAATTTGATCAAATTTCTGTTGGGGTGAAAACAAAGCTTCCTCTTTGGAAGAAGCCAAAGTGGGGCGGACTTTGAACGGCAGTGTGGGGTGGACTCTGCATGTCAGTGTGGGGCGGACAATAGAATGGAGAAGGGGGCGTGATCTGAACGGCAGTGTGGGGCGGACAATGAAACAAAAAGTGTGGCAGATTCTGGATGGCGATGTAGGGCGGACAATAGAGTGAAGAGTGGGACGGATTTTGGACGGCAGTGTGGGGCGGTGTGGGACGGAGTGGGGTGGAAATGGGCGGAGTGCGGTGGGAACCCATATGCTAATGGCAGTGTGGGGCGGACAATGGAACGGAGAGTGGGGCGGATTCTGGATGGCGATGTGGGGCGGACAATAGAATGAAGAATGGGGCGGAATTTGAACGGCAGTGTGGGGCGGAGTGGGGCGGTGTTGGGCGGAAATGGGCAGAGGCGGGCGGAAAGGCATATGTTATGGGGGGTGGCATGTTGCGGCGTGGGGTGGTGTGGGGCGCCGTGGGTCGGAATTTGCGTTATCTGACAGTGTGGGGCGGAGTGGGGCGGATTGTAGAATAGAGTGTGGGGCGGAGCTGGGTGGCGTGGGGCGCTACGGGCTGGTTCCGGGCGCTGTGGGGCGGTAGATTCAAAAACAACTATATAGTATAGGGAGATATTGTGACATCCATGGTCCCAAAATTTCGATATTTATTTTCAAAAATTTAGAAAGAAATTTCGCTCCAGTTTCTATGAAGTAATATTGGATATGCGCGCCTACAAGCCGATAATATCACTCACTGTTTTCCCCAGTCCAGCTGAGCCTAGCGAGCTCATTTATATATAGAAGATATATATAGAAAGACATGTATATATATATATACGTTCATACATAGAAAATTCTATGAAATTCTATTCGAAATTTTGTGAAATTTATCCAATCAATTCTGAAAGTTCTTTCTGCCATCTAATTCTATGATTCATTAACTCTATAGTACGTATGGCAAAACTCTAAAATTCAATGAATCATCCGCAGTATATAATTTTGCAAAGTTCAAGCTTTTGTAAAATTGTATGTAAAATAGATTCCTTCAAACTAACTAATAGCTCTGATACACATCGAGTTAGAGTGTAGTTATTTTGACTCATTTTGATGGAATAGACATTTTTTATCAATGATTTTGATAGTATTGTCTAAAAAATTATTTTACTGTGAAATACTGTGAAAACCCTAATATATCGTCAATTCAAGGTGATATATCGACCATATATGTCACCATTGATGAATATTACGAAAAACTCCAAATATCTGTGGCATTTCAAAGTGTATTCACGAGTGCATCAATAAAACATGTGTCTTCGATCAATTTCTAGAAAGATCTATATAATTATCTAAAAATCATCTTCCATTTATCACACTCAACTGAGATTTTTATTCGGAATAGTATGTGTTGGAATCGATGCAGTTTTGATAGCTTGTAAATATGTATATAGTGTGATTAACAGAACTTTCCAGTTTTAACAAATAATCACGGTGCATATGAATAAATCATCTTCAGAATGTTCTGGAACTCTGAGGACCAAGTACAAATAGAGCCCTGACCAGGTGCTCGAGGATTCTGCCTTTCATTCGAAAATCAGCTCACAAAGCGAATAAATCGAAGTCCTCAGGGTTCCATATATAATCTTATGATTGTAATGGAATCTTGAATAAAATCGATTATATATGAGTCATTCTGGAGCAAGCTGGACAAAACCGTCACCAGGGGGGTCTGGGAAAATCCGCAAAAATTTTTTTCCATTAGTACTATGATAAAATAGTACGAAAAAATTTTTTCAGATTTTTTCGGCTCCCCCCTGTGGGCCCCAGGCCCCATGAAAGGGCCATTTTAGGCCCTTTTTTAGCCTATCCTAAGAAAATCATAGTTCCAGCGCAATTCAATATTTTTCAACGTACTTGGGCGCATTTTTCTCGTCAAGACTAGTACTTTTGAAAAAAAAATTGTTCAAGGCCACTTAGTGAGCCTGACGGCTTCTGCAAGCTAATTATCGAGAGCAAATTTTAGCGATTCTCGGGCCTGCTTCAAAGCGATCTAGCTCCTACTAGACATGTGATAATCGACTTCTGCAGGTGGTCATTTCAAAGGTCTTGAAAAAATCTACAATTTGACCACCTGCAAGAGTCGATTATCGTACTTTTCATAGGAGCTATAGCCGATACAAGTTGAGCTATTTACGAAAAATTCGAAAATTCAGGACTCGATTCCAAAAATATATCATAATTTTTTTCCACCAAACTTGTGCGAAAATGTTCTTCCAAACATCTACTTTCAGTAAAAAAAATTTGGCGGAGGTTATTCTTTTTTATTTTTTTTGCCGAGTGTTACAAAATGCCGCATTTCGTGGTTTTAGCAAAAACGGCATCTTGACCACGGTAGCATACGCTCCCATCTGGACTGATGTGCACCAATCTGTGTGAAAGTACTCCTCAAAGTACCCCTAAGTACGTGTGAGAAGTTGCGGGGACGTGCCTCCAGCCAGGAGCGAGCTGTAGGTTCTCTTTACCGTGTCAAAAATAGGCATTATTTTGGTTATTCGAGCGTAAGCGACCGAGAGCATGATTTTACTTTTTCTGGCTTACAAACGAGATAATGGGCTAGAATGAGGATCCAAACATACTTTTCCGACTCAAAATGACCATCTGAACACAATTCCGAGGTTGGTTTAGCTCTAGAATGTCGTCTAGTGCCTCAACGGTGTCAGAACCCGTCGACAGAATCTAAGTTCTTAAGGGGCAAAGGGGCGACTATTTAGAGCAAAACTGACCTCGGAAATGTATTTAGATGGTCATTTTGAGTCGGGAAAGTATGTTTGGATCCTCATTCTAGCCCATTATCTCATTTGTAAGCGAGAACAAGTAAAATCATGCTCTCGGTCGCTTACGCTCGAATAGCCAAAATAATGCCTATTTTTGACACGGTGAAGAGAACTTACAGCTCGCTCCTGGCTGGAGGCACGTCCCCGCAACTTCTCACGCGTACTTGAGGGTACTTTGGGGAGTACTTTCACACAGATTGGTGCACATCAGTCCAGATGGGAGCGTATGATACCGTGGTCAAAGATGCCGTTTTTGCTAAAACCACGAAATGCGGCATTTTGTAACGCTCGTCAAAAAAAATAAAAAAAAATAACCTGCGCCAAATTTTTTTTACTGGAAGTAGATGTCTGGAAGAACATTTTCGCACAAGTTTGGTGGAAAAGAATTAAGATATATTTTTGGAATCGAGTCCTGAATTTTCGACTTTTTCGTAAATAGCTCAACTTGTATCGGCTATAGCTTCTATGAAAAGTACGATAATCGACTTTTGCAGGTGGTCAAATTGTAGGTTTTTCCAAGATCTTTAGAATGACTACCTGCAGAAGTCGATTATCACATGTCGAGTAGGAGCTAGATCGCTTTGAAGCAGGCCCAAAAATCGCTAAAATTTGCTCCCGATAATCAGCTTGCAGAAGCCGTCAGGCTCACTAAGTGGCCTTGGACAATTTTTTTTTCAAAAGTACTAGTCTTGACGAGAAAACTGCGCCCAAGTACGTTGAAAAATATTGAATTGCGTTGGAACTATGATTTTCTTAGAATAGGCTGAAAGAAGGGCCTAAAATGGCCCTTTTATGGGCCCTGGGGCCCACGGGGGGGGGGGCTGAAAAAATCTGAAAAAAGATTTTTCGTACTATTTCAACCTAGTACTAATGGAAAAAGATTTTTGCGGATTTTTCCCAGACCCCTCGGGTGACGGTTTTGTCCAGCTTGCTCCAGAATGACTCATATACATATATTCTCTTTGTGTGTTTATTGCTGTGGGTAATCCTGAGTGCTCCAAAAGCATGATGGAACCCACAGTGTGACTGTATAGTTGGCATAATCAAACCATTGGATTTTGCTGGTGATATATTGCAGGGCCCTGATCCCCTGTATTTGTTATCAGCAAGACCCACCAAAATGGGGTACCTGGAGCTAGTGAACACTAACTCACAAATCGGGCCCAAACCAATTCCACTTTTTATGACTATTTTATTACTAATTTATTACCAAAGAAAAAAATTTATTACCGGTCATGGGCCCGGAATACGAGAGTTTTCGCTTGCGGAAGCTTACGCTAGCAAACACGTGGCCGGGGAAAAATCGTACGGGAATGTGCAATAGCTCATTTTTTATTACTTTTTTATTACTCTCAGAATATGTCCTGAAAATATGCGTGTGATATGATTCAGCTGAAATATGATGGTTTACGCTAGCGTAAGCTTACGCTAGCTAACACCATATACAGGCGTAGCTTCGAGGACACTCAGAACTACACAGGATTTGATTACTTTTTCATTACTCTCGAAAGGTATAGTCGAGATAGTCCCGAGACCAATAGGAAACCGATATTTGGGCCTGAGGCTGGACGAGAGCTGTAGCGGGGCGAGATGAGAAATATATGATAGACTGAGCTACCTCTGTACAATAAGGTGCGAATGAAAAAATCCCATCGCATACAGGAACCTGTCTGACGATGAGCAGGGTACACTGAGTCTTCAGAGATAATAGGGAATCGATAACGATTCAGCAAACTCGATCATAGGGCCCAGAACAGGGGAGACCGTGCTTAAAGTTATTATAGTCGAAGTCGAGACGTCACGGGGGGATGCAGAGAGTCCCAATGGACCCGAAACTCTACAGAACCCTAGATCAAGTAGTCACGTACTATCTGTGATGTCCAGAGAATTTATAACCAGTCAGCACCCTCGGCTATGAGGCCCGAAACAGGGAAAAATCGAGCTTTGAACAGTTATCTGCCCAGTTATAACGCCAGTATGTGTTGGAGGATGATCCAATGGACCCGGAACTCTACAGAACCTTAGATCAAGTAGTCACGTACTATCTCTGAAGCCCAGAGAATTTATTACCAGTCAGCATCCTCGGCTATGGGGCCCAAAACAGGGCGAAATCGAGCTTGAGCACTTATCTGCGCAGTTATGACGCCACTGTGGGTTGAAGGATGTTCCAATGGACCCGAAACTCTACAGAACCCTAGATTGAGTAGTCACGTACTATCTCTGATGCCCAGAGAATTTATTACCAGTCAGCACCCTCGGCTATGGGGCCCAAAACTGGGCGAAATCGAGTTTTGAGCAGTTATCTGCCCAGTTATGACGCCACTGTGGGTTGTAGGATATTCCAATGGACCCGAAACTCCACAGGACCTCAGATCAAGTAGTTATGTACCATCGATGATGCCCAGAGAATTTATTACTAGTCAGCACTCTCGGCTATTGGGCCCAAAACAGGGCAAAATCGAGCTTTGAGCAGTTATCTGCCCAGTTATGACGCCACTGTGGGTTGTAGGATATTCCAATGGACCCGAAACTCCACAGGACCTCAGATCAAGTAGTTATGTACCATCGATGATGCCCAGAGAATTTATTACCAGTCAGCACCCTCGGCTATGGGGCCCAAAACAGGGCGAAATCGAGTTTTGAGCAGTTATCTGCGCAGTTGTGACGCCACTGTGGGTTGTAGGATGCTCCAACGGACCCGAAACTCCACAGAGCCTTAGATCAAGTAGTTTTGTACCATAAATAATGCCCAGAGAATTTATCCCCAGTCAGCACCCTCGGCTATGAGGTGCGCTCTCTCGCGCGATGTTATATCGCGATTTCTAGTATATCCCCAGTTCGCGTGTGCATGCCGGCGTACTTGTCAGAGCCTGGCTAACTTAATTGTTTGTGTCGTTTATTTTATGGTATAAAATACAGTAGACTCGCTTAGTTTTTCAGCACGCGTTCACGTATTTTAAAACGGTGAAATTGACTCGCTTTTCAGCGTATTTGCGTCAATTTTATAAGTCGAGCTGGAGATCGTGAACTGATTGGTTTAATTTTTAGTATTCAATTCATTCGTTTGCCCGTCTCGTTGCTGTGTAGTGTCCGTAGATTTTCATCCGAAAATGACTTCAGAATTATTGTCGCGTCAGATGGACGAGCACGGCTGGATCACGAACTTTGTTGACAATACAAAGAAACGGGGCGAAGCCAAGCTCACGCCCGCGTATCTCAAAACAAGAATCGGTGGACTGGAAGGTTATTGGTTGAGTTTTGTTGCGCGTCACGACGAATTATATCCGCATCGCTCAACACTCAAAGAGCAAGAATATTTCAAAAGTCAGGTGTTTCAAGTAACCGAGGAAGCTTATTGTGATGCTCGCACTTGGCACTTAGAAAAAATCGCTAAAATAGAGTATACCCTGCCACGTACCTCAGATGCAAATTTGTCAGCTAATTCCAACCAAGCTGCTACAGTTTTTGACACCCGGCAATTTATCCAAGCTTCTGCGGAAGTGCAGTCAATGCCCCATATAGAAGTCCCTGAATTTTCAGGTAAACAAAGCGATTGGGAGCTGTTTGGAGATCAGTTCAAATCTATTGTTGTCAATAAACCTTTCGCTTCCTCAGTGAAGGTTCAGCTCTTACTTCGCGCTGTAAAAGGGGATGCTGCTAAATTGCTCAAGGGTACTAGGCTCGCTGAAACTAATTTTGACACAGCTTGGGAAAAATTGAGTCGTCGTTATGACAATCCACGTCTCAGGTTACGCATACATTTAGAAGCTTTGATCAATTTGCCTTCGATCAAGGAAAAATCAGCTGAGTCGTTGGCGGAAATTTTGAATTTGGCGGAGGAGGCTGTGCAAGGCCTCGAGGATTTAGAATGTCCTGTAGATCATTACGATTGTTGGTTGGTCCATTTAATTGTCCGTAAATTCGATGCACCTACTAGGGAAAATTTGACCATTCATCAGGAATCGATTGTGGGGTTTTCAACGTACAAACCAATTGAAAAGTACATCGAAGATCGTATTAATTCATTAAATACAGCTCATCTTGGGCTCAGCCAGCCTACCTCCTCAAATAATTCGTCGCAAAATTCCAACAATAACCGATCACGTGGCAACTTCGGAAACAGGTCTGCCAATACAAATTTTGGGAATTCTTCGGGTGAATCTGCAGTCAAAACTATGGCACCTTGTGTGTGTTGTAAAGGCAAACACCATCCTCATAGGTGTCAGAAATTTTTAAAACTGTCAGTTTTTAATCGTTTTGAGTTCTGTAAATCGAACAAACTCTGTATAAACTGTTTACGTCCAGGTCAATTCGCGGATAAATGTTCGTCTATTCTTCGGTGCACTTTTTGTCAACAACCCCATCATTCAACATTACATATGGAGAAATCAGGCGGCCACGACAAGCCACCAACAGACGGTGACAATTCAAACGCCCATTTGCAAACAACTAACGCCAATTTCGTGCATAATTTAGCTGCATTCGCAAAACAGCCTCGGCTACTGACAACAGCCAGGATTATTTTACAAGCGTCTCACGGGCAAAAATTGGAAGCTCGCGCTCTGATCGATCCCGGGTCGGACTGTTCTTTCGTTGCTGATCGCGTCGTACAGGCTTTGAACTTACCCTCGCGGAAATTGAAATTGGGCATAAACACCATCGGAAATAAACGTTTAGTGGTGTCTACAAGTGAAGTGTCTCTCATACTTCTCTCGAAAGTTGATAGTAAATTTTCTTGGCATTTGGAGGCTCTCGTCTTGCCACAACTCACAGCGCTTCTTCCAAGTGCCACAGTGCAGCAGTGTGGGGACTGCTCCCATTTGGAGGGACTGACCCTGGCCGACCCAGAATTTTTCCGACCGGCAAGAATAGACTGTCTTCTTGGCACAGAAGTATATAGCGAAATTCTTCGTGCTGGTTTGCGGAAGGATCCGAGCAAAACTCCAACTGCTCAAAATACAGCGCTGGGCTGGATTTTGATGGGGGGCACTGCGTCGGCTGTAGAGTCTACGGAATCTCGCGTCGTTCAAACGTTCCACACGTCAACTGATAAACCCCTATCAGAGCAACTTTTGAAATATTTTGAAGTTGAAGACCTGCCAGCTATTCGTCTCCTAAAGGCAGAAGAAAAATACTGCGAAGATTATTTTCTGTCTACCGTTACACGTACCGACGAAGGACGTTCTATAGTGCGCTTGCCCTTCGCAAAAAACTTCAATGAAGCTTCGTTTTCAGATTCACGAGATATAGCTGTGGCATGCCTGCTGAGATCTGAGCGTCAATGGCGTCGGGATCCCGAGTTGGACAAGGCGTACTCCGGATTCATGGTGGAGTATGAACAACTGGGCCACATGGGACTGCTGCCGCATCCCACCCTGCCAGACCCCAGATCGTGCTACCTGCCTCATCACGCAGGCTTCCGTAAGGATTCTAAAAAGATATGCGTTGTGCTCAACGCATCTCAAAAGACAGGTAGTGGTAAATCACTCAATAATTATTTATTGCCTGGCCCCAATTTACAAAATGATTTGACCCTCGTAATATTTCACTGGCGGATGTACCGCTACGTTTTCACGGCAGACATTGTCAAGATGTTTCGCCAGATACTTGTACATCCAGACGATTGGGTCTGGCAGAGAATCGTATGGCGCGCATTGGGGGCGGCAGAAATCTCGGACTACGCCTTAAAAACAGCCACTTACGGCACAGTGTACGCTCCGTACCTCGCGATGAGAGTTCTTCGCCTTTTAGCAGAAATCTACAAGGAAAAATTCCCACTTGCCGCGTTCATTTTGTGGTGGCTCACGTATATGGACGACGCGTTCGGCAGGGCTGACACGCTGTCGGATGCCTTGGTAGCGCGTAATCAACTCATCGCAGTAATGGAATCCGGGTGCATGGAATTGGGAAAATGGGCCGCGAATCACACCGATTTGCTTGCGGATTGCGCGGCAAACGATGCTGAAGTGGTTCCTGTAGACATCGAAGACACTGTTTCAACGCGCGGATTAAATTGGTCTCCCCGAGACGACGAATTCTTTTCCAAAATCGCGATGCCATCGGATCCAGTCACAATCACCAAAAGAACAATTTTGTCAGAGGTAGCTCGTTTATTTGATCCTCTTGGCTGGTTTGCACCATTCCTCATTCAAGGAAAAATACTTTTGCGTGATCTTTGGCAGTTGAAATTCGATTAGGACACTCCGGTCGATGGCGATCCGCTTCGAAAATGGCTAGACATTCGGTCGCAAATTCCGGAGCTAAGTAAGATTCGAGTTAAGCGTTGGTTAGGCACCTTGCAAGGTACAAATTGGCAGTTACATGGGTTCGGAGACGCGTCTGATCGAGCGTACGCAGCGGCGATTTACTCAATAATTCCTGGGGAATCAGCACAGCTGATCATGGCAAAGACGAGAGTCGCGCTAGTAAAATCACTCTGTATACCGAAACTTGAATTGTGCGCTGCTGTACTTACCGTGAAACTCATCAAACACGCTTTAGCCGACTTGCAAAGCAAACCTTCCGCTATTTTCCGCTGGTACGACAGTAAAACGGTTTTGGATTGGTTAGCTGATGAACCTGCTCGCTGGCAAACCTTCGTGGCTAATCGCGTCAGCTTCATTCAAACATCGCTCCCCGAAGCAACTTGGAGTCACGTCGTTTCCGAAGATAATTCCGCGAATTGCGCAACCCGGGGGATATCTGTAGATGAATTACACAGCTCAAAACTTTGGTGGAACGGTCCAGAATGGCTCGTTAGACCTCGGGAATCATGGCCCCAGTCTTCGGTTGAATCGGTAGCTGATGCAGCTCAAGCGTTACTTGCGGTTGAAGAAACTGAGTCAGAGCCTTATGTGCTCCACTGTTTAGAAAAATTCAGCTCTTTCGCAAAAGTTATTCGAATTCTAGCCTACATGTATCGATGGCGGTTCAATACTCGACGCAAGCTCAAAGATCGAAACAAAGGCGTTCTTGATTGGTTGGAAATTAAATTCGCAAGAATCTCTCTTTTCAGAGTTATACAACGTCAGCACTTTGCAGCAGAAATTAAGATCCTCGAGTCAAAGTCAAACGAATTTCCAAAATCGAGCGACATTCGTCGTCTCAGTCCATTTCTGGATGTAAATGGTACTTTGCGGGTTGGCGGTAGACTGCAAAATGCTCCTCTTCCTTATAGCGGAATCCATCCAGTAATTCTCTCGAGTCACAGCCCCTTTGTCAAAAATATGGTGAGAGAAATACACTTAACTACATTGCACGGTGGCATTCAATTGATGCTTAGTGACATTCACAGGTGGGCATGGATTCCGCGACTTACCAGACTAGTGCAGAGCACTTATAGAAGCTGCGTGACTTGCGCGCGTTTTGCAGCTCGGCCGCTTGAACAACAGATGGCTCCATTACCCTCAGTCAGAATCACCTCGCAAATGCCTTTTGAGGTAGCAGGCGTAGACTTCGCGGGCCCAATCAACGTTTTGTTCTCTCGCGGCAGAGGAACAAAGTCGACGAAAGGGTATTTTTGCATCTTCGTATGTATGTTCAACAGAGCTACGCACGTCAAAGTTGTGTCAGATCTCACGTCCACAGCCTTTGTAGCAGCTGTGCACAGGTTAGTGTCTCGTCGCGGACGTTGTACGACCCTATGTTGCGATGACGCGAAGAACTTCGTCAGCGCGGAAGCAGAAATTAAGAAAATGTTCACTCAGGCATCGGCCTTCTCAAAAGAAGTCGCGGCGCAGCTTGCTCCCGAAAGTATCACGTGGAATTTCTCACCCCCACGAGCCCCTCATTTTGGAGGGCTGTGGGAGGCTGCAGTTCGAAGTTTCAAGTATCATCTGAAACGCGTGGTCGGGGATGCTTGCCTCACCTTTGAGGAGTATACGACCCTGAGTAGTCAAATCGAAGCTTGCCTAAACTCTCGGCCTCTTTGCCCTTTAAGTACTGATGGGAATGATTTGAACGCTTTGACCCCCGGTCATTTTTTGATTGGGCGCGCTGTCACGGCATTGCCCGAACTATTTGATGACGTTGACTTACACCCTTCTCCTCAGTGCAGGTGGAGGCAAATTCAAAGGATGCGCAACAATTTCTGGGATCGTTGGCGCAAAGAAGTGATGCAACACCTTCAACAACGTGGTAAATCGCTCAACGTCCAGGATCAAATCAACGTCGGAGATCTGGTGCTCGTAAAAGAAGAGCTGACACCTCCAACCAAGTGGCCTATGGCTCGTGTTGTCACCGTCCACCCTGGCAAAGATGGGCTAACTCGTGTGGTCGATGTGAGGACCGCCACCACCACCTATCGCCGAGCCTTGTGCAAGCTCATCAAGTTACCAGTCGACCCAGATGACCAGGATGGTCACTAGTATCAGATGTTCAAGAGATCCAATCAACTTCATCGTCCACTGAAGAATAATGGTTTGAGTCCGCGTACTTTCGACAGACATCACACAATTTCCTTGTTTACACCCGCGAAATTAGCCAAGGCACTTGCGTCGTATCCGTCAAGTAATTTTGCAATTCCTCGTAGAATCATTAAAATCAAACAAGTCGAGTATTAGCCCTTGGCCTATTCTCAATATGCTGCGTAAGATGAGAGATGAAGCCTCGTATTCATTTTTATAATTTTTCTAACTCAGAATCATTTTGAGGAATGCAACTCTTTTGTGATAAACTTTTCCCCTCTTCCGTTTATAAATATTCAGAATTGTGATTTTGGCTCAGCAGCCTAAAAGCTCTATTGAGCAAAATTTGAATGATGTGAGTTTATAGATTTTTGTTGCGCTATATGCACCTTGGGATGTTGATCATCCAGAATTTGTATGTTTTTTGTTTTTAAATTATTTTCGCTGGTAGATCCAGACTTAAATGTATATTCAGTAGTATAATAAATTCACGATCTCCAGCAAGTCATCTGACAATGAACTGATTATTTGATTTATTTAGTCATTTTTCGACTGATTAGTTTTAGATTTGACTGATTCCACAAATTAGTTATTAAGTTGGATGTGCATCGTAGAATCATTCATTCGACAATGTTAAAATTTTGTCCGTATATCCTTTCTCGATTTTGTCATCGAGCTGTCGGTAAAATTCAAATTCCTTCCTACTTTGTGGATTGACTTTTCAAGTTGCGATTTTCGATCGACTATTTAGAACTTTTTATTTGATTCAATTTCTGTCATTTCGTTATTATCAAATCGAATTGTTCGCACGCTCTATGAGGCTGACTACCGCGACCCCTATCGAGTCTTCCGTATTGTTTCGAATGCAAACTTAGTTGTCAAATCTGATCTGCTTGGTATGATCAGGCAAAGGGGGCGGAATGTTGAAGTATCTCGAGCCTGCGAATTTCGAAGGAAATTCAGCAGTTGGAGCACGGTGCGATGACCCGCGATTTCCCCTCGATGTCACGCGAGTGACATCATTCAAATCTCATTGGCCGAATTGGCACCTGATGATATTGTCATCCGCCCTGCTCTTCCCTGCGAGTCTCTCTCGCAGCTCGAAATTTGGCAGTTAGCCACAGTCCGGCAAGCAGCAAACATCAGCTGTGCTGCTTGTATATATTTAAATATTCACCGCGCCGGTGCCATCCTCGTGACTACATCTTCCCGGTCCCTTAATTTTCCGCGCCGCGCCCACACTCGCGCCTTAATCTTTTTCACAGTAATGTAAGCACACTTTAAAAGAGAATATATTCTCAATTTATTTTATCAGCATAAAATCAGTGAGTGATCATTCAGTGAAACCTCACCACGATTCCACGTCCTTTACATATCCAGCACAAGTGATCCACATGCAGGGCTCCAGGGTTCCATTGGAACACCCTGTCCCATCATACTACTTGGAAACATTAATAACATGATTTGGTAACACCACACCTGTGATAATACGGTTAAGAATATATAGAATCGGATTTGAAGGATAATTCATGGATCAATCTTACGAATGAAGCTCTTCAAATCTGAATCCATCGACCTATTGATACATAAAAGAGCTCAGAAAATGATGTCATCCAAGGGACATCTCTGTTTAGTTACAATCAAAGACCCTTGAGGAAAAACTCTCCCTGGTAGAACCGATGTCGGCGTGATGCATAAAATATCTCGAGCCATTTGTGTCAGATTTGGATAAACAGCTGCAGAGGTTTTCTACCAAGCCAACACATCAGCATCCGCGGGAGCTTTTTGCGCTCAGATAGGCATTATTTGTTTCACTTTTCTAAGCTGAACGTTTCCTCTGCTGAAAAAAATCTGTGGAAACATTCATACGTTGATTTTCGGAATCCATAAGATTATTCCAAGGAGTTGATACTTCTTGGGACTCATGACTTTGATTTTGATTGAATCCATCGACGTATTACTCGTTCTTGTAAATTTCGCCTAATTCCTTGATAGATTCTTTCTTCTACTCAGAACCTTAGTGGCTGACATCAAATGACTCCACCTTGTGGCTTGGATTCGGGATGAACGCAATGAAATGACCCTAGTTGCAACTTCGAGAGTGTTTCAGTACTTCCCTCACCCCTCACCCATCTTCGAAAGCAAGGTGAGGCTGCATCTCAACATCGTTCTCATAAACTTTCCTATCAAATTGCCAGATCGTATTCTCTATTCTATCAAAAACCATGTTGAATGCAACTCAATATGCTCTTTGATTAAATTGATTGCTTTCATCGACTATAGTTATACGTGGAACCAAACGCTATAGCTCAGTCCAAAATTTTGTCGAGAAGTCTCGTCGATGGCCGAGAAATTTCTCGGCGAGACGAGATTAGAAATTCTCGTTCTCGAGTCCCGAAAACCGAGGACGAGAATACAGTTAATTCTTTGTCGTCGAGACGAAAACATCCAAATTTCTCGGGTTTCTCGCTCGACGGCAGCCTTAGGAAAAATGGATGCGATAGGTCAGTACGCGTCAAATACTGTCTCATGTCATGGACACCCTTGAGGACGATACACCAATAGTGGCATAGTTCAGTTCATAGCCATGTGTAATCAGCATCATGAACAGCCGTATGTACCATTGAACCACATCGAAGAATCTTCTAGTCAGCGATTGGAACCGATTGGAGCCGATTGGAACGAATTTGATTCCTTTTGATCATCACTGATAATTCCAATGCCCTAATTCAACTTTGGGAACAATTCACCAATTAACGCACCAACGAAGTTCCCAATGGTCTGGCGGAGGAACGAGTCACGATGGTCTAATTAGAGAACTTCGGCGCTGATGTTACTCTCGAGTTCTACTAAACCACCTCGAGGTCTAATTGAATTAACTCGGGATGAATAGGATTGGCGAATCTCTCCTTGGCCGTCTTCTTCATCAAAAAGAGTCCAATGGTCACACGTCGCATCTCAGAACCAGTACAATACTATTCATTCAATATCTTCGAGGCACATTGATGAAGATCTGAGATACGTTGAAATTGAGATATATTCATCCTGAATGGATGTACCCTTGGTCCAATGGTGCTAGTCTGTTGGAGCGATAGAATCCTATTCTATTCATTCTAATTCAATGAATGGAGAGGGTTTTTCCGGAACTCCTAAATATATCTGCGTGAGTTCATGGGCCCACCGAGATATCCGACCACTACGCCACGTAATTAATAGCTCTTATGAAGTCATATTGTAAAACCGAGGACGACCGGTACGAGCTAACGGGTCTATTCTACAAGAAAGCAGGAAGAGATAGCAGACATCTTCCAAATGCCACCGAGCTGACGGAACATTTCCACAGGAAAGTGCTCAACACGTTATCGCCCCCATAAAGGATGCTCCAGATTGAATTTGAGGTAACGAGCTCAGGATTTCCGCTCAAAAATGTGAGCATTAAAGTGTACTGCTCTAGACTCGAGTATTATGGAGACGAATATTGGAATGAACTCCCACGTTATGGTTATGAGGTATCCAAAATCAAGGCATTACTAGAGGAACAAGAACAAAAAATGTGTGTGGAATTCATACAGGGAGCTAATGGATATCTTGAGGACAATGATCGAATAGATGGAATTCCCCAAAGTGAAGATCCAGCCATCAGGATGATTCAGGATAAACCTCGGTTTTAGTCGAGTCTGCAAGAATCCCAGAATCCTATCCCGGAACTTCGGAACCATTACGTGTATCCGTTCTCACCTTCCTCTCATACAAACCCACCACAAATTCTGTACAACACGCACCAACAACCATTCAACCCTACAGACTTGCAGAACCTACCCTAGATCAATACAATAACATATCTGCCAACGACATAAAACTGACAATACCAGTCGAAAGTGAAGAGCATGCGATCTTCAAGATTCTATCCATATGGATATAGAGAAGTACATAACATGAAAAGCTGAGAGGATCAATGGATATTGGAGATGATTAGTCCGATGTCTGATTTTGATCTGATTCAGAGACAATCGATTGAGAATTTTTGGAATAGCCTTGAGCCACGAACAAGAGAGTTGTTGCCAAGAGAGTCACCTGGCACATTACAGAAAGTTCATCAAGATGTGCAGAATATTGAGCTATATATAGTTATGACTATATATAGCTAGTATGTGCTAGTATGTAGTATATAGCTATAACTAGGCCGTCAAAAAGCTTCCAATATGGAGCAGTTTGGGGATAACTTTTCAGTTTCAAAGGAATACGACTTATTACCTGAGAAATCCCCCAAATTTCAGTGCCATGAAATGGCTGGAAATCTGTGAATTAGTGAGCCCGGGGGAAAATGTTATGAATTGTTATGATTATGGAAAATTGTATGTTCTTTACGAAGATGAATTACTGTAGAATTCTACTGGTAACTATTACTACGTGGAAATGAACTGAAAGAGCTGTCATTGACATTGATATCTTCTATACGTGATCTTCATACTCTTCAATTATTATTCTTAATCCGATTTTACCAAGAATCGTCTGCCTTGGCAATTTTTTTATTATTACTTATTGAGTTTATATTTATTATCAAGTATTATTGTCTATAGTTGTTATCATTATTCCTATACCAGTCTGCGTAAAGATGTGAATGCATCTCTGCGGATGGTACTCATATGTACTAGTTGTTGTATCAACCTGGTCTCAATGAATTCAAATTCAAATAAATTCAGAGTATTCCCGGAGATTCGAAGAACAGGGCTCATCAGAATTGAGGGAATTCCAATTTGCAATCAATCCATTTGTGAGATCTCGGGTGTTTGCAGTTCTGATATTGTACCACAAGATTCATGTGGAAATTATCAAAAAAAATTCATTGATGACTGTCGAGTTCGAGTGACCTGCTGCAAAAGATCGATTGGGATAGATTGAAAACCAATCAAATCCTATCAGGATGAATACATTCCAATCTGTTCTACGTTTCAACCGGCGAGAGCAGTATTGGATTTCAATGCAGATCAATCGAACATAGACTTAATCCATCTGAATCCTAAATTGTAGATTCGAGATCACAACTGCCGATCGAATTCTATACTGTTGATGGAGATTGAAGTGAGCGAATATAATCCAATACTGGTATTCAGCATAGGGTAGGATCCGGATGGATAGATGAAATGTCTCTGCAGGTTCAATATGTTTGAATATACTAATACGGTATTGGATTCAATCAAATTGAATGATGGATCCTGTCTCCCACTGCTCTATCGAAATCAATGCCTCGGAAACTGATTCAATTTGCGAAACAATACTCATTATCTATCCTAACCCATCTCAAATGACGATATTAAATTTGACCGAATGAACACTATTGTTCCAACATCACTCAATCGAACCCAATACTTCTTTGCAGTACTGGTGCACGATAGCCTCGTTCATTCTTATCTGTCTCAATCATAAATGGAGAGATTTGAGTCATTATGCCTGGATCGACTCCAATCATCCCTCAATCATTCATTGCGTCATTGACCATTCGAGATGAATACTGTTGAATGGGATTAAGATCGTGGGGGCATGGTTATCCTACCCTCCTCAATACTAACAATCAGTATTGAACTCTTCTGGATTTCATACATTTGAATCGAATTCAATACTGCTGAGCAGGATTCAAACGGCCTGGAGATGAGTTCTGCCATCGGTCTGAATCATGCCAGGCAGCATGGAATTGACTGTGTCAATCGATTTCAATGATGACCCAGTCACTTATTGCGTGATTGACCGATCGAGATGAATAGTATAGAATGGAATTAAGATCGTAGGAGCATGGTTATCCTATCCTCCACAATACTTAGAATCAGTATCCAACTCTACTAGATTTCTTATATTTGAATCGGATTCAATACTGCTGAGCAGGATTGGAACGGCCTAAAGATAAGTTTTGCTAGCGTCCTGAATCATGCCGGGCAGCATTAAATCGAGTGCCTCAATCGATTTCAATGATGACTCAATCACTCATTGCGTGAATGAACAATCAGGATGAATACTGCAGAATCAATTTCGAATCGTAGGTGCATGGTTATTCTATCCTTTCCAATACTCACAATCAGTATTGAACTCCTCTAGACTTCATATATTTGAATCGGATTCGATGCTGCTGAGAAGAATTGGAACGGCCTGAAGATAAGTGTCTCTATGGGTCTGAATTATGACAGGCAGCATTAAATCGACTGTGTCAATCAATTTCAATGATGACCCAATCACTTATTGCGTGATTGACAGATCGAGATGAATAGTATAGAATGAAATTAAGATCGTGGAAGCATGGTTGTCCTATCCTCTTCAATACTCACAATCAGTATCTAACTCTTCTAGATTTCCTATATTTGAATCGAGTTCATGGATGCAAAGGGGGATTGATACGGCCTGGACGTGACTTCTGTTATCGGTCTGAATCCTGCCGGGCAGCATTGAATCGACTGCCTCAATCGATTTCAATGATGACACAATTGTTCATTGCGTGATTGAACAATCGGGATCAATCTCACCAAATCGTTTTCAAATCGTGGATCCATGGTTATTTCATCCGTCACGATACTCACAATCAATATTGAACTCTTTGAGATTTCATATATTCGAATCGGATTCAATCAAAGAGATTATATACCAATGGAGGAGGCATGGGCTCCTTTTCAGCGAGACTGCGCACGATGAGAGAGACGGTCCCGTTAGACTGCTTTCTCTGTCTAATTGCCAAGTGGCCGCGCAGCCTTAGCTCGCCTCTCCTTCTTCCTATACTCTCCCTACTCCTCTTACTTTGATGGCCGATTTCATTCAAAAATTTGAGCCTCCGCGGCTGCTGTGGGTAACAGCATACACCACGTACACGTGCCAGTCCTCCTTGTCTTGCTCACAGCGTGGCCGTGCGTGGTGACTCGTGAATATGTTAGGGCTTTAGGTTTTATTTATATCATAACGTTAGCTGTTATTATTGATGTATCTATCGTAAATAGTATAATGATTAACACGACATCTCTCTGATTGCGTGTGAAATTAAAGTGATTTGTTGAAAAGAATATCAGTGAGAAAATACGATCTGCCTGTTATGTTTGAAAAATGTCTCGGTACTGCTGCTTGTGTAAGGCAGTGGGAATACCTTGGGATAAGAGTCGGCGTTTCCACAAGTGAGTAAATGAACAGAATAAGAGTAAGGATATCCATATTCCCAACGTGAAAGTTAAATTTTCTGTTATTATTTGTCAAGTTTGTAAAGGGATAATATGTGTGTGCGCGCGCGCGCGTGTATGTATGTATGTATGTATTGGACTTCATTTTACCTTGGGGTAGAACCCCGTCTTGTGTTTCAGAAATATACAGAAGAATACAAAATTACTTAAAACTAAGTTGCAAATACAGTAGAACATATGAAATGAGAATGATCGAATCACGAAGTAGAAGATTTTGAATGGTTCAGATAGTCGAGTTGCTAGGGTTCTCTAAGCTACCATTCAAACTAGTAGGATATCTCGCAGGCACAAAATAAGGGAAAATAACAAGAAATAACTTAAGGTAACAAAAGATAGGCAGCTATGATAATATTTCGAGTAGATGATGGACGCTAAGGCTAGACTTTAACTAATATAATATACTTGAGAAGCAGCTGAATATCATTAACTTCAAGCGGGGAGCAAGTTCAAGTCAAATGGTTGCAGCATCAAGCCTTTATTTATGATTCTATTATTCCAATCACTTGCATCGCGTTTGAGAAATTCGAGACGAAAGAATTTTTCATCGCATCAAGTCGATCAACTTCAAACTCAGAGATATTGAAAGAGTTGAGGAGCTTGGAAGCCTTGATCTGGAATGAGTTTTCCCAAGCTGTTGACTTGGTTTTAAATAATACTAGCAATTCTTTGGGATTCCTTTCGTGTGTGTGTGTGTGCTTGTGTGTGTGTGTGTGTGCGTGTGTGTGTGTGCGTGTGTGTGTGTGCGCGTGTGTGTGTGTATATTGAGGTCGTCAAGAATGGATAATCATTTCAGTTAAATCATTTAATCTTGGAATCGAATATTGTAGAAAGGACTCTAAAAAATGACATGCGCCAGTAGCAATATCTATCAGCAAATTCTTTGTTGATATGATTGAATGTTAACAATGGCAAACGTCACAGTTTCGCCACTTTCAAACGCTCGGTATCCCAATTTGATAGCTTTTATCCAAAAATATCAAGAGACCTTTGTTGTTCAAAATGATCTTAACTATACCATACCGTTTAAAAAATAGAGATAAATAATTCAACAAAATTGTTTAGATAATTTCGAGTATGATTCGACAATTGATTTTTCTTCTTTGAACTCGTTATTCCATAATCCATCGTAAAACTACTGATGTACTCCTTTTTGTTATTGTGTGCGCAAAAATGGCCATTTAGACGCAAGTGCGCGTGTGCAAATAGCGAATTTGCACATTACTCCGACACAACTGTGTGCAAATATTTTTTCACGCAGTGCGCAAATGAGGCATCAGTGCGCAAATACTCGTTTGCGCACTGCGTAAACGAAGAACGGTGTGCAAATGAGGCATTTGCGCACTGGACTTGAGTTGTTTTCTGATCACTCTATACCATCATCTATCTATATATCATCATCATACATAATTGTGAAGAATATCTAACTTCGATCTTTCGAGCACCAGCGACAGTTTTGAGCAACGTGGTAACATACTATATGGGCGATAGAGTTTTTTCTGATACATTTCTCAGAATTTTTTTTCAGTCGGGGGGCTCCGCCCCTGGACCCCCTCCTCCGCCCTCCTGTGACCCCGTCATGCCATGTTCCTCTGAATGCTTGAGATGCATTGACCATTCGTTGTAGGTGGTGCTTCGGTCACTCCTCGCTACTGTCGAAATTTTTCAGAAAATCTTCATGGATCCCAAGTAGTTCAAATGAAAATGGTTCATAACTTGTTTGAGGAGGAAAGAGGACTCGGAAAGTTCGTATACACCAATGCGAAAAAGGAACAAAGTCCGTCAACTCTCGAGACGACGCCCAAGTCTCACAGCATCCCCTAATTTTTTGATGTGTTTTAGGAGTCGGGTTACATTTTTGCTCACAGAAATAACAAAAAATATCGTAAGCAACTCGGGCGCCGACATTTGCGCACTCGTCCCCGCAACTCGTGTGCAAACGTTCCATTTGCACACTGCGTAAACGATGAAACTGTGCGTAAATGAGGCGTTTGCACACTCGTTGCGGTGACTCGTGCGCAAATATCTGTTGGCGCCCTTGTTGCTTAATATACTATTCTGATCAATATAAATTGTTTGTGACTATATTAATTCTCTGTCCAGGTTCCCAAAAAATAACCACGTGAAAGAGACATGGCCCACTGCAATTGGCATGAAATCTGTTGCCAAAACTGCAACCCTTTGCAGTGATCATTTCTCAGATTCTTGTTACCATCCAAATGATGACTATCCTACAGACATGAGACTATTAAGAACAGGTGCAGTGCCTAACCAAAATTTACAAAAACCAGAATCTGCTCAAGCATCATCTATGAGAGAATTGCGGAATATCCAGGGCTTTCAGATTGAAAAATGTATTGAGATGAATGATGAAGACCTTGCATCATTCGAACAAGAAAAATTGGATCCTGATGATTCCTGTAGGACGAATATTGATAATTTGGTGCAATCTTCAGTGAATACAGTTTGCAGCGTAGTTGAAATTCCAGCATCCAATGAACTAGATGCCCAAATGCACTTATCCCACGACATGAATCGGAAATCTACCGCTGAGGAATCAATTTTCACATCAACTTTCTACGCACTATACCGTGGGCGAAGATTCAAACCCAAGAATTGATGTTCTTCGCAGGGCTTCGATTTTCAAAAGGTTTGTTTCTCCTCTGAGATTGGTTTAAAGTCTTCCACTGATTTTGATTCGCATTTTGCGGAAAATTCTCCGCCATTTCACAGAATAATACATCTCAGAACATATTTCCCAATAATGCTGAATAAATAATGGCTAATATTATATGGATTTATACAAAATTGTCCCCAACTTTACAGGAAAAAACTCATCCATCATCCGTCAATCATAGCAGAAGATCCGCAGCATTCTGAGTGTACTAGTCAAATGGAGTACGAATCAGGCAATCTATTACAAGCTCAAGACCCAAAGAACTCACAAAAATCTGAATCTCTCCATTTCTCAGAATCAGATGTTGCATTGATTCCAGCAATAGGAAAAGACAGCTCGGATAAGCCATCAAGCCCATATAATTCATCAAAATCTGAATCTTCTTCAATGATTGGCCCAAATAATTATGTCACTGATGTACCAAAATCAGAAGAAGTCGCAGCCAACCAACATATTCACGAGAGTAGGGTAAGTAAAGCCGGTTTACCCCCCGTTAAGGGTAGTTTTCACTAGGTATATATAAGGTAATAAATAAGGGTGGGAACTACCCTTACCTAGAAGATGATGCATCCCAAACAGGGCGTCATCCTCGCCAACCTGGGCAAATATTGCGCCATAATTAGTAATAATTACCTTGATTAGTTTATACATAGTTCACCTAACTATATATGAACACTATGCATATAGCTATATATGCGCGCAAGCATATAGCCATGCGCGCACGTGTATAGCTATGCGCCTGGCTCATCAATCACGTCCCTCTCTCTCGCTACGGTCCTCCTCTGCATCGCATACCTATCCAATCGGGCCCCTCTCGTTCGTAACGGTCCCTCCCAGATCTCCGCAGCCATCATGCCGTAGCAAGATCTCGAGAGGTGCTGCCACCAGCCTTTGCTCGCACCAACCTTTGGCTATGTTTGCCGTCGGATGATGATTGAATCCCGTTATTCTTTCCCCGTCGCATGATGATCCGCTGCGACTCTTTTACTGCAGTTTGATGCAAGCTTTTACGGTTTTTTTTACATGAAATCAAGCTGCAGCTTTGCTGCAGCTTGATGCCTTTTTGTTGTAAATGAAATCAAGCTGCAGCTTTGCTGCAGCTTGATGTATATTGAATAAAACGATGATGATATATTTTTGATGTTCCTCTTCTACGAGTTGCAGCTTGCTCCATTTTGATGTAAGCTTTTTGACAGCTCTTCAGATACAGTGAATAAGCGCTTGGAGGATTTGATCATATAATTTTTGATGAATGTTTCAAAACAGGTTATTCAACCTGACTCAGAGATGTAGTTTTATGCAAAACAGGTTTTGCAACCGGTTTTTTCGCACATAGCTAAGATGCGTTTATCGAATCCTTGACTCTGCAGTCGCTTTCCAAGCATTTATGAATAAACAGTGCTTGTGTTTTGAATTTTCAGTTTATCGAATTCTCAACTCAACAGTTGCTTTCCACACATTTGTGAATAAACAGTGCTTGTGTGTTTTGATTTTCAGCATGGAATCTCTAGCTACAATTTCAAGTAAGTTTGAGCACTTTCTCTTTAACTCATTCAAATATTTTACTCAAGTTAATATATTTTCAGCTCAACTTCTCCTTCTCTCGAGATTTTGGCTGATCCGACGAGATCTTACTGAAGATCCGTCGACTCAAACATTTCGCAGGATGCGAGCGATTAGAGAGGACTGTGAAGAAGTAATCAGATGGGGACTATCTCATAATTTTCTAATCATATTTAAAATGAGAAATCTAGATGTTGAGTTGTTAAATAGGTATAATGCTGTATTATATCATGATTCCCCCTTATCTATAGATTTGACTCGACGTAATGTAAATATGGATGATGTATTTTGAAGCCATATTCAATCTAATAATTCGTGGGCTTACCTTATTCCATATAGTATCAGAAGTTGATCCTGATTAAGATTTTCCTATTGTATTTGTATTTGCTTATACGTACTATGTCACCAACCTTGAATTTGAATTTTCTCGGCATATTCCTCTGTGCATATGTTATAGTTAGAAGATCTGCTTCAATTTGAGCTTGATTTTTACTTTTTTCCAAACTTCGGCTGGCTTCATTTGTATCTTACGATGTATCGTATTATTATATTTCTGAACAATTTCTTGTAAAAAATTTAAGCAAATAAATTTGCCTTTCAGAGAAAATATCTGATAAATTTTTGATTTCAAAGTCCTAATTACTGTGAGATATGGTTAAAAATGAAAACGATAATATATGATATGAAAGAATGTTTATTATTACATTATAGGTTATACCATATTTCATGTATTTCATTAACAATACATTCATAGTCTACATCTAAAAACGTTAAGTATTTGATTATTCCTATTTTATCGCATTTATCAATTTCTTTGCTTCTAATTCCAGTTTTCAAAAGTGTAACAAATTTTTTAATGTTTACTTTTCTTGTTTTCTCTGATATAAGAAAATTGTCAAATCGTTGCTTAACAAATTTTTCAAAGAACAATAAATTTACGAATGAATTAAAGGAAGCTTTTATGGTATTTGAATTTTGAATTAGCGTTAGTACAGGGAAAACTCCCTTATTTCTATATTCATAAAATACGTCATTGATCTTACCAGATCCTTCTGCCTTGGTTTCCGCCAGTTCCTTGATTTTATTGATTAATCCATCCCACGTTGCAAAATTGATGCCGATTCCTTGTTCCCCCGATTCCATCACGATACTAAACGGCTTTCCCTTCATCCCAAGGGTTTGCAGTTCGATTTCATTCTGGAGGCTTCTTACATAATCACGAGCCTCTTCTACTTCTTTCTTACTGAAATTCGAAAGATGAAATTTAAATAAAAAATTCTAGATGAAAGAAAAAATCTAAACTTACTTTGGTTTAATTATACGGATGGCTACTTCGGCTTCCTCAACCTCAAAAAGTTTGTTGCTCAACACGCTTTCAAGCTTCCTTTCAACTTGGCCAGTCTCCTTTTTTTCCTCATAGACAATGTTCACATCATTGTCATCATCATCATCATCATCGACAACAAATGTGTCAATGAGCTCAATTTCTGACTCATCGATTATTAGATTTCCAGGCTCGCTAGAATTCCCCGATTCTTCCAATGGTTTTGATGTGCTAGCGAATGGGATGTTCATTCTGGAACAAGTCAAGAGACGTCGCCAAATTTTAAAAAATATTTTCTTTCTGAGAGGAAAAACTTGTGAAGAACTCACCGTTCATCCAGTTGACTTCGAGGGCTGGCTTTACGAGTCATTCGATTTACTAAATTAGCCAGCTTATGCGCATCTGCTGGTAGATGTTGATTATCTGGAAGAGGATGGTTCAGGTCTATTGGTTCGGCTGCTTGATGGATTACTGGACTCTCCGTTTCCACCGGAAGCTTCTGAAGATGCTTCGACTGGTCCTGTGCTTCCGATGTCATCGTTTTGTTCATCCTCTTCCTCACTTTCAGATGCTTGGTCCAACGAAGTGTAAAATTTTAGTCGTCGATAGTTCCCGATTTCAACAGAACGACAATACAATTTATTTTTTTGATTAAATTTTTTTAACCAGAACTCGCGTTTTTTTAACAACAATTTTAAAGTTGGTTTAGGTACGTAAATTACAATGTTCTTATTCCTTTCGTTAACTAAAGTTAACGAACAAGATTCACCGTATTGTGTATTTACGATTGACGCGTTTTTAATTAAATATCGTCGACTCGTGGACAAATTTCGTACTTTAACAAGTTGCGGGAACTTGCCTGATCTATTGAGAGCTTTGAGCGGATCAGACATACTTAGCTTGTACACTAATATGCGAGCTTTTATAACAAGAACAAAAGAGTAGGAGTAATGATGAGAGGGACCGATGATCTAAGACGATGATCTAATCTAAGATCGAAGCCACATCGAAACTACATATAAAGCATATGAAACTCGCTCATTGAAGTTTCTGAAGCGCAGAAGGTACTCCTACGCCTCATCATGAGCGACATGCTGCTACAATCCATTACCAACGACAGAGAGTCTCTCTTGAAAATATTCAACGCGCTGAGAGAGGGGGACGTGAGTACAGTGAACCTTAAACGAATTTCGAAGCTCAAAAGGGATTATAAGAGACTTATGCGCCATATTTCTCACGTTGTGAGAATGAATACAACGAATCAAATAATTTTTACAACTGGGCACAAAGCTCGACTCGAGACATTTTATAATGAATCGGAATCGAAATACATCATTCTTTGCAATATGTATGAATCAAGTAGTAACGAAAATATCGGTGATGTATCATTCTATACTGGACCAAGCGCCTTCAAAAATTGTATTGTAACCGGTATTTGTGGTAATATTAATTGTCTGGACATGACTACTTTCTTCACTCTTGCGAAACCTCTTATATTAAAATTTTTGAGACCTTACATTAAAAAATTCAAAACTGCTGAAGTTTGTCTGATTTTTTCTGCCTATTTTAATTTAGGGGAAGAAACATCGTTGATCAAACATTTTCAAACGCGTTACGAGACCCTCATGAAATCTTCTCGATTGAATCGATGGTTTGACGAGTCTATAACATTTATTAATGATGAAATGTCATCTTTTGAAGATTGTGGATCCGGTTATTCTTTATCAGAAATTCTGCCGCTAAAAGTCAGCATTGCTAAAACGAAAATGCTAAGTGCTTCAAAATATGTAAAACTTCCAGATTGGATTGAGAAGAAACACGCTGTCATTAATATAAAAAATAAAACTTCAGATTGTTTCTACTGGAGCATATTACCTGGTTTATTGAGTGATAAGGCTCGATCTCACCATTCGAACGAAACTTATAACTATCCGCATTATGAAAAATACTTGAAATTTGATTCAGCGGATTTTCCAATGAAGCTGAAGCGAATCCCAAAATTCGAAAAGATGAATCGTTTATCAATCAACTGTTACGGGTTTGATTCAAAGAGAAACTTCTATCCATTATACTTGACTTCCGAAGAAATGAATGTTCATATAAATCTGCTACTTTTCGAATCAGAAGGTGAGCATCATTATTGTTACATATCGAATTTGTCGAGACTTGTCAGCAACCAAGTTAGTAGACATGGTCATAAGATATTTTTATGCAACCGGTGTTTGCATTGTTTCCATGCAACGTGGAACGTTGCAGCACGTTCCGGCTCGTCCCACAGAAGCTCTCGTCGTCACCTCGGGCAAAGTAATCAAGGACTGATTTTCGTTTGTCACACTTTTTTTGTTGAGGTGCCCGAGGTGACGAGAAGAGGACGACGACGATGATTCAAATGGGCTGATGACTCCCGCCACCAGCGTGGTGGCAGCACCGTCCAGCCCACCAAGTCGGGCGGCGCAGCGCTCGCGCGGGCTTGAGGAAGTCGCGCCACGCATCGCCGGCCGGCATTCTTGGGATGGCTGCCGGCCTGGTAAAACCTCCCCGTACTTCGCGCCTATAATTTCGCCGTGCTCCAGGAAGTGACCCAGGACGGGTCGTGTGATCGCGACGCGGGTGTACCGGACTTTCGGTGTGTGTGTGTGCGTGTGGGTGAACCTAGTGAAGTGCCCAGACTTGTCAGCGCGTGCTGACGCGTGGCCACCCCACACGACCACATCTCGCCCAGGGTGCCCCGCACTTGGAGGGTGACCCGGACTGGGCTCGAGAGAGCGAGAGAGAGCTGCAGCAGCAGTCAAGTGGCCCAGTAGCAGAGTAGCAACAGCGCAGCAGTAGCGCGATCATCAAGGTGCGTCCAGACGACGTCGACTGCGGTGAGTGGTCTTGCGTTTTCCCCCGGGTGCATCCGCCCTCATCGTGACCCCCCCGGGCGGAGAGTCGTGTCCAGGGCTACCGGGTGGCCTATTTCCCAGCTCGCGACGCGGTGTGTCCCTTTTATCCGCCGACCCATCGCGTCGCAACCGTGTTCCTCCAACTCCCCGTGCCAATTTCGTATGCACGTTTTGGGCCATGCTGAGCCACGCGGGTCGTTATAGCGGCCATTTTGTGTCATCGCTCTAACTTCCGGAGACGAAGGCACGGCGAGTTGGAGAGGGACGGGTCCGCCGGCTGGGGAATAGCTCCCACCCCTCAGGTTAGCTCCGCCCACCGTGTATATGGGCATTTCTGCTACAAAGTGGTGCAGTGATTTTCGAGTGAGTGTATATGGGCGTTTTCGCTCCAAAGTGAGTTTCGCGAGATTGTTGCAGTGAGTTTATTGAACAACTTACGGACGATAGATGCATAGATCCGCCACAGATGGCGTTGTAAACTAGTTTTATTGGCCTGCGTGCCTCGAAATGAGTTCCTAATAGTAATAAATTCCGTTGTAATTTCGTAATCCGGAGAGTGATTATTTTCGATCCGATATCTATATATATACAGTGTCCGCAGAATATTTTCGTGATTTTTTTAGGTGTTCCCAATTCGCCCCACCGTCCCGCCCCTCGTGGCGCGGGGTGCCTGGCCCTGACCTGATCCGGCCCAAATAAATGAGGTAGCGTTGGGTGGGTTTAGTATTTCAGGTGGATGCTCCAGATTACCCCTGACCCATCTTGCCCCCACGTTACATGGCGATCCTGCCAGGATCACGGTTGACGCCCGGGTGCGTCCGGAACGAATCTGCGGACACTGCGCGTGCGCGTGAGAGCATTGACGCGGTACTACGCGAATTTAGGGTGAATATCGGGCCCTCGGTGTATGCCGATGATTTAATATTATTCGCGTGCGATCCTGCGCGCCTACTCCCGAACACTCTGTGTCGACGAGTGTCATCACCCCCCACCCCCATAGTGCCGCGCATTCGCCCCGGCTCGCGCACAGTGACCAGTTTGTAAAATACCCCGTCGTGTGGGTATTCGATTGAAAGCTCCTGACGAGTACTCTTCGTGACGATAGAGGGCGCTCCGCCATTGTCGTGCACACTAGCGCCACCTGGCGCGCGAGCTCCCTATTGACGCGGAACCCACCGTGTGGGTACTCGTTGAATCCATCTCGGCGAGTACTATTCGGACCGCTAGGGGGCGCTCCGCCATCGTCGCGCACACCAGCGCCACCTGGCGCGCGAGCTCCCTATTGACGCGAAACCCACCGTGTGGGTACTCGTTGAACTCGTCTCGGCGAATACTATTCGGACCGCTAGGGGGCGCTCCGCCATCGTCGCGCACACCAGCGCCACCTGGCGCGCGAGCTCCCTATTGACGCGAAACCCACCGTGTGGGTACTCGTTGAACTCGTCTCGGCGAATACTATTCGGGCCGCTAGAGGGCGCTCCGCCATCGTCGCGCACACCAGCGCCACCTGGCGCGCGAGCTCCCTATTGACGCGAAACCCACCGTGTGGGTACTCGTTGAACTCGTCTCGGCGAATACTATTCGGGCCGCTAGAGGGCGCTCCGCCATCGTCGCGCACACCAGCGCCACCTGGCGCGCGAGCTCCCCATTGACGCGGACCCCACCGTGTGGGTACTCGTTGGTCTTGACTTCGTGAATACTATCCGGGACGATAGAGGGCGCTTCGCCACCGTGGCGCACCCTAGCGCCACCACGCGCGCGAGTTTCTTTTTGGGAACAACACCCGTCGTGTGGGTACTCGTTGGATAGCTCTTGAGGAGTATTTCACGGTCCGCCACAGGGGGCAGCACTGCCGCTTCACCCTTCGGCGCCATTGACCTCCGGGAGATCCGACTAATATTTACCCCACCATGCG
Organism: Eretmocerus hayati; assembly: GCA_029851415.1. Lineage (NCBI taxonomy): Eukaryota > Metazoa > Arthropoda > Insecta > Hymenoptera > Aphelinidae > Eretmocerus > Eretmocerus hayati. The sequence goes on from CM056743.1 coordinate 87,704,684, forward strand.
GGTACTCAAACTGAAGCTCGTAAAGCACCGATATCGGTAGTCGCCTCCGTTTTGACGTCGAATGAAGTTATACGGATTTTTCGTCGATTACGTGATTGAACCACGCGACTCGATTCCTACGAATTTGCTCGCTGCGATAAGCGTCGCGAAAAATTTGTTCCATCAATCAAGCCGGTAGAGGGCGTCTCCGAAAAATTCCGATTCCGTTTTGGGGGCAATATGCTTCGTAGCTTTCGGGTTTTCGGACTATTTCCTGTAGAATATACACAACTCTCATCGGATAGATCGACGGAACATGCTCTCACATCGCGATGCTAGGTCGAGTAATGTATAAAATCGGAGGTCACTGTTCGACTCGCGCGGAATAACTCGAGGAGCTAGTGCGTTCCTACACCAATTGCGGAACCTGCGCAGGATACACGACTCTCCGTCCCCATCTGATTACATTGCATGCCATATTAATGATAGTAGTGTGAGTAGAGGTGGAGGGGGACTCCCGTATCCTTATCCTTGCCCAATTTCCCAAATTTTCCGTCGAGGATTCAAAGCCTCAACAAGGAGTCCGCCGAGACAATCGTCTCAGCAGGGTCCGCCAGTGGGTTTTGGGGATCCGCCTATCTCATCGAGGGAACCAATACCTGAATTATTCCGCGACAAGTTGAGCGTCATCGCGTGGGCAGAAAAATGGTCGGAAAGAAACCATCGATGTCGATCCCTTCGGAGGGTCAACGGAAGAAGATGACAATATCACCGGAGATTGCTGAAATACTCGGAAGAGACCAGCGATATGTAGGCGCGGCCAAGTTAGTCGCGAATCTTAGTTATGACGAAGTTATGGCCCGCCTGAGCGAAGCGGGGCTCAATCTAAGGGGCACTCTTAACGCGACGAGACTCCGTTTGCTACGATACGACCTGATGACAATCAACCCGAGCGAGAAAGTTCCGTGGGACCCCGCGGTCGACGAGCTACCGAAGGAACCCAGTACACTCTCGCCAGCGGCTAGACGAGCGATACAAGAGTTAGAGGGAGTTGAACTGGGCGACGACAGCGAACCTGAAGCAGATTTCGAGTACGAACTGGAGGATCCCGTGGTTGTTACGTCGACAACTGGGGTCACACAGAGTGCGAATGTGACAACTATGGCCAGCACCTCCGCGACCGCGACGGCCACCAGTTCACACGGGTCAATCGCGACACCAGGGCACGTTATGCCAGCCGGTTACCAGAATTTGATAGCGGCTGCCGAATCTTTCCGCCAAATGTGCCAGAACACGCCCTTCGCCGGATGGGCTAATGCAGCACTGCCACACCCAACCGCGATGGGAGGCTGGAACATTCCGCCGTTCATGCCTCCGTTCCTGCCACCGAATGTGACTTCTACAGCTTCAATACGTGAAGTAAGAGACTCGGAGTCGGAACGAGACCAGAGAACGACAGCGGGAAGAAGTAACGACAGTTCAGGTGACGATGCTGAGTATATCCGCCAACAACGTGACCGGTTGCAGAACCTGCGTGGCAGCCAGACCATCAACCAGGTGCCTTCTAACCCGCCAGCTCCACCTATCGCCCAGACGCCGGTAGGCCCCAGGACTCAGGAGACGTCGCAGGGAGCTTATGCTGGCGAGACTCGCCAGCGACCACGTGAAGATCGCCGGGAGCAGGTGAGAACTACACTGCCAATGCATGGTGAACCAGCGCAGCCAGGCCCTACTCAACAAGCTTTGATGCAGGAGCAAGCTCCGCCCGGAATCCGCCACTCCAAAGACCAAAGTTCTCGCCGTGACTGGTTCTCGGGGTCGTCTAGCAGCGACGAATGGGAAATGGAGACACCGGTGTCGAGGAGGTCCCGCTCCAAGGGCAAACGAGTAGTTTCAAAGGAGCAGAAAAAGTCGGAGCGAATCGTACAAGTAATAAAGACGTTTGCGAGCTGGAAAATTTCGTTCGACGGGGAACCGAAGGGCCGTAAAGATAAGGCTGAAGAGTTCCTAGCCTCCGTAAAAGAGTGCATGGAAGCGATCGACCTCTCCGACGCGGAGGTCTTAGCAGCGATGCCGAGTATTTTGACCGATCGAGCGCGCACGTGGTATCGTACACATCGTAGGGGAATCGCGACCTGGAGAGACTTCAAACAAGCGTTTCGCGATCAGTATGTCGGACACGTAGACCATCAGGATTTGATGGAGGAGTTATATCGCCGTACGCAGGGGAAAAACGAACAAATCGCGCCGTATCTGACTTGTATCCGCCTTATCGTGGGGCATTTCAAGCATCCGCCGAGCGAGGAAGTAGTTTTTAACATCGTGATCCGCAATTTGAGACCGGAAGTCCGTCGATACTTAGAGACTAAGGACGTGAGAACGCTGACCGAGATTCAATATTATGGCAAAAAGTTTGAAAAACAGCTGGAGTGGGACGCGCGATACATAGCTCCGCCATCGCAGGACAAATCCCGCATTCCGGGAGCGGCCTACCAAGGCTCGAGTAGCACTTCAAGGAAAGTAGCCTCCACGGAACTGGAAGAAGCCACTGGGCAGGTCGCTGGATTGACGGTTGGGAATAAACCCGAAGCGAAGGCCCAGGAGTCCAAGCCGCAACCGGCCACCACCCCTGCGAACCCTGCCAACGCTGATGGCGGCCAAAAAGGCAAGGGAAGGGGAAGACGGGGAGGTAAAAAGAATGAAAATGGGACGAGTGCAGGTGCAGCAGCGGAGACCGCTGCGGTGACGACCAACGCCACCAAACCCGCCAGCACTTCAACGCCCACGCCTTCCGCACCTCCGCCACCGACCCCACCAGCACCACAAGCGGGACCATGGGGCTATCCGTGGGGATTTCCGCCCTACCCGTACTGGCAAATGCCAGGGGCGTCTGGGACGCAGAGGAATGCGAGGCCTGCGAGCGCCGAGAGTATACAGAAACGACAAGAACAGTTGACACGAGGAGCGTGCTTCAACTGCAGCGAAACTGGACATCTCTCGCGCGAGTGTCCAACCCGGCAATGTTATACTTGCCATGCAACGGGCCACGCTTCACACGAATGTCCAAAGAGAACTGAGAAATGCCAAGGTTGTGGCAAGGTTGGGTATTCAGTTAAGACATGCCCAGATTGCAAATGGGCGTTAAAGTACTCGGGAAACGGACCCGCGGGGGCGCAGGGGGGAACCCCTCCTGCTCCCCAAAATTCGAAGTGAAGAGCGAATGCGATGAAACACCAGAGATGCTTGGTGCAGACACCCTCGCGGCCGAGAGGGAGGTCAACAGCGAGATTGGTAACACGTATCCATCTCGGCTGGTAACAAGCAACTGGACGACGAGCGAGGACGACGAAGAAACGCCTGACCTGTATGCTGAGGGAAATCATGCAAATTCCGCCGAATCTGATTTGAATCCGCCTCCGCCAAGGGAATGGCACGAAGTAGAGATGACTCCAGCGATGGGTGCCATACGCAAACACCCACTGACAACGAGTAGAAGCGACGCTGATGAAATGATTGGAGGAGTGGACGGGGGAGTTAGGGGACAACGTGAGACTGATCACCTCACTGAGTTACCTACAATCGACCCGAAGACGCCCTGCCACGAAGAAGCAGCGGTTGCCGACACACCAAGCCTAGAGGAAGCTCGAACGGGGGACGCCCCAGCCGACGCCATCAGGGCGAAAGTGGAAACTTGGAGTCAGGAAGAGATTGCAGATGGACCCGCCGCACAAGCCGCACCTCGTAACTTCGTCGAGGTCATCTTGGGAGGAAAGTCATTCATGGCGTTGTATGACCCTGGAGCGCAGGTGTCGTTCGTCGGGCCAAAAATAGCGAAATTTTACGAGAAGCGTCTTTTTCACAAGCGAAGCGTGTTGAGAGGAGCTGTGGGCAAAAACGTCACCCAAGCATTGGGACTGTTGAAGATGACGATGGAAATTGATGGACATTCCCGAACCATTGTGATGGAGGCAGTGCACGACACGTCGTACGACATGGTTCTGGGAATGGACTTTATGAGTGCGTGGAAATCCGACTCTCTAAATGCCGATGGGCAATGGAGAGTACTTCAAGGAGACTACCGAAATTTCGTAGGACGTCGGAAAGAAGAACCGGAAAACCGCATATACGCCGAGTGCGCGGGACTAGTAGTAGTAGAAGAGGGGGGTAAAACCCACCTAGAAGAAGTGGTGCGTGAAACGACCGCCAAGGCAGCAGGCAAAGTTGGACTAACAGATCGCGGGGTTCATAAAATTGAACTGATAGATTTTACTCCTGTCCGCCATCGTCCGCGACGCCTCTCTCCCAAGATGCTCGAGATTGCTAGGGAGGAGGTCAAAGCCATGTACGGTCTCAAGCGTATCCGCCCTTGCCAGAGTGCTTGGAGTAGTGCTCCAGTGTTGATCAGAAAATCTGACGGTACTTACCGTTTCTGCATCGACTATCGAGACTTGAATAAAAAGACGAAGAAGGACACGTACCCCCTTCCCAACATGGACTCCATCTTGGATAAGTTGCGGAAGGCGAAGTACCTGTCTAAGATAGATTTAAAAAGCGCGTACCATCATATTCCGGTAGCGGAGGAGTGCCAGGAGTATACCTGTTTCAGCCTTCCAGGCGTCGGCTCCTGGTGCTGGTGCGTAATGCCCTTCGGGCTCTGTAATGCACCCGCGACCTGGCAGCGCATGATCGACGAGATACTAGGCCCAGAGCTAGAACCATTTGTCTTCGTGTACTTAGACGACATTATTATCGCGACAGACACGTATGAAGCTCATGAAAAATACCTAAGGATAGTGTTGGAGCGACTTGTAGATGCCGGACTCCAGATAAATCCGGAAAAATGTCAGATTTGCTGCAGCGAGGTGAATTACCTCGGCTTTATCTTGGACTCCGAAGGCCTCCGCCCGGATCCCGAAAAGGTAACGCCCGTACGGGAATTCCCTCCGCCAAGAAACCTGCGACAATTGCGATCGTTCCTGGGGATGGTGACGTGGTACTCAAGATTTATCGACCATGACGCCGAAATAAAAGTACCGTTACTGAAGCTTCTCCGGAAAGATACGCCATGGTCATGGGGCGAAGAACAGCAAGAAGCATTCGATAAACTGAAACAGGCCTTGACGAGCGCGCCGGTGCTCGCTAGACCTGATTTCTCAAAAATGTTCGCTATACAGGCCGACGCATCCGCCTATAGCTTGGGAGCCGTGCTGACCCAAGAAGGGGAAGACGGTGAGCACCCTATTGTCTACCTGAGCCGCAGTCTTTCGCCAGCAGAGCGAAATTATACGGTCAGCGAGAGGGAGCTGCTAGCGGTGGTCTGGGCGATCAAAAAACTACGACCTTACATTGAAGGGTACCAATTTCAGGTGATAACAGATCACAGTGCCCTAAAATGGCTCCAAAATCTGAAAGATCCGACTGGGCGTCTCGCTCGCTGGGCACTCGAACTCCAGAATTGGGACTTCGAGGTAATACACCGGAGTGGAAAACTCCATAAAGTGCCAGATTGCCTTTCTCGCATGAACGAGCCAGAAGACGCCGAAATCGGAGCAGTAGAAGTAGCAGACGAGACGACAGATGCCGTGGATCCGACGGTAACCGAAATACAATGTTCCGCCGAAGACGCGAAGAAGGATTCCGAATACTTGAAGCTGGCCGAGAAGATTCGTGCGAATCCGGACCAGTTCAAGGATTGGAGGGAGGTGAATGGCTTGATTTATCATCATAGCCATAACACGCTTCTGGATCCAATCACATTTCCGGAAGAAAAATGGAGACTTGTCGTGCCAGTCCATAGGAGACGTGACGCTCTAGAGCGAGCTCATTGCCTCGCCTCGTCAGGTCACATGGGCATTGAAAAAACGTATGATCGACTAGCTCGAGATTACTACTGGCAAGGCATGTACACAGATGCGAAAACATTCGTGAAAGAGTGTCAATTGTGCCAACAATACAAAATGCCCCAAACAGGCCCGCTTGGCCACATGGGAAACAGAGTAGTAGAGCGACCATGGTCCGTCATCTCCGCCGACCTGATGGAATTTCCGCCGAGCAAAAAGGGGTTCAAGTACTTGCTGGTCATACAGGACTTGTTCACACGCTGGGTGGAAGTAAAACCATTAAGACGCGCTGAGGGGAAGGCGGTAGCCGCCGCGATTGAAGAATTGATCCTGTTCCGTTGGGAGACGCCACTGTACTTTCTATCCGACAATGGTAAGGAGTTCGACAACAAAATTGTGGACGCCATGTTGGAAGAACACGGAGTACGTCACATCAAGACGCCACCATATTGGCCGTCAGCCAACCCAACGGAACGTTCCAATAAGACGCTCAAAACAATGATCTCTCAATTTGTGAAGAATGATCACCGCAACTGGGATGACCACATCCATGAGTTCCGCCATGCGATGAACACCGCAGTGCAATCCAGCACGAAAGTCTCGCCAGCGTTTCTCAATTTCGGACGTCATCCCACTCCAGTAAAAAGCCTGCGTCGCGAACTGGAGGGTGAAAAATTGATCGAGAAGATGGGAGTCCAAGACTGGATGGATAGAATGAAACGCCTAGACGCGTTGCGGGAACTAGTCGTCCGCCATAACGCTGAGAGTCGGGCGAAGCAAGCTGAAACTTATAACAAGGGTAGGAAGAATTTCACGTTCAATGTGGGAGATGTAGTGGGAAGGAAAACGCATTTCCTGTCTAGCGCCGCGAATCGGTTCAACGCCAAGTTAGCTCCGAAATACGAGGGTCCGCTGACCATAGTAGAAGTCAAATCTCCGGTCGTTTACGTAATGGAGGGACCCACTGGCCAACGGACTGCTCCAACCCACATATCCCACCTCAAACGTTGGATCCCACCCCGAAAGACGGGCTAGACGCATGAGTAGAAATTCCGCCATCCGCCTCAACGAAGAGTAATAAGGAAGTTTTTTTTTTGTTCTGCTTCCTTGCAGGTATGGCAGAAGATCCGCCTCGAGACCGTAGCTGCTCACCCTGCCCGGCGGATTTCCGGAGCATCGCGAGACCCGACGACCTTCAGGAGGCAACGACAGTCTGGAGGTCAAACTCCCAGGTACGTCGGGCTCGTAGGGCATCTCGCGAGAGGAGTGGAAGTCGTGGACCGCTAACGTCAGACAGTGGTCTGAGCGACGACCACTCCTCGCGAGATACTCCGGAACCCCGTCGAACCGAACAACAGCAGCCACAGCCAGCGCATGAAGAAGGACAAGACAGCGGAAACAGCAGTCCGCTTACCCCACGTGAAGACAGAGCGCCTCCCAGCATCGGTGGACCGTCGCGCCACCTAGGAGCGATTCCGCGCGCCCCGATGGTGGAGAGACGCTCGCGAGAGAGACGACGCCGCGTGAGGCCCGAACCAGTGGGAGCGGAAGCACCAGCTCAGTATTGCCCGGCGGCAGCACCTCTCGCAGTGCTCGCGGAGGAAGCGGAACCGACCCTGGATTCCGGCTTGGATCCTGTGGCGGACTCCGCTAGAGCTCAACAAGAGCTACAAGATTGGTTGGAGCCCAGGGGTGCTCCAACCCGGCAGGAAGTGGACCCCGGACAGTTTGAGTGGCCACCATCTCCGCCATCTATCCGCCGCACCACGACTCCACCGAGAACAATACCCCGGCCGATCCCTTCCACCACCCGTGGAGAAGCAGCTGGAGCCGCAGCGCCCGATGAGTTCCGCGAACCCGCGCTCATCATCGCCCCATCAAACCTCCCGGCCTCAGAACGACGTGAGCTGGAAACAGCCGTCGAACTCCAGCTGCGTCAAAACTGGGATCCCGAACGAGGCTGGCAAGGATACCTGGACCGGAGAGACGAGGCGGCCCAAATGCTCCGCCCGGACCAGCCCCTACAGTACCCCCAGCCTTACAGAGGGAAACGGACGCATCCACGGACCAGATCGGAGTGGACGCCAGAAATCGCGCTACAGATCCGCAGGGACCGGATCCAAGCCAGGGATAATCGACGCGCAATGGAGCGTGAATACGAACGTTTGTCCGCTCGGCACCGAGAATCAGAGCGCCCGCGCCACCAGGAACATCAGCAACCACAACGGCAAGAGGAGCCGATGTTGCGTCACGACGACGCTTCCAAACGCCGTCGACGCAACCCCAATCGCCACATGACCCTGGAGGATCACGTGGATTACCAGGCGCCCGTGGAACGTGACTACTCTCCGCCTCCGGGACCCGCCACCTTGGCTCAAGCTCTACCTGGCCCCGCGGAATCATTGCAGGCAGAGATCCATCGCCTCGCCGAGGAAGCGGCCCGGGTGGCACGATTGGAGGACCAATCTCCCCCGGCCACCGCAAGACCACCGACACCGGAGCAACAGAACACCGAGCCCAGGAGAATTATCCCACCGACGGCAAGGCCCGGACCAACAAGAAGAGGCACGCGGTTCCAGTGGCTGGAGGCATTGCCTCTGGACGAGGACGACCCGCCGCCACACACCTGCTTCCGTTGTTGGAGGAGTGGCCACATCTCAGCACGCTGCCCGGCCCCAAAGCCGTGGTTTCACTGTTTTAATTGCGGTCGGCGCCGGGTAGCTGCACACAATTGTCCGCGCTGTGCCACGGCATATGCGCTGTGGGAGGGCCGCCCGGCTCACGAGGCTCGTTTTGGCCCGTCGGCGACTGTCACCCGCCCGCCACAAGAGCCCGAAAGGCAGCCCGCACCCATGGAGATCGAGGGGGTTAGGGAACAGCCCAATCAATCCGCCGCTGTCTCCCAACCCCCCTCAACTCCCCCACCATCCGCCACGACGGGGCGTCAGGACAGCGGAGCCGAGAGGACCACCACTCTACCCCGACCGTTCCCGGTGCTACCAGAAGAGAGGCACATCGAAGCACCCGCCACAGTGGCACCGGTACCAGCCCCAAGGACCAGATTTACCACCGTCTCAGCCACGCCACCCCCCAACATCGCTGCGGCAGCCGTCAACAGCTCGGCTCCGGCCAGCATGACCATGCCAATTCCGGGTCTGGCACGGCTGATGGCGGCTATGACCCCCGCGGACCATGAGGAGTTCCGGTTGCTGGTCGCCGTCGCAGTCACCATGCCGCAGTCAGTGCAGGAGCAAATGTATGCGGCCTTCTTCGACAGAATCCGCCAGGCTCAATAGAGCCGAAGAAATCCGCCAAGTAAGAGAAATTTTTGATATCCTTCTTCCCCAAGTATCCGAACCCAGATCCTAGTAGTTAGAGAACCCTGCCCCTCTGATTTGAGAATTTGAGTTGATTTAGCCCTTAAGATTAGTTGATAGGTTTGATTTTGATCTTTTTGACTAATGTAGCAATGTATGATGATTCCGCCGAGGTAACGATGAGGGTGGATGTGGGCGAGACGAGACCACTCCGAATTCCTCGCACCCAGGAGGGTGAGGGGGAGAAGCCGGGGGTAATGCAACGTGGAACGTTGCAGCACGTTCCGGCTCGTCCCACAGAAGCTCTCGTCGTCACCTCGGGCAAAGTAATCAAGGACTGATTTTCGTTTGTCACACTTTTTTTGTTGAGGTGCCCGAGGTGACGAGAAGAGGACGACGACGATGATTCAAATGGGCTGATGACTCCCGCCACCAGCGTGGTGGCAGCACCGTCCAGCCCACCAAGTCGGGCGGCGCAGCGCTCGCGCGGGCTTGAGGAAGTCGCGCCACGCATCGCCGGCCGGCATTCTTGGGATGGCTGCCGGCCTGGTAAAACCTCCCCGTACTTCGCGCCTATAATTTCGCCGTGCTCCAGGAAGTGACCCAGGACGGGTCGTGTGATCGCGACGCGGGTGTACCGGACTTTCGGTGTGTGTGTGTGCGTGTGGGTGAACCTAGTGAAGTGCCCAGACTTGTCAGCGCGTGCTGACGCGTGGCCACCCCACACGACCACATCTCGCCCAGGGTGCCCCGCACTTGGAGGGTGACCCGGACTGGGCTCGAGAGAGCGAGAGAGAGCTGCAGCAGCAGTCAAGTGGCCCAGTAGCAGAGTAGCAACAGCGCAGCAGTAGCGCGATCATCAAGGTGCGTCCAGACGACGTCGACTGCGGTGAGTGGTCTTGCGTTTTCCCCCGGGTGCATCCGCCCTCATCGTGACCCCCCCGGGCGGAGAGTCGTGTCCAGGGCTACCGGGTGGCCTATTTCCCAGCTCGCGACGCGGTGTGTCCCTTTTATCCGCCGACCCATCGCGTCGCAACCGTGTTCCTCCAACTCCCCGTGCCAATTTCGTATGCACGTTTTGGGCCATGCTGAGCCACGCGGGTCGTTATAGCGGCCATTTTGTGTCATCGCTCTAACTTCCGGAGACGAAGGCACGGCGAGTTGGAGAGGGACGGGTCCGCCGGCTGGGGAATAGCTCCCACCCCTCAGGTTAGCTCCGCCCACCGTGTATATGGGCATTTCTGCTACAAAGTGGTGCAGTGATTTTCGAGTGAGTGTATATGGGCGTTTTCGCTCCAAAGTGAGTTTCGCGAGATTGTTGCAGTGAGTTTATTGAACAACTTACGGACGATAGATGCATAGATCCGCCACAGATGGCGTTGTAAACTAGTTTTATTGGCCTGCGTGCCTCGAAATGAGTTCCTAATAGTAATAAATTCCGTTGTAATTTCGTAATCCGGAGAGTGATTATTTTCGATCCGATATCTATATATATACAGTGTCCGCAGAATATTTTCGTGATTTTTTTAGGTGTTCCCAATTCGCCCCACCGTCCCGCCCCTCGTGGCGCGGGGTGCCTGGCCCTGACCTGATCCGGCCCAAATAAATGAGGTAGCGTTGGGTGGGTTTAGTATTTCAGGTGGATGCTCCAGATTACCCCTGACCCATCTTGCCCCCACGTTACATCCATTCTTCAGAAAAACTCGAGTCGCATCGCGAATACTGTAAGAATGTATCCGATTGCGCTGTGCGAACTCCTCCAGAAGATGACAATATTTTAAAATTCAAAGATTTTTACAAGAAAGAATTTCTACCATTCACGTTGTACGCTGATCTGGAATGTGTGTTACAAAAAGTTGGTAAGAATCCCTTGACAGCGTCGGATTCGGAAAAAAGATTGAGACGTTCCAAGATCATTGAGAATGTACTCCAAAAACATTGTCCATACTCTCTCGGGCTATATTTTCATTGTGAACATGACGTAAGCAAATGTTTCTATGAGCTCATTGAAGGTAAAGATATAGCAAGCAAGTTTGCCATCAGGCTAGGAGAGATCGCAAAAATGGTTGAACAGGTATGCATTCGAGAGATTAATTTTAGTTCAGTATGACTCATCTCACCATTTTCAGGAGTTGGGAAATATTGTGCCATTAGAGCTCAGTTACGAGGATGACTTACTGATTCAAATCACAGAGAATTGTCATATTTGTGATCAGCCTCTGGAAAACGATCGAGTATTAGATCACTGTCATCTCACAGGTAATGCTGTTCGCCTCGTTTTATGATTCACGACCAATTGCTCACCTTTTTTAGGTCGATTTCGAGGTGTGGCGCATAGCCAGTGTAATCTCTTGTATCGCAAGTCCTTCAATTTTCCAATAATACTGCACAATGGGGAAAAGTATGATTTTCACCTGCTAATTAAGAGTTTGGTAGAAGATCTTCGAGGAGATATCAAGGTTATACCACATAACATGGAAAATAATTCAGCCATCTTCAAAAGAGTAGAAGGAACTCGAATAAGATTGACTTTTCTAGACTCTTTCAAATTTTTGAGCGAAAGTTTGGAAAAGTTAGGGACTTATCTGGAGGACGACAAGAAACACTCCCTATGGCACGGTTTCCGAGAAGAACTTCATTCGATTTCTGAGAGAACTGGTGAAAACGTGGAAGATTTGTTCAAGTTAGTAACCCGTAAATCTGTCTTTCCATACGACTACCTGGATTCATTCAACAAGCTCAAGCAGACATCTTATCCACGCAAGATTGATTTTTATAACATACTAACCGATTCCTACATTTCCGACTCTAATTATGAGCATGGGCTCAAGGTTTGGCAAACTTTTGGTTGCACTGATCTACGAGAATACAGTAATTTGTATCTCAAAATAGATGTATTACTTCTTTGCGACGTTTTCACAAATTTTAGAAAGTCTGCACATCAAAGTTATGGTCTCGATCAAGCTCATTATCTCTCGCTCCCCGGTTATTCTATGAGCGCTATGCTATATTTGACAAGAGTAGAATTGGAATTACTTTGTGATGTGGATCAAATCATCATGTTTGAGAGGATGCTGCGTGGTGGTATATCACAGAGCTCGCTTAGATTTGTGGAAGCCAATAACGTTTATCTCCCGAATTACGATCCTAGCAAACCAACAAGTCACATTCTATACGTGGATGCTAACAGTCTATATGCAACAGCTATGTGTGAACCGCTCCCATATGGAAACTTTGCGTGGGTGGAAAATCCTTCAAGTTTTGATGTTACACTCGTAAGAGATGACTCAGGGATTGGATACATTATCGAATGCGATTTAGACTATCCTAAAGAGTTACATATTTTGCACGGGGATTACCCGTTCTGTGCTGAGAAAATGGTAGCTCCCAATGGACATTCTGACAACGAAAAATTGTTACTGACTCTGCTACCCAAAGAAAACTATGTGATTTATTATCGTAATCTGAAGCAAGCGTTGAATCACGATCTTATTCTGAAAAAAATTAGTCGAGTGCTTCAATTCAGCCAGAAGCCTTTTATGAAACCTTACATCGAGAAAAACATTTTCTTCCGACAAAATGCTAAGAATGCTTTTGAAAAATCCATGTACAAAACCATGTCTAATAGTGTCTTTGGTGAAACGATTGAAAACATACGGAAGCGGAAGACTGTGTTGTTAAAAAGTAAGTGGGCTACCAGATTTGGTGCTGAAAATTATATTCCTCACCCCCATTTTGATAGACTTGTAATATTCGACAAGAACTTTGTTGCCATCTGTATGAAACCTGTGAACGTAATGTATAATGTAGCTATTTTCGTTGGGCTATGCACACTCGAGCTCTCGAAAACTATTATGTATTATTTTCATTATGATTTCATGTTGAAGCTATTTACGAAGAATCCGGGAGGATGTTCCTTATGCTATACAGATACTGACTCAATGATCTATTTTCTTAGGAATATATGTATATATGAAGACCTGTTGAAGCCTTATGGCGAACAGTATTTCGATACATCTGATTATGCACCAGACAACCCTTACAAAATACCTTTGCTCAACAAAAAAGTCTTAGGAAAGTTCTCGGATGAGATGCATGGACTACCAATAAAAGCTGCTGTATTCATAAAATCCAAGCTCTACAGTATTGACACGCTGGACTCTGAAAAGTGTGTTGGGAAAGGGATTACTAGGTCAATATTGAGGAACAAGCTCACCTTTGCAGATTATAAGAACTGTTTATTCAATCAAGATTCAATGTACATTGATCAAACTACCATACGATCTTTGAAGCATAATGTATGCACCATACGCCAGCGCAAGCTGGCACTTTCATCGAGCGATGATAAACGTGTCTGTCACAGCGATCGTATACATACTTTTGCATACGGTGATTACCGGCTACAATAAACGCTCTTACTCGAGTATATCAGATTTCTTACACCAACCCGTCTGTTTCATTCCATACCACTTTACAAGAACCTGATTCCCTTTCCTTCGTAAGATTTTTTCAACGAGAAATACGTTGGGATTTCTCACGTGAGCAAGCTCTGATTCATAGAAACACCCTGCAATCTTCTGTTTTTCATAATCTACAAGAAGGTACGTGGGCGGATTGGTTTGCTGTACACGATATATCGTGAATGTTTCCGCACTCCAATGAGGTAGATATCCTTTGTCGAAGAGAGACTTGTATTTGCTTATGCGTGCTATGTCACCAACCTTGAATTTGAATTTTCTCGGCATACTCCTCCGCGCATATGCCGTAGTTAAAAGATCTGCTTCAATTTGAGCTTGATTTTTACTTCTTTCCCAAACTTCGGCTGGCTTCATTTGTATCTTACGATGTATCGTATTATTATATTTCTGAACAATTTCTTGTAAAAAATTCAACCAAATAAACTTGCCTTTCAGAGAAAATATCTGATAAATTTTTGATTTCAAAGTCATAATTACTCGTTCGCATACGCTGGCCTTTAGATTACTGTAGGTGGAATACATGTTTATGTGATTGTCTTTGATTACTTTAAAAAAATCTTTGTTATAGAATTCTCGACCTTTGTCGCCTTGTAGATTCTTAGGAGCAATTCCAGCTCTTTTCAATATTTTTTTGAAGGCCTCGGTGACTTCTGTACCAGATTTTGACTTAATAGCCTCGGCCCACACATATTTTGAGAAAACATCGATAACTACTAGAATGTATTTATAGTTCTTGTTGTAATTCGCATACTGAATCATAACAGCCAAGTCTAGCTGCCACAGATCATTGATTCCACGCACATCAACACAGCGACGAGGAAAATTGCTCCTGGCTGGTGCGTGGAGCTCCTTCACGAGCTGAATTTTTTCTGCACTCATTGCCGCAACAATTCTTTCAATTTGGTTTCAACTCTTCCTAGACGTTTGTGGAGCTCGACTAAACTTACAGCATGCATATTTTCTTCCAGTGTACTTACTCTGTCTTCGACTTTGTCCAACTGTTTGAAACAATCGTTGATTCGGAAATTGGTTTGAAAAATAGTTTTGGCTTGTTTTTCCAGGCTTTCTTTTAAGTTTTCTTCAATAGATTTCAAGGTTCTTTCCAGAGCTCTTTGTTTGAGATTAATCTGAGCAATTGCTCTTTTGTGAGAAAATTCGGTGCCAATGGACCTACCGAACGTATTGATATTCATGACTGAGCAAATTTTGATAATTACAAGCAATTTATATGTATAAGAGGAGTGGGGGAGTGATGAAATTCCATCATTTTTCATAACATTTTATTAATGATCTTTGCATACAACATACGAAAGATATTCAACGGTTCTCAAAGCACATCGGAATGAGTCATTGTCGTGATGGTCACATTCCGAATATTCGTAATCCTTGGACCAATAATCATTCGAGGTGCAATCGTATTCATCGTGAATGTTAATTAAATGGTAATTCGGATTATGAACAAGATATCCTGGTAAAAATTCTTTCGCCCATTTTTTTTCATCTGAATTCACGTAGACAAATGTCGCCTCTCCGTTGTTGCTCTCATTGAAGATACGACGGGCGATCCATTTTCTCTGAATCCAAGGTACATCTCCAAAGCTCCATTTAATTCCATGTATGTTGTTATACATATATCTCGCATGTCTCCCATCTCTCCAATCAAGTTCCATGTATGGAAAAGGGGGCTTCACGAGATAGCATTCTTTTGACCTTGTTTCCAGATTAAAAACCGCGATTTCTTTTGGAATGAAACATTTTTCCACTCCAATGCTGAATCCTTGCAAGTCGATGAAAATATGGTTTCTCGTATATGTTGGCATCCCGAGTTCCTACATTTATACCAGCTTGTGAGTGATATTGGTTAACGGATTATACCTTACAACACTATCATGCATTATTAAACAGTAAGCCGATGTATTCTTCGGCATATTTTGCATATAGCAACTTGGCTTTCTGGAGTATTATAGTAAGATTTTCTAAACGATGCAAACATGTGATAAAGAAGAGAGACTTGTTTATTTGCAACAAAATCTATGGAATAATTTCCCGTCGGATATTGCTCGGAATTCAAATAAACTTTGAAACTTGTGAGCTTGCAATGGTCAAATATTGTAGAAGCAAGCTTTTTATTCTGTTTCCTGTTAGTCTGAAATGCTAATATAATGAATCGAGGTTTTTCCAAGTTGTTGGAGCTTCTCACAGACCAAACATGATTATCTGTCTCTTGAAGCAACGGTACCTCTTGAATCGACCAGCTCCGAAAAACTATAGTAAGAAAAATATTTCGATCCACCGCCTTCAATACATGGAGCTTATTCAAATCATTCAGAATGACAAAGGGCATGTACCACGTAATATTCGAGATGGTAATTGCCGGTTCGCAGTCAGCATGCACCACGATTACGGCATCGTGATCTGTCTTTGATCGAATGAGAATCAACTCATGTTTCGAGTGAATCACCATCTTTTTGAAATCTTCGCAAAAACCAAAGATTCTCTTCAATGGAATACAAAAGTCGAAAGCATAATTGGTTTTATCTACATTATAATCACCAAGGTTCCAGCAAGCGTGAGTCAGAGATTTTTCTTCGCTCCGCGAAACCGATAAATAACTTTTAAGAGTAGTCGTGAGCCCAACATGCTTGCGAGTATCTATACAAAAGCCATTCAATAAATAATGTATTTCTGAGAATAGAAATAGTACAAAATTATTCACGCACGTGATGCTAGCATCTTTGTCATAATTAATCTTCCCACTGATATGTAAATAGCTCTCACTCGGTAAAACAAACATATCTTGTGATTGAATAGCAATTCTGATCTCATCGCTCTTGTTATAGCTATGAGGAGTATATGGATTGAAAAATCTCACATCTTTCTTAACAATCCGCTCATCGACTTGTGGCTCGTCGAAAATATCAAGAGCGTCCTCCATTTTTTCGCACTTTGAATCCCAATGAACGTAGAAATCTCACGTTTGCAAGAGTCAGCGGAATCCTGGGCTTGTCCGATGTAGCTTTGACTGAAGGTGGGTGGCGAATGACTGTTGTTCTTGTGTAACCTCTATTATTATATACGATCATTGCCGCTGTTCTCGAAGATGAACTTGTAAATTTATTGGCTCTCCTTCGAAATCCACTGGTTTTCCGTCTTGATCTTGAATACTTACACTAATGTGATCAATTGTATGCACGTGAACGGGGTAATATATTTTATCCGATGGTACAATATCAATGGAATATCCTGTTGGGACAAGTAGTGGAAATTCGAAAAGCGAATGACTCTCGACTCCGTTTAGATATGAGCCAGAGATGATGTCACAGATCAGTCTAATCACTGATATATTCTTGATCTTAACGAGTTCGCTAGATGTATGCCAATGGTTAGCTTTCAAAATTGACCCAGCTTTTTTATCACTGGAAAATCCTAGAACAGATCCTATGCTGTGAGGCTGAGAAAAATCTACGTCGTAGTAAGAATACAACTCTACGCTCAGAGTTACTTTGTTGGCCCTAAGCGTGAATGGATATTCTTCAGCTTCCAAAGTCTTTTTTTCCACCGTTGTATGATAATCACTCACAACTTTCCGTAGTGTATCTTGTAAATCCTCTAGCTCATAAGATCCTCGTGGTATAATATATATTTGATTATCAGAATAAAATTGATTATTATTCGAATTGACGTTACTAATTGAATTCACCGTTGTAAAATTGGTTAATGCAAGCTCGTAGCTTTTACTGCTAGCATCTACGTTCGGGGTTACGCTAGTGGTGAGGTTAGGTTCAACACCTGATATAGAATAAGTTTTAGACATGACTGAATGAAAAATCGATGCGAGTCTCATTTTATACTTCTCAAAAATTGTAAGCAAAGTTGCCCGCAATTTGTTTGATTATACGTTTGCCTGGGTATACGATTATATGTGATTCGACAATCTGGAGAACTGTTACGGAAATATTTGATTAATTCTGGTGGTGGGCTCAAAGCACCGAAAGAATCGAAATATCTAACCACGTTACCCCGTTTGCGCCAAGCGCACCAATGAGTGCCTTTATCAAGCAAATTAGCTAAGTTAAGCACGCCACATTCATGAAGCCAGGGAGAGTCGGGTAGAGTATCTCGAGCAAAGACACCTCTAAAATATCTTATATTCCTCGCAGCCCTCATAATGTCTCGCCCGCTCATACCAAGTCTTTTCACACTCGACGACGTTTGGGCTTTTTTTTTTCTTAAGGCCTGAGCCCATCTTATTCCTATAAGGATTCAAATAAATTCCTTTCCCACCTTTCTCGAGGGCTCTATGATGACGAGATAACTCTTCTAAACGCTTCCTATTCGTCCTCATGTCGGAAACACTCTTCACAACGTTAGCTGCTCCAGTAGCAAGTGCAGACAGCGCAGCAATCGTTGGCAAGGCTGGTAAAAAGCCGCCCCTTCGAGCCAAAATCAACTCTCTCTTTTTTTTACCGCGAACTGTTCGTTTCCTCTTCCTCATGCCCATACCAAGTTTACGTTTGATTTTCATGATTTTACCCACTGCTCTGGCTGCGAGTCGTTCTGAAAAAGATGAGTCGTTTGCGTGGGAGAGCGATTCAGCCGCAGCTTGTAGTCGAGCGTCGGCCTCGTGTCGTTTTCCAAGATCTTGATTCAGCGAATACTCGATATCGTGGGTGAGACAGGCGGAATCTAGCCTATTCTTGGGCTTGTCACCTCGTTCTAGCCTTTTTTTCAATCGAGTCCCTGGTCCACAGAAACGATATCCAGGAAGATGTGCCTCAATTGGAATCTTCTTTATTAACGTATTAACGAAGCCTCTCCTTCTCTGCATTGGAAACTAATCTCATAATTAAAAATACCATATTTATATGCTGATCCCATCAAAAAATTCAGTAGTCAAGATGAGATTCGTCAAGCAAAAGGAGGGGATAGCCGTGTTAAACCTAGATAATTGCTCAGGAGGAGAGACCATGAGCAAGCATGGTAAACTACTGCCGTGCAACCTACGCGCATTATTCATCGGTCCGAGTGGTTGCGGAAAAACGAATGCCTTGCTATCGTTAATATTCGCGCCGAATGGATTAGCATTCGAGAATATATATCTATATGCCAAAAGCTTGGATCAAGCGAAATATCGTCTGTTGAAGGCTGTTATGAATGAGCTAGAGGATATGAATTCCTACGAATCGACAAACAGTGAGGAGATAATTGATCCGAAAGATGCAAAGCCGAATTCGCTGCTTATTTTTGAAGACGTTGCTCATCAAAATTATCACTCATTACTACCTCATTTTTGCATGTCTAGACATTTTGGATTGGACATATTTTTTCTCACTCAATCCTACACAAGTGCTCCAAAAAAACTATGCCGTGATAATTTGAACTTTTTAGTCATTTTTAGTGTTGATGATACAACTCTCCGAGTGATATACCATTCCCACGTTAATTCCGATATGACTTGGGAAGAATTCAAATCCATGTGCTCAGCTTGTTGGTCAGCCGGTAAGTATGATTTCTGTGTGATTGATAAAACGTCTCCGAAAAATAAAGGCAGATACAGACGAAATTATGATACATTCATAACATTCGATCAGTCTGACGGTAAGCGTCAAAATGGTGAGATCGAAGGCGAAGCCAGTGAAGAGAGTGCTTCAAAAAAAGGAGGAAAAACTGAGATTGAGAAGAAGAAGAAAGAAAAAACTGAGATCGCGAAGCAAATAGCCAAGGCTTCGTCAGCAATTCGCAAAAAAAGCAGCGCTCTGAAAATTGCAAAATCAGCTCTTCGTGATGAGGCAATCGAGAATCTTCAGCCTATAGTTCAGCCTTTGGAGAAGTTAGTTAGCCAACAAGAAAGAATAATCGATGATGGAAAACTGAAAAATGAGCTAATCGATGAGCCAATGGAAAACGACAGCGATGAAGGTGGTGTAGAAGAAGATCGGAGGATCATAGACATCCCAAGGCGTTCAAGTTTCAACGAAGAGCGTCTCAACGCGAGCATATCTCTGCCCACGCCTGCGTCTTCTTCTTTTCTGCACCCGAACAAAACCCGCAGCCGACAATATGTCGAAGAAGTATACTCTACCGATAATGATGAGTCAAGCATCGTGGACGATGAACCATCTCTCGAAAAATTGATTCAACGGATCGTTGAAAATCCACGAGAATGGACCAACTTTCAAGATTTTTTTCATAAAAATTTGTGTGCTTTGTCGCTTCGTTATCTCTCGGATTTTATTAAGCAAAACAAAGGTTCAGATTTGACCTATGGCCCATATGATCAAGATAATCAATTAATGTTAGGCTCCTTAAGGCTCGATTTTGATAAAAATAATGACGTTCTGCTCTTAGGACGTGATCATGTTGTTCAGCTAACGATTGGAATCTATGAATTAATCTTTAAGGCGAATCCTCAAAACTATAAATCGCATGATTTGATGAGGTACAAGAAAATTTTGGAGTGGACCAATGCTCATAGACGAGATCATGATCCCAATAAACGGATTATCAGTTCAAAAAGTGAAAAATATAAGAACGTTATTGGTCCACTCTTCAAAAATCAAATAGGCTCAGGGCTGCGAAAACTCGTGAAAAGCATAGACAACGATACTTTGACTCTCCGAGGGCAAAAAACAGGAGTTGAATACGTTTGGTGGGATGATGTCAATGAGATTTGCTCACGCTTAGATCTCTGTTTACGTTCTATGCAAGCTGGGAATGAGTCACTTAGGAATGAAGTAATTTCTCTAATTGAGGAGCTCAGAGAAGCTGGGTTCGTCCTATAAATAAGAAATTTGATTCACGTTTTAATCATTACGTCTCTACAGTTTGAAGAGAACAGTTGTGTGAAAATGGAGAAAAGCTCGTCTAAAGTTCTCGAGGATGAAACCTCAAGATTATCGTCGTCTACTTCGAATCTATCTAGAACTAAGAATAATCAGGATCAGGATCTGTCTCTTGATTTGGGAGCAAAGTCTGGAGGAGGGTCAGCTGTACCGCAAGCCAGTGCCTCGGGAGAACGTGAGAAGGTGCACAATGCAGTAGTCGGTATGTGTGATAATTAATTATGCAAGCTCGTGTGGTGAATTACGTTTTAATTATATGCAATGTGTATAGGAGACTCTATTTCTGTGGAGGAAAATGATGGGATTGACAAGACCATTCTCTCACTGGATGAAACAGGAACTAAGTTTATGATGGAAAATATGGATGAAAATGAGTCAAAGCTGATGGAGAAGCTAGCTGCAACATTCCACGCTGTAGACTTGAATATGTTCCACGTGAAGAATGAAGTAGTCAGGAACACTCGAAAAATGAATGATAATTTTGATACTGTGAAATCGGAAATCCGTGCTTTTATCACGAATATGAATCAAAAAATTCTAGCTCTCGAGCGTCGGGAAGAATTACGTGAGGAAAACATGGAAGATTTTGAGACCAAGTTCAAGAAGAATGAAATGTTATTCACTGATGCTAAGAAAAGTTTGGTTCAAAGCCAAGGAGATAATCTCCATCTCAAAAGTCAAGTAATCAATTTGACCAAGGTATTCATGGATCATTCCGCAGTTTCCGAGGAAAAGTTTGATAGAATCGATGAATCGGATGCTGATATGATGGATAGCATCAGGGATATGAAAAAATCTATCACAAATTTGAAAGACGTATACTTGAAAATCAACAATGATTTTGTTAACCTCAAGGACTTTATTCACAAAGAGATTAATGATGTGCATTCGGTTGTAGCAGGTCATTTGACTACCGAGCTGATTGGATTGAAAAAATCTCACTACAATTTATCCGAGCGTGTTGAGAAGAATAGCGAGCATTATGATTTGAAATTCATGGAATCTTCGTCGCTAGCTGATAGTATACTTGATCGTCAAGGAGAGACCAATAATAAGATCGTTGAGATGAAGGAAGAATTGATGATTGGATATGAAGAGATGAAAAATGTAGTTCAGGGTTTCGGTGAAAGGATGGAAGAATATAGACAGATGCTAGAACATCTCAGGCAGAAGCAGGAGAGAGCCGGAGCTGTGGAAGAGCAACTTGAGCGGAAAATTCAGCAGAATCATGTAAGCATCGAGAATGTTGAATCGAAGATTACGCGTCTGAACCAGAACATTCGCGCTCGCGTGCGAATAGAATAATTTATGCTCGAAACCCACGCTTGAATTTAACATTTACGCTGTAGTCCGTGGCATTCACGTAATTATCGTAGTCATATGGTATCATCATGTATATCAATATTCAATAAAAGCATGCTATAGAATTCAATTGTGTCATGATTTAATTTTGAAGGTGTACAACAAGGAAACCTTCAAACGATGGTAGCTACACCTTCCATCTTCAAACGACGTCAGCTATGTCCAAATTTGATCGGTGGTATCTATTATAAAAGAGCGCAAATTCTAACATCTGATCAGTCTATCGCTGTTGTCTCTATCCGTTGTATATTTCCGTGTGAATTTGTTAAAAGTCTGAGAGCTGATTTAGTGCAGGTCTAACAGTATAAACCAAGGCGCAATACAACTTAAAAATGGTTTTTGGAATCGGTTACGAGGGTAAGTAGTCACATGTTTTCCAAACTATTTCCTATAGTTGATTGCATGTGCCTCTTACAGGGCATTTAGAGATCTTAGAGGCAGTGCGAGTCAAAGAGCAGAGAGACTACTTAGCAGCTTTCAATCTATTTCTCATGATCGAACCCCATTTAGACTTGTCTTATGATTTTAGCATAGTTTTTACAACATCTAATTTCTATTATGAAAGAACGAATTATTTTAAGAAGCTAATAGATAGCCCATATGAGATAGATTATCAGAAAACAATGTTTAAACCAAATCTCGACACGATGTATTTTAAAAAGGGGAATATTTGTGAGATGGTGCATTTTATTCATGAATTTAAATATATGATTAAAGAGATGTTTCTTGTGCACATCAGAATGAGAAAAAACAAATAATTCTTCTAGTCCAGCGCTCAGTATTGGAGGGATGCCTTTCAAATCTAAGACTATATAGCGACGAAAGAATGAGTTATTATGAAGCCTTCCACGATTACCTTACGAACCAGTCAGACTTTGATGACTCGTGCACCTTTCACCTGTTATATGAGACAAATCTGTTTTATTCGCCTTTCTATTTCGAAAGGAAACTATTAGTTTTTAGCAACTATGAAATTGATTTCACTAGAAAATATGTAGCAAGCTTGCCTTGTCCATATTTTTTCATCGGCAACGCTCATCAAATATTCATATTCATTACATCTTACGGTTTTTGTTTTGAGTATGCTCAATTTGTAGATTTAAAAATCAAATATCCTTCCAGAGCAAATGCTAATTCTAGTGAGATTGCTGAGCATTCTAATGGACTATGATGAAAAACGGGGCAGTTGCACAATCGTCTACAAAGAATTCAAACGTTTTGAACGATTTTTGGATGATAGAGTAATATTTTCTCTAGTTTTTGGAACAAACTACTATTGGACCTCAAAAAATTATGATTTTAAGATGTTAAGGAACAGTGGATGGACTATAGATGAAAGTTTTCCATTTAAACCCAAGTTTGCTTCTACTTTCTATTATCGTGGATCTCTGAAACAAATTTTTGAAATGTTAGAAAAAAACTATCATTGCATGACTTTTATTCAAATTGTGAAACTAAAACGAACGTAAATTGTTTCAGAGCAAATGAGAGTTGTGCAACGTATCGTGGGTTATATTGAACTGTTTTTCTCCTACAGTAAATTCGAGTTAGAAGATGTATTCGCTGAATATGAGCAAAACAAATCGCTTTATGACTGTAGTCAGATATTAACAATGATTTTTACTAAACATCCATGGGCTTGGCATAGTCATACTCTAACTGAATTAAGGAATAGTTGTTGGGAAGTAGACCCGACTGATTCAAACTATAATCCAAATTTAACCGCAGAGTACTATGCTATAGGAAATATTCATCACATAGTCAGTATACTCGATCAAGATATGCCATGTATCTTAAATGGACAATTCGTTAGATTGAGACTGAAAAATCTTTGACAGGTGAAAGGGAGATTCTAAGAGCGAAGCTACAACATGTGGATTACAATGGAATTTTGGAATTTATCTGTTATGTAAAAGTTAAATTCACTTATATTCACTCTGTAATTTTCAATATGAAAAGAACTGCGAAAGTTAATAAGAAATTTAACAAATTCAAGAAGAGTAAATATAAAATCGATCTCAATTTATGTGAATATAATAAATTGATTTCGAAAGATTATTATAAGAGAGGAGACGTATTTCAAATGTTGAGGTTTCTAGAAAAATATAAAAAATGTATAGTCAATCCTCAATTGGTGTTTCTTCGTCCTAGAATAACTATTGTTAATTTCCAACAGGTCAAAAACAAATGATTGAGGAGTTGATTGGATATCGTGAATTTTATTACACTTATTGTTTAATGTGTTGGGAAATCGAGCACATTTTCATATATCCAATTGTCTTTAATATTAAGCGTAATTGTAAAAATACCGCCTTTGAAAAATTAAAAGATAGTATTTGGATAGTTGATACATCAAAATGCGATTATAATCCATCAATTTCTTGCGATTATTTGATAAGAGGAGATATAGGCGATGTCTTAAAAGAATTATTTGAAGATTTTCATATCATAAAGAACCCGCAAATCGTACAATTAAAATTAAATCTACCGGAAATAAGGTTCAATACAAAATTAAATCTTTCATTCCAGAACAATTAAGAGCAATTAAATCGGTCCTCACCGAGTCGGACGAAGAACATCTCAAAGCTCTGGAAACATTTCAAGAAATCGAAAGAAAAATGGATAAAACTATTATTTTTTCTATCATCTTTGAAAGTAATTGCCTATCCCCGATTTTCTTAGATTACCTCACTAGTACGTGGGTAGTTGATACAAATAAATGCGAGTTTGATTCATCTTATTCAGTATCACATTATTTTCGAGGCGATGTTGGAGAAATTATTCAATTTCTACATATATATCGATCATATATTGAAAATGTACAAGTTGTAGTATTGAAAGATAGGAAATGATGAAAAAAATGTAATGATTCTAATAAATTCGTGCGTATATTTAGTTATATCTATACAATAAACGTGAAATTCATTATATGTTTTCTTATTCTTAACCTTTCCCATTTTACAAGAAATAAAGTCTTGAAAATCAAGATGATTGATGTACAAGCGTAAGATTATCTAGCATAAAACTATTGATTATAAAACAAAATTCTTGGAAATCGGCTTCCAAAAACAAATACTCTTCAACCGCGTTGATATCCCCGTGATACAGAGGATCGATGTTTGCCGGTGAATCACGGTATATCCGTGCATTCCTCCTAAACATCATCTCCCGATCAACCTCGCGCCTTACTTTGAATAAAAATGTGAACGTATGGAAGTGCCTACTATGAAGCACTCTTTCAATTAATATAATTAATTGAAAGAGTGCTTCATAGTAGGCACTTCCATACGTTCACATTTTTATTCAAAGTAAGGCGCGAGGTTGATCGGGAGATGATGTTTAGGAGGAATGCACGGATATACCGTGATTCACCGGCAAACATCGATCCTCTGTATCACGGGGATATCAACGCGGTTGAAGAGTATTTGTTTTTGGAAGCCGATTTCCAAGAATTTTGTTTTATAATCAATAGTTTTATGCTAGATAATCTTACGCTTGTACATCAATCATCTTGATTTTCAAGACTTTATTTCTTGTAAAATGGGAAAGGTTAAGAATAAGAAAACATATAATGAATTTCACGTTTATTGTATAGATATAACTAAATATACGCACGAATTTATTAGAATCATTACATTTTTTTCATCATTTCCTATCTTTCAATACTACAACTTGTACATTTTCAATATATGATCGATATATATGTAGAAATTGAATAATTTCTCCAACATCGCCTCGAAAATAATGTGATACTGAATAAGATGAATCAAACTCGCATTTATTTGTATCAACTACCCACGTACTAGTGAGGTAATCTAAGAAAATCGGGGATAGGCAATTACTTTCAAAGATGATAGAAAAAATAATAGTTTTATCCATTTTTCTTTCGATTTCTTGAAATGTTTCCAGAGCTTTGAGATGTTCTTCGTCCGACTCGGTGAGGACCGATTTAATTGCTCTTAATTGTTCTGGAATGAAAGATTTAATTTTGTATTGAACCTTATTTCCGGTAGATTTAATTTTAATTGTACGATTTGCGGGTTCTTTATGATATGAAAATCTTCAAATAATTCTTTTAAGACATCGCCTATATCTCCTCTTATCAAATAATCGCAAGAAATTGATGGATTATAATCGCATTTTGATGTATCAACTATCCAAATACTATCTTTTAATTTTTCAAAGGCGGTATTTTTACAATTACGCTTAATATTAAAGACAATTGGATATATGAAAATGTGCTCGATTTCCCAACACATTAAACAATAAGTGTAATAAAATTCACGATATCCAATCAACTCCTCAATCATTTGTTTTTGACCTGTTGGAAATTAACAATAGTTATTCTAGGACGAAGAAACACCAATTGAGGATTGACTATACATTTTTTATATTTTTCTAGAAACCTCAACATTTGAAATACGTCTCCTCTCTTATAATAATCTTTCGAAATCAATTTATTATATTCACATAAATTGAGATCGATTTTATATTTACTCTTCTTGAATTTGTTAAATTTCTTATTAACTTTCGCAGTTCTTTTCATATTGAAAATTACAGAGTGAATATAAGTGAATTTAACTTTTACATAACAGATAAATTCCAAAATTCCATTGTAATCCACATGTTGTAGCTTCGCTCTTAGAATCTCCCTTTCACCTGTCAAAGATTTTTCAGTCTCAATCTAACGAATTGTCCATTTAAGATACATGGCATATCTTGATCGAGTATACTGACTATGTGATGAATATTTCCTATAGCATAGTACTCTGCGGTTAAATTTGGATTATAGTTTGAATCAGTCGGGTCTACTTCCCAACAACTATTCCTTAATTCAGTTAGAGTATGACTATGCCAAGCCCATGGATGTTTAGTAAAAATCATTGTTAATATCTGACTACAGTCATAAAGCGATTTGTTTTGCTCATATTCAGCGAATACATCTTCTAACTCGAATTTACTGTAGGAGAAAAACAGTTCAATATAACCCACGATACGTTGCACAACTCTCATTTGCTCTGAAACAATTTACGTTCGTTTTAGTTTCACAATTTGAATAAAAGTCATGCAATGATAGTTTTTTTCTAACATTTCAAAAATTTGTTTCAGAGATCCACGATAATAGAAAGTAGAAGCAAACTTGGGTTTAAATGGAAAACTTTCATCTATAGTCCATCCACTGTTCCTTAACATCTTAAAATCATAATTTTTTGAGGTCCAATAGTAGTTTGTTCCAAAAACTAGAGAAAATATTACTCTATCATCCAAAAATCGTTCAAAACGTTTGAATTCTTTGTAGACGATTGTGCAACTGCCCCGTTTTTCATCATAGTCCATTAGAATGCTCAGCAATCTCACTAGAATTAGCATTTGCTCTGGAAGGATATTTGATTTTTAAATCTACAAATTGAGCATACTCAAAACAAAAACCGTAAGATGTAATGAATATGAATATTTGATGAGCGTTGCCGATGAAAAAATATGGACAAGGCAAGCTTGCTACATATTTTCTAGTGAAATCAATTTCATAGTTGCTAAAAACTAATAGTTTCCTTTCGAAATAGAAAGGCGAATAAAACAGATTTGTCTCATATAACAGGTGAAAGGTGCACGAGTCATCAAAGTCTGACTGGTTCGTAAGGTAATCGTGGAAGGCTTCATAATAACTCATTCTTTCGTCGCTATATAGTCTTAGATTTGAAAGGCATCCCTCCAATACTGAGCGCTGGACTAGAAGAATTATTTGTTTTTTCTCATTCTGATGTGCACAAGAAACATCTCTTTAATCATATATTTAAATTCATGAATAAAATGCACCATCTCACAAATATTCCCCTTTTTAAAATACATCGTGTCGAGATTTGGTTTAAACATTGTTTTCTGATAATCTATCTCATATGGGCTATCTATTAGCTTCTTAAAATAATTCGTTCTTTCATAATAGAAATTAGATGTTGTAAAAACTATGCTAAAATCATAAGACAAGTCTAAATGGGGTTCGATCATGAGAAATAGATTGAAAGCTGCTAAGTAGTCTCTCTGCTCTTTGACTCGCACTGCCTCTAAGATCTCTAAATGCCCTGTAAGAGGCACATGCAATCAACTATAGGAAATAGTTTGGAAAACATGTGACTACTTACCCTCGTAACCGATTCCAAAAACCATTTTTAAGTTGTATTGCGCCTTGGTTTATACTGTTAGACCTGCACTAAATCAGCTCTCAGACTTTTAACAAATTCACACGGAAATATACAACGGATAGAGACAACAGCGATAGACTGATCAGATGTTAGAATTTGCGCTCTTTTATAATAGATACCACCGATCAAATTTGGACATAGCTGACGTCGTTTGAAGATGGAAGGTGTAGCTACCATCGTTTGAAGGTTTCCTTGTTGTACACCTTCAAAATTAAATCATGACACAATTGAATTCTATAGCATGCTTTTATTGAATATTGATATACATGATGATACCATATGACTACGATAATTACGTGAATGCCACGGACTACAGCGTAAATGTTAAATTCAAGCGTGGGTTTCGAGCATAAATTATTCTATTCGCACGCGAGCGCGAATGTTCTGGTTCAGACGCGTAATCTTCGATTCAACATTCTCGATGCTTACATGATTCTGCTGAATTTTCCGCTCAAGTTGCTCTTCCACAGCTCCGGCTCTCTCCTGCTTCTGCCTGAGATGTTCTAGCATCTGTCTATATTCTTCCATCCTTTCACCGAAACCCTGAACTACATTTTTCATCTCTTCATATCCAATCATCAATTCTTCCTTCATCTCAACGATCTTATTATTGGTCTCTCCTTGACGATCAAGTATACTATCAGCTAGCGACGAAGATTCCATGAATTTCAAATCATAATGCTCGCTATTCTTCTCAACACGCTCGGATAAATTGTAGTGAGATTTTTTCAATCCAATCAGCTCGGTAGTCAAATGACCTGCTACAACCGAATGCACATCATTAATCTCTTTGTGAATAAAGTCCTTGAGGTTAACAAAATCATTGTTGATTTTCAAGTATACGTCTTTCAAATTTGTGATAGATTTTTTCATATCCCTGATGCTATCCATCATATCAGCATCCGATTCATCGATTCTATCAAACTTTTCCTCGGAAACTGCGGAATGATCCATGAATACCTTGGTCAAATTGATTACTTGACTTTTGAGATGGAGATTATCTCCTTGGCTTTGAACCAAACTTTTCTTAGCATCAGTGAATAACATTTCATTCTTCTTGAACTTGGTCTCAAAATCTTCCATGTTTTCCTCACGTAATTCTTCCCGACGCTCGAGAGCTAGAATTTTTTGATTCATATTCGTGATAAAAGCACGGATTTCCGATTTCACAGTATCAAAATTATCATTCATTTTTCGAGTGTTCCTGACTACTTCATTCTTCACGTGGAACATATTCAAGTCTACAGCGTGGAATGTTGCAGCTAGCTTCTCCATCAGCTTTGACTCATTTTCATCCATATTTTCCATCATAAACTTAGTTCCTGTTTCATCCAGTGAGAGAATGGTCTTGTCAATCCCATCATTTTCCTCCACAGAAATAGAGTCTCCTATACACATTGCATATAATTAAAACGTAATTCACCACACGAGCTTGCATAATTAATTATCACACATACCGACTACTGCATTGTGCACCTTCTCACGTTCTCCCGAGGCACTGGCTTGCGGTACAGCTGACCCTCCTCCAGACTTTGCTCCCAAATCAAGAGACAGATCCTGATCCTGATTATTCTTAGTTCTAGATAGATTCGAAGTAGACGACGATAATCTTGAGGTTTCATCCTCGAGAACTTTAGACGAGCTTTTCTCCATTTTCACACAACTGTTCTCTTCAAACTGTAGAGACGTAATGATTAAAACGTGAATCAAATTTCTTATTTATAGGACGAACCCAGCTTCTCTGAGCTCCTCAATTAGAGAAATTACTTCATTCCTAAGTGACTCATTCCCAGCTTGCATAGAACGTAAACAGAGATCTAAGCGTGAGCAAATCTCATTGACATCATCCCACCAAACGTATTCAACTCCTGTTTTTTGCCCTCGGAGAGTCAAAGTATCGTTGTCTATGCTTTTCACGAGTTTTCGCAGCCCTGAGCCTATTTGATTTTTGAAGAGTGGACCAATAACGTTCTTATATTTTTCACTTTTTGAACTGATAATCCGTTTATTGGGATCATGATCTCGTCTATGAGCATTGGTCCACTCCAAAATTTTCTTGTACCTCATCAAATCATGCGATTTATAGTTTTGAGGATTCGCCTTAAAGATTAATTCATAGATTCCAATCGTTAGCTGAACAACATGATCACGTCCTAAGAGCAGAACGTCATTATTTTTATCAAAATCGAGCCTTAAGGAGCCTAACATTAATTGATTATCTTGATCATATGGGCCATAGGTCAAATCTGAACCTTTGTTTTGCTTAATAAAATCCGAGAGATAACGAAGCGACAAAGCACACAAATTTTTATGAAAAAAATCTTGAAAGTTGGTCCATTCTCGTGGATTTTCAACGATCCGTTGAATCAATTTTTCGAGAGATGGTTCATCGTCCACGATGCTTGACTCATCATTATCGGTAGAGTATACTTCTTCGACATATTGTCGGCTGCGGGTTTTGTTCGGGTGCAGAAAAGAAGAAGACGCAGGCGTGGGCAGAGATATGCTCGCGTTGAGACGCTCTTCGTTGAAACTTGAACGCCTTGGGATGTCTATGATCCTCCGATCTTCTTCTACACCACCTTCATCGCTGTCGTTTTCCATTGGCTCATCGATTAGCTCATTTTTCAGTTTTCCATCATCGATTATTCTTTCTTGTTGGCTAACTAACTTCTCCAAAGGCTGAACTATAGGCTGAAGATTCTCGATTGCCTCATCACGAAGAGCTGATTTTGCAATTTTCAGAGCGCTGCTTTTTTTGCGAATTGCTGACGAAGCCTTGGCTATTTGCTTCGCGATCTCAGTTTTTTCTTTCTTCTTCTTCTCAATCTCAGTTTTTCCTCCTTTTTTTGAAGCACTCATACCCGGAGGATGATCATTCAGAGAATACCATCGATTGAGAGTCTCTATACTCGACAGACAATTGGCGAAACTTTCCCTCACCATCCTATAGGCAGCAGGAGAGTGGAAATGAAGAGACCTAGCGAATTCCTTGATCTGAGGAGAATATGGCCCTTGCATTTTGTTCTTCAGCCTGTGAATCATTTCGATGAGGTGTGGAGGTAATTCCTGTCAAAACAACGGAACATTTCGGGGTACTATTGGGGATGAGAGAACTGCTTGATGACGACAATCAGATCAGAGATATTTTGAGGAAAGCCGATTGTATATTTCTTCTTTCTGAGTATTTGACAGGCAATCAAAATCTTGTTACTTATATAAATATAATATCGTTTCTTCCGCAAAGGCGAACATGCTGAACAATTTTCAGACCATCATCAATATGACAAATATCAAAATATCAAATTTGATTCAACAATAGATTTTCAAATGTACACTTATTCTTTCGGGATAGAAAAGTATCCCTGAGATCTGATTTGAGTATTTCTTTTCATCACAAACAGTAGATAATATACTTAGACATGCTAGTTTACCCATCACCATAAGCGAGTAGTCGAAGATACCACCACCAAAATCACACCTGATGCATACTAAAGTTCCTAATCAAAGTTTAGGTGCAGAGAGTTCAAGTGAGAAAAATATTTAAAATGCTGTTCTGAAAGCTTCGAGAGTAAGAGAGGGAGGGAGAGAGGGAGAGAGAGAGAGAGAGAGTCTTATGAACTAATATTTCGAGGTCCAATGTACTTAACAAGTTCCGTGATTGACGGCACTGAATTAATATCATTGAATGACTCAATATCAAATGGAGCTCGTCGGAATAATAACTTGAGTGGAGCGACAGACAAAGAGCACATGTTGTACTTTGTTGCATCGTTGATATACCTGAGGGAAATGATTTCCAACTCTCACATTGTAAAGGATACTTACAGAACTCACGCTGTGAGTTGAACTTAATAAGAAAAGTTCATAGATCAAAGTAAGCTGGTTGTTATGGAGAAATGACTAGTTAGTTCGTAAGCTGATCCACACTTGATGAGCACTTGAACTCGCCGAGTGGTGACACTTAGTGACCTTCGTTCTAGTGAAATTACGTAAGAAGTTCGGCTGGGTTACAGAAGCCAGTTCAAGTATTCACAGAGTGTGCTCATCTTCTACGTGATACAATTGTCAATCCGAAACCTCCATGAAGTTTGCAGCCGCGAACTCTTTTCCGTCAATAAGTTTTTTCACAAGTTCTTCGAATCCGGATATTTTTTGGTTTTTCCTAGCATTTTGTTGCTTGAAATTTTCAACCTTGCGATCATTGATCAATTTCATTATTGGAAATCTCCTAAATGCTTCCTCTGACTTGAAATCATCTCGAGACAGTTCTATGACTTCATCTCCATTCATACAACGAACTTTACTGGGCAACTCTTCTAATTTATCCAACTCAATTTTCCTGCAAAATGAAACCGACGAATTCCAGTTTGTTCTAAGAACTGCACGAAAATTATGAAAATGTAGAATTATCACAACAAATCGCACCTTTCCAGACCAATACGTTTGTTGGCTTTCACAATCTCAACATTATGATCAGTGCCAGAGCGCATTTTTCGTGGAAACAAATCTCCTTCATCCATCCCGATCTCCCTGTAATAAACCGATTGTTCAAGTTTCAATCATGACGGGAATTGGATAGTGCTTCTTGGAGGGATACGTACCTTTTCAAATGCGTGGACTAACACACCTTTGTGGTGTCCTCGTGAGTAGGGTGAGTAAAGCCGGTTCACCCCCCGTTAAGGGTAGTTTTCACTAGGTATATATAAGGTAATAAATAAGGGTGGGAACTACCCTTACCTAGAAGATGATGCATCCCAAACAGGGCGTCATCCTCGCCAACCTGGGCAAGTATTGCGCCATAATTAGTAATAATTACCTTGATTAGTTTATACATAGTTCACCTAACTATATATGAACACTATGCATATAGCTATATATGCGCGCAAGCATATAGCCATGCGCGGACGTGTATAGCTATGCGCCTGGCTCATCAATCACGTCCCTCTCTCTCGCTACGGTCCTCCTCTGCATCGCATACCTATCCAATCGGGCCCCGCTCGTTCGTAACGGTCCCTCCCAGATCTCCGCAGCCATCATGCCGTAGCAAGATCTCAAGAGGTGCTGCCACCAGCCTTTGCTTGCACCAACCTTTGGCTATGTTTGCCGTCGGATGATGATTGAATCCCGTTATTCTTTCCCCGTCGCATGATGATCCGCTGCGACTCTTTTACTGCAGTTTGATGCAAGCTTTTACGGCTTTTTTACATGAAATCAAGCTGCAGCTTTGCTGCAGCTTGATGCCTTTTTGTTGTACATGAAATCAAGCTGCAGCTTTGCTGCAGCTTGATGTATATTGAATAAAACGATGATGATATATTTTTGATGTTCCTCTTTCACGAGTTACAGCTTCGCTGCAGGAATTTTTGAAACCGGTTTCTTCGCTTGAAGGTCTCAGAGACGAAATCTCGGAGATCCTTGGCTGGAATTTTACCGTAGTAGAGTCATCCTCAGTTTCGATTTCGTTGAAAACCAAGTCGCTCTTGATTTCGTTGAGCTTATATCGGTCGTTGAAAGTGATTGCTCGAGACAAACGACTTGCTCAAGCATTTGGAAATCTAGTGTTTATCCTCGCAGTCTTCTAGCATCTGTTTTTAAAAATGATGGACATAATCACCCACTCAGGTAAATGAAATCTCAATGACTCTTCTCACTTTTTCAAAATTAAAGTTCATTCTCATATTGTTGTCTTGTCATTTCAGGACAAGCACAGATTCTGTGTAATTTATGGAGATTAAGAATGTTGTATGGTAATATGCCAAATTATGACATAAAACCTCCTGTCGTACGTCATAATTTATTACGTCGTACGTCAGGATATACGTCGTATTATGTCGTACGTCAAATTATGACGTACGACAGGAGGTTTTATGTCATAATTTGGCATATTACCATACAACATTCTTAATCTCCATAAATTACACAGAATCTGTGCTTGTCCTGAAATGACAAGACAACAATATGAGAATGAACTTTAATTTTGAAAAAGTGAGAAGAGTCATTGAGATTTCATTTACCTGAGTGGGTGATTATGTCCATCATTTTTAAAAACAGATGCTAGAAGACTGCGAGGATAAACACTAGATTTCCAAATGCTTGAGCAAGTCGTTTGTCTCGAGCAATCACTTTCAACGACCGATATAAGCTCAACGAAATCAAGAGCGACTTGGTTTTCAACGAAATCGAAACTGAGGATGACTCTACTACGGTAAAATTCCAGCCAAGGATCTCCGAGATTTCGTCTCTGAGACCTTCAAGCGAAGAAACCGGTTTCAAAAATTCCTGCAGCGAAGCTGTAACTCGTGAAAGAGGAACATCAAAAATATATCATCATCGTTTTATTCAATATACATCAAGCTGCAGCAAAGCTGCAGCTTGATTTCATGTACAACAAAAAGGCATCAAGCTGCAGCAAAGCTGCAGCTTGATTTCATGTAAAAAAGCCGTAAAAGCTTGCATCAAACTGCAGTAAAAGAGTCGCAGCGGATCATCATGCGACGGGGAAAGAATAACGGGATTCAATCATCATCCGACGGCAAACATAGCCAAAGGTTGGTGCAAGCAAAGGCTGGTGGCAGCACCTCTTGAGATCTTGCTACGGCATGATGGCTGCGGAGATCTGGGAGGGACCGTTACGAACGAGCGGGGCCCGATTGGATAGGTATGCGATGCAGAGGAGGACCGTAGCGAGAGAGAGGGACGTGATTGATGAGCCAGGCGCATAGCTATACACGTCCGCGCATGGCTATATGCTTGCGCGCATATATAGCTATATGCATAGTGTTCATATATAGTTAGGTGAACTATGTATAAACTAATCAAGGTAATTATTACTAATTATGGCGCAATACTTGCCCAGGTTGGCGAGGATGACGCCCTGTTTGGGATGCATCATCTTCTAGGTAAGGGTAGTTCCCACCCTTATTTATTACCTTATATATACCTAGTGAAAACTACCCTTAACGGGGGGTGAACCGGCTTTACTCACCCTACTCACGAGGACACCACAAAGGTGTGTTAGTCCACGCATTTGAAAAGGTACGTATCCCTCCAAGAAGCACTATCCAATTCCCGTCATGATTGAAACTTGAACAATCGGTTTATTACAGGGAGATCGGGATGGATGAAGGAGATTTGTTTCCACGAAAAATGCGCTCTGGCACTGATCATAATGTTGAGATTGTGAAAGCCAACAAACGTATTGGTCTGGAAAGGTGCGATTTGTTGTGATAATTCTACATTTTCATAATTTTCGTGCAGTTCTTAGAACAAACTGGAATTCGTCGGTTTCATTTTGCAGGAAAATTGAGTTGGATAAATTAGAAGAGTTGCCCAGTAAAGTTCGTTGTATGAATGGAGATGAAGTCATAGAACTGTCTCGAGATGATTTCAAGTCAGAGGAAGCATTTAGGAGATTTCCAATAATGAAATTGATCAATGATCGCAAGGTTGAAAATTTCAAGCAACAAAATGCTAGGAAAAACCAAAAAATATCCGGATTCGAAGAACTTGTGAAAAAACTTATTGACGGAAAAGAGTTCGCGGCTGCAAACTTCATGGAGGTTTCGGATTGACAATTGTATCACGTAGAAGATGAGCACACTCTGTGAATACTTGAACTGGCTTCTGTAACCCAGCCGAACTTCTTACGTAATTTCACTAGAACGAAGGTCACTAAGTGTCACCACTCGGCGAGTTCAAGTGCTCATCAAGTGTGGATCAGCTTACGAACTAACTAGTCATTTCTCCATAACAACCAGCTTACTTTGATCTATGAACTTTTCTTATTAAGTTCAACTCACAGCGTGAGTTCTGTAAGTATCCTTTACAATGTGAGAGTTGGAAATCATTTCCCTCAGGTATATCAACGATGCAACAAAGTACAACATGTGCTCTTTGTCTGTCGCTCCACTCAAGTTATTATTCCGACGAGCTCCATTTGATATTGAGTCATTCAATGATATTAATTCAGTGCCGTCAATCACGGAACTTGTTAAGTACATTGGACCTCGAAATATTAGTTCATAAGACTCTCTCTCTCTCTCTCTCTCCCTCTCTCCCTCCCTCTCTTACTCTCGAAGCTTTCAGAACAGCATTTTAAATATTTTTCTCACTTGAACTCTCTGCACCTAAACTTTGATTAGGAACTTTAGTATGCATCAGGTGTGATTTTGGTGGTGGTATCTTCGACTACTCGCTTATGGTGATGGGTAAACTAGCATGTCTAAGTATATTATCTACTGTTTGTGATGAAAAGAAATACTCAAATCAGATCTCAGGGATACTTTTCTATCCCGAAAGAATAAGTGTACATTTGAAAATCTATTGTTGAATCAAATTTGATATTTTGATATTTGTCATATTGATGATGGTCTGAAAATTGTTCAGCATGTTCGCCTTTGCGGAAGAAACGATATTATATTTATATAAGTAACAAGATTTTGATTGCCTGTCAAATACTCAGAAAGAAGAAATATACAATCGGCTTTCCTCAAAATATCTCTGATCTGATTGTCGTCATCAAGCAGTTCTCTCATCCCCAATAGTACCCCGAAATGTTCCGTTGTTTTGACAGGAATTACCTCCACACCTCATCGAAATGATTCACAGGCTGAAGAACAAAATGCAAGGGCCATATTCTCCTCAGATCAAGGAATTCGCTAGGTCTCTTCATTTCCACTCTCCTGCTGCCTATAGGATGGTGAGGGAAAGTTTCGCCAATTGTCTGTCGAGTATAGAGACTCTCAATCGATGGTATTCTCTGAATGATCATCCTCCGGGTATGAGTGAAAATGCCATCAAAAACGTTTCTGAAATGGTGTCGCAAGAATCCAGAAAGACAGGCGGCAAAAAACTAGTCTTCAATATAACATCTGACGGAATTGGTATCAAAAAATGGGCTCAAATGAATAAGAAATCTGAAAAATGGATGGGATTGATAGACTTGGGGGGTCAATTAGAACCTGATCGGGATAAAGTCGGAAATATTAAGTTAGCTACCAAAGTTTTAGTGTTCATGCTTGTAAATATTAATGGCGGATCCAAAATACCCGTGGCATATTATTTCACGAATTCTCTCAGCGGAACAAATAAATCAATCCTCCTTAAAGATTTGTTGCTGAAACTCCATGAGGCAAATATAGAGGTAGTGAGCGTCACTTTTGACGGAGATGAGTCGAACGTCAAAGCGTGCTCATATTTAGGGGCCAATTTTGATTATGATAATAAATCCAAGTTCAAACCATATTTGGATTATCCGGTTACTTCAGAACCTGTTTAAGTTTTTTTGACGCCTGTCATGTGCTAAAACTTGTGAGAAATGAATTCGCATTGAAAGGTCCAATCATTTACAACGGGATAGATGAGATATCTTGGGAATATGTGAAAAATATGAACGAGGTCCAACTGAGGGAGGGTCTCCATGAAGCTTGCAAAGTGAAAAATCGTCACGTTTATTTCCACAATGAAAAAATGAAGGTTTTTTTAGCTGCACAAACATTGAGTAACAGTACGTGTCAATTGTTGAAACTATTCCAAAGTTTGCCGGGTTCCCCCGCATTCATAAATGCTCATCCAACCGCGATATTTTGTAAAAATTTCAATGATATGTTTGACATCCTCAATTCAAAGAACAGATTCTGCAAAACTCCAGTCCGGAAAGCCATAACCAAAGATGATCTGCCATCTCTCGAAGAGAAGGTCGAGTATTTCGTAAACTACATTGAAAACTTGCAATTTGATGAAAAAACAGTCATCGAATATGAAAAAGTAGAGCCATCATCTGATTCTTTAAGTAAGAAGGAGCGCAAAGCCACAAAAACACCAAGCAAATACAAAATTGAGAGAAAGTCAGTTTTTCAGTCGGCACAAACTAAAACGGGTTTTCTTGGTTTCATTATATGTTTAATAAACGTTGTTTCATTGAGTGAGAGACTCTTTGAATGGAATATCTGTATCTACGTATTGACTTATAAGTTATCTCAAGATCACATAGAAATGTTTTTTGCGTTGATAAGAAGACAGAATGGATTCTGTTTGAATCCCACAGTAGTGCAATTCCAATCTGCTTATGCAAAGCTCCTGTGTAATAATAGCGTGAGAGTTCCTATTACAGCTAATTGCATACCACAAGACGACACAACATTGATGAGCATTAGCATCCCACGTGAGAGCTCAAATAATGACAAAATGTGTGAGAAAGAGTGTAAGAATGACAAAAATCTGCCACCTAATGAGCCAAATACGAGGAAAGCCTTGGGCGACATTAGTAATCAAAATGATCTAGCTTGCGGTAGAAAGCCTGTTCACTAGAATTCTTTGCAAACGCGACCTGACATTGTAAGGATTCCGAGTTATTATTCTGAGTCCCATATTAGAGAAAATTTGAGCAGTGTCTACAACATCTCCTATCATGACTACGATAAAGCGAGTTTATGGGTACAAACTGCTTATTCAAAGCAAGTGATTGCGCATATTGCTGGAGCAGTTGTATATTCGGTTGAGAAAAATGTACACTGTGATAGATGTATGGCTCTTCTGACTGGCAAGATTGAAACAAAGTCTCAATTGACTGTCTCGAAAAATAGAGGAGGGTTACGTTTTGCGACCGATGATGTTATTTGTATTTGCAATACTGCAGAAAGAGTCATTAGGAGACATCAGCATTGTTTACGGAAGAATGATAACATCTATCAGATTTTGATCACTGACACATTGGAATTATTGCCGCCATCTATATTCCTTGATGATGAGCACTTCTTTGCACAAGGGTTCTTGTCTGATCATAGGTACAAGCTTTTACATCTTGTTATCAGAAACTACCTTGATGAACGACTAAATCACGAGAACAACATCCTAAATGATTCCAAAGATCGAGTGCGAATGCTATACAACAAGCTTACTATCGCCAAAGGACAATGAAATAGTACATGACACTGCTCACGCACAAAAGTTTGACCAAAAAGGAAAGATATCTTTCCGGTCATTTCTTCTTGAAAGTACTTCATTGCACGGATTGTGATCCTATTTGCGATTAATTTCATACATAGACGCTAGAGTTGGTATTCATATACCCAGTGACACTTCTTGGAACGAGATGAAGTCGAAGCGATGAAGTTCGCGTACATAGCACGAGTATTCCAATTGAATCGTTCGAAGGAAATATGAAAAACAGGGAATAGTTCCTCTGAGTTTGCTCCACTGATGATGAAGAGACTCCCTTAGTACAATGAATATTCACTTTATAAGGATTCAAATGCTTCCATCGTTACCCTTGAATGGTATATATATATGAATTCATATACTTGAATATTCATAAATGGATGTGCCAAAAATCAATGTCAAAGTGTACACTTTAGCGCGTTACCTATGCTGTACTTCTGAAGTGGAAAATCGATCAGTAAGTGTATAATTACGATTGCTTCCAGATGTACAAGAAACCCAAAGATACCGTTAAACCATTGCTGGAGAACCATAATGGTTCCCACTTTGTTTTTCTTTTCGTTCTATCTAAATGTAAAGGAAGAGTTACGAGTGACGAAGAGAAAGTGATGAAAATATTGCTGATTTATGTAATTAGTATATCATTACTGTAATTGTACTACATGCCAAGATTTACAAGGAAATACATGGGTTTATATCAAGATATAGCTGTTATTTGTTGATTATAGAATTATCATCCCATAAAATACTGAAAGAATATTTTAGTCCCAACCTGCACCTTCGTTGTTGTCATACAAAGCCCGTACCCGATTCTCATGATTATATGTATTCGCGAGCTCGATTTTCAGTGCACGAGATTCACTCGTGCACCGAATGAAGTGATACACCGTTATATGAGCATCGCGAGGAATCACAGGGCACGTGTAATGACCTTGCATTTTTATATACCTATTTTATCGAAAAATTCTTGGTGCTATACTCTCAAGTCGATACGTCAAGTCATCGGTCTTGGTTCAAAGTTTGAGGACCGGAATGTCAGACCTACCTGCTGTTTCAATTAGAGTTCCACGCATACTCTCAGTGCTAGCGTGAAGGTTATCAACATAGAGGTTTTACGCAAATTTTTCTAAATTCATATTCTGAATTCACCCTAGGTACTTTGCTCGGGCAAGATTTCAAGGAAACATGTATAATACAAAACCTGGCATACGAGGGTTTCCATGGAACTTTTAACTATTGACCCTCGGGAATAAAAAAATAAATCTCTCATCGCTCACGTTTGAAATGGGTTTCATGTGATTCTAAGACCTTGAAAACATGTCAAAAGAGTGGTGCCACTTTCTCCCAAGCCGAGGTATCTGATTTAGAACGACATGTACGGAATTTCACACTTGGAACATTCGTGAATCAACTTCAATCGAATAGATTCGATTCAAAACATTGTCTAAACGATCGATGCGGATTATATTTTGCCTGACTTGACTCTAAGATGAATTTCATAATCGATTTCTCCAAAATTCGATGTAAATTTCTAAAATCGGGCCAAGAGCTACGAGTCTCAGTTCAATCTCTAGATACACTGTGGTGTTATTTTGTTCATACTTCAGCTGTATACTATGTAAAAATCAAGAAAATCGTGATACCATCACATTTGAAGGCTTATTTAGCTTACCATCCGGATTCAAATATTTCTCTTCAGCTTCTCACAGAAATACCGATCGATTGCATACAATTGCAACTCAAAACAGTGCGGTTATATCCTTTTTGAGATGAAGAGAAAAGAGCACAACGTTCCAACCCTGTTCTTCGCGTCTCCTGAGTATGACATCAAAAAATGACCATTTTCGAAGCCAGTGGCGCGATAACTTTATGAGCTTTGAAGCTTTATAAAATTTGTCCGAATCAACGCACACTCACAAACCAAACGGGATTCGATTCGTCTTCTTCTTAACTTCGAAAACTCATTGCTAAATTCTCCGTTTCGCACAAGGTATTTCATCATTTTCGTGAACAATAGCCAGAGAAAGTTTTCCCACAAAACTCGGTTACATCGATGAGTGAGAGCTAATATCATAGCCAAATCAGCGCAAACCTCTGAATATCTATGAATATCTTTAACAACACAAAGAACCTCATATTTGACAATTCCAGAAATAAAAATAGACTCATACCGTGCTGGCCCTGACAAAATCTTTTTTCCCCACAAAAAACGGTATAAGTCCACTTGATTTCGACGTTTTTTGATCCAAAAACGGTTCAAATCGACAATTTTTCAATATTTCACGATCCTAGATGGTGAAAGTTGACTTGTTTCTCCACCATTCTCGGTCGAAAACGGTATGATTTCACTTCAGAAAGAAATGCTGGACTTATACCGTTCTAGTCCGGGAAAAAATTCGAAAAAATTTGGGGACCAGAACGGTATAAATTAATTGTTTATTGCAAAAAAACTGATCAAAAAATGTAAACATTCGCAAATCATTGGGCCTCTTGCAGAAACGATCGTAAGAAAATACTCATCACACAATTAATGAAGCATAATCACGAAAAATAACTATCCGAATTTTCTATTGCAAGAAAACTTTGAAGCTCATTTGCCGGAAATGAATAAAATGGACTCATACCGTTCTGGTCAGGAGCGGTCCATAAATGATAGGAAATTTTTGGGCTGGCTGTGACAGCAATGCTTATGATACAGCAATGCTGCTGCAGCTAAGTTGCTGCCGAGTTGCTGCGTGAGTATAAGCCTGCATATATATAGTCCCAGAAAGAAGAGGAGAAGGAGGGGCTGGACACGAGCGCAGGGGCATTTGCAAAGGCGCACAGACCACGACTGCTGACGTCATTATTGTGAGAGAGAACGCTGCCTAACCGAACTTTCCCTCTCTTAATATCGGTCTCTCACATCCACTTACAGCGGCCCCTATCCCGTGCATCCTCTATTGGTATATAATCTCTTCGGATTAAATACTGCTGGGCAAAATTGGAACGGCCTGCAGACGAGTTTTACTATGGGTCAGGTGAAGGGGTTATGAGGTCTGCAATGCTGAGAATCAGTATTAGATAGATAGATAGAGTATTTATTGAGGACTAGAGACCATGGGTCCTTAAATAGTCACGGCATATAATTACATCAATACTCATTTCAATTGTATATATATACATAGCCATAGTCGAGCCGGAGAGATTTATTTCTCGTGCGGGTATTTCAATGCAAATGTGAATGTAGTAGTATAAATGTAGTATGAAAATTCATAAATCTGATAAGAATTATTAATGAAAAATAAAAATAAATAAAACAAGAACAAAAAGAAAGAACATGAAGATGGATAATTTGAATGAAAGCGTTGCTCCGAATTGCCTGCATTATTGTGAGGCTACCAACACTTATGCACTGTTGTGGTGCTAAGGCATTCTCGCTAGTTAGACGTACGATAGATGAATGAGATCAATCA
The DNA here is from genome assembly GCA_029851415.1 of Eretmocerus hayati. Classification (NCBI taxonomy): domain Eukaryota; kingdom Metazoa; phylum Arthropoda; class Insecta; order Hymenoptera; family Aphelinidae; genus Eretmocerus; species Eretmocerus hayati. The sequence goes on from CM056743.1 coordinate 87,747,098, forward strand.
AACTGAATATCAGTACTGAGAACGATTGAAGCGGATTGATAATCCGAAGATTCCAATATTGAAACACAGTACTGGAATCTTCGGGGCAGATAGGATTTCAAGTCCTCGAAAATGACATTCAGCGTCCAATTCGATTCAGGTGAATATCATGTAAGGTCTGCAATGCTGAAAATCAGCATTGAAATCGATTGAAGTTGATTGACATCTCGATGTTCCCAATACTGAAAAACAGTACTGGAACCGACCGGGGCAAATAGGATTCAAAGTCCTCAATACTGATATCCAGCATCCATGCCGATTCAGGTAAATAGCATCTCCCCCCCCGCCGATTTACTTTTTTCAAAAGTATAACTTGGCGAGTCTGGCCATCCTTCCCCCCTATCACTCCATCTGGGATCAAAAATCGAATTCCAACTCTTGAGGGTCATAGTATCAGGGGAAACATGTTGAGTAACTATTTAGCAAATTTTAGCAAAATTCCAACATGAAACAAATGGAGAGAGAATGAAAAATATTAATTTCAACTCTTGAAAGCCGTGAGATCAAGAAAAGTATGTCGATTAAATGTTTTGCAAAATCTCAATGTGAAACGCATGGAAAAGGAATGATCACATTACTTTTTGACTTTCTCTGTGATTTTGACTCAACTTGAGTTTCTCACCATCTCCTCCGTCTATGAAAAGTGATGGGAATAATATTCATTCAGACCATTGAGAAGAAAATGTAACTAGAAAATTCAGTGTGGGATTGATCGGTTTAGTTTCAAATTGAGTCAAAATTACCGAGAAGGTAAATCGTAATTTAATCAATCCTTTTCCATGCCTTTCACATTCAGATTCCGCAAAACAATTACTCGACATACTTTTCTTGATCTCACGGCTCTCAAGAGTTGAAATTAATATTCTTCATTCTCTCCCCATTTGTTCCATGTTGAAATTCCGCTAAATTTTGCTTAATAGTTACTCGACATGTTTCCCCTGATTTCATGACCCTCAAGAGTTGAAATTCAATTTTTGATCCCAGATGAAGTGATAGGGGGAAAGAACGGCCATACTCGCCAAGTTATACTCTTGGAAAAAGTGAATCGGCGGAGGGGAGGAGATTTCAACACTCGGCGATGGTAATGACTGAATATTCTCAGATTGGAGAACATGCTGTAAATAGTAGCATGTAGGAAAACAAAAAAGAATCCACTCTTCAGCAAGAGAGTATGCTGAATGTCAAAGTGAATAACTAATAACTAATTGATAAATGAAACATAGAATTATGACACTTATACATCTGTTGTCCAACATTTCCCAAGGACCAAAAACTGAAACAAATTCCATGTAACACATTGGTAATTCGTAACACATCAAGAAGATGGAGCAATCCGTGCGAACTCATTCTGAGGGAAATGCAGGCTCAGTATCATTATGTGATATGTGTTTAGATTTCTGATGAAATGATCCTCAAGATACTTCCAGATAGATGTATGGATCCAGTTTGTTTCGTGATTGACTTCTCAAGTAATAATACTTTCAATTTGAACTTACCATTTCCCACCCAGAGCCTAAAAGTGTCGTTCTTCCTTCATAATACTTTTGATGAAACAGGTGAACCCTGTACAACTTTCTAATCCTATTCGGAGTTTAACGCCAAGTAAGTAAAATCCATATACCATATGAGTAAGAGTTTGGCTGAGACCTTGGATTAGAGTATCACGCAATAGACATATGATATTCAAAAGTAACCAGAGCAGCACCAAATATCAGTGCTTATATATCACAACAACTGTTCTCAGACAGTCGTCAATTGACTGACCTGTCTCACAACATCTAGATGTGAGAGACGTACCCTCTTAATGTGTTGGACATTGACAGGTTTATATTAAGACACGAAAAGCACTTCGAAGGATATTCTATTGCTTGCACACTTCATCCCAACTAGAGTGATTAATCAACTTTTCCTTGGGATGCACAATTTATAGCTCCAGAGTTGGGTCTGTCTGAAGTATTCTGAAAGTCAATACACTGCTGAAATGTAGATTGATACTGGCACTCATTTTTTCTCACGATCTAATCCAAAATTCCCCAAATATTTTTGATTATCAACGAGAACGACACACATTCTGGCCTATTATTCTTAATATCACTCCAGACAACAAAACCCACAACAATAGGTGTCTTTTATTCCTGCAACAATGAGAGCTGATTTCTACAAGCTCGCTGCAGGCGGTGCTATGATTGGCATCAATTCGCATACAATCTCTGCTGTTATCTTTACATAATATAATCAAAATAGTCATCAAAAACGTTACAACATGTTACTGCCGGAGCGGAATAACGCCGTCTGCTACACATGTGGCTGCATCAAAACATCACCCGTGTCCTCGCGGTCGATCGTCCCGCGTGGTCGACCCCAACAATCGATTGTGTTTGACTTCGAGTGTCTTGACGTAGCTGAACTCTTGACGCGGGAAAATCGGGAAGGGTCGAAATTAGTGAGCGAGATATTTTGGCACTAAACGCTGTCAGCGGCGAAATGACTTGCCAATATCCTTGTTGAGGACTGAAATAATGGGTTCAGAGGAATTCAGACCTTCCTGAACTCAGAGAAGCATGAAATAAGTAAGTTTGGAAAAGTGTGTGAGGTTAAAATGGCCCAACTCGGCTTATATGAGGCACGGCGGCCTTGGGCACGCTCTCTCTTTTTCTCACATGTTTATTCCTTTCATATACTCGCCAGCAAGGGGCTACCGCGCCTTTAGGTCTACAATGCTGACAACCAGTATCGAGATCGATTGAAGCGGATTGACAACCCGATGTTTCCAGTACTGAAATACAGTACTGGAATCGATTGGGGCCGGTAGTATTCCAAGTCCTCGAAACTGATATTTAGTATCCAATTCGATTCACGTGAATATCATACAGACAGCCCCCGCTATTCGCGGTTAATGCGTATGAAGAAAATGCCGCGAATACCGAAACCGCGAATACCGGGACCTTGGGCTTATGGGAGAAGGGGGGTTACGTATACATACGTGGATCCGCGAGTAACTGAAAAAATCGACACATCATCTTCAAATGACAAATTCATATGATAAGCCTAGCAAAACGCAGGGGGCGGCTTACTAGGGAGTAGCCGTGGCCAATGCCGGCTGATACGGCTAGTTTCACGGCAAATGCGCGCTACTGCGAGAGACCCGTCACAGCTGCAAGTAGACAAGAGTAGCCAAGATAGTGGCCTTGCTGAGAATTGAAAGAGTAGCATTTGTGGGGTCATGTTCTACTCTTAACTACTTTACCGCCGCTGGAAGCTACTTCTGGCTACTGTAAAGTTTATGTTGCGGACCTAACAAGCGACCAACAGTAGTCAAATAGTAGCTTGAAGTAACCACGAGCGGTCCGTACAGGGTGAGGGAGTAGCGCTGTCCAGCACTGGGTTCCAATGCCAGCTAACATCGGCTACTTCTAACTACTCTCACCCTGTACGGACCATTCGTCGCTACTTTGAGCGACTATCTGACTACTGTTGGTCGCTCGGTGGGTCCGCAACACAAGCTCTACACTAGCCAAAAGTAGCTTCCAGCGACGGCAGAGTAGTTTGGAGGAGAACATGGTCCCACAAATACTATTCTTCCAAGTCTCAGCGAGGCCACTTCTGGCTAATTCTGTCTACTTGCACCTGTGGTGGGTCTCTCGTAGTAGCACGCATTTCCCACAAAACTAGTCGTATCAGCCGGCATTGGCCACGGCTACACCCTAGTAAGCCGCCCCTTGGCAGAATGAATCAATAGATGAAAGATACGAAGTAACAGTCTGATACGAGTGAAAAACTACTGTGATTCACTCCAAAATCTGTTGAAACAATCAGTCATGAGCGTGCGAGTGGAGAGCTCTATCACTTTTGAATAGGGAGATTCACGAACGTAGTCAGCAACAATGTCTGGTGAGTGGCCATTAGAAGTTCTGAAAGCTCTGGCCATTTTTCCTTTAGTGGCAGGCAAATTCAACATTTTCGATTCCTCCGAGAGGCTCACAGTTTATGATCACATTTTCTGATGGACGGATATGCATTTCTTTTACGTACTGTGTCATGACAAGAATCTAGATAGTGTACCAACAACTTTGTCATATAACCAATTAATCCGTTTCAGGAAACAATAACAATACCAACATCCTGAAGATGACGATCACAAAGTTGTTTTGGGATGAGACGATTGAATGGAATCCGTCAAAAATTCACATTTCATGAGGTGAATTATCTCGAATATCCAGATCCAATCCGCCAATGAGCGAAACAGGGAACAGCGAATACCGGGGGATGCCACGGATCAGAAACCGCGAATAAGCGAATTCCGCGAATAGCGGGGGCTGCCTGTATACGGTTTCCGATGCTGGAATCGATATTGAGGTTGATTGAATCTGATTGAGATCTCGATGTTTCCAATACTGAAATACAGTACTGGAATCGATTGGGGCCGATAGTATTCCAAGTCCTCGGAACTGATATTTTGCATTCATTCCGATTCAGGTAAATAGGATAAGAGGTCTGCAATCCTGACAATCAGTATCAAGGTCGATTGGACTGATTGAGATTTTGATGTTTCCAATACTGGAAAACAGTACTTAATTCGATTGGGGCAAATGGAATTCCGATTCTCCAATACTGATTCTCAGCATTCAAATCGACTCGAGGAGATAGGATATGAGGTTTCTAATGCTTACTTCTAGTATTGACATCGATTGGAGGGATTGCCATAGCGATCTACCCAATACTGAGAGTCAGTGCTGGAATCGATTCGGGTTATTAGGATATAAGGGCTCAAATACTCGCAGTCAGTATTGAGATCGATTGAAGGGGGTTGGGATCTCGATGTTCCCAATACTGGAAAACAGGACTGAATTCGATTTGGGGAGATAGGATTTCAAGTCCTCGGAGATGATATTCAGCACTCAATTGGAGTCAGGTGAATATCATATAAGGTATGCGATTCTGAAGATCAGTATTTGAAACGAGTGAAGTCGGTTGGGATCTGGATATTTCCAATACTGAAAAACAGTACTGGAATTGATCGGGATAGATAGGGTCCAAAGTCCTCGATACTAATTTTGAGCATTCATTTCGATTCAGGTAAAAAGGATATATGGTCTGTAAAGCTGGAAATCAGTATCGAGAACGATTGAAGCGGATTCACAACCCGATGTTTTCAATATTGAAATACAGTACTGGAATCGATCGGGGCAGATAGGATTCCAAGTCCTCGAAACTGTCATTCAGCATTCAGTTCGATTCAGGTGAATATCATATAAGGTCTGCAAAGCTGAAAATCAGCATCGAAATCGATTGAAGTTGATTGAGATCTCGATGTTTCCAATACTGGAAAACTGTACTGGAATCGATTGGGGCATATAGGATTCAAAGTCCTGAATACTGATATTCAGAATCCGATTTGATTCAGGTGAATAGGATATGAGGTTTCCGATGCTGAAAATCAGTATTGAGGTCGATTGAAGCTGATTGAGGTCTCGTTGTTTCCAATACTGAAAAACATTACTGGAATCGATTGGGGCAGATAGAATCCCAATCCTCCAATACCGATTCTCAGCATTCAAATCGATTCAAGTAGATGGGATATGAAGTTCCTAATGCCTACTTCCAGTATTGAGGTCGATTGGAGCGGATTTTGATGGGGATCTACTCAATACTGAGAGACAGTACTGAAATCGATTCAGGTTATCAGGATATAAGGGCTCAAATACTCACAGTCAGTATTGAGATCGATTAAAGTGGTTTGAGATCTCGATGTTCCCAATACTCGAAAACAGTACTGAAATCGATCGGGGCAGATAGGATTCCAAGTCCTTGATACTGATATTCAACATTCAAATCGATTACGGACGATGAATGAACTCGTCAATGCTATAGTGAGTATTGGAATCGATTGACCTAGTGTGAGTTGTTGAAATTCCCATTCCTGAAAGTTAGTATTTGAATCGATTCAGGCCGATAGAATTCAAGTGGCTGGCGCTAGGCGGCGTTTCGATGACCATTTCAGTTTGCATCCGAATATCATGGGATTGCTTTCTCGCAAGCGACGAACCATCTCTCTTGTTCCTATATAAGACTAATGAGTGGCAGAACCTCCAAATAGCGTTCAGTTATGTAATGCGATGATATTTCAATGCGATCATGATCAGAATAAGTATTGGATTGTATTGAAACCTTAGCCGTAATGTGAGTGATGTATATGTGAGACGTTGATTTGCAATAATGACTGAAAGTCATTATCGAGGTCGATTGAGGCGGATCGAGTTCTCGATGTCCCCAATACTGAAAAACAGTATAGGAATCGATTGAGGCAGATAGGTTTACAAATCTCCAATATTGATATCCAGCATTCAAACCGATTCAGATAAATAGGATATGAGGACTTCAAGATTTCCATTCAGTATTGGGGTCGATTGAGGCGGATAGGATTTTGGAATCCCAGAAATGATATCCAGCATTCAAATCGATACAGTTAAATAGGGTATAAGGTCTGCAGAGCTTCCAGTCAGTATTGAGGTCGATTGAGCCGGATCGAGATCTCGATTTTTCCATTACTGAAAAACAGTGTTGAGAACGATTGAAGTAGGTGGGACCCTATTATAGCATGTCTATGCTTCTTTATGGCATCCACACAGATTGGAATCGCGATATTCTATCAAGGGAATCAGCATTCGTACACATAGAACATCGATATCCGAATACTGGTAGTGAGTATTGAGATTGATTGGCAATCTCACTTTCAATGCGAAAAGTCTGCTTGGTCCATACTGTTCAAATCATGATCAACATCATTGATCGTTATTGAACTCCAATCCTTCTCAATCCTGAAAGTCATGTTTCAAAATTCATCATAAGATTCTAGATTCTGAACGATTGGATGTATTTCAATCGAATCCAATCGAACTTTTGCAGCAGGGTGGGCAAAGAGGAAGGATCCCAAATTTCTGAAATCCAAAACCATGAGATCGCTGAGAACTTGAGTCAGAAAATCGTATCCGATGATCTGTGCATGATTCCATCTTAAGAAATCAATACGTCAGGAAGAAGTAGTAAGAATACTCTTCCGCTCCTTGAACATCAGAAAATGTATGGAAAAGATCGGGGAGATAGACAGCCTATGCCGTTTAATGGGAGTGACTTCAAATTCGATTTGACCATGATTTTGAGTGAAAAATGTGTTGATTTGATGACAACTCCGATGAGATTTGCGGTTTCCACATTGGAAAATTTTAGAACACTAGAACCCTCGAGATATCTTTCCTTGACGATCAATTTAACAATGGCGAGGGGTTATATCGATCCTAAAGACAGGCCACCTCGCAAAAAGCCGGCTTGGTCACTTTATCCTAGAGAAGAACTCCCACCTCTCCTCTAAGTTACAAGGGAGCGACGCGAGTTGATTGGAGAATGTCTTGCGCAGTATAGAGAATAAGAGGAATATGTAATTACGAATCAGTATGATTGAAGATAGAGGAGTTATATATTCTATTCACGTATATCATGAAAATATCGAGAACCATTATCCAAAAATATTGTAGAGATATCCAGAAGTGATGCTCAAGAATATTGAAGAAGAGAGATCGAAATTCATTGTCAAAACTATTGTAGAGACTATCGAGAGATATTCTGTGAAGTTCTGTGAGAATACCAGGAATCATTGTCCAAAGTACAGTAAGAATCGTAGGAACTATTGGAGGGAAGTATGAAAAATTGTGGAAATATCAAGAGATAACCAAAAAAACTTGGAAATTATTTAGTTTCAGGAATATCACAGGTTAAACATTAGATACAAATAGCGCGAGAAGTAACACAAGGTCACGAGAGACATTGGATATAAATGCGAAATGGGGGATCAATATCCAAGGTAAAATCATACCATGGACCAGTGAATACAAGAGGAGAACAATATATCCATGAGAAAACCCTGTAATATGTATACAATGAATATAACGATTCATGCACAACGCCAAACAAACATCAAAACACGACTGGGTTGTCGAGGATGACAAGGTTCCCACCCCCACACGTGTGACAACATAGGTGATTGCACTTTAAGCAATCACCCTGCCGTCGCGGCGTCGGTTCAGCAAAACTAATCACCGATGCATACCTTGGAGAATGCATCGCGCGATCACGTTTCGCTGAACTCTGCATTTTTACAGTGTGCGACACGCGGTGAGTCAAGGGCATATAAGCCATGACTTGCGGCTTAAATGCCCTTGACGGGGAAACTGGGATAAGATCGCTTCGTATGAAACGTGAATACTCTAGAACGCTTCGATGAATTCTCATAAGACTTCGCAGGTGTATCTCAAAGACTTTCATGGCAATGTCAGTGATACTTATGTTTCTTTCGTTTAGTATTCTTTGACTCGTGAACTTTTCATGAGCATATCCTGCAGATGATCTGTAATTTCTCCCTCCCATTCAAAAAAATGTCGAGGACGCATTGAGGAGGTACTTAGCGTGCTGAATCGATTGTTTGTTGTAGATGTTCGTTGAATCATCATTTCCTGCTAGGAATCAGTCGATTAGGGACGATTACAATCCTATTGGATTTTACTGGATCGAATGGAATCCTGTTGCTCCAATAGACTGATACAATTGGGCCAACAGTGAATTCAATCAGAATGTATCGGACTCTATCTCAACATATCCCGAGCTGTTTCCACTGTGACACGGAGAAATTGGATGAGTAGTGTTCTCACGTTTCCAATGCGACATCCGACCATTGTACTCTCCCGGATGGAGTAAGACGGTTAGAAAAATCCACTAATCCTACTCAATTCGAGATGATTGAATAAGATTTGAAAACGATCCCATGCTACGCAAGAGGAGCATCGACGTCAATGTTCTTCAACGCAAAATGGTAGATGCCTTTCAACGCAAAAGCTTTGAGGGCGTCATTGGTGCCACAATTAGCTAATCTTTTTCAGAGATGAAGGATGACATTCGACTAACGGATGATGATCAATGGACATGGGTGAAATTCGTTCCAATATACCTCGATCGGTTCCAATGGCTGACTACTTCACTCTTCAATGTCTATAAATGGTACATACAGCTATTCATATGCCTGATTACGAATGGTCAATTTCAAAACGATGCTGATATTGGTCAATCGTTTCCAAGGATGAAAAATTCCATGAGTTGAATCGAACACTAGTCAAGGCTTCTTCGCTCCTCGTCAGCATAGTCAGAGATATTCGAGTTCGAGTCCAATCAATAACAATTTTCGCAGAAGTCAGTACAGTAAGAAATCAGAACGATGCTTCAAGTGTAATAAGTACGGACACTTTGCGAGAGAATGTCGTACTGAAGGTGAACAATCATCTCAAACAGACAAAGCTCCAAACAAAAATTAAGGCAATGGCTCAGCTCGAGCGTGGTCAGCTGGTGCAGGGGAAGTCGATTCAAGGTCGAATACTGAAAATGAACCTCATGTTTTATGTGCCTTTTCTGTATCCACAGCAGTGCGAAGCCAATCGGACACATGGTATTTGGATTCATGCGCGTCGCCATACATGTGCAACGATAAATCCAAGATGCTCAATTTGAGAGCGACGCAAGAAAAAACTTTCACCACAGCTGACAAAGGAATACTCCAGGTTGAAGCTCAAGGTGAGGTCAAATTACAGGTTCATTCGATTATATAGTTCGGACTGCTCGGAGCGCTCGGATGGGTCGGATTAATCCGACTTTTGCATCGACGAACGAGTATTCGGACGAAAGTTTGATCCGAACGTTCGGAGCGCCAATCCTGACAATCGTTGTCCCGGAGAGGGGAGCCATCTCGGTAAACATCGTGTACAGCATTGGAGACAAGCTGCTTCCCCTCTCTCCGGCCATGATCAGCCGGATCAGCTTGTCTCAATGCTGTGAACACGCTGTTTTCTCTCTCCGCCACCGCAATCTTCGGATGGGGCGCTTGGAACGTTCGGATCGAACTTTTGTCCGAATACTCGTTCGGCGATGCAAAAGTCGGATTAATCCAACCGATCCGAGCGCTCCGATCATTCCGAACTACATAATCGAATAAACCTAACGAGTTAAAAATGTTTCAGGTGCAGAGCAACAAATCTGCCTCAAAGATGTTTTATACATCCCAAAGTTAGCATCAAATCTTTATTCTGTCGGACCTATTGACAGAAATGGATGCAATGTAATTTATGGCAATAGTAAATGTAAGATTGTTGATCCAAAGCAGAATCTAATTGCCACCGGCGTATGAACTAAAAATGATGTATATAGACTTGACGCAACCAGCGTCACTGGTACTTTATCAGCAAGGACTAATCCGCCTCAATTTTTCAAGTTCGCGAATCAAGAGCGCAACTACATAGTATTGATCTTTGGCATTACAGAACCGCACATCTCAGCAATGAATATTCATGACAGTCAAAGAAGCAAGCGGCATTAGGTATAGAATTCAATAGTGAAAAACTCAGTCCTTGACAAGACTGTGCTTTAGGTGAAACGGCGAAGCAGCCATTCCACACCAATACTAGCAGGGCTAGCAGCAAATTGAAATTGATTCACACAGATTTGTGTCAGATGGATGTACCTTCGTTGAGTGGATCATTGTATTTCATCACTTTTTTAGATGATCATTCCAGACACATTTGGGTATATTTTTTGAAGTCAAAAGACCAAGTACCAGGTATTGTAGATTACTATATCAAATATGTGGAACGACAAAGTGGTGAGAAAGTAATAGTTCTTAAAAGTGATGGTGAACTTGAATATGATAATAGAAAAGTTGCGGATTACTTAGTCAATCAGGTATCAAGCACGAGAAGACAATCCCGTACAACCCACAACAGAACGGTAGAGCTGAACGAATCAACGGCACACTGTTAGACAAGGCTCGATGCATTATTGTTGCAGCAAAAATGGAGGAAAAATTCTGGGCTGAGGCAATAGCATGTGCTGCCTATTTATCAAATCGTTCACCAAAGAGAGTTCTTGGTGGTAAAACCCCTTATGAGCTATGGGCAGGACACAAACCGAATCTTGATCATCTGAGAATCTTTGGATGCAAAGTACTCGCGTACATTCCAAGACAATTCCGAGGTAAGTTGGATCCAATAACTAATGAATGGAGAATGTTGGGCTATTATCCAAATCAGCAGGGATATAGACTGTGGGATATCAAAGCCCAAAAGGTTATAAGTTCCAGAGATTGCAGATTTTTTGAAAACGACTTAATGCCAGTCAAGAAACAGTTTGTTTATTTGCCTACCAGCGATAATCAATTCAAGGTTGAGAATCAAGTTCCAGGTCAACCTCAGAATCAAGCTCCAGCTCAGCTTCATGATCCTCAGCTTGAACAACAACGAGAACGAGTAGTTCCAGAAAATTCAGCATATGACGAAAGTTTCACTCTAGAAATGGATATTAGTCAACCGCAAGATAATCAGTACAGTCAGCATAGTGGCAGTGAATCAGAAGAAGATGAAAAAGGAATATTACCAAGAAGATCTTCAAGAATGAAGAAACACAACCGCAATCTAGATGACTATGTTTTGTACTCTACAGTGACAGGTATGCACGAACCAAAATCATTCTCAGAGGCCATGAGTAGTCCAGATCGTTCAAATTAGATTAAGGCTATGGAAAAAGAAATGGACGCATTGAATCTCAACAAAGTATATACGACATGCAAACTTCCACTTGGTGAAGTCAAGGTTGGATGTAGATGGGTATATACCATCAAAGTTGATGCCAACAACGCTATACGATACAAAGCAAGACTTGTGGCTAAAGGCTACTCACAAATTCAAGAAGTCAATTACTTTGAAAGCTATTCTCTTGTGGTAAGACATACTAGTTTGAGTGTAGTTCGATTATCCGAATTGAAATCCCCCGAAAATGCGTAATCAGAAAATAAATGTCCCAGAATGGATTTATCCGAATAGCAATTTTCCGAATGCAGAAGATTCCTGAATGAATGATTCCGAATCAAGCCCTCTCAGGCTAAGAATTATCCGAAAAGGTGAGTTCCGAAAATCAGCATCCCGAAAAGGTGAGTCTTGTATGATTAAATATCCGAATCATAAATTTCCGAAAATACAGATTCCGAAAAATACATATATAGAAATGGTATTGGCTGTTGGGCTGTCATTTAGTTTTGACAATGTCATTGATATGGTGATGCTCAAGTCGTATAACTGTTTTTCGAACATAACCGAAGATTCACGCTTCGCTCGAACATGCACGTCAAGGCGCATGGGGATGTGGTCATCTGAGCATGTGACCGGCTTCGTGACCCAAGTGCGAAATTAAGTATCAAAGTGTTCGTAATAGACACGGGCGCTGCTCTGAGATTTTTATTCGTGCAGCTTATAGGCTCTCAGCTACAGATAGCAAGGTTGCACTGCTTCCTGTTGACAAGCTGACCTCCGTGAGCCATGCATCAGGTCGAGTCGGGGTGTGGCTGCGTGGAAGCGGGAAACAGCGTGGCCGTGTTGTGGAATGTGTCATGACATGTCAGTGCGCTGTCTGCCAAACACCGCAGGGCCTGGGGGCCTATTACGAGATGGAGCGTCGACTCACCGTCAGAGGACTCTTGACGCTCAATACACTGAGGGTATATCTATATAGCTTCAAATATATAGATATACCCTCAGTATATTCAGCGTCGAGAGTTGTGACGGTGAGTCGACCGACGCCCGATCACGTAATATTAGGCTCCCTATACCGTGGCATTATTATATATCGTAGGGCGCACGGAGTGCGTGACTCGCCTCTCACTGCCGACGGGTTTTTGATCTTCAGAATATAACTGCCAGTGCATTGTGCATCGATGAAATCAACAAAATTTGGGGGGGGGGGGTCGCAGGCACGGTCAGTGCATGTGCACTAGTGGGTCTGGACAGTTATACTTTGGACATCAAAATCACTTGACGATGAGTGGCGAGTCGTACTTACCCTCCGTGCGCTCGACGATAACGCTGCCACGGTACAGGCCCAGCTTCATGCAACTCATACTTTTGCTGCCCGTGCATGAGTTCGAGCGCGTCATCGATCTCGCCGGCGCAAGCTGTCCTTCCGGCACACCTGTATAGCTATATACAGATCACACGAGATACAATGCCCCTTTATTACGTGACTCGTGAGAGTCACGAGAAGAATGCATCACAAAATTTTTTTTACCTGTATGCAGGTAGCTCTGCATGCGTTTCCCAAAGGGAAGAGAAATAAACGAGTGTTATCTCGATGAGAGATTAGAGTTTCTGTGTGATTTCTGATGGTACACGTTCAAGGAAGTATCAGCGAAGCGACTGCCTCAGCTAAAATTCGGATGCGATTCTCATATCAAGTCCCATGAGAACGCTCCCTCTTATTGAGAATAAGCAGTTTTTTATACCATTTACCTATGTCATGGCGGACGCTTCTCGAACGAAACACTCATTTTCAAAGGAACGTGACTAGTTCTCAGCTTCGCCGACGCTTTTCGCGGCAAGCAAAATTTTCCCTAGTACTCGACACGTAATTGTGCACGTCGTAAGATGTGCTTGGGAGTATAAAGTATATGAGTAATTCCGCGAAAAATTAGATATTCGAGGATCGAAAATGTGCCAACCCTAATTCTCACTCGTGAGAGTTCCAAGATGGGTTATTTGACTTATTAAAACTCATATAGTTCCAATTAACGTGTCTACGAATGGAAGAATTTCGCCCACATTTGCCACTACAATTGATCTTACGGCCAAGCGATTCGAGCTACTGTCTTGAGGTCTTAAGGTTCTCATTCAGCCAACAGATACTTTCAAGAAAGCCGACTCGGACCTCCAGCTCTGGCATATACAGCTCGCTTTAGTAGGGCACGGGGCTGATCAAAGAATTAAGCAGAAGTAGATTTTCGCGAAAAAGAAATCCGCAAGGTGTTGAAATAAATGTATTCCGCTACTCGAGGATATGGGTATTCACGCCTGACGATTCACTTTGAGAAAAAAATTTGTGCGAATTGGCCTGGGATGAGGCAAATTCTCTTTCATAAAAGAAAACTAATTGTAAGTATAAACATTCAAGTCGAAATTTGGCGGAAAGATGTACGCGCTCGCCATGCACACAAAAAATTATCTTCTAGTTGCTATCACGGTGCGGGATCTGTTACTAAATATTTTATTTGATGCATTCGTTCGCGCAAAACCCAAACGGGTCCCATCGCGGCACTTTACACTCGTAAGTGCCGAAAAAAGTGAAGCGGCCGGACACGGAACTAACATTTTCGCACCCTTTTGATGATATTTTGGGCAACCTGGGACCGGACAACTAACAATTGCACCAAAAAAAGCACCGAAAAATACCTCGAAGATGACTGGTACGATTTCTTCCCCAAGCATTTTAAGGGTTTGTACAGATACATCAGAAAAACTTAGGAAATATCTAGTATTCGGCTCGAAGTAGTCTGCACTTATTTGCACTGCGTGAGAATCTGCAATGTTGGTATAAGAAGAACCCTCAATAAACACTTTAAGCTAATCAATACGATCTTGGGTAAGTTACCTATGATGAACAATAGTTTCGGAAAATAAGAATCGATTGAAGAATATGAACTTGTGAAGGAAATATTTTTATTCTTATCAAAATATTCTAATACAACTGAATCATGTTGTAATCATTTCATTCCAATACCGTCGAACGAGAAAAGTATACTTCAAACCATACCGGTGTAAATTTCCTCAATGGCCCGTAAGAGGTGTTCATGGAATGTGATTTCGAGATAATCACTATGCTGTAATGATGGGCTATACATTATTCATCCACAATTGAAAAATATTTGGAGATGACATACTTTTCCCGGTGAGGTCTTATTGGGACTCACCCACCCTGTCGCCGTTTTTCGCTGCTAAGGTACTGACAGAGTGTATACAATTACCAATGGACGAGTTACCTATGTTTCAAAAAGAACATAAACAACGTATCCAATGGAGCATTGCAGTCATTGAAAAAATCACGAAGTCTCGTGATTATTCAAAACAAATCATGATTATTAGATCCTCTATAATATAGTTCATGTTTGTTCTTCGTCCGCTCAGGTGAGCGCGCCCGTCTAATTTGTTCCGACCAGTCGTAAAGATGATCAACTACAATGGGAGGGAATATTTACTTTGCACCAGTGTTCTTGAAATCCAATGCAGTACTCACCACATACATGATTCTTACGCTCTCATCTTTT
Organism: Eretmocerus hayati; assembly: GCA_029851415.1. Lineage (NCBI taxonomy): Eukaryota > Metazoa > Arthropoda > Insecta > Hymenoptera > Aphelinidae > Eretmocerus > Eretmocerus hayati. The sequence goes on from CM056743.1 coordinate 87,762,315, forward strand.
CACTCACCTCATACCTTGGGCTCAGTACTTTTACAAGCTTCAGGGTCGTGAATGTTTCTGATGCAATCCATGAACCCATGGATACGATGAAATCATTCATATACTCGGTTGATTATATTGTATAGTACATCATGTTTTCGTGTGCTGCTCAACCAAGATAAATACGGTTTAAACATAAAATAGAATCGCATTACATGTCGATCGACTTCTTTATTTATTTCTGAGGTAAATAACTGAGCAAAATCACAAACAGAGACAAAGGCCTTTTCTTCATCGCTATCGATTGCAATTCATTGATCAACACGAACGCATAGCCAACCCACACGTTAGCTGCAAATCAAACACAATCAATTTCACATTTGGATTACAGTAATTAAAATCAACATGAGCATACAACTGAATAAAATCATTATAGTATTTTGACATTCACTAATGTGGCACTTAATCGATTCGGTGGGAGTGTCACATTGCAATTAAAATGTTTCTTCACATTCCAATGAAGCATTGAAATTCTATCATACAATTTTCATTCGATTTCATATTTTGCTACACTTGTATCACCTTATGTAACCTACAGGCGAGCTGCAAATCAATCACAAACAATTTCAATCTCAATCCCGAGTAATTTAAATCCATCTCGGAGAACAACAGAGTAAAATCAACATAGTATACTTTAACTTATACCAATTTGGCGCTGAATCCATTCCTTGTAAGTGTCACATTGCAATTATAACAATTATTACATTCTAAGCATGCATTTCAAATGTATCATACAATTCATTTAGTGTATAGTTGGATATCACATCGAAATGAGAAACAAGATTGTGAATCTCGTGAGAGAAATCACTGTTATTCACAATCGAAGTCTTAGTCATGCTCACGATTTCATTTGCCATGCCCACAAATACTCCAAAAAACGCGGAGGTTGGCGAGAGAACTGAGCTATATCATCAGCAGCTTAGGCAGAATATCAATTATTTTATGAAATATTAGTTCACACGAAACTTTGGCAGACACTTGCACCTTCAAGGCAATCAACATCAACGTATTTCAAATGTCTAAGCAAGTAACAAATATAGTTTCATTATAAGTAGCATCCGCGCAAGATCTATAGAAATTAGGCGGTAAAATCGCTAAAGATTTGACAGATGCTGATTAGAAACCATATTCAATTCTGGAACCACAGAATGAAAAAGGCATTGGAGTATGAGATTCATCTATGGATATCCTTATAATTTCACCACAGAATTTAAATTCCAACAATAAGCGTAATATGGTGGGTGAGCCGAATCATGTTCACCATTTTTGACTGATGTCATGATAGAGTGCGATCGACGAATCTCCAGATAGCTTCTTACATAATACAAAAGGTGCTACTTCTGTCACAGCCATGGGTATTCCAAGTTAGGATATTCATGTCACTAGCAAGTCTTTGCAATAATCAAGTTTTCCGATTGCATCACCCCTTGACTGAAATATATCTCGCTAGAATGTTGAATGTCGACCGGTAACCAAGAATATCACAGCTTACTCTGGATCTAACGTGTGTAAAGAAGAATAATTATAATTTTCCGTTACTAACATATCAACATGACGGTTGCGTAGACAATATCAAGTATATACCTGCAGAAGTGACGGATAGATCCATCGGAGCGTCAATGATCTGTGACGATTCTTGGATACCACCTGAGCATGAGTCATAAGGCCCCTGCACCACCTCGTGACAGACTTGGTGCCCCAAAGGCAGGGATGTTTTCCGCAGAGCTGAAATATGGAATTATATTGGTCTTCATATTCAAGTGTGCCTGTTGCATGAAATACATCAAGAATATTTGCGAAACCAGTACGAAGAGTGGCTCAACATGGAACTATTTAACATGCAACACAAGAATACCATTTTTCCTAGCTACCATGACTGTACGTAACATGAGAAGTGCAACGTCACTCTAAAATTGCAAGTTTAACCTGTTCCGAAGCCGAATACGATCGATTCTAGTAGACATCTCAGCAACGGGCCCAAGGGTTTGAAACTGAAAATGGGAGATATTTGAATAAGAAATAAGTTGCATACCTGCGATGTTGATATACCGGCATTACATTCAGAATTTTAGATCCATAACAAGAAAATTGAACGCCATCGGGTGTACCATCCTGTACCCTCGCACTCGGCTCATCAGTGGGGACCACAGTGTGATCTGTGTGATAGAAAGCGGCTCCCACCTGATGGATTAAGGCGTTTTGAGGCTGTTCCTCATGAGCGAGTCGTCGCTCTTGTTCTGCATCACTCTTGGCATTCATTTGTGTAACACTTGTTTCACTTTTTGAACCGTCTTTTTCATTTTCATATGCTGTTTTGACGTCCTGCGCTACTTCGACTGGTTGTTTGACTGCGGCAGCAATGACATCTGGTTGTTGATCTTCATCGTCGAACATTTCTGATGGCGTGGCGTTGTTCTCGATTGCAGATGATTGCACAAGGTGCTCTTCACCTTCTCCTGCTTCATCAACATCGTTTTGACGGACGGCAGCTTCTGCAGAGTGCTCTCCTATATCCGGTTGTGGTTCGGAAAATTCATCTTCGCCTTCAGATGATTGATCAAAGTCTTCTGGACCATTTTCTGATAACGAGGATCTGTCTGTGTCGTGTACTTGCGGGAGGTTATTTTGATCTTCAGCTCCTGGCTCAAAGTCATCTCGAACATCTTCTGATAACGAGGAGGTGTCTACGTCATGTACTTGCGCGAGACTTTCGTCAACTTCAGCTGCTTCTTCGTGTACCTCATCGAGAGCTGATTGCTCTCGGTCACCATCAACGCCATCTGCGGCAGAATTGTCGTCACCATTGCCTTTAATTTCCTCGACGTTGTTTTCAGGTGGAGCTTCCTCATTACCTTCTTTTTCAGGTTCGGTATCGATCGCGCTTCCACTCTCTTCCCTGGCTCTCCTGCGCCTCTCTTCTCTTGCCTCTAGTCGTCTTTCTCGTCTCAATTCTCTTTCTTGTATTTTCAATCTCTCTTCGAGCAACGCTGAAACAGAAATCAAGCATGACATTTAATATTGAAAATTTTTCCATTTCACGTGTCAGTGTCTTCAAATGGATTTTAGTGGCGAAATAAGTACGTTATGCGAATGGAATATACCAGCAAGTCAATAATGGTTTGATGAAGAATTTCATGTTGAATGTTTCACATTTGGTTCGATGACACTTCTTTTACGGCATATTATATGCTGTGGACTTCTATTATAAATCTGAAGAGTCACAAAGACGTACGTATCTGATCGAGAACAAATTCAAAAATATTAACGTGAACCGACCTGCTTCTTTGCGTTGCAGACTCAGGATTCTCTCTCCAAGGTTCAATCTCCTCAACTCCAAATCCGTAAGCAACAGAGTGTGATCGAAGTCGATGTCAGCTTCTGAAAATAGTCAATTAATTCATCAATTAGATTTATTCGTATACATAAGAAGATAAATAATTCGAAGCTGAAGAGGAAGATCCTCGTGAGCCCCGAAGCAAGGATAACAGAACACAATTAACGATTGTACCATTTATAACGTCGCTCTGGTCACAATTGTCCACAGGAATACGATGAATAGTCCACGTGATTATAGAAATGATAGCATTCAATCTGCTTGGGGATACTCTTTGCTTCTACGCTTTGCCGATGATCCTCACTTTCCTGACGACGTCGATAGGGTTGGGAGTACCAAAGCAAACAGTTACAATGCAATTGTAAAAAATCATGAAATACTCAAAGATTATCGGCTAAATGGAATATGTCGAGGTCTTTCACTCTCAGTATACCATTGTGACAGTACCTGTTGATTGTATGTTAGGTGTCGTTGATTTGAGTCTAAACTTCTTCGTCAGTCGGTCTTCCCTCCATTGATTGACCATATAAGTGATGTCACCTTTCTGGCCAGCGATGCAGTTCAAAACATCATCTGGGGTCCATCGTATTAGTCGGTCGGGATGTAGTAGACCTCTCAATGCTGTGAAATTACACCATACAATGATATTTATACGACTACCATGCAAGCGCATGGAACGTGTGGGATTAGTACAGGACATTCAAACTCATAAAGAGACTGAAGGGAGCATTTCAAGTTCGACAATACTACTTGAAATGTAACCATTCTAAGCTTCTCAAAGTCAACGACTCGTAACGAATTCATGAAAGCTCATCATTTTCATTCATATAGAATGAATAAACGTTTGAGTTAATCCATAAAGCATACTTCCAGTTTATCATACGTCATCCGTGTATGTCGTAGCGGATGGGAACCTTTCCCCAGTCAGCATTTTCACAGAGAGTCAGACAATTTCAACGTCAGGCCTCTCGACTTGATAAGTTATTTCTTGAGAAAGAAGGAGTATATGATTCTACCCTATTGAGTGTGATGTCGAGTGCTACTCTACATCTTTTTAGGGAGAAAAAGGAAGGACGAAAGGGAGAATATTAGGTTAAGTACGCGAAAAAGGAGAACGGACGCAAAGCACCTCTCTCGACCCCGAGGCTGACATAAGATTAGCCTCGAGAATCGAGATTTGCCGCTTTTCCCTCCCGATTTCTCTTTACCTGGAAAAAGAAAATAAATAAAGCAGGTGAAGTGAAATGGTCGGAACTTGGCAACGCCGCGGAGGAATACTCCGCGGCGATGGAAAGTATGGCGGTCGGGCTCACGTGGGTCCCCGCGAGGCTGGTGATGAGAGGAGCGGAAGGGGGGAAGGAAGGTGCATGCGTATAGCACAACAACGCCCTCCTCGTCTCGGCGCCTACACATCAGCCTAGACAATCTCCCCATCGTCTTTTCCTAGACTTTCTCTAAAGTGGCTGTAGTGTATTGCGAATAGTTACACGTCAGAGTAAAGATGACACGCAGTGAAAGGAATGCAAGAAAGATCTTCACAGTATATTAATAGCAAATACGCATCGAACCATATATGGTAGTCTGAAGTCTGGTGAAAGGAGCTTGTAACAAGCACAGACTGGTACAGCCAGGTACAGCCAAGTACGAGCTCGTACAGCACAGAGTATAGAAGATGCACCCACTGTATAGCCAGTCAGACGGCACACGACCGGCAAGCCATACATACGGCTCCGTGTCCCTTGTATATCAATACTTAATGAAGTAGTTAGACGCCGATCTCATCAAGTGCTTCACACCTTCTCCACAATACCACATTGGCGACGAGGATAAAAGAAGGAATCCGACGAGGAACGACTATCTGACGATGATAGAAAGCACATCCGACGAGGATAAGCAGTAAAGACATCCAACGATACACACAGCATATCAAAAGCATCAATCTATCTGACGAAGATAGTAGAAGAGAGATCCGACGAGGATATACAGAAAAATTGAGAGTCATCCGACGAGGACAACACAACAGAGCACAGCTGGAGTGAGGAGAAAAGTCCCCCGCAGCATACAGCCACTGAACGTGGATACAGAGAGAAGCTAGAGAGGAGAAAGGTCCCCGCAGCATATACATACAGGTCCCAAATCAACGCATAAGGTGAGCGCCTACAAGCAGCTTGTTCCCCATGAATATACATCAAAACATCGAATCAAGGCGAGAGCGGTAAGAGAGCCAGCCATAAAGTTGGTCGTAATTTAGCATTTATGACTACTGTGGAAATACCTCCAGGTGATCATCCAGACTTTACAGATTTAACGATTCAAACATTCACTAAACAAGAATTGATCGAATTATTGGCAAAATTTTCGGTAAAACTCCATCTCAATTTGGTCTCATTAGAAATTCTGAGGTCAATAGCAAGAAAAATACGCAGCGTACAGTTCTCAGCAAAAACTAAAGAAGTCAATATTTCTAAAGAAGGATTACGGGTTGTAGTACCAGAAAAACAGAATCGAGTGGACAAACTGAACAAGCTTCAACACCACTGGCTAAGGCACCCCAACAAAACAGCATATCTGCAGGAACTCAAACGGTACAAGAACAAGTTTCCAGCCCAAATACAGATATGATGGAATCAATGGAATTCCATAAAAACAAGCAATCTTAGGATGACTACATTGAACGCATGGAACTCTATTTTACGGCAAATGATATTACATCAGATGATAAACAGGTGGCAACTTTGTTAACGAAATGCGGATCAGAAACATACAAGCTGATCAAAGATTTAGCAGCACCGAACCTCCCAAAAACCAAGAAATTTGAGGAGATAAAACTTTTAATGTCAGCTCATTTATGCCCGAAAGAAAGCAAACTCATGGAACGGAGCAACTTTCGTCAAGCTCATCAAAATGCAGGCGAATCTATAGCAGAGTATATCGCACGGCTGAAAGAATTCGCCATAAACTGCGATTTTACGGACTTGAACGACGCGCTGTGTGACCAACTGGTCACAGGTCTCACGGATCGAGGTACCAGAGTCGCACTATTCAGCGATAAAGATCTCACTTACTCAAAAGCAGTAGAAATTGCTACCACTCGTGAAGCAGCAACGAGAGATGCAGCAACCACTGAACGACATCGAAGCAACACTTCAATTCAACACGTCGCAGCACATCGATACAACAAGCCAACGAGTAATGTTACTCAGACAGGTAAAAGCAAATTTAATAATAGATCGCGCACAAAATTTTGTTATTGTTGCGGAATAGGCAATAGCCACTACGCAAAAGACTGTCGTTACAGAGACAGGAAATGCACTTTTTGTCATAATCAAGGGCATCTCGAGAGAGCATGTATCAAAAAACGTGGAAAGAACAAAATTTTTGGTACGTTCAGTAAAGATCGATTCGAGAATAGAGACAATCGGGATGAACGTAATAAGCAAGTAAAAGTTCTACAAACTGAATCGGATGATGAAGATACGGTTTCAAACACAGATTTTTTCCGAATATCAGAATGTTCTTGACAAAACATCAAAGCAGAACCATTATATTTTGACTTAACAATAGATAATACTCAAGTCAAAATGGAATTAGACACGGGTACATATGTTTCAGTTGTATCCGAAATCGTTAAGAATAAAATCTTTCCTAAATTACCACTGAGAGATTAAACTCAAGAGTTACGGTGGAACACCGCTCCATCCTATTGGAAAACTAGAATCATCAAAAGTAGTATTGAATGGAATGAGTAAAATTTTGGACATCTACGTTATTAAAGGCAAAGGACCAATTTCGTTGGGTGGACAATGGCTAGCAGCTTTTGGACTTTGGCCGTTGAATTTATGGAAAAATACAAATTCCTCGAACATTCTACAAATACAGAGTGAGGACATCAGAAAGCAAATACTTGAAAAATTTCCAATCCTTTTTTCGAACACGCAAGGGTGTTACAAAGGTAGGAAGATACATTTGGTCTTTAAAGAAGACGCAAAACCGATACAAATGAAGCCATATCACGCGCCATTCGCTTTAACACAGAAAATCTCCAAAGAGTTAGACAGACTTGTGAAACTAGGCAATCTAGAACCGGTTTCCTGTAGTAAATGGGCAACACCCATTATCCCAGTTTTGGAAAAGAATGGTGAGGTACGCATCTGTGGAAATTTCAAAATGACGGTTAATCCACAGTTAATAATCAATAGACATCCCATTCCTCTGAAAGAGAAAATTTTTCATACGCTACGAATAGGGAATAGATGGTCTCAGATCGACCTGACACACGCATTTATGCAATTTCAACTCGATGACGAATCGAAAGACGCCCTGACGATTATTTCACACGAAAGGTTACACAGATACACACGCTTAGGGGAAAGTATAGCCTCAAATCCCGCGGAAGTACAGGATATTTTAGAAGACGTCCTGAAAGGTATAGATCATACAGAGATCTATATAGGTAATATATATTGCACAGGAAAAACAGATTTTGAGCATTTACATATACTGACACAAATTTTTGAACGATTGCAAGACGCAGGCTTACGCGTAAACCTCGGAAAATGTGATTTTTTCAAAGATGAAATTGAAATTCTAGGCTTTGTTATAGACAAAGAAGAGCTAAAGCCAAGTCAATCTAAGGTAGACGCAATTACAAAAGCGCCAACACCAAAAAATTCGAAGGAACTAGAAGCTTTTTTAGGTCTCGTAAACTTTTATGAAAGATTCTTAACAGATAGAGCGGAACACATTTATCCTCTCTATAATCAAATCAAACACAAAGATTGGACTTGGACAAACGAATGTCAGAATGCATTTGATTGGATCAAGAAAGAAATTCCTTCAGATGAAGTTTTAGCAATCTACGATCCAAACGTAAAACTCGTCATGGCATGTGATGCTAGTGACGTAGGTGTTCCAGCAATTTTGTCGCACAGGTACAAAGACGGTTCTGAGAAACCTATAGCATTCGCATCCAAGATAATTCCAAAATCCGAGAAACATAGAGCAATAATCGATAAGGGAGCAGGAGCAATCATTTTCGGTTTCAAAAAATTTCATCAATACGTTTACGGGAATCACATTATTCTGGAAACTGACAATGAAGCTTTGAAATATATTTTTGGCAATAAAGATATGTAGAAAATGCTAAACAGCAGACTATTACGCTGGGCATATTTTTTATCAGGCTACAGATATACCATCGAAGTAGTAAAATCAAAAGCTAACGGAAACTGCGATGCGCTCTCTAGGTTACCGATCGCAGACACAACGCCGGTATTCGAAACAGAATACACAAACATCAATTTTATACAGAATGAATGAACAATTATTGATTTCCCGAAAGTTGTAAAAGCAACTCCACACGACAAGATATTGAGAAAGGTCATATCATACATACAGACGTCATGGCCTAAAATAGAAACATTGAATGACATAGAGAAAAGCATTCATCATAGAAGACACGAAGTGAGCTTTGAACAAGGATGTTTGTCTTGGGGTTACAGAATAATAATTCCAGAAACTTTACAGAGAAACATACTCGATGAACTTCATTCTTCACATCTTGGTATAGTAAAGATCAAGCAAATAGCACGCAATTATTTCTGGTGGCCACATATTGATAAAGATATTGAACGAATTGCGAATTCGTGTAGAATCTACCTATCAACACGAGCAGAACCACAAAAAGTACCACTTACACCGTGGCAATGGCCTAGTCAACCTTGGTCACGTATTCACATTGACTTTATGGGTCCATTCCACAATTTTATGTTTTTGATCATCGTGGACGCACATTCCAAATGGCCAGAAGTGATTAACATGAAAAAGGACACAACTTCGTACAATCTGATACGAAAGCTAGACGAAATTTTCTCGCGTTATGGTCTCCCTCACCACATAGTGAGCGATAACGGTCCACAACTAACGAGCCACGAATTCGGAAAATATTTGGAGCAATACAAGATAAAACATACATTTTCAGCACCTTATCATCCTGCTACTAACGGAGCAGCAGAAAATTTTGTCAAAACGGTCAAACACAAAGTAGACAAAATGATTAAAGAAGGTCATTCACTAGAATTTTCGATAAATAGATTTTTGAGTGATTATAGGAACACGGAACATTCGACAACAAACAGAACACCAGCAAATCTATTTCTCAGAAGAGATTTGCGCACAAGATTTGATTTATTGATTCCTAATTCAATTAGCGATGTTGAAAAACACCAATTTGATCAAGCACGACACAAGCAGGGTAACAGACAAATACAATTTGTAGAGAATGAGATTGTTTTGTGAACGATTATGGAACGCACTCTGGGAATAAGTCGCAAGCGAAGATTGTAAGACAACTATCTCTTGTAATGTATGAAATAAAATTCAATGACGGGTATATTACAAAACGACACGCAAATCAAATTGTCAGAACTCAACTAGAACCTACTTTAAGAGGAGGGGAGTTGATATGTGATGATAATTTTGAAAATTCATATCTACACTCAAATGTTTCGAAGAAATGTAAGAACAAATTGTACCCTGAAAATGATCGAAATGTACCGAGACGTTCGTCTCGAATCGCTAAAAGAGCAGTGACCCGATCTCAAAAATAAGAGGAGGGGAGTTGTAGTGTATTGCGAATAGTTGCACGTCAGAGTAAAGATGACACGCAGTGAAAGGAATGCAAGGAAGATCTTCACAGTATATTAATAGCAAATACGCATCGAACCATATAGGGTAGTTTGAAATATGGTGGAAGGAGCTTGTAACAAGCATGGACTGGTACAGCCAGGTACACTCACAAGGGACTTGAACTGTCCGCCTCTGTCCCACTCGCACTCATTGACATAACCCATGCTCCCGTGAGTGCAACAAAGACGAAAGTGGACAGTTCAAGCGCTTCGTGAGTGTACAGCCAAGTACGAGCTGGTACAGCGCAGAGTATAAAAGATGCACCCACTGTATAGCCAGTTAGACGGCACACGACCGGCAAGCCATACATACGGCTCCGTGTCCCTTGTACATCAATACTTAATAGAGTAGTTAGACGCCGATCTCATCAAGTGCTTCACATCTTCTCCACAATACCACAGTGGCGACGGCGCTAGTCTCTGCCAACACGCTTACCGGGCCTCGCATCGTGCGCTATATAGCTGCTCCACGCGACTCGAGGTGTGAGAGAGAGAGAGAATATATATCTCTCTCTCTCTCTCTCTCTCTCTCTCTCTCTGACTCTATGCTCTTGAGCAACTCAGCCGTATACCTACTCGATGCTCCTGCGCTCGTGATAGTTGGTCCCGCCGTACGGTGAGTCAAAACACCCCCTATGGGTGGATTTACCACCCCCCATATGTGACCATGCATCAGTTGACACAACGGGCCGATATCAGTACCATTAACTGATATGTAAGTGCCAACATGCAAATTTGACCCTCTAGGCACCTAACCCTATGCAAAAACTCGTGATACCGTCCTTGGGATCCACTGATGCGTATTAGCCTCATCCCACCTCCCCCCGCAACCGGACGCGGACCAACACCCCCTCGTCTCTGGTGGCCTAACCTATACAAAAAAATGCCGAAAAGTGATAAAAATTCAGTTTGTCGTTCCCAAGATAATGGAAAAACTCCCTCGTCTTCACCCAACAATTTATTTATTGTCTACGTGCTCCGCTGCGTGAGACAAAGATTCCGAAACTCCCTAATAACAATAGATCGAGGCCGCCAGAAACTGTCGGATACTGAATTTCACTTTTCAGATTCAAAATTGATAATAAACTTGCCATGTCGGCAATAAAACCTTGGGCGGCGATGCACTTTTAGACTTTTCGAAACAATCAACCGGAAAGTTGCAGCTGCGTTTAGACAAAAGTTCAACCTTAGACATAAAACTAAATCATATTCACTATCGACAGCGCTGTCCCTCGGCCTTTTCAAATCGATAATGCAACAATAGTATGGAAGAGTTTTTTTTCTTAGGTTAACAGCTGAAAAACCTTCAGAAGTCTTGCGGGGCCGGAAAAGTTTATAGTTTTTACGAGGCAGAGGCGTGCAGGCACAAAGGCAAGAAACCTTCCCAAAATCCGAGAGTTCACTTTTATGACCCTTTGTTGGGTTGAGAAATTTCCTTTGTGCCGATGCATTTCTGCTGACTGAAAATTCTTTAAAGTAGATGTACCGATTCGGAAAATCGAGATAGATGTATGGTTAAGTTGCAAATTATATTCAACTTGTAATCATAACCTAGCTGTTTTGAGAGTGCGAATTCTACTTATGCGAGAGGCTCCCTGTAATCTTTGTAATCCGAGCAAACCGCAGGAAACGATATCGAATGTAAAGGGATATCGTCTATATACTCATGGATCCGAAATGAAAACGAAAGAACCGCTGTAAAAATGGACGGTGTCGCGAATATTCCATTATAAACATCTGAATATGCTAAGAATACATGTGTTGAATATTACAACCATGCAAACGTTTAACAAGAAGTATACGTCAGAAAATGTCTGGATAGTAAGTATTTTTAGCACTGTAGGGCGCCACTCGTTGGGACATACAATATTCCTAGTACCGATATTCAGCGCAATGAGCGCCACTCACCAGGACCCAAAATATTCATAGTACCAACTTTTAGCGCAATAGGCGCCACTTGCTGGGACCAAATTTTCCGTCCCACCAGACCCCTTTCCAAGATGGTGCCGCCCCCAAACTGTGAGGTTCAACCCTCCTTCTAAACTCATGAATAGGGCCCACGCCCTTTCTATTGATGTCAAAACCATTTGGGCGTTAAGGCCCGGGCTAACAAAAGACTATGAACACCAATTACAGGGTAGGATTCTACCCCGCCATTTAGCCCTTTTTGTTGAGCTTTCCCTCTCCGGGAAATGCAGTTTCCGCCCCAAAATCATCGGGTCTCCGCGCGAGACTTCGCTTTTCACTGTGCTCCTGGGTCTCATCTAGACCAGTCGAGCAGTTTTTTCCTCGCGCCTACGATTCAATTCTATTCTTCTTGAACATTCTGCGCGCGTCAAGTTCAGAGCCAATTACAACAATCAACTAATTTTTCTTTTTCGAGCAACATCTTGGTGAAGAAGCCTAGGAATCCTGAATATCAATTTTATACACCGCGAGCTGTAACGAGTGGGCCCAGGGACCAGTTGAAATAAACTATCAAGCATTTACAGTGACAGACGAGTAAGTTTCCATCTATTCCACTACCATTTCTCTTCCGCGTTAAGATCAATTCCTCATAGTGACATCCTAGTACCGCGTCGCGAGTGAAGCGTGATTTATGTAAGAAATAATTCCTGAGATCACGTACCTCCTAACGATTGTGGGAGGAAAAATACTCGACAGTTTTTTCCGAGTTATTTTTCCAGAACCAATCATTGAGGAGTTTTTCAGGTTTGACAGTGTTGGAAAATTCGCCGCAAGCTAGGGTTCTTTTTCTTCTTTTCGCGATAATAATTTTTGTAGCATTTCAACGTCCAATTCTTCGGTGGCAAAAGTTTCCCGAGTCCTTGGGGTCACTCCTAGACTCAAAAATTTTTAAATCGGCGTCAAAATAATTTTTAAATTAAAGTGCTTCCGATGTAACAGGAGCACTTTCCTTTTCTGGAGGCTTCACCGGAGGGATACTTTGAAACCAAAAAATTGGACAGAAATGCTCAAATATACAAAACAAAATTAGCTTAAAATCATTTTCATCGTTCTCGGGATCGTCGGATTTTGAAATCTCTACTTCATTACTTTCACACTAACAGTCCACATTACTAACACATTCTACTTACTCGGATGGAGTCAGTTCCTAAAAACGTAAATTCAAACTCACAACAATCACCGTGCCCGGCGCGTCAATTTCTTGTAAATACGGTTAATCAAGTAAATCAAATCTCAGAAAATCGGTCGATAAAAGTGGAAAACTCAGAAAATTTCGTTGAAATAGCTCAGAAACTTCTCGGTGAACCATTCATAACTCCAAAAGGGTCACAATATAAATTTCATGAACTTCCTTCAATTCTAGAAATTAGATTTGCTGCTCAATTATCTGGAAACTTGAATTTAATCTCTCATCCACAAACACTTTCCACATATTTGGATAATGTTGTCATCAGAAATGAGCAAACTTCCATACCAAGGGAAAAAAATGCAAAGTCAAATCTAGTCCAGTCAGAAGAAGTTTCAGAGTCCCTCATTCAGATATAAAATTCATGATAAAAACCCTCAATCTCGCATAAATGCTCGTGGAAAGTATAATACCCGTTGCTAGAACTGTAACTTTGAAAAGATAGGACTCTCAAACCTCGGTTAGGGTCCCTGGAAACTCCTCTGCAATTCTCAGCTCAGCGACAAAGCCTAGATATCCAAGAAAATTCAGAGAATTCGGATTGGGGAATATATGATTCTTCATTTTTTTTATGTATGTACAAATTCTTCCAAAACCTTGCCGTCAACCTCATCTCTCTCTCTAATTTCCATATAAAAAGCTCACAAAGTCTGATCTAAGAAGAAAAACAGTTCTAAATCATTAAGCTATTACTTCACAAAATCTCAGTATTCTCGTCAAATCATAAAAATCAGTGCAACTTTCTCTCAAATCTTTAAAATTCAGGTTCAAAGCGAGAGTCATATCCATTTCATACCCTTACGTTATCGAAGATTCACTAAAGCTTTCCATCTCAATGTCAAAACAGAAATTCATTCCAAATAACTTATTCAATCATTCACTTCGTCATTAAAAATCCAACCCAGCTACCCAATATTCAAGTCCGACGTAGCTCACAAACATCATTCCGAAGCTAATTCTTGTCCAAATTCATTGAAAATCCGAGTCTTGGTATGAGAGTTCACTCCAAAGTTCTAGAACCGCAAAAATTTGGTCAAAAGTCAGGCAAAAGCAAAGAATAAAGTAGTTCATTCAGCTAAAAATTCCAGTAAAAGTCGAGTCACATGTCAGATAGCTTCCACAACTTCTATAACTCCTCAATTCTACAATTCTAGGGCTCTCCGTTCAAAGAATCATTGAAGCTACTGTTTCCAGGTGAAATTACCACTCTAAATCAGCACTGGACGCTCACCATCCGTGAAGAGCTCCTTGAAATTGCTTTCAGACAAGCTATGCACTTGGAGAATACACTCTCTCTAAATTAAGCAAAAAATGAGAGCCAGTTGAACATTACCCTGGTTGTCCAACATGTCACTGAAGCCCAACTTGGACCAAAAGCAAACTAAAATCCTAAATACGGTACAAAATCCAGATAAAAGGTCATTGTTTGTATCAAAAGGCTGTAACAACTTTCATAATTTATTAATGATGCTAATTTCGAACATTGCTGTAGTCAAAATCATTAAGATCAGTACTATACTCTTACAAATCCCTAAAACTTCAAGTTCAATGTAATAGCCGTACCCATTTCTACCCCAAAGTCATACAAAATCCAGTGAATTTCTCATAATTCAACGATTCTCATCTGGTTAGAAACCAAAATTTGTCTACTCAAATCACTCAAAATCAGGGTGTTAGTACAAAATATTGGTGAAAAAAAAGCTAAGATCATGTGAGTTCCCATGTCAAAACAAAGAAACTCAGTAACACCAACACAACCTACAAAGGTTCCACGTAAAAATCACGGTGTACCTCAAAGAGCAAAAGAAACTTTCAACATCTGCTAATTTCACAACCTTGGATCACTCCTTTCACAAGAACCGTCAATCAAAAAGCTAGTTCTGGCTAAGACTGTTTTCCAAAATTTACGCTCTCACCAAGTCATCTTCAGATGAAGAATCAAGCAAAGACTGACAACCTTCAACAAGTTCCAAGGAAATAGAACTTTAAATGACTCAAAGAAAGCTCTGATGTACACTGAACTCTGAGACCTCAGAGTTCTCACAATCCTTGATATATATGGTCTAATAGTTATCAGTTCCTCTTCCCTACCGGCATTTGTGTTTCGTTTAAACGTCAATATTTTGTACTAATTTTTCTATCAAACTTGGGGTGAATGTTTCTTTTGTATTGTCATTTCCAGTGGTGTCCAAACTACACTTTTTCCTTCTTACTAACTTGTTTTTGTACTCACGAAAACAAGCTCTATCCAAATACGGAGTTTAGGCCGCGATTTCGGCTAATACACAATTTTCTTGAGAAAAAAGGGGGGGGGGAAATCCTCCCTCAAGCCAGAACAGGGGTAGTAACGAGGTCGGGTCTCTGAAAGGTGGACTCTACTGTGTTCACCCATCAGCTGACGAATATAGCCAGGAGAGGGGCAACACTAACCTTACTCGATCCATTAACAAAATCTGGAACGAGCGTCGACTGCTGGTGATGGAAAACAGAAAATGATGACAATAGGGAACACGCATGTGTCAGATTAAAATGTTCTAGCTTATGCAGTCGATAGTCGATATAAAAAAAATAACTTCTGTGAAAACAGAATATTTTTAAACGCTATGAATTTTTTTGAGAGTCGATTGAAATTGGGAATGATTCGGACGCCCGTTCAAATCGATGTCACGTGATTGCTGTCTGCCGCCGAGCCGACTGTCAGCAATCCAGCCGGGTTTGTTCGTCATCTAGTTAGGGTCCCTAGACAGTTTAGTACTATTTATAGCGAGTCTGCAGTGTTGTGTCCGTGTGCCGTTCAAAACTCACAACTCCACAATATGTCGCAAATAAAATGAAATTATAAGGAAATATGAGGCTCAAACACTTCCCTGGGATAGGTAGTCGCTAGACCGATAACCAAAGGCAACACCGAGTTCTCCATGTGTTTTTCCTCTCATCAGATAAGTATTTACCAAGTTCAAATAAGGATGATCTGAATGAAATAAAAGAACTCTGTTCTTGGTGAAGAGATCCCACTTCATTTCCAGATTTCTGGTATATGAGAATACAGTGGATATGATGAAGTCGTACAGGGCTTGATACCACTGACATTCATCAATACTCAAAAACATGTAATTGGCAGACCATAATATGATGTTGTCACCACCTCATGTGGTGCTTCACGTGCATATGTTTCCATTCAGTCCCAAAACCCAGTGAAGCATTCGAATCCCCAAGTACAGCAAGGGGGAACGGTGCAAGTTCATGTGGACGAATTGGATATAGATCCTTCCCCCCTCCATTCACTTTTTTCAAAAGTATAACTTGGCAAGTATGAGTTTGTTCCTCAAATCTTATTGATTTTCATCAGGTTTTCACAATAAAAATGATGATTGATTCAAATCAGCTGTATTACATAGTTCCAACTCTTGAAAGGGATGAAATCAAAGGAACTATGTCGAATATTTCTGTAAGTTTGAGAGACCAACTATTTTCTGGGCAAAATACTTATGGCATTGTTTCAACTCGTGAAAGGAATGAAATGAATGAGAAACCATGTCCAGAGTTTTTCGAACAAGATTGAGTGTATAAGGTGATGGATTTCGGAAATTTTGCGCGGGCTTTCTTATTCGTTGTTTGTTAAATCCAAACCTTGAATTGGAAGAATTGAAGGAATCAAGTAAAGTTGATTAAGATGTTGTAAAAAACCAGGCCATGTTATCGCCGAATGTCGGAAAAGAGCATATAACAACGCTCTTAATGGTGTTATGAACCCGGGAAACGCGCAGAGTCTCCCGAATCCGAGCGCTACCAAGGAGACTCAAAGGGCACGGCGCTCGCCAGACCCAGCACAGATAAACAACCTCCTTGGCGAATTGCTACCTTTAGATTAGAAACGCAGCGGCGATTCTCACCATCCGTCCAGCTACAACTTGGACGTGACGGTGAGAAATTATTGTTTCTATTGGATAGCGGTTGCGAGACCAACGTCATTAAATATGACGCGATACCGAGAGTCGGATTCATTGACGAATCACAGGTTCACTAATCACGTGGGCTAGGTTCCAGGCCTACTATTTCTCTCGGCATCGCACGATTAAGAATTTTGGGAATAGACACCGAATTCGTTGTGGTATCCACGGATTTCCCCCTACCCTTCGACGGAGTGTTTGGAACTACCTTTTTAAACTCTAAGGCTATTATTAATTTCGAATTCCAATCATTAGAAATAAATAAAAATAAAATAAGTTTTTATGAATACGATCTCCCTACCGATAAGGAACCTACTCACATATACAACATAGATTATAGAAAGTCCGAGAAGGTGTTACCCTTTACAAGATTATCTAATGATACTGCTTCTTTCTTTTCGGAACCATTTCTTATTGATACGGGATCAGAGGTCAACCTCTTACGGGACCGTCTGGTCCCAGACCGTTCAAAAATTGACCTAACTAAAGTCACGTGCATACGAGGGATAGGTACTGATACAATGGACACCAAAGGGGTAGTGGAATTGAACATCTTTGGTACAACGACTCTTTTTCATGTCATACCTGATGACCTTAGGTTTCCTGGGTCCGGAATTTTAGGGGCCCACTACTCACAGGAAGCCCTGGCGACTTTAGACTTCAATGAATGTGCTCCTACCACTCATGTTTTTACGGTACCATTATCCCTCGAATGTACTCATCCGCTTCTACCTGTAGAAGCGCTAGACCCCAGTTTGCTCGGCATGCAAGGGTCTCCAACCAAATCGGTGTCGGACGTATCGGATCAAGAATCCCTCAACGATATCAAAGATTACGGTTATCACGGTTCTGACGCGGATAGCGATTGCAGTTTTATCCCGGACTGGAATGATGAGGAAGTTAATCAGTTTCATATCTTGGAACAAACCTCTGATTTGGAAATCGACGATGAACTGTTGGGTCTCGACCCTGGACTCGGTAACCACGAACGAATGAACGATGCAAATCGCGGGAGACCCGGTGTCTTTGACTATCTGAGGTTAGACCATTTAAGTGAAGCCGAGCAAAGATTCATGCGTCGTCTCATCTCCGGGAACGAGGATTTATTTCATCTACCCGGAGATGACTTACCAGGTACCACAGTGGTTACCCACAAAATACCAACTACTGACGAAGAACCTATCAATGCGCGTCAGTACAAATTTCCTCATGCTTATAAAGATTAAATTAATCGTCAGGTTAAAGAGATGGAAGAGGGGGGCATCATCCGCCCCTCCACTTCTCCATACAATATCCCTATATGGTTAGTTAAGAAGGAGCCAGACTCCCAAGGGAACCCTAGATGGCGATTAGTCTTAGATTTCCGACCCCTGAACGAAAAAACTATAGGTGACGCTTACCCTATGCCGAACATAACCGAAATCCTGGATCAAGTGGGCGGAGCCAGATACTATTCCGTATTAGATCTCGCTTCAGGATTCCATCAAATTCACATGGACGCTAAGGACGCATTGAAGACCGCATTCAGTACGCCGTTCGGCCATTTTGAATTTGCTAGAATGCCTTTTGGCTAAAAGAATGCCCCCCCCCCCCCACCTTCCAGGGATTTATGGATGAGGTCCTGAAAGGGTTGCAAGGCGTTATTTTATTCGTCTATTTAGACGACATAGTGGTTTACTCAAAAACGCCCGGAGAGCATGAAGAAAAGATGACCATACTATTTGAGAGACTCCGAAAAGCCAGTCTCAAATTACAGACCGATAAGTACGATTTCCTCAAAAGGGAGGTGTCTTATTTGGGACACGTTTTGAGCGAAGAAGTACTCAAACCGGGCCCCAAAAAGATCTCAGCCGTGAAAGACTTTCCACGCCCGAAAACTGTAAGAAATGTTCGAGGATTTCTGGGTCTGGCTGGTTATTACCGCCGGTTCATCAAAGACTTCGCGAAAATTGCCAAACCTCTCACTAAACTGCTTCAAAAAGACGTCGACTGCGAGTGGACAAATGAGGCTCAACAAGCATTTGATGTGCTTCGAGAAACACTCTGTACTGCGCCTGTTTTACAGTTCCCCGATCTAAATGCCCCCTATATTATCACCACAGATGCTCCAGGGTACGCTGTGGGAGGAATATTATCCCAGGGAAAAATCGGCGAAGATCGTCCGATAGCCTACACCTCACGTGTATTGCGCGGACCCGAACTGAATTATGAAGTTTATGAAAAAGAAGGTTTGGCTATGATTCATTGCGTGGAAACTTTCAAATCCTACGTGTATGGTCGGAAAATTACTTTCGTCACCGACCACCAACCGCTTACTTGGTTCAAATCAGCCGATCTGAACACCCGTGTCCAGAAATGGCGGTTTAAGCTTTCTGAGTATGATTATGAAGTGATTTATAAAGCTGGTAAACTCAACGTCAACGCTGACGCGCTCTCACGAAACCCACCTGAGGCTACCGAGTGTAATATCGTCACCAGGACCCGTAGAAAGGAAGAAGAAGAAATCGCCCGGGAAATAGCGAGAGCCGCCGAAAAACTCGCCGCGCGTAAGGAACCGCCTCCCAAGCCCATCCCTGTTGACGCTATACCAGCGAGTGAAGAACCAGCATTACTATCTCCTCCCCCGATATCAGTACTAACGCCGGAAGACCAACAAACCGGTTGTGCGAACGATGTGTCAGTTGTTCGCAACCGCATTGGGGGACCAAGCCAGGAAGATACCGTTGAAGGAGAACTTGAACCAGCCGTATTGGTAAACAACTCTTTCGACGCGATCTCTCTCAGAGGTCATAGATTCATAGTTCAAACTAAAGAAGCTATACAATACCGAGAAGGAAATGTAATGTGCTTCGTGACTTGCGCGTGGCAACCTTGCGATAATGGAGCCGCTGCGCTCCTCAAAGCAGTGAGGATAAACGTAGATAATAATTTAGAGATAGGAGAAGTTAGACTTACGGATATAGGTAATAAGAAACATTATTATTGCTTATGCGTTAGGGGTTCGGAACAAGTATCGTTAGGTTCTATCCTTAAGAACATATTCGATACCCTATCCGTGTTGAAAGAACTATTGATACGAAAAGAACAAAAAGAAATAAGTATTGCTAAGAGTAAACATATAGAGAATTTAGACTGGCCCGAAGTTCTTAATTTACTTGACCGCGTTTCTAAGGATTCCGGAATTAAGATCATAGTATGTAATGGAACTCTGACCTATGTCAGCCCGGAAAAGCGTGACGACATTTTTCAGGAGTTGCACGTCTCCTCGATAGGTGGGCACAGAGGAGTTTCCAAGACGTTTAATAGGATTAGGCAAAATTATTTTCGGGAAGGACTCAAAGACGATATCCAACGTAGAATTCAGCAATGTATCAATTGTCAGTTGAAGAAACTCGTTAGGCTAAAAACTAAACAGCCGATGGTAATAACCGAGACACCGGGAAACATCTTCGATAAAATAGCCATGGATATCGTCGGGCCTGTGCCCAAATCAAAAACCGGAAATTAGTACATACTAACCATGCAAGATCAATTATCAAAATTCTGCCTAGCTTTTCCATTAACAAACACCCTAGCAACCACCATCGCAGATGTGTTCGTTATAGGATTCATTTGCATCTTCGGAGCACCGAAAGTTATTTTGACCGACCAGGGCCGAAATTTTCTGAGCAAATTAATGGAAAGAGTAGCGCGTCGTTTCCGGATTAAAAGGGTAGAAACCACCGCGTTTCACCCCCAATCGAACGGAAGTTTGGAGAGATCACATCACGCGCTCGCGGAATTTTTAAAACAATACGCTAACGCAGATCAGGAGTGGGATGAGTGGATCGAAGTGGCCATGCTAAATTATAATACCTGTGTGCAGGAAAGCACAAAGCACACTCCTCACGAGGTTGTTTTTGGCAGGTTAGCACGGCCACCGTCCAACGAACCACTGCGCGAAGGTGACATTGTCCCGACTTATAAAAATTACATTGTAGAACTCATGACGCGATTGACCGGCATACATAAACTGGCATACGACAATCTTCTGGCCTCGAAATATAGAGCCAAGGGGTATTACGATCAGAAAACGACCCCAAAGAATTTCAAGGTCGGAGACCATGTTTTCCTACTCTTGGGACCTAAACCCGGGGAATTCGGGAACCACTATTCCGGCCCGCGTAAAATCCTCGAAGTCCTCGGTAAACATAACATCAAAATTCAGCACAAGAACTTTAGTAAGATCGTACATACTAATCGAGTCAGGATATCGCATATTAATTACGAAGTCGCCGTGGAAAAGGGCAAACGAGGACGTAAACAAACGATCGCGGAAGAGTAAATCAAAACATGCAATCCACAGAGACATTCTGACAAACGCCGATGTTCATGACGGATGTGTTTTGTTTCAGAAAAGAGGTGGGGAGAATGCACGACTTCTGGATAGTTTTGAGTCTCCTTACCACTGCCAGCTATACTCAGCCAAGATTGCAAGAGATAGTTGAGAACCCCGGAATTTATTTCCAATTCATAAATCGAGTCAAGTTTGTATCCGATTTTTGGACAGGAAAGACTACGATACCTTTGAAACCGCTTAGACATCAGGGCGATACTATCGCCCTCAAGATAGCCAGAGTGAAGAGAGAATGCTACAATCAGACTCGCGACTGTCAAATGCAACACGAACAGATACGATATCTTCGACCTCATTTAGACTCTGCCAATGCTTATCTCGATCATCTCGAAATCATTTTACCATATCCTGATGCAAACTCCGAAGAAATACAACAGTTAACCCATAGCCCCGATAAAATCATAGAAATTCACCCCAACTCATTCTCTCACTTCCTCTGGGAGCTGGAAAATCTTACCGACCACACAGAAAATCTCTACCATCAAATCTCGCGAGATAACAACACTCTAGAGAAGGTCAAATCTTGGACTGAGTCCATGGAGGACCTGCTACGCCGGCATGTCTTAGCATACTCGCAACTTGCGAACATTGTCGAAGTCACCGGTCAAAACAAACTAAGTCTAGATTTACTCAATATGACCCTGTTGAACCGTTTGAGGGTCGACCTTGAACGGGAAAATCAGGATGAAGAGACCTCGCCCCAACTTTATGACCAATTGAGTCAAGTTCAATTATTTAATTCGGGAGATACTCTCGTGTTCATCTCAAAAGTACCACTATACCACAGAGCCGTATATTCTTTATATCAAATTTATTCAATACCGATTCCAAAGAGCCCAGGCTTTGAGTCCAGCATCATTCCTCGAGGGCGATTTCTAGCAATCAATTGCAAAAATTTCTCACATGCCTTTTTGGATGAGATAGATTCGTGCGCAGTCTCACCTTTGGGAGTACGTTGTCCTTATACGCCTAGATTCTACCAACCGTCTTGTGAAGCCACTATTGTAGCTTCAATTGAGTCACCCGATCTCTCTAATTGCCCAGTTGTCAATTACCACCGAAATTACACAACCTGGATCCATTTAACTGGAACACCTGAGTGGATCTATTCGAGCCCTTCCGGTGGTTCCGTAACTATATCTTGTAACGACGAGTATGATACCATTCATCATCTCGATTCACTGGGAATTCTAAAATTGGCTGCAAAGCAATCACCGCTGAGGGTCGATTACTCGGTCCTGAACGGGGCGAGCGATTGACTGCTCCTTGTATACCCATAATTCCAAAGACAGAAACTCACGCGCACCACTTATTGGAGACGTTGAAAGCTTGCTACGTATTTATAAGGCCACACTTAACGGAAGCACTTGTTATTATCGTTAGTGTAGTGGCAGAGGTAATCATATATAGAAGAAAGGCTCGGTCCACACCTACCAGGCCCAGTATAGCCTTGATCCAACCCGAATTAATCCGCTTGATGGCGCGACAGCTGGACGGAAATATAAGAAAGGTCGGCGAAACTTACAGTAGCGCCGACGCCATCACCCATGCAATGCCACGTAATGCCATTTCCGGTCCCGAAGCTATCAAAATTTCTGGTTCGGAAATCAAAATGACGCGACTCAAATCATCGGTGACTTATAATTCAGAACGCGGGAAGATCCTAACCTAGTTCCACTTCCTATATCCCATACCTAGATTCTACTCCTGTTAGAATAATCCTTTTATCATTATATAAAAAAAGGAAGAACAAAAGAAGAATGTACAAGAAAATTCAGCTAAGATAGTATCATTATTAATAGGAAACAGTATGAGGCCCTGTTACGTGTTCTCCCTCGTCAGTTACCCTCAATGGATGGAGATAAGAACGAATAGGAAGGAAAACAGACTTCGGAACGACGCTTTTTGGATCAATGGGGAAGGTTTCGAAGATGACGCGTACGGAATACTGTGGTTCCACTCAGGCGTTCCGATCACGCCCGATTATACAAAACCCCGCTACGAGAGAATTGATTTCAATCATTGGGTTATAACACGCCTATGTCGTCGATTTGATGGCGAAGATAATTATTTCTTCAGTGACAAAGGCATTTCGCCTCATGAAGACGAGAAACCATATGCCTGGGATGTATGGGACCTGACGAGCCTGTTTGCAGAACATGTTTAGGTTAACTAATAAATGAGGAATAGTTAGGACGATTATCTGGAAAAACAGCAACCGGATGATTATTCGTGGTTGCAGAAAATCTCGGTCTTGATCCCACGACCTACGGGGCAGGTTTAATTTTAGATGATTCAATCGTTCCGTCTCAAGTAATTAACCCCTTGGGAGCAATCTCTCCGCGGGAGTTTACGCTTAATAATAAGCCCTGAAACCCGGAGTTTCCTCCGATGGGTCGGGATTCATTAATTAATAAGGGACAATATTTTTTCGATAATCACAATAACTCGCACGATCCCGTCAATTTTGCTCCAAGATTGTTGTACCGCTTAAAATAACATTCATGTAACTAAGTGTAAGTGTGTGTGTGATTATTATTTGTTAAATTAATGTTGACACTCAAGAGCATCTAGATATAATAATGATCATTTCGAAGATAAGCAATATAATGATCAAGTAATAATATTTGAGACAATTGTATAAGGAATTGGTTATTATAAATTATCATTTATAAATCATCATCTATCTAGAAAAAAAAGAAGAAAAGAATATATATATATTTTTTTTTCTAAGCATGGAACTATGTATTTAGCCACGCGCATATCAGTTTCTCTTATTACCACCTTTGATTAATATATCTTGATCCAATTTTCCGCATAACTTATTGAATTTACCTAGTAAATCTTGACGAGTTCATTCAGGAATGGCCCCTAGCAGCACTCGCGACGAACTGCGGATTTTGCGCTTAATAATTTGCTTTTGAGCCTAGAGTTTCCTCCAATGGCTCGGGATCGAATTTGAAGAAAGCAAATAATTCGATCGAGAAGAGTTTTAATATTTTAACCTAAAAATGCACGGATACGGTATTCTGGAACTCTGGAGCACTCTGGAGACTCCCTAAAATACTTAGTATTTTCACTGTCTGGCACCATTTGGGCGAACCAGGAAGAATACCTCCAGTGAAAGTATAAGCCCGATTAGTTTCACTGTACTTAAACTAGCACTTGTTCACAAGAAAACGACTGTTGGGTGTTTAGGGACCAAGGCCTTCGTTACTAATAATTGAGGAGGTGGGTGGAAAAGGGCCTAAGTGCACTTATGCCCTTTTTCCGGCCTACCGCTTTTTTGAACCCTTGAACCATGATCTATCACCCCATGAAAGTTGTTTTTCCATAAACTTCGAAAACCCCATGGATCAGAAAAAGGGCCTAAGTGCACTTAGGCCCTTTTACATATTCGATAAAACGGCCTCAGTGCACTTAGGCCCTTTTGTCGATTATATGATGGGAGTTACGCCCTTTTATCGATTGTATGATGAGAGTTAGATCCTCTGTCTATTATCTGAAGGCAGTTAGACCCGGCTAGACTCCTTGGACAGCTAGTTGTACAGTTTTGATGGGTAAGAACGAATCGCCTAATTACGATGCTGCACCATTGGACACGAATGGTTCGCCAATCATTCGGAAGAGAAAAGCATGACCTCACTATTCCATAAGCTTTGAGTGGGGAAAGAGCTTTCTAACGTCCCAAGGTCATCTCTGTGTCATACGGTGTTTTGAGTAATCCTCCAAAAGGGTTGAAAATCGGCGTTCCATTAGTGAAATCGTGTTCCGATGGATTTCAATGAAACAACCTGATTTCTTCCAACATATCTTCGGAACTCGGACAAATAGGAGAGCAGTATTCTTATATCGACAACCTGTGATTGAAGCCTCTGAGAAAATTGATAAAACGTAAGAATTGATCCCTAACCATGTTACCTGTAATCAAGACGTTTGTTAACCACTTCATCGTGTTTGCCAGGTCATGTTACAGCGAAAACGATTTCGAAAACTATCAGTCTTGGCGGTGGAAAGTGGTCAAAAATGCAAAAATTATCTTTGAAACAAATCTCAATCCAGTATCTGCATCTCTTGTGCATGCGCGTCCTCTGATGTCTCTAAAAGTAATTTCAATTGATAGCCGCCTGGTGTAACTCACTTCAGAATGGTCACTCGAGGAAGTCGGTTTGACGCGTTAGACCACGAGATCGAGCTGGTCCAAAGAATGAAAAACTCCAAGGTATCGAGTCCGTGAACCCGCGGCTTCTCCAATGGACGCCAGGAATGCGAATTTTAAGTCGGATCGTTCCCAAGACGTGAACATGTGTTTTTCGTATATTTTTTGATGTAGAAACCGAATCCGTGGTCAGTTTCGTCCCCAACCTTCAGGATCATGTGGTAGGCTCAAAAGGAGTAAGAAAGGCTAAAGTAGGTTCAAGAAACGAGATCAAGTAAGAAATTGATTGGGCCTCATTCACTGTGGCGCCCGAAAATCGGACTCGCAACGGGACTTCAGAGGGTCCGGGTCATCATACCTCACTAAACTTTTTTCAAAGTCTCGTACCACCTAGAAAATGGAGAATCCAGAGTGACTCCCTCAAATGGGCCTCCTGTCCAAAGCTACAAGCAAAAACGTAAGAATTGCCCATATAGACCCATGTCAAAAAGTGATATATATATATATATATATATATATGGGTATACTGGCAATGCTAGCGTTTTTGCTTGTAGCTCTGAAATGAAAGCCCATTTGATGGAGTAACTCTGGATTCTTCGTATTCTAGGTGGTACGAGCCTGTGGAAAAAGTTTGGTGAGATTTGGTGACTCGGACCCTCCGGACTCCCCTTGTCAGCGTAAGTGTATTTCACGGGCACGATTTCTTCATACATAGCTATTCTTTGGAAAATCATAACTCCGACAGATTGGATTTCTCATCTTATCGTTGTTTGACTGGGGAAACTAGACACCTCTGAATCCCCCTCAAGAGATTATAACAATGAGACTCCGGAAGAGACTTTTATTTAGGAATCGAATCTCAGCACCAATGTGACTATGTAAAAGGGTCTTATCACT
Source organism: Eretmocerus hayati (assembly GCA_029851415.1). Classification (NCBI taxonomy): domain Eukaryota; kingdom Metazoa; phylum Arthropoda; class Insecta; order Hymenoptera; family Aphelinidae; genus Eretmocerus; species Eretmocerus hayati. The sequence goes on from CM056743.1 coordinate 87,788,930, forward strand.
GCAGAGAGAGGTACCCACATAGTCACCAAGACTTCGAAGATTTTCTAAAAGAGCCCAAACAACAGGAAAATTTTGTTCGAAAAAAGGGCCCAAGTGCAAGGATATTGTTAAAAAGAGCCTCAACGTAGAAGTACTGGTAAAAAGGGCCTAAGTGCAACAGTATTGATAAAAAGGGCCTAAGTGCAACAGTATTGGTAAAAAGGGCCCAAGTCACCGGGAAAACTCGTTCAAAAGGGCCTAACTCCACTATCGATATCGGGATAAAGGGCCTAAGTGGTGGGGTATTGGTAAAAAGGGCCTAATCTTTTACGAAAAAATTTTTAAAAAATCCTTATGACCTCCATATCTCTTTTCTACCAATTCTGGCTATCAAATCATGTTCTTTGGCCTTCAAAAAATGTATCTTCATACTTGCTAAGTGAATATTGAGTGACCTCAGTTTCACATACTCAATGGAACCATCTTTCACGTGCAGAATCGATGAAAATGCATTAAGACGTTGAATTGCAATTGGATATCTTGTGTGACATACCCATAGATATGCTGATGAAATTTGGAGGCCATTGAACTCGATTTCGCAACGTTATCCAACTTTTAGTGGACCAACTGTCCCAAAAATTGACCCAGTATTGGGAAAAAGGGCCTTATTATATTTTTTCGAATGGCTGTATACCTCTCAAAATCGACAGCTCCCTTCCAATTCCTGTGCGGTTGTTTCGGGGATGCCAAAACCTTTGAAATAAGCCAGGTATGCGCATCGAATCATGCCACGGGCATGATATAGTTAGTTTTTATCGTTTTTCTCGAAATGGCCGTTTTGTAATCAGGCCCTTTCTCCACCCACCCTCTCAATTGATGTCCACGAATTAATTTGTTGTGAATAACTAAAGTAGAATTCGAGAGCCGTGACACAGGATTTAGAATGAATGTCAACTTGGAACCATCTTTGCCAGAGGAATGCTTCCGTTATCATCCTTAACATAATTATCTATTTTACGCCCGAATAATGAAAATTCTAATTCTAAAAGGTCGCGATCTAGATTTGACACTCTCAAATATAAGTAAGGGATCGGTTAATAAATAAAGACTTCGGTTAGATTAATAGTAATTAGATTCCAGTACTCCTATCCCTAAGCAGTTATCCTTACTAACAGGTCATGAGATCTTCGTTCGCGATTAAAGCTAACTGGATAAAATTTCCTCCGATAAGATATTGACTCCTCAGAATTACGTTGCCAACTCTCTAGTGGCATTGTATTAAAAAAATTTGCTTTTCCCACAAAATAGGTCAAAGAAAAATGGAAAGTTACGTCAACACCAGGGCGTACTATCTCAAAGCCCTAAGGGAACACCGGACGGAAAATCGAATGAACAACGACCTAAATTGGTGTGGAGAAGAAGATTGGGTCGTTAACGACGACCAGTACGGGTTCGAATGGCTGTATCACATATATATTACAACCACGGCCCATTTCCGGATATAGAGGGAAATTCCGCGCCCAATAACGGAATATTTCAAGACCCTCGACCAAAACATGCGGATCTACGAGTACATCAGGGCGCGAATACCCTTAATGTTCGAATATACCGGGATGAGATTTCCTTCCACCTGTGTGGTGAACACCTCCATACAGTACGGGGCACCATATCCGTGGAACCCTGGAAATCATGACGTAGGAAAATTTTCGCCCGGGCCTCAATGATCCAGGGCTCTCATCCTGACAATTGAATGAGGCCTGAAAAGGATTATCTTATAAGGGAGGAACGCGACTAAGAGAATCGCGTACTCATAAAATTCAAAAAAAAAGGAGAGGGAAAAACGAACAAACAATACATGGCATATGATGTCGGGCGACAAGTATAGTTTGGCAACAAAATTTCCATTCTTTTTCTTTCCGTTTCTTTTCTTTTCCTTTCATTATCCTTTACTAAATTTTTCCTTCATTCTTCATCCTTTTTTTTTCTCATGTTTTCGGAGTATATATATATAAAAAAAAAAAAAAAAAAGGGAGGGGGGACCGGTACAATACACAAACTTTCACCACACTTGACCACAATCAAAATTTTCCCATTTTTGCCACTATTGTAAAGAAAGCTCACGCTGTTGTCTGTTGCAGAAAGGCGCGAAGATGATGATTCAGGGTTTTGTACTCCTGTGCGTATCATTAGTAGCCTTAGCCCCCGCAGCGAATGCCCTGATTGGATATGACTGTGGATCTCGATCTTTGAACGTGACCACACTATCCTTGTTAGACGTAGATGAATGCGACCTCCCGGAGACTAAAGTCAACGTAGTCGACCGTTACGTCCAATTGCTGCAGATCAACGAGTTCCACGAAGTCGACGTATATCAATGCAAAGTGGAAATTACCAGAACAGTAACCCGTTGTGCAATGTTCAGTCACAATTCCGCTGTGGCTCATGGGCAATCTGATGGATACGTGCAGGAATTGAATGCACAAACTTGTAAGGATGCACATCGTACCGTGTGATGTGGTATTTTTACCATCACAACTAATTTATATTCAACGGGACTCCTACCCTGAAATCGCAGGCAATACGCGCGCGAACGGCGAAACGACTTAGGAAAAACTCAGCTACTCCGCAACACGTCCTCAGCACAGCGTGACTTACCGTGCCATCACCTGGAAATAAATAGGGGGGAGGGAGGGCGCACGCTCATAAATGATAAATCGAATGTTTATTACAAAAAATGTATGGCTTATATTCTTTACGTTACTTCTGCGCGGTGATACATCAATCTACATATCTCTAATAACCGACATTTGTCCGAATGACTCGACTATCTGTCCAGGAAAAATATCCATCAATCGCATAAATCGTCAAAATGTCTCTATTCCTGAAGAATATAAAACACTTCACAAAAAGGCCATATCACACTGTCCGATCACTCGCGAAATCTACCTGCACTCCGTAAAGTGCAGCTTGTCCGGTCCCTGCTCCGATATTTTTCTCACAATTGATCTGCTCCAAAATTTTCTCGTCCAAAATGGCCGCTCAGCAGCCCTCGCAACGCGCGCGCAACGGCAAGGACCCAAAATGGCTTGTGCTCCGATGCTCGTTTGTCCCAGGCGCTCAAGCAACAGGTGCACGATTACGCACCTGGCTCCTAGTCCAGCTATAACTCATCCGAGGTTTACTATGTCCTCGTCCACGCGCGCCTTCTCCAGGAGGTCTGTCCTCAACACGAATTTTCTATGGCGCGCACGTCTTTCCAAGATGTCTTGTCCACGAGCACACGCCAAAACTCCACTAAATCGCTACTCCGTATTTCTCCACGGGACGCGGTTGCTGCTCCGGGTCCGCTGATGCAATTTCACAACGCGCGTACGTCACTTGGAGATGTCTTGTCCACGAGAACGCGGTGCACCAGCTTACGAGGTCCCCCGGGAGTCCGTTCTGTCCGCGGGCACGACGATTGCCCTCCGCGACGCGCGAGACTCTCCGCACACCCGACGAGAGAATCTAAGAAAAATAGCAAGACCACTCACCGTTCGATGCCATTGTCCGTTGCTTGATTATTTTCCTTGCTCCGTCCAAATATATCGCCCCACAACTGAGCGAGTCCAATCACAGCAGCTACTACTCGTCCTGGGCAGCCGGGACTCCTGGGGGACTCGTGGCTGGGCACGTGCTCCGAATTAAAAGCGCGAGCGCGACAAGTACGTGTGTACTGCACGAGGTCAAATCCACAAGTGGCACAATGGCCGCTTCATCTTCACCAAAAGCTCGCCTTCGTCTTCACCGAAGAGAAGCTCTCTAATTGGTCCGTTCAATTTTACCGGAAAATTGGCAGCGCCAACTGGTGGCTGAGCGCGCCAAATATTCAAGTCCAGTCCACTATACTCGTTCCATGCCGTAGCTCAGATTTTACGAAATTCGCTTCGAGTCCGTCAATTGCAGTATATACGGTCCTGATGCCTCCACCCAGAGAATATTCTGTCCTGATCACGCGCATGCACCGCTGAAATACGCGTGGAGGCATTACGCACTCGCGCTCACCGCAACTCCATGCTTTCACCTCATATAGCTCTTATACCCGTCCGTATATATCTATATCTAGTCCGTATTGCAGCAGTATATCTATATATATTCGAGGCTGCCCATGGCATGATGATATCCAGCCCGCATAGCTGCAGTATATCTATATATATGCTGTGCACAGTCCGAGTGCAACATTTTCATGTGTACATAACCCTAAGTAAGTGTAGACGTCGTCCGCAAGCCCAAATTCGCCCAGTGGCCGCTGTCCAGGTATCCGTCCGTTGTATTTTCGTGGCCCGGATTGACATGCCCGCAGCGCCGCCACATCTCGTCCACCGCCAGTCAGCTGTCTGCTCTTGCCGCGTGTACCGGCCTGTCCGTCATCGCCGTCTTCCGCTGGGTCACCCGGGCCTACCCGCGTCCGTGTGATGGTCACCCGTGTCGTGGGTGACCGCTCCAGGGCCGCATCGATGGTGCGCGGGTGTGCGGTACACCAAGTGTACGTTGTACACATGCAACAAGTGGTGCATGTGCCACTTAACCTCGTCGCTGCCGGCCTGCGCGCCTACCCGGGCTGCAGCAGATGGGGCACATGCCCGTATGGCCAGCAGCCCGGGCAGGGCGTTCACAACACCACGACGTCCAACTGTGTCCTGCGGCTGCCCACCCGTCGTCACCCCGTCTGTGCCTACTGTCTCATCGCGGTGTCAAAACACATCAAATTCGTACCCTCGCTCACCCGCGAGCGAGGGCCTCGTCCGTTGCCATCGTCGTCGTCGTCCGCGCTCCGGTGCGTACACACATGCCCCGGGGCAGGGTGCCGTGGGGCAGCATGGATATGAGCCGAGGAGGGCTGGCGTAGGGGCCAAACAGGGCTCCGGGGCCCTGGGAAGACCCTCCGGGTCACCTAGCTGTCAAGATCGCGGTCCGTCGGCTGCTCGTCCCGGTGGCAGCCTAGTGTGCGGCTACAGCTGCTGTCCGGGGTGCAGGAAGGGCTGCCTATACGTAGGCATGCCTGCACCACAGCATCTCGTCCATCTTCCTCGTCGCTTGGCGTCGTCATCCTCTCGAGCCAGCATCTCAACAAAAAAAAGAAGTATCCGGGTCAATACTCATTCTTTTGAGTTTGCTGGCTCGAGACGGCGACGAGAGATTTCCGAAATTCGGCTGTGACGGTTTATCCGTCACAACCGGCACTTTGATTTTTGGCGGTAATCAAGTTATTGACGGGCTAAAAGCCAACGGACTATCAGCCCAACGGTCTATGCTTCTTGCTGGACGAGTAGATGGCGATGGTGTCTGTAGCGGGGCTGGTTATTCCGACCCTTACGGTTCATGGAGCGATGTTTTCGTACAAGCTACAATCAAGGTGACTTTATCCACTCAAGTCGCATCCGTCCGGCTCGAGAAGAACCAGCTAATCCAAAAGTCTGGTACTGTGTGCACCCTTACTTACGGTTCATGTACAGATATGGCTGGAGGGCAAACCTATTGGAGCCCTCTTCCGCAAGACTCCTGTGGGTTCAATCGTTATGGAATATTGTACAAAGGTCTGGCCCATAAGTTAGCGAATAATGATGATCGAGTGTCTGAAGTTATATATTCAATCAATTCTAAGGATTTTACTTTCGCATTAACTGTAAAAGGGATCGAGTGTGGATATAATGTCATGCGAACTGAACATCCTAAGTTAGTAATTTTTGAAACGGTCAAGGGACAGAGTTTCGCCAACTAGAAACCGATTGACTCACAGAATATCGATTTGTTTCCATACGTAAATTCCAAATTCGTAGTCGTTGAAAAGTGGATGCGTTTCTAATACGCTCAACTGTATCGCGACGTCATTCTGCATCGTTGTGAGTTAGAAAGGCAAATCATACGGAATCTCTTGGCCATCGCGACTCAGGCCCCCGATGAATTCGCATACAGTCTTATGAAAGGACCCGGTTATATGGTTGTAGCTACTCGCGAAGTTGTTCATGTCGTTAAGTGCATCCCGATCGAGGTTCGCGTCGTACGCGGCACCAGTTGCTATGCCGAGTTGCAAGTATCTCACAAGAATCATACCCTATTCCTACAACCCCGCACTCACATCTTAAAATCATAAGGCTCCGAAATCTCCTGCAACACTTTACTTCCTACCTATTATTTTGTCGGTGACCAATGGTATAAAATACTACCCCGCCCCACCGAAGCGAAACCCCCTACCATGATCAAACCCATGACGAAATCTTCCTGAGAATACGTAAGCCCCGAAAGACTCGCAACTTCCGGAATTTATACCCTGAAGGACCTTAGTGATCTCAGAGATCATATCATGTTCCCGTTGGACCGTAGTGGTCATCTAAATGACCTTGCCAGAGAACTTCATGGTCAGCCTGTTTCTAGTGCTGAAGGCTCACTATTCAAACTTTTGAACGAAGAAGCTGTAAACCGGTTGTCGCAATCCACCTGGAATGAGTTGTGGGACCGGTTCATGTCTTTTGGTACCGCCAGCGCCGGCGTGATAGCTATCTTCATGATCCTCCACCTCATCAAAGCCATCGTGGATATAATCATCCGCGGTTACACTTTACATTCTGTCTTTGACTGGTCATTCCACCTGCTGGGAGCCGTTTGGAGCTCCCTGGCTCACTGTCTCCTTATTGCATGCCAACAACCCCGCGACGACCCTCCTCCTGAAACACCCCAAACCCTCCCCCTACAAGAACCTTTGCTATCCCCAACTGCACCGTTCAAACCCGAAATATATCCTGATTTAGCTGACCATACCCCTTCGACGACTACCCCACGTAACGTCGTTGGGTATAATTTGAGTCCACCCTAGATTCCCGTAGGTTCGGCGTATAGCGAATTCGAGCTGAGGCATACGATTACTTCTGAGTTGAAAAATCAAGTAGAACTAACCGTTTAACGCTGGAGGTGTGATGTCGAGCGCTACTCGACATCTTTTTAGAAAGAGGAAGAGAGGACGAAAGGGAGAATATTAGGTGAAGTACGCGAAAAAAGAGAACGGACGCAAAGCACCTCTCTCGACCCCGATGCTGACATAAGATCAGCCTCGAGAATCAAGATTTGCCGCTTTTCCCTCCCGATTTCTCTTTACCTGAAAAAAAAAAAAAAAAATGAATAAAGCAGGTGGAGTGAAATGGTCGAAACTTGGCAACGCCGCGGAGGAATACTCCGCGGCGATGAAAAGTATAGCGGTCGGGCTCACGTGGGTCCCCGCGAGGCTGGTGATGAGAGGAGCGGAAGGGGGGAAGGAAGGTGCATGCGTATAGCACAACACTGCCCTTCTCGTCTCGGCGCCTACACATCAGCCTAGACTATCTCCCCATCGTCTTTTCCTAGACTTCCTCTAAAGTGGCGACGGCGCGAGTCTCTGCCAACACGCTTACCGGGCCTCGCATCGTGCGCTATATAGCTGCTCCACGCGACTCGAGGTGTGAGAGAGAGAGAATATATAGCTCTCTCTCTCTCTGACTCTATGCTCTCGAGCAACTCAGCCGTATACCTACTCGATGCTCCTGCGCTCCTGATACTTGGTCCCGCCGTACGGCGAGTCAAAACACCCCCTATGGGTGGATTTACTACCCCCCATATGTGACCATGCATCAGTTAAAACAACGGGCCGATATCAGTACCATATACTGATATGTAAGTGCCAATATGCGAATTTGACCCTCTAGGCACCTAACCCTATGCAAAAACTCGTGATACCGTCTTTGGGATCCACTGATGCGTATTAGCCTCATCCCACCTTCCCCCGCAACCGGACGCGGACCAACACCCCCTCGTCTCTGGCGGCCTAACCTATACAAAAAAATGCCGAAAAGTGATAAAAATTCAGTTTGTCGTTCCCAAGATAATGGAAAAACTCCCTCGTCTTCACCCAACAATTTATTTATTGTCTACGTGCTCCGCTGCGTGAGACAAAGATTCCGAAACTCCCTAATAACAATAGATCGAGGCCGCCAGAAACTGTCGGATACTGAATTTCACTTTTCAGATTCAAAATTGATAATAAACTTGCCATGTCGGCAATAAAACCTCGGGCGGCGATGCACTTTTAGACTTTTCGAAACAATCAACCGGAAAGTTGCAGCTGCGTTTAGACAAAAGTTCAACCTCAGACATAAAACTAAATCATATTCACTATCGACAGCGCTGTCCCTCGGCCTTTTCAAATCAATGATGCAACAATAGTATGGAAGAGTTTTTTTTCTTAGGTTAACAGCTGAAAAACCTTCAGAAGTCTTGCGGGGCCGGAAAAGTTTATAGTTTTTACGAGGCAGAGGCGTGCAGGCACAAAGGCAAGAAACCTTCCCAAAATCCGAGAGTTCACTTTTATGACCCTTTGTTGGGTTGAGAAATTCCCTTTGTGCCGATGCATTTCTGCTGACTGAAAATTCTTTAAAGTAGATGTACCGATTCGGAAAATCGAGATAGATGTATGGTTAAGTTGCAAATTATATTCAACTTGTAATCATAACCTAGCTGTTTTGAGAGTGCGAATTCTACTTATGCGAGAGGCTCCCTGTAATCTTTGTAATCCGAGCAAACCGCAGGGAACGATATCGAATGTAAAGAGATATCGTCTATATACTCATGGATCCGAAATGAAAACGAAAGAACCGCTGTAAAAATGGACGGTGTCGCGAATATTCCATTATAAACATCTGAATATGCTAAGAACACATGTGTTGGATATTGAAACATGCAAATATTTAACAAGAAATATACGCGAGAAAATGTCTGGATAGTAAGTATTTTTAGCACTGTAGGGCGCCACTCGTCGGGACAAACCATATTCCTAGTACCAATATTCAGCGCAACGAGCGCCACTTACCAGGACCCAAAATATTCATAGTACCAATTTTCAGCGCAATAGGCGCCACTTGCTGGGACCAAATTGTCCGCCCCACCAGGCCCCTCTCCAAGATGGTGCCGCTCCCAAACTGTGAGGTTCAACCCTCCTTCTAAACTCATGAATAGGGCCCACGCCCTTTCCATTGATGTCAAAACCATTTGGGCGTTAAGGCCCGGGCTAACAAAAGACTATGAACACCAATTACAGGGTAGGATTCTACCCCGGCATCTAGCCCTTTTTGTTGAGCTTTCCCTCTCCGGGAAATGCAGTTTCCGCCCCAAAATCATCGGGTCTCCGCGCGAGACTCCGCTTTTCACTCTGCTCCTGGGTCTCATCTAGACCAGTCGAGCAGTATTTCTCTCGCGCCCACGATTCAATTCTATTTTTCTTAAACATTCTGCGCGCGTCAAGTCCAGAGCTAATTACAGCAATCAACTAATTTTTCTTTTTCAAGCAACATCTTGGTGAACAAGCCTAGGAATCCTGAATATCAATCTTATACACCGCGAGCTGTAACGAGTGGGCCCAGGGACCAGTTAGAATCAACTATCAAGCATTTACAGTGACAGACGAGTAAGTTTTTATCTATTCCACTACCATTTCTCTTCCGCGTTAAAATCAATTTCTAATAGTGACATCCTAGTACCGCGTCGCGAGTAAAGCGTGATTTATGTAAGAAATAATTCCTGAGATCACGTACCTCCTAACGATTGTGGGAGGAAAAATACTCGACAGTTTTGTCCAAGTTATTTTTCCAGAACCAATCATTGAGGAGTTTTTCAGGTTTGACAGTGTTGGAAAATTCGCCGCAAGCTAGGGTTCTTTTTCTTCTTTTCGCGATAACAATTCTTGTAGCATTTCAACGTCCAATTCTTCGGTTGCAAAAGTTTCCCGAGTCCTTGGGTTCACTCCCAGACTCAAAAATTTTTAAATCGGCGTCAAAATAATTTTTTAATTGAAGTGCTCCCGATGTAACATTAGGTAGAAAATCCAATCAAGAGAGCCATTACTCAGTAGAGTCTAAGATGTCAACTACATGATGCATGAACTGATAAAACTCACCTCTCTGCACAATTTCTTGGCATAGATTTGTCTCATATCGAGGAAGGCGCATCGATCCTTCACCCGTCAAAACTTGTTGGAGACCAAGCTTAGCAGCACTTGTAAGCTTCACTATTCCCACTGCAACGCATAATGAGATGGTATCAAAATTCAAAGCTGCGGTTGTGTATTTTTTCTCAGTCCAAAAATATTACACGGATTTCAAGCACGATAAAGAGTGACTTAAGTGAAAATGAAACTCACGACTGAAGTCACAAGATGTTGGATCCTTTCCCATGATCTGCAAATATTTGCTATTGAGTTGCTCAGAGATATTGTTTGATCGATGGTATAGTCCAAATATTGAGAACCCTGCAGGAGTTACGATTTTCATCCAGAATCTGTCGAAATAATCAAGAAATTCGGAGAGTTGTGCCCCAGCTGCGATCGGCATGCTGTCTTTCAGGACTTCATAAGCTCTTTCTATATGAATGGAAGGTAAGAAGGCAAGAGCAAGTATTTTTTTGACATAAAGCTGTATGTCAAGGTCGCTAATAGCAACTTAGAGATCTTCCAGTTTTTTGTAGATAGCCTCGAACAATAAAACAGAACAGGGTTTGTAACTAAACTAAATTAAACGAAATTATTAATTATGTTTCGTTTCGTTTATTGGAAAACGAAACTAAACAAAATCAATCATAATTTCGTTCATGAAAAACGAAACTAAACGTAAACATTATATCCACAGAATTAGGTAAACGAAACAAAACATAATTATTCTGATTTTCGTTTCGTTGAACAGAGATGGAAACATATTCAAAAGCAATTGAGTTTCGTTTCGTTCATTCAAAAACGAAACGAAACGAAATTGATCCTGCTTTCGTTGATGAGAAACGAAATCAAACAGAAACGAATTACGATTCATTAGTTATGGAAATTGATTCCAACCGAGATTTTGTTGAGATAAACGAAAATAAAAGAAATCGAAATTAATTATGTTTATGATAAACGAAACTAAACGAAATCAAAATTAATTATGTTTATGATAAACGAAACTAAACGTAATCGAAACAAATCAACATAATTCAAAACGTTGAGCCAAGCTAACCCCCCCCCCCCTCCATCAAATCTGTGCAACACTTCGGCGCAATAACGGTAAAGAACAGTATATACGTGTCGTGTGATACAGTTTGATTTCGGCCAGATCGTATGAACAATGGGGATGGCCGAATGTGTGCCTGTGTGAGTGTGTGTAGGGAGGGGGGTGGATAGGGAGCACTGGGAGGCTACAGTGTGATAGCTGTGGAGTCCTTCCTCGATAAAGGCTCGTGCTGATTTCGTTAGCACACAACTATTATTTGGGGGGCTTAGGTAAGCCAAGAGGGGTCACCCAGGACCGAGCCGAGAGTTAGACAGCAATACATTGACTGAGAAACGAAAAATATCGAAATTCCACGAAACAAATTTGACCGCACAGTTCCTTTCATAAACAAAGTATCATTCCAAAGGCCATTAAACCGGAGATTTTTTCAGGAGGTTTGGGATTAGAAAAAAATCTTGAGTGAAGCGTCCCACATATTGCAAGATATCCCATCGATTTGTGTATCCAAAGGATTTTTTTTGATCCATTTTAGGGTAGTCATAGGGTTCGACGATAAAGAGGAATCCCTTGGGGTGGGCCACTTCTAGATGCGACAAAAATCTTCCCATCCAATGGAATAATAGAAGATATTGTTGTTTGTTCCAAAATCTGCAGAGTTAGGTTCATGCGAATGATTTCAGGTACATTCTACTCCAAGTTGAGATCTCTCGGAAGAAGAGGGTTGGAGGTTCATTCGAAGAGCCATAAGCACGCACTCCTGCGTTATGTAGGGGTCAACCTAGATAATGTCGTGGGAATTATGATTGATTTTGTATAACTTCACCGATTTCTCGTATTTATTTATATTCAATTGCTCTCAAACTTCTACAAGTACGATACATTTACAGACAAATCAACATTTTCTGGAAGACAGAACATTGGGATACAGTACGAAAATAAGTTCTTCAACGAAAATACAAATATTGTTGTTACTGACCTCATAATGAAATTTTTAGAGCTGCTTAACTGGTATCAGCTTGATGAATCCACCAATCAATAAACTTGTAGATCTGTATGTCAGTGAGGTTCGATATTGCTCGGATACAATTATTGTGCAGGAATACCTAAGTGGGATGTAAGAAACGCTCTATTGTAGTTATATCTACCTTGCTCGAGATTTGTGAGAATGTTTACAGTACGCATAGCTGGAGCTGCGACATTGTCAGTCTCGTTCTGATGTTGACATCAAAGAATAAGTAATGTACACTATAGCACGTGAGAGCAAATGAGACAGCAAACTCTAAAATTCAAAACAATATGGAGGCCTTGATGTCAACGTTGAAGCAGATGGAGACCCGCAGAACACTATTCCATTTTTCGATGGAGTTTTGGTAGTGACTGTACTTACCTATCCAAAGCAAATCAGCAAATATCGTTTCTAAGAAATATCGTATAATCCTAATATACTGATAGTTTTCTAAGCTATCGTCGCATTGCAGTGAACTCTGACAACCGATGCTTTGCTTCGATGCCTCGAATCTCGATTTACACTCAGGAGTTCACGGATTCGACGAAGATGGCAGAATCTGCTTTTCTAAATTCGAAATTGCTTGTAGCTCAGAAATGATGACTCCTTGGGAAAAATGAAGAGACTGATATTTTGTTTGAAAACCCTAGTTCATCAAAAAAGAAAAAAAATTCGGGCCAAAACAGGTACTCTCACTATTTGCTTAAACCATTTTAGACCTGAACTCGCCTCAGGACCACATGTCTTTGAGGGCAAAAGGGCCTTGCGGAGGGGATCCCGCAAGAAATTTTCATGAGCTTGCTTTTACAAGGTGATGGTGGTAATATTTTTCATAGCCGGGCAACTATAAAAATGCGTATGCACTTCGTTGCGTTATTGCGGCTTCCCATGACATGGAAATGACATCCTCGTTATGGAAATCTCGCGATTACGCAACTCAAGTGCATAATCTACTAGTAGACTAATACTTTTCTGCGAAAATTTCACCTCAACCTCCCATGTTTATATACTATATGTATATGAGTGTATCAATTAAATTAAACGTGTAATTGCTTTGGTGATTTCGATAAATATCACTCGTTGGCAAAATTGAGATAGCTCGGCTCTGATCAACTGAAATCAAAATCAGACGTAATTGAGCTCAGTCGGCGGGTTTTGGAAGAAGCTCCAAAATGAGCTGAAGTACGTTGGAAAATGTACAGGTGAACCAAATATATACAAGCAAAGCTACCAACGATATTGGTGAATTTGGCGTTTCCCCGTCTAATCCCTTGTTAATTTTGATAACAAGTTTAGGGCTCTTTCTGGTACCTACAATCTCGTTTCTCAGCACCCAGCTAAAATATTTTCTTATTTACATATGAAAATCCAAATTTGCGCACTAGCCCGCATCGATTTCCGAAAATAGTATATAATGCGTCGAATGACAAATACCTTTGTTCTTTGCGATAACTTTGTATTCGCCGACGTCCAACAAGGTTATCGTTAAGAACAAAGTTTTTGGCACGAGACGCATATGCCGCTTTGTGCATCGAGCCGTATCCAGCCTTTTTTGGCTCACGCTTATTCAATTGCACAGCTGAAGTGATTTTGAATTGAAGATTCAACGGATTAGCAAAAACACGCGGAGAATCAATTATTAATAGATCTTTGTACAGCAGGGAATGTGTGAGATTGCGCAATAGTGATCATATTCGGGTATGTCCACAAATAGAGCGTACGCACTGCTCACGGCTCACAGCGCATCCATACGGCTCGCGTGCGCCGTGCGCTGCTCATCGGATTTTAGCTGGCGAGTGAATGTACCACGAGATCGTCTATCATTCTCGTTTGCTAACCTCAAGTTATGTATTGGATCCAGCCAGTAACGTGAAAAATCCGTATCACTTGCCGGCTAAATTCCGATGAGCAGCGCACGGCGCATGTGAGCCGTATGTATGCGCTGTGAGCCGTAAGCAGTGCGTGCGCTTTATTTGTGGACACACCCTTCAATGAACATGATTTCGAAAAGGTCGAAAGGGAACAAAAGGAAGCAATAAGGGTGTGCCATGCACACCTCTCTTCAACCTGCCATAAGTATCACAAAACTGACACCAAAACTCACCTATGGGGTTTTTTAAGGAGATCCTACACACCCTTAGGATCCGTTTCAACCGAAATCGTACCGGTTCACGACTCGAAGTGGTGAGTGAAATCATCTTTATCATGTATTTATTTACCATGGAGGCCCATATCGATAAATTGATGATCTCGCCATGTTTCCTCATTATTCGTTTGATAACTCAAAAACGGCCCGTTTAATTGAGAAATGTGTACAGAAATTTTTTGAAGAGCTTTTGAAGATCTAGAAGATCATGCTCTGAAACATTGTCAAACGATGCGTCTACTTCGACTTGTGAGGCATCTTTATTACAAGTTTCATCGATTTTCAAATATTTCCATGGGACACCATGTCTCGAATCTCATATTCCTAACCACTCCCGCAATGTTGGGAGCAGATTCAGGGAACTGTTCCTCATTAACCATTTACATCCTGCTTAATACAACTCAAGAGAATCTTCCAGCATTACATAGTGTATTAAATATGAAGTTCGATACATGATGTACCATGGAAATATTCAAAAACCCATCAAACTTGTAATAAAGACGCCTCACAACTCGAAGTAGACGCATCTTTTGAGAAACTTTCATAGCATATTTTTGTAGATGAAGATCTTTAAAAGCTCTGCAAAAAGTTTCTCTACACGTTTCTCGATAAAATGAGCCTTTCCTGAGTTATCAAAAGAATGATAAGGAAACATGGCGAAATCAACAACTCATTGAAATGGGCCTACATATACTTATGCACGGGGAAAATAATTTTACTCGCCATTTCGAGACGGGAACCGGTACGATTTCGGTCGGAACGGATACTTACTGAGTAGGATCTCCTGAAAACCTAGCTAAGGTGGATTTTGGTGTCAGTTTAGCGGTACTTATCGCCGCTTGGAGCGAGACGTGTGTGTGTTGAGAACGGGCTTCGGTGGGGATTTCCTCGCATTTCTATGAAGCACCCATTTGCTTACCACTCATATAATTGAACTTCTCACTTTTATACATGCAATTCAAGAATCATGTTAAAACATCCATCATCCAAAAAAAAAAATATTTCTTGCTAACCTGGCCCAATCACAAACAGTATAGATCCAAAACTTCGAGGTTTGTATGGATGATTTTGAGAATTTAGATAAGCGTTCCTGAGATCTTTTCGATCGTTGAAGGAAGATGAATCAAATATCAGAAAATAAATCTTCAAATGATTACCATTAACCTCATTATTACACGGGACATCCGATATCCCTGTTGTCGGTCAAACAGCAATCTACTTTCCTATCACTCATTCAGTGCGCGATCCGATTAATATATGCAGGTGTAATAAAACCCGATATAATGCGCAGGCACGACGATCACCTGCTCGATGTTGACAACGAAGCAGACCAGAACTGGGCAGAACGCTATACAGTGCATGAGTTGAGATGCTTGAAACTTATCGTTACTTTTCTTTCCATAAATTGGAAATAATCAACAGATATAACACTTCGGCTATGTAGATCGCATAACAGAATACTTTCAACTTCATTGATCCACTCAAAGTCGAAGTCGCTTCAAAAAGATGTATAGAAGAGTGAATGGAAAATTGTCACTAGAAAAATGACACTATTGCTCAGTTATCGCAGATCTCGCCGAAAGAAAGCTTCCTGCTAATCTCTTTTAGCAGCGTATTTTATCGATTCATAAGAAAGGATGGAATCACAGTTCCCTACACCTAGTTTTTCATCATTGTGTCCGATAATATTTAGATAGGGAGAAGTACTTAAAATGATGAATTTTTAACCGTTTTGAAGTAGGAAAATGTCGAGAAACTATGAGTTTCCACCTTCGAGATTAAGAAACCGTGAAAAAAAAAACTCACGAACTTATGCCGATTTGAACAAAAAAAAGGGGTGGAAAAATTCTCCAGATCACAACGAAGTGAATTGAGAATTCTTTGGATTTTTTTTTTTTATGACTGTCCTCGACTTTTTCTCACAGTAAACAAAATTCCTCTCTAATTTAGGATGACTTTTATAAAATCTCATTAACAGTCGAGACTGTTCTTCGCAAAGAGATCTCATTCAGGATATCGTGATTAAGGATATATTTCCAACATTGAGGTCAACAAGCGTCTATTTGGAAATCCAGTCAAGAAGAGTTTACTCAAGCGGCCCGGTGCGAAGTATAGTTTTGGGGATCACATAGCACGCAGCTTTACATCATGCATTCAGAGGCAATTTAAGGGTGTATAGGAAAAATCGCAATGCAGAGACTTTAAGGAGGCTCGCGCGTGTAGTGCCATACCTGGCGCGGGGCCCCGCGCGCAAGTAGTCAGGCCCTTCTCTTTTCCGTTCCACTCCTGACGCTACATATAGGTATACTCGCAACGCGCTGCTCCACTCTCAAAACTCACTTTGAACTCAATTTACTCAAAATCTAAGTCGTCAACCTATCAATTTATTACACCATTAAAACCGCGCTGGGTAAAATAACCTCAATTTATCATCTCATTTTCAACAATGAAGGTTAGTTAATGCGTGTGCTTTGTTTAACTTGCCTAGCCCATAAGGATACATGTATAAGGATTTTTTCTGACAAATGATTCTTCTCGCGATTTTCATCGATCCCCACTCGACAAACAGAATTGTTGATCGACCGTAGAATGAGGTTAAGATTAGTTGCAGATATCTCAATTGTGGAAGGCTATCTTCATCTACGAGATTTGCCCAAATGACGTTCACTTGCACCGAGTGGCGGGGAGATCGAACCGAAGGCCGGATGACTGTTAATGAAAAGAACCCCAGTTTATAGATCACAAACATTCATATTGAAATTGTAACCGAAATTCTCTAATGAAGCTATAGGCTTTCTCTACCATTGGTATTGTTCCTAGTTCCTAGGAGGAAGTGCATAGCTTAGTTGAGTTCGGCGTATCAAGGACGTAGTTGATTTTTCTCTAGAGAAGATGCCTGAAAACATGGAGCAAAAATCAAATTTCTTTGCAAGCTCAGTGCCGATCGCTCTTATAACTACGCTTTTGGAAACATCACTAAGAAATTCGGCTCTTTTAATGACGATAAGAGATAAGAAAATGAGACTTCAGGGCTTATGGGAGTACTGACCCGAGTTGTTCATTTTCGTAAGAGCTTGCCTGTACCCAAATGCGTCTAAAGGAAGTGATCGGACGTTGGCCCACCTCCTTCGGAACCATCCGATGCAATCATTTGGACAACATAGCGACCCTAACCTGTAGTTTCTGAGAGTAGCTACGGACACTAACTATTTGTAAAAGAACGACAGCTAAAACGTGAATGACCCAAAAGCGATATTATTGAGCGAGAACATGGACTTATACCATTCTGATCCGGAGCCACCCAAATACAGAAAGATATCGCATTACTTCCTGCCGAAAAATTTGATACGCCCGTAAGACGTGGGTTAAACGTCCAATTTTCAAATAAGTTTCTCTCAAAAATATTATCGTTAACCCATATTTTTCTCAACGGCTATCGATTCAAGGGCTCTCAATCTACAAGTTTTATCAATCCCATTTGGCCGAAAAAGTCAGTAACTATCGAACCCCCGTAAAGGAAGGGGTAGGCTACTTAACGTCACCTGAACTGTGAGGCCATTCATGGCAGCTATTGCGAGGCAACTTTCACGAATAATGAAAATTGACCGTCAGAAAATTGTGTGGAATGAATCAATAAAACCTTGAAATGTGAATCTTGTTCTTGTTCTACCCTTCATATAAATACCGAACTCCCTTTCCTTCTATCCAGCACCGAGAAAATGTACATGAGATTCACCGATGAGATCGGCTCTTCATGAGGGCAATCCGAATGCCGGACTCAAATACATGTTTCTCTTTTTCTAATCATCTCCATTTCCACTAGATAGAAAATTTTTGTGTGAAATCAGATTCCGAGCTCTAGTCTACTGAATAATGATTGATGGCGATTATTCTGTATAGCTCTTCAGGAAATTTTACGGGTTCTGAGTCTAATAAACAAGTCATTGGAAATATTGGCCCCAAGTCAAAAGATCAAGATGGCCTAAGAATCCACAGAACATCATTAAGTTTTGATAATCAGCGCCAATATTTTTCCGACCCGTACCTTTGTGAACCATTTAGTTTGAAAGGTCTATTGAAGTTTTCTCATTTTTATCTTAGCAAACATTTTTCTGTACAATACCCCTGATCGTTTTTTTTCTCTCAAGCAATCACCAATAATCTTTTTCACAGTACTAGATGGCTCCGCCGGATGGGTCTCAATGTATGCAATCGATAAGAGACTAGTTACTAATCAATTTTACTAAAACGAAAATAGTCACCGCGAAATCCACTCTCTTAGGGTGATGACAGACAACCTGCTACGACACGAATCTCACGACACGACGCGACGCGACACCGCCCGCCACGGCACTAAATCTATTCCTGCAAACTCAACCATCGATGGATTAGACTCATTTTCATGAATCATGACTCGTAATGTGAAAATAAATCAAATCCATCGATGGTCGGGTTCACAAGAATGGATTGGGTGCCGTGTCGGGCGGTGTCGCGTCGTGTCGTGTCGTGAGATTTGTGTCGTAGCGGGTTCTCTGTCACCACCCTTAGCCAAAATTGAGTTCATTAGTTAATTGATAAGCATGGGTCTTTTACTATGGAAGATGATGGAGTATCCTCAAATATTTTCGTTTGATAACAGAGAAAACATTCACAATGTCCATTAATATAGTCTCCGAGATAATATCATGATGACATGATGTGGGGCCAAAGGTCTGGGATGCTGATAACGGTAAGATTATACATTGTCCAACGTCTCTCTTTCCCGAAGAAAAATAACGTACCCATATGAATATCCTTCGTACGAGTGAAAACCTACGCGAATCCCTACGCAGCAAAGTAAACATTTCATATTCCTCGTTCCTCCCGCAGGAACAGAGGGAAGGCTAAACAACTACAGACACGATCAGTCAGGAATCCAGGCGGCCCACGGCTTCGTCCATTCCTTTTTTTACCCCTGTTCCATATGAAGTCGTGACCAATCAGACTCCGTCAAGATTAGTTGTAAAACACTATACATATAGAAACTCTCCAAGAGTGGTAACTTTTTCTTTCTGTAGTTTGTCGCTACCATTCCTGTGCAACTTGCTCACGAAACAGATGCGATGTAGAATCATTTATGTTAACCGCCAGGGAAAGAGAAGATTCTATAGAACCATCTCGGAAATCCGTGAATTACTGAATGATCCTGTGTTACAATATTTCATTTTCTCTGAACTTTTTCTTACCGTTCATAACTTGAACCAGATGTCGAATCCACTTACAAAGGATATATCATAGACCTTGTATCTCGACTCACCGGGATACAACAATTAACATACGAGACTCTCGTGGCCCCTAAGGAAAAATCTAAAGAGTACTACAACCGTCGCCTTAACTCAAAAACATTCAAAACCGGTGATTACGTGTACCTATTGGTCGGACCAAATCCGGAAGGTTCGGAGACCACTATACAGGCCCCCACAAAGTCCTCGAAATTCTAGAGAAACGTAAGGTTCGAATCCAAACAAAAAAAGCTAGTAAGGTTGTACACTCCAACAAACTACGCATATCCCACATTGTACCGAAAATACTTGAAAATAAAGCGGTAGGAACGAGAAAGGCGAAAACAAAAACTGATCATCATCTAATCCTTCTTACAGGAAAATGCTGGCAGCCTGGTTGATCTTCTACCGGCTAGCCGTGACTCTTGCCCAAACCCAAATTATCCCCATCGATCAAACTCGAGAATTAGACTTCCAAATCATAGGACATGTAAGAGACATTATGGGTCATTGGCGCGGTGAAGTGGTACTCCCGCTAAACCGATTTTTCCAAGAACCACCTGAACTTCTAACATTCAGAAACCTGCTGAGTCAATTATGTACGACCCTCCATCCACTTTGTGGCCTTTACGACTCTGAGATAACCAAACTACGAGGTCTTCTTGATTCCACCAACCGCATGCAAAAAGAGATAAAAATAATTCTTGACAATAACAAAAGGAGGTGGCAGAGATCACCAGCCATCATTCCCGACCCATTTTCAGACGCGCACAGCTACATCGCTGGTTCAACCATGACCATAACTGGTTCCCTTGAAAGATTAATGCATGACCACCCTCACGGGAAATTTCGTGAAATTGTTTTCGAAGGAATACAAGCATCCTTGAATGCTTCAGAATCGTTTCGAGATATCAATTTTCGGTTATTCGATGCACTCCAAGCAGCAAGAAAGAAACAAACCAGTGAAAATTTATTAAACAACATGGCTTGCCAAATTATCCTACCTCAGGCCAAACTCGATTCTCAAGAGGATTCATGCTCTCTCTTAAAACGCCTTGCCCAGAAAATCATCTCTTCCAATGAGACGCATTTACATGTCTCCATCACTGTTCCGATTCATGGGAATCATGCTCACACCCTCTTCAGTGCCGGACTAACTCCAAAATCGCGAGTAGAGACCGAGATTCGAGGGTATCGGAAAATTATAGCAATCGATTGTCAGTCGATCGGCCACCACTTCCTTGATAATCGGAATGACTGTACTGCCTACAACAATCAGACCTACTGTTTTGAATACCCCATATTAACGAACACCTCTTGTGAATATCAACTCGCTCGACATCATCCCAAACGACCGCTCGATTTTTGTAGGGCAAGGTTTCCGAACAACCCTCATCCCGTAGAAAAGAATATACGTCTATGGGTACTTTCTGCCCCCAACTTCGCTAAGATCACCGTGCGATGTAAACAAAATCTCAAAACCAGTTCCAGCTTCGTTGGAATCGGAATTCTCGCGATTGATAGAGAATGTTCCATCTACCCCTCAGAGTCACGGCTAGACCCGACAGGTAACATACAAAAATTCCCTATGGCGTTCTGTCCAAACTTAGAAATAGCCGGAAACCCGACTACACCCATTATCAAGCTTTCTTACGAGTGTCCTCAAGAATGTCCATCTGGAACAAAATATCTCGTTTACTTTGGTATTATCGCGTGTCTGGCGATAATAGCTACTGCCACAACCACATGGTACTTGAAAAACCAAAATCAAAATGCTAAGCCAACAATCATAGTTTTGACTCCGGCAATACTAGAAAAAGCGTGCGAGCAACGATTCACAAACCGGCGCTCACACTTATATAATCAAAACCTATATGAATCGATCCCTGTAAACGAAAACTCTACGGAAGAGCCAACACGGATTTACCTCCTTGAATCCAGAGACACCCCAAGAGGAAATAACAATATCCAAACCCCAACGATATAACCAAACAACTACTAACCAATCTGCCATTCTCCACTACTATGTACTAAAGCCCGACTTGAAACTGTTACAGACAATGACGACCTCGAACGGCCTGAGAGTAATGATTCTAGTTTGGGCAATACGCCGAACGGGAAGTCTGATTGGTTATGATTGCGGATCACGGTCACTCAACGTCACAACCTTGTCCCTGCTAGACGTTGATGAATGCTCCATACCAGTGAATTCCGTTGAGGTCACCAGCCAGTATATCCAGCTGTTACAGATCAACGAATTTCGAGAAACTACTGTTATACAATGCAAAGTGGAGATCTCCCGCACGGTACAGCGATGCGGAATGTTCAGTCATAACTCCGCTGTATCGGGCGGAAGCTCAAGTGGATATGTATATGAGGTTAACACTCAAACGTGTATGGACATGCATAGGACCGGAACTTTAGCATTCTCCGGAAGTCAGATTATACGCGGACTCAAAATCAATGGAATACCAAATACCTTCCCGGTACTCTTGGCTGGTTATGTAGATAAAGAAGGACACTGTGAGGGAAGCGGATATGCCGACCCTTACGGGTCCTGGACCAATGTATTTGTTCAAGGAACTATCTCAATAACATTAACCAGTCAAATCGCGAATATCGAAGTCGACAAAAACCGGATAGTGCTAAAGTCCGGGCAAGTATGTACTCTGACTGATGGGTCATGTGTGGATATGGCCGGAGGACAGACTTATTGGCGTCCGTTGCCTGTAGGTTCCTGTGGATTTAAACGATACGGCGTGCTTCATGAAGGTATTGCAAGGAAAATGGTGGATAATCAAATGAGAGACGCAGAGACAGTGTATTCTGTACAAAATTCCGAAACCCTATTTGCTTTAACTGCAAAGGCTACTGAGAGTGTATGCGGATATACTGTCATACTTACGGAGCATCCGAGGCTGGTCATTTTCGAAACACGACAAGGTGAAAATTTTGCAGACCAGAACGCTACAACCCCATTAAATATGGACATGTTCGCGTATGTCAACTCCAAATTCATATATGTAGAAAAATGGACTAGAGTTCAATTCAGTACCCTATACCGGGATGTTCTCGTCAATAGATGTAACCTAGAAGATCAAATCATCCGGAATGCTTTATCTATAGCTGTTCAGTCCCCGGACGAGTTCGCATATAACCTGATGAAAGGACCAGGTTATATGGCTTTGGTCGCTGGTGAAGTCGTACATCTCATAAAATGTATCCCCATCGAAGTCCGTATTGAACACGGAGAAACATGTTATACTGAGTTGCAGGTCAGTCATAATAACGAAACTTTCTTCCTCCAGCCGAAAACTCACGTACTGAAGAGTAAAGGAACCCAGATCTCTTGTAACACCTTGCTACCCGCTCACTATTTTGTAGGCGACCAATGGTATAAAATCACGCCTCGGGCGTCAGAAGCCAAAGCCCCGGCAAAGATGAAGCCTATGACCAAAAATACCTGGAAATACATGAGTCCCGAAGGGCTAGCTACTTCAGGTATATACACTAGTGAAGATCTCAACCACTTGAGGGAACGTATCATGTTTCCCTTAGAGAGCCAAGGCCATCTCAACGATGTCGCTAGGGAAATGCATGGTGGAACAGCCACAAGCTCCCAAAGTACCCTCATCAAACTGATGAATGAAGATGTGGTATCCAAACTGGCAGCCTCTACCTGGGACAAGATCTGGGAACGTTTCATGAGTTTCGGCACGGCCAGCGCCGGATTCATAGCCATTTTCATCATAATTCACATTTTTAAGACCTTCCTAGACATCCTTATAAGAGGATACACTTTGCACACCGTCTTTGGATGGTCTTTTCACCTTCTGGGAGCCGTTTGGAGTTCCCTTTCCCACTGCCTATTAGTGGCATGTAGGAAAGCGCCATATTCCAGACCCGAAGGGTGCCCGGAGGAAGGAGAGTCTCTAGGGTACTTGAAGAATAGTGAAATATTTCAAGAACCGCTAGATGATTCTCCTCCCGAGTAGGAAAACGTCAACACTTTTCTGTTTGAGAAAGCTGATGCTTCACCGAAAACGCCGATACCTTGCCGAGCGACAGGTATCAGCACACTCGACCCCAATCTTGCCACACCCTCTTCTTCCAGAAAAGTAAACATATCCGATCCTTCTCCCCTCCCACACCGCAAGCAATAGTAAAAAGAAAAAAAAAATTTTTTATTATCCCAATCCACGCTGCTCCTCTTTCCATGTACTAATCACCAGTTGACCATAAACTAGATTCGATGGACTGGACAGCATAGAGCACCGTGAGTAGCACTTCGTTCTTAGTTGACTTGTCAACTATAACGAAGTGTTTAAGGGGTGGGGTGTGATGATCGACTAGGATCATCTTTTATGGGAACATGTGTACGAATAAGGACTGATTTCTCCCTTAGGGGACGTTAAATAGGCCCTTGCCATGCAGATTTTTTACCAAGGACGAGCTCTTCCCTTTTTCCATTATCTTCAAATTTTCTTGCTCAACAGCCAAAAGCCGATGAACCTTGCGTATGACCACGGAATGAACAATCCTCCAAATTGAAGAGTGTGTGTGTGTGATAGGAGTGTTAGTGTGTGAACTTCAATTTAGGAGGCAACTTGTTATTCGATATCCATTATTGACACCGTATTTCTGAGTATAATGAAATAAGAAGGCGTACGTGCTCTCGCCAAAGAAACTACAGCCTCGAATCCACTCCCGATAAATGAGACCAGAGAATAAATAGATTAATCAAGCGTGAACTTGTCAAGCTACCGGTGGTGGGTTATGTTAGTGTGTAAACTTCAATTCAGGAGGCAGGTACCATATGTGTACCTTCAGCCAATTTTTAAATTACGCATCCCCGAGTATAATAGAATAAGAAGGCGTACGTGCTCTCATCAAAGAGGCTAAAGCCTTGAATCTTCAACAGATAGATGAGATCAATGAGCAAATACATTAATCAAGTGTGAAGTTGTTAGTTTTCCTAGACTATCGGTGGTGGATTATCTTTGTTCTCAATACGTACGATCATCAAGAATATGTAAATGAGTACAATCAGTACCAGAAACTCATGAGTACCTCATAGATCCAAATTGAGAAAATCATATATATATGTTCGTGTGTGTATGTGTGTATTTAGAATCACAAAATAGGCGAACCTTTGTTAAAAGTCAGTGAATCGAAACTTTTCCTGCCAAAAAGCGAGTCGGAGATTGGGTATAAGAAGGCCCGCAGGCTTCTTCCGCTGCTGCTGCTTCTTCTTTTTCTTTCCTGTACACTAAGTATAAGCATTTTTGTTCTGTTATCACGAGCTCTTCGAATATTCGTCATCAATTCTTGGATCATCCGGACTCACCTGTACGATCTGACTGAATAAAACTACAAGTAGGTAAGCCAAACTTCTGACTCCATGGAATCTATTTGATATCCCCTTGCCCTGATATTTAACTTAGTAGAATCTAAAATATCATCACACTTGAGAGAGAATCACAAGCAATAATCGTCCCAGGGTTATTAGAGTTTCGGACTCCAGACCCTAAATTCAAACAAAACAGGTAGTCCGTACTACCAAAGAAGGAGAGGCCCTTCTATAAACACCTTCGCTCTCAACAATATCCAATTTTTACATTTTTCCATCGTTTCAATTTTGTCCCGGTAGTTTCAATTTTCGGAAGTTGTAGACGTGGGTGTACAGGGTGTCTTGCACCTTAAAAGACATTAAACCAGCACCTAACTTCCACCGCCAACATTACGGCGTTCATGAGGGAATTTATAGTAGCCAGGCCATAGAGAGGTGCCCCACTACCCAGGTGCATTTGTACACATTTGTACCAAGAAAATGGCACACTTCAAATTAGGATTTTTCCAACGTTGCGGTGATAAACAGAAAATCGTTCAAACGAGCTTTGAAACACGAATGAAGCCTACGCAGAGGTTCAACAGTGTAACAAGTGTGGAAACTGTCCAAATGAAAATTGTGCGGTTTAATGCCATCTACAATATTACGGGATTGCTCACTCAAATTTCATCATAGTTGATGAAAAAATCACATTTGTTCATGAAAAAATCGTACAACTACTACGGTATTGCAAATATGAACTAAATCAACATGTATACGTGTGGGAACATTCGATTCGCAGGAAAAAATATAACTGTTATTGTTTTGTAATATCGTAACTTGTCGACTTAGGGCCGCAAAGTGTCACAGTCTTCACTTTTCGTTCTATACCCGTCATACATTCCGTCACGCGCTGAGTTCATCAGTCTCATGAGCTTCAGTTATTGGTGGTCGGTAGATTCATACGCGATTTTGAATTGCAAAATGATAGGTAGAATTTTCATTGACTACATCATCAAAGAAGTATGGTCTTTTAGGAAATAATTCAAAAAAATGTATAGTGCTATCAGCAAGGTATGACAAACAGTATCCCATGGAAATTGTGACGAAGAGTACGAGGTGTAAGTATATGCAGTCAGTGTTATAGTGATTGTGACAACTCATGCACTATTCTTCGATTTGTTCTAGCATATCACGTTTCTTGCCACACCACCCACTGATGACGAAATACCATACCATGAATGTATTTTTTTCTCTTTGAGTACCAATTTCGAGTTGAAGTGTCGCTTATATATACTGAGTTCGAGTTCTGCGTATACCACAAATTTAATCACTCTTCTGTGACTGCGAATTATGAGTGCTAATCTAATCAGAATGTACAAGAAAATATAGCGAATGAGAAATTTCTCATTCACCCACAGCTATTCAGGCCAGCGAGATGAATAAATTCAATGCCGCACGGAACGTATGACGGGCGCAGGACGAAAAATGGAGACTGTAACACTTTGCCGGCCCTAAGTCAACAAGTTACGTGTTTAATTGCTGGTGTTGGGGTTTTTGAATGGAGAGAGGAGTGGCGATTTTGAACTGTTCGCAAAACTATATTGAGCAATCTAGATACATGCTCGAGGTGGTGGAGAGTGTGCGGCGTGTGCGCGATCCACAACAAGACTGGTTGAACCGGAGCAGAGCGGGAGGCCTATAGCCGAGCGGCTGAATGTCTATATATATATACTGCAGTCGGTTCTACTGCTGGTTGAGCATCTAATGCCACTTGACGGCTTAGCTAATGTATGCGTGAATGTATGTGTGCTGTCGCGGACATTGTTTGATCGGTGCTACATAAACATCCTCCCACCTCGAGAAAAAAGGAATAAATTTCATTGAAATGAACAAAGGATTTCATAAAAGTGTGGAAAATTGAGAGTTCACTTGTAGTGAAGAATATAGAGTCATTATTCAATTTCATCTGAAGAAAATAATCCAAACTGTTCACTGATTTCAAAAAAAAAAATGAAAAATTCATAGATTCTAAGCAACACTGCACAGATCACTCTTCATCTTCACTTTGTGGGCGAAATAATTTCACCAACTTCACAATCGGTCGATCCAGGGTGGTGGTAGCTGTGCGCACCTGCACGACTCGAACAATCCCATCTTTTCCGGGGAGCGTCTTGATGATTCGGCCCAGTGGCCATCTGGGCGGTGGTGTGATCTCGTTCCTTACTGAAACCAGGTCACCTTCAGCAAAGTTAGGTTGTACTGAGGTCCACTTATTTCGTTTATGTAGCATATGGAGATACTGGTGGGACCAACGTTCCCAAAGTTGTTGGACCATTTGTGTGATGATCTTCCAGCGTCGTAGAGGTGACACTTTGTCATTGGTAACTCTGTCCTTGACTATTAGGAGGGATGGCTCTCCTATCAGGAAATGGGCAGGTGTGAGAGCTTCTAGATCAGAAGGGTCATTGCTGAGGGGCATGAGAGGCCGAGAGTTAAGGCATGCCTCCACTTGATCGAGGACGGTTGTGAATTCCTCAAAGGTGAGTATTGTTTCTCCCACTACCCTCTTTAGGTGATGTTTCACTGCCTTAACCCCCGCTTCCCAAATTCCTCCAAAATGTGGGGCGGATGATGGATTAAAACGCCACTTTGTCCCCAAATTGCTAAGGGATTGGGAAATGAAATTGGAGTAGGGCGAATTTTTGGTTAAGATTTTTCTAAGTTCGGCATCTGCTCCTACCAAATTCTGACCTTGATCACTTATGAGAAGCTCACAAGGTCCTCGTCTTGCCGTGAATCTGTCAAACGCGGCTAGATACGATTCTGTAGTGTAATCGGAGACAGCTTCAAGGTGAATTGTTTTTTTGCAAAGACAAATGAAAATAATGAAATAACCCTTATAGGAAATTTGTCCGCGAATGCGTGAAGCTAGCAACTTAAATGGACCTGCGTAATCTACACCTGATTTGTTAAATGGACGCGTAGGCAGTACCCGTTCTTGAGGTAGAGCTGCCATCATTTGATACTGCGGAGTAGCTCTGTATCTTTGACAACTGGTGCAATTATCGATAATAACTTTCACTGCACTTTTCCCTTGAATAATCCAGAACATTTGTCTGCTAGTAGAAAGAGTCAGTTGAGTACCACCGTGCAACGTGATGTGATGAAAATATCTAATCAAGAGCTTCGTCAGAGTAGATTTTGTAGGTAAGATAACAGGGAATTTCTCATCGTCACATAGATCTGAATTTTTGATTCTGCTACCTACTCTCAACAAATCGTCCTTTAGCTCGGGGTTCAAGGATTTGATGTAGTGCCAAATGGCAGTGGGAATCAGTCTTAATTTCAGCTCACCTATTGGCAACTAGAACCGGCCACTTAGAAGGGTGCTCATGAATCCAGTGCAATACTAGTTTTGAATCGCAGTGGACATGAATCGACAAATTATCAAATTTGAGCTTTGATGCAAATCGATTGAGCAGCTGGGCGACTGTCAAAACGCCGAATAGTTCCAATTCCGGAATCGAGGGGATTTTTATGGGTGCAACTTTTGATTTAGCACCCAACAAGGTGACTTTACAGTCATCATCTAGAACTCGTAGGTATACAACCGCTGCATACGCTATCTTGGAAGCGTCGGAATAACCATGTAGCTCGTATTTTTGAGCGTTTTTCGTTATACCCAAGTAACGTGGGATTTTCAAGTCTAAAAGGTGAGTCAAGGAAGGATACCATTGCTCAAATTTTTTGGTGAATTCATCCGGTAATACCTGATCCCAAGGTACATTTTTTATCCACAGCAGCTGTATGAAATTTTTACCGGTGATGATCACCGGAGTTATCCAGTCCAGTGGGTCAAAGATCCTAGCAATTTTGGAAAGTACAATACGCTTTGTCAGCGGAACCGTCAGAGGGTCAATTGACAATTGGAATTTGAAAATGTCATTAGCGGGACACCAACTTATACCGAGTACTGAGAACAAAGAGTCCTCTTGCAAAGGGTCGTCCGCAGCTAATATGTTCCTTGGTAATTTATCGATGAGTTCGGGGGTGTTTGAGAGCCATTTTCTCAACTCAAACCCACCAGATTTTAGGAGGTTAGTTGTATCTGATTGCTTAGTCAAAATTTCCTCAATTGAGAAGCCACCAGATACTACGTCATCCATGTAGCTATCTTCATTGATTACTTAGATAGCGCTCGGAAAATGTTCACCTTCATCTTTGACCAACTGTTCAAGTGTCATGATGGCTAAAAAGAGACTACTCGTATAGCCAAATGTCAGTATGGTCAACAAAAGTTTCATTATTGCATCACTGCGGTGCTCTCGCCACAGAATAGTTTGGAGGTGTTGATCCTCTGGATGGACGCAAATTTGTAAAAACATTTGTTTTATATCCGCCACAAAAGCATGAGGATACTTACGCCATTGGGCACATAAACCAACTAATTCAGGTAGCAAATTCGGACCTGAATAGAGATAGTCATTGAGCGAGTAACCCTTATCAGTGATCATTGAAGCATTGAAAATTGTTCTCACTGGAGTTGTCGAGCTATTCTCTTTGATAACTCCGTGATGAGGTAAAAAATAGAATTGATCATCAGGGATACTGTTAGTGAATATTGGGCGCACGAAACTTTGCGATAAGTAATCTCGCACTGATTTGACATACGCGTTCTTGAATTCAGGATTCTTTGCAAACTTCTTTTCCAGACTTAGAAAAACTCGAAGTGCTTTGGAGTAAGAATCTCCTAGAATACCTGACTCTGGAAAGTTGGGTTTCCGTGGAAGTTTGACGATATATTTGCCGGTTTCTGTGCGACTCACATTATTATTGTAATGTTCAACACATTTTTGTTCATCATCCGACAAGAAACGTTCCTTTGGAATCTCCTCACGATCGAAAAACGAACGGAGAGTTTCATTGAGTTGAGAATCAGTCTCATTAAGACACAAATTCATTGTTGGTCGCGACGATTTTTGAGACATCGAAGACCCAGAAACTATCCATCCGAAATACGATTTCATAACTATAAGAGCATCGCCCTTTCGGATCTTACGTAAACCTTGTTGTATGATTTGTGCGTGGATCTGAGCACTAAGTAACATATCAACAACACCCGGTTTATCAAAATTAGGGTCTGCTAAGCGCAAGCTTCTTCAAATGTTTCCAATCCCCATTGAATAGAGAGTTGGGTTGATATTGGGTAACCTTAGGAATCACGTAAGCTGACACTATAAATTTTTTATCGGAAGTAAAGTGAGGTCGTATTGTCACCTCCACTACGTTTTTGCATACAGGGCCACTTTTACCGCCAACTGTCGTAGTAGGTATCATAACGGGTTTTTTCTTTAACCGAAGTAATTGGCATAAGCCTTCTGAAATAAATGAAGATTGTGCGCACTGATCCACAATTGCCCGTATTTCGTGTGACGAACCAAATGTAGATTCAGCTAAGATTCGAGCAGTTGCTATGAAAATCTCCCCATCATTGTCAACTTTATTAACAATGTTATTGACGTGGTTCGATTCTGATTGTAACATAGATGCTGCACTATTGGACTGTTGGGCGGGCGTATTCGATTTGGAAAGTGGATCAGCGGTATTCGGAATACTGTGCTTACCACTTTCATGAATAGTCGTATGATGTTTTCCATTACAAACCGCACAACGTTTGTCACTAAGACACTCCGGCAAGAGATAGTCGGAAGAAAAGCAACTGAAACATCTCTTGAGTGAGGTTATATATCTTCTTCTCTTAGGCACAGATTTTGCCTTGAAGGTATTACAAAAGGTGAGAAAATGAGGACCCTCGCAAATCATGCACACGGGTCGCTCACGTCCAGGCTTTGATTTATCTTTTTGATTCACGTGGACAGCTTTTGAATCTTTGGGCTTAGTATTCTGATTCTTGTTTTGATTCTTTAAATCAGAGGTGGCACTAGATCTGGGTTTTTTCTCTGTCTGCTCAGTTGCTTCCTTAGCACTCTCAAATTGAGCGTGAGTCAGTCTCTGAGTTTCGAGAAAATCATCGAGCATTTTGTAGCTAGGAGATTGCTTCGGATTTTCTGATTGTGCGACATGAGATTCCCAATCTTTTTGAAGTGCAGGAGTAAGACGCATCACTACTAGAAAAACGACCATGGGTTCCCAAGTATCGATTTGACAGTTCAATGATTTCAGAGCTTTCAAAACATTGTTCACTCCGTTGCGAAGACGACTGATCTCTGAAGCTGTATCAGCTCCCATTTCATCCATGGACATCAATTTCGAAAGTAATTTAGAGACTAATAAGCGATTATTGCTGTAGTACTCTTTGACGCTTTCCCAGACCGAATCAAAGTTTTCGCCAGAGGAAGCGCTTTCTTCAAGGAATTCTGCGGCTTCCCCTTTGAGTGAGGATCGCAAATAACTCATTTTATGAACATTCGCAAGGCCGTGTTTCTTCACCACCATTTCATCAAAAGAATCGTGAAAATTCGTCCAGCTCTGAATGTCACCGGAGAAGGTGGGAAGTTCAATTGGCGGTAATTTGGCTTGGAATGTAGCAGATTGTTCAGATGTTTCAGCATTTCGCGAACCGGTAGGTACTGCCGCGTCGAGATTTAATAGGAAGTCTTGGAATTGCCCTAGGGAAGCAATAGTATATTACGCAACGATGTCGAAAAGTTGGATTTACGCACGAGTGAAAATCTTTACACACGAGTGTGAGTCTCTACGCACTGGTGAGATTCTTCACGCACGAGCCGCGTAGCGGCGAGTGCGTAAAGTATCTCAACAGTGCGTAAAGATTCACATCTCGTGTGTAAAGGTTCTCCGAGTGCGGAAACCTTTCGACAGAGTTGCGTACGATATTTTTCGAAATTTTGTGCGGAAAGTTAGTATTCTGTCGGTTACCTCATGCGTTAAACCCAATCGCGATTGGGGCAGATGGAGGAAGAGGGCGTAGAGCGGGGTCCAGGGGCGGTAGCCCCTGGTGGGGGTGCAGGGGGCGAAGCCCCCGCCGGGGGGTTCGGGGGGCGGAGCCCCCCGACTAAAAAAAAGTTCTGAAAATGTATCAGAAAAAGATCTTTTGTCCGATATATCATATGTTACCGCATAGATTGAAAATATCGATCTCAATTCTCAAAAGTTCTAGTAGTGGACAAGATCCGAGATATGTAAGTTCATAAGATAGTATGAATTTGAATTTTGAGGGAAATTATTACAGAGTTATATGAATGTCGCCAAGGACAGGCAAAAGTAAATCAACGAATCCACGGTTCAATAGAAAGAACGTGGAAAATTATAATCATTATTTGTATATACATATTGTATTGCGAATTAAATTAAACTCATATTCTACCGAAGCGACCGATTTCCATGTACAATTCGATGACCAATCAGAATATTTGATCTATGAACTAGCCGAGAGAAGAAAATTGAGTATAAAAGTTCAGAGAACTCATAAGTATTATTTCCATCGAGTGAAAGGAGTCATTACACCTGCTTTGGACAGCTTCGAATCAAATATTGAAGCACTCGGTTACTAGAGAATTAGGACAGGGATCATTTGGCCAGTCTACGCAGAAACTTCAAGAGATATCGTAGAATATCAGGCTAGAAAGAAAATACGGCAGTGCGTAAAGATACGTACCAGTGTGTGAAGACATGCCTCACGCACTGTTGGTGACTTTACGCACAGGTCTTTACGCATTCCGTGCGCAAAAATTTCTTTACGCACGGAAAAATGTTCCTTACGCACTAACTTTACGCACATGATTTCGAAAAATATGGTTCTTCTACACTATCATACACATTATTCTTGAAGTAGTTATCTGAAGCGTCAATATCATCATCGTCTAATAGTTCCTCATGAATATCTTGAAACTATTTCCAGTGATCTTCCAACCCCTTCATCCGGGTAAGGCACGCGCCCTTTGTCATCTTAGCTTGGCCTGTTTTTTGGGAGTTTATATACGCGTTCGCAATGCGCGATTGCAGTTTGAGTTGCTTCTCAATCGAAGCCATTGTGTATAATTGAATGAATATAGTCGTTGAATTACTCGTTCACCGATTTACTCGTCTGAACGAACAATTCAGACGAAGTGAAATTTCAGACGATTTCCGAGAGACTATACACTCTACAGGATGTGCGAATAGCACTTAACAGGATCGGCGAAAATCGCACTCGACAGGATCGGCGAAAATTGCTGTCGACAGGATCTACGAGAAGTGCACTCTACAGGATTCGTGAATAACACTCAACAGGATCGGCGAAAATTGCACTCGACAGGATCTACGAGGATCGCACTCTAAGGGATCTGTGAATAGCACTCAACAGGATCGGCGAAAATTGCACTCGACAGGATCGGCGAAAATTAAACTCGACGGGATCGACGAGAATCGCACTCTACAGGATTTGTGAATAGCACTCAACAGGATCAGCGAAAATTGCACTCGACAGGATCTACGAGAATCGCACTCTACAGGATCTAAGAATAGCACTCAACAGGATCGGCGGAATCGCACTCTACAGGATCTACGAGAATCGCACTCTAGAGGATCTGTGAATAGCACTCAACAGGATCGGCGAAAATTGCACTCGACAGGATCGGCGAAAATCGCACTCTACAGGATCTGTGAATGTCACTCAACAGGATCGGCGAAGATTGCACTCGACAGGATCTACGAGAATCGCACTCTACAGGATCTAAGAATAGCACTCAACAGGATCGGCGAAATCGCACTCTACAGGATCTACGAGAATCGCACTCTAGAGGATCTGTGAATAGCACTCAACAGGATCGGCGAAAATTGCACTCGACAGGATCTACGAGTATCGCACTCTACAGGATTTGTAAATAGCACTCATCAGGATCGGCGAAAATTGCACTCGACAGGATCGGCGAAAATTGCACTCGACAGGATCTACGAGAATCGCACTCTACAGGATCGGTGATTAGCACTCAACAGGATCGGTGGAAATTGCACTCGACAGGATGTACGAGAATCGCACTCTACAGGATCTGTGAATAGCACTCAACAGGATCGGCGAAAATTGCACTCGACAGGATCTACGAGAATCGCACTCTACAGGATCTGTGAATAGCACTCAACAGGATCGGCGAAAATCGCACTCGACAGGATCAGCGAAAATCGCACTCTACAGGATCTACGAGAATCGCACTCTGCAAGATCTCTGAATAGCATTCAACAGGATCGGCGAAAATTGCACTCGACAGGATCGGTGGAAATTGCACTCGACAGGATCTACGAGAATCGCACTCTACAGGATCTGTGAATAGCACTCAACATGATCGGCGAAAATCGCACTCTACAGGATCTACGACAATCGCACTCTACAGGATCTGTGAATAGCACTCAACAGGATCGGCGAAAATCGCACTCGACAGGATCTACGAGAATCGCACTCTACAGGATCTGTGAATAGCACTCAACAGGATCGGCGAAAATCGCACTCCACAGGATCTACGAGAATCGCACTCTACAGGATCTGTGAATAGCACTCAACAGGATCGGCGAAAATCGCACTCGACAGGATCCGCGAAAATCGCACTCTACAGGATCTACGAGAATCGCACTCTACAGGATCTGTGAATAGCACTCAACAGGATCGGCGAGAATCGCACTCCACAGGATCTACGAGAATCGCACTCTACAGGATCTGTGAATAGCACTCAACAGAATCGGCGAAAATCGCATTCGACAGGATTGGCGAAAATCGCACTCGACAGGATCGGCGAAAATTGCACTCTACAGAATCTACGAGAATCGCACTCTACAGGCTCTGTGAATAGCACTCAACAGGATCGGCGAAAATTGCACTCGACAGGATCGGCGAAAATCGCACTCTGCAGGATCTGTGAATAGCGCTCAACAGGATCGGCGAAAATCGCACTCGACTGGATCAGCGAAAATCGCACTCTACAGGATCTACGAGAATCGCACTCTACAAGATCCGTGAATAGCATTCAACAGGATCGGCGAAAATTACACTCGACAGGATCGGTGAAAATTGCACTCGACAGGATCTACGAGAATCGCACTCTACAGGATCTGTGAATAGCACTCAACAGGATCGGCGAAAATCGCACTCTACAGGATCTACGAGAATCGCACTCTACCGGATCTGTGAATGGCCAAATATGGTTGTGGTCATGTCACCTCGAGTGCCCAAAAATGGTATATCTCCTCGAATGCTCAAAATGAGTGTTATCAGCGCGTTAACTCGAGTGCCCAAAATGGAGTATCCCCTCGAATGCTCAAAATAAGTGTTATCAGCGCGTCAACTTGAGTGCTCAAAATGGAGAATCTCCTCAAATGCTCAAACTGAGTGTTGACATGAAGAACGAAACTAAATCGACTAACTATGTGTCGCGAATAACACGAATGTACGATGCATTATTCGTTTAATATAAAGATCGGCCGTTGTCCGGTGATCTCGCAATGAATAAAAAATCATGAAAATGCAACAATCGTTAGAATATATTGATCAGTCATATACTGTCCCTCCCAAACACGAAGAGAAGCTCAAAATATTCATTGCAAAATGTAGCGCGGTATGGTCCCGACTAACGAGAGGGGAGGGGGCAAGGGCAGGCAGCGAAACATCCCCAGAGAACGTAGGAGAGAGTAAACAACTCACTCACCGAACGATGATCTCGACCTGGGTCGCGAACTCTTTGCGACTGTTATATCGAGTTGGCAGTTGAAGGTCACTCTTGTTGTGACGCCGCCTTGTTGCTCACCCGCTGCTGCTTCAATTCTGAGAAGACGTCGGCTTGATGTTTACCCACTGCTGCTTTGTCGATGATGAGGACGCCGGCTATTCAAAATGGCTGCAGCATTGTAAATTCTTGGCTCGCATGGCGTTCATTGCCGTTTGTCGAGCCGGGAACGATATGACTGTCCCTTGGCGTGGTCGATGACTTTGATGACGTCATATAAGCCCGCCACTATGATTGGATCGAACTGTGCACTGTTGCATTCAGGAGCACACGATTCAAGTCCACGTCGAACACAGTTCTTCATAACAATTGAGTATGTTTGCTCCACCAGAACTCACCACGTTTTCGCGATTTACGTGAACCATCCTCCCTCCATTGCAACTTGACTACAGCTCGAAGGACCAAATGTTTAATTGCTGGTGTTGGGGTTTTCGAATGAAGAGAGGAGTGATGATTTTGAACTGTTCGCAAAACTATATTGAGCAATCTAGATACATGCTCGAGGTGGTGGAGAGTGTGCAGCGTGTGCGCGATCCACAACGAGACTGGCTGAACCGGAGCAGAGCGGGAGGCCTATAGCCGAGCGGCTGAATGTCTATATATATATACATATATATATATATATACTGCAGTTGGTTCTACTGCCGGTTGAGCATCTAATGCCACTTGACGGCTTAGCTAATGTATGCGTAAATGTATGTGTGCTGTCGCGGACATTGTTTGATCGGTGCTACATAAACATTACGATTTTACAAAAAAATAACACGAATACTTCTTCCTGCGAAAGGATGTTCCCATACGTATACATGTTGATTTCGTTCACATTTGTAATATCGTAGTAGTTCAAATTTGTTATAAACGAATGTGATTTTTGCATTACCTATGATGAAAATCGAGTGAAAAATTGTGTAATATTGTAGATGGCATTAAATTGCACAATTTATATTCGGAAAGTTGTCTCGTATCTGCGGTCAATTTCGGACAGTAGGCAAAAAACGCTAAATTTTGCACCATTTTGTTAATAACAAAAATGTAAACTATATTCCGAAACTTTTTTTGCGAAGTTGGAAATAGTGAAAAAGGGCGGAGTAGTTTTGGTCGTGGATTTGGCGAGTATAATTTCTACTCCACCTATTCTTCTTTTAGGGATTCCCCTCCCCGATAATTTTGGTGCCAGGTAGCTCAGTTCGACCGGCTCAGTTCAATTCTGTGGAATCGGGCGTTGTTATGGAGAAAAATTCTTGCAATGCATATATACATTGTAAGAATTTTTGTAATTAGTTACTATTCTGTCAATATGAGATCGGGCAACCTACGCTGAGCGGAGCGTAATAAAGGGTCTTGTGAATTTCCAATTTTGGTGAGTAATTTTCATAATGATTGGCACCATTGAAATCGTTACCCGAAATTATAAATTCATGAGACCGCGGCAGTGATTTCACAACGCTCAGCGTATTGATTTCTCGTGTACTTTTTTTCAGTGAGCATGAAAATTGCAAATATCTACATACAGAAATCTTGAGGCAATGATCGTGACATTGTCGCCTGCAATCCTTATGGAACGATAGAAGGAAACGGCAGTATGGAGCAGATAAGGGAAAAGATATCTCATAACCACCGCAACGTTGCTGCACGAACGGCAAACGAGCAGGACCCGCAAGGATTCGAATGTAGCGGAGCTCTGGAGAATTTCCGTTGACGACAATCGCGCGAGCGTCGCTGATGGTGGAAGTCATCAAAACGGCAGGCAAATTATCCTCGTAGGAAATCGTAGCGATGATGAGTTATCATATTCTTGCGCTCATATGACACAATTGTGCGAAGGGACATGTAATTCGAAGTCGAACAGGAAGTAATAATTTATATCATTGACGGCGAGCCACGAGGCCGCTACACGATCGTGAAGCGATATAGTGAACCGAAAGTTCGAATATGATGACGGCTATCGTACAACCCCATCGGTGAATTTCGCGCGTGCGTATCTGAGAACCGGAATCTTGAAGACGGCGAGGCATCCGCGATAGCGATCGATGCGCCATCTCGCGGTCAAATTGATTTATTGTAAATATTTGATCAACCAGACAACGTAGAACGATGCGCGACATTTTGCCACGTGCGGAGAATTTCTCTACGAATTTCGAAAAAAAATACATGAAAATCGGTGCAAAATTGAGAGAGCTATTTTGCGGGAAAAATTCGCAACAATATTGAAAATACATGAAAAGAGTTCCCGCAAAATAGCTCTCTCAATTTTGCACCGATTTTTATGTAACTTTTTTTTATA
This sequence comes from Eretmocerus hayati, assembly GCA_029851415.1. NCBI lineage: Eukaryota > Metazoa > Arthropoda > Insecta > Hymenoptera > Aphelinidae > Eretmocerus > Eretmocerus hayati. The sequence continues at coordinate 87,826,707 of CM056743.1, forward strand.
ATTCGTAGAACAATTCTCCGCGCGTGGCGGAATGTCGCTCGCCGTTCTACGTTGCTTGGTCAATTTAATATTTGCAACAAACCAATTTGACCGCAAGATGGCGCAACGATCGTTTTTCAAATGCTCAGGAGCACCCTCAAAGAATATGACTCTGAAGTTCCAATCGATTATCTTAATCGAAAGTCGAAACAATTTATTTCTTGAATTCGAACCTCTGTTCCAAAATTTCTCGATTGGGATCGCTTTTTTGTGACGAAAGAAGGTGCCTGAATTTTTTGCAACCCCCCCGGTGAATGCCGACACCCCCAAATCGGGGGTTCAGATTCGGGAATTGTTTTAGAACGTGCCAGGAGGCTCTGTTCAGAAATTTCTCGAGTGGGATCGCTTTCTTGTGACGAAAGAAGGTGCCTGAATTTTTTGCAACCCCCCCGGTGAATGCCGACACCCCCAAATCGGGGGTTGAAATTCGGGAATTTTCTTAGAACGGGCCAGGGGGTTCTGTTCAAAAATTTCTCGATTGGGATCGCTTTCTTGTGACGAAAAAAGTTGCCTGAATTTTTTGCAACCCCCCCGGTGGATGCCGACACCCCCAGATCGGGGGTTGAAAGTCGGGAATTTTTTTAGAACAGGCCAGGAGGCTCTGTTCAAAAATTTCTCGATTGGGATCGCTTTCTTGTGACGAAAGAAGGTGCCTGAATTTTTTGCAGCCCGCCCGGTCGATGCCGACACCCCCAAATCGGGGGTTGGAATTCGGGAATTTTTTTAGAACAGGCCAGGAGGCTCTGTTCCAAAATTTCTCGACTGGGATCGCTTTCTTGTGACGGAAGAAGGTGCCTGAATTTCTTGCAACCTCCCCGTAGAATGCCGACACCCCCAAATCGGGGGTTGAAATTCGGGAATTTTTCTAGAACGGGCCAGGAGGCTCTGTTCCAAAATTTCTCGATTGGGATCGCTTCCTTGTGACAAAAGAAGGTGCCTAAATTTTTTGCAACCCCCCCGGTGGATGCGGACGCCCCCAAATCGGGGGTTGGAATTCGGGAATTTTTTTAGAACGGGCCAGGATGCTCTCTTCCAAGATTTCTCGATTGGGATCGCTTTCTTGTGACGGGAGAAGGTGCCTGAATTTTTTGCAACCCCCCCGGTGAATGCCGACACCCACAAATCGGGGGTTGGAATTTGGGAATTTTTTTAGAACAGGCCAGGAGGCGCTGTTCCAAAATTTCTCGACTGGGATCGCTTTCTTGTGACGGAAGAAGGTGCCTGAATTTCTTGCAACCTCCCCGTAGAATGCCGACACCCCCAAATCGGGGGTTGAAATTCGGGAATTTTCCTAGAACGGGCCAGGAGGCTCTTTTCCAAAATTCCCCGATTGGGATCGCTTTCTTGAGACAAAAGAAGGTGCCTAAATTTCTCGCAACCCCCCCGGTGAATGCCGACACCCCCAAATCGGGGGTTGAAATTCGGGAATTTTTTTAGAACGGTCCAGGAGGCTCTGTTCCAAAATTTCTCGATTGGGATCGCTTTCTTGTGACGGGAGAAGGTGCCTGAATTTTTTGCAACCCCCCCGGTGAATGCCAACACCCCCAAATCGGGGGTTGAAATCCGGGAATTTTTTTAGAACAGGCCAGGAGGCTCTGTTCCAAAATTTCTCGATTGGGATCACTTTCTCGTGACGAAAGAAAGTGCTTGAATTTTTTGCAACCCCCCCCCGGTGAATGCCGAAACCCCCAAATCGGGGGTTGAAATTCGGGAATATATTTAGAACCGGCCAGGTGGCTCTGTTCCAACATTTCTCGATTACGATCGCTTCCTTGTGACTAAAGAAGGTGCCTGAATTCTTCGCGACCCCCCCCCCCCCCGTGAATGTCGACAGCCCCAGATCGGGGGTTGAAATTCGGGAATTTTTTTAGAACAGGCCAGGAGGCTCTGTTCCAAAATTTCTCAATCGGGATCGCTTTCTTGTGACGGAAGAAGGTGCCTGAATTTTTTGCAGCCCCCCCCCCCCCCCGGTGGATGCCGACACCCCCAAATCGGGGGTTGGAATTCGGGAATTTTTTTAGAACAGGCCAGGAGGCGCTGTTCCAAAATTTCTCGACTGGGATCGCTTTCTTGTGACGGAAGAAGGTGCCTGAATTTCTTGCAACCTCCCCGTAGAATGCCGACAACCCCAAATCGGGGGTTGAAATTCGGGAATTTTCCTAGAACGGGCCAGGAGGCTCTTTTCCAAAATTTCCCGATTGGGATCGCTTTCTTGTGACAAAAGAAGGTGCCTAAATTTCTCGCAACCCCCCCGGTGAATGCCGACACCCCCAAATCGGGGGTTGAAATTCGGGAACTTTTTTAGAACGGTCCAGGAGGCTCTGTTCCAAAATTTCTCGATTGGGATCGCTTTCTTGTGACGGGAGAAGGTGCCTGAATTTCTTGCAACCCCCCCGGTGAATGCCAACACCCCGAAATCGGGGGTTGAAATCCGGGAATTTTTCTAGAACAGGCCAGGAGGCTCTGTTCCAAAATTTCTCGATTGGGATCACTTTCTCGTGACGAAAGAAGGTGCCTGAATTTTTTGCAACCCCCCCGGTGAATGCCGAAACCCCCAAATCGGGGGTTGAAATTCGGGAATATATTTAGAACGGGCCAGGTGGCTCTGTTCCAACATTTCTCGATTACGATCGCTTCCTTGTGACGAAAGAAGGTGCCTGAATTCTTCGCGGACCCCCCCCCCCCCCGTGAATGTCGACAGCCCCAGATCGGGGGTTGAAATTCGGGAATTTTTTTAGGACAGGCCAGGAGGCTCTGTTCCAAAATTTCTCAATCGGGATCGCTTTCTTGTGACGGAAGAAGGTGCCTGAATTTCTTGCAACCTCCCCGTAGAATGCCGACACCCCCAAATCGGGGGTTGAAATTCGGGAATTTTCCTAGAACGGGCCAGGAGGCTCTGTTCCAAAATTTCTCGATTGGGATCACTTTCTCGTGACGAAAGAAGGTGCCTGAATTTTTTGCAACCCCCCCGGTGAATGCCGAAACCCCCAAATCGGGGGTTGAAATTCGGGAATATATTTAGAACGGGCCAGGTGGCTCTGTTCCAAAATTTCTCGATTGGGATCGCTTTCTTGTGACGGGAGAAGGTGCCTGAATTTCTTGCAACCCCCCCGGTGAATGCCGACACCCCCAAATCGGGGGTTGAAATTCGGGAATTTTCCTAGAACAGGCCAGGAGGCTCTGTTCCAAAATTTCTCAATCGGGATCACTTTCTCGTGACGAAAGAAGGTGCCTGAATTTTTTGCAACCCCCCCGGTGAATGCCGAAACCCCCAAATCGGGGGTTGAAATTCGGGAATATATTTAGAACGGGCCAGGTGGCTCTGTTCCAACATTTCTCGATTACGATCGCTTCCTTGTGACGAAAGAAGGTGCCTGAATTCTTCGCGGACCCCCCCCCCCCCGTGAATGTCGACAGCCCCAGATCGGGGGTTGAAATTCGGGAATTTTTTTAAAACAGGCCAGGAGGCTCTGTTCCAAAATTTCTCAATCGGGATCGCTTCCTTGAGACAAAAGAAGGTGCCTAAATTTCTCGCAACCCCCCCGGTGAATGCCGACACCCCCAAATCGGGGGTTGAAATTCGGAAATTCTTTTAGAACGGTCCAGGAGGCTCTGTTCCAAAATTTATCGATTGGGATCGCTTTCTTGTGACGGGAGAAGGTGCCTGAATTTTTTGCAACCCCCCCGGTGAATGCCAACACCCCCAAATCGGGGGTTGAAATTCGGGAATATATTTAGAACGGGCCAGGTGGCTCTGTTCCAACATTTCTCGATTACGATCGCTTCCTTGTGACTAAAGAAGGTGCCTGAATTCTTCGCGACCCCCCCCCCCCCCGTGAATGTCGACAGCCCCAGATCGGGGGTTGAAATTCGGGAATTTTTTTAGAACAGGCCAGGAGGCTCTGTTCCAAAATTTCTCAATCGGGATCGCTTTCTTGTGACGGAAGAAGGTGCCTGAATTTTTTGCAGCCCCCCCCCCCCCCCCGGTGGATGCCGACACCCCCAAATCGGGGGTTGGAATTCGGGAATTTTTTTAGAACAGGCCAGGAGGCGCTGTTCCAAAATTTCTCGACTGGGATCGCTTTCTTGTGACGGAAGAAGGTGCCTGAATTTCTTGCAACCTCCCCGTAGAATGCCGACACCCCCAAATCGGGGGTTGAAATTCGGGAATTTTCCTAGAACGGGCCAGGAGGCTCTTTTCCAAAATTTCCCGATTGGGATCGCTTTCTTGTGACAAAAGAAGGTGCCTAAATTTCTCGCAACCCCCCCGGTGAATGCCGACACCCCCAAATCGGGGGTTGAAATTCGGGAACTTTTTTAGAACGGTCCAGGAGGCTCTGTTCCAAAATTTCTCGATTGGGATCGCTTTCTTGTGACGGGAGAAGGTGCCTGAATTTCTTGCAACCCCCCCGGTGAATGCCAACACCCCGAAATCGGGGGTTGAAATCCGGGAATTTTTCTAGAACAGGCCAGGAGGCTCTGTTCCAAAATTTCTCGATTGGGATCACTTTCTCGTGACGAAAGAAGGTGCCTGAATTTTTTGCAACCCCCCCGGTGAATGCCGAAACCCCCAAATCGGGGGTTGAAATTCGGGAATATATTTAGAACGGGCCAGGTGGCTCTGTTCCAAAATTTCTCGATTGGGATCGCTTTCTCGTGACGGGAGAAGGTGCCTGAATTTCTTGCAACCCCCCCGGTGAATGCCAACACCCCGAAATCGGGGGTTGAAATCCGGGAATTTTTCTAGAACAGGCCAGGAGGCTCTGTTCCAAAATTTCTCAATCGGGATCGCTTTCTTGTGACGGAAGAAGGTGCCTGAATTTCTTGCAACCTCCCCGTAGAATGCCGACACCCCCAAATCGGGGGTTGAAATTCGGGAATTTTCCTAGAACGGGCCAGGAGGCTCTTTTCCAAAATTCCCCGATTGGGATCGCTTTCTTGAGACAAAAGAAGGTGCCTAAATTTCTCGCAACCCCCCCGGTGAATGCCGACACCCCCAAATCGGGGGTTGAAATCCGGGAATTTCTCTAGAACAGGCCAGGAGGCTCTGTTCCAAAATTTCTCGATTGGGATCGCTTTCTTGTGACGGGAGAAGGTGCCTGAATTTTTTGCAACCCCCCCGGTGAATGCCAACACCCCCAAATCGGGGGTTGAAATCCGGGAATTTTTTTAGAACAGGCCAGGAGGCTCTGTTCCAAAATTCCTCGATTGGGATCACTTTCTCGTACGAAAGAAGGTGCTTGAATTTTTTGCAACCCCCCCCCCCCCGGTGAATGCCGAAACCCCCAAATCGGGGGTTGAAATTCGGGAATATATTTAGAACGGGCCAGGTGGCTCTGTTCCAACATTTCTCGATTACGATCGCTTCCTTGTGACTAAAGAAGGTGCCTGAATTCTTCGCGACCCCCCCCCCCCCCGTGAATGTCGACAGCCCCAGATCGGGGGTTGAAATTCGGGAATTTTTTTAGAACAGGCCAGGAGGCTCTGTTCCAAAATTTCTCAATCGGGATCGCTTTCTTGTGACGGAAGAAGGTGCCTGAATTTTTTGCAGCCCCCCCCCCCCCGGTGGATGCCGACACCCCCAAATCGGGGGTTGGAATTCGGGAATTTTTTTAGAACAGGCCAGGAGGCGCTGTTCCAAAATTTCTCGACTGGGATCGCTTTCTTGTGACGGAAGAAGGTGCCTGAATTTCTTGCAACCTCCCCGTAGAATGCCGACACCCCCAAATCGGGGGTTGAAATTCGGGAATTTTCCTAGAACGGGCCAGGAGGCTCTTTTCCAAAATTTCCCGATTGGGATCGCTTTCTTGTGACAAAAGAAGGTGCCTAAATTTCTCGCAACCCCCCCGGTGAATGCCGACACCCCCAAATCGGGGGTTGAAATTCGGGAACTTTTTTAGAACGGTCCAGGAGGCTCTGTTCCAAAATTTCTCGATTGGGATCGCTTTCTTGTGACGGGAGAAGGTGCCTGAATTTCTTGCAACCCCCCCGGTGAATGCCAACACCCCGAAATCGGGGGTTGAAATCCGGGAATTTTTCTAGAACAGGCCAGGAGGCTCTGTTCCAAAATTTCTCGATTGGGATCACTTTCTCGTGACGAAAGAAGGTGCCTGAATTTTTTGCAACCCCCCCGGTGAATGCCGAAACCCCCAAATCGGGGGTTGAAATTCGGGAATATATTTAGAACGGGCCAGGTGGCTCTGTTCCAACATTTCTCGATTACGATCGCTTCCTTGTGACGAAAGAAGGTGCCTGAATTCTTCGCGGACCCCCCCCCCCCCCGTGAATGTCGACAGCCCCAGATCGGGGGTTGAAATTCGGGAATTTTTTTAGAACAGGCCAGGAGGCTCTGTTCCAAAATTTCTCAATCGGGATCGCTTTCTTGTGACGAAAGAAGGTGCCTGAATTTCTTGCAAACCCCCCGGTGAATGCCGACACCCCCAAATCGGGGTTTGAAATTCGGGAATTTTTTTAGAATAGGCCAGGAGGCTCCGTCCCGAAATTTCACGATTGGAATCGCTCTCTTGTGACGAAAGAAGGTTCTTGAATTTTTTGCGACCCCCCCGGTGAATGCCGACAGCCCCAAATCGGGGGTTGAAATTCGGGAATTTTTCAAGAACAGGCCTGGAGGCTCTGTTCCAAAATTTCTCGATTGGGATCGCTTCCTTGTGACGGGAGGAGGTGCTTGAATTTTTTGCAACCCCCCCGGTGAATGCCGACACCCCCAAATCGGGGGTTGAAATTCGGGAATTTTTTTAGACCGGGCCAGGAGGCTCTGTTCCAAAATTTTCCGTTCGGGATCGCTATTTTATGACGAAAGAAGGAGCCTGAATTTTTTGCAACCCCCCCCGGTGAATGCCGACAACCCCAAATCGGGGGTTGAAATTCGGGAATTCTTTTAGAACAGGCCAGGAGGCTCTGTTCCAAGATTTCTCGACTGGGATCGCTTTCTCGTGACGGAAGAAGGTGCCTGAATTTTTTGCAACCCCCCGGGTGAATGCCGACACCCCCAAATCGGGGATTGAAATTCGGGAATTTTTTTAGAACGGGCCAGGAGATTCTGTTCCAAAATTTCTGGATTGGAATCGCTTTCTTGTGACGAAAGAAGGTGCTTGAATTTTTTGCGACTCCCCCGGTGAATGCCGACAGCCCCAAATCGGGGGTTGAAATTCGAGAATTTTTTTAGAACAGGCCAGGAGGCTTTGTTCCGAAATTTCTCAATCGGGATCGCTTTCTTGTGACGAAGGAAGTCGCCTGTATCTTTTGCAACCCCCCCCCCCCCGGTGAATGCCGACACCCCGCAATCGGGGGTTGAAATTCGGGAATTTTTCTAGAACAGGCCAGGAGGCTCTGTTCCAAAATTCCTCGATTGGGATCGCTTCCTTGTGACGGAAGAAGGTGCCTGAATTTCTTGCGACCCCCCCGGTGGATGCCGACACTCCCAAATCGGGGGTTGAAATTCGGGAATTTTTTTAGGATGGGCCAGGAGGCTCTGTTCCAAAATTTTCCGATCGGGATCGCTTCCTTGTGACGAAGGAAGTCGCCTTAATTTCTTTGCAACCCCCGCGGTGAATGCCGACAGCCCCAAATCGGGGGTTGAAATTCGGGAATTTTTCTAGAACAGGCCAGGAGGCTCTGTTTCAAAATTTCTCAGATTGGGATCGCTTCCTTGTGACGAAAGAAGGTGCCTGAATTTCTTGCGACCCCCCCCCCCGGTGGATGCCGACACTCCCAAATCGGGGGTTGAAATTCGGGAATTTTTTTAGAATGGGCCAGGAGGCTCTGTTCCAAAATTTTCCGATCGGGATCGCTTTCTTGTGACGAAGAGAGTCGCCTTAATTTCTTTGCAACCCCCCGGTGAATGCCGACAGCCCCAAATCGGGGGTTGGGATTCGGGAATTCCTTTCGAACAGGCCAGGAGGCTCTGTTCCAAAATTTCTCGATTGGGATCGCTTTCTCGTGACGAGAGAAGGTGCCTGAATTTTTTGCAACTCCCCTGGTGAATGCCGACAACCCCAAATCGGGGGTTGAAATTCGGGAATTTTTTTGGAACAGGCCAGGAGGCTCGGTTCCGAAATTCCTCGATTGGGATCCCTTGCTTGTGACGGAAGCAGGTGCCTGAATTGGTTGTAACCCCCCCGGTGAATGCCGACACCCCCAAATCGGGGGTTGAAATTCGGGAATTTTTTTAGAACGGGCCAGGAGGCTCTGTTCCAAAATTTTCCGACTGGGATCGCTTTTTCGTGACGAAAGAAGGAGGGTGAATTTTTTGCGACCCCCCGGTGAATGCCGACACCCCCAAATCGGGTGTTGAAATTCGGGAATTTTTTCAGAAAGGGCCAGGAGGCTCTGTTCAGAAATTTCTCGAGTGGGATCGCTCTCTTGTGACGAAAGGAGGTGCCTGAATTTTTTGCAACACCCCCGTTGGATGCCGACAACCCCAAATCGGGGGTTGAAATTCGGGAATTTCTTTAGAACGGGCCAGGAGGCTCTGTTCCAAAATTTCTCGATTTAGATCGCTTCCTTGTGACGGAAGAAGGTGCCTGAATTTTTTGCAACCACCCCGGTGAATGCCGACACCCCCAGATCGGGGGTTGTAATTCGGGAATTTTTTTAGAACGGGCCAGGAGGCTCTGTTCCAAAATTTCTCGATTGGAATCGCTCTCTCGTGACGAAAGAAGGTGCTTGAATTTTTTGCGACCCCCCCCCCCCCCCGGTGAATGCCGACACCCCCAGATCGGGGGTTGGAATTCGGGAATTTTTTTAGAACAGGCCAGGAGGCTCTGTTCCAAAATTTCCCGATTGGGATCGCTTCCTTGTAACGAAAGAAGGTGCCTGAATTCTTTGCAACCCCCCCGGTGGATGCCGACACCCCCAAATCGGGGGTTGAAATTCGGGAATTTTCTTAGAACAGGCCAGGAGGCTCTGTTCCAAAATTTGTCGATTTGGATCGCTTCCTTGTGACGGAAGAAGGTGCCTGAATTTTTTGCAAACACCCCGGTCAATGCCGACACCCCCAGATCGGGGGTTGAAATTCGAGAATTTTTTTTAAGAACGGGCAAGGAGGCTCTGTTCAAGAATTCCTTGATCGGGATCGCTTTCTCGTGACGAAAGAAGGTGCTTGAATTTTTCGCGACCTCCCCCCGTGAATGCCGACAGCCTCAAATCGGGGGTTGAAATTGGGGAATTTTTTCAGAAGAGGCCAGGAGGCTCTGTTCAAGGATTTCTTGATCGGGATCGCTTTCTTGTGACGAAAGAAGGTGCTTGAATTTTTCGCGACCTTCCCCCGTGAATGCCGACAGCCTCAAATCGGGGGTTGAAATTCGGGAATTCATTTAGAACAGGCCAGGAGGCTCTGTTCCAAAATTCCTCAATCGGAATCGCTTCCTTGTGACGGGAGGAGGTGCCTGAATTTTTTGCGACCCCCCCGGTGAATGCCGACAGCCCCAAATCGGGGGTTGAAATTCGGGAATTTTTCAAGAACAGGCCTGGAGGCTCTGTTCCAAAATTTCTCGATTGGGATCGCTTCCTTGTGACGGGAGGAGGTGCTTGAATTTTTTGCAACCCCCCCGGTGAATGCCGACACCCCCAAATCGGGGGTTGAAATTCGGGAATTTTTTTAGACCGGGCCAGGAGGCTCTGTTCCAAAATTCTCCGTTCGGGATCGCTATTTTGTGACGAAAGAAGGAGCCTGAATTTTTTGCAACCCCCCCCGGTGAATGCCGACAACCCCAAATCGGGGGTTGCAATTCGGGAATTCTTTTAGAACAGGCCAGGAGGCTCTGTTCCAAGATTTCTCGACTGGGATCGCTTTCTCGTGACGGAAGAAGGTGCCTGAATTTTTTGCAACCCCCCGGGTGAATGCCGACACCCCCAAATCGGGGATTGAAATTCGGGAATTTTTTTAGAACGGGCCAGGAGATTCTGTTCCAAAATTTCTGGATTGGAATCGCTTTCTTGTGACGAAAGAAGGTGCTTGAATTTTTTGCGACTCCCCCGGTGAATGCCGACAGCCCCAAATCGGGGGTTGAAATTCGGGAATTTTTTTAGAACAGGCCAGGAGGCTTTGTTCCGAAATTTCTCAATCGGGATCGCTTTCTTGTGACGAAGGAAGTCGCCTGAATCTTTTGCAACCCCCCCCCCCCCGGTGAATGCCGACACCCCGCAATCGGGGGTTGAAATTCGGGAATTTTTCTAGAACAGGCCAGGAGGCTCTGTTCCAAAATTCCTCGATTGGGATCGCTTCCTTGTGACGGAAGAAGGTGCCTGAATTTCTTGCGACCCCCCCGGTGGATGCCGACACTCCCAAATCGGGGGTTGAAATTCAGGAATTTTTTTAGGATGGGCCAGGAGGCTCTGTTCCAAAATTTTCCGATCGGGATCGCTTCCTTGTGACGAAGGAAGTCGCCTTAATTTCTTTGCAACCCCCGCGGTGAATGCCGACAGCCCCAAATCGGGGGTTGAAATTCGGGAATTTTTCTAGAACAGGCCAGGAGGCTCTGTTTCAAAATTTCTCAGATTGGGATCGCTTCCTTGTGACGAAAGAAGGTGCCTGAATTTCTTGCGACCCCCCCGGTGGATGCCGACACTCCCAAATCGGGGGTTGAAATTCGGGAATTTTTTTAGAATGGGCCAGGAGGCTCTGTTCCAAAATTTTCCGATCGGGATCGCTTTCTTGTGACGAAGAGAGTCGCCTTAATTTCTTTGCAACCCCCCGGTGAATGCCGACAGCCCCAAATCGGGGGTTGGGATTCGGGAATTCCTTTCGAACAGGCCAGGAGGCTCTGTTCCAAAATTTCTCGATTGGGATCGCTTTCTCGTGACGAGAGAAGGTGCCTGAATTTTTTGCAACTCCCCTGGTGAATGCCGACAACCCCAAATCGGGGGTTGAAATTCGGGAATTTTTTTGGAACAGGCCAGGAGGCTCGGTTCCGAAATTTCTCGATTGGGATCCCTTGCTTGTGACGGAAGCAGGTGCCTGAATTGGTTGTAACCCCCCCGGTGAATGCCGACACCCCCAAATCGGGGGTTGAAATTCGGGAATTTTTTTAGAACGGGCCAGGAGGCTCTGTTCCAAAATTTTCCGACTGGGATCGCTTTTTTGTGACGAAAGAAGGAGGGTGAATTTTTTGCGACCCCCCGGTGAATGCCGACACCCCCAAATCGGGTGTTGAAATTCGGGAATTTTTTCAGAAAGGGCCAGGAGGCTCTGTTCAGAAATTTCTCGAGTGGGATCACTCTCTTGTGACGAAAGGAGGTGCCTGAATTTTTTGCAACACCCCCGTTGGATGCCGACAACCCCAAATCGGGGGTTGAAATTCGGGAATTTCTTTAGAACGGGCCAGGAGGCTCTGTTCCAAAATTTCTCGATTGGGATCGCTTTCTTGTGACGGAAGAAGGTGCCTGAATTTCTTGCAACCTCCCCGTAGAATGCCGACACCCCCAAATCGGGGGTTGAAATTCGGGAATTTTCCTAGAACGGGCCAGGAGGCTCTTTTCCAAAATTCCCCGATTGGGATCGCTTTCTTGAGACAAAAGAAGGTGCCTAAATTTCTCGCAACCCCCCCGGTGAATGCCGACACCCCCAAATCGGGGGTTGAAATCCGGGAATTTCTCTAGAACAGGCCAGGAGGCTCTGTTCCAAAATTTCTCGATTGGGATCGCTTTCTTGTGACGGGAGAAGGTGCCTGAATTTTTTGCAACCCCCCCGGTGAATGCCAACACCCCCAAATCGGGGGTTGAAATCCGGGAATTTTTTTAGAACAGGCCAGGAGGCTCTGTTCCAAAATTCCTCGATTGGGATCACTTTCTCGTACGAAAGAAGGTGCTTGAATTTTTTGCAACCCCCCCCCCCCCCGGTGAATGCCGAAACCCCCAAATCGGGGGTTGAAATTCGGGAATATATTTAGAACGGGCCAGGTGGCTCTGTTCCAACATTTCTCGATTACGATCGCTTCCTTGTGACTAAAGAAGGTGCCTGAATTCTTCGCGACCCCCCCCCCCCCGTGAATGTCGACAGCCCCAGATCGGGGGTTGAAATTCGGGAATTTTTTTAGAACAGGCCAGGAGGCTCTGTTCCAAAATTTCTCAATCGGGATCGCTTTCTTGTGACGGAAGAAGGTGCCTGAATTTTTTGCAGCCCCCCCCCCGGTGGATGCCGACACCCCCAAATCGGGGGTTGGAATTCGGGAATTTTTTTAGAACAGGCCAGGAGGCGCTGTTCCAAAATTTCTCGACTGGGATCGCTTTCTTGTGACGGAAGAAGGTGCCTGAATTTCTTGCAACCTCCCCGTAGAATGCCGACACCCCCAAATCGGGGGTTGAAATTCGGGAATTTTCCTAGAACGGGCCAGGAGGCTCTTTTCCAAAATTTCCCGATTGGGATCGCTTTCTTGTGACAAAAGAAGGTGCCTAAATTTCTCGCAACCCCCCCGGTGAATGCCGACACCCCCAAATCGGGGGTTGAAATTCGGGAACTTTTTTAGAACGGTCCAGGAGGCTCTGTTCCAAAATTTCTCGATTGGGATCGCTTTCTTGTGACGGGAGAAGGTGCCTGAATTTCTTGCAACCCCCCCGGTGAATGCCAACACCCCGAAATCGGGGGTTGAAATCCGGGAATTTTTCTAGAACAGGCCAGGAGGCTCTGTTCCAAAATTTCTCGATTGGGATCACTTTCTCGTGACGAAAGAAGGTGCCTGAATTTTTTGCAACCCCCCCGGTGAATGCCGAAACCCCCAAATCGGGGGTTGAAATTCGGGAATATATTTAGAACGGGCCAGGTGGCTCTGTTCCAACATTTCTCGATTACGATCGCTTCCTTGTGACGAAAGAAGGTGCCTGAATTCTTCGCGGACCCCCCCCCCCCCGTGAATGTCGACAGCCCCAGATCGGGGGTTGAAATTCGGGAATTTTTTTAGAACAGGCCAGGAGGCTCTGTTCCAAAATTTCTCAATCGGGATCGCTTTCTTGTGACGAAAGAAGGTGCCTGAATTTCTTGCAAACCCCCCGGTGAATGCCGACACCCCCAAATCGGGGTTTGAAATTCGGGAATTTTTTTAGAACAGGCCAGGAGGCTCCGTCCCGAAATTTCACGATTGGAATCGCTCTCTTGTGACGAAAGAAGGTTCTTGAATTTTTTGCGACCCCCCCGGTGAATGCCGACAGCCCCAAATCGGGGGTTAAAAATTCGGGAATTTTTCAAGAACAGGCCTGGAGGCTCTGTTCCAAAATTTCTCGATTGGGATCGCTTCCTTGTGACGGGAGGAGGTGCTTGAATTTTTTGCAACCCCCCCGGTGAATGCCGACACCCCCAAATCGGGGGTTGAAATTCGGGAATTTTTTTAGACCGGGCCAGGAGGCTCTGTTCCAAAATTTTCCGTTCGGGATCGCTATTTTATGACGAAAGAAGGAGCCTGAATTTTTTGCAACCCCCCCCCGGTGAATGCCGACAACCCCAAATCGGGGGTTGAAATTCGGGAATTCTTTTAGAACAGGCCAGGAGGCTCTGTTCCAAGATTTCTCGACTGGGATCGCTTTCTCGTGACGGAAGAAGGTGCCTGAATTTTTTGCAACCCCCCGGGTGAATGCCGACACCCCCAAATCGGGGATTGAAATTCGGGAATTTTTTTAGAACGGGCCAGGAGATTCTGTTCCAAAATTTCTGGATTGGAATCGCTTTCTTGTGACGAAAGAAGGTGCTTGAATTTTTTGCGACTCCCTCGGTGAATGCCGACAGCCCCAAATCGGGGGTTGAAATTCGAGAATTTTTTTAGAACAGGCCAGGAGGCTTTGTTCCGAAATTTCTCAATCGGGATCGCTTTCTTGTGACGAAGGAAGTCGCCTGTATCTTTTGCAACCCCCCCCCCCCCGGTGAATGCCGACACCCCGCAATCGGGGGTTGAAATTCGGGAATTTTTCTAGAACAGGCCAGGAGGCTCTGTTCCAAAATTCCTCGATTGGGATCGCTTCCTTGTGACGGAAGAAGGTGCCTGAATTTCTTGCGACCCCCCCGGTGGATGCCGACACTCCCAAATCGGGGGTTGAAATTCGGGAATTTTTTTAGGATGGGCCAGGAGGCTCTGTTCCAAAATTTTCCGATCGGGATCGCTTCCTTGTGACGAAGGAAGTCGCCTTAATTTCTTTGCAACCCCCGCGGTGAATGCCGACAGCCCCAAATCGGGGGTTGAAATTCGGGAATTTTTCTAGAACAGGCCAGGAGGCTCTGTTTCAAAATTTCTCAGATTGGGATCGCTTCCTTGTGACGAAAGAAGGTGCCTGAATTTCTTGCGACCCCCCCCCCCGGTGGATGCCGACACTCCCAAATCGGGGGTTGAAATTCGGGAATTTTTTTAGAATGGGCCAGGAGGCTCTGTTCCAAAATTTTCCGATCGGGATCGCTTTCTTGTGACGAAGAGAGTCGCCTTAATTTCTTTGCAACCCCCCGGTGAATGCCGACAGCCCCAAATCGGGGGTTGGGATTCGGGAATTCCTTTCGAACAGGCCAGGAGGCTCTGTTCCAAAATTTCTCGATTGGGATCGCTTTCTCGTGACGAGAGAAGGTGCCTGAATTTTTTGCAACTCCCCTGGTGAATGCCGACAACCCCAAATCGGGGGTTGAAATTCGGGAATTTTTTTGGAACAGGCCAGGAGGCTCGGTTCCGAAATTTCTCGATTGGGATCCCTTGCTTGTGACGGAAGCAGGTGCCTGAATTGGTTGTAACCCCCCCGGTGAATGCCGACACCCCCAAATCGGGGGTTGAAATTCGGGAATTTTTTTAGAACGGGCCAGGAGGCTCTGTTCCAAAATTTTCCGACTGGGATCGCTTTTTCGTGACGAAAGAAGGAGGGTGAATTTTTTGCGACCCCCCGGTGAATGCCGACACCCCCAAATCGGGTGTTGAAATTCGGGAATTTTTTCAGAAAGGGCCAGGAGGCTCTGTTCAGAAATTTCTCGAGTGGGATCGCTCTCTTGTGACGAAAGGAGGTGCCTGAATTTTTTGCAACACCCCCGTTGGATGCCGACAACCCCAAATCGGGGGTTGAAATTCGGGAATTTCTTTAGAACGGGCCAGGAGGCTCTGTTCCAAAATTTCTCGATTTAGATCGCTTCCTTGTGACGGAAGAAGGTGCCTGAATTTTTTGCAACCACCCCGGTGAATGCCGACACCCCCAGATCGGGGGTTGTAATTCGGGAATTTTTTTAGAACGGGCCAGGAGGCTCTGTTCCAAAATTTCTCGATTGGAATCGCTCTCTCGTGACGAAAGAAGGTGCTTGAATTTTTTGCGACCCCCCCCCCCCCCCGGTGAATGCCGACACCCCCAGATCGGGGGTTGGAATTCGGGAATTTTTTTAGAACAGGCCAGGAGGCTCTGTTCCAAAATTTCCCGATTGGGATCGCTTCCTTGTAACGAAAGAAGGTGCCTGAATTCTTTGCAACCCCCCCGGTGGATGCCGACACCCCCAAATCGGGGGTTGAAATTCGGGAATTTTCTTAGAACAGGCCAGGAGGCTCTGTTCCAAAATTTGTCGATTTGGATCGCTTCCTTGTGACGGAAGAAGGTGCCTGAATTTTTTGCAAACACCCCGGTCAATGCCGACACCCCCAGATCGGGGGTTGAAATTCGAGAATTTTTTTTAAGAACGGGCAAGGAGGCTCTGTTCAAGAATTCCTTGATCGGGATCGCTTTCTCGTGACGAAACAAGGTGCTTGAATTTTTCGCGACCTCCCCCCGTGAATGCCGACAGCCTCAAATCGGGGGTTGAAATTGGGGAATTTTTTCAGAAGAGGCCAGGAGGCTCTGTTCAAGGATTTCTTGATCGGGATCGCTTTCTTGTGACGAAAGAAGGTGCTTGAATTTTTCGCGACCTTCCCCCGTGAATGCCGACAGCCTCAAATCGGGGGTTGAAATTCGGGAATTCATTTAGAACAGGCCAGGAGGCTCTGTTCCAAAATTCCTCAATCGGAATCGCTTCCTTGTGACGGGAGGAGGTGCCTGAATTTTTTGCGACCCCCCCGGTGAATGCCGACAGCCCCAAATCGGGGGTTGAAATTCGGGAATTTTTCAAGAACAGGCCTGGAGGCTCTGTTCCAAAATTTCTCGATTGGGATCGCTTCCTTGTGACGGGAGGAGGTGCTTGAATTTTTTGCAACCCCCCCGGTGAATGCCGACACCCCCAAATCGGGGGTTGAAATTCGGGAATTTTTTTAGACCGGGCCAGGAGGCTCTGTTCCAAAATTCTCCGTTCGGGATCGCTATTTTGTGACGAAAGAAGGAGCCTGAATTTTTTGCAACCCCCCCCGGTGAATGCCGACAACCCCAAATCGGGGGTTGCAATTCGGGAATTCTTTTAGAACAGGCCAGGAGGCTCTGTTCCAAGATTTCTCGACTGGGATCGCTTTCTCGTGACGGAAGAAGGTGCCTGAATTTTTTGCAACCCCCCGGGTGAATGCCGACACCCCCAAATCGGGGATTGAAATTCGGGAATTTTTTTAGAACGGGCCAGGAGATTCTGTTCCAAAATTTCTGGATTGGAATCGCTTTCTTGTGACGAAAGAAGGTGCTTGAATTTTTTGCGACTCCCCCGGTGAATGCCGACAGCCCCAAATCGGGGGTTGAAATTCGGGAATTTTTTTAGAACAGGCCAGGAGGCTTTGTTCCGAAATTTCTCAATCGGGATCGCTTTCTTGTGACGAAGGAAGTCGCCTGAATCTTTTGCAACCCCCCCCCCCCCGGTGAATGCCGACACCCCGCAATCGGGGGTTGAAATTCGGGAATTTTTCTAGAACAGGCCAGGAGGCTCTGTTCCAAAATTCCTCGATTGGGATCGCTTCCTTGTGACGGAAGAAGGTGCCTGAATTTCTTGCGACCCCCCCGGTGGATGCCGACACTCCCAAATCGGGGGTTGAAATTCAGGAATTTTTTTAGGATGGGCCAGGAGGCTCTGTTCCGAAATTTTCCGATCGGGATCGCTTCCTTGTGACGAAGGAAGTCGCCTTAATTTCTTTGCAACCCCCGCGGTGAATGCCGACAGCCCCAAATCGGGGGTTGAAATTCGGGAATTTTTCTAGAACAGGCCAGGAGGCTCTGTTTCAAAATTTCTCAGATTGGGATCGCTTCCTTGTGACGAAAGAAGGTGCCTGAATTTCTTGCGACCCCCCCGGTGGATGCCGACACTCCCAAATCGGGGGTTGAAATTCGGGAATTTTTTTAGAATGGGCCAGGAGGCTCTGTTCCAAAATTTTCCGATCGGGATCGCTTTCTTGTGACGAAGAGAGTCGCCTTAATTTCTTTGCAACCCCCCGGTGAATGCCGACAGCCCCAAATCGGGGGTTGGGATTCGGGAATTCCTTTCGAACAGGCCAGGAGGCTCTGTTCCAAAATTTCTCGATTGGGATCGCTTTCTCGTGACGAGAGAAGGTGCCTGAATTTTTTGCAACTCCCCTGGTGAATGCCGACAACCCCAAATCGGGGGTTGAAATTCGGGAATTTTTTTGGAACAGGCCAGGAGGCTCGGTTCCGAAATTTCTCGATTGGGATCCCTTGCTTGTGACGGAAGCAGGTGCCTGAATTGGTTGTAACCCCCCCGGTGAATGCCGACACCCCCAAATCGGGGGTTGAAATTCGGGAATTTTTTTAGAACGGGCCAGGAGGCTCTGTTCCAAAATTTTCCGACTGGGATCGCTTTTTTGTGACGAAAGAAGGAGGGTGAATTTTTTGCGACCCCCCGGTGAATGCCGACACCCCCAAATCGGGTGTTGAAATTCGGGAATTTTTTCAGAAAGGGCCAGGAGGCTCTGTTCAGAAATTTCTCGAGTGGGATCACTCTCTTGTGACGAAAGGAGGTGCCTGAATTTTTTGCAACACCCCCGTTGGATGCCGACAACCCCAAATCGGGGGTTGAAATTCGGGAATTTCTTTAGAACGGGCCAGGAGGCTCTGTTCCAAAATTTCTCGATTTAGATCGCTTCCTTGTGACGGAAGAAGGTGCCTGAATTTTTTGCAACCACCCCGGTGAATGCCGACACCCCCAGATCGGGGGTTGTAATTCGGGAATTTTTTTAGAACGGGCAAGGAGGCTCTGTTCCAAAATTTCTCGATCGGAATTGCTTTCTTGTGACGAAAGAAGGTGCTTGAATCTTCTGCGACCCCCCCGGTGAATGCCGACAGCCCCAAATCGGGGGTTGGAATTCGGGAATTTTTTTAGAACGGGCCAGGAGGCTCTGTTCCAAAATTTCTCGATTGGAATCGCTCTCTCGTGACGAAAGAAGGTGCTTGAATTTTTTGCGACCCCCCCCCCCCCGGTGAATGCCGACACTCCCAGATCGGGGGTTGGAATTCGGGAATTTTTTTAGAACAGGCCAGGAGGCTCTGTTCCAAAATTTCCCGATTGGGATCGCTTCCTTGTAACGAAAGAAGGTGCCTGAATTCTTTGCAACCCCCCCGGTGGATGCCGACACCCCCAAATCGGGGGTTGAAATTCGAGAATTTTTTTTAAGAACGGGCAAGGAGGCTCTGTTCAAGAATTCCTTGATCGGGATCGCTTTCTCGTGACGAAAGAAGGTGCTTGAATTTTTCGCGACCTCCCCCCGTGAATGCCGACAGCCTCAAATCGGGGGTTGAAATTGGGGAATTTTTTCAGAAGAGGCCAGGAGGCTCTGTTCAAGGATTTCTTGATCGGGATCGCTTTCTTGTGACGAAAGAAGGTGCTTGAATTTTTCGCGACCTTCCCCCGTGAATGCCGACAGCCTCAAATCGGGGGTTGAAATTCGGGAATTCATTTAGAACAGGCCAGGAGGCTCTGTTCCAAAATTCCTCAATCGGAATCGCTTCCTTGTGACGGGAGGAGGTGCCTGAATTTTTTGCAACCCCCCTGGTGAATGCCGACACCCCCAAATCGGGGGTTGAAATTCGGGAATTTTCTTAGAACAGGCTGGGAGGCTCTGTTCCATAATATCTCGATTGGGATCGCTCTCTTGTGACGAAAGAAGGTGCCTGAATTTTTTTGCAACCCCCCCGTTGGATGCCGACAACCCCAAATCGGGGGTTGAAATTCGGGAATTCTTTCAGAACAGGCCAGGAGGCTCTGTTCCAAAATTTCCCGATTGGGATCGCTTCCTTGTAACGGAAGAAGGTGCCTGAATTCTTTGCGACCCCCCCGGTGAATGCCGACACTCCCAAATCGGGGGTTGAAATTCGGGAATTTTTTTAGAAGAGGCCAGGAGGCTCCGTTCAAGAATTTCTTGATCGGGATCGCTTTCTTGTGACGAAAGAAGGTGCTTGAATTTTTCGCGACCTCCCCCCGGTGAATGCCGACAACCCCAAATCGGGGGTTGAAATTCGGGAATTTTCTTAGAACAGGCTAGGAGGCTCTGTTCCAAAATTTCTCTTTTGGGATCGCTCTCTTGTGACGAGAGAAGGTGCCTGAATTTTTTTGCAACCCCCCCGTTGGATGCCGACAACCCCAAGTCGGGGGTTGAAATTCGGGAATTTTTTCAGAACAGGCGAGGAGGCTCTGTTCCAAAATTTCTCGATTGGGATCGCTTTCTCGTGACGAAAGAAGGTGCCTGAATTTTTTGCAACCCCCCCGGTGAATGCCGACACCCCCAAATCGGGGGTTGAAATTCGGGAATTTTTTTAGAACAGGCCAGGAGGCTCTGTTCCAAAATTCCTCGATTGGGATCGCTTTCTTGTGACGAAAGAAGGTGCCTGAATTTTTTGCAACCCCCCCGGTGAATGCCAAAACCCCCAAATCGCGGGTTGAAATTCGGGAATTTTTTTAGAACGGGCCAGGAGGCTCTGTTCCAAAATTTCTCGATTGGGATCGCTTCCTTGTGACGAAAGAAGGTGCCTGAATTTTTTGCAACCCCCCCCCCCGATGAATGCCGACACCCCCAAATGGGGGGTTGAAATTCGGAAATTTTTTTAGAACAGGCCAGGAGGCTCTGCTCCAAAATTCCTCATTCTGGATCCCTTTCTTTTCACGGAAGGAGGTGCCTGAATTTTTTGCAACCCCCCCGGTGAATGCCGACACCGCCAAATCGGGGGTTGAAATTCGGGAATTTTTTTAGAACGGGCCAGGAGGCTCTGTTCCAAAATTTCTCGATTGGGATCACTCTCTTGTGATGAAAGGAGGTGCCTGAATTTTTTGCAACCCCCCCGTTGGATGCCGACAACCCCAAATCGGGGGTTGAAATTCGGAAATTTTTTTAGAACGGGCCAGGAGGCTCTGTTCCAAAATTTCTCGATCGGGATCGCTTTCTTACGACGAAGGGAGTCGCCTAAATCTTTTGCAACCCCCCCGGTGAATGCCGACACCCCCAAATCGGGGGTTGAAATTCGGGAATTTTTTCAGAACAGGCCAGGAGGCTCTGTTCCAAAATTTCTCGATTGGGATCGCTTTCTCGTGACGAAACAAGGTGCCTGAATTTTTTGCAACCCCCCCGGTGAATGCCGACACCCCCAAATCGGGGGTTGAAATTCGGGAATTTTTTTAGAACAGGCCAGGAGGCTCTGTTCCAGAATGTCTCAATCGGAATCGCTTCCTTGTGACGAAAGGAGGTGCCTGAATTTCTTGCAACCCCCCCGGTGGATGCCGACACCCCCAAATCGGGGTTTGAAATTCGGGAATTTTCTTAGAACAGGCCAGGAGGCTCTGTTCCAAAATTTCTCGATTTGGATCGCTTCCTTGTGACGGAAGAAGGTGCCTGAATTTTTTGCAACCACCCCGGTGAATGCCGACACCCCCAAATCGGGGGTTGAAATTCGGGAATTTTTTTAGAACAGGCCAGGAGGCTCTGTTCCAAAATGTCTCAATCGGAATCGCTTCCTTGTGACGAAGGAGGTGCCTGAATTTTTTGCAACCCCCCCGGTGGATGCCGACACCCCCAAATCGGGGGTTGAAATTCGGGAATTTTCTTAGAACAGGCCAGGAGGCTCTGTTCCAAAATTTCTCGATTTGGATCGCTTCCTTGTGACGGAAGAAGGTGCCTGAATTTTTTGCAACCACCCCGGTGAATGCCGACACCCCCAGATCGGGGGTTGAAATTCGGGAATTTTTTTAGAAGAGGCCAGGAGCCTCTGTTCAAGAATTTCTTGATCGGGATCGCTTTCTTGTGACGAAAGAAGGTGCTTGAATTTTTCGCGACCACACCCCGTGAATGCCGACAGCCTCAAATCGGGGGTTGAAATTGGGGAATTTTTTTAGAACAGGCCAGGAGGCTCTGTTCCAAAAATTCTCATTCGGAATCGCTTCCTTGTGACGAAAGGAGGTGCCTGAATTTTTTGCAACCCCCCCGGTGGATGCCGACACCCCCAAATCGGGGGTTGAAATTCGGGAATTTTCTTAGAACAGGCCAGGAGGCTCTGTTCCAAAATTTCTCGATTGGGATCGCTCTCTCGTGACGGAAGAAGGTGCCTGAATTTTTTGGAACCCCCCCGGTGAATGCCGACAACCCCAAATCGGGGGTTGAAATTCGGGAATTTTCTTAGAACAGGCTAGGAGGCTCTGTTCCAAAATTTCTCGATTGGGATCGCTCTCTTGTGACGAAAGAAGGTGCTTGAATCTTTTGCGACCCCCCCGGTGAATGCCGACAGCCCCAAATCGAGGGTTGAAATTCGGGAATTTTTTTAGAACGGGCAAGGAGGCTCTGTTCCAAAATTTCTCGATCGGAATTGCTTTCTTGTGACGAAAGAAGGTGCTTGAATCTTTTGCGACCCCCCCCCCCCCGGTGAATGCCGACAGCCCCAAATCGGGGGTTGAAATTCGGGAATTTTCTTAGAACAGGCTAGGAGGCTCTGTTCCAAAATTTCTCGATTGGGATCGCTCTCTCGTGACGAGAGAAGGTGCCTGAATTTTTTTGCAACCCCCCCGGTGAATGCCGACACCCCCAAATCGGGGGTTAAAATTCGGGAATTTTTTTAGAACAGGCCAGGAGGCTCTGTTCCAAAATTCCTCGATTGGGATCGCTTTCTTGTGACGAAAGAAGGTGCCTGAATTTTTTGCAACCCCCCCGGTGGATGCCAAAACCCCCAAATCGCGGGTTGAAATTCGGGAATTTTCTTAGAACAGGCCAGGAGGCTCTGTTCCAAAATTTCTCGATTTGGATCGCTTCCTTGTGACGGAAGAAGGTGCCTGAATTTTTTGCAACCACCCCGGTGAATGCCGACACCCCCAGATCGGGGGTTGAAATTCGGGAATTTTTTTTAGAACGGGCACGGAGGCTCTGTTCCAAAATTTCTCGATCGGAATTGCTTTCTCGTGACGAAAGAAGGTGCTTGAATCTTTTGCGACCCCCCCCGGTGGATGCCGACAGCCCCAAATCGGGGGTTGGAATTCGGGAATTTTTTTAGAACGGGCCAGGAGGCTCTGTTCCAAAATTTCTCGATTGGAATCGCTCTCTCGTGACGAAAGAAGGTGCTTGAATTTTTTGCGACCCCTCCCCCCCGGTGAATGCCGACACCCCCAGATCGGGGGTTGAAATTCGGGAATTTTTTTAGAACAGGCCAGGAGGCTCTGTTCCAAAATTTCCCGATCGGGATCGCTTCCTTGTAACGAAAGAAGGTGCCTGAATTCTTTGCGACCCCCCCGGTGAATGCCGACACTCCCAAATCGGGGGTTGAAATTCGGGAATTTTTTTAGAAGAGGCCAGGAGGCTCTGTTCAAGAATTTCTTGATCGGGATCGCTTTCTTGTGACGAAAGAAGGTGCTTGAATTTTTCGCGACCTCCCCCCGTGAATGCCGACAGCCTCAAATCGGGGGTTGAAATTGGGGAATTTTTTTAGAAGAGGCCAGGAGGCTCTGTTCAAGGATTTCTTGATCGGGATCGCTTTCTTGTGACGAAAGAAGGTGCTTGAATTTTTCGCGACCTCCCCCCGTGAATGCCGACAGCCTCAAATCGGGGGTTGAAATTCGGGAATTTATTCAGAACAGGCTAGGAGGCTCTGTTCCAAGGTTCCTTAATCGGAATCGCTTCCTTGTGACGGAAGGAGGTGCCTGAATTTTTTGCAACCCCCCCGGTGAATGCCGACATCCCCAAATCGGGGGTTGAAATTCGGGAATTTCCTTAGAACAGGCTGGGAGGCTCTGTTCCAAAATTTCTCGATTGGGATCGCTCTCTTGTGACGAAAGAAGGTGCCTGAATTTTTTTGCAACCCCCCCGTTGGATGCCGACAACCCCAAATCGGGGGTTGAAATTCGGGAATTCTTCTAGAACAGGCCAGGAGGCTCTGTTCCAAAATTTCCCGATTGGGATCGCTTCCTTGTAACGGGAGAAGGTGCCTGAATTCTTTGCGACACCCCCGGTGAATGCCGACACTCCCAAATCGGGGGTTGAAATTCGGGAATTTTTCAAGAAGAGGCCAGGTGGCTCTGTTCAAGAATTTCTTGATCGGGATCGCTTCCTTGTGACGAAAGAAGGTGCTTGAATTTTTCGCGACCTCCCCCCGTGAATGCCGACAGCCTCAAATCGGGGGTTGGAATTCGGGAATTTTTTTAGAACAGGCCAGGAGGCTCTGTTCCAAAATTTCTCAATCGGAATCGCTTCCTTGTGACGAAAGGAGGTGCCTGAATTTTTTGCAACCCCCCCGGTGGATGCCGACACCCCCAAATCGGGGGTTGAAATTCGGGAATTTTCTAAGAACAGGCCAGGAGGTTCTGTTCCAAAATTTCTCGATTGGGATCGCTCTCTCGTGACGGAAGAAGGTGCCTGAATTTTTTTGAACCCCCCGGTGAATGCCGACAACCCCAAATCGGGGGTTGAAATTCGGGAATTTTCTTAGAACAGGCTAGGATGCTCTTTTCCAAAATTTCTCGATTGGGATCGCTCTCTTGTGACGAGAGAAGGTGCCTGAATTTTTTTGCAACCCCCCCGTTGGATGCCGACAACCCCAAGTCGGGGGTTGAAATTCGGGAATTTTTTCAGAACAGGCCAGGAGGCTCTGTTCCAAAATTTCTCGATTGGGATCGCTTTCTCGTGACGAAGAAGGTGCCTGAATTTTTTGCAACCCCCCCGGTGAATGCCGACACCCCCAAATCGGGGGTTGAAATTCGGGAATTTTTTTAGAACAGGCCAGGAGGCTCTGTTCCAAAATTCCTCGATTGGGATCGCTTCCTTGTGACGAAAGAAGGTGCCTGAATTTTTTGCAACCCCCCCGGTGAATGCCAAAACCCCCAAATCGCGGGTTGAAATTCGGGAATTTTTTTAGAACGGACCGGGAGGCTCTGTTCCAAAATTTCTCGATTGGGATCGCTTCCTTGTGACGGAAGAAGGTGCCTGAATTTTTTGCAACCCCCCCCCCCCGATGAATGCCGACACCCCCAAATGGGGGGTTGAAATTCGGAAATTTTTTTAGAACAGGCCAGGAGGCTCTGTTCCAAAATTTTCCGATCGGGATCGCTTCCTTGTGACGAAGGAAGTCGCCTTAATTTCTTTGCAACCCCCGCGGTGAATGCCGACAGCCCCGCAATCGGGGGTTGAAATTCGGGAATTTTTCTAGAACAGGCCAGGAGGCTCTGTTCCAAAATTCCTCGATTGGGATCGCTTCCTTGTGACGGAAGAAGGTGCCTGAATTTCTTGCGACCCCCCCGGTGGATGCCGACACTCCCAAATCGGGGGTTGAAATTCGGGAATTTTTTTAGAATGGGCCAGGAGGCTCTGTTCCAAAATTTTCCGATCGGGATCGCTTCCTTGTGACGAAGGAAGTCGCCTTAATTTTTTTGCAACCCCCGCGGTGAATGCCGACAGCCCCAAATCGGGGGTTGAAATTCGGGAATTTTTCTAGAACAGGCCAGGAGGCTCTGTTTCAAAATTTCTCAGATTGGGATCGCTTTCTTGTGACGAAAGAAGGTGCCTGAATTTTTTGCAACTCCCCCGGTGAATGCCAAAACCCCCAAATCGCGGGTTCAAATTCGGGAATTTTCTTAGAACAGGCCAGGAGGCTCTGTTCCAAAATTTCTCGATTTGGATCGCTTCCTTGTGACGGAAGAAGGTGCCTGAATTTTTTGCAACCACCCCGGTGAATGCCGACACCCCCAGATCGGGGGTTGAAATTCGGGAATTTTTTTTAGAACGGGCAAGGAGGCTCTGTTCCAAAATTTCTCGATCGGAATTGCTTTCTCGTGACGAAAGAAGGTGCTTGAATCTTTTGCGACCCCCCCGGTGAATGCCGACAGCCCCAAATCGGGGGTTGGAATTCGGGAATTTTTTTAGAACGGGCCAGGAGGCACTGTTCCAAAATTTCTCGATTGGAATCGCTCTCTCGTGACGAAAAAAGGTGCTTGAATTTTTTGCGACCCCCCCCCCCCCCCCCGGTGAATGCCGACACCCCCAGATCGGGGGTTGAAATTCGGGAATTTTTTTAGAACAGGCCAGGAGGCTCTGTTCCAAAATTTCCCGATTGGGATCGCTTCCTTGTAACGAAAGAAGGTGCCTGAATTCTTTGCGACCCCCCCGGTGAATGCCGACACTCCCAAATCGGGGGTTGAAATTCGGGAATTTTTTTAGAAGAGGCCAGGAGGCTCTGTTCAAGAATTTCTTGATCGGGATCTCTTTCTTGTGACGAAAGAAGGTGCTTGAATTTTTCGCGACCTCCCCCCGTGAATGCCGACAGCCTCAAATCGGGGGTTGAAATTGGGGAAATTTTTTAGAAGAGGCCAGGAGGCTCTGTTCAAGGATTTCTTGATCGGGATCGCTTTCTTGTGACGAAAGAAGGTGCTTGAATTTTTCGCGACCTCCCCCCGTGAATGCCGACAGCCTCAAATCGGGGGTTGAAATTCGGGAATTTATTCAGAACAGGCTAGGAGGCTCTGTTCCAAGATTCCTTAATCGGAATCGCTTCCTTGTGACGGAAGGAGGTGCCTGAATTTTTTGCAACCCCCCCGGTGGATGCCGACACCCCCAAATCGGGGGTTGAAATTCGGGAATTTTCTTAGAACAGGCCAGGAGGCTCTGTTCCAAAATTTCTCGATTGGGATCGCTCTCTCGTGACGGAAGAAGGTGCCTGAATTTTTTGCAACCCCCCCGGTGAATGCCAAAACCCCCAAATCGCGGGTTGAAATTCGGGAATTTTTTTAGAACGGGCCGGGAGGCTCTGTTCCAAAATTTCTCGATTGGGATCGCTTCCTTGTGACGGAAGAAGGTGCCTGAATTTTTTGCAACCCCCCCCCCCCCCCGATGAATGCCGACACCCCCAAATGGGGGGTTGAAATTCGGAAATTTTTTTAGAACAGGCCAGGAGGCTCTGTTCCAAAATTTTCCGATCGGGATCGCTTCCTTGTGACGAAGGAAGTCGCCTTAATTTCTTTGCAACCCCCGCGGTGAATGCCGACAGCCCCGCAATCGGGGGTTGAAATTCGGGAATTTTTCTAGAACAGGCCAGGAGGCTCTGTTCCAAAATTCCTCGATTGGGATCGCTTCCTTGTGACGGAAGAAGGTGCCTGAATTTCTTGCGACCCCCCCGGTGGATGCCGACACTCCCAAATCGGGGGTTGAAATTCGGGAATTTTTTTAGAATGGGCCAGGAGGCTCTGTTCCAAAATTTTCCGATCGGGATCGCTTCCTTGTGACGAAGGAAGTCGCCTTAATTTTTTTGCAACCCCCGCGGTGAATGCCGACAGCCCCAAATCGGGGGTTGAAATTCGGGAATTCTTCTAGAACAGGCCAGGAGGCTCTGTTTCAAAATTTCTCAGATTGGGATCGCTTTCTTGTGACGAAAGAAGGTGCCTGAATTTTTTGCAACTCCCCCGGTGAATGCCAAAACCCCCAAATCGCGGGTTCAAATTCGGGAATTTTCTTAGAACAGGCCAGGAGGCTCTGTTCCAAAATTTCTCGATTTGGATCGCTTCCTTGTGACGGAAGAAGGTGCCTGAATTTTTTGCAACCACCCCGGTGAATGCCGACACCCCCAGATCGGGGGTTGAAATTCGGGAATTTTTTTTAGAACGGGCAAGGAGGCTCTGTTCCAAAATTTCTCGATCGGAATTGCTTTCTCGTGACGAAAGAAGGTGCTTGAATCTTTTGCGACCCCCCCGGTGAATGCCGACAGCCCCAAATCGGGGGTTGGAATTCGGGAATTTTTTTAGAACGGGCCAGGAGGCACTGTTCCAAAATTTCTCGATTGGAATCGCTCTCTCGTGACGAAAGAAGGTGCTTGAATTTTTTGCGACCCCCCCCCCCCCGGTGAATGCCGACACCCCCAGATCGGGGGTTGAAATTCGGGAATTTTTTTAGAACAGGCCAGGAGGCTCTGTTCCAAAATTTCCCGATTGGGATCGCTTCCTTGTAACGAAAGAAGGTGCCTGAATTCTTTGCGACCCCCCCGGTGAATGCCGACACTCCCAAATCGGGGGTTGAAATTCGGGAATTTTTTTAGAAGAGGCCAGGAGGCTCTGTTCAAGAATTTCTTGATCGGGATCTCTTTCTTGTGACGAAAGAAGGTGCTTGAATTTTTCGCGACCTCCCCCCGTGAATGCCGACAGCCTCAAATCGGGGGTTGAAATTGGGGAAATTTTTTAGAAGAGGCCAGGAGGCTCTGTTCAAGGATTTCTTGATCGGGATCGCTTTCTTGTGACGAAAGAAGGTGCTTGAATTTTTCGCGACCTCCCCCCGTGAATGCCGACAGCCTCAAATCGGGGGTTGAAATTCGGGAATTTATTCAGAACAGGCTAGGAGGCTCTGTTCCAAGATTCCTTAATCGGAATCGCTTCCTTGTGACGGAAGGAGGTGCCTGAATTTTTTGCAACCCCCCCGGTGGATGCCGACACCCCCAAATCGGGGGTTGAAATTCGGGAATTTTCTTAGAACAGGCCAGGAGGCTCTGTTCCAAAATTTCTCGATTGGGATCGCTCTCTCGTGACGGAAGAAGGTGCCTGAATTTTTTGGAACCCCCCCGGTGAATGCCGACAACCCCAAATCGGGGGTTGAAATTCGGGAATTTTCTTAGAACAGGCTAGGAGGCTCTGTTCCAAAATTTCTCGATTGGGATCGCTCTCTTGTGACGATAGAAGGTGCTTGAATCTTTTGCGACCCCCCCGGTGAATGCCGACAGCCCCAAATCGAGGGTTGAAATTCGGGAATTTTTTTAGAACGGGCAAGGAGGCTCTGTTCCAAAATTTCTCGATCGGAATTGCTTTCTTGTGACGAAAGAAGGTGCTTGAATCTTTTGCGACCCCCCCCCGGTGAATGCCGACAGCCCCAAATCGGGGGTTGAAATTCGGGAATTTTCTTAGAACAGGCTAGGAGGCTCTGTTCCAAAATTTCTCGATTGGGATCGCTCTCTCGTGACGAGAGAAGGTGCCTGAATTTTTTTGCAACCCCCCCGGTGAATGCCGACACCCCCAAATCGGGGGTTAAAATTCGGGAATTTTTTTAGAACAGGCCAGGAGGCTCTGTTCCAAAATTCCTCGATTGGGATCGCTTTCTTGTGACGAAAGAAGGTGCCTGAATTTTTTGCAACCCCCCCGGTGGATGCCAAAACCCCCAAATCGCGGGTTGTAATTCGGGAATTTTCTTAGAACAGGCCAGGAGGCTCTGTTCCAAAATTTCTCGATTTGGATCGCTTCCTTGTGACGGAAGAAGGTGCCTGAATTTTTTGCAACCACCCCGGTGAATGCCGACACCCCCAGATCGGGGGTTGAAATTCGGGAATTTTTTTTAGAACGGGCAAGGAGGCTCTGTTCCAAAATTTCTCGATCGGAATTGCTTTCTCGTGACGAAAGAAGGTGCTTGAATCTTTTGCGACCCCCCCGGTGGATGCCGACAGCCCCAAATCGGGGGTTGGAATTCGGGAATTTTTTTAGAACGGGCCAGGAGGCTCTGTTCCAAAATTTCTCGATTGGAATCGCTCTCTCGTGACGAAAGAAGGTGCTTGAATTTTTTGCGACCCCTCCCCCCCGGTGAATGCCGACACCCCCAGATCGGGGGTTGAAATTCGGGAATTTTTTTAGAACAGGCCAGGAGGCTCTGTTCCAAAATTTCCCGATTGGGATCGCTTCCTTGTAACGAAAGAAGGTGCCTGAATTCTTTGCGACCCCCCCGGTGAATGCCGACACTCCCAAATCGGGGGTTGAGATTCGGGAATTTTTTCAGAAGAGGCCAGGAGGCTCTGTTCAAGAATTTCTTGATCGGGATCGCTTTCTTGTGACGAAAGAAGGTGCTTGAATTTTTCGCGACCTCCCCCCGTGAATGCCGACAGCCTCAAATCGGGGGTTGAAATTGGGGAATTTTTTTAGAAGAGACCAGGAGGCTCTGTTCAAGGATTTCTTGATCGGGATCGCTTTCTTGTGACGAAAGAAGGTGCTTGAATTTTTCGCGACCTCCCCCCGTGAATGCCGACAGCCTCAAATCGGGGGTTGAAATTCGGGAATTTATTCAGAACAGGCTAGGAGGCTCTGTTCCAAGATTCCTTAATCGGAATCGCTTCCTTGTGACGGAAGGAGGTGCCTGAATTTTTTGCAACCCCCCCGGTGAATGCCGACATCCCCAAATCGGGGGTTGAAATTCGGGAATTTCCTTAGAACAGGCTGGGAGGCTCTGTTCCAAAATTTCTCGATTGGGATCGCTCTCTTGTGACGAAAGAAGGTGCCTGAATTTTTTTGCAACCCCCCCGTTGGATGCCGACAACCCCAAATCGGGGGTTGAAATTCGGGAATTCTTCTAGAACAGGCCAGGAGGCTCTGTTCCAAAATTTCCCGATTGGGATCGCTTCCTTGTAACGGGAGAAGGTGCCTGAATTCTTTGCGACACCCCCGGTGAATGCCGACACTCCCAAATCGGGGGTTGAAATTCGGGAATTTTTCAAGAAGAGGCCAGGTGGCTCTGTTCAAGAATTTCTTGATCGGGATCGCTTTCTTGTGACGAAAGAAGGTGCTTGAATTTTTCGCGACCTCCCCCCGTGAATGCCGACAGCCTCAAATCGGGGGTTGGAATTCGGGAATTTTTTTAGAACAGGCCAGGAGGCTCTGTTCCAAAATTTCTCAATCGGAATCGCTTCCTTGTGACGAAAGGAGGTGCCTGAATTTTTTGCAACCCCCCCGGTGGATGCCGACACCCCCAAATCGGGGGTTGAAATTCGGGAATTTTCTAAGAACAGGCCAGGAGGCTCTGTTCCAAAATTTCTCGATTGGGATCGCTCTCTCGTGACGGAAGAAGGTGCCTGAATTTTTTGGAACCCCCCGGTGAATGCCGACAACCCCAAATCGGGGGTTGAAATTCGGGAATTTTCTTAGAACAGGCTAGGATGCTCTTTTCCAAAATTTCTCGATTGGGATCGCTCTCTTGTGACGAGAGAAGGTGCCTGAATTTTTTTGCAACCCCCCCGTTGGATGCCGACAACCCCAAGTCGGGGGTTGAAATTCGGGAATTTTTTCAGAACAGGCCAGGAGGCTCTGTTCCAAAATTTCTCGATTGGGATCGCTTTCTCGTGACGAAAGAAGGTGCCTGAATTTTTTGCAACCCCCCCGATGAATGCCGACACCCCCAAATCGGGGGTTGAAATTCGGGAATTTTTTTAGAACAGGCCAGGAGGCTCTGTTCCAAAATTCCTCGATTGGGATCGCCTTCTTGTGACGAAAGAAGGTGCCTGAATTTTTTGCAACCCCCCCGGTGAATGCCAAAACCCCCAAATCGCGGGTTGAAATTCGGGAATTTTTTTAGAACGGGCCGGGAGGCTCTGTTCCAAAATTTCTCGATTGGGATCGCTTCCTTGTGACGAAAGAAGGTGCCTGAATTTTTTGCAACCCCCCCTCCCCCGATGAATGCCGACACCCCCAAATGGGGGGTTGAAATTCGGAAATTTTTTTAGAACAGGCCAGGAGGCTCTGTTCCAAAATTTTCCGATCGGGATCGCTTCCTTGTGACGAAGGAAGTCGCCTTAATTTCTTTGCAACCCCCGCGGTGAATGCCGACAGCCCCGCAATCGGGGGTTGAAATTCGGGAATTTTTCTAGAACAGGCCAGGAGGCTCTGTTCCAAAATTCCTCGATTGGGATCGCTTCCTTGTGACGGAAGAAGGTGCCTGAATTTCTTGCGACCCCCCCGGTGGATGCCGACACTCCCAAATCGGGGGTTGAAATTCGGGAATTTTTTTAGAATGGGCCAGGAGGCTCTGTTCCAAAATTTTCCGATCGGGATCGCTTCCTTGTGACGAAGGAAGTCGCCTTAATTTTTTTGCAACCCCCGCGGTGAATGCCGACAGCCCCAAATCGGGGGTTGAAATTCGGGAATTTTTCTAGAACAGGCCAGGAGGCTCTGTTTCAAAATTTCTCAGATTGGGATCGCTTCCTTGTGACGAAAGAAGGTGCCTGAATTTCTTGCGACCCCCCCGGTGGATGCCGACAACCCCAAATCGGGGGTTGAAATTCGGGAATTTTCTTAGAACAGGCTAGGAGGCTCTGTTCCAAAATTTCTCGTTCGGGATCGCTCTCTTGTGACGAAAGAAGGTGCTTGAATCTTTTGCGACCCCCCCGGTGAATGCCGACAGCCCCAAATCGAGGGTTGAAATTCGGGAATTTTTTTAGAACGGGCAAGGAGGCTCTGTTCCAAAATTTCTCGATCGGAATTGCTTTCTTGTGACGAAAGAAGGTGCTTGAATCTTTTGCGACCCCCCCGGTGAATGCCGACAGCCCCAAATCGGGGGTTGAAATTCGGGAATTTTCTTAGAACAGGCTAGGAGGCCCTGTTCCAAAATTTCTCGATTGGGATCGCTCTCTCGTGACGAGAGAAGGTGCCTGAATTTTTTTGCAACCCCCCCGGTGAATGCCGACACCCCCAAATCGGGGGTTAAAATTCGGGAATTTTTTTAGAACAGGCCAGGAGGCTCTGTTCCAAAATTCTTCGATTGGGATCGCTTTCTTGTGACGAAAGAAGGTGCCTGAATTTTTTGCAACCCCCCCGGTGAATGCCAAAACCCCCAAATCGCGGGTTCAAATTCGGGAATTTTCTTAGAACAGGCCAGGAGGCTCTGTTCCAAAATTTCTCGATTTGGATCGCTTCCTTGTGACGGAAGAAGGTGCCTGAATTTTTTGCAACCACCCCGGTGAATGCCGACACCCCCAGATCGGGGGTTGAAATTCGGGAATTTTTTTTAGAACGGGCAAGGAGGCTCTGTTCCAAAATTTCTCGATCGGAATTGCTTTCTCGTGACGAAAGAAGGTGCTTGAATCTTTTGCGACCCCCCCGGTGAATGCCGACAGCCCCAAATCGGGGGTTGGAATTCGGGAATTTTTTTAGAACGGGCCAGGAGGCTCTGTTCCAAAATTTCTCGATTGGAATCGCTCTCTCGTGACGAAAGAAGGTGCTTGAATTTTTTGCGACCCCCCCCCCCCCGGTGAATGCCGACACCCCCAGATCGGGGGTTGAAATTCGGGAATTTTTTTAGAACAGGCCAGGAGGCTCTGTTCCAAAATTTCCCGATTGGGATCGCTTCCTTGTAACGAAAGAAGGTGCCTGAATTCTTTGCGACCCCCCCGGTGAATGCCGACACTCCCAAATCGGGGGTTGAAATTCGGAAATTTTTTTAGAAGAGGCCAGGAGGCTCTGTTCAAGAATTTCTTGATCGGGATCTCTTTCTTGTGACGAAAGAAGGGCTTGAATTTTTCGCGACCTCCCCCCGTGAATGCCGACAGCCTCAAATCGGGGGTTGAAATTGGGGAATTTTTTTAGAAGAGGCCAGGAGGCTCTGTTCAAGGATTTCTTGATCGGGATCGCTTTCTTGTGACGAAAGAAGGTGCTTGAATTTTTCGCGACCTCCCCCCGTGAATGCCGACAGCCTCAAATCGGGGGTTGAAATTCGGGAATTTATTCAGAACAGGCTAGGAGGCTCTGTTCCAAGATTCCTTAATCGGAATCGCTTCCTTGTGACGGAAGGAGGTGCCTGAATTTTTTGCAACCCCCCCCCCCCCCGGTGAATGCCGACATCCCCAAATCGGGGGTTGAAATTCGGGAATTTTCTTAGAACAGGCTGGGAGGCTCTGTTCCAAAATTTCTCGATTGGGATCGCTCTCTTGTGACGAAAGAAGGTGCCTGAATTTCTCGCGACCCCCCCGGTGGATGCCGACAACCCCAAATCGGGGGTTGAAATTCGGGAATTTTCTTAGAACAGGCTAGGAGGCTCTGTTCCAAAATTTCTCGTTCGGGATCGCTCTCTTGTGACGAAAGAAGGTGCTTGAATCTTTTGCGACCCCCCCGGTGAATGCCGACAGCCCCAAATCGAGGGTTGAAATTCGGGAATTTTTTTAGAAGAGGCCAGGAGGCTCTGTTCAAGAATTTCTTGATCGGGATCGCTTTCTTGTGACGAAAGAAGGTGCTTGAATTTTTCGCGACCTCCCCCCGTGAATGCCGACAGCCTCAAATCGGGGGTTGAAATTGGGGAATTTTTTTAGAAGAGGCCAGGAGGCTCTGTTCAAGGATTCCTTGATCGGGATCGCTTTCTTGTGACGAAAGAAGGTGCTTGAATTTTTCGCGACCTCCCCCCGTGAATGCCGACAGCCTCAAATCGGGGGTTGAAATTCGGGAATTTATTCAGAACAGGCTAGGAGGCTCTGTTCCAAGATTCCTTAATCGGAATCGCTTCCTTGTGACGGAAGGAGGTGCCTGAATTTTTTGCAACCCCCCCGGTGAATGCCGACATCCCCAAATCGGGGGTTGAAATTCGGGAATTTCCTTAGAACAGGCTGGGAGGCTCTGTTCCAAAATTTCTCGATTGGGATCGCTCTCTCGTGACGGAAGAAGGTGCCTGAATTTTTTGGAACCCCCCGGTGAATGCCGACAACCCCAAATCGGGGGTTGAAATTCGGGAATTTTCTTAGAACAGGCTAGGATGCTCTTTTCCAAAATTTCTCGATTGGGATCGCTCTCTTGTGACGAGAGAAGGTGCCTGAATTTTTTTGCAACCCCCCCGTTGGATGCCGACAACCCCAAGTCGGGGGTTGAAATTCGGGAATTTTTTCAGAACAGGCCAGGAGGCTCTGTTCCAAAATTCCTCGATTGGGATCGCTTTCTTGTGACGAAAGAAGGTGCCTGAATTTTTTGCAACCCCCCCGGTGAATGCCAAAACCCCCAAATCGCGGGTTGAAATTCGGGAATTTTTTTAGAACAGGCCGGGAGGCTCTGTTCCAAAATTTCTCGATTGGGATCGCTTCCTTGTGACGAAAGAAGGTGCCTGAATTTTTGCAACCCCCCCCCCCCCGATGAATGCCGACACCCCCAAATGGGGGGTTGAAATTCGGAAATTTTTTTAGAACAGGCCAGGAGGCTCTGCTCCAAAATTCCTCATTCGGGATCCCTTTCTTTTCACGGAAGAAGGTGCCTGAATTTTTTGCAACCCCCCCGGTGAATGCCGACACCGCCAAATCGGGGGTTGAAAT
This sequence comes from Eretmocerus hayati, assembly GCA_029851415.1. Taxonomy (NCBI): domain Eukaryota; kingdom Metazoa; phylum Arthropoda; class Insecta; order Hymenoptera; family Aphelinidae; genus Eretmocerus; species Eretmocerus hayati. The sequence continues at coordinate 87,861,105 of CM056743.1, forward strand.
TCGGGAATTTTTCTAGAACAGGCCAGGAGGCTCTGTTTCAAAATTTCTCAGATTGGGATCGCTTCCTTGTGACGAAAGAAGGTGCCTGAATTTCTTGCGACCCCCCCGGTGGATGCCGACAACCCCAAATCGGGGGTTGAAATTCGGGAATTTTCTTAGAACAGGCTAGGAGGCTCTGTTCCAAAATTTCTCGTTCGGGATCGCTCTCTTGTGACGAAAGAAGGTGCTTGAATCTTTTGCGACCCCCCCGGTGAATGCCGACAGCCCCAAATCGAGGGTTGAAATTCGGAAATTTTTTTAGACTGGGCAAGGAGGCTCTGTTCCAAAATTTCTCGATCGGAATTGCTTTCTTGTGACGAAAGAAGGTGCTTGAATCTTTTGCGACCCCCCCGGTGAATGCCGACAGCCCCAAATCGGGGGTTGAAATTCGGGAATTTTCTTAGAACAGGCTAGGAGGCTCTGTTCCAAAATTTCTCGATTGGGATCGCTCTCTCGTGACGAGAGAAGGTGCCTGAATTTTTTTGCAACCCCCCCGGTGAATGCCGACACCCCCAAATCGGGGGTTAAAATTCGGGAATTTTTTTAGAACAGGCCAGGAGGCTCTGTTCCAAAATTTCCCGATTGGGATCGCTTCCTTGTAACGAAAGAAGGTGCCTGAATTCTTTGCGACCCCCCCGGTGAATGCCGACACTCCCAAATCGGGGGTTGAAATTCGGGAATTTTTTTAGAAGAGGCCAGGAGGCTCTGTTCAAGAATTTCTTGATCGGGATCTCTTTCTTGTGACGAAAGAAGGTGCTTGAATTTCTCGCGACCTCCCCCCGTGAATGCCGACAGCCTCAAATCGGGGGTTGAAATTGGGGAAATTTTTTAGAAGAGGCCAGGAGGCTCTGTTCAAGGATTTCTTGATCGGGATCGCTTTCTTGTGACGAAAGAAGGTGCTTGAATTTTTCGCGACCTCCCCCCGTGAATGCCGACAGCCTCAAATCGGGGGTTGAAATTCGGGAATTTATTCAGAACAGGCTAGGAGGCTCTGTTCCAAGATTCCTTAATCGGAATCGCTTCCTTGTGACGGAAGGAGGTGCCTGAATTTTTTGCAACCCCCCCGGTGGATGCCGACACCCCCAAATCGGGGGTTAAAATTCGGGAATTTTCTTAGAACAGGCCAGGAGGCTCTGTTCCAAAATTTCTCGATTGGGATCGCTCTCTCGTGACGGAAGAAGGTGCCTGAATTTTTTGGAACCCCCCCGGTGAATGCCGACAACCCCAAATCGGGGGTTGAAATTCGGGAATTTTCTTAGAACAGGCTAGGAGGCTCTGTTCCAAAATTTCTCGATTGGGATCGCTCTCTTGTGACGATAGAAGGTGCTTGAATCTTTTGCGACCCCCCCGGTGAATGCCGACAGCCCCAAATCGAGGGTTGAAATTCGGGAATTTTTTTAGAACGGGCAAGGAGGCTCTGTTCCAAAATTTCTCGATCGGAATTGCTTCCTTGTGACGAAAGAAGGTGCTTGAATCTTTTGCGACCCCCCCCGGTGAATGCCGACAGCCCCAAATCGGGGGTTGAAATTCGGGAATTTTCTTAGAACAGGCTAGGAGGCTCTGTTCCAAAATTTCTCGATTGGGATCGCTCTCTCGTGACGAGAGAAGGTGCCTGAATTTTTTTGCAACCCCCCCGGTGAATGCCGACACCCCCAAATCGGGGGTTAAAATTCGGGAATTTTTTTAGAACAGGCCAGGAGGCTCTGTTCCAAAATTCCTCGATTGGGATCGCTTTCTTGTGACGAAAGAAGGTGCCTGAATTTTTTGCAACCCCCCCGGTGGATGCCAAAACCCCCAAATCGCGGGTTGAAATTCGGGAATTTTCTTAGAACAGGCCAGGAGGCTCTGTTCCAAAATTTCTCGATTTGGATCGCTTCCTTGTGACGGAAGAAGGTGCCTGAATTTTTTGCAACCACCCCGGTGAATGCCGACACCCCCAGATCGGGGGTTGAAATTCGGGAATTTTTTTTAGAACGGGCAAGGAGGCTCTGTTCCAAAATTTCTCGATCGGAATTGCTTTCTCGTGACGAAAGAAGGTGCTTGAATCTTTTGCGACCCCCCCGGTGGATGCCGACAGCCCCAAATCGGGGGTTGGAATTCGGGAATTTTTTTAGAACGGGCCAGGAGGCTCTGTTCCAAAATTTCTCGATTGGAATCGCTCTCTCGTGACGAAAGAAGGTGCTTGAATTTTTTGCGACCCCTCCCCCCCGGTGAATGCCGACACCCCCAGATCGGGGGTTGAAATTCGGGAATTTTTTTAGAACAGGCCAGGAGGCTCTGTTCCAAAATTTCCCGATTGGGATCGCTTCCTTGTAACGGGAGAAGGTGCCTGAATTCTTTGCGACACCCCCGTTGGATGCCGACAACCCCAAATCGGGGGTTGAAATTCGGGAATTCTTCTAGAACAGGCCAGGAGGCTCTGTTCCAAAATTTCCCGATTGGGATCGCTTCCTTGTAACGGGAGAAGGTGCCTGAATTCTTTGCGACACCCCCGGTGAATGCCGACACTCCCAAATCGGGGGTTGAAATTCGGGAATTTATTCAGAACAGGCTAGGAGGCTCTGTTCCAAGATTCCTTAATCGGAATCGCTTCCTTGTGACGGAAGGAGGTGCCTGAATTTTTTGCAACCCCCCCGGTGAATGCCGACATCCCCAAATCGGGGGTTGAAATTCGGGAATTTCCTTAGAACAGGCTGGGAGGCTCTGTTCCAAAATTTCTCGATTGGGATCGCTCTCTTGTGACGAAAGAAGGTGCCTGAATTTTTTTGCAACCCCCCCGTTGGATGCCGACAACCCCAAATCGGGGGTTGAAATTCGGGAATTCTTCTAGAACAGGCCAGGAGGCTCTGTTCCAAAATTTCCCGATTGGGATCGCTTCCTTGTAACGGGAGAAGGTGCCTGAATTCTTTGCGACACCCCCGGTGAATGCCGACACTCCCAAATCGGGGGTTGAAATTCGGGAATTTTTCAAGAAGAGGCCAGGTGGCTCTGTTCAAGAATTTCTTGATCGGGATCGCTTTCTTGTGACGAAAGAAGGTGCTTGAATTTTTCGCGACCTCCCCCCGTGAATGCCGACAGCCTCAAATCGGGGGTTGGAATTCGGGAATTTTTTTAGAACAGGCCAGGAGGCTCTGTTCCAAAATTTCTCAATCGGAATCGCTTCCTTGTGACGAAAGGAGGTGCCTGAATTTTTTGCAACCCCCCCGGTGGATGCCGACACCCCCAAATCGGGGGTTGAAATTCGGGAATTTTCTAAGAACAGGCCAGGAGGCTCTGTTCCAAAATTTCTCGATTGGGATCGCTCTCTCGTGACGGAAGAAGGTGCCTGAATTTTTTGGAACCCCCCGGTGAATGCCGACAACCCCAAATCGGGGGTTGAAATTCGGGAATTTTCTTAGAACAGGCTAGGATGCTCTTTTCCAAAATTTCTCGATTGGGATCGCTCTCTTGTGACGAGAGAAGGTGCCTGAATTTTTTTGCAACCCCCCCGTTGGATGCCGACAACCCCAAGTCGGGGGTTGAAATTCGGGAATTTTTTCAGAACAGGCCAGGAGGCTCTGTTCCAAAATTTCTCGATTGGGATCGCTTTCTCGTGACGAAAGAAGGTGCCTGAATTTTTTGCAACCCCCCCGATGAATGCCGACACCCCCAAATCGGGGGTTGAAATTCGGGAATTTTTTTAGAACGGGCCGGGAGGCTCTGTTCCAAAATTTCTCGATTGGGATCGCTTTCTCGTGACGAAAGAAGGTGCCTGAATTTTTTGCAACCCCCCCGATGAATGCCGACACCCCCAAATCGGGGGTTGAAATTCGGGAATTTTTTTAGAACGGGCCGGGAGGCTCTGTTCCAAAATTTCTCGATTGGGATCGCTTCCTCGTGACGAAAGAAGGTGCCTGAATTTTTTGCAACCCCCCCCCCCCGATGAATGCCGACACCCCCAAATGGGGGGTTGAAATTCGGAAATTTTTTTAGAACAGGCCAGGAGGCTCTGTTCCAAAATTTTCCGATCGGGATCGCTTCCTTGTGACGAAGGAAGTCGCCTTAATTTCTTTGCAACCCCCGCGGTGAATGCCGACAGCCCCGCAATCGGGGGTTGAAATTCGGGAATTTTTCTAGAACAGGCCAGGAGGCTCTGTTCCAAAATTCCTCGATTGGGATCGCTTCCTTGTGACGGAAGAAGGTGCCTGAATTTCTTGCGACCCCCCCGGTGGATGCCGACACTCCCAAATCGGGGGTTGAAATTCGGGAATTTTTTTAGAATGGGCCAGGAGGCTCTGTTCCAAAATTTTCCGATCGGGATCGCTTCCTTGTGACGAAGGAAGTCGCCTTAATTTTTTTGCAACCTCCGCGGTGAATGCCGACAGCCCCAAATCGGGGGTTGAAATTCGGGAATTTTTCTAGAACAGGCCAGGAGGCTCTGTTTCAAAATTTCTCAGATTGGGATCGCTTCCTTGTGACGAAAGAAGGTGCCTGAATTTCTTGCGACCCCCCCGGTGGATGCCGACAACCCCAAATCGGGGGTTGAAATTCGGGAATTTTCTTAGAACAGGCTAGGAGGCTCTGTTCCAAAATTTCTCGTTCGGGATCGCTCTCTTGTGACGAAAGAAGGTGCTTGAATCTTTTGCGACCCCCCCGGTGAATGCCGACAGCCCCAAATCGAGGGTTGAAATTCGGGAATTTTTTTAGAACGGGCAAGGAGGCTCTGTTCCAAAATTTCTCGATCGGAATTGCTTTCTTGTGACGAAAGAAGGTGCTTGAATCTTTTGCGACCCCCCCGGTGAATGCCGACAGCCCCAAATCGGGGGTTGAAATTCGGGAATTTTCTTAGAACAGGCTAGGAGGCCCTGTTCCAAAATTTCTCGATTGGGATCGCTCTCTCGTGACGAGAGAAGGTGCCTGAATTTTTTTGCAACCCCCCCGGTGAATGCCGACACCCCCAAATCGGGGGTTAAAATTCGGGAATTTTTTTAGAACAGGCCAGGAGGCTCTGTTCCAAAATTCTTCGATTGGGATCGCTTTCTTGTGACGAAAGAAGGTGCCTGAATTTTTTGCAACCCCCCCGGTGAATGCCGAAACCCCCAAATCGCGGGTTCAAATTCGGGAATTTTCTTAGAACAGGCCAGGAGGCTCTGTTCCAAAATTTCTCGATTTGGATCGCTTCCTTGTGACGGAAGAAGGTGCCTGAATTTTTTGCAACCACCCCGGTGAATGCCGACACCCCCAGATCGGGGGTTGAAATTCGGGAATTTTTTTTAGAACGGGCAAGGAGGCTCTGTTCCAAAATTTCTCGATCGGAATTGCTTTCTCGTGACGAAAGAAGGTGCTTGAATCTTTTGCGACCCCCCCGGTGAATGCCGACAGCCCCAAATCGGGGGTTGGAATTCGGGAATTTTTTTAGAACGGGCCAGGAGGCTCTGTTCCAAAATTTCTCGATTGGAATCGCTCTCTCGTGACGAAAGAAGGTGCTTGAATTTTTTGCGACCCCCCCCCCCCCCCCGGTGAATGCCGACACCCCCAGATCGGGGGTTGAAATTCGGGAATTTTTTTAGAACAGGCCAGGAGGCTCTGTTCCAAAATTTCCCGATTGGGATCGCTTCCTTGTAACGAAAGAAGGTGCCTGAATTCTTTGCGACCCCCCCGGTGAATGCCGACACTCCCAAATCGGGGGTTGAAATTCGGGAATTTTTTTAGAAGAGGCCAGGAGGCTCTGTTCAAGGATTTCTTGATCGGGATCGCTTTCTTGTGACGAAAGAAGGTGCTTGAATTTTTCGCGACCTCCCCCCGTGAATGCCGACAGCCTCAAATCGGGGGTTGAAATTCGGGAATTTATTCAGAACAGGCTAGGAGGCTCTGTTCCAAGATTCCTTAATCGGAATCGCTTCCTTGTGACGGAAGGAGCTGCCTGAATTTTTTGCAACCCCCCCCCCCCCCCGGTGAATGCCGACATCCCCAAATCGGGGGTTGAAATTCGGGAATTTTCTTAGAACAGGCTGGGAGGCTCTGTTCCAAAATTTCTCGATTGGGATCGCTCTCTTGTGACGAAAGAAGGTGCCTGAATTTCTCGCGACCCCCCCGGTGGATGCCGACAACCCCAAATCGGGGGTTGAAATTCGGGAATTTTCTTAGAACAGGCTAGGAGGCTCTGTTCCAAAATTTCTCGTTCGGGATCGCTCTCTTGTGACGAAAGAAGGTGCTTGAATCTTTTGCGACCCCCCCGGTGAATGCCGACAGCCCCAAATCGAGGGTTGAAATTCGGGAATTTTTTTAGAAGAGGCCAGGAGGCTCTGTTCAAGAATTTCTTGATCGGGATCGCTTTCTTGTGACGAAAGAAGGTGCTTGAATTTTTCGCGACCTCCCCCCGTGAATGCCGACAGCCTCAAATCGGGGGTTGAAATTGGGGAATTTTTTTAGAAGAGGCCAGGAGGCTCTGTTCAAGGATTTCTTGATCGGGATCGCTTTCTTGTGACGAAAGAAGGTGCTTGAATTTTTCGCGACCTCCCCCCGTGAATGCCGACAGCCTCAAATCGGGGGTTGAAATTCGGGAATTTATTCAGAACAGGCTAGGAGGCTCTGTTCCAAGATTCCTTAATCGGAATCGCTTCCTTGTGACGGAAGGAGGTGCCTGAATTTTTTGCAACCCCCCCGGTGAATGCCGACATCCCCAAATCGGGGGTTGAAATTCGGGAATTTCCTTAGAACAGGCTGGGAGGCTCTGTTCCAAAATTTCTCGATTGGGATCGCTCTCTCGTGACGGAAGAAGGTGCCTGAATTTTTTGGAACCCCCCGGTGAATGCCGACAACCCCAAATCGGGGTTTTGAAATTCGGGAATTTTCTTAGAACAGGCTAGGATGCTCTTTTCCAAAATTTCTCGATTGGGATCGCTCTCTTGTGACGAGAGAAGGTGCCTGAATTTTTTTGCAACCCCCCCGTTGGATGCCGACAACCCCAAGTCGGGGGTTGAAATTCGGGAATTTTTTCAGAACAGGCCAGGAGGCTCTGTTCCAAAATTTCTCGATTGGGATCGCTTCCTCGTGACGAAAGAAGGTGCCTGAATTTTTCGCAACCCCCCCGGTGAATGCCGACACCCCCAAATCGGGGGTTGAAATTCGGGAATTTTTTTAGAACAGGCAAGGAGGCTCTGTTCCAAAATTCCTCGATTGGGATCGCTTTCTTGTGACGAAAGAAGGTGCCTGAATTTTTTGCAACCCCCCCGGTGAATGCCAAAACCCCCAAATCGCGGGTTGAAATTCGGGAATTTTTTTAGAACAGGCCGGGAGGCTCTGTTCCAAAATTTCTCGATTGGGATCGCTTCCTTGTGACGAAAGAAGGTGCCTGAATTTTTGCAACCCCCCCCCCCCCCCGATGAATGCCGACACCCCCAAATGGGGGGTTGAAATTCGGAAATTTTTTTAGAACAGGCCAGGAGGCTCTGCTCCAAAATTCCTCATTCGGGATCCCTTTCTTTTCACGGAAGAAGGTGCCTGAATTTTTTGCAACCCCCCCGGTGAATGCCGACACCGCCAAATCGGGGGTTGAAATTCGGGAATTTTTCTAGAACAGGCCAGGAGGCTCTGTTTCAAAATTTCTCAGATTGGGATCGCTTCCTTGTGACGAAAGAAGGTGCCTGAATTTCTTGCGACCCCCCCGGTGGATGCCGACAACCCCAAATCGGGGGTTGAAATTCGGGAATTTTCTTAGAACAGGCTAGGAGGCTCTGTTCCAAAATTTCTCGTTCGGGATCGCTCTCTTGTGACGAAAGAAGGTGCTTGAATCTTTTGCGACCCCCCCGGTGAATGCCGACAGCCCCAAATCGAGGGTTGAAATTCGGAAATTTTTTTAGAACGGGCAAGGAGGCTCTGTTCCAAAATTTCTCGATCGGAATTGCTTTCTTGTGACGAAAGAAGGTGCTTGAATCTTTTGCGACCCCCCCGGTGAATGCCGACAGCCCCAAATCGGGGGTTGAAATTCGGGAATTTTCTTAGAACAGGCTAGGAGGCTCTGTTCCAAAATTTCTCGATTGGGATCGCTCTCTCGTGACGAGGGAAGGTGCCTGAATTTTTTTGCAACCCCCCCGGTGAATGCCGACACCCCCAAATCGGGGGTTAAAATTCGGGAATTTTTTTAGAACAGGCCAGGAGGCTCTGTTCCAAAATTCTTCGATTGGGATCGCTTTCTTGTGACGAAAGAAGGTGCCTGAATTTTTTGCAACCCCCCCGGTGAATGCCAAAACCCCCAAATCGCGGGTTCAAATTCGAGAATTTTCTTAGAACAGGCCAGGAGGCTCTGTTCCAAAATTTCTCGATTTGGATCGCTTCCTTGTGACGGAAGAAGGTGCCTGAATTTTTTGCAACCACCCCGGTGAATGCCGACACCCCCAGATCGGGGGTTGAAATTCGGGAATTTTTTTTAGAACGGGCAAGGAGGCTCTGTTCCAAAATTTCTCGATCGGAATTGCTTTCTCGTGACGAAAGAAGGTGCTTGAATCTTTTGCGACCCCCCCGGTGAATGCCGACAGCCCCAAATCGGGGGTTGGAATTCGGGAATTTTTTTAGAACGGGCCAGGAGGCTCTGTTCCAAAATTTCTCGATTGGAATCGCTCTCTCGTAACGGAAGAAGGTGCTTGAATTTTTTGCGAAACCCCCCCCCCCCCCGGTGAATGCCGACACCCCCAGATCGGGGGTTGAAATTCGGGAATTTTTTTAGAACAGGCCAGGAGGCTCTGTTCCAAAATTTCCCGATTGGGATCGCTTCCTTGTAACGAAAGAAGGTGCCTGAATTCTTTGCGACCCCCCCGGTGAATGCCGACACTCCCAAATCGGGGGTTGAAATTCGGGAATTTTTTTAGAAGAGGCCAGGAGGCTCTGTTCAAGAATTTCTTGATCGGGATCGCTTTCTTGTGACGAAAGAAGGTGCTTGAATTTTTCGCGACCTCCCCCCGTGAATGCCGACAGCCTCAAATCGGGGGTTGAAATTGGGGAATTTTTTTAGAAGAGGCCAGGAGGCTCTGTTCAAGGATTTCTTGATCGGGATCGCTTTCTTGTGACGAAAGAAGGTGCTTGAATTTTTCGCGACCTCCCCCCGTGAATGCCGACAGCCTCAAATCGGGGGTTGAAATTCGGGAATTTATTCAGAACAGGCTAGGAGGCTCTGTTCCAAGATTCCTTAATCGGAATCGCTTCCTTGTGACGGAAGGAGGTGCCTGAATTTTTTGCAACCCCCCCCCCTCCCGGTGAATGCCGACATCCCCAAATCGGGGGTTGAAATTCGGGAATTTTCTTAGAACAGGCTGGGAGGCTCTGTTCCAAAATTTCTCGATTGGGATCGCTCTCTTGTGACGAAAGAAGGTGCCTGAATTTTTTTGCAACCCCCCCGTTGGATGCCGACAACCCCAAATCGGGGGTTGAAATTCGGGAATTCTTCTAGAACAGGCCAGGAGGCTCTGTTCCAAAATTTCCCGATTGGGATCGCTTCCTTGTAACGGGAGAAGGTGCCTGAATTCTTTGCGACACCCCCGGTGAATGCCGACACTCCCAAATCGGGGGTTGAAATTCGGGAATTTTTCAAGAAGAGGCCAGGTGGCTCTGTTCAAGAATTTCTTGATCGGGATCGCTTTCTTGTGACGAAAGAAGGTGCTTGAATTTTTCGCGACCTCCCCCCGTGAATGCCGACAGCCTCAAATCGGGGGTTGGAATTCGGGAATTTTTTTAGAACAGGCCAGGAGGCTCTGTTCCAAAATTTCTCAATCGGAATCGCTTCCTTGTGACGAAAGGAGGTGCCTGAATTTTTTGCAACCCCCCCGGTGGATGCCGACACCCCCAAATCGGGGGTTGAAATTCGGGAATTTTCTAAGAACAGGCCAGGAGGCTCTGTTCCAAAATTTCTCGATTGGGATCGCTCTCTCGTGACGGAAGAAGGTGCCTGAATTTTTTGGAACCCCCCGGTGAATGCCGACAACCCCAAATCGGGGGTTGAAATTCGGGAATTTTCTTAGAACAGGCTAGGATGCTCTTTTCCAAAATTTCTCGATTGGGATCGCTCTCTTGTGACGAGAGAAGGTGCCTGAATTTTTTTGCAACCCCCCCGTTGGATGCCGACAACCCCAAGTCGGGGGTTGAAATTCGGGAATTTTTTCAGAACAGGCCAGGAGGCTCTGTTCCAAAATTTCTCGATTGGGATCGCTTTCTCGTGACGAAAGAAGGTGCCTGAATTTTTCGCAACCCCTCCGGTGAATGCCGACACCCCCAAATCGGGGGTTGAAATTCGGGAATTTTTTTAGAACAGGCCAGGAGGCTCTGTTCCAAAATTCCTCGATTGGGATCGCTTTCTTGTGACGAAAGGAGGTGCCTGAATTTTTTGCAACCCCCCCGGTGAATGCCAAAACCCCCAAATCGCGGGTTGAAATTCGGGAATTTTTTTAGTACGGGCCGGGAGGCTCTGTTCCAAAATTTCTCGATTGGGATCGCTTCCTTGTGACGAAAGAAGGTGTCTGAATTTTTGCAACCCCCCCCCCCCCGATGAATGCCGACACCCCCAAATGGGGGGTTGAAATTCGGAAATTTTTTTAGAACAGGCCAGGAGGCTCTGCTCCAAAATTCCTCATTCGGGATCCCTTTCTTTTCACGGAAGAAGGTGCCTGAATTTTTTGCAACCCCCCCGGTGAATGCCGACACCGCCAAATCGGGGGTTGAAATTCGGGAATTTTTTTAGAACGGGCCAGGAGGCTCTGTTCCAAAATTTCTCGATTGGGATCACTCTCTTGTGACGAAAGGAGGTGCCTGAATTTTTTGCAACCCCCCCGTCGGATGCCGACAACCCCAAATCGGGGGTTGAAATTCGGAAATTTTTTTAGAACGGGCCAGGAGGCTCTGTTCCAAAATTTCTCGATCGGGATCGCTTTCTTACGACGAAGGGAGTCGCCTAAATCTTTTGCAACCCCCCCGGTGAATGCCGACACCCCCAAATCGGGGGTTGAAATTCGGGAATTTTCTCAGAACAGGCCAGGAGGCTCTGTTCCAAAATTTCTCGATTGGGATCGCTTTCTCGTGACGAAAGAAGGTGCCTGAATTTTATGCAACCCCCCCGGTGAATGCCGACAGCCCCAAATCGGGGGTTGAAATTCGGGAATATTTTTAGAACAGGCCAGGAGGCTCTGTTCCAAAATTCCTCAATCGGAATCGCTTCCTTGTGACGAAAAGAGGTGCCTGAATTTTTTGCAACCCCCCCGGTGGATGCCGACACCCCCAAATCGGGGGTTGAAATTCGGGAATATATTTAGAACGGGCCAGGTGGCTCTGTTCCAACATTTCTCGATTACGATCGCTTCCTTGTGACGAAAGGAGGTGCCTGAATTCTTCGCGGACCCCCCCCCCCCCCCGTGAATGTCGACAGCCCCAGATCGGGGGTTGAAATTCGGGAATTTTTTTAGAACAGGCCAGGAGGCTCTGTTCAAAATTTCTCAATCGGGATCGCTTTCTTGTGACGGAAGAAGGTGCCTGAATTTCTTGCAAACCCCCCGGTGAATGCCGACACCCCCAAATCGGGGTTTGAAATACGGGAATTTTTTTAGAACAGGCCAGGAGGCTCCGTTCCGAAATTTCACGATTGGAATCGCTCTCTTGTGACGAAAGAAGGTTCTTGAACTTTTTGCGACCCCCCCCCGGTGAATGCCGACAGCCCCAAATCGGGGGTTGAAATTCGGGAATTTTTCAAGAACAGGCCTGGAGGCTCTGTTCCAAAATTTCTCGATTGGGATCGCTTCCTTGTGACGGGAGAAGGTGCTTGAATTTTTTGCAACCCCCCCGGTGAATGCCAAAACCCCCAAATCGGGGGTTGAAATTCGGGAATTTTTTTAGAACGGGCCAGGAGGCTCTGTTCCAAAATTTCTCGATTGGGATCGCTCTCTTGTGACGAGAGAAGGTGCCTGAATTTTTTTGCAACCCCCCCGTTGGATGCCGACAACCCCAAGTCGGGGGTTTAAATTCGGGAATTTTTTCAGAACAGGCCAGGAGGATCTGTTCCAAAATTTCTCGATTGGGATCGCTTTCTCGTGACGAAAGAAGGTGCCTGAATTTTTTGCAACCCCCCCGGTGAATGCCGACACCCCCAAATCGGGGGTTGAAATTTGGGAATTTTCTTAGAACAGGCCAGGAGGCTCTGTTACAAAATTCCTCGATTGGGATCGCTTTCTTGTGACGAAAGAAGGTGCCTGAATTTTTTGCAACCCCCCCCGGTGAATGCCAAAACCCCCAAATCGCGGGTTGAAATTCGGGAATTTTTTTAGAACGGGCCAGGAGGCTCTGTTCCAAAATTTCTCGATTGGGATCGCTTCCTTGTGATGGAAGGAGATGCCTGAATTTTTTGCAACCCCCCCGGTGAATGCCAAAACCCCCAAATCGCGGGTTGAAATTCGGGAATTTTCTTAGAACAGGCCAGGAGGCTCTGTTCCAAAATTTCTCGATTGGGATCGCTTTCTTGTGACGAAAGAAGGTGCCTGAATTATTTGCGACCCACCCCCCCCCCCCCGGTGAATGCCGACACCCCCAAATCGGGGGGTGAAATTCGGGAATTTTTTTAGAAGAAGCCGGGAGGCTCTGTTCCAAAATTTCTCGATTGGGATCGCTTCCTCGTGACGAAAGAAGGTGCCTGAATTTTTTGCAACCCCCCCCCCCCCGATGAATGCCGACAGCCCCAAATGGGGGGTTGAAATTCGGAAATTTTTTTAGAACAGGCCAGGAGGCTCTGCTCCAAAATTCCTCATTCGGGATCCCTTTCTTTTCACGGAAGAAGGTGCCTGAATTTTTTGCAACCCCCCCGGTGAATGCCGACACCGCCGAATCGGGGGTTGAAATTCGGGAATTTTTTTAGAACGGGCCAGGAGGCTCTGTTCCAAAATTTCTCGATTGGGATCACTCTCTTGTGACGAAAGGAGGTGCCTGAATTTTTTGCAACCCCCCCGTCGGATGCCGACAACCCCAAATCGGGGGTTGAAATTCGGAAATTTTTTTAGAACGGGCCAGGAGGCTCTGTTCCAAAATTTCTCGATTGAGATCGCTTCCTTGTGACGAAAGAAGGTGCTTGAATTTTTTGCAACCCCCCCGGTGAATGCCGACACCGCCAAATCGGGGGTTGAAATTCGGGAATTTTTTTAGAACGGGCCAGGAGGCTCTGTTCCAAAATTTCTCAATCGGGATCGCTTTCTTGTGACGAAAGAAGGTGCCTGAATTTCTTGCAAACCCCCCGGTGAATGCCGACACCCCCAAATCGGGGTTTGAAAATCGGGAATTTTTTTAGAACAGGCCAGGAGGCTCCGTTCCGAAATTTCACGATTGGAATCGCTCTCTTGTGACGAAAGAAGGTTCTTGAATTTTTTGCGACCCCCCCGGTGAATGCCGACAGCCCCAAATCGGGGGTTGAAATTCGGGAATTTTTCAAGAACAGGCCTGGAGGCTCTGTTCCAAAATTTCTCGATTGGGATCGCTTTCTTGTGACGGGAGAAGGTGCTTGAATTTTTTGCAACCCCCCCGGTGAATGCCGACACCCCCAAATCGGGGGTTGAAATTCGGGAATTTTTTTAGAACGGGCCAGGAGGCTCTGTTCCAAAATTTCCCGTTCGGGATCGCTATTTTGTGACGAAAGAAGGAGCCTGAATTTTTTGCAACCCCCCCGGTGAATGCCGACAACCCCAAATCGGGGGTTGAAATTCGGGAATTTTTTGAGAACAGGCCAGGAGGCTCTGTTCCAAAATTTCTCGACTAGGATCGCTTTCTCGTGACGGAAGAAGGTGCCTGAATTTTTTGCAACCCCCCGGGTGAATGCCGACACCCCCAAATCGGGGATTGAAATTCGGGAATTTTTTTAGAACGGGCCAGGAGATTCTGTTCCAAAATTTCTCGATTGGAATCGCTTTCTTGTGACGAAAGAAGGTGCTTGAATTTTTTGCGACTCCCCCGGTGAATGCCGACAGCCCCAAATCGGGGGTTGAAATTCGGGAATTTTTTTAGAACAGGCCAGGAGGCTCTGTTCCGAAATTTCTCAATCGGGATCGCTTTCTTGTGACGAAGGAAGTCGCCTGAATCTTTTGCAACCCCCCCCCCCCCGGTGAATGCCGACACCCCGCAATCGGGGGTTGAAATTCGGGAATTTTTCTAGAACAGGCCAGGAGGCTCTGTTCTAAAATTCCTCGATTGGGATCGCTTCCTTGTGACGGAACAAGGTGCCTGAATTTCTTGCGACCCCCCCGGTGGATGCCGACACTCCCAAATCGGGGGTTGAAATTCGGGAATTTCTTTAGAATGGGCCAGGAGGCTCTGTTCCAAAATTTTCCGATCGGGATCGCTTCCTTGTGACGAAGGAAGTCGCCTTAATTTCTTTGCAACCCCCGCGGTGAATGCCGACAGCCCATAATCGGGGGTTGAAATTCGGGAATTTTTCTAGAACAGGCCAGGAGGCTCTGTTTCAAAATTTCTCAGATTGGGATCGCTTCCTTGTGACGAAAGAAGGTGCCTGAATTTCTTGCGACCCCCCCGGTGGATGCCGACAACCCCAAATCGGGGGTTGAAATTCGGGAATTTTCTTAGAACAGGCTAGGAGGCTCTGTTCCAAAATTTCTCGATTGGGATCGCTCTCTTGTGACGAAAGAAGGTGCTTGAATCTTTTGCGACCCCCCCGGTGAATGCCGATAGCCCCAAATCGAGGGTTGAAATTCGGGAATTTTTTTAGAACGAGCAAGGAGGCTCTGTTCCAAAATTTCTCGATCGGAATTGCTTTCTTGTGACGAGAGAAGGTGCCTGAATTTTTTTGCAACCCCCCCGGTGAATGCCGACACCCCCAAATCGGGGGTTAAAATTCGGGAATTTTTTTAGAACAGGCCAGGAGGCTCTGTTCCAAAATTCTTCGATTGGGATCGCTTTCTTGTGACGAAAGAAGGTGCCTGAATTTTTTGCAACCCCCCCTGTGAATGCCAAAACCCCCAAATCGCGGGTTCAAATTCGGGAATTTTCTTAGAACAGGCCAGGAGGCTCTGTTCCAAAATTTCTCGATTTGGATCGCTTCCTTGTGACGGAAGAAGGTGCCTGAATTTTTTGCAACCACCCCGGTGAATGCCGACACCCCCAGATCGGGGGTTGAAATTCGGGAATTTTTTTTAGAACGGGCAAGGAGGCTCTGTTCCAAAATTTCTCGATCGGAATTGCTTTCTCGTGACGAAAGAAGGTGCTTGAATCTTTTGCGACCCCCCCGGTGAATGCCGACAGCCCCAAATCGGGGGTTAAAATTCGGGAATTTTTTTAGAACAGGCCAGGAGGCTCTGTTCCAAAATTCTTCGATTGGGATCGCTTTCTTGTGACGAAAGAAGGTGCCTGAATTTTCTGCAACCCCCCCGGTGAATGCCAAAACCCCCAAATCGCGGGTTCAAATTCGGGAATTTTCTTAGAACAGGCCAGGAGGCTCTGTTCCAAAATTTCTCGATTTGGATCGCTTCCTTGTGACGGAAGAAGGTGCCTGAATTTTTTGCAACCACCCCGGTGAATGCCGACACCCCCAGATCGGGGGTTGGAATTCGGGAATTCTTTTAGAACGGGCCAGGAGGCTCTGTTCCAAAATTTCTCGATTGGAATCGCTCTCTCGTGACGAAAGAAGGTGCTTGAATTTTTTGCGACCCCCCCCCCCGGTGAATGCCGACACCCCCAGATCGGGGGTTGAAATTCGGGAATTTTTTTAGAACAGGCCAGGAGGCTCTGTTCCAAAATTTCCCGATTGGGATCGCTTCCTTGTAACGAAAGAAGGTGCCTGAATTCTTTGCGACCCCCCCGGTGAATGCCGACACTCCCAAATCGGGGGTTGAAATTCGGGAATTTTTTTAGAAGAGGCCAGGAGGCTCTGTTCAAGAAATTCTTGATCGGGATCGCTTTCTTGTGACGAAAGAAGGTGCTTGAATTTTTCGCGACCTCCCCCCGTGAATGCCGACAGCCTCAAATCGGGGGTTGAAATTGGGGAATTTTTTTAGAAGAGGCCAGGAGGCTCTGTTCAAGGATTTCTTGATCGGGATCGCTTTCTTGTGACGAAAGAAGGTGCTTGAATTTTTCGCGACCTCCCCCCGTGAATGCCGACAGCCTCAAATCGGGGGTTGAAATTCGGGAATTTATTCAGAACAGGCTAGGAGGCTCTGTTCCAAGATTCCTTAATCGGAATCGCTTCCTTGTGACGGAAGGAGGTGCCTGAATTTTTTGCAACCCCCCCCGGTGAATGCCGACATCCCCAAATCGGGGGTTGAAATTCGGGAATTTTCTTAGAACAGGCTGGGAGGCTCTGTTCCAAAATTTCTCGATTGGGATCGCTCTCTTGTGACGAAAGAAGGTGCCTGAATTTTTTTGCAACCCCCCCGTTGGATGCCGACAACCCCAAATCGGGGGTTGAAATTCGGGAATTCTTCCAGAACAGGCCAGGAGGCTCTGTTCCAAAATTTCCCGATTGGGATCGCTTCCTTGTAACGGGAGAAGGTGCCTGAATTCTTTGCGACACCCCCGGTGAATGCCGACACTCCCAAATCGGGGGTTGAAATTCGGGAATTTTTCAAGAAGAGGCCAGGTGGCTCTGTTCAAGAATTTCTTGATCGGGATCGCTTTCTTGTGACGAAAGAAGGTGCTTGAATTTTTCGCGACCTCCCCCCGTGAATGCCGACAGCCTCAAATCGGGGGTTGGAATTCGGGAATTTTTTTAGAACAGGCCAGGAGGCTCTGTTCCAAAATTTCTCAATCGGAATCGCTTCCTTGTGACGAAAGGAGGTGCCTGAATTTTTTGCAACCCCCCCGGTGGATGCCGACACCCCCAAATCGGGGGTTGAAATTCGGGAATTTTCTAAGAACAGGCCAGGAGGCTCTGTTCCAAAATTTCTCGATTGGGATCGCTCTCTCGTGACGGAAGAAGGTGCCTGAATTTTTTGGAACCCCCCGGTGAATGCCGACAACCCCAAATCGGGGGTTGAAATTCGGGAATTTTCTTAGAACAGGCTAGGATGCTCTTTTCCAAAATTTCTCGATTGGGATCGCTCTCTTGTGACGAGAGAAGGTGCCTGAATTTTTTTGCAACCCCCCCGTTGGATGCCGACAACCCCAAGTCGGGGGTTGAAATTCGGGAATTTTTTCAGAACAGGCCAGGAGGCTCTGTTCCAAAATTTCTCGATTGGGATCGCTTTCTCGTGACGAAAGAAGGTGCCTGAATTTTTCGCAACCCCCCCGGTGAATGCCGACACCCCCAAATCGGGGGTTGAAATTCGGGAATTTTTTTAGAACAGGCCAGGAGGCTCTGTTCCAAAATTTCTCGATTGGGATCGCTTTCTCGTGACGAAAGAAGGAGCCTGAATTTTTTGCAACCCCCCCGGTGAATGCCGACAACCCCAAATCGGGGGTTGAAATTCGGGAATTTTTTTAGAACAGGCCAGGAGGCTCTGTTCCAAAATTTCTCGACTGGGATCGCTTTCTCGTGACGGAAGAAGGTGCCTGAATTTTTTGCAACCCCCCGGGTGAA
The DNA here is from genome assembly GCA_029851415.1 of Eretmocerus hayati. Taxonomy (NCBI): domain Eukaryota; kingdom Metazoa; phylum Arthropoda; class Insecta; order Hymenoptera; family Aphelinidae; genus Eretmocerus; species Eretmocerus hayati. The sequence goes on from CM056743.1 coordinate 87,878,668, forward strand.
TGCCGACAGCCCCAAATCGGGGGTTGAAATTCGGGAATTTTTTTAGAACAGGCCAGGAGGCTCTGTTCCGAAATTTCTCAATCGGGATCGCTTTCTTGTGACGAAGGAAGTCGCCTGAATCTTTTGCAACCCCCCCCCCCCGGTGAATGCCGACACCCCGCAATCGGGGGTTGAAATTCGGGAATTTTTCTAGAACAGGCCAGGAGGCTCTGTTCTAAAATTCCTCGATTGGGATCGCTTCCTTGTGACGGAAGAAGGTGCCTGAATTTCTTGCGACCCCCCCGGTGGATGCCGACACTCCCAAATCGGGGGTTGAAATTCGGGAATTTTTTTAGAATGGGCCAGGAGGCTCTGTTCCAAAATTCTCCGATCGGGAACGCTTCCTTGTGACGAAGGAAGTCGCCTTAATTTCTTTGCAACCCCCGCGGTGAATGCCGACAGCCCCAAATCGGGGGTTGAAATTCGGGAATTTTTCTAGAACAGGCCAGGAGGCTCTGTTTCAAAATTTCTCAGATTGGGATCGCTTCCTTGTGACGAAAGAAGGTGCCTGAATTTCTTGCGACCCCCCCGGTGGATGCCGACAACCCCAAATCGGGGGTTGAAATTCGGGAATTTTCTTAGAACAGGCTAGGAGGCTCTGTTCCAAAATTTCTCGATTGGGATCGCTCTCTTGTGACGAAAGAAGGTGCTTGAATCTTTTGCGACCCCCCCGGTGAATGCCGACAGCCCCAAATCGAGGGTTGAAATTCGGGAATTTTTTTAGAACGGGCAAGGAGGCTCTGTTCCAAAATTTCTCGATCGGAATTGCTTTCTTGTGACGAAAGAAGGTGCTTGAATCTTTTGCGACCCCCCGCGGTGAATGCCGACAGCCCCAAATCGGGGGTTGAAATTCGGGAATTTTTCTAGAACAGGCCAGGAGGCTCTGTTCCAAAATTTCTCGATTGGGATCGCTCTCTCGTGACGAGAGAAGGTGCCTGAATTTTTTTGCAACCCCCCCGGTGAATGCCGACACCCCCAAATCGGGGGTTAAAATTCGGGAATTTTTTTAGAACAGGCCAGGAGGCTCTGTTCCAAAATTCTTCGATTGGGATCGCTTTCTTGTGACGAAAGAAGGTGCCTGAATTTTTTGCAACCCCCCCGGTGAATGCCAAAACCCCCAAATCGCGGGTTCAAATTCGGGAATTTTCTTAGAACAGGCCAGGAGGCTCTGTTCCAAAATTTCTCGATTTGGATCGCTTCCTTGTGACGGAAGAAGGTGCCTGAATTTTTTGCAACCACCCCGGTGAATGCCGACACCCCCAGATCGGGGGTTGAAATTCGGGAATTTTTTTTAGAACGGGCAAGGAGGCTCTGTTCCAAAATTTCTCGATCGGAATCGCTCTCTCGTGACGAAAGAAGGTGCTTGAATTTTTTGCGACCCCCCCCCCCCCCCGGTGAATGCCGACACACCCAGATCGGGGGTTGAAATTCGGGAATTTTTTTAGAACAGGCCAGGAGGCTCTGTTCCAAAATTTCCCGATTGGGATCGCTTCCTTGTAACGAAAGAAGGTGCCTGAATTCTTTGCGACCCCCCCCGGTGAATGCCGACACTCCCAAATCGGGGGTTGAAATTCGGGAATTTTTTTAGAAGAGGCCAGGAGGCTCTGTTCAAGAATTTCTTGATCGGGATCGCTTTCTTGTGACGAAAGAAGGTGCTTGAATTTTTCGCGACCTCCCCCCGTGAATGCCGACAGCCTCAAATCGGGGGTTGAAATTGGGGAATTTTTTTAGAAGAGGCCAGGAGGCTCTGTTCAAGGATTTCTTGATCGGGATCGCTTTCTTGTGACGAAAGAAGGTGCTTGAATTTTTCGCGACCTCCCCCCGTGAATGCCGACAGCCTCAAATCGGGGGTTGAAATTCGGGAATTTATTCAGAACAGGCTAGGAGGCTCTGTTCCAAGATTCCTTAATCGGAATCGCTTCCTTGTGACGGAAGGAGGTGCCTGAATTTTTTGCAACCCCCCCCGGTGAATGCCGACATCCCCAAATCGGGGGTTGAAATTCGGGAATTTTCTTAGAACAGGCTGGGAGGCTCTGTTCCAAAATTTCTCGATTGGGATCGCTCTCTTGTGACGAAAGAAGGTGCCTGAATTTTTTTGCAACCCCCCCGTTGGATGCCGACAACCCCAAATCGGGGGTTGAAATTCGGGAATTCTTCTAGAACAGGCCAGGAGGCTCTGTTCCAAAATTCTCCGATCGGGAACGCTTCCTTGTGACGAAGGAAGTCGCCTTAATTTCTTTGCAACCCCCCCCGGTGAATGCCGACATCCCCAAATCGGGGGTTGAAATTCGGGAATTTTTTTAGAATGGGCCAGGAGGCTCTGTTCCAAAATTCTCCGATCGGGAACGCTTCCTTGTGACGAAGGAAGTCGCCTTAATTTCTTTGCAACCCCCGCGGTGAATGCCGACAGCCCCAAATCGGGGGTTGAAATTCGGGAATTTTTCTAGAACAGGCCAGGAGGCTCTGTTTCAAAATTTCTCAGATTGGGATCGCTTCCTTGTGACGAAAGAAGGTGCCTGAATTTCTTGCGACCCCCCCGGTGGATGCCGACAACCCCAAATCGGGGGTTGAAATTCGGGAATTTTCTTAGAACAGGCTAGGAGGCTCTGTTCCAAAATTTCTCGATTGGGATCGCTCTCTTGTGACGAAAGAAGGTGCTTGAATCTTTTGCGACCCCCCCGGTGAATGCCGACAGCCCCAAATCGAGGGTTGAAATTCGGGAATTTTTTTAGAACGGGCAAGGAGGCTCTGTTCCAAAATTTCTCGATCGGAATTGCTTTCTTGTGACGAAAGAAGGTGCTTGAATCTTTTGCGACCCCCCGCGGTGAATGCCGACAGCCCCAAATCGGGGGTTGAAATTCGGGAATTTTTCTAGAACAGGCCAGGAGGCTCTGTTCCAAAATTTCTCGATTGGGATCGCTCTCTCGTGACGAGAGAAGGTGCCTGAATTTTTTTGCAACCCCCCCGGTGAATGCCGACACCCCCAAATCGGGGGTTAAAATTCGGGAATTTTTTTAGAACAGGCCAGGAGGCTCTGTTCCAAAATTCTTCGATTGGGATCGCTTTCTTGTGACGAAAGAAGGTGCCTGAATTTTTTGCAACCCCCCCGGTGAATGCCAAAACCCCCAAATCGCGGGTTCAAATTCGGGAATTTTCTTAGAACAGGCCAGGAGGCTCTGTTCCAAAATTTCTCGATTTGGATCGCTTCCTTGTGACGGAAGAAGGTGCCTGAATTTTTTGCAACCACCCCGGTGAATGCCGACACCCCCAGATCGGGGGTTGAAATTCGGGAATTTTTTTTAGAACGGGCAAGGAGGCTCTGTTCCAAAATTTCTCGATCGGAATCGCTCTCTCGTGACGAAAGAAGGTGCTTGAATTTTTTGCGACCCCCCCCCCCCCGGTGAATGCCGACACACCCAGATCGGGGGTTGAAATTCGGGAATTTTTTTAGAACAGGCCAGGAGGCTCTGTTCCAAAATTTCCCGATTGGGATCGCTTCCTTGTAACGAAAGAAGGTGCCTGAATTCTTTGCGACCCCCCCCGGTGAATGCCGACACTCCCAAATCGGGGGTTGAAATTCGGGAATTTTTTTAGAAGAGGCCAGGAGGCTCTGTTCAAGAATTTCTTGATCGGGATCGCTTTCTTGTGACGAAAGAAGGTGCTTGAATTTTTCGCGACCTCCCCCCGTGAATGCCGACAGCCTCAAATCGGGGGTTGAAATTGGGGAATTTTTTTAGAAGAGGCCAGGAGGCTCTGTTCAAGGATTTCTTGATCGGGATCGCTTTCTTGTGACGAAAGAAGGTGCTTGAATTTTTCGCGACCTCCCCCCGTGAATGCCGACAGCCTCAAATCGGGGGTTGAAATTCGGGAATTTATTCAGAACAGGCTAGGAGGCTCTGTTCCAAGATTCCTTAATCGGAATCGCTTCCTTGTGACGGAAGGAGGTGCCTGAATTTTTTGCAACCCCCCCCGGTGAATGCCGACATCCCCAAATCGGGGGTTGAAATTCGGGAATTTTCTTAGAACAGGCTGGGAGGCTCTGTTCCAAAATTTCTCGATTGGGATCGCTCTCTTGTGACGAAAGAAGGTGCCTGAATTTTTTTGCAACCCCCCCGTTGGATGCCGACAACCCCAAATCGGGGGTTGAAATTCGGGAATTCTTCTAGAACAGGCCAGGAGGCTCTGTTCCATAATTTCCCGATTGGGATCGCTTCCTTGTAACGGGAGAAGGTGCCTGAATTCTTTGCGACACCCCCGGTGAATGCCGACACTCCCAAATCGGGGGTTGAAATTCGGGAATTTTTTAAGAAGAGGCCAGGTGGCTCTGTTCAAGAATTTCTTGATCGGGATCGCTTTCTTGTGACGAAAGAAGGTGCTTGAATTTTTCGCGACCTCCCCCCGTGAATGCCGACAGCCTCAAATCGGGGGTTGGAATTCGGGAATTTTTTTAGAACAGGCCAGGAGGCTCTGTTCCAAAATTTCTCAATCGGAATCGCTTCCTTGTGACGAAAGGAGGTGCCTGAATTTTTTGCAACCCCCCCGGTGGATGCCGACACCCCCAAATCGGGGGTTGAAATTCGGGAATTTTCTAAGAACAGGCCAGGAGGCTCTGTTCCAAAATTTCTCGATTGGGATCGCTCTCTCGTGACGAGAGAAGGTGCCTGAATTTTTTGGAACCCCCCGGTGAATGCCGACAACCCCAAATCGGGGGTTGAAATTCGGGAATTTTCTTAGAACAGGCTAGGATGCTCTTTTCCAAAATTTCTCGATTGGGATCGCTCTCTTGTGACGAGAGAAGGTGCCTGAATTTTTTTGCAACCCCCCCGTTGGATGCCGACAACCCCAAGTCGGGGGTTGAAATTCGGGAATTTTTTCAGAACAGGCCAGGAGGCTCTGTTCCAAAATTTCTCGATTGGGATCGCTTTCTCGTGACGAAAGAAGGTGCCTGAATTTTTCGCAACCCCCCCGGTGAATGCCGACACCCCCAAATCGGGGGTTGAAATTCGGGAATTTTTTTAGAAGAGGCCAGGAGGCTCTGTTCAAGAAATTCTTGATCGGGATCGCTTTCTTGTGACGAAAGAAGGTGCTTGAATTTTTCGCGACCTCCCCCCGTGAATGCCGACAGCCTCAAATCGGGGGTTGAAATTGGGGAATTTTTTTAGAAGAGGCCAGGAGGCTCTGTTCAAGGATTTCTTGATCGGGATCGCTTTCTTGTGACGAAAGAAGGTGCTTGAATTTTTCGCGACCTCCCCCCGTGAATGCCGACAGCCTCAAATCGGGGGTTGAAATTCGGGAATTTATTCAGAACAGGCTAGGAGGCTCTGTTCCAAGATTCCTTAATCGGAATCGCTTCCTTGTGACGGAAGGAAGTCGCCTGAATCTTTTGCAACCCCCCCCCCCCCGGTGAATGCCGACACCCCGCAATCGGGGGTTGAAATTCGGGAATTTTTCTAGAACAGGCCAGGAGGCTCTGTTCTAAAATTCCTCGATTGGGATCGCTTCCTTGTGACGGAAGAAGGTGCCTGAATTTCTTGCGACCCCCCCGGTGGATGCCGACACTCCCAAATCGGGGGTTGAAATTCGGGAATTTTTTTAGAATGGGCCAGGAGGCTCTGTTCCAAAATTCTCCGATCGGGAACGCTTCCTTGTGACGAAGGAAGTCGCCTTAATTTCTTTGCAACCCCCGCGGTGAATGCCGACAGCCCCAAATCGGGGGTTGAAATTCGGGAATTTTTCTAGAACAGGCCAGGAGGCTCTGTTTCAAAATTTCTCAGATTGGGATCGCTTCCTTGTGACGAAAGAAGGTGCCTGAATTTCTTGCGACCCCCCCGGTGGATGCCGACAACCCCAAATCGGGGGTTGAAATTCGGGAATTTTCTTAGAACAGGCTAGGAGGCTCTGTTCCAAAATTTCTCGATTGGGATCGCTCTCTTGTGACGAAAGAAGGTGCTTGAATCTTTTGCGACCCCCCCGGTGAATGCCGACAGCCCCAAATCGAGGGTTGAAATTCGGGAATTTTTTTAGAACGGGCAAGGAGGCTCTGTTCCAAAATTTCTCGATCGGAATTGCTTTCTTGTGACGAAAGAAGGTGCTTGAATCTTTTGCGACCCCCCGCGGTGAATGCCGACAGCCCCAAATCGGGGGTTGAAATTCGGGAATTTTTCTAGAACAGGCCAGGAGGCTCTGTTCCAAAATTTCTCGATTGGGATCGCTCTCTCGTGACGAGAGAAGGTGCCTGAATTTTTTTGCAACCCCCCCGGTGAATGCCGACACCCCCAAATCGGGGGTTAAAATTCGGGAATTTTTTTAGAACAGGCCAGGAGGCTCTGTTCCAAAATTCTTCGATTGGGATCGCTTTCTTGTGACGAAAGAAGGTGCCTGAATTTTTTGCAACCCCCCCGGTGAATGCCAAAACCCCCAAATCGCGGGTTCAAATTCGGGAATTTTCTTAGAACAGGCCAGGAGGCTCTGTTCCAAAATTTCTCGATTTGGATCGCTTCCTTGTGACGGAAGAAGGTGCCTGAATTTTTTGCAACCACCCCGGTGAATGCCGACACCCCCAGATCGGGGGTTGAAATTCGGGAATTTTTTTTAGAACGGGCAAGGAGGCTCTGTTCCAAAATTTCTCGATCGGAATCGCTCTCTCGTGACGAAAGAAGGTGCTTGAATTTTTTGCGACCCCCCCCCCCCCCCCGGTGAATGCCGACACACCCAGATCGGGGGTTGAAATTCGGGAATTTTTTTAGAACAGGCCAGGAGGCTCTGTTCCAAAATTTCCCGATTGGGATCGCTTCCTTGTAACGAAAGAAGGTGCCTGAATTCTTTGCGACCCCCCCCGGTGAATGCCGACACTCCCAAATCGGGGGTTGAAATTCGGGAATTTTTTTAGAAGAGGCCAGGAGGCTCTGTTCAAGAATTTCTTGATCGGGATCGCTTTCTTGTGACGAAAGAAGGTGCTTGAATTTTTCGCGACCTCCCCCCGTGAATGCCGACAGCCTCAAATCGGGGGTTGAAATTGGGGAATTTTTTTAGAAGAGGCCAGGAGGCTCTGTTCAAGGATTTCTTGATCGGGATCGCTTTCTTGTGACGAAAGAAGGTGCTTGAATTTTTCGCGACCTCCCCCCGTGAATGCCGACAGCCTCAAATCGGGGGTTGAAATTCGGGAATTTATTCAGAACAGGCTAGGAGGCTCTGTTCCAAGATTCCTTAATCGGAATCGCTTCCTTGTGACGGAAGGAGGTGCCTGAATTTTTTGCAACCCCCCCCGGTGAATGCCGACATCCCCAAATCGGGGGTTGAAATTCGGGAATTTTCTTAGAACAGGCTGGGAGGCTCTGTTCCAAAATTTCTCGATTGGGATCGCTCTCTTGTGACGAAAGAAGGTGCCTGAATTTTTTTGCAACCCCCCCGTTGGATGCCGACAACCCCAAATCGGGGGTTGAAATTCGGGAATTCTTCTAGAACAGGCCAGGAGGCTCTGTTCCAAAATTCTCCGATCGGGAACGCTTCCTTGTGACGAAGGAAGTCGCCTTAATTTCTTTGCAACCCCCCCCGGTGAATGCCGACATCCCCAAATCGGGGGTTGAAATTCGGGAATTTTTTTAGAATGGGCCAGGAGGCTCTGTTCCAAAATTCTCCGATCGGGAACGCTTCCTTGTGACGAAGGAAGTCGCCTTAATTTCTTTGCAACCCCCGCGGTGAATGCCGACAGCCCCAAATCGGGGGTTGAAATTCGGGAATTTTTCTAGAACAGGCCAGGAGGCTCTGTTTCAAAATTTCTCAGATTGGGATCGCTTCCTTGTGACGAAAGAAGGTGCCTGAATTTCTTGCGACCCCCCCGGTGGATGCCGACAACCCCAAATCGGGGGTTGAAATTCGGGAATTTTCTTAGAACAGGCTAGGAGGCTCTGTTCCAAAATTTCTCGATTGGGATCGCTCTCTTGTGACGAAAGAAGGTGCTTGAATCTTTTGCGACCCCCCCGGTGAATGCCGACAGCCCCAAATCGAGGGTTGAAATTCGGGAATTTTTTTAGAACGGGCAAGGAGGCTCTGTTCCAAAATTTCTCGATCGGAATTGCTTTCTTGTGACGAAAGAAGGTGCTTGAATCTTTTGCGACCCCCCGCGGTGAATGCCGACAGCCCCAAATCGGGGGTTGAAATTCGGGAATTTTTCTAGAACAGGCCAGGAGGCTCTGTTCCAAAATTTCTCGATTGGGATCGCTCTCTCGTGACGAGAGAAGGTGCCTGAATTTTTTTGCAACCCCCCCGGTGAATGCCGACACCCCCAAATCGGGGGTTAAAATTCGGGAATTTTTTTAGAACAGGCCAGGAGGCTCTGTTCCAAAATTCTTCGATTGGGATCGCTTTCTTGTGACGAAAGAAGGTGCCTGAATTTTTTGCAACCCCCCCGGTGAATGCCAAAACCCCCAAATCGCGGGTTCAAATTCGGGAATTTTCTTAGAACAGGCCAGGAGGCTCTGTTCCAAAATTTCTCGATTTGGATCGCTTCCTTGTGACGGAAGAAGGTGCCTGAATTTTTTGCAACCACCCCGGTGAATGCCGACACCCCCAGATCGGGGGTTGAAATTCGGGAATTTTTTTTAGAACGGGCAAGGAGGCTCTGTTCCAAAATTTCTCGATCGGAATCGCTCTCTCGTGACGAAAGAAGGTGCTTGAATTTTTTGCGACCCCCCCCCCCCCCCCGGTGAATGCCGACACACCCAGATCGGGGGTTGAAATTCGGGAATTTTTTTAGAACAGGCCAGGAGGCTCTGTTCCAAAATTTCCCGATTGGGATCGCTTCCTTGTAACGAAAGAAGGTGCCTGAATTCTTTGCGACCCCCCCCGGTGAATGCCGACACTCCCAAATCGGGGGTTGAAATTCGGGAATTTTTTTAGAAGAGGCCAGGAGGCTCTGTTCAAGAATTTCTTGATCGGGATCGCTTTCTTGTGACGAAAGAAGGTGCTTGAATTTTTCGCGACCTCCCCCCGTGAATGCCGACAGCCTCAAATCGGGGGTTGAAATTGGGGAATTTTTTTAGAAGAGGCCAGGAGGCTCTGTTCAAGGATTTCTTGATCGGGATCGCTTTCTTGTGACGAAAGAAGGTGCTTGAATTTTTCGCGACCTCCCCCCGTGAATGCCGACAGCCTCAAATCGGGGGTTGAAATTCGGGAATTTATTCAGAACAGGCTAGGAGGCTCTGTTCCAAGATTCCTTAATCGGAATCGCTTCCTTGTGACGGAAGGAGGTGCCTGAATTTTTTGCAACCCCCCCCGGTGAATGCCGACATCCCCAAATCGGGGGTTGAAATTCGGGAATTTTCTTAGAACAGGCTGGGAGGCTCTGTTCCAAAATTTCTCGATTGGGATCGCTCTCTTGTGACGAAAGAAGGTGCCTGAATTTTTTTGCAACCCCCCCGTTGGATGCCGACAACCCCAAATCGGGGGTTGAAATTCGGGAATTCTTCTAGAACAGGCCAGGAGGCTCTGTTCCATAATTTCCCGATTGGGATCGCTTCCTTGTAACGGGAGAAGGTGCCTGAATTCTTTGCGACACCCCCGGTGAATGCCGACACTCCCAAATCGGGGGTTGAAATTCGGGAATTTTTTAAGAAGAGGCCAGGTGGCTCTGTTCAAGAATTTCTTGATCGGGATCGCTTTCTTGTGACGAAAGAAGGTGCTTGAATTTTTCGCGACCTCCCCCCGTGAATGCCGACAGCCTCAAATCGGGGGTTGGAATTCGGGAATTTTTTTAGAACAGGCCAGGAGGCTCTGTTCCAAAATTTCTCAATCGGAATCGCTTCCTTGTGACGAAAGGAGGTGCCTGAATTTTTTGCAACCCCCCCGGTGGATGCCGACACCCCCAAATCGGGGGTTGAAATTCGGGAATTTTCTAAGAACAGGCCAGGAGGCTCTGTTCCAAAATTTCTCGATTGGGATCGCTCTCTCGTGACGAGAGAAGGTGCCTGAATTTTTTGGAACCCCCCGGTGAATGCCGACAACCCCAAATCGGGGGTTGAAATTCGGGAATTTTCTTAGAACAGGCTAGGATGCTCTTTTCCAAAATTTCTCGATTGGGATCGCTCTCTTGTGACGAGAGAAGGTGCCTGAATTTTTTTGCAACCCCCCCGTTGGATGCCGACAACCCCAAGTCGGGGGTTGAAATTCGGGAATTTTTTCAGAACAGGCCAGGAGGCTCTGTTCCAAAATTTCTCGATTGGGATCGCTTTCTCGTGACGAAAGAAGGTGCCTGAATTTTTCGCAACCCCCCCGGTGAATGCCGACACCCCCAAATCGGGGGTTGAAATTCGGGAATTTTTTTAGAAGAGGCCAGGAGGCTCTGTTCAAGAAATTCTTGATCGGGATCGCTTTCTTGTGACGAAAGAAGGTGCTTGAATTTTTCGCGACCTCCCCCCGTGAATGCCGACAGCCTCAAATCGGGGGTTGAAATTGGGGAATTTTTTTAGAAGAGGCCAGGAGGCTCTGTTCAAGGATTTCTTGATCGGGATCGCTTTCTTGTGACGAAAGAAGGTGCTTGAATTTTTCGCGACCTCCCCCCGTGAATGCCGACAGCCTCAAATCGGGGGTTGAAATTCGGGAATTTATTCAGAACAGGCTAGGAGGCTCTGTTCCAAGATTCCTTAATCGGAATCGCTTCCTTGTGACGGAAGGAGGTGCCTGAATTTTTTGCAACCCCCCCCGGTGAATGCCGACATCCCCAAATCGGGGGTTGAAATTCGGGAATTTTCTTAGAACAGGCTGGGAGGCTCTGTTCCAAAATTTCTCGATTGGGATCGCTCTCTTGTGACGAAAGAAGGTGCCTGAATTTTTTTGCAACCCCCCCGTTGGATGCCGACAACCCCAAATCGGGGGTTGAAATTCGGGAATTCTTCTAGAACAGGCCAGGAGGCTCTGTTCCAAAATTTCCCGATTGGGATCGCTTCCTTGTAACGGGAGAAGGTGCCTGAATTCTTTGCGACACCCCCGGTGAATGCCGACACTCCCAAATCGGGGGTTGAAATTCGGGAATTTTTCAAGAAGAGGCCAGGTGGCTCTGTTCAAGAATTTCTTGATCGGGATCGCTTTCTTGTGACGAAAGAAGGTGCTTGAATTTTTCGCGACCTCCCCCCGTGAATGCCGACAGCCTCAAATCGGGGGTTGGAATTCGGGAATTTTTTTAGAACAGGCCAGGAGGCTCTGTTCCAAAATTTCTCAATCGGAATCGCTTCCTTGTGACGAAAGGAGGTGCCTGAATTTTTTGCAACCCCCCCGGTGGATGCCGACACCCCCAAATCGGGGGTTGAAATTCGGGAATTTTCTAAGAACAGGCCAGGAGGCTCTGTTCCAAAATTTCTCGATTGGGATCGCTCTCTCGTGACGGAAGAAGGTGCCTGAATTTTTTGGAACCCCCCGGTGAATGCCGACAACCCCAAATCGGGGGTTGAAATTCGGGAATTTTCTTAGAACAGGCTAGGATGCTCTTTTCCAAAATTTCTCGATTGGGATCGCTCTCTTGTGACGAGAGAAGGTGCCTGAATTTTTTTGCAACCCCCCCGTTGGATGCCGACAACCCCAAGTCGGGGGTTGAAATTCGGGAATTTTTTCAGAACAGGCCAGGAGGCTCTGTTCCAAAATTTCTCGATTGGGATCGCTTTCTCGTGACGAAAGAAGGTGCCTGAATTTTTCGCAACCCCCCCGGTGAATGCCGACACCCCCAAATCGGGGGTTGAAATTCGGGAATTTTTTTAGAACAGGCCAGGAGGCTCTGTTCCAAAATTTCTCGATTGGGATCGCTTTCTCGTGACGAAAGAAGGAGCCTGAATTTTTTGCAACCCCCCCGGTGAATGCCGACAACCCCAAATCGGGGGTTGAAATTCGGGAATTTTTTTAGAACAGGCCAGGAGGCTCTGTTCCAAAATTTCTCGACTGGGATCGCTTTCTCGTGACGGAAGAAGGTGCCTGAATTTTTTGCAACCCCCCGGGTGAATGCCGACACCCCCAAATCGGGGATTGAAATTCGGGAATTTTTTTAGAACGGGCCAGGAGATTCTGTTCCAAAATTTCTCGATTGGAATCGCTTTCTTGTGACGAATGAAGGTGCTTGAATTTTTTGCGACTCCCCCGGTGAATGCCGACAGCCCCAAATCGGGGGTTGAAATTCGGGAATTTTTTTAGAACAGGCCAGGAGGCTCTGTTCCGAAATTTCTCAATCGGGATCGCTTTCTTGTGACGAAGGAAGTCGCCTGAATCTTTTGCAACCCCCCCCCCCCGGTGAATGCCGACACCCCGCAATCGGGGGTTGAAATTCGGGAATTTTTCTAGAACAGGCCAGGAGGCTCTGTTCTAAAATTCCTCGATTGGGATCGCTTCCTTGTGACGGAAGAAGGTGCCTGAATTTCTTGCGACCCCCCCGGTGGATGCCGACACTCCCAAATCGGGGGTTGAAATTCGGGAATTTTTTTAGAATGGGCCAGGAGGCTCTGTTCCAAAATTCTCCGATCGGGAACGCTTCCTTGTGACGAAGGAAGTCGCCTTAATTTCTTTGCAACCCCCGCGGTGAATGCCGACAGCCCCAAATCGGGGGTTGAAATTCGGGAATTTTTCTAGAACAGGCCAGGAGGCTCTGTTTCAAAATTTCTCAGATTGGGATCGCTTCCTTGTGACGAAAGAAGGTGCCTGAATTTCTTGCGACCCCCCCGGTGGATGCCGACAACCCCAAATCGGGGGTTGAAATTCGGGAATTTTCTTAGAACAGGCTAGGAGGCTCTGTTCCAAAATTTCTCGATTGGGATCGCTCTCTTGTGACGAAAGAAGGTGCTTGAATCTTTTGCGACCCCCCCGGTGAATGCCGACAGCCCCAAATCGAGGGTTGAAATTCGGGAATTTTTTTAGAACGGGCAAGGGGGCTCTGTTCCAAAATTTCTCGATCGGAATTGCTTTCTTGTGACGAAAGAAGGTGCTTGAATCTTTTGCGACCCCCCGCGGTGAATGCCGACAGCCCCAAATCGGGGGTTGAAATTCGGGAATTTTTCTAGAACAGGCCAGGAGGCTCTGTTCCAAAATTTCTCGATTGGGATCGCTCTCTCGTGACGAGAGAAGGTGCCTGAATTTTTTTGCAACCCCCCCGGTGAATGCCGACACCCCCAAATCGGGGGTTAAAATTCGGGAATTTTTTTAGAACAGGCCAGGAGGCTCTGTTCCAAAATTCTTCGATTGGGATCGCTTTCTTGTGACGAAAGAAGGTGCCTGAATTTTTTGCAACCCCCCCGGTGAATGCCAAAACCCCCAAATCGCGGGTTCAAATTCGGGAATTTTCTTAGAACAGGCCAGGAGGCTCTGTTCCAAAATTTCTCGATTTGGATCGCTTCCTTGTGACGGAAGAAGGTGCCTGAATTTTTTGCAACCACCCCGGTGAATGCCGACACCCCCAGATCGGGGGTTGAAATTCGGGAATTTTTTTTAGAACGGGCAAGGAGGCTCTGTTCCAAAATTTCTCGATCGGAATCGCTCTCTCGTGACGAAAGAAGGTGCTTGAATTTTTTGCGACCCCCCCCCCCCCCGGTGAATGCCGACACACCCAGATCGGGGGTTGAAATTCGGGAATTTTTTTAGAACAGGCCAGGAGGCTCTGTTCCAAAATTTCCCGATTGGGATCGCTTCCTTGTAACGAAAGAAGGTGCCTGAATTCTTTGCGACCCCCCCCGGTGAATGCCGACACTCCCAAATCGGGGGTTGAAATTCGGGAATTTTTTTAGAAGAGGCCAGGAGGCTCTGTTCAAGAATTTCTTGATCGGGATCGCTTTCTTGTGACGAAAGAAGGTGCTTGAATTTTTCGCGACCTCCCCCCGTGAATGCCGACAGCCTCAAATCGGGGGTTGAAATTGGGGAATTTTTTTAGAAGAGGCCAGGAGGCTCTGTTCAAGGATTTCTTGATCGGGATCGCTTTCTTGTGACGAAAGAAGGTGCTTGAATTTTTCGCGACCTCCCCCCGTGAATGCCGACAGCCTCAAATCGGGGGTTGAAATTCGGGAATTTATTCAGAACAGGCTAGGAGGCTCTGTTCCAAGATTCCTTAATCGGAATCGCTTCCTTGTGACGGAAGGAGGTGCCTGAATTTTTTGCAACCCCCCCCGGTGAATGCCGACATCCCCAAATCGGGGGTTGAAATTCGGGAATTTTCTTAGAACAGGCTGGGAGGCTCTGTTCCAAAATTTCTCGATTGGGATCGCTCTCTTGTGACGAAAGAAGGTGCCTGAATTTTTTTGCAACCCCCCCGTTGGATGCCGACAACCCCAAATCGGGGGTTGAAATTCGGGAATTCTTCTAGAACAGGCCAGGAGGCTCTGTTCCAAAATTCTCCGATCGGGAACGCTTCCTTGTGACGAAGGAAGTCGCCTTAATTTCTTTGCAACCCCCCCCGGTGAATGCCGACATCCCCAAATCGGGGGTTGAAATTCGGGAATTTTTTTAGAATGGGCCAGGAGGCTCTGTTCCAAAATTCTCCGATCGGGAACGCTTCCTTGTGACGAAGGAAGTCGCCTTAATTTCTTTGCAACCCCCGCGGTGAATGCCGACAGCCCCAAATCGGGGGTTGAAATTCGGGAATTTTTCTAGAACAGGCCAGGAGGCTCTGTTTCAAAATTTCTCAGATTGGGATCGCTTCCTTGTGACGAAAGAAGGTGCCTGAATTTCTTGCGACCCCCCCGGTGGATGCCGACAACCCCAAATCGGGGGTTGAAATTCGGGAATTTTCTTAGAACAGGCTAGGAGGCTCTGTTCCAAAATTTCTCGATTGGGATCGCTCTCTTGTGACGAAAGAAGGTGCTTGAATCTTTTGCGACCCCCCCGGTGAATGCCGACAGCCCCAAATCGAGGGTTGAAATTCGGGAATTTTTTTAGAACGGGCAAGGAGGCTCTGTTCCAAAATTTCTCGATCGGAATTGCTTTCTTGTGACGAAAGAAGGTGCTTGAATCTTTTGCGACCCCCCGCGGTGAATGCCGACAGCCCCAAATCGGGGGTTGAAATTCGGGAATTTTTCTAGAACAGGCCAGGAGGCTCTGTTCCAAAATTTCTCGATTGGGATCGCTCTCTCGTGACGAGAGAAGGTGCCTGAATTTTTTTGCAACCCCCCCGGTGAATGCCGACACCCCCAAATCGGGGGTTAAAATTCGGGAATTTTTTTAGAACAGGCCAGGAGGCTCTGTTCCAAAATTCTTCGATTGGGATCGCTTTCTTGTGACGAAAGAAGGTGCCTGAATTTTTTGCAACCCCCCCGGTGAATGCCAAAACCCCCAAATCGCGGGTTCAAATTCGGGAATTTTCTTAGAACAGGCCAGGAGGCTCTGTTCCAAAATTTCTCGATTTGGATCGCTTCCTTGTGACGGAAGAAGGTGCCTGAATTTTTTGCAACCACCCCGGTGAATGCCGACACCCCCAGATCGGGGGTTGAAATTCGGGAATTTTTTTTAGAACGGGCAAGGAGGCTCTGTTCCAAAATTTCTCGATCGGAATCGCTCTCTCGTGACGAAAGAAGGTGCTTGAATTTTTTGCGACCCCCCCCCCCCCGGTGAATGCCGACACACCCAGATCGGGGGTTGAAATTCGGGAATTTTTTTAGAACAGGCCAGGAGGCTCTGTTCCAAAATTTCCCGATTGGGATCGCTTCCTTGTAACGAAAGAAGGTGCCTGAATTCTTTGCGACCCCCCCCGGTGAATGCCGACACTCCCAAATCGGGGGTTGAAATTCGGGAATTTTTTTAGAAGAGGCCAGGAGGCTCTGTTCAAGAATTTCTTGATCGGGATCGCTTTCTTGTGACGAAAGAAGGTGCTTGAATTTTTCGCGACCTCCCCCCGTGAATGCCGACAGCCTCAAATCGGGGGTTGAAATTGGGGAATTTTTTTAGAAGAGGCCAGGAGGCTCTGTTCAAGGATTTCTTGATCGGGATCGCTTTCTTGTGACGAAAGAAGGTGCTTGAATTTTTCGCGACCTCCCCCCGTGAATGCCGACAGCCTCAAATCGGGGGTTGAAATTCGGGAATTTATTCAGAACAGGCTAGGAGGCTCTGTTCCAAGATTCCTTAATCGGAATCGCTTCCTTGTGACGGAAGGAGGTGCCTGAATTTTTTGCAACCCCCCCCGGTGAATGCCGACATCCCCAAATCGGGGGTTGAAATTCGGGAATTTTCTTAGAACAGGCTGGGAGGCTCTGTTCCAAAATTTCTCGATTGGGATCGCTCTCTTGTGACGAAAGAAGGTGCCTGAATTTTTTTGCAACCCCCCCGTTGGATGCCGACAACCCCAAATCGGGGGTTGAAATTCGGGAATTCTTCTAGAACAGGCCAGGAGGCTCTGTTCCATAATTTCCCGATTGGGATCGCTTCCTTGTAACGGGAGAAGGTGCCTGAATTCTTTGCGACACCCCCGGTGAATGCCGACACTCCCAAATCGGGGGTTGAAATTCGGGAATTTTTTAAGAAGAGGCCAGGTGGCTCTGTTCAAGAATTTCTTGATCGGGATCGCTTTCTTGTGACGAAAGAAGGTGCTTGAATTTTTCGCGACCTCCCCCCGTGAATGCCGACAGCCTCAAATCGGGGGTTGGAATTCGGGAATTTTTTTAGAACAGGCCAGGAGGCTCTGTTCCAAAATTTCTCAATCGGAATCGCTTCCTTGTGACGAAAGGAGGTGCCTGAATTTTTTGCAACCCCCCCGGTGGATGCCGACACCCCCAAATCGGGGGTTGAAATTCGGGAATTTTCTAAGAACAGGCCAGGAGGCTCTGTTCCAAAATTTCTCGATTGGGATCGCTAACTCGTGACGAGAGAAGGTGCCTGAATTTTTTGGAACCCCCCGGTGAATGCCGACAACCCCAAATCGGGGGTTGAAATTCGGGAATTTTCTTAGAACAGGCTAGGATGCTCTTTTCCAAAATTTCTCGATTGGGATCGCTCTCTTGTGACGAGAGAAGGTGCCTGAATTTTTTTGCAACCCCCCCGTTGGATGCCGACAACCCCAAGTCGGGGGTTGAAATTCGGGAATTTTTTCAGAACAGGCCAGGAGGCTCTGTTCCAAAATTTCTCGATTGGGATCGCTTTCTCGTGACGAAAGAAGGTGCCTGAATTTTTCGCAACCCCCCCGGTGAATGCCGACACCCCCAAATCGGGGGTTGAAATTCGGGAATTTTTTTAGAACAGGCCAGGAGGCTCTGTTCCAAAATTCCTCGATTGGGATCGCTTTCTTGTGACGAAAGAAGGTGCCTGAATTTTTTGCAACCCCCCCGGTGAATGCCAAAACCCTCAAATCGCGGGTTGAAATTCGGGAATTTTTTTAGAACGGGCCGGGAGGCTCTGTTCCAAAATTTCTCGATTGGGATCGCTTCCTTGTGACGAAAGAAGGTGCCTGAATTTTTTGCAACCCCCCCCCCCCCCGATGAATGCCGACACCCCCAAATGGGGGGTTGAAATTCGGAAATTTTTTTAGAACAGGCCAGGAGGCTCTGCTCCAAAATTCCTCATTCGGGATCCCTTTCTTTTCACGGAAGAAGGTGCCTGAATTTTTTGCAACCCCCCCGGTGAATGCCGACACCGCCAAATCGGGGGTTGAAATTCGGGAATTTTTTTAGAACGGGCCAGGAGGCTCTGTTCCAAAATTTCTCGATTGGGATCACTCTCTTGTGACGAAAGGAGGTGCCTGAATTTTTTGCAAACCCCCCGTCGGATGCCGACAACCCCAAATCGGGGGTTGCAATTCGGAAATTTTTTTAGAACGGGCCAGGAGGCTCTGTTCCAAAATTTCTCGATCGGGATCGCTTTCTTACGACGAAGGGAGTCGCCTAAATCTTTTGCAACCCCCCCGGTGTATGCCGACACCCCCAAATCGGGGGTTGAAATTCGGGAATTTTTTCAGAACAGGCCAGGAGGCTCTGTTCCAAAATTCCTCGATTGGGATCGCTTCCTTGTGACGAAAGAAGGTGCTTGAATTTTTCGCGACCTCCCCCCGTGAATGCCGACAGCCTCAAATCGGGGGTTGAAATTCGGGAATTTATTCAGAACAGGCTAGGAGGCTCTGTTCCAAGATTCCTTAATCGAAATCGCTTCCTTGTGACGGAAGGAGGTGCCTGAATTTTTTGCAACCCCCCCCGGTGAATGCCGACATCCCCAAATCGGGGGTTGAAATTCGGGAATTTTCTTAGAACAGGCTGGGAGGCTCTGTTCCAAAATTTCTCGATTGGGATCGCTCTCTTGTGACGAAAGAAGGTGCCTGAATTTTTTTGCAACCCCCCCGTTGGATGCCGACAACCCCAAATCGGGGGTTGAAATTCGGGAATTCTTCTAGAACAGGCCAGGAGGCTCTGTTCCAAAATTTCCCGATTGGGATCGCTTCCTTGTAACGGGAGAAGGTGCCTGAATTCTTTGCGACACCCCCGGTGAATGCCGACACTCCCAAATCGGGGGTTGAAATTCGGGAATTTTTTAAGAAGAGGCCAGGTGGCTCTGTTCAAGAATTTCTTGATCGGGATCGCTTTCTTGTGACGAAAGAAGGTGCTTGAATTTTTCGCGACCTCCCCCCGTGAATGCCGACAGCCTCAAATCGGGGGTTGGAATTCGGGAATTTTTTTAGAACAGGCCAGGAGGCTCTGTTCCAAAATTTCTCAATCGGAATCGCTTCCTTGTGACGAAAGGAGGTGCCTGAATTTTTTGCAACCCCCCCGGTGGATGCCGACACCCCCAAATCGGGGGTTGAAATTCGGGAATTTTCTAAGAACAGGCCAGGAGGCTCTGTTCCAAAATTTCTCGATTGGGATCGCTCTCTCGTGACGAGAGAAGGTGCCTGAATTTTTTGGAACCCCCCGGTGAATGCCGACAACCCCAAATCGGGGGTTGAAATTCGGGAATTTTCTTAGAACAGGCTAGGATGCTCTTTTCCAAAATTTCTCGATTGGGATCGCTCTCTTGTGACGAGAGAAGGTGCCTGAATTTTTTTGCAACCCCCCCGTTGGATGCCGACAACCCCAAGTCGGGGGTTGAAATTCGGGAATTTTTTCAGAACAGGCCAGGAGGCTCTGTTCCAAAATTTCTCGATTGGGATCGCTTTCTCGTGACGAAAGAAGGTGCCTGAATTTTTCGCAACCCCCCCGGTGAATGCCGACACCCCCAAATCGGGGGTTGAAATCCGGGAATTTTTTTAGAACAGGCCAGGAGGCTCTGTTCCAAAATTCCTCGATTGGGATCGCTTTCTTGTGACGAAAGAAGGTGCCTGAATTTTTTGCAACCCCCCCGGTGAATGCCAAAACCCTCAAATCGCGGGTTGAAATTCGGGAATTTTTTTAGAACGGGCCGGGAGGCTCTGTTCCAAAATTTCTCGATTGGGATCGCTTCCTTGTGACGAAAGAAGGTGCCTGAATTTTTTGCAACCCCCCCCCCCCCCGATGAATGCCGACACCCCCAAATGGGGGGTTGAAATTCGGAAATTTTTTTAGAACAGGCCAGGAGGCTCTGCTCCAAAATTCCTCATTCGGGATCCCTTTCTTTTCACGGAAGAAGGTGCCTGAATTTTTTGCAACCCCCCCGGTGAATGCCGACACCGCCAAATCGGGGGTTGAAATTCGGGAATTTTTTTAGAACGGGCCAGGAGGCTCTGTTCCAAAATTTCTCGATTGGGATCACTCTCTTGTGACGAAAGGAGGTGCCTGAATTTTTTGCAAACCCCCCGTCGGATGCCGACAACCCCAAATCGGGGGTTGCAATTCGGAAATTTTTTTAGAACGGGCCAGGAGGCTCTGTTCCAAAATTTCTCGATCGGGATCGCTTTCTTACGACGAAGGGAGTCGCCTAAATCTTTTGCAACCCCCCCGGTGTATGCCGACACCCCCAAATCGGGGGTTGAAATTCGGGAATTTTTTCAGAACAGGCCAGGAGGCTCTGTTCCAAAATTCCTCGATTGGGATCGCTTCCTTGTGACGAAAGAAGGTGCCTGAATTTCTTGCGACCCCCCCGGTGGATGCCGACAACCCCAAATCGGGGGTTGAAATTCGGGAATTTTCTTAGAACAGGCTAGGAGGCTCTGTTCCAAAATTTCTCGATTGGGATCGCTCTCTTGTGACGAAAGAAGGTGCTTGAATCTTTTGCGACCCCCCCGGTGAATGCCGACAGCCCCAAATCGAGGGTTGAAATTCGGGAATTTTTTTAGAACGGGCAAGGAGGCTCTGTTCCAAAATTTCTCGATCGGAATTGCTTTCTTGTGACGAAAGAAGGTGCTTGAATCTTTTGCGACCCCCCGCGGTGAATGCCGACAGCCCCAAATCGGGGGTTGAAATTCGGGAATTTTTCTAGAACAGGCCAGGAGGCTCTGTTCCAAAATTTCTCGATTGGGATCGCTCTCTCGTGACGAGAGAAGGTGCCTGAATTTTTTTGCAACCCCCCCGGTGAATGCCGACACCCCCAAATCGGGGGTTAAAATTCGGGAATTTTTTTAGAACAGGCCAGGAGGCTCTGTTCCAAAATTCTTCGATTGGGATCGCTTTCTTGTGACGAAAGAAGGTGCCTGAATTTTTTGCAACCCCCCCGGTGAATGCCAAAACCCCCAAATCGCGGGTTCAAATTCGGGAATTTTCTTAGAACAGGCCAGGAGGCTCTGTTCCAAAATTTCTCGATTTGGATCGCTTCCTTGTGACGGAAGAAGGTGCCTGAATTTTTTGCAACCACCCCGGTGAATGCCGACACCCCCAGATCGGGGGTTGAAATTCGGGAATTTTTTTTAGAACGGGCAAGGAGGCTCTGTTCCAAAATTTCTCGATCGGAATCGCTCTCTCGTGACGAAAGAAGGTGCTTGATATTTTTTGCGACCCCCCCCCCCCCGGTGAATGCCGACACACCCAGATCGGGGGTTGAAATTCGGGAATTTTTTTAGAACAGGCCAGGAGGCTCTGTTCCAAAATTTCCCGATTGGGATCGCTTCCTTGTAACGAAAGAAGGTGCCTGAATTCTTTGCGACCCCCCCCCCGGTGAATGCCGACACTCCCAAATCGGGGGTTGAAATTCGGGAATTTTTTTAGAAGAGGCCAGGAGGCTCTGTTCAAGAATTTCTTGATCGGGATCGCTTTCTTGTGACGAAAGAAGGTGCTTGAATTTTTCGCGACCTCCCCCCGTGAATGCCGACAGCCTCAAATCGGGGGTTGAAATTGGGGAATTTTTTTAGAAGAGGCCAGGAGGCTCTGTTCAAGGATTTCTTGATCGGGATCGCTTTCTTGTGACGAAAGAAGGTGCTTGAATTTTTCGCGACCTCCCCCCGTGAATGCCGACAGCCTCAAATCGGGGGTTGAAATTCGGGAATTTATTCAGAACAGGCTAGGAGGCTCTGTTCCAAGATTCCTTAATCGGAATCGCTTCCTTGTGACGGAAGGAGGTGCCTGAATTTTTTGCAACCCCCCCCCGGTGAATGCCGACATCCCCAAATCGGGGGTTGAAATTCGGGAATTTTCTTAGAACAGGCTGGGAGGCTCTGTTCCAAAATTTCTCGATTGGGATCGCTCTCTTGTGACGAAAGAAGGTGCCTGAATTTTTTTGCAACCCCCCCGTTGGATGCCGACAACCCCAAATCGGGGGTTGAAATTCGGGAATTCTTCTAGAACAGGCCAGGAGGCTCTGTTCCAAAATTTCCCGATTGGGATCGCTTCCTTGTAACGGGAGAAGGTGCCTGAATTCTTTGCGACACCCCCGGTGAATGCCGACACTCCCAAATCGGGGGTTGAAATTCGGGAATTTTTTAAGAAGAGGCCAGGTGGCTCTGTTCAAGAATTTCTTGATCGGGATCGCTTTCTTGTGACGAAAGAAGGTGCTTGAATTTTTCGCGACCTCCCCCCGTGAATGCCGACAGCCTCAAATCGGGGGTTGGAATTCGGGAATTTTTTTAGAACAGGCCAGGAGGCTCTGTTCCAAAATTTCTCAATCGGAATCGCTTCCTTGTGACGAAAGGAGGTGCCTGAATTTTTTGCAACCCCCCCGGTGGATGCCGACACCCCCAAATCGGGGGTTGAAATTCGGGAATTTTCTAAGAACAGGCCAGGAGGCTCTGTTCCAAAATTTCTCGATTGGGATCGCTCTCTCGTGACGAGAGAAGGTGCCTGAATTTTTTGGAACCCCCCGGTGAATGCCGACAACCCCAAATCGGGGGTTGAAATTCGGGAATTTTCTTAGAACAGGCTAGGATGCTCTTTTCCAAAATTTCTCGATTGGGATCGCTCTCTTGTGACGAGAGAAGGTGCCTGAATTTTTTTGCAACCCCCCCGTTGGATGCCGACAACCCCAAGTCGGGGGTTGAAATTCGGGAATTTTTTCAGAACAGGCCAGGAGGCTCTGTTCCAAAATTTTTCGATTGGGATCGCTTTCTCGTGACGAAAGAAGGTGCCTGAATTTTTCGCAACCCCCCCGGTGAATGCCGACACCCCCAAATCGGGGGTTGAAATTCGGGAATTTTTTTAGAACAGGCCAGGAGGCTCTGTTCCAAAATTCCTCGATTGGGATCGCTTTCTTGTGACGAAAGAAGGTGCCTGAATTTTTTGCAACCCCCCCGGTGAATGCCAAAACCCTCAAATCGCGGGTTGAAATTCGGGAATTTTTTTAGAACGGGCCGGGAGGCTCTGTTCCAAAATTTCTCGATTGGGATCGCTTCCTTGTGACGAAAGAAGGTGCCTGAATTTTTTGCAACCCCCCCCCCCCCGATGAATGCCGACACCCCCAAATGGGGGGTTGAAATTCGGAAATTTTTTTAGAACAGGCCAGGAGGCTCTGCTCCAAAATTCCTCATTCGGGATCCCTTTCTTTTCACGGAAGAAGGTGCCTGAATTTTTTGCAACCCCCCCGGTGAATGCCGACACCGCCAAATCGGGGGTTGAAATTCGGGAATTTTTTTAGAACGGGCCAGGAGGCTCTGTTCCAAAATTTCTCGATTGGGATCACTCTCTTGTGACGAAAGGAGGTGCCTGAATTTTTTGCAAACCCCCCGTCGGATGCCGACAACCCCAAATCGGGGGTTGCAATTCGGAAATTTTTTTAGAACGGGCCAGGAGGCTCTGTTCCAAAATTTCTCGATCGGGATCGCTTTCTTACGACGAAGGGAGTCGCCTAAATCTTTTGCAACCCCCCCGGTGTATGCCGACACCCCCAAATCGGGGGTTGAAATTCGGGAATTTTTTCAGAACAGGCCAGGAGGCTCTGTTCCAAAATTCCTCGATTGGGATCGCTTTCTCGTGACGAAAGAAGGTGCCTGAATTTTTTGCAACCCCCCCCGGTGAATGCCGACAGCCCCAAATCGGGGGTTGAAATTCGGGAATTTTTTTAGAACAGGCCAGGAGGCTCTGTTCCAAAATTCCTCAATCGGAATCGCTTCCTTGTGACGAAAAGAGGTGCCTGAATTTTTTGCAAACCCCCCGGTGGATGCCGACACCCCCAAATCGGGGGTTGAAATTCGGGAATATATTTAGAACGGGCCAGGTGGCTCTGTTCCAACATTTCTCGATTACGATCGCTTCCTTGTGACGAAAGGAGGTGCCTGAATTCTTCGCGGACCCCCCCCCCCCCCCGTGAATGTCGACAGCCCCAGATCGGGGGTTGAAATTCGGGAATTTTTTTAGAACAGGCCAGGAGGCTCTGTTCCAAAATTTCTCAATGGGGATCGCTTTCTTGTGACGAAAGAAGGTGCCTGAATTTCTTGCAAACCCCCCGGTGAATGCCGACACCCCCAAATCGGGGTTTGGAATACGGGAATTTTTTTAGAACAGGCCAGGAGGCTCCGTTCCGAAATTTCACGATTGGAATCGCTCTCTTGTGACGAAAGAAGGTTCTTGAATTTTTTGCGACCCCCCGGTGAATGCCGACAGCCCCAAATCGGGGGTTGAAATTCGGGAATTTTTCAAGAACAGGCCTGGAGGCTCTGTTCCAAAATTTCTCGATTGAGATCGCTTCCTTGTGACGGGAGAAGGTGCTTGACTTTTTTGCAACCCCCCCGGTGAATGCCAAAACCCCCAAATCGGGGGTTGAAATTCGGGAATTTTTTTAGAACGGGCCAGGAGGCTCTGTTCCAAAATTTCTCGATTGGGATCGCTCTCTTGTGACGAGAGAAGGTGCCTGAATTTTTTTGCAACCCCCCCGTTGGATGCCGACAACCCCAAGTCGGGGGTTGAAATTCGGGAATTTTTTCAGAACAGGCCAGGAGGATCTGTTCCAAAATTTCTCGATTGGGATCGCTTTCTCGTGACGAAAGAAGGTGCCTGAATTTTTTGCAACCCCCCCGGTGAATGCCGACACCCCCAAATCGGGGGTTGAAATTCGGGAATTTTTTTAGAACAGGCCAGGAGGCTCTGTTCCAAAATTCCTCGATTGGGATCGCTTTCTTGTGACGGAAGAAGGTGCCTGAATTTTTTGCAACCCCCCCGGTGAATGCCAAAACCCCCAAATCGCGGGTTGAAATTCGGGAATTTTTTTAGAACGGGCCAGGAGGCTCTGTTCCAAAATTTCTCGATTGGGATCGCTTCCTTGTGACGAAAGGAGGTGCCTGAATTTTTTCCAACCCCCCCGGTGAATGCCAAAACCCCCAAATCGCGGGTTGAAATTCTGGAATTTTCTTAGAACAGGCCAGGAGGCTCTGTTCCAAAATTTCTCGATTGGGATCGCTTTCTTGTGACGAAAGAAAGTGCCTGAATTATTTGCGACCCACCCCCCCCCCCCCGGTGAATGCCGACACCCCCAAATCGGGGGGTGAAATTCGGGAATTTTTTTAGAAGAAGCCGGGAGGCTCTGTTCCAAAATTTCTCGATCGGGATCGCTCTCTCGTGACGAAAGAAGGTGCCTGAATTTTTTGCAACCCCCCCGGTGAATGCCGACACCCCCAAATCGGGGGTTGAAATTCGGGAATTTTTTTAGAACGGGCCAGGAGGCTCTGTTCCAAAATTTCTCAATCGGAATCGCTTCCTTGTGACGAAAGAAGGTGCTTGAATCTTTTGCGACCCCCCCGGTGAATGCCGACAGCCCCAAATCGGGGGTTGAAATTCGGGAATTTTCTTAGAACAGGCTAGGAGGCTCTGTTCCAAAATTTCTCGATTGGGATCGCTCTCTCGTGACGAGAGAAGGTGCCTGAATTTTTTTGCAACCCCCCCGGTGAATGCCGACACCCCCAAATCGGGGGTTGAAATTCGGGAATTTTTTTAGAACGGGCCAGGAGGCTCTGTTCCAGAATTTCTCGATTGGGATCGCTCTCTTGTGACGAGAGAAGGTGCCTGAATTTTTTTGCGACCCCCCCGGTGAATGCCGACAGCCCCAAATCGGGGGTTGAAATTCGGGAATTTTCTTAGAACAGGCTAGGAGGCTCTGTTCCAAAATTTCTCGATTTGGATCGCTCTCTCGTGACGAGAGAAGGTGCCTGAATTTTTTTGCAACCCCCCCGGTGAATGCCGACACCCCCAAATCGGGGGTTAAAATTCGGGAATTTTTTCAGAACAGGCCAGGAGGCTCTGTTCCAAAATTCTTCGATCGGGATCGCTTTCTTGTGACGAAAGAAGGTGCCTGAATTTTTTGCAACCCCCCCGGTGAATGCCAAAACCCCCAAATCAAGGGTTCAAATTCGAGAATTTTCTTAGAACAGGCCAGGAGGCTCTGTTCCAAAATTTCTCGATTTGGATCGCTTCCTTGTGACGGAAGAAGGTGCCTGAATTTTTTGCAACCACCCCGGTGAATGCCGACACCCCCAGATCGGGGGTTGAAATTCGGGAATTTTTTTTAGAACGGGCAAGGAGGCTCTGTTCCAAAATTTCTCGATCGGAATTGCTTTCTCGTGACGAAAGAAGGTGCTTGAATCTTTTGCGACCCCCCCGGTGAATGCCGACAGCCCCAAATCGGGGGTTGGAATTCGGGAATTTTTTTAGAACGGGCCAGGAGGCTCTGTTCCAAAATTTCTCGATTGGAATCGCTCTCTCGTGACGAAAGAAGGTGCTTGAATTTTTTGCGACCCCCCCTCCCCCGGTGAATGCCGACACCCCCAGATCGGGGGTTGAAATTCGGGAATTTTTTTAGAACAGGCCAGGAGGCTCTGTTCCAAAATTTCCCGATTGGGATCGCTTCCTTGTAACGAAAGAAGGTGCCTGAATTCTTTGCGACCCCCCCCCCCCCCGGTGAATGCCGCTATCCCAAATCGGGGGTTGAAATTTGGGAATTTTTTTAGAAGAGGCCAGGAGGCTCTGTTCAAGAATTTCTTGATCGGGATCGCTTTCTTGTGACGAAAGAAGGTGCTTGAATTTTTCGCGACCTCCCCCCGTGAATGCCGACAGCCTCAAATCGGGGGTTGAAATTGGGGAATTTTTTTAGAAGAGGCCAGGAGGCTCTGTTCAAGGATTTCTTGATCGGGATCGCTTTCTTGTGACGAAAGAAGGTGCTTGAATTTTTCGCGACCTCCCCCCGTGAATGCCGACAGCCTCAAATCGGGGGTTGAAATTCGGGAATTTATTCAGAACAGGCTAGGAGGCTCTGTTCCAAGATTCCTTAATCGGAATCGCTTCCTTGTGACGGAAGGAGGTGCCTGAATTTCTTGCAACCCCCCCCCCCCCCGGTGAATGCCGACATCCCCAAATCGGGGGTTGAAATTCGGGAATTTTCTTAGAACAGGCTGGGAGGCTCTGTTCCAAAATTTCTCGATTGGGATCGCTCTCTTGTGACGAAAGAAGGTGCCTGAATTTTTTTGCAACCCCCCCGTTGGATGCCGACAACCCCAAATCGGGGGTTGAAATTCGGGAATTCTTCTAGAACAGGCCAGGAGGCTCTGTTCCAAAATTTCCCGATTGGGATCGCTTCCTTGTAACGGGAGAAGGTGCCTGAATTCTTTGCGACACCCCCGGTGAATGCCGACACTCCCAAATCGGGGGTTGAAATTCGGGAATTTTTCAAGAAGAGGCCAGGTGGCTCTGTTCAAGAATTTCTTGATCGGGATCGCTTTCTTGTGATGAAAGAAGGTGCTTGAATTTTTCGCGACCTCCCCCCGTGAATGCCGACAGCCTCAAATCGGGGGTTGGAATTCGGGAATTTTTTTAGAACAGGCCAGGAGGCTCTGTTCCAAAATTTCTCAATCGGAATCGCTTCCTTGTGACGAAAGGAGGTGCCTGAATTTTTCGCAACCCCCCCGGTGGATGCCGACACCCCCAAATCGGGGGTTGAAATTCGGGAATTTTCTAAGAACAGGCCAGGAGGCTCTGTTCCAAAATTTCTCGATTGGGATCGCTCTCTCGTGACGGAAGAAGGTGCCTGAATTTTTTGGAACCCCCCGGTGAATGCCGACAACCCCAAATCGGGGGTTGAAATTCGGGAATTTTCTTGGAACAGGCTAGGATGCTCTTTTCCAAAATTTCTCGATTGGGATCGCTCTCTTGTGACGAGAGAAGGTGCCTGAATTTTTTTGCAACCCCCCCGTTGGATGCCGACAACCCCAAGTCGGGGGTTGAAATTCGGGAATTTTTTCAGAACAGGCCAAGAGGCTCTGTTCCAAAATTTCTCGATTGGGATCGCTTTCTCGTGACGAAAGAAGGTGCCTGAATTTTTCGCAACCCCCCCGGTGAATGCCGACACCCCCAAATCGGGGGTTGAAATTCGGGAATTTTTTTAGAACAGGCCAGGAGGCTCTGTTCCAAAATTCCTCGATTGGGATCGCTTTCTTGTGACGAAAGAAGGTGCCTGAATTTTTTGCAACCCCCCCGGTGAATGCCAAAACCCCCAAATCGCGGGTTGAAATTCGGGAATTTTTTTAGAACGGGCCGGGAGGCTCTGTTCCAAAATTTCTCGATTGGGATCACTCTCTTGTGACGAAAGGAGGTGCCTGAATTTTTTGCAACCCCCCCGTCGGATGCCGACAACCCCTATTCGGGGGTTGAAATTCGGAAATTTTTTTAGAACGGGCCAGGAGGCTCTGTTCCAAAATTTCTCGATCGGGATCGCTTTCTTACGACGAAGGGAGTCGCCTAAATCTTTTGCAACCCCCCCGGTGAATGCCGACACCCCCAAATCGGGGGTTGAGATTCGGGAATTTTTTCAGAACAGGCCAGGAGGCTCTGTTCCAAAATTTCTCGATTGGGATCGCTTTCTCGTGACGAAAGAAGGTGCCTGAATTTTTTGCAACCCCCCCGGTGAATGCCGACAGCCCCAAATCGGGGGTTGAAATTCGGGAATTTTTTTAGAACAGGCCAGGAGGCTCTGTTCCAAAATTTCTCGATCGGGATCGCTTTCTTACGACGAAGGGAGTCGCCTAAATCTTTTGCAACCCCCCCGGTGAATGCCGACACCCCCAAATCGGGGGTTGAAATTCGGGAATTTTTTCAGAACAGGCCAGGAGGCTCTGTTCCAAAATTTCTCGATTGGGATCGCTTTCTCGTGACGAAAGAAGGTGCCTGAATTTTTTGCAACCCCCCCGGTGAATGCCGACAGCCCCAAATCGGGGGTTGAAATTCGGGAATTTTTTTAGAACAGGCCAGGAGGCTCTGTTCCAAAATTCCTCAATCGGAATCGCTTCCTTGTGACGAAAAGAGGTGCCTGAATTTTTTGCAACCCCCCCGGTGGATGCCGACACCCCCAAATCGGGGGTTGAAATTCGGGAATAGATTTAGAACGGGCCAGGTGGCTCTGTTCCAACATTTCTCGATTACGATCGCTTCCTTGTGACGAAAGAAGGTGCCTGAATTCTTCGCGGACCCCCCCCCCCCCGTGAATGTCGACAGCCCCAGATCGGGGGTTGAAATTCGGGAATTTTTTTAGAACAGGCCAGGAGGCTCTGTTCCAAAATTTCTCAATCGGGATCGCTTTCTTGTGACGAAAGAAGGTGCCTGAATTTCTTGCAAACCCCCCGGTGAATGCCAAAACCCCCAAATCGCGGGTTGAAATTCGGGAATTTTCTTAGAACAGGCCAGGAGGCTCTGTTCCAAAATTTCTCGATTGGGATCGCTTTCTTGTGACGAAAGAAGGTGCCTGAATTATTTGCGACCCACCCCCCCCCCCCGGTGAATGCCGACACCCCCAAATCGGGGGGTGAAATTCGGGAATTTTTTTAGAAGAAGCCGGGAGGCTCTGTTCCAAAATTTCTCGATCGGGATCGCTCTCTCGTGACGAAAGAAGGTGCCTGAATTTTTTGCAATCCCCCCGGTGAATGCCGACAACCCCAAATCGGGGGTTGAAATTCGGGAATTTTTTTAGAACGGGCCAGGAGGCTCTGTTCCAAAATTTCTCAATCGGAATCGCTTCCTTGTGACGAAAGAAGGTGCTTGAATCTTTTGCGACCCCCCCGGTGAATGCCGACAGCCCCAAATCGGGGGTTGAAATTCGGGAATTTTTTTAGAACGGGCCAGGAGGCTCTGTTCCAAAATTTCTCGATCGGGATCGCTTTCTTACGACGAAGGGAGTCGCCTAAATTTTTTCCAACCCCCCCGGTGAATGCCAAAACCCCCAAATCGCGGGTTGAAATTCGGGAATTTTCTTAGAACAGGCCAGGAGGCTTTGTTCCAAAATTTCTCGATTGGGATCGCTTTCTCGTGACGAAAGAAGGTGCCTGAATTTTTTGCAACCCCCCCGGTGAATGCCGACAGCCCCAAATCGGGGGTTGAAATTCGGGAATTTTTTTAGAACAGGCCAGGAGGCTCTGTTCCAAAATTCCTCAATCGGAATCGCTTCCTTGTGACGAAAAGAGGTGCCTGAATTTTTTGCAACCCCCCCGGTGGATGCCGACACCCCCAAATCGGGGGTTGAAATTCGGGAATATATTTAGAACGGGCCAGGTGGCTCTGTTCCAACATTTCTCGATTACGATCGCTTCCTTGTGACGAAAGAAGGTGCCTGAATTCTTCGCGGACCCCCCCCCCCCCCCGTGAATGTCGACAGCCCCAGATCGGGGGTTGAAATTCGGGAATTTTTTTAGAACAGGCCAGGAGGCTCTGTTCCAAAATTTCTCAATCGGGATCGCTTTCTTGTGACGAAAGAAGGTGCCTGAATTTCTTGCAAACCCCCCGGTGAATGCCAAAACCCCCAAATCGCGGGTTGAAATTCGGGAATTTTCTTAGAACAGGCCAGGAGGCTCTGTTCCAAAATTTCTCGATTGGGATCGCTTTCTTGTGACGAAAGAAGGTGCCTGAATTATTTGCGACCCACCCCCCCCCCCCCCGGTGAATGCCGACACCCCCAAATCGGGGGGTGAAATTCGGGAATTTTTTTAGAAGAAGCCGGGAGGCTCTGTTCCAAAATTTGTCGATCGGGATCGCTCTCTCGTGACGAAAGAAGGTGCCTGAATTTTTTGCAATCCCCCCGGTGAATGCCGACACCCCCAAATCGGGGGTTGAAATTCGGGAATTTTTTTAGAACGGGCCAGGAGGCTCTGTTCCAAAATTTCTCAATCGGAATCGCTTCCTTGTGACGAAAGAAGGTGCTTGAATCTTTTGCGACCCCCCCGGTGAATGCCGACAGCCCCAAATCGGGGGTTGAAATTCGGGAATTTTTTTAGAACGGGCCAGGAGGCTCTGTTCCAAAATTTCTCGATCGGGATCGCTTTCTTACGACGAAGGGAGTCGCCTAAATTTTTTCCAACCCCCCCGGTGAATGCCAAAACCCCCAAATCGCGGGTTGAAATTCGGGAATTTTCTTAGAACAGGCCAGGAGGCTCTGTTCCAAAATTTCTCGATTGGGATCGCTTTCTCGTGACGAAAGAAGGTGCCTGAATTTTTTGCAACCCCCCCGGTGAATGCCGACAGCCCCAAATCGGGGGTTGAAATTCGGGAATTTTTTTAGAACAGGCCAGGAGGCTCTGTTCCAAAATTCCTCGATCAGAATCGCTTCCTTGTGACGAAAAGAGGTGCCTGAATTTTTTGCAACCCCCCCGGTGGATGCCGACACCCCCAAATCGGGGGTTGAAATTCGGGAATATATTTAGAACGGGCCAGGTGGCTCTGTTCCAACATTTCTCGATTACGATCGCTTCCTTGTGACGAAAGAAGGTGCCTGAATTCTTCGCGGACCCCCCCCCCCCCCGTGAATGTCGACAGCCCCAGATCGGGGGTTGAAATTCGGAAATTTTTTTAGAACGGGCCAGGAGGCTCTGTTCCAAAATTTCTCGATCGGGATCGCTCTCTTACGACGAAGGGAGTCGCCTAAATTTTTTCCAACCCCCCCGGTGAATGCCAAAACCCCCAAATCGCGGGTTGAAATTCGGGAATTTTCTTAGAACAGGCCAGGAGGCTCTGTTCCAAAATTTCTCGATTGGGATCGCTTTCTTGTGACGAAAGAAGGTGCCTGAATTATTTGCGACCCACCCCCCCCCCCCCCCCGGTGAATGCCGACACCCCCAAATCGGGGGGTGAAATTCGGGAATTTTTTTAGAAGAAGCCGGGAGGCTCTGTTCCAAAATTTCTCGATCGGGATCGCTCTCTCGTGACGAAAGAAGGTGCCTGAATTTTTTGCAACCCCCCCGGTGAATGCCGACACCCCCAAATCGGGGGTTGAAATTCGGGAATTTTTTTAGAACGGGCCAGGAGGCTCTGTTCCAAAATTTCTCAATCGGAATCGCTTCCTTGTGACGAAAGAAGGTGCTTGAATCTTTTGCGACCCCCCCGGTGAATGCCGACAGCCCCAAATCGGGGGTTGAAATTCGGGAATTTTCTTAGAACAGGCTAGGAGGCTCTGTTCCAAAATTTCTCGATTGGGATCGCTCTCTCGTGACGAGAGAAGGTGCCTGAATTTTTTTGCAACCCCCCCGGTGAATGCCGACACCCCAAAATCGGGGGTTGAAATTCGGGAATTTTTTTAGAACAGGCCAGGAGGCTCTGTTCCAGAATTCCTCGATTGGGATCGCTTTCTCGTGACGAAAGAAGGTGCGTGAATTTTTTGCAACCCCCCCGGTGAATGCCAAAACCCCCAAATCGCGGGTTGAAATTCGGGAATTTTTTTAGAACGGGCCAGGAGGCTCTGTTCCAAAATTTCTCGATTGGGATCGCTTCCTTGTGACGAAAGGAGGTGCCTGAATTTTTTGCAACCCCCCCCGGTGAATGCCAAAACCCCCAAATCGCGGGTTGAAATTCGGGAATTTTCTTAGAACAGGCCAGGAGGCTCTGTTCCAAAATTTCTCGATTGGGATCGCTTCCTTGTGACGAAAGAAGGTGCCTGAATTATTTGCGCCCACCCCCCCCCCGTGAATGCCAACACCCCCAAATCGGGGGTTGAAATTCGGGAATTTTTTTAGAACGGGCCAGGAGGCTCTGTTCCAGAATTTCTCGATTGGGATCGCTCTCTTGTGACGAGAGAAGGTGCCTGAATTTTTTTGCAACCCCCCCGTTGGATGCCGACAACCCCAAGTCGGGGGTTGAAATTCGGGAATTTTTTCAGAACAGGCCAGGAGGATCTGTTCCAAAATTTCTCGATCGGAATTGCTTTCTTGTGACGAAAGAAGGTGCTTGAATCTTTTGCGACCCCCCCGGTGAATGCCGACAGCCCCAAATCGGGGGTTGAAATTCGGGAATTTTCTTAGAACAGGCTAGGAGGCTCTGTTCCAAAATTTCTCGATTGGGATCGCTCTCTCGTGACGAGAGAAGGTGCCTGAATTTTTTTGCAACCCCCCCGGTGAATGCCGACACCCCCAAATCGGGGGTTAAAATTCGGGAATTTTTTCAGAACAGGCCAGGAGGCTCTGTTCCAAAATTCTTCGATCGGGATCGCTTTCTTGTGACGAAAGAAGGTGCCTGAATTTTTTGCAACCCCCCCGGTGAATGCCAAAACCCCCAAATCGCGGGTTCAAATTCGGGAATTTTCTTAGAACAGGCCAGGAGGCTCTGTTCCAAAATTTCTCGATTTGGATCGCTTCCTTGTGACGGAAGAAGGTGCCTGAATTTTTTGCAACCACCCCGGTGAATGCCGACACCCCCAGATCGGGGGTTGAAATTCGGGAATTTTTTTTAGAACGGGCAAGGAGGCTCTGTTCCAAAATTTCTCGATCGGAATTGCTTTCTCGTGACGAAAGAAGGTGCTTGAATCTTTTGCGACCCCCCCGGTGAATGCCGACAGCCCCAAATCGGGGGTTGGAATTCGGGAATTTTTTTAGAACGGGCCAGGAGGCTCTGTTCCAAAATTTCTCGATTGGAATCGCTCTCTCGTGACGAAAGAAGGTGCTTGAATTTTTTGCGACCCCCCCCCCCCCGGTGAATGCCGACACCCCCAGATCGGGGGTTGAAATTCGGGAATTTTTTTAGAACAGGCCAGGAGGCTCTGTTCCAAAATTTCCCGATTGGGATCGCTTCCTTGTAACGAAAGAAGGTGCCTGAATTCTTTGCGACCCCCCCCCCCCCCGGTGAATGCCGCTATCCCAAATCGGGGGTTGAAATTCGGGAATTTTTTTAGAAGAGGCCAGGAGGCTCTGTTCAAGAATTTCTTGATCGGGATCGCTTTCTTGTGACGAAAGAAGGTGCTTGAATTTTTCGCGACCTCCCCCCGTGAATGCCGACAGCCTCAAATCGGGGGTTGAAATTGGGGAATTTTTTTAGAAGAGGCCAGGAGGCTCTGTTCAAGGATTTCTTGATCGGGATCGCTTTCTTGTGACGAAAGAAGGTGCTTGAATTTTTCGCGACCTCCCCCCGTGAATGCCGACAGCCTCAAATCGGGGGTTGAAATTCGGGAATTTATTCAGAACAGGCTAGGAGGCTCTGTTCCAAGATTCCTTAATCGGAATCGCTTCCTTGTGACGGAAGGAGGTGCCTGAATTTTTTGCAACCCCCCCCCCCCCGGTGACTGCCGACATCCCCAAATCGGGGGTTGAGATTCGGGAATTTTCTTAGAACAGGCTGGGAGGCTCTGTTCCAAAATTTCTCGATTGGGATCGCTCTCTTGTGACGAAAGAAGGTGCCTGAATTTTTTTGCAACCCCCCCGTTGGATGCCGACAACCCCAAATCGGGGGTTGAAATTCGGGAATTCTTCTAGAACAGGCCAGGAGGCTCTGTTCCAAAATTTCCCGATTGGGATCGCTTCCTTGTAACGGGAGAAGGTGCCTGAATTCTTTGCGACACCCCCGGTGAATGCCGACACTCCCAAATCGGGGGTTGAAATTCGGGAATTTTTCAAGAAGAGGCCAGGTGGCTCTGTTCAAGAATTTCTTGATCGGGATCGCTTTCTTGTGACGAAAGAAGGTGCTTGAATTTTTCGCGACCTCCCCCCGTGAATGCCGACAGCCTCAAATCGGGGGTTGGAATTCGGGAATTTTTTTAGAACAGGCCAGGAGGCTCTGTTCCAAAATTTCTCAATCGGAATCGCTTCCTTGTGACGAAAGGAGGTGCCTGAATTTTTTGCAACCCCCCCGGTGGATGCCGACACCCCCAAATCGGGGGTTGAAATTCGGGAATTTTCTAAGAACAGGCCAGGAGGCTCTGTTCCAAAATTTCTCGATTGGGATCGCTCTCTTGTGACGGAAGAAGGTGCCTGAATTTTTTGGAACCCCCCGGTGAATGCCGACAACCCCAAATCGGGGGTTGAAATTCGGGAATTTTCTTAGAACAGGCTAGGATGCTCTTTTCCAAAATTTCTCGATTGGGATCGCTCTCTTGTGACGAGAGAAGGTGCCTGAATTTTTTTGCAACCCCCCCGTTGGATGCCGACAACCCCAAGTCGGGGGTTGAAATTCGGGAATTTTTTCAGAACAGGCCAGGAGGCTCTGTTCCAAAATTTCTCGATTGGGATCGCTTTCTCGTGACGAAAGAAGGTGCCTGAATTTTTCGCAACCCCCCCGGTGAATGCCGACACCCCCAAATCGGGGGTTGAAATTCGGGAATTTTTTTAGAACAGGCCAGGAGGCTCTGTTCCAAAATTCCTCGATTGGGATTGCTTTCTTGTGACGAAAGAAGGTGCCTGAATTTTTTGCAACCCCCCCGGTGGATGCCAAAACCCCCAAATCGCGGGTTGAAATTCGGGAATTTTTTTAGAACGGGCCGGGAGGCTCTGTTCCAAAATTTCTCGATTGGGATCGCTTCCTTGTGACGAAAAAAGGTGCCTGAATTTTTTGCAACCCCCCCCCCCCCGATGAATGCCGACACCCCCAAATGGGGGGTTGAAATTCGGAAATTTTTTTAGAACAGGCCAGGAGGCTCTGCTCCAAAATTCCTCATTCGGGATCCCTTTCTTTTCACGGAAGAAGGTGCCTGAATTTTTTGCAACCCCCCCGGTGAATGCCGACACCGCCAAATCGGGGGTTGAAATTCGGGAATTTTTTTAGAACGGGCCAGGAGGCTCTGTTCCAAAATTTCTCGATTGGGATCACTCTCTTGTGACGAAAGGAGGTGCCTGAATTTTTTGCAACCCCCCCGTCGGATGCCGACAACCCCAATTCGGGGGTTGAAATTCGGAAATTGTTTTAGAACGGGCCAGGAGGCTCTGTTCCAAAATTTCTCGATCGGGATCGCTTTCTTACGACGAAGGGAGTCGCCTAAATCTTTTGCAACCCCCCCCGGTGAATGCCGACACCCCCAAATCGGGGGTTGAAATTCGGGAATTTTTTCAGAACAGGCCAGGAGGCTCTGTTCCAAAATTTCTCGATTGGGATCGCTTTCTCGTGACGAAAGAAGGTGCCTGAATTTTTTGCAACCCCCCCGGTGAATGCCGACAGCCCCAAATCGGGGGTTGAAATTCGGGAATTTTTTTAGAACAGGCCAGGAGGCTCTGTTCCAAAATTCCTCAATCGGAATCGCTTCCTTGTGACGAAAAGAGGTGCCTGAATTTTTTGCAACCCCCCCGGTGGATGCCGACACCCCCAAATCGGGGGTTGAAATTCGGGAATATATTTAGAACGGGCCAGGTGGCTCTGTTCCAACATTTCTCGATTACGATCGCTTCCTTGTGACGAAAGAAGGTGCCTGAATTCTTCACGGACCCCGCCCCCCCCCGTGAATGTCGACAGCCCCAGATCGGGGGTTGAAATTCGGGAATTTTTTTAGAACAGGCCAGGAGGCTCTGTTCCAAAATTTCTCAATCGGGATCGCTTTCTTGTGACGAAAGAAGGTGCCTGAATTTCTTGCAAACCCCCCGGTGAATGCCGACACCCCCAAATCGGGGTTTGAAATACGGGAATTTTTTTAGAACAGGCCAGGAGGCTCCGTTCCGAAATTTCACGATTGGAATCGCTCTCTTGTGACGAAAGAAGGTTCTTGAATTTTTTGCGACCCCCCCGGTGAATGCCGACAGCCCCAAATCGGGGGTTGAAATTCGGGAATTTTTCAAGAACAGGCCTGGAGGCTCTGTTCCAAAATTTCTCGATTGGGATCGCTTCCTTGTGACGGGAGAAGGTGCTTGAATTTTTTGCAACCCCCCCGGTGAATGCCAAAACCCCCAAATCGGGGGTTGAAATTCGGGAATTTTTTTAGAACGGGCCAGGAGGCTCTGTTCCAAAATTTCTCGATTGGGATCGCTCTCTTGTGACGAGAGAAGGTGCCTGAATTTTTTTGCAACCCCCCCGTTGGATGCCGACAACCCCAAGTCGGGGGTTGAAATTCGGGAATTTTTTCAGAACAGGCCAGGAGGATCTGTTCCAAAATTTCTCGATTGGCATCGCTTTCTCGTGACGAAAGAAGGTGCCTGAATTTTTTGCAACCCCCCCGGTGAATGCCGACACCCCCAAATCGGGCGTTGAAATTCGGGAATTTTTTTAGAACAGGCCAGGAGGCTCTGTTCCAAAATTCCTCGATTGGGATCGCTTTCTTGTGACGAAAGAAGGTGCCTGAATTTTTTGCAACCCCCCTGGTGAATGCCAAAACCCCCAAATCGCGAGTTGAAATTCGGGAATTTTTTTAGAACGGGCCAGGAGGCTCTGTTCCAAAATTTCTCGATTGGGATCGCTTCCTTGTGACGAAAGGAGGTGCCTGAATTTTTTGCAACCCCCCCGGTGAATGCCAAAACCCCCAAATCGCGGGTTGAAATTCGGGAATTTTCTTAGAACAGGCCAGGAGGCTCTGTTCCAAAATTTCTCGATTGGGATCGCTTTCTTGTGACGAAAGAAGGTGCCTGAATTATTTGCGACCCACCCCCCCCCCCGGTGAATGCCGACACCCCCAAATCGGGGGGTGAAATTCGGGAATTTTTTTAGAAGAAGCCGGGAGGCTCTGTTCCAAAATTTCTCGATTGGGATCGCTTTCTCGTGACGAAAGAAGGTGCCTGAATTTTTTGCAACCCCCCCGGTGAATGCCGACACCCCCAAATCGGGGGTTGAAATTCGGGAATTTTTTTAGAACGGGCCAGGAGGCTCTGTTCCAAAATTTCTCAATCGGAATCGCTTCCTTGTGACGAAAGAAGGTGCTTGAATCTTTTGCGACCCCCCCGGTGAATGCCGACAGCCCCAAATCGGGGGTTGAAATTCGGGAATTTTCTTAGAACAGGCTAGGAGGCTCTGTTCCAAAATTTCTCGATTGGGATCGCTCTCTCGTGACGAGAGAAGGTGCCTGAATTTTTTTGCAACCCCCCCGGTGAATGCCGACACCCCCAAATCGGGGGTTGAAATTCGGGAATTTTTTTAGAACAGGCCAGGAGGCTCTGTTCCAAAATTCCTCGATTGGGATCGCTTTCTTGTGACGAAAGAAGGTGCCTGAATTTTTTGCAACCCCCCCGGTGAATGCCAAAACCCCCAAATCGCGGGTTGAAATTCGGGAATTTTTTTAGAACGGGCCAGGAGGCTCTGTTCCAAAATTTCTCGATTGGGATCGCTTCCTTGTGACGAAAGGAGGTGCCTGAATTTTTTGCAACCCCCCCGGTGAATGCCAAAACCCCCAAATCGCGGGTTGAAATTCGGGAATTTTCTTAGAACAGGCCAGGAGGCTCTGTTCCAAAATTTCTCGATTGGGATCGCTTTCTTGTGACGAAAGAAGGTGCCTGAATTATTTGCGACCGCCCCCCCCCCCCCGGTGAATGCCGACACCCCCAAATCGGGGGTTGAAATTCGGGAATTTTTTTAGAACGGGCCAGGAGGCTCTGTTCCAGAATTTCTCGATTGGGATCGCTCTCTTGTGACGAGAGAAGGTGCCTGAATTTTTTTGCAACCCCCCCGTTGGATGCCGACAACCCCAAGTCGGGGGTTGAAATTCGGGAATTTTTTCAGAACAGGCCAGGAGGATCTGTTCCAAAATTTCTCGAATGGGATCGCTTTCTCGTGACGAAAGAAGGTGCCTGAATTTTTCGCAACCCCCCCGGTGAATGCCGACACCCCCAAATCGGGGGTTGAAATTCGGGAATTTTTTTAGAACAGGCCAGGAGGCTCTGTTCCAAAATTCCTCGATTGGGATCGCTTTCTTGTGACGAAAGAAGGTGCCTGAATTTTTTGCAACCCCCCCGGTGAATGCCAAAACCCCCAAATCGCGGGTTGAAATTCGGGAATTTTTTTAGAACGGGCCGGGAGGCTCTGTTCCAAAATTTCTCGATTGGGATCGCTTCCTTGTGACGAAAGAAGGTGCCTGAATTTTTTGCAACCCCCCCCCCCCCCGATGAATGCCGACACCCCCAAATGGGGGGTTGAAATTCGGAAATTTTTTTAGAACAGGCCAGGAGGCTCTGCTCCAAAATTCCTCATTCGGGATCCCTTTCTCTTCACGGAAGAAGGTGCCTGAATTTTTTGCAACCCCCCCGGTGAATGCCGACACCGCCAAATCGGGGGTTGAAATTCGGGAATTTTTTTAGAACGGGCCAGGAGGCTCTGTTCCAAAATTTCTCGATTAGGATCACTCTCTTGTGACGAAAGGAGGTGCCTGAATTTTTTGCAACCCCCCCGTCGGATGCCGACAACCCCAAATCGGGGGTTGAAATTCGGAAATTTTTTTAGAACGGGCCAGGAGGCTCTGTTCCAAAATTTCTCGATCGGGATCGCTTTCTTACGACGAAGGGAGTCGCCTAAATCTTTTGCAACCCCCCCGGTGAATGCCGACACCCCCAAATCGGGGGTTGAAATTCGGGAATTTTTTCAGAACAGGCCAGGAGGCTCTGTTCCAAAATTTCTCGATTGGGATCGCTTTCTCGTGACGAAAGAAGGTGCCTGAATTTTTTGCAACCCCCCCGGTGAATGCCGACAGCCCCAAATCGGGGGTTGAAATTCGGGAATTTTTTTAGAACAGGCCAGGAGGCTCTGTTCCAAAATTCCTCAATCGGAATCGCTTCCTTGTGACGAAAAGAGGTGCCTGAATTTTTTGCAACCCCCCCGGTGGATGCCGACACCCCCAAATCGGGGGTTGAAATTCGGGAATATATTTAGAACGGGCCAGGTGGCTCTGTTCCAACATTTCTCGATTACGATCGCTTCCTTGTGACGAAAGAAGGTGCCTGAATTCTTCGCGGACCCCCCCCCCCCGTGAATGTCGACAGCCCCAGATCGGGGGTTGAAATTCGGGAATTTTTTTAGAACAGGCCAGGAGGCTCTGTTCCAAAATTTCTCAATCGGGATCGCTTTCTTGTGACGAAAGGAGGTGCCTGAATTTCTTGCAAACCCCCCGGTGAATGCAGACACCCCCAAATCGGGGTTTGAAATACGGGAATTTTTTTAGAACAGGCCAGGAGGCTCCGTTCCGAAATTTCACGATTGGAATCGCTCTCTTGTGACGAAAGAAGGTTCTTGAATTTTTTGCGACCCCCCCGGTGAATGCCGACAGCCCCAAATCGGGGGTTGAAATTCGGGAATTTTTCAAGAACAGGCCTGGAGGCTCTGTTCCAAAATTTCTCGATTGGGATCGCTTCCTTGTGACGGGAGAAGGTGCTTGAATTTTTTGCAACCCCCCCGGTGAATGCCAAAACCCCCAAATCGGGGGTTGAAATTCGGGAATTTTTTTAGAACGGGCCAGGAGGCTCTGTTCCAAAATTTCTCGATTGGGATCGCTCTCTTGTGACGAGAGAAGGTGCCTGAATTTTTTTGCAACCCCCCCGTTGGATGCCGACAACCCCAAGTCGGGGGTTGAAATTCGGCAATTTTTTCAGAACAGGCCAGGAGGATCTGTTCCAAAATTTCTCGATTGGGATCGCTTTCTCGTGACGAAAGAAGGTGCCTGAATTTTTTGCAACCCCCCCGGTGAATGCCGACACCCCCAAATCGGGGGTTGAAATTCGGGAATTTTTTTAGAACTGGCCAGGAGGCTCTGTTCCAAAATTCCTCGATTGGGATCGCTTTCTTGTGACGAAAGAAGGTGCCTGAATTTTTTGCAACCCCCCCGGTGAATGCCAAAACCCCCAAATCGCGGGTTGAAATTCGGGAATTTTTTTAGAACGGGCCAGGAGGCTCTGTTCCAAAATTTCTCGATTGGGATCGCTTCCTTGTGACGAAAGGAGGTGCCTGAATTTTTTGCAACCCCCCCGGTGAATGCCAAAACCCCCAAATCGCGGGTTGAAATTCGGGAATTTTCTTAGAACAGGCCAGGAGGCTCTGTTCCAAAATTTCTCGATTGGGATCGCTTTCTTGTGACGAAAGAAGGTGCCTGAATGATTTGCGACCCACCCCCCCCCCCCCGGTGAATGCCGACACCCCCAAATCGGGGGGTGAAATTCGGGAATTTTTTTAGAAGAAGCCGTGAGGCTCTGTTCCAAAATTTCTCGATTGGGATCGCTTTCTCGTGACGAAAGAAGGTGCCTGAATTTTTTGCAACCCCCCCGGTGAATGCCGACACCCCCAAATCGGGGGTTGAAATTCGGGAATTTTTTTAGAACGGGCCAGGAGGCTCTGTTCCAGAATTTCTCGATTGGGATCGCTCTCTTGTGACGAGAGAAGGTGCCTGAATTTTTTTGCAACCCCCCCGTTGGATGCCGACAACCCCAAGTCGGGGGTTGAAATTCGGGAATTTTTTCAGAACAGGCCAGGAGGATCTGTTCCAAAATTTCTCGATTGGGATCGCTTTCTCGTGACGAAAGAAGGTGCCTGAATATTTCGCAACCCCCCCGGTGAATGCCGACACCCCCAAATCGGGGGTTGAAATTCGAGAATTTTTGTAGAACAGGCCAGGAGGCTCTGTTCCAAAATTCCTCGATTGGGATCGCTTTCTTGTGACGAAAGAAGGTGCCTGAATTTTTTGCAACCCCCCCGGTGAATGCCAAAACCCCCAAATCGCGGGTTGAAATTCGGGAATTTTTTTAGAACGGGCCAGGAGGCTCTGTTCCAGAATTTCTCGATTGGGATCGCTCTCTTGTGACGAGAGAAGGTGCCTGAATTTTTTTGCAACCCCCCCGTTGGATGCCGACAACCCCAAGTCGGGGGTTGAAATTCGGGAATTTTTTCAGAACAGGCCAGGAGGATCTGTTCCAAAATTTCTCGATTGGGATCGCTTTCTCGTGACGAAAGAAGGTGCCTGAATATTTTGCAACCCCCCCGGTGAATGCCGACACCCCCAAATCGGGGGTTGAAATTCGGGAATTTTTGTAGAACAGGCCAGGAGGCTCTGTTCCAAAATTCCTCGATTGGGATCGCTTTCTTGTGACGAAAGAAGGTGCCTGAATTTTTTGCAACCCCCCCGGTGAATGCCAAAACCCCCAAATCGCGGGTTGAAATTCGGGAATTTTTTTAGAACGGGCCAGGAGGCTCTGTTCCAAAATTTCTCGATTGGGATCGCTTCCTTGTGACGGAAGGAGGTGCCTGAATTTTTTGCAACCCCCCCGGTGAATGCCAAAACCCCCAAATCGGGGGTTGAAATTCGGGAATTTTTTTAGAACGGGCCAGGAGGCTCTGTTCCAAAATTTCTCGATTAGGATCACTCTCTTGTGACGAAAGGAGGTGCCTGAATTTTTTGCAACCCCCCCGTCGGATGCCGACAACCCCAAATCGGGGGTTGAAATTCGGAAATTTTTTTAGAACGGGCCAGGAGGCTCTGTTCCAAAATTTCTCGATCGGGATCGCTTTCTTACGACGAAGGGAGTCGCCTAAATCTTTTGCAACCCCCCCGGTGAATGCCGACACCCCCAAATCGGGGGTTGAAATTCGGGAATTTTTTCAGAACAGGCCAGGAGGCTCTGTTCCAAAATTTCTCGATTGGGATCGCTTTCTCGTGACGAAAGAAGGTGCCTGAATTTTTTGCAACCCCCCCGGTGAATGCCGACAGCCCCAAATCGGGGGTTGAAATTCGGGAATTTTTTTAGAACAGGCCAGGAGGCTCTGTTCCAAAATTCCTCAATCGGAATCGCTTCCTTGTGACGAAAAGAGGTGCCTGAATTTTTTGCAACCCCCCCGGTGGATGCCGACACCCCCAAATCGGGGGTTGAAATTCGGGAATATATTTAGAACGGGCCAGGTGGCTCTGTTCCAACATTTCTCGATTACGATCGCTTCCTTGTGACGAAAGAAGGTGCCTGAATTCTTCGCGGACCCCCCCCCCCCGTGAATGTCGACAGCCCCAGATCGGGGGTTGAAATTCGGGAATTTTTTTAGAACAGGCCAGGAGGCTCTGTTCCAAAATTTCTCAATCGGGATCGCTTTCTTGTGACGAAAGAAGGTGCCTGAATTTCTTGCAAACCCCCCGGTGAATGCCGACACCCCCAAATCGGGGTTTGAAATACGGGAATTTTTTTAGAACAGGCCAGGAGGCTCCGTTCCGAAATTTCACGATTGGAATCGCTCTCTTGTGACGAAAGAAGGTTCTTGAATTTTTTGCGACCCCCCCGGTGAATGCCGACAGCCCCAAATCGGGGGTTGAAATTCGGGAATTTTTCAAGAACAGGCCTGGAGGCTCTGTTCCAAAATTTCTCGATTGGGATCGCTTCCTTGTGACGGGAGAAGGTGCTTGAATTTTTTGCAACCCCCCCGGTGAATGCCAAAACCCCCAAATCGGGGGTTGAAATTCGGGAATTTTTTTAGAACGGGCCAGGAGGCTCTGTTCCAAAATTTCTCGATTGGGATCGCTCTCTTGTGACGAGAGAAGGTGCCTGAATTTTTTTGCAACCCCCCCGTTGGATGCCGACAACCCCAAGTCGGGGGTTGAAATTCGGCAATTTTTTCAGAACAGGCCAGGAGGATCTGTTCCAAAATTTCTCGATTGGGATCGCTTTCTCGTGACGAAAGAAGGTGCCTGAATTTTTTGCAACCCCCCCGGTGAATGCCGACACCCCCAAATCGGGGGTTGAAATTCGGGAATTTTTTTAGAACTGGCCAGGAGGCTCTGTTCCAAAATTCCTCGATTGGGATCGCTTTCTTGTGACGAAAGAAGGTGCCTGAATTTTTTGCAACCCCCCCGGTGAATGCCAAAACCCCCAAATCGCGGGTTGAAATTCGGGAATTTTTTTAGAACGGGCCAGGAGGCTCTGTTCCAAAATTTCTCGATTGGGATCGCTTCCTTGTGACGAAAGGAGGTGCCTGAATTTTTTGCAACCCCCCCGGTGAATGCCAAAACCCCCAAATCGCGGGTTGAAATTCGGGAATTTTCTTAGAACAGGCCAGGAGGCTCTGTTCCAAAATTTCTCGATTGGGATCGCTTTCTTGTGACGAAAGAAGGTGCCTGAATGATTTGCGACCCACCCCCCCCCCCCCGGTGAATGCCGACACCCCCAAATCGGGGGGTGAAATTCGGGAATTTTTTTAGAAGAAGCCGGGAGGCTCTG
This sequence comes from Eretmocerus hayati, assembly GCA_029851415.1. Lineage (NCBI taxonomy): Eukaryota > Metazoa > Arthropoda > Insecta > Hymenoptera > Aphelinidae > Eretmocerus > Eretmocerus hayati. The sequence goes on from CM056743.1 coordinate 87,922,289, forward strand.
TTCCAAAATTTCTCGATTGGGATCGCTTTCTCGTGACGAAAGAAGGTGCCTGAATTTTTTGCAACCCCCCCGGTGAATGCCGACACCCCCAAATCGGGGGTTGAAATTCGGGAATTTTTTTAGAACGGGCCAGGAGGCTCTGTTCCAGAATTTCTCGATTGGGATCGCTCTCTTGTGACGAGAGAAGGTGCCTGAATTTTTTTGCAACCCCCCCGTTGGATGCCGACAACCCCAAGTCGGGGGTTGAAATTCGGGAATTTTTTCAGAACAGGCCAGGAGGATCTGTTCCAAAATTTCTCGATTGGGATCGCTTTCTCGTGACGAAAGAAGGTGCCTGAATATTTTGCAACCCCCCCGGTGAATGCCGACACCCCCAAATCGGGGGTTGAAATTCGGGAATTTTTGTAGAACAGGCCAGGAGGCTCTGTTCCAAAATTCCTCGATTGGGATCGCTTTCTTGTGACGAAAGAAGGTGCCTGAATTTTTTGCAACCCCCCCGGTGAATGCCAAAACCCCCAAATCGCGGGTTGAAATTCGGGAATTTTTTTAGAACGGGCCAGGAGGCTCTGTTCCAAAATTTCTCGATTGGGATCGCTTCCTTGTGACGGAAGGAGGTGCCTGAATTTTTTGCAACCCCCCCGGTGAATGCCAAAACCCCCAAATCGCGGGTTGAAATTCGGGAATTTTCTTAGAACAGGCCAGGAGGCTCTGTTCCAAAATTTCTCGATTGGGATCGCTTTCTTGTGACGAAAGAAGGTGCCTGAATTATTTGCGACCCACCCCCCCCCCGGTGAATGCCGACACCCCCAAATCGGGGGGTGAAATTCGGGAATTTTTTTAGAAGAGGCCGGGAGGCTCTGTTCCAAAATTTCTCGATTGGGATCGCTTCCTTGTGACGGGAGAAGGTGCTTGAATTTTTTGCAACCCCCCCGGTGAATGCCGACACCCCCAAATCGGGGGTTGAAATTCGGGAATTTTTTTAGAACAGGCCAGGAGGCTCTGTTCCAAAATTTTCCTATTGGGATCGCTTCCTTGTGACGAAAGAAGGAGCCTGAATTTTTTGCAACCCCCCCGGTGCATGCCGACACCCCCAAATCGGGGGGTGAAATTCGGGAATTTTTTTAGAAGAGGCCAGGAGGCTCTGTTCAAGAATCTCTCGATTGGGATCGCTTTCTTGTGACGAAAGAAGGTGCTTGAATTTTTCGCGACCTCCCCCCGTGAATGCCGACAGCCCCAAATCGGGGGTTGGAATTCGGGAATTTTTTTAGAACAGGCCAGGAGGCTCTGTTCCAAAATTTCTCAATAGGAATTGCTTCCTTGCGACGGAAGGAGGTGCCTGAATCTTTTGCAACCCCCCCGGTGAATGCCGACACCCCCAAATCGGGGGTTGAAATTCGGGAATTTTTTTAGAACAGGCCAGGAGGCTCTGTTCCAAAATTTCTCGTTCGTGATCGCTCTCTTGTGACGAGAGAAGGTGCCTCAATTATTTGCGACCCCCCCCCCCCCCGGTGAATGCCGACACCCCCAAATCGGGGGGTGAAATTCGGGAATTGTTTTAGAAGAGATCAGGAGGCTCTGTTCCAAAATTTTCCCATTGGGATCGCTTCCTTGTGACGAAAGAAGGAGCCTGAATTTTTTGCAACCCCCCCGGTGAATGCCGACACCCCCAAATCGGGGGTTAGAATTCGGGAATTTTTTTAGAACAGGCCAGGAGGCTCTGTTCCAAAATTTCTCAATAGGAATCGCTTCCTTGCGACGAAAGAAGGTGCCTGAATTCTTTGCAACCCCCCCGGTGAATGCCGACACCCCCAAATCGGGGGTTGAAATTCGGGAATTTTTTTAGAACAGGCTAGGAGGCTCTGTTCCAAAATTTCTCGATTGGGATCGCTCTCTTGTGCCGAAAGAAGGTGCCTGACTCTTTTGCAACCCCCCCGTTGGATGCCGACAACCTCAAATCGGGGGTTGAAATTCGGGAATTTTTCCAGAACAGGCCAGGAGGCTCTGTTCCAAAATTCCTCGATTGGGATCGCTTTCTCGTGACGGAAGAAGGTGCCTGGATTTTTTGCAACCCCCCCGGTGAATGCCGACACCCCAAAATCGGGGGTTGAAATTCGGGAATTTTTTTAGAACAGGCCAGGAGGCCCTGTTCCAAAATTTCTCGATTGGGACCGCTTCCTCGTGACGAAAGAAGGTGCCTGAATTTTTTGCAACCCCCCCGGTGAATGCCGACACCCCCAAATCTGGGGTTGAAATTCGGGAATTTTTTTAGAACAGGCCAGGAGTCTCTGTTCAATAATTTCTCGATTGGGACCGCTTCCTCGTGACGAAAGAAGGTGCCTGGATTTTTTGCAACCCCCCCGGTGAATGCCGACACCCCCAAATCGGGGGTTGAAATTGGGGAATATTTTCAGAACGGGCCAGGAGGCTTTGTTCCAAAATTTTCCGATTGGGATCGTTTTTTTGTGACGAAAGAAGGGGGGTGAATTTCTTGCGACCCCCCGGTGAATGCCGACACCCCCAAATCGGGGGTTGAAATTCGGGAATTTTTTTAGAACAGGCGAGGAGGCTCTGTTCCAAAATTTCTCGTTCGTGATCGCTCTCTTGTGACGAGAGAAGGTGCCTCAATTATTTGCGAACCCCCCCCCCCCGGTGAATGCCGACACCCCCAAATCGGGGGGTGAAATTCGGGAATTGTTTTAGAAGAGATCAGGAGGCTCTGTTCCAAAATTTTCCCATTGGGATCGCTTCCTTGTGACGAAAGAAGGAGCCTGAATTTTTTGCAACCCCCCCGGTGAATGCCGACACCCCCAAATCGGGGGTTGGAATTCGGGAATTTTTTTAGAACAGGCCAGGAGGCTCTGTTCCAAAATTTCTCAATAGGAATCGCTTCCTTGCGACGGAAGAAGGTGCCTGAATTCTTTGCAACCCCCCCGGTGAATGCCGACACCCCCAAATCGGGGGTTGAAATTCGGGAATTTTTTTAGAACAGGCTAGGAGGCTCTGTTCCAAAATTTCTCGATTGGGATCGCTCTCTTGTGCCGAAAGAAGGTGCCTGACTCTTTTGCAACCCCCCCGTTGGATGCCGACAACCTCAAATCGGGGGTTGAAATTCGGGAATTTTTCCAGAACAGGCCAGGAGGCTCTGTTCCAAAATTCCTCGATTGGGATCGCTTTCTCGTGACGGAAGAAGGTGCCTGGATTTTTTGCAACCCCCCCGGTGAATGCCGACACCCCCAAATCGGGGGTTGAAATTCGGGAATTTTTTTAGAACAGGCCAGGAGGCCCTGTTCCAAAATTTCTCGATTGGGACCGCTTCCTCGTGACGAAAGAAGGTGCCTGAATTTTTTGCAACCCCCCCGGTGAATGCCGACACCCCCAAATCTGGGGTTGAAATTCGGGAATTTTTTTAGAACAGGCCAGGAGTCTCTGTTCAATAATTTCTCGATTGGGACCGCTTCCTCGTGACGAAAGAAGGTGCCTGAATTTTTTGCAACCCCCCCGGTGAATGCCGACACCCCCAAATCGGGGGTTGAAATTGGGGAATATTTTCAGAACGGGCCAGGAGGCTTTGTTCCAAAATTTTCCGATTGGGATCGTTTTTTTGTGACGAAAGAAGGAGGGTGAATTTCTTGCGACCCCCCGGTGAATGCCGACACCCCCAAATCGGGGGTTGAAATTCGGGAATTTTTTTAGAACAGGCCAGGAGGCTCTGTTCCAAAATTTCTCGATTGGGATCGCTTCCTTGTGACAAAAGAAGGTGCCTGAATTTTTCGCAACCCCCCCCCCCCCCCGGTGAATGCCGACACCCCCAAATGGGGAGTTGAAATTCGGGAATTTTTTTAGAACGGGCCAGGAGGCTCTGTTCCAAAATTTTCCGATTGGGATCGCTTTTTTGCGACGAAAGAAGGAGGGTGAATTTTTTGCGACCCCCGGGTGAATGCCGACACCCCCAAATCGGGGGTTCAAATTCGGGAATTTTTTTAGAACGGGCCAGGAGGCTCTGTTCCAAAATTTTCCTATTGGGATCGCTTCCTTGTGACGAAAGAAGGAGCCTGAATTTTTTGCAACCCCCCCGGTGCATGCCGACACCCCCAAATCGGGGGTTGATATTCGGGAATTTTTTTAGAACGGGCCAGGAGGCTCTGTTCCAAAATTTCTCGATTGGGATCACTCTCTTGTGACGGAAGAAGGTGCCTGAATTCTTTGCAACCCCCCCGGTGAATGCCGACCCCCCCAAATCGGGGGTTGAAATTCGGGAATTTTTCCAGAACAGGCCAGGAGGCTCTGTTCCAAAATTTCTCGATTGTGATCGCTTTCTCGTGACGGAAGAAGGTGCCTGGATTTTTTGCAACCCCCCCGGTGAATGCCGACCCCCCCAAATCGGGGGTTGAAATTCGGGAATTTTTTTAGAACAGGCTAGGAGGCTCTGTTCCAAAATTTCTCGATTGAGATCGCTCTCTTGTGACGAGAGAAGGTGCCTGAATTTTTTGCAACCCCCCCGTCTGATGCCGACAACCCCAAATCGGGGGTTGAAATTAGGGAATTTTTTCAGAACAGGCCAGGAGGCTCTGTTCCAAAATTTCTCGATTGGGATCGCTTTCTAGTGACGGAAGAATGTGCCTGAATTTTTTGCAACCCCCCCCCCCCGGTGAATGCCGACACCCCCAAATCGGGGGTTGAAATTCGGGAATTTTTTTAGAACGGGCCAGGAGGCTCTGTTCCAAAATTTTCCTATTGGGATTGCTTCCTTGTGACGAAAGAATGAGCCTGAATTTTTTGCAACCCCCCCGGTGCATGCCGACACCCCCAAATCGGGGGGTGAAATTCGGGAATTTTTTTAGAAGAGGCCAGGAGGCTCTGTTCAAGAATCTCTCGATTGGGATCGCTTTCTTGTGACGAAAGAAGGTGCTTGAATTTTTCGCGACCTCCCCCCGTGAATGCCGACAGCCCCAAATCGGGGGTTGGAATTCGGGAATTTTTTTAGAACAGGCCAGGTGGCTCTGTTCCAAAATTTCTCAATAAGAATTGCTTCCTTGCGACGAAAGGAGGTGCCTGAATCTTTTGCAACCCCCCCGGTGAATGCCGACACCCCCAAATCGGGGGTTGAAATTCGGGAATTTTTTTAGAACAGGCCAGGAGGCTCTGTTCCAAAATTTCTCGTTCGGGATCGCTCTCTTGTGACGAGAGAAGGTGCCTCAATTATTTGCGACCCCCCCCCCCCCGGTGAATGCCGACACCCCCAAATCGGGGGTTGAAATTCGGGAATTGTTTTAGAAGAGATCAGGAGGCTCTGTTCCAAAATTTTCCCATTGGGATCGCTTCCTTGTGACGAAAGAAGGAGCCTGAATTTTTTGCAACCCCCCCGGTGAATGCCGACACCCCCAAATCGGGGGTTGGAATTCGGGAATTTTTTTAGAACAGGCCAGGAGGCTCTGTTCCAAAATTTCTCAATAGGAATCGCTTCCTTGCGACGAAAGAAGGTGCCTGGATTCTTTGCAACCCCTCCGGTGAATGCCGACACCCCCAAATCGGGGGTTGAAATTCGGGAATTTTTTTAGAACGGGCCAGGAGGCTCTGTTCCAAAATTTTCCTATTGGGATTGCTTCCTTGTGACGAAAGAATGAGCCTGAATTTTTTGCAACCCCCCCGGTGCATGCCGACACCCCCAAATCGGGGGGTGAAATTCGGGAATTTTTTTAGAACAGGCCAGGAGTCACTGTTCAATAATTTCTCGATTGGGACCGCTTCCTCGTGACGAAAGAAGGTGCCTGAATTTTTTGCAACCCCCCCGGTGAATGCCGACACCCCCAAATCGGGGGTTGAAATTGGGGAATATTTTCAGAACGGGCCAGGAGGCTTGATTCCAAAATTTTCCGATTGGGATCGTTTTTTTGTGACGAAAGAAGGAGGGTGAATTTCTTGCGACCCCCCGGTGAATGCCGACACCCCCAAATCGGGGGTTGAAATTCGGGAATTTTTTTAGAACAGGCCAGGAGGCTCTGTTCCAAAATTTCTCGTTCGTGATCGCTCTCTTGTGACGAGAGAAGGTGCCTCAATTATTTGCGACCCCCCCCCCCCCCCGGTGAATGCCGACACCCCCAAATCGGGGGGTGAAATTCGGGAATTGTTTTAGAAGAGATCAGGAGGCTCTGTTCCAAAATTTTCCCATTGGGATCGCTTCCTTGTGACGAAAGAAGGAGCCTGAATTTTTTGCAACCCCCCCGGTGAATGCCGACACCCCCAAATCGGGGGTTGAAATTGGGGAATATTTTCAGAACGGGCCAGGAGGCTTTGTTCCAAAATTTTCCGATTGGGATCGTTTTTTTGTGACGAAAGAAGGAGGGTGAATTTCTTGCGACCCCCCGGTGAATGCCGACACCCCCAAATCGGGGGTTGAAATTCGGGAATTTTTTTAGAACAGGCCAGGAGGCTCTGTTCCAAAATTTCTCGATTGGGATCGCTTCCTTGTGACAAAAGAAGGTGCCTGAATTTTTCGCAACCCCCCCCCCCCCCCGGTGAATGCCGACACCCCCAAATGGGGAGTTGAAATTCGGGAATTTTTTTAGAACGGGCCAGGAGGCTCTGTTCCAAAATTTTCCGATTGGGATCGCTTTTTTGCGACGAAAGAAGGAGGGTGAATTTTTTGCGACCCCCGGGTGAATGCCGACACCCCCAAATCGGGGGTTCAAATTCGGGAATTTTTTTAGAACGGGCCAGGAGGCTCTGTTCCAAAATTTTCCTATTGGGATCGCTTCCTTGTGACGAAAGAAGGAGCCTGAATTTTTTGCAACCCCCCCGGTGCATGCCGACACCCCCAAATCGGGGGTTGATATTCGGGAATTTTTTTAGAACGGGCCAGGAGGCTCTGTTCCAAAATTTCTCGATTGGGATCACTCTCTTGTGACGGAAGAAGGTGCCTGAATTCTTTGCAACCCCCCCGGTGAATGCCGACCCCCCCAAATCGGGGGTTGAAATTCGGGAATTTTTCCAGAACAGGCCAGGAGGCTCTGTTCCAAAATTTCTCGATTGTGATCGCTTTCTCGTGACGGAAGAAGGTGCCTGGATTTTTTGCAACCCCCCCGGTGAATGCCGACCCCCCCAAATCGGGGGTTGAAATTCGGGAATTTTTTTAGAACAGGCTAGGAGGCTCTGTTCCAAAATTTCTCGATTGAGATCGCTCTCTTGTGACGAGAGAAGGTGCCTGAATTTTTTGCAACCCCCCCGTCTGATGCCGACAACCCCAAATCGGGGGTTGAAATTAGGGAATTTTTTCAGAACAGGCCAGGAGGCTCTGTTCCAAAATTTCTCGATTGGGATCGCTTTCTAGTGACGGAAGAATGTGCCTGAATTTTTTGCAACCCCCCCCCCCGGTGAATGCCGACACCCCCAAATCGGGGGTTGAAATTCGGGAATTTTTTTAGAACGGGCCAGGAGGCTCTGTTCCAAAATTTTCCTATTGGGATTGCTTCCTTGTGACGAAAGAATGAGCCTGAATTTTTTGCAACCCCCCCGGTGCATGCCGACACCCCCAAATCGGGGGGTGAAATTCGGGAATTTTTTTAGAAGAGGCCAGGAGGCTCTGTTCAAGAATCTCTCGATTGGGATCGCTTTCTTGTGACGAAAGAAGGTGCTTGAATTTTTCGCGACCTCCCCCCGTGAATGCCGACAGCCCCAAATCGGGGGTTGGAATTCGGGAATTTTTTTAGAACAGGCCAGGTGGCTCTGTTCCAAAATTTCTCAATAAGAATTGCTTCCTTGCGACGAAAGGAGGTGCCTGAATCTTTTGCAACCCCCCCGGTGAATGCCGACACCCCCAAATCGGGGGTTGAAATTCGGGAATTTTTTTAGAACAGGCCAGGAGGCTCTGTTCCAAAATTTCTCGTTCGGGATCGCTCTCTTGTGACGAGAGAAGGTGCCTCAATTATTTGCGACCCCCCCCCCCCGGTGAATGCCGACACCCCCAAATCGGGGGTTGAAATTCGGGAATTGTTTTAGAAGAGATCAGGAGGCTCTGTTCCAAAATTTTCCCATTGGGATCGCTTCCTTGTGACGAAAGAAGGAGCCTGAATTTTTTGCAACCCCCCCGGTGAATGCCGACACCCCCAAATCGGGGGTTGGAATTCGGGAATTTTTTTAGAACAGGCCAGGAGGCTCTGTTCCAAAATTTCTCAATAGGAATCGCTTCCTTGCGACGAAAGAAGGTGCCTGGATTCTTTGCAACCCCTCCGGTGAATGCCGACACCCCCAAATCGGGGGTTGAAATTCGGGAATTTTTTTAGAACGGGCCAGGAGGCTCTGTTCCAAAATTTTCCTATTGGGATTGCTTCCTTGTGACGAAAGAATGAGCCTGAATTTTTTGCAACCCCCCCGGTGCATGCCGACACCCCCAAATCGGGGGGTGAAATTCGGGAATTTTTTTAGAACAGGCCAGGAGTCACTGTTCAATAATTTCTCGATTGGGACCGCTTCCTCGTGACGAAAGAAGGTGCCTGAATTTTTTGCAACCCCCCCGGTGAATGCCGACACCCCCAAATCGGGGGTTGAAATTGGGGAATATTTTCAGAACGGGCCAGGAGGCTTGATTCCAAAATTTTCCGATCGGGATCGTTTTTTTGTGACGAAAGAAGGAGGGTGAATTTCTTGCGACCCCCCGGTGAATGCCGACACCCCCAAATCGGGGGTTGAAATTCGGGAATTTTTTTAGAACAGGCCAGGAGGCTCTGTTCCAAAATTTCTCGTTCGTGATCGCTCTCTTGTGACGAGAGAAGGTGCCTCAATTATTTGCGACCCCCCCCCCCCCGGTGAATGCCGACACCCCCAAATCGGGGGGTGAAATTCGGGAATTGTTTTAGAAGAGATCAGGAGGCTCTGTTCCAAAATTTTCCCATTGGGATCGCTTCCTTGTGACGAAAGAAGGAGCCTGAATTTTTTGCAACCCCCCCGGTGAATGCCGACACCCCCAAATCGGGGGTTGGAATTCGGGAATTTTTTTAGAACAGGCCAGGAGGCTCTGTTCCAAAATTTCTCAATAGGAATCGCTTCCTTGCGACGAAAGAAGGTGCCTGAATTCTTTGCAACCCCCCCGGTGAATGCCGACACCCCCAAATCGGGGGTTGAAATTCGGGAATTTTTTTAGAACAGGCTAGGAGGCTCTGTTCCAAAATTTCTCGATTGGGATCGCTCTCTTGTGCCGAAAGAAGGTGCCTGACTCTTTTGCAACCCCCCCGTTGGATGCCGACAACCTCAAATCGGGGGTTGAAATTCGGGAATTTTTCCAGAACAGGCCAGGAGGCTCTGTTCCAAAATTCCTCGATTGGGATCGCTTTCTCGTGACGGAAGAAGGTGCCTGGATTTTTTGCAACCCCCCCGGTGAATGCCGACACCCCCAAATCGGGGGTTGAAATTCGGGAATTTTTTTAGAACAGGCCAGGAGGCCCTGTTCCAAAATTTCTCGATTGGGACCGCTTCCTCGTGACGAAAGAAGGTGCCTGAATTTTTTGCAACCCCCCCGGTGAATGCCGACACCCCCAAATCTGGGGTTGAAATTCGGGAATTTTTTTAGAACAGGCCAGGAGTCTCTGTTCAATAATTTCTCGATTGGGACCGCTTCCTCGTGACGAAAGAAGGTGCCTGAATTTTTTGCAACCCCCCCGGTGAATGCCGACACCCCCAAATCGGGGGTTGAAATTGGGGAATATTTTCAGAACGGGCCAGGAGGCTTTGTTCCAAAATTTTCCGATTGGGATCGTTTTTTTGTGACGAAAGAAGGAGGGTGAATTTCTTGCGACCCCCCGGTGAATGCCGACACCCCCAAATCGGGGGTTTAAATTCGGGAATTTTTTTAGAACAGGCCAGGAGGCTCTGTTCCAAAATTTCTCGATTGGGATCGCTTCCTTGTGACAAAAGAAGGTGCCTGAATTTTTCGCAACCCCCCCCCCCCCCCGGTGAATGCCGACACCCCCAAATGGGGAGTTGAAATTCGGGAATTTTTTTAGAACGGGCCAGGAGGCTCTGTTCCAAAATTTTCCGATTGGGATCGCTTTTTTGCGACGAAAGAAGGAGGGTGAATTTTTTGCGACCCCCGGGTGAATGCCGACACCCCCAAATCGGGGGTTCAAATTCGGGAATTTTTTTAGAACGGGCCAGGAGGCTCTGTTCCAAAATTTTCCTATTGGGATCGCTTCCTTGTGACGAAAGAAGGAGCCTGAATTTTTTGCAACCCCCCCGGTGCATGCCGACACCCCCAAATCGGGGGTTGATATTCGGGAATTTTTTTAGAACGGGCCAGGAGGCTCTGTTCCAAAATTTCTCGATTGGGATCACTCTCTTGTGACGGAAGGAGGTGCCTGAATTTTTTGCAACCCCCCCTTTGCATGCCGACAACCCCAAATCGGGGGTTGAAATTCGGAAATTTTTTTAGAACGGGCCAGGAGGCTCGGTTCCAAAATTTCTCGATCGGGATCGCTTTCTTACGACGAAGGGAGTCGCCTGAATCTTTTGCAACTCCCCCGGTGAATGCCGACACCCCCAAATCGGGGGTTGAAATTCGGGAATTTTTTTAGAACAGGCCAGGAGGCCCTGTTCCAAAATTTCTCGATTGGGACCGCTTCCTCGTGACGGAAGAAGGTGCCTGAATTTTTTGCAACCCCCCCGGTGAATGCCGACACCCCCAAATCTGGGGTTGAAATTCGGGAATTTTTTTAGAACAGGCCAGGAGGCTCTGTTCAAAAATTTCTCGATTGGGATCGCTTTCTTGTGACGAAAGAAGGTGCCTGAATCATTTGCGACCCCCCCCCCCCCCGGTGAATGCCGACACCCCCAAATCGGGGGGTGAAATTCGGGAATTTTTTTAGAAGAGGCCAGGAGGCTCTGTTCAAGAATTTCTCGATTGGGATCACTTTCTTGTGACGAAAGAAGGTGCTTGAATTTTTCGCGACCTCCCACCGTGAATGCCGACAGCCCCAAATCGGGTGTTGGAATTCGGGAATTTTTTTAGAACAGGCCAGGAGGCTCTGTTCCAAAATTTCTCAATAGGAATCGCTTCCTTGCGACGGAAGAAGGTGCCTGAATTCTTTGCAACCCCCCCGGTGAATGCCGACCCCCCCAAATCGGGGGTTGAAATTCGGGAATTTTTTTAGAACAGGCTAGGAGGCTCTGTTCCAAAATTTCTCAATAGGAATCGCTTCCTTGCGACGAAAGAAGGTGCCTGAATTCTTTGCAACCCCCCCGTTGGATGCCGACAACCTCAAATCGGGGGTTGAAATTCGGGAATTTTTCCAGAACAGGCCAGGAGGCTCTGTTCCAAAATTTCTCGATTGTGATCGCTTTCTCGTGACGGAAGAAGGTGCCTGGATTTTTTGCAACCCCCCCGGTGAATGCCGACCCCCCCAAATCGGGGGTTGAAATTCGGGAATTTTTTTAGAACAGGCTAGGAGGCTCTGTTCCAAAATTTCTCGATTGGGATCGCTCTCTTGTGACGAGAGAAGGTGCCTGAATTTTTTGCAACCCCCCCGTCTGATGCCGACAACCCCAAATCGGGGGTTGAAATTAGGGAATTTTTTCAGAACAGGCCAGGAGGCTCTGTTCCAAAATTTCTCGATTGGGATCGCTTTCTCGTGACGGAAGAATGTGCCTGAATTTTTTGCAACCCCCCCCCCCCGGTGAATGCCGACACCCCCAAATCGGGGGTTGAAATTCGGGAATTTTTTTAGAACGGGCCAGGAGGCTCTGTTCCAAAATTTTCCTATTGGGATCGCTTCCTTGTGACGAAAGAATGAGCCTGAATTTTTTGCAACCCCCCCGGTGCATGCCGACACCCCCAAATCGGGGGGTGAAATTCGGGAATTTTTTTAGAAGAGGCCAGGAGGCTCTGTTCAAGAATCTCTCGATTGGGATCGCTTTCTTGTAACGAAAGAAGGTGCTTGAATTTTTCGCGACCTCCCCCCGTGAATGCCGACAGCCCCAAATCGGGGGTTGAAATTCGGGAATTTTTTTAGAACAGGCTAGGAGGCTCTGTTCCAAAATTTCTCGATTGGGATCGCTCTCTTGTGACGAAAGAAGGTGCCTGACTCTTTTGCAACCCCCCCGTTGGATGCCGACACCCCCAAATCGGGGGTTGGAATTCGGGAATTTTTTTAGAACAGGCCAGGAGGCTTTGTTCCAAAATTTCTCAATAAGAATTGCTTCCTTGCGACGAAAGGAGGTGCCTGAATCTTTTGCAACCCCCCCGGTGAATGCCGACACCCCCAAATCGGGGGTTGAATTTCGGGAATTTTTTTAGAACAGGCCAGGAGGCTCTGTTCCAAAATTTCTCGTTCGGGATCGCTCTCTTGTGACGAGAGAAGGTGCCTCAATTATTTGCGACCCCCCCGGTGAATGTCGACACCCCCAAATCTGGGGTTGAAATTCGGGAATTTTTTTAGAACAGGCCAGGAGGCTCTGTTCAAAAATTTCTCGATTGGGACCGCTTCCTCGTGACGAAAGAAGGTGCCTGAATTTTTTGCAACCCCCCCGGTGAATGCCGACACCCCCAAATCGGGGGTTGAAATTGGGGAATATTTTCAGAACGGGCCAGGAGGCTTTGTTCCAAAATTTCTCGATTGTGATCGCTTTCACGTGACGGAAGAAGGTGCCTGGATTTTTTGCAACCCCCCCGGTGAATGCCGACACCCCCAAATCGGGGATTGAAATTCGGGAATTTTTTTAGAACGGGCCAGGAGGCTCTGTTCCAAAATTTCTCGATTGGGATCGCTTCCTTGTGACGAAAAAAGGTGCCTGAATTTTTTGCAACCCCCCCCCCCCCCGGTGAATGCCGACACCCCCAAATGGGGGGTTGAAATTCGGGAATTTTTTTAGAACAGGCCAGGAGGCTCTGTTCCAAAATTTCTCAATAGGAATTGCTTCCTTGCGACGAAAGGAGGTGCCTGAATTCTTTGCAACCCCCCCGGTGAATGCCGACACCCCCAAATCAGGGGTTGAAATTCGGGAATTTTTTCAGAACGGGCCAGGAGGCTCTGTTCCAAAATTTTCCAATTGGGATCGCTTCCTTGTGACGGAAGAAGGAGCCTGAATTTTTTGCAACCCCCCCGGTGAATGCCGACACCCCCAAATCGGGGGTTGAAATTGGGGAATATTTTCAGAACGGGCCAGGAGGCTTGGTTCCAGAATTTTCCGATTGGGATCGATTTTTGTGACGGAAGAAGGAGGATGAATTTCTTGTGACCCCCCGGTGAATGCCGACACCCCCAAATCGGGGGTTGAAATTCGGGAATTTTTTCAGAACAGGCCAGGAGGCTCTGTTCCGAAATTTCTCGATTGGGATCGCTTCCTTGTGACAAAAGAAGGTGCCTGAATTTTTCGCAACCCCCCTCCCCCCCCGGTGAATGCCGACACCCCCAAATGGGGAGTTGAAATTCGGGGATTTTTTTAGGACGGGCCAGGAGGCTCTGTTCCAAAATTTTCCAATTGGGATCGCTTTTTTGCGACGAAAGAAGGAGGGTGAATTTTTTGCGACCCCCGGGTGAATGCCGACACCCCCAAATCGGGGGTTGAAATTCGGGAATTTTTTCAGAACGGGCCAGGAGGCTCTGTTCCAGAATTTCTCGATTGGGATCGCTTCCTTGTGACGAAAGAAGGTGCCTGAATTTTTTGCAACCCCCCCCCCCCCCCCCGGTGAATGCCGACACCCCCAAATGGGGAGTTGATATTCGGGAATTTTTTTAGAAGAGGCCAGGAGGCTCTGCTCCAAAATTCCTCATTCGGGATCCCTTTCTTGTGACGGAAGAAGGTGCCTGAATTTTTTGCAACCCCCCCGTCGAATGCCGACACCGACAAATCGGGGGTTGAAATTCGGGAATTTTTTTAGAACGGGCCAGGAGGCTCCTTTCCAAAATTTTCCGATTGGGATCGCTTTTTTGTGACGAAAGAAGGAGGGTGAATTCTTTGCGACCCCCCGGTGAATGCCGACACCCCAAAATCGGGTGTTGAGATTCGGGAATTTTTTTAGAACGGGCCAGGAGACTCTGTTCCAAAATTTCTCGATTGGGATCGCTCTCTTGTGACGAAAGGAGGTGCCTGAATTTTTTGCAACCCCCCCGTTGGATGCCGACAACCCCAAATCGGGGGTTGAAATTCGGAAATTTTTTTAGAATGGGCCAGGAGGCTCTGTTCCAAAATTCCTCGATTGGAATCGCTCTCCCGTGACGAAAGAAGGTGCTTGAATTTTTTGCGACCCCCCCGGTGAATCCCAACACCCCCAAATCGGGGGTTGAAATTCGGGAATTTTTCTAGAACTGGCCAGGAGGCTCTGTTCCAAAAGTTCCCGATTGGGATTGCTTCCTTGTGACGAAAGGAGGTGCCTGAATTTATTGCGACCCCCCGATGAATGCCGACACTCCCAAATCGGGGGTTGAAATTCGGGAATTTTCTTAGAATGGGCCAGGAGGCTGTGTTCCAAAATTTCTCGATTGGGATCGCTTTCTTGTGACGAAGGAAGTCGCCTGAATCTTTTGCAACCCCCCCGGTGAATGCCGACACCCCCAAATCGGGGGTTGGAATTCGGGAATTTTTTTAGAACAGGCCAGGAGGCTCTGTTCCAAAATTTCTCGTTCGGGATCGCTCTCTTGTGACGAGAGAAGGTGCCTCAATTATTTGCGACCCCCCCCCGGTGAATGCCGACACCCCCAAATCGGGGGGTGAAATTCGGGAATTGTTTTAGAAGAGATCAGGAGGCTCTGTTCCAAAATTTTCCCATTGGGATCGCTTCCTTGTGACGAAAGAAGGAGCCTGAATTTTTTGCAACCCCCCCCGGTGAATGCCGACACCCCCAAATCGGGGGTTGGAATTCGGGAATTTTTTTAGAACAGGCCAGGAGGCTCTGTTCCAAAATTTCTCAATAGGAATCGCTTCCTTGCGACGAAAGAAGGTGCCTGAATTCTTTGCAACCCCCCCCCGGTGAATGCCGACACCCCCAAATCGGGGGTTGAAATTCGGGAATTTTTTTAGAACGGGCCAGGAGGCTCTGTTCAAGAATTTCTCGATTGGGATCGCTTTCTTGTGACGAAAGAAGGTGCTTGAATTTTTCGCGACCTCCCCCCGTGAATGCCGACAGCCCCAAATCGGGGGTTGGAATTCGGGAATTTTTTCAGAACAGGCCAGGAGGCTCTGTTCCAAAATTTCTCAATAGGAATCGCTTCCTTGCGACGAAAGAAGGTGCCTGAATTCTTTGCAACCCCCCCGTTGGATGCCGACAACCTCAAATCGGGGGTTGAAATTCGGGAATTTTTCCAGAACAGGCCAGGAGGCTCTGTTCCAAAATTTCTCGATTGTGATCGCTTTCTCGTGACGGAAGAAGGTGCCTGGATTTTTTGCAACCCCCCCGGTGAATGCCGACACCCCCAAATCGGGGATTGAAATTCGGGAATTTTTTTAGAACGGGCCAGGAGGCTCTGTTCCAAAATTTCTCGATTGGGATCGCTTCCTTGTGACGAAAAAAGGTGCCTGAATTTTTTGCAACCCCCCCCCCCCCGGTGAATGCCGACACCCCCAAATGGGGGGTTGAAATTCGGGAATTTTTTTAGAACAGGCCAGGAGGCTCTGTTCCAAAATTTCTCGATTGTGATCGCTTTCTCGTGACGGAAGAAGGTGCCTGGATTTTTTGCAACCCCCCCGGTGAATGCCGACACCCCCAAATCGGGGATTGAAATTCGGGAATTTTTTTAGAACGGGCCAGGAGGCTCTGTTCCAAAATTTCTCGATTGGGATCGCTTCCTTGTGACGAAAAAAGGTGCCTGAATTTTTTGCAACCCCCCCCCCCCCCGGTGAATGCCGACACCCCCAAATGGGGGGTTGAAATTCGGGAATTTTTTTAGAACAGGCCAGGAGGCTCTGTTCCAAAATTTCTCGATTGGGATCGCTTCCTTGTGACAAAAGAAGGTGCCTGAATTTTTCGCAACCACCCCCCCCCCCCCCCCCGGTGAATGCCGACACCCCCAAATGGGGAGTTGAAATTCGGGAATTTTTTTAGAACGGGCCAGGAGGCTCTGTTCCAAAATTTTCCTATTGGGATCGCTTCCTTGTGACGAAAGAAGGAGCCTGAATTTTTCGCAACCTCCCCGGTGCATGCCGACACCCCCAAATCGGGGGTTGATATTCGGGAATTTTTTTAGAACGGGCCAGGAGGCTCTGTTCCAAAATTTCTCGATTGGGATCACTCTCTTGTGACGGAAGGAGGTGCCCGAATTTTTTGCAACCCCCCCTTTGCATGCCGACAACCCCAAATCGGGGGTTGAAATTCGGAAATTTTTTTAGAACGGGCCAGGAGGCTCGGTTCCAAAATTTCTCGATCGGGATCGCTTTCTTACGACGAAGGGAGTCGCTTGAATCTTTTGCAACCCCCCCGGTGAATGCCGACACCCCCAAATCGGGGGTTGAAATTCGGGAATTTTTTTAGAACAGGCCAGGAGGCTCTGTTCAAAAATTTCTCGATTGGGATCGCTTTCTTGTGACGAAAGAAGGTGCCTGAATTATTTGCGACCCCCCCCCCCCGGTGAATGCCGACACCCCCAAATCGGGGGGTGAATTTCGGGAATTTTTTTAGAAGAGGCCAGGAGGCTCCTATCAAGAATTTCTCGATTGGGATCACTTTCTTGTGACGAAAGAAGGTGCTTGAATTTTTCGCGACCTCCCCCCGTGAATGCCGACAGCCCCAAATCGGGTGTTGAAATTCGGGAATTTTTTTAGAACAGGCCAGGAGGCTCTGTTCCAAAATTTCTCAATAGGAATCGCTTCCTTGCGACGGAAGAAGGTGCCTGAATTCTTTGCAACCCCCCCGGTGAATGCCGACACCCCCAAATCGGGGGTTGAAATTCGGGAATTTTTTTAGAACAGGCCAGGAGGCTCTGTTCCAAAATTTCTCAATAGGAATCGCTTCCTTGCGACGGAAGAAGGTGCCTGGTTTCTTTGCAACCCCCCCGGTGAATACCGACCCCCCCCCCCAAATCGGGGGTTGAAATTCGGGAATTTTTTTAGAACAGGCTAGGAGGCTCTGTTCCAAAATTTCTCGATTGGGATCGCTCTCTTGTGACGAGAGAAGGTGCCTGAATTTTTTGCAACCCCCCCGTCTGATGCCGACAACCCCAAATCGGGGGTTGAAATTAGGGAATTTTTTCAGAACAGGCCAGGAGGCTCTGTTCCAAAATTTCTCGATTGGGATCGCTTTCTCGTGACGGAAGAATGTGCCTGAATTTTTTGCAACCCCCCCCCCCCCCCGGTGAATGCCGACACCCCCAAATGGGGGGTTGAAATTCGGGAATTCTTTTAGAACAGGCCAGGAGGCTCTGCTCCAAAATTCCTCGTTCGGGATGCCTTTCTTGTGACGGAAGAAGGTGCCTGAATCTTTTGCAACCCCCCCGGTGAATGCCGACACCCCCAAATCGGGGGTTGAAATTCGGGAATTTTTTTAGAACGGGCCAGGAGGCTCTGTTCCAAAATTTTCCCATTGGGATCGCTTCCTTGTGACGAAAGAAGGAGCCTGAATTTTTTGCAACCCCCCCGGTGAATGCCGACACCCCCAAATCGGGGGTTGGAATTCGGGAATTTTTTTAGAACAGGCCAGGAGGCTCTGTTCCAAAATTTCTCAATAGGAATCGCTTCCTTGCGACGAAAGAAGGTGCCTGAATTCTTTGCAACCACCCCGGTGAATGCCGACACCCCCAAATCGGGGGTTGAAATTCGGGAATTTTTTTAGAACAGGCTAGGAGGCTCTGTTCCAAAATTTCTCGATTGGGATCGCTCTCTTGTGCCGAAAGAAGGTGCCTGACTCTTTTGCAACCCCCCCGTTGGATGCCGACAACCTCAAATCGGGGGTTGAAATTCGGGAATTTTTCCAGAACAGGCCAGGAGGCTCTGTTCCAAAATTCCTCGATTGGGATCGCTTTCTCGTGACGGAAGAAGGTGCCTGGATTTTTTGCAACCCCCCCGGTGAATGCCGACACCCCCAAATCGGGGGTTGAAATTCGGGAATTTTTTTAGAACAGGCCAGGAGGCCCTGTTCCAAAATTTCTCGATTGGGACCGCTTCCTCGTGACGAAAGAAGGTGCCTGAATTTTTTGCAACCCCCCCGGTGAATGCCGACACCCCCAAATCTGGGGTTGAAATTCGGGAATTTTTTTAGAACAGGCCAGGAGGCTCTGTTCAAAAATTTCTCGATTGGGACCGCTTCCTCGTGACGAAAGAAGGTGCCTGAATCTTTTGCAACCCCCCCGGTGAATGCCGACACCCCCAAATCGGGGGTTGAAATTCGGGAATTTTTTTAGAACGGGCCAGGAGGCTCTGTTCCAAAATTTTCCTATTGGGATCGCTTCCTTGTGACGAAAGAAGGAGCCTGAATTTTTTGCAACCCCCCCGGTGCATGCCGACACCCCCAAATCGGGGGGTGAAATTCGGGAATTTTTTTAGAAGAGGCCAGGAGGCTCTGTTCAAGAATCTCTCGATTGGGATCGCTTTCTTGTGACGAAAGAAGGTGCTTGAATTTTTCGCGACCTCCCCCCGTGAATGCCGACAGCCCCAAATCGGGGGTTGGAATTCGGGAATTTTTTTAGAACAGGCCAGGAGGCTCTGTTCCAAAATTTCTCAATAGGAATCGCTTCCTTGCGACGAAAGAAGGTGCCTGAATTCTTTGCAACCCCCCCGGTGAATGCCGACACCCCCAAATCGGGGGTTGAAATTCGGGAATTTTTTTAGAACAGGCTAGGAGGCTCTGTTCCAAAATTTCTCGATTGGGATCGCTCTCTTGTGCCGAAAGAAGGTGCCTGACTCTTTTGCAACCCCCCCGTTGGATGCCGACAACCTCAAATCGGGGGTTGAAATTCGGGAATTTTTCCAGAACAGGCCAGGAGGCTCTGTTCCAAAATTCCTCGATTGGGATCGCTTTCTCGTGACGGAAGAAGGTGCCTGGATTTTTTGCAACCCCCCCGGTGAATGCCGACACCCCCAAATCGGGGGTTGAAATTCGGGAATTTTTTGAGAACAGGCCAGGAGGCCCTGTTCCAAAATTTCTCGATTGGGACCGCTTCCTCGTGACGAAAGAAGGTGCCTGAATTTTTTGCAACCCCCCCGGTGAATGCCGACACCCCCAAATCTGGGGTTGAAATTCGGGAATTTTTTTAGAACAGGCCAGGAGTCTCTGTTCAATAATTTCTCGATTGGGACCGCTTCCTCGTGACGAAAGAAGGTGCCTGAATTTTTTGCAACCCCCCCGGTGAATGCCGACACCCCCAAATCGGGGGTTGAAATTGGGGAATATTTTCAGAACGGGCCAGGAGGCTTTTTTCCAAAATTTTCCGATTGGGATCGTTTTTTTGTGACGAAAGAAGGAGGGTGAATTTCTTGCGACCCCCCGGTGAATGCCGACACCCCCAAATCGGGGGTTGAAATTCGGGAATTTTTCTAGAACAGGCCAGGAGGCTCTGTTCCAAAATTTCTCGATTGGGATCGCTTCCTTGTGACAAAAGAAGGTGCCTGAATTTTTCGCAACCCCCCCCCCCCGGTGAATGCCGACACCCCCAAATGGGGAGTTGAAATTCGGGAATTTTTTTAGAACGGGCCAGGAGGCTCTGTTCCAAAATTTTCCGATTGGGATCGCTTTTTTGCGACGAAAGAAGGAGGGTGAAATTTTTGCGACCCCCGGGTGAATGCCGACACCCCCAAATCGGGGGTTCAAATTCGGGAATTTTTTTAGAACGGGCCAGGAGGCTCTGTTCCAAAATTTTCCTATTGGGATCGCTTCCTTGTGACGAAAGAAGGAGCCTGAATTTTTTGCAACCCCCCCGGTGCATGCCGACACCCCCAAATCGGGGGTTGATATTCGGGAATTTTTTTAGAACGGGCCAGGAGGCTCTGTTCCAAAATTTCTCGATTGGGATCGCTTCCTTGTGACAAAAGAAGGTGCCTGAATTTTTCGCAACCCCCCCCCCCCCCCCGGTGAATGCCGACACCCCCAAATCGGGGGGTGAAATTCGGGAATTTTTTTAGAAGAGGCCAGGAGGCTCTGTTCAAGAATTTCTCGATTGGGATCACTTTCTTGTGACGAAAGAAGGTGCTTGAATTTTTCGCGACCTCCCACCGTGAATGCCGACAGCCCCAAATCGGGTGTTGGAATTCGGGAATTTTTTTAGAACAGGCCAGGAGGCTCTGTTCCAAAATTTCTCAATAGGAATCGCTTCCTTGTGACGAAAGAAGGAGCCTGAATTTTTTGCAACCCCCCCGGTGCATGCCGACACCCCCAAATCGGGGGTTGATATTCGGGAATTTTTTTAGAACGGGCCAGGAGGCTCTGTTCCAAAATTTCTCGATTGGGATCACTCTCTTGTGACGGAAGGAGGTGCCTGAATTTATTGCAACCCCCCCTTTGCATGCCGACAACCCCAAATCGGGGGTTGAAATTCGGAAATTTTTTTAGAACGGGCCAGGAGGCTCGGTTCCAAAATTTCTCGATCGGGATCGCTTTCTTACGACGAAGGGAGTCGCCTGAATCTTTTGCAACCCCCCCGGTGAATGCCGACACCCCCAAATCGGGGGTTGAAATTCGGGAATTTTTTTAGAACAGGCCAGGAGGCCCTGTTCCAAAATTTCTCGATTGGGACCGCTTCCTCGTGACGAAAGAAGGTGCCTGAATTTTTTGCAACCCCCCCGGTGAATGCCGACACCCCCAAATCTGGGGTTGAAATTCGGGAATTTTTTTAGAACAGGCCAGGAGGCTCTGTTCAAAAATTTCTCGATTGGGATCGCTTTCTTGTGACGAAAGAAGGTGCCTGAATTATTTGCGACCCCCCCCCCCCCCCGGTGAATGCCGACACCCCCAAATCGGGGGGTGAAATTCGGGAATTTTTTTAGAAGAGGCCAGGAGGCTCTGTTCAAGAATTTCTCGATTGGGATCACTTTCTTGTGACGAAAGAAGGTGCTTGAATTTTTCGCGACCTCCCACCGTGAATGCCGACAGCCCCAAATCGGGTGTTGGAATTCGGGAATTTTTTTAGAACAGGCCAGGAGGCTCTGTTCCAAAATTTCTCAATAGGAATCGCTTCCTTGCGACGGAAGAAGGTGCCTGAATTCTTTGCAACCCCCCCGGTGAATGCCGACCCCCCCAAATCGGGGGTTGAAATTCGGGAATTTTTTTAGAACAGGCTAGGACGCTCTGTTCCAAAATTTCTCGATTGGGATCGCTCTCTTGTGACGAGAGAAGGTGCCTGAATTTTTTGCAACCCCCTAGTCTGATGCCGACAACCCCAAATCGGGGGTTGAAATTAGGGAATTTTTTCAGAACAGGCCAGGAGGCTCTGTTCCAAAATTTCTCGATTGGGATCGCTTTCTCGTGACGGAAGTTTGTGCCTGAATTTTTTGCAACCCCCCCCCCCGGTGAATGCCGACACCCCCAAATGGGGGGTTGAAATTCGGGAATTCTTTTAGAACAGGCCAGGAGGCTCTGCTCCAAAATTCCTCGTTCGGGATGCCTTTCTTGTGACGGAAGAAGGTGCCTGAATCTTTTGCAACCCCCCCGGTGAATGCCGACACCCCCAAATCGGGGGTTGAAATTCGGGAATTTTTTCAGAACGGGCCAGGAGGCTCTGTTCCAAAATTTTCCTATTGGGATCGCTTCCTTGTGACGAAAGAAGGAGCCTGAATTTTTTGCAACCCCCCCGGTGCATGCCGACACCCCCAAATCGGGGGGTGAAATTCGGGAATTTTTTTAGAAGAGGCCAGGAGGCTCTGTTCAAGAATCTCTCGATTGGGATCGCTTTCTTGTGACGAAAGAAGGTGCTTGAATTTTTCGCGACCTCCCCCCGTGAATGCCGACAGCCCCAAATCGGGGGTTGGAATTCGGGAATTTTTTTAGAACAGGCCAGGAGGCTCTGTTCCAAAATTTCTCAATAGGAATTGCTTCCTTGCGACGAAAGGAGGTGCCTGAATTCTTTGCAACCCCCCCGGTGAATGCCGACACCCCCAAATCAGGGGTTGAAATTCGGGAATTTTTTCAGAACGGGCCAGGAGGCTCTGTTCCAAAATTTTCCAATTGGGATCGCTTCCTTGTGACGGAAGAAGGAGCCTGAATTTTTCGCAACCCCCCCGGTGAATGCCGACACCCCCAAATCGGGGGTTGAAATTGGGGAATATTTTCAGAACGGGCCAGGAGGCTTGGTTCCAGAATTTTCCGATTGGGATCGTTTTTTTGTGACGGAAGAAGGAGGATGAATTTCTTGCGACCCCTCGGTGAATGCCGACACCCCCAAATCGGGGGTTGAAATTCGGGAATTTTTTTAGAACAGGCCAGGAGGCTCTGTTCAAAAATTTCTCGATTGGGATCGCTTTCTTGTGACGAAAGAAGGTGCCTGAATTATTTGCGACCCCCCCCCCCCCCCCTCCGGTGAATGCCGACACCCCCAAATCGGGGGGTGAAATTCGGGAATTTTTTTAGAAGAGGCCAGGAGGCTCTGTTCAAGAATTTCTCGATTGGGATCACTTTCTTGTGACGAAAGAAGGTGCTTGAATTTTTCGCGACCTCCCCCCGTGAATGCCGACAGCCCCAAATCGGGTGTTGGAATTCGGGAATTTTTTTAGAACAGGCCAGGAGGCTCTGTTCCGAAATTTCTCAATAGGAATCGCTTCCTTGCGACGGAAGAAGGTGCCTGAATCCTTTGCAACCCCCCCGGTGAATGCCGACCCCCCCAAATCGGGGGTTGAAATTCGGGAATTTTTTTAGAACAGGCTAGGAGGCTCTGTTCCAAAATTTCTCGATTGGGATCGCTCTCTTGTGACGAGAGAAGGTGCCTGAATTTTTTGCAACCCCCCCGTCTGATGCCGACAACCCCAAATCGGGGGTTGGAATTCGGGAATTTTTTGAGAACAGGCCAGGAGGCTCTGTTCCAAAATTTCTCAATAGGAATCGCTTCCTTGCGACGAAAGAAGGTGCCTGAATTCTTTGCAACCCCCCCGGTGAATGCCGACACCCCCAAATCGGGGGTTGAAATTCGGGAATTTTTTTAGAACAGGCTAGGAGGCTCTGTTCCAAAATTTCTCGATTGGGATCGCTCTCTTGTGCCGAAAGAAGGTGCCTGACTCTTTTGCAACCCCCCCGTTGGATGCCGACAACCTCAAATCGGGGGTTGAAATTCGGGAATTTTTCCAGAACAGGCCAGGAGGCTCTGTTCCAAAATTCCTCGATTGGGATCGCTTTCTCGTGACGGAAGAAGGTGCCTGGATTTTTTGCAACCCCCCCGGTGAATGCCGACACCCCCAAATCGGGGGTTGAAATTCGGGAATTTTTTGAGAACAGGCCAGGAGGCCCTGTTCCAAAATTTCTCGATTGGGACCGCTTCCTCGTGACGAAAGAAGGTGCCTGAATTTTTTGCAACCCCCCCGGTGAATGCCGACACCCCCAAATCTGGGGTTGAAATTCGGGAATTTTTTTAGAACAGGCCAGGAGTCTCTGTTCAATAATTTCTCGATTGGGACCGCTTCCTCGTGACGAAAGAAGGTGCCTGAATTTTTTGCAACCCCCCCGGTGAATGCCGACACCCCCAAATCGGGGGTTGAAATTGGGGAATATTTTCAGAACGGGCCAGGAGGCTTTTTTCCAAAATTTTCCGATTGGGATCGTTTTTTTGTGACGAAAGAAGGAGGGTGAATTTCTTGCGACCCCCCGGTGAATGCCGACACCCCCAAATCGGGGGTTGAAATTCGGGAATTTTTTTAGAACAGGCCAGGAGGCTCTGTTCCAAAATTTCTCGATTGGGATCGCTTCCTTGTGACAAAAGAAGGTGCCTGAATTTTTCGCAACCCCCCCCCCCCGGTGAATGCCGACACCCCCAAATGGGGAGTTGAAATTCGGGAATTTTTTTAGAACGGGCCAGGAGGCTCTGTTCCAAAATTTTCCGATTGGGATCGCTTTTTTGCGACGAAAGAAGGAGGGTGAAATTTTTGCGACCCCCGGGTGAATGCCGACACCCCCAAATCGGGGGTTCAAATTCGGGAATTTTTTTAGAACGGGCCAGGAGGCTCTGTTCCAAAATTTTCCTATTGGGATCGCTTCCTTGTGACGAAAGAAGGAGCCTGAATTTTTTGCAACCCCCCCGGTGCATGCCGACACCCCCAAATCGGGGGTTGATATTCGGGAATTTTTTTAGAACGGGCCAGGAGGCTCTGTTCCAAAATTTCTCGATTGGGATCACTCTCTTGTGACGGAAGGAGGTGCCTGAATTTTTTGCAACCCCCCCTTTGCATGCCGACAACCCCAAATCGGGGGTTGAAATTCGGAAATTTTTTTAGAACGGGCCAGGAGGCTCGGTTCCAAAATTTCTCGATCGGGATCGCTTTCTTACGACGAAGGGAGTCGCCTGAATCTTTTGCAACCCCCCCGGTGAATGCCGACACCCCCAAATCGGGGGTTGAAATTCGGGAATTTTTTTAGAACAGGCCAGGAGGCCCTGTTCCAAAATTTCTCGATTGGGACCGCTTCCTCGTGACGAAAGAAGGTGCCTGAATTTTTTGCAACCCCCCCGGTGAATGCCGACACCCCCAAATCTGGGGTTGAAATTCGGGAATTTTTTTAGAACAGGCCAGGAGGCTCTGTTCAAAAATTTCTCGATTGGGATCGCTTTCTTGTGACGAAAGAAGGTGCCTGAATTATTTGCGACCCCCCCCCCCCCCGGTGAATGCCGACACCCCCAAATCGGGGGGTGAAATTCGGGAATTTTTTTAGAAGAGGCCAGGAGGCTCTGTTCAAGAATTTCTCGATTGGGATCACTTTCTTGTGACGAAAGAAGGTGCTTGAATTTTTCGCGACCTCCCACCGTGAATGCCGACAGCCCCAAATCGGGTGTTGGAATTCGGGAATTTTTTTAGAACAGGCCAGGAGGCTCTGTTCCAAAATTTCTCAATAGGAATCGCTTCCTTGCGACGGAAGAAGGTGCCTGAATTCTTTGCAACCCCCCCGGTGAATGCCGACCCCCCCAAATCGGGGGTTGAAATTCGGGAATTTTTTTAGAACAGGCTAGGACGCTCTGTTCCAAAATTTCTCGATTGGGATCGCTCTCTTGTGACGAGAGAAGGTGCCTGAATTTTTTGCAACCCCCTAGTCTGATGCCGACAACCCCAAATCGGGGGTTGAAATTAGGGAATTTTTTCAGAACAGGCCAGGAGGCTCTGTTCCAAAATTTCTCGATTGGGATCGCTTTCTCGTGACGGAAGAATGTGCCTGAATTTTTTGCAACCCCCCCCCCCGGTGAATGCCGACACCCCCAAATGGGGGGTTGAAATTCGGGAATTCTTTTAGAACAGGCCAGGAGGCTCTGCTCCAAAATTCCTCGTTCGGGATGCCTTTCTTGTGACGGAAGAAGGTGCCTGAATCTTTTGCAACCCCCCCGGTGAATGCCGACACCCCCAAATCGGGGGTTGAAATTCGGGAATTTTTTTAGAACGGGCCAGGAGGCTCTGTTCCAAAATTTTCCTATTGGGATCGCTTCCTTGTGACGAAAGAAGGAGCCTGAATTTTTTGCAACCCCCCCGGTGCATGCCGACACCCCCAAATCGGGGGGTGAAATTCGGGAATTTTTTTAGAAGAGGCCAGGAGGCTCTGTTCAAGAATCTCTCGATTGGGATCGCTTTCTTGTGACGAAAGAAGGTGCTTGAATTTTTCGCGACCTCCCCCCGTGAATGCCGACAGCCCCAAATCGGGGGTTGGAATTCGGGAATTTTTTTAGAACAGGCCAGGAGGCTCTGTTCCAAAATTTCTCAATAGGAATTGCTTCCTTGCGACGAAAGGAGGTGCCTGAATTCTTTGCAACCCCCCCGGTGAATGCCGACACCCCCAAATCAGGGGTTGAAATTCGGGAATTTTTTCAGAACGGGCCAGGAGGCTCTGTTCCAAAATTTTCCAATTGGGATCGCTTCCTTGTGACGGAAGAAGGAGCCTGAATTTTTCGCAACCCCCCCGGTGAATGCCGACACCCCCAAATCGGGGGTTGAAATTGGGGAATATTTTCAGAACGGGCCAGGAGGCTTGGTTCCAGAATTTTCCGATTGGGATCGTTTTTTTGTGACGGAAGAAGGAGGATGAATTTCTTGCGACCCCTCGGTGAATGCCGACACCCCCAAATCGGGGGTTGAAATTCGGGAATTTTTTTAGAACAGGCCAGGAGGCTCTGTTCAAGAATTTCTCGATTGGGATCGCTTTCTTGTGACGAAAGAAGGTGCCTGAATTATTTGCGACCCCCCCCCCTCCGGTGAATGCCGACACCCCCAAATCGGGGGGTGAAATTCGGGAATTTTTTTAGAAGAGGCCAGGAGGCTCTGTTCAAGAATTTCTCGATTGGGATCACTTTCTTGTGACGAAAGAAGGTGCTTGAATTTTTCGCGACCTCCCCCCGTGAATGCCGACAGCCCCAAATCGGGTGTTGGAATTCGGGAATTTTTTTAGAACAGGCCAGGAGGCTCTGTTCCGAAATTTCTCAATAGGAATCGCTTCCTTGCGACGGAAGAAGGTGCCTGAATCCTTTGCAACCCCCCCGGTGAATGCCGACCCCCCCAAATCGGGGGTTGAAATTCGGGAATTTTTTTAGAACAGGCTAGGAGGCTCTGTTCCAAAATTTCTCGATTGGGATCGCTCTCTTGTGACGAGAGAAGGTGCCTGAATTTTTTGCAACCCCCCCGTCTGATGCCGACAACCCCAAATCGGGGGTTGAAATTAGGGAATTTTTTCAGAACAGGCCAGGAGGCTCTGTTCCAAAATTTCTCGATTGGGATCGCTTTCTCGTGACGGAAGAATGTGCCTGAATTTTTTGCAACCCCCCCCCCCCGGTGAATGCCGACACCCCCAAATGGGGGGTTGAAATTCGGGAATTCTTTTAGAACAGGCCAGGAGGCTCTGCTCCAAAATTCCTCGTTCGGGATGCCTTTCTTGTGACGGAAGAAGGTGCCTGAATCTTTTGCAACCCCCCCGGTGAATGCCGACACCCCCAAATCGGGGGTTGAAATTCGGGAATTTTTCTAGAACGGGCCAGGAGGCTCTGTTCCAAAATTTTCCTATTGGGATCGCTTCCTTGTGACGAAAGAAGGAGCCTGAATTTTTTGCAACCCCCCCGGTGCATGCCGACACCCCCAAATCGGGGGGTGAAATTCGGGAATTTTTTTAGAAGAGGCCAGGAGGCTCTGTTCAAGAATCTCTCGATTGGGATCGCTTTCTTGTGACGAAAGAAGGTGCTTGAATTTTTCGCGACCTCCCCCCGTGAATGCCGACAGCCCCAAATCGGGGGTTGGAATTCGGGAATTTTTTTAGAACAGGCCAGGAGGCTCTGTTCCAAAATTTCTCAATAGGAATTGCTTCCTTGCGACGAAAGGAGGTGCCTGAATCTTTTGCAACCCCCCCGGTGAATGCCGACACCCCCAAATCGGGGGTTGAAATTCGGGAATTTTTTTAGAACAGGCCAGGAGGCTCTGTTCCAAAATTTCTCGTTCGGGATCGCTCTCTTGTGACGAGAGAAGGTGCCTCAATTATTTGCGACCCCCCCCCCCCGGTGAATGCCGACACCCCCAAATCGGGGGGTGAAATTCGGGAATTGTTTTAGAAGAGATCAGGAGGCTCTGTTCCAAAATTTTCCCATTGGGATCGCTTCCTTGTGACGAAAGAAGGAGCCTGAATTTTTTGCAACCCCCCCGGTGAATGCCGACACCCCCAAATCGGGGGTTGGAATTCGGGAATTTTTTTAGAACAGGCCAGGAGGCTCTGTTCCAAAATTTCTCGATAGGAATCGCTTCCTTGCGACGAAAGAAGGTGCCTGAATTCTTTGCAACCCCCCCGGTGAATGCCGACACCCCCAAATCGGGGGTTGAAATTCGGGAATTTTTTTAGAACAGGCTAGGAGGCTCTGTTCCAAAATTTCTCGATTGGGATCGCTCTCTTGTGACGAAAGAAGGTGCCTGACTCTTTTGCAACCCCCCCGTTGGATGCCGACAACCTCAAATCGGGGGTTGAAATTCGGGAATTTTTCCAGAACAGGCCAGGACGCTCTGTTCCAAAATTCCTCGATTGGGATCGCTTTCTCGTGACGGAAGAAGGTGCCTGGATTTTTTGCAACCCCCCCGGTGAATGCCGACACCCCCAAATCGGGGGTTGAAATTCGGGAATTTTTTTAGAACAGGCCAGGAGGCCCTGTTCCAAAATTTCTCGATTGGGACCGCTTCCTCGTGACGAAAGAAGGTGCCTGAATTTTTTGCAACCCCCCCGGTGAATGCCGACACCCCCAAATCTGGGGTTGAAATTCGGGAATTTTTTTAGAACAGGCCAGGAGGCTCTGTTCAAAAATTTCTCGATTGGGACCGCTTCCTCGTGACGAAAGAAGGTGCCTGAATTTTTTGCAACCCCCCCGGTGAATGCCGACACCCCCAAATCGGGGGTTGAAATTGGGGAATATTTTCAGAACGGGCCAGGAGGCTTTGTTCCAAAATTTTCCGATTGGGATCGTTTTTTTGTGACGAAAGGAGGCGGGTGAATTTCTTGCGACCCCCCGGTGAATGCCGACACCCCCAAATCGGGGGTTGAAATTCGGGAATTTTTTTAGAACAGGCCAGGAGGCTCTGTTCCAAAATTTCTCGATTGGGATCGCTTCCTTGTGACAAAAGAAGGTGCCTGAATTTTTCGCAACCCCCCCCCCCCCCGGTGAATGCCGACACCCCCAAATGGGGAGTTGAAATTCGGGAATTTTTTTAGAACGGGCCAGGAGGCTCTGTTCCAAAATTTTCCGATTGGGATCGCTTTTTTGCGACGAAAGAAGGAGGGTGAATTTTTTGCGACCCCCGGGTGAATGCCGACACCCCCAAATCGGGGGTTCAAATTCGGGAATTTTTTTAGAACGGGCCAGGAGGCTCTGTTCCAAAATTTTCCTATTGGGATCGCTTCCTTGTGACGAAAGAAGGAGCCTGAATTTTTTGCAACCCCCCCGGTGCATGCCGACACCCCCAAATCGGGGGTTGATATTCGGGAATTTTTTTAGAACGGGCCAGGAGGCTCTGTTCCAAAATTTCTCGATTGGGATCACTCTCTTGTGACAGAAGGAGGTGCCTGAATTTTTTGCAACCCCCCTTTGCATGCCGACAACCCCAAATCGGGGGTTGAAATTCGGAAATTTTTTTAGAACGGGCCAGGAGGCTCGGTTCCAAAATTTCTCGATCGGGATCGCTTTCTTACGACGAAGGGAGTCGCCTGAATCTTTTGCAACCCCCCCGGTGAATGCCGACACCCCCAAATCGGGGGTTGAAATTCGGGAATTTTTTTAGAACAGGCCAGGAGGCCCTGTTCCAAAATTTCTCGATTGGGACCGCTTCCTCGTGACGAAAGAAGGTGCCTGAATTTTTTGCAACCCCCCCGGTGAATGCCGACACCCCCAAATCTGGGGTTGAAATTCGGGAATTTTTTTAGAACAGGCCAGGAGGCTCTGTTCAAAAATCTCTCGATTGGGATCGCTTTCTTGTGACGGAAGAAGGTGCCTGAATCTTTTGCAACCCCCCCGGTGAATGCCGACACCCCCAAATCGGGGGTTGAAATTCGGGAATTTTTTTAGAACGGGCCAGGAGCTCTGTTCCAAAATTTCCCTATTGGGATCGCTTCCTTGTGACGAAAGAAGGAGCCTGAATTTTTTGCAACCCCCCCGGTGCATGCCGACACCCCCAAATCAGGGGGTGAAATTCGGGAATTTTTTTTGAAGAGGCCAGGAGGCTCTGTTCAAGAATCTCTCGATTGGGATCGCTTTCTTGTGACGAAAGAAGGTGCTTGAATTTTTCGCGACCTCCCCCCGTGAATGCCGACAGCCCCAAATCGGGGGTTGAAATTCGGGAATTTTCCCAGAACAGGCCAGGAGGCTCTGTTCCAAAATTCCTCGATTGGGATTGCTTCCTTGTGACGGAAGAAGGTGCCTGAATTTATTGCGACCCCCCCGATGAATGCCGACACTCCCAAATCGGGGGTTGAAATTCGGGAATTTTCTTAGAATGGGCCAGGAGACTGTGTTCCAAAATTTCTCGATTGGGATCGCTTTCTTGTGACGAAGGAAGTCGCCTGAATCTTTTGCAACCCCCCCGGTGAATGCCGACACCCCCAAATCGGGGGTTGAAATTCGGGAATTTTTCTAGAACAGGCCAGGAGGCTCTGTTCCAAAATTTCTCAATAGGAATTGCTTCCTTGCGACGAAAGGAGGTGCCTGAATCTTTTGCAACCCCCCCCCCCCCCGATGAATGCCGACACCCCCAAATCGGGGGTTGAAATTCGGGAATTTTTTTAGAACAGGCCAGGAGGCTCTGTTCCAAAATTTCTCGTTCGGGATCGCTCTCTTGTGACGAGAGAAGGTGCCTCAATTATTTGCGACCCCCCCCCCCGGTGAATGCCGACACCCCCAAATCGGGGGGTGAAATTCGGGAATTGTTTTAGAAGAGATCAGGAGGCTCTGTTCCAAAATTTTCCCATTGGGATCGCTTCCTTGTGACGAAAGAAGGAGCCTGAATTTTTTGCAACCCCCCCGGTGAATGCCGACACCCCCAAATCGGGGGTTGGAATTCGGGAATTTTTTTAGAACAGGCCAGGAGGCTCTGTTCCAAAATTTCTCAATAGGGATCGCTTCCTTGCGACGAAAGAAGGTGCCTGAATTCTTTGCAACCCCCCCGGTGAATGCCGACACCCCCAAATCGGGGGTTGAAATTCGGGAATTTTTTTAGAACAGGCTAGGAGGCTCTGTTCCAAAATTTCTCGATTGGGATCGCTCTCTTGTGACGAAAGAAGGTGCCTGACTCTTTTGCAACCCCCCCGTTGGATGCCGACAACCTCAAATCGGGGGTTGAAATTCGGGAATTTTTCCAGAACAGGCCAGGAGGCTCTGTTCCAAAATTCCTCGATTGGGATCGCTTTCTCGTGACGGAAGGAGGTGCCTGGATTTTTTGCAACCCCCCCGGTGGATGCCGACACCCCCAAATCGGGGGTTGAAATTGGGGAATATTTTCAGAACGGGCCAGGAGGCTTTGTTCCAAAATTTTCCGATTGGGATCGTTTTTTTGTGACGAAAGAAGGAGGGTGAATTTCTTGCGACCCCCCGGTGAATGCCGACACCCCCAAATCGGGGGTTGAAATTCGGGAATTTTTTTAGAACAGGCCAGGAGGCTCTGTTCCAAAATTTCTCGATTGGGATCGCTTCCTCGTGACAAAAGAAGGTGCCTGAATTTTTCGCAACCCCCCCGGTGAATGCCGACACCCCCAAATCTGGGGTTGAAATTCGGGAATTTTTTTAGAACAGGCCAGGAGGCTCTGTTCAAAAATTTCCCGATTGGGACCGCTTCCTCGTGACGAAAGAAGGTGCCTGAATTTTTTGCAACCCCCCCGGTGAATGCCGACACCCCCAAATCGGGGGTTGAAATTGGGGAATATTTTCAGAACGGGCCAGGAGGCTTTGTTCCAAAATTTTCCGATTGGGATCGTTTTTTTGTGACGAAAGAAGGAGGGTGAATTTCTTGCGACCCCCCGGTGAATGCCGACACCCCCAAATCGGGGGTTGAAATTCGGGAATTTTTTTAGAACAGGCCAGGAGGCTCTGTTCCAAAATTTCTCGATTGGGATCGCTTCCTCGTGACAAAAGAAGGTGCCTGAATTTTTCGCAACCCCCCCCCCCCGTAGAATGCCGACACCCCCAAATGGGGAGTTGAAATTCGGGAATTTTTTTAGAACGGGCCAGGAGGCTCTGTTCCAAAATTTTCCGATTGGGATCGCTTTTTTGCGACGAAAGAAGGAGGGTGAATCTTTTGCAACCCCCCCGGTGAATGCCGACACCCCCAAATCGGGGGTTGAAATTCGGGAATTTTTTTAGAACGGGCCAGGAGGCTCTGTTCCAAAATTCCCCTATTGGGATCGCTTCCTAGTGACGAAAGAAAGAGCCTGAATTTTTTGCAACCCCCCCGGTGCATGCCGACACCCCCAAATCAGGGGGTGAAATTCGGGAATTTTTTTAGAAGAGGCCAGGAGGCTCTGTTCAAGAATCTCTCGATTGGGATCGCTTTCTTGTGACGAAAGAAGGTGCTTGAATTTTTCGCGACCTCCCCCCGTGAATGCCGACAGCCCCAAATCGGGGGTTGAAATTCGGGAATTTTCCCAGAACAGGCCAGGAGGCTCTGTTCCAAAATTCCTCGATTGGGATTGCTTCCTTGTGACGGAAGAAGGTGCCTGAATTTATTGCGACCCCCCCGATGAATGCCGACACTCCCAAATCGGGGGTTGAAATTCGGGAATTTTCTTAGAATGGGCCAGGAGACTGTGTTCCAAAATTTCTCAATGGGAATCGCTTCCTTGCGACGAAAGAAGGTGCCTGAATTCTTTGCAACCCCCCCGGTGAATGCCGACACCCCCAAATCGGGGGTTGAAATTCGGGAATTTTTTTAGAACAGGCTAGGAGGCTCTGTTCCAAAATTTCTCGATTGGGATCGCTCTCTTGTGACGAAAGAAGGTGCCTGACTCTTTTGCAACCCCCCCGTTGGATGCCGACAACCTCAAATCGGGGGTTGAAATTCGGGAATTTTTCCAGAACAGGCCAGGAGGCTCTGTTCCAAAATTCCTCGATTGGGATCGCTTTCTCGTGACGGAAGGAGGTGCCTGGATTTTTTGCAACCCCCCCGGTGGATGCCGACACCCCCAAATCGGGGGTTGAAATTGGGGAATATTTTCAGAACGGGCCAGGAGGCTTTGTTCCAAAATTTTCCGATTGGGATCGTTTTTTTGTGACGAAAGAAGGAGGGTGAATTTCTTGCGACCCCCCGGTGAATGCCGACACCCCCAAATCGGGGGTTGAAATTCGGGAATTTTTTTAGAACAGGCCAGGAGGCTCTGTTCCAAAATTTCTCGATTGGGATCGCTTCCTCGTGACAAAAGAAGGTGCCTGAATTTTTCGCAACCCCCCCGGTGAATGCCGACACCCCCAAATCTGGGGTTGAAATTCGGGAATTTTTTTAGAACAGGCCAGGAGGCTCTGTTCAAAAATTTCCCGATTGGGACCGCTTCCTCGTGACGAAAGAAGGTGCCTGAATTTTTTGCAACCCCCCCGGTGAATGCCGACACCCCCAAATCGGGGGTTGAAATTGGGGAATATTTTCAGAACGGGCCAGGAGGCTTTGTTCCAAAATTTTCCGATTGGGATCGTTTTTTTGTGACGAAAGAAGGGGGGTGAATTTCTTGCGACCCCCCGGTGAATGCCGACACCCCCAAATCGGGGGTTGAAATTCGGGAATTTTTTTAGAACAGGCCAGGAGGCTCTGTTCCAAAATTTCTCGATTGGGATCGCTTCCTCGTGACAAAAGAAGGTGCCTGAATTTTTCGCAACCCCCCCCCCCCCCCGTAGAATGCCGACACCCCCAAATGGGGAGTTGAAATTCGGGAATTTTTTTAGAACGGGCCAGGAGGCTCTGTTCCAAAATTTTCCGATTGGGATCGCTTTTTTGCGACGAAAGAAGGAGGGTGAATTTTTTGCGACCCCCGGGTGAATGCCGACACCCCCAAATCGGGGGTTCAAATTCGGGAATTTTTTTAGAACGGGCCAGGAGGCTCTGTTCCAAAATTTTCCTATTGGGATCGCTTCCTTGTGACGAAAGAAGGAGCCTGAATTTTTTGCAACCCCCCCGGTGCATGCCGACACCCCCAAATCGGGGGTTGATATTCGGGAATTTTTTTAGAACGGGCCAGGAGGCTCTGTTCCAAAATTCCTCGATTGGGATCACTCTCTTGTGACGGAAGGAGGTGCCTGAATTTTTTGCAACCCCCCCTTTGCATGCCGACAACCCCAAATCGGGGGTTGAAATTCGGAAATTTTTTTAGAACGGGCCAGGAGGCTCGGTTCCAAAATTTCTCGATCGGGATCGCTTTCTTACGACGAAGGGAGTCGCCTGAATCTTTTGCAACCCCCCCGGTGAATGCCGACACCCCCAAATCGGGGGTTGAAATTCGGGAATTTTTTTAGAACAGGCCAGGAGGCCCTGTTCCAAAATTTCTCGATTGGGACCGCTTCCTCGTGACGAAAGAAGGTGCCTGAATTTTTTGCAACCCCCCCGGTGAATGCCGACACCCCCAAATCTGGGGTTGAAATTCGGGAATTTTTTTAGAACAGGCCAGGAGGCTCTGTTCAAAAATTTCTCGATTGGGATCGCTTTCTTGTGACGAAAGAAGGTGCCTGAATTATTTGCGACCCCCCCCCCCCCGGTGAATGCCGACACCCCCAAATCGGGGGGTGAAATTCGGGAATTTTTTTAGAAGAGGCCAGGAGGCTCTGTTCCAAAATTTCTCGATTGGGATCGCTTTCTTGTGACGAAGGAAGTCGCCTGAATCTTTTGCAACCCACCCGGTGAATGCCGACACCCCCAAATCGGGGGTTGAAATTCGGGAATTTTTCTAGAACAGGCCAGGAGGCTCTGTTCCAAAATTTCTCGATTGGGATCGTTTTCTCGTGACGGAAGAATGTGCCTGAATTTTTTGCAACCCCCCCCCCCCCGGTGAATGCCGACACCCCCAAATGGGGGGTTGAAATTCGGGAATTCTTTTAGAACAGGCCAGGAGGCTCTGCTCCAAAATTCCTCGTTCGGGATGCCTTTCTTGTGACGGAAGAAGGTGCCTGAATCTTTTGCAACCCCCCCGGTAAATGCCGACACCCCCAAATCGGGGGTTGAAATTCGGGAATTTTTTTAGAACGGGCCAGGAGGCTCTGTTCCAAAATTTTCCTATTGGGATCGCTTCCTTGTGACGAAAGAAGGAGCCTGAATTTTTTGCAACCCCCCCGGTGCATGCCGACACCCCCAAATCGGGGGGTGAAATTCGGGAATTTTTTTAGAAGAGGCCAGGAGGCTCTGTTCAAGAATCTCTCGATTGGGATCGCTTTCTTGTGACGAAAGAAGGTGCTTGAATTTTTCGCGACCTCCCCCCGTGAATGCCGACAGCCCCAAATCGGGGGTTGGAATTCGGGAATTTTTTTAGAACAGGCCAGGAGGCTCTGTTCCAAAATTCCTCAATAGGAATTGCTTCCTTGCGACGAAAGGAGGTGCCTGAATTCTTTGCAACCCCCCCGGTGAATGCCGACACCCCCAAATCAGGGGTTGAAATTCGGGAATTTTTTCAGAACGGGCCAGGAGGCTCTGTTCCAAAATTTTCCAATTGGGATCGCTTCCTTGTGACGGAAGAAGGAGCCTGAATTTTTTGCAACCCCCCCGGTGAATGCCGACACCCCCAAATCGGGGGTTGAAATTGGGGAATATTGTCAGAACGGGCCAGGAGGCTTGGTTCCAGAATTTTCCGATTGGGATCGTTTTTTTGTGACGGAAGAAGGAGGATGAATTTCTTGCGACCCCCCGGTGAATGCCGACACCCCCAAATCGGGGGTTGAAATTCGGGAATTTTTTTAGAACAGGCCAGGAGGCTCTGTTCCAAAATTTCTCGATACGGATCGCTTCCTTGTGACAAAAGAAGGTGCCTGAATTTTTCGCAACCCCCCTCCCCCCCGGTGAATGCCGACACCCCCAAATGGGGAGTTGAAATTCGGGAATTTTTTTAGGATTGGCCAGGAGGCTCTGTTCCGAAATTTTCCGATTGGGATCGCTTTTTTGCGACGAAAGAAGGAGGGTGAATTTTTTGCGACCCCCGGGTGAATGCCGACACCCCCAAATCGGGGGTTGAAATTCGGGAATTTCTTCAGAACGGGCCAGGAGGCTCTGTTCCAGAATTTCTCGATTGGGATCGCTTCCTTGTGACGAAAGAAGGTGCCTGAATTTTTTGCAACCCCCCCCCCCCCCCGGTGAATGCCGACACCCCCAAATGGGGAGTTGATATTCGGGAATTTTTTTAGAAGAGGCCAGGAGGCTCTGCTCCAAAATTCCTCATTCGGGATCCCTTTCTTGTGACGGAAGAAGGTGCCTGAATTTTTTGCAACCCCCCCGTCGAATGCCGACACCGACAAATCGGGGGTTGAAATTCGGGAATTTTTTTAGAACGGGCCAGGAGGCTCCTTTCCAAAATTTTCCGATTGGGATCGCTTTTTTGTGACGAAAGAAGGAGGGTGAATTCTTTGCGACCCCCCGGTGAATGCCGACACCCCAAAATCGGGTGTTGAGATTCGGGAATTTTTTTAGAACGGGCCAGGAGACTCTGTTCCAAAATTTCTCGATTGGGATCGCTCTCTTGTGACGAAAGGAGGTGCCTGAATTTTTTGCAACCCCCCCGTTGGATGCCGACAACCCCAAATCGGGGGTTGAAATTCGGAAATTTTTTTAGAATGGGCCAGGAGGCTCTGTTCCAAAATTTCTCGATTGGGATCGCTTTCTTGTGACGAAGGAAGTCGCCTGAATCTTTTGCAACCCACCCGGTGAATGCCGACACCCCCAAATCGGGGGTTGAAATTCGGGAATTTTTCTAGAACAGGCCAGGAGGCTCTGTTCCAAAATTTCTCGTTTTGGATCGCTCTCTTGTGACGAGAGAAGGTGCCTCAATTATTTGCGACCCCCCCCCCCCCGGTGAATGCCGACACCCCCAAATCGGGGGGTGAAATTCGGGAATTGTTTTAGAAGCGATCAGGAGGCTCTGTTCCAAAATTTTCCCATTGGGATCGCTTCCTTGTGACGAAAGAAGGAGCCTGAATTTTTTGCAACCCCCCCGGTGAATGCCGACACCCCCAAATCGGGGGTTGGAATTCGGGAATTTTTTTAGAACAGGCCAGGAGGCTCTGTTCCAAAATTTCTCAATAGGAATCGCTTCCTTGCGACGAAAGGAGGTGCCTGAATTCTTTGCAACCCCCCCGGTGAATGCCGACACCCCCAAATCGGGGGTTGAAATTCGGGAATTTTTTTAGAACAGGCTAGGAGGCTCTGTTCCAAAATTTCTCGATTGGGATCGCTCTCTTGTGACGAAAGAAGGTGCCTGACTCTTTTGCAACCCCCCCGTTGGATGCCGACAACCTCAAATCGGGGGTTGAAATTCGGGAATTTTTCCAGAACAGGCCAGGAGGCTCTGTTCCAAAATTCCTCGATTGGGATCGCTTTCTCGTGACGGAAGAAGGTGCCTGGATTTTTTGCAACCCCCCCGGTGAATGCCGACACCCCCAAATCGGGGGTTGAAATTCGGGAATTTTTTTAGAACGGGCCAGGAGGCTCTGTTCAAGAATTTCTCGATTGGGATCGCTTTCTTGTGACGAAAGAAGGTGCTTGAATTTTTCGCGACCTCCCCCCGTGAATGCCGACAGCCCCAAATCGGGGGTTGGAATTCGGGAATTTTTTCAGAACAGGCCAGGAGGCTCTGTTCCAAAATTTCTCAATAGGAATCGCTTCCTTGCGACGAAAGAAGGTGCCTGAATTCTTTGCAACCCCCCCGTTGGATGCCGACAACCTCAAATCGGGGGTTGAAATTCGGGAATTTTTCCAGAACAGGCCAGGAGGCTCTGTTCCAAAATTTCTCGATTGGGATCGCTTCCTTGTGACGAAAAAAGGTGCCTGAATTTTTTGCAACCCCCCCCCCCCGGTGAATGCCGACACCCCCAAATGGGGGGTTGAAATTCGGGAATTTTTTTAGAACAGGCCAGGAGGCTCTGTTCCAAAATTTCTCAATAGGAATTGCTCCCTTGCGACGAAAGGAGGTGCCTGAATTCTTTGCAACCCCCCCGGTGAATGCCGACACCCCCAAATCAGGGGTTGAAATTCGGGAATTTTTTCAGAACGGGCCAGGAGGCTCTGTTCCAAAATTTTCCAATTGGGATCGCTTCCTTGTGACGGAAGAAGGAGCCTGAATTTTTTGCAACCCCCCCGGTGAATGCCGACACCCCCAAATCGGGGGTTGAAATTGGGGAATATTTTCAGAACGGGCCAGGAGGCTTGGTTCCAGAATTTTCCGATTGGGATCGTTTTTTTGTGACGGAAGAAGGAGGATGAATTTCTTGCGACCCCCCGGTGAATGTCGACACCCCCAAATCGGGGGTTGAAATTCGAGAATTTTTTTAGAACAGGCCAGGAGGCTCTGTTCCAAAATTTCTCGATTGGGATCGCTTCCTTGTGACAAAAGAAGGTGCCTGAATTTTTCGCAACCCCCCTCCCCCCCCGGTGAATGCCGACACCCCCAAATGAGGAGTTGAAATTCGGGAATTTTTTTAGGACGGGCCAGGAGGCTCTGTTCCAAAATTTTCCGATTGGGATCGCTTTTTTGCGACGAAAGAAGGAGGGTGAATTTCTTGCGACCCCCGGGTGAATGCCGACACCCCCAAATCGGGGGTTGAAATTCGGGAATTTTTTCAGAACGGGCCAGGAGGCTCTGTTCCAGAATTTCTCGATTGGGATCGCTTCCTTGTGACGAAAGAAGGTGCCTGAATTTTTTGCAACCCCCCCCCCCCCCCCCGGTGAATGCCGACACCCCCAAATGGGGAGTTGTTATTCGGGAATTTTTTTAGAAGAGGCCAGGAGGCTCTGCTCCAAAATTCCTCATTCGGGATCCCTTTCTTGTGACGGAAGAAGGTGCCTGAATTTTTTGCAACCCCCCCGTCGAATGCCGACACCGACAAATCGGGGGTTGAAATTCGGGAATTTCTTTTGAACGGGCCAGGAGGCTCCTTTCCAAAATTTTCCGATTGGGATCGCTTTTTTGTGACGAAAGAAGGAGGGTGAATTCTTTGCGACCCCCCGGTGAATGCCGACACCCCCAAATGGGGAGTTGATATTCGGGAATTTTTTTAGAAGAGGCCAGGAGGCTCTGCTCCAAAATTCCTCATTCGGGATCCCTTTCTTGTGACGGAAGAAGGTGCCTGAATTTTTTGCAACCCCCCCGTCGAATGCCGACACTGACAAATCGGGGGTTGAAATTCGGGAATTTTTTTAGAACGGGCCAGGAGGCTCCTTTCCAAAATTTCTCGATTGGGATCGCTCTCTTGTGACGAAAGGAGGTGCCTGAATTTTTTGCAACCCCCCCCCCCGTTGGATGCCGACAACCCCAAATCGGGGGTTGAAATTCGGAAATTTTTTTAGAATGGGCCAGGAGGCTCTGTTCCAAAATTCCTCGATTGGAATCGCTCTCCCGTGACGGAAGAAGGTGCTTGAATTTTTTGCGACCCCCCCGGTGAATCCCAACACCCCCAAATCGGGGGTTGAAATTCGGGAATTTTTCTAGAACAGGCCAGGAGGCTCTGTTCCAAAAGTTCCCGATTGGGATTGCTTCCTTGTGACGAAAGAAGGTGCCTGAATTTATTGCGACCCCCCCGATGAATGCCGACACTCCCAAATCGGGGGTTGAAATTCGGGAATTTTCTTAGAATGGGCC
Organism: Eretmocerus hayati; assembly: GCA_029851415.1. Lineage (NCBI taxonomy): Eukaryota > Metazoa > Arthropoda > Insecta > Hymenoptera > Aphelinidae > Eretmocerus > Eretmocerus hayati. The sequence continues at coordinate 87,961,638 of CM056743.1, forward strand.
AGGAGGCTGTGTTCCAAAATTTCTCGATTGGGATCGCTTTCTTGTGACGAAGGAAGTCGCCTGAATCTTTTGCAACCCCCCCGGTGAATGCCGACACCCCCAAATCGGGGGTTGAAATTCGGGAATTTTTTTAGAACAGGCCAGGAGGCTCTGTTCCAAAATTTCTCGTTCGGGATCGCTCTCTTGTGACGAGAGAAGGTGCCTCAATTATTTGCGACCCCCCCCCCCCCGGTGAATGCCGACACCCCCAAATCGGGGGGTGAAATTCGGGAATTGTTTTAGAAATGATCAGGAGGCTCTGTTCCAAAATTTTCCCATTGGGATCGCTTCCTTGTGACGAAAGAAGGAGCCTGAATTTTTTGCAACCCCCCCGGTGAATGCCGACACCCCCAAATCGGGGGTTGGAATTCGGGAATTTTTCTAGAACAGGCCAGGAGGCTCTGTTCCAAAATTTCTCAATAGGAATCGCTTCCTTGCGACGAAAGAAGGTGCCTGAATTCTTTGCAACCCCCCCCCCCCCCGGTGAATGCCGACACCCCCAAATCGGGGGTTGAAATTCGGGAATTTTTTTAGAACAGGCTAGGAGGCTCTGTTCCAAAATTGCTCGATTGGGATCGCTCTCTTGTGACGAAAGAAGGTGCCTGACCCTTTTGCAACCCCCCCGTTGGATGCCGACAACCTCAAATCGGGGGTTGAAATTCGGGAATTTTTCCAGAACAGGCCAGGAGGCTCTGTTCCAAAATTCCTCGATTGGGATCGCTTTCTCGTGACGGAAGAAGGTGCCTGGATTTTTTGCAACCCCCCCCCCCCGGTGAATGCCGACAAACCCCAAATCGGGGGTTGAAATTCGGGAATTTTTTTAGAACGGGCCAGGAGGCTCTGTTCAAGAATTTCTCGATTGGGATCGCTTTCTTGTGACGAGAGAAGGTGCTTGAATTTTCCGCGACCTCCCCCCGTGAATGCCGACAGCCCCAAATCGGGGGTTGAAATTCGGGAATTTTTTCGGAACAGGCCAGGAGGCTCTGTTCCAAAATTTCTCAATAGGAATCGCTTCCTTGCGACGAAAGAAGGTGCCTGAATTCTTTGCAACCTCCCCGTTGGATGCCGACAACCTCAAATCGGGGGTTGAAATTCGGGAATTTTTCCAGAACAGGCCAGGAGGCTCTGTTCCAAAATTTCTCGATTGTGATCGCTTTCTCGTGACGGGAGAAGGTGCCTGGATTTTTTGCAACCCCCCCGGTGAATGCCGACACCCCCAAATCGGGGATTGAAATTCGGGAATTTTTTTAGAACGGGCCAGGAGGTTCTGTTCCAAAATTTCTCGATTGGGATCGCTTCCTTGTGACGAAAAAAGGTGCCTGAATTTTTTGCAACCCCCCCCCCCGGTGAATGCCGACACCCCCAAATGGGGGGTTGAAATTCGGGAATTTTTTTAGAACAGGCCAGGAGGCTCTGTTCCAAAATTTCTCGATTGGGATCACTTTCTCGCGACGGGAGAAGGTGCCTGAATTTTTTGCAACCCCCCCGGTGAATGCCGACACCCCCAAATCGGGGGTTGAAATTCGGGAATTTTTTCAGAACGGGCCAGGAGGCTCTGTTCCAAAGTTTTCCAATTGGGATCGCTTCCTTGTGACGAAAGAAGGAGGGAGAATTTCTTGCGACCCTCCGGTGAATGCCGACACCCCCAAATCGGGGGTTGAAATTCGGGAATTTTTTTAGAACAGGCCAGGAGGCTCTGTTCCAAAATTTCTCGATTGGGATCGCTTCCTTGTGACAAAAGAAGGTGCCTGAATTTTTCGCAACCCCCCCCCCCCCGGTGAATGCCGACACCCCCATATGGGGAGTTGAAATTCGGGAATTTTTTTAGAACGGGCCAGGAGGCTCTGTTCCAAAATTTTCCGATTGGGATCGCTTTTTTGCGACGAAAGAAGGAGGGTGAATTTTTTGCGACCCCCGGGTGAATGCCGACACCCCCAAATCGGGGGTTGAAATTCGGGAATTTATTTAGAACGGGCCAGGAGGCTCTGTTCCAAAATTTCTCGATTGGGATCGCTCTCTTGTGACGAGAGAAGGTGCCTGAATTTTTTGCAACCCCCCCGTTGGATGCCGACAACCCCAAATCGGGGGTTGAAATTAGGGAATTTTTCAGAACAGGCCAGGAGGCTCTGCTCCAAAATTCCTCGTTCGGGATCCCTTTCTTGTGACGGAAGAAGGTGCCTGAATCTTTTGCAACCCCCCCGGTGAATGCCGACACCCCCAAATCGGGGGTTGAAATTCGGGAATTTTTTTAGAACGGGCCAGGAGGCTCTGTTCCAAAATTTTCCTATTGGGATCGCTTCCTTGTGACGAAAGAAGGAGCCTGAATTTTTTGCAAACCCCCCGGTGCATGCCGACACCCCCAAATCGGGGGGTGAAATTCGGGAATTTTTTTAGTAGAGGCCAGGAGGCTCTGTTCAAGAATCTCTCGATTGGGATCGCTTTCTTGTGACGAAAGAAGGTGCTTGAATTTTTCGCGACCTCCCCCCGTGAATGCCGACAGCCCCAAATCGGGGGTTGGAATTCGGGAATTTTTTTAGAACAGGCCAGGAGGCTCTGTTCCAAAATTTCTTAATAGGAATCGCTTCCTTGCGACGAAAGGAGGTGCCTGAATTCTTTGCAACCCCCCCGGTGAATGCCGACACCCCCAAATCAGGGGTTGAAATTCGGTAATTTTTTCAGAACGGGCCAGGAGGTTCTGTTCCAAAATTTTCCAATTGGCATCGCTTCCTTGTGACGAAAGAAGGAGCCTGAATTTTTTGCAACCCCCCCGGTGAATGCCGACACCCCCAAATCGGGGGTTGAAATTGGGGAACATTTTCAGAACGGGCCAGGAGGCTTGGTTCCAAAATTTTCCGATTGGGATCGTTTTTTTGTGACGGAAGAAGGAGGATGAATTTCTTGCGACCCCCCGGTGAATGCCGACACCCCCAAATCGGGGGTTGAAATTCGGGAATAGTTTTAGAACAGGCCAGGAGGCTCTGTTCCAAAATTTCTCGATTGGGATCGCTTCCTTGTGACAAAAGAAGGTGCCTGAATTTTTCGCAACCCCCCTCCCCCCCCCCGGTGAATGCCGACACCCCCAAATGGGGAGGTGAAATTCTGGAATTTTTTGAGGACGGGCCAGGAGGCTCTGTTCCAAAATTTTCCGATTGGGATCGCTTTTTTGCGACGAAAGAAGGAGGGTGAATTTTTTGCGACCCCCGGGTGAATGCCGACACCCCCAAATCGGGGGTTGAAATTCGGGAATTTTTTCAGAACGGGCCAGGAGGCTCTGTTCCAAAATTTCTCGATTGGGATCGCTTCCTTGTGACGAAAGAAGGTGCCTGAATTTTTTGCAACCCCCCCCCCCCCCCCCCGGTGAATGCCGACACCCCCAAATGGGGAGTTGATATTCGGGAATTTTTTTAGAAGAGGCCAGGAGGCTCTGCTCCAAAATTCCTCATTCGGGATCCCTTTCTTGTGACGGAAGAAGGTGCCTGAATTCTTTGCAAACCCCCCCGTCGAATGCCGACACCGACAAATCGGGGGTTGAAATTCGGGAATTTTTTTAGAACGGGCCAGGAGGCTCCTTTCCAAAATTTTCCAATTGGGATCGCTTCCTTGTGACGAAAGAAGGAGCCTGAATTTTTTGCAACCCCCCCGGTGAATGCCGACACCCCCAAATCGGGGGTTGAAATTGGGGAACATTTTCAGAACGGGCCAGGAGGCTTGGTTCCAAAATTTTCCGATTGGGATCGTTTTTTTGTGACGAAAGAAGGAGGGTGAATTCTTTGCGACCCCCCGGTGAATGCCGACACCCCAAAATCGGGTGTTGAGATTCGGGAATTTTTTTAGAACGGGCCAGGAGACTCTGTTCCAGAATTTCTCGATTGGGATCGCTCTCTTGTGACGAAAGGAGGTGCCTGAATTTTTTGCAGACCCCCCGTTGGATGCCGACAACCCCAGATCGGGGGTTGAAATTCGGAAATTTTTTTAGAATGGGCCAGGAGGCTCTGTTCCAAAATTCCTCGATTGGAATCGCTCTCCCGTGACGAAAGAAGGTGCTTGAATTTTTTGCGACCCCCCGGTGAATGCCGACACCCCCAAATCGGGGGTTGAAATTCGGGAATTTTTCTAGAACAGGCCAGGAGGCTCTGTTCCAAAAGTTCCCGATTGGGATTGCTTCCTTGTGACGAAAGAAGGTGCCTGAATTTATTGCGACCCCCCCGATGAATGCCGACACTCCCAAATCGGGGGTTGAAATTCGGGAATTTTCTTAGAATGGGCCAGGAGGCTGTGTTCCAAAATTTCTCGATTAGGATCGCTTTCTTGTGACGAAGGAAGTCGCCTGAATCTTTTGCAACCCCCCCGGTGAATGCCGACACCCCCAAATCGCGGGTTGAAATTCGGGAATTTTTTTAGAACAGGCCAGGAGGCTCTGTTCCAAAATTTCTCGATTGGGATCGCTCTCTTGTGACGAGAGAAGGTGCCTCAATTATTTGCGACCCCCCCCCCCCCCCCCGGTGAATGCCGACACCCCCAAATCGGGGGGTGAAATTCGGGAATTGTTTTAGAAGAGATCAGGAGGCTCTGTTCCAAAATTTTCCCATTGGGATCGCTTCCTTGTGACGAAAGAAGGAGCCTGAATTTTTTGCAACCCCCCCGGTGAATGCCGACACCCCCAAATCGGGGGTTGGAATTCGGGAATTTTTTTAGAACAGGCCAGGAGGCTCTGTTCCAAAATTTCTCAATAGGAATCGCTTCCTTGCGACGAAAGAAGGTGCCTGAATTCTTTGCAACCCCCCCGGTGAATGCCGACACCCCCAAATCGGGGGTTGAAATTCGGGAATTTTTTTAGAACAGGCTAGGAGGCTCTGTTCCAAAATTTCTCGATTGGGATCGCTCTCTTGTGACGAAAGAAGGTGCCTGACTCTTTTGCAACCCCCTCGTTGGATGCCGACAACCTCAAATCGGGGGTTGAAATTCGGGAATTTTTCCAGAACAGGCCAGGAGGCTCTGTTCCAAAATTCCTCGATTGGGATCGCTTTCTCGTCACGGTAGAAGGTGCCTGGATTTTTTGCAACCCCCCCGGTGAATGCCGACACCCCCAAATCGGGGGTTGAAATTCGGGAATTTTTTTAGAACAGGCTAGGAGGCTCTGTTCCAAAAGTTCCCGATTGGGATCGCTCCCTTGTGACGAAAGAAGGTGCCTGAATTTTTTGCAACCCCCCCGGTGAATGCCGACACCGCCAAATCGGGGGTTGAAATTCGGGAATTTTTTTAGAACGGGCCAGGAGGCTCCTTCCCAAAATTTTCCGATTGGGATCGCTTTTTTGTGACGAGAGAAGGAGGGTGAATCTTTTGCGACCCCCCGGTGAATGCCGACACCCCAAAATCGGGTGTTGAGATTCGGGAATTTTTTTAGAACGGGCCAGGAGGCTCTGTTCCGAAATTTCTCGATTGGGATCGCTCTCTCGTGACGGAAGAAGGAGCCTGAATTTTTTGCAACCCCCCCGGTGAATGCCGACACCCCCAAATCGGGGGTTGAAATTCGGGAATTTTTTTAGAACGGGCCAGGAGGCTCTGTTCAAAAATTTCTCGATCGGGATCGCTTTCTTGTGACGAAAGAAGGTGCCTGAATTCTTTGCAACCCCTCCGGTGAATGCCGACACCCCCAAATCGGGGTTTGAAATTCGGGAATTTTTCTAGAACAGGCCAGGAGGCTTTGTTCCAAAATTCCTCGATTGGGATCGCTTTCTTGTGACGAAAGAAGGTGCCTGAATTTTTTGCCAGGAAGATGCTCTCTCCCATGCCACTTACAGCGATATTGCTCTGATGAATATTTATATCACCAGGAGTAAGAATGAATATGACTCAGCAAATCTTAAACAGTCTTATCAGTTCGTATGCTCCGGCCTTGGTTCAGAATTCAGGCATCTCCATCAGAACGAGTCAAATAATGTACGTCTATACCGAAGTTTTTGTGAGGTTAGATGAGATGCCGAGCTGGCGAGCTCGCGGCGCCCGCAGTCGCACGCAGCTCTTCTCCATACTGGTACGGTAAGAATGACTCTACAAGTGCCCGCAAAATTTACCCAAATTCACCGCACTTCTCCACCAAATTCGTTACAACTCCTGACGTGAAATGAAATTTACCAGACACAATTTAATTTTTCTCGACTCTTATCCGCAATAAGTAGGCTGAAATGTCGGACGCTCCACGATTACCCTAACCGTGCCCGTAAATTTTACCGAAAAATTCTTGGCGCGCATTCATTACCTGGAAGCCTCCATATTTCCACTCAGACCGTTCTTCATGATTTGGGCGCTGCAACCATAGAGATTGCAACTCCGGTTCTAGTTTATGAAATCGAACTCAACGGGCGGTCACTTAAAAATATCATCCTCACAGCTTTTCAGAATGATTGGTTTTGAAATCTCAAAATCTCGCGCTTATGGGCAATAAATTGAGATTTCCTGTCTTTGGAATCAAAAAAGCGCTCAGAAAACAACTCAATAAGACATGCAGATTGAAAAATTTCATTAGTGACGAACACAAGTTTTCACACGAAAGAATGTTTTTTTTCAATGAACCAAAAAATAGCTTTTTGAAAAAAATTACTCCCACGGGATCGTTCATACAATCTGTTACAGAAGGTGTGTACATACGATTACCGGGCTGTAGCGAAAAAATTGTGAATTTTATTCGTGCATTTGAAATTTTTTGTAAACCCTCGTGGTTCTTGTCACTCTTCCGCAAAGTATGGCATTTTAGAGTAACGCCAGACGTGTAATGATTAGTCATCTTCTGCTGTACAGTTTCGCTTACGCGAGGCTGGACCTCACGCGGGCGAGAATCTCTGACCGGCAGGGGCCGGATAACGAGCAAGCGAGCGAGCACCTCGAGCGACGCGAGCGCGCGACACTAGCTCAAGCGCGAGAAATCGATGATATATTCAATTGAACATTGATTTTCATATCAATATCCCCTATCTATGATGAATACTTTGATACGAATTAATTAACTGTCAAATAAATAATATTCTTCGACTGTACATGAATACATTTTTGTCTCACATGCCCTTACGAGGAAATAATTACCGGTTATACCACCCGGTCCGATACCCGCGGGGACATCCTTGTGAGTTTCCTGACGGGATTTGGACCCAGCAAAATCCCCGTGGAGCACTCATGGGAACTCACCGCCTTAATTTGCAAATCGAACGGTGACGATTGGACTTGGGCATTTTTTGTTTAGGAAACAGAATTATTCATGAAAATTGAAAAAATCAGGAACAAATAGGAGATCAGGCGCGGCGTTGTTGTGGTCACCATAACAAAATCATCCATAAAGATAATCAACTAAATCAACCATAAAGTATATAATGCAACCTCAATCTGTGACCTCAACAACGCCGCACCTGCTCTTCTATTTCTTCCTGATTTCTTCAATTTTCATGAATAATTTTGTTTCCTAAACAAAAAATGCCCAAGTCCAATCGTCACCGTTCAATGTGCAAATTAGGGCGGTGAGTTCCCCCATGAGTGTTCCACGGGGATTTTGCTGGGTCCAGATCATTTATTCATGTACAGTCGAAGAATATTATTTATTTGACAGTTAATTAATTCATATCAAAGTATTCATCATAGATAGGGGATATTAATATGAAAACCAATGTTCAATTGAATATATCATCGATTTCTCAATTATGGAATATAATTGTAAACATATCACCAATATCGATTTATCATCAACTGCATATAATTCCAAAAGATAAGTTGATACGACAGCTTGGACCGTGACGTTGACGTTGCTCGACGGCAATAGCGGTTCCGCCCAGCTGTACACCAAGAGCCTAACCCGACTTGGCCTTTTCACGAAAAGGCTGGACGAGTCGGCCTTTTCACGAAAAGGCTAGGCCGATGGTGTAAGGAAGTGAAAGGGATGAGCGCTGACACGATTGGCCGGCTCTTCATGAAGAGCCTAGGATTTTCATGAAAAGGCTGATTTCACCAAGAGCCTGCGACATATATATGTCGGAATCACTCCAAAATTCGATCATATTACACCACCATGCCGAAACACCACTCTCTTCTGTGGGTGGTCTCGACTTTCACGGCTATCTTCGTTGTAAAGTTGTATAGAAATTCATCAATCTCCTCCCAGAAAACATCCTCCTCTCAAATCTCCTCGGGAGCTCCACTTAACTCATGTACTCTTGAGCTCTTTTTTTCGGAGCAACTGCCTCTGTCGCTCACGACACTGCATCTCGATTCCTGATCCTCGTCAATCCTCTCTCCCAGCCTCACTAGATTATCACTCTACCCCCTTCATCTCATTTGACTCATCAGTCTTTCATCATAACTACATGTTTGTGTCTTTCTTGGCTGATTTCGTTGCGACTCTCATTGAGAATATCGTAGAGTAAGCAATCAATGACAAGATATTCTCCTTTCACCCAAGAAGAGTTGTTCGATTTTTTCGCCATGGAGTATATCATGTGTAACCTATCCTGCACACGTGAACATACTGCAAAAAGTCTACCAACTGTCACGAATGTTAGAGTTCTTATCTTTTTCTATCTTTTCTGATCATCTTATCTTCAGTGACTTTAACTCTCACCTCTCACCCTATTCGAGCATTTGACCATCCTGTCATATTCTACTGTTTCTATGTTTCACGTTCCCTTGGTCGATGGAATGTGATCAGTTTCGATCCTCCCATTTCATTTATTATATTATTTTCTAAACCTCTGATGCTTTACTCATTTCGCAGTCAACCTTTGATGTCTACCACGACGATCACGGCTCACTCTGAGTTGATCTTTAACCTCGTGCGGTTTCCGCCAGAAACTACGAGCTCGTTTGTATCCACATGGTGTAATCTGAGCTCCACTACCTTGTTGGCACGTCCCACAACTCAGTGTGATTTCTCCCAGCTTTGTCTACTCGATTCTCGACTTCAAATGAAGTCAGGCTGTCAAACGTCGATTTTTATTTTATTACCTTCTCTCTCTTTTTTCCCTATCTTTCTCATATGTGAGCACATATGCTTTCCCATCTTTCATGTGATAAATCTATCCGCAAAGAACTCTTTTGTCTGCGGACAAGTAAGATATAGCGATCAATCGATCGATCAATCAATCAAACAATCAATCTCTCTCTTTCTCTCTTTCTTTCTTTTATGTAAGCACATATGACATATGTAATCGGATTTTCGTCTACGGACGAGTAAAGCACATGTACCTATCTATCTATCTATCTATCTATCTATCTCTTTCTATATATCCTCCACTTTCTCATATTTTATGTGATAAATGTATCCGTAAAGAACTCTCTTGTCTGCGGACAACTAAGATACAGCGATCAATCGATCGATCAATCAATCAACCAATCAATCTCTCTTTTTCTCTCTCTCTTTCTTTTATGTAAGCACATATGACTTGTGTAATTGGATTTTCGTCTACGGACGAATAAAGCACATGTACCTATCTATCTACCTATCTATCTATCTCTTTCTATATATCCTCCACTTTCTCATCTTTCATGTGATAAATCTATCCGCAAAGAACTCTTTCGTCTGCAGACAACTAAGATACAGCGATCAATCGATCGATCAATCAATCAAACAATCAATATCTCTCTTTCTCTCTCTCTTCCATTTACGTAAGCACATATGACATATGTAATCGGATTTTCGTCTACGGACGAATAAAGCACATGTACCTATCTATCTATCTATCTATCTATCTATCTCTTTCTATATATCCTCCACTTTCTCATATTTTATGTGATAAATGTATCCGTAAAGAACTCTCTTGTCTGCGGACAACTAAGATACAGCGATCAATCGATCGATCAATCAATCAACCAATCAATCTCTCTTTCTCTCTCTCTTCCTTTTATGTAAGCACATATGACATGTGTAATCGGATTTTCGTCTACGGACGAATAAAGCACATGTACCTATCTATCTATCTATCTATCTCTTTCTATATATCCTCCACTTTCTCATCTTTCATGTGATGAATCTATCCGCAAAGAACTCTTTTGTCTGCGGACAACTAAGATACAGCGATCAATCGATCGATCAATCAATCAAACAATCAATCTCTCTCTTTCTCTCTTTCTTTCTTTTATGTAAGCACATATGACATATGTAATCGGATTTTCGTCTACGGACGAATAAAGCACATGTACCTATCTATCTATCTATCTATCTCTTTCTATATATCCTCCACTTTCTCATCTTTCATGTGATGAATCTATCCGCAAAGAACTCTTTTGTCTGCGGACAACTAAGATACAGCGATCAATCGATCGATCAATCAATCAAACAATCAATCTCTCTCTTTCTCTCTTTCTTTCTTTTATGTAAGCACATATGACATATGTAATCGGATTTTCGTCTACGGACGAATAAAGCACATGTACCTATCTATCTGTCTATCTATCTATCTCTTTCTATATATCCTCCACTTTCTCATATTTTATGTGATAAATGTATCCATAAAGAACTCTCTTGTCTGCGGACAACTAAGATACAGCGATCAATCGATCGATCAATCAATCAACCAATCAATCTCTCTTTCGCTCTCTCTTCCTTTCATGTAAGCACATATGACTTGTGTAATCGGATTTTCGTCTACGGACGAATAAAGCACATGTACCTATCTATCTGTCTATCTATCGATCTCTTTCTATATATCCTCCACTTTCTCATCTTTCATGTGATAAATCTATCCGCAAAGAACTCTTTCGTCTGCGGACAACTAAGATACAGCGATCAATCGATCGATCAATCAATCAAACAATCAATCTCTCTCTTTCTCTCTCTCTTTCTTTTACGTAAGCACATATGACATATGTAATCGGATTTTCGTCTACGGACGAATAAAGCACATGTACCTATCTATCTATCTATCTATCTCTTTCTATATATCCTCCACTTTCTCATCTTTCATGTGATAAATGTATCCGTAAAGACCTCTTTCGTCTGCGGACAACTAAGATACAGCGATCAATCGATCGATCAATCAATCAACCAATCAATCTCTCTTTCTCTCTCTCTTCCTTTCATGTAAGCACATATGACTTGTGTAATCGGATTTTCGTCTACGGACGAATAAAGCACATGTACCTATCTATCTGTCTATCTATCTATCTCTTTCTATATATCCTCCACTTTCTCATCTTTCATGTGATAAATCTATCCGCAAAGAACTCTTTCGTCTGCGGACAACTAAGATACAGCGATCAATCGATCGATCAATCAATCAAACAATCAATCTCTCTCTTTCTCTCTCTCTTTCTTTTACGTAAGCACATATGACATATGTAATCGGATTTTCGTCTACGGACGAATAAAGCACATGTACCTATCTATCTATCTATCTATCTATCTATCTCTTTCCATATATCCTCCACTTTCTCATCTTTCATGTGATAAATGTATCCGTAAAGAACTCTTTCTTCTGCGGACAACTAAGATACAGCGATCAATCGATCGATCAATCAATCAACCAATCAATCCCTCTCTTTCTCTCTCTCTTACTTTTATGTAAGCACATATGACATATGTAATCGGATTTTCGTCTACGGACAAATAAAGCACATGTACCTATCTATCTATCTGTCTATCTATCTCTTTCTATATATCCTCCACTTTCTCATCTTTCATGTGATAAATGTATCCGTAAAGAACTCTTTTGTCTGCGGACAACTAAGATACAGCGATCAATCGATCGATCAATCGATCGATCAATCAATCAACCAATCAATCTCTCTTTTTTTTTTCTTTTTTTCAAGGTGATTAGAGGGCAAAATCTGCCTCAGGATCCCTCGGATCCGTCCCCAGACACCGGACTGGTTCAGCTTACGCGGACTACGCATAGCCCACGCAGGCCATACCAGGCGGGACACAGGTTTGGGTGGGGTCCACCGAGAGGTGGGCCCGGCCGTGTAATATCTCTCTCCCCTCGATGTCCGATACCAAGGGCAACGGGCAATCAAGAAGGAGATCCACCTGCATATACCATCTCATCCCGGAACCGCGTGAGCATTACTTCAGGATGAGCGGCATGTCTCGCGCTCGATTGCGAGCGTTCCTCTCCTCCATCTTCTCTCTTCGGCCACTTGTCGGCATCTTCATTCTTCATTGTTCCCTCTCTTTCTTTTTTCTTCTCTCTCCCCTCTTCAGTGCATCAGATTCCTCCTGGAATCATTTGGGCCTCTTCTGTTTCAATCGGCAGAGTCACTGTAATTCGCCTGCTTCGGAGCGCCTTACTTTCCTCTCTTTCTCCTCTTTGCGGGTCATCACCAGCTTGATGTATCCGGTGAGTCTATCCCATGTCTCCCGGTTGCGGAGCAAGTGCGGGACGAGATTCTCAGGTGTTAGTTGAGCACCCAGCCATTCATCCAGCTCGGCGCGCTCTCTCCGCGTGTCGCTGCACTTGAACAGGGCATGTTCGGCGTCATCCCATTCGTCCCCGCATGACTGACATGCTAGGGTCGTCCTCTTCTTGAACCTGGTTAGATAGGAACCGAAGCAACCATGATCGCTCAGTGCCTGCGTCGTCCAGTAGTCCATCTCTCCGTGGGTGCGTTCCGCCCAGTTGGCTACGCCACGGATCAGCCGGTGCGTCCATCTGCCGTTTGCAAATGGCGAATCCCACTCAGTTTGCCAATGCTCAAGGGTGGTTTCCTTCTCGTTGTCGCGGATGATCTCCTTCATCGTCGGAGTGAGTACTCGTTCGGGTCCGATCACTTTCTGGCGGTCCCAGATCCTCACTCGCTCCGCGACGAGCAAGTGGATGGGCGGAGTACTCGCCAATACGTAAGCCGCATCTCCTGACACAGTGCGGTAGGCACGGATACTCCTCAGGGCCACTCTTCAGTGGACAGGCCCCATTCTCTTCTCGATGATGGTCTTCTCTACTCTCTTCCCCCACACGGGTGCACCGTACAGCATGATGGAGGTAGTGACGGTGTTGAGAAGTGCGCGCCTCTTTTCCTTGGGTCCTCCGATATTCGGCATAAGCCGCTGGAGCGCCGCACCGACCTTGCTCGCCTTCTGGGCGGCTTCCTGGATGTGCTTCTTGAACGACCACTTGTCGTCGAGCCATAAACCGAGGTATTTCAGCTCTGTCTTCCGTGGAATCTCTTGCCCGTTGATATAAAACCGGGGTAAGTCAAACTTCCTACGCCTTGTGACCACGATTGCTTCGCACTTCTTGACAGCGAGCTCCAGAAGCTTGCTAATCATCCACTCGTAGACTCGGGCCAGCGCTTCGTTCGCGCGTATACCCAAGAGTTCCTCGTTGTCAGCCCATACTATAAGTCCCGCGTAGTCCGCGAAAGCCACTATTATCACTCCTTCTGGCAGTTCGATAGACAGTAAGCTGTCCTACTGGGTGTTCCAGTTGAACGGCCCGGAGACCGATCCCTGTCCGATTCCGGTGGACAGTACCCGAATCTCTTGTCCCTCGTCGGTGTCGTACACGAGGGTCCTGTTCCGCAGGTAGTCACTCGTGACGGCTAGTAGATAGGGGGACACTTTACCTGCTCGGGATTGATAGACTCGCTCCCAGCTCGCGCAGTCGAATGCGTTCTTTATGTCCAACGCAATGATGACACAGAATCCTCCTCTTCCTTGGTATGGGTTCCCTACCGACGCTTGAACCCGTTCTTGGACCGCCTCGATCGCGTGCACAGTGCTCCGTCCCTTCCGGAACCCGAACTGCATTGGTGATAGCCCACCGCCTTCTTCGTAGGCTTTCTCCACCTTGTTGAGCACCATCCTCTCGTACATTTTCCCGATATTGTCGAGCATGCTGAGAGCGCGTTGACCTCCTTGACCCTTAGGTATCAGGACCAGCTTCTGGCGTTTCCACTTGTCCGGGAAAGTTCCCGCGCTCAGACAGATGTTGAAGAGGTCGAGGAGTAGATCTGGCTTGTATTTGAAGACCAGTTCCAGAGCCTCGTTTGGGATGCCATCCAGGCCAGGGGCCTTGTCGTTCGGCATTCTCTTCGCCGCTATGAGTAGCTCTTGCATAGTGAAGAGCGGGATGGGGTCTTCGCTCTCCGTAGGGAATGTAACTCTGGGTTCTCCTGCTGGGAAGAGGTCTTCCACGATGGTGCGCAATGTTGCTGCATCGGTCGGTGCTGGGTTGCCCCTCCGGGGTCGGACCTTTGACATGACCACGCGATATGGCGTGCCCCAGGGGTCTTCGTTAACCATGTCACACAGTTCACCCCAGCACTTCTCTTTGCTCCTCCGGATGGCTAGAACGAGAACCTTCTTTGCTCCTTTGTACGCTCTGTCATCTTCCGCCAGCGGTGGTCGTTGCAGCTTCCTTGATCGCCATGCGGTCCTCCTTTTCTTGTTGCTCGTTCTTCGTAGACCCTTGATCTCATCGGTGATCCAGTACTCTGGTTTCCTCCAGAAACATGGTGTTGTCCTGCGAGGCATCGACGCGTCGCAAGCTCTCGTGATGGCGGATGTTACCATCGCCACAGCCTCGTCCGAGGCGGAGTTCATCGGGAGATCTTCGACTGTTTCTATCGATTCCCGGAATTTTCCCTCGTCCAGCTTCCGTACCTGCCACCCCGTTGGTCGCGGTCTGCGTGTCGTCTGTCTCTGTCCGTCAGTCCTAAGTCGAAACCGAATATGTCGATGGTCACTCAGTGTTTCCGTGTCCAGAACTTCCCACGATGTCATACGTCCCATGAGCGACGGGCTCATGAACGTCAGGTCGAGGACCGATGATGAACCTCCCTCCCGGGACCGAGTGTCGTGCCGGTAATAGGTGATAACCCCCGTCTCATTCGCGAGCACTAATCCCAATGCCTCCATGGCATCAGCGAGTATTACCCCCCGTCTATCGCGCGGCTCCCCGCTCCAAGTCGGTTCCTTGGAGTTGAAATCTCCCGCGATTATAACTGGGCCCCCCCATTGCCTCACATCCTCTTCTAGGTCGTGGAGCTCGTCTTCAAATTCGTGCGTCTTGAGCGACGGCGAGTAGTAGCAGATGTATACAGCTGTGCCCCCTATGGTCTTTCGAGCATAACCGCGGCCACTAACAGCTGGTTCAGTCTCGCGGATCGCGGGATTTGTGATCTGAATTACAGCGGTCCCCCAGTGATCGAATGTGGAACGAGAAAGTTCGCGCTTCCGAGGCGGTTCGGAGATGATCAGAACATCGATACCCCCTTCTTTGGCGGCAGTGTGTAGGAGGTCACAAGCGTCCCCGCTTCTCCTGAGGTTGGCCTGGATGAAGTTAGCCATTTCTTCCCCCCCTGCGTCTATATGTCGCCCTCGCGTTTTGGTAGGCTGTGCAGTTGCTGGAGCCCGACCTGTGGTCAGATCTGGTTTCGATAGCCACGCAGCTGAGGCATTTTGGTTTCTCTTTACAGGTAGCGGCGAGGTGTCCTGGTTCACCGCACTGGAAGCAGAGTTTCGGTTGACGTTCCTCTGCCTTCTCTTTTTTGCAGCCTGAGGCCTTGTGGCCATACTCTAGGCAGTTATAGCAGCGTGGGATGCCTCCCTTCTCGCGGATTCTCACTCTGCTCCATCCCACCTTGGGTTCTTTCCAGTCCAGGAGGCGGTGAACGAGCCTCGCTGGGATGGACACAACCACTGTTTGGGTGCCTCGGGAGCCGTTTCGCAGGCTCTTGACTATTATGGCTCCATCCTCGTTTTCTGGTAGGGCCTTCGCGAGGTCCTTCTGCACTTTAGTTTTGTCGACATCGTAGTCGACTCCGAGAACCTCGAGGGTCATGCTATTTGCGAGGCAGTGGACGGCCCCTTCTTGCCCGACGACTGGTGTCAGAGCCGCTTTGATGGCTGCAGCGTCGGTGCCCTTCCTCAGTTCAATGAGGATTTGTCCTTCCTGTGTCTTGCGGATGCCCGTGACTTTAGAGCCCACTTCTTCATTAAGGTCATCCGTCTTTATCTTGCGCAGCATATCTGCGTAGCTTAACCCACCTTGGTTTGCCGTGACGAGAACGGCGTCGGATTTCGCTCTTCTTGGCTTCATCTTTGCCTTCTTTCCAGCGGTGTCACTTCATCGACCGCTTTTCTTTGCCCTCTTTGTATTTCTCTTAGAGACCACTTCCTGCCAAGGCCCGTCCTGCTTGGGCCTATTAGGAGTCGATGTCGAGCGCGGTGTTTCGAGGGCTCCCGATGGATGTCCGCGTCGCGTCCTCTTCGTATCGTGCTGTTTCCCTTGTCGCGATTCCGGCTTATTCGCCCCCCTTCCCTGTGTGCCGCTTCCCGACGCGGCTGGCCCAGAGGGCTGCGCACTCCTCTTCATTTTTAGGGTCTTCTCCGCTTCGCAAAGTGTGGTCTCGAAAGCCGCTCTCTTTCCTTTGTCTGCCGCAAGTAGGCCTTCGAGAGCGTGGCCAATCTTCTTGAGCTCTTCCATGTCGCCCCGAGTTCCTTCTGGGATGTTGGAGGCAGACTCGGCTATCCCTATGACCAAGTTCAGGTGGTCGAAGAGAAGATGAGTCTTCCTCTCCATCTGTTCTCGGCACATTTTCAAGTCCCTTCATCCTTCCATTAGATCGGGGGCCTTGTCTCCACTTCTCTGTCGACTGGCCTCCTCAGGTGTGGGGAACCGATCGATGTCCATATCCTCCGGTGTTTTTCGACCTTTTTCGAGTCCACGGTTACAGTCCTTGGATGTCAGGGTGTCTTCTGACTTCTGGGACTCCGTGGTGGTGTTAGAGTCCCCTGAATCCGAGCTGGAATCGGCGGTATCGTCTCCCTTGTTCTTGTCTTGCGTAAGCTGGATCTTGATCACGGGGTTGATCTTCATAAGCTTGTCTGCCGCCGCTTGCGCTTCTGCAGCAACCTTCGCGTTCTTCTCTTTTTGGCTCAAGAATGTGAGCTTCGATTGCTTCAGCGTTCGCGTATCTACTTCCTCACCCAGACCCTTTCTCTTCCTGCTGTTTGGGTTGATGTCTTCTCCTTTCTGGTGTTGGTCCTTTCCTCCAACTATCTTCGCCAGAGGCGTATTTCCATCGCTAGTAGCTTTACGCGTGAGTCCACCAGCCAAGTGTGCCACTGGTAGCGCGCTTTGCATGGTTGGCCCCCCCCCCCCCAAGATCCGAATGGGGCCCCGCTTCACTTGGGGAATTCTTGCTGTCAATGCTGGACATCTCCTTCTTTCTTCTTTTTCCAGGGCCTGGAATCGCATGCTGGCCGAACCCGGACCAGACCAGCACGGGTGTTGTGTGTTGTGTGATGCGTGTTCTGTATAATGTTGGTAAGTCTGTGTAATGCCTGAGCAAGCGTAAGTATGGTGCGTGTAGAGTGTAGTGTGTGTGTGTTAGTGTAAGTGTAGGACTCGGGTCCGGAGGGGCGTCACTCCCTCAAGCTCCAAGTGCAACCCTAAGGTCACACCCAAAGCCCCCTTCGGGGCCAATCATCTCTCTCTTTCTTTCTCTCTCTCTCTCTCTCTTCCTCGCTATCACTCACTAGCTTTTCCTCCTCCTTCTCTTTTATCCGATAAATAGATAACGCTAACGCCTTGTTATGTATAGCAATTTGCTGGATCAATAGGGTCTTTGTGCCATGTCCTCAATGAAATGCTCCAACTTCTATCAGAAAATCAAACAATCAATCAATCGATCAGTCAACCAAGCCACGAATCACTTCCTCCACCCCCTCGTTTGTCTCTCTCGTTGCCCCCCCCCCTTTTCAATATCTTTCGCGTGGGATTCAAGATAATCCGTTGAATAATCAAATCGGTATGGATATATATAAATATGTATACCCACATATCATCCCTTTCATCTGGGCACGTGGAGCGACACTGGAATTTTTTCCCATTGTTGCGAGGCTGTCATGTTCCTTATCCCACAGTTTTCACAAGATCCCGATGTCGCCACCCTTTCAAAAATTCCAACCCTTCCCCGTTTGGTCAGGTACTACGACAACTTGGTGAATCATCACAAATCTTCGTGAAAAGTGCTTTTGTTGTTCCGCTATACTCACGGATTTCTCATTTCTTGAAAAAAATGAGTCTCGAAAAATTGATATCTTTCGCATTTGACTACATAACCCAGATCGGTCCTAGAAACGAGCCACTCGTTATCAGCATCAATTCTGGATGCCCGGCCCTGAATTTGTTGCACTCGCAATAATCGGTGTCATCTTTTTGTTCAACCCAGTTATGGTTTGCCACCCTCTTGGACTTGAGTCCATGATGAAAACTTCTCTTATCAATTCTACAGTCACAAAAAGATTCAGTTTTCATCATCTCCAAACCCTGTTCGGGGTGCACATTTTCTTCCGTGAATTGAGACCGTATTCCCTACCTATGATACCTCGATATCCGTTTGCTTGTATAATCATGTCAGCACGAGCGACACCTCCTCTCTAGTTATTATGTATTTTGTCCCGGTTTTGACTGACTTCATCCCTATTTGACTCATCAACGCCACATATTTGGCATTCAATTTTTTGGTTCCCATTTTTGTTCCCGGCTTGTAGCCCCACCATGCTGCCTAGCTAGAAGATTTTCTCATCATAATTAATCTTCTAGCCTGGCTAACATAACGTCATACTTCTTCCACACTGTTTTCTTTCCTCCGCCGCACTGTTTTCTTTCAACTGGATATTTAATTTGAAAATTTGCAATTATCCGAACATTTTGACAAATATGTTCCTTATCCTCTTTCTCATTAACCTGAGTAAATTTGAAATACTATCACATGCAACTGCGTCTCAATGATATTCATTGCTCGACTTCTCTCCACCGAGTATTTTTGGCTGTGTGCCATATCAAACTAATCTCCTGGACTACCATCGTTATTGATTTTCACTATCGCGAATGACTTTTGTATGATATTCTGAGCTTCCGAGACCAGCCACATCTCAATCAGGCGCGGATTCTGATCTACTCGTATGCAATCTTGTATCCAATCTTGCGTACGAAAATTTATTAAAAAGTCCGAAAAGACTGTCGATTTAATACCGGTAAAGCTGCTGGCAAGTCCTGAGAGGGCTCTCATTTAGAACTATCATACATTACGACGGAACAATTCGTCATGGAAGCATCATATATCGCGATTATGATATTCTGGGCCTTTTTTGTGAGTGATTTCAGGAGATTACAATGTATACAGATGAAAGATTCATCTCTTTGTACAGCATTAACCTGTAAGGTTTGTCAACTTGTACGGTCAGAGGAACTATTAGAGGCTCACTGAAAACTCTTTCGTCCCACGCACTGAGAATACATCTTTCATCAATACTCAGCAATCTTGGCCAGATTTTTTGATGAGATGGACACTTCGTCACTCCTAAGCGACACGCAGGTATCACAGAAGGAGCTGCATTCATTTTTGTGTAACCACGCATAACGTAGGTTTGATCATGTTTGTGAAATCAGGTAACGGCACAGCGACTTGAAATTCATAGCCACTGATGCAGAACGAACAGAGTAGCGGGAAAATATTCGAGATTGTGTTCGGAAGGCATGCACGGAGATTGCTCTTTTTTCTGCCTTTGGGAAAAAGTGACAGCTTTGCCCCAGCTCAAAATTGCCTCAAGTACTCCGACCTAATTTTTCGGGAAGCTCAAACACATCCGAGAGATCAATGTTTTTCAATCGAAAAGGGGAGGGGTGATGCCATTAACTCGAACGGACACGCGCAAATTTTACCGTGACCGCATCCTTAACAGACTATAGAGCTTTGGAAATCGTTAATGCCCGGTTATGTAATCAAACGTCATTCCTTGATATGTTCCGAGTAGCGAATGTGGGTGCTGCCATATCATCAGAACTGAATGTGTGCCGCCAATACGAGCGAAATCAATATGCGCTCTATT
This sequence comes from Eretmocerus hayati, assembly GCA_029851415.1. Lineage (NCBI taxonomy): Eukaryota > Metazoa > Arthropoda > Insecta > Hymenoptera > Aphelinidae > Eretmocerus > Eretmocerus hayati. Next base: position 87,981,493 of record CM056743.1, read on the forward strand.
AGAGGTAGGCATTCCACTCGGATTGCCGATGAAGTGTATCTATAGCAGACAACGGTCATTGAATGTAGCAGATGACAGTCATCTCTGAGGGGTTTTTAAAGCGTGATCTTGTCCTCAGCAAGAATTCTCAATACATCGTTGCGCACCAATCACGCGAAGGTTCCGATACTCGAAGCAAACTTCATTCGACAGCGGTGTTCGATTGACACTCTGGGTGTATTGTAGATAATGCTCCATGAGAATATCAGAGAAACATCTGTATATAGTGAGTTATAAATCCATCTCCGATTATGACAACATTAATCGGAGATGGATCGTATGTATTGCAGAGATTCAGAAGTAATGAGAAGACATCTACTGAGAATTATATAATCAGGAGTCTGGAAGAATATCGAAAGGAGATTTTCTTAGGATGAGATTTTGCTTTGATGTAAAGTTCGTCAAGTGATCGATGATATTGATAATTTGGGATTGGTATTGTAATTGTGAGAATGTAGAATTTTTTAACGAATATCTGATTTATGAGATTTATATTGATATTAATAAAGATACAAAGAAGTATAATATAGTTTCAATTATCATGTGGAAAGGAATTTCACATTATATTTTTCATACAATTTTAGAATGATGATGGTCTGGTTATTCTAATTATCATCATATGACGCTTGGAGAAAGCTTTCTGCTAATCACTTTTAGCAGCGTATTTTTGCATAATTCCAAGCATCTTAATCTTATTGGCAATTCTCTCGGAAAATTCTTTCAACAATATCACGGCATTCCAAAAAATGGTACAAGTCGATGATTTGGTAACTTTTTCCCCGAGATTGAACTATCTTATCGTTGTTCTGCCCTTGCAATCGTCAAATTCTGACGCCCAAGATATTTCTATGAGTTTTGGTTCATTACATGAAATTTTCATTTTTTTAAAAAGATACGATGAAATCTTAATGATCATCTATTTAAATCAAGACCTCTCGTTGATTCTGCAATGCATTGCTCATTAAAAATGGTTAAGTTAGTTGGGATAATACTTTTCTCTAGACGCTCAAGACTCGAATAGGCATTTAAAGACCCCTTATGTAACGAAAGCTTCTGGCCGAGTGGACAATAGCGAAGACTGGAAATCCGAAGGTGACAGGTTCAAATCTCAGCGGCGGCAGGTAATCACATTAATAATTCTTTCCGGCACATCATTTGAATCAAATCACTGTAATTAATTTTCATGATTGATAAAGTTTCAAAAGTTGGAAAAAGTCCGCTCACCGCGCGGAAAATTTTTTTTGTATTCCTTTGCTTTTTCCCATGGGGGCAATAAACAGTATCCTAGGTGTCCAAATCATGTCCACAGGATGACCTTCAAACGTATTTTGGGTGTCCTTCGGAACGTCCCTGGGAAGTTCTTTTTGCATAACCAAAAAATGTCAAAAAAGTGGAAGTAGTACGCCTTTCTGGCGAACAAATTGACGTAATTTTGGACGTCCACAAAACTTGCCATATTATCAAGGAGACGTTCCCAGGGCGTCTTTTTTCCATCAGAATGCTAGCTGGGTATTTTGTAGTAGAGAAAATTACAACGATTTGGTTGAACGGCAATTTTGTTGAGCAAACTTCTATGACTTCGTATCAATCGCGCGATCTCAGGACTCACCTCATTGTTTTTCTTTCATAGTTCTCTTTCATACTTCCCACCAGGGCGCTATCGCACCTTTCGATACTTAATCCGAATTATGATCCAATCTCTCGTTATCTGAGTACCACTTGATCCCAAGAAATCCGATGATTCAAGGAGATATGTAATAACTGAGGAATCATGCACCAAAGATCCACAGAATTATCACGGGTATATTTTCAAAAATGTGACGCAGTTTTGATCAAATGTTGCTTGCGTAGCGCACATCGTATGTCTGGTATGCAATGGGATGAATTGTGATCCCGCTGGAGAATTGGAGCGTTCCACTGTTCCACTTCAGTAGCTCCTTGTTTGATGAAGTCAGTAGGTTCTTCATGAGCTCAATATGATCAACGATCAGATCGTTGAGTCTCGATCGCACAGATCGCAGATCTAGATTATTCTCGGTCCGATATCCGGACACAACCAACGGCTGAATGAGACTATTTCATTCACATTTCAGGGAGCGCAGTTGCAACCATTTGTCCCCACATATTTAGCCATTACATCTTCCCCATGCCTTACATGGAGTGTGCACTCTTGGAATCCGCCGTAATGAAGATGAGTTCTCGAAGCCTCTCGTGATCCGTAACTGTACGGAAGGAAGAATGGATGCAACTGGGCCTTCGCGGTGTTATGGCTACTGGCGATGGGGCCCGCGATCATTCCTCCTCATGATTATTCTCTGATTCTGTGGTCAGGTATGATTTTATCAATAATTTGGATTTGTGCTGCTGCTCACTTGAATATCCAGTGATTGGCAGAATTATTCAACACGATGGGCGCTGATACTTGTCCATGTTCCAGATGATGATCATTGAGGTGGGTGAGAAACAAAGTCCCAACGCGCACAGGCATTCCATAATTGAGCCATGGGCGACCCCGCAGGAGAGCAGTCTCTCATCCTATGGATACGAATAATATTTCTCGGCCATCGGAGGTGGCCAAAAAATGGATTAGACCGAGAAATGATCGCCCCTCTAATTTCTCCTTGCAGCTTGGGACGCATGATTGATGTTGATTCTCAACGCACCGTCGAGAATCATGACCACTTCTGTTTCTATGACCAGCCCATCTTGAGAATCTGGGACGAAAATATGAGCATCTTGTAGATGGAACCATAGATTTGTCTACACAATCATAAGAGATTTTGATACATCGGGAAATTTCCACACAAAATGTGTCACGGTTCAGTCAAATTGGTCTTTGATTATAGAACTACGGGCAATGGACTGATTTATATATTAACGTAGTACTAGCGGTACTGATGAGTCCAAGCGCGAGATGGATCTTCGCTTGACTCGATTCCGCCCGCCTATATAGGTATAGTAACGCACACAGCAGACGATAACCTAACCCCGAAACTGTCAAGAATAGTGACGTATTGGCTCAGATCTTTCTTTGTAGGCTCCTAATCGTTGATCTGTTTGTTTCTATGCACTTTTTGTGTACTCTCACATCTGTGTGCTCTTCCCTGTGAAAATCAGATAGTTAGAAATTAGTGTATCGATAATTTCCCATGAGGCGCCGTGTGAATCGGCATTCACGGAATTGCCCAGAACTTTTCTCCGCGGCTCCTAAAAATTCCGAAATTTCAGCTATGTCTGTTTGAGGCACTAATGTACTACTGTGCCGACTTTCGTAATTTTCTGATAGGTAATTCGAGTACCGCTATTACTACCTTAATGTTCCATGAACACGTTGATGGGTCACACGGCATTGCATGTAATGTAATGGAGACTAAGATAAACATGCAAGGTCCAACGCTAGTCACCACCCCAATGAAAGGGGGAAGAAGAAGGTGACATCGGATCCAGGTGACGAAATGAAAGACTCCTAATCATCTCGTGAGTTTTGTCAATTCTTGATTTCGACAACTGTTTCGAAAATTTTATGAATTCATATTTTTGGGAGACATTTGAGAAATGATACTCAAATGCTGCTTCTTGACGTGTAAGAGAAACTGGACAAGGAGCATTTCGTTACTCATTTTATGAGAATTTTTGCAAGAAAAAATCCATTGATGAAAAAGATCAATATTACATATTTGTCTTTACCAGGTCTTCATCGAAACGATATATTGAGATACTGGTCAGGATTTCTAACGCCATTTCAAGTTTCATTAGGGTAGTCCCACCCGATTGATTACTGTACCTAGACCTGAGCAGTTAATGCAATCCATACTGCTTGTGGATTCTTGATAGCCGTCAGCTCTATCGACTCATGATGTGAATGAAGCAGAAGTTCGCAATTAAATAATGTTCGAATCTGACAATCTCCTGGCTGATCGGAGGGCAGAGTGGGACGAAGAGGACTTCATCTCAAAATGTCTCGTCGAGAATACAAACCACGAAACTGTATACGAATACAAACTTTGGATAGCTCTCGAAGAACCCATGTGTTCGCAGTCATCTCTTTATCACGATTTGTCTTTATAAGAATATTTCTATAGTCTATATACTCGTCCTCACATGCAGAATCGTTGAGAGTAATCCGTTTCCATTCTCGGGGCGGGAACCCCATTTCGCATTTCACATGTTCGAACGTGCAAACAAACGCACTGAATTCTCGTTGGTATTTGAATACACAGTTTAGAGTGGTACGTCATGAATGTGAGGGCTTCTGGAGGGAAAGAGAAAAAGGTGATACCCTACGATCACAGATGATGCTCATAATTTCTTCCAGACGTCTTGCATTGGGCTTTCCTAGAATACAGTAATGATATAATATTCGATGTTGCGGGAGCAGTTACACTCATCGCTGATCAGAAGTCAGGGAGGAATACCTGGAAGCTGACTACCCCTGTGGTGGGCTGATACATCAACCCATGGCCCGTATTATGATTGCCTGAGGGTAGTACCTCTTGGGTTGTGTGGAAATCTACCCTATTTGACGCTCATGACTTATGCTAAATCTATCGGCGGTGGGCTGCCGGGATACGTATTTTTGTAACAAGAGACACAGTTTAGGAGTTTCCCGTACACGGGAAGGAAATCCACACTGGGCAACCGAAGTCACTCTCGCCATTTCTACATGGCTACAAGCACTGATATGATCGAACTGCGTCGCTAGTACATAAACAACGGACATTACTACCAGAGAGACGTCGACTCCTTTGATTGCAAAGCAAGTCCCCAAATTAACCATGTACCGTTACTCTAGAACAACATAGCACTTGGTAGGAAAGGATCCCGGAACGAAGCTCCTAGGGGGGGGGGGGGGGTTCTTACGGTGTACCAGCGTGAGATCCTGGAAGGGAGCACTTGGCGGTTCGTAAGATAGATCAGATGGCGTCGGGTAATCCGATCTAAAGTACGACTCAGGTGGGACTCGGAGATCGAAGGACACGGATGCTACGGCAAGGTTCTCAAATTTCAACCCGCGATTTGGGGGTGTCGGCATTCACCAGGGGAGGGGGGGGTGCAAACAATTCAGGCACCTTCTTTCGTCACAAGAAAGCGATCCCAATCGAGAAATTTTGGAACAGAGCCTCCTGGCCAGTTCTAAAAAAATTCCCGGATTTCAACCCCCGATTTGGGGGTGTCGGCATTCACCGGGGGGGGGGGGCTGCAAAGAATTCAGGCACCTTCTTTCGTCACAAGAAAGCGATCCCAATCAAGAAATTTTGGAACAGAGCCTCCTGGCCCGTTCTTAAAAAAATTCCCGATTTTCAACCCCCGATTTGGGGCGTCGGGTTTCACCGGGGGGGTTGCAAAAAATTCAGGCATCTTCTTCCGTCACAAGAAAGCGATCCCAATCGAGAAATTTTGGAACAGAGCCTCCTGGCCTGTTCTAAAAAAATTCCCGAATTTCAACCCCCGATTTGGGGGTGTCGGCATTCACCGGGGGGGTTGCAGAAAATTCAGGCACCTTCTTTCGTCACAAGAAAGCGATCCCGAACGAGAAATTTTGGAACAGAGCCTCCTGGCCTGTTCTAAAATAATTCCCGAATTTCAACCCCCGATTTGGGGGTGTCGGCATTCACCGGGGGGGTTGCAAAAGATTCAGGCACCTTCTTTCGTCACAAGAAAGCGATCCCAATCGAGAAATTTTGGAACAGAGCCTCCTGGCCTGTTCTAAAAAAATTCCCGAATTTCAACCCCCGATTTGGGGGTGTCGGCATTCATCGGGGGTTGCAAAAAATTCAGGCACCTTCTTCCGTCACAAGAAAGCGATCCCAATCGAGAAATTTTGGAACAGAGCCTCCTGGCCTATTCTAAAGAAATTCCCGAATTTCAACCCCTGATTTGGGGGTGTCGGCATTCACCGGGGGGGTTGCAAGAAATTCAGGCACCTTCTTCCGTCACAAGAAAGCGATCCCAATCGAGAAATTTTGGAACAGAGCCTCCTGGCCTGTTCTAAAAAAATTCCCGAATTTCAACCCCCGATTTGGGGGTGTCGGCATTCACCGGGGGGGGGGGGTTGCAAAAAATTCAGGCCCCTTCTTTCGTCACAAGAAAGCGATCCCGATCGAGAAATTTTGGAACAGAGCCTCCTGGCCTGTTCTAAAAAAATTCCCGAATTTCAACCCCCGATTTGGGGGTGTCGGCATTCACCGGGGGGGTTGCAAAAAATTCAGGCACCTTCTTTCGTCCCAAGAAAGCGATCCCAATCGAGAAATTTTGGAACAGAGCCTCCTGGCCTGTTCTAAGAAAATTCCCGAATTTCAACCCCCGATTTGGGGGTGTCGGCATTCACCGGGGGGGTTGCAAAAACTTCAGGCACCTTCTTTCGTCACAAGAAAGCGATCCCAATCGAGAAATTCTGGAACAGAGCCTCCTGGCCTGTTCTAAAATATTCCCGAATTCCAACCCCCGATTTGGGGGTGTCGGCATTCACCGGGGGGGTTGCAAATATTCAGGCTCCTTCTTTCGTCACAAAAAAGCGATCCCAATCGGAAAATTTTGGAACAGAGGTTCGAATTCAAGAAAAAAAATTTTTCGACTTTCGATTAAGATAATCGATTGGAACTTCAGAGTCATCAAAGAATCACGTCAATCACAAGTCGTCATATTCACAGGTTTTCAAATACAAATGTAGCGAAGCGATAGTTGCAAGCAGATCAGAATGAAAATTTTTTATATCATTCACAATGTTGCTTGAAGCGGCGGCTCTCGAGTATTTCGGTTGAGGAAAATCGCGCGCGCGTTCCTATGAGTGAAGTATTCAAGACGGCCGGGCAACGAATAACCAGGCAATTGCGAGAATGCCGGTTCAAGGAATTCCAGGAATAATGCCCGTCATCGTTGATACAACACAATGAAAGGGAGCGGTAGTTTATAACATAACAGAGGGAATATAATTTGTTGAGTATTAAGAACTGCAACGTCACTGCACGATCGAGGAACGAGATCGAATCGGAGATTCAAATATGGCGGTGGAACTTGTACATTTCTGAAGGCAACTATCAATTCTTGAAGACGACGAGGCAACAAATCAATCATCTGCGAAAAATTTACGACAAGGACAACAATATGGTACTCTGCCGTTCGTGTGAAATAGGGAGGAGAAGGGAGAGTTGAAAACGGAGGAGAAGAATATGTCGTGCCAACTGCAACGCCCCTCCTTAAAAGGGGGGAACAAGATCGAGGATTCGAATATGGCTACATACGGCTTCCGTGAATTACCGTTGGCGACGACCGAACGCGTGGTTGGAAAGCATAATTTGTGGCCCCCCGGAGCATTGTACCTATCAATTTCGCACATTTAAAATCGCGTTGGTAAGGGCAAACTAGAAATGGGATTCTCATATGCAACATCAAAGGAAAGAGAGAGAGATAAAAAAAAATATCAACTGTTTTGTCGCTTCTGAGCAGGAGACGAAACCGGTGCGAGGGTGCCGAAATGGCACTCTGGAAAAAATCTATTTATGCCGTATTCCCGGAAGCATGGTGGAAAGGAGATATGGTGTGCTCACGCGCAGCGTGAGCACCTCAGCCAATCGCATTTCTGCCCCAGTAGCCGGCCATATTGCCCTCCTAGCCAATGAGATGGCCGGAGCCCCGGAGGCAAATTTGAACATTTGAAAACAGAGATAGCTTCAAGTGACGCGTTTTTGAGTGTTCCAGATTTTTTGTCAAAAATGGAATTTGCTGAGGAGACTGATTAGAATGCCTTCTGCATCGGTAAAACAGATAACTGTTGGCGATTACAAGAAATTCAGTTGAGAACTTTGTTATTCCGATGAATGGTGAATTATAAATCACGAGGCAGACTCGTCTGAGACAAAATCAGGCGCGCATTCACGCAGAGCAAATTTTAATATTGATGTACTGTTTGCGTTTCGAAATAAGGAGAGCAGCTGACGGGATGAATTACTTGGGGAATTGATCGGTACCAATGGTAGTTCGGGATGATGAGCTATTTCACTCGCAAATCGATACATATCGTAGGAATCAAATATTCAACCGCGCATCGAGTATGAATCACTAATTTGGCACATTACATATTAATGGCACATTTATATCTTTTCTGAAAACATAAAATTTTTTTCAGAATATTCAGAAGCAGATTCGGTTGACTTGGCATCATCACTGGCTCACAAGTTAATATTAGCATCAAACACCATCACATAGTAATAATAATTTGTCAGATTTCTGGGCATGCAATAAAATTTTGAAAAAAATAATTCACAGACCACAATCAACTTAATAAAATGTGAGGAGATAGTTATGAGAAGAATTCGATTTTTTTCAGTTCTCCGAGCTTGTCTTAGTCGCTTATAAGCATTTCTTCTCGGGTGGTTCAATTCTTTCAATCTGATATAAGTTCGAGACACTGTCCGAAAGTTTGTTTACATCCCGACCGCAGAAATCAACCCGCTGCTTAGTCACTGCTGGTTGATGCTTCGGTATCCGGTAAAACTCATTTTGTCTTTATCAACATTCCATTCCGATTATGGCATAGATGAACGGAGCAACACGGCATTTTTTTGTTAAAAATGAATTCAAAAAATGGATGAGTAACGCGATGTTGTGGAGTGGCAGTGGCTCGAACGGCCAAACCGTTGCTAGCGAGTCGCGAGACCAGTCGTCTGCTCCATTCAAATACGCAAGATGGCTGCCGATGGGATCTGCGCAGAGCAAGACGAAAACTCGTCCTCGACTTGAACACACCATATCTCCTTTCCACCATGCCCGGAAGTATATGCGAAATTTTTTAATACGGCGATGCAACAATTCGATTTTCACCGTAAAGAATGATGATGATGAGACCGCCGTAGGAAACTATAAATTGTGTAAGCTCGAGCTGAGAGCACACCAGGGAAAATCTCGTGCATTCAATGACAAGATGTGAGAGCGTATCGCGGACTAGATCAAGGAAGCTCTTATTCACGGTCGAATAGCTATAGAACGATAGAAAAAAAGGTTTTCTTCATATATGGAAAATGCTCACTTCTATTGTCGCGAATCACACATGCATAAGAAGTTGTCACTAAAGACAATAAAAATTGGGTGTATAAGCATCCCATACAGAATCGCGACGCTTCAATTTTGGAGTACGGACCTTCTAGAGTATGTGACATCATTACTGAATCAACAATGAGAAGAAAATTTGAGGCTAAAGCATGAAACCAACACTAGGTAAAAATGCAGAGATGTACTCACCATTCAATCGTAGAATCGATGTCCTGGCTCGACAAACGCTTGCTGTGCTCGATCAGGCCGGAACACCCGCAACTAGGCCCCTGAGATGCACCTGTGCTCCAGGTACACACCACTGGCCTTCAACTGCAGCCGCGTTCCTGGACTGCATAACTTGTGCTCCGGGTCGCTGCATCTTCGATGAGGTGTCGGATGATGCACCAATTCACAAAACCCGCACCGGCCGTTAGCCGATGTTGTTGCTTAACCGTATAGAGATATGTGCACAGCGGCCACGCTGCCCCGAGTCCGACGTCTGATCACCACAGTCCGCGCGACGATACTGATCGGGTGCACCCCCAAATCACGGGCACTGTTGATGCCGCTACGGGAATGGCGGATGATTTGATTCGATTTGGGCTGAATCGACTATCAATGCATCGCCATGCACATATGTGGACATCCATATATGGACGTCGGCGGTGGCACGCGCAGGGGCGGAGCGACGTGTGATTGGTTGAGCACTCACACGAACATTCGAAACAGATCTTCGAATTAACAATCCTTCGATTTAAAATAAACAGTTACAGACTACACGAATATGTATATACAAACGTGATCCAAAGCTTATCGGTTCCTGGAACAGACGTCTTTGACGAGTTTTGTCCAAGTCAATGTGTTGAAGGAGAGTGATCGTTCCTCGACACGAGATACGCAAATAGAGAATAAGAATGTATATAATGAATACTAAGTCACACGTCACAATGACATTTGCAATCGTAGCTCAGGTACGACTGAAAATGGATTAATGTTATCAGTGAAATATATGTCTAACCATCTTTCTGAGATGCGGCAGTTACACTACCGCTCATGAATTCGTGAACGGTGAATGCACATTGAGCGACACTTCGAGAAGCGATATCTCAGACCGTATGCATTGTAGGACAATTCTGAAAAAAGCATCTTAAAGAACAGAAAACAATTTTTCAGTATTTTTGATGATCTTTATCGATTATCTCGAAGGCACTAGATAATGGTCAAAAGGTAGAAATCTACGAAAATTCTCCCTTTTATTGATACACCTGAAGTTTTGCTGCAAATGAAGACACGGCAATTCTGCAAACGGCATCTTGTAGAGCAGGAAAAATGCTATGTGCTGCTATTTTTTGATTATTCTTCACATTCCACATGTGAGAACGTATGAGCTATCAAATACCCAGAATGATGATTTCTCACCGCTTCAGCTGCCGTTTTTAGTGAAAAGACACAATTTTGATGACTTTGATGAGTCTTACGTTCTCTCGAGGGGAACGTCAGAAATAATCGAGAGATAGCTGCACATTGATTTTCTCCGCTCTCTAAGAATCCGTTTGCAGAATTGTCGTATCTTTATTTGCAGCAAAACTGCAAGTGTATCAGTATCAGTCAAATTTTTCGTAAATTTCTAACTTTTGACCATCATCTAGTACCTTTGCGATAATCGATAGAAATCATTGGAACCAGTAAAAAGTTAGCATTTTCCCTGCTCTTTGAGATGCTATTCACAGAATTGTCTTACGATGCATAGAGTCTGAGATATCGCTTCTCGAAGTGAGGCTGAGTGTGCGTTCATTGTTCACGAATTTATGAGCGGTAGTGTAGTTCGTTCGGTTCAAAAATCAAAGTTCTCGATAGAGACAGCGGGCCCAATGGTCAATTTTTCCAAAGTGGGATCGACTACTTTACAGCAAAATGAACGACATCCAGCATCTCCTTCGCTGACTACATCCATTCAGCAAACGAGATATGTAGGGAGTTTTTGTTGCCTTCTCAGGCATCTCCGTCTTACACTGCATTATTCGGGACACTACCAGCTCGGTTGCTGTAATTATCATGATGAAGTGCAGTGTCCTCCAAACGCGTGTACACGATTATATTATACATATTCTCATTTTTGGATATCGATCGAATTTCATGTGAGATGAGACCCTCACAATTCTGTTATCGTTTCAATTTTCTTTCCAAATTTTGGAGACCAGGGTTCTCTGATCGAAATTCTTGGAAATCATCGTTGAGGGGTTCCAAGAATTTTCTCGGATAGCCGGGGCAAAAGTTGTATGTGCGCAACCCGCGGTGGCGTGATAGATATAATATATGGGCAAATCTCACGAAGTATGCGGTTTGGCCGAATAGGCCTATTTTCACGTTGTCAGAAGAACAGTCGCGTTTTTTCCGCCGCTCGCATGAGATCATTTTGAAGTTCCACTCATATTCAACAGTTCTGCATCATTCAGAAGTCTATTACTTGCTATAGAAAGGTACTGGGAGACGCTTCTTCGTGACAAAATCGCAATTTTCGACCGAAGAGGGTCATGATTCTCTCACGCCTTAGCTCGCCACAGGCGGGGCGGTTCACCGATCGGTCTGAAAATTAGATATGTGGTGGATTATAATATATAGGAACATATAATTTTCGCCTGAGGCTGTGCCTATCAATGCGTCAAACTGGCGATGATTCGTTGGAGCGAACTCCGATTTTACTTTTTTTCCTGTATCGCTCTTCTAATGGATGCAGCACTCGGGGCGGTGGATATTTCGTATCTGTAGAAACGACATCTTATTCTACATCCAAAAACCTACAAATCTAGCCGAAGAACGATAGTGCGCTCGAGTCCGCACGACGATGCGGCTTAAAATGAGAAGAGTTATTTTTGCGTAAGTGGGGTCAAAAGAATCGTTTTTCGTGTAGCACACGAAAATTTCGATTCCGTTGGGATTGAAACCACGTGTAAACTGATATTCGTAACTCGAGAAATGACTATGAGAATCGACCCTACTACAGCCTCATCTCGATCGTGATGCGAGGCTTGTGAGGATCGACAAATGACGAAAATGAGCGTTTTGGCGGCTGAGGCACATCTTCATTTTGTACCACAGACCTTCAGAAGACACTGTAAACTATTAAACTTATCGTCTTCACTCTATTCCAACACCGAGGATGCCACGTATTCACATACTACATGAGCCAATTAGAATCACGGGAATATGAGGGTCCCATTCAAATACATGGGAAAATCTTTTGTTCCCTCACAAATTCACGGCGGAGCTCCAAAGTGATTTACGTAAGCATTTCATTATCGTTTGAGCATTACTTGGACCGAAGAAAAGTCCATGGTGGGTATGCTGCCGTTCTGGAAATTCTCGAAATTTCAAAGTCGAAATCGCATAGTTCCTGATAGTCCAGGCCGAGTGGGCGCCATCGTTGGGAAAATTATTCAGACGAGGTTTTTCTACAGGATCCTCTTCAGAAGACTCTCCTTATGATGGAAACCCATGTTGCCAGGCCGAAATCTGGTCACAATTTGTTTAAACTGAAATTGTTTAAACAATTGACGAGAATTAATCTTTCGGGACGGAAACTTGTTATCTTAGGTATTTTGAGTAATTCTCAATCGAAAGTTACTCTTGTTATTTGCCGCTAAGATCGATTGTTTTCAAGTTAAACGCCTCAATAATATCGTTATAACTCAGAAATGTCTCCAAGTAGAGCAACGGAATTCAGTGCATGTGAAAGGGGAGTAAAAAATCTATCAAACACCACTTTGAAATTTTGGTTTCCATGTCACCTCGATCATGTATAGGTAATTTCGTAAAAATCATCTTCGACTCTTTTCCTCAAAAAGCTATTTTTTTGGAATATTCAAAAGTACATTTTCGATGTAAAAAATTGTGTTCTTTTTGAAAAAAGTACTTTCATTCTGCATCTCTGGGTCCTAAGGTGTTCTTTGGGCGTTTTTTGGATTTCGATGTTAAAATCCCTCAATTTTCTGCGCATGCGCGAGATTTGGGGATTCCGAAACCAATTTTTTTGAAAAACTAAGAAAATTCCCTTGAAATTGGCTACTTGCCGAGTTCAATTTCATGAACTAAAAGCGAGGTTGCAGCCTCTGAAAGATAAAGGTCGCATTGAGAGAGAACATGAAGGCATCTGCCGAATCGAATAGGGACCTCGCACCAAGCTGCTTTTTGTACTCGGTGTTAAAAGTGACTGGAACTTTGGTTTAAATCAACGAAATTGAACTCGGCAAGTGGTCAGTTTCAAGGAAATTCTCTCAGCTTCTCAAAAAAATTGGTTTTGGAATCCCCAAATTCCGCGCATGCGCAGAAAATTGAGAGTTTTCAACATTGAAATTAGAAAAACACCCAAAAAACACCTTAGAACCCAGGAATGCAGAATGATAGTATTACTTTCGAAAAGGACACAACTTCTCACATTGAAAAATGTACTTTTGAATATTCCAAAACATAGTTTTTTGAGAAGAAGAGTCGAAGATAATTTTCACGGAATCACCCATGTATAATCGAGGTGACATGGAAACCAATATTCCGAAGTGGTTTTTGATAGATTTCTCACTCGCCGTTCAGATGCTCTAATCTTTGCTGCTCTATTCTGAGTCGTTACTGAGTTATAACGATTTCATTGAAAAAAAGTTACGAAAATTTTGCAGAATTGAACGTCAACCGAATAGCGATTTATGCGCCAGAGTCCGAAAAAAATTTCCCAGTTCTTCTTATGGTGGCAGATATTCATATTCTGACTTATAGAACCGAAGAAGTTCACTCAAAAGGAATCTGAGACCCACCCCATTTTCGTCTATCATTTTCTCGTGGAAGCGTATCGCGCGGAAAACTTCGATCGGTAAGAACTCGTCACGTATTATATAATGCTATCCCATTGTTGACTCAATTTTTTACTTCATCAACTGGTTTATCATGCTAACTTTTACCTTGAATGCTGAATAAAATATAAGCCAACACAGATCTGATCGCGCGAAGCTCTACATGGAATGCAGCCGCGACTCCTGCTGTTTGTGGCGTAGCCATAGGTGTGTATATATTTCGATATATACACCGTGTTTCAAAAGGTGTGTACATACCGTAACAGGGAGTTAGAAAAAATTTTGTATTTTCAGAAAAGTTTTTTAAGAAGTTTTGTAATAATTTTCAGATTTTGTAACTTTCAATAGAAAAAGTCACTTTTATCATTACATTTGTAATGTTTGAAATTTGGCGGCAATTGTTTGTTGTGTAATGATTCACCACTAATCATTACATAAACAATATGTAATGATGAATAGTAAAGAAAGCTCGAAATTATCCCGGCAGCATAATACGGCAAAGTCGGCAACGGGAGGTCAAAGAAACGACTCTCGCATTTCTCCTCGACCATGGGAACTTATCGTGTGCGCGAAAATTGCACACTGAGTGTACTCGAAGCCCGGAGTCATAAGCTCATGTTGGCCATGGGAAATTCTCGCGTGCGCGGACAAGTCCCAATTTAACGTACGCGAGGCACAACATCAGAACACCAGCAGTTCACCTCGACCATAGAAATCCCTCGCGTGCGCGAGCTTTCTACAACTAGGCGTACGCGAGCTCAAGAACAAGAGCGTATCTCGTCCGTGGGAATTTCTCGCGTGCGCGAAAAATTTCCGTCTCAAACTGCGTGAGGCCCAACATCAGAAACTTACGTCGGACTTAGAAAATTCTGGCGTGCGCGAAAAATTCTCAACTTCGCGTGCGCGAGGCTCAACATCGAAACTTTAGCAGTTCAACTCGACCATGTGAATGTCTCGCGCACGAGAGAATTTTCACACAGAGTGTACGCGAGGTCCGCAATCAGAAGCTCTTGTCGGCCGAGGGAAATTCTCACGTGCGCGAAGAGCTTCCAACTTAGGGGACTTGAGGCCCAACATCAAAACTCTTCACCTCGACCGAGAAAATTCCTCGCGTGCGCGTGCATTTCCCAACTAAGCGAACGCGGGGCTCAAAATCAGGAGCATATCTCGGCCGTGGGAATTTCTCACGTGCGCGGAAAATTTCCAGCTTAGCGTGCGCGAGGCCCAACATGAAAGGATTATCTCGGGCGTGAAAAATCCTCGCGTGCGCGAAAAATTCTCAGCTTAGCGTGCGCGAGACCCAACATCAAGACTCCAGCAGTTCGACTTGACCATTGGCATTCCTCGCGTGCGCGAGCCTTCCCCAACTATACGTGTGCGAAGCTCAGAATGTGAGGCTTATCTCAGTCGTAGAAACTTCTCACGTGCGCGGAAAATTCCCAAACGCGAGCGCGAGCTTAAAAATTGAAACTTTAGAATTCACTTCGACCACAGGAATTCCTCGCGTGCGCGAGATCAACCACAGTGAATGTACGTGAGGCCAAGATTCATAAGCTCATGTTGGCCATGGGAAATTCTCGCGTGCGCGAACAATTCCCAAGTTAACGTACGCGAGGCACAAAATCAGAACACCAGCAGTTCACCTCGACCAAGGAAATCCCTCGCGTGCGTGAGCATTCTACAACTAAGCGTACGCAAGCTCAAGAACATGAGGGTATCTCAACCATGGAAATTTCTCGCGTGCGCGGAAAATTTCCATCTCAAACTGCGTGAGGCCCAACATCAGAAACTTACGTCGGACTCAGAAAATTCGATTCCCCAATCACCGTGCGCAAGGCTCAACATCGAAACTCTCGCATTTCTCCTCGACCATAGGAATTTCCCGTGTGCGCGAAAATTGCACACTGAGTGTACTCAAAGCCCGGAATCATAAGCTCATGTCGGCCATCGGAAATCCTCGCGTGCGCGAACAATTCCCAACTTCGCGTACGCGAGGTACAACATCAGAGGCTTACCTCGAAAGTTAAAAATTCTCACGTGTGCGAAAGATTCTAAAACTAGCGTGCGTGAGGCTCGATATCGAAACTTCAGCAGTTCACCTCGACCATGGGAATTTCCCGCGCACGAGAGAATTACCACACAAATTGTACGCAAGGCCTGAAATCAGAAGCTCGAGGCGCGTGAGAAAATCTCAACTTAGCGTACGGGAAACTCAAGGTTCAGGAATTATTTTTGACCAAGAAAATTGCTCGCGTGCGTAAGACCCATTACCAGAAGCTCCTTTCGGTTGTTTCACGTGCGAAATTCTTTTTTCTCGAGTATTAAATGGCGAGAAATCACTAAATTAGCGTGCGCGAGGCTCATCGAAACTTTAACAGTTCAGCTCGACCAAATTACCGTGCTCGAGGCCCAACATAAAAGGCTTACTTCGGGCGTGAAGAATTCTCGCGTGCGCGAAAAATTTTTCAGCTTAGTGTGCGCGAGACCCAACATCAAGACTCGAACAGTTCGACTTGACCATTGGAATTCCTCGCGTGCGCGAGCCTTCCCAAACAATACCTGTGCAAAGCTCAGAATGTGAGGCTTATCTCAGTCGTAGAAAATTCTCACGTGCGCGGAAAATTCCCAACTTGGCGTGCGCGAGCCTAAACATCGAAACTTCAGAAGTCCACCTTGACGATACGAATTTCTCGCGTGCGCGAAGATGACCACACTGAATGTACGTGAGGCTCAGAATCATAAGCTCATGTCGGCCTTGGGGAATTCTCGCGTGCGCGAACATTCCCAACTCAACGTACGCGAGGCACAACATCAAAACTTTAGCAGTTCACCTCGACCAAGGGAATCCCTCGCGTGCGTGAGCATTCTACAACTAAGCGTACGCGGAGCTCAAGAACATGATCGTATCTCAGCCGTGGAAATTTCTCGCGTGCGCGAAGAACTTCCAACTTAACGTGCGCGAGGCCCAACATCAGAGGCTTACCTCAAACGTAGAAATTTGTCGCGTGCGCGGAAAATTCCCAACTAAGCGTGCGCGAAGCTCAACATCAAAATTTTCGCATTTCACCTCGACCATGGGAATTTCTCGTGTGCACGAAAATTGCACACTGAGTGTACTCGAGGGCCGGAATCATGAGCTCAATGCGCGCGAGAAATTCCAAACTTAGCGGGTGCGAGGCCAACATCTGAGGCTCATCTCGGTCTCGCGTACGCTCAGTTGCGAATCTTTCCGCGCACGCAAGAATTTACCACGGGCAAGAGAAGCAGCTCCTAATAATGCGTCTCGCGTAAGCTGATCCGGAAAAGTCTCGCGCACGCGTTAAATTTCCATGATCGAAATGAAGTACCCAACTTGGGTCTTGTGTGCGCTGAGCTGGGAAATTTTGCGCGCACCTGAAAATTTCCCTCGATCAAGAGGAGCTTCTTATGTCGGATCCCGCGTAGGCTAAGTTGGGATACTTTCCTTGCACGCGAGAATTTCCCACAGCCGAGAGAAGCTTCTGATGCGTGTGCGAGAGAATTTCTTCCATGGTCGAAGTTGAGTCCCGAATTTGGTCTCGCGTATGCTAAGCTGGGAAATTTCTCGCGGGCGCGAGAATTTTCCCCGGCTGATCTGGGGTCTCGCGTGAGCCAAGTTGGAAACTCGCACACGCGAGAATTCACCACGGCCGAAAAGAGCTCCTGGTGTTGGGCCTCGCGCAAGCGAGAAATCCACCTGGGCTCTCTCGAGAGAAGGTCTATTCCCCTTTTATGGGATTTCGCGTACACGGAACGGCTGTCTCGCCTGCGCTGATTAGGCCGTAATCGTGGTAGGCACTTCACACCGAGCACTTCCTGACATGTACCAGGCTGTCTTCCCTTCAAGCAGATTTTCACTCTTTCACCGGCGATTCGGGAGAAAAACGGCACTTTGGTGTTCCATCATCGCCGAGAAGACATCGCCCAGCCAGTATTACTGCGTACGACTACATTCAAGCTCATCTGTGATCACGAGCATTCGATTGCAGAGCATACGACAACGACACCAAATGTTAGCGTCATTGGCTCAGCTAGCTGCCAACTGAGTACTGTGCACCAGCTCTCGGCATGAGCGATGTGTACTCGACGACGATGATGCACCAGAGCGCCATCCCTCTCCAAATGGCCGGTCTACATGTCTAAAAACATTCTGCAAGGACGTGAGCAATTCATGAGTGTTGTGGAGTGCACTCAATACTCGCAGACGAGGGAAGAAGGAGCAACGACCAGAGTGATTGTGGCATGCTGCTGAACTAGTCACGGGAACACTATTAATTGAAAATCACCCAACACGTTACACTCGTAGAAATCACTTTCCGTTGTTGCCGGGCTCTCGTCCCTGCAGAAAAAATGTCGACACATCCACAGATAATCCACGCGAAGGATGGACACTCTGGTTCTTCGTCGCCGCCGAATACACATCGCGCGACCTAGACACAAACGGTGGCCGAGTTCTCGAGCTGATTTTGTAATTTGATGCACACCGGGTCGCAACAATAACAAAGCCGACGACGCAAGTCTTGACTTCTGCGGGCGTCTGCTTTGAAGCATTGCCGCTGATGATGGGTCAAGGTTAACTCTATAACGACTTCTGCGCAAATGAGAGGCGCATCAATACACGAGTTGGCAATAGACCGGTTTATGCGTGACCTGCCGTTGCCGGCTTTGTCGTATTATGCTGCCGGGATAATTTCGAGCTCTCTTCACTATTCAATACACATAACCTCGAAAGCATTACACTAATCATTACATATTGTTTATGTAATGATTAGTGGTGAATCATTACACAACAAACAATTGCCGCCAAATTCCAAACATTACAAATGTAATGATAAAAGTGACTTTTTCTATTGAAAGTTAAAAAATCTGAAAATTATTACAAAACTTCTTGAAAAACTTTTCTGAAAATACAAAATTTTTTCTAACTCCCTGTTACGGTATGTACACACCTTTTGAAACACGGTGTATATAGCCATGGCATAGATCATTTACGTATAAGAGCGGGTTGTTCCCGAGCGTTTTATGAATTGACGATGGAAATGTGATGAATGTTGAAGTATTGAGGAGCGTTCTCATGGGACTTGATATGAGAATCGCATCCGAATTTTAGCTGAGGCAGTCGCTTCGCTGACACTTCCTTCAACGTGTACCATCAGAAATCACACAGAAACTCTAATTTCTCATCGAGATAACACTCGTTTATTTCTCTTCCCTTTGGGAAACGCATGCAGAGCTGCCTGCATACAGGTAAAAAAAATTTTGTGATGCACTCTTCTCGTGACTCTCACGAGTCACGTAATAAAGGGGCATTGTATCTCGTGTGATCTGTATATAGCTATACAGGTGTGCCGGATGGACAGCTTGCGCCGGCGAGATCGATGACGCGCTCGAACTCATGCACGGGCAGCAAAAGTATGAGTTGCATGAAGCTGGGCCTGTACCGTGGCAGCGTCATCGTCGAGCGTACGGAGGGTAAGTACGACTCGCCACTCATTGTCGAGTGATTTTGATGTCCAAAATATAACTGTCCAGACCCACTAGTGCACATGCACTGACCGTGGCTGCGACCCCCGCCCCCAACTTTTGTTGATTACATCGATGCACAATGCACTGGCAGTTATATTCTGAAGATCAAAAACCCGTCGGCAGTGAGTGGCGAGTCACGCACTCCGTACGCTCTACGATTATATAATAATGCCACGGTACAGGGAGCCTAATATTACGTGATCGGTCGTCGGTCGACTCACCGTCACAACTCTCGACGCTAAATATACGGAGGGTATATCTATATATTTGAAGCTATATAGATATACCCTCAGTGTATTGAGCGTCAAGAGTCCTCTGACAGCGAGTCGACGCTCCATCTCGTAATAGGCCCCAAGGCCCTGCGGTATTTGGCAGACAGCGCACTAACATGTCATGACACATCCCACAACACGGCCACGCTGTTTCCCGCTTCCACGCAGCCACACCCCGACTCGACCTGATGCATGGCTCACGGAGGTCAGCTTGTCAACAGGAAGCAGTGCAACCTTGCTATCTGTAGCTGAGAGCCTATAAGCTGCACGAATGAAAATCTCAGAGTAGCGCCCGTGTCTATTACGAACACTTTGATAATTAATTTCGCACTTGGGCCACGAAGCCGGTCACATGCTCAGATGACCACATCCCCATGCGCCTTGACGTGCATGTTCGAGCGAAGCGTGAATCTTCGGTCTCTGATATGCTCGAAAAACAGTTATACGACTTGAGCATCACCATATCAATGACATTGTCAAAACTACATGACAGCCCAACAACCAATACCATTTTTATATATGTATTTTTCGGAATCTGTATTTTCGGAAATTTATTATTCGGATATTTAATCATACAAGACTCACCTTTTCGGGATGCTGATTCTCGGAACTCACCTTTTCGGATAATTCTTATTCTGGGAGGGCTTGATTCGGGATCATTCATTTAGGAATCTTTTGCATTCGGAAAATTGCTATCCGGATAAATCCATTCCGGGACATTTATTTTCTGATTACGCATTTTCGGGGAATTTCAATTCGGATAATCGAACTACACTCCACTAGTTTGAGAATACTTTTCGCTGTTTCAGCTCGCAGAAATTTTGAGATCTATCATCTGGACGTGGACACAGCTTTCTTACATGGTGAGCTACAGGGAAAAATTTATTTACAGCAGCCTAAAGGTTTTGAAGCAGAAGGTGAAGATCTTGTATGGCTACTTCATGAGTCTTATATGGTCTAAAACAAGGGAGTAAGGCTTGGGATGAGAAAGTAAATGAGTTTCTAATATCAAGAGGTTCCAAGTGATGCACAAATGATCCTTATGTATATTATATTGTTATTGAAACTGAAGTTATGTACAAAGCTATTTTTGTAGATGATATGATGATTTTCACGTCTAGTAAAGCTCTTTTCAGTGAATTTAGAGATGAGATCAAAAAGGTTGTGAGTGACCAATAGGCTCTGGATCTCGGGAGAGAGCCAGTGGTCAAAATTCATCATAAGGGATGGGTACCTCGATAGAGTTGTACGTAATATTCTTGGATCGATATTAAGATCAGAATGTGCGGATCGATGGGGATGGCTTTATTTGGCCATATTTCACGTATACGAGAGGACTTCAGCTCTCGCAACGCGAAAGTACGGATCGAATATGGGATCAAATCTTATCCCTGCATACCAAGTGGACTTCAGCACTTTAGCATGTCGAAATAGAATTCGATAGGGAATGTTAATTTTTTAAATATAGTTTTCCACACGTGGCTTAGGTATAGATGGGGACTTCAGCCCATCCACCCCAGACACACGAATGGATTTTTTTGGGGGTTGAGTTTTACCCAAAGATGAGGTGTGGACTTCAGCACAGTCCCATCTCCAGATAAGAATCAACAATTTCGCCTTCACCTAAGTGCCTGTGCATGAGAAGGGACTTCAGCCTCCACGAACACAGGTTACCCAGGTCGCATAGTCAAATCAGACTTTCATCATAAGTTCGAAGGGACTTCAGCCTTCGATTCTCAAGATGATCGTCTTAGAGCTTTACCGAGCTGTTCTCAGTAAAACACATACATATATATTCAACAAAAAGCATTGATTCCAGCATTCAATACACATATATATATATATATATATATACATACACATCAGAAGCGTATTCATATTCTTGTCTACATTTTTGAATAAGGTGAGTGCAACAGGGCAGGCCGCCCTTCAATGTCCAAAAACCCACTCTAAAATAAATATATTTGTTACCCGGACCCATCAGGTCCGTTCATAACAACGTTATCATGAAAATTAATGGAATAACCGAGGTATGATCATATAATAATGGAAAAGGTATAATAATTATAATTAATGGAATAGCTTTGGATTCGAGTAGATCAATACTATGGTCATATGCACACCCATTATATCCTCCTGCACGGTAAACCTTTAGCTATTAAAGTTGATAATTTTACATTGCATTCCGTCATCAACGACTCCATCAGATGATGTTGGTCTGAGATATCTTTCAAGCCCTGCGCTACGAGCATATCTTTTCCAAGTAATCTCATTGATTCTGGAAATTCTGAGCCACATACCACACTTACTTCGTCAACTACTCCATCAACGGGGGCACACCATCAAAGCATTCCTTCCCCGTATTAATATTGGCCAATCTAATTGAAGTTTCGAGAATCCCTGCAAACATTCATCGGTTTATCAGCTCATTGTAATTTGCAACGCTCACGTTTGGGCAATTTTGAATATTACTGATATTTCATAAAACTTAGTTACGCGAATAGAAATATCAACGATTAGAGTTTGATTTAAAAGTTGAATCATTGTTTAATCTTTATTTTAATATTTCAATGGTCGGCACCTAAAACAAAATATGATAGTTATCAACAAATTCTAGATAAAGTAGACTAACATTAATTAACATTAGAAGCATGGCTGATACAGAAATACTAGATCTCTCCTGGTAATTCTCAAATTAATGTTATTTTTTCCAATCCACGTGAAGTATTATTAGATGAAGAATCTTTCAGCCCTCTGATGGAAAAGAGAGTACCTAGTAATTGTCCTGAATTTGAACTTACAATTGATGGAATCACATTAACAGCTTTAATTGATACTGGAAGTAAACTCACATGTATATCGGCTGAAATTTATGAAAGTAACTTCAAAAATAGGCGTAATTTTCTAACTTTACCGTTGACTAGTATACAAGCAACCGGCTTCACCGGTGAAAAATCAGTAAAATTAAAAAAGCAGTTCAGAGCCCCGGTACTGGTCCAGGGGACTCCAACTTCAATTGATTTCTTTGTCGTCCCAAAACTGGCTCGTGATTCAATTCTTGGAATTGAGACTTTGAAGGAGATGATCACCGAGATCAGCGTCAAAAATAGTACACTTTCTTTCGAAATAAATGATAAATTCATTGAAGTGAAATATGGAAATTCTTCAATCAGCAATGAGAAACTTAATCAACTTAGAAGTTTGTGCATCAATTCAATCCAAGATATTTATGATGAGGAATTTGAAACCTCCAATACAAATTTGATACATAATCCTTTCACGATTAGTAGTTGTTTTGATGAGTTCGTCATTTCGACAAATCACGGAGACGAAGTAAAGAATGTTTGGAAGCTCAAGGTCACCGTCGATGTTCCAAGAGTTAGGCGTTTCTCGACTGAAATTTTAGTAACAACCAGTGGTAAAGCAACGAATTTCCTGGCTAGAATTCTCAGAGACCCTTATACGTACCAAAGATTCAACGGTATCTTAATGACAAATGTTTCATACGAAAAACCAACAATTCTGAGAACAAAATTTGAATCTCCAACCCGGTACAAGGGGACTGTCATCTCGTTTGAGCCATTGCCAGTCCGTCCAACTTGTGATATTCAGTTACTAGCAAACAATATTAAGCAAAGGGCAATTTTTCCATTGTCTTTGTCAAATTTACCGGCTAATTCTGTTGCACACTTTACAGAGGTTGAGAATGAGCAAGAAAGTAGTTTGTTTGTGATTGGATCTCGTAACCATCAACACGAAGTCGAATCAAAATTGATAATGAATGTAACCAGATCAATTCGAGCATCACAACATTATAGTTTCCAGGTTAACCAACTCCATGATTCTATCAGAAACTTCAAATATAGAAGAAAATTAACGATTAAAGAATCCTCGGATATTATATCGGCATTAGTCCAGATATTATTCATATACTATTTGGAACAATTTATTATAGTTCTTCTGCAACCTTCACAAGTAAACCAAATCCACATTGCGAGAGGTTCTAAATGTTACGAGTCTCACAGGGGAGTTGAGTGTGAAATTTACAAAATTGCCCCTTGTGTGTACTTAGTCTAATTTTTATGCTTCGCGAAAATTATACTAACTTCAAGGGGACTATGCAACGCTCACGTTTGGGCAATTTTGAATATTATTTATATTTTATAAAACTTAGTTACGCGAATAGAAATATTAACAATCAGAGTTTGATTTAAAAGTTGAATTATTGTTTAATTTTGATTTTAATATTTCAATGGTCGGCACCTAAAACAAAATATGATAGTTATTAACAAATTCTAGATAAACTAGACTAACATTAATTAACATTAGAAGCATGGCTGATACAGAATTACCTATCCCTGTAGTAATTGCATGTAATCTGA
Source organism: Eretmocerus hayati (assembly GCA_029851415.1). Classification (NCBI taxonomy): domain Eukaryota; kingdom Metazoa; phylum Arthropoda; class Insecta; order Hymenoptera; family Aphelinidae; genus Eretmocerus; species Eretmocerus hayati. The sequence goes on from CM056743.1 coordinate 88,005,601, forward strand.
TTTTGATCCATCGATGGCACTCGAACAACTTCTGGGTGCAAAAGCAGGAATCTGGACATCATTGTAGGTATTCAGGTTGCCAAATCCAGACATCTGGCACCAGGTAGCATCAGCAACATGTAATAAGAATTATTCAATAGTATTTGAACTATTTTTCATTTTTTATTAGTAAGAAAATAAATAAGTTAGTTGAGAAGAAAGTTTACATGCAGAAGTAGTAAGTTAAAGGATCAGTCTCTCATCTTATTCATACATATATTTGTATGCTTTTCTGATTGTGCATATAATCTGACAGCCATCAGCTGATTTGTATTTACACTTGCTTGGCACTGATAACCAAGCAAGTCAAGTTTTCAGTACAGAGCCATCATATCTTTAACAAGTATAAAGAGAATACATACCTATTTATCCTAATAAATCCCAGAATCCCATCCATCCTGAGGAAATGGTGTATATTCTGCTCTCTGGCTCCCATCTGATGATGGTGATGGTTCAACGCAGGACAACTGATGCCTCTGGCCCATATCGTGGGCCATCCTTCCTAGTTACCGTACCAAGTTTTACTAAAAAAACACATACAGAATCAGTTTTCTAACATCAGCACTACATGAACTGTTAGTATACATCCCATATCACCATCTCATCATGCATTCAGAATAAATTACTCGTTAGTTCAAAAATTCACTATCAACAACCTACGTCAAAATACTAACAAATTCATTTTACATCATACCATGAGTACTAAGACCCATGATATGTTTACACATGCTTTCATAGATATGTTACAGGTGTATTTGCTCAATGCTGCATTTTATTTATAATTATTTTGCCACACTTACAATACCCAGCTGCTTGTTGACTTGATGTAAACAATCACCTGTCATAACCACAAACCATATGTTGATGCACTGGATGAATTGATGTCGTCTGCTGTCGCATCGCTATCTCTTGATTGGCTCATCTGATCAATCCTACTGCGCATGAGCAATGGCGCCAAGTTCAAAATCCATAGGACTTCCTTACGAGGATTTTCTATGGAAATACCATTGGACCGCCGAGTAACTGATCCAGATACATTGCAACATGGAAGAAGAAATCACGATATCAATTTCATCAAAATTCAATTATGGAAATTCAAGTTATTATTGAAATATGTAATTACCAATTCAAATTACCCACTAAATCCAGATCTCGTAATATTAATGTTCGATATCTCGCCAATACGTGGCTTACGAGATTACTCACATATGAATTATATGTCCATATCAACCATTACCGTCGATTCTGACGGCATTTGTTATCTCAGTTCGGACTTCCAGTCAGTAATTGATTTCACTAATCCTTCCTGCCATAAGTAGGTAATGGGTTTTTTATACCGTTGGTAGTCACCAGACGTATGGGCACTGCTTCTCGCAGAGACCGGTTCTGATGATATACCTAGCACACCGGGCACTGCTTCTTGCAGAAACCACCGTGCTACGGGTTAGCTAGGCTTTTTTTATTAATTTCTTTTCACTTATTTTTTCAGATCAAAGTTGTCGAGTCAGTAGTAATTTTCCAAAGTCATTTCTTGTTAGATAGGCAATTGTTCGTCGCTGCAAAGAGTAAGTCATGGACAATATATTATGCATTTTTCGTTGTTGAAATGCATGCCAAATTGGTAAATTTGTCATTATTAATGAATTAATCACTGCGTGATTGAAGATATTTATTTTTTTATAATGTTAGGGTCATTTTCATGAATAAATGGACTTATTTGATTCATTTTTATTGTATAATTATAATTAAAAATTACCCCGCCTTTCCTCACTTAATGTCGTATCCTCTATATATTAAAAGTGACGATATAATGATCGAACTAATTGAATGAAATTTGAATAGAGAACTCATTTTCAGTTATCATTCCGCTTCACGGAATAGAACATTACCTTTCAAATTATCATCCAGGGTATTATATGATGACGATGAAGAAGAAACAGCACTTACCCAGTCACTATTCAGGTAATCTCCATCTGTGTAATACTCATCATTCACGTCGTCATCCATTGATGGAAGTTCAACGTTGACCTCTGCATCTAAATATGTCTGGGAAATGTTTCGTGATAGGTCTTCAAAACTACTGTTCAGGCCACGGCTGATGTAAATCAGAAATTCACATTTCATCAATTTTATGAGCATTGATCTTATGCTAACGGGAATCAAACGTACACAAATTATCGGTACATACTAAGAGATGCCATCTTTTGAAAATTGGATGAACCGTATTTCCTCGCACCTCGGTATGATTTGCAGACGGACATAATTAAAAATCATTTGCTCAACATCTGGAATAGAACGATGAGATCTCTGATTTTCAGTTCCACTGAATCGTTGGGAATGAGAATGATTGGAGGATCTCTTACTCAAATATTCAAGATATCTATCCCTCGAGAGGTTCAAAATTATACTCTCGTAGTTGTTTGCATTTATGAGGATTCTATGGCGCTGTTATATACGTATATAACAGTTATATGTTTCTACATCACAATACTGAAATAGCTCAACAATTCTGGACATTCTTACGGATAACTAATCACGTTCGATGAGATGAATCTCTTTTATGATCATTGGTGGTATGATAATCTCGCGTGCTCGCCCATATGAACGAGGATTCTCCATGAAGCTTGACGATAAATCTAGATCCTCGCTGTAACATTACATATTCATTAGGGTGGTCCTTATTTCCCAAGCTTCACAAATCCAAACTCCCCCCTCTGGATACCTTCTTCGAGCCGAGAAAACATGGGGAAAATTTTCCCCGAGCCCCTAGAGAGTGATTTGATAATGCCTCAAAGAGCATCTTGCTTTGAAACTCAAGTAAAAAATAACGCTTTTTGTGATTTTTCTGTCCCTATGTTCGAGCTCTTGAAACTTAGTGTTTCTTAGCGAATGTAAAAGTGGAGATACATGTTCCCACGTGAAATTTGATGCTGAAAGGAATTTCATCGTGACATTTAAACTAGGATGCCACCCAATACTCGTCAATTGCGTTTTCCGACGCGGAAAACATTTTTAGCGCGACTTTTTCATCTCATTCGAGTGTCTCAGGCGTCACTCACTCCCTCAAGATTGATCTAAACCACCTATTTCCATGTAAAAGAAGACGCTGAATTGGAATCCATCGTTATTTCCTAGTTATTATGTCGCCCATCGTGAGGGAAATGCGTTTTTCCACCGAGAAAGCGACTTAAGCGAGTCTTTCACGCCCGAATCGAGTGTCTCAGGCGTCACTCACTTCCTCGAGATCAATTCGAACGACCTGATTTCATGTAAAAAAACACGCTAAATTAGAATTCATCCTTATTTCCTAGGTATAATGTCGGCTACGTGAGAAAAATGCGCTTTTCCACCGAGAAAGTACCTTAAGCGAGTCTTCCACGGCCGAATCAAGTGTCTCAGGCGTCACTCGCTCTCTCAAGATTAATCTAAACCACCTCATTCCATGTAAAAAAAACCGCTGGATTGGAATCCATCGTTATTTACCAGGTATAATGTCGCCTGACGTGAGAAAAATGTGTTTTTCCACCAAGGAAGCTACCTAAGCTCATCTTTCACGCGGGAATCGAGTGTCTCAGGCGTCACTCACTTTCTCGAGATTGATCTTAACGACCCTGATTTCATGTAAAAAACCACGTTGAATCAAAATTCATCGTTATTTCTCAGGTACAACGACATTCAACGTGAGAAAAATCCGTTTTTCCACTGAGAAAGCACCCTAAGCGCATCCATCACGCGGGAATCGAGTGTCTCAGGCTTCACTCACTTCCTCGAGATTGATCTTAATGACCTGATCCCATGTAAAAAACCACGTTGAATCGAAATTCATCATCATTTCTCAGTAACAACGATGCCTAACGTGGAACAGATGCGTTTTTCCACCCAGAAAGCATCCTAAGCGCATCTTCCACCCCCGAATTGAGTGTCTCAGGCGTCACTCACTCTCTCGAGACTAATGTGAATTGACCAAAATGTCTCTTCCGTTCGATTCGAGGGTCTCAGCAGTCACTGACTCACGTAGGAATGGTCAGAACGTTCCAAATCCATGCCAAATCAGAGTTCACCATCATTTCTGACGTAACATTGGTCCCTGTAAAGAGACCTAAGGGAGAGTTCCTGCCAAAATCGAAAAACTGTCTCACTTGGCCTCATATGGGATTTTCGGAATCCGTGACAAACTCTCTCCACAACCATTCTTAAAGGCGCTCACTATCGTATGAAGATCTAGGCTGAATCGAATTCGTCAATGGCGTCTTGTTGAAATCACCTCCAATCAGCGCGAGATAAAAGTATCTCGTACGAAAACGTCTATGCACTTCGGCCGCCTAATCCAGAAAGAGATCAATCGGGCTTACTCTAACCCAACCCTTACGGGTAAGGTCCCTATCTCACGCGGAGATTGTAGCGCCCCTTGCTCGTGCATTGCGGCCGGTCATCGAACCAAACCTTACACGCTTCGCAATCCACGCATTTTATGTGGAAATGGGATCCTATGACCGCTCCAGTAGTCCAGGCCCTGCTCGCAGCCTTTTGTCAGCGTCGATTCACGTCGGTCGTTTTGGCAGTTAACGACGAGCAACGTCAAGCTGTCATGAAATTTTAGTGAGTTGCGAATAAGTTGGTTCCTGGGGAACCGATCGAGATTCTGGAATCACAATGCTTCCCTAAATTACTCTCTGGTATACTTTCAAGTCTGAATCCATGTCGAATCTGACTATACAAAAGAGTCTTCTGCTGTGACCATGACTTCCAAAGCCAAAATATACCAGAATAGTATATTATGATACAAGGGCGCAAACGATGGTTTTCGCAGTTCGAGTGACTTTTTTAGGCCCGAGCCGCAGGTGAGGGTCTAAATAGTCATGAGAAGAAGAAAATCATTGCGCCCGAGTATCATACTATGTTTTTTGATCTTCTGTGAGCAAATGGGAAGCGAAAAACAGTGTGCAAATCACTCATTTGCGCACAGACGATCAAAAACCCAGTTACATTCTATACAGCTAAGTTTAACAAGGGATAAAAGACAGTATCCAGATGTAAGTAAGATGGCCGTTCTGAAAAAGATGAGGATCGAAGAGGAAAGATCTTCATAATTTTATGAGTCAAGGACTCGTGTTATGTTGTTAACTTGAGTCACTCGATATCTCCACTCTTGTTTATAAATGCATCTCCCTAGTCAAAGCGTGATAAACAGTATCGACTATCCCATCCGAATCAGGTATCGTAAATTCTTTTCTCCAATAGATGCCTGAGTTGTAAATCCTTTTGACTCATGATATCCCTATTTGTGTCGAGTGTCAAAATGTTCTGGTGCAGAATGATGACTAAGTTTTTTGAGAATCACAATGGTTTGTAGAGACTTTGAGCTGTCTCTCAAATTGACTTGGTTGATTCCAGACTTTTTATGAATTTTACCCAGGAATTCGTCATCTTTCGTGGATTTCGGTGCATTCTGCAGGAAAAACGGATTTTTTCACGTTAAGCGACGTTGTACCCGAAAAATAACGATGAATTTTGATTCAGCGTAGATTTTTACATAAAATCAGGTCGTTTAGATCAATCTCGAGAGAGTAAGTGACGCCTGAGACACTCGATTCCCGCGTGAAAGATGAGCTTAGGGTGTTTCCTTGGTGGAAAAACACATTTTTCTCACGTTAGGTGACATTATACCTGGTAATTGGAGATGGATTCCAATTCAGCGTGTTTTTTCACATAAAATTAGGTCGTTCGGATTGATCCCGAGAGAGTGAGTGACGCTTGAGACACTCGATTCGGCCGTGGAAGACTCGCTTAAGGTACTTTCTTGGTGGAAAAACGCATTTTTCTCACGTTAGGTGACATTCTACCCAGGAAATGAGGATGAATTCTAATTCAGCGTGTTTTTTTACATGAAATTAGGTCATTCGTATTGATCTCGAGAGAGTGAGTGACGCCTGAGACACTCGATTCGGGCGTGAAAGACTCGCTTAAGGTGCTGTCTCGGTGGAAAAACGCATTTTTCTCACGTTGGGCCACATTATACCTAGGAAATAACGATGGATTCCAATTCAGCGTCTTTTTCACCTGAAAATAGTTGGTTTGGATTCATCTCGAGGGAGTAAGTGACGCCTGAGACACTCGAATGAGATGAAGAAGTCGCGCTAAAAATGTTTTCCGCGTCGGAAAACGCAATTTACGAGTATTGCGTGGCATCCTAGTTCAAATGTCACGATGAAATTCGATTCAGCATCAAATTTTACGTGGCAACATGTATCCTCACTTTTACATTCGCGAAGAAACACTAAGTTTCAAGAGCTCGAACATAGGGACAGAAAAATCACAAAAAGCGTTATTTTTTACTTGAGTTTCAAAGCAAGATGCACTTTGAGGCACTATTTAATCACTCTCTAGGGGCTCGGGGAAAATTTTCCCCATGTTTTTTCGGCTCAAAGAAGGTATCCAGAGGGGGGGGGGAGAAAGGATCTGTGAAACTTGGGAAATAAGGACCACCCTAATATTCATATCCCTATTGTCACGCAAAAAATATCCAAAAGAATCGCATATACGTACTACTCGACATTGTCCACTGAAATTTGAAGACGAAAGAGAATTTCTTTTGAGTCGACGTGGTACGATGAGGCATAGTGGACCAACGCTCCTTTATTACTATCTGGAAAATCATTAGAATGTACATAAAAAATGAGTATTCTGATATATACAATGGTAAATTACATATACGCGGATCTCCGATTTTGCATTGGATCATTTTTTTATGCAACGGGTCAAAATATTTACATCTACGCTTGCGACTAAATTCTGTGTGGACTTCTAGGAAAATTCAATGACTTCTCCACACTAACATCCTCACGACTCGAAAACTCACTCGAAAATAATGATAGCTAGCCAGATGCTGTTTATCTCAAATTGAGAGCAACAGAACAATAGGATACCCTTCTCAAACCCCGCTACCACCCCACCAGACTTGAATATGGAGTGTCATCGTGAAAATTTCGTTTCCACTGTTTTTGGAGAAGGCCACTCTCCCAAACATTTCCAAAATCCATTGGTCGGGCAAAAATTTTTTTTTTATTCCTTGCATGCTTCTTTGCATTCTCGCGCCCCTTTTTCTGCATACTTGAAATTTCTGTGTTGCATAGCTATATATATTAAGGCGATTTTATCGAAGTTACAGGAACATGTGATCTTCACATTTGTGCTTACACATATAATACTGAACAATGAAATACGAACGAGAGTTTTTTTTTGATGCTCGTTACAATCACAAAGTTTAGAAAACTTGAAGATAGATTGAATCACAGATTATGAATAATTAGTTATTATCATCGTTGCATTTCTTTCATACTCCAACAGGGATTTCAGTTTCTTACTATATGTACATAACTACTCTGGATAACTACTCTGGAGCTTCTTTTCCACTCAAACTCTTCTGTCTCATTTTCAATCTACCTTTTATCGATTCATTCAATGATTTCGTTGTTGCACATTTGCTGAACGAAGCAGCAAATTATCACCATCGATACAAGTGATGATCGTATCTTGCAAAATTCTTCCACATACATGTGATCCGATATTGAGTTCGGATTTCATATTTTAACCACTTACAAATTTCGAGGTCGAGACTCGAACCACGTCCATTTTGTTTTTCTTTATCTCTCTTCATCACTTTTGTTTGTACCATAATTTTGTCAAATTGTAAACATTGGAGTCTACTTAAAATACGTGTGTATATACCTCTGCGCCTCCAAGCCGGCCAATAACAATTCCTTACGGTCATTTATCTTCATATGAATAACGTATTTGCGCCGGTCTGGCTTGTTTCTTCCTGAAACCAATCGAAGTTTTAAAAAAATACAATCTCGAGAGACTCTGGGCAGGTGTTCATTCTTTCTAATTTGTCTGGTCATTTGTGAGTACGTGTATACTTATACCTGGCATTTGGATCGTGTAGGTCTGCTAAGCCCTCATTCCATAAATCGGACTCGTCCATTTTTGGCTGCTAGATACTACAATTTCAATAAGGAGTCAATCCTGGGTTGCCGATGTTGTAGTGTAAATGTGAAGCTTGGTCACGTGATTAACGGTTACAGCTTATATTTCAACAATCATTACTAACAATGCCACTCAATAAGTAGCAGCTGATCAGTTGCACTGTCTAATCACATCTATGAACCTTTGCTGCACATGCGTTGATGCTAACTTGGATCTGGTACTTTTTGGATTTACAATCTTATAGTCACACAAAGCAAAAATACTGAGAATTCAGCCGAGAGAACGTGGTTTGGATAACAGATCTATACAATAGATTTAATTGTCTTGTTGAACTGATATCTCATGAGTACACACTTCCTATTGCGAATTGCAGGTTTCACATGTATGCAAATTGAAATGCGCTCGATGAAGGGTTGCTGATCGCGATAATACTTGCAGGGTTCAACAGGAATGGAGTCGATGCCACGATTTTGGCGATCTGACGTTGTAGGTCCGACAAGCATGTACTAGAGGCAGTGTCGGCGTACATCCATTAAGAAAGTAATCTACCGATCGCTATAATTGTGTCCATGTACACAATGAAGCATGTGTAACCAATCACGGCGGGTCGGAAACCGGAATAGGTGAAAGTTGCGTGAACCTGGGAAATGCTTGTGGGATATGTTTTGGGATATTTTAAACATCATTTTCCAATAAGAACCGAAAAAATCCGCCTAGGGATTTCAAAATAAAGTTGATTTTTGCATTTTTCCACCCAATTTGGTCCTTCGAAATCTCGAATGAAAATCCAGCGTAGATACAGTATTCGGGATTTTTTCCATCAGACCCGAGTATATTGTCTTGACTGGTGATAGAAACATACAAAAATGGAAGATTCAGCCCCATCATTGACAAATCAGGCTTACAAAACCTTCATGGCTCACAAGATCATCAGTTTTGCCATGCTATAGACTATTCGTCACGCATGAAAAAAAGAAGATTAGTTATATTCGCAATGACGAGGATTTAACCCCCTTGCGCAGAGTTGAGTTGAGGATCCCATGTTATTGGGACGAGTTACCTTAGCTTTGTGCGTGGGAGGAGCTTGAGAAGTGCGAGGAGGGTCTGCTGTATCGGTCAGCCGTAGTAACTTTCCCAATGCATCAGTAGAAGTTAGTAACTTTCATGCCGGGAGGAGATTATGCAAATAACAACAGATCGAACGAAAAGAAGTTGAATGATCCAACCAACTCGATAGGCGTTCAATATCCCAACAAATTTTGATTGGTTTGGACAACCAATTTTTATTTCCGTGCGATTCATGCGATACTGGCTATCATCTGTCCATCGCATGAATCGTAACCAATAGTCTATGGCATGGCGAAACTGATAGATGAAGATGTGAGTCTATCTTGTCGATGATAGGACGGGATTTTCCATTTTTGTTATGTTTCTATTGCCATTCAAGACAATATACTCGAGTCGGATGAAAAAAAAATACTGAAAACTGTATCTGGTCTGGATTTTCACTCAAGATTTCTAAGAACCACACTTCCTCATATCAAGTCAGCGTGTTGCGATGATCTTTGAGAGCCGATGCAGATCTGTGAGACAAGGGAAAAAAATGGAAAAATTGATTTCCCCGGAAAAGTTGGATGGAAGAATGCAAAAATTAAGTTTCTTTCGAAATCTCTCGGCGGATTCTTTTGGTTCTTATTGGAAAGTGATGTTCAAACTATGCCGGAACATATCCCACAAGCATTTCCCAGGTTCACGCAACTTTCACCTATTCGGGTTTCCGACTCGCCGTGCAATACTGTCAATCATTTGGCTAAAAGATTCCAAATACGGTCGCGTGGATATATCATCATAATTGCGCAAAGGCAGCGAGAAAACAAGGTGTACTCAACATTTTATTCAGTTTCATAAATTGTACAGCGGGCTGCTGTACATTCTTGCATCTATTGAGGTATCTGCATTCAAAGTGCAACAGCGAGCAACGTCTACGTGGGTATAAATTATATTACACTTATTTTCATTGTTGTGTGCTGTTTGAGAGTACCCAACAATTGTAAAAAAAATAAGTACACAGTAAAACTAATATAAAATTATGTTCACATTCATGGTTACAATTCTGACCTGTTGTGTCAGTCTGTAAAGTAGTACAAATTTCACGACGCAAATTGATTCGATTATCCGTATTCATTCAATTTTTCGGCTATCAAGGCTCTCACTATGGCCAACGATCAGTTTGCGAGAGCACCACCTCAAATCCTCGGAGATGTTCATACGTCGTACACGCAATTAGTTGCATCAGATGGACAATTAGGGTATGTATTTCGGCAAAGGTCATAGCTTACCATTGTTCAATTGAAACGGATATTTCATATCACATAGTGAGGCGCAATCAAACTACCAAAATTATGCTCGAAGGCCACGTATTGAACAAAATGAAGAATACTTGGTACAGCTGAGAGAGACATGTGGAGTCTTGGAGGATCTCTATAATGTTGCCTATAAGCGCTACAATAAGCTTATCCGGCAAGGGCTGAGACGCTACTATGATCCATTTTTATTACCAGATCATCGATTCCGATCAAAGTACGAGTGAGGATTATGTATGATACGAAATTTTTTTCAAATCAAGGTATCAGGTTCTGGACCGAAAGTGTGGAATCGGACACTTGGGACTTTTTGAAAGCAGCTTCAGTCGAATATATTCTGCTCTGATCATTGTTTAGTGATGTACAATACATTTATGGCATTTTTTATGTTCGACGATTGTTCTTAACAAACACAGACCGATACTAGTTGTTATACCGCAAAATCTGCAGAAAAAACTATGCTGCCGTACCTCGCTCATAAATTTGAACTGTCTATCGCCTTCCAAAAGTCTTTCATCTACAAACTTGATCGGAATGAACTTGCAAGCTGTGGATTGATCTGCGGGTCTTGTCTTAGCTTCCAGGATGCGGCTAAGCTTGCAAGTTCTGTGTCGACGTACAATTCCTTCTCAAGCTTCCTGTCTTCATCTGAAACTGACAAGCTCTATCTTAGTTGTCTGGCTCTGCCCGACATTCCAAACTGTAATTTAGATTACAAAGCTTATCTCAGTCTTGGAAACTTTCTCACCCTGTAATCATAACTTTTAGCTTGCAAGCTTTACACTCAATTGTGAAATCTGACTCGATTCGCTGGCTTTTTATTGAGCTTGCGTACTTTACACGATCGGAAAACCCACGTGAGGTTGCAAGTTTTACAAATACCTGCAAGTAAAACCTCTAATGAGCTGCAAGATATATAGCATGTTGCAAGATCAGATTCATTAGAAATTCTGTACTGAAACTCCTAGTTTCATCATATTTAGTGCTTGCAAGCTGTGCTTGCAATGGAATGAGACGTATCAGAGATTATAAACCAAACAAAATTTCGAGCTTGCATCAAACTTCAACACTTTCTCTGAACCTGCAAGTTATGTTACAATTTACGAATCATCCCATCAGCTTGCAAGCTCTACATCAAGTTCGCATTTGTCGTGCACAGTCCATGAAGGCTTGCAAGATACAATATATTGCTTCATATATTGCTTATATATTGCTTTATTGCAATAGATTGCTTGGAAAGATCAATCCACGTGTTTACTTGACTGTGATGCTTTCAAAGGTCATAATATTTGTCACTCATCCTGAATGGTGAAAAATTTCCAATAAAAGAGATACAATTTCATCAAAACAACGAGGCAGTCATCCTGCACATCATCATTTTCTTCTTCAAATGTCGTTTCCAAGCAGATCTCCCCAGCCATGCTTAACAGCAATAATGTCTGGTTGTTCATTTACAGATTGAGCGAAGAGCTGGCACGGAAGTTGATAGATGCGCTCAGAAATCATGTTGGGGATGAACCAAATAGCAACATCCCATACGATTTGAGAATTCTGACTGGACTGCGGTTGTTCGCGACGGGGTCCTACCAAGAGGACATCGCTGATAATGAACATCAACAGGTCAGCAAGGTTCTGTTAGTAGATATTTTCATGCAGTAGTGGATGGGCTAAGCGAAATGACGAGCCAGTTCATCAAGTTTCCATCGACAAGAGAGGAAAGGCTTCGTACATCGCAAGGGTATGGATTTCGTCGTAGTTATGTTGTTATGTCAATAAATGATCAATGTAAGACTAGGCAGTTGTACAAAGATCGTAAATGTAGATTCCTGCGGACTATTCCTCTTGAGTGCATTCTGAGACTCATGGATTGCTTTGTCGTGAAATTTCTCACTTTCTCCGAGCACGATGAAATCTATTGGCATCACAAGCACGGAACATCCATAAACGTGCAAGTACGCAACGGTGTATGTTTGAGTCCTAATCATGCTATGTCGAAGGTGGCTGGTGCCGAAGGCTTGATTCTGAACCTTCGTGCTACCGCAGGAAGCAATCACGACTGATTTGTATATAGACATAGCAAGATGAAATTGCTCATAGAGGCTTTGGATGACGACAAAGGAGTTCGAGAAGGAGTTCCTCAAGAGCAAAGTTGCTGGAAGCTGTTAGGTATGTGTTTCAATTCGAAATGTTTATGTATCAGTGATCGTGTCTTGTGCTGAAACAACTCCGTTGTCTTAAAATGCTTATGATGTTATTTCTGTTCCCTGTCAAGCTGATAGTGGGTATGGCTTGACCCGAACTGTTCTCATGCCAGTCGAGCACGCGGAACCGAACAGCCCAGAAGCTCGTTACAGCCATGATCATCGAGTCACTAGATCTAAAATCGAGAGGGTCATCGGAGAGCTAGGCAACGTTCATCGTGTAATCAAGAGAGAGAGGGCGATGAGGTACAGTCCTGATTTCGTGGTCAATATTATAAAGGCTACCGCGGTTCTACACAATTACAAAAAGCTGAATGGGTGAGTGGTCTGGTCATGACAAAGAAGTATGATCTTACGAATACAATACAATTGAAGATATGGGCATTAATCTGTTCAACGCTTAGAACGAGAATGTAGTGCTCCTTGTAGAGATGAATTCTCCTCGGTAAAATTACATGACTTTACAAGAGAAGTGGATGAAAAAGTAGCGACCGAGTTCTTTGAGATATATTGATCACTTCATCATCTCTTGTGGTTGTATGAATTGCAATATTTGGAATCATTTCCGCGGGAACTCGAAGTCAGATGTTCAGTAAGGTCCCCCACATCTGAAGATTATTTGCATGACCTATGAAAAATCATTTCAAAGTCCAATACGTGGTAACATCTTATTTCTGAGATTAATTCCCAATACTCCTCACAGGATCACCCATATAAGACCTGACTACGATCCCAATTACTTTATTAATCATTTTATCAATCGCAACAACAATAACCAACGACGACGTGGCTACTTAGATGGAGTTGCAGAGAGAGATCGCTTGTTACATCAATATTATCCAGTTCTTGAGTAAACTGAGAAAGTTGACGTGATGGTTTATTAATCGCCGAAAAGCGAGTGGAATGTGCCTACATAGCTGTGTTATGAGAAAAATTGGAAAACCCCACTCGTAATTAATGGGCAGCTGTAAACACAATTTCATGTTCTGAAATCTCGTTATCCACATATTGACAACTCAAATCCGTGATACATATTTGACTAAGGATAGTGCTGACCAAACATCCGCGTTCTTTATTTTAAATTTCCATAGAATGATGATAGTATGAGGTAAACGACTAATATGTGCAACCTCTTTGGAAAATTTTATGTGATTTTACAACGATTGTGGTAATTCTATCTTCACCTCAAGGCACAATGAAATGTATTTATCTATCTGCCCTTATTGAAATCTGAAGAAAGATTATCCATGAAATCATGGATTATCGATTTAAATTGTTTTTGAATACACTTGGCGAAATCGCCGCCATCGTTCGAAAATTTATTCTAGTGGAATTCGTTTGCGGGACCTCTTGCTCGAACATATTGTAAATATCCACTTTTTCGACCCGAAATCATATTACAAAGATTATTTGGCTAATTCTAACCAAAAAAGCTGTCTTTTCACTTTTCTCGCCAAAGCCATTGTTTTCAAGCTAAGAGAGTTTCAAAGAAGAAAAACATGAAAATCGCGATTTTCAGCGACTGATTACATCCGAATTATTGAAAAGCTCTTGTTACCAAAGCGGACAGATCGCAATTGGGATCGTCCTGATAGAGCGTCCACCAAAAGCTTGTTTAAGGGCTAGGAAAGTGGCTTGGCCAAAAGATGAATCGATCGATGGTGCACAAGGCAGGATTGCGCTCTGAGACCCTTATAAATCGACTGCGTTTTCATGTATGAGTACGTTACGCCTGAGACCAAATTATCAAAGCACGGTGCTTTGCAGCAAAAATTCTGTGAAGTAGAATTCCGGCTTCCCCGCGCGCAATAACAAATTGCAATCATTCATGAAAAATCTGCACCGTGCAATCAAAATCTACATAAGAAATTTAAAGTTCATCTTCACTCTCACTATGAAAGATTACCATATTTCATAATCACTTCATTTCGATACTTCGCCAACAACCATAGATGCATTTCCATACTTATCGATCACCAATTCCCGCGTAACTCCATTTATCAAGTTTAAACCGATCAAATTGTTTCACACATCGTGCAATCACCGATCAACGATTACCATTTAAACGAGCTTTCAGATAGACTAGCCAAAATCACCGCCATCGCTGGAAAAGTTGTTCGGATGAAATTTTTTTGCGGACTCCCCACCAGAAGACCCTGCTGAATCCGAAAATACATGTTGCCAGGCAACATTCTGGTGCGAAATCGTTTCAACTGAGATAATGTAAACAAATTAGCTATAACAATTATTCCGTTCCGGAAGCAACTCTTAAGGCGATGCGGTCACCGTGCACGCTGAACTTTGTTCACAGAACTCTCAAAATCTTTTCCATTATGGGCTAAACGACGAGTTATCCAGGCTTTATTATCATCTAACTTGGCCTGGATAACTCTTCGTTTGGCCCAAATCGGACTAGATTTTGAGAGTTTTGTGAACGAAAATGTGCCAATTTGCAGGTTAGAAAGTACCCGCGGGCAAGTTATTCTCGTTTATTATTGATAGCCTTGTGATTCGTGACAAATAATGAGTTGTCCACCACAATTCAGATGATAATACGTAATGGACAAATCGTCTCCAACTTCGTTTCGAGAAAATTTTTTGATTTACATCCAAATAAGATATAATTTCCGGGTTGCACGGTGACCGCATCGCCTTAAGGGCCATTTGGTTCGTTTTAAAAAGAAAATCTCTAAAAGGTGATGCTTTCTCCTAGTCTACAAGAAATTCGAAAAATTACACGAATTAGACGTATTTCCAGTTGGGCTTCGATGTTGAACGCCAACGTACTTGTTGTCCAATGTTTGACGTTTAATCGGACGTCTGTTTGTGTTGGTCGCAGGCTTTATGTTGGTATCTTTTGACGGACTCATGTGGTTCTCCCCCGAAAGTATGATCGATCGCTTGCACTAACTACGAAACTCGCGATTGGACTTCATGTTATGTACCACCTTCAGTCTGTATCAGCATACGTAAGCGAGGTGTCAACGGTCATTACGGATCTCACCAAACGAACTATGTAGATCATATTTGCTCCTACTCGGCATGAGAGGAATGATGAGCTACAGTATCTACTACCGTGAGTGACAAATAATACATGAAATATATTATGAAGTAGAAAGAATGAGAGGAATGGACCTCTTAATCATGAACTGAAATATTTGAATGCTAAGTATACGTCGATTTGAACCTTAAATAATTACGTCGATGTACCTGCATTTTTAGAAAGGGAGACATTCTCGGAGACATCCATGTAGCTTTCGTATTCAATTTCCAGAGATTAAATGATTTTACTTCAAAAATAATGAGTTACAGCAGTGCTTTGAAAACAGTTTTGTTTGGAGTTTCTCACCACTTGAAGAATTTCGCGACACATTAGTTTCCGCTGAAGTTTTGAAGTTTTCATACAACCGCTCAGCCTATTTTTTTACGATTCACGAGGATTATACATGTTACCCATACCATATATCGATTACTGAATGGAAAAGTTTATGTTAAGCTCTCCATTTATGTCCTTTGCCATATTATATCTGATAAAATGCTCCACCTTGCAGAGCAAAGGATAAGGAAGAAGCAAGAATGCGCATCAATGAGTTATTGCTGAATTACATGCAAGATCATGAAAACTTCGCTAGAAGGAAAGTAGCTATACTAGCAGTCAATGGTAATGAGACATCGTGTGGGATGTGGGCTGACTTGAGCAACAAGCTCAATCATATCGGCGGCATTTTTTACAACAAAAGCCCGAAATGCTGGCGAGAGGTATGTACAATACTTCGAATTGCCGATTTGATCCCATGTATAATACAACGGTAAAATCGAGAGGCATCCCAGAGAATGCATGAGATTCCTAAAAAAACCTTCTAATACTCCAAGAGATGTGTTGTGCTAGTTCCAAGCCTTGGAAATGTCTCTATCTTAAGCTATACGTATAAGCAATACAAGCACATGTACTACCAATTTTTCAGCATTGGAATGAGATACGGCTGTCGGCGAAGCACGAATTATCACCTTATTTTGATAAACTTACACTGACTGGCAACAATGCGGTCAAGGAACCTAGTTATTTTACGTGGAATGTCGGCTTTATCTACGGTTCTGCAGGCATGGGCTTAAACATTGGCACTGAGTGTAGAATTGGTCCAGAAGACCAGGGTTAGTATTATCATATCAGGTAGACCGAATTCTACGACATAATGTATGATGATAGACAACTGAAAAATCTTGAGAGTGGTTGGAGATCTGCATTTCAATGTATTTTTTCGATCAAAAAACGATGGCTTGGATTGAAAATCAATCTTTTCGGCCGTACCCGCGTAGAAATTGAAAATATTAGCGATAGGTCAGCGACAGGTCAGCGATATGTATCTACGACAGCTCGGCTACACGTCTCCGAACGTGTATTTGCGGAATGTCGTAAATACGTCGACGAAATTTTTCAAAAAATGAGGAACTTACTCAATTTTATGATTTTTCATTGAACAAGAATCGACCAAAAGGAATCTGAGATGTCTCCAAGTTTGAAGTCAATGGTACTTTATTGAATTTCCCTTCTGTTTGTGATATTCATTTTATTTTTCATGCAACAAAATAATTCTTCCACAGCATTTGATGCAAGGTATTGAAATATAGAAAGTGAACGCTGACTACTGCGAACAAAAACAATAATACTTCGCACAAATTGTACGTAATGATCATAATTGATTGGACAATTCCGATGATAATTCAGAGAGGCAGCTTCTTTTGGTGCGAATATTCAATGCTAAACAAGAACTGCTGAGCCGGAAACGGACTAGTACCAAAATGAATACACGAAAGAAAAGGGCGCAAGGACACAAAAGTGAGTCGAAAATTTCATGCAACTTTTGAGCAAATTCAGATGTATTCGATGGATATTCAATTATTCATTGGATTTCAATGAGAGTAGAAGAGCGTGTCGATGAATACCTTATCCAAACGTGCAAAATCGCGGAGAGCACAAGATAAATAGTATACTATTTATTTCGTGAAATGTCAATGTAAGAAAAATTTCATGGTGTTGCAGATGATGCAGTTGAGTACGAAAGAATGGAAGAAGGATGTTTATTGGCTGAGCTTGACGAGAGCTTGCGGTATCTGCGTGATTATGGCCAATCAGTAGAAGCTGCGACGAAAAAAGTACATGATAACATTCATGCGTTACGTGATACGCGCATCAACCATGGATTAAAAATCAACTAGAATCGAAATTGACTGAGGAACATTTCGCTCCTTGCCATTCAAAGTTATTACTGTCACCCCTAATTTCAACTCCAATACGGCGGTTATTTCCCACCAGTTCCTTAAAAGTGACCAACAAAAGGATATTGATCCAAATATATGCTTGAAGTTGTATCCAAGTGATGCATTATTCATCAATACCCTCACATAGAGAATCAAAAGAGCATCTGAAGTGTAATATGCTAACTCTTCCCATTTTTGTTGGTTTGGGAATAGCAAGATCAGTGATAATAATTTTTAGACGTACAAAAAGTTGTACACCTCAGATGTCATGAATTTGAATCAACTTGACGACTGAGTGAAAAATATCAAAATAAGATTTAGCGATGCTCTGCTGATTTATTAGTATGATTATTCAATCCTTCATTTGAAATCAGATGTTCATTTGATATGAATCGCTTCCAGATTACCCTATGCAAATTGGAACTATGATGACCGACGATAATAAATTAGAAGGGATGGACTCTGCAGTATAAAGATATTTTAATTACTCAACTAGCGAACTGCCTCGCGTTGCTCGGTTTGTAGATGTTTCAGGAAAAGGTACGGGACTCTAAAAATACATTAGTGAATCGAGTAATGACCGAATTTTCATTCGCATTCGGTGGTGGCTCTGGTGTCTTGGAAACCCAAGATCAACTCCTATTTAAATTGTATATTATCATTTCGTTAATCGACTATTCAGTCTTCTGAAATTTATCTAGCATTCCATTTTGATGCGGGTGATTTTTTATTGTTTTCCATTATGTTATCTCAAACTGACCTTTTGAAGTTCTCGTTTGGGTTTGAGTGATTGGTTTTCAGTCTGACCTACAGACGAAGGGATGAATAATCATTTAGAGGCGTAATACTACATGAACATGAAGTATCGTTGACCAGGGAGAACTATGGACATTTTTTGAAATTTTGCTCGTAATTTCCCTGTAACTTGTAGGTCTTACATTATAATGGCATTATGTTGAGATTCAATGGAAAGCTCATTGTCTTAGCTTTTGATTGCGCCGCAGCAGAGTTCAACTGGATGTTGTTGGTGGAGGTTATGAGCATTTGAAAAGTGTTCAAAATTAGATCCCCTGGTCGGGGTAACTTTGAAGACTAGATCAATTAAACGTTAAACTCTCGATAACAGACATGGTAATGCTCTGTGTCTGTCTTTATTTGATACATTTGTATTCAGAAAAGTATTATAGACTCAATCTAAGTTTCTTGAAGTTGAAACGAAGGCTCGAACGATGAATGAGGTGCTTCAAGGAGTCCCCTGAATCGTGATCACAATCTGTATTTGAATTCAAAAATCCGCTTACACAAAGTTCTAATCTCATCCAGAAATTTGTGGTCCTCCGTGTACGATAATCCAGGGAGTGATGTAGGGCATCTTGGAAATCTGATGACCCCAACCACTTATCTCAAAATCGAGAATTATCGGAATACAAGAAATAATTTGTTTGATCTAGAGTTAGCCCGATTCTCAAGGGACCACGGTTTGTTGCAGTGATCGAAGTTGCTCACCATGTCATAATCTTAAAATGAATCAATTCGCATTGAATAATCTAGATCTCCAAGAAAAAACATGCAGACGATAGCCGGGAGCTTGCACGCTGCGCATCCGCTACGGCATGCATACGCGGCACACACGTTCATATAAACGCAACCAATCCCGGACATGCAGACGGCACTTCGGTCGCGCTCATCTAGCCGCGCTCCTTCACAAAGAAGACATACACGGGAGCTTGCTAAGCGCCATTAATTTTTCCTGTGTATCGGATGGGTGCGGGACGAGGCAGACACGCAGACGCCGACCTGACCGCGCGCACTCGTCTACAGCCTCTATAGTGAAAAAATAAAGGCAGGTCTGCTGCTCGCCTTCAGGCTTCCCCGTACATCGGACAAGAGCGGTACAAGGCAGACCTGCGGACGCCAACTTGTCTGCGCAGACACTCAGCCACGAACTTCTATAGCGAAGAGATTGACGCGCAGCCGCTGCTCACCATCAGTCTTCCCCATGCATCAGACGGGAGTGGAGCAACGCAGAGTGGGGCAAGGTTTGAATTTACGGCACGAATCAACGCCACGCGAATATTCAACGAATCGATCTGATTTAAAAGCGACCTTCGTCATTTCTTCAAGCTCTACAAAATGCCTCTGCAACAAATTCGATTTTAACAATTTCTTGGGGCCTAGGAGTAGATGAGAGAGAAATGGAAATAAGGAGGAGGAATTTAGATGATACGTCGATGCGACATGATATAAAACCCAGAATGTGCCACTACCAAAGTGTTTCTTATACCTTCGTGCACTGAAAACCTATCGATTTCCGTGATCTACAATGTCGGGTATAGACCTGGAGATATTTTATGAGTGATTTAGGTGTTTTATGGCTGAGAAACTTTCTGGGCTCCACGAATTTCACGGCAGTCATGATTTCTCGGAGTGTGATCCAGAATGTGCCATCTCTAGAGTACTTTCAACAGCTTTGCACAAACCATAACGCTCATTCGCCGTGACCTAGAATATCGAGGACCCACCTGAAGAGTTTCTAGGGCCGTTCTATGGCGGAGAATCGTGTTTTACGGTCAAGAATCACGCTAAAGGATACGAATCACACGACGATCATGATTTCTAGGGGCGTAGTTGAGGATGTGCCACTACCAGATTACGTTTCACACCCTTAAATTCACCATACCTATCACTTGCCGTGACCAAGAGTATCGGGGACCCACCTGGGAAATTCCTAGAGCCGTTCTATGCCATTCGATCGTGTTTCACGGTCGAGAATCATGCAGAGAGGCATGAAGTACACTACGATCATGATTATTCGGGGTGTAATTCAGAATATACCACTATCAGATCACGTTTTATACCCTAAAATTGACCATACCTACAGTTTGCCGTGACCAAAACTATCGAGGACCCACCTGAAAAATTTTTAGGGGCCAATCTACGTCAGACGATTGGGTTTTACGGTCGAGAATCACGCTGAAGGATACGAACTACACGACAGGCATGGTTTCTCGGGCTGGAATTCAGAATGTGCCACTATCAAATTACGTTTCATACCCCCAAATTAAGCATACCTATGATTTGCCGTGACCAAGACTATCGAGGACCCACCTGGGAAGTTTTTAGGGGCCATTCTACGCCAGACGATTGTGTTTTACGGTCGAGAATCACACTGAAGAATACGAACTACACGACAGTCATGGTTTCTCGGGCTGGAATCCACAATGTGCCACCACCAGATCACGTTTCATATCCTCGAATTGGCAATACCTCTCATTTGGCGTGACCTAGAGTATCCGGGACCCGCCTGAAAACTTTTGAGGGCTATTCTATGGTGGACGACCACGCTAGGCACTACGAATTCAACGACTATCATCATTTCCCGGGGTGTGATCCAGAATGTGCCATCTCTAGACCACTCTCAGCAACTTTGCACGAACCATACTCATCATTTGCCATGACCTAGAGTATCGAGGACCCACCTGGCAACTTTCTGGGCGGGTTCTATGGCAGAGAATCGTGTTTTACGGCCAAGAATCATGCTCAGGGATACGAATTAGACGACAGTCACGGTTTCTTGGGGCGTGATCTAGAATGTGTCATCTCTAGAGTACTTTCAGCAGCTTTACACAAACCATACCGATTATTCGCCGTGACCTAGAGTATCGAGGACCCACCTGAAGAGTTTTTAGGGCCGTTCTATGGCGAAGAATCGTGTTTTACGGTCAAGAATCACGCTCAAAGGTACGAATCACACAACAATCATGATTTCTCGGGGCGAAATTGAGGATATGCTACTACCAGATTACGTTTCACACCCTCGAATTCATCATATCTATCACTTGCCGTGACCAAAGTATCAGGGACCCACCTGGGAAATTCCTAGAGCCATTCTATGCCATTCGATCGTGTTTTACGGTCGAGAATCATGCAGAGAGACACGAAGTACACGACGATCATGATTTCTCGGGGTATAATTCAGAATGTGCCACTATCAGATTACGTTTTATACCCTCGATTTGACCATACCTACAATTTTCCGTAACCAAGACAATGGAGGACCCACCTGGAAAATTTTTAGGGGCCATCCTACGCCAGACGATTGTGTTTTACGGTCGAGAATCACGCTGAAGGATACGAAATACACGACGATCATGATTTCTCGGGGTGTAATTCAGAATGTGCCACTATCAGATCACTTTTCATACCCTCAAATTGACCATACCTATGATTTGATAGACTTTGGTCTAGATACTCGTGCTATAATGAAATTTGTTAATCTCGTTTGCACTTTGCGAAACGTTTGTAAACATTAGTCGTTAATCCCATTCGCTTACTCAAGGAGAGCTATGAATCTTCGTGAGCTATTAAATTTTGGCGCGAATAATACATTTTCGTTTCATTTTAGAGGCTTCAGCTAAGTCTGGGCTTCATCCTCAGTCGTCAGACTTTACGCGAAACTGACGTCTTATTCATCCATGATTCCCTTCACCCTCTGTTTCCCCAAAAACCGCATTTGCTCAATTGATTGTACAGATCTTCACGGTACAATGAAACTATCAAATCTCCTCTGGATACATCATACGATCTTCTACACATTTTCTCCTCGTAAGAGTAGTGATCAAGGTTGTCATTAATTTCTGCGAGATTTATTCAAATATTTACGCGTTAATCTCGTTGGGCTCCACTTTGGGTCGATGATACTGGTTCGCATGGACGAATGATCGATACTTCGATTGATACTACGTCCACTCCTAGACTATTCATTCTTCACTTTAGGATTGAAAATTGATCAGGTTATGCTTCAACTATCAAAAGCTCCATCATATCAATAATCTTCTCAGATGTATGAAAAGTTTATCCAGTAGTTATACGGCGCCTACCAAAGGCACGATCGGATCCCGAATCAATCCGTTAACTGGAGTATGGAGTCACCGTTCATTGGAGGACTGGAACAAATTCCCATATTCGTTAAGAATCTCGCACATCTCGGGGAGATTTATGTCGATGGGCAGTGACTGAGAGCTCCTTATTTCACGCGGAGGAGAGGCCTTACATGATCTCCAGGGCTATCCTCATCACCATAAATCACGAGAAATGGCAGTTGACCAAGGTAGGGAATTACCGCGAGTACTTCCGAGAAGGGATCATCTGAGATGACTCCCCGAGGGATCATGACTGTCGTGGAATTTGTAGAGCCGAGCATGATTCTCATCCAAAGAACAGCCCTAGAGAATTTCCAGGTGGGTCCCAAACACTTAATGCCACGGTAAATGATGAGTATAAATTGCACACTCGGTGTACATAGTATATGCCCAAACTTGAAGAAACTTTTTTGGCCTTTGACTTCTACTTGAAATCCTGAGACTAGGTTTCAATACTTAGATGTTGGGGATGAGAATACGATTATCAAGGCACCAGTTACGATCTGATTTGGATGAATGCAACAGCTCTGGAACAAAGAGTTTTTCCAGATTTAGGCACGTACACTAAGTGTATGTCATACGTGCCTAAATCTGTACAAGGGTGGGAGAGATATTATGGAGGTGGCTCATTTTGGATCACATCGTGGAAAATCTTGGTTGCCGCAAAGTTCGTGGCTCTAAGTCTGGATATCGAGCGTGGAACACGACTTTCTGCCGTAAAACGGCTCTAAAAGATTTCCAGGTGAATGCACAATCCTCTTAGATAAGGCAAATGATAGGTACATACTGAGAACCAGTATCAAATGGACTTCAGAGGTAGCATATTATCAAATCCAGTCCGAGAAACCATGACTGTCGTGTAATTCGTCTCCCTCAGCATGATTCTCGGCCGTAAAACACGACCGTCTGGCATGGAAAAGCCCTAAAAATATCTCAGGTGGGTTTCCGATACCCTAGGCCACGGCGAATGATGGGTATAGATTGAGCAGAGGTATCCGATATACTTCTTAGGTATCGCATTCTGGATGATCTGATCCTCGACCATAGAATAGCCCTAAAAGGTTTTCAGGAGGGTCCCCGATACTCTAGGTCACGGCAAATGAGAGGTATGGACAATTCGAGAATATGAAATGTCATCTGGTAATGGCTAATTCTGAATTACTTCCCGGGAAATCATGATCGTCCTGTACTTTGTGTCTCTCTGCATGATTCTCGACCGTAAAACACGATCGAATGGCATAGAACGGCTCTAGGAATTTCCCAGGTGGGTCCCTGATACTCTTGGTCACGGCAAGTGATAGGTATGGTGAATTTGAGGGTGTAAAACGTAATCTGGTAGTGGCACATCATCAATTACGCCCCGAGAAATCATGATTGTTGTATGATTCGTATCCTTTAGCGTGATTCTTGACCGTGAAACACGATTCTTTGCCATAGAACGGCCCAGAAACTTTTCAGGTGGGTCGTCGATCCTCTGGGTCACGGCAAATGATCGGTATGGTTTGTGCAAAGCTGCTGAATGTACTTTAGAGATGGCACATTCTGGATCAGACTCCGAGAAATCATGACTGCCGTGGAATTCAAGGAGCCCAGAAAGTTTCTCAGCCATAAAACACCTGAATCACTCATAAAATATCTCCAGGTCTATCCCCGACATCGTAGATCACGGCAATCGATAGGTTTGCAGTGCACAAAGGTATGAGAAACACTTTGGTAGTGGCACGTTCTGAGTTTTACATCATGTCGCATCGACGTATCATCGAAATTCCTCCTCCTTATTTTCATTCCTCTTTCATCTACTCCCGGGCCCCAAGAAATTGTCAAAATCAAATTCGTCGCAGAGGCATTTTGTAGAGCTTGGAAAAATGAAGAGAATAGCTTTTGAATCGGATCGATCCGTTGAATATTCGCGTGGCGCTGATTCGTGCCGTAAATTCAAATTCTTGCCCCACTGTGCGACGCCAGACATGCAGACGCCGCTTCGAACGCTCTCATTCGACCGTGCGCCTTTACGAAGAAAACATACACGAGAGTTCGCTGAGTGCCGTGAGTTTTTCTTGGGCATCGAACGGGAGTGGGATGAAGCCGAAGAACAGATGGCCACCAGAACGCGTTTATTTCACCATGGGCTCGTGCGCAGAAGATATATACGAGTGTTCTGAGCTCGCCATCAGTTTTCCCGGTGCATCAGACATGAGTGAAACAATAGCAGACGTGCAGCAACAAAATGGTCACGCAGAATAAACCTCGCGCTTCTACGGGGGAGACATATACGCGTGCTTGCTGCTCGCTATCAGTCTCTCCCGGACATGGGACAGGAGTGGGACAATGCAGACCAGCGGACGCGAACTTGTCTGCGCACACTCAACCACGAGCTCCTATAGCGAAAAGGTGGACGTGCACCCGCTGCACGCCATCAGTCTTCTCCATATATCAGACGGGAGCGGAGCGACGCCAGACATGCACCCGCCACTTTGGACGCTCTCATTCAGCCACGCACCTTTCCGGAAAAGATATTATGACCAAGTGCAGTTCAACAATCACAGAGGGTGAGTGAATTATTTCACATTAAATCAGGAATTATAAACCGATATTAATCGTTTCTACTTTCTTCATTCACTGCATGTCCATCGCCTAAACACCTTTTCATCGAGAAATAGTGAAATAATAAAAAATCTTAATATTGAAAATGTTTAACATTGAACGTATTCTATTCCTTCTTCTTTCGCCTTACAGGTACAGTTTCAGTCTTTCCCATACATCAAACAGGACCGCAGCGATGCCAGACATGCTGACGCCGCTTCAGACGTACCCATTCAGCTGCGCGCCTCTACGAAAGAGACATCATCAATAAGCGCAGTTCAACAGTCACAGGAGGTGAATAAATCATTTCAAATTGAATCAGAAAACATAAACCAATATTCCCCGTTCCTATTTCCTACATTTACTGCATGTTTATCACCTAAAAATTTTTTTATCGCAAAATATTGGAACAATAACAAATCTATAATATATCATCTTGATTCATGTTACGAGAACTACTGTTTGATATTGCACGTATTCTTTCCCTTTCTTCCTTTCTCCACAGGCTCAGTTGGAGTCATACCGAGATGACCCGAGAACAATATGAGAGAACGATTGGTTCTTAATCATCCACAGCCGTTCCAGGTTGTCAAACGTGAAAGTACAACACAATTACATGGACCAGGAAATGAAAATACCGCCGTTGATCGAGAACACCAATCCAACTCCAAACCAAGATACAATCCAATCGGGATGCGGTACTTCAAAATGTGAGTTAAAATCATTCACCCCTGTTACGAGACAACCGAACATAACTTTTGATTAGTTGTACAGACATGCATGAATATCTTTCAAAATTTCACTACGACTATTTAGGTCACTCAAAAACGTCGTACAGTTATAATTCATATTATTTCAATAAAGATCTTTAATGTTATTTGACTTTCCATATTTTACTCAGAAATTCGAGTCATTGATGAAATCATACCATACAATTAAAATATTTTGATGTGTAGCCTGCTCACATCATTTAACTCGAACCAATATTGTCGCTAGAAAAGATCAAGTTATCCCCGTCACACATTCTTCTAAAAATCTCCACAATACCATCACACTCCTCACATCTGTGTGAGCATTGATCATATTTACAAGTTGCAACAGTACTGTATGATGCCATGGCTCGCATAGAGATCGAGACTCTCATCTCTGAGATCGACAGAGTACAAATTACCGTTGCCTAGCTACTGTAAATAAGAGAGTCAGTCTCACTAGAGATGTTGAAAAACAGCACAATATACTAACGCAGCTCTTCCGAATGGAATTGCTGGATTTCCTCTGTTCTGGACATCGATTTTTTGGCCCGATATTGGAAACCAAATAGCGTGTCAGTTTCATCTGAACATGTCTCCTTCAATTTCTATGATGAAGAGTTACATTACTACTCGAAACAAAAAATACTATACAATCACACCCACACATCTTCTCGTGAACACGAGCCAAGAATGATTGATCAATATGAGTATATATTGATTTCAATGAATTCATTACCATTATAAAATCTTCAATGAAACAATGTATCATACATAGCTCAGTTTTTGAAAGATTAACCATTCAATCAAATAGAGTGATATCAACGATTATAAATGAATTGAATTAATACCAAATAATAGTATAACTCAACTCAATGGAACCTAACAAATTAAGATAATATTACATTCTAGATACTGATCAAAATAAGATATTTGTATTTTAGTTGTAAGAAATACTTTGTACGTGCTGTATGCCACATCAATCTCATATGTAGTCATACTATGTCAATTTTTGAATCTCAAAAGACTGAATAGAAAAAAACGATCTGGTTGGGGGAACGTCCCCAACCACCCCCTGTGTCTATTCACTCCCTCTATCAAAAGCTGTTCAAGAAAAGTACAGCATATTATTACATTAGTTCTCCTAATCACTCCTGAATTCCACAAATTTTTCAATTCCAATTTTGAAAAAATCAAAGATAAATTATAAAGTGACGTTAACTCCAAAGAGAAAAGAACCAACACATCACATTAGATTTTCTGGTCAGTTGTAGATTTTCCGAAACTTGTTTGATTCCAATTGTGAAAAGATCAACAAACGCTTACGAAGTATTCATCAGAAGTTTTATATATCTTCATAAAATGAAGTCGTTCGTCTGAACAATTTAGATTCCAAACACGAGTCCTTGATCGTTCAATTCCATTCAAACTAATTTTGCCCATGCAACAAATCAATCTATCCCGTTATACACATTTTTCAGGAACTCCACAACAACATCACACTTCTCACGTCTCTGTGAGCATCGATTATATATTTACAAGTCGCAACAGGACTGTATGATGCCATGGCTCACATAGAGATCGAGACTTTCATCTCTGAGATCGACAGAGAATAAATTACTGTTGCCTAGCTAGTGTAAATATAAAAGAGTCAGACTCACTAGAGATGGTGAAAACAACACCGTACACTAACGCCACTCTTCAAAATGGGGTTACTGGATTTCCTTTGTTCTGAACATTGATTTTTTTGGCCCGGTATTGGAAAACCAAAAAGCATGTCAGTTTCACCTGAACATGTCTCCTTTAACTTCTGTGCTGAAGAGTTACATTGCTACTCAAAACAAAAGATACTTTACGATCACACGTCAATTCCACCCTATATACTCACAACGGGGATGATAAACTATGAAGTTTCTTAAATTAAGTAGAACTCAAATCACCTCTTCAATCAAGGACTCTTCTCAAATCCAATTTCTTCGATTTGTTAGCCCATATGAAGAATTTCAATGATGTAAAAAAACAATAATGATTATCTTATGTCGATGCGAATCATGAACAATCACGACAGATCGATTCAATCCTCACTTTCTACTTCATTTTGATCGAGATATATTAGGCTTAGTCTCAACAGTCACTTTTCATTTTCGAAAATTGAATAACGAACCAGTTTTTCGCCTCAAACGACGATGAGCAGTTGATAGTAAATCCTAGAATTCATCTTTCACTAATTGAAGAAAATAACGATGTCATTGTTAATATTCTGCCAATCACTCCCCTCCCCCCTCCCCGTGTTAATCCAATCTTTCTAATATAAGCATTCGAGAAGGACCGACATAACATTTCACCAAGTAACTTGGCAATCTTTCACATTCCAAGTAATTGTTCAATTCCAACTTCAGAACATTTTAGATGAATGTACAGTACATTTTGCTATCTTTTCAATTCGATCACCTTCCATTATATTAGATTAATCATTCTTTTCAATGTCAAATCCGTAGTTTCCAATTATTCAATCGCAGGGTTCAGAAAAATGTCTATCCCACTGTGGACGATTCAATAATTTTCCAATCTTGATCATCTTATCTGTTACTTAAAAAAATCGAATATTATCATATCCATTTTCCACAACAATCAGTTCAACCTTCACATAATGAGAACTGTCTTATCTCGAATACCAAAAGAGGAGAAAAAACAAAAGATATTAAAAAACAATTCAAGTAAATCAATTTCAAACACCAGAATAACGTCACATCTGAAAGTGAGGCAGCCCCCTGAACCGTGAAAAGTTACTCGGCTACCTTCGATGCTGACAATGACGGTGTCTCGAATTCTTGAAAAAATCATCTAAAAAAGCTATGAAATCGTCCCCTCCATGCATGTGATACGAATATCTAAACAAATTTCATAAAAATCGATTGCTCCTAACCTTCGCCGAAGGATTCGGAAGCTTGGGCAGTGTTTGAAAGGGCTCCGTGGGACCGATCAGCAACCGTTTTCATGGCAAAAATTGGCAGCAAATCGAATATAGAATATCAACTCATAGATACATATAACAAAATCGGAAATCTATATACAGAAAATTCAAAGACACGTCAAAAATACGTAAACGACACTTGAACACGTGTTCAATACATCGCGGAAAAATCTAGGGACATTTGATCTCGCATAGGGACATTTGTAACGTGAGGTTGGCAACACTGATTCTTATTTTATGTTGGCAAGACTGATATAGGGATTTGGGGAGGGGGAGGGGACCCTGCATGTCTCTTAATTTAGATAATATGGTCACACGCCCTCGTTGCGGCGCCGCATCTATAGCCTCGTCGTTCATTGTGCGAAAGGTTCGCAATGAAATTTGTCGCCGGGTAAACTGTCGCTGTGCTGCAAAGCCGACGGGTACATGCTGGGGAAAACCTAGTAGACGGTAATTAGAAATTCTAAGGAACTCGTCGGGAACAGGCTGTATAGGTGGGCGTGACGCTTATACCTGTAGAAGAAGAGGCGCACCTGAGAGGGCGGTTGCTACTTCAGTATTGCAGGTAGTGAGGCTGCTAATGGGGGCGGGCCCTCGTCGGTACTTGTACCACCACCACGGACTTCTTGGGCCCTCTCGACTGCCCTCTCGGCAGCGCACAGCTTCGAGGAAAGGCCATCAGTCGCACTTTGATCATCGTGTTGTTATGACCGGACCTGATGGGTCCGGGTAACAAATATATTTATTTTAGAGTGGGTTTTTGGACATTGAAGGGCGGCCTGCCCTGTTGCACTTTAATTAATAAATATAAATTTGAGAATAATTCGATTTATATGCTAATTTTGAATTGGACAATACAAAGGTAACAACGATAGATTTGATATACCAAACATGAATGGTAGATTTTCTTAGACTTACAATTATGTTGATACTAGATTCTACTCGAGGATTCCCAGCTCTGCGGGTCAAGATATCCTGGAGGCTGATAGACAGGTTGATTAGCTCGTTCTCGGGATGACGCCGGAGATGCGCGGCGTGATTCAGTCGACTCAGTCTCTCACTTAGAAATTTACTTTGTCGTGCTCAACACTTGGGTAAAATCTGCGCGTGAGTTTAAGAGTAACGTTTCAAGACTGATCAATTAACTGCTGTTGACACTCAATTTTCATAGCTTTGTGGTTATGAAATTTGACCTGTTTTTTTGGCCGTGCGCGTAACTCGGAGTTACTGTGGGTTACGCGCACGGCGACAACAATGCGCTGAATCAACTTGTCTTCATAATTCTGATTGCTTAATTAAATAGAGGTTACTCAAAAGACAAGCAATCCTCAATCGCAACTCAGCAATTCACAACTTCTTTGGGTGATTGGGGCACCTCGGGATGGTGGGACGCCACATCTCCCCCCCCCCCCTAGACCATTCCCGTCCCGGGAATGCATCCAGCAGGGGCGCAGTGGTCCAACCTCCCAAATGACCCGATTACTCAAAGCTGTAAAGGTGTATTTTGTGTCATGCGTTTAATGTGATTCTTACAACTTTTGCATTGGAAAGTTCTTACATTGTTCTTCCTCAGGCATGAAATATCCGCCCTGGCTTTGCTACAGGTTCTGCATTTTGCCCATCTAGTCGGCGATAATGCTTGAGCATGCTTGCACAAATAGCACCAACTTCTACTTGTTTCACCTGCCTTTTTCCGTTCCCTATATATTCTGGCTCGTATCCTATTTTGTTGTCTTATCCTAATTTTTTTTTTGAATCGTCAATATCAAAATTCATGCCATTTTCCTTCATGTAGCTGGCATTAAATCTCCTTTTTCACGTTCTGTGGCTCCTTCATTTTCGGCGTAACTTGAAATTGATTTTTGACCCGAGAAATCGAATGAAATGGAATTTTCGCTCATTTCTGCCTCGGGTTCAGGAGATATGAGCTCATAATGTGGTCCTGGTACGAGTGTGATCCATTGATCTTGCGGCAGTGATACATCACTATTTACTTTAATGGAAGGCTTCCCATTTAATGATGAGGCGCTTTGCTCGATGTCTGGAGTCGAGCTAAAAATGGGTAATTCCAC
This sequence comes from Eretmocerus hayati, assembly GCA_029851415.1. NCBI lineage: Eukaryota > Metazoa > Arthropoda > Insecta > Hymenoptera > Aphelinidae > Eretmocerus > Eretmocerus hayati. Next base: position 88,036,749 of record CM056743.1, read on the forward strand.
GTTCAGTAGTTCATTTCCCTGTTGATGATTTGTTTGATTCTCCGTTATGCATGACGGGCTTGATGATGAGATATATACCAAGTTGGGGAGAGCAAGCGCGGGTGGGGGCCGGTTGTCGGGAAGCTTGCCTCGTGGTGGCTCACTATTCCGCGTGTTGTCTGCTGGGTTAGCAGTTACGCGTGATGCAGCTGTTGGCCACAGTAAGGTGGGGCTGTTATGCGTGATGCGGCGTGCTCAGTGTCGTTGTTCACCACAACTTGACCACGTGGACTAAAGGAACTTTTGGCGCTCATCTGGGAATCGTGTATGAAGTGTATGTACTATTACGAATGGACGTTTATATGTTTGATATCTTAATTGTGTTCTATGTGAATTTTGCGTGTTGCGATTGAATACTATATACCTCCGAGTAACCTTCATTTTACATGAATAAGTCTTGTAATAAATACTACATCATTTCTTTTCGTAAAATTGAAGGATGCCTCATACCATATAATATATACATATAATAAATCTGTAAATCCACTTACACACATATATATATATATATATGTATACATATATATTCTCCAAGGCAAGTTTTTTTCAAATTTTCAATTTTTTTTTTTTTTTAATTTTCTGAAATTCAAAATGCATGAAGTATTCATATCATGGCAACCCTATACAACACACATATGTTTTATTTATTCATCTATTTATATATTTATTTATCTATTTATTTACTAATCATTATATATATATTCATTTTTTTCTATATTTATATATTTCCAAATTGTTTGAATTTCAAAATCCATTCGAAACAATTCTGTGAAATCACAGGTAAACTCGCCTTTTTTTTTTTTTTTTTTTTTTTTTTTTTTTTGTTAGGTCATCGTGAAAAGGAAAATCCCTGATATTAACTCTAGATCGTACATCTAAATAATATTACTACTAATATTATAAACTACAGTCATAACAAATATGATCTGGAGGGAGAGCAGAACATCATTCCCTCCGTATGCTATCATGTATGCATATATCATCTTCAAAATTCTACGAAAAGAAAGAGAAAAATTGAATATATATGTTCTGGAACATCGCACGTTGTCACTTCTGTCGTCAGCGTTTATACGCGTCACTTGGGTGTTGAGTTATTTCCAATATGCGGCCAAATGGTCAGCAAGAGTTATGCGTGATCGACATCGGTCTAAGATCTTAAGGATAGTCTACGTCTTGTGTCGGTAATCAAGATGATTGTGGGTGCAATTGTGGTGAAACATGTATAAATGAGGGCTGGGAGTAATGAGGTTATTAGTGGTACAAGGGCTTGAGTCCCAAAGGTAGACTTTGGAATGATGGGTGGGGGGGGGGGTGGTGGTGTTCATGATCTTTGTACGGTACTTATTTGGGGTGGGTGTTGTGTTTTATCTGTTTGGATGATACTGGGTGCATTTTGTTTCTCAATTCCGAGCGTATTAGTATTTTCCTAGTATGTTATTTTGTCAAAACGAAATGTTCCTATGCAATGTATAGGGTTTCAAAAGAGGATTCAGAAGAACTATAGAGACGTATGAAGAACCATGGAGAACTAAAATTTGAATCCTTATCATAGATGTTTTAAAACCGGTAAATTCTGATCCTCTCTGATTTTGATATCAAACAAAAAGGAGTGATGGTTGCGAGTGAAATGTTATCCTGAATTCATGGAGTCACTTTGTGTAGAATCGCTGAATATCCGGCGAGCGCCAAATTACAAAGACATGATTTGAGAAATTAAAGATTACGCCACGATACTATTGAAGATTCATTTCTGGGCCGTTGATGTGAAAACAATAAATGTTGTCTTTATATCATTCCGACATTGGTCTGAATTTTCTGGAGGTAGAAAGTGGAAAAGTCGCGAGAGAACTATCACCTGAGGTTCGAGTCCTCAGTGGTGTATATATCCTGCTAATACTCTGGAGAAGCTTTTTCTTATCGGTTGATGTTATGAAAGGTTCTGAGCTACCTGTTTTGAGCGACAAATATTTCGGAAGAAAATATTCGATCAAGCATTTTGAAATAAAATATGGTCGGGGTTTTCCCTGGGTCTTTTTTTTGATGGGATTTCTGGAGTATTCATCAGATGCTCGTATCGAGTTTACGGATTTTGTAATGAGATATTCCATTCTTGTATGGAGGATCGGTTTTTCACTGTCTCTCAGCATCGTTAAGACATTGGGACGGTTATCATTGTGTCTGACACACTTTGAATTTCTGAGACTAATGCTCACCCTTTCGTAAGAAACGATCTGTGTGCACTGATTTCTAAAATTCAAGGGAAGTTCGAGAGGGTTTCCGGAAGTTTCAGGTAGAGTACCATCACATTGGGGACTAGTCGGTTCTGGTCTATCATCATCGTGATAGAATCTTTTATCTGAAATGATTTGGGTTTGTTGATCATCTACCTCAAGCTGGTGGGTGGAGCAAAATTCTTTGGAGGGTTCAAGGAAAGTTTGACTGATTTGAATTCCTTCTAGTTGACGTTTCTTATCATCTATGTATTTTGCATCGAGTATGGTTGTCACTTTTTCGCAAGTGAAAGGAATTGATAGGCCACATTTTCTCAAATATTCAAAAAGTGCATTTCTATCCCGGAAATATTGGAATAGATTTGAAATGAGGAGATGCAGGTCGCTTAGAGTGTTTGGTTTCTGGGTGATGCTCCGGGAGTCCATGAGAAATGAGACTACGATTTTTGGTTCATTTGGAAGATTTTGAATATATTTCAGTCTTGCGAGCGCGTCTAAATTTCTGTAAAGCTGATGGTAAATTGGATCGACAGAAAGGTATGGATCGGTAAGAAAATTGTGACGTGCATCGTTGAGGATTTCATGCAACTGAGTATATACTATCTCAAAATGGTTATAACTTACATTAATAATCTGTTGACATAATTTATCAAAAACAGTTGTTCTGATGAAACATTTCAATACGTGTTCAGTTATTTCGTCTACGGATGTAAATTTGAAATTTTCAAAAGCATGAAAGGCTGATCCGGACAGATGATCAAGGATATGACTTATCAAACTTTTATCGAAGTATTGATATGGGGCAATGCATTTTGCTTCGATAACACGAGCAATGAACTCTACAGGGTTGATGTTGTGTCCGTCGAATGGCACAAGGCACTCCTCAACTGCATCGCGGGGATATTCGAAAATATGGTCCTTCATTCTTGTTGATACGTGAATTTATGGGAGATTCAAATCATTTTATACAGAGGATGGCGAACATTTTTGCGCTGTGGCATCTGCAATGGCTATGATGTCCATAGAAGATTCATTTAATCCAGAAGAGAAGGCCATTGTGGGTTTGGGAATTTTTCGTTTTCGGGTCGTAATGAGTTATATGTTACACCACTTGGGGTTATGAGCTACGAGATATGCGTTACGTGTTACTAGAAGTGATGTGTGGAGTCGGGAATTTGATATGACAGAGATTCGTCAGTTTCACAGTACAAGTTCGTCGAGTCAGTAAGAAGGACAATGTTGCAATATTGCAGAACGATTTTGCAGGATGTAAATTTAGGAGTTGAACAAAGTTAGTGCAACAATATGTTCCTATAGCTATGACAGATGAACTAATGTTCAAAGATACACATTGATACAATAAGCAAGTGCAACAATATGTTCCCCACCAGGTATGCCAAAATGTTATGACCGGACCTGATGGGTCCGGGTAACAAATATATTTAATTTAGAGTGGGTTTTTGGACATTGAAGGGCGGCCTGCCCTGCTGCACTCACCTTATTGAAAAATGTAGACTACTTGTCTTTTCTACATTGTCTACTTGACAATATATATATATCGTTCAAATTTTGAAAAATGAAATATGCATATTAATCATCAGGGAGAAGGTCAATTTAATTAATAAATATTAATTTGAGAATAATTCGATTTATATGCTAATTTTGAATTGGACAATACAAAGGTAACAACGATAGATTTAATATACTAAACATGAATGGTAGATTTTCTTAGACTTACAATTATGTTAATACTAAATTCTACTCGAGGATTCCCAGCTCTGCGGGTCAAGATATCCTGGAGGCTGATAGACAGGTTGATTAGCTCGTTCTCGGGATGACGCCGGAGATGCGCGGCGGGATTCAGCCAACTCAGTCTCTCACTTAGAAATTTACTTTGTCGTGCTCAACACTTGGGTAAAATCTGCGCGTGAGTTTAAGAGTAACGTTTCAAGACTGATCAATTAACTGCTGTTGACACTCAATTTTTATAGCTTTGTGGTTATGAAATTTGACCTGTTTTTTTGGCCGTGCGCGTAACTCGGAGTTACTGTGGGTTACGCGCACGGCGACAACAATGCGCTGAATCATCCTGTCTTCATAATTCTGATCGCTTAATCAAATAGAGGTTACTCAAAAGACAAGCAATTCTCAATCGCAACTCAGCAATTCACAACTTCTTTGGGTAATTGGGGCACCTCGGGATGGCGGGACGCCACAGTGTCGAGTATCAAGGATCTCAAACGCATCAAATTGGACGTATTTCATATCGCTTTCTCTAGCAGAATTGCAGTGTCATTGATATACTGGCTGTGAGGATATTAGAGGCGATGATTGTCGAAGATGCCAACAAAGATGAGGCGTAAGTTGTTATTTGATATCTTGTTTAGGCTCACGCTGTTTTATGATTAATTATTAGCCACTAAATTAAATATCATGAGCCACTTAATTAAGTTGCGTAAGTTTTATCAGAACCAAGTATACTTTCAAAAACGCGAGAATCCCTTGACATATAATATTAGTCTAAATCGCGCAATTGTTGCAACAATGAAGATTTTTCTCGTTCTTGCGGTAAGCTCTATATTCTCAATTTTGTGCAACTTGTATTGCATGATTAATTTTGCATCTGGATGAACAAAGCTCACAACTGATTCGGAAAGCTCTGTAAATATGACCGTCTTTTTGGATCACTGGATGGTCAGTGTGAAACAGTGTCAGATTCATTCTACATCGTTTATACTGGATGTACATGTTCTGAAATTCCTTACAGCAGCTCGTTTCACTCGAATTTCAGCTACGTCCATGCAAACTCACGATAGCACAGTTAGAAACTGCGAAATTTCTCTTACATTTTTGATAAATTCAAAAGGAAATTCTGCAACTTATTTTTCAACGAATCAATCCGTTTTGATTGCGGTGAGAGTATTGTGAGATTTCACTTATGGGGGAAGTATCGTGAGATAAGAATTATCGGAAACAATCAACTATTCCAAGAGATACTTCTTTACCTCTCACCCATCTACGAGTAGTGAGATCTCAGAAACAAATAAAATTGAAGCGCTATGATGAAAATGAGTAGATCTATGGACATCCCTGCATCAATCGATAAGAATTTGTGGAATTAGGTCCTACAAAACTCAAAATTATCATTCCATGAAACAGAGAAAATGTGGGAGTGGAGAATTCATTCTATATACTTGAAGTTATCACGAAAAAATAAATTTTCCAGAATATTTTTGGGCCGGAGTATTGATCTAGGAATGAAGTCATCAACTCAGACAGCAAATTGAATGTGTAATACATACTTGTTCCGGGGGAGAGCAGGGGTAAGGGATTGTTTGAGCAGTTGTCAATAATTTTTGTGACTCGCAGGGCTGTACCCAGACAGAAGAAGTCACCAAAAGCTCGAATGAGCAAGCTCCAGATGCAAATCGTCAACTCTTACATCCAGCAGCATTACAATGAGGTAAAAGATGAATGGACCCCGAGGGATGGAAGGACTGAGATGCAGCTGTGGGAGGAAATGGCAAGCGAGTTGAGCAAAGCTGGCACCAGTGTCACGAGAGCCTTGACCTTGGACGAGTGGGAAAAGGTGAGTTTCCTTTCATCCAGAATGTTATTTTAATATTCTGTAAAGTTTGAGATAAATATGTTCTAATCGCATTTCCAAGATGTAAGTTGGAGAGCAAGTGCGGGGGATGGAGGTGGTGAAGTTAGCTGTTGCTTAAACAATAATTTGTCTGTAGCTCCACAGGATGTGAAGAGTACATGATCAACTTAATTCTGCAGAAATTGACCAATAAATGTTTATTCTATAGATGATAGAATATGTAATAGTTTCCATTCATTTTTAATAGATAAAATGAGTTATCTTTTAATATGAAATTCATAAAGAAATTGGAATGAAAAAAAAATTAATCCTTCGAGAGATTGATGATTTTGAAATGGAACGCTAATTGCCTATATTATTTTAGCATGTTGGAAACCACATCAAAAGGGAAAGCTGTGAACCTGGAGACCTATATAAGAATACAAAGCCATGCGAGATGATATCACTTACTAAGATACCAGAAAAGGCAGCGAAAAGGAGAAGATTGTGTCACCAGGAGAGTAGTGTGACGGGTGCACCGGGAGGCGGTGACGGATAACAGGATGTGTGGGGGTGGTAGGGGTATTTTTTGAATGATAAAAACTCATAGTTTTTATGCTAGGGATGTCAGGGCCACTACCTCGCACAATGATTGTATGTAAAACACACATCACCCACGCACACTAACGTAACTTAAGTTATCCGCCGTGATCGTCACCGCGGCGCAATGCCACGGCCATACCGGCTACCCGTCCAGCCTCGACGTGCGGGCGCACGTGAGGCTGTAAAAAAAAAAACACACACAAAAAAACTTAGAGGGCGAGAGTTCCGCCTCTACTGGTCTCGGGTAAAAACTGACTCTGATTCTTTTTTCGTCGTTCTTATATAGGCAAGATGAAATAGAAACCGTACGCCTGGGAAGCGTACGATTGAATGTCGTATCTAATTGTACGCCGGAACGGCGTACGAATCGTATGTAGAAACTTGCATGGAAACATGCGTAAGGGTGAAGAGCGTACGCATATATGCCGCTGATGGCCATCACGTGATTTATTAATACCCTGAGTACGGTCGATGAGCGTACGATTTTTTTCATGGATATTCTTAAGATCGTATGCTGATCGAACGTACGTTATTTGGATTGAATTATGGCTACTAAATAAAACCAATGGTAGGCTCAAAATGTGTACGCCTGATGGGCGTACGCGGTTAAAACACAAACTTGACACTTAGTTTCGTACGCCTGATGGGCGTACGTTTTTCGCGGTGAGTTACGACTAATTTATATCTTAGAAACGCCTTTGAGCTGCCGTACGCCTGATGGGCGTACGGCTTTTTACTGTTTGCCATCCGTACGTTGCAAGACCGTACGAATGGCATATATATTGCGATTGTAATTCTCGTAACGATGTTTTGGTCACGAGTTGTACGCTTAAGCGGCGTACGTTTCGATTACTTTTTCTTTTGTGAAAATTTCTACATTCGTAACATACATGCACACATGCGATGAAAACGGCACGATTGGGTGAAAATTGATTGAAAAATTACATAAAATGATAATTTAATGAAGATTAGGTTATCGTCAATCGGCCCCGAATTTTATAAGCGATTTTCACTCATCATTCAGCATACTTGAAAAGAGGCGTTAACCCTGGCGTTTATTGAAATCTTTGATTCTTCATTGAATCTCTTTAGATACACATATACGTTACGGCTTCTGTCGACTGCTGCTCCACTGTTGGGACGGCGTTGGTGTGCTCTCGCACGATGCGCATCCGGATTGTCGGGTTCGGTTCGTCAGGCACGGGGGACATCATATGAGCTCGGAACGTCGATGGTGGTGCTTCGGTAGTTGCTGTACGTCGCAGATGCTCGGGAGTGGCCGGCGTCGGTGGTATCTGGAGTGAGCTATTCATAACGTCGTCTAGGTCCATTAGACCCATCGGCGAAAGTTCGTTACGGAGTTCTTCGATGCCTTGCGTCCGGAACGTGGCCGCCGGGCTCGGCAGAGGAGTGATATCCTCTAGGAACCTTGAGAAATGCAGGTTCAGGGATGGGCTTGCAGCGATGGCGGCCGACGAGATGGTGTACTCGAAAACGGCGTGAGTTGTCGATGCGAGCATGGCGTCTGAAGGACCGTATGCGGGGTGCAGCGGAGTGGACGTGGTCGCTCGAGCGATGTCCGCCGGCATCGGCAGGATCGGAGCGGAACGGTCGCTTGGGCCGACTGTGACGCTGAGCGATTGTGTTGTGAAGCTACTCGCCAATACTGCTTCAACTTCCTCGACGGTGGTGCCTGTTTCAACCTCCTCGACGGTGGTGCTATTGCTCGTCGACGCGATGTTCTCTTGCTGGACCGAGGTGGTCGGCTGTGGTGCACTTGCGAGTCCAGCCGTTGGCGTTGATCCATTCCCTCGCGCTTTCTTCGTCCTCTTGGCCTGCTGACGTGGCCGAGACGTGGCCCTGCTTTGCCTCTCAGTCGTTCGGGGTCGAGTGGCGCGCTCCGCGGTCACCGGAGCCTCTTCGTCGCCCTCGTTTTCTCGCTGCTCCTGCTCCCTCTCCAATTTCTTCCGCAGCCGATAATTACGTAGGCGGAGGGCTTCCTTGTCCAGATACACGAAGCCTTTCACGTAGTCGATGAGGGCTTCGCCATCGACAGGGTGGAGTGTCTCTTCGTACGTCTGGCACAGGGCACGGTAGACCTGTACGTCGATGGGCATTGTTTGTTCGCTAAGCACACAAGGATCACGGGCACTATGTTCCACGTCACCGTGATTTGCGCACTGCACACTGATTGCACTAACACTTGCCTCGGCGACACTTTGTCTAACTTTGTTCTCATTCGAACGCAGATCACTTTTGGAGCAAGCGGCTTCGTCATCCGACGATGAGATGAGATCAATTATAACCGGCGCGGTGTGCAGCGTGACTGAGGCGCTCCAGTTTGCGTTCCGTGCAGCGCGCTCTTTTCTCGTGCGTCGGTTTCGATGAGCGGCGGGGGCAGCTTTTCCCTCTCCCCACTGCGAGGGCATAGCGGGGGTGCGAGAAGGCCCTCGGACGGTTGTCGCCGCTGTCGTGATGGGGACTCCCTCTTCCGAGCCAGAGCCATATGCGGATGACGACGAGGATGGCTCCTCGCGTTCCTCTCCGTCGGAGGCGAGCGCTATTGTCGATAAGGAGCCAAGACTGCGGTCCAGGTCGAGATTGTTTTCGATGTTGTTGAAGTCAGGATATGATGGGCCTTGAGGCAGCTCGGGCCAGATTTCTCGGGGCGTGTCGTCGCCTTGGCGCGAGAAACAGGGCTGCGGCTCGCATCCTACAGAGAAGTCGCTTGAGGCACCAGCGCTAGTGCGCGAGCTCCAACGTAGTTCCCGCTTCTTGATTGGCAGACGGATAGTCGCTGTCCCGATGTCGTCCTCGTCCGAGGTGGTGTCCTCCGAGTCACTCGGCCACCATCCTCCAGGAGCTCCGGCGAGCCAGCGCCGAGGTCTTGAAGGCGACTTCTGGATTTGGGCAACGTTGTCCATTCTGTTCTCTTCGCGTGTCCACGCTTGAAGACTAAATGATGATTCGAACGAGCACTGCTGTGCTTTTATAGGGCGAGTTTCCCTGCTTTTCCGTACGCTGTAGGACCGTACGGTCAACAGGAGGTCGAGTCTTTTATTCACAGTGGTTTCCGGGCTTTCTGCATTCACCCGGTTGCCAGTGCTTTCAAGGACTTTAATTCTTTTCCTGTCCGGAGCTTGATGTTCGTCGGCCCCGCGAGGGTTACTTCTCCCTGGTTGATTACTCACGGACTCGCCTGGGCTTTTTCTTTTCACCGGGGCTCGTGCGTTTTCCTCGTAGCGGCTATCCCAGGTGATAAGGTCATCAGCATACCCTATCCACGCCGTCCTAGTCGCCATCCCTTGGTTGAAGTACATTCCAGGGTTGATTCATGTTGAGTAGGGCGCCACCGAGTCTTCGTTCCTCCTCTTGGCCAACTCGGAAGTCCAGAGGAGGGTCGTCTGCATGGTTTCACTCTTCAGGGTCGTCAGTAACCAGCATATGGGGATGCTGGCGGAAGACGAGGTCTTCCGGGGCCCGGACGTTGGGCGACAAATTGACGGGTGCACCGGGAGGCGGTGACGGATAACAGGATGTGTGGGGGTGGTAGGGGTATTTTTTGAATGATAAAAACTCATAGTTTTTATGCTAGGGATGTCAGGGCCACTACCTCGCACAATGATTGTATATAAAACACACATCACCCACGCACACTAACGTAACTTAAGTTATCCGCCGTGATCGTCACCGCGGCGCAATGCCACGGCCATACCGGCTACCCGTCCAGCCTCGACGTGCGGGCGCACGTGAGGCTGTAAAAAAAAAAAAACACACACAAAAAAACTTAGAGGGCGAGAGTTCCGCCTCTACTGGTCTCGGGTAAAAACTGACTCTGAATCTTTTTTCGTCGTTCTTATATAGGCAAGATGAAATAGAAACCGTACGCCTGGGAAGCGTACGATTGAATGTCGTATCTAATTGTACGCCGGAACGGCGTACGAATCGTATGTAGAAACTTGCATGGAAACATGCGTACGGGTGAAGAGCGTACGCATATATGCCGCTGATGGCCATCACGTGATTTATTAATACCCTGAGTACGGTCGATGAGCGTACGATTTTTTTCATGGATATTCTTAAGATCGTATGCTGATCGAACGTACGTTATTTGGATTGAATTATGGCTACTAAATAAAACCAATGGTAGGCTCAAAATGTGTACGCCTGATGGGCGTACGCGGTTAAAACACAAACTTGACACTTAGTTTCGTACGCCTGATGGGCGTACGTTTTTCGCGGTGAGTTACGACTAATTTATATCTTAGAAACGCCTTTGAGCTGCCGTACGCCTGATGGGCGTACGGCTTTTTACTGTTTGCCATCCGTACGTTGCAAGACCGTACGAATGGCATATATATTGCGATTGTAATTCTCGTAACGATGTTTTGGTCACGAGTTGTACGCTTAAGCGGCGTACGTTTCGATTACTTTTTCTTTTGTGAAAATTTCTACATTCGTAACATACATGCACACATGCGATGAAAACGGCACGATTGGGTGAAAATTGATTAAAAAATTACATAAAATGATAATTTAATGAAGATTAGGTTATCGTCAAGTGATGACATTCCTGTGGAAAGAGAGGTAAATATCTTGAATGACTCTTGCTGAGCATCAGAATACTCACACTTCATCTCATGATTCAGAGATGCACCAAGCAGAGACCATCCAATACAAAGGCAGCCTCTGGACAAGTGATAAACAAGGTAACTTAACCAATCGAGATTTTGTAAACTCCGTTCTTTCCTTTGCCGAACTTTCATAAAAATTATATCATCCACAGGTGTCCAACCACAGTCATAAAGCTGTCAGCAGCAAAAGCTTAGCCAGGAACATTGATGTGAAGCAAGAGAAGAATATGACGGTTTAATCTCAGAGTTGTGTTGGAATATCGAAGACTCCCCTTGGACTGCTTGGTGCTCAATCTGCAGTGGTAATATTCAAATTTACTGATACAATTGTTTGGGACTTGCTTAGTGTCAAACAGATTCTATGTAAAGTAATATTTGTCAATAACACTCTCAAGAAATGTATACTTTCACTGTGGATTTGTCGGTTGCAAGATCTGATTCCTTTGTTGGTGGGAATGCTGTGTACTGCTTTGATGTAATGAAATGATTCTGTAATAATCGGGAATGAAGCTTGCACTGAATCACTGGTAATCAATACTTGATGGAAAGGTGCGTGCGGTGCGTCGTCGGCACTATTCGGAACTTCGCTCATGTCGTCTGCTCTAAAACTTGTTTAAAATAGCATGCCAACATGCCAACCTCGATCCCAACCATACCGATGACCACGGAATATGACTGGAAACTATTCTTCATTATTCTATGTGAAATGACTGAAATATTCTATGTGGAATACTTTAATCATTGATTATGAGTTCAGTATAATCTGTCACTCACTGGACTCATGCAAACTCATGTGCGTCACGCTAATATTTTCCAATTTTATCAAAAAATTGCCTCTGTACTTACTCGATAAATTTGATTATTTGCGGGAATATGAAACAGAACAGAATGAGAATGAGTCGCAACAAGCGGAATGAACTATTGCGAGAAATCGAGAGAGTGTATGAGCTGCAGACGTCATTCATTGAAGCGCAAAGGGAGCAGAATAGACTTGTAAATTTGCTCCTGAGGACGAACACTTAAGAATAATGGAGGATCTAAGTCATGTAGTCGCAAAGAATACATGCAAATGCATAAAATTATGATATAGAAACTATAACACAACAGCTCTGATGACAACCTATAGGGGTTGTTCGTATGCTCTTAGTTTCGCTGAACCATGTGAAATATCCTCCTAATGAATTAATAGAGTGTCTCTCCTTCATTACTTGATGTAAAGTTTGTGCGAGGTTTTCAAGTTGAGTGTTTGATTTGATCTTAAAGTAACCAAAATTCCAATCATACGATATATCTATGTATGTCTATAGCAAGTGTAATTGATTTTGCAAATTCATGATTTTATCATGGTTATTTCAATGTATAAGTATATGTATTATTTTCATGTGTAATACTCAATCTTCATCTTTTTGGTCAACTATTCAATGATAAATAACATGTCATTCATATTATTTCAGACAAATATAAAAAAAATCTGCCAGCTCAGAATCACAGAAAAATACAGGCAAATCGAAAGCTCCACCATCGTTGAGTTGCATCACCAATAATAGTAGGGAGCATTGTAAGCAAGTCCCAAGAGCAGTTGACAATTCAAGTGGTGAGAATACGTCAATAGTACAAGCTGAGCGAGATGCAGTATTGGTATCTTCAAAAAGAAGAAGCATCTGCACTCAAAATCTTGTGGAAAAACAGAATCAGTGTAGCAAGCTGATGGACGGTTTTTCCACATCCATATACAGATTTGAACATGAACTATGTAAAATATCAATCCTGTCGGACTATTAGAGCTTTTCTTCTTAATTGGTGGAAAGTGTACTACCTACATATATACTTGATCGAGTTTGTGCAACGCATCGTGTGGTATATCTGTGTATGTCTATAGAAAGTGCATTTAATGTTACGAATGCATGATTTTATCATGGTTATTTTCATGTAGAAATATATGAAATATTTTCATGTGTCCATTTATAGATGACAACCTGGATAGTTGTGATGTTTGTCAACTGATAGTTTTGCTGGATCATTCTCTGAGTTGTAAATATTTGTTATGAGCGCGTACAAGAATGAATCAAGATCTTACCATGAAGACCCATCTCATTAATTCAAAATCATATCAATTCGAGATATTTGAGAAAACAATAACTAATTGAACAAGGGAATTCAATCGTCAAATTCAATTCTACGAAGAAAATCTTAAATTCTGATTCAGAGAGGATCTGACTTATTAATGAACAATTTCAAATTTATGAAATCCACCTTGAATGAGTTTAGGTCATCTTGATGGCAAGTTTTTGAAAATTCCATGACCAATTTGTGAACAGTTTACGATTCATAAAATCCATTTTCCACGAATTCAGATCATTCAATAACGAAATTCATGATACTGCCGATCTGGTACTTGTGCCACGATTTAAACGATTGATTCATTTTATAAATATTGAACTAGATTTGGCGATGAATTTGAATGGACCGCGCGAGCCAACAAGCTATTGTGAATAAAGCTTGCCGACTGCTTGACGCTCTGCGCATGCGCCTCGCTAAATCTGTGAATTCGTAAACTCGTGAATCTGTTAATTCGTGAAATTGTAAGCGCTGAAACCCGACTCTGTGCTGTTTGCCATACATACATAATCATTCCAGTCGTCTACATATTTGATATCATCCTTCTTTGAAATATTCCTTACATACTTGACGTTTTGGTGAGCCAGTTTTTCGTGCCACGTTTTGATTGGAGCTACCATTATACATTTTCGTGGATTTCCTTGACGAAATAACATCCTAAAAAATTTGCCATCTCTACTTGCCATGGCTACGACTTGGCCATCCTTGGACTTGAAATATGAATATTCAGAATCTGCACACTGACCATAACCTTTGTCTAGAATATTTGTGACTGAGCAAAGATTGAAACGCATTTTTGGAATATAGAGCACATTTTTCAGAGTTATATCGAACCATGTTTCTCCATTATAAGCTTTTAGTTCTATATCACCCATACCAATTCCTTTAAATGAGTTGCATCCCCAAGTACAACTATCTCTGGCTCATCAAATTTGACATAATCGACCATCCAGTCTTTATGTGCACTCATGTGCTGTGTAGCACCACAGTTTTGATACCATAATCTATCTGCATTTGCTTTGGAATCGATAAAATTTATGTTCGCTGTACTTAGACCTATACTCAATAATGCACGTTTACTTGCTGGCTTATTCTAGATTTGTCAGAGCTTGACCTTGGATTATTGTTATTACTATGTTCCTGAGTCCTGACTTTTGGGGTTTGGACATCCTTTGGCGAAATGTCCTTCTTGCTTACAATTTTTGCAGTTAAAGTTAGCCTTGCAAAATTCAATATACCTTGGCGTTGCCTTACCTCTACAGTCTCTATTGTAGTGACCACTTCTCTCACATTTGTGACAAATAATCGACTTCAAATTTCCAGACTTTGGATATGAGTTGACACTTTGATTTCTCGATATGAAAGCATTTTGAGACGAAAATTCTTCTGACTGATCATTCTCTTTGAGTCTGTCTTCTCCAAGACGCAGGCGATTGAATAGATTAGCTAATGTTCTCTCCTTCTGAGGAGTACATTCCCAGCAAGGTCTAAAATAATGAAATCTTGGTGGCAACATTCCCAAAATTCTATGAACTGTCCATGCCTCTTTTATGTCCTCTCCTTCAGCAATTAAATCTTCAGCATACTGCTGAATTTGAAGGAAATTCTCTCCTACTGATTTACTACTGTCAAATTTATAATTAAAATATGACCTCTGAAGACCTTTAACAGTTATTTCTGACTCCTTTTCATACATATCATTCAATTTCGTTAACATCGCTGATGAAGATTTACAGATCAAGATTCTTTTTGCAATGGCATTACTTACATTCAGACCAATAATAGTTTGTGCTTCCATATCCTTCTCCATCCTGTCCACTTCCGAACAAATTTCGCTGGCCGAAAAAGGTTATTGACGGTGAATTACTGGTGAAAACGACACTTTTCGCAGATTGGTGCCTATGGCTCTGTGGGTATAACTTTGAGCGAGTTTGCTCTGGTCTCATCTTCTAGCTAGTAAGAAAACCTACAGGTTCCGAAAAGGACTCATTGCTCTAGCCTTTTTTTTGTTGGAGTTACATAGGTTTAAACGGAAAAGGACCTATTGTGAACGGATGGTTGTTAATCCTCCAATTTTATTTCACATTTTGATTCGTGGCGTGGAGATCATCGCTTAGAAACTTGAATGGCAGAAATCGGACCACTTTGATATCAAAATCGACACAAATTGATATTGAAACGGATTCAATTTCTTCCATTCGATTTTTTGAATGATGACCTTCACCCTAAAACCAAAATATTTGATCCGATTGTTATTTTTAAATTAAGTAGGAGAATAGATTAATTTCTCAGTCCGCGCGGTACAGTGATGTGATGTCTGAGCGAAACTATCATGTTAAACAGTAACAATTTGCGCATATTATGTCCAGAGTGTAATATTGCAGTGGAGCGTACCGAAAAGTCTGTTCAGTGCGTGCAGTGTTCGGCCTTATTTCATCTAGCTTGTTTAGAGTCACCACCCGCCGAAAATCTATGTGTTGGGGAGCTTAAATAACCACCAGCGCCGCCCTGGTGGACGTTTTTTCGCTATAGCCTCATTGGAACGCGTGCCTTTTTCGCCGTTCATTCTATGCATCAGGATGTGCGCGCCATTCCGTATCTCAACGGGTGACCCAATACGTATTCCGATACATGTCCCAATACGCGTGTATTTTCAGGTGGGTAATGAAGTTGTGTAACGAAGTTACTCCTATGAGGCTGCTCAACCACCTTATGATTCATATGTGATTGTTAAAGGTCTGTAAGATCGTGTATAGAATGGAATAAAATAAAATAAAATGGAATAAAATCGAACGAGGAGCCATTACGCATCCCCGCACGTTCCATTGGAGGCTTTGTGTTTGCTAGCGTGAGCTTCCGCTAGTAAGAACTGCCGTATCTTGGGCCTATGAGCGATGTTAAGCCCTTTTTTTTGGTGATAAATGAGTGATAATAAAGTCATGAGAGTCAAGACTGGTCTCGAACAGATTCATGAGTGAGCGGTTGCTACCTCCAGGTACTCCCATGATGGAATCATGTCCGGGAGTTCACACTTCAGGATAATTTGTGCAACTGCATCAGAATCATACTGGATAATACAAGCGAATTCCCTCCGTAGAGAAAATTGGTCCCGACTGAGGTGAGAGTTATGATTTCCTTGTGCAACAATCCCTCAATTCCTCTCATTCCGTGGGAGCAATTTTTCCGTATTCGCGAGTTTTGTATCCGCAGTGGTTTTTGGGGATGTCAGCGCCTCAAATATGGGGTTTCGCTAGTACATCTTCGCATAATGAGAAGTAAGTCTGAAGTATTGAGGAATACGATGACTCGTATGCGGAACACATACCCCATTAGCACGATAAGGATACCAAATGAAAGCCCTGTCATCCCATTCAAACCCTGAGGATGTCAGAGATTCCGCCATGCACTCTATCGAGTCTGCTTGAGTGTAAGCAAAAGGAGGGCATCATACGAAAGGGTGTGTGGGAAACCCGTGCCCTCCAAAATTTACAGAGTAACAGCCCACGCGTTCGTAACGAGATGGAGTCATAGAGTCATTAAAGTGAAAGAGGACGAGGATAACAGAAGGATCGATTCGCCTTCAGAGGTTGATCGATAAACTGCAATCTCCATTGCAACGAGCGATGAACACTTACCTGATATTACCTTTGTTTGTGCTATACTTGATATGATTGCATATCGCCTCAAACATCCCACTCGTTGTCGTCACGTAACGGCAATCGAAAACCTGCGGAAGAATGAGTTTGTACTAGAAATTATCGCATTGATCCAGGAGAGCTTTAATGACGTGGGTTTCGAGCGGCAGGAGTATGTGGACCCAGGTATCCGAGAAGGTTTTCCGGTGGCATGTTCACTGGGGGCATCTCAGACGTGTGAATTTCCCCTGCGATTTTTCGAATCACTCCAGAGCGGGCAGAAGTTTGGATTCAGCGTCTCCGGGGGAAATGATATGATCCTCCTCATTTTCCGTAACATCCAGTGAAGAGAACACCATTCAAGGGTCAAATAATGTCTGTCAGTAAGATGAGTACTCCGTGGCAGTAATCCTTAATAATTTTGATCATGCACCGGTTCAGAGTCAATCATTCCTCGCACTCAGAGCATGAATTTTCCGGTGATTTCATGACATTGTATGGCTGCCCAGCTATTTCGAAACCTTCACCAATCAACGAGACAAGGATCATACATCTACATCAAACAACTAACATGTCGAACATATATTCCTCCACCTCCGAGCATGCGTCAGCCCTCGATCAGATTCTTTGGTCAAAAGAAGATCTGTTCTTTTCATTTTAGTTTAATCGCGAGAATCCAAAACTGCGCGCGTCCTAATATTATCGTTGACCAACGTATAATATCCGCACTGGAGCGTTCATCCTGCTAGGAATAGTCTGTTGGGACCAATTGAAATCCTATAGGATTCAATTGGATTGAATGAGATCCTATCGTTCTAATAGACCAATACGATTGGGTCACACGGGTCTCTAGAACTAGGTCTAAACCCATGGTGCAGACCACCCACGGGATTGTTGTGGGATATCATTTTAGGCCCCAGTGGGATCATTTTCCAGCTAATATGAAAATCGCCACTTGGGCCGTTTTTTAATAAAGTCCGAAAAACGTGTTTTTTCGCGACCTTCCGACCTCTTACGCTCCATAACTCGAACGGGATGCGTTTTTTTGAAAAATTTGTTGAGACCTTTTTTGTACATCTAAAAAAATTAACAAAGAATATGTCCTTGTCCAATCTCAAAAGCCTGACCTGTTGAAGAAATTAGAGCTTTTTTCATGAAAAATTATATTCTTCCCGCTCTCTCGCTTCACAGCTCGAACGGGACGCATTTTTTCGAAAAATGTGTAGAGACCTTTTTTGTAGATCTTGAAAAATTAAGCAAAAATATGTCCTTGTTTCATCCCGTAAGACTCATTTGTTGCGCATATGAGAGGTTTTTCCACCAGAGATCGTATTTCCCTCGTAATTTTCCTCTGTTTTATAGACAAAACTATAAAATGATGTGTTCCATCGGAAGTTCATAGCTCATAGAGAATTGTCCTATAGAAATATCGATGGAACACATTATTTCATGATTATGTCTATAAAACAGAGGAAAATTACGGGGTAAATACGATCTCTGGTAAAAAAACCTCTCATATGCGCAACAAATGAGTCTTACGGGATAAGACGAGGACATATTTTTGCTTAATTTTTCAAGATCTACAAAAAAGATCTCTACACATTTTTCGAAAAAATGCGCCCCGTTCGAGCTGTGAAGCGAGAGAGCGGGAAGAATGTAATTTTCATCATTCTAACCTAAAAAAGCCGCATTCAAATGCAGTTTTAGGGTTCTCATGATGAAAAATCATTATAGCCCTGTGCTTGCAGGCCCATTTCGGGCGCGGAGGACTTATTTCCCTCGCTTCGCTCGGGAAATAACCTGTCCTAGCGCCCGAACTGGGCGTACACGCCCAGGGCAATAATGTACTATTTTCATGAAAAAAGCTCTAATTTCTTCAACGGGTCAGTCTTTTGAGATTGGACAAGGACATATTCTTTGTTAATTTTTTCAGATCTACAAAAAAGGTCTTCACAAATTTTTAAAAAAAACGCATCCCGTTCGAGTTATAGAGCGTAAGAGGTCAAAAGGTCGCGAAAAAACACGTTTTTTGGACTTCATTAAAAAACGGCCCAAGTGGCGATTTTCATATAAGCTGGAAAATGATCCCACAGGGGCCTAAAATGATATCCCACAACAATCCCGTGGGTGGTCTGCACCATGGATTTAGACCTAGTTCTAGAGACCCGTGGTCAAAAGTGAATCCAATCAGAATGAATCAGACTCCATCACAACGTTTCTCGAACTGTTCCCAACGTGACACGGAGATATTAGATGTGTAGTGTTCCAACGATTTCGATGCGACGTGTGACCATTCGGCTCTGCCGCATGGAGTAAGACTGTGAGAGAAATTCATCAATTCTACTCTATCCGAGATGATCCAATCGGACCTGAAGATTTCAAGAGGAGCATCGGCGTCAATGTTCTTCATTGCGAAATCACAAATTCCTCCCATCACCGAACATTTGAGGGCATAATTGGTGCCACTATTGGCTAATCCTTCTCAAAGATGAAATATGACGTTTGACTATCAAATTAGAATCAATGGACATGGATGGAATTCGTTCCAATATACTTCAATCAGCTCTAATTGCCGACTCATTCACTTCTCAATGTCATTCAATGGTACATACGGCAATCAATACTTCTAATTGCGGATGGTCATTGACATAATGATGCTGATATTGGTCAATCGTTCCCAAGGATGGAAAGTTCCATTAGACAGTATTCACCGGGTACTGAACTGATTGCTTCCATTTTCTCAATACAATTCGGTCGACGAGAGCCGGGTTTGTTCCAATATACTTCAATAGGTTCCAATCACTGACTACTCCACTATTCAATGTCATTCAATGGGACATACGGCTATTCATTTCTCTCATCACGAGAGGGGATGGACGAGCCGTAGTCGCTATTGGCGAATCGTCTCCAAGGTCGGAGAAATCTATTTGACAGTTTTCAACGAATATTGACCTAATTGCGTTCATTTCCCCAATACTATCCAATCAACATGAGTCAGATTCGTTCCTATGAACTCCAGTCGGTCCCACTTGCGGACTAGTCTACTTTCCGATGTCGTTCCATGGTATATCTTGCTATTAAATCCCCCAATTACAAATGTTCAAGGACAAAATAATTCTGCTGTTGGCGAATCGTTCGCAAGGGTGGGAGATCCTATTGGACCATATTTATCGGCCACATACCTGATTGCGTTCATTTTCCCAATGATATTCAATCGAGATGAGTCAAATTCAGCCCAATAAGAATCGAGCGGTTCCAATTGCTGACGAGTTTAGCCTGCAATATAAGTCGATGGTACATGCAGCATTTCATGTGATCTCATCGCGGATGGTCTTCGGGAAACGCTACCACTATTGGTCAACCATCCTTGAGAGTGAATCAAGACATCAGATAGTATGTGGTGGGTACTAATATATTATTGCGCCTACTTTTTCGAGGATATTCAATCGCCATGGGTCAATTTAGTTCCATTATCTCTTCAATCGGTTCCCACCGCTGGCTACTTTATCCTCCGATGTCGCTCGACGATATTTAGGGATATTAATAACTCTCATTACGAATCGTGAGGTACAAAACGATGCCACCATTAAAAAATTGTTCTCAAGGGTGGAAAGTTCCATCGGATTTTTTTTCGAAATGTCTCAGAGGAACACCTACACAAACCTCCGAGTAATGTCGAGTAGTTATGCAGTTGGAGAACGAAATCGATTGGAGTCGATTGGATTGAATTTGAATGTATGTCAGTCGGATATGATTGATGGGGTGAGCTTATTTGACTCGGCAACAAATAATGGATCGGATCTCGGATTTCTACGGACTAATTGGTAGATAGCAATGAGGCGGAGCCTATCCCTGCTGCAAAAGATCGATTGGGATAGATTGAAAACTAATCGAATCCTATCGGGATCAATACATTTCATTCGGTTCTATCATTCAACTGGCGAGAGCAGTATTGGGATTCAATGCAGATCAATCGAACATAGACCCAATCTAGCTGGATCCTGAACTGTAGATTTGAGATCACAACTGCCAATCGAATTCCATACTGTTGATGAGGATTGATGTGAGCGAAAATAATCCAATACTAGTATTCAGCATAGAATAGGATCCGGATGAAAGGATGGAAGATCTTTGCTGATTCAATATGTTTGAACGAACCAATACAGTATTGGGATCAATCCAATTGAATGATGGATCCCGTCTACCACTGCTCTATCGAGATCAATGCTTCGGAAACTGATTCAATTCGCGAAACGATACTCATTGTCTATCCTAACCAATCCCGAATTACAGGATTGAATTTCACCTCTTGAACACTATTATTGCAACATTCCTCACTCGAACCAAATACCTCTGTACAGTAGCGTTGCTCATCCCTATCTGTCTCAATCATGAATGGAGAGATTCGAGTCATTAGCCCTGAATCGATTCCAATCTTCCCCCAATCACCTATTGCGTGATTGACCAATCGAGATGAATACTAGAGAATCGAATTGGAATCGTGGGTGCATGGTTATTATATCCCTCTCAATACTCACAATCAGTATTGAACTCCTCTAGATTTCATATATTGTAATCGAATTCAATACTGCTGAGCAGGATTGGAACGGCCTGAAAATGAGTTTTGCTATCGGTCTGAATCCTGCCAGGCGGCATTGAATTGACCGTGTGAATCTATTTCAATGATGACCCAATCACTCGTTGCGTCATTGACCAATCGAACTGAATACTATAGGATGGAATTCAAATCGTGGAAGCGTGGTCTCTTTCCTCCTTAATACTTACAATCGGTATTGAACTCCTCTGAATCCCATGTATTTCAATCGAATTCAATACTGCTGAGCAGGATTGGTACGCTCTGAGGGTGAGTTTCGCTATCGGTCTGAATCCTGCCGGGCAGTATTGAATTGACGGTGTGAATCGATTTCAATGATAACATTATCACTCGTTGCGTCATTGACCAATCAAGCTGAATACTACTGGATGGAATTCAAATTGTGGGAGCATGATCTCTATCCTCCTCAATACTCACAATCAGATTGAACTCCTCTAGGTTTGATATATTTCAATCGAATTCAATACTGCTGAGCAGGATTGGAACGGCCTGAAGATGAGTTTTGCGGTCTGAATTCTGTTAGGCAGCATTGAGTCGACTGCGTCAATCGATATCAATGATGACCCAATCACTCATTGCGTGATTAACCAATCGAGATGAATACCACAGAGTCGGATTGGAATCGCGGGTGCATAGTTATTCCATCCCTCTCAATACTCACAATCAGTATTCAACTCCTCTAGATTTCATATATGTCAATCAAATTCAATACTGCTGAGCAGGATTGGAACGGCCTGAAGATGAGTTTTGCTTTCGGTCTGAATCCTGCCAGGCAGCATTGAATTGACGGTGTGGATCGATTTCAATGATCACCCAATCACTCGTTGCGTCATTGACCAATCGAGCTAAATACTATAGGATGGAATCCAAATCGTGGAAGCATGGTCTCTATCCTCCTCAATACTCACATTCGGTATCAAACTCCTCTGAATTCCATGTATTCTAATCGGATTCAATACTGCTGAGCAGGATCGGTACGCTCTAAGCATGAGTTTCGCTATCGATCTGAATCCTGTCGGGCAGCATTCAGTCAACTCCGTCAATCGATTTCAATGATGAACCGATCACTCGTGCGTGATTGAACCATCGAGATGGATACTACAGAATCGGATTGGAATTGTGGGTGCATGGTCATTCTTTCCTCCTCAGTACTCACAATCAGTATTGAACTCCTCTAGGTTTCATATATTTGAATCGAAAACAATACTGCTCAGCGGGATTGGTAAGGCCTGAGGATAAGTTTTGCTATCGGTCTGAATCATGCCAGGCAGCATTGAATTGACTGCGTCAATCGTTGCCAATAATGAACCAATCACTCTTCGCGTCATTGACTAATCGAGATGAGTACTACAGAATCGAACTAGAATCGTGAGTGCATGGTTATTCTATCCCTCTCAATACTCACAATCAGTATTGAACTCTTCCTGATTTCATATATTTGAATCAAATTCAATACTGCTGGGCAGAATCGGAACGGCCCGAAGATGAGTTTGAGGTGATTGAGTTATAAGGTCTGCAATGCTGAAAATCAGTATTCAAATCAATTGGGGTGGATTGAGATCTCGATGTTTCCGATACTGAGAGACGGTACTGGAATCGATCGGGGCAGATAGGATTTCAAGTCCTCAATACTAACAATCATCATTCAGGTATATTGACGTAGATAGAATATACGGTCTCCAATGTTACAGGTCAATATCTGGATTTATTAAGGCAGATAGGACTTCCCATCCCCAATCTGATACACAGCGTTCTCATGGATTCGGGCGAATGGGTTATAAGGTCTGCAATGCTGAAAGACAGTATTGAGATCGATTGAAGCGAATTGAGATCTCGAGGTTTCCAATACTGGTATACAGTATTGGAATCGACTAAGGCAGATAGGATTCCAAGTCTTCAGTACTGATATTCAGCATTCAAATCGGTTCAGGTAAATATGATATAAGGTCTGCAATGCTGAAAGTCAGTATTGAGATTGATTGAAGCGTATTGAGATCTCGATGTTCCCGAAATTGAAAAATAGTACCGGAATCGATTGGGACAGATAGGATTTCAAGTCCTCAATACTAACAATCATCATTCAGGTATTTCGACGTAGAGAGAATATACGGTCTCCAATGTTAGAGGTCAATATCTGGATCTATTGAGGCAGATAGGACTTCCCATCCCCAATCTGATACACAGCATTCTAATCGATTCGGGCGAATGGGTTGTAAGGTCTGCAATGCTGAAAGACAGTATTGAGATTGATTGAAGCGTATTGAGATCTCGATGTTCCCGAAATTGAAAAATAGTACCGGAATTGATTGGGGCAGATAAGATTTCAAGTCCTGAATACTGATATTCAGCATTCAAATCGATTCAGGTAAATATGATTTGAGGTCTGCAATGCTGAAAGTCAGTACTGAGATCGATTGAAGCGGATTGAGAACCCGATGTTTCCAATACTGAAAAACAGTTCTAGAATCGATTGGGGCAGATAGGATTCCAAGTCCTCAATACTGATATCCAGCAGTCAATCCGATTCAGGTCAATAGGATATAAGGTCTGCAATGCTGGAAATCAGTATTGAAATCGATTGAAGTTGATTGATATCTCGATGTTTCCAATTCTGAAAAACAGTACTGGAATCGATCGGGGCTGATAGGATTGCAAGTCCTGAATACTGATATCCAGCATCCATTTCGATTCAGGTGGATAGGATATAAGATCTGCGATGCTAAAAATCAGTATTATGATCGATTGAAGCAGACTGAGTCTCAATGTTCCCAATACTTAGGAACAGTTCTGGAATCGATTCGGGCAGATAGGATTTCAAGTCCTCAATACTGATATTCAGCATTAAATCCGACCCACGTGGATATGATATCAGGTCTTTAATGCTGAAAACCAGTATTGAGATCGATTGAAGTGGATTGAGAACCCAATGTTTCCAATAGTGAAAAACAGTTCCGGAATCGATTGGTGCAGATAGGATTCCAAGTCCTCAATACTGTTTTACAACATTCAAATCCATTCATGTAGATAGGATATAATAAGGTCATTTATGTTTCCAGTTAGTTTCGAGATCGATTGAAGTTGATAGAGATAGCGATCTATCCAATACTGAGAGACAGTACTCAAATCGATTCAGGTTATCGGGATATAAGGGCTCCAGTACTTTCAGTCAGTATTGAGATCGATTTAAGTGGGTTGAGATCTCGATGTTCCCAATACTGGAAAACAGTACTGAAATCGATTGGGGCGGATAGGATTGCGAGTCCTGAATACTGATATTCAGCATTCAATCCGATCCAGGTAAATATGATATAAGGTCGTCAATGCTGGAAAGCAGTATTGAGATCGATTGAAGCGGATTGAGGACCCGATGTTTCCAATACTGAAAAACAGTTCTAGAATCGATTGGGGCAGATAGGATTTCAAGTCCTCAATACTGATATCCAGCAGTCAATCCGATTCAGGTCAATAGGATATAAGGTTTCCGATGGTGAAAATCAGGATTGAGATCGATTGAAGCTGATTACGATCTCGATGTGACCAATACTAAAATACAGTACTGGAATCGATTGGGGCAAATAGGATTCCAATTCTCCAATACTGATTTTCAGCATTCAAATCGATTCGAGTATGTGACATCGCGTATGACGCGGTGATTTTTACTATTTTTGAGTCTCGCGGGACTCCGCGAATAACTCGGGTAAGTAACGTAGAAGAATGCTAATTCGGAAATTGTTAGTAATCTATGGCGCGAATTTTGATTGTTTCAGGAAACATTTCTAGAATAACGCAACGATTCGTCGCATTACGTTATTCTAAGAAAATTGTTCTTAACGTTCCTCGCCCGTTAATTTCTAGCCTCAGGCAAACTGTGGCATAGATATTGCGTGCGTAGGAGTACGTCGTAATTTCTTTTATAGCTCATTTGGAATTCCATCTTTTGGTTAATTAAAAACTTGAAAAGAAACTAACCTTGTTCAGTAAAATGGTATCTCCGTCCCTTTCTGGTGCTGTTCCTGTTGTTGCTGCTGCTGATGCTGCTCGGCGATTTCCAAAGATTTCTCGATCACGATTTTTTCGAATCGGTTGTATCGCGAGAATGGTGGAAATTAAATGACTTTTGGATTTTTTTTATTTGAAGAGAAAAATTGAAGTGAAATAGTAATAGACTTCATTGAAAATTTGAAATCAATACAAGATTGATATAACTTCTTATCTACGTCCGAGACCGAAGTGTGTAGTATTTGGAGGTATGGCCCCATATATAACCTCTCGTGGGGAGGGGGCAATAATCATCCGCTCCGCCAGAGTCGCCTGAGTTTTTCACTATCTTCTTTCGGGCGTCTCTGCTGGAACGTATGCATTTCCAAGGGGGGGAAAAGCATTTTCAATCTTACGTCTACCAGATGGAGGCACGGGTTCCATTTTCAAGCTATTACATATATTTTTCTTACTGCTAAATGATTGTAGAATTATTGTACTATTTTTCCGTATGTCAGTCTCCTATTGTGAGGTAGAGGTGATGCATTTGTTCCCTTTTGTAATTTGATTAGGAAAAATGAAATTTTAGCTGGATATTCTTTTCATTCTTACATGAATATAACTCAAACTAATTTGGCTGATTTATAATGTCAATATTGTATCTCTCTTTTTTGGTTTGATTATAATTTCCCCTCTTTTCGTGAACAGTGGTAATAACATTTTTAAACAGTGGACTCAATGAATTTGTTATATCTCAAAATGTTACTGCCTAAATGGTCATTTTGATGAGAATTTTCTTGTATTTCTCGACCAATTGTTTTGGAAAAAGATATTTCCCCTCATTTCTTATAGTCTATATTCTTAATTAAGATCTTTATGCAAATGTTAATTTTTTTTTGTTTGGATATAATTTTTTCTTGAAGCTGATTGTTACATGATTATGGTGCTTCTATAGTTTATCTTTTTTCCCAAATTTTTATAATAATTCTCGTTGTAGAGCCTAGAGTATTCATTTTTTTTATCTACATAATTCCTCTTTTTAGGTCAGGTTCAATGACCATATACCGATGCCTCCTAAACGTTGGCCGTTGTTTATCGTTCATTCATTTGCGTCTCGGGTTCTCTCGCTTCCCGGAAAAGTCAAATACTTGCTATGGCCGCTTGTTGGCGCCGAAAGTCGTAAACGGCCCAATGCATATACGTGAGCTCTTTGTAACACGAGGCTTCCGTCATCCATCTCTTGTCGCTCTTGCTTAAGAGTTGCAAGAGTAGATGCGGCATATGTGATACAGAGAGCTATTGGTATATTTTATCGTTCACAGCTGCGCCCGATGTTGAAAGCTAATCACGCTTCGGGCTTCGCTTTTCATTCGATTTCCATACAATCTGGAAATTGAATGAAATCGGGGTCACGGAGGGTGTTGTCTATCTTCAGCGTGTTGCCTTAATATGAGGCTACGCCGCGCCGTTACGAAATGGAAAAGACGATACGCAGTTGCTCAACTCTGTCACTTATGCCGTGAATTTTGATACCCGAGTATTGAAGTGGCCGTGGCCCGACGATAAAAATGATTTTAAATGGGGACACTTTTCGAAAGCGAGGCAAGAGAGATATACGGACGGATCTCTCTTGTCTCGTGGGCGAAAAGAAATTTAAAATTTCTTGATGATGGCTCCGACATCACACCCCCACCCTAAAAACACTTGATGGAGATCAAGCGAACAACAAGTGTTCCCCTGATTATTCGGTGGATGTGTTTGTCTTGTTCATTGTTCAAAAATTAAAGGAAATGGGGACAGAAAAAGGAAAAGAAAAGAAATATATATATGGAACGTGTTTTTTCGGAATAATTATCTCTCCTTTTTTTAAATAGAGCGGATTATTTGACTTGGAAAAAGGTTTTGTTTTGTCTCATTCCCTCCAGTCCCTCATGAACTGAGGCTGTAGGGTCGAGGTTGGATTTTGGAGCTGAAGGCTCTCGTCTTATTTCAGTTTTCACTTCAGTATTCACATGGATAGCTTCCAATTCCTCGCTAGGGATTGGTTCGCCTGGTGGTCTAGCTTGAGCCATGTATATGAGTAAATGTGCCAATGATGACCACACGGCACCCAATAGATGGATTGACCAACCGTATACCGAGTGGAGGGCATACCCATGTATGAGTATCTCAATTACTGATTTGATGATTTGGAATATCATCAATACCGCTATTATTCCGGCACTGACTGTACCGAAAGTCATGAATTTGGACCATAAGCGGTTCCAAGTTGAATCCATAATTCGCTCTACTGCTTCTTCGTTAAGGAGTTTGAGAATTGTACCATCTTTGTCTTCGACCGGATGGCCTCGTACTTTCTGGCTAAATCGTTCAACAACGCTGGTTGTTCGAAAGGAAACATAATGCGTTCTCGAAGTTGCTCGATATCTGACTCGGTATAAATTCCGCTGACTGTCAAGTTAGCGGGATTAGTGTATGACCAAGTCGCTTTAGATGCGGGTTTCATGACCGTGGGAGGGATTGATTCTACTGGATGAGGTAATAATTTGTACCAAGTTCCGTCGATATGGTAATACGGTGGCAATAAAGTATTGCAAGGCATTTCAGTCCCCCTAGACTTAAGGATATGTGTTCTTGGCGTGAGGTAGAAAGTTTCATTATTACGTGATACTTGGAGTTCTGCGTAGCAGAATTCACTGTGGTGAACTTTAACTTCTACTGGGACACATTTGACAATGTGTACCACTTCTCCAGCGGTCACGGCCATGTAACCCGGACCTTCCATGAGGTCGAACGCGAATTCATCAGGTGCCTGGGTGGCGATAGAAAGAGAGTTCCTGATAGTTTGACGTTCGAGTTTGCATCTTTGGGTGAGGACGTCGCGATACAGGTGTTTTATTTGCGACCGAATGTGCTTCTCCACATAAACAAAGGAGCTGTTGCAAATAAGGCCAAATCTGCTCCAGAGAATTGGGACTCCAGGTTGCACTGAAATGCGTGTTTTGGGTGTCTGAATATGCATATGAATTTTTTCCGCGTCAAACCAAAGCGTCTCCCAGTAGTGGGCGAAAAGGTGTCCCATTTAAAATACACGTGGAACGCACTTTCTAGCGTCCCTCTCAAAATTGGCCCAATGGACTATAACGGCTCCAATGAGGATTTGTTCTTGAACAGAAAATACAACTTTTAGGGGTTTTTTCATGGACGGGAAATGGTTTGCTGGTACCGAAAAACCACTTGAGAGATGGAAAATGCGGATCTTTCACGCTAAAACCGGGGAATACTCGAACGGAGTGGGATTAATCGAAAAGTTGCAGAGGACCAAAGTTGTAGATTATGTTCTAAGCTTCCATTTGGCATCGGTTTTTTATGCATGTATTGGTTGGGGGTTCCCAAAAAAACGACCAAAAGTCGTAAAAAACCATATTTATTGGATTTCTTGGCGATCTCGGGGTGAAAATGGACTGACAAACTATCATCTCTTGTGGATCTCATCAAAATACACATTTTTGGTTCCCATAATTTTTTAGAAAAAACGCACCAGATTCGAGTTTATAGCGAAAAAGTGCCGAAAATAGGCACTCTCCAACATTCTCACGCAAAATATTCGAAAAACGCAAATGGAAACCCTATATAATAATTGCGTGAAAAGTTGCCCTTTTTTGTGTACTTTGAAATGAAAAAAAAATTCATAGCGTTCCGATGTTCCTGCTTCGAGGAATATGCATTTTTATGCCAGATAACAAGTTTGAGTGGATAAATTCATGGTTCCAGCATGCTATATGCAATTCTACGTCAATGAGTCATACAACTACATCAATCGGACATGCAAGATCACCAATTTTCATCCACGATCATCTTTCGGAGCTATATAAGGTTATGATAAGGATCGAATCTTTGAACACCAGGTTTGTTGTCTTTCTCAAAACTTTTTCCAACTATGAGAATATTGTAGTGTACGAGACTACGAAAATAACCATTCATGAGAACTCATACTCTATGGCTTGGATTGATATCACAAGTTGATGTCGAAAATTTTCAAACTAGTGAAATCTACTTAATCAGCCGTGACAGTAGTCCGCCTGTCAAGCTAGACGACGAGATTACTGGTAGAACAAGTTTTCTGAGTAAGACGACAACGGAAGTTATTCGTTCTTCACGTTTTATACCAAAACTCGTGTGTCAGTCAGTTCACCTGTTCATAATAGCTATAGTTTTCTTTGATATCACATATTTGACTTTGAGGTTCAATCTGACTCAGAGTCATCTTCATCTGTAGCCACTGATTCAAAAACTCCATGCTCAGCCAGGAACTCTTCATTCGTTTGCTCATGGTCGACATTGCTGACGAAGGAATCATAGTTCCGGCCTTATCTCTCCCTGCAATTCTCCTGGTATCGTTCATAACCGAGATACCATAATACTGAAGCGATGTGAGCACAGCAACCAACCGTTCTTCCACCTGTCCTGCATTGACAGTACCAACCGTTGATGGATTTTTCATCTTCGTCATATCTTATCCAAAGAGAGTACACTTTCGAGGATGTGTGGCGTGACTGCATCTTGATCCGTATGATATTTCTTTCATCCTTATGATAGAATAGGGAATAAATCCCTTCATCATCACGGTGCTCGTCAGTGTATGATCTTGCTTGCTTCAGCTGTGAACCAAAATAATGATCAATCACCTCGTTGAAGAGATATTAAGGGGATTCAGGTCACCCTGACTTCGAAAAGTACTGCCTTGTCACAATAATGGTTTGATTATTTGGAGAGCTTTGATTTTGAGAAAGAAAGGAGCCCTCTTAAGACATATCTCGCTATGATATCTGATTTTTTGGAACCCGCCAAAATTATGAGGACCACGGATGCGTATCCAGGAATGTGCATATTGGAGAAATCGTTTGAGCCTCTGTTGCGAGTGGCTCGAGGTATTATGATTTTTGGGCTATTTGCGATTTTTTTAGAGGGAGAAGGTTTGAATCGGGGATTCACATCTACCAACGCGCAACGTACGAATTCACACAATATCAACAGATTCTGGCAGCTGCGACTTCCGGGGAACCCATGTGCGTGCAAGCTTGCCAGTGTTGGGCCTTGACAAATGAGGAATTCCAATAGCACCGGAGAATTTTGATGGATGTGCCTAGTTTCCGGGATATTCTAGGGCTCTGAACGGTGATCGTGGATGAAAATTGGTGATCTTGCATGTCCGATTGATGTAGTTGTATGACTCATTGACGTAGAATTGCATATAGCATGCTGGAACCATGAATTTATCCACTCAAACTTGTTATCTGGCATAAAAATGCATATTCCTCGAAGCAGGAACATCGGAACGCTATGAATTTTTTTTTCATTTCAAAGTACACAAAAAAGGGCAACTTTTCACGCAATTATTATATAGGGTTTCCATTTGCGTTTTTCGAATATTTTGCGTGAGAATGTTGGAGAGTGCCTATTTTCGGCACTTTTTCGCTATAAACTCGAATCTGGTGCGTTTTTTCTAAAAAATTATGGGAACCAAAAATGTGTATTTTGATGAGATCCACAAGAGATGATAGTTTGTCAGTCCATTTTCACCCCGAGATCGCCAAGAAATCCAATAAATATGGTTTTTTACGACTTTTGGTCGTTTTTTTGGGAACCCCCAACCAATACATGCATAAAAAACCGATGCCAAATGGAAGCTTAGAACATAATCTACAACTTTGGTCCTCTGCAACTTTTCGATTAATCCCACTCCGTTCGAGTATTCCCCGGTTTTAGCGTGAAAGATCCGCATTTTCCATCTCTCAAGTGGTTTTTCGGTACCAGCACACCCTTTCCCGTCCATGAAAAAACCCCTAAAAGTTGTATTTTCTGTTCAAGAACAAATCCTCATTGGAGCCGTTATAGTCCATTGGGCCAATTTTGAGAGGGACGCTAGAAAGTGCGTTCCACGTGTATTTTAAATGGGACACCTTTTTGCCCACTACTGGGAGACGCTTTGGTTTGACGCGGAAAAAATTCATATGCATATTCAGACACCCAAAACACGCATTTCAGTGCAACCTGGAGTCCCAATTCTCTGGAGCAGATTTGGCCTTATCTGCAACAGCTTCTTTGGAGTTTACATAAGCGAATATGTCGAGATTGGCGATCGCGACAGAGTTGCTACGAACGAGAATCGTCTCTCCCCTTCGCGTTTCGAATATGACAAGTTTCGGATGCTCCGTGAGAACGATAGTATAACCACAGATATTCGATTATCCCTTGACCGTTCGAGCGAAAGTTACATCTTGAGTCGCTAATGAATAGACCGTTTGACCTTGACTAACGTCATAATCTACCATTTTGTGAGCAAAACCTTCATATAATACGCCGTAGCGATGAACCTTACAACTATCCTTGGGAATTGAATCCCAGAAAGCATAGCCTCCATCTAGGTCGAGACAATTATTGTTTCCGAGGGAACACGTTGTACCGGATGCCAGGTGTATCTTATCATCCTCGATACTGACTTGACCGCTGTAATCTTGCAGAGTGATTCTAAGAGAACCTTGAACTACTACTTCCTTCCAACTACCAAAAGGATCAGCATAAGACACTCCGTCACATGTTCCGTCGGAATCAATATTTCTCGCCAGTGTTATAGAATGAGAAGATGTACTATTAGGTTTTAAACCTCTAATAATAATTTGATTTCCGAAGTTGAACGTGCCCGTTTTGTGAGCTTCTTCGCATGTACTCCGGCTAATTTCGTAAATGTACTCATTTACTCCGTTGTACACCGTGGAGACGTGGCTGAACATCCCACATCTATATATATGTCTGCGGACTTCTACCTCGCATTGCATGACGTGGGTCTCGGCAAACTTATTTACTTGTAATAACTGCACGTATTGTTGGGTTGTATCTACGTTGCTATCTGGGATCTCGCATTCTCCAATGTCTTTTAACGATAACGTGGTGACGTCAAGTTTCCGAGACCCACAATCATATCTGATGAGTCCATGAGTTGATTTGATAATTACAATCAGCAAGATGACTCTTGCCCATTCCATCTGTAATCAGATTGATGACTTTAGTACCTAGCTGTGGTGTTATCGTGAGGACACGGATGTGGCGAATCATGGTTCGATTGGTTAATCTGGTTAGTAGTGACGGGTAGTCATAGTTAGTTATTTTTAGTAATTTCAGAAATCAGTCACTCGACTGTTTCTTCCTTTTCCTTTTATTAGGTTTTTCTCGGTGAATATGAGAAATCCTGAGTCTATTAATATGGACAATTTCGCTCTTCTTGCCCATTTGAATTCTCACATTCATTTTGTCGAGGACTTCTATGATCTTATAAGGTCCCTCATATTGGTCGTCAAACTTTTTTATTTTACCACCTCGCAGTAAAAACACGTAATCTCCAATTTTGAAATTACGAGGATTTAGCACCCGATCAAAATATCTTTTGGACCGATTCTTAGAATCAAGTAAATTCTCATAAACGAGAGTTCTCATCCCGTTGAGTCGTGTCACGAGATCTTTGATGTACCCATTATAAGTAGGGTCGAGGTCGCCTTCTTGCAACGGATCACCTGATGGAAGTCTAGCTAACTTCTCAAACACGACCTCGTAGGGGGTGAATTTTGTGGATTCGGAAATACAGGTGTTAAAGTTCAGAATCGCGATGTCCAGCCATTCTTCCCAGTCATGATCCTGACCTGTGTACATTTTTAGGAATTCTTTCAAGACGTGATGTGATCTTTCTAAAGATCCGTTCGATTCTGCATGATATGGACTTGTACGGATACGTTTGATTCTAAAACGACGTGAGATTCGTTGCATGAATTTACTCAGAAAATTTTGACCTTGATCGGTGAGCAACACTCGCGGTGCACCGAAAACACAAATAAACTTCTTGATGAATGCATCAGCTATTGTAATTGCTAAAGTATTTTGCAGAGGTACGACTAATGAAAATTTCGAAAATTGATCTTGAATAGTGAGTATGTACTCACACCCATTTCGCGACTTCGTTAGGGGGCCAACGATGTCCATGGCTACCTTATCGAAAGTAGTTCCCGGTGTATCAGTGATAATCATAGGTTGTTTCGTTTTGAGTCTAACTAACTTCTTGAGTTGACAAGGTAAACATTGCTGAATTCTTCTTTGAATATCGTCTTTTAAACCTTCCCAATAATATTCCTGTCTAATTCTATTGTAAGTTTTCGATACCCCTCGATGACCTCCAATCGGTAGTGTGTGTAATTCGTTGAATATTTCATCTCGTTTTTCTATCGGCACAAATCTCAGTGAATTTTCGCAAACAATAACCTTTAAGTCAGAGTCCTTGAAGACTAACTTAAGTAAATTACGAATTTCGACCCAGTTGATACCTTCTACTTCTTGACTGTACGAAATATTAAAAAGTTTGATATTCATTTCAGTGATTTGTTTGCGCAAATCAACTAATGCATTGAAGATATTCTCTTTTGTTCGTAATAGAGATTCGGGATGTGACCCAATTGATGCAGAGGGCAAAAAATCGACTATTATTGTTTCGTTTGGTTGCTATGATTTCACCGCTCTTACTGTTCTGTGCAATCGCGATCTTATTCGCTTCAATTAGCCTTTTCGCACCTTCGTCGCAAGGTTTTCCGTGTTCGTTTGCAAAATATATTATGCTTTCCTTCCTAAATTCAATTAGGTCCTTCGTCTCTACTATCTGAAAATTTGCTGATATTGAACCCTTGCTATCTAATTCGCTTAAGGCAGTTGCATCGGACTTTGACTCATTCTCGGATTCCTGAAGTAAAAGTGGAACACGTGAAAAATCTTCGGGATCTTTCACTACATCTGAAGTAGTACTAGGGGCGTTCGCTCGGGCTTCGAAATCTTCACTAATGCTTGAGTCTTCTTGGTAGCTACGCGGGTCGCTTGCTGCTAAACGCGAGGATTTTCTCACCGTACTAGGCGGAGAGGATGGACTTGAGCGTACATTCTTTTCGGATTCTGTTTCGGTTTCGAAATGTAGTTCGAACGACTCTGTTTTCTCTGATACTGACGAATTTTTTGTTTCTTGAGCGCGTTTTTGTTTTCTCGTGAGTACGTGAATAGCTTCTTCTGGAACTGGCTCGACTGGGTTTCGCGATAAACAATCTGCGTTGGAATTTTCTCTACCAGGCTCATAAATCACCTCATAATCATACTCTGAAAGCTGAAACCTCCATTTCTGAACATGCGTGTTCAGTTCTGCGGATTTGAACCAGATCAATGGTTGATGATCAGTTACCAATTTTATTTTCCTACCGTAGATGTATGAACGGAAAGTTTGGACGGAATGAACCATCGCAAGTGCCTCTTTTTCGTAAACTTCGAAAGATTGTTCGCTTTTGTTTAAAACCCGTGAGGTGTACGCAATCGGCTTATCTATCCCGATAACGCCTTGTGATAGGATCCCAGATATGGCCCACCCAGAAGCATCAGTAGTGATAATGAAAGGCTTATCATCTGAGAAATCAGGGAACTGTAAGAAGGGTGGATTGCAGAGACACTCTTTCAATTTCTGAAAGGCTGCCTCGGCTTCTGCACTCCAAATAAATTCCACATCTTTCTGTGGAAGTTTAGTGAGTGGTTTAGCAATTTTGGCGAAATTAGGAATGAAACGACGGTAGTAACCAGCTAGACCTAAGAATCGTCTCACATTTTTCACTGATTTTAGAGGGGGAAATTTTTCGACCGCTTCGATTTTTTTCGGGTCCGGCCGAAGTCCATCGCATGAGATGACATGACCTAAATATATGACTGCGCTCTTCAAAAACACGCATTTGTGGATATTCAGTTTGAGATTCGCTTGCCTCATTCTTTCCATAAATAATTCCATTTTTTCTTCGTGCTCTTCGATCGAATTCGCGAATATCACAATATCGTCGATAAAACTGTACGAAATTTTTCCTTGAAGGCCCGCGAGGGTGTCATCTATATATCGCTGAAAGGTCGCAGGGCTATTCCGGAGACCGAAGGTCATACGTGCATATTCAAAATGGCCGAACTGAGATGAGAACGCTGTGCGGAATTGGTCACGTGGGTCCATGCGAATCTGCAAAAATCCTGAAGCCAGGTCCATTACGGAGTAATAGCGATAGCCTCCTATTCTATCTATTATTTGCTGTATATCAAGTAAAGGATACGCATCAGGTACAGCACTTCGTTCAATTTACGGAAATCTGACACGAGACGCCATCTTGGTTTGCCAGTTGCATCTGGTTTTTTCGGAACCATCCAAATAGGTGAATTGTAAGGTGAGTTTGGAGGGACAATGATTCCGGCATCTAAGTATTTTTTGATCTGCTCGTTGACTTCGTCTACAAGAGCAACTGGTATTTTGTATTGTTTGATATTAATTGGTTTTTCATCTGTCACAAAGATTCGATGCATGATTTTGCTGGCAACTCCTAGATGTTCCCCTTCTAGTAAAAATCTATCCTCGTATCGGTTGACCATGTCGATGACGTGATGTTTTTCGGCTATGTCTAGATGGTCCAAACACAACGCATTCACAATCTCCTTGACTCCATCTTTAATGTCAAAGATTTTTACGGTCTTATTTCGTGAAGGTTCAGTTTCTGTATTTGCAAAACTTGAAAATATGTTTTCGATATCTGCATCATCCGGTGGTTCGATTCCTAAAATCTCCGATATTCGGCATTGATCTTTTGCAAACTGAGATTTAAATTTTGTTTCATCGGAAAATTGAGGGTCTGATAATTCTTGATTATTCTCTGTCCAGTTCTCGTCGTTTGGTCCTGAGTTCGAGGTCACACCTGAGCACCCATGATCATCAGAATTAACGTTCACGAACGTGCTCAAGTGCGAATCCAGACTCTCATTGGATTTGCATCTTTCAATCGTGGTGTGTAAAATATTATGAATTGGTTCAACATCATCTGTAAGTATGGGTTCTGGAAATTTTAAATTATCAAAGTATAAAGGTTCTTTTTCGTTGTCGATTTCCAATACTTTGCTTTCATAATCTAGGAGAGCCTTACTGTGTGTTGAATAGGCAGCTCCAAGAACTCCGTCACATGGAAGTTCGAAATTATTTTGGACTACGTGAAAAATGGTCCGGAAGTTAAAAATATTGAGGATGACAGTACCTAATGTGGCTATTAGCTCACGGCTAATACCCTTCAAATATACTCTCTGAGTATGGTCGATTTTCATTCCAAAAGGTGAAGCTTTTAACTTGAGTACGTTGCCTTCGGCTCCGCTATCAACTAGCATTCTAATCCAGGATTCCAATTGAGGTACAAAGACAACTGGCAAGAAGTCATCACGCATCTCCGTGCCAATGTTGAGCACTTGTCAATTCCCCAAGTCCTCGCCGGAATGGGCATTTTGAATAAAATTCAAAGTGATTTTGCCGATACGTATTGTGCAATCAAAGAAATTAATTTTTGCTTTGTTTTCAAGGAAAAGTTGTGAACCAAGTATACCAGCAAATGGTATTTGGAAGTCATCTGGCACTTTTATGAAGGCAGATGGTTTGTCTTGAATATGAAAGTTTACAACTCCACATGACTGGACAGTATTCGGACCGATTCCTTTGATATTGAAAATTTCATCATGGAGAATTGTGTCTGATATTGGTACGTATGCTCGTTTAATTATGTTAACTTCTGATCCTGAATCCAGCATAAGTTCGATTACAGTTGATAATTGCGGACGCGTACACGTGATATAAGGCACGTACTTACTCGTGTTTTTTAACTCAATGGTATGAGTTCGGACAACATTTGATCGAAATTCTCGGTGGAGCAAGGTTCCTGAGCCTCCGGCGATGCGCTCCGTATCGGAAGGCTGACGCGGTTCTCCGCCTTCTTTTGTTCATTATATTCGCGCTTGCGGCATTCTAAAATGCTGTGTCCCGGCTTTTTACAATACCGGTACATGATTTCGTCGGTCTTAGTCTCATTCTGTTCTAGGATGTTTGGGAATTGATTTTTCAGAGCTTAACAATTCTGAGCAACATGCCCAGTCTTCTCGCAGAATTGGCATGTTACGGCAGTGTCCATTTTTGGGGCAATGAGCGGGCAGTGCTTCGCGGTATGGCCACCCTTGTTGCACAATTGGCAAACTATGCTCTGTGTCTTTGCTTTTTGGTAACAAGAATCGATCGTGTGCCCTTCTCTCTTGCAATGTTCACAAGTAGGTTTTACCTCTATGGCAAGACAGTGTATTGTTCCTGACTCACATTGACATGAGTTTACTCGGTTTTGGAATTTCCGATTTTCTGTATTCATTGAAATCGCTCTAAGATCTTTCTGCGCGGCCAACCGTCTCTCGACCGCGACTGCGTTTCTTACTATATCCTTGACGTTATCTGCCTCTGGTAATCGTTGTTCAATTCGGGTGTAAACTGAAACACTCAATCATGGTTTTTTTAAGAGCGGTCTCGAAATCCTGATCAATTGTGCCCTCATTCTTGATTTTCCTGGCCTCCGTGATTCGTGAACCCAAGTCACGCAAGCGATTCGCGAATGCGATGACACTCTCATTTTCTCTTTGAAACTGGTTGCCTAATTCTCCGAGAAGTTGCGTTTCCGTTTTCGCTGGAGCATATATTGTTTTCAAAAAGTCTTTGAGTTTTTCCATTTTATCAAATTCTTCTCCCGAGATAGCTTGTCGAGCTTCGCCGATCAATCTACCACGGATGAGACGCGTGAGATTTTTCTCTGCTTGGGGGTCTATCATCGCGAGTGCATCATCGCAACCGTGCAAAAACTGGCTAAACGGAATGTTTTTTCCACTAAATTCCGGGACTACTGCGATAGCATCCCGAATTGCTACCAGCTGATTTGCTTGCAGTGCCATGGCTGCAGGAACTCGCGGAGTTGATATATTTGGGATTCTTCGACCCAAAATATTATTCCTTGGCCCAAAATTTGGGGGACTTCCAGGTGGCAATGGTGGTGGTGGGGGAGGTCCCGGTCTCCCGACCCTTATTTTTCCCGTATTTGGTTCCGTATCAGAACTCACTGGTGAGTTCTCGAGGGGATCTTGCAGGCTAAACTGATTCTCTAACTTCACGTCAGGAGTATAACCGGCGGCTCCGAGCGGTTCTTCTTCACTGATACCACCAGAAGGTTTCACCGTGGAAGATAGGAGTTCTACACTCTCGCTGAGATCTTCCTCAATTGCTTCCAATGTGGACGACGTTGTGTCGTTGAAAGATCGTTCTAAGCGAGGACGAGTTCGGAATGGGTCAGCCGCGTCAATTTCGCGTTGTTTTTCCGCGTCTTTTTGCGCTCGGCTTCTCGTGATTCGCTTTTTATTGAACATAAGTCAATGATTGTTGCTAACCCTCTTCGTTATGATGGAGTCACGCAATAGTCGGTCAATTATCGTTTTTGGACAATCTTTTGATTCCCTAGGTACAAAAATGAGTGGTATTTCAAAGGAAACTATGTCATCCGCATAAGACCGCGATTTTCCGTTGGCTCGATCTACTAAATTAAAGGCTTCAATAAGAGCGCGTTCACTACCGTCTAATGTGCCGAACAATGACGCTAGAGATTTTTCCTTGCGGATACACATGAATAGTTATCAATCGAGGTATATTTCCCCTCACCTTACTTAATTACATTTATTTTTTTTTTCCAAGAGAAATCTTAAACCTAACGATATGAATAGAAACCTGAAGAAATGAGAACGGTTCTCTGCCGACAGTTGAAATTTTTTCTTGACCGCGAGTTAGGAGTTCCTCTAAGACTTATTCCGGGAATTGGCGGTTGCACTCGGCGAAACAGCTACGACACTCGACTGACGGAATGGCTACAACACAAGGTATACTACACCTTTTGCAGAATATGGATTTTGCGCCTACAGCGAATTCGTGAAAATTTGTCGTAGTTTTCAATGTATACTCCGGCTTGATCTCGCGTGTAGAAAAGCAGTTGTGACACAGATCTGCTCCGAGTCCGCCGACTGTAACAGTATGAAACGTGGGAACGTTTGGGTTTTGGCGCACACACGTAAATATCTCGTGTGAACACGGGAGACGGTCGGCTTCGTCTTTACTCTGTTCACGGCTTCGCAGAGCTGCTTCGCTGCACTGTGGGCACTCGTACGCGTACCGTTTCGCGTTGCAAACTATTTTGCACTTATTACAATTCGTCTCTTCACCAGCGTAGACGAAATCGTGATAATCAGTCTCGTTGATGACTGGAAAGTTTTGGAACTTAGATTCAGGATAACTCGCAAAACAAGGATCACACAGCACTAAACGGTCTCCTCGATAAGATAAAACGCAATGGTAGACCGGAACGGCTGGATTCTGATATAAACAACGCTCGAATTCGTCAAAATCTAACCTAAGTTCTAAACTCATTCTATCATCTTCGTATCTACTTCATCTATTAGATAGAAATATGTAAGGTGTGGTGAAGAAATATGAAAGCATTCACCGACGGAACAATTGGGTTTTCTTGAAGACTATTCTATTCTCCTCAGCTTTCCTTAGCGGTATCTCGACTGGTCCTAACCTTTCCGCTTCCAAGAGAATTTGGAAATTTATGCGACGTTTGGGAACCTTATTTGGAACGTTGAATTTCTTTTTCCAACACTTGGGACAGATATCGCGCCTCACTTAATTTATCGCAAAACAAGACATACACTTGATCGGCGGTCGGTCCGGGAGCGGAATCGAGTCTAGAGGGTTCACCGGTGGCAACGGTGGCGGTGGAGGTGTAGCCTTCAGTTCCGCTAGCACCCTAGACCAAAAACCCTGAACTTAGGCCTGGATCCACTTTCGCGCGCGTGCGCGTGACTTCTTATTGGGTATACACTTTTTCTTACGTGGTTCGGTCATGAACTAGTCAATGTGGGTCGAGTCCGCTTCGGTCTCTTACTTACGCATGCGCAATGATATCTGATTTCCGCGGGTCTACTAGGGGCCCTAGATTCCCTAGTGCTATTTCAGGCAACGTGGTTCAGTGCGCGACCCTTAGGCTGCATTTTCACGCTAGCGATTTTTCGCCGCGGCGAGCGATCTTCGGCATTGGTGTGAGAGAGAAAGTTGTATCAGTCGTTCTCTCTCACACCCATGGCGAAGATCGCTCGCCGCGGCGAAAAATCGCCAGCGTGAAAATACAGCCTTAATGTGAATCAACAAGTGACTCAGCTGACGCTATTCTCCTATGGGTACCACACGACAGTACTGGATATCATGGTGAAAAGGAGATAAGGTGTGCTCGTGCGCAGCACGAGCTCTCGGCCAATCAGGTTTTGGGCCCAATCGGAAGCCATGTTGGTTTTTTAGCCAATGAAATTCAAGCGGGACTGATTGTGAGTTTCAAACGCAATCCTTATGAAGAAGCTAAATAACGCATCTGTTATTTTTCCTTCCACTCTCTACTGCTCGGCATGAAGCATTTTACCTCGAAATTTTTGGCGCAGTATTGGCAAATAATCGAAATAGCTACACATATATATTTGAGGTGTTGTTCATGGAAAATTGTGATCCATTCTTGACTCAATCTTAACAACCTCGAAGTTCATGTACAAGGTATCCCTACAAAATACAGCAAAGAATCGCCTTTTAATTGGTATTAGAGACTTGATTATAGCGCGATTGTTGAAGTATCGAAGAGAAAAATGCTAGCTACATAAACCTTCAAAACACAACTATGGGACTATGTGAAGGCTGGTGATGGAAATAACAGTCACTAAAATAGAGTTTGATAAATTTATTCCATTTGCAAAATTCAACAGAAGGTACATCAAGATAAACAATTAAAATTCAACGAGTTTCTCACTCTATCGCAGTGAATAACGAAATTATCACATTCTAGGGTTCGAGTGGAAATTTTATATTATCCAAGAATGTCACAAAGATGATCCAAAATCTGTAAATTTTTGGTTTTCATCCCTAGAACTGAACAATATAGTACATACTATGTAGGAATTGAATTCTTAGCTATTTACATCCTTGACAAAAACTTTTCAAGCTTCGCACTCACTTATTGATCACATTGTTCCTATTCCAATTAGTTGTAGTATTTACAATTATATCTCACATTATTATACAGTTTTCCATGAAAATTACATGTTCATGGTATCACATCGATGCGAGTGTTAAGAAAGTTAAATCGGTAACAAAATCAAGATCTGATTAGGAAATAAATTTCAATTTTTTCGCTGATCTCTGAATTTGTAACAAGCTTCTTTTAGCTGTCTGTTTATCTCTCGAAGCCTGATATAAGTACGTGTGCGAACTAGGCACAGGATAACTTCATAGGGAATTTCAAAATCATCAGATATCTTCAACTGAACCAGAGTGGCAACTTTGCTGAAGATTTTGTCAGTATTTGAGAGAGATTCTCCGTGAAATTTATTGAAGATGACTTCAAGGATCATCGCTGTTCGGAGCATGATATCTGATGGGTAGATTAACGAGCCTCTAGACAAGTGACAAACCCAACTCGGTGGAGATGTACTTGGAATGTCTCGAGTAGGTATTCCAAGATCTGGATATTTTGCTCTAAATCGATGAGAGACATAGCCAGCGATGTAAACGAGAGCTTCGTCTTGAATTACTTCTCGAACATAACTTATCTCAGGTTGCCCAACACCTACATCTAAGGAAGAATTAAAAAGACAAAATTATGAAATATTCAAACAAGAGCCCATTTCCCTGAAAGTTTCATCACAGATGATTGTTATCCCCAATAATCCTCGAGAATGCGTGGTTCCAACATTCACTGAGAATTTTGCGGGAGCTCGCTTGCAATTTCTTCAAAGACCCTTCAAAGATATCTCATTTAGAAAAATCTTTGGAGAGCACTTTTGAATATCTCCATGCATGCAAGTAGTTTTGACACCAATAGGTCAAGTAAAAAATCAGTGTCCCGATAATGTGATGAGCAATTATGTCGTCACAGCAGCTGTAAAGAAAGATGTCTTGTTTAGAATTTAGGTTCATAGATTTCATCATAAACACTCAATCTCAGACACAATATTAAACGTTTCTCCGATGGTATCAAATATCCGAGTCGATCGTTCATGATACGAGGTAGCTTAGGCATTGAAAACTAAACAACCAAAATCACTGACTTCAAGCTGAACGATTCCAGAGCTCGTTGAAACGAATTGAGCGATTACACCTCAAAAGTAAAAGATGGAGAGTCCAAAGTAGTGACTTCAATATTGCAAATCAGGAAAAAGTTGATCTACGAATTCACCCAATCTTT
Source organism: Eretmocerus hayati (assembly GCA_029851415.1). Classification (NCBI taxonomy): domain Eukaryota; kingdom Metazoa; phylum Arthropoda; class Insecta; order Hymenoptera; family Aphelinidae; genus Eretmocerus; species Eretmocerus hayati. Next base: position 88,079,413 of record CM056743.1, read on the forward strand.
CATTTGTACACTTGTAAGATAAGTGATTCAGATCATCATTAATACACTCAACATTTCTGTGATATATCTGCAGCAACTCTCCTTCACATTCCTCTAAAAAACGTGAATTATCTGAATCTTAGTATCATATCGGCTCACCGTATAGGAACGGACGAATGGTTGTCAAAAAAGTAGTTGTAGTATTTCTCAACATGAAATTACGGAAAAGGTCAAGAGAGAAGTAAATTAATAGATACCTTCATCATCAGAATCATCTTCCGAGCTATCTTCGTCAAAAGCCTCTCTCAACAAATTTTGTTCTTCATCGACTTGCACATCCAAAATATCGATCATCGCTGATTCATTTTGAAGATGATCATCATCCTCGAAAGAAGAAGCGTCTATCAGAGATGTATCGGAATCGCATTCAGTGTTTCGGTTTTCGGTGAAATAATCATCACCATGCCTTCCGAGAATATACCACTTCAATCTATACTTGAACTAAAGGGCTGATGGCTTGATATTAGTGGCTCCCATCCCTCTGATGAATGAGAAAAAATTCTCGACAACATCTTGATTTAACCGGTACGTCATTATGTACTCGATCCCGAATGTAGGGTATTTTTCTTTGAGGTAGCGCAACAAGCCTTGTAAAGAATTGTTCGATACTATAATCCCTTTCTGAAAAGGGAGGAGATTCCTGTGGTTCCCAACTCGACAATTCCGCATGAGATCGCTCATTTTATCAAGTAACTCATCTTGCTCCTCTAAATTAACACCGTAGGCATGAGAAGTGGGCGTGTTGCCGAATTTTCTTTTACTGTTGTGTACATCAAACCAATCATTGCCAGTTTTGATAAAATCAGCACATTCTCTCCCATTAGGACTTTTCTTGAAGAAGTTATTCATTCCACACCACTCAATTGATTTTGCCGTGTTGTTTGAGATCAATTTCGCAGCGTAACCAACATTCTGGCGCTCCGAATCTTTAACATCTAGAAGCTTTTGATTGAGTTTGAAGGAAATCTTGAGTTCTCCACTGTTGAACGATAACAGTTCTTCTAGAACCCCTTCATCGATAGACTTTTCTCCCAGATGTATCTTGTGATCCAAAAAATTATTCCTGTACAATTTGAGCATATGAGGAGCATCGGCAAAAACGAATACTTCCAATTCTGGGTCTCTAGGGTGCGGGAAGTAGCACTGTTGGTTTTCATTCGGTCCAATGTTCAGCTCATTCCACAGACCTTGGTTATCACCCCCAAGATCTGTCGTAATAGCCACAACGGTGTGGCCAGCATCATGCAGCTTACCAATGGTATCAAATACGACTTCTTTTGTGAGAGGCTGATCATTAGCAAAGTAGATGACTTGTTTCCAAGAGGCGAATAAACCTCTGACAATGCCAACTTGAATTTTTTTGTGAGGCCCGACTTTTTGTTCTTTCTTCCGATCTATTTCAATTTCTTGAGAGACATAAACTCCATCGAAACACAATACGCAAAGACGACTTCTCTCTGATGATGTGGTTTCTTTTTTCTTCATACTTTCGAGAACAGGTGAAATAACACCGGGCTCCAAATTTACAGAGGCAGCACGTCGCCTGAGTGTAGATAATGCAGGTGACGGAAATTTTCTGTTCTTCCTGAGATATCTGTAACCTTCTGGGCTAACACATCTAAGAGCAATCGCTGAAGCAATATCTTCTGCGGACCAAATAACCTCCGTTTTTTCCGGATGCATGAGTTTTTTTATCTGCCCTCTGGCGAATACTGTCTTCAAGATATCATATACTTTTTCCTCGACAGCTTTACTATTCATTTTTTCCAGCATTCTCATCTTTTTATTCAGCCTCTTCACTTCTTCCTTTAATTCAGAATTCTCTTGCTTCAAATCAGAATTACTTTGCTTCAGATCAATATTTTCTTCCTTCAATTTTTTGTTTTCATCCTGCAGTGCCTCAGCATCTCAATTGCCGCAGCTTAGATCTGGTGCATTATCGCTAGAGGAAAACGAAATGTGAGGTGCAGTGGATTAATTTTCTTGCATATCAAACGCTCAAGAAATTGCCTATCAAACTATCTAACTCGGGAGTCTTCAAGGCAATGCTTTGGAATTTTAAAAAAAATACTACCAACACATTATAAAAGATTATACCACAAATATCGACATAGGAATTCATCGTTACAGAATCTATCTTAAGAAAATTCCGAAATAATTACTCACTGATTGATATTTTGAGATGCAAACACAACTTCCTCTTCAGCGGGTGGTGGCACAATGTCAGAAGAGCAATCTGTTATATAGAGTTCATCACCTTCGTGACATTCTGAACAAGAATTTGATTCAAAAGAGTTGAAGTTTGAGCAATATGAATCATTTGCATTGATTTCATCTCTCGAGTTCATTGAACAGTCACTGCAAAATAGAATAGACATTTCCAGAATTCACTATATTATGAGTGAATAATCATAAAATTGAGCATATACGAGCAGTTGAGAATGTAAATAAAGGGCACAATGCATTTCATTCAACTTGCATAACAGCACTGGGGAAAATGTTTGGGATAATCATAAAACAGGGCCAAATGGCTACGGGTACTTTTTACAATATGGCATCAAGCTTGAAGAATTTTTAAAAGAGTATTTGAGAAGTTCCATCTCATACTCACAATTCACATGCTTCACTAACTACATTTTCCGCCTGCCTTGTGACATCTGAATGTTTCAGCTCATCTACCCCATTAACTGCTGATTTTGTACAAGAACCATACAACAGGCCACTGTAACCCACAATTTTAACTGTCACATTATGGCATCAAGGTAATATAGATGGAAATAACAGAACTCAAAGAAAAATTTACCCTGAGTTTGTGGTATCTGAGGTAATACTGAGTGTTTGCTGATACATTCTAATTGAGTTGAAATCTCCCACTGACTGTTTCGTCAAATGATTGCTTCCAATTGATGGTGGTACATGATGAGATACTCCATCAGCCAAACTATTTGGTGGCACGCTATAGTCATGATCCATCAAGTTTGAATTAGAGTGACATAAAGCACTGCTTCTGCATTCATTCTGTACTAAGCTCGTATAGAAGGCTTGTTGATTACTGATAGATACTGTTGGCTCATTTTCAAAAGTCCTATACAAAACAGACTTTAGTAAAGAAAAAATATTCATGGCAGTGTATTACACAATTCTCAAGAAATTTCATAGCGATGCAAGGCTCTTCTCAAGATGGGAGTTTACACTTTTCAAATCCATTACAAATTTGGTTTCAATTCACTTACTAATAGTTGCATATATTTGAAGACAAACAACTACGAGCTCTTCGAAATGTTATCAAGTGAATTTATTTGAGTGTTCGTTTGGTGAATTTGCTCTGGGAACATTGGAAGGAAGAAACTCCCATTATTATGATAAGAATAGGGTGGTGAGATAAGAATGTATCATACCATTTACTAGCTAATTGGGCACCTGTTTCCTTGTCACTTAATTGTTGTACGTGAGAGATTTTAGATATGATAACGTTACCATCAGGAGTGAGATCTGTCGAAGCTTTCCTTTTTTTTCTACCGGTTGGTCTACAAATGTACATTGTCCACGTAAGATCCTAGGTTACAATTTCTGATCCAGCTACAAACTATACAACTCACCGAGACTCATTGTTGAACTTTAGAGTTGGGATTGCTCCGTCCAGCAAAACAACTTTGGGATTGTCGTAGAGCTCAGGAGATAATTTTATCATCAAGCTACCATCAAAATGATCTGAACATATACGAGCTAATAGAAGAGAGAAAATAGCTTCTCAAAACACAATCCACTCAAATAAAAAAATTCGTGTGCTTAGAGTGTTGGAAAAACAACTTACCATCTTTCAGATCTGAAACATTTCTGTCACAAAAGTCGACCCACTGCTTGGATACATTTTCGTTATTTTTGGGAAATCTAAAAAAGTGCACCTCTTTACTCTCACTCCCACTCCGATTTTTACACGATTTCACGCAGCAGTAAGGAACGATTAAGATAAAATATCTCCCAAAAATTCGGTCCGGCCAAGTTTTTCAAACCGACGGCTGAGCCAGGAGCTGACGACTCTTAAGAAAGTAAACAGACAAGATGGCTGCCGGTGGGCGCTGCGCAGAACGAGTCGAAGCTCGTCCTCCGGACGAGCACACCTTATCCCCTTTCCACCATGCTGGATATTAGGCGATGACGCCTAATTATCAACAACTGCCTGACGTGAAATCTAGTTTATGCCAAGTCAGTATTTTTGCAAGTATATATTTCTCAAATCTTATTCAACCTTACTTCAGTATGGTTAATACTAAGGTTCTATTTAGTTTTCACCTAGTAATTACCCTATTTACCTTTAACAAAAGGAAAATAATGTAAAACTATTCTTATTTGTTTCAGAAAATTAGAAGGATGGTCCTACGAGTAATTCTATATGGATATGTTTCTACCTTCCACCTAGTGATGGTCTCTGTGACTTGGTATAGCAGACAGCTACACAGAATGTGGTTGAAACTTGCCCAGTGCAATCCGGGTGGTCTGCTAGTATCCCTGATGTGCCCTTGTGCTGGATGGTGTTTCCATCTCAAAGGCCGAAATTTGCGACTCCTTGTTCAGAGAAATGAAATGGAGTTGAGTTATTGCTAGCTGCTGGTAATCTACTTCTTTATTTGGAATATACTATTTCTATTCTAATGTGAAATTGAGTCTGACTTGCTAAGAGGGTTTCTACCCACACAGCATGGAAATATTTCAAAGAACGATTCAGGGAAATATTTCATTGCAATCTCCCGGGAATCTTGCAGAGATATTGCAGGAGAAATTTCAAAATGTTCCGTGGCAATATTCCAGAGAAAGCTTCCCGGAAGCTCCCGTAAATATTTCAAAGAATCTTACACTCAATCTTTCAGTGACCTTGCACTGAAATATTTCTGAAAGATTCACAAAAGCTTTTTGAAAGATTCCTTGAAACAATTCACTGAAATATTTCTGAAAGATTACCGAAAGCTTTCTGAAAGATGTAAGTGCAATATTTTGGGGAGAAGTTTTGGAGGAGTTACGAAAGCCTCTTGTGAGGTTTCACTGCTATAAGGAGAATCTCCTGGAAATGTTTCACCGATATTGAGTATAATATTTCATCAGGACGAGGCCCCAAAATTTTCTGGAGGGTTTGCTAGCTTCTACGGAGGGCTACATGTTGAGACCAGTTCCAAGTAACATCGTGCTTGCAGTTCTTTTAGGCTGGGAAATCTTCAAAAATTCTATGATGGATTTTCAAAACTCACCGCGTTCTGATACTTTATATGGAGCACTCTGTGGCTGTGAGTTATCCTTCTAACTCACGATATGAAACGTACCACTTTGGATTAAGCTTGGAAAATCAATTTAATTCTGTATACAAGTTGAACATTTGGTATCGTCGATCTTGAAGGACGGTGGGGAACTAAATAAATTCCCAAAATTTCATGATGGAAATTTTATTGCAACGTTTCGTCCACTAGGTTTTGTGGACCTCATCAGGCTTCAGGTTTGTTATTCTTTAGATCGTCGTGATATTTTGGACGATCTTGTAATAGAGCACAGACAGAACGTCTAGCTCCTGTCAATACAAGTAAACAGAGTGAGTCCCTCTGTTTACTTGTATTGACAGGAGCTAGACGTTATGTCTGTGCTCTATTACAAGATCGTCCGAAATATCATGACGATCTAAAGAATAACAAACCTGAAGCCTGATGAGGTCCACAAAACCTAGTGGACGAAACGTTGCAATAAAATTTCCATCATGAAATTTTGGGAATTTATTTAGTTCCCCACCGTCCTTCAAGATCGACGATACCAAATGATCAACTTGTATATTAACCATCAAGGACGAAAAAATCTACCAAAATCACAATTTAATTCTGGTTTCCATTGAATCAATAGATTTCGGGAACATTTTAAGGAATTCCTCTACGAGTAACCTCTCTGCCACTCAATTGCACCTAATGAAATTGAAAAATTTCTGAATACCTTCTAAAAAGTTCCAAAAATATTTCTAGGAATCATTTCACCGATAATCTTTCAGGAACGTTCCATTGAAATATTGTTGAAATCTTTACGAAAGCTTTCTGGAAAATTTCAATGCAATATTTTTAGGAATAATTTCGGCGAAATTTTTGTACGATATCGAGATCAATGAAATATTTCATTGCGATCTCCCAGGAATCTTGCAGGGATGTTGCAGGTAATATTTCAAAATGTTCCGTGGTATTATTTCAGAGAAAGCTTTCCGGAAGCTCCCGCCCAGACAGCATCGAAACCTTTCCGAAACCTTTCAGAAAGCTTTCAATGAAAGGTTCGAAACCTTTCCGAAAGCTTTCTATGGAAGCTTTCGGAAAGTTAGCTATGTCCCTTTCCACTAAACTTTTCGAAAGGTTTCAACGAAAGTTGCTGAACACCTTTCAGGAAAGGTTTCTTACAGGATTTTCAGGAAGATTGCTACAAGGTTTCTAGGGAACCTTCGTGAAAATTTTCTTGAAAGAGATCCAGCAATTGTCACTGACAGGTTTCTGAAAGAAAGCCAACGAACAGCTTCTCGAAACTTCCGCTGAAAGGTTTTTGAAAGGTGCTGACAAAACTCGTTGCTCAAAAGTTTCACTCAAAGGTTTCTGAAAGGTTTCTGAAAGATGCCAACGAAACTCGTTGCTCGATACTCTCCTTGAAAGGTTTCTGAAAGGTTTCCGAGAGCTGTCGAAAGAAACGGTTCCCCAAAACTTTCGCTGAAAGGTTTCTGAAAGGTTTTCGAAAGGTGTCGATGAAACCCGCTCTCCAAAACTTTCACTGAAAGGTTCCTGAAAGGTTTCCGAAAGCTGTCGATAGAAACGGCTCCCCAAAACTTTCTCTGAAAGTTTTCGAAAAGGTTTTGGGAAATTGTCGATGGAACCCGCTCTCCAAAACTTTCACTGAAAGATTTCTAAAAGGTTTCCGGAAGGTTTCGATGAGACCAGCTCCCCGAAACATTCACTGAAAAGTTTTTGAAAGGTTTTCGAAAAGTGTCGATGAAACCCGCTCTCCAAAACTTTCACTGAAAGGTCTCGGAAAGGTTTTGGAAAGTTGTCGATGAAACCCGCTCTCCAAAACTTTCACTGAAAGGTTTCGGGAAGGTTTTGGGGAGCTGTCGATAAAGCCCGCTCTCCGAAACTTTTACTGAAAATTTTCGGAAAGGTTTTGGAAAGCTGTCGGTGAAACCCGCTCTCCAAAACTTCCACTGAAAGGTTTCGGAAAAGTTTTGGAAAGCTGTCGATGGAACACGCTCTCCAAAACTTTCACTGAAAGGTTTCGGAAAGGTTTCCAGGAGATGTCGATGGGACCCGCTCTCCAAAACTTTCACTGAAAGGTTCCTGAAAGGTTTCCGAAAGCTGTCGATAGAAACGGCTCCCCAAAACTTTCTCCGAAAGGTTTCGAAAAGGTTTTGGAAAGCTGTCGGTGAAACCCGCTCTCCAAAACTTCCACTGAAAGGTTTCGGAAAGGTTTTGGAAAGCTGTCGATGGAACACGCTCTCCAAAACTTTCACTGAAAGATTCCTGAAAGGTTTCCGAAAGCTGTCGATAGAAACGGCTCCCCAAAACTTTCACTGAAAGATTTTTGAGAGGTTTTCGAAAGGTGTCGATGAAACCCGCTCTCCAAAACTTTCACTGAAAGGTTTCTGAAAGATTCTCGAAAAGTGTCGATGAAACCCGCTCTCCAAAACTTTCACTGAAAGGTCTGGGAAAGGTTTTGGAAAGTTGTCGATGAAACCCGCTCTCCAAAACTTTCACTGAAAGGTTTCGGAAAGGTTTTGGAAAGCTGTCGATGGAACACGCTCTCCAAAACTTTTGCTGAAAGGTTTCGGAAAGGTTTCCAGGAGATGTCGATGAAACCAGCTCCCCGAAACTTTCGCTGAAAGGTTTCTGAAAGGTTTCCAAAAGGTGTCGATGAGAACAGCTCCCCGAAACTTTCGCTGAAAAGTTTCCAAGAGGTGTCGATGAAACCAGCTCTCGCTGGGAGGTTTCACCGAAAATCCTCTCTTGAGTGATGACAGTTCGATTTAGGTTCTGAAAATAATCATCTCGGGATAGTTCCATGGGGTTATAACACTCTTGGGAGAAGAAACGAATCTTCCCACGACATTTGTTACTTGAATTCCATAAACTATCTGGCATTTTGATTTTCTCCAGAAAAAACTTCTTAGCACCTCCTACTATTTTTGAGCGCCTACCAGACGAATTGCATCATGTTCAACATCGTTCAGAGTACTCTAAAAAAAAATTCAAGCATGTACAAATCTATATTCCTGAGCAATCGCATTCTTTCATTTTCCATCAAATTGTCACTTTTTGGCGTTCTATGAGAATTTTCCAGCACCATAGGGTTTTTTTTTCTGATAAAATACGTTGGGTTTGATACAATGTATCATGAGTCATCTCGAAAGAGCCATCATGTGAGTGGAGTTATTTCGAAGTTCTTCCTGATTTCAGAGTGAAAATTTGAATTTTCGACTCCAAACTGGAAATTTGCATAGCTCCGAAACGAAGTTGATCTGGGCTAAACAGAAACACACGTGTCGCTTCATTCCAAAACAAAAACCATATATAACTCATTGGGGAGGGAATCTGATATATCCTATTCCATTGGATGGTCTCTTCTAGAGTATAGGTCTTGGAAGGATTCAGGAAAATTTCGAGGAAGTTTTCGGACACTCAAAAGTGCAAGGTCTCATGTAATGTCATGAAAGCTTTCTGATAGCTTCCACCAAAACTTTCCCTGCAATGGCCGAGGAGTATCATTCAATTTCTCGCTGAGTAGTTTTCGAAAGCTTACAGAAAGTGTCCAGAAAGTTTACAGACACTTGGCTATACAAGATTCCATAAAAAGTTGACCAAAGGTTTCTGAACGTTCTTACAAGAACTCTCGCTGCAACGGCCTCAAAGTTAATTCTTTTTGGACTTCGGCTAGAAGGCTTCTGCCCACGCAACATGGGAATCTTTCAGGAATATTCTATTGAAAGATTGGAATATTCCAGGAATATTGCACGGAAATATTCCTGGAATATAGTTATGTCCTCGGCTAGGAATTCTTCTTGGAGCTTTCATGGACAGATCCCTGAAAATCTTACGGAAATCTTCCAGAAACCATTCAGTGAAAGATCTCTGGAAGATTCCACTGAAACCTCCCTGATATATAGTTATATGGGCAAATCTCAGGAACTATGCGGTTTCGACTTTGAAATTTCGAGAATTTCCAGAATGGCAGCACATCTCCGATAAACTTTTGTTTGGTCCAAGTAATGCTCAAACAATGATGAAATACTTGCGTAAATCATTTTGGAGCCCCGCCGTGGATTTGTGAGGGTGTAGAAGTTTTTCCCATGTATTTGCGTGGGACCCTCATATTTTCGTAATTCTAATTGGCTCGTGTGTATGTGAATACATGGCATCCTTGGTGTTGGAATAGAAGAAGAGAGATGAGTTCAATGGTTTACAGTGTTTTCTGAAGGTCTGTGGTACAAAATGTAGATGTGCCTCAACCGTCGAAACGCTCATTTTCGTCATTTGTCGATCCTCACAAGCCTCGCATCGCGACCGATATGAGGCTGTAGTAGGGGCGATTCTCATAGGCATTTCTTGAGGTACAAATATCAGTTTACACGTGGTTTCCATCCCAACGGAATCGAAATTTTCGTGTGCTACACGAAAAACGATTTTTTTGACCCCATTTACGCGAAAATAACTTTTCTCATTTCAAGCCGCATCGTCGTGCGGAATCGAGCACACTATCGTTCTTGGGCTAGATTTGTAGGTTTTTGGATGTAGAATAATATGTCGTTTCTACAGATACGAAATATTCACCGCCCCGAGTGCTGCATCCATTAGAAGAGCGATACAGGAGAAAATGTAGAATCGGAGTTCGCTCCAACGAATCATCGGCACTCCGACGCATTGATAGGCACAGCCTCGGGCGAAAATTATATGTTTCTATGTATTATAATCCATCACATATCCAATTTTCAGACCGATCGGTGAACCGCCCCGCCTGTGGCGAGCTAAGGCGTGAGAGAACTATGGCCCTGTTCGGTCGAAAATTGTGATTTTGTCACGAAGAAGCGTCTCCCAGTACCTTTCTATAGCAATTTTTAGACTTCTGAATGATGCAGAACTATTAAATATGAGTAGATCTTCAAAATGATCTAATGCGAGCGGCGGAAATAACGCGACTGTTGTTCTGACAACGTGAAAATAGGCCTGTTCGGCCAAACCGCATACTTCGTGAGATTTGCCCATATCCGCAGCTGGGAATGTTCCTGGAATCTTTCATGAAAGATTCATGGTAATATTTCTGAAATATTTCAGAAGAAATCCTGAGTATGTTGCATCTAGATTCCTCAAAAATTTTATGGGATCTTTCACTGTCGAGTTATAATCTCCTGAATTCTCTTACAAACAGTTCAATGATAGGTATCCAATGCAGTTTCCTCTCGAACCAGAACTAAAACTATCTCAAAGTTAGAAGGATCCGCTCATGGCAAATCTGAGAAAAGAGCTGGCGGATATTAACTGATTTTGTTCACAGTTAAAAAGCAGCCATGTTGGTCAAACTGACAATGTATGTTGACGACGTTGTGTTCATCTGAAGTTCAGCCCCAATTCATTCTTCTAATTGTGGGGACTGAGTAAAGAAACTGGATACTTTTTAGTATTCCCCTACATGGATGAAAATGGGATATGGTAATAAAATCATTCCTAGCGTAGCTAGAATCTGTTCACTCCCCTTATGGTAGCTTGAGTAGTTGTTGTTGAACCATTTAGTTATAATATTAGCTTTCCTTATAACAGTTTTGATAAGATTAGCTCTGAGGGAGCAAAATCGAGAATTGACGATGAATAGGTAGTATATCCTAACTGGATTAGACTTCAAAATTGGGGTAAGGAACTAGTTCAGATTTTACGGCAAAGTATCATATAAATTTGGCTCAATGAGGAATTTTTACATATTTAATTATTCTTGAGAGTATCTTCTCGGATATGTTGACTGTTCATGGCGTACGAAAGCCCAAAACACAAAAGCATAATCCCCAAACTTGGATTCATTTCTTCCCAAAGAATTTTATCTTCAAAATAACTGACCTAACATATGAAAAGGATACTTCTTATTATGTGTCTCCAGTCTGGTAGCGGAGCTCCTCCAAGCTTCTTAACAGCCTTTGATATTTTCACTGTTTTTATATAGGATCGATGAGCCAATAAATTTATCAAGAAAGGACTTTGAATAAAGCCTGAGTGAATGGGTATTGCTTGATCTTGTCTACTGTGAGGTTGTGTTGTGATGAAAGACTTGAGAATATTCTGCATGGACAATTTGTGAAAAGCACTGTCATTCATTCGATGATGATAACAAAGCATCCAAGAACGGAATAAGAGTCTACGCTTATCAGTTGTGTTGAATAGAAAAAGTGTACTATAAGACTTACCTCCACAGAATCCTGCAACCATCACTGACGACTCCAGGAAGCTTTGTAAATATTGTGTATGACAAGGTGTATGATTGCACTATCATCACCACAAGTGGTAGAGTTCATCTACAATACATATGCTGGCACCAATTTTCCTAAAAATATATATTATCTTCAACACAAAGGGTCTTGCTCTTTGCTCAAGACTTGAGACTTAACAAGGTTAGTAGACAGAGATATACTCATCTGATCCGCAAATCCCACACCTCTACAAATTTATCGAGGAAGCTACTTCTATAAATCTACGGAGAAAACAGAGTTCAGAGGTTATTTCTTCCTCGCCGCGATGAGGACACTCCACCAGGAAGTGAGTAACAGAAAAATCAGAAGACATGTGAAATACACAAGAATGTTCTCGATTTGCACAAATAGATTTCCACTACGAATCGGCAAGCAGGCTTCAATCAAGAGAACCGACACTCTCAGCACTCGATGATTTGCAGAATTGACTTCGAACCGAATGACTAATGCGAAATTTACTCTTGCTCGAGGGAACTGGGGATAGTCAACAAACCATCAAGATGGCCGACTTCCCCAAACATGACCAGACTTGACCCTATACAGACTGCCTGATGTCGACTGTCGCATGCACGGTCGCGAGGATGGCCCTGGTAGAAATAACGAGCATGCGTGATCTGGACTTGGCAATGCAAGGTTCTATAGAAAGTTGCCCGGAAGTTTCTGGACGCTTTTACCGGAATTCGTTCTGTGAGCATTTCAAAGTTCTATTGGAACTTTCACCGAAAGGCTTCTGAAAGGTTTCAGAAAGTTTTTCGAAAAATTCTCGGACACTAGGCAGGGCAAAGTTTTGTGAAACGTTTTCGGAAGCGTTCTGGCAGCTTTCATCAAAATTTTTCCTGTAGAGACGAGGAAGTTTGATTTTAACTCTCACCGACAGGCCTCTGGAAGATTCCAGAGAGTTTTTCGAAAAGTTTTCGGACACTTGGCAGGGCAGAGTTTTGTGAAAGTTTCCAGAAGACCTTTCTGGAAGCTTCCATCAAAATTTTCCCTGCAAATATGTAGATATTTCGACAGTCCTTGCACTGGAAGGGTTCTGAAAGCTTTCTGAAAGCTTCCATCGAAATTTCCCTTGTGAGGATCTGAGAGTTCCATTGGAACTTCCACCGAAAGGCTTCTGAAAGGTTTCAGGAAGTTTTTCGGAAAGTTTTCGGACACTTGGCACGGAAGGGTTTCAGAAAGGTTTCGGGAAACCATTCTGCAAGCTTTCATCGAAAGTTTCTCTGCAAAGATATGGAAATTCTGATGGTCCTTGCGCTAAAAGCTCCTGAAATCTTTCCGAAAGCTTCCATCAGAATTTTCCCTCGGAGGATCTAGGAGTTCCATCGGAACTTCCACCGAAAGGCTTCTGAAAGGCTTCAGAAAGTTTTTCGAAAAGTTTTCGGACACGTGGCACAGAAGAGTTTCGGAAAGGTTTCGGGAAACCTTTCTGAAAGGTTTCATCGAAAGTTTCTCTGCAAAGATATAGAAATTTTGATGGTCCTCGCGCTGAAAGGCTCCTGAAAGCTTTCTGGAAGCTCCCATCAAAATTTTTTCTCAGAGGATCTGAAACTTCCATCGAAACATTCACCGAAAGGCTTTTGAAAGGCTTCAGAAACTTTTTCGAAAAGTTTTCGGACACTTGGCACGGAAAAAATTCGGAAAGGTTTCAGGAAACCTCTCTGAAAGCTTTCATCGAAAGTTTCTCTGCAAAGATATAGAAATTTTGATGGTCCTCGCGCTGAAAGGCTCCTGAAAGCTTTCTCGAAGCTTTCATCAGAAGTTTTCCTCGAAGGATCTAAAACTTCCATCGAAACTTTCACCGAAAGGCTTTTGAAAGGCTTCAGAAAGTTTTTCGGAAAGTTTTCGGTCACTTGGTACAGAAGAGTTTCGGAAAGGTTTGTGACGGTTAAACCGTCACAGCCGTGATAAGGGAAATCTCTCGTCGCCGTCTCGAGCCAGCAAACGAGAAGTATGAGTATTAACTCGAGATACTTCTCCTCTTTGTTGAGGGCTGGCTCGAGAGGACGACGACGCCGAGCGACGAGAGAGATTGCGGATGCTGCAGATACCGAGATGCCTGCGCGCGGGCAACCCTCCCTGCACCCAGGTTAGCCGCCGCAGCCCGGTTTCAAGGGGGCTGCGGGATCAGCAGCCGACGGATCGCGATTTCCACAGCTGGGTGGCCCGGAGGGCTTCCCCAGGGCACTGAAGCCTTGTTTGGCCCTCACACCGGCCCTCCCCAGCCCACGGACATGCTCCTGCACTACACCATGCCCCGGGGCATGCCTGTGTGCATCGGACGACGGTGATAATACTACGGACGGGGCTCTCGCTCGCGGGTGGGCGAGGGCACAAAACGGACACATTTGGGCACCGCGATGTATTGCTACACCACCCACGACATCACCGCGCGGACGACGCACCCGGTGCACACACACATACGACACACACACTGCTGCAGGACACGAGGAGATGGTGCGCACGGCACGCGGGGCCCGGGTGACGATGACAGCGTGCAGCAGACGGATGGCTCTCCTGGTGATGCGCTCCCCGGGCTGCCAGCCATCCAGGCAATCGCCCCATACGCTGCAGCCCGGGGCAGCGAGCATGCTTGCAGCAATGGGGTTATGGACCCACGGACCATCTGATATACAGGTACATCGTGTACCTGGCGTATCTCACACCCGCGCACCAGGGAAATAACACCAGGATGGCCACCCACCGCACGGGTGACCATCACGCGGACGCGGATGGGCCCGGGTGACCCAGCGGACGACGGCGATGACGGACAGGCCGGTGTACGCGGTAAGAGCAGACAGCTGACTGGCGGCGGACGAGATGTGGCGGCGCTGCGGGCATGTAAATCCGGGCCACACCCGGGTGTTAGTGGCCACGAAAATCTGACGGACGATCACCTGGACAGCGGTCACTGGGCTAATTTGGACTTGCGGACGACATTTACATGTAATTAGGGCTGTGCACACATGAGTATGTTGCAATGGGACTGTGCGCAGCATATATATAGATATACTGCGGCCATGCGGACTTGATATTACTATGCTATGGGCGGCCGCGAGTATATATAGATATACTGCGGCAATACGGACTAGATATAGATATATACGGACATGTATAAGGACTATACGGAGGTGGAAGCGTGGAGTTGCGGCAAGCGCGAGTGCGCGATGCCTCCGCGTGTATTTTAGCGGTGCATGCGCGTGAGCGGGACAGAATATTCTCTGGGTGGAGGCATCAGGACCGTAGATACTGCAATTGATGCGCTTGCAGCGAATTTCGGAGAATCGGAGCTACTGTATAGGACAAGTATAGCGGACTGGACTTGAAAATTTGGCGCGCTCAGCCGCCAGTTGGCGCTGCTAGTGTTCCGGTAAAATTGGACGGACCAATCAGAGGGCTTGACTTCAGTGAAGACGAAGGCGCGGACTTGGTGAAGAAGAAGCAGCCATTGTGACACTTGTGGATCACCTCTTGTGCTAGCCACACGTACCAGTCGCGCCCGCGAATTTATTTCGGAGCACGTGCCCAGTCACCAGTCCCCCAGGAGCCCCGGTGGACTCGGACAGACAGCAGCCGTAGCAGCAGTGTAAATCACCCAGGAGGGCATGAATTAATTGTGAATTGACGGAGCAGCGCCAGGACTAGGACAATGGACATCAGCGGTGAGTGGGTTTGCTAATTTTGTAAATTCTCTCGTCGAGTGTGTGAGGAGCCTCGCGCGTCGCGAAGGGCAATCGTCGTGCCCGCGGACTATTCGGACTCCCGGGGGACCTCGTGATCTGGTGCAGTGCGCGGACGTGGACAAGACGTCTCTGAGAGACGTACGCGAGTTCGGAAAATCGCACCTGAGGACCCTGGACTTCAACCGCGTCGCGTGGGAAATTTCGGAGCAGCGGACTTGTGAGTTTTTGATCGCGCGCACGAGGACGAGACGTCTTGTGAGAGACGTACGCGCGTGGGAGATTCTCAGGGCGGACTCAGCGGACTTATGAGCATCGAGCGCGGTCGTGGACAAGACGCCCCGGAGTTGGCGTACGCGCGGTAACGAGCCCATAACGGAGAAGTGAATCAGGAGCCAGGTGCGTGATCGTGCACCTGTCGCTCGAGAGCGTGGGACAAAAAGCGCATCGGAGCACAAGCCATTTTGCGTGCTCACCGTTGCGGGCGCGTTGCGAGGACCGCTGAGCGGCCATTTTGGACTAGAAAATTTTGGAGCAAATAAATTGTGGAAGAATATCGGAGCAGGGACCGGACAAGCTGCACTCTACGGAGTGCAGGTAGATTTCGCGAGTGATCGGACAGAGTGATACGGCCTTTCAGTGAAGTGCAATTATTTATTATATTTTCAGGAATATTCAGAGACATTTTATGAGCAACTAGTGATAAACTTTGAGCCACGCGGACTATTGTCGGGTTAATACTCGTTTGTAGATAAGTGTACATACCGCGTAGAAGCAACGTAAAGAATATAGGCCAATTTATTTTCATAATAAATTCCGAATTATTATTGCGATTCCGTCCCTCCCCTTTCTGCGATTTTTCAGGTAATTTTACACGGTAAGTGACGCTGTGTTCCGGAGTTGCTGAATCTGCAGAAGCCGTTTCGCCGTTCGCGCGCGTGTTACCTGCGATCTTAGGTTAAGAGTCCCGTTGAATATAAATTAGTTGTGCTGGTAGAAATACCACGTCACAGGTTTCGGGAAACCTTTCTGAAAGCTTTCATCGAAAGTTTCTCTGCAAAGATATAGAAATTTTGATGGTCCTCGCGCTGAAAGGCTCCTGAAAGCTTTCTCGAAGCTTTCATCAGAATTTCTCCTCAAAGGATCTAAAAGTTCCATCGAAACTTTCACCGAAAGGCTCTTGAAAGGCTTCAGAAAGTTTTTCGAAAAGTTTTCGGACACTTGGCACGGAAAAGTTCCGGAAAGGTTTCAGGAAACCTCTCTGAAAGCTTTCATCGAAAGTTTCTCTGCAATGATATGAAAAATTCTGACGGTCCTTGCACCGAAAGGCTTCTGAAAGGTTTCAGAAAGGTTTCATGGTATTCTTCCCATGAAAGCACAAGAGAAAGCCATATGAAAGCTTTCGGAAACCTGTTGCAAAGCTTTCATTGAAAGCTTCCCGTGAAAGGTTTCATGAAAACCTTTCAGTGCTGTCTGGGCGTAAATATTTCAAAGAATCTTACACGCAATCTTTCGGAAACCTTGCACTGAAATATTTCTGAAAGATTCACGAAAGCTCTCTGGAAGATTTCTTGGAACAATTCACTGAAATATCTCTGGAAGATTTACAAGCCTCCGCTGTGATATAGGCTCATTGAATTCCTAACTTGTTCAAATCTCTTTTAAATTTAGGCTAATCACGAGTCGTCGCATATAAATAGAGCCATCATAATAATAGATTTGTGGAAGCTCTCTGACTGATCCTGTACATATTTCTTGGAACATTCCACAGGTAATCTCTCAGGAATCTTGCACTGAGATATTGTTGATAGATTCTCGTAAGCTCCCTAAAATCTTTCAGAGCAAAACTATGTGACGGGGTACTTCATATTAATACCGAAAACCGTTACAACCGAGCTAAGAACATATTATACTGTTAAAGTATTGCGAGGAGTAATTCTTAACGACTTGAATCTGTGGGATATGACACATAAATATTGCGGTGGAATATTCTGGGAATTTTTCAGTAACATTGCAGTGAAAGATTGTAGGAATCTTCCAGGAATATTTCATTGGAAGATTCTGTTCCCGATAGATGTGGCATAACACACTTTAGTTCTCAAATTTCGTTCTCATAAATTATATGGTTTTTGGGAAACTATCTATCAGGAAATTTGATGGTAGTACCAAATGATCTGTCATGTGTGAGAACATACCCAGCACCAGCTATGCATAATGGTCTGTAAATGATACGTGAGGATTATTGAAAGATGCGTGCAGGCTTTCTCGCAAGCGTTCACAACAGGCGCTGGTTAGTATATAAGACAGGAGGACGGCTTATTGGTTAGGTGTCGCGTACATCGAAGAGTTCATAAAACCTGGATGAATTTAACGTGAAGCTTTGGATTCAACGTCACAATGGAGTTGAAGTACGCGTCAGAATGATGAAGTCATGCATTAGAATGATTGAGAAACTTATCAAGCAAAATATGGATTCCACAAACAGAACATTAACGCATATATTTTCGTGAGATTTCATGAAATCTTGCAGGGACATTTCACTGAAATATTTCAATGAAATGTTTCTGAAAGCTTCCCGAAATATTCCCGGCAATATTTCATGAAATCTTGCAGAAAGGTGTCTGAAGTGGGACATATCTTCATTGAGGGGAGCTTTCAGTGAAATCTTTCTGAAAGATTCCCGGGTTTCCCTGAAAGCTTGCAGGAAGATTTCTGAGAGATTCTCATGCTGTATGGGTATTTAGAAGAGAAACTATTTTGTCCAGAACCGTATTTCAAATTGTGTTCCAGATATATTCGTCTCTCTATTAACTGGGAAAATGCATTCACTCATACAGAGAGAGCAGGTAACAATTCCTGTCATTTGCTATTTGTTGATCAAAAATATTGGGAGTTCATTTCTCCCTAGGAAGAGATATAAGGTTTTTGAAAAAATGGTCTGTAGATAATGATGTCTACCACCTCTGTGCAAAGTTTCAGAACTCTATTCCAAATGTTCAATTACCTATTCTCAACTACCAAAGTTTGTATTTAGTCAATACCTAAGGTTGACGTCATTCCGCTTATACATTGTGAAACTATCTCAATCTATGATTTGTGAACTCTTAATGGTATTCTTTATCCATCAGAATTGTCAATACTGACTATCTATTCCATTTTTTTTATCATACTATCTAACCTACAGTTACCGGCAATCTTGGAATACGCCCTTCTGCTCTCATAAGAAAATTTTCTTCTAAGATGCATAAACTATGGTTCTATAGCTTATTCCTATCTTACTACATCAGGTGAAAACTATTCTCAACTATACCTTTAATCTGACTACTTATGGTGTTATTCCTAACTCAAAATGTAAGCAGTAAGGGATTTTGGAAAAAAAATCCTCTTATTCCCACATGTTTTGCAAGGTTCTGGTCTCAGCAGAATAGTTCCCCCATTTTCATCATGTCTCTGATTGACAGCCTCCAATGTAGCAGAAGCTTATAGTTGAGCCATCAAGTGGCATAGCAACCTTCCCCTACGTTATCCTTACCAGTCGACGACTGACTGATTTACCAAAGTCTATTACTACCAAATAGCTAAAACAATGATCATTATTAGTTCAAGAAATATCTCTGAGTTTTCTTATCCCTTTCACTCATCTCTACCTATTATTAGTGCATTTTCCTTATTCAGTAGGTATACAAGTAAGCTAACCTACATGCTATTACATGTTTGTTCACTTTGTGATTATTCCAACTTCTAGACCAAATTTGGAAAAAGTGAGAAATTACATTCTAGATTTTAGTCTTCTTAAAGTGTACACAAAGCCTCAACTTTGTATCTTTTCTATTTTTTTTTGTTATGACAAAACAAAAATGTTCAAAAATGGAAGTTCAACATTTATGAGAAAAACTTTTTCAGAAGGTGACTGAGGATTGAAAAGCTTATTTCTGAGGCCTCTGGCCTACTATCAACCTATTACTTCAATGGCAGTGATGGTATGGTGATGCTCAGTGACTGCTATGAGGGAGTCGAGTTTTCGACCTTCCTCTTAGAATGACTGCACGCCCAATGGCTAAAAAGGAGTGTGAGTATTCATATGATGAAATTGTGGTGTCAATACTTCTATTGAACCAATTTTTGGGGTAATAACTGGCATATGTAGGTTTACAACATATATAGGTATACTGTAGTTAGCTAGTAACTGAAAAGTCCATTTACACTGAGTTCTGGTTGATGAATTGCAAAACTGGAAAATAAGTATTTAGATATACCTATTCCCTGTTGAAAATGTAAACAATCTGATATTTCGAAATTTTGATCCTGATGATTTTGGAGGATAGATTTGGTTTCAAACAGATATTTCCAACTCATCTGCACTATTCTTATCTCTAGCAGACCCAAATGTTCCAAAAGCATACAGTTATGTACTTTAGAAAGCGCTACAGTCTGCTACGTTATGTATGCCAGTCGACTCCTATATAAGTGCTTATTGCTAAATTTACTAATAACTGGCTTAAAATAGTGGTAACTAGCTATCAGGCAAACATTATGTGTCTTATTATGCCCTCAGTTATCTCTACTGAACTGCTGAATCAGGCTTTCAATCCTTACCTATGGTACTAAATGCTAACCTATACCTATATATATGGTTGTTTGTTCATTTTTCAATTCCCAACTTGTGGAGTGAATTTCAGAAACTGTGAAAAGTGATTTGAAATGATGGCCTTTTCAATGTGTGTGCAAAGTTTCAGCTCTCTATCTTGTCACAATTTTGAGTTCTGTCCAAAACAAAAAGGTTTGAAAAATCGAAATTCAAAATTTGACCCTTTGATTTTCCAAGAGGTGTATGATGTTCAAGAAGATAGTTTTCTGGACCTATGGGCTGCTGCTGAATGATGATTACCCTTACAGTAGAGTAATATTGATTGCAGCCTCTTATACAGTGAGGTAGTACCAGTCGACGGCTAACTGGGGAGTCGAGTTTATGTGTCCTAGTCGACTCTTATGGTCCAATTTGTCCACTTATTCTTGTAACTGGCCTAATAATATGGTACCTAACTATTGTATAGTATTGGTGTGTCCTACTCCTACTTTTACTTATTCCTGTTCTTCTCTTTTAGCAAATTTACAATGTACCCCTATTCCATACAATGTTAACCTATGTGTACCTATGGGTGTTTGTTTACTTTGAAATATTTCACTCTTGAGGTGAATTTTACAGAACTGAAGAAAGTGTTCGTAGATTATGCCCTTTTTTATGGGTATACAAAATTTCAACTCTTTATCTCATCACAGTTTTGAGTTCTGATCAAAACAAAAAGGTTTGAAAATTGAAACTCAAAATTTTTCCAATTTGGCTTTTCAGTTGATGACTGATGAGTGAGCAGGTGATTTCCTGGCCCTCAAGACTATTACTGAACAACTGGTGAACTGGCTGCTGTGTAATATTCACTGTACCCCTGGGACAGTGTACAAAGTCGACGGCTAACTGTAGAGTCAACCCTATGCTTTCCCAATGGAATTACTATTCCTCTAACGGCTAAAAAGGAGTGTAAGTACCCACAGGATGTGACTATGACCCTACTTTAATGATGAAATAAACCTAGGGTGCACCAAGTGCAATTTTAGCTTTGGGAATATATATATATATATATATATATAGGTATACTATTATAACCTATAGATGATTTATTTTTTTTAAACAAGATTTTGTTACTTTTTGAGTAAGAATTTTGCTCTGTGGTTCTAAAATCAAAGAAAAAAGGTCTCAGTCTGAATATGAGTCAGCAAGGGAGTCTTTATACAAATGCTATTGAGTTGAAATTTGAAAGATAAACCAAAGTAAACTGAAAACCAAAACTATCAATGTTCTACCTCTAGAAGTTGAAAATATTCCAGTTCTTGTTGTTTTTCACTGTAGGAGCTGTAGATTATTCAATAATGTTCTTATTGCTCAGTGGCAATGGTTTTTATTACTTTACAAGGCCCACAGATGTTTTTCGTTGGTGATCTTGAGCTGCTTTTAGCTCTTTTGAAGATTTCACAACTGAATAATAAGTAAGAGTAATAAAAGCTTTATGATGGTGTATTGGAGAATCTTCTCAAGTTTCTTAAGTAACTTGACTATTCAAAGAGGTACTTTATGTGTAAATGTGAGATATCTTCTATGAGGAAATACAGTGCTTTCATCTTTGAGCAAGTAAATGGCTGCTCTACTGTATAAGTGGATGAATTTGAGCAGTGAGTTGGCAAGGGTGAAGGAATGGTTTTTTCTGCACAAATTCCTGATTTAAACCTCATGGATATGGAAATTAGTTCAAAAGGTCTAAGCTAACCCCTCTTCTAGAGTAACTTAATATTACTATTCTGACATCTAAATTTGATGGTTCTAAATGAGAAAAATATATAAATCTGGAATTTTTCCTTCTTCAACTCTAGCTATTGGCTTTTCAGGGATCAGTTCCTGACCCCTCTCATATAAGGTGATTCTTACTGACTCTAGCTGAGGCTAATTCTTCGTTGAGCGAATTAACTTTTGAGCTGAAATGGACATTTCTGCAACCTATTGAATGTGAGAATTGGAATGGTTGAGCAATTGTCATTAATTTATTGAATCTTTTCCAGGCTCCTGTTGGAACAATTTTGGTACGCTGGAGAATTTTCTACCCACCACTTGCAGGCAGTTATTTGGAAACTTGATGGAACCTAGTTGACATTAGTCATGAAATATGATTTGGGAAAGCGTCCGCACCCCGTTCTGTTCAAACGCCGATCCTATGGGATTTTCCTACGTGGACGACGGATAACCTTTCTAGGCTCTGCGGAGAGAGTGAAGTCGCTTATTCGTGAATCATTGAAGTTTTTGTGCTTGGATTATTGAATCACAAGCTGAATAAGCTTGTGAATTTTATAGCTTAAGTCTTGAAAATTATGGAAATAATTTCACTTGAGAATTTTGAGAATAGTACATAGAATTTTGAAACACTTAATTTTTGAGATTTTGAAAGCTTGTAGATTTGTCGGATTGGAATTTTGAGATCAATGGCTTGGAATTTGTGAATTTGGAAGATTGAGAAATTTTGAATTGGAGAATTTGAAGATTTGATCAAGGCTTCTTCGAATTTTGTGACATTGAATTTTGGACTTAGAACTTTAAGAATAATGTGAATTTGGAAGTTTGACATAGAATTTTAAGAATTTTGTGAATTTAGAAGTTAGACGTGAAATTTTGAGAATTTTGTAACATTGAATTTTGTGAGTCGCCTCGTTCTGAGAGGTGAAATATTGAAAGAATCGCATCCTTCCCGATCTCTCCGGCAGGCCTCCAATTTGTGACATCGCGTATGACGCGGTGATTTTTACTATTCTTGAGTCTCGCGGGACTCCGCGAATAACTCGGGTAAGTAGCGCAGAAGAATGCTAATTCGGAAATTGTTAAAAATCTATGGGGCGAATTTTGATTGTTTTAGAAAACATTTCTAGAATAACGCAACGATTCGTCGCATTACGTTATTCTAAGAAAATTGTTCTTAACGTTCCTCGCCCGTTAATTTCTAGCCTCAGGCAAACTGTGGCATAGCTATTGCGTGCGTAGGGGTACGTCGTAATTTTTTTTATAGCTCATTTGGAATTCCATTTTTTGGTTAATTAAAAACATAGAAAAAAACTAACCTTGTTCAGTAAAATGGTATCTCCGTCCCTTTCTGGTGCTGTTCCTGTTGTTGCTGCTGCTGATGCTGCTTGGCGATTTCCGAAGATTTCTCGATCACGATTTTTTCGAATCGGTTGTATCGCGAGAATGGTGGAAATTAAATTACTTTTGGATTTTTTTTATTTGAAGAGAAAAATTAAAGTGAAATAGTAATAGACTTTATTGAAAATTTGAAATTAATACAAGATTGATATAACTTCTTGTCTACGTCCGAGACTGGAGTGTGTAGAATTTGGAGGTATGGTCCCATATATAACCTCTCGTGGGGAGGGGGCAATAATCATTCGCTCCGCCAGAGTCGCCTGAGTTTTTCACTATCTTCTTTCGGGCGTCTCTGCTGGAACGTATGCATTTCCCAAGAGGGGGAAAAGCATTTTCAATCTCACGTCTACTAGATGGAGGCACGGGTTCCATTTTCAAGCTATTACATATATTTTTCTTACTGCTAAATGATTGTAGAATTATTGTACTATTTTTCCGTATGTCAGTCTCCTACTGTGAGGTAGAGGTGATGCATTTGTTCCCTTTTGTAATTTGATCTGGAAAAATGAAATTTTAGCTGGATATTCTTTTCATTCTTACATGAATATAACTCAAACTAATTTGGCTGATTTATAATGTCAATATTATATCTCTCTTTTTTTGGTCCGATTATAATTTTCCCTCTTTTTGTGAACAGTGGTAATAACGATTTTAAGCAGTGGACTTAATGAATTTGTTATATCTCAAAATGTTACTGCCTAGATGGTCATTTTGATGAGAATTTTCTTGTATTTCTCAACCAATTGTTTTGGAAAAAGATATTTTCCCTCATTTCTTATAGTCTATATTCTTAATTAAGATCTTTATGCAAATATTAATTTTTTTTGTTTGGATATAATTTTTTCTTGAAGCTGATTGTTACATGATTATGGTGCTTCTATAGTTCATCTTCTTTCCCAAATTTTCATGATAATTCTCGTTGTAGAGCCTAGAGTATTCATTTTTTTTATCTACATAATTCCTCTTTTTAGGTCAGGTTCAATGACCATATACCGATGCCTCCTAAACGTTGGCCGTTGTTTATCATTCATTCATTTGCGTCTCGGGTTCTCTCGCTTCCCGGAAAAGTCAAATCCAGTAGGCCCGTTTACTTGCTATCGCCGCTTGTTGGCGCCGAAAGTCGTAAACGGCCCAATGCATATACGTGAGCTCTTTGTAACACGAGGCTTCCGTCATCCATCTCTTGTCGCTCTTGCTTAAGAGTTGCAAGAATAGATGCGGCACATGTGATACCGAGAGCTATTGGTATATTTTATCGTTCACAGCTGCGCCCGATGTTGAAAGCTAATCACGTTTCGGGCTCCGCTTTTCATTCGATTCCCATACAATCTGGAAATTGAATGAAATCGGGGTCACGAAGGGTGTTGTCTATCTTCAGCGTGTTGCCTTAATATGAGGCTACGCCGTTACGAAATGGAAAAGACGATACGCAGTTGCTCAACTCTGTCACTTATGCCGTGAATTTAGATACCCGAGAATTGAAGTGGCCGTGGCCCGACGATAAAAATGATTTTCAATGGGGACACTTTTCGAAAGCGAGGCAAGAGAGATATACGGACGGATCTCTCTTGTCTCGTGGGCGAAAAGAAATTTGAAATTTTTTGATGATGGCTCCGACATCACAAGTAGATAGGATATGAGGTTTCTAATGCTTACTCTCAGTATTGAGATCGATTGGAGTGGATTGAGATAGCGATCTACCCAATACTGAGAGACAGTGCTGAAATCGATTCAGGTTATTAGGATATAAGGGCTCCAATACTCACAGTCAGTACTGAGATCGATTAAAGTGGGTTGAGATCTCGATGTTCCCAATACTAGGAAACAGTACTGGAATCGACTGGGACAGATAGGATTTCAAGTCCTCAATACTGTTTGTTTATCGCGGATAGTGGTGGTTCAAATAATTTCCACTCAAACACATTTTAAGGTGAAAAAAAACAACAAATTAATTTATTGCCTATAGTTACATGCTGAATGGCGAGGTGGTACGGACGAGCGATGGACGAGAACTCGCGAGAGCCACGGAAGGCGACGAACGCGATGGCGCGGGACTCGAGCGTGAGCACAAAATGGCAGATGCGCGCGAGAATTCAATTCGTTTACAATAGATCGTAATGAAACTAAACATACCGCCCACCTCGATTCATTACTATTGAAAAAATCGATAACTCAGGTAATTTCATTGTACATCAATGCGTCAAAAAAAAGACTCGAACCTAAGAGAATACAATTCAAGGGTGTCATATCCAAATTGCAAGTTGATGATGAAGAGCAGTAGGCTCGAAAACTATTTGGATGAAAAATTCCAAAATTCGTAATAGATGTACCTAACAAATGAATTTCCAACTGAAATCGAACAAAAATCAATGCGAAACCGTATGGCTGTTAATTGATTAATAAATTGTAGAATCTTCAACAACAAAATCTACAAAGATTCAGTGGAAGTTCATTCACTTTCTTGTGAAGTAGATGACCAAGGAACTAGATCAAAATAAAATCACTTAGGTCCATAAGCAAAACCATAATCCGAAACGCTATTTACAATGGAATGATTTAGCTGGAACATCAAAGGAAAATCATTCAATCAACTTGAATTGTTAGGAATACAACGAAGAAAAATAGAAGAACGAAGCCAGAGTTTTAGTCAAATCATTTTACCATCAGGTTTAAAAATACACTAAGTTCCGGCCACCCGGGATCGAGTACCAAAAGGAGGAACGTTCATTCCCTTGGGATATGAGCGCCCTTGGCAACCGCGCAACTGACTCTAATTTCCGTATTGTGCTTTCATACACGCCAGACACTAACTTCCTTAGTACTTTTGAGTTGACAAGACACCCATTCTACTCGAAAATGACTTTACTTTCACTGATAAGTGGAATTGAGTTTACCGCAGACTCGAAAAGACTTCAATCTTAACACTAAATCACTAATTGTCCAATACACGAAAGTTCAACTCTCATCACTTTCTTCTTCTGAAGTTTCCGGAACAAGGAGCACAAGCTTGACAATCGATCATCGGAATGTTGATGTAGCAGTGCGAACGTCCACGGCTCGGATTCTGCCATCATGGCCAGGGAATACTGCGGTGACTACTGCTAAGGGCCAGACAGCCGGAGGTCTGCAATCGTCGCGAAGCAAGACCACATCACCCAATCGATAAGCTCTAGAAGGCCTTGACCACTTATGTCTCTCTTGCAGAGCTTGTAGATATTCACTGGACCATGATTTCCAAAATTCCTGGGCCATTTGAGTCATCTACCTCCATCTGTTATTGACTGAAATGGGCTTCGACGGAACGGTGGGTTCTGGAATTATAAATGATGGTCTCTGTATGAGAAAATGCGCAGGTGTCAGCGCAGACAATGCAGACGGATCATCTCTCAAAGGGGCAATAGGCCTTGAATTCAGGAAGGCCTCAATTTTAGATAACAAAGTGGACATTTCTACAGAAGTAAGAACATGGTCACCAACTATCCTTTTCAAATGATGTTTGGCTGATTCGACCGCAGCCTCCCAAATCCCTCCGAAGTGTGGTGCCGCAGGTGGGTTAAATCTGAACTCAGTCTTCATGTTGCTCAGCTCTACGGCTATGTCCTTGAATTCCTTAGAAGCTCCATCAAAACGACGTTGTAGTTCAGCATTTGCACCAACGAAATTGAGTCCATTGTCGCACTCCAACTTCCTGCAATGGCCACGTTTTGCCTCGAACCGCTCGAATGCAGCCATGAACGCAGGACTAGAATAATCCTCTACGGCCTCCAAGTGTATAGCTCTTGTGCTAAGACAGATGAAAATGCAACTATTAGCTTCCATCTTGCCACGACCTCGACTTTTAGACAACCGAATTTTAAATGGACCTAAGAAGGCCACTCAGGAGTGCTCAAAGGGATAAGCAGGTGTGACTCTAACCTTAGGAAGATCTCCCATCAATTGGGTTGACATTTTAGCTGAATATCGTAAACATACCGTGCACTCGTTGATCAGAACTTTTACCGCTTGTCGACCTTTGAGAATCCGGTACTGATTCCTGAGACTGGCCGACGTGAGCTGCGTACCGCCGTGTAGAGAATCCAAATGAGCTCTTCTCACAAGTAGTTCTGTTAACGGGCTCCTGCAGGGTAGAATTAGAGGATATTTGGCAGGATAGTCCAACAAGGCATGACGGAGTCTACCGCTCACTCTGAGTAGCCCTTGATCCAGAAAAGGTCTCAATTTCAATAAATTTGTATCCTTGATCTCCTTACTCATCTCGAGGCACCTGAAACAGTCACCAAAGCTATGCCTTTGCTCAAGATAGACCCATAATAATTCAGAGTTCGTCAGCTCTGCTGCGTTTAGCAAACCGCCTAAGAACGCGTCCAAGTCAATGAATTCCAGCTTCAGAAATTGGATTTTCCCCTTCTTTTTCTCATCCATACGAAGGCTCAGCTTCGTCAAAAAACAAAGACAGAGAGCCGTGATTCGCAACAGTTTGGAAACTGTGGAATACCTGTTCACAAGATCATTTTGAGTCATGGAATCCGGACACTGACTCGCCGTGATGGCATGAGAAGAAGTTTTCTCCTCAAGAGGATTAACTGTCAGATTCTCAGCCTTAGTGGTCCACGTATCACATGACTCTGTGAGAAACGCGGGACCTTTCCACCGAAGTTCAAATGAAGATAAACTTTCAGGACTCAAACCTCGAGAAACCACATCCGCTGGGTTATCTTTTGATCGGACATGATGCCAATGTGCCTTATGAAGCAATTCTTGAATTTGCGAACACCTATTTGCCACAAATGTATGCCACCGATTAGGCAAGGCTCTGATGCAAAACAAAACATCTTTCGAATCTGGCCATAAATGAGTTGCTACTGGTTCAATAGGCATGATTCTCAAGAAGTGATCAGCAAGTTTTGTTAACAATAACGCCGCACAAAGCTCTAGTCAAGGAATGCTAACTGTCTTGATTGGCGCTACCTTTGATTTGGCACACTGCAATGAAACAACAACTTCACTGTTTCTGATCAATCTCTAATAAATTACAGCCCCGTACGCTTCAGAGGAAGCATCTGCAAACCCATGCAGCTCTATAAACAACCCCTGGCTCGAATAACCTATCCATCGAGGAATTTTGATTTCTTCCAAACTCATCAGCTTTTCATACCAATCAGACCACTTTTCTGAATATTCTTCGGGAAGCACATCGTCCGAAGTGCACTTCAACAGCCAAAGAGGTTGCATGAATATTTTCGCCCAAATTACTACAGGAGCTAACCATCCTAGAGGGTCAAAGATTCTTGCCGTAAGTGACAAAACGGATCTTTTAGTTAATTTTCAACTGTCGAACACTTGAGGCTTGATTTTAAAATGAAAATAATCTTCTCTCGGTGACCAAGGAAGTCCCAATATAGAAGTACAATCATCCGAATTGAAAGTCGTTGAGCCGTGAATCCTATGATCAATAGAGATTTTCTCTATCAATCGCGCATCATTAGCTGCCCATTTTCTCAGCTCAAAACCGCCCACCTTGAGAATCCCGATCAGCTGATCTTGTTTCTCTAGAGCTTCACTCAATGTTTCTCCCCCCGACATAAAATCATCCATGTGTGATTCATCCTCGATGATTTTAATAGCCAAAATGAAGAGGTGGCTGTAATCCTCAGCTAATTGTCTTAGTACTCGAATAGCTAGGTATGGTGAACATTTTAAACCATAAGTTATTGTTTTGAGAAAATAGAGTAAAACTTCTGAGTCTGAATTTTCTCTCCACAAAATCGTTTGCAAATGGCGATCTCGAGGATCCACCAATACTTGTCGGTACATTTTCTCAATGTCTGCTACAAACACGAATTCATAGCGACGCCATTTTAAAATCAGATCAATCAACTCCGGGAGCAAGTTCTCTCCAGTGTAGAGAAGATCATTCAAAGATATTCTGTGAATTTTATTTGAACCATTGAAGACCGTTCGTAACTTTTTAGAGCCTTCGAGGACTCCATGATGAGGAAGAACGTACACCCGATTTTTCTCCTCGACCGACAAGTTTGAAGCCTTTTCCATATGCGAAAGTTGTTCATACTCTAGCATGAATGTCTCGTATTTTGCCTCAAAACCCGAAATTTTCAAAAATTTCCGTTCCATTGCATACAGAGTTTGGAGAGCAGATTCGTATGATTCACCGAGATTGAAATTCAAACTTCCGATCAAATCTTGCTTTACTGGCAACCGAACCACATATCTACCGCTCGGGTCTTGATAATGGGTTTTCTGAAAATGTTCTTCACATTTGAGATCGTCCTCAGAGGGCTTTTTTCCGACCGTTACTATTTCCTCTTGCTTCCAGAACTTCTCGAGAATAGCCTCTAGCGCAGTATCATCGACTAAATGTAAGTAAGATGGAGAAAATTCCGAATTTTGACCGACGCTAGAAGAAACTATCCAACCCAACTCAGTATTTGTAGCGATAGGTAGATTAGAAAGATCAAAGTTTGCCTTTTTCACGCCATCAAGTACAATCTGAGCGTGAACTTTAGCACCGAGCAACATATCGAATGACCTTGTTTTCAGAAAATTAGGATCGGCTACAACTAGCTCTTTGAGATGATCCCATTTATCCACACCCGCCGGAAGTGAAGCTTTATAGCCAGAAACCTTGGGAATTATGAAAGCCTGCACCTCGCAACTGAAATCAGATGAAAATCGGGGAAACACTGTAAAATTAGGTAAACCCCTCGAAGCACGAGTGTTGAGATCGCCAACTCCTTTGATTTGAACCTTAGATCTCACCCTTCTGATTCCTAGTTTTTGGCAAGCATTCTCCGTGATGAAGGAGGATTTCGAGCAGTGATCGACTAAAGCTGTGAAATAATATTCAAATCCGTCTGCTGATATTAGCTTTACTACTGCTGTAGGCAAAAGCACAAAACCCGAATTCTCTACCGAATTCAGACATATTGTAACCGTCAAATGTGTGGTCGAGGAACATTTTTGATTCACCCCTGAACCTTTATCTTCACTCTGAGAACCCGAAACCGTTTTATCATCAGTTAGAGCGCCACTTGTAGGGTTAGCAGAAACCGGATGTATGAAACTATGATGTCTACCACTACACTTGCGACAAAATTTCGTTGACTTACAAGATTTTGCGCCGTGATTACCGAAGCAGATGAAACATAACCTCTTCTCAGTAACAAAAGCCCTACGATCAGCCACACTTTTAGCCTTAAAGGAATCGCACTGTGAGAGGTGCTGAGATTCCGAGCATGCAGGACAAACCTTTTTGGCAGTGTTTGCATCCGTATCCGTAGCCATTGAGTGAGTCTTTCCAGATCCAGATGGCTTAGCTGGTTGACTATTATGGGGTTCTTGAATACTTTCAATGGATTCCAAAGTAGCAAGCTGATCTTTGATAAAATTCTCTAACTGACCTACAGAAGAAGGAACATTTGTTTTGCCCAAATGCTTCTCCCACTCTTTACTAGTAGAAGGATCAAATTTGGAAACTGTGAAGAATACGAATAAGTCCTCACCCGTTGTTTCGACAGAACGATCTAAGCCTTTCAAAAAATTCGAAGTGTCAAACGAGCCAGCTTACAATTTTTTCATCTCAGCATGAGACTCATTTTTCATGGCTTTCAATGAAAAGTAAGAACCTAGAGACAAATTCACTAGCCTCCTTTCATTTTCATAGTATTCGCATAGATCAGACCAGGCCTTTGGATAATTTTCAGCATTTATCTCAATGGTCTTTATTTGATCTAGTGCTTCACCCGACAACTTCGTCCTTAAATGATAAAATTTGACAGCAGAAGCAATTTTATCCGGACGATGTACTAAAGTCTTGAATAGATCCCGAAAATTTGACCATTCACTGAACTTTCCCGAAAAAACAGGAATATCAATTTTTGCCAACGAGTAAGAGTCTTCAGAGTTAACCTCTACCGGAGCGACAGTCGCGTTGGCTTCCCTTTCCGCCCTCTCTAAATCAGCAAAAGAATCCAAAATTCCTTGGAACTCCGATTTGTTTGCAAGGTACGATTCTTCTACTAAATCTGGGAGATTATTCTTGAAGTAATCGTGACCAGCTTCCTTTGGCTTCATCGCAACAATTTTGTTATGATTATGACGGAAACCTTAGAAATTAGTCTCTAGATTATTTAATCTAGTCGTAGCCGCTGCTTTTGTCATTTTTTCCTGGCCCAATTTCTTAAAATTAGTGTACGAGTTAGCAATTTTTGGTTGCAAGTCCAACTGGAGTTGATGAAGAGCGTCCATCTTTGCTAAAAATCCGAACCCAACGTACAAAAATCTGAAGATCGCCGACCGAAAACCGAACCGATAACAATTGAATTCAAAATCCTGTGCGATTATCTAGCCCGAAATGCTAGACAATTTGACCAGAAACTTTGAAAAGATGCCAAAATTCAACCCAGAATAAAGGCAACACCGAATCCAAAAAAACTGAAAAATTTTTCAAATCTGTGTCAAAGATTTGATGGAAGCACTTATCCACAAATTCCTCCCTACTATTTACATATGTACATCTAACCTAATATGCAATAGCATGAAAGCGATATTTTTTGAGGTTAGAAAAATCAAAACCTTAATCAGGGTAACCTTGAACCCAAAACCTAACCTCAATCGTATTCGATCAGAAGAATTCATGTATCCATAGATAATTCAAAGGATAAACTCACTCAAACTGCGAGTTCAAACCTCGAAGATCAACGTCGTGACCGTACGGACGATGATCGTGTGGTGTGCTGGGACGCTGCGCTGGGATGCGACGATCTAGCTATAGACGGAGTCACGATGCAGTCGAGTTGACGAGAACGAAGTATCCCCGCTCAGCTGACTGGCGTTGCTCCGCTGCGCAAAGCTGATGAACAGCTGCGGTGACTCTGGCCAGCTGTGTTGCTAGATGTCTAGCACGAATGCCGATCAGCACGCACACCAACGTGGGTCACACATACGGACGACTTCCTATAAAAGACCAATAATTTCAGTGTATGCCCATATGACATCATCAAATTCTCACTGAAATTGAGAATTGTCTGTTATACGCACTAAATATTGTACAAATGGTACGGAATAGATCTTAATTGCACTAAAGTGTGCAAAATAAGCTCAAATCAATGCCCAGAAATCTCTGAATTCGTATCGAAAATCATGAAATTTGGCAGAAACCAAGAACAACTGAATGAGTGGAAAATAATCAAAAAACAGCTCAGCCCAATAATCCCACGATGATTCCCTAGTTGCCCAAGAGCCCTCCTGAGCCCCCAGATCGTTCTCGTCGTCTCCGAAGGGGCGCGTCGACTCAACCTCGTGGTCGATTTTGAGGTTAGCCTGCGCTCCGGACTTGGTGTTAGGCTGCCCTATTTTGCGCCCCGCTGCCAGCAGACCAATGCTCTCGAGCGAGCAATTGAGGAGGCATCCCCGTTCCCTGGCAGAATTGCAGCTTAGCACCTCCTGCTGCTGACCTCGCAGAAGACGCCGCTGGAACCCCTTGGAGACTCTGGTCTTAACACCATCACCTCGTGGTCATGCGAATCCGCTCACATCCACTTAAACTCCACTCACTGATCTCGATCCGGCACACGAAGGACCAAAATTTTTATCGCGAATAGTGGTGGCTTAAATAATTTTCACTCAAACACATTTTAGAGTGAAAAAAAACAACAAACTAATTCATTGCCTATAGCTACATGCTGAATGGCGAGGTGGTGCGGACGAGCGATGGACGAGAACTCGCGAGAGCCACGGGAGGCGACGAACGCGACGGCGCGGGACTCGAGCGTGAGCACAAAATGACGGAAGCGCGCGAGAATTCAATTTGTTGACAATAGATCGTAATGAAACCAAACACTGTTATTCAGCATTTAAATCGATTAAAGACGATGAATAAACTCGTCAATGCTCATAGTCAGTATTGGGACCGATTGACGTAGTGTGAGATATTGAAATTCCCATTCCTGAAAGTTAGTATTGGAATAGATTGAGGCCGATGAATTCGAATGGCTGACGCTAGGTGGCGTTCCGATGACCATCTCAGTTCGCATCCAAATATCATGGGATTGCTTTTTCGCAAGCGACGAACCATCTCTCCTGTTCCTATAT
Organism: Eretmocerus hayati; assembly: GCA_029851415.1. Taxonomy (NCBI): domain Eukaryota; kingdom Metazoa; phylum Arthropoda; class Insecta; order Hymenoptera; family Aphelinidae; genus Eretmocerus; species Eretmocerus hayati. The sequence goes on from CM056743.1 coordinate 88,112,483, forward strand.
AAGACTGATGAGTGACAGAACCTCCAAATAGCGTTTAGTTATGTAATGCGATGATATGTTGATGCGATCATGATCAGAATAATAATTGGATTGTATTGAAACCTTAGCTGTAATGTGAGTGATATATATGTAAGACGTTAATTTGTACTAATGACTGAAAGTCAGTATTGAGGTCGATTGAGGGGGATTGAGTTCTCGATGTTTCCAATACTGAGAAACAGTATTCGAATTGATTGAGGCAGATAGGATTTCGGAATTCCAATAATGATATCCAGCATTCAAATCGATTCAGATGAATAGGGTTTAAGGTCTCCAATGCTTCCAGTCAGTATTGAGGTCGATTGGGGTGGATTGAGATCTCGAAGTTTCCATTACTGAAAAACAGTGTTGGAATCGATTGAAGTAGATAGAACCATGGCATGTCAATGTTTTTTTGTGGCATTGACACAGATTGGAATCGCGATATTCTATCAAGGGAATCAGCATTCATACAGATAGAACATCGACTTCCGAATACTGGCAGTAAGTATTGAGATCGATTGGCAATCTCACTTTCAATGCGGAAAGTCTGCATTGGTGAAGATTGGTCTATACTGTTCGAATCATGATCAACATCATTAATCGTTATTGAACTCCAATCTTCCTCAACCCTGAAAGTCATGTTTCGAATTTATCATAAGATTCTAGATTCAGAACGATTGGATGTATTTCAATCGAATCCAATCGAACTTTTGCAGCAGGGATGGACCCATCAGAATATCAGCAGGAGGCAGAGATCCGACGGGAGGAGGAAAATATGGATTCCAGTAATAACAGACAAATTGGGTCAGACATACGGACCTGGGGAGGGGCTTCAGTCTAGCAGGAGAGTAATTTCTGTTTGAAAATTCGAATATCACTTCGCAAAATTTTACAGATTGCTTCGTGAGAAAGTCATGCATTCACCCAAATGGAGTGCAAAATGCATCTCCTCCACATGCATCTATGACTGCTCATACTTGTGGGCACCTCGTCTCAAATTCATTCGCGACAGAGAGACTACCAAGAAGTGAGCTGTCGCTTGTTTCAATGGATTTTAATCAATAAGGAGGAGAAATACTCGTACCTTGATCGCTTGCGGATTTTCATGAAATTGAGGAGAAAATACTCTAAAGATTACTAGAAATTGAATGGATCCAAAAACGATTTTTCGGTGTGGTATAGTGGTATACATAGGTTTATCGGTCCGAGGGAAGAGAGGAAGCGTCCAAAATCGTCGTATCCAAATCTTATGTCGTGATTTTAGGTGACTCGAGAGTCAAAAAAAAGTATCGTGTACACATGGAAAGAGCGTGATTGGATGAAGGAATAAATCGAAAAAAAATCAGGATAGAGAGATGGCTCCGACATCACAATATATGGATTTCAGTGGTAACAGACGAATTGGGCCAGACAAATGAACCTGGAAAGTAATGGAGATTGAGAGAGTTTGCACGATGCAATTGAGAAGGGCGAGGGCTCATTTTGTAGCTCGACAACTGTAGCAAGTTTGCGTAATATCGGGATGTCAGCGCTGAGTCACCAAGGTGATGTATCTCTCGGGATGTATGTGATTGAGGACCCACCGCTATCCAAATTTCAAAATTTCTTCTCGTATTTAACGAATGCACGATCGGCAATCGGATCTAGGATTTCATGGGACTAGCTCGTAGATATCGCTGAAGCACTTTCTCAGCGCGAATCAGCTAGGGTAGCTGACAATCAGCTATTGATAGCTGATTCCGTCAGCTAACGTGAACGGATTTCCACTGATTGAATCAGCCAATACACAGGGTTATGAACGATGATATACACCGTTCGGGAATGTTTTTCCCCGCGGACTGGGTGAGACGTGATGAATTTTTGGCTCTGGTATTCTAGAATTGTTCGTGCAGTGCAGTGGGATCCATTTGATTACCCGATTTCTGAGTCCCAAGTAGTGCGTCAATAGTGGGCCACTTGGATCGAAAGTGAGCCACCTGCTTAAAGTTATTATAGTCGCAGTCGAGACGTCACGGGGGGATGCAGAGAGTCCCAATGGACCCGAAACTCTGAGAAACCTCAGATCGAGTGATCAGGTACCATCGAATGAGACCAAAGAATTTATTACCAGCGAGCAACCCCGGCTATGGGGTCCAAAACGGGGCGGAATCGAGCTTTGAGCAGTTATCTGCGCAGTTATGACGCCACTGTGGGTTGTAGGATGTTCCAATGGACCCGAAACTCTACAGAACCCTAGATGAAGTGGTTATGTACCATTCATGATGCCCAGAGAATTAATTACCAGTCAGCACCCTCGGCTATGGGGCCCAAAAGAGGGCGAAATCGAGCATTCAGCAGTTATCTGCACAGTTATGACGCCACTGTGGGTTGTAGGATGTTCCAATGGACCCGAAACTCTACAGAACCCTAGATGAAGTGGTTATGTACCATTGATGATGCCCAGAGAATTAATTACCAGTCAGCACCCTCGGCTATGGGGCCCAAAAGAGGGCGAAATCGAGCATTCAGCAGTTATCTGCACAGTTATGACGCCACTGTGGGTTGTAGGATGTTCCAATGGACCCGAAACTCTACAGAACCTTGGATCAAGTAGTCACGTACTATCTCTGATTCCCAGAGAATTTATTACCAGTCAGCACCCTCGGCTTTGGGGCCCAAAACAGGGCGAAATCGAGCTTTGAGCAGTTATCTGAGCAGTTATGACGCCACTGTGGGTTGCAAATAGTTCTCATGGACCCGAAACTCCACAGAACCATAGATCAAGTAGTCACGTACCATCTTCGGAGCCCAAAGAATTTATTACCAGTCAGCACCCTCGGCTATGGGGACCAAAACAGGGCGGGATCCAGCTTTCCGCACAGTTATGACTCTAATGGAGGTTGTAGAAAATTCCAATGGATCCACAACTCCACAAAACTCTGGATCTTTTGAGGAGCTACCTCACAGAGTGCCCCAAGATCCTTCCACCTGTCGGACCCTCAGCCTTGGGGCCCAAAACATGGGAAATTCCTACTTAGACCCATCGGGCTGGCTGATGTTGCAATAAATTGTAGAACTCGACAGAACTCCAGAACAATTAACGAATGGTGTTCCAACTCGTTATCCGCGTTGTTTACGCCCTGATTTGGCCCGGAGGTTCTCTGGACAGGCTCATAATTCCATTGGAAGATATGTTAGAGACACTCTTGTCTCTAAGATTAACACAGGAGATTCACTCGAATTAACGTATTGATGCAATTAATTACATTATCGTTCACCTGTTACCGGTACCACTGCCATTCGACCGGATACAAGGGATTTGGTAACGGTACGTTGCCACTAAATACTATTACGCACATTCGCCACCAAACTCATCACACAAAGGGGCCTTGCCAAACAACCTGACTCTAGGAGCCCTTGATACACGTCCACGAGGACACGGCTGTCTCCCGTCGTCCGTGCTTTGGGTGATTGCGCCCCGCCAACTTCTCTCGAGGCTCCCTCGCGCCCTCGTCCATCCGATGGCGCCACCAGTCCATACGCTCATCTACATACATGTCGCCCTATAGCTATACACATACTTGTGAACAACTCTCCATGACAGATAATCAAGATACCCATCCACCATTACAGATGCCCGAGAATCAATTCCCGGTCAACACTGGAGCCCAAGAGCACGGGTGTCCCGCCATTCAATCATGGACCCCGCAGTTCAAAGCCCATCATTACCTCCTGACCCGTTAGGTGATAACATCCGTAGATATCGTCTATCACTGACCTTTGAACATTCCAGTTGAGAAATGATGTAAGCGGTACTCGTTGCAAATCATCAGCAACTTGTAATCTTTCCGGGAGCATAGAAACTATCATGCCACTCGAGGGAGGAATTCGATATGTCCCACGACTCAAGCGCCAATTTCTCCGTATAGGATTTCATGAGGCGGTCAACGCGTGAACTAAAATCATGCCTAGAAGCTATATCGTGAACATCGATAAGGGTAAACCTATGCATTGGGCATGACTCTAGTTCAGCAGAGAATCCGTGACGAGTGCTACGGTGGTGGTACACTTCCACTAACCGCTCCCTCGTTCAGTCGCTCTTCCAGGAACTCATTCTTGGTATTCCGTCCGATCGCTATCACTCCCAAGATCCTGATGATCTCTCCACGTAACAACATGATCCGACTGATTCGAGCCATGCTGTGCCAAGATTCTTCTCCTGAATTCCTTTGGAAAGTGATTGATTAGAATTCCAAGACAATTCCTTGCAGGGAAAAAGTCCGAGATTCCAAAATAAGAATGTCCCATTAACAATGTCGATCTTCTTCCTATACTCTAAGAGTGCTCACACAGCAAGGAAAGATATTAGAAACGTTCCAAAAAACATATCAAGAATATTTCAGTGGGACATTTCTGGAATATAGTTATGTCCACGGCTGGGGAATATTCCTGAAGAATTTCATGTGAATAAGTGTGCTGACTGGTAATAAATACTCTGAGCATCATTAATGGTACATTACCACTTGATCTGAGGTTCAGTGGAGTTTCGGGTCCATTGGATCATCGTACAACCCAAAGTGGCGTCATAACTGCGCTGATAACTGCTCAAAGCTCGATTTCGCCCTGTTTTGGGCCCCATAGCCGAGGGTGCTGACAGGTAATGAATTCTCTGGGCATCATTAATGTGACTTAACTACTGAATCTAAGGTTCTGTCGAGTTTCGGGTCCATTGGATCATCCTACAACCCACACAAACGTCATAACTGCGCAGATAACTGCTCAAAGCTCGATTTCGCCCTGTTTTGGTCCCCATAGCCGAGGGTGCTGACTGGTAATAAATTCTCTGGGCATCACTAATGGTACATAACCACTTGATCTGAGGTTCTGTCGAGTTTCGGAACCATTGGATCATCCTACAACCCACAGTGGCGCAGATAACTGCTCAAAGCTCGATTTCGCCCTAATTTGGGCCCCATAGCCGAGGGTGCTGACTGGTAATGAACTTTCTGGGCATCAAAGATAGTACGTGACTACTTGATCTAAGGTTCGTTGGAGTTTCGGGTCCATTGGAACATCCTACAACCCACTGTGGCGTCATAACTGGGCAGATAACTGCTCAAAGCTCGATTTTGCCCTGTTTTGGGCCTCATAGCCGAGGGTGCTGACTGGTAATGTATTCTCTGGGCATCATCTGCGGTACATAACCACTCAATCCGAGGTTCTGTAGAGTTTCGGGTCCACTGGATCATCCTCCAACCCACAGTGGCGTCATAACTGGGGAGATAACTGCTCAGAGCTGGATTTTTCCCTGTTACGGGCCTCATAGCCGAGGATGCTGACTGGGAATAGTTTCTCTGTTCATCGAAGATAGTACGTGATTACTTGATCTAGGGTTCTGTAGAGTTTCGGGTCAATTGAATCATCTTACAACCCACAGTGGCGTCATAACTGCGCAGATGAATGCTGAAAGCTCGATTTAGCCCTGTTTTGGGCCTCATAGCCGAGGGTGCTGACTGGTAATAAATCCTCTGGGCATCATCAACTGTACAAAACCACTTCATCTGAGTTCTGTAAAGTTTCGGGTCCATTGGAACATCCTACAACCCACAGTGGCGTCATAACTGCGCAGATAACTGCTGAAAGCTCAATTTTGCCCTGTTTTGGGCCCCATAGCCGAGGGCGCTGACTGGTAATGAATTCTCTGGGCATCAAAGATAGTACGTGACTACTCGATCTAAGGTTCGTTGGAGTTTCGGGTCCATTGGAACATCCTACGACCCACAGTGGCGTCATAACTGGGCAGATAACTGCTCAAAGCTCGATTTTGCCCTGTTTTGGGCCACATAGCCGAGGGTGCTGACCGGTAATAAATTCTCTGGGCATCATTAATGGTACATAACCACTTGATCTGAGGTTCTGTCGAGTTTCGGAACCATTGGATCATCCGACAACCCACAGTGGCGCAGATAACTGCTCAAAGCTCGATTTCGCCCTGTTTTGGGCCCCATAGCCGAGGGTGCTGACTGGCAATGAATTTCCTGGGCATCGAAGATAGTACGTGACTACTTGATCTAAGGTTCCTTAGAGTTTCGAATCCATTGAAACATCCTACAACCCACAGTGGCGTCATAACTGGGCTGATAACTGCTCAAAGATCGATTTTGCCCTGTTTTGGGCCCCATAGCCGAGGTCGCTGACTGGGAATAAATTCTCTGGGCATCATTACCGGTACACAACCACTCGATCTGAGGTTCTGTAGAGTTTCGGGTCCACTGGATCATCCTCCAACCCACAGTGGCGTCATAACTGGGCAGAAAACTGCTCAGAGCTGGATTTTTCCCTGTTACGTGCTTCATGGCCGAAGATGCTGACTGGGAATAGATTCTCTGTCCAGCAGAGATAGTACGTGATTACTCAATCTATGGTTCTGTAGAGTTTCGGGTCCATTGAATCATCTTACAACCCACAGTGGCGTCATAACCGCTCGGATAACTGCCCAAAGCTCGATTTCGCCCTGTTTTGGGTCCCATAGCCGAGGGTGCTGACTGGTAATTAATTCTCTGGGCATCATTAATGGTACATAACCACTTGATCTGAGGTTCTGTCGAGTTCCGGAACCATCGGATCATCCTCCAACCCACAGTGGCGCAGATAACTGCTCGAAGCTCGATTTCGCCCTGTTTTGGGCCCCTTAGCCGAGGGTGCTGACTGGTAATGAATTCCCTGGGCATCGAAGATAGTACGTGACTACTTGATCTAAGGTTCCTTAGAGTTTCGGATCCATTGAAACATCCTCCAACCCACAGTGGCGTCGTAACTGGTAAAATAACTGCTCAGAGCTGGATTTTTCCCTGTTACGGGCCTCATAGCCGAGGATGCTGACTGGGAATAGATTCTCTGTTCATCAGAGATAGTACGATATTACTCGATCTAGAGTTCTGGAGAGTTTCGGGTCCATTCAATCAGCTCACAACCCACAGTGGCGTCATAACTGCTCGGATAACTGCTCAAAGCTCGATTTCGCCCTGTTTTGCGTCCCATAGCCGAGGGTGCTGACTGGTAATTAATTCTCTGGGCATCATTTATGGTACATAACCACGCGGTCTAAGGTTCTGTCGAGTTTCGGGTCCATTGGATCATCCTACAACCCACAGTGGCGCAGATAACTGCTCAAAGCTCGATTTCGCCCTGTTTTGGGCCCCGTAGCCAAGGGTGCTGACTGGTAATGAATTCTCTGGGCATCAAAGATAGTACGTGACTACTTGATCAAAGGTTCGTTGGAGTTTCGGATCCATTGGAACATCCTACAACCCACAGTTGCGTCATAACTGGGCAGATAACTGCTCAAAGCTCGATTTTGCCCTGTTTTGGGCCCCATAGCCGTGGGTGCTGACTGATAATGAAGCCTCTGGGCATCATCGATGGTACATAACCACTTGATCTGAAGTTCTGTAGAATTACGGGTCCATTGGAACATCCTATACTACACATTGGCGTCATAACTGGGCAGATACCTGCTCAAAGCTCGATTTTGCCCTGTTTTGGGCCACATAGCCGAGGATGCTGACTGGTAATAAATTCTCTGGGCATCATGAATGGTACATAACCACTTGATCTGAGGTTCTATCGAGTTTCGGAACCATTGGATCATCCTACAACCCACAGTGGCGCAGATAACTGCTCAAAGCTCGATTCCGCCCTAATTTGGGCCCCATAGCCGAGGGTGCTGACTGGTAATGAACTTTCTGGGCATCAAAGATAGCACGTGACTACTTGATCTAAGGTTCTGTGAAGTTTCGGGTCCATTGGAACATCCTACAACCCACAGTGGCGTCATAACTGCGCAGATAACTGCCGAAAGCTCGATTTCGCCCTACTTTCGGCCCCATAGCCGAGGGCGCTGACTGGAAAGGAATTCTCTGGGAATCAAAGATAGTACATGACTACTCGATCTGAGGTTCGTTGGAGTTTCGGGTCCATTGGAACATCCTACAACCCACAGTGGCGTCATAACTGGGCAGATAACTGCTCAAAGCTCGATTTTGCCCTGTTTTGGGCCACATAGCCGAGGGTGCTGACTGGTAATAAATTCTCTGGGCATCATCAATGGGACATAACCACTTGATCTGAGGTTCTGTCGAGTTTCGGAACCATTGGATCATCCTACAACCCACAGTGGCGCAGATAACTGCTCAAAGCTCGATTTCGCCCTGTTTTGGGCCCCATAGCCGAGGGTGCTGACTGGAAATGAGTTCCCTGGGCATCAAAGATAGTACGTGACTACTTGATCTGAGGTTCGTTGGGGTTTCGGGTCCATTGGAACATCCTACAACCCACAGTGGCGTCATAACTGGGCAGATACCTGCTCAAAGCTCGATTTTGCCCTGTTTTGGGCCACATAGCCGAGGATGCTGACTGGGAATAGATTCTCTGTCCAGCAGAGATAGTACGTGATTACTCGATCTAGGGTTCTGTAGAGTTTCGGGTCCATTGAATCATCTTACAACCCACAGTGGCGTCATAACTGCTCGGATAACTGCCCAAAGCTCGATTTCGCCCTGTGTTGGGTCCCATAGCCGAGGGTGCTGACTGGTAATTAATTCTCTGGGCATCATTAATGGTACATAACCACTTGATCTGAGGTTCTGTCGAGTTCCGGAACCATCGGATCATCCTTCAACCCACAGTGGCGCAGATAACTGCTCGAAGCTCGATTTCGCCCTGTTTTGGGCCCCTTAGCCGAGGGTGCTGACTGTCAATGAATTCCCTGGGCATCGAAGATAGTACGTGACTACTTGATCTGAGGTTCCTTAGAGTTTCGGATCCATTGAAACATCCTCCAACCCACAGTGGCGTCGTAACTGGTAAAATAACTGCTCAGAGCTGGATTTTTCCCTGTTACGGGCCTCATAGCCGAGGATGCTGACTGGGAATAGATTCTCTGTTCATCAGACATAGTACGATATTACTCGATCTAGGGTTCTGTAGAGTTTCGGGTCCATTCAATCAGCTTACAACCCACAGTGGCGTCATAACTGCTCGGATAACTGCTCAAAGCTCGATTTCGCCCTGTTTTGGGTCCCATAGCCGAGGGTACTGACTGGTGATGAATTCTCTGGGCATCAAAGATAGTACGTGACTACTTGATCTAAGGTTCGTTGGAGTTTCGGGTCCATTGGATCATCCTACAACCCACAGTGGCGCAGATAAGTGCTCAAAGCTCGATTTCGCCCTGTTTTGGGCCCCATAGCCAAGGGTGCTGACTGGTGATGAATTCTCTGGGCATCAAAGATAGTACGTGACTACTTGATCTAAGGTTCGTTGGAGTTTCGGGTCCATTGGAACATCCTACAACCCAGAGTGGCGTCATAACTGGGCAGATAACCGCTCAAAGCTCGATTTTGCCCTGTTTTGGGCCCCATTGCCGAGGGTGCTGACTGGTAATGAATTCTCTGGGCATCAAAGATAGTACGTGACTACTTGATCTAAGGTTCGTTGGAGTTTCGGGTCCATTGGAACATCCTACAACCCACAGTGGCGTCATAACTGGGCAGATAACTGCTCAAAGCTCGATTTTGCCCTGTTTTGGGCCACATAGCCGAAGGTGCTGACTGGGAATATATCCTCTGGGCATCATTAATGGTACATCACCACTTGATCTGAGGATCTGTCGAGTTTCGGAACCATCGGATCATCCTACAACCCACAGTGGCGCAGATAACTGCTCGAAGCTTGATTTCGCCCTGTTTTGGGCCCCATAGCCGAGGGTGCTGACTGGTAATTAATTCCCTGGGCATCGAAGATAGTACGTGACTACTTGATCTGAGGTTCCTTAGAGTTTCGGATCCATCGAAACATCCTACATCCCACAGTGGCGTCATAACTGGGAAAATAACTGCTGAGAGCTGGATTTTTCCCTGTTACGGGCCTCATAGCCGAGGATGCTGACTGGGAATAGATTCTCTGTTCATCAGAGATAGTACGATATTACTCCATCTAGGGTTCTGTAGAGTTTCGGGTCCATCGAATCAGCTTACAACCCACAGTGGCGTCATAACTGCTCGGATAACTGCTCAAAGCTCGATTCCGCCCTGTTTTGGGTCCCATAGCCGAGGGTGCTGAGTGGTAATCAATTCTCTGGGCATCGAAGATAGTACGTGACTACTCGATCTAAGGTTCGTTGGAGTTTCGGGTCCATTGGAACATCCTACAACCCACAGTGGCGCGGATAACTGCTCCAAGCTCGATTCCGCCCTGTTGTGGGCCCCATAGCCGAGGGTGCTGACTGGTAATGAATTCCCTGGGCACCGAAGATAGTACGTGACTACTTGATCTAAGGTTCGTTGGAGTTTCGGGTCCATTGGAACATCCTACAGCCCACACTGGCGCGGATAACTGCTCCAAGCTCGATTCCGCCCTGTTGTGGGCCCCATAGCCGAGGGTGCTGACTGGTAATAAATTCCCTGGGCACCGAAGATAGTACGTGACTACTTGATCTAAGAATCGTTAGAGTTTCGGGTCCATTGGAACATCCTACCACCCACAGTGGCGTCATAACTGGGCAGATCACTGCTCAAAGCTCGATTTTGCCCTGTTTTGGGCCCCATAGCCAAGGGTGCTGACTGGTGATAAATACTCTGGGCATCATCAGCGGTACATAACCACTTGATCTGGGGTTCTGTAGAGTTTCCGGTCCACAGGGTCATCCTCCAACCCACAGTGGCGTCATAACTGGTCAGATAACTGCTCAGAGCTGGATTTTTCCCTGTGACGGGCCTCATAGCCGAAGGTGCTGACTGGAAATGAATTCTCTGGGCATCATTCATGGTACATAACCACGCGATCTGAGGTTCTGTCGAGTTTCGGGTCCATTGGATCATCCTACAACCCACAGTGGCGCAGATAACTGCTCAAAGCTCGATTTCGCCCTGTTTTGGGCCCCATAGCCGAGGTTACTGACTGGTAATGAATTCTCTGGGCACCGAAGATAGTACGTGACTACTTGATCTGAGAATCGTTAGAGTTTCGGCTCCATTGGAACATCCTACCACCCACAGTGGCGTCATAACTGGGCAGATCACTGCTCAAAGCTCGATTTTGCCCTGTTTTGGGCCCCATAGCCAAGGGTGCTGACTGGTGATAAATTCTCTGGGCATCATCAGCGGTACATAACCACTTGATCTGGGGTTCTGTAGAGTTTCCGGTCCACTGGGTCATCCTCCAACCCACAGTGGCATCATGACTGGTCAGATAACTGCTCAAAGCTCGATTTTGCCCTGTTTTGGGCCCCATTGCCGAGGGTGCTGACTGGTAATGAATTCTCTGGGCATCATTCATGGTATATCACCACTTAATCTGAGGTTCAGTCGAGTTTCGGGTCCATTGGATCATCCTACAATCCACCATGGCGCGGATAACTGCTCAAAGCTCGATTTCGCCCTGTTTTGGGCCCCATAGCCGAAGGTGCTGACTGGTAATGAATTCCCTGGGCACCAAAGATAGTACGTGACTACTTGATCTGAGGTTCTTTAGAGTTTCGGGTCCATTGGAACAACCTACCACCCACAGTGGCGTCATATCTGGGCAGATAACTGCTCAAAGCTCGATTTGGCCCTGTTTAGGGCCCCATAGCCAAGGGTGCTGACTGGTGATAAATTCTCTGGGCATTATCAGCGGTACATAACCACTTGATCTGAGGTTTTGTAGAGTTTCGGGTCCACTGGGTCATCCTCCAACCCACAGTGGCGTCATCACTGGGCAGATAACTGCTAGGAGCTGGAGTTTTCCCTGTTACGGGCCTCATAGCCGAGGATGCTGACTGGTAATAGATCCTCTGTTCATCAGGGATAATACGTGATCAGTCAATCTAGGGTTCTGTAGAGTTTCGGGTCCATTGAATCATCTAACAACCCGAAGTGGCGTCATAACTGCCCGGATAACTTCCCAAAGCTCGATATTGCCCTCTTCTGGGCCCCATAGCCGAGGGTGCTGACTGGGGATAGATCCTCTAGGCATCATCAATGGTACATAACCACTTGATCTCAGGTTCTGTAGAATTACGGGTCCATTGGAACATCCTACAACCCACAGTGGCGTCATAATTGGGCAGATGACTGCTCAAAGCTCGATTTTGCCCTGTTTTGGGCCCAATAGCCGAGGTCGCTGACTGGTAATGAATTCTCTGGGCATTATCAATGGTACATAACCACTTGATCTGAGTTTCTGTCAAGTTTCGGGTCCGTTGGAATATCCTACAACCCACAGTGGCGTCATAACTGCGCAGATAACTGCTGAAAGCTCGATTTCGCCCTGTTTTGGGCCCCATAGCCGAGGTTGCTGACTGGTAATAAATTCTCTGGGCATCATCAACGATACATAACCACTCCATCTGAGTTTCTGTAGAGTTCCGGGTCCATTGCATCATCTTACAACCCACAGTGGCGTCATAACTGCTCGGATAACTGCCCAAAGCTCGATTCCGCCCGCTTTTGGGCCCCATAGCCGATGGTGCTGACTGTGGATAGATTCCCTGGGCATCATTAATGGTACATAACCACTTGATCTGAGGTTTTGTGGAGTTACGGGTCCATTGGAACATCCTACAACCCACAGTGGCGTCATAACTGCGCAGATAACTGCTGAAACCTCGATTTCGCCCTGTTTTGGGCCCCATAGCCGAGGGTGCTGACTGGTGATAAATTTTCTGGGCATCATTAACTGGACGAAACCACTCCATCTGAGTTTCTGGAGAGTTTCGGGTCCATTGGAATATCCTACAAACCACATTGGCTCCATAACTGCGCAGATAACTGCTCAAAGCTTGATTTTGCCCTGTTTTCGGCCCACTAGCCGGGGACGCTGACTGATAATAAATCCTCTGGTCATCATCAATGATACATGACCACTCGATCTGAGGTTCTGTAGAATTACGGGTCCGTTGGAACATCCTACGACCCGCAGTGACTTCATAACTGGGCAGATAACTGCTCAAAGCTCGATTTTGCCCTGTTTTGGGCCCCATAGCCGAGGGTGCGGACTGGTAATGAATTCTCTGGGCATCATTAATGGTACATTACTACTCGATCTGAGGTTCTGTCGAGTTTCGGGTCCATTGCATCATCCTACAACCCACAGTGGCACAGATAACTGCTCAAAGCTCGATTTCGCCCTAATTTGGGCCCCATAGCCGAGGGTGCTGACTGGTAATGAACTTTCTGGGCATCAAAGATAGTACGTGACTACTTGATCTAAGGTTCTGTGAAGTTTCGGGTCCATTGGAACATCCTACAACCCACAGTGGCGTCATAACTGCGCAGATAACTGCCGAAAGCTCGATTTCGCCCTACTTTCGGCCCCATAGCCGAGGGCGCTGACTGGTAAGGAATTCTCTGGGAATCAAAGATAGTACGTGACTCCTCGATCTAAGGTTCGTTGAAGTTTCGGGTCCATTGGAACATCCTACAACCCACAGTGGCGTCATAACTGGGCAGATAACTGCTCGAAGCTCGATTTTGCCCTGTTTTGGTCCACATAGCCGAGGGTGCTGATTGGTAACAAATTCTCTGGGCATCATTAATGGTACATAACCACTTGATCTGAGGTTCTGTCGAGTTTCGGAACCATTGGATCATCCTACAACCCACAGTGGCGCAGATAACTGCTCAAAGCTCGATTTCGCCCTGTTTTGGGCCCCATAGCCGAGGGTGCTCACTGGAAATGAGTTCCCTGGGCATCAAAGATAGTACGTGACTACTTGATCTGAGGTTCGTTGGAGTTTCGGGTCCATTGGATCATCCTACAACCCACAGTGGCGTCATAACTGGGCAGATACCTGCTCAAAGCTCGATTTTGCCCTGTTTTGGGCCCCATAGCCGTGGGTGCTGACTGGTAATGAATTCTCTGGGCATCATTGATGGTACATAACCACTTGATCTGAGGTTCTGTCGAGTTCCGGAACCATCGGATCATCCTTCAACCCACAGTGGCGCAGATAACTGCTCGAAGCTCGATTTCGCCCTGTTTTGGGCCCCTCAGCCGAGGGTGCTGACTGTCAATGAATTCCCTGGGCATCGGAGATAGTACGTGACTACTTGATCTAAGGTTCCTTAGAGTTTCGGATCCATTGAAACATCCTCCAACCCACAGTGGCGTCGTAACTGGTAGAGTAACTGCTCAGAGCTGGATTTTTCCCTGTTACGGGCCTCATAGCCGAGGATGCTGACTGGGAATAGATTCTCTGTTCATCAGAGAGAGTACGATATTACTCGATCTAGGGTTCTGTAGAGTTTCGGGTCTATTCAATCAGCTCACAACCCACAGGGGCGTCATAACTGCTCGGATAACTGCTCAAAGCTCGATTTCGCCCTGTTTTGGGTCCCATAGCCGAGGGTGCTGACTGGTAATTAATCCTCTGGGCATCATTAATGGTACATAACCACGCGGTCTAAGGTTCTGTCGAGGTCCGGGTCCATTGGATCATCCTACAACCCACAGTGGCGCAGATAACTGCTCAAAGCTCGATTTCGCCCTGTTTTGGGCCCCATAGTCAAGGGTGCTGACTGGTAATGAATTCTCTGGGCATCAAAGATAGTACGTGACTACTTGATCTAAGGTTCGTTGGAGTTTCGGGTCCATTGGAACATCCTACAACCCACAGTGGCGTCATAACTGGGCAGATAACTGCTCAAAGCTCGATTTTGCCCTGTTTTGGGCCCCATAGCCGAGGGTGCTGACTGGTAATAAATTCTCTGGGCATCATTAATGGTACATAACCACTTGATCTGACGTTCTGTCGAGTTCCGGAACCACCGGATCATCCTTCAACCCACAGTGGCGCAGATAACTGCTCGAAGCTCGATTTCGCCCTGTTTTGGGCCCCATAGCCGAGGGTGCTGACTGGTAATTAATTCCCTGGGCATTGAAGATAGTACGTGACTACTTGATCTAAGGTTCCTCAGAGTTTCGGGTGCATTGGAACATCCTACAACCCACAGTGGCGTCATAACTGGGCAGATAACTGCTCAAAGCTCGATTTTGCCCTGTTTTGGGCCCCATAGCCGAGGGTGCTGACTGGTAATAAATTCTCTGGGCATCATCACCGGTACATAACAACTCGATCTGAGGTTCTGTAGAGTTTCGGGTCCACTGGATCATCCTCCAACCCACAGTGGCGTCATAACCGGGCAAATAACTGCTCAGAGCTGAATTTTTCCCTGTTACGGGCCTCATGGCCGAGGATGCTGACTGGGAATAGATTCTCTGCTCATCAGAGATAGTACGTAATTACTCAATCTAGGGTTCTGTAGAGTTTCGGGTCCATTGAATCATCTTACAACCTACAGTGGCGTCATAACTGCTCGGATAACTGCCCAAAGCTCGATTTCGCCCTGTTTTGGGTCCCATAGCCGAGGGGACTGACTGGTAATTAATTCTCTGGGCATCAAAGATAGTACGTGACTACTTGATCTAAGGTTCGTTGGAGTTTCGGGTCCATTGGAACATCCTACAACCCACAGTGGCGTCATAACTGGGCAGATAACTGCTCAAAGCTCGATTTTGCCTTGTATTGGGCCCCATAGCCGTGGGTGCTGACTGGTAATGAATCCTCTGGGCATCATCAATGGTACATAACCACTTGATCTGAAGTTCTGTAGAATTACGGGTCCATTGGAACATCCTACAACACACATTGGCGTCATAACTAGGCAGATAACTGCTCAAAGCCCAATTCGCCCTGTTTTGGGTCCCATAGCCGAGGGGACTGACTGGTAATTAATTCTCTGGGCATCATTAATGGTACATAACTAGTTGATCTGAGGTTCTGTCGAGTTTCGGAACCATCGGATCATCCTTCAACCCACAGTGGCGCAGATAACTGCTCAAAGCTCGATTTCGCCCTGTTTTGGGCCCCATAGCCGAGGGTGCTGACTGGTAATGAATTCTCTGGGCATCGAAGATAGTACGTGACTACTTGATCTAAGGTTCCTTAGAGTTTCGGATCCATCGAAACATCTCACATCCCACAGTGGCGTCATAACTGGGAAAATAACTGCTGAGAGCTGGATTTTTCCCTGTTACGGGCCTCATAGCCGAGGATGCTGACTGGGAATAGATTCTCTGTTCATCAGAGATAGTACGATATTAATCCATCTAGGGTTCTGTAGAGTTTCGGGTCCATTGAATCAGCTTACAACCCACAGTAGCGTCATAACTGCTCGGATAACTGCCCAAAGCTCGATTTCGCCCTGTTTTGGGTCCCATAGCCGAGGGTACTGACTGGTAATTAATTCTCTGGGCATCGAAGATAGTACGTGACTACTTGATCTAAGATTCGTTGGAGTTTCGGGTCCATTGGAACATCCTACAACCCACAGTGGCGTCATAACTGTGCAGATCACTTCTCAAAGCTCGATTTTGCCATGTTGTGGGCCCCATGGCCGTGGGTGCTGACTGGTAATGAATTCTCTGGGCATCGGAGATAGTACGTGACTATTCGATCTAAGGTTCGTTGGAGTTTCGGGTCCATTGGAACATCCTACAACCCACAGTGGCGCAGATAACTGCTCAAAGCTCGATTTCGCCCTGTTTTGGGCCCCATAGCCGAGGGTGCTGACTGGTTATGAATTCTCTGGGCATCAAAGATAGAACGTGACTACTTGATCTAAGGTTCCTTAGAGTTTCGGATCCATCGAAACATCCTACATCCCACAGTGGCGTCATAACTGGGAAAATAACTGCTGAGAGCTGGATTTTTCCCTGTTACGGGCCTCAAAGCCGAGGATGCTGACTGGGAATAGATTCTCTGTTCATCAGAGATAGTACGATATTACTCCATCTAGGGTTCTGTAGAGTTTCGGGTCCATTGAATCAGCTTACAACCCACAGTGGCGTCATAACTGCTCGGATAACTGCCCAAAGCTCGATTTCGCCCTGTTTTGGGTCCCATAGCCGAGGGTACTGACTGGTAATTAATTCTCTGGGCATCGAAGATAGTACGTGACTACTTGATCTAAGGTTCGTTGGAGTTCCGGGTCCATTGGAACATCCTACAACCCACAGTGGCGTCGCAACTGGGCAGATAACTGCCTAAAGCTCGATTTTGCCTTGTTTTGGGCCCCATGGCCGTGGGTGCTGACTGGTAATGAATTCTCTGGGCATCGGAGATAGTACGTGACTACTTGATCTAAGGTTCGTTGGAGTTTCGGGTCCATTGGAACATCCTACAACCCACAGTGGCGTCATAACTGGGCAAATAACTGCTCAGAGCTGGATTTTTCCCTGTTACGGGCCTCATGGCCGAGGATGCTGACTGGGAATAGATTCTCTGTTCATCAGAGATAGTACGTGATTAGTCAATCTAGGGTTTTGTAGAGTTTCGGGTCCATTGGAACATCCTACAACCCACAGTGGCGCAGATAACTGCTCCAAGCTCGATTTCGCCCTGTTTTGGGCCCCATAGCCGAGGGTGCTGACTGGTAATGAATTCCCTGGGCACCAGAGATAGTACGTGACTACTTGATCTGAGGTTCCTCAGAGTTTCGGGTGCATTGGAACATTCTACAACCCACAGTGGCGTCATAACTGGGCAGATAACTGCTCAAAGCTCGATTTTGCCCTGTTTTGGGCCCCATAGCCGAGGGTGCTGACTGGTAATAAATTCTCTGGGCATCATCACCGGTACATAACAACTCGATCTAAGGTTCTGTAGAGTTTCGGGTCCACTGGATCATCCTCCAACCCACAGTGGCGTCATAACTGGGCAAATAACTGCTCAGAGCTGGATTTTTCCCTGTTACGGGCCTCATGGCCGAGGATGCTGACTGGGAATAGATTCTCTGTTCTTCAGAGATAGTACGTGATTACTCAATCTAGGGTTTTGTAGAGTTTCGGGTCCATTGAATCATCTTACAACCTACAGTGGCGTCATAACTGCTCGGATAACTGCCCAAAGCTCGATTTCGCCCTGTTTTGGGTCCCATAGCCGAGGGGACTGACTGGTCATTAGATCTCTGGGCATCATCAATGGTACATAACCACTTGATCTGAGGTTCTATCGAGTTCCGGAACCATCGGATCATCCTTCAACCCACAGTGGCGCAGATAGCTGCTCGAAGCTCGATTTCGCACTGTTTCGGGCCCCATAGCCGAGGGTGCTGACTGGGGATGAATTCCCTGGGCATCGAAGATAGTACGTGACTACTTGGTCTAAGGTTCCTTAGAGTTTCGGATCCATCGAAACATCCTACATCCCACAGTGGCGTCATAACTGAGAAAGTAACTGCTGAGAGCTGGATTTTTCCCTGTTACGGGCCTCATAGCCGAGGATGCTGACTGGGAATAGATTCTCTGTTCATCAGAGATAGTACGATATTACTCCATCTAGGGTTCTGTAGAGTTTCGGGTCCATTGAATCAGCTTGCAACCCACAGTGGCGTCATAACTGCTCGGATAACTGCTCAAAGCTCGATTTCGCCCTGTTTTGGGTCCCATAGCCGAGGGTGCTGACTGGTAATTATATCTCTGGGCATCGAAGATAGTACGTGACTACTTGATCTAAGGTTCCTTAGAGTTTCGGATCCATCGAAACATCTCACATCCCACAGTGGCGTCATAACTGGGAAAATAACTGCTGAGAGCTGGATTTTTCCCTGTTACGGGCCTCATAGCCGACGATGCTGACTGGGAATAGATTCTCTGTTCATCAGAGATAGTACGATATTACTCCATCTAGGGTTCTGTAGAGTTTCGGGTCCATTGAATCAGCTTACAACCCACAGTGGCGTCATAACTGCTCGGATAACTGCTCAAAGCACGAATTCGCCCTGTTTCGGGTCCCATAGCCGAGGGTGCTGATTGGTAATTAATTCTCTGGGCATCGAAGATAGTACGTGACTACTTGATCTAAGATTCGTTGGAGTTTCGGGTCCATTGGAACATCCTACAACCCACAGTGGCGTCATAACTGGGCAGATCACTTCTCAAAGCTCGATTTTGCCTTGTTTTGGGCCCCATGGCCGTGGGTGCTGACTGGTAATGAATTCTCTGGGCATCGGAGATAGTACGTGACTATTCGATCTAAGGTTCGTTGGAGTTTCGGGTCCATTGGAACATCCTACAACCCACAGTGGCGCAGATAACTGCTCAAAGCTCGATTTCGCCCTGTTTTGGGCCCCATAGCCGAGGGTGCTGACTGGTTATGAATTCTCTGGGCATCAAAGATAGAATGTGACTACTTGATCTAAGGTTCCTTAGAGTTTCGGATCCATCGAAACATCCTACATCCCACAGTGGCGTCATAACTGGGAAAATAACTGCTGAGAGCTGGATTTTTCCCTGTTACGGGCCTCAAAGCCGAGGATGCTGACTGGGAATCGATTCTCTGTTCATCAGAGATAGTACGATATTACTCCATCTAGGGTTCTGTAGAGTTTCGGGTCCATTGAATCAGCTTACAACCCACAGTGGCGTCATAACTGCTCGGATAACAGCCCAAAGCTCGATTTCGCCCTGTTTTGGGTCCCATAGCCGAGGGTACTGACTGGTAATTAATACTCTGGGCATCGAAGATAGTACGTGACTACTTGATCTAAGGTTCGTTGGAGTTCCGGGTCCATTGGAACATCCTACAACCCACAGTGGCGTCATAACTGGGCAGATAACTGCCTAAAGCTCGATTTTGCCTTGTTTTGGGCCCCATGGCCGTGGGTGCTGACTGGTAATGAATTCTCTGGGCATCGGAGATAGTACGTGACTATTCGATCTAAGGTTCGTTGGAGTTTCGGGTCCATTGGAACATCCTACAACCCACAGTGGCGCAGATAACTGCTCAAAGCTCGATTTCGCCCTGTTTTGGGCCCCATAGCCGAGGGTGCTGACTGGTTATGAATTCGCTGGGCATCAAAGATAGAACGTGACTACTTGATCTAAGGTTCCTTAGAGTTTCGGATCCATCGAAACATCCTACATCCCACAGTGGCGTCATAACTGGGAAAATAACTGCTGAGAGCTGGATTTTTCCCTGTTACGGGCCTCAAAGCCGAGGATGCTGACTGGGAATAGATTCTCTGTTCATCAGAGATAGTACGATATTACTCCATCTAGGGTTCTGTAGAGTTTCGGGTCCATTGAATCAGCTTGCAACCCACAGTGGCGTCATAACTGCTCGGATAACTGCTCAAAGCTCGATTTCGCCCTGTTTTGGGTCCCATAGCCGAGGGTGCTGACTGGTAATTATATCTCTGGGCATCGAAGATAGTACGTGACTACTTGATCTAAGGTTCCTTAGAGTTTCGAATCCATCGAAACATCTCACATCCCACAGTGGCGTCATAACTGGGAAAATAACTGCTGAGAGCTGGATTTTTCCCTGTTTCGGGCCTCATAGCCGACGATGCTGACTGGGAATAGATTCTCTGTTCATCAGAGATAGTACGATATTACTCCATCTAGGGTTCTGTAGAGTTTCGGGTCCATTGAATCAGCTTACAACCCACAGTAGCGTCATAACTGCTCGGATAACTGCTCAAAGCACGAATTCGCCCTGTTTCGGGTCCCATAGCCGAGGGTGCTGACTGGTAATTAATTCTCTGGGCATCGAAGATAGTACGTGACTACTTGATCTAAGATTCGTTGGAGTTTCGGGTCCATTGGAACATCCTACAACCCACAGTGGCGTCATAACTGGGCAGATCACTTCTCAAAGCTCGATTTTGCCTTGTTTTGGGCCCCATGGCCGTGGGTGCTGACTGGTAATGAATTCTCTGGGCATCGGAGATAGTACGTGACTATTCGATCTAAGGTTCGTTGGAGTTTCGGGTCCATTGGAACATCCTACAACCCACAGTGGCGCAGATAACTGCTCAAAGCTCGATTTCGCCCTGTTTTGGGCCCCATAGCCGAGGGTGCTGACTGGTTATGAATTCTCTGGGCATCAAAGATAGAACGTGACTACTTGATCTAAGATTCCTTAGAGTTTCGGATCCATCGAAACATCCTACATCCCACAGTGGCGTCATAATTGGGAAAATAACTGCTGAGAGCTGGATTTTTCCCTGTTACGGGCCTCAAAGCCGAGGATGCTAACTGGGAATAGATTCTCTGTTCATCAGAGATAGTACGATATTACTCCATCTAGGGTTCTGTAGAGTTTCGGGTCCATTGAATCAGCTTACAACCCACAGTGGCGTCATAACTGCTCGGATAACTGCCCAAAGCTCGATTTCGCCCTGTTTTGGGTCCCATAGCCGAGGGTACTGACTGGTAATTAATTCTCTGGGCATCGAAGATAGTACGTGACTACTTGATCTAAGGTTCGTTGGAGTTCCGGGTCCATTGGAACATCCTACAACCCACAGTGGCGTCATAACTGGGCAGATAACTGCCTAAAGCTCGATTTTGCCTTGTTTTGGGCCCCATGGCCGTGGGTGCTGACTGGTAATGAATTCTCTGGGCATCGGAGATAGTACGTGACTACTTGATCTAAGGTTCGTTGGAGTTTCGGGTCCATTGGAACATCCTACAACCCACAGTGGCGTCATAACTGGGCAAATAACTGCTCAGAGCTGGATTTTTCCCTGTTACGGGCCTCATGGCCGAGGATGCTGACTGGGAATAGATTCTCTGTTCATCAGAGATAGTACGTGATTAGTCAATCTAGGGTTTTGTAGAGTTTCGGGTCCATTGGAACATCCTACAACCCACAGTGGCGCAGATAACTGCTCCAAGCTCGATTTCGCCCTGTTTTGGGCCCCATAGCCGAGGGTGCTGACTGGTAATGAATTCCCTGGGCACCAGAGATAGTACGTGACTACTTGATCTAAGGTTCCTCAGAGTTTCGGGTGCATTGGAACATCCTACAACCCACAGTGGCGTCATAACTGGGCAGATAACTGCTCAAAGCTCGATTTTGCCCTGTTTTGGGCCCCATAGCCGAGGGTGCTGACTGGTAATAAATTCTCTGGGCATCATCACCGGTACATAACAACTCGATCTAAGGTTCTGTAGAGTTTCGGGTCCACTGGGTCATCCTCCAACCCACAGTGGCGTCATAACTGGGCAAATAACTGTCCAGAGCTGGATTTTTCCCTGTTACGGGCCTCATGGCCGAGGATGCTGACTGGGAATAGATTCTCTGTTCATCAGAGATAGTACGTGATTACTCAATCTAGGGTTTTGTAGAGTTTCGGGTCCATTGAATCATCTTACAACCTACAGTGGCGTCATAACTGCTCGGATAACTGCCCAAAGCTCGATTTCGCCCTGTTTTGGGTCCCATAGCCGAGGGGACTGACTGGTCATTAGATCTCTGGGCATCATCAATGGTACATAACCACTTGATCTGAGGTTCTATCGAGTTCCGGAACCATCGGATCATCCTTCAACCCACAGTGGCGCAGATAACTGCTCGAAGCTCGATTTCGCCCTGTTTCGGGCCCCATAGCCGAGGGTGCTGACTGGGGATGAATTCCCTGGGCATCGAAGATAGTACGTGACTACTTGATCTAAGGTTCCTTAGAGTTTCGGATCCATCGAAACATCCTACATCCCACAGTGGCGTCATAACTGGGAAAGTAACTGCTGAGAGCTGGATTTTTCCCTGTTACGGGCCTCATAGCCGAGGATGCTGACTGGGAATAGATCCTCTGTTCATCAGAGATAGTACGATATTACTCCATCTAGGGTTCTGTAGAGTTTCGGGTCCATTGAATCAGCTTGCAACCCACAGTGGCGTCATAACTGCTCGGATAACTGCTCAAAGCTCGATTTCGCCCTGTTTTGGGTCCCATAGCAGAGGGTGCTGACTGGTAATTATATCTCTGGGCATCGAAGATAGTACGTGACTACTTGATCTTAGGTTCGTTGGAGTTCCGGGTCCATTGGAACATCCTACAACCCACAGTGGCGTCATAACTGGGCAGATAACTGCCTAAAGCTCGATTTTGCCTTGTTTTGGGCCCCATGGCCGTGGGTGCTGACTGGTAATGAATTCTCTGGGCATCGGAGATAGTACGTGACTACTTGATCTAAGGTTCGTTGGAGTTTCGGGTCCATTGGAACATCCTACAACCCACAGTGGCGCAGATAACTGCTCCAAGCTCGATTTCGCCCTGTTTTGGGCCCCATAGCCGAGGGTGCTGACTGGTAATGAATTCCCTGGGCACCAGAGATAGTACGTGACTACTTGATCTGAGGTTCGTTAGAGTTTCGGGTCCATTGGAACATCCTACCACCCACAGTGGCGTCATAACTGGGCAGATCACTGCTCAAAGCTCGATTTTGCCCTGTTTTGGGCCCCATAGCCAAGGGTGGTGACTGGTGATAAATTCTCTTGGCATCATCAGCGGTACATAACCACTCGATCTGGGGTTCTGTGGAGTTTCCGGTCCACTGGGTCATCCTCCAACCCACAGTGGCGTCATAACTGGGCAGATAACTGCTCAGAGCTAGATTTTTCCCTGTTACGGGCCTCATAGCCGAGGGTGCTCACTGGTAATAAATTCTCTGGGCATCATCCATGGTACATAACTACGCGATCTGAGGTTCTGTCGAGTTTCAGGTCCATTGGATCATCCTACAACCCACAGTGGCGCAGATGACTGCTCAAAGCTCGATTTCGCCCTGTTTTGGGCCCCATAGCCGAGGGTGCTGACTGGTAATGAATTCTCTGGGCATCGAAGATAGTACGTAACTACTTGATCTAAGGTTCGTTGGAGTTTCGGGTCCATTGGAACATCCTACAACCCACAGTGGCGTCATAACTGGGCAGATAACTGCTCAAAGCTCGATTTTGCCTTGTTTTGGGCCCCATAGCCTTGGGTGCTGACTGGTAATGAATCCTCTGGGCATCTCCAATGGTACATAACCACTTGATCTGAAGTTCTGTAGAATTACGGGTCCATTGGAACATCCTACAACACACATTGGCGTCATAACTAGGCAGATAACTGCTCAAAGCTCGATTTCGCCCTGTTTTGGGTCCCATAGCCGAGGGGACTGACTGGTAATTAATTCTCTGGGCATCATTAATGGTACATAACCACTTGATCTGACGTTCTGTCGAGTTCCGGAACCATCGGATCATCCTTCAACCCACAGTGGCCCAGATAACTGCTCGAAGCTCGATTTCGCCCTGTTTTGGGCCCCATAGCCGAGGGTGCTGACTGGTAATGAATTCCCTGGGCATCGAAGATAGTACGTGACTTCTTGATCTAAGGTTCCTTAGAGTTTCGGATCCATCGAAACATCTTACATCCCACAGTGGCGTCATAACTGGGAAAATAACTGCTGAGAGCTGGATTTTCCCCTGTTACGGGCCTCATAGCCGAGGATGCTGACTGGGAATAGATTCTCTGTTCATCAGAGATAGTACGATATTATTCCATCTAGGGTTTTGTAGAGTTTCGGGTCCATTGAATCAGCTTACAACCCACAGTGGCGTCATAACTGCTCGGATAACTGCTCAAAGCTCGAATTCGCCCTGTTTTGGGTCCCATAGCCGAGGTTGCTGACTGGTCATTAATTCTCTGGGCATCGAAGATAGTACGTGACTACTTGATCTAAGATTCGTTGGAGTTTCGGGTCCATTGGAACATCCTACAACCCACAGTGGCGTCATAACTGGGCAGATCACTGCTCAAAGCTCGATTTTGCCTTGTTTTGGGCCCCATGGCCGTGGGTGCTGACTGGTAATAAATTCTCTGGGCATCGGAGATAGTACGTGACTATTCGATCTAAGGTTCGTTGGAGTTTCGGGTCCATTGGAACATCCTACAACCCACAGTGGCGCAGATAACTGCTCAAAGCTCGATTTCGCCCTGTTTTGGGCCCCATAGCCGAGGGTGCTGACTGGTAATGAATTCTCTGGGCATCAAAGATAGTACGTGACTACTTGATCTAAGGTTCGTTGGAGTTTCGGGTCCATTGGAACATCCTACAACCCACAGTGGCGCAGATAACTGCTCAAAGCTCAATTTCGCCCTGTTTTGGGCCCCATAGCCGAGGGTGCTGACTGGTAACGAATTCTCTGAGCATCAGAGATAGTACGTGACTATTTGATCTAAGGTTCGGTGGAGTTTCGGGTCCATTGGAACATCCTACAACCCACAGTGGCGCGGATAGCTGCTCCAGGCTCGATCTCGCCCTGTTTTGGGCCCCATAGCCGAGGGTGCTGACTGGTAATGAATTCCCTGGGCACCAAAGATAGTACGTGACTACTTGATCTGAGGTTCGTTAGAGTTTCGGGTCCGTTGGAACTTCCTACCACCCACAGTGGCGTCATAACTGGGCAGATCACTGCTCAAAGCTCGATTTTGCCCTGTTTTGGGCCCCATAGCCAAGGGTGGTGACTGGTGATAAATTCTCTTGGCATCATCAGCGATACATAACCACTCGATCTCGGGTTCTGTAGAGTTTCCGGTCCACTGGGTCATCCTCCAACCCACAGTGGCGTCATAACTGGGCAGATAACTGCTCAAAGGTCGATTTTGCCTTGTTTTGGGCCCCATAGTCGTGGGTGCTGACTGGTAATGAATCCTCTGGGCATCATCAATGGTACATAACCACTTGATCTGAAGTTCTGTAGAATAACGGGTCCATTGGAACATCCTACAACACACATTGGCGTCATAACTAGGCAGATAACTGCTCAAAGCTCGATTTCGCCCTGTTTTGGGTCCCATAGCCGAGGGGACTGACTGGTAATTGATTCTCTGGGCATCATTAATGGTACATAACCACTTGATCTGACGTTCTGTCGAGTTCCGGAACCATCGGAACATCCTTCAACCCACAGTGGCGCAGATAACTGCTCGAAGCTCGATTTCGCCCTGTTTTGGGCCCCATAGCCGAGGGTGCTGACTGGTAATGAATTCTCTGGGCATCAAAGATAGTACGTGACCACTTGATCTAAGGTTCGTTGGAGTTTCGGGTCCATTGGAACATCCTACAACCCACAGTGGCGTCATAACTGGGCAGATAACTGCTCAAAGCTCGATTTTGCCTTGTTTTGGGCCCCATAGCCGTGGGTGCTGACTGGTAATGAATCCTCTGGGCATCATCAATGGTACATAACCACTTGATCTGAAGTTCTGTAGAATTACGGGTCCATTGGAACATCCTACAACACACATTGGCGTCATAACTAGGCAGATAACTGCTCAAAGCTCGATTTCGCCCTGTTTTGGGTCCCATAGCCGAGGGGACTGACTGGTAATTAATTCTCTGGGCATCATTAATGGTACATAACCACTTGATCTGACGTTCTGTCCAGTTCCGGAACCATCGGATCATCCTTCAACCCACAGTGGCGCAGATAACTGCTCGAAGCTCGATTTCGCCCTGTTTTGGGCCCCATAGCCGAGGGTGCTGACTGGTGATGAATTCCCTGGGCATCGAAGATAGTACGTGACTACTTGATCTGAGGTTCCTTAGAGTTTCGGATCCATCGAAACATCTTACATCCCACAGTGGCGTCATAACTGGGAAAATAACTGCTGAGAGCTGGATTTTTCCCTGTTACGGGCCTCATAGCCGGGGATGCTGACTGGGAATAGATTCTCTGTTCATCAGAGATAGTACGATATTACTCCATCTAGGGTTTTGTAGAATTTCGGGTCCATTGAATCAGCTTACAACCCACAGTGGCGTCATAACTGCTCGGATAACTGCTCAAAGCTCGAATTCGCCCTGTTTTGGGTCCCATAGCCGAGGGTGCTGACTGGTCATTAATTCTCTGGGCATCGAAGATAGTACGTGACTACTTGATCTAAGATTCGTTGGAGTTTCGGGTCCATTGGAACATCCTACAACCCACAGTGGCGTCATAACTGGGCAGATCACTGCTCAAAGCTCGATTTTGCCTTGTTTTGGGCCCCATGGCCGTGGGTGCTGACTGGTAATAAATTCTCTGGGCATCGGAGATAGTACGTGACTATTCGATCTGAGGTTCGTTGGAGTTTCGGGTCCATTGGAACATCCTACAACCCACAGTGGCGCAGATAACTGCTCAAAGCTCGATTTCGCCCTGTTTTGGGCCCCATAGCCGAGGGTGCTGACTGGTAACGAATCTTCTGAGCATCAGAGATAGTACGTGACTACTTGATCGAAGGTTCCTTTGAGTTTCGGGTCCATTGGAACATCCTACAACCCACAGTGGCGCGGATAGCTGCTCCAGGCTCGATTTCGCCCTGTTTTGGGCCCCATAGCCGAGGGTGCTGACTGGTAATGAATTCCCGGGGCACCAAAGATAGTGCGTGACTTCTTGATCTGAGGTTCGTTAGAGTTTCGGGTCCATTGGAACTTCCTCCCACCCACAGTGGCGTCATAACTGGGCAGATCACTGCTCAAAGCTCGATTTTGCCCTGTTTTGGACCCCATAGCGAAGGGTGTTGACTGGTGATAAATTCTCTGGGCATCATCATCGGTACATAACCACTTGATCTGGGGTTCTGTAGAGTTTCCGGTCCACTGGGTCATCCTCCAACCCACAGTGGCGTCATAACTGGGCAGATAACTGCTCAGAGCTGGATTTTTCCCTGTTACGGGCCTCATAGCCGAAGGTGCTGACTGGTAATGAATTCTCTGGGCATCATTCATGGTACATAACCACGCGATCTGAGGTTCTGTCGAGTTTCGGGTCCATTGGATCATCCTACAACCCACAGTGGCGCAGATAACTGCTCAAAGCTCGATTTCGCCCTGTTTTGGGCCCCATAGCCGAGGGTGCTGACTGGTAATGAATTCTCTGGGCATCAGAGATAGTACGTGACTACTTGATCTAAGGTTCGTTGGAGTTTCGGGTCCATTGGAACATCCTACAACCCACAGTGGCGTCAGAACTGGGCAGATAACTGCTCAAAGCTCGATTTTGCCTTGTTTTGGGCCCCATAGCCGTGGGTGCTGACTGGTAATGAATCCTCTGGGCATCATCAATGGTACATAACCACTTGATCTGAAGTTCTGTCGAATTACGGGTCCATTGGAACATCCTACAACACACATTGGCGTCATAACTAGGCAGATAACTGCTCAAAGCTCGATTTTGCCCTGTTTTGGGCCCCATTGCCGAGGTCGCTGACTGGTAATGAATCCTCTGGGCATCATTCATGGTATATCACCACTTGATCTGAGGTTCCGTCGAGTTCCGGGTCCATTGGATCATCCTACAACCCACAATGGCGCGGATAACTGCTCAAAGCTCGATTTCGCCCTGTTTTGGGCCCCATAGCCGAAGGTGCTGACTGGTAATGAATTCCCTGGGCACCAAAGATAGTACGTGACTACTTGATCTGAGGTTCGTTAGAGTTTCGGGTCCATTGGAACAACCTACCACCCACAGTGGCGTCATATCTGGGCAGATAACTGCTCAAAGCTCGATTTGGCCCTGTTTTGGGCCCCATAGCCAAGGGTGCTGACTGGTGATAAATCCTCTGGGCATCATCAGCGGTACATAACCACTTGATCTGAGGTTCTGTAGAGTTTCGGGTCCACTGGGTCATCCTCCAACCCACAGTGGCGTCATCACTGGGCAGATAACTGCTAGGAGCTGGATTTTTCCCTGTTACGGGCCTCATAGCCGAGGATGCTGACTGGTAATAGATCCTTTGTTCATCAGAGATAATACGTGATCACTCAATCTAGGGTTCTGTGAAGTTTCGGGTCCATTGAATCATCTAACAACCCAAAGTGGCGTCATAACTGCCCGGATAACTTCCCAAATAATATAGGGATAATACAGGATATCCCAAATAATACAGGATAATTTCGCCCTGTTTTGGGCCCAATAGCCGAGGTCGCTGACTGGTAATGAAATCTCTGGGCATCTTTAATGGTACATAACCACTCGATCTGAGTTTTTGTCGAGTTTCGGGTCCGTTGGAATATCCTACAACCCCCAGTGGCGTCATAACTGCGCAGATAACTGCTGAAAGCTCGATTTCGCCCTGTTTTGGGCCCCATAGCCGAGGTTGCTGACTGGTAATGAATTCTCTGGGCATCATCAACGATACATAACCACTCCATCTGAGTTTCTGTAGAGTTCCGGGTCCATTGCATCATCTTACAACCCACAGTGGCGTCATAACTGCTCGGATAACTGCCCAAAGCTCGATTGCGCCAGCTTTTGGGCCCCATAGCCGATGGTGCTGACTGGGGATAGATTCTCTGGGCATCATTAATGGTACATGACCACTTGATCTGAGGTTCTGTGGAGTTACGGGTCCATTGGAACATCCTACAACCCACAGTGGCGTCATAACTGCGCAGATAACTGCTGAAACCTCGATTTCGCCCTGTTTTGGGCCCCATAGCCGAGGGTGCTGACTGGTAATGAATTCTCTGGGCATCATCAACTGGACGTGACCACTCCATCTGAGTTTCTGTAGAGTTTCGGGTCCATTGGAACATCCTACAACCCACAGTGGCGTCATAACTGGGGAGATAACTGCTCAAAGCTCGATTTTGCCCTGTTTTTGGCCACATAGCCGAGGGTGCTGACTGGTAATTGATTCTCTGGGCATCATTATTGGTACATAACCACTTGGTCTGAGGTACTGTCGAGTTTCGGTTCAGTTGGATAATCCTACAACCCACAGTGGCGCAGATAACTGCTCAAAGCTCGATTTTGCTCTGTTTTGGGCCACATAGTCGAGGGTGCTGACTGGTAATAAATTCTCTGGGTATCATTAATGGTACATAACCAGTTGATCTGAGGTTCTGTCGAGTTTCGGAACCATTGGATCATCCTACAACCCACAGTGGCGCAGATAACTGCTTGAAGCTCGATTTCGCCCTGTTTTGGGCCCCATAGCCGAGGGTGCTGACTGGAAATGAATTCCCTGGGCTTCGAAGATAGTACGTGACTACTTGATCTAAGGTTCCTTAGAGTTTCGGATCCATTGAAACATCCTACAACCCACAGTGGCGTCATAACTGGGCTGATAACTGCTCGAAGCTCGATTTTGCCCTGTTTTGGGCCCCATAGCCGAGGTCGCTGACTGGGAATAAATTCTCTGGGCATCATAACCGGTACATAACCTCTCGATCAGAGGTTCTGTGGAGTTTCGGGTCCACTGGATCATCCTCCAACCCACAGTGGCGTCATAACTGGGCAGATAACTGCTCAGAGCTGGATTTACCCCTGTTACGGGCCTCATGGCCGAGGATGCTGACTGGGAATAGATTCTCTGTCCATCAGGGATATTACGTGATAACTCGATCTAGGGTTCTGTAGAGTTTCGGGTCCATTGATCCATCTTACAACCCACAGTGGCGTCATAACTGCTCGGAAAACTGCCCAAAGCTCGATTTTGCCCTGTTTTGGGCCCCACAGCCGAGGGTGCTGACTGGTTATCAATCCCCTGGGCAAAATTATCGGTACATAACCACTTGGTCTGAGGTTCTGTCGAGTTTCGGTTCCATTGGATCATCCTACAACCCACAGTGGCGCAGATAACTGCTCAAAGAATGATTTCGCCCTAATTTGGGCCCCATAGCCGAGGGTGCTGACTGGTAATGAATTCTCTGGGCATCAAAGATAGTACGTGACTACTCAATCTAAGGTTCGTTGGAGTTTCGGGTCCATTGGAACATCCTATAACCCACAGTGGCGTCATAACTGGGCAGATAACTCCTCAAAGCTCGATTTTGCCCTGTTTTGGGCCCCATAGCCGAGTTGGCTGACTGGGAATCAATTCTCTGGGCATCATCACCGGTACATAACCACACGATCTGAGGTTCTGTAGAGTTTCGGCTCCACTGGATCATCCTCCAACCCACAGTGGCGTCATAACTGGGCAAATAACTGCTCAGAGCTGGATTTTTCCCTGTTACGGGCCTCATGGCCGAGGATGCTGACTGGTAATAGATTCTCTGTCCATCAGAGATAATACGTGTTTACTCGATCTAGGGTTCTGTAGAGTTTCGGGTCCATGCAATCATCTTACAACCCACAGTGGCGTCATAACTGCTCGGAAAACTGCCCAAAGCTCGATTTTGCCCTCTTCTGGGCCCCATAGCCGAGAGTGCTGACTGGTAATGAATTCTCTGGGCATCAATGATAGTACAAGACTTTTTGATCTAAGGTTCGTTGGAGCTTCGGGTCCATTGGAACATCCTACAACCCACAGTGGCGTCATAACTGGGCAGATAACTGCTCAAAGCTCGATTTCGCCCTGTTTTGGGCCCCATAACCGTGGTTGCTGACTAGTAATTAATTCTCTGGGCATCTTTAATGGTACATAACCATTTGATCTGAGGTTCTGTCGAGTTTCGGGTCCATTGAATCATCTTACAACCCACATCGGCGTCATAACTGGGCAGATAACTGCTCAAACCTGGATTTTGCCCTGTTACGGGCCTCATAGCCGAGGATGCTGACTGGTAATCGATTCTCTGTTCATCAGAGATAGTACGTGATCACTTGATCTAGGGTACTGTAGAGTTTTGGGTCCATTGGAACATCCTACAACCCACAGTGGCGTCATAACTGGGCAAATAACTGCTCAGAGCTGGATTTTTCCCTGTTACGTTCTCATGGCCGAGGATGCTGACTGGGAATAGATTCTCTGTCCATCAGAGATAGTACGTGATAACTCGATCTAGGGTTCTGTAGAGTTTCGGGTCCATTGGAACATACTACAACCCACAGTGGCGTCATAACTGCGCAGATAACTGCTCAAAGCTCGTTTCCGCCCCGTTTTGGACCCCATAGCCGGGGTCGCTGGCTGGTAATAAATTCTTTGTTCTCAGTCGATGTCACCTGCTCTTTCGATCTGAGGTTCCTCAGAGTTTCGGGTCCATTGGGACTCTCTGCATCCCCCCGTGACGTCTCGACTGCGACTATAATAACCTTAAGCAGGGTCTCCCCTGTTTTGGGCCCTATGATCGTGTTTGCTGATACGTTATCGATCCCCTATCATCTCTGAAGACTCATGGGTTCCCTGCTCATCGTCAGACAGGTTTCCGTATGCGATGGGATTTTTTCATTCGCACGTCATTGTACAGAGGTGGCTCAGTCTATCATATATGTCTCATCCCGCCCCGCTCCAGCTCTCGTCCAGCCTCAGGCCCAAATATCGTTCACCTCTTGGTCTCGGGACTATCTCGACTATACCTTTCGAGAGTAATAAGAAAGGAATAAAATCCCGTGTAGTTCTGAGTGTCCTCGAAGCCACGTTTGTATATGGTGTTCGCTAGCGTAAGCTTACGCTATCGAAAACCATCATATTTCAGCTGAATCATCTCACACGCATATTTTGAGGATATATTCTGAGAGTAATGAAAAAGTAATTGAATACGCTGCTAAAAGTGAATAAGAGAAAGCCTTCTCCGAGCGTCATATGATGATAATTAGAATCACCAGACCATCATGATCCTGAAATTGTATGAAAATTTGGATTTTTTTGAAAATTCGAGATCTGTAGAAGTTGAATGGAATTTCGGTATTAACCAATCGATAGATCTCGCAGAAGAATGCATAGTCTAGGTCATGAAGATTGGGATAAATGAGTCATAAAGGAAGGTGGGGGGAAAGATTGAATATGAAGAAGAATTTTCCTTTTTTTTTTTAATTATTTTCTGGAGGAAGCTCTTTAGAAGGATTTGAGCCAGCTAGTCTTAGGTTTTTTTGATGATATCTATTACTTGGTTGAGACAGAATTTGGATGCGGTGGGTTTTAAAAGGCTCAAGAAGAAATTTTTGGTAAAAATTTTGATTTTTTCAAAAATTTGAGATCTGTAGAGGTTGAATGGAATTTCGGTATTAACCAATCGATAGATCTTGCATGGGAAATCATAGTTCGAGGTCATTGAGATTGAGATGAATGAGTCATAAAGGTGGGTAGGAGGGGAGATTGAATATAAAGAAAAATTTTCCTTTATTTTTTTGAATTATTTTTTGGAGGAAGCTTCTTAGAAGGATTTAAGCTATCTAGTCTAAGGTTTTTCCGATGATATCTATTACTTGGTTGAGACAGAATTTGGATGCGGTGGGTTTAAAAAGGCTCAAAAAGGAATTTTTGGTAAAAATTTTGATTTTTTTGAAAATTTGAGACCAGTAGTGATTAAATGAAATTTAGGTATTAACCAATCGATAGATCTCGCAGGAAAATCATGATTCAGGTCATGAAGATTGAGATAAATGAGTCTAGAAGGAAGGTAGGAGGGAAGATTGAATATTAAGGAAAATTTTCCTTTATTTTTTGAATTAATTTTTGGAGGGAGCGTCTTACAAGGATTTGAGCCATCTAGTCTTAGGTTTTTCCGAAGATATCTATTACTTGGTTGAGACAGAATTTGGATGCGGTGGGTTTAAAAAGGCTCAAAAAGAAATTTTTGGTCAAAATTTCGATTTTTTTGAAAATTTGAGATCTGGAGAGATTAAATGAGATTTCGGTATTAACCAATCGATAGATCTCGCATGGAAAATCATAGTTTGAGGTCATTGAGATTGAGATAAATAAGTCATAGAGGTGGGTAGGAGGGAAAATTGAATATAAAGAAAAATTTTCGTTTATTTTTTGAATTATTTTTTGGAGGAAGCTTCTTAGAAGGATTTGAGCCATCTAGTCTTAGGTTTTCTCGATGATAACTATTACTTGGTTGAGACAGAATTTGGATGCGGTGGATTTAAAAAGGCTCAAAAAGAAATTTTTGGTGGAAATTTCGATTTTTTTGAAAATTCGAGATCTGTAGAGATTATATGAAATTTCGGTATCAACCAATCGATAGATCTCGCAGAAAATACATAGTTTAGGTCATAAAGATTGAGATAAATGAGTCATGGAGGGAGGTAGAAGGAAAGATTTAGTATTAAGGAAAATATTCCTTTATTCTTTGAATTAATTTTTGGAGGAAGCGTCTTAGAAGGATTTGAGTCATCTAGTCGTAGGTTTTTTCGATGATATCTATCACTTGGTTGAGACAGAATTTGGATGCAGTGGATTTGAAAAGGCTCAAAAAGAAATTTTTGGTAAAAATTTTGATTCTTCTGAAAATTTGAGATCCGTAGAGATTAAATGGAATTTCGGTATTAACCAATCGATAGATCTCGCATGGAAAATCATAGTTTGAGGTCAATGAGATTGAGATAAATAAGTCATAAAGGTGGGTAGGAGGGAAAATTGAATATAAAGAAAAATTTTCCTTTATTTTTTGAATTATTTTTTGGAGGAAGCTTCTTAGAAGGATTCAAGCTATCTAGTCTAAGGTTTTTCCGATGATATCTATTACTTGGTTGAGACAGAATTTGGATGCGGTGGGTTTAAAAAGGCTCAAAAAGAAATTTTTGGTGAAAATTTTGATTTTTTTGAAAATTTGAGACCTGTAGTGATTAAATGAAATTTAGGTATTAACCAATCGATAGATCTCGCAGGGAAAATCATAATTTAGGTCATAAAGATTGAGATAAATGAGTCAAGAAGGAAGGTAGGAGGGAAGATTGAATATTAAGGAAAATTTTCCTTTATTTTTTGATTTAATTTTTGGAGGAAGCGTCTCAGAAGGATTTGAGCTATCTAGTCTAAGGTTTTTCCGAAGAAATCTATCACTTGGTTGAGACAGAATTTGGATGCGGTGGGTTTAAAAAGGCTCAAAAAGGAATTTTTGGTCAAAATTTCGATTTTTTTGAAAATTTGAGATCTGTAGAGATTAAATGAAATTTCGGTATCAACCAATCGATAGATCTCGCATGGAAAATCATAGTTTGAGGTCATTGAGATTGAGATAAATAAGTCATAAAGGTGGGTAGGAGGGAAAATTGAATATAAAGAAAAATTTTCGTTTATTTTTTGAATTATTTTTTGGAGGAAGCTTTTTAGAAGGATTTGAGCCATCTAGTCTTAGGTTTTCTCGATGATATCCATTACTTGGTTGAGACAGAATTTGGATGCGGTGGATTTAAAAAGGCTCAAACAGAAATTTTTGGTAAAAATTTCTATTTTTTTGAAAATTTGAGATCTGTAGAGATTAAATGAAATTTCGGTATCAACCAATCGATGGATCTCGCAGAAAAAATCATAGTTCAGGTCATGAAGATTGAGATGAATGAGTCATGAAGGGAGGTAGGAGGAAAAATTGAATATTAAGGAAAATATTCCTTTATTTTTTGATTTAATTTTTGGAGGAAGCGTCTCAGAAGGATTTGAGCTATCTAGTCTAAGGTTTTTCCGAAGATATCTATTACTTGGTTGAGACAGAATTTGGATGCGGTGGGTTTAAAAAGGCTCAAAAAGAAATTTTTGGTCAAAATTTCGATTTTTTTGAAAATTTGAGATCTGTAGAGATTAAATGAAATTCCGGTATCAACCAATCGATAGATCTCGCATGGAAAATCATAGTTTGAGGTCATTGAGATTGAGATAAATAAGTCACAAAGGTGGGTAGGAGGGAAAATTGAATATAAAGAAAAATTTTCGTTTATTTTTTGAATTATTTTTTGGAGGAAGCTTCTTAGAAGGATTTGAGCCATCTAGTCTTAGGTTTTTTCGATGATATCTATTACTTGGTTGATACAGAATTTGGATGCGGTGGATTTAAAAAGGCTAAAAAAGGAATTTTTGGTAAAAATTTCGATTTTTTTGAAAATTTGAGATCTGTAGAGATTAAATGAAATTTCGGTATCAACCAATCGATAGATCTCGCAGAAAAAATGATAGTTTAGGTCATAAAGATTGAGATGAATGAGTCATGAAGGGAGGTAGGAGGAAAGATTGAATATTAAGGAAAATTTTCCTTTATTCTTTGATTTGATTTTTGGAGGAAGCGTCTCAGAAGGATTTGAGCTATGTAGTCTGCGGTTTTTCCGATGATATCTATTACTTGGTTGAGACAGGATTTGGATGCGGTGGGTTTAAAAAGGCTCAAGAAGAAATTTTTGGTCAAAATTTCGATTTTTTTGAAAATTTGAGATCTGTAGAGATTAAATGGAATTCTGGTATCAACCAATCGATAGATCTCGCAGAAAAAATCATAGTTTAGGTCATAAAGATTGAGATAAATGAGTCATGAAGGAAGGAAGGGGGAAAGATTGAATATTAAGGAAAATTTTCCTTTATTTCTTGAATTAATCTTTGGAGGAAGCGTCTTAGAAGGATTTGAGCCATCTAGTCTTACGTTTTTCCGATGATATCTATCACTTGGTTGAGACAGAATTTGGATGCAGTGGATTCAAAAAGGCTCAAAAAGAAATTTTTGGTAAAGAATTTGATTCTTTTGAAAATTTGAGATCTGTAGAGATTAAATGGAATTTCGGTATTGACAAATCGATAGATCTCGCATGAAAACTCATAGTTGGAGGTCATCGAGATTGAGATAAATAAGTCATAAAGGTGGGTAGGAGGGAAAATTGAATATTAAGAAAAATTTTCCTTTATTTTTTGAATTATTTTTTGGAGGAAGCTTCTTAGAAGGATTTGAGCTATCTAGTCTAAGGTTTTTCCGATGATATCTATTACTTGGTTGAGACAGAATTTGCATGCGGTGGGTTTGAAAAGGCTCAAAAAGAAATTTTTGGTAAAAATCTGGATTTTTTTGAAAATTTGAGACCTGTAGTGATTAAATGAAATTTCGGTATTAACCAATCGATAGATCTCGCAGGGAAAATCATAATTTAGGTCATAAAGATTGAGATAAATGAGTCATGAAGGAAGGTAGGTGGAAAGATTGAATATTAAGGAAAATTTTCCTTCATTTTTTGATTTAATTTTTGGAGGAAGCGTCTCAGAAGGATTTGAGCTATCTAGTCTAAGGTTTTTCCGATGATATCTATTACTTGGTTGAGACAGAATTTGGATGCGGTGGGTTTAAAAAGGCTCAAGAAGGAATTTTTGGTCAAAATTTCGATTTTTTTGAAAATTTGAGATCTGTAGAGATTAAATGAAATTTCGGTATTAACCAATCGATAGATCTCGCAGGGAAAATCATAATTTAGGTCATGAAGATTGAGATAAATTAGTCATGAAGGAAGGTAGGAGGAAAGATTGAATATTAAGGAAAATTTTCCTTTATTTTTTGATTTAATTCTTGGAGGAAGCGTCTTAGAGGGATTTGAGCCATCTAGTCTTAGGTTTTTTCGATGAGATCTATCACTTGGTTGAGACGGAATTTGGATGCAGTGGATTTAAAAAGGCTCAAAAAGATATTTTTGGTAAAAATTTTGATTTTTTTGAAAATTTGAGATCTGTAGAGATTAAATGGAATTTCGGTATTAACCAATCGATGGATCTCGCATGGAAAATCATAGTCTGAGGTCATTGAGATTGGGATGAATAAGTCATAGAGGTGGGTAGGAGGGAAAATTGGATATAAAGGAAAATTTTCCTTCATTTTTTGAATTATTTCTTGGAGGAAGCTTCTTAGAAGGATTTGAGCCATCTAGTCTTCGGTTTTTCCGATGATATCTATCACTTGGTTGAGACAGAATTTGGATGCAGTGGATTTAAAAAGGCTCAAAAAAAAATTTTTGGTAGAAATTCTGATTCTTTTGAAAATTTGAGATCTGTAGAGATTAAATGGAATTTCGGTATTAACCAATCGATAGATCTCGCATGGAAAATCATAGTTTGAGGTCATTGAGATTGAGATAAATAAGTCATAAAGGTGGGTAGGAGGGAAAATTGAATATAAAGAAACATTTTCCTTTATTTTTCGAATTATTTTTTGGAGGAAGCTTCTTAGAAGGATTCGAGCTATCTAGTCTAAGGTTTTTCCGATGATATCTATTACTTGGTTGAGACAGAATTTGGATGCGGTGGGTTTAAAAAGGCTCAAAGAGAAATTTTTGGTAAAAATTTTGATTTTTTTGAAAATTTGAGACCTGTAGTGATTAAATGAAATTTAGGTATTAACCAATCGATAGATCTCGCAGGAAAAATCATAATTTAGGTCATAAAGATTGAGATAAATGAGTCAAGAAGGGAGGTAGGAGGGAAGATTGAATATTAAGGAAAATTTTCCTCTATTTTTTGATTTAATTTTTGGAGGAAGCGTCTCAGAAGGATTTGAGCTATCTAGTCTAAGGTTTCTCCGAAGGAATCTATTACTTGGTTGAGACAGAATTTGGATGCGGTGGGTTTAAAAAGGCTCAAAAAGAAATTTTTGGTCAAAATTTCGATTTTTTTATAAAATTTGAGATCTGTAGAGATTAAATGAAATTCCGGTATTAACCAATCGATAGATCTCGCATGGAAAATACATAGTTTAGGTCATAAAGATTGAGATAAATGAGTCATGGAGGGAGGTAGGAGGAAAGATTTAGTATTAAGGAAAATATTCCTTTATTCTTTGAATTAATTTTTGGAGGAAGCGTCTTAGAAGGATTTGAGTCATCTAGTCGTAGGTTTTTTCGATGATATCTATCACTTGGTTGAGACAGAATTTGGATGCAGTGGATTTGAAAAGGCTCAAAAAGAAAAAATTTGGTAAAAATTTTGATTCTTCTGAAAATTTGAGATCCGTAGAGATTAAATGGAATTTCGGTATTAACCAATCGATAGACCTCGCATGGAAAATCATAGTTTGAGGTCAATGAGATTGAGATAAATAAGTCATAAAGGTGGGTAGGAGGGAAAATTGAATATAAAGAAAAATTTTCCTTTATTTTTTGAATTATTTTTTGGAGGAAGCTTCTTAGAAGGATTCAAGCTATCTAGTCTAAGGTTTTTCCGATGATATCTATTACTTGGTTGAGACAGAATTTGGATGCGGTGGGTTTAAAAAGGCTCAAAAAGAAATTTTTGGTGAAAATTTTGATTTTTTTGAAAATTTGAGACCTGTAGTGATTAAATGAAATTTAGGTATTAACCAATCGATAGATCTCGCAGGGAAAATCATAATTTAGGTCATAAAGATTGAGATAAATGAGTCAAGAAGGAAGGTAGGAGGGAAGATTGAATATTAAGGAAAATTTTCCTTTATTTTTTGATTTAATTTTTGGAGGAAGCGTCTCAGAAGGATTTGAGCTATCTAGTCTAAGGTTTTTCCGAAGAAATCTATCACTTGGTTGAGACAGAATTTGGATGCGGTGGGTTTAAAAAGGCTCAAAAAGGAATTTTTGGTCAAAATTTCGATTTTTTTGAAAATTTGAGATCTGTAGAGATTAAATGAAATTTCGGTATCAACCAATCGATAGATCTCGCATGGAAAATCATAGTTTGAGGTCATTGAGATTGAGATAAATAAGTCATAAAGGTGGGTAGGAGGGAAAATTGAATATAAAGAAAAATTTTCGTTTATTTTTTGAATTATTTTTTGGAGGAAGCTTTTTAGAAGGATTTGAGCCATCTAGTCTTAGGTTTTCTCGATGATATCCATTACTTGGTTGAGACAGAATTTGGATGCGGTGGATTTAAAAAGGCTCAAACAGAAATTTTTGGTAAAAATTTCTATTTTTTTGAAAATTTGAGATCTGTAGAGATTAAATGAAATTTCGGTATCAACCAATCGATGGATCTCGCAGAAAAAATCATAGTTCAGGTCATGAAGATTGAGATGAATGAGTCATGAAGGGAGGTAGGAGGAAAAATTGAATATTAAGGAAAATATTCCTTTATTTTTTGATTTAATTTTTGGAGGAAGCGTCTCAGAAGGATTTGAGCTATCTAGTCTAAGGTTTTTCCGAAGATATCTATTACTTGGTTGAGACAGAATTTGGATGCGGTGGGTTTAAAAAGGCTCAAAAAGAAATTTTTGGTCAAAATTTCGATTTTTTTGAAAATTTGAGATCTGTAGAGATTAAATGAAATTCCGGTATCAACCAATCGATAGATCTCGCATGGAAAATCATAGTTTGAGGTCATTGAGATTGAGATAAATAAGTCACAAAGGTGGGTAGGAGGGAAAATTGAATATAAAGAAAAATTTTCGTTTATTTTTTGAATTATTTTTTGGAGGAAGCTTCTTAGAAGGATTTGAGCCATCTAGTCTTAGGTTTTTTCGATGATATCTATTACTTGGTTGATACAGAATTTGGATGCGGTGGATTTAAAAAGGCTAAAAAAGGAATTTTTGGTAAAAATTTCGATTTTTTTGAAAATTTGAGATCTGTAGAGATTAAATGAAATTTCGGTATCAACCAATCGATAGATCTCGCAGAAAAAATGATAGTTTAGGTCATAAAGATTGAGATGAATGAGTCATGAAGGGAGGTAGGAGGAAAGATTGAATATTAAGGAAAATTTTCCTTTATTCTTTGATTTGATTTTTGGAGGAAGCGTCTCAGAAGGATTTGAGCTATGTAGTCTGCGGTTTTTCCGATGATATCTATTACTTGGTTGAGACAGGATTTGGATGCGGTGGGTTTAAAAAGGCTCAAGAAGAAATTTTTGGTCAAAATTTCGATTTTTTTGAAAATTTGAGATCTGTAGAGATTAAATGGAATTCTGGTATCAACCAATCGATAGATCTCGCAGAAAAAATCATAGTTTAGGTCATAAAGATTGAGATAAATGAGTCATGAAGGAAGGAAGGGGGAAAGATTGAATATTAAGGAAAATTTTCCTTTATTTCTTGAATTAATCTTTGGAGGAAGCGTCTTAGAAGGATTTGAGCCATCTAGTCTTACGTTTTTCCGATGATATCTATCACTTGGTTGAGACAGAATTTGGATGCAGTGGATTCAAAAAGGCTCAAAAAGAAATTTTTGGTAAAGAATTTGATTCTTTTGAAAATTTGAGATCTGTAGAGATTAAATGGAATTTCGGTATTGACAAATCGATAGATCTCGCATGAAAACTCATAGTTGGAGGTCATCGAGATTGAGATAAATAAGTCATAAAGGTGGGTAGGAGGGAAAATTGAATATTAAGAAAAATTTTCCTTTATTTTTTGAATTATTTTTTGGAGGAAGCTTCTTAGAAGGATTTGAGCTATCTAGTCTAAGGTTTTTCCGATGATATCTATTACTTGGTTGAGACAGAATTTGCATGCGGTGGGTTTGAAAAGGCTCAAAAAGAAATTTTTGGTAAAAATCTGGATTTTTTTGAAAATTTGAGACCTGTAGTGATTAAATGAAATTTCGGTATTAACCAATCGATAGATCTCGCAGGGAAAATCATAATTTAGGTCATAAAGATTGAGATAAATGAGTCATGAAGGAAGGTAGGTGGAAAGATTGAATATTAAGGAAAATTTTCCTTCATTTTTTGATTTAATTTTTGGAGGAAGCGTCTCAGAAGGATTTGAGCTATCTAGTCTAAGGTTTTTCCGATGATATCTATTACTTGGTTGAGACAGAATTTGGATGCGGTGGGTTTAAAAAGGCTCAAGAAGGAATTTTTGGTCAAAATTTCGATTTTTTTGAAAATTTGAGATCTGTAGAGATTAAATGAAATTTCGGTATTAACCAATCGATAGATCTCGCAGGGAAAATCATAATTTAGGTCATGAAGATTGAGATAAATTAGTCATGAAGGAAGGTAGGAGGAAAGATTGAATATTAAGGAAAATTTTCCTTTATTTTTTGATTTAATTCTTGGAGGAAGCGTCTTAGAGGGATTTGAGCCATCTAGTCTTAGGTTTTTTCGATGAGATCTATCACTTGGTTGAGACGGAATTTGGATGCAGTGGATTTAAAAAGGCTCAAAAAGATATTTTTGGTAAAAATTTTGATTTTTTTGAAAATTTGAGATCTGTAGAGATTAAATGGAATTTCGGTATTAACCAATCGATGGATCTCGCATGGAAAATCATAGTCTGAGGTCATTGAGATTGGGATGAATAAGTCATAGAGGTGGGTAGGAGGGAAAATTGGATATAAAGGAAAATTTTCCTTCATTTTTTGAATTATTTCTTGGAGGAAGCTTCTTAGAAGGATTTGAGCCATCTAGTCTTCGGTTTTTCCGATGATATCTATCACTTGGTTGAGACAGAATTTGGATGCAGTGGATTTAAAAAGGCTCAAAAAAAAATTTTTGGTAGAAATTCTGATTCTTTTGAAAATTTGAGATCTGTAGAGATTAAATGGAATTTCGGTATTAACCAATCGATAGATCTCGCATGGAAAATCATAGTTTGAGGTCATTGAGATTGAGATAAATAAGTCATAAAGGTGGGTAGGAGGGAAAATTGAATATAAAGAAACATTTTCCTTTATTTTTCGAATTATTTTTTGGAGGAAGCTTCTTAGAAGGATTCGAGCTATCTAGTCTAAGGTTTTTCCGATGATATCTATTACTTGGTTGAGACAGAATTTGGATGCGGTGGGTTTAAAAAGGCTCAAAGAGAAATTTTTGGTAAAAATTTTGATTTTTTTGAAAATTTGAGACCTGTAGTGATTAAATGAAATTTAGGTATTAACCAATCGATAGATCTCGCAGGAAAAATCATAATTTAGGTCATAAAGATTGAGATAAATGAGTCAAGAAGGGAGGTAGGAGGGAAGATTGAATATTAAGGAAAATTTTCCTCTATTTTTTGATTTAATTTTTGGAGGAAGCGTC
This sequence comes from Eretmocerus hayati, assembly GCA_029851415.1. Lineage (NCBI taxonomy): Eukaryota > Metazoa > Arthropoda > Insecta > Hymenoptera > Aphelinidae > Eretmocerus > Eretmocerus hayati. Next base: position 88,154,911 of record CM056743.1, read on the forward strand.
TCAGAAGGATTTGAGCTATCTAGTCTAAGGTTTCTCCGAAGGAATCTATTACTTGGTTGAGACAGAATTTGGATGCGGTGGGTTTAAAAAGGCTCAAAAAGAAATTTTTGGTCAAAATTTCGATTTTTTTATAAAATTTGAGATCTGTAGAGATTAAATGAAATTCCGGTATTAACCAATCGATAGATCTCGCATGGAAAATACATAGTTTAGGTCATAAAGATTGAGATAAATGAGTCATGGAGGGAGGTAGGAGGAAAGATTTAGTATTAAGGAAAATATTCCTTTATTCTTTGAATTAATTTTTGGAGGAAGCGTCTTAGAAGGATTTGAGTCATCTAGTCGTAGGTTTTTTCGATGATATCTATCACTTGGTTGAGACAGAATTTGGATGCAGTGGATTTGAAAAGGCTCAAAAAGAAAAAATTTGGTAAAAATTTTGATTCTTCTGAAAATTTGAGATCCGTAGAGATTAAATGGAATTTCGGTATTAACCAATCGATAGATCTCGCATGGAGAATCATAGTCTGAGGTCATTGAGATTGAGATAAATAAGTCATAAAGGTGGGTAGAAGGGAAAATTGAATATAAAGAAAAATTTTCCTTTATTTCTTGAATTATATTTTGGAGGAAGCTTCATAGAAGGATTTAAGCTATCTAGTCTAAGGTTTTTCCGATGATATCTATTACTTGGTTGAGACAGAATTTGGATGCGGTGGGTTTAAAAAGGCTCGAAAAGAAATTTTTGGTAAAAATTTTGATTTTTTTGAAAATTTGAGACCTGTAGTGATTAAATGAAATTTAGGTATCAACCAATCGATAGATCTCGCAGGAAAAATCATAATTTAGGTCATAAAGATTGAGATAAATGAGTCATGAAGGAAGGTAGGAGGAAAGATTGAATATTAAGGAAAATTTTCCTTTATTTTTTGATTTAATTTTTTGAGGAAGCGTCTCAGAAGGATTTGAGCTATCAAGTCTAAGGTTTTTCCGAAGATATCTATTACTTGGTTGAGACAGAATATGGATGCGGTGGGTTTAAAAAGGCTCAAAAAGAAATTTTTGGTCAAAATTTCGATTTTTTTGAAAATTTGAGATCTGTAGAGATTAAATGAAATTTCGGTATTAACCAATCGATAGATCTCGCATGGAAAATCATAGTTCGAGGTCATTGAGATTGAGATAAATATGTCATAAAGGTGGGTAGGAGGGAAAATTGAATATAAAGAAAAATTTTCCTTTATTTTTTGAATTATTCTTTGGAGGAAGCTTCTTAGAAGGATTTGAGCCATCTAGACTTAGGTTTTTTCGATGATATCTATTTTTTGGTTGAGACAGAATTTGGATGCGGTGGATTTAAAAAGGCTCAAAAAGAAATTTTTGGTGAAAATTTCGATTTTTTTGAAAATTCGAGATCTGTAGAGATTATATGAAATTTCGGTATCAACCAATCGATAGATCTCGCAGAAAATACATAGTTTAGGTCATAAAGATTGAGATAAATGAGTCATGGAGGGAGGTAGGAGGAAAGATTTAGTATTAAGGAAAATATTCCTTTATTCTTTGAATTAATTTTTGGAGGAAGCGTCTTAGAAGGATTTGAGTCATCTAGTCGTAGGTTTTTTCGATGATATCTATCACTTGGTTGAGACAGAATTTGGATGCAGTGGATTTGAAAAGGCTCAAAAAGAAATTTTTGGTAAAAATTTTGATTCTTCTGAAAATTTGAGATTCGTAGAGATTAAATGGAATTTCGGTATTAACCAATCGATAGATCTCGCATGGAGAATCATAGTCTGAGGTCATTGAGATTGAGATAAATAAGTCATAAAGGTGGGTAGAAGGGAAAATTGAATATAAAGAAAAATTTTCCTTTATTTCTTGAATTATTTTTTGGAGGAAGCTTCATAGAAGGATTTAAGCTATCTAGTCTAAGGTTTTTCCGATGATATCTATTACTTGGTTGAGACAGAATTTGGATGCGGTGGGTTTAAAAAGGCTCGAAAAGAAATTTTTGGTAAAAATTTTGATTTTTTTGAAAATTTGAGACCTGTAGTGATTAAATGAAATTTAGGTATCAACCAATCGATAGATCTCGCAGGAAAAATCATAATTTGGGTCATGAAGATTGAGATAAATGAGTCAAGAAGGAAGGTAGGAGGAAAGATTGAATATGAAGGAAAATTTTCCTTTATTTTTTGATTTAATTTTTAGAGGAAGCGTCTCAGAAGGATTTGAGCTATCTAGTCTAAGGTTTTTCCGAAGATATCTATCACTTGGTTGAGACAGAATTTGGATGCGGTGGGTTCACAAAGGCTCAAAAAGAAATTTTGGTCAAAATTTCGATTTTTTTGAAAATTTGAGATCTGTAGAGATTGAATGAAATTTCGGTATCAACCAATCGATAGATCTCGCATGGAAAATCATAGTTTGAGGTCATTGAGATTGAGATAAATAAGTCATAAAGGTGGGTAGGAGGGAAAATTGAATATAAAGAAAAATTTTCCTCTATTTTTTTGAATTATTTTTTGGAGGCAGCTTCTTAGGAGGATTTAAACTATCTAGTCTAAGGTTCTTCCGATGATATCTATTACTTGGTTGAGACAGAATTTGGATGCGGTGGGTTTAAAAAGGCTCAAAAAGAAATTTTTGGTAGAAATTTTGATTTTTTTGAAAATTTGAGACCTGTGATGATTAAATGAAATTTAGGTATTAACCAATCGAGAGATCTCGCAGGAAAAATCATAATTTAGGTCATAAAGATTGAGATAAATGAGTCATGAAGGAAGGTAGGAGGAAAGATTGAATATTAAGGAAAATTTTCCTTTATTTTTTGATTTAATTTTTTGAGGAAGCTTCTCAGAAGGATTTGAGCTATCAAGTCTAAGGTTTTTCCGAAGATATCTATTACTTGGTTGAGACAGAATATGGATGCGGTGGGTTTAAAAAGGCTCAAAAAGAAATTTTTGGTCAAAATTTCGATTTTTTTGAAAATTTGAGATCTGTAGAGATTAAATGAAATTTCGGTATTAACCAATCGATAGATCTCGCATGGAAAATCATAGTTTGAGGTCATTGAGATTGAGATAAATATGTCATAAAGGTGGGTAGGAGGGAAAATTGAATATAAAGAAAAATTTTCCTTTATTTTTTGAATTATTCTTTGGAGGAAGCTTCTTAGAAGGATTTGAGCCATCTAGACTTAGGTTTTTTCGATGATATCTATTTTTTGGTTGAGACAGAATTTGGATGCGGTGGATTTAAAAAGGCTCAAAAAGAAATTTTTGGTGAAAATTTCGATTTTTTTGAAAATTCGAGATCTGTAGAGATTATATGAAATTTCGGTATCAACCAATCGATAGATCTCGCAGAAAATACATAGTTTAGGTCATAAAGATTGAGATAAATGAGTCATGGAGGGAGGTAGGAGGAAAGATTTAGTATTAAGGGAAATATTCCTTTATTCTTTGAATTAATTTTTGGAGGAAGCGTCTTAGAAGGATTTGAGACATCTAGTCTTAGGTTTTTTCGATGAGATCTATCACTTGGTTGAGACGGAATTTGGATGCAGTGGATTTAAAAAGGCTCAAAAAGATATTTTTGGTAAAAATTTTGATTCTTTTGAAAATTTGAGATCTGTAGAGATTAAATGGAATTTCGGTATTAACCAATCGATAGATCTCGCATGGAAAATCATAGTTTGAGGTCATTGAGATTGAGATAAATAAGTCATAAAGGTGGGTAGGAGGGAAAATTGAATATAAAGAAACATTTTCCTTTATTTTTCGAATTATTTTTTGGAGGAAGCTTCTTAGAAGGATTCGAGCTATCTAGTCTAAGGTTTTTCCGATGATATCTATTACTTGGTTGAGACAGAATTTGGATGCGGTGGGTTTAAAAAGGCTCAAAGAGAAATTTTTGGTAAAAATTTTGATTTTTTTGAAAATTCGAGATCTGTAGAGATTATATGAAATTTCGGTATCAACCAATCGATAGATCTCGCAGAAAATACATAGTTTAGGTCATAAAGATTGAGATAAATGAGTCATGGAGGGAGGTAGGAGGAAAGATTTAGTATTAAGGAAAATATTCCTTTATTCTTTGAATTAATTTTTGGAGGAAGCGTCTTAGAAGGATTTGAGTCATCTAGTCGTAGGTTTTTTCGATGATATCTATCACTTGGTTGAGACAGAATTTGGATGCAGTGGATTTGAAAAGGCTCAAAAAGAAATTTTTGGTAAAAATTTTGATTCTTCTGAAAATTTGAGATCCGTAGAGATTAAATGGAATTTCGGTATTAACCAATCGATAGATCTCGCATGGAGAATCATAGTCTGAGGTCATTGAGATTGAGATAAATAAGTCATAAAGGTGGGTAGAAGGGAAAATTGAATATAAAGAAAAATTTTCCTTTATTTCTTGAATTATTTTTTGGAGGAAGCTTCATAGAAGGATTTAAGCTATCTAGTCTAAGGTTTTTCCGATGATATCTATTACTTGGTTGAGACAGAATTTGGATGCGGTGGGTTTAAAAAGGCTCGAAAAGAAATTTTTGGTAAAAATATTGATTTTTTTGAAAATTTGAGACCTGTAGTGATTAAATGAAATTTAGGTATCAACCAATCGATAGATCTCGCAGGGAAAATCATAATTTAGGTCATAAAGATTGAGATAAATGAGTCATGAAGGAAGGTAGGAGGAAAGATTGAATATTAAGGAAAATTTTCCTTTATTTTTTGATTTAATTTTTTGAGGAAGCGTCTCAGAAGGATTTGAGCTATCAAGTCTAAGGTTTTTCCGAAGATATCTATTACTTGGTTGAGACAGAATATGGATGCGGTGGGTTTAACAAGGCTCAAAAAGAAATTTTTGGTCAAAATTTCGATTTTTTTGAAAATTTGAGATCTGTAGAGATTAAATGAAATTTCGGTATTAACCAATCGATAGATCTCGCATGGAAAATCATAGTTTGAGGTCATTGAGATTGAGATAAATATGTCATAAAGGTGGGTAGGAGGGAAAATTGAATATAAAGAAAAATTTTCCTTTATTTTTTGAATTATTCTTTGGAGGAAGCTTCTTAGAAGGATTTGAGCCATCTAGACTTAGGTTTTTTCGATGATATCTATTTTTTGGTTGAGACAGAATTTGGATGCGGTGGATTTAAAAAGGCTCAAAAAGAAATTTTTGGTGAAAATTTCGATTTTTTTGAAAATTCGAGATCTGTAGAGATTATATGAAATTTCGGTATCAACCAATCGATAGATCTCGCAGAAAATACATAGTTTAGGTCATAAAGATTGAGATAAATGAGTCATGGAGGGAGGTAGGAGGAAAGATTTAGTATTAAGGAAAATATTCCTTTATTCTTTGAATTAATTTTTGGAGGAAGCGTCTTAGAAGGATTTGAGTCATCTAGTCGTAGGTTTTTTCGATGATATCTATCACTTGGTTGAGACAGAATTTGGATGCAGTGGATTTGAAAAGGCTCAAAAAGAAATTTTTGGTAAAAATTTTGATTCTTCTGAAAATTTGAGATCCGTAGAGATTAAATGGAATTTCGGTATTAACCAATCGATAGATCTCGCATGGAGAATCATAGTCTGAGGTCATTGAGATTGAGATAAATAAGTCATAAAGGTGGGTAGAAGGGAAAATTGAATATGAAGGAAAATTTTCCTTTATTTTTTGATTTAATTTTTAGAGGAAGCGTCTCAGAAGGATTTGAGCTATCTAGTCTAAGGTTTTTCCGAAGATATCTATCACTTGGTTGAGACAGAATTTGGATGCGGTGGGTTCACAAAGGCTCAAAAAGAAATTTTGGTCAAAATTTCGATTTTTTTGAAAATTTGAGATCTGTAGAGATTGAATGAAATTTCGGTATCAACCAATCGATAGATCTCGCATGGAAAATCATAGTTTGAGGTCATTGAGATTGAGATAAATAAGTCATAAAGGTGGGTAGGAGGGAAAATTGAATATAAAGAAAAATTTTCCTCTATTTTTTTGAATTATTTTTTGGAGGCAGCTTCTTAGGAGGATTTAAACTATCTAGTCTAAGGTTCTTCCGATGATATCTATTACTTGGTTGAGACAGAATTTGGATGCGGTGGGTTTAAAAAGGCTCAAAAAGAAATTTTTGGTAGAAATTTTGATTTTTTTGAAAATTTGAGACCTGTAATGATTAAATGAAATTTAGGTATTAACCAATCGAGAGATCTCGCAGGAAAAATCATAATTTAGGTCATAAAGATTGAGATAAATGAGTCATGGAGGAAGGTAGGAGGAAAGATTGAATATTAAGGAAAATTTTCCTTTATTTTTTGATTTAATTTTTTGAGGAAGCGTCTCAGAAGGATTTGAGCTATCAAGTCTAAGGTTTTTCCGAAGATATCTATTACTTGGTTGAGACAGAATATGGATGCGGTGGGTTTAAAAAGGCTCAAAAAGAAATTTTTGGTCAAAATTTCGATTTTTTTGAAAATTTGAGATCTGTAGAGATTAAATGAAATTTCGGTATTAACCAATCGATAGATCTCGCATGGAAAATCATAGTTTGAGGTCATTGAGATTGAGATAAATATGTCATAGAGGTGGGTAGGAGGGAAAATTGAATATAAAGAGAAATTTTCCTTTATTTTTTGAATTATTCTTTGGAGGAAGCTTCTTAGAAGGATTTGAGCCATCTAGACTTAGGTTTTTTCGATGATATCTATTTTTTGGTTGAGACAGAATTTGGATGCGGTGGATTTAAAAAGGCTCAAAAAGAAATTTTTGGTGAAAATTTCGATTTTTTTGAAAATTCGAGATCTGTAGAGATTATATGAAATTTCGGTATCAACCAATCGATAGATCTCGCAGAAAATACATAGTTTAGGTCATAAAGATTGAGATAAATGAGTCATGGAGGGAGGTAGGAGGAAAGATTTAGTATTAAGGAAAATATTCCTTTATTCTTTGAATTAATTTTTGGAGGAAGCGTCTTAGAAGGATTTGAGTCATCTAGTCGTAGGTTTTTTCGATGATATCTATCACTTGGTTGAGACAGAATTTGGATGCAGTGGATTTGAAAAGGCTCAAAAAGAAATTTTTGGTAAAAATTTTGATTCTTCTGAAAATTTGAGATCCGTAGAGATTGAATGGAATTTCGGTATTAACCAATCGATAGATCTCGCATGGAGAATCATAGTCTGAGGTCATTGAGATTGAGATAAATAAGTCATAAAGGTGGGTAGGAGGGAAAATTGAATATAAAGAAAAATTTTCCTTTATTTCTTGAATTATTTTTTGGAGGAAGCTTCATAGAAGGATTTAAGCTATCTAGTCTAAGGTTTTTCCGATGATATCTATTACTTGGTTGAGACAGAATTTGGATGCGGTGGGTTTAAAAAGGCTCGAAAAGAAATTTTTGGTAAAAATTTTGATTTTTTTGAAAATTTGAGACCTGTAGTGATTAAATGAAATTTAGGTATCAACCAATCGATAGATCTCGCAGGAAAAATCATAATTTGGGTCATGAAGAATTGAGATAAATGAGTCAAGAAGGAAGGTAGGAGGAAAGATTGAATATGAAGGAAAATTTTCCTTTATTTTTTGATTTAATTTTTAGAGGAAGCGTCTCAGAAGGATTTGAGCTATCTAGTCTAAGGTTTTTCCGAAGATATCTATTACTTGGTTGAGACAGAATTTGGATGCGGTGGGTTCACAAAGGCTCAAAAAGAAATTTTGGTCAAAATTTCGATTTTTTTGAAAATTTGAGATCTGTAGAGATCGAATGAAATTTCGGTATCAACCAATCGATAGATCTCGCATGGGAAATCATAGTTCGAGGTCATTGAGATTGAGATAAATAAGTCATAAAGGTGGGTAGGAGGGAAAATTGAATATAAAGAAAAATTTTCGTTTATTTTTTGAATTATTTTTTGGAGGAAGCTTCTTAGAAGGATTTGAGCCATCTAGTCTTAGGTTTTCTCGATGATATCTATTACTTGGTTGATACAGAATTTGGATGCGGTGGATTTAAAAAGGCTCAAAAAGGAATTTTTGGTAAAAATTTCGATTTTTTTGAAAATTTGAGATCTGTAGAGATTAAATGAAATTTCGGTATCAACCAATCGATAGATCTCGCAGAAAAAATCATAGTTTAGGTCATACAGATTGAGATAAATGAGTCATGAAGGGAGGTAGGAGGAAAGATTGAATATCAAGGAAAATATTCCTTTATTTTTTGAATTAATTTTTGGAGGAAGCGTCTCAGAAGGATTTGAGCTATCTAGTCTAAGGTTTTTCCGAAGATATCTATCACTTGGTTGAGACAGAATTTGGATGCAGTGGATTCAAAAAGGCTCAAAAAGAAATTTTTGGTAAAAATTTTGATTCTTTTGAAAATTTGAGATCTGTAGAGATTAAATGGAATTTCGGTATTAACCAATCGATAGATATCGCATGGAAAATCATAGTTTGAGGTCATTGAGATGGAGATAAATAAGTCATAAAGGTGGGTAGGAGGGAAAATTGAATATGAAGAAAAATTTTCCTCTATCTTCTGAATCATTTTTTGGAGGAAGCTTCTTAGAAGGATTTGAGCTATCTAGTCTAAGGTTTTTCCGATGATATCTATCACTTGGTTGAGACAGAATTTGGATGCGGTGGGTTTAAAAAGGCTCAAAAAGAAATTTTTGGTAAAAATTTTGATTTTTTTGAAAATTTGAGACCTGTAGTGATTAAATGAAATTTAGGTATTAACCAATCGATAGATCTCGCAGGAAAAATCACAATTCAGGCCATAAAGATTGAGATAAATGAGTCATGAAAGAAGGTAGGAGGAAAGATTGAATATTAAGGAAAATTTTCCTTTATTTTCTGATTCAATTTTTGGAGGAAGCGTCTCAGAAGGATTTGTGCTATCTAGTCTAAGGTTTTCCCGATGATATCTATTACTTGGTTGAGACAGAATTTGGATGCGGTGGGTTCAAAAAGGCTCAAAAATAAATTTTCGGTCATATTTCGATTTTTTTGGAAATTTGAGATCTGTAGAGATTAAATGAAATTTCGGTATCAACCAATCGATAGATCTCGCAGAAAAAATTATAGTTTAGGCGACTCAATTTGTTGAGAGAGTGTGTGAGAAAAAGATATTTATGTATCAAAAGTTGAAATTTAAGCACTTTTGGTTGAAAAAGCCCATGGATCAAATTTGATCGGGAGCCGAAAGGTGCCAAATCACTGGGCTCTCAGAAATTGGAGTCTCTACAACTTGTAGAAAGCCAAAAGTTGATAAGGCGAGTAGTAAAAGAGAAAACGTGTCCGATATAAAACAACATACATACATACACACACACAAACACGGAAAATGGGGTGGGAAGATGAGTCTTTGGCAGATTTGGGAGGACATAAGGAGGGAAAGTGTTACCTACAATTGATAGCTTCTGGCGAGAGGAAGAGAATGGCCGTTGGCTTTTTTCGATAAGAGGAATTTCGTTGAAGAATATGTTGACTTTAATGAAAAATTTGATCAAATTTTCGTTGGGGTGGAAACAAAGCTTTCTCTTTAGAGAAAGCAATATTGCACATTCCCGTACGATCTTTCCCCGGCCACGTGTTCGCTAGCGTAAGCTTCCGCTAGCGGAAACTCTCGTATTTCGGGCCCATGACCGGTAATAAATTCTTTTCTTTGGTAATGAATTAGTAATAAAATAAGCATAAAAGGTGAAATTGGTTTGGGCCCGATTTGTGAGTTAGTGTTCTCTAGCTTCAGGTACCCCCAATGTTGATTACGACAGTGTATAGTGTATACGGCACAACACGAATTCGAGTATCGTTTAGCTGAAAAATTAGCTATATTAGCTGAGATTCCAGCCATGTAAGCTGACTGAATCAGCTATTATAAGCTGATTTTTCAGTGAACGGTTTCTTACTGACACGAATAGCTTCTGTAGCTGAATTTCAGCTACATTAGCTGATTTTCAGCTATAATCACTGATTTATAGCTAATGATAATCAGCTATATTTATGCCTCCCGTGGCACAAAATGAGTGAATATCGAACGAATACGCCTTGGTTCGTCGTGACTTGGTCTGGAAAAGTCGTTAATGTGTTCATGTCAATATTAGAACCCGGATTTGTGGAGTTATTTCATCAGAATTATCGATTTAAGCGTGATTTTTGTGTTTGCTGATTTGATCAGCAGTTTGACGACCCATAGCACTAATAGCTGATATTTCGGCTATATATTAGCTGATTGATGCTGAGAGAGCAGGGCCTATGGACCCATCAAAATATCAGTAGTAGATACCTCTCACTATGGGCCGCCGACGGCCCCCACCACCCCCCACTCTTGCCCAGTGCAAGTGCTCGCACCGCGCGGATTTCGGCACTCTCTCGCTTTCACTCTCTCCTTCTCTCACTCTCTCCCTCTCTCACTCTTTCTCATTCTTTCTCTCTCGCATAAATGGAGAGAGTAAGTGTGTATATATATATATGAAGACTGACTGTGCATCCGTTCGTCATTGGAACACTTACTATATAGATCTCGTACATTAAATGCATGGTATGAAACGTAATCGCTATTCCACTCAAACGAAACAAATCAGCTCATATATACTGTGCGCATACTGCACATACTATGATGTATAGAGAAGCATGACGAATCTTTTAAGCTTTGGTTTGAATTGTATTCCCTTTGATTGATCGATAAATATTCGTATAATGAAAATTCGAAAGGATCAGTGGAAGAAAAACTCGATTCTGTTCCTATACTTTATTCATTTGACCATCTTTTATTGTATGAAGATCAATGATTAGACAAATATAGCGCTTCTGAATCAGTACATAAGGAAAATATTCAAAATGTCCATTGAGTCCACGATTCTACATTTTTTTGATGCTCGCAAACTATTTCATCTTCAAATGAATGAATCGGGTCAGTTGACCAATTTGTAAATTTGAGCCTTACAATTTCGTGCTGTTCTATAATCGTAATCAGTTCGGCAAACGAAACGTGTAAAAAGAATACACATGGGCAATCATCGCTTCGATTAAAATTCGTGATTATAGTGAGTCTCTGGTCGCACGTAGAGTTGCAAGGTACTTCAGCCGGTAGAAATTTTTCCCCGTAATTCAATTTATATTCACGGTATGTGCAATTTGCACACAATCTCCAATTAGGCACCATATCAATACCGATGCTCTGGGATTCTATTGGCAACATCATGTTATCACGCAGTCTTGTCAAAATGGTCATTAGTTGGCTAAACTCCGTGATACTGTTCATCGATTTTGCTAGAATCGCCCATTGAACTAATTCATGGAGAGATCTTCCTTGCAGGGATTTTTCTTGTAGACAGGATATCCTTCACAGTTCTGAAAATTACACGGATTTCTATACTCGCCTCTCTGAATGTGCTTGAGAACTGAAACATGTGATAAAGTTGAGAGCATTTGTTAGTACGAATTCTAACTGTCGACTGATGAGGATCAAGTGTGTCTCATTTTTCCAAATCGACTGTAATTGCAAGCAAAGAATTTTTACCTTTTGGATTTAAACTTGGCGCTAGTTTGAGAGATATGATGCTTTCTGCTTCTGCACATCGACGTTTTTCAGACTCTTTGTCTTTCAAAGCTGAATTTGAAAATCTTGCGTCAATAATAACGCAGGCAAGGAAATAATAACACATATCGGCTTTTAGATTTTACTTACACTTATATGTTTGTCTGATTGATGAGAACTCATGCCGTTTATAGATGCCACGAATCTTCAGCTTGACAACGACGATTCTCATCACGTGGATATCATTGAACATTCCATCATTATTGCATTTTACTAATTCATCAATCGGCATATCTGATAAATATTTCTTTAGTTGTTTTCTCAAATCTGCAATCATTTCGTCTTCTAAATCGGATTCACATAACTGCTTGTTGGCATACTTGACTACGCTCTGTGTTAGGATTTGAAAAATTTTCAAAATACGAGAAATCAACTGGGCCTTCATTTTGATACTATCTGAATTTTCGTTTTTGTCACAGTTATTCAAACTAAAGAACTTTTCGTCTCGTAGTCAAGCTACGTACTGATATATTATGAAACATTCAACTATACGGTGACTTAGAATATATTCGTGCGAGATTGTCGGTCATGAATTTCGCTGATCCTATGCGAATATGACTATCCGCAGAGTGTCGGTTGAGAGCCACGACGTGCCGTCGAAATTTTGTCTGCATTTTAGTACTCCTTCGAATTCGCATTGATTCCGCAGTCCGTTTCGACAAATGCTGACACTTGAGAGTAATCCACGTATATTAAAACCGTCACTACGTCCTTACAAACCCATTAGTGCACATCGTCAAGACGCATTTTCTAGCTATCAAAATGAAGAGGTCGCTAGTTCAGTGTATTTTGGCCGTTACTAAAATTCTTTCGTCTTGTGTAATAAGATACAGAATTTTCACGCGCCGTAGTGAAGATGATTTGAAAGTGTTGCCTGTATAGGTGTACTCAAGAGAAAATTGCAGAGTCTCATTGAAGATCTGCCGATTTGGAAGCTTGAAAAGGCATTAAAAGATAAAGTGTTTGATAGTGTCGAGTTACTGTGTCTCGTACACAATGTGATTTCGTCATGTGGCATGGAGAATTCACTGATCGCCCGTAGGATTACCGATGCAATCCGTCGTAAGTACAAAAAATCAACGACACCTTTTACATTCGTCGATTATGAATGTTGAGCGATTAATTCATTACAATCATTCAGAGATGGAAGCTGATATTGAGGAAGAATCTAACCTTATTGAAGCTTGTGCGACGACCGAAAAGAATGTGAATACGATCATATCGTCCGATCTCAATATTGGAATCAATGAACAAGGTAATTTGGAATGTGAATAAAGTCGTACACTGAAGAGAGAGTGAACGAGTGAAAATATTCATTTATTATGTTTTAGGAACATCAGATGGTAATGCCCCGCTTTTGGGAGGAAGAGATGACATGAATATTTCACATTTGCTGATCGATTCATCTGCGAACGAAATGATCCCTGTGAATGGTACTGAAGAAAAGACCGTGGGTGGTAAGTTGTGTATTGATAATAATATTGACAATTTATGAGGTTTTCGATAGCTGTGAGTGAAACTTCAATTTTAACATTTCAGATTCAATAGAAAGCGTTGCACCAAACGGTGATATGGAAATTTCTGACAATGCCCAACTTTTGGAAAAAAAAATATGGAGTCTCTACCTCTAGTAGGTACTCCAGTTGCGAGCGAGAATATCACTACATTACAACTTGACGGAATCCCTCAAGTTGTAATTGCCAAAGCACTTCCTGCAATCAGCGAAATTGTTGTTAAAATTTTCAACGCGTCGTTCGCACAAGGTGTATTCCCGGAATCCTGGAAGAAAGCTCAGCTGATCGCACTTAAAAAGACAGCAACACCATCCACTGTCGCGGACTTCCGCCCTATTGCGCTACTGTGCTTCCTTTCCAAGGTTCTGGAGAAAATAGCCCACGACCAACTCATGGAGTACCTGAAACGAAAGCAGTTACTAGATTCCCTCCAGACTGGATTCCGGCGCCACAACAGCACGCAGACAGCTCTACTGAAACTGACTGACGATATCCGAATGGCCAGAGACAAACAAAAGATCACGCTTCTCTTGCTCTTCGACTTCAGTAAAGCATTTGATACCATCTCTCCCTCAAAATTGCTCCAGAAGCTGCGCACACTAGGTTTCTCAAGAATGGCTCTGATGTGGGTAAGATCTTATCTTGAAGGGCGTTCACAAATCGTGACATCTCGAAACAGCGGTGATTCTGATTGGCTCACAACCAACTTAGGAGTACCCCAGGGCTCTGTTCTTGGACCACTTTTATTCAGTCTTTACGTAAATGACCTCCCAGACATACTTCACGGACAACCTGTCAAGCATATATTCTACGCAGATGATCTCCAAATTTATCTTCACATTGAGAAGAGCAAAATCTCGGAGGGCATCGCTAGACTGGAAGAGGTGGCACGATTGATCGCTGGATGGGCCGAGAACTCCGGCTTGCGTCTCAACGCTGGCAAGACCAAGACTATCTTCTTTGGCTCTGCGAGTAATGTCAATGAGCTGAAGGGAATGGGTCTAGTCGGTGTTGCGATGCCGGGCGGAGTGACGATTCCGTTCAGCGACACGGTCGTGAGTCTCGGTATTACACTCGACAGTCAGCTGAAGTGGAAATCGCAGGTTAACCAAGTAACAAAAAAAGTCAATAGAGCCCTGTATGGCCTGCGATTCATCAGGGCGTGTACTACCGAGATACTCCGCCGAAAACTAGTCGAGACATTAGTCCAACCACATCTGGACTACTGTGCAGTGGTATATCTAGACGCAGACGAAGAACAACGGACGCGACTGCAAAGATTGTCCAATTCATGTGTGAGATACATCTTTGGTGTTAGAAGGGATGAGCACATCACTCCGTACCGGGAACGCCTGCGCTGGCTACGGCTGGACTCCCGTAGATTATATTTTGCAGCTATTCTGATATACAAAATCTTGAAGATGAGAGAGCCCGAATACTTGGCTGCAATGTTTACCATGTATCAGCGCAGGCCTACCAGTCGGAGTGAAGAGAGAGAACTTGATATACCCAGAGTTCGGCTCACCGCGACTGAAGGCTCTTTTCAGTATCGTGGTGCTAGGCTCTGGAACTCTCTACCTCCCTCCTTGCGCCACTCACCCTCGATATCAGCTTTCAAACTCTCGCTCAAACTTCACCTATTAGAGCTCGACTCCAAAGACTCTGCAATAATCCCAATCGTACTACGCTGAGTACTGCCAGTAATAGAGTATTTATTTATTTATTTGTTAGAAAATATTTCTGTAATCTGTGTTTTGCAACGATGCTACCTGGCATGAGTCGAATTAATGACGTATCATATCTGTGATAAAACTGACCTTGGATAGCTTTGACCAAATATCCCAGTTATATTTCTATTATGTCTTTTGACATTCAGTATTATATTGTCAGGAATTACCTTTCATATAAGGATATGTTGTATAAATGTTGAATTGAGTTTTTGCCTTTATGGTGAAATAAAGCTTATCTTATCTTATCTTATCTTACAGACCTTACTAAGATAATTACTACTGATAGTGCGTGATTTATTGATATCGACACTGGTATAGATTTTGATGATCTAGAGATTTTTTGTGATTATGAATGAAACTGTGATTTTGAAATCTCAGACTCAACAGAAAGTGATCCCCCAAGCAGAATTGTGGAAGCTTCTCAAATGTCCGATATGACAACGTCAAGAAAAAGATTAAGAATGACTGGAGACTATATGTTAGAGGAACAATCTGACTCAGGATTGATCAAGAGAATGAGAAATGAAGGAGATGACGATTCATCTGAAACAGATTTATCCGAAAACGTCGACTCCATCAATAACGAAAATGCTTCAACTGAAAATAATGGTGAGCAGAATTTGCATTCACCTAAAGATTCTGTAAATGAGCCTTCATATATGTGTATCTCTGATTTTTATCATTGTGGTTCATGAATCAGAAGAATTATGATTGAAATGTATTCTAATTCACGAGTTTGATTTTTTCATATCCTTCGTTACTAGAATTTTTAAAAATCTCAAAATTACGATTACGTTCAATTTTTCCCAGTTTCCCAACTATAACGTTTCTTTTATACAAATATTTATCAATAAGTACTTGATGCAAAATATTTCTCAAGCAATCGTCTAATTTGTGCCTAGAACAAATGTCATAATGAGGATTTATTTGCTCATCAATAAAAAGTAACAAAATTCCGATTGAAATTCCAAAAATTCATATCTTTTAATGGGAAGCTTTCCTAAATTCCACAAGACGGTAACGATGTTCAGCAGATTGGACGAGGTATGGACGATGCTGATCTTGAAGACGATGATGAAGAGTTTCTCGATATTCTCCCACCAGGACATCGCTTCGCGATTGCCGACGAAACGAGGCGATTTTACAAGCGATTCCGAACAAGAGGACGTCGGGTAACTCTACAATTATTGCGTCCAGAAGGAGAGAATGCAGATCCGATCATGTGGTTAGAGTGTGCGATCCGTGATATTCATACATATTTAACGAGTGAATGTTGATCTGATGATTTCATCGGTATTTCGTTTCAAACAAGATTTTCATCCCGAGGTAATCTATGGCTATCTTTTAGGCCTGTAGATGAATTTTTTTTCGATGATTTGTGGGGAATCATTTATAGAGCCATGCAAAGCAATACGCAATTTAACATTGACGATCCGGTTACTTTGCATACAGCCATTGTGAAAGTTCCGCAGGGTACAGGTAGAGTTAAGCTCACACACGAAAATGTTTTCAAGCGATCAATTCTGCGGGTCAGGAACGACGATAGAATGTGCTTACCTCACGCACTGGTAGCCGCTCGTATATATAGCGAGCGAGGTACGAAGCGTGGTAAGTACAATACGTTGAATATACGCTGGAACAGAGTACGACGATATATGGGTGCGTACCAAACGAAATTGGCAAAAAAATTAGTCAGAGACGTGGGAGTGACAATTCCTAGAAACGGCTGTGGTATTCATGAAATCATTCAGTTCCAAAATTTCTTCGCAAACGACGCGACGGGATCGTGATTGTTGTTTACAATTTCAAGGGTCTAGGCCGTGGCGATGCTCCTATGTTCGATGGCTCAGAAATTGTGGTGGCTTGGAAGGGGAAATATCTCACACTCTTAGAATACTATTTTCAGAAAGATCTAAACACTATAAGCCTATCCTCAACATATTACAAGCAACGGGTAGTCAAGGTTATTGTATACCATGTAATAAATCATACAGATATGCAAATGAGCACAAATGTCCTGATAAATGCTCGGCGTGCTTCAAGACATCTAAATGTACAGAATCTGACATGATAAAATGTGATAAGTGCCAGAGAAATTTCTACGGTAGAGAATGCTACGAGAGACACTTGAGATCCGGTTCGTACATAAGTATCAATGAGAAGAAATTGAGTGTGTGCGAATGTGTTTATTTTTGTATAAAATGTTTCAAGATTGCAAAATTGACGAACAAGAACAAAGTTCATGAATGCGGTGTCTCATTTTGTCACGTATGTAAATGCAGTCGTCCTCACAATCATCTATGTTACATGCCTAAATACAAAGAACACGATACTAGTGCTCCAGACGATTGTAGGCGGAAAGTCATGTATCTTTTCTATGATTTTGAATGTCGACAGGATGAAACTATGCGAGGAGATAAGGCAGTAAAAATTCACGTCTCCACACTTTGCGTAACGCATCAAGTATGTACTGACTGTTTAGATAATTGGAATCCAAGAAGTATATGTTTCACTTGTGGTGTGCACGAGTACATTTTTAAAATCGATCCCGTCAAACAGCTACTTGACCTAGTACTAAGAGATAACACTGAATTCAAAGCAATTATTTGTATATCACACAATTCAAAAGGATACGACGGACAGTTTCTTCTTAATCGTCTCGTTAAAGAGGGTCGTCAGCCGTCCCTCATCATGTACGGGACAAAAATTATGTCAATGAAAGTTGGTCGGACGTCATTCATCAACAGCTTAAATTATTTTCACATGGCTCTTGATAAGCTTCCCAAAGCTTTTGGACTGAATGACATTTTCAAAGGGATATTCCCTCATAAATTCAACACTAAAGATCACCAAAATTATCGAGGCGAGATGCCGGATCTGGAATACCATTCCTCAGATACCATGAGTGAAAGTGCTCGAGCCCAATTTCTAAAGTGGTACGAAGATACTGTTTTGAGCGAATATATATTTGATTTTCAGAAAGAAATAGTTGAATATTGTCGTACAGACGTCGATATACTTCGTAGATCGTGTTCAGAGTTCCGAAAATTGTTCTTGAGTTGTGGAAATATCGACCCGTTTGAATCCAGTATTACCATAGCCGGTGCTTGTATGAACTCATACAGAAAAAATTTTTAGAAAAAGATACCATAGGTATAATTCCTGCCGGAGGATACAGAATGAATAATATGCAATCCCGAGTCGCCATCGAATGGCTATTGTGGCAGAGTCGTCAAAGTGACATTCATATAATTCACTCTCAGAATAATCGAGAATTTAGGATCAAGGAGGGGTACGTAGTTGACGGCTATTATGAGAATCCCGGGACAAATGAAAAAATCGTGTACCAGTTCCACGGATGTTACTTCCACGGATGTCCGAGATGTTTTCGCGTAAACAGAGACAAGAAATTGAGTTCCAATGAATCAATGGAAGAGAGACTCTTGAAAACTAATCACATATCAGACAGGATAAGATCATTCGGGTACGGATTGATAGAAAAGTGGGAATGCGACTTTGATTGCGAGAAGCGCAGTGATGATCAACTCTCCGAATTTTCAAAAACGATTGAGAAAGAATTGAGGTGTACGCCGTTGATTGCACGTGATACGTTTTTCGGCGGTCGGACAGGAAATACTGCACGATTAATGGAAGTGGGAAAATCAAAGAGAAAGATTCATTTTGTCGATGTTTGTTCACTTTATCCCTCGGTTTGCAAATTTGGTGAATTTCCTGTGGGTCACCCAAAGATTTATGTTGGAAAAGAATGTGAAGAATTCCTTGGGAGGGATCTGGATATCACAAAAGTAAAAGGTTTGATAAAATGCACTGTTTTGCCCCCTTCGAATTTGTATTTCCCAGATTTACCAGTGCGAATGCATGGGAAATTACTCTTTCTGCTTTGTAGAAAATGCTGTGAAGAAATGAGAAACGGGAGCTGCGTGCATACACAGGATAGCGAGAGAGAAATCCAAGGTTCATAGGTGTCTCTTGAATTGCGAGAAGCTGTCAAAGCCGGCTATAAAGTCACGGAAGTTCATGAAATATGGCAGTACAGAACGACAAAGTACTCGCGTATCACAGAATCCGGGGGTTTATTCGCAAACTACATCAATAGTTGGCTCAAAATAAAGCAAGAGTCGAGTGGTTGGCTTGCAGAGTGTACCGTTCACGAATCAAAGATGCGATACATTGACGAGTATGAAAGAGTCGAGGGTATAAAGCTTGATCCAACAAAGATAGAGGAAAATCCTGGAAAACGGGCTCTGGCCAAGATGGCGTTATGTGCTTTGTGGGGAAAATTCGCTCAGCGGGAAAACCTCACAAAAACAGAAGTTGTAAATACGCGGGAACGATTTATGGGATTGTTTACGAGTCCAGAACTTGAAATTACAGGTATTCTTCCTGTCAATGACGAAACGTTATGTGTATCGTATGTACATAAAATCGAAGCACTGGAACCATCGTGCATGACGAACGTTGTTATTGCTTCATTTGTCACCGCTCAAGCACGTCTTGTACTCTATGATTATCTCAAAGAGCTCGATCAAAGATGTTTGTATTTTGACACGGACAGTCTTTTGCTGTATACCGACGATCCAAGTCGAGAATATATGCCAAAAACTGGATGTTTCTCGGGTGATTTGACAAATGAACTTGAGGCATACGGTCCTGATAGTTATATCAAAAAATTTTCATCGGGAGGGCCCAAATTTTACGCATATGTTGTCTGCAAATCTGATGGGGAAGAAGTAGAGGTGTGTAAAGTGGAAGGAATTACGCTCAATTATGAAACAAAAGAATTGATAAATTACAATTGGCTCCGAAGCTATATCCAAGGAGAGGTTGATTCACCTCTCATCATAGAATACGATGGAATGCGTCGAACCGAATTTCATGATGTTGTCACGCGACGAGAATCAAAAACATGCAAACCTATTTATACAAAGAGATGGTTTGTAAATAATGAATTATCATACCCTTATGGATACAAAACAGAATGATGTGGAAAATAAAAAAATTTTGATACTATTTTTGCTCATTTTGACATCATCCCATAATCGAATTCACAGATATTAGCGGCTACGCATGATCGTCGTCAGTCAGCTGATAGCGACGATCCACGGCGCGCATCGTTCGCCGTATATGAGCTTATAGGGCGAACGATAATACGCGACGATCGTCATATAAGCTTATGGGACGATCGATCATCGGTACGATCGCCTATATTAGCTTATAAACGGCGATCGAGCCATTCGCTCATGAAAATGTCGCGCGCCGTGGCCGCCGCCACCGCCGCGGTTTGACGAATTTTGCGGGCTATAAAATCTCTGCTCAGCTGAACTGATCATCATTCATCGATATGGAGACAAAGTGGTCACATCCATTCACGCTTTTATGCTGTGGACCAAGTTCTTGTGGAAAGAGTACTTGGGTCAAGGCTTTTATCCAATTTCGAGATTACATTTGTGACACAAAATTCGAGAAAATCATCTTTTACTACTCCGAATGGCAGTCAGCTTACACTACTTTTGACTCTTTGGTAGAATTTCGGGAAGGTATCCCACAAATTTCTGACTTCGGCAACGATGAGAGACCAAAATTGATCATTATTGACGACTTTATGCGAGAAGCATCGAATCCTATTATAGTTGATTTATTCTCGAAACATTCGCACCATCACAGCTTGAGCGTCATTTTCATATCGCAAAATCTTTTCCATAAATCGCAGAGAGATATTTCGTTGAATGTTCCTTACCTTGTGGTTTTCAAAAATCCAAGGGATCGGGCACAAATACAGCATCTGGCAAGGCAAGTTTACCCCGAGAATCCACGCTTCATCGGAGAAATTTTCAAAGACGCCACCGCAAAACCACATTCATATCTTTTATTAGATATGACCCAATCGGCACCGGATGAACTTCGATTTCGGACCAATATTTTTCCAAACGAAGGCTACGAATGTGTGTATGTCCCCAAATGAGAGGTATAAAAGAGTGGCATCTGATAGCTTGTCGTCATTCGATAGAATGTGATAGCTCCGTCCACATCGACGCCTTTTGGTGCAAAGTATCCCTCAATTTTACGAGCTCTTTGTCACTTAAGCGAAGATCAGAGAATTGCTGTCTTGCGAAAAGCTACGAGTGGTCTCATCAAATGCATATGCGAATGTGCTTTGAATATTTTAAATGGTAATATTCCACTGAATGACTACGAAAAGAGGAGATTGAGGAAATACGCTGAAATTCTTCGAAAACTCATTATACCGAGCGGTACTTGGAACAGCAAGAGAGTCGTCATCATCTGAAAAATAGCTGAATTTCTCCCGACATTGTTGTGATAAAAACTCCAAATTCTTCTCGATACACTCGGACTTTAATGCCAAAGTATTGTCAAACTTCTTTAAATTTCCGACGTTTCGGGTGTGTACATAACACCCCTCATCAGGGAAAATCAAGAAAACATGGTCAAAAGGTAATTAGAGCCCGCGATTTTCATGTCGACGGGACTATTGTATTTTTACGAGTGTAAAATCTCAGAAATGTAGTTCTAATTGTAAAATTTCTATATTTTTGAGACTGATTGGTATGAATATATGAAAAGGGAGCGCGACCAGGAACGAACATTGATGTTGATCATTCGATCACCTGATCGACACACCTGATCTAATTACCTTTTGACCATGTTTCCTTGATTTTCCCTGATGAGGGGTGTTATGTACACACCCGAAACGTCGGAAATTTGAAGAAGTTTGACAATGCTTTGGCATTAAAGTCCGAGTGTATCGAGAAGAATTTGGAGTTTCTATTACATCGAGTTTGCCAACGGACGAGGAGGATTCCAAACAAATCACATTGATTCTCCCGACATTGTTATTGCCCGTACTCAAATACTTTTCCGAGAAGAAGTGAATCTTTTCAATCATGCAACACGCTCGAAAAATGGTCCTGGTGCCCGAAGCCATGGTCAAAAATATCCAACCAATGAAAAATTCTCAAATACACCAAGAGAATTCTACAGAATCGACCAAATCTGTGCAGACTTCTGGGAATGTGGCTTCCAGATTAGACAAGGACATGTACGACATCCTGCACGCCGATGTCAAAGACAAGCGCCAGAAATGGAAGCTCTTTTCTCAGGCACTTCAGAGATTCCTCTTCTTCAACGATGACAATCACGAGAGTAGTAATGGCCAAACTGAGTGCGCAAAAAGTACTGATGACGATGCTCTTGATAGCGGAGGGGATGGCGTGACATTGGTCAAATATTCGGATGAAAATATCATCAACAGCGTTCCGAATACATATAGATGGAAATGTGAACAGCTACTCAAATGCTCACATGACTGCGGTCAAGAGCACATCTCTTGGGACGACTCAAGCACCGTACGTATAAACGGCATTGCTATCCCAGATTCAAATATTGTGGATCTCGTGAATTTGGCTGTCAGATGGAGGAAATCGTACTCAGCGGTTGGGGAGCAAGAATTTGCTAATTTCTTGCAGAAATCTACTATTCCGAGAGAATTTATTGGCAATACCTCATTGTTGAATGATGGATCTGATACACCTCTGACGAATTTGAAGAGGAAGTACGGCAGAATTTCTCGGCATTTTAGCGACTCGGCTGTAACACCTGGTAATTTGGCAGGCCCGACGCAGGGTGGAGACGAAAAGGAATCCGACGACGTAGAGGATTGCAGCGAAGTTTTTAACGAGACAGCTGATTTTACACTTCAATATAGTACACCTGGCACTAAGAAAAAGAAGACTTCGTGGGCTACTTTGACTCTCAATAAATGATGGAAGAGCTACTCGAAAATTATTATTACAATCCAGAAAATCCTGCATCACTCTCTGGAATAAAAAGTTTTCTTGCCGAGCTTAGATCGAGAAATATTCACGTTACGAGGAGACAGGTAACAAATTGGCTAGAATCTCAAGACGCTTACACGCGTCATAAGCCGAGACGATTAAGTTTTCAGAGACGGCACTATAACGTTTCCAATGTTAATGATGTTTGGGAGGCTGATCTCATGGATTTTCGTTCCATCAAGGCTTATAACGAAGACTTCACT
Source organism: Eretmocerus hayati (assembly GCA_029851415.1). Classification (NCBI taxonomy): domain Eukaryota; kingdom Metazoa; phylum Arthropoda; class Insecta; order Hymenoptera; family Aphelinidae; genus Eretmocerus; species Eretmocerus hayati. Next base: position 88,177,840 of record CM056743.1, read on the forward strand.
TTTGTACTCGTAGTAATTGATGTTTTATCAAAATACATATGGGTCGAGCCGTTGAAAAATAAGACTTGCATCAATGTTACGGCCGCTTTCGATCATATTTTATCACGTAGTAATAACCGTGTTCCAATGCTCTTACAGACCGACCAGGGGAAAGAATTCGAGGGAGGCCAATTTCAAAAACTGCTCAAAAAATACCATATTAAATTTCGAGAAGCTCTAAATGCAGAATTTCATTGTGGTGTTGTTGAAAGAGTCGATAGAACGCTGAAGAGTCGTTTGTGGCGCTATTTTACGAGATTTAATACAAAAAAATATATTGGCGGACCATAGTGAGAGGTATCTACTATCAGTGCGGAGCAAACATCCGCTGGTTGGGGGTGAATATGGTCCACAGCAGTAAGAGACGAATTGGGTCAGATATACGAACCTGGGGAGAGTGATTGAGACTACAAAGGCTTGCACGATGCGATTGAGAAGGGCAATAGCTCATTTTGTAGCTCAATAACAGTAGCAAGTGGGCGCATCCTCGGGATATCAGTGCTGAGTTGCCAAGGGGAGGTATCCCTCGGAATGCGAGTGACCTTGGACGAGTACCCTTATTAAGATTCCGACACTTCCCCTGGTATTCAACGAATTCACGATCAGATCTCGGAAATCTTTGGACCACTTCGTAGATATCGACGAGGTGGGGCCTATGGACCTCTCAGAATGTCGGCGCGGGGCAAAGATCCGACGGACGAAGAGCAATATGGCTTTCAGTCGTATCGGTTGAATTGGGTCAGACATACGAACCCGGGGGAAGTGAGTGAGATTATAAGGGTTTAAACGATGAGATTGAGACGGGCGAGAGCTCATTCCATGTCTCAATAACAATAGCAAGTTTATGTTCCATGAGAATATCAGCGCTGAGTCACCAAGGTGATAAATTACTAGGATTGTATGTGATAGAGGAACTACCCCCATTGATATTTCAACATTGTCCCCGGTATTTAACGAATGCACGATCGGATCTCGGATCTCTTCGGACCACTTTGTAGATTCCAATAAAGCGGAGCCCATGGACCCATCAGAATTTCAGCACGAGACAAAGATCCGATAAGACAAGTAGAATATGGTTTCCAGTCAGCCCCCGCTATTCGCCCCCCGGTATTCGCGGAATTCGCTTATTCGCGGTTTTTGGTTTGCGGCATCTCCCGGTATTCGCGGTGCCCTGACTCGCTTATTCGCGGTTTGGATCTGGTTATTCGAGATAATTCAGCTCACGAAATGTGAATTTTCGATGGACTTCATTCAAGTGTCTCATCCCAAAACAATTTTGTGATTGAGTGTTCATCATTTTCAGGGTGATGGTATTGTTATTGTTTCCCGAGACTGATTAATTGGTTATATGGCGAATTTGTTGGTACACTATCTAGATTCTAGTCATGACACCGTACGTAAAAAAAGATGCATATCCGTCAATCAGAAAACGTCATCATAAACTGTGAGCCTTTCGGAGAAATTGAAAATGTTGAGTTTGCCTGCCAACAAAGGCAAAATAGCCGGTTCTTTTAGAACTTCCAATGGCCACTTACCAGACATTGTTGCTGACTATGTTCGTCAATCTCGCTAGTCAAGAGTGATAGAGCTCTTCACTTGCACGCTCGTGACTGATTGTTTCAACAGATTTTGGAGTGAATCACAGTAGTTTTTCAATCGTATCAGACTGTTACTTCGTATTTTTTATATATGGATTCAACTTGCTAGGCTTCTTACATGAATTTGGCATTTAAAGATGATGAGTCGATTTTTTCAGTTTCTCACGGATCCACATATGTATACGTAACCCCCCTCTTCCCATAAGCCCAAGGTCCCGGTATTCGCGGCATTTTTTTCATACGCATTAACCGCAAGGAGCGGGGGCTGCTTGTAGTTACAGACGAATTTTGCTAGACATACGAACCTAGGGATATGAATTGAGATAACGAGGGTTCACACGATGCGATTGAGACGAGCGAGAGCTCATCTTGTAGCTCAATAACAGTAGCAAGTGGGCGCATCCTCGGGATATCAGTGCTGAGTCACTGAAGCGCTGCATCTCTCAGAATGTATGTGTTTGAGAAACTTCCCCCATTCAGATCCCGACATCTCTTCTCGTACTTAATGGATGCACGAGCGGATCTCGAATTACATGGGACCAGTTCGTAGATTTCAATGAAGTCGAGCATCGGGAACTCTCAGGATATCAGCGGGAAGACGCTGTTCGAGAGGGGAAATATCTGTAGAAGTAGTGATAGACCAATTGGGTCAGACATACACACCGGGGGATAGTAATTGAGCTCCAAGGAGTATTCACGATACGAATGTGACAGGGGCGGGCTCATGCTGTAGCTCGATAACTGTAGCACGCGGGCGCATTCTCATCCTATCAGTGCTGAGTCATCGAGTTGATGTATATCTGGATATGAATGTAAGCTCAAGAAACTTAACACATTGAAGTTCTGACATCTCCCATTCGGAACTCTGCCCCCCCCCCCGTCGCGATCGCACCGGGCAAACGCTTGGAATCCCGATTACTATCCCCAGGTTTGAATGTCTGACCCCTTCCGTCTGGTTCTACTAAACGACATATTTTCCGTCGCTAGCCAGATCATTGCCCCGTGCTGATATTCTGATTGCTCCCTATGCTCCACCTCATCGATATTCACGAGAGGGTCCGAAGGAATCCGAGAGCCGATCGTGCATTCGTTGAATACCAAGGAGAATATCGAAATATCAATGAGAATAGTCTTTTAAGGTCACTCATATCCCGAGGGATACCCCCCCCCTTGGGAACTCTTCGCTGATATTCTTGGGATACACATGATTGCTCCTCTAATCGAGCTACGGAAAGAGCTCTCATCCGTCTCGATTGCATAGTAAAAGCCCTCGTAATCTCAATCACTATCCCCAGGTTTGGATGTCTGACCCAATTTGTCTGGTACTACTGAGAGAGAGCCATATATTCTTCCTCCCGTCGGATACTCGCCCCGCGCTGATATCGTGATGAATACCTAGGCTTTGCCTCATCGATATCTACGGATTGGTCCTTAATTTTCCGAGATCTTATCGCGCTTTCGTTGAATATCAGGGAAAATTTCGAAATATCAATAAAGGTAGGTTTTTAAGGACTCTTACATTTCGAGGGATACCTTTCGAATTTCAATCACTCTCCCCAGGTTCGTATGTCTGACCCAATTCGTCTTTTGGTGATAGAATTCATCTGTTCCCCCTCCCATCAGATCTCTGCCCGCGCTGATATTCTGATGGGTCCATAGCATAGAGCACGGCGGGTCGGAACGGCGAAAAAGTGTTAGGTGCGTGATCATGAAAAATATCAATTGGATATGTTTCGGGCTAATCTTTAAATCATTCTCCGGAAAGAATTAAAATCATCGGTCGGGGATTTTTAAAATAATCGTCATTCTTGTGTTATTTAAATTAACGCGTTTTGATACTTCAACGATCCTTTCCCAATCACTCGAGCTATGATCATTCAACTCAGAATAACTCTCAGAGCTGAACAGACAACAACATTCCGACGTATATTCATCCATATCATCCGTTGGTCTGTCCTAAACCCGCCAGAGATGAAGCTGTGGTGATATACATTGAGATTTAGTGGTGTAGAATACCTACGTTGTCTTGATGAAAAGCCGTTCAATACGAACATTTAGTCAGGATTCAGAGCCATTCTGAGATTGGAACACTACATGTCATAGTCTTGTACATTTAGACGCGTGTGTGATGTCAAAATCCCCGCAATGCATATTACAGATATAGGCGAACATTTGTTTGATCAGAAAGAGACCCCAAGAGGTGAATCCACAACTGATCTATACTTTTTGAACAAATCATACGTCATTTTTGAATTCACTAAGGTATTAATCGTATCCCACAGTCATGTTTGAACATCAATGACATACTCCGATCGCTAATTGGGATAATGGAACTTTTCATACGTCGCCTTCTTTTGTTGTGAGCGCTCTTGACCCTCCCCAGTTACTCCCTCCCCCCTTCTTCGTGGCAACTCCGAAACTCATTTGGGATGAAGATTCCACTCATGCTCGAGTGAATCTCACTCTTTCCAATTTGCCACAACAGGAGGGGGGGGGCTCACTCGGAAAGGTTAAGAGAGCGGATAGGGCTGGGATTACTAAATTATATCACTCTTCCTGTTCAATCAATAGATAATTAATTCCAAATGTAATCCATTGAACTCACATACAACTCGTAGTCTGCAATTTGGACATTCGGGATGATCGTGATGAATCTTATCCTCCGTCAAGATTTGAAAAACACTGTGATGTATGGACTCAAAAGTCTGCTCGCTATGACAAATTTGGGCTCTTTCCAAAATTGAAATCCGAACTCAACAAGTATTGGAACTCTCGAGATCACTCTCATCCTTAAGGATTCGAGATCAACTCTGATAATTTGTGGATATGATAAAACCTAGTCATTCAAGAAAGATAAAATAGAAAGGTCTAGTCTTTTTCATATCTATCGTGAATCTCCATGAGTATTTTACATATTTTGCAGACCAGTGAGTCTCTAACATGCATGGACATCACGTACACGTGTAATATTGAATGTGATGTAACTAATATGGATCATATTGGTGTATGAATGACACCGAATCCTGACTGAATGCTCATTTTGAACGACTTTTGATCAAAATGACGTGGGTATTCCTCCTCACTAACACTAATCTCAAGGTATATCATCACAGCTTCATCTCTGGCGGGCTTAGGCCAGACCAACGAATGATATGGATGAATATACGTGGGAATGTTGTTATCTGTTGAGCTCTGAGAGTTATTCTGAATTGAAAGATCATAGCTCGAGTGATTGGAGAGGGATCGTTGAAGTATCAAAACTCGTGAATTTGAATAGCAGAAAAACGACGATTATTTTGAAAATCCCCGACCGATGATTTCAATTCTCCCTGGAAAATGATCTAGAAACTAGCCCGAAACATATCCAATTAGTATTTTTCATGATCACGCACCTAACACTTTTTCACCGTTCCGACCCGCCGTGAGAGATATAATACTTCAGAGCAGGCATGCGCCTCTCTTCTGCGAGCGAGGAATGCTGCCCCTTCCTTCTCTTCGCTCCCCACTACCCACCTTACACCGACCGTTTTCCATTCAAGTGAGATAGATAGATAGATAGATAGATAGATGTCCTTTCATTCGTCCGCAGACAAAAGATCAGATTACATATGATTACATATGCTCGTTAAAAATATAATATCGTGTATAGAAAATGATGTATATATACACTCATAATAATAATAATTTCAGTGAAATCCTGTTTTGGTCAAGGACATTTAGTATCACAATTTGTTACTAGTTAGGGCAGAATTACTCATCATTCTAAGTACAAAATTTTGTAGTAAGAGAGGGATATGGGCTCACAGTCATATCACAGTTGTGTTTCATCAGTCGGGTGACAGAGGGTCACATATAGGAGAAAAAATATTAATAAAAAGTAGAGCCCAACCCATCACAGATTGAAATAGTGCTAATTCTCCACATCAATCCTCTGAGGAGACTGTGCCAATGAGGAATCTTTCAAAGCCTCTTTAAGTAACGATGTTTTTCTCAGCTGCCGAAAGCTCGGAGGGAGGAAGTTCCACAGATGAGCACATTGAACTTGGAATGATCTTCTTCCATACTCAAGTCTCATGTTGGGGACTTTGAGTACTCGCTCTTCTAGATCACCGCGTGCAGGGCGTTTGGATTGGTACCTGGTAAACATCGCAACTGGGTAGCCAGGTTCTCCAAGATGCATGATCTTATGCATTAAGAGTGCTGCGAAGTACATCTCCTCGGATCAGTAACTAACCAACCCAGATGCTCCCTAAACGGGGTGATGCACTCGTCTCTCCTAAGATCGAAAATGTATCTCACACATGAATTGCTCAGTCGTTGTATCCGTTGCCGCTGTTCGTCCGTGGCGTCGAGGTACACGCCCGTGCAGTAATCTGAATGCGGTTGAACCAAAGACTCGACCAGGCGAATTCGGAGTAGTCTGGTGATACACGCCCTGAAAACCGCAAACCGTAGAGGGCTCTGTTGACTTTCTCAGTTGATTCATCAATGTGCGGTTTCCACGTCAGTTCGCTGTGTAACACCTAGACTCACGACAGAGTCACTGAATGGGACGAACACTCCGTCCTGTATCTCAACCCCTGGCAAGTTCATGCGTCGCAAGTTCTTTACGTTCCTCTCGGAACTGGAAAGGATTGCCTTGGTCTTCCCAGCGTTGAGGCGCAGGTCGGAATTCCTAGCCCAGTCAGCAACGAGTCGCCCTATATCCCCTAGTCGAGCGATTCCCTGGTCGATGTTCTTTTTATCGACTTGTAGATAAATCTGGAGGTCATCCGCGTAAAATAAGTGGTTAACCGACTTTCCGTTCAGTAGCCCGGGCAAGTCATTCACATACAGACTAAAGAGGAGAGGCCCGAGAACGGACCCCTGTGGAACACCCAGATTGGTTTCTAGCCAATCAGATTTACCTGCTTTCGAAGTGATTTGTTGGGTGCGACCCTGTAAATACGATTTTATCCATAGGAGTGCCGATCTCGAGAAACCGAGATGTCGTAGCTTCCTCAGTAGCTTGGATGGTGAAATTGTGTTGAGTGATTTACTAAAGTCAAACAGTAGGAGCAGAGTGATCTTCTTCCTGTCAATTCCTACTGTGATGTCGTCTGTCAACTTCAGTAGTGCCGTCTGGGTACTGTGATGTTGCTTAAAACCAGTCTGAAACGGATCAAGTAATTTCTCAATTTTTAAATACTCCGTGATTTGGTCATGTGCGATTTTTTCCAGAACCTTGGAGAGGAAGCGGTGCAGCGCTATGGAACGGAAGTTCGAGACTGCGGATAGAGCTGCAGTCTTCTTCAATGCAATCAGCTGCGCTTGCTTCCAAGCCTCAGGAAATACGCTATGAGCGGAAGAGGAATTGAAGATATGTACAATAAGATCACCAATACTCGGAAGAGCTTTCGCGATCACGCTTTGGGGTATTCCATCCGCCCCACGGGCCTGGGAGGAGAAATTTTCAATGGCAAGGACTACATCATTGTAATTTGTGGGCTTGAATTTAAACCCCTCCTCCGGTGCCGAACTAAAATCGTCCATCGCTCCATTAATATCTTCGTGAGGCCAGACAGAAACCCCCCCAAAGTGAGCGTTCAACTTATCCGGTGTGAAACCGTGAAGTTCTTCCTCTTTGCTCTTGAGCAAGAGGCCAAGATTGCGCGTCTCCTTCCAGATGTTCTTCTTCTGATCAAGAGCGTCCGTGAGATGGGTTTGAAGGAAGGAGTTACGCTCTTGTCCAATGCGCAAGTCGACCTTTCCGCTAAGCCGAAAGTACTCACTTTGAAGCTCAGGACACTTGCGTTGGTTACGTTGCATCCGCTCCCAGCGCCTGCGCGTCGCGTCTCGCTTATTCATGAGCTTTTTCAACTCCGGACCAATCCAAGGAGCATCCTTTTTCTTCGGATTCGTAGTTCTCTCCGGTGCTAATTCGTCCAAAACGATCTTTAAATTTTCATTCAAGCAGTCAATTGCATCTTCCAAACTGGTTTCAGCATTCTCAAGAGCTGTCCAGTTGCAGCGAAGCAAGCAGTCATTCAATATCTCCGGAGTGATCTTACGAAAATCTCTATAGGTGAAGGAATCTCTCGGCGGAGTGGGGGTGAAGACGCTGATAGTGACGACAATGACCGAGTGCCTGCCAAAACTGGGCAGGAGTCTGTTTTGAAAGTCGGTAATAATGTCGTTGTCATCCACGTAAATATGATCAATCCATGTATGAGATACATTGGGGTTATGTTGGTGAGTTGGGCCATGCTGTACCATCTGCAAGGCAAGTTCTTCTGTCAGAGCAGTCAGTGTTTTGGTGTCAGGGTGAGTAGCGTCATGTAAATCCGCGTTCAGATCTCCCATTATAATTTCGTGACTGTAATCGCCACACAGTCAACGTAATGAGCCAAACAGCCCATCATCCTTCTGCATGGCGATTTTCGGGGGTCTGTAAATTACCACGACTAATATTGGAGGAGAGTTGCCCTGCTGTACGCTACAGAAAATAAATTCAGGTTCCCCTGGCCCAAAAGTATTCGACGAAATCAATTCCTCAACCTTGAAGTCATCGCGTACATACAAGGCAACCCCACCTCCCTCTCTGTTGCGATCCTGTCTCAACAGTGAAAACCCCGGAATCTGAACGAGACTGTCATCCACATACTCATCAAGCTTCGACTCAGCCATGCCAAATATATGGTGGGAGGGATCGTTAGCGACGAGCTAGCATGGATGCTCAATCTTATCTGTCAGGGAGTTAAGATTGATGAATCCCGCTTTTAAGAAACGTCCACCCCCTCGTCGCTCCTCAGCAGCCGTATTTAGTCAAGGAGTCTCCACTGATACTGCTGCCGGATCTCGGCTCTGCTCGGGAACGGTTGTGCAGCTCTGGGTTTTGGAACACTTCGACAGTCCGTTTGAATGACCTGCAGATCAGCGAGGGATGCGAACGTATGCGCTCGCTCACCATTTTTCCGCCTGACCCAGAAACGTCCACCGCTGTGCCAGACGTATCTCAAACCCAAACCGCGTGCAGCCGTTCTCAAACGTGTGTATTCCTTGTACTCCTCATAGGAGAGCATTTCATACATAAAGATCTCACGGTTTGGCACATGAGCTTCCGCATCTGAGTCAAGTAGATCAGACTGGATGTTATTAGCCGTGAAATAATTATTGGCGATTGAACGTTGAGCTCAAATCACTGTCCCGACTAAATGGCTCCGGGAGAGTTGGACTACGCATGAGTTGGACTACGCATGGTAGTAGAGTGCGTGAGACGGCAGTTGAGTCTCGTGAAGATGGATCCGAATCACGATTACTTGCTGGAGGCCTCTCCTCAGACGCATGCCTTGGATGCAGGACATGAACATCAACAATGTCTGCCCTCTCCAGCGAGGGAAAAATGGACTTGAGCACTGCGTTGAAAATATCAGATATTTTTGCCGGTGAGGCCATAGAATTTTCTTTCAAAACACCAGTAATAATCAATTTGCAGCGCTCAAGACCACCACTGCCGTGTCCCCGTCCTTGCTTCTCAGCATGTGAATGGGGGGACTCGTTCATCCTAGGTGAATTGATGAGAATCGAGGATTGATGTGTCGATTTGACACTACAATTCTCATCATTTCTTAATTTATGATTTTGCAGAGTACTCTGAAAGCCTTCAAACAGCTCAGTAAGAGTGGAGATCTGGCCCTTCATATTGGAATTCTGCTCCAAAAGAAGCTGGCGATCTAAGCAGAGTTCCTCCAGCTGGGAGTTCTGTTTCCCTATAAGTCCCTCGAGAGAAGACACACGTGCTAACAGACGATCATTCACCTCCTTTACCGCTGGCGTGAGAAATGGAGGAGCAATGGCAAGGTTGCGTCGACTCACGAGGAATTTTATCTCGTCAAGCTGGTTTTGGAGCAAGGTATTTTGGTCGTAAAATAGGTCCAGAGTACTCTGCGCTATAAGTACCCATTTCGGCTCCGGAGAAGGTAACGGCGTCGATGTGGGTGATGCTGAAGGATGTTCCAAGTTGTTGAAGCTGTTGCTCTTATCCATCTCAGCAGGGCCGTCCTCGGGTGGTGTAGGATGCAGCAACTGGGAGGCACTAGTAAGCCGCTCATGTGTATGCACTGAGAATAAAATATTGCCGTCGGAACAATACGACTGTATTGTTACGTGGTATTGCCGTCAGACCAATACTGGATTGTCACCACAGCAAAATGATTTTGTTATTGCACCTACCTGGCACGAATAACCTAAAAAAATCGTTGGATTATATTCGTCCCTTTGCGGTACTATTCCGTGCAAAAATGGGTAGCTTTTGTAGCAAAATAAGCGTCATGTGACTGTTAATCCATTAAGTATCGGGGCATTCGAAATATACGCGTTCTATTTAACTATTTTGGCTTTGATACCAGATCACCAAACCGTCCTGATAGATTGATGCAATAACAAAATCGGCATTGTTCTGCAACAAATACCATTTTGGTCGTACGACAATACGCATGGCCGTACGACCAAAATTTTTTTCTCGGTGTGCTGCTTCTGAATATTCGCGGGCTCTACTTTGCTGGAGTCGTGGTTGGTGGCGCCACGTGATGAAGTTGAAACAGCGGTTTGCGGAATACCCCCCGCTAGCGCGAGCTGTGGACTCCCGGTGGACTGAGAGGTCCTGGTGGTGGGGAGCTTCGCGCTACGCCGCATGCTGGTATATTGCGGAGCGGGGGGAGACAATCCAGATGCAACACGCATAGTGAGCCGCGTGTGTGAGTTGGGCTGATTACTCTCACATCTCCGCGAGTTCGTATTTTCCTTCTTTTGAGAGAGAGAGAGAGAGAGAGCAACAGCATTGACTATTCCTCTCTCTAGACCGTGGCCACTTACAGTGGGTCCTATGCTATGCCTCCTCTATGGTATTATATCTCTATGGTCCATAGACCACGTCATCGATATCTACGAACTGGTCCGTAACTATCCGAGATGTTCTCGTGCACTCGTTGGATGTCAGGGAAAATGTCGGAATATGAATTAGGGGGGTCTTTTGAGGCCTCCTATATCCCGAGGGGTACCTCCATTTGTCAACTCAGTGCTGATATCCTCAGGAAAAATACACTCGCTGCTCTCATTGAGCCACAGGATAAGCTTCCGCCACTCTCAATCGCACTGTGCAAACCCCTCGTGATCCCAATTACTCTCCATATGTTCGTATGTTTGAGTCAGTTTGTGTGTCACTACCGAGAGCCATATCCTTTTTTTCCCGTCGGATCTTTCCCCCGCACTGATATTCCGATGGGCCCAGAGGCTCCGCCTCATCAATATCGACGAAGTGGTCCGGAGGAATTCGAGATCCGATCGTACATTCCCAATACCAGAGGAGTTGTCGAAATATTAATAAGGTTGGTTTTTCAAGGCCTCCTATATCCCGAAGGATAGCACCCATCGGCAGCTCAGCGCTGAAGTCACCAGAATACGTACACTTGCTACTTTCACCAAGCTACGAGATGAGTTTCCGCCCGTCTCAATCGCATCGTGCAAGCTTTCGCTCTGTAGTCTCAATCACTCTCCCCCGGTTCGTATACCTGAGCCGATTCGTCTGTTACTGATGTAAGCCATATATTCCTCCATCCGTCGCATGTTTGCTCCGCGCTGATATTCTGATGGGTCCATAGACTCCGCCTCAGCGATAATCACGAACTGATTCTATAGAGTCCTAGATCCAATCACCGCATGTGCGTTCGTCAAATACGAGGAGGAATGTTGAAATTCGACCGACGGTGGTTCCTCAATCACATACATTCCGAGAGATATATCACCTTGTCGACTCGGCGCCGACATTCCGAGAACACGCACACTCTCTACAGTTGCCAAGCTACGGAATGAGCTCTCGCCCGTCTCAGTCGCATCGTGCAAACTTCCGAAATGTCAATCACTCTCTCCAGGTTCGTATGTCTGACCCAATTCGTCCGGTAGTAATGTAATCCATATTTTCCCTTTCCCATCGGATCTCTGCGCTACGCTGATATTCTGATAGATCCATAGGCTCCGTCTCATTGATATCCACGAACTGGTCCTTATCTATCCGAGATCTTTCCGTGCGCTCGTTGAATATCAGGGAAAAAGTCGAAATTTCAATGAGGGCGGTTCTCCAAGGCCTCCCTCATTCCGAGGGATACCTCCCCTTGGCAACTCAACGCTGATATCCTCAGGATACATACGAGTCATTCTTTTTAATATCGCCAGGTTTTGTGTCGGGGAGTCAGGGATTTTTCTGTAACTTTGGGTACATGTTGTATATGATGAAAGAAGATGGAAAGCACAGTTTTTAGGTCCCGAAAGTCATCCGCGCGAGTTTGGCGCCCTGTTTTCGTTTTCAAAATTCGTGAAAAATTCGATTTTTCAACTTTTTGATTGATTTCTCACCAGTATGGAACCCAATGAAAAAATCATCCGAGACACATATTTCGACGTGAAATGAGCTGAATTTTACGAAAAAAATAATCTCAGATCCGTCAAAGATGAACATAACCTCAAAAAAGTGGTTTTTTCAGAAAAACCCAATTTTCAAGCCTTAGGCCCTATTTTATCTCAAATTTGACATTTTCATCGGATTCCTCGTCAAATTTTACGTCGAAAACCGTTTTTCAAAAATTGGGCTGAGGATGGGTTTGGCCACCAGTAGTTAAGCTAGGAGAGTTCACGACCACCTTTTTTGAAAAGTGGAGAGTTCAAGACCACCTCTTTCTGGACCCGGAGAGTTCAAGACCACTGCTTTCTAGACCCACCAGAGATGGATTTCTAGACCAGCAGCGGTGAAATTCTGGGCCAGTAAGAGGAGGGAATTGTTGCACTCGCCTAGCCAACTACTACTACTACGACCCCCCCCCACCCACCCCACCCCCTCCATTTCCCGCTTGCGTGAAATTTACGTCAATTTTTTCACGGTTCCGCTGATCGGATTGTATTGAATGACTCTGTCATGCAGAATAAGACAATAAGCAGATGTTTCTCCTGGGAAATTATCTTTTGTCTCAAACTCTAAGCGCACGTCGACTGCACCGCTTTTGATAGCCTCATTTTGCTTGGAGCAATCGATGACAATGAGAGGCATATGATTTATGAAGTCTGATCTATTGAGCACTGGCTCGGGGCATTTTCCATAGTAGGTCTTTTGGAAATTTGCATACATGTCATACAGTAGTGCATACTGTTGCTTTGTAATGTCGAGGTTGAGATTCCCATATGGATAGCATTGAGAATTGAGATGGAGCGTGACATTGGTGATGTTGCAGTGATCAAATTTACTGGCATTCTTGAAATTTTTTGTTTTTCTATTGGTCTGAAAGCCCAATATGACGTAGCGTGGTTTCTCAAGTTGACTCGATGTTTTAACGGTCCAGATATGTCTGTTGGAGCTCGGTAGTCTGGGAAATTCATATAACTCCCATGATCGGAAACTCATGCCGAGAGGGTGGTCTTTCTCAATTCTCCTTAGGATCGCCACCTTCTCTCTATCAGATGCTACAACATAGGGCATGAGCCATTCAATCTTGGTCAACGTTATTTTGAATTCTTCATTTGGATCTGCTGCCGCACCTCGCGTTTGAATGACTGCATTCAAATCTGTTCTCGACCGGATCAGTACTAGATCGAATCTTGCTCCAATCATTACCCTACGAAAATCTTCAGCAAAGCCAAGGAGCATTTTCATAGGGATTGTTACATCAAAGTTTCCTGAATCATCCTCAATCTTCTTTGTTTCATCGATATCCAACCACCCAGCATTCTCAACCATTGGTATCTGACTGAGTCTCATAGATATCCAGTTTTTCATTGTAGTCAATAAGCCAGTGTTTCTGCTCCTGTCGATTTCGATTCCATTGACTTCCAAGCGTACATCGTCAAACAGATGACAAACTCCATTATTGACGAATTTCGTACGAGTGACTCTTTCTCCATCATTTTTAGTGAGTTTCCCACATATATGTAATGAGCTTTCTGATGGGAGAACGCATGCATCATTATTCTGAATAGATATGCGTATTTCATCATTGTTATTCATTGATGGTGTGCTAGGTGCATGAGCATGCACTTCATAGTGCGCGATGGACTCATCATACACTATAGGTGTCTGAATATCCAAGATCCCCTCCATCTTGACGTTGGCAACAAAAAATTATGCACGTTATTTTCCACCACGCAATCTTCCAGCGCGAGAAATAGGTGTTAAGCCAAGACTCTTGAGAATCTGTAAGCTGCGACGTGTTAGCGGTTTGACACCACGACCTACAGGTGATATAACTTTTTTTCACTGGGCTCTCTCGAGCTATCGTTGGGAGAGTCCTCGGTCGACTGAATTGTTTCAGACATGGTCGACTTATATACCCTCCCGAGTTGTAGACGATCCCCATTTTCTATCCACACAATATCCGTGCAATCTTATAGATATCGTTTCACCACGGAAGTTAACCAGATCTCCGTCTTGGTCAACGATGCAAATTTGTAACTGATCAAGACTATCAGACTGAATCATTGGGAGGTAAACAGGAGTGGATGGTACCTCATTGATCACATAACCTGGTGCAACTACTGGAAAGAACTCATGAATGGTATGCGATGGTCTATTGTTTATATAGGTTCCCGTCGTGAGGTTGCACTCAACTCTCAAGATATTATGTTTGAGGATTTTGACAGGGAGATCTGATTCATGAGTGATATTCGGTTCGAGGACCCGCTTCGTGAAACCGAGAATTCTACCTATTGAATCTCCACGAGTGAAATCGATTGGCTTCGTACATTTGACTATGCTGCGTAGAGTGTTGTTGTTCGGTTTCAGAGTAAACCATATTTTCTTAGATTTCAATTGTTCAGAGAGATACAACTCGATATTATCAATTTCGTAGCTACCTGTGGGTATAGTGATGACCTCGTCACCCACATACAGCTTATTACAGCCTATATCGATGTTGGGTATCGAGTTGGTTGTCACCAGTGATATTAAAGCCATGAGATAGTCTTTGTTAGGCAACAAATCGATTCTCGGATTAAACGGATCTGGTTCCAGATAAGATGAATTCCCTGATACGGACAGTGAGAACGTATGAGCCATAGTGCTATAGACTGAGTGATGTGTATTTTTTCAATCCCAGCCACTTATATAGCCTCAAAGTCGTGATCTCTCTTCAGAAACTCTAAACAAAGATGTCCACAAATAAATGTGTTGAAATCTTGATATCTTTCATTGTTATAGAATATTTCTACAGGTCCGAGATATGACACAAGCTCTAGAGGTGGTTGTAAATCTCCAAAACTGTCAAAGTACAAAACCTTGTCACCATGCTTCTTATACGCTACCCAATGCGTACCTGGGCCATTCTTATCGTCCAAATTGACGATGCTTGCCTCATTCACACGTGGCTTGCCTGCAGGTAATGCATTTCGCATGTAAACTCCTCGGAAATGAGGTATTTTCAAGATGCGAGAATATTTCACGAGATCAGCGTCTGTGAGAGCACGATTGGGTAGCTTTATGTTAAAAAATTCACCTTCTTGGTTCTTTTCTTAGCATGTGGTTTAATGGCTAACCCAAGACCTGATTTGTATGGTCTCAGATATAGACCCTTCCCCAATGCTATAGCTTCCATCGTTTTGTTATGCCGCTGACTTTCATCCAGTTGTTTCCTTGCTGCTCTTGCCTCGTTAATTGTCTTAGCAATGTTGGCAGCGCCACCTGCTAGTGCACCTGTAGCACTGAGACCCGCGAATAAGGGCAGTAAGAATGGTGAATAACCCCCTACTTTCGATGGTATTGCCATTATGCGTGGAATAGAGACGTTTTTTCTCCCGCCAATGTTTTGAATAGCTTCACGCGCACCCTCCAACGCTGATTGTATCATATCCTTAGTATTGCTACCATGAATAAGAGACGAGGCTGCAGCTTTGACAATATCTGTTAATTTGATCTTCTTCTTAAGCTTACCTCCACTTTTTCTTTTTTTCTTTCGTTTGATACCCATGCCTAATTTTGTCTTTGCCATCATGGCTTGGCCCACCCATAAAGCCGCTGCCCTCTCAGCAACTCCTGCATCTTTTGATACTACTCTTGAAAGTGCTTTCTTTCGTAGTTCAATATCTGCCTCGTGTCGTTTATCATCGTCTTTCATATATTTTGCATAAGCCATATCATGGATTTTGCAAGCGGCATCGAGAGGATTAATACCACTATCTCCGCGCGCGAGACGTTTATCTAACTTTGTACCGGGTCCGCAAAATTGATAGCCAGGTAAATGCATCTCAAAAGGTAGTTTATTGATCAAATTATTGAGAAAACCCCGCCCGGTTCGGGTCTTCTTACGCTTAACTTTCTTCTGTTTAGCCATCTCGATTTGATAGTCAACAGTCGAATGATGCTTCTAGACTATAAAAGCGCTCTATTTATACCCTCCAGCCAGTACAGATCCGAACGAAGACTCTCAAACATGGATTTCAAAGAACATGATTTGAAACTGCCCGTAAGCAACTTCGATGTTGTAGTGGATCATGGTGGGAAACAAGAGCGTCATGGGAAGCTATTGCCAAGCGATATTCGTGCGGTTATTTGAGGACCATCTGGATGTGGGAAGACTAATAGCCTTATGACACTCATTACTCATCCGAATGGGTTGCGATTTGAAAATATCTATCTTTACTCAAAGTCACTACAGCAGCCCAAGTATCGATTTCTCAAAATGCTCCTAGATACAATAGATGAAATTCAATACTTCCCTTTCAGAGATCATGAAGAGGTTATCTCACTTGACGATGTTTTGCCTAATTCAATCATGATTTTCGATGATATTGTGTGTGAAAAACAGACCAATGTAAAATCCTATTATTGCATGGCTAGACACAAGCATGTAGACTGTCTGTATCTCTCGCAGACCTATACATGTATTCCAAAGCAACTCGTTAGAGACAATGTGAATTTTTTGATCCTATTCAGACAAGATGAAATCAACATGAAGCATATCTATGATGAGCATGTGAATTCTGATATGTCGTTGAAAGAGTTCAAAAGATTGACCGCATTATGTTGGAACAATGACAAGCATGATTTCATGGTTATTGACAAAGACAAACCAATCAATGATGGTCGATACAGGCACGGCTTCCACCGTTTTCTTATAAATATCGCAAACGGATTTTGAATTCCATTAGTCTGTGAGACTACGCAACCACTGCAACATGGCTGATTTCAGCAAGGAGAAACATATACTGGAGGAGTTGTCCAAGGCTCGTGAAGCTATCCGGAATAAGTATAAGCTCTTAAGAGAAGACAGAGTGGAGATAGAGAAAACTCTCGATGAAACATTCAAACCGATTGTGAAACCTCTAAAACAGCTAGTGACTCAGAGAGAAACCAGTAATAGTAAAGTGGACCAGACTTCCTCGACAGACTCCAGTGTTGCATCTGCCCAAAATGATATTTCAAGTGACAGTGAGCTCATTGAAAAGTATAAGAATATGATGCAGCGTAGAAGTGATGATTATGATAATTTATACGGAGTTCAAGAACGCAATGGCTCATTGATGATTGGCAATGTCAGTGTCAACTTTAAGGATGGGAATTTGTCTGTTGATGAATTAGAATTTCCAGCTACTGAAGGACTACTCGAACTCATATGCATGAAAGAGCCTAATACAAATGTAGCATCACACAAAGACTGGGAAAACTATATGCAAATTCTAGAAATTTCGAATGTACATCGTAAAAAATTCAAAGAAAACGGGGAGCTTCGCAAATATAATAGTAAAAAGTTTGACAAGATCATAGCGCCACTTTTCACACAGAAAAAGGGACAAGGACTAGTTCCTCCTTTCAAAATTGTGAAAAAGAATACACAATTTGATTATGTATATTGGGATGACCCAAATGAACTTATAAACCGTCTGGAGCTGCTAGTGTCCGAAAAATCTGCTGGGAACACGAGTCATACCAATGAGATCCATACAATTTTGGAAGAACTCCGAGAGGCCGGCCTTATAAATTGAGCGAGTAAACGGAGAACGGTATTCAGTTCCACCATGAGTGTCGATGTGTTTGGACGTCGACCAGGGAGCAAAGGGCTGCCTGGCATAGGCTATAAATTGACGGATGAAGCTGATTATGACATTGAGAATAGACGCTTATGCAATATCTCACAACCTCGAGACCCACGTGACGCAGTCAATCTTGCGACGTTGGAGAACGCCTTAAACGCCCAGAAAATACAACTCAAACAAGACTTTCATGAGGTACAGACAGTTTTCGATCAGATGCAGATGACCATTGATAATTTGATATTACGCATTGAAAGAATTCAAAATTACAATAAGGATGTTGTCGAACGAGCTCTACATGTAGTTACAGAAGACTTGGAAAATTTACGCTCTGAACTGAGGACTGGAACAATCGCAAATAATCTATTACCAGGCGTATTCAAATGATCGAAATGGATCAAAATAAATTGAAACGTCAGAAACTTGTACAGGAGCTCCACAAGCCTGCAAGACGAAATTATCCTCGACGAAAAGTTATGGTACGGGGTATTGATGAGACTTGGCAAGCTGATCTTGTGGACATGCAAAGCTATGCTAAGAAAAACAAAGGTTATCGGTATATGCTGACAGTTATCGATATATTCTCAAAGTATGCATGGGCTATACCACTAAAACAAAAGACTGGCAATGATGTTACGAAAGCTATGAGAACGATATTGCAAGAAGGCCGAGTACCCAAAAATTTACACACTGATGAAGGCAAAGAGTTTTATAATGCTCATTTCAAGCGTCTAATGAGTGAATATAAAATCAATTTGTATTCTACGTTCTCGAATCTACATGCTTCGATCTGTGAACGTTGGAATCGAACCCTCAAGACTCGTATGTTCATGCAATTCAGCCTTCAAGGAAGCTACAAGTGGATTGATATCTTGCCAGAGCTAGTGGCTGACTATAATTCAAGACCACATCGAACCATAGGAATGAAACCTGGAGATGTTACACCGGCTCATACAGCTGATATTTTACGGAAGATCACAGAAGACAAGAGATCATTTTTGCCACCTAAATTCAAAGTCGGCGACCATGTGCGTATAAGCCGAATGAAAGGTTTATTTGAAAAAGGTTATTGGCCTAACTGGTCTACAGAGCTGTTCACGATACATCGCGTAGCGTCGACAAAACCAGTGACTTACCATTTGAGAGATTATATGGGTCAACTCGTTAAAGGCGGTTTTTATGAGCAAGAAATCTCCAAAGCGAGCCATCCTGACATATATCTCATTGAAAAAGTCATTCGAAAACGTGGCAATAAGGCTCTCGTTAAATGGCTCGGATTTGACAACTCACATAACAGCTGGGTAGATAAAAATAGCCTCGGATGAAATGGATTCAAATTGCAGGTAAATATATGACTCATAGAAAATCATCATTTAGTCCGATGGATTGACTATATTTTGATTCATTTTATAGGAGAAACTATGTCCTGGATGTGCAAGGTTTCAAACAGTCGGACAATGATTATTTGGTTAAAGAGCTTGCAGTTGCATCGCTCGATGGGGATCCAGTTTCGTACCTCTTTCACTCACCATACTCTCCGAGACGGTTGCCTCGCAAGATCAGACTAGAAAATAGATGGCTGGAGCGCTGCTACCATGGGTTGGCTTGGACATCTGGAGAGCTGCCGTACAGTGAGATCGGGAACATCCTTCGAATGATTTTAGTTGGAAGTGCGAGGGTTTTTGTCAATCACCCGATAAAAAAAGAGTGGCTTGAACGTTTTAAGTTTGTTGTCTGTTTGATTGATGTGAAATATATGAATGAAAAAAGTGTTACGATATGTGAGAATCATGACTTTACTGGTGATATTCAATGCGCTCTACACCATGTGAAAAGAATGAAAAATTTCTTGAATAAATCTGACTTTAAATGAAAAAATTTAATCAATTTTACCTCTATCATGACAAATTTATACATACATATATCGAATATTCATGGTTCAATAGGTATGTGAAATGAAAACGCGACGGATAGTTTCAAATAGATTTTTTCCAAGTTTATTCATATTAACTATATACTAATACAATTCAGGTTACATATGACAAATGATTGAAATGAAAAAAAGAGATACATGGGCCCATTAGATAGATTGAATAATTGTTTTGGTTACATATGATATACAAACTAAGCTTCATGAATGAACTCCATAGTAAACGTATTGATGAATTTGAGCTTCAGAGTTCCTGCTGTAGCAGCAGCTTGCATCAGCGAGAGAGTTGCTTGCTCTTGCACTAGAGTTTCTGACAGACGTTTTGGGAGGAAAACCTGGAATTCGGCGTTCAACTCTGCTATGACCCGATTTCCAAATCGAGTCCACACAGGACTCAGCGTTGTCACCGTATATATTTTGCCCGACTCGAGCTCTTTCAGCTTCTTAGTCACAACAGTGGCAGCTTTGTTGATTGCAGAGAGATCCATCTGGAAGAAGCACAGTAGAAAGATTCATCAGTTAGTGCAAAGTTATTTTATATTCCAAAAATTACACACCGTCAATACTAACCTTGTTGGGTGCTAGTTTGAGGACTTTGCTGAAAGTATAGATTGTCTCCGAGTAGTTGCCGTCAGCTCGAGGTTGTTCCTGATCGTCAGGGTACTCTAGACGTCTGCCTCTGGTTACTCTCTGCAGATGCTGCTGCTGGTGTTCTCCAGGAGAATGCTCTGGAGCTGCCGAAGCGATAGTTTGATTTTCTACTGAGCTGCGCTCTTACTTATACCAGTCTCCCCACCATGGTACTTGCCCCCTCTCAGTTGTAGCATCTGCGCAGAAGCCTCGGACTGTTTGAGAGAGGGAACGAAAGAGAAGAGCTTAGCAAGACCTTTTGCTAGGTGGCTCCCACTCCACCTCAGCACAGTCGAGAGCCAGGCTCAATAGCTCATCTTCTTCTATACTGTTGGGCTGTTGAGAGGCCTTAACCGCATCGATTAAGTGAGAATCATGAGGTGTTGTTGCTTCAGTAACCTCATGGTTAAGTGGTTGAGAGTTAACAAGACCCTCATCCCTAGGCTCGCAGTCAAGAGCCATGCTTAATAGCTCTTCTTCTTCAATACTATTGGGCTGTTGAAATACCCTGATTGCATCAATTAGATGGGGGTCATTGGGCATTGTTGCTTCGATCACCTCATTATTCAGTGGTGGAGCGTCAACAAGACCCTCATCTTCAGGCTCGAGTGGAGCATGCTCGACACTCTCATCATTGTTTCGAAGGCTATAGTGCCCCCAAGGCAAAGTGTCTGTCTCACCTTCACGAATGCAACGTTTGTCATCTTGGGCACTGAGAGCTATCTTTGTCTGCTTTTCAGTGTGTAGAACGTGTAACCTAGATCGGATGTTGTATTGTTCACGAGTCAAAGACTTATTCTCTCGTAGACAATTGAGATAATCATCAAAGCTAATTGTTTGCTTCACAACATTGGTTTTCACACCCTTAGCTCTTTTAGTCTCATGATCATCAATTGTTCTGTAACAATACATTTTGCTTCGCAAACCAACAAAGTCTTTCACTATCTTACCATGACATTCATCACTCATTAGGCCAACTACTTTCTTATTGAGCCTGTCAATTCCAAACTGATTGTTCTCTTCATAGTCGGACGTGTCAAACTTATCACTATGCTCTTTTATGAGCTTATAAATGTCAAAGCCTCCACTTATTTCCAGAAAAAAAGAGTCGGTGTCTACGTAAAGGATTTTACAGCTATTGCCTAATTTTTTTCGCATGAATCCATAGTGGAATTCATACATGAGTGTCTTACTAACGTCCAACACCGTGAGCCCAACGTAAATTGGTTTTTTGATCGTAATCTCAAGCCTCGACAGCTGGATGGCAACGAGGTCTTCAGCGAAAATTGAACAGCTGTGATAGTTAGGCTTTGAAATGAGAGCTTCTGCACCATATCGCCCATGCCAGTGATTAATGAGTTTAACATCTACATGCTTCCTTTCATTCTCCATTGTTTTTCCGTATATACTGTTATTAAACAATTTAAATAAGAATTTTTCAAACTCGTCATCAGTCTCAGAACGAAATTTACTATTTTTGTCAATATACTCTTTTAACCAAGGTGTTTGCTTGAATTCTAATGCTCTATGAATCTTTGTCAACCGTAATCCATGGTTCAAGGCTTGTTTCAAGGCTCTATAGTGAATAACATATTTATGTTTATTAAACAATGTAGTCATAAGCTTTTTCTGTTTCGAACCTGGAGGACACATATGCTCAGGGCAGAACGGAAGATCTTTGTGATCATCATGAATGTCGTCTGGATACTTTAAATCAACTTCAAGAAACAGACCTTTCCATGCATCGTCTGCAATAGACATGACATCCAAATTGTTCACATCGACCCACTTGAACCCTCCATAGGGCAACGGCTGGGTCATCGCCCAGCCATATAAATTATTAGCATCAATGTACAATAGGTACTTCTCCTCTTCCGCAGGGTCAAAAGCTTGACCCATATAACGATTATTTGCCTTCGCATATCGATTACTACACTGACTTATACCACCTCTCAAACCACGTTCAACAAAAAGCAGCATATCGATGTTAGTGATGAGTTCTAACTCGACTTTTGTCATTTTCAACATAGCATCCCATGACAGGCCCGGAGTCGTGAAGTAGTGAGCTGGATCAAGCTCATAAGCTTTCAAACACATGTCTCGAAAATTTTCAAAAACATCAGCCAACAAAAGAACATCACATTTCAAGTAAAGATCAGAGTATTCACCAAGGTTTCTTATTCCAAACGATGTCCATACCTTTTGAGCATGTTGGTAATCACTCTCAGATACATGAGTGTTGGTGAGATGACTATAGAAATGTTCTTTTACTGGTAAATTCTTTTCTTTCAGACAGCTATGAGATACTAGGTATTCATAAGGAAAAACTCCTTTTCTTTTCAACAGTTCTCTCTGCTCAACTGAATAATTGTCATCAATCTCAAATACTCTCATGGTTATATCAAGTTTGTTGCGTTTATCAAGAGGTTTGACGAGCTCCTCGAGTCGTACCGATAAAAACTTGTATGAGTCCAGGAATCTGAAATGTATCTTGCTGTTCTGCACATATTTTGTGAAGGATATATACTTTTCTTTAGTAACCGGGAGTAGTGAGATAGTTCCATGGATCTCGCTTGATAGTTCTTTGATAAACAGGTGTGAATCATATCCAGAGAGGTTATGAAAGGCTACGGGAATCACTCGTGAATCGCGATATTGTAAGTTGCAAGATGCATGCGCGCACCCCCTATACACACCGGTTAAATGACAGTGGTCACGGACTTTGTCGTTAGGGTTATCAATTTTTTTTCTACAAATATGACAAGTGTCGGCTTTGTCAAACTCATCTTGTTCATCTTGTGAAAGATCCATAGACTTAGGGTTTTTAAAAATCTTGTCAACTTGAAAAGCAATCTCCTGTAATTCATTGATAAACCATTTAGCAGGGCTGATATCCTCTGGATGAAGTTGTCGGTAAGATGCAAAACGAGAGAGAGAGTCGTCATAGCTACATTTAAGATAGTATGCAACGCTCAAAGGTTCATGTCTTTGAACGAGCTGCTTGTGATCTGAGACAGGTTTCACAAAACACTCATAGTCCGAGTATATGATGAAAGGGCAACGCTCTTGGAATAAGAAATTCTTGAATTCGAGTATTCTATCCTTATACAGTGGTAATCGAACTTTACATTTGTTCAGCTGAATACAGTCTATCTCATGGGCTTTCAATTTGTCTTCTGATCTGAAAGAATGGAGACATCGATCACATATGTGACTCTTACCATTATGTTTTGACAGTTGATGACTTACCAAGCGTGAAAGATACTTTATCCATACATAGTGAAACTTAAAATCTTCCTCACTGGAACTCGGAAGGTACTGAGCCATCAAAGGATTGGCATCATCATCATCATTTTCAATATTATAATCATTTTGTAGAAAGAGTAAGTTACAGTGCCGATTTTCAATCTTTGCTTTCGTTACATGACAAGGCAAAACATCATAAATATATGAATCTTTTCTCGTAAGTGTTGGAAATGAACTTTGTGAGGCAGACGGAGCTTGGTTCTTAACCTTCAATTTCCGTTTTTGTAATATATACATATTGATTGATACATTATTCTGCCTTTCAAATCTTGGGATTTGTTTAGGATTAACTGGAAAAGTGATACCATCAAAATTTAGTTCGTTCTCATATTCTCTGTATTTACTGACTCGATCTGAATGTGTGGTAGAGGGGTGTAAACATGATAACACGGCCCACTTGAAACACTCATTGTCATCATTTCGTACATTCACACAAGCGTGCTTTGTTTTGATATATTCGGGTAGATCAATGTATGAACTACCCCGCAGAGGATTGAATTTATTTATATTCACAGCTAAGTTCAAGATTGAGAGTAGTGTCCAACCTGAGCCTTGCCCTTGAAATTCTTCCATCTGCTTCAGTACAGGATTTCTCACATGATCTCGGAACCACTCATGCAAATCAGTAGTAGAAAAAATAGTGTGTGATTTGGTATTGAAATGTTTGAGATCGGTATTATCCTCATCTTTTTTAATTAATTTGTACTCTGCAGTGAGCACAGTATTCACTTTCAATGCATGATGTGCTTGAAGAGCTTCCTCAACCTTACTCATGAATAGATCCTTAGTATTGTCAAGAAATTCTCCTGCATCAACATAACTCAGGTTGGAAATCACTCCTGACTTTATTCGATTATTAAAAGCGCTTTGTACATCATCCCAAACAATACTTTCATGTACATTCGACCGAGCCAAGCCAGATCCATACTTAAGGTATGATTCTAATTTACGTTTAATACTCTCAAGATGTCCAATAGCTGATTGTAGTTTCTGCTTTGTAGAAACCCGCAGTATCCTGGTCAGCCGCTCATCCATATTGGTGATGCATCTTTGTGCTCCATCAATCCAGAGCAGTATTTCTTCTCCCGTGGCTTCACCCGTGATGGCTCGATGGTGATGCAGTCTGAACTCTTTCACCTGCATCACATATCGATCTATGTCATCCATAAAGTCCATTACTGGCGACTGTGGTTGAGCTTCTGCGACGGGTTGATGTGGGTGAGCCTCCACGAATGGAGGTGGAGGGCGGGCTTCCATGAGTGGAGACTCGGTGTGAGCCTCCATGTCCGACCGAAGCCCCTCGCCCTGGAACTGTAATCCTTGAAGCCACTAAGACAGGACGTCGCCTAGGTGCGTAAGACCCTGGAGTCTACCTCAAGAAC
The DNA here is from genome assembly GCA_029851415.1 of Eretmocerus hayati. NCBI lineage: Eukaryota > Metazoa > Arthropoda > Insecta > Hymenoptera > Aphelinidae > Eretmocerus > Eretmocerus hayati. The sequence goes on from CM056743.1 coordinate 88,202,769, forward strand.
AGCTCTCGGAGGTGGTGCGCTCTGGGTCTGCACCAGGAGAATGCTCTAGAGCTGGCGGAGAGAACTTCTGATTTTCTGTAGCGCCGAGCTCATACTTATACCAGCGTCCCCTCCAACTCGTCTTCCCTACTTCGCCATGACTTGTTCATCTGCGCAAGTCTGACGCCTGCGCAGTGGCAGTTGCTGCATTGGTGGGTCAGACTACTGGAAGCATGCTACACTATTCAAAAGCAAGCTAATAGACGAGTCTGAAGCTCATTGTTACATTTTGAAAAGTTAACGAGATCTTGTTTGGAGGTACTTATTACTCATTACAAGGGTGATTATTGTCAATAATTATGGGAGTTAACGAGATCTCTATTGTAGGTATTCGTTGCTCATTACGAGAGTGATTGACGACGATAATTATTGACAGGTTGAGGATTTTCTATTGTAGCTCATAGTCACTTAATATGATGGTCATTATCACCAACAATTTATGACATGTTCAATGAGCTTCTATTGTAGACAACCAGAAGCTCATCAACTGCTTTCGATGATCGTGCATTGACTTGTAAAGCAACCACTTAACAGACAATCAATTGTACATGGAGTCAACAACATCTTTGTCTACCGAGGTTCTTGCACGCCCATAATCCATCCATTCTCTAATACAATGCACTGTCTGGGCTGCACATCTCGCATTCACACACAGCGTGTGATGCGAACAGTGACCATGAGCATCTTTGCATAAGTGGCTGATAGAAGGACTACCATACGCTTCCAAGTCTTCCACATTAGGGATTATCTTATCCAACAATCGTTGTTTCTCTCCACCTTTGACAAAGACCTTGGTGCTATTCTTCAAAGCATCTTGAAGTGTTGCTTTGAGCTCATCGTAAGGTATATCACCCTCACTCCAAGATATACCTATATAGTTCTTCTCGAGCCAGCGGTTCTCGCTCTTCAGTTTACTGGGTAACTGATTCCAGCCATGTGGTGGCTTGAATAGAAACACCCTGGGTTGAGCACCCTTTTCCGTCGAGAGAATGGCAACCTCTTTGAACACAAACTCCGAGGAGAAGCTCCTGAAGCCCTGGAAATCTATTACGTAGGCCATTGTTCACCAGGTATTGTGTTTGCTCACGAGACACACATCGACTAATCTGAATAATGGAGAGATCCCACTGTACTTATTCAGTTTCCCCCACTCCTCTACTAACAGAGCACATGCATGGAGTATAGCTCCCCCTCCTCTTTTCTCAAAGCGCATGCGTAGAGATCCTCTCTATTGGAATCATAGAGGTGGAGCAGAAGGCTCACTATATATATATATATATATATATTTTTTTTTAATGAAATGCAAAATTTCTGCTGAGAATATTTCAAGTTGAAAGGTTTCTCTGATAATTGATTGAATCTTGATTCGGATTAGTTATTCGAATTTGAGTGGACTCGAAAATGACGTTGAGAAATAATGAAAATGGTTCTTGGATTGAAAATATCATTGGATGGGTGGTGGGTATAGCGAATACTAGTCATTATTCATAAATATAGAATATGTATTCAAAAACTTATGATCTAATACATTCTACTTAACATACTTCATTCTTTACCCTAGAATCATTTTAACATTTCCAATTTACATATATATATATATTCACAATATCGCATTCATTTTCTAAGAACACGTTTCATACGACGAGAGAGTAAGCTCCTAGCCTTTATGGGACTCCTCCTCATCTTGAGGATCTGTCCCAAACGTATGCGGGATCGTCTTGATTTCTTGCTGCTCTTACCAGACTTCCTGCCATGCTGTTTGATTTTCTTTGACCTCAAGGCGTCTATGTGAAGTCGATAATATTGTGCTTCTTGTCGTCGTCGCACACGCTCCGCCATTTCCTCCTGTAGTCGGCTCTCTAAGCGTTGTCGCTCTTCGTCGACAGGTGGAGCTCCGAGTGCTGTCGTTGGCCTAACAGCGTATAATCGTGGTGGCTGGGGTCTCGTGGGCTTTCTCCAATATACAGACTCATCTTCCACGGACTCGGCCTCCACAGAATCGTTCTGCACAGACTCATCCACCATGGCATCTCTTTCATTGCCATCATTCTCTTCTTCTTGCTGGACTTCCTTTGTTTGAGATGGAGCACCCTCTACAGGTGCAGTCGTATTGATGACTGCAATGACCTGCTCAGCTATCATTGGGTTAGGAGCACACTTTCTCGCCGCAGCAGATTTGATTTTTGGACGCCTCTCCCACTGTAGATCGCGAGTCTTCCGGAGGTGGGGATTAAAGCGATCGTTCCACCTCTTTTTTTGATTCGGCTCATAAAGTGGGTCATATGAACCAGCAGGCTTTGGAAGAGCGACGCATGTATGAACGGGATCCAAATTAGATTGTTGTGCTAAGATTTCTTTAATACCGACGTACTCACTGTCGATGGTCACGAGATCAGTCTTACGTATATTCTTTCGTTTCTGTTTTTCTTCTTCTTTTTTTCTTTCTTCTTCTCTTTCCTTGATAATCTCAATCAGGTCTCGGGCGAACCGCAAATCGGCCAAATAGTCATCAGCTGAATAGTCCCATCGCTCCTGTAACAGAAAAAGAAACCGTAGGTATTAGCATACAAGAGAGCATTGTCAAACGCGATGGGTGAGCCACAAGGGCTTCCGTAACGAGAGCTGCGGGAAGAAGAAGAGGAGGAATCGAGGAAGATCTCGCGCGTTCTCTCACTCATGCGCGCGCGCCAGCTCTCTCTCTCTCCCTCCATCTCTCTCTCTCTCTCTCTCTCTCTCTATATATATATATATATATATATACACTCCTTTAACTAGAGATTCCGGGACGCGATGACGTCATTTCAGCGATATTTTGCCAAATTCCGGGACGCGTTCTAAATTCTAGGACGTCCCGGAAGGCCTCCTTCTAGATTCATATATTCTGGGACGCGGCGAATAATATATTTTGCTATTTTCTGGGACGCGTGAAAATTTCGTGATATTTTGAAAAAAACCACTTCCTAAGCAAAGTTCTGTTATCTCCTCGGCGGTTATCTCCCACGAGGGATGGTTAGTGTTTTGAACGCAAAACGAAGTCTAAGCACACGTCTGTTATCTCCTCGGCGGTTATCTCCCACGAGGGATGGTTAATACGATTATATATATATATATATATATATATATATATACACACGCACACACACATATATATGCATTTCACCACCCTGTATATTCAGTTCACCCGGTATATATTTTATATATATATATATATATATATACATCCATATAGCTATAAATACTGGGACGCCGATATGGATTCATAAAATCTGGGACGAAAAAGAGTATATTTTCCCAAATACTGGGATTTTTCCAAAAACGTGTAAAAATGGAAATTTTGGGTTGAAAGTATTTTTTTATTCAAACACTAAACCATCCCTCGTGGGAGATAACCGCCGAGGAGATAACAGACGTGTGCTTAGACTTCGTTTTGCGTTCAAAACACTAACCATCCCTCGTGGGAGATAACCGCCGAGGAGATAACAGAACTTTGCTTAGAAAGTGGTTTTTTTCAAAATATCACGAAATTTTCACGCGTCCCAGAAAATAGCAAAATATATTATTCGCCGCGTCCCAGAATATATGAATCTAGAAGGAGGCCTTCCGGGACGTCCTAGAATTTAGAACGCGTCCCGGAATTTGGCAAAATATCGCTGAAATGACGTCATCGCGTCCCGGAATCTCTAGTTAAAGAAGTGTATGCACATATATATATATATATATATATAAATATACACATGTATATGTGCACATATATATATATATATATATATATATACACTCACGTCCTCATGCACTCCCACTCACCCAGCCATACCAATCCACCCACCCATGCCACCCACCGACTCATGCACATCCATACTCCCGCTCATGTACCCCCACCCACATGCTTGTGATCATACACACTACGCTTGCACACCCCTTTCATGCGTCCAAACACCCGTACACTCACACCCCCCATATGCACACACACTCACACATAATCGCTTAACACATGATGTACACCACTGCTCACCTCTTCATAAGTCTCCATTGTGTCCCAGTCATCGTCAGATCCTAGCCCTGGAAGATCAACACCCTGGCAAGCAAGATCCGGGTACGATGAGACTTTCGGCTCATCTTCGGGTAGTCCTCCTCGAGCTGGTTGCACTGGTGCATTTTGCGGAGCCATGGTACGTCCTTTCGAGTCGAGCTGTCGGATGGTTATGATTCTCTAGAGGGCTAGGTTGACCAGAATGCACAACCCCCACCGAGGACCAAGAGGGCTGCACGTGGTCCCCATGAGCAGCCCTCTTGGTCCTCGTAAACCCGTGTATCCCGAGTCATCAACACAAGAAAAGAGCTAACAAGATTCTACTTACCGTCGTTTAATACTTACCTTAAAGATGTATACAATCACAAATACAGTATACTGGCCATCACTGCTCATAAAATGACACTTTGAAATGAATAGGAAATTCATTGATTCACAAAAAGAAGAAAAAAAAAAGCTGTATTCGGAGGTATCGTGAAGCTCAGCAGTCATTCAAGCCAAGGCCGGGCGTAATTTTGGTATACAACCCGGGACCTTGGAGGGCTGCAATCTCTATGCGCGGGATGCGCGCTTTTGGATATATCATTCATACCGAAGTAAAAAAAAGAGAGAAGGTAAAAAAAAAAAAAAAAAAAGGTTCTAGTAGTCATCGAAAGATCGCTTGCTTTTGCTACAATGAGAGTACATTGTAGCAAAAGCAAGCGTCAAATGTTATGGCTAGATCAGTCGTGAGCAATCAACACGCAGCTCCCATAAATACCGCTTGGTTCGAGGGTCCTTTACTACCTTGACGACGGTCTGCTGCACTTAGGTAATTTAAAGGACATGGGCTCTATTATTTTACTCTCAATAGTGCAGCAGTGACCGTCCACGAGAGTATATGGCACGATTGATACTCATCATCGGTCTTCACCAATGCTGCTCAGCTTATGCGGTGTGGTGAATTGCTTTACTATTCCTCGGAAGAAAAAAGAAAAAGCAAAACAATACCCACCATTATTTTCGTGCACGCTTTCCCTACAACGATGTGTATGCGTGCTTACTGCTGCGTCCTTTTTGTACACTGAGTTCACATCATCCGTAAGCTAAGTGCACGAAAGCCGAGTGCACTTTGATTGCCACCAAAAAAAGATTGCCGGCAGCTCAGGTACACGTAAAAAAGGTAGTTGTTACAGCTAGAAGAGTTTCTATAGACCACCTTTTTCTGGTTCAAAGTGCTAAAATCGCTGGTCTAGAGAGAACACTGGTCCAGAAAGGGTTGGTCGTGAACTCTCCAGGATTAGAAAAAGGTGGTCTTGAACTCTCCACTTTTCAAAAAAGGTGGTCGTGAACTCTCCTAGCTTAACTACTGCCACCATAATAATAACTTTAGTAGCAGGACCGTAAAAATAGGGAAGTGGTTATTCGCACACTTCCGTGTAGAGTCCGTGTAAAAAACCTCGGTAGTACGTGTAAAACGGACATTTTCTGTGCGCGTCCGTGTGGCTCTTTGACAAAAAGGGGAAGAGTTTGCAAGCTCAATGTCCGTTTCTGTCCGTTCGACTCGCCGTTTTTTTCCAATTTGCCGCAATCACCCTCTCCAGCCCGCCCGTTTCGGTCCGTGAGATGTGGTCCGTCTTTGTCCGTGCGATCGTCCGTTTTTTTCCGTTTTGCAAGAAATCCTCAGTTAAGCACGCCCGTTTCGGACCGTGAGATCTGGTCCGTTTTTGTCCGTGCGCTCGTCCGTTTTTTTCCGTTTTGCGAGGGATACTCAGTTAAGCACGCCCGTTTCGGTCCGTGAGATCTGGTCCGGTTTTGTCCATGCGCTCGTCCGTTTTTTTCCGTTTTGCAAGAAATCCTCAGTTTAGCGTGCCCGTTTCGGCCCGTGAGATCTGGTCCGTTTTTGTCCGTGCGCTCGTCCGTTGTTTTTCCGTTTTGCAAGATATCCTCGGTTAAGCACCCCGTTTCGGACCGTGAGATCTGGTCCGTTTTGTCCGTGCGCTCGTCCGTTTTTTTCCGTTTTGCCGCAATCACCCTCTCCAGCCCGCCCGTTTCGGCTCGAGAGATCTGGTCCGTTTTTGTCCGGGCGCTCGTCCGTTTTTTCCGTTTTGCCGCAATCACCCTCTCCAGCGCACCCGTTTCGGTCCGTGAGATGTAGTCCGTTTTTGTCCGTGCGCTCGTTCGTTTTTTTCCGTTTTGCAAGAAAAAGTCAAGCACGCCCGTTCCTCGCCCATGCGGGCTTGTTCGTTCCCCCCGTTCTGTCCTCATTACATATATCGTTAAACTGGGAGTCGCATGCAGTGTCTTTCGACCGCACTATTCCTTGTTTGTCACTCAAGCATATACAATAGATGATATCTGAAGTGAGTCAACCCCCCCCCCCCTCATTCCCATGCCCCGCTCGTACGATTCCATAACGCTTGCTACTCGCTGACTTTTGTCCGTCATATAGCGCGAGCGAATGAAACCTGAAAATTAGTAGTGAAATAAGATTCCCTATCCCTAGTACACTTTCTTGTTCGAATTCAGTCAATCGAATCCCAGGGACGGGGGAGGGGCGTATAAATCGCCGACTTCCTATCTTCTCACGAATTTGACAGGAGAATCTGTGATTCGACCATCCTTCCTGCGTGGTCGTGTATAAAAAATTCTACACGATACAAAAAGAGGATATCAGCTCATGTCTCAAATTAATTACTCAGCTCACTCATTCCAACTCATGTCACAGTATGTTTCTCCCCTTCCATCATTTTCTCCCCATAATCCAAACTTGGCAAAAATGACCATCTTTTTCCCCTCTAATTCTATCTGAGATCAGAACATGGGTCTCGATTCCCTCAATAATACCTTTGATAACTTGGATGTAGCTCTTCTTGATCAACTGTAACACTGGTATTCATAGTCGTTATAACCCCAGAGTTAAGAATTGATCCGCGGGTTAGGCACTGTAATCGGCGTGGACAAAAAGTGACATCGAGTCTGATGTGCTCTGCTGCATCGGGACAATGTGAGCTGAATAAACAGTCTATGATTCATTCTTCTGCCACACCGATTACAGCGCCTAATAGTCCGCTTGCTATAATGGAGATTCAAAATTAATTCGGGTAAAGACTTTTGAGGGATAGATCTTGTGTAGAATTTTGCACTGAATACGAATCTGAATCGACCCGGGACGCCAAATGTCCCTGAAAAAAATGGCGGCGGGTCAAAGTTCAATAGACCGTGTTTTTAGCGATTATTTCAAGAACTACGAGTCGGACGTGAAAAAAGTTGAATTCAAAATTGAAGATCTACTCGAACAAACATTTTGAGATTCTGCGGAAGTGAATGTGATCAAAATTGGCTGAGCTAGAGCGAGTGAAAGTTTTACCATTAGGGCACCCTACTAGGGCCAACGCGCGCGTATATATAGATATAGTGGTGGTGATACAGGCCCGCGCGCGCACGTTTCCACGCCAAAACTTTCACTCACTCTAGCTCATCCAATTTTGATCACATTCACTTCCGCAATATCTCAAAATGTTTGTTTTAACAAGATCTTCAATTTTGAATGGAACTTTCTTCACGTCCGAGTCGTAGTTCTCGAATTAATTGCTAAATCATGGTTTTTGAACTTTGACCCGCCGCCATTTTTTTCAGGGACATTTGACGTCCCGGGTCGATTCAGATTCGGATTCAGCGCAAAATTCTACATAAGATCTATCCCTCAAAAGTCTTTACCCGAATTAATTTTGATTTAGCATAGGATTGGGATTATAGCGGGCGGACTATAATCCGCTGATCAATTCTTAACTCTCGGGTTATAACGACTATGAATACCAGTGTAAGGGGATGTTCATTACATATCTCTAAAATTGAGACAATCCTACGTTAAATCTATGTGGTCTGAATTTTTCGTACTCAAGACCGAGTCCCAAAAACATCTCGTATACGTGTCATTTCAGCAGACGAAAATGGGTTGAATTGTCTTGTGCTTTTGATTCGATGTATTTAATAGAATGCCGTATTCAATTGAGATCAAGATCCTGTTCTCGCCGACTAATTTGGACTCCGCAGGTGATCATTTTGTGAAGAATAACCTCAGTTTCCATTGAGAATGGTCTCGAAAGTCTCAATGGATGCTCATGCGCTTTAAATGGCCTTTAGCTATTAGAGCAGGCTGCCATTAGGGCATGTCTGCCATCCAAGCGCATGCCATGCCTTGGCGCACGACACGGCGCACCGTCGGCACACAGACTCATGCAAGGAATGCCCTCATGCAATAATACCCGTTTCTGTTCGGAAACGTTTTCTCTCATACGCTATCACGAGTTTTCGTTACAAACATGCTCTCTCAATACCCTAAAGTTGAAATTTGTCAACAGAAGTGCTTTGTGAGTGAAAACAAACATCGGAGAGTTAGTCTATATCCCGTGTTGCGCACCATGTCATGTGTCATGGGATATCATGCTCTTTAATTGGAATCACACCCTCACTGAAAGAATTGAGTTTGAGGGAATGGCTCATAGAGTCGCTCGGATCGTTCCAGTCCTGTCTGTAACCTATTTTTTCCACAAGAACGCAAAACACAACATCAAATTTGGGAGCTTCAAAGTAAACAAAGAATGATTTTTCGAAAAATTCACGTTTCAGTGAAAATTACCTTTTTTAGTCGAGGAGGCTCCCAAGTCACCAAAAAAATTTCACGCGATTCTGATAGGTTTTATTGATGCCCTTCACTTGCCGCGAACTGAGAATTCATATCAGTTAAAGAACTCGATATATTCTCATTCTGTTGAATGAAAAAGCATCGTTTTGGACACGATGAATCTCCGCACGACGGATCTCCGAGCTACGGAAAAGGAAATTTTTTTTGGACCTCACATCTTGTTCAAAATTCCTAATCTGGTACACAGATCCGATTTAAAGAAGCTAGGAGAGAATCTGAGGGATGACCTCTTTCCCGCATGTCGCTTCCGCATGGAACCCATCATATAGACTTTCCACAACCTAAGGAGCCGCATGAAAATTTTCCAAGTGTCTGAAATGCATTTTACCTTATCCTCCAGAATTATCTCCACTGGAAACTCTTCACGCGCGCAAGCGCGCTGATAGTCCGGGGGCTGGGTAGGCTCCCGTATGCACTTCAAGGTGCGATTATGAAACCAACGTATTTTAACGTATTTTTTTGCGTGAAATCCGAATTCGTGATTGTTTTTGACATGAGTGGTGCAGAGCACCTGCAAAAATCCATTTTCCTAACCTAAAACTTGTGTTCTCGTGAGCTTGTTAACAGCAGTCGCGTTTCATGGTTAAAAATCTATGCATGCATTGGAATTTTTCATCTGAAGTATCTGAACATCAGATTTGAGTCCCTTCGGAGCCATGTACAGGGTATTTGTCGCTGTAACCAGCGTTAAGTGTATAAAAAGTGACCCGCTGCACGAGATTTCTCGTCTCAGGCTCAATACGATCGAATCAGCTCATTTTGGGCTTCGAAATTGATCTGACTTCAACATCTCCATGTGACAATACCAAAAGCCCCCCCCCCCTCCCCGTGCAATATACAGGGTGTACTTGCAAAAATACGGCCAACATTTATAGAATTGATTCGAGATAGACCTAGTATCGAACTCCACTTCATACATTATCTAATCGATTCTTCCATCTGTCAGCCCTGAATCAGATAATTAGCAGTTATCAGCGAGCATGGATATATATATATAATTTTCCATACTTTGTGCGATCGTACTATTTGCACATGTCGTCTTCCACTCACAGTTGATCAAAAACTATATTTCGATGAGTGGGAGTGATACCTATCGCGGCTCTGACCGGGCAAAGAGTAGTTTTTACACCTTTGTATCGAATTATACTATTCTTTATGAAAAGCGAAACTCCGCATGTCACTACTCTGAGGTCGCTATAATAAGGTTGCGGCAAACAACAATCAAACCAATTTTAACAGGACGACTATTGACAGGGGTAGATTATGAGTTAGATTATTTATTAGATTACTTTTTTTGCTAACAGCAAGTCGCGGAGACATCTTTCAACGGGATACAATTTTTATCAATCATCCACGGTGAATACTTATAAACAACCCTTCTGATTAATCTTCCTGTCAAAACTCGTTTGATTGTTAAGGCGACGCGGTCACCGTGCGACGCGACGCAACCATGGAACTTGAGAATACATCTTCCAAAAAATCTTGATAATTCGAAGTGTGAGACGAGTTGTCGAATCCCTGTTATCATCTCATTTGAATTCGTCTCCTCTCCGTTTAGGCGAATATCGGAGAAATCGCGAGAATATCGGAGGAGAGTGTGGCCACGGGAACCTTTTAACCTATAATATAGGCGTATTTTCATTTTCATTTCCCCCCGATTTTCGAACGATTTAAGCTAAATGATGAGTGGACGAATTCAAAATAGATGATAACAAGTACTCTTCCACTCGTCGTCTAGCCTGAGTCGCAAGAGAATCGCACAAAAATAGGAATGATTTTCAGCTTGCACGGTGACCGCATCGCCTTATCTGCCGTAACCTTAGCAAGCTTAGAGTAGTGACTTGCGGAGTTCCACTTTCCATACGGAAAGTGAGAATACTAGAACCACTGCTCTTTGATGACCCAGTTCGCAACTGCCAATTATCTGATTCAGGGTTGACAAATGAAAGTATCGATTAGATAATGTATGAAGTAGAGTTCGATACATCTAGGTCTATCTCGAATCAGTTCCATGAATGTTGACCGTATTTTTGCAAGTACACCCTGTATATTGCATGGGAAGGGGGGGGGGGGCTTTTGGTATCGTCATATGAGGATGTCGAAGTCAGATCAATTTTGAACCCCAAAATGAGCTGGTTCGATCGGATTGAGCTTGAGACGAGAAATCTCGTGCAGCGGGTCACTTTTAATACACTAAACGCTGGTAACAGAGACAAATACCCTGTACATGGCTCCAAAGGGACTCAGATCTGATGTTCAGATACTTCAGATGAAAAATTCCAATGCATGCATAGATTTTTAACCATGAAACGCGACTGTTGTTAACAAGCTCACGAGAACACAAGTTTTAGATTAGAAAAATGCATTTTTGCAGGTGATCTGCACCACTTATGTAAAAAATAACGACAAATTCGGATTCTACACGAAAAAATACGTTAAAATACGTTGGTTTCATGATCGCACCTTGAAGTGCATACGGGAGCCTACCCAGCCCCCGGACCATGACTCTTACAACTCATAACACAGTGATTATATTTTATGAAGCAGGATCAGTTTCTTCATTTTAACTTGTGATGCCCGATGATACATAATTTGAGGGTACAGACTTCTTATTTTGATTTGCAGCTCAGAATTTTGATAAGTTACGAGTTTATTCGTTTTGGCAATTTACTGAGTTTGCGACTCTCAAACCTCTTGCTTTTACTCAAATAAAAAAAGGGAGTGAAATCTGAGCATCCCATTCGATAATCTTAATACTGAGTGAATTTTCATCAGGTCGTATTCGCGCAGATTATGTGCATTTATTGCCTGCAGATGATCAAATCAGCCACCCCCCCCCCCCGCACAGATATTGACTCAAGTAAAATCTGTTACGGGCGCAAGCTACACAGGCGCCCGCACTTCAAGTGTATAGCATATAACGTAACAAATCATAGGTAACGTATTTCGATGAATATAATAGCGATGTTAACAAAACTGGAAGAAGCGTCGCGACGTACACAGCAACTTTTTTATTGAGATTTCTGCAATATGTGATGCATTCGGTTTGAAAATATCCATCAACAAAATTTATTTCATAGAGATGAATATATTGTTTAGTCCTAGTCACGTTTTGTTGACCTGTGTGTGATTTTAACGCGACGCAAATGAGAATTCGAAAACTATAATATTTCTGAAAGTGGATTAATTTTTCATAACTATTCCCAGTAAGAATATTTCTGAGCCAATTCAGGCAGAGGATCGGGAGAATTCGGCAACAGTCATCGAAAGTATTCTCTTAGTCTCGAACAAGATGGTTCTGCACGATACCAGATTATCAATATTTCACTCACTTTGGGGCGAACCTCATTGTAATAATAATTCTTTGAATCACGCGCTTTGTTTTTCTTCAGATCCATGGATGATAGAATTTTCTCAGAGGATGAATCGTTACTGCTCAATCAATTCGTAAGACGAACTTTTTACACTTATACAAGTCGACTCCCGATTCCGACACCGGACAAAAACGGACCACATGTCACGGACATAAACGGGCGTGCTCAATGAGTATTTCCTGCAAAACGGAGAAAAACAGACCGGACGGGCGCACGAACAAAAATGGACCAGATCTCACGGACCGAAACGGGCGGGCTGGAGAGGGTGATTGCGGCGAAACGGAAAAAACGGACGAGCGCACGGAGAAAAACGGACAAAGTCTCACGGACCGAAACGGGCGTGCTTGACTGAGTATTTCCTGCAAAACGGAAAAAACGAACGAGCGCACGGACAAAAAGGGACCAGATCTCACGAACCGAAACGGGCGGGCTGGGGAGGGTGATTGCGGCGAAACGGAAAAAAACGGACGAGCGCACGGACAAAAACGGACCAGATCTCACGGGCTGAAACGGGCGTGCTTAACTGAGGATTTCTTGCCAAACGGAAAGAAACGGACCAGATCTCACGGGCCGATACGGGCGTGCTTAACTGTGGATTTCTTGCAAAACGGAAAAAACGGACGAGCGCACGGACAAAAACGGACGAAGTCTCACGGACCGAAACGGGCGTGCTTGACTGAGTATTTCCTGCAAAACGGAGGAGAACGGACGAGCGCACGGACAAAAACGGACCACATCCCACGGACCGAAACGGCCGTGCTTGACTGAGTATTGCCTGCAAAACGGGAAAAAACGGACGATCGCACGGACAAAAACGGACCACCTCTCACGGACCGAAACGGGCGTGCTTAACTGAGGATTCATTACAAAACGGAAAAAACGGGCGAGCGCACGGACAAAAACGGACAAAGTCTCACGGACCGAAACGGCCGTGCTTGACTGAGTATTTCCTGCAAAACGGAAAAGTACGGACGATCGCACGGACAAAAACGGACCACATCTCACGGACCGAAACGGGCGGGCTGGAGAGGAGGATTGCGGCAAAACGGGAAGAAACGGACGAGCGCACGGACAAAAACGGATCAGATCTCACGAGCCGAAATGGGCGTGCTTAACTGATGATTTCTTGCAAAATGGAAAAAAACGGACGAGCGCACGGACAAAAACGGACAAGATCTCATGGGCCGGAACGGGCGTGCTTAACTGGGGATTTCTTGCAAAACGGAAAAAAACGGACGAGCGCACGGAAAAAAACGGACCACATCTCACGGACCGAAACGGCCGTGCTTGACTGAGTATTTCCTGCAAGACGGAAAAAAACGGACGATCGCACGGACAAAAACGGACCACATCTCACGGACCGATACGGGCGTGCTTAACTGAGGATTCATTGCAAAACGGAAAAAACGGGCGAGCGCACGGACAAAAACGGACAATCTCTCACGGACTGAAACGGGCGTGCTTGACTGAGTATTTCCTGCAAAACGGAAAAAAACGGACGAGCGCACGGACAAAAACGGACCAGATCTCACGGACCGAAACGGGCGGGCTGGAGAGGGTGATTACAGCAAAACGGAAAAAAACGGACGAGCGCACGGCCAAAAACGGACCAGATCTCACGGGCCGAAACGGGCGTGCTTGATTGAGTATTTCCTGCAAAACGGAAAAAAACGGACCGGACGAGCGCACGGACAAAAACGGTCCACATCTCACGGACCGAAACGGGCGGGCTGGAGAGGGTGATTGCGGCAAAACGGGAAAAAACGGACGAGCGCACGGACAAAAACGGACCAGATCTCACGGGCCGGAACGAGCGTGCTTGACTGAGTGTTTCCTGCAAAACGAAAAAAAACGGACCGGACGAGCGCACGGACAAAAACGGACCACATCTCACGGACCGAAACGGGCGGCCTGGAAAGGGTGATTGCGGCAAGACGGAAGAGAACGGCGAGTCGAACGGACAGAAACGGACGTTGAAATTGCAAGCTCTTCTCCTTCTTGTCAAAGAGCCATACGGGTGCGCACGGAAAATGTCCGTTTTACACGTACTTCCGAGGTTTTCTGCACGGACTCTACACGGGAGGTGTGCGAATATCCTTTTCCTAAAAATAGGGCTAAATTGTTCGTTTCGGGAGGGACACTTATTACACTGGACAACAAAATATTGGGTCAGAAGTAGCGCATTGATCAAACAATGACTTTTTCGTGTATTTTTCGACGTAGGAACCGAATCCGAAACCAGTTTTGCACCTAGACATCAGGAATTTTTTTAAACCGCGAAATACTGAGCTTCTAAAAAACTGCATTTTTAGCGTTTTTTGATGATTTTGTAGATACATGATTTTGATGGTGCAACCTTGCAGCGGGCTTTGAGCGTACCCGGACTATGATTTCTCACGTATTTTGACCTGCTAAACACGATGGAAGTTGCTTTAGAGGGCTAGCATGCGTTCGAAACAAATGACAAGCTGATTTTTCGAGTTGCTATCAGGAGAGTTTGGACGATTTCGTGATAAATCTCGAAGTGATCACGGAATTGATCAGAAACACCCTCTGCAATACCACGAGAGCGCATTTTTTTCTATTTGCACACACTCTAAGGGAATGATGTTTGCAGTCGCCTAAAAGTAGATTAGTTGAATATACATGTATAATCCCGAAAAGAAACTTTTGATCTAATTCCTGAGGTGAGCTCAAGCTTTCTCGTAATGAGTCAAATTTGCACTTCCCTAGTCTCATGTACTTCTGAGTGCATATAGATAGTCGTTTGCAACCAGCCCAAGATGGCACATCTGACGCTGGATGTTCTTATTTACTCGCCTCCGGAATAGAATCATTGGAGTGCCCACATCAGCTTAGGGTGAAAAACGATGTAACTAGGTTGATTACATATTCATGGTATGTCAAGTTACGGAACGTACGTAACCTAAACCGAGTTCAGGTCTCCGGGACTTCTGATACCGTATCCTAGCAAAAAAATGACATTGTTCTAGTAGTTTGAGTGGCTTCTAAGTACAAAAACTCGAGCATTGATCCAATACGAGGAGGCTTGAACTAACCCGAGGAATAGATCTCGGAATAGATCAAAAGTTCCTTTCGGGATTATACATGTATATTCGACTCATCTACTTTTAGACGACTGCAAACATCATTCCTTCAGTGTGTGTGCAAATAGAAAAAGAATGCGCTCTCGTGGTATTGCAGAGGGTGTTTCTCATCAATTCCGTGATCACTTCGAGATTTATCACGAAATCGTCCAAACTCTCCTGATAGCAACTCGAAAAATCAGCTTGTCATTTGTTTCGAACGCATGCTAGCCCTCTAAAACAACTTTCATCGTGTTTAGCAGGTCAAAATAAGTGAGAAATCATAGTCCGGGTACGCTCAAAGCCCGCTGCAAGGTTGCACCATCAAAATCATGTATCTACAAAATCATCAAAAAACGCTAAAAATGCAGTTTTTTAGAAGCTCAGTATTTCGCGGTTTAAAAAAATTCCTGATGTCTAGGTGCAAAACTGGTTTCGGATTCGGTTTCTACGTCAAAAAATATACGAAAAAGTCATTGTTTGATCAATGCGCTACTTCTGACCCAATATTTTGTTGTCCACTGTAATAAGTGTCCCTCCCGAAACGAACAATTTAGCCCTATTTTTACGGTCCTGCTACTAAAGTTATTATTATGGTGGCCAAACCCATCCTCAGCCCAATTTTCGAAAAACGGTTCTCGACGTAAAATTTGACGAGAAATCCGATGGAAATGTCAAATTTGAGATAAAATAGGGCCCAAGGCTTGAAAATTGGGTTTTCCCGAAAAAAATCACTTTTTTGAGGTTATGTTCATCTTTGACGGATCTGAGAGTATTTTTTTCGTAAAATTCAGCTCATTTCACGTCGAAATATGTGTCTTGGATAACTTTTCTATTGGGTTCCATACTGGTGAGAAATCAATCAAAAAGTTGAAAAATCGAATTTTTCACGAATTTTGAAAACGAAAATAGGGCGCCAAACTCGCGCGGATGACTTTCGGGACCTAAGAACTGTGCTTTCCATCTTCTTTTATCATATACAACATGTACCTGAGGTTACAGAAAAATCCCTGACCCCCCGACACAAAACCTGGCGATATTAAAAAGAATGACTCATACGCTTGCTTCCCTCAATGTTCTACAAGATGAGCTCTCGCCCGTCTCAATCGCATCGTGAAAATTCTTGTAATCTCAATCACTCTTCACAGGTTTGTTTGTCTATAGCAATTCGTCTGTTACTGCTGTAGGCCATATTTCCCTCCAACCGTCGGATGTTTGCTCCGCGCTGATATTCTAATGGATCCGTAGGCTCCGCTTCAGCGATATCTACAAACTGATCCCATGAAATCCTAGATCCAGTATCCGATTATGCTTTCGATGAACACGAGTAGAAATGTTGAAATTTGAATGGCGGTCGTTTCTCAATCACATACATTTCGAGAAATATATCGCCTTAGTAACTCAGTGCTGACATTCCGAAGAATACGCACACTCGCTACAGTTGTAGAGCTACGAAATGACCTCTCGTTCATCTTAATTGCATCGTACAAACTCTTGTTATCTCAATTACTCACCCCAGGTGCGTTTAACTGACCCAATCCGTCTGTTATCACTGAAATCCATCTTCCCCCCTCCTGTCGGATCTCTGTCACGCACCGATATTCTGATGGATTGATACGCTTTGTTTCATCAATATTTACAAGCTATCCCCATGAAATCCGGAATCTGATCATGCATTCATTAAATAGAAAGAGAAATGTTAAGATCTATAAGGGGCTCGGTCCCTCAATCACATACATTTCTAGAGATACATGACCTTAGTGACTCAGCGCTGATATTCTTAGAAGATATACAATTGCTCCTGTTATGGAGCTACAACATGAGCTTCCGCCCGTTTCAATCGCATCATCACACCTTTGTAGTCTCAATTACTCGGTCATTGATGATGGTGGAACAATTTCTGACTGGATAAATACAACAGCAGGTGTTCCGCAAGGATCAGTCCTGGGTCCACTCTTGTTTTCCATCTTCATCAATGACCTGCCTCGAGTCTCACGCTACTCCAAGCACATGATATACGCCGACGACACACAGATCTATAGAAGTTGCCACTGCCATGAGATCGAGGAGACACTCAGATTAATAGAGGAAGACGCACATGCCATTCACTCGTGGACTATCGGCAACGGATTGAGTTTGAACCTCAAGAAAACTAAAGTTATGATCCTGGGCAGTGGCGAAAAGCGATGACTCCAGAATATGAGTGCACTCCCCCCAATCACTGTTGATGGTACGCCCATAGAGTTTGTGTCCAAAGTGAAAAATCTCGGTATCTGGATGACAACCGATTTGTTCTGGAAGAAGCACGTCTCTCATATCTGTCGAAAAGTTTTTGGAACACTGCGTCAGCTTCGTCCTCATCAACATGTACTCTCCTTCTCCTTAGAAGGATCCCTCATCCAAACTCTCATCCTTCCTCACTTCGGCTCCGCCTGCCTTGTTTATCCCGAACTTACCGACGAGCAAAATATCAGACATCAGCGTGCTCAAAATCCTTGCACTCGTTTATTTCCGGTAACATTCTTTGGCGCGAGCATGTAACTCCCAATGTTTACGATTGGAATGGTTCTCAATAAAGGCGCGGAGAGAATCCTTTTCAGCCAGTTCTATGTTCCAAATTCTGAAGACTAATAAGCCCTCATATCTAGCGAAAAACATTGTTGAGATTTGTAACACAGATCGGCAAGACTCCAGACTGGTGATCTTCTGATCCCAAGTCATCATACTTCTGCACTAAGGAACTCATCTCATGTTCCCGCTTCCTCTTTCTGGAACAAATCGCCTCGCACCATCACTACTTTACCAAGAAATAGCACTTCACTGAACTTCCTAAGGGAGCAACTCTACAATTTCTTACTAGTCTGGAGTTGGGCTTGACTGATGTCAACAGTTGAGATTATTCCTTGATGTCAACGGATAATGTTAATGTCAACTCGTCAGTTGTGAATCATTCGATCGATGCGTGGATATGGACATATATTTATATATACATTTGTCTCATCAATAGAAGAGCTCCGTTACTGTTAATAAGTCACTAGATCTAAGATTCTATCATCATTATTCTATGAACATGAATTTTATCAATTTTATGCCATATGGGACCCATTTTCCCCGGGTGAATGAACACATCAATCAATCATTCAATCTCTCTCTCTGTATTTTGTGGTAGTACTTCATCAGTACCTGAATTTGTTACACTTTGACTAATCACAGGCTGTGATAATCTTTGTCCTTGACCAAACTAGTATTTAGTAGATTTTATCTTTAACGTGCATATATATCTATACTCATGGATTCATAACGGACATATGTTGTTATATGTAATCACTCTTTTGTCTTTGGACAAATAAAGGACAATCAATCAATCAATCAATCAATCTCTCTCTCTCTCTCTCTCTCTCTCTTTCTCTCTCTCTCTCTCTCTCTCTCTTCTCCAATCTCGCACGCGAGATCGGATGAATTCGAAAGTATAGCTTACGTATTGCTCGGTTATACACTGCAGTGTCTGCGACATGTGCGTCAGATCCCGGATCCTTGCATCAGCCACTCGTGGCAATGCCCTCCCGTTTCCGTGGAACCCACGAAGATGAAGCCCCCACTGCCCAGATGCTGGTATCTCCGATTCCCTCGAGCGCCCTACGAAGCACTGGGGAATATGCACCCCGAAGCTCACCAAACCCGCATGGGAACCCAGATGCGAGCGTCGACGAGTCCCCAGCCCCGCACGTACATTCTTCGAGACCTCACTCTCGTCGAGCTGCAACTGCAACGCACTGCGTGCTCACCGTTGTCACACACAATACCCACACAGCATGGGAATATTTCAAGAAAATATTTCACTGGAATATTTCAATGGAATCTTTCAGAAATCTTCCAGGAATATTTCAGGAAATATTTCATAATATTCCGTTGGAATATTCCATAGCAATCCCCCAGGAAGCTCCCAGAAATATTTCATGAAATATTACGAACAATCTTTCAGAAACCTTACGCTGAAAGATTTCTGAAAGGTTTCTGAAAGATTTCAGTGCAACATTCCAAGAGTTTGACTTGGAAATATTTCTGCAATGTTGCACGACACTTTTGCAGCAACCTTGCTCTGGAAGGTCTTTGGGAGGTCTTTGGGAGCTTCCTGGAAGATTTTTGAGAGGTTTCTGAGAGCTTCCTCGATAAGATTTCAGTGCAATATTTGCAAAACATCATCTTCAAACATTCTTGCAATATTCCTGACAATCTTTCAGCAATATTGATTCGGAGAAATTCTCAAGAGGTTTTCCAATATATAGTCCTTTGAAGAATTTTTGCAATATCCCAAAAGTATGGCTTTCATATATTTCATCAATTGACAATTTCTCAGCAATTGTGATGGAGAAAATTCTTGAAAGATTTCTAAAAGCTTCCTGAAAGATTCCAGTGCAATATTCTAGCGATATTACTTCAAAATATCCCTGCAATATTCTACAAACAACATTCCAGCAATCCTGGTCCGGAAGATTTTTGGAAGATTCCTGAAAGATTACTGAAAGATTCCAGTGTAATATTGCAAAAAAATGACTTTTGAATATTCCTGCAATATTGCACGACAACATCCAAGCAATCTTGCATCGGAAGATTTTCGATAAAGTTCCTGAAAGCTTTCTGGAACACTGTTGATCGGTACCTGAGTGCTCTTCCAAAGATCCCAGTGTAATACTCCAAAAACATCTTATTATGCCTGCGATGATCCACTGGCAGTCTGTCTTCAATTTCCTCCCAATAAAATATTCGGGCCAAGTTCGTGGAGGTTTGCTGAAAGATTCCAGTGGATCTTCCAAAAGTAGTATTCCGAAGTTGTTCTCAAAAATTTCATTGTAAATATTCCAGCAATCTTATTCCGAACGATTTTTGAATGCTTTCTGACAGATTTCAGTGGAATATAATGTTTCGTGAATCTCATCATCTCCATATATTCCTGCTGTACTGTGAGAATCTTTGGGAAGATACCAGAAAGGTTATCCAGTGCAATATGCAATTGATATTTCTGAAAGATTTCTGTGCAATATTCCATAAATATCTTTCTGAAATATTTGTGCAATATCTGGTTGAGTCCAGATCACATATGCCTCCACGATATGCTCAGGTTATCAAGTGATCTGGATTCTAAGGCTCTTGAACAATAACCGAAATTATTAATAACCGTATGGAGGCTTAGAATGGGAGTCCTGAAAGGTCGATCCTCTTCAAGCTCAGAAGAGTATTTCTGAGACGAAAATGCATCGCTATAATTGGATTTCAAGGTGCTAAATTTATCCAACTATATACTGTGGCTCCGCGAGGGTTAGTTCATCATTCATAGCCAGACATCTTGAGTATTCCAAAATTCTACTAATGAGCAAATTTGGCGTTATTGGGATCTTTTATTAATTCGATCCTCTGGTGAATAATTCTCGAGGATCTCGTCCTGGGAAGCCACTCGAAGCTGGTCAGGTCAGGTTAGCAAGTCAGTGCAGTCAGTGCCAGTCAGTGCCAGTCAGTGCCGTGCAGCATCGTCCGGGACCAATCTCTGCACGCCGAGCTGAATATCATCAACTTGTGTTCTTCGTGGCGAGTCGTGTTTAAAGGGAATTTCCATGTATTTCCCAACGTTTCCTTGTTACTCATCTCGTAGTGATGCATCAAGTATTGTCAACCTTATGGAAAACTTTACGAACTTGCGGTCTCACAGTTTTCAAGTGACCGGCATGAGCAACCATAACCTATGCCCTCGTTGTCGGAACTTTCTTAACACGTTCGCTGCGACGGGTCCCACGGGTGGGACCCGCGCGTCCTTCCCTGTGTGCGACGGGTCCCACGGGTGGGACCCGTTTTGGTTCGGCTTCTAGTGTGCACCAAACAACGTAGACACATCCAATGGCTTCTGTAGCGGTTCTTACTCACTATATACGATGCCAAGAACATGCGTACACGCCAGTTTGAGGATCGGAATCGATTCGCGCGAGTTATACCACAAAAACTGAATTTTCGTGGGAACGGCGATGGATAACACAAAAATAGCAAGTAAATTGTAAATATATCAAGTCCGTTTCAATATCTCACAACGTATCTTAGCTCATTCGAAAGCTTACGTCAAAAGCTACAAAATGAGCCCAAAGACGCGTAATTTGAGCGAGATAGAACCGAGTTATCAGAAATTTTGACGCAAAATAACCATGAGGCAAACCGAGTAAATGGTTGACACTGTACTTCCTCTCTTCTCAATCTATTTTATCTCCCCGCGTATGAGGAACTTTTTGTATCCAGAGAAGTTGAAGAGTATATCGAATGACCAGCTGTGTCTCGTAGATTCTCGAGGATAGAAAATCATACTCGCGTGGACCACAATCGCAATCCACTGTTCTCACTAGGCAAAAGCTTCCAATTCAGGCCATGCTCGCGAGTTACCCGAATGGTAGCGGGAAATCAACGAATGCTCCCGAAAAGCTAAATACCACATCTCAGGATCACTAATTTTGGTAGTTCGGCCATTCACACCATCCCCCTTTGCACGATATAAATTTTCGCGGGTCCCACCGGTGGGACCCGTCGCACTGAAAAGAGTCAGACTTAATTGTGTGCGACGGGTCCCACCGGTGGGACCCGCGAAAATTCTTAGATTTCTTGTATATACATACTAAACTGATCACAAATCAAAAGGTTTGACTATTTTAGGTGGAAAATCACGCGTTTGTACTCTCTCGCACTCTGTGACGGAATGCCGGTTTTCACCGTCGCAGCGAACGTGTTAACCCATAGAGCTGATCTGTATTCGTTGCTGATACCTTGTAGATCAGATGAGTATTTCTGCCCAATAATCTTTTTGAGTGCTAGTGAGCAAAGAGCTAGACACTTTGTGTTCAGTCAAAGATATATTTGCAGGAAAATGGGTGCGAGCAAATGGACAAAATGCTATTTAAAGCAGGATCACTGATGACATCATCATTTGTCACTGTAAGATAGAGATAAACCATCAATTATGATGAGAAAAATTATCTCAACATATACAAGCTACCCACACATCTTCTGCAGCTCTTCATCCCATATCTGTAGGTGAGATTCTATCCTCAACTAGATGGTGATTGTAGGATTCTGTAGACACGAGTCGTACACATTACTTCTCCAAGTCAAACCAATTGACGGGAATGGGTTTTCATCCAGTTCTTGAATATTTCAATCTACATATTAGGTACATGACAATGGTCATCAAGAATGGCGATTGCATAGACATTCTTAAGCGTTCGTTGACAGTATTTGTAATGAAACAAAGAGACATCTCTTGATCTTAAGCGTATGTTTGTGCAGCATCTGTATACCCAGGCTACGTTCAAGGTCCTTCCTTGATGGACGTATTGGATAACCAATCAATGGGATTCTGATATCAGTAACAGTATCAATTGGACACCCTATGAGAGCTTGGAGTATTTCAGCCATCAGACTAAGTAAAACATTAGGTAACCATACAATCCTTTGGATGGAAACGAAGTAGGAGTTTTGGGGATCATAACTTTCAGATTTCAACTTAATATGACCATGAACAGACAACTTTTCTAAGAGAATATTCACAAGAATCGAATGGAAAAATTCCTCATCAAACAAAATTATATTAGAGACTTTGCTGTGAAACTCTGCATTGGTTTCTCATCTCACTTTTAAACCCTCCATACAGTTATGAATCCTCCATCTATCCTACGTGGAATCCTGGTTTGTTTTGTTGAAGCTGATCTCATCAAATTCTTCATTGAGGATGAGATGAACGAATCCAAAGTAAGATTAGTTTTCAGAGAAAATGACTCTATTACCGTGCACTAATATTTCCATTTAATATAGAAAAGTTTTGTTTGAACCGAGGTTGTCAGTCCTACCAATTTGAACAATGAATTAGTTCTGAACTAATGAAAGCACACTGTGAATACACTTTACATTGTTCATTCTACTCAGATGACAACTGTTGAGTTGAGAACAAAATTAGGTGTTACTCGCTGGCTCTTGTTTCAGATCAGACATGAGATGATACTTCTCACTCAGAGGTCTTTCTAGCCCGGTTCCCCAAGGAAACTACAATAAATTTACTACTAAGCTATTGGTAGGAGATTTCAGGAAACATAACTCTACTGTGAGGAATCCCATGAAATTTTTCAGGAACCCAGATGGAACATGATTGAATCTTCAGAGAAAAAGGAAACTTGTGAGACATTCGAACAATACGCTGATCTCTCACTTGTCTCCAATTTGGAGTAACCAAACGTCCCTTTTTTTCAAATGCTATTTTTTTGAGCCTCTGATGGTAAGTTTAGCGTGAGTTCTGGAAAGAGTTTTCCAACGAGGTTCTGTATTATCTCCAACTGGTATCTTTGGATATTACCTTATTTAATTTATGACCTAGTTTAGGTTATAACCTGAAAACATCTGGGATTTCCTGTAAAAAATTTATCTGTGAGTGAGTAAAAGTTCTTCCAATTCGTACAAGTTCCAGAATCTTTCCATCCTTTTGTCTGCAAAAAACTATACTGAATATCATTGAATGTTTTCGAAGTATTTCAGAAAAATGAGACTACAGTAAGAGACCCCGGGCAATCTGCCAAGAATCCAGATGGAATGTACCTATATAGTAATCAACCTGAAATATTTTAGAAATATTGTCAGAAATCTTTTATGAAAGATTCCAAAAATCTTCCACCAAAGATTCCAGAGATATTTCCAACCACAGACATAGTACTGCCAGGAATCTTTCATGAGATATTTCAGAAATATTTCATGGATGATTCCAGGAATATTCCCGACCGCGGACATAACTATATTCCCGAGAGGTTTCGATGAAATCTTCCAGAAATCTTTCATTGAAAGATTCCTGGAAGATTCCTGGCAATGTTACAGAAACGTTCCAGTGAAATATTTCAATGTAATATTTCTGGAAGATTTCTGCAAGATTCCCTGGAATCTTCCCATGAAAGCTTCCAGGAAGATTCCCAGCCGCGGACATAACTATATTCCAGGAATATTCCAGAGTAATATTTTTGGAATATTCCAATCTTTCAATGTAATATTCCTGGAATATTCCTGAAAGATTCCCATGCTGTGTGGGTAACTGCACAACCACTCATTGCGCGTCTCACCGTCGGCGTCGCGCTTGACCCGTCCCTATCCCAGACGAGACCCCCAATTATATCGATAACGGAGTCCAGGATGAGGATATCAGGTCAATAAGACAGAGCACTTCTCAAATATGCGTTTACTAGAATTCCAGTGCAATGGTAATACAAAAGACTCGTAGTTCTGAGACGATGCAACTGTGATTCTGCCCCGAAGATGGGCCGACGAGGACGCCGAGAGCGGGCCAACGAGATTCCGCGGATGAGCTGAAGATACGCCGAGACGACAAGACCAAGGCAGTGCCAACACTGTCTGGATCCTAAAGACCACCAAGTCAGTCCGAATCCGCTCTCAAAAAATCTAGCGCACACGTGAAACCCGTAAACTGCTCCAGAAAAAAGTAGCCACAAGGTGACGAGAAGATATACGGCGCGGATAGGATATGACGCGGAGCTCCACATGCTTGCTCCACTCTGATCTCGCTAGGAATGACACAGCCACCTTGTCATTTTCAAACTGCAAAGATTATTGCTCCGTCAGTCACCGGTTCCCATGCCGTGAAACGTGAAAAGAGTTGTTCTCATGAATACCGGACGATAGTTAGATGTACCTATATTGACTCGATCAAGGCAGATGAAGGTATGGTGCGGGTAACTTTAGTGTACCTTCCAACATTACATCCATTCACACCCAACAAGATTCATCATAATCTCCACATCTTCGGTGCGAGGCCTCTTTCCTCACCGTGACTCGAACCAGCTTCTTTGCACCTTTATTTGAAGAAACTACCGAACAAACTGTCATTGAATCTTGCAGATATTTTCGCGGCATACCCAAGGGTGCATATATCCAGAATTGTGCGAATTCATTCACCCATTGTTATTTGATCAAAATTAAGTGCAAAGATCCGTTATAGCCATAGCTTCATGTCATACTTCGCGTCTGCTTTCGTCCATCTTCGCTGCGCCATGCCACTCGCCACGTACGCGTTTCGGTCTCCCATCACCAGACAGCGACGAGTTTCGCGCGCTACTAGAATCTCAACCTCTCAGCACCGGATTTCAATGTAATGTGGAGATTATGATGAATCTTGTTGGGTGTGAATGAATGTAATGAGGAAAGGTACACTAAAATTCCCCGCACCATACCTATCCGGTAATCTTGAAAAAATAACAATGGATCAATGAATTTGCATAATTGTGGATATATGCACCCTTGGGTATGTCCCAAACATATCTGCGAAATTTGGTGGAAGTTAGTTTGGTAGTTTCTCCAAATAAAGGTGTAAAGAAGCTGGTTCGAGTCGCAGTTATGGAAGGAGCTCTACCCCGATAAATTCTCTGTGCATCTTGCATGGCTGATGAATTCTTAGATTATAGTTCGGTGGAGTCCTGAGTTCTTCGAAACTCTCTCCAGCCCATATGTATTCTCGTCTAGATTGCGCGATACATGGATTTCTTGATTTCACTGGTCCTTGGACCCTATAGCCGAGGTCGCTGGGTGGTAATGAATCCTCTCGGCATCTCGGATGGTCGATATCTACAGGACTATAGTTCCATTGACTTCTGAATCCATTGGAACACTCTCTAGGCCATGGTGTCATCTAGATTGCACGGAGCACGACTTCCTGCAAGATTTGACAGGTTTTTGGGCCCCACCATTGAGGATACCGACTGGTAATGGATCTTTTGGGCATCTTCGATAGTTGATGAATATTGGGACCGGATTGATGTGGAATTCAAAGCCCATTGAAATACTCCACAGCTGACACTGCTGTCTGACCGGTGCGCGAAACATGACTCTGAGTAGATATTCTATGGGATTTCTGATACACATCAAAAAGCACAGAGAGTTCTAATACAGAGTGTATTAGAATTGTCAGGGAGTTCTAATGCGAGTTACATTCGAACGCTCTGAGCATTCTAATACAATTTGTATCAAAACTCTCACCTCGTTGAGAAGAAAACCTGCATAAAGACGAGCCCGAATATTCGAGACTATTTCTACGAAAATTGTTGCACTCAGCAACTCGTACGCGCGATGAAAACGATCCGCTCTACTCGCCGCATCAAAAATTTCTCACGCGATGAAAACCTGCAGAAAGATGAGTCCGAATATTCGAGAGCTATTTGTGCGAAAACTGTTGCGCTCAGCAACTCGTACGCGTGATGACAATGGTTCTGTACTTATCTTGCCGCATAGAAACTCTTGCGTACATGAAGTCTCACATGTAATGAGAGTAAGTAGACCTATATAGAGGAACGGTGAAAAAGTGTTAGGTGCGTGATCATGAAAAGTACCAAATGGATATGTTTCAGGCTAGTCTTAAGATCATTTTCCAGAAAAAATTAAAATCATCGGTCGGGGATTTTAAAAATAATCGTCATTTTTGTGTTAATAATATTCACGCGTTTTGATACTTCAACGATGTTTCTCCAATCACTCGAGCTATGATCTTTCGGATCAGAATGACTCTCAGAGCTAAACAGACAACAACATTCCCACGTATATTCATCCATATCATTCGTTGGTCGGGCATAAACCCGCCAGAGATGAAGCTGTGGTGATATACATTAAGATTAGTGTTAGTGAGGAGGAATACCCATTTTGTTTTGATCGAAAGTCGTTCAAAACGAGCAATTAGTCAGGATTCAGTGTCATTCATACACCAATATGATCCATATTAGTTACATCACATTCAACAGTACACGTGTATGTGATGTCCATGCATGTTAGGGACTCACTATGGCCTGCAAAATATGTAAAATACTCATGGAGATTCCTTTTTCAAATGACTAGGTTTTATCATATCCACAAAATACCAGAGTTGATCTCGAATCCCTAAGGTTGAGAGTGATCTCGAAAGTTTATTATCAGCGCCCAACAATTGTTGAGTTCGGATTTCAATTTCGGGGAGAGCCAACATTTGTCATCGCGAGCAGACTTCTGAGTCCATACATCACAGTGTTTTTCAAATGTCGACGGAGAATAAGATTCATATACAAGTTGATTATTTGGTCTCATCAATCTTGAAGGACGTTGGGAACTAAATGAATTCCCAAAATTTCATGATAGAGATTTTATTGCTACGTTTCATCCACTAGGTCTCGTGAACCTCATCAGGCTTCAGGTTTGTTATGCTTTAGATCGTCATGATATTTTTTGAACGATCTTGTAACAGAGCACAGACATAACGCTTGGCTCCTGTCGATACAGGTAAATAGAATGAGTTGGGGATTTATTTAGTTCCCCACCGTCCTTCAAGATCGATGAGACCAAATAATCAACTTGTATATTAATCATCAAGGACGAAAAATCTACCAAATTACTTATGAGAATGAGGTTCATCACGATCATCCCGAATGTCTAAATCGCAGACTACGAGTTGTTTGTGAGTTCAATGGATTACATTTGGAATTGATTATCTATTGATTGAACAGGAAGAGTGATACAATTTTGTTTCAGTAAGGTTGTAATCTCAGCCCTATCCGCTCTCATAACCTTTCCGAGTGAACTCCCCCCCCCCTCTCCTGTTGTGGCAAATTTGAAAGAGTGAGAATTACTCGAGCATGAGTGGAACTTTCACCCCAAAAGGGTTTCGGAGTTGTCACGTAGGAGGGAGGAGGGGGTAACTGGGGAAGGTCGAGAGAGCGCTTACAACAGGAGAAGGCGACGCATGAAAAGTTCTAATATCACAATTGGCGATCGGAGGATGTCATTGATGTTCAAACATGACTGTGGGATACGATTAATACCTTAGTGAATTCAAAAATAATGTATGATTTGTTCAAAGAGTAGAGATCAGTTGTGAATCCACCTCTTGGGGTCTCTTTCCGATCAAACGAATGTTCGCCTGAATCTGTAATATGCATCGCTCTACGGGGATTTTGACATCACACACGCGTTCAAATGTACACGACTATTACATGTAGTGTTACAATCTGGAAATGGCTCTGAATCCTGTCTAGATGTTCGCAAAATGACGATTATTTCAAAAATCCCCGACCGATGATTCTAATTCTTTCTGGAAAATTATCTAGAGATTAACCCGAAACATATCCAATTGGTATTCTTCACGATCACGCACCTAACACTTTTTCGCCGTTCCGACCCGCCGTGGATGGGAACAGCGATCGAGATGTAGAGAGGGAAAGAGAGCGAGAGAGCAATGCGGCACAATGAGCAACCAGTGTGCTCCGTTTCGCGCCATCAAATTTCACAAGCCACGCGCAGAGCATCCTCCTCGGCAACGTCGCCGAGGAGACGAGCTCCAGTGAGTTTTCTCCTCTTCGACGAAGTTCTCGAGGAGGACGCGAGTTCAGTGCTGTGATGCTGTTCAGCAGAGCTGAGAAAACAACTCGCTCGCAAGCGATGTCGAGCTCACCCGCGTTTTTGTAAACAGGTCGCGACAAATGATTTCCATCTCGAAAACGTTACTCCAGCATGAACAATCATGTTACGCGAGATGAAGTGTGATGCTAAAAAGTCTGCCACCTGCTGCTATGCATCGTCTCCAAGAGCTGACGCAGTGCAAGGTCAGCGCGAGCAACAGCTGCGTGGCTTTTCATCATCTGCACGATGCTGCTGCTGCTGGGGCTGTTTGATTCGACGAAGTGATGCTCTGCTGATGCTGCTCGAGGTCGCCCCTCCTGAGCTTTTGAGGCATAAATCCTGGAGTCAGCGACGAGTGCTGGAGTTTATAGCAGTGAGATCGTGTGGAAGTATGACCACGCGATGAGGCGACAAAAATTCAGCAACGGCGCAGCTTGCTCATGATGTTGCTGCAATTTCACTCGGCAACTCGATGCCTATGAATTTCCTTCGTCCCGTGATGGCAGGTTTTTTTCATACAGCAACCCATGACGATGATGATGATGGTCAGGTGAGGATGATGACAGCGGCGGATAGGCAAGAGTAACGACGACGACGACCGAGGAAAAATTTCACTCGCGCTCATCTCAGCTCGAACGAATCATAGATTCGCCGGCAGCTCGGTTGCAATTTTGTGTCAGCAGCTAGTTCCTCGACGACGACGACGACGACGACGACGATGTCCAGTAGATGATGCTGCTCACTCATCTTGAGAGTGATGATCTGCAGGTCTTCGTGGTAGCTCCAGGCAGTAGAATTGGGATCACGCGAGAAATAACACGTGGGCGGCTACCAAGTTTCAACGGCCGGCGATTCGCACTTGTTGCTCGAATTTTCTTTGGCGCGAACCGAGCCTATAAAGAGAGGCTCATTAGCGCGAGGCCAATTAGTCTCGCGGGAGCATTGACATAGTCAAAGTGTAGCCCTTTGCCCTCGTGACACCTAGTGCAGCCTTCCTTTGACCTGATGACTCCCGGTGCAGGTATTAGCTCACTGACTCCTGCAGCCTAGGGTGAATTCAGAGACGCTTTTCAACTTGCTGGAGAGTGAATCTATCAGAGCCTGTGGATGCTGCTGCTGTACCTGTAGATGCTGTCCACAAGGTGTCTACTACTCCAACAGTTTTGACTTTGTGAAAGTAATCTTCAGCAATCTATCACTTATTTTACACCTGGGGAGGCTGCTTTTGGATGCTGATGCAGTTTCACCTGTAGATGGTCTGCAAAAGGTGTTCACTACTCTCCATTCAGCATTGGTGAGTGAATTTGTTACTAGCGTTTTTGCCTTACTCGCTACCGCTCGTTCGGCTTGTAAATGTTCTTGATAAGTCATAGGCACCAGAAATGCTTCTATAGTTCAATATGAATAGTTGTAAATTAATGATTGCTGATCAATTCAAGGTGTCTAAAAAAAGTTTTAAAATAGTTTGCAAAATTGGTATTATATAAAATTATACTGGCTAATTGTGGAGATATAACTTCAAGTAAGCAACAATGAATATTGCGGAATTGCATAGTTTTTTTTCAATTAGCTGAGCTGGTATATCTTTGATGAATCGATTAGGCTGAAAAACTTCCGTTACATGGCGTGAATGTAGAGGGTTAATCAAAGCGATGTCAATTCAATTCATTGTGCAGTGTGCATAAGTTGACCGTTGATCTCCGGACTTGGTGCATATGAGAGCAACTACAAACTAGAACAAATTAGGCCAAACTAGACCGAACTAGACCAACCTGATTGGACCAAACCAAACCGAATTAGACCGACCTAGATTGTACTAGACCTAATTGGACCGAACTAGACCGTATTAGACCATACTAGACTGAACTAGACCGAATCAGACCGGAGTAGGCCGAACGAGACTTAATCACCCCAAACTAGACCGAGCTAGACTTAATTAGACCGAACTGAACTGATATAGATCGAATTGGCCCGATCTAGACCCAACTACACCGAGCTAGATCGAGAAGGACCAAATTAGACTGACCTAGATAAAAGTAAACCGAATTGGACGGAACTACACCTTATTTGACAATACTAGACTGAAATAGACCAAATTAGACCTTCTCTCATTGCTCGAGCTTTTCAAAGTGGTAGGAGAGCAATGAGAGTTTGACACGCGGCTCGAGTGGCCGAATGTTCGATGCTTAGAACGTCTTTATATACGAAAGTTCATCTTCGTTAAGCGCTTGCGAGAGAAGTGATTTTAACCCGCTATTTCTATTTGATTTCTCACCATTTTTACTTTTGGCAGGTCTTCGGCCTTCTGCCGGAGTTACATATATATAGATATATATACATATATAATTAATTATGACACTCGATCGATATGATCGGATATCGTATTTATCACTCGCGGGAATTTCAAATTATGGAAGTATATTTGATCGGTCTTTGCGAGTTAAAGTCAGCTCGTATTTCTGAAATCAATCGAGAGTGGAGAAAAATCCATTCTCGATTGATGCCAAAAATTTCAGCAGTACCAGCTGACTTTAACTCGCGAAGACCGATCAAATATACTTCTTTAATCCGAACTAGACCTAATTTAACAGAACTAGACCGAAAGAGACCTAATTACCTCGAACCAGACCGAGCTAGACCGAAGTCGACCGAATTCGACTAAACCTAACCTAATCAGAAAGGAATAGACCGCATGAGGATAGGTTAGACCGAATTTGACTCAATAACGCCAATCTGGACCAAACCAGACCGGACTATACCATTTCAGCCCGGTACTTCCCACCCCCATCTCCGTCCCCATTATCATCCCCAACCATCCATCCACTCATTAATCCACCCATTCATTCATCCATGCACCTCCTACCCATCACCCTTATACAACCACTTGTTATACCGGATTGAACAAATTAAATCTAGACTGCCTAGTATAACTTTGCAAGTTTTGACTTAATTTTGTCCTATTTAAAAGTGTTGTGGTTTGGTGATTTTATGTAGTAATCTCTTTTTGACATCCATTAAAGTAAAATATTCTGATAGTAAACCCAACGAAATTGTTGCAAAGCGTTGCAAGCAATAACTGGGTACTTACTTCTTGAAGTTACCAAATGAGAATTTCAAGTATGCCAACATCCTATTCTTTCGTCTCATTCCATCACCAGCGTTGCCAGAAATCAGTCAGTCCCCTGTATGAAACAGCTACACTTTACAAAAGCAATGAATGTGCACACATTGCATGTAATATCAATCAATAAAGAACTCACGAACCATCAGAAGCCAATAAAATCTTGCGTTTGAAGATATTTGACTTTGAGAATACTTATATTGTAGAGCCTGAAACATGTCATCAATGAATGACCTATTTCCACTATGTTTCCTTAGCATGAGCCCTTGTGGGCAATACCAAATCTGTAACTCTGAAGCCCTTGAGCATCCAACTGTACACCTTCAGATATCGTCTTTGGGGGTTGGATGAGACTGTTCACCAAAACCAGAGACCTACATCTCGTGCACCCTTGGTTAGCTCAAATCGATATAAGTTTCGCAAAAAATTTACGTTATTTTTGTGCCTCCACGCTACTTCTCTGTACCATTGCCATAATCCATAACCCATCACTCACCAACCTACCCATCACCTATACGGCCACCCGACCACGGACCCACCCACCCATGATATTTCAGTCCTCCACATAGGCAACCAGATACGAGGGATCCGGACGAACAGATTTTAGACTGGCGCTTAATTATTGGAAAAGAAAATTCGATGATGCAATTACATTTGAATGCCTAACAGAGTATCCAAAATAACACACGACGTAACCAGTGAATGAATCGAACAATCTTTCACGTAACTCCAAATCGAACAATCTGCTGTAACTCCTCATAACTCAATTCCTCACGACTCAATTCCTCATAACACATTCCCACCAATTCACCAACCCGTGTCCCACACGGCCACTGTTCCACCTACCCATGACCCATACGACCACCCGATCACAGACCCACTCATCGACCCATCACCCACGGATTCATCAACCTGCCCATGACCCATACGGCCACCCAATCACCGAATAAAACCCAACCGGGCCAAACTAGAGCAAACTACACCGGATGAGGCCTAGGTAAACGTAATTAGACTTAATTCCAGCATTTCTATTCCCATGACCATGCCTCATTTCTGATAACTTATTCCTCATCACAGACTCCGCAAAACTCGTTCCTCATAACTCGGGTTACTCATGACCCGAGTTCCTCATAACTCGAGTTCGCCATGATTCGAGTTCCTCATAACTCGAGTTCCTCATAACTCGAGTTCCTCATAATTCGAGTTTCTCATAACTCGGTTCCTCATAACTCATAACTCGTTCTTCATAGGTGTTTATACCTCATTCTCCATAATTTGTGCCTCATACCTCATAGCAATCCATCCATCCATCCATCGACTCACCCACCCACCACCCTACCCAACTATCCACCCACCCATTACACTTCACCCCTTCCGAAAAGGCGACCCGATGTGTGGCATGTGGACGGACAAATTTTGGCTGGGTACTCAATCATTATAATTTCATCAATTTTATAGTCAAACAAGAGTTTATTTGGATTTTGGCAAATCTCTAGCTTGAGTTTATACATGTTTAGTTCTTCTGATGGAGAAATTGATCTGATTTGGTCCTCGGATTTTAGTGTTTAGCCCCCAGATCAGTGTTTTATGGCTGGAACCCATTGCGTTCCCCATTCTTACAATGGATATAGCTTTTTTCAAGTGAATTATAACTTGATTTGAGTTTTGAATAACTTTTAGCTTGAGTTGAAGGCTATTTGATGCATCTGATAGGAATACCTCCCCCAAAACATAACTGAATATTCAAACTACCATGAAAACTTTTAGATTTGGTTCTCGGATTTTAGTCTTGAGCTAACATATCAGTACTTTAGGGTTGGAATCCCATTGCGCTCTTTATTCTCATGATAGATAATGCTTTTTTCCAAGCCAATAATGACTTGGTTTGGCTTTTGGATGATTTTTAGCTCAAGTTGATGGCTGTTTGGTGTATCTGGTAGGAAAACCTTCCCCAATTATAACTGAATGTAGAAACTGACATGAAAAATTCTTGATTTGGTTCTCGGATTTTAGTCTTGAGCTAACATATCAGTACTTTAGGGTTGGAATCCCATTGCGCTTTTTATTCTCATGATAGATAATGCTTTTTTCCAAGCCAATAATGACTTGGTTTGGCTTTTGGATGATTTTTAGCTCAAGTTGATGGCTGTTTGGTGTATCTGATAGGAAAACCTTCCCCAATTATAACTGAATGTTGAAACTGACATGAAAAATTCTTGATTTGGTTCTCGGATTCCAGTCTTGAGCTGAGATATCAGTATTTTAGGGTTGGAATCCCATTGCGCTTTTCATTCTCATGATAGATAATGCTTTTTTCCAAGCCAATAGAGACTTGGTTCGGATTTTAGATGATTTTTAGCTTAACTTGATGGCTGTTTGGTGTATCTGATAGGAATACCTTCCCCAATCATAACTGAATGTTGAAACTAACATGAAAATTTTTTGATTTGGTTCTCGGCTTTCAGTCTTAAGCCTACATATCAGCACTTTAGGGCTGGAACTCATTGAGCTTCCTATTCTTATAATGAAATTAGCCTCCTTCCAAATCAGTCATGACTTGATTTGACTTTTGAATGATTTTGAGCTGAAGTTGATGGCTGTTTGGTGTATCTGATAGGAATACCTCCCCCAATTATTTTTTTTTTAATTTTTTTATTTTATGAAAGTGTACGGGCAGTAACTGCCCTTTTACAATTATGAATAATAATGCTGCAAATTAATCTTAAACCTAAAAAGAGGTATGAACTGTTGTTAGAAATGTATCTTAGAACCAAATGCATTATAACTAAATGTTAAAACTAACATGAAAATTTTTAGATTTGGTTCTCGGCTTTCAGTCTTGAGCCTACATATCAATATTTTAGGGCTAGGGCTCCTTCCGTTCCACATTCTTATGATGGATATTGCTTTTTTCAAGTCAGTCATGACTTGATTTGACTCTGAGATCACCTTTAGCATGAGTTTGTGATTACTTTATGTATCTTATAGCTGTTCATATCCAACCTATCCACCACTATTCAATTTTTTTGTTTAGAATACCATTCTCTATGTGAATATGATTTCCATTGATATATTTTATTTCAGTTTGAGATGAAACAAAGACCAGTTCGATTGATCGTCACGAGACTGACTGTGGAACAACATCGCATTTTAGCAATACCACTATCTACAGAGACTTTTCTCTTGCAATTAGAGGAATCGCTTACCCCAAGTCCATCTCCATCGAGCTCTGGAAGCTCTTCTCCACAGTCATCACCCTCAGTAATCTGTCTTGGACCTCCAGTGGTCCGCGAACAGTCAGCACCGTCACTTATACCCGGAGTTGATTTTCCATTCAGTCCCTCAACTAATTCTCCCAGTGTTCACTACGCACCACCAGAATCAGGTAAAAATTGATGATCCAGCTGAATACCACTTCTTATTTTCCTACAACAATTTCACTCTATGTTCTTTCTTTCAGTCTGCAGTGTTGACTTTCTGCCTGTTTCAAATAATAATCGAAGCTCTCCTGAGGTTGAACAAAGAGCTGCTCGAGACTTTTCTCCCTTCTCTCCCGCTAGCTCAAGTGACTGCACGAGCTGCTGCTCCTGCGAATCTAGAGCGAGAGTAGCTCGTCGCTTGTTTCAAATAGTCATCAAATCGTTGAAGAAAATGGATACTAGTACACAATCTGAATTTGATTTGGTTTTGGATTGGATTCGCCGTCTGGCTAACAGTATGGTGAGTTCCAAATCTTGGGGTTTAATTGATTTTAAATACATATATATTTTTTTTTTTTCATAGGGATTTATCAATTTTTTTTGTTGCAGGGACATTCCATTGGTCAAGATGCGTCCTTGCCTCCTACACCACCAGTATCACCGCTTTTTTGCGTGCCACCAAATTTAATATAACCAATCAGATCTCCAATATTGCAAAGTAATGAAGATGAGATGATTCAACTAAACAATGATTTAAGTAACGATGATCAAATAGACATCGAAGCTCAGCCAGTTGATCACAACTTTGACGATTCAATGAACGATGCAGATCCTCAAGAGCCAATAGTACACAGTAATGAAGCGAATGAAATGATTATACCAGTAGTTGCACGGGCGAGTGGAGAAGCTCTCGAAAATCGGCTTAATGGTCCTACAATATTTCTCACAGATGCTATCTCCTCTCGACAACAGTAGCAACAGCAACAGCAATTGGTGAGTGATCCTTTTCTCAGGAATTTCAGATTAGTATTTATATTTCTTACAAAATTTTTGTTCATTACAGGTTTGAGTTGAAATTTATGCACCTAAAGATCAGGCTTCATTAAAAAATATCGTTGAAGATGTTTTCGATGCTGCCTGCACGGTAGCATACGTTGTTGCTCCACCTCAGAGTATTGAAAATGAGCCAAATTTTCTCATGATGAACCAGGTACTACCACCAAGTTATTTGGAAGCAATCCAGGCTGAAGGAGTTCTAGTATGTTGAACATTTCTCTAACATTTCAGACTGTTCACTTTATCATGGTTAATTGTTCCTTCTTTACGTTTTAGGTACAATATGTAAATAATGGGGGTAATCAGGAGTCTCAAAATTGTACCGGAGTCGATAATGTCTATGACGAGAAAGAGGATGAGGATGAGGAGGAGGCTGAGGATGAGGCGGATGAGAGGAATACTGAGTATCAAAATTTTAATAATAATGCCGACGCGTCAGACTTTGAAAATGATAACATGAATATTGACCATGCTCCAAAAAATGATGATGATGCATCTCAAATTGAGCAATCTATGGTATGTCTGCCTATCTTTCTCTCTCTTATTGCAGTTATATTTTCAATGATTCTAAAGCTTTTTCCACTTGTATGTTGCAGGACCAAGATGTATTGAATGAGCCACTTTCCATGAGTAATAATCAATAGAGAACTGACATGACCACAAAAATTATTCCAAAATGCTCATATTATGGAAGTTCACGTCGAAAGAGACAGAATGTATCAAAATTTGGAGATTTTCTGTAGCATAAGTGATTCAAATTCGAATTTAAAGTTTTTCAGTTTTTGAATTGGCGCCATTCAATATGGCGGCGACTGCACATGAGTCACGTGACTCCAGAGTGTTCTCCACACGATAGTTCTGAGATAAACTTGTGTTTTTCCACCGCGTACTTCTATTATTTGAGTAGAATAAGATCTCGATAGTGATTCAGATGAGAATTTCCGATGAAAAATGACATCACAACAGTTGGCAAATTTAGTGGCACATGTGCAGCCACCGTCATATTGGATGGCGCCAATTCAAATTGTCAAAACTTCAATGATGATCTAAAAACCATAGAGGCGTCGTAATAATTTCAAACTTCTTTCCCCATGTCTATCTTGCTGCAAACTCTCAAATTATAACATTTCCCGGAATTATGTCAGTTCCCTATTCAAACCAATTCGCCAACCGTCAGCTTATTATTGCGGTGGTGTAGGGAAACCGTGGCAACGAATGCTTGACGAGCACAACAAAGAAGGAGAGGCCATGAAAAAGAGAGAAGAACATGATGGTGTGATGAATTCACGTCAACAACAAAATTTGAAAGAGGAGGAAATGGAAATTGATTCTGAAGATGATGAGGAAAATATGATGAAGGAAGAGGCCAAACAGAGGAAAATTCGAGAAGCTGAAGGGAGGCAGCGCAAATCTGAGGCGGAAAAGCTGGAGGCAGAAGAGAAAAGAATAGCAAAAGCAGCTGAGAAGAAACGCTTAGCTGATATTGAGAGAAAGCTGAAGGCTGAGAAAAAACGTGAAGCAGATGAAGATAAGAAGAAGAAACTTGCAGGGAAGCGAGAACTTGATGCTGAGAATAAAAAGAAGCTTGAGGTGGAAAAAAAGAGGAAGCTTCACACGGATGACAAGAAACAAAAACTCCAAGAAGAACAGAAGAAACTCGAGGCTGTAAAGAAGGAACTTCTGGAGAAGGAAAAATTATTAGACGTCGAGAAGAAGAAACTTGAGAAAGAGAGGAAGAAACTAGAGTCTGAGAAAAAGAAGCAGAGTCGAAGCAACTTGAAAAAAAAGAATCGAAGAAAGCAGAAGAGAATCGTCGTGAAGAGAAGAAGAAACCCATGTTGAATTATGATGATAATATTAATGAGAATAGACCCTCTTTGAAAATGACATTCGAGATACCAAAAGTCGGTGGTAGACTCAGCCTAAAGACAAACTGAGGTACTCGTATTCCTCCCATGGACTGTGATCAATCTAGAGCTAGTTCTGCGAGCTGCTCAGTTCCTTCACTCGGTGAGTCAAATAGCCTGCCAATCTTATCACAGCCCATGGAACAGTACTCTAACTCAAATGACTTCTTCCAATCTGAATGATAACGAATTCGAGGATTTCATTCATTTCAAAAAGAAGAAGTGATTACTTATTAGTTATTCGGATCTTGAATTATTTCAATTTTCTTTACTTTTCGTTCATGAGAGATAAGGCTAGATGATTGCATGAAGATTTTTTATGAGTATATTTATACGAATTCTTACGTATGTCCGTACCACCTCTTGCATAGAGTTTTCAAGTATGTTCAAGTCTCAGAGTGAATATTTTATAGCATGTTGCGTTTTCATAAGAGTAAACTCCAAACAAGTCTCCACACACACTACTTTGAGAAATTGGAGTTTATTCGGTGCTGAAAAATGTATAGTTCCTTTCAAAGTTGTCTGTTGTGAACAGCTGTATATGTTTGATAAAAAGCCATGTTCAAATATAGTGTATAAGAATTTTTGATACTTGTATACTGAATTAATTTTGATGATAAAATGTTCAATCCAAGTGTCATCTTCTTATTTATTGCAGTATAATTTTTAACAAATTGATATCAAAAGCTCATTCTAATATTTGATTCATATCTCATGACAAATTCATCTTCTAATTGAACACGATAGAGTTATTATCATCGATCTCATTGGGTAGATTCAGACTCCTAAATACTTTCGCCAAAGAGTGAATCAAGACGTCCCTTCATTCGTAAATCTCTTATCAATTTTAGAAGAGAGTAGCAAGCCCCCAAAACCATCGCCTTTGCCAGTGAAGATCATCCTTAGCTTGTCATGATTTAATGTATTCAAGAAACTTTGAATTGACTTGTATCGAATGCAGAAATTCAATTTTCTCCTCCTTTATGACTCTCTTCTAAATGAGTTACATATTTATTGAATTTTCAGCTGTACATCGCAAGAATCGCATAATCTGGCTCAGCATCTTTTTGAGACAATATCGAAGGTTTCTCATAAACTAGATTACTTTGATCCACCACATCTTCATCTTCAAAATCTTGCTTCCGAAGTCTTTTACATAACCAACTTTCCAGTGCATAAGCATTTCTCACTGCACATACACCATGTCGTCGGAGAGGATGATGAGGGCAGTACAGTCTCTTGTTCTTTTCCAACTTTTCTAAAGCAGGACAACGCAATTCGTCCATATCAACAATGAATCTGCAAATTGATTTTCCAATGAACATATTGGTCAAACGAGATTGGTGAACTTATACACATACTTTTCCGGTAGAAATTGAATAAGCCATCGCTTCTTCTCAAATCCTTTTACATAAATTTGAGTTGCATCATCCAGTGAAGCTTGTAAAATGCCAACTTGGGAGTCTAGCGGGATTGATCCAGAATTCCAAGCGATACCATGATATTTCTTCGTAAGCCAGTGGTTAGTTCTTCGTTCTTCGGGTAGGAGCTTAGACCACTTGCATGGTTCTTTGGAGAGACAAACTGCGGAGGACTTTTTCTCGTCAAAGGATATGACTGCCAACTCTTTCAACTCGAACCTGTTTGTTGACCTCCGAAATCCTTGCATGTCTACCACGTACTCCATCGTGTCTTAGTTAACGTTTCGAGCCTGGGGAATCTCCTTCTGGTACAATGAGTGAAATTCGACTGACCCTGGAGCTTTGCTAAGGGCCTATCTATGATATAAATCATTCGGACTCTTGGTCACTTCATTTGTTCACAACTCGAGCAGTCTTTCAGCATAGGTCGCTGAAGGGATTCTCGAGTTGTGAGTTGAGTCTCCAGAGTGTGTCTAAATAGAGGACGAGCAGATGGAGTGGTCAATCGCTCGCCTAGAGCTGTACCAGACGGAGCTGCACCAGGTCTTTGAGAACCTTAGTTGTAGATATTGAGCACGGATCTGCAGCTGATTCTTGGAGGAGATGCACTAGGAGTCCATCATAGTGAGGTAGATTATTTTGAAATCGTTCCATCATGGCTCGCTTGATTCACGATTCATGACATCCATTTCTCCTTCTTCATTCCAAAAGATGGCTTCGCTCCAGATTATTGAAACAAATTTTACGCTGCTCACGCAGTTGCTGGATCAAGTTGAATCAGATTTAGATTTACAAGGCTGTTTGGATAAATCTTCAGAACTTATTCTAAGTATCGAGTCATTGGTTGCGACAGCAGAATCATCTAGATATGTAGCAGAAATGTCAAACGTACCTTTCGAAGCTAATTAACATCAAGAATCGACTTCAGAGTCTTTTACAGAGAGTTGGTGGGGTAATCGATGCAAGCGAGCCATCTAGTCACCGTGATTCAGATGATTCTATTCGCTGGGATGATCTACCATCAATTTTCCATCGTCGAATCAGTAGTGGTGTGATCACCAATTTACAGAATAAAGGAATTAGCTCGTTTTTGGAGGACGCCAGATATCTATTCGAAGAGAAAATCTCTGCTGCTTTAGAAACTTCCACTGCACTCAAAGTTAATGTAGAGCTGTCCGCGGAATATGTAATTCTGAAGAATGATGCTGAGACAACTGATATGAAATATTTCAACACGGCAGATCAGCCCATTTTCACTTCTACAAGAAGGACCCCGCTCCGAGAGATAGGATTTTGGCTTTCGGTTAATTTTGTCGGGGAAGAAATATGTTGTCAAGCACAAAATTCTGAACAAAAAGTTCAATGGGCTCGAAGACGGAAAATGGATAGTTTTTTCAGTATGAATCAAATAAATACCAATGAATGGAAGGTTTTGAGGTTATCTAGAACAACAACAAAGGCTTGTCTGCAGCGTTCGAATTTGAATTGAAAATGTACAATTCGAGTGTGATGTAGCTAAAAGGTCATCACTTTGGTAATTGAAACATTTTATCTGAAACCTTCGATACAAAAAGCAAATAAATGCATGCAAAGAAAGTGATAATGCGCGATTGACAAAGTAATCATAACGGCTTGTATTCTCAACAATTACATTTTATTTCAATCAATGTAGCAGCTAACGCTGGAGCTGGATCATAAGGCTGTGCTGACTCGATGCAACGAGTACATGA
The DNA here is from genome assembly GCA_029851415.1 of Eretmocerus hayati. NCBI lineage: Eukaryota > Metazoa > Arthropoda > Insecta > Hymenoptera > Aphelinidae > Eretmocerus > Eretmocerus hayati. The sequence goes on from CM056743.1 coordinate 88,243,857, forward strand.
TCTTGAAAGCCCAGATATGGGGTGGGAGCGGCTTTTTGACATCAACATCATCGCATAGCATGAGGCTCGCGCTTTGAATAGTTAATGAAAGGTGTCCGATAGTGCATGGCTGCAATCAAATTATATGGAATGAATCAAAATTAATCTTGGATTGCGTGAGACTAGTGTCTGCAAAATATTTCGAGGATATGGAGATCGAATCTCATAATGCCGCATCTCGAAATCATATCGCGTAAGAGGCTGCGGGGTTCAGAGCAAGCGACTATCAAAATCGAGCTCGAAAAGTCGAGTGGAGGCTGTTTTTGAGGTATTTCAAGGTCGCTGAATACGAATATGGAATTGCCTTGCCTCCTTATCGTGTTGCGTGGGCGGCTGCGGGGGCGGAGGCGCGAATCGACCGAGATCGAAGCTCGAGACTTGAGTGAGGGTGTTTCTGGGGTATTTTGGAGTCGCTAAGCACGAATTTGAGATCGTCCAGCCTCCAAGACATGTTGCGTGGGCGGTTGGGGGGGGGGGTCGAGTAGTGGCACAAATTGACCAAGATTGGAGTTTGAGAGTTGAGTAGGGGTTGTTTTTGGAGTATTTTGGCATCGCTAAGCACGTATTTGAGATTACACAGCTCCCGAATCGTGTTGAATGGGTGGCTAGTAGTAGATTCACGTCCGCAAATGTATACGAATCGAATCTTTCTCGAGATTTTTGACCACATAGCTAGGATTTCAGAATCGGACGTCCAAGGTTATCTCCCGATCCCTAGGCTATTGGATCACGTGTTAGTTCTGGGCCGTTGTATGGTCACCATGCTTCTTGATACATGAGATCAGATTCTGCTTGTAAAGACGGCCAGGATAGAGATTCAATGCTGGAATCTCCTTGCAGTCAACACCTTTTCCTAGATTCACGCCCGAAAAGATTTGTAGGCCATTCCGTTATCAATAATTGTGATCACATAGCTCGAGGATCGTATTTCCCGTGCCCAGAATATTGCTCGAATTTTCGGCCACTGTACACACTATGCTTAGGTTTGTGGTAAGGTGACCGAATAATGAAAGTCATCCCACTACTTGGGATCAGATTTAACCCGTGTGGATGTCCAGATTCAGCAAGGGGAAACTCAAATCTCCTAACCGTGACTATCGAGAAGTAGATTCACGCCCGTAAATCTATGAGAATAGGCTCCTCCTCGAGATTCATTATCACAGAGTTGAGATTTTATAATCGCACGTCCTGGGATATCTCCTGATCCCTAGGCTATTGAATCATGTAATAGTTCTGGGTGGTTGTATGGTCACCATGCTTCTCGGTACATGAGATCAGATTTCGCTTGTGAAAACAGTCAAAATAGAGATCTAACGCTTGAATCTTCTTGCAGTCATCACCCTCTCGTAGATTCTCGCCCGCAACGATTTGTAGTCCATTCCGTCATTGAGGATTATGATCACATAGCTAGAGGATCAGAGTTCGAATCCCTAGGATATTGCACGGTGCTCCATCCCACAAACTCAGTTGGCTCAGGCTCGTGGTATGCGTGATTTCCGACCGTCAATATATGAGAATCGACTGCTTTTCAAGATTCCCGGTTACAGAGCTGAGATTTCAGTATCACACTCCCTAAGTCATTACCCAATCCCGCTGCTATCACATCACGCTCTGGTCATGGTCGTTGTGAAGTGGTCATGCTTCGCGCATGATGAGATGAGACTCCGCCTGGGAAATTGGCCAGAATAGAGATTCAGCTCTCGAATCCCCTTGCAGTCACCACTCTCTCGCAGATTCACGCCTGAAACTATCTGTGGCCTATTCCGTGATCGAAAATTATGATTACATACCTAGTGAGTCGGAATTCCGATCAACAGGATATCGCTCGACCCCTCGGTCAATGAAGATACTTGGCGTATGCTCGTGGTTTGGTCCCGATGCCTTAATTCGGCTTACAATCTTGGTCAGATTCTATCTCAGGAAATGGTCATTGTCAGGAAACTACATAGAATTCACCATCACAGCCGCCCACCCAATACGGTTCTGAGGCTGAGTGATCTGAGATTCGTGTCCAGTGATCTCGAGATATCAAGGACCCCCCCCGGCTCTCCCAGTTTTATCTAGTTCAACACGCGTCCTTGCTCTTGCAGCCACCCATTCAACACGATTCGGGAGCTGTGTAATCTCAAATACGTGCTTAGCGATGCCAAAATACTCCAAAAACAACCCCTACTCATTTCTCAAACTCTAAACTTGGTCAATTTGTGCCTCTACTCAACCCTACCTCCTCCCCCCCCCCCCCCCCAATCGCCCACGCAACATGACTTGGAGGCTGGACGATCTCAAATTTGTGCTTAGCGACCCCAAAATACCCCAAAAACACCCTCACTCAAGTCTCGAGCTTCGATCTCGGTCAATTTGCGCCTCCGCCCCCACAGCCGCCCACGCAACACGATTAGGAGGCGAGGCAATGTCATATTCGTGTTCAGCGACCTTGAAATACCTCAAAAACAGCCTCCCCTCGACTTTTGGAGCTCGATTTTGATAGTCGCTTGCTCTCGACCTCGCAGCCTCTTACGCGATATGATCTCGAGATACGGCATTATGAGATTCGATCTCCATATCCTCGAAATATCTGGCAGACACTCGTCTCACGCGATCCAAGATTGATTTTGATTCATTCCATATAATTTGATTGCAGCCATGCACTATCGGACACCTTTTATCAACTATTCAAAGCGCGAGCCTCATGCTATGCGATGATGTTGATGTCAAAAAGCCGCTCCCCCCCCCATATCTGGGCTTTCAAGATCATGTACTCGTTGCATCGAGTCAGCACAGCCTTATGATCCAGCTCCAGCGTTAGCTGCTACATTGATCGGAATGAAATGTAATTGTTGAGAATACAAACCGTTATGATTTCTTCGTCAATCGCGCATTATCACTTTTTTTGCATGCATTTATTTGCTTCTTGTATCGAAGGTTTCAGATAAGATGTTCTGATTACCAAAGTGATGACCTTTTAGCTACATCATACTCAAATTGTACATTTTCAATTCAAATTCGAACGCTGCAGACAAGCCTTTGTTGTTGTTCTAGATAACCTCATAACCTCCCATTTATTCCCATTCATTTGATTCATACTGAAAAAACTAGCTCTTTTCCGTCTTCGAGCCCATTGAACTTTTTGTTCAGAATTCTGTGCTTGACAACATATTTTTTCCCCCACAAAATTAACCGAAAGCCAAAACCCTATCTCTCGGAGCGGGGTCCGAAGAATAGTATGATGAATATGTATTCGAGACTATCCTTTACCAGATTGAAGAATTTGAAGGTAAGGGCTCCGGCTTCACGCTACAGCAGATCCACAGTATGATAGTCAATATGAATCACTATCAGCCAATGCAAGGGAGCTCGTATATTCCTTTGCCAATCTCAATTCCAAAAAAGCATGCATTTATCAACGTGAAGAATCATGACAACCAATTTTCCAAGTGGGCAGTCTTGTTTGCTTCACATCCAGCTCCACCCAGTCCAGAGCGCATTAGCTGGTATAAACCTTATGCAAACGAACTTGATTTCACCGACATCACTTTTCCAGTTTCAATGAAACAAATCAGAAAGTTTCAGAAACAAAATCCAGTATCGATTAATATGTTTTCGCTCAAGAAAGTAGGTAAAACGTATACAGTATGTACAGCTCATTTAAATGACTCGTATAAGTCGAAAATGTCAATTTATTGCTCATCCAAGATTACTATGTTGATGAGGAAGAAAAAATTCGCGAAGATCGAGAGCCATGCCTTGATTCACCAAAGTTTCATTACGTATGGATCAAGAATCTTTCTCGATTAGTGGGGAATCGGTTGACAGCTCATCATGGGAAACTTCATATCTGTGATCGATGCTTGCATTACTTCAACACAGAAGATCCAGTCAAGAATCATCTTGTTGACTGTATTCAAATTAATAGATGTAGAGTCCGAATACCTGCTGAGGGTAGTAAACTCAGTTTCAAGAATTTCAAAAACAAAGAGAAAGTAGCGTATGTGATATACACGGACTTCGAATCAATTCTCGAACCAACACCGAATTAACAAGCATTTCAACATCATAAAGCATTTAGTGTCGGATATTATCTCAAGAATACTTTCAATGAAACGAAATCATACCATAGGAGTTATCGACAAAAGATAAGTGAATGTCAAACTCCTGCAGAGTGGTTCGTTTCAGAGCTCAAAAATATTGCGGAGGAACTAGACCACCTCTATAAAAATCCAAAGCCAATGATCTTGACTGATGAAGATAGGAAGAAATTTGAAGCAGCTCCAAATTGTCATATCTGTGGGAAGGATTACACCGAAACGGATAAAAAAGTCGCTGATCATTCACATCTGACGGGGGCTTTCGGGGATGCGGCTCATAATTCTTGCAATCTCAATCATAAGGACTCTAGATTCATCCCGATATTCTATCATAACCTCTCAGGATATGACGGACATTTTTTGATTAGGCAACTCGCTTCGGACACAATTTTGAAAGGACGTATACCTGTCCTGGCAGAGAACAAAGACCGTTACATCTCATTCACCAAGTTCATCGATGGAAGCATCATTAACTTCAGATTTCTTGATGCATTTCGATTCATGCCTGAATCATTAGATGAATTGGCAAGTTATCTTCCTCAACACATCATCACATACAGTAATTTCAAACTCGACGGATACAGTGACGAGCAAATAAAATTATTGACTGAGAAAGGAGTCTATCCTTACAATTTTACTAGTTCTCTGGCAGTACTAGAAGAAACGAGTTTGCCCAAGAAAGAAGATTTTTATAGCAAGTTACATGAATGAGAAATCAGTGATGAAGATTACGGGCATGCGAATAATGTATGGAGACAGCTGAAAATTGAATCTCTCGGTGAATACTCTGACGTTCACTTAAAAACTGATGTGCTGCTCTTGGCAGATGTTTTCGAGAATTTTCGATCCGCTCCTCTTGAAGCTTTTGGTTTGGATCCTGCACATTACTATACCACGCCTGGCTATACATGGGACTGCATGCTTTTGTATACAGGCGTTGAACTGGACTTGATATCAGACATCGATATGTTATTGTTCATCGAAAAAGGTATAAGAGGCGGTATCAGTCAATGCTCTAACCGTTACGGTAAAGCCAACAATAGGTTTATGAATGAAGGGTATGACCCCTCTCGCAAGGAGAGCTATTTAATCTATCTTGACGCCAATAATTTATATGGATTTGCAATGAGCCAACGGTTGCCCTGTTCTGATTTTGAGTGAGTCGATGATGTAGATGATGAAGATCCGAATTTTTACATGGTGTCAGATGATAGCGATGTCGGCTATATTTTGGAATGTGACTTAAGTTATCCAGAAGAGCTTCACGTGAAGCATCAAGACTTACCTTTCTGTCCTGAACATATGGCTCCACCTGGTAGCAAGCATAAAAAGTTACTCACAACTCTCTATGACAAGGAACGTTACGTAATTCATTACAGAGCTCTCAAAAAAGCTCGCGAACATGGGCTTATAGTGAGAAAAATTCATCGAGCTCTGAAATTCACTCAGAGTCCCTGGTTGGAGCCATATGTTGCTTTTAATACGCAGAAAAGAGCCGCCGCAGCTAATCCATTTGAAAAAGCATTATTTGAAATGATGGTCAATGCTGTATACGGCAAGACAATGGAGAATGAGCGCAAGAGAGTAACAGTCAAGCTGGTGAAAAAGTGGTCCGGACGATACGGAGCAGAAGCGCACATAGCTAGTCCCGATTTTCATAGCGTTTCAGTGATTGACGATGACTTGGTAGCTATCCAAGAGCTCCGCACGGGGGTCGTGATGAGCAAACCCACGTACGTCGGCTTGTCTGTGCTCGATATATCAAAGACACACATGTACGACTTCCACTACTCGAAAATGGAAGAGTGGGCTGGAGCGCACTGTAAGCTCCTATATTCTGATACGGATCGCCCCATATATCTCATAGAGGGCGCTAACATCTATGAAATCATGAAAGAACACTCTGATCGGTTTGACACGTCCGACTATGGAGATTCGAATCCGTTTGGAATAGAGCGAAAGAATAGAAAAATCGTCGGACTCTTCAAAGATGAATGTAATGGATGTATAATGACGGAATTCATCGGACTCTGCAGTAAAATGTACTGCATTCTCATTCAAAACCAATCGCCAGTGTTGAAAGCCAAAGGAGTCAAGACTGGAGTTGTCAAAAGGACTCTTACATTTGAAAATTATCGAGACTGCTTGTTCAATGGGAATGTAGTGAAATGTGTACAAAATACTATCCGTTCTCGACTGCACAATGTTCGAACGGAGCGACAGGAAAAAGTCGGCCTGAGTCCGTATGATAATAAACGATTCTTGATTGCTGGAGAGACCGACACTCTACCCTGGGGCCACAAGGATATCTCGATGGAGGCTGATAGAGTGGGGGAACTCCCTCTGATGAAGCCGATGGCAAGGGCTGAGCTCAGTCCAGCTGCCGACGAGCCAGAGAGAAGACCTCCAGGAGAAGCTCCCCAGGTCGATTTTGCCCCAGACGAAGACCTCCAGATTGATTGTATTCTAGACGAAGACCTCCAGGTTGAATTCCAACACGATTTTGAAGGCGTAGTGGAGGAAGCTCTACTCAGCAAATCTAATCAGAAGATTGACTCCAGTCACTCAGTAGACGAGAGTAAATCGCCGATTTCAGAATCTCTCGACAAAGATATTTTGAGTCTCTTCGACGAAGATATTTTGAATATCTTCTTGGACGAAAGTTTCACGAAAGAATTTGCGGAAGAATTTAAATGAGTTGAGCTCCATCGTCCGAAGCGCATTCGCCCTTCTGATACCTTCGAGAGTGAAGGTCCTTCGAACAAGAAAAAAAAAACTTGTCCCTGAATCATGTCACAACGCACACTAATATCGGTGAGATGAATTCTTTTCATTTTCCATTTAGAAAATGGCTATCTAATTTCAGTGAGATGAATCCAATTCATTTTCCTCCTAAAAAACGGCTATCGATGATCTGAACAACATCGCTTCCAAAAATGGAGTTATACTCAAGAAGAAGACATGGAAAGAGTTGGACGGAAATGAGAGCTATGCAATTACCGAAATAAGGAAACTTGATACGAAATATGGTGAACAAATTGTCCTCCACGTCGATGACGTCACGGAGCAATTTCAAATCTTTGCACCTCAGAGAATTTGCAAAGCTCTTCACGATGATGAAGAGATGTTCGACTACCTGGCTGCTAAAGCAAACAAGCTCGAATTATCTTTCCTGAATTCAGGCGATGGTAAATTCAAGTTTCAATACATCAATAAATGAGAGAGAAAGCCTCTGAGAAAGAGAAACCGACCAACTCTCCAGCTTGAATTACAATTCAAGTTTAAGAGTTGCTCTGCTGGTTGTTCTCTACTGGTAGGGGGCGCAGGTGGGGGCCCTCTCCCTTTCTCAATAAAAAATAATTCATTGTTGATCTTGTTTTATCCAACTGTTATGACTGCTATCAAAACCGAGCCATTTAACATACATTTGATTGCCACGTTTTCTTATTACTTTTTCAACCAAATATACATCAGGATACTTTACTTTCGAGAGCTCTTCTTCATAGAAACATCGAGATACAGGCTCATGCTGATAGTCCTTTGAATGATACGTCACTGGTTTGCTTTTACGAATTTCGTCAATTGTGAAGATTTTTGTAGACCGATTCGGCCAGTAAGCTTTGTCAAACACACCTTTGATCCTGCTCACTCTAAACTTATCGTTTACTTTGAACTTTGGTTTTTTCACGATTCGATTATCTACTGGAAAGCAACGAAGAGCTTCATTCTCAGCATTTACATCTTTCGGTTTCATTTTGATCTTACTATGATTTGTATCATTATATTCTTCAAGCAGATCAGGTAAGAATCATAACCATTTATGATTGCCTTGTTGACTAAATCGAGTCCACATTTTATTCTTCAAAGTGCGATTAAGACGTTCACAAATAGATGCTTTCATTTCACTGTACGTTGAGTAAAGATTGATATTATACTTTCTCATCAGACTCTGGAAAGTCTTATTATAGAATTCTTTACCTCTATCACTTTGCAAGTTTCTTGGAACTCTACCTTGCTTCAGATTTGATTCCATTGCAGCTGTGACATCTTTTCCGTCCTTAGATTTTACTGGGACTGCCCAAGCATACTTGGAGAATACATCAATGACAGTCAATAAATATCGAAAACCTTCATTTCCCCTCGAATAACGTTGCATCTCTACAAGATCAGCCTGCCAGCTTTCATCCAGTCCTCGAATGTCAACTTGCCTCCGCGGATAATTGCGTCGAGCTGGTTTATGCAGCTCTTCAACGACTACGCGTTTCTGATTCATCGTTTTCTTCGTTTATTATTCTTAGCTTCGAATGCGCTCTCCAACTCGTGTGATTTAGCATCCAAAGTAAGAATCTGCTGATCAATCTCGTCCCTGTGTGCTTCGACAAGACCTGTCAAGTACTTTGTATCTTTTTTGGACGTATCTTCGTCCGCGGCTAGAATAACGTTCACGTCGTCTATATCACTTCTCAGTTTCAACGTGATTTCACGTATACTTTGAATTTCGGAGTGGAAAAAATCCTTCAAAGTTTAGAAATTTACTGCGTCACTAGGATCCACCGGTGGTGCTAGGTTACAGAGTCGTTTACATTCTGCATCAAATTGACCATCGTCAGTGAATTTATACCCAATGCCCGGTGGACCGCGGAGTCCCTCCTCAATCCTTTCTCGCTTCAAGGCACGTCCGAACAGATCGACGCTCATTTTGATACTGATGCAGATGATTGGAATCAGTTCAATATATAGCAAGCTTCTCTCAATTCGTCGATTATTGAGTGAATCTCATTATCATGATTCCGATTGCCCGCGGTCCGTTCCGCTAAGAGCAATCGGAGACGACCAACTAATTCGTTTGGATCGTCGCAATATATGTAATCCATCCTTGAGTTAACTCGAGCGACTTTGTACCGTGGTAGTAAACCTGAGCCATAAATTTCAGCAGAACTCACATCGTCTTCCGCAAACAGAGGTTTTATAATTTCATGAAATTTTTCACTCGTTGCAGACGCTCGGAGAGTCTCCCAGGGATCGTGTTCCTTTCGATGGGCGCTCGTGGTTTCTATTTGACGATACAGAGATGTATTCTTTTCAGTGTCAATTTTCATATTTGGCTGTCTCATTAGTATTAGTTGTAGGAGTCCAGGCGTCAGGGGATAAGAGACTTTATTTACTTCAATGTTATCCCCGAAAAGAATTTCCGAGTTTCCAAGCATCATTTTACCACCTTTTTGATACACTTCATAGAGTAATTCGTCACCTTTTACATCATGAGAAGGATGTTTGAGTGGACTCTTATAGTCGCTCCCAACCTCTGGCGCGTCAAAGAAAGATGTCTCATGACCTGACTCATCATCATCATCAGCTGCTAACGTGCTTTCAGATTCGTCCGAGCTTTTCAATTGGGAACTTTTCAAGAGTTTGTATCTCTTCTTTGCTTTGAGAGGAATATTTCGCGAGTCAGTTTTGGATGGAAGAGTATTTTTCGTTTGCGAAACAATTTTTTCTAGCGGTTCGATTATTGGTTTGAGAGTTTCACCCAAAGCTTTATCCACATTGTCTTTCTCATATTTGAGCAGATCATATTTCCGTCTGACAGCATCCCGCGCTTTCACGAGTGGTTGCAATATATTTTTCTCCCTTTCCAATTCAGTCATGTTCACTCAATGATGTCTCGTGATAGACTGAATGCGAGCTCCTCTAGTACGATATATTTGTAGCAAAACAATCAAAACCTTTTCTATACCGACCATTATTGATTTCTCTATCTTTATCGAGAACGAGAAACGCGTGAGAATCATTCCAACAAGCTGAGCACAAGTCTCGAAATGCCTGAAATGACATGTCAGTGTTCACGTGGTTGTCATAAACATGTTTCTGATTTTCCTGATCTTGCTTGAATAACACCAATGAATCAACGTTGTCCCTCACAAGAAGCTCAGTCACTTGAGCGTACGATTGGCAGAGATAGAAAGAATCTATCCCTTTGTGTCTCCCCATGCAGAAAAAATTACGTAGATGATCTTGATTTTTATCACAAGCAACATCATCAAAAATCATGATAGAATTCGATAGAGCCTTGTCTGGTGATATGACCTCTTCATTATTACTGAAAGGGGAATAGTTGAGTCCTTCAATTGGTTCTAAAACGTCCTTCAAGAACTGGTACTTCGGTTGATTGAGTGATTTAGAGTATAAATATACGTTTTCATATCTCAACCCGTTCGGATGTATCAAGAGAGCTGATAAGCTATTCGTCTTGCCACAATTAGATGGACCGCAGAAAATTGCTCTGATAGTGTCAGCGAGTAGGTCACCGTGTCGTTTAACCTTCTTCTCATCTTTCACGAGAACGTCAAAGTTCATCACTGGCAATTTCTTCGAGGTCTCTGAGAAATCCATTGTGACTGCTCGGATTCGTCGATCAAACTGAGGCTATGGGTATAAATACCAGGCTTATACAGCTTCCTGCTCAGTCACTCACAGACTTCTGACGAGTGATGATCATTCATAAAAGATCTCGCAAGAGAAAACGGGGCCGCAGTCTAGTTAACAACTTCATCAATCGACTCCCCGTGGAGCTCCACTTACCTGGTTATCAATACTGTGGACCAAGGACCAAATTAGAGAAGCGGTTGGCTCGAGTTTATCCTGGGATTGATCCACTCGATTCCGCTTACAAGGAGCACGATATAGCATATTCTCAAAATCGAGAGAATATTGACGCGAGACACGCTGCAGACCGAGTTTTAGCCGAAAAAGCTTGGAATCGAGTACGTGCCAAGGACGCAAGTGTCAGAGAAAGAGCAGCAGCTTTGGCTGTCACTACTGCAATGAAATTGAAGACGGAGGCAGGTATGGGTCTCAAGGAGCGGAGGACTCTTGAGAGGAAGAAGACTCGAGCTGTTAAGAGGAAGAAGAAGGTCGCTAGAAAAAGGAAGACTTCGAGGAGGAAAGTAAGTAAGAAAAGAAAAACGACTTCTCTGAGCGCAATCATCAAGGCTGCTGCCAAGTCAACGGTTCATAATAAATCAGCAAGAAAAGTAATAAGCTCCGCAATGAAAGGTGCGCGAGCTGCGATTAGAAAGATTGGTGAGAGAATTCGAGTGAAAGTCCCTTGAGTCTTACCAGTCTCTACGAAAATCGGTGGGTTCCTACCATATCTCATTCCTCTCTTTGCTGGACTGAGTGCAACTGGTGCTCTAGCTGGTGGGGCTGCTGGAGTAGCTTAGGCTATAAACCAAGCTAAGACGGCAAAACGTCAGTTGGGAGAGAGTCAACGACATAATAAGACGATGGAAGCTATCGCTCTTGGAAAAGGTCTCTATTTGAAAACATATAAAAAAGGCTTTGGGCTCTACTTGAGTCCATATATGGGCGATGGTTTAAAAAAAAAAAAAAAAGATCGAAGTAAGTTTACCTAACAGAGCATTGTCCAATTATGATATACTCGAGTACGCAAAAAAGCGAGGAATTCCCAATTTTCGCGGGGTTTTTATGCGAAATGCTTTGCCATCTGATGGACCTCGTTATCGAGAATCGGCAGTAGTTAATCTTGATGACGCGAGTGAACCTGGGACGCACTGGGTGGCTTACCGCAAGAGAGGGAATGATGTAGTATATTTTGACAGCTTCGGTGACCTTCAACCACCATTGGATCTCATGTTATATCTTGGGGTCGATAGTGTCAAGTACGATCCCAAGAGGTATCAAAAGTTCGGAAGTTTCAATTGCGGTCATCTGTGTCTCAAATTTTCATGCAACGAGCTCGAGGGTATATAAGAGAGTGATTCGCTCGACTCTCTCTCATTCTGTTTTGAAGAGTCATGGAATCGAATACTCTGATCCTATCGGGAGCCTCTTCAATTCTCGAAGCCCACTTCAATCCCTCGATCGAATTGCATCCGCATAAGAATTACGAGTGCGCTTTGATTGATTTTCTCTCTTATCATTCGTTCCCTAGCATTCACGGGGGAAGGAATAATATTATCATTGGAGATCGAAAGATAACAATACCTACAGGTTGTTACGATATCGATAATATCGAGAAATACATTCAAGGAGAACTATTTGAGACCGGTGTAGCTCTCACTTTAAAACCAAACAATAACACTCTCCGGAGTATAATCAAGTGTAGTAAACCTGTTAATTTCATAGTTGAAGGATCAATTGGACGGTTGCTTGGATTCACACCACGCATTTGAGAGGCTGGTAGGGAGCATATTTCTAATTTACCAATCAGGATTCTTAAAATAAACTCATTGAGAATTGAGTCCAGTATCATCACTGGTAGCTGTCTGAACAATCAGAAAGTTCACTCTCTCCACCAGTTTTTCCCCGCAGTGCCTCTAGGCTATAAAATCATCGAAGTCCCGACTCAGAAGATTCACTTACCATTGATTCCGAAAAAGGAGATCACTGATATCCAGGTCGCAATAATTGATCAAGACGGAGAATTAGTCGATTTTCAAGGAGAAGAAATCACAGTTAGACTACACATTAAAGCACTTCAGTGATGGGTATCGCTTATCACGGTCGATGGTATAAATCCACTACATCATGTCGCCCAACGGTCAGTCGTCGCCGAGCTCTCAAAGCGCTAACACGGCAAAACGTTCAGTCCCTCAAAAGTCACGGTTTCCGCGTAAAGGCTGGTGGAAATTGACTTGCTTTTTCATTTGTTGTTTCAAGAAGAATGGAAGACATCCTAGACATTCACTCACCCGTCGTTTTCGACGATGATATTTCTCACTACGAAGTTCATGCCCATCAACCTTACACAGGAGCTAATCATGGTAATAACGATGAAATTCGCATATCGATTCAACATCAAGATCTTTGTCTTCTACCTTCCAAAAGCTCTCTTCATATAGTTGGTCAATTCAATCGAATGTAACGTCTGAAACCACAACATCGCACACCAAGTTCGTGAACAATGCTCCGTGTCATCTCTTTTCTAATGTCCGTTATGAAATTAACGCGATAGAGATAGATCGATGTAGAAACGTTGGTATCACGAGTTTGATGAAAGGATGGATATCCCCCAATCCTAGACAAAATATGGAGAATGCTGGATGGTTAGATACTGAAGAAACTAAAAGCATCATTGATGATCAAGGATGTTTTGATGTCAACGTTCCTTTGAATAAAATCCTAGGTTTTGCAGAAGACTATCGAAAAGTAGTCGTCAATGCCAAGCATGAGTTGATCCTGCAAAGATCCAATACTGATATCAATGCTGTGCTATCGAGATCCTATAATACCGGAACACCTCCGGCGGTAACGTGGGATCGATGGCAGATTGAATTGATCAAAATAGAGTGGCTCATGCCATATGTTACACCGTCCAACCAACTCAGAATCAAAATGCTCAACCAACTTCAGAGGAGCAAGCCAATAGCGATGAGTTTTAGATCCTGGGAACTCTTTGAGTATCCTACTCTTCCAACCACATCAAAACACGTGTGGACTGTCAAAACTTCGAATCAATTAGAAAAACCACGTTTCATCGTGCTTGGCTTCCAAACTGCTAGGAAAAATAGGAAAGACAAGAACGCGAGTCTTTTTGATCATTGTAATATCAGCGATGTGAAACTTTTCCTCAATCCTCAATATTATCCTTACGGTAATCTCAATTTGGATATCACGAAAAATCATTATGCAATACTTCACGATATGTACGTTCACTTTCAAAGTGCGTACTATGGTAGAGATCCAGAACCCATATTGAATAAGAAGCAATTCATTGCGAATGTTCCTCTCGTCGTTCTAGACTGCTCCAAACAAAGTGAGACTCTAAAGAATGCACCAGTCGATATTCGCTTAGAAATTGAAGCTAGAGAAAATTTTCCCGACAACACGTCAGCTCATTGTTTGATTATACATGATCGAATAATTGAGTATAATCCAGTGAGCGGAGATGTGCGCAAAGTGATCTAGAGCTAGTTGCTCTCGAGATGTCGAGTAAGAAAGGTCTCTGCTGTAGGGAAACCAACTGTCAATACCCAGATTGTCATTTTCATCCTGACTTCAAGAAATCACTCGAGGGTCTGGCATGGCAACGAATCATTCAAATGATCATACAGTTCAGAGAGCGAGATCATTCCGAATATTAATCGGACTTTCTCGAGGAGATGATACAGGGGATCGATCTTCTGAAAGACACTACGAGCCTTAGATTCTACGTTACTCTACCAGGTTATTATAGAAGAAAAATTTGCTTCGAGCCTCTGGATTATTCTTGGAGGATCGGCCATGATCCCAAATGTCTCAAACCTCATCGTGAAGCTTGTGACTTTTGGGATGAGAAAGTTTATCCCGATATTACAGCAGCAAATCTCTTGAAAATCATCCTTGACGATGACATCTGTCATATACGCTTTGGAATATCCAATGAGTGTGACCGAGACAAAAGATGTGAGCCCCACGATACCCGATGTCCAAATCATTACAAAGTTCAACCTTTGGAATATAGAGGGTTTCATAGAGGTTTCACTATGTTCGAACATGATTCCGATTGTGAATTAGCTCATCTCAATTATTGAGTGGTTCAGTTTGTCCCAAGATGGCTTACGTCGTAGACATGCAAGGCTTCAAACAGCCTGTCGACGATTTTGTCTTGAAAGAGCTCGCTGTAGCTCCCCTCGATGGAGATTCCGAACCTCTCGTCTTCCTCTTCAAAGAGCCCTCTCCTCTGAAGAGATTGTCTCAGAGATATGTGAGACAAAATTTATGGCTCGAGAGAAACTATCATGGTATTCCTTGGTGTTCAGGGGATGTCCCGTACACTTAAGTTGGTCATCTTCTCAGAGAGCTTTTACAAGATGCCGAGTCCATCATTGTCAAAGGTTCAATCAATAAAGACTGGTTGGAGCGATTTGGTTTCAAAGCCCGTGACATCACGGAATCTGGATATTTATCATTGGATGCTCTGTTCAGTCAAAAACATCTCACAGTCTGCACGCATCACCCGAGAGCTCGAAAAGCTGTTTGTGCCGTTCATAACGTCCAACTCATTAAAAATATGCATCAATGATCATTCCGTTGACTGGATAGAGGAGATGGAGTGGGAAACCATAAATAGCGAGTGAGCTAAATATTTTCTTCATCCCATCATGGGGTGTGGCTTGAGTAAGGTCAAGGAGCGTAAGCTCTCAAAAGATGAGTTTAAAAAACGACTCCGAGAGTACACAAACTCCTTCGAAGCACCCGCTATACCCCGACCTAGACACTCTTACTGTCGGCAATATGGGGAGAATGGCGAGGAGTATGACGTTTGTGATTAAAACTATAAATTGGTGATACATCGCTGTTCTCTGTCATTCCATCATGGGAAACGGAAGCAGCAACAGCTCTCAAGAAAGGAGTCTTCTCCTAGATGAGGAGCGAAAGAAAAGAGGACCATCTGCGTGGAAAGAGAAGTCTGAAAAAGCATCCACTCAAAAGTCTACCTCCGATTATAAGTATGATAAAATGAAGAATTGCAAAAAATGCGATAAAGGGGGAAGCACGTGGTACACGGACTGATCACTCGATAGTAGGTTCGATGCACTTTCAGCGAGGTGAGAGTTTTGATACAAATTGTATTAGAATGCTCAGAGCGTTCGAATGTAACTTGCATTAGAACTCCCTGACAATTCTAATACACTCTGTATTAGAACTCTCTGTGCTTTTTTATGTGTATCAAAAAGCCCATAGAATATCTACTACTCTATGCAAGATTCCGCTCAGTTCCGGGTCCCATGGCAGAGATGCTGACCGACAAAGAATTTCTAGGGCATTTTGGATAGATAGTCGGTTCCTCAGCTTATGATCTCGTCATGGAACACGACTTCTCTAAAGCTTCCACCGGTCTTGAGCCATATAACCGAGGATGTTGACTGGAAATGAGACCTTTGGGCATCATTGATCGTTGACTGATACCTGAATTGGAGCCTTGTGAAGTTCTCAGTCCATTAGAAGTCCCTACAGCTCACATAGTCGTTTGAACTGCGCAAATGTCGACTCTAGACAAGATTTCGTCCACTTCCGGGTCCCATGATCGAGATTGCCGACTGGTAATCAATCTCTCAGGTATCTCTGATAGCTGATAAGTACCCAGACTATCATGTCTTAGGTTTCTTGATGCGGTTTAATCATCTCCATTGCACGTTATTGTATACAGTGTATCAAACTCACCCTATATCATTCAATGTCACCCTGTTCCTTTGTTCTTATGCAGCCCTAGGCCCAAATATCGAATTCCTCTGGGTTTCGGGGTCATCTCGACTACACCATGGGAGAGTCATCTTTCTCGTTCCCTCGATGCTTTGCTTATCTCTGGTACCCCCTAGGGTGAGTTACATTCTCAGAGGGATGAGAATGAAACGAAATCGAGCCATTGATCATTTCTGTATGATTCATTGAGGGCCTCATGTCTGCTAGCGTGAGATTTCGCTAGGGAAAACTGCCATATCTCGGGCCCATGACCGGTAATATAATTTCTTTTTGGCAATGAATTTGCTAATACAGGGAAAAATTGGTCTTTTACCGATTCGGGAGTTAGTGTTTGCTAGCTTCGGGTAGCCCCGATTTTCTATTGGACAGAACTGAGTGGACATGCACCAAATAGCCTATGGAAACCCAGATGATCCATCCACCCATCCATTCTGTGCTCTCTAGTGACCGAGGCAATCCTGAAATCATCAATATCCATCAATCGATCATTTAAATCTTGTAAGCGCTCGTCATACGTGACGAAGGAAACGGGAACTGCATTTAACAGATTTCTCTTGAATTCGACTGCAAAAATGCATCAATCCACTGGATTGCGATGAGAAGACCCAGAGATGAGAGGAATGATGAGGGAGCAGTCCCTGGAGTCCACTTGCATAGCTGTATCGTCAAGATTCTGAGTCGAAAGTGTCCGGAATCGTCAGTGAGAAGACACGGAGTGGAGAAAACGCTCGGGAAAAAGGACTCAACCTGATAGGGGCTGAGCGAAATCAAATCGAAATCCTCAGTTGTGTGTATCCATGGAATCTCTCCAGCTATTGGGTTCGGGAATCGCGAGTCAAGATGCTGGGAAGATACCCATCTCACAACAATCACAACATCACTCACAAATGTGTACAAGGGTACAAGCATCACTTCAGATGAAAGGTACGAGGACATAGTCCAATAAGTCAGCGTTGATGATCAGATGAATTCCAAATCTTCCGCATTAAGCTGGAACGTGGTCCGGAGGATTTGAAATCCTTCCAATCACCGACGCTGACGCATTGGGCTGTATCCTCCGACCCTCCATTTGCTTGTATCCATCTCCCTAGCATTTTGACTGGAGATTCTTGGGTCCAATAGCTGGAGAAACTCCATGGGTACATGAGTGAGGCGGTTTTGATTCAACTTCACGCAGCTCCTCTCAGGTTCAGTCCTCTCCCGCGAATATTTTCTCTTCTCCGTGTCCTCTCATTGACGATCTTGGACACTTTTCACATAAAACTTTGATAATACGGTGGAATCAGTGGTCTGCAAGGACTGCTCCTCAATCATTACTCTCATCTCTGGGTCCTCTTATTGCAATCCAGTGAGTTGATTCTTTCTTGTTCGCAGTAGAATCAAAGAGGAATCTGATGGATGCTATCTCCGGTCTTTTTGCCACGTTTGACGAGTTCCCGCAAAATCTAAGTAGTCGATTGATGAATTTAAGTTATTTCGAAATTGCCTCGATCACTAGGGAGACCTGGATGGATGGTCTGTTCAGGTTTCCATAGGCTATCTAGAATATCTCCAGTCAATTTTGTCCCACCGATAATCGAGGTGCTCGCTGATAATTGAGATCGACGGGGGGTAGCTTGATTGATACAAAAGAATGAGGGATATCGAATTCTTTCCTTTCCTCTCATAACCGGATCCGCAACAGTTCTAGTTACCCAATACAAATTTGATGGACGCCTCAACATACATCATCACTCCTACAAAGATGGGATTCAGGGTATTGGATGAACTCAGCGGGAACTCGATCTGACCTGTAGTCTGGACCACTGTATCCTTCCAATGCAACGCGATGCGTTACGCCATGCTAATTTTGCTCCGAAAATCAGTTCAGTCTCTGTCAGTTGGTATGATCCGTGAAACAAGATGTCGCCTTTCACAGTCTCCCATCTCCGTTGGTGGGCTTGGCTGCCAGATCTGGAATTCATAGTTTATAGCTGTCGATATCATCTCTCTATCAAAATAGAAAGGCCGTAGCTAAAGGCCTCCATAATTATCCCACCACAGATTTAATCCTTCACGCTTGATCGGTGGATGGTGAGTGGAGAATAATGTTGCAATCTTGCAAAAATCCCAATGAGAGTCAAGTCGTATTTAGAGCTGCCACAATAATCGATAAATTATCGATATTGTCTCGCGATATCGATATTTTCAACATCGATATCGACAACGATAATGGGCGTTATTGGTAGAGCCAATAATGATAACGCCTGACCAATAAAAATTATCGATCAATATTTCATCACGATATATTGCAATATATCGCGATATACATGCTTGATTTGGGAATAAGATCTAGAGAGAATGTATATCACGGATATTGAGTAAAAGGTTAATCAGAATAGGAAATTGAACTCAGGCCTGGATATAACAATATTTAGGATATCTTGACATGATTGAGACTGGGGAAAGTCGGATCCGCTTATCTTTCTTTTTTCATGAACTGTTCGACCAAGAATCAATACATGATATTGTTTGAATGAAATAAGACTGCAAAGAACACATATTTGATCTGACGATTCAGCTCCAGCTCCTAAGGATAAATGCTCAAATGGTACCGAGCTCGGCATCACAGCTGAACCGGTCAAGCGATACGGAACATAATAGGACAAGAGACGCCATCCTATGATATTTTTGACAATCGTTACTCGAGGAAATCCCAACTAACTTTCCATTCTTCCTCCCCCAATCATCTTGACCACTCACTTTAGGAGCGTTATGGCAAATCGAAAACACTAGCCTTCTTATCGGAGCAATCAACCGATGACTGGCTCTCTTCAAAGCCTTCATTGGAATAGACATTGTAATCCTGTTCCTTATGAACTTCATCAAATTTCTGAATAGCTCCAGCCTCCAAGAGTATTCTCCCATTTGGTATTATCCAAACCAACATGCACATTATACCGAGCTATTGACCAACTGCATCATGATGAATCCACCTTCATGGTCCAAACAATGTGAACAAACAGCTATAGACAAATCAGTAGATTTCATTTGTGTTCGTGTATATTGATAAGTAGATAAACAGGTAGATGGAGATATCAGAACTCTGCCGAGGATGTATGTCTTATTTGAGACGATCTATTTACTTCAATTATTGCGATATTCTCGCAATAATCATTGACCAAGACCAACACGACAACGATGAGTGCACCACGATATTTAGCAAGATCAATATCGATAACAATAACCCTGGTGGAAAAAACAGCGTAGTACTGCATTAGTACCACAGTAGTCTACTATCTGGCTGATCGTACTACTGTAGTAGCTTACTATCGTACTACTGCAGTACCTACTGCAGTAGTACGACCGTAGTCTCCTACAGTACTACTGAGCGTACTACTGTCGTACTACTGGATAATAGTACTGAGCTAGAACTCGCAGCTGTGTTTCATTCTGCCGTTGAGCGGATGGAGCCAAACAGAGAAAATGATGAAAAAAGCGAGATCTCTGGATGACAAGCACCTTAAAAGATTTCCTATCTGTCACCCGCCTCCACTTTTCACTACCCGCAATACTCTTCCGCTGTATTCCACGCTAACCCCATCATAAATAATTTGACCAATTCACCGAATTTGATCAAATACTTGGACCAACTTTGATCCAGATGTAATGCTATTTTGGTCAAATTTCATAAAATGTTTCATTTGGGATGCGTCGGCTGCAACTATATAGGTTATGTATGGATATAACTATATATGTGTACCTCAATGTACTGCGGACCATATGATAGATTTTTAATCTACAATTTGCTGATATTGTTTCACCGAACCCGTTTTCTTGTGAAAATTTCTGGAAACTAATGTTTTCTCTTTCATTGATAATGCTCAGAATTGCATCAGATTACAGTGAGCAGTGATCCCATCAGATACTTACAAATGTTTGACTCAAAGGTTATATATCTACATGCAAACATGTTACCATCTGTCACTGTCTCAGATTCATAAACTCCCATAATTCCATGAGATTATTGGAGTATAAGATCAAGATAGCTCCTTCGCTCAAGCGAAAGAGGATGAGGAAGTATGCATAGCACAGGTACAGAATTTAAAGCAGAAACTTGGAACTACTAATTCACCGAATGAACGGGTATTAGTTGATCAAAAATTGAAAATTCAAATCTAGAATCTGCAGTGAACAAGTGATATTTGTTTGAAGTGCCTCTTACTACACTAGAATGTGATCCGCAAGCCAAATTCTTAAAAGTTGTCAGAGTGCATGTGGCATCAGTTTGATGTGACAATGTAAGGCACCATGGTAAAAGTAGTGCTGATGACGAATATGGCTCCTCAATTGGTGAGTCCTTCAGTAATGATGGTAATGCCGCTGTGACTTTTGTGATGAAGATTAGATTGTGGTATCCACTGGGTATTAGTACAAGCTCAACTATCTTTGAGAGATTTACATTTTTGAGGCTCACATCCTGATGATCTTCATCACTAAACTTAGAGCGGCATTACCATTATCACCCAAGCATCAGCAATTGAAGAATCTGAATCATATATCATCATTATCATCACCTCCCTTCCCACTGCTATATGGATATACAAAAAACTGCTTACATTGTCACATCAAACTGATGCCACGCTCTGACAACTCTTAAGAATTTGGCTTGCGGATCACATTTTAGTATAGGGAGTATGATGGGATCACTCATCACTGTAATCAGATGCAATTCCGAGCATTATCAATGAAAGAGAAAACATTAGTTTCCAGAAATTTTCACAAGAAAACGGATTTGGTGAAACAATATCAGCAAACTGTAGATTGAAAATCTATCATATGGTCCGCAGTACATTGAGGTACACATATATAGTTATATACATACATAACCTACATAGTTGCAGCCAACGCATGCTTTCAATATCCCAAATCAAACATTTTATGAAATTCGACCAAAATAGCATTACATTTGGATCAAAGTTGTTTCAAGTATTGGATCAAATTCGATGAATTGGTCAAGTTATTTATGATGGGGTTAGCCTGGAATACAGTGGAAGAGTATTGCCGGTAGTGAAAAGTGGCGAGCGGGTATAATACCGCCTATTAGGTGGGTGACAGAGAAAGAGTTACATAATCTATAAGGTGCACGTCATCCAGAGATCTCACTTTTTTCATCATTTTCTCTGTTTGGCTCCATTTGCTCAACGGCAGAATGACACACAGCTGCGAGATCTAGCTCAGTTTTATTATCCAGTAGTACGACAGTAGTACGCTCAGTAGTTACTGCAGTAGGCTACTGCAGTAGTACGACAGTAGAATACGTCCAGTAGTCTGACTGTACGGTACTGCTACGCTGTTTTTTCCACCAGGGAAAGGGAAATGTCGATTACACCAATAAAGATAACGGCCAATTATCGTATTGTCTCGTCTTGTGGTAGCTCTACTCGTATTACCTCTGATCTTGTTGCGTTGAATAAACGCCTTTAATAGGTATCTCGGTTGATCCAAGGACTGAATCCAAATATGGGGGCTTATTGGTGATACTAGCTCAATACATTGTCTTTCCATATCGACACGAAGTGCTGAGCTATTACTGCTCGGTCAAAAATACGTCAATCGTGGGAATAACAGTCTTCATATGGGAAATAATGCGAAGATTTTTATTCTCCGTCACAGAAAAATGCTCTCCTTATTTTCCGATAAAATATATCCCTTCCAATCTGCCAGGTTGAAATTGTGAGTGATGACTAAGTAATATTGATTTTGACCGATTCCATGTAAGATCAGACAGTCGAAAATTGCTCAAGTCTCAAATCTCTTCCAGGTCGAAATATATGTTTCTAAGGAAAAATTAACGAGACACGTATTTTTGCGTTTCGCCCTACCATGCACTGACTCGGAGTTATCCAATTTTTCTCATTCAATGGGCATTTCGTAAAATTAGCAACTTTTGATCGATATAGATGCAATTTTCCGTGTGTGATGGCCTTCGTGGAGATAAGACTTGTTAAAGGGGGGTTAAGTGAGTTATATTGCATCAGAAAATTTTGGTACAGAAACACAATCAGTGAGCAGGATCCACAAAAATTGATTTTAGCCGGAATCGAGGAAAGCTGAAACGCTCAAAATGATCATCCTCAATTTTGATGGAAAATTTTCTGTGAGCTCGTTGAAACATAAGGTTCAAGTTGTACTTGGCCCGGTTTGCGCGACGTGGCGCAGAGTGGGACTAAAGATCATTTTCTGGATCTCATCGTTACAACTCGTTCTCTAATTTTGTGAGTGTAATACTATGATGCTTTGATGCTATCGAATTTAAGTTTGACTCGTCTATCATATCAGACTTGTGTTATCAGTCGAAACAAATATGGCTTGGAGTATATCCTGTCTTCGAGATGAAATGAATGCAATGAGAAACAAGGGAATCAGTTTTCAACAGCCATCAGCGTCTATAGTAGCGTCCAAGTATCGACGGAGCACTCCACAGACTCATTACGAACTCAATCTGTCCGAACGATCATGAAAAAAACAAGTTTCAACGATCAAATCCAGAAAATGGTCTTTAGCGCCACTCCGCGCCACGTCGCGCGAACCGGACCGAGTACATTCTGTTCCTCATGTTTTAACGAGTTCACAGAAAATTTCCCATCAAAATTGAGGATGATTATTTTGAGCTATTTAACTTTCCTCGATTCCGTCCAAAATCAATTTTTGTGGATCCTGCTCACTAATTGTGTTTCTGTACCAAGATTTTCTGGTGCAATATAACTCACTTGACCCCCCCCCCTGAACAAAACTCATCTGCACGAAGGCCATGACACACGGAAAATTGCATCTATATCGACCAAAAGTTGCTAATTTACGAAATGCTCATTGGATGAAAAAAATTAGATAATTTCGAGTCAGAGCATAATAGGGCAAAACACAAAAATACGTGTCTCGTTAATTTGTCCTTAGAAACATATATCTCATCCTGGAAGAGATTTGAGACTCGAGCAATTTTCGACTGTCTGATCTTACATGGAATCGGTCTTTTGGAAAAACATATTGAGAGAACAGGGAGCCTAATATGAGAGAATGAGCAGAGACCTGATCCGTTGTTCTCTCAAAGGCTCCCAAGAATTTGCTTCACGCATTTTTGAGTTGGATGCGTCCCCTTCGAGGTGTTGAGCGTAGAAGGAGAGAAGTGTGGGAGGAAATATCTTCTTCCTGATCCACTCAAAAATGGGACTCGAGACGATCTCAATCCTTCACTCGCTGTGATCCCACAGATGCCGTAAGCCATATCTGTCAAGAATTTGACTCATGGTCGGTAGCCAAATGTAAACGTGCTTCCAGAGCACCATACAGATGGAGGATTTCAATCATTTGACATCAAACATTGATATAGCCCCCTGGAAAATTTTGGATGTATAGATTATCATAGCCTGAGGATGAGGAGGACATTCGTAGGTCATCGAATAACATAGGTGCGTGGCATACAGTATCACTCAAAAGTTCTCGATGGGTGAAGGTTCGAACACGCCAACTCCAAACAGCCATGAGTGGAGTTCTCTGCACCTTACCGGGATTCTGAAATGAGCATCTTCAAGAGCATAGATGATACTGATTTCCTGGGGGTTTCGATGATTCTGATCGATCCTTCTTGGAGGTCCTGTAACACTGGTGGAAAGCTAGAAAATTTGGAAGGGATTAGGCGGTTAAGAAGGGTGAAGTGGACCTTGTTCGGTATCTCATCAGAAGTATTTTTTCCCACTTTCTAGCTCCAAACTATGAGTAGAGCAAAGATCTGTAGGTCCCAAAGTCGCCTCTATTTTGTGTGGCACCCTGGAAACTCTCTTGAAAAAGTTAAAAACCGGCGTACTTTCTATGCGCTCGCATTCTGACGCATCTCAACGAAACACTCTGAATTTTTTTGTATATCTTTCAAACTATATCGATCATTGAAAAAGTATTCTTGTTATGACAACTTTTGATTTAGGCCCCTAGAGAAATTCCTGAGAATCACAAATCGATTTTCATCATAGTAAACGTTCAGGTGAACGTTAGAAACCCATTCCAACGTATTTGCTAGGTCATTCTGCATCGCATACAGGTGTTCCCGTCTATTCCCAAGTTATGGAAACCGGTCGAAAGCGTTAAAAACCACTCTCGAAGCTAATTTCGAATCGGTAATTCGTATCTCCTGCGCATGCGCGTTGATTTACACTCTCGGGAGAATATTCAATCAAGAGCTGGTGTGATTTCCTTCAAAATGACCAGTCACGAATTTTGAGTTGGAGTGTTTTACAGGCGTGAATATGAGTTCCTCGTGTATTTTTCGAAGTAAAAACCGTATCCGTGGTCAGTTTTGTCCCCAACCTCCAAGATTGTTTGGTACGCTCAGAAAACTGACCTAAGAGTGGAGAGTCATTTCCAGCTTCGTTACACACGTCTGAGATGCATAATACGTGTATAGGTAGGTTTGAATTGGGTGTGTATTGGATTGAGATATGTTTTACCTCTGATTTTGAATCGAATCTGAGCTGGAAAGGATGCCGATTGTTTTGAGGTTTTAGGAAGAATTGGGAGTGAGCTCTCTTCTGAAGGAACTAGATCTCGTTCTCTGATCTCATTCTGAGAAACTGCATCAACTAGTCAATCTCTTACTCCCGAGGCTTTCCCGAGCTCCAAGACCTCCGGCATCGTTCTCAGCTTGTCAGATTACGTAGAAAACCAACATGCAATTCAATGAACTACCCATTCAAACCTACCTATGCACGAATTATGAATCTCAGATGTTTGTGAGAAGGGTGAACATGACTCTCCACCCTGGGGTCAGTTTTTTGAGCGTACCAAAAAATCGTGGAGGTTGGGGACAAAGCTGACTACGGATTCGGTTTCCACGTCAAGAAATACGTGAGAAACATATATGCACGCCTGTTAGACACTCCAACTCAACATTCGCATTGTTGGGGCCACCGAAGGAACCACGGGTTCACAGATTTGATGCCTTGGATTTCTCCATCTCTCGAACCAGCTAGGTCTCGGGTTCTACCACATCAAATTGACTTCCTCAAGTAGTCTCTTGAGGGAAATCACACCAGCTCTCGATTGAAAATACTCCTGAGAGTGTGAATCAACGACCATGCGCAGGAGATATGAATTACTGATTCAGAATTTGCTTCAAAAATGGTTTTCGACGCTTTTGACCGGTTTCTATAATTTGGAGAGAGATGAGCTATGGGGGTACGGGGCCACCCCGGCACGAGGCCAGCCCAGCACGAGACCACCCCGGCACGGGACCTTCCAACTCCTGCACTTATGCAATCATCCTGTTTGTGCGTGTGCGCGTGTGTGTGTATGTGTGTGTGTGTATGTGTGTGTGTGTGTGTGTGTCAGCCGGAATAGCTCAGTGGGAGAGCATATGACTGAAAATCAAGTGGTCCTTGGTACGAATCCGAGTTTCGGCATTCTTCTTCCAACACACTCTGTGGGATGGTGAGGGCCCCAGCCACGCCCACACCTGTGGAGTACAACCAATTTTTTTACACCTCCAATACTATGACGCCTCGTCAGTGGTGCCACTTCTCGCTCGAATATATAATTTTTCGCATGCGGGCCATTTCGACCGATGGTAAGGTAAGCTTTCTCGTTTATCGACTGATGGTAATGCAGTCCCTACCTCACCGATTCGAGTGTAAGCCTGTGAGGGTACAAATGTAGGCTCTGGATCTCGGGGGAGAGCCGGATGAATATTTAGGATTCGGGATACCTCGATAGAGGTGTGCGTATATTCATGGATTAATATTAGACTTCGTATTTTATTTTCTCGTTCGATTTCCACCCCCACGCGGGTACTTAGGGCCTCGTGACTGATGGAAATCTCCCGAAATTTTTATGATTTTCGCAGAAGAACGAGATGAGTACTTAGGCTCATCCGCGTGATCGTTCTACGGAAATCACTGGAGCTATAAGTGCGAATTTTATTACCTGGATAGTCATAAAGGATAGTTGTGGGTACTTAGGGCCACAAACTCATCAGTTATGATACCCAGGCTTAAATCTCCAGAATCCCACAAACCATGATGAATAATTAAATTTATCAGACTTGTAGGATAACTGAGATCTGTATCGTTGAATCAGGCAATTGTTTCTTGGTGAGTCCGGGTACTTAGGGCCGAACTACCCCCAAGAGATTGCCTAGGAACTGTATCGAGGTCATGCATTTGATTTTCAAGAGAAAAACACATATATATTCTATCTCATATAAGAATTGTACCATTTATTGTGATTCTCAATACATTTATCTTATTGGAAAGCTAGAGTTTCAAGCTCGATACAGCTCACGAATTCAACTGAGCATAAGCCTGCCGCAATGGGCCAACGAGCCTGTATTTATACCTGGAACTCTAGCTGTACAATATATCTATATCGTGATTAGATGACTGAATAGATTATCGAACATTCTCAAAAACAATATTTCATTGGAAAAATGATATTAATTGAGCAGTTTCGTGAAATTTGCATACAATATTTGATTCATCATCTCAAAAGGAGATAAATTCAACGTAAAACTCAGATTGATTTATTTTATATTTATTGCTAGAAACAAAAAGATAAATTCCTGGAACTTTCTAGAAGCACGTGGCTTTTCATCTAATTTGAGATTTAATGGAAATCAAGAGAAAAATTGAGTTCTTCTTATATTGGGCTACTCTACTCATCAATACTTCCATTTGGAAAAAATACTACTTTAATCACAAATCCATTTTGCAAATAATATTTACAATATTTACAACATTTCGAATTTGGGGTCTATCTTCCTTTAAATGAGTAACTTTGTGATAGATTACGTTTTTTTCAGGGTATAAATGGAAAGATACCTCAAAAAAGTATAAAGAAAAAATCGTTGTTATTTTTTAACAAAAACATTTAGTTTGCAAAATAAAATAGACGGGCAAAATCAAGTAATTCTAAAAAGTGTCTATATACATCTTGTAGCTCAGAAAATGAGCTTTATCATAACAAAAGAAAGATTACGATTTCATGAAGTTTCATATAAGAAATTCCTCATAGAAATTCATAGAATATTCTTGAGTTTCTATGTATGAGTATATACATATTTACGTCTTAGTGTGTGTCTATTCACCACGCGTGACACTAAAAGGAAAGCAAACATCTGCCTTATCGGCTCTAATACGCGCGAAGATTTGAATGCTATATACAGCCTCAATAGCACGTGTATTTTGGAGATTGATAAATGAAAAATTAAAATTTTGGGGTTATGGCACTCACATGCCCCCCATTAAAATTTGTATTTCCGTTATGCGAAATGAAAATTTTAATCAATAAAGTGACATTTCGTTAACTCAAAATTTTAATACTGTTCAATGCGGAGTTCCATTCAACACTTGTGCCCCCCACTGCCCTTTTAAATCGGGTGTGCTTGCGGATATGGTTGATGGCCGTCTCTTCGAGAACGTGGCTCCGATTATCCTCACGCTGCTCGATTGTTTCAGTGGGTGGTGCAAATGGAATTGGGATATCTTCTCCCGAAAGTAATTTATTTTTGCCTGCCTCCAAAGTGAGTTCTGAGATTTTGGATTCATCTTCATGTGGGTTTAAATTCACTCCACTATAAATCTTTTGATTTTCTTCCTCCCGATCCTTATGATCGTTTGAGGGTGATTTTTCAAAAGCAGAGCCTCCATTTAGTAGGTTGCTCGGGTGAGGCAAGACTGCTTCTTTATTTGAGAGCGAGTCTGACTCGGTTGCACATTTTGTGCAGGTTGTATCACTCGATTTCTGAGTTTGATACGGATTTTGATTTTGATTGAATTCCTTAATCTCTTGAATCGGAAGTGTTATAATTGGATGGGTCGAGGATCTGGTTTTGTATCCACCACCCTGTAGTTTTTTGGGAGGACAAGCGTTTGGGTTGAATTCTATATCTCCAGTTGCACCTTGCCTTTTGTCAAATTGACAATTATTTTGTGGGTCCGAGAAACAAGATGCAACTACTGCACGTTTCCCGGATCCGAAGATTCATCTTTTGGGACTTTGTCCAATTTTCGTTTCTCTTTGGCCTCAACGTTCAACTTGTTCGAAGACCAAGAAGAGTTTTGTTTTTGTTGGCGATTCTTGTTCGACGCGTCATCGCAGTCAAAATCAGCCAAAATATTGAAAAAAATAGATTTGGTTCTCTCTGGTTGACATCGGAGGGCAGCTCTCAATTCCCGATCGAAGTGGAAGCTGAGTTGATTGATAATCTCATCGTCATTTTGCCCCCCGTCAACCTCGAGAGCAATATTGAATAATTCCATGGCGTACTGAACTCTAGTTAGCTTGCCGTCGGATTTGAATTTTCCAAATTCTAATTTCATTTTAAATTTTCTTCGGATACTCTCGTTCCAAAAATGTTCTCGAAAGAGACATTCAAAGTCCATAAGAGACTCAATCTCATTTTCATGGAGATTATACCAACTGAGAGCTGTTCCTTCTAAGGATTTCGATAACACAAGATGGAGTTCTTGGTCATCCAACTCCATGGTCTCAATGTACCGCTGGAGTTCCTTCAGGAATCTCACGGGACGCTCTGTGGCTTCTCCTTTGAAGACAGGAGGTTTGAATTTTAATTTTCTCGCAATGGGTTCAGATGACCCAAATGAAGTGCGAGCGAGATCATTGAATTGTTTTTGAAGAAAAGTTTGGGTGATTTTGATCCCTTCGATGGAATTTTTACATTGATCGATATCCTTTTCAATCTCTTCGCAGCGTTCATTTCGCAAAAGCGAGAGGGTATTTGAAAAGGTATCTTGCATTTCCTCAGTGAGGTTGATTTTTTCGGAAAGTTTCTTGATCTCATCTTGAAAAGATTTATTTTGGGTACGGAGATTTTCGTTCTCCTTTTGTACTCGGGTTAATAGTTCGAGTGCCAATTCTAATTTAGAACAAAGGGCCTCATTTTTCTTCTCAAGAGTTTTGATTCTTTGATCCAAAATAGATTGATCATCATCCAAGATTTTCAACTCTTCCGTGACAGCCACAGTCCATAAACGCATGTTTTGATCGCATAGGGGCAGATTTTCAATATTACCGTCGTCTTTTTCGATGCGAGTTAGAGTGGCACGGGCCGAAATATAGGCTCTGTCCGCACTCGCAATCGATCGACGACTCGAAGACATTCTGAAGCTGACCCGAACTACAAGCGTGTAGACATGGTTGTCATCCAGAAGGCGTTTTCAAGGTTTCGATTCATTAGAATCGATAATTCTTTATTATCGTAATTTTTCTGAAGCATACTCTTTCTTATGAGCTGTAAGGGAATTATTATGCATTGGAGTGATGAGATCTACTAGAAAAAATGCAATTGATTGATGAAAATTTTGGAGTGGCCGGGGATCGAACCCTGTGCTTCCGCGTGGGAGTCAAATACGCTGGCCACTAGACCAATGAGGTTGCTGCATGCGAGCGAACTAAACGTGCTCTAGATGAAACTAGTGGGGAGGGGTTATACTCGTATACGCCGAGCTATGTATATTGGGATTCCCCGAAGCCAAATGAAGAAGTTATTTACCGGAATGGTTAGATATTCATACATAGAGCGATATATGCTTTTTTCGACACTATTCGTGCGATGTAAATCACGCACTAATCTTATTTCGTATTCTAAATCACTGCACTTTTGTTCTAAATCATGCACGCGATCCAACAATGCTTTTACGTCAATTCTCATGATTTGAATATGACGGCCTTGAGCAGGGGATGTGTTTTCCAAATTCTTTAATCTATCATCGAAATTTGAAATTGCGTCCCACTGCTCGTCTTGCGCCTCGTTAATATTTTCGAGCTCTTCGCGAATTTGTTGGATCGGTATAGTGCAATTTTCACTAAAAAGTACTCCTCGATATTCTGGTATCATTTTTGAAGAATTATATTCTCAATTTACGATTTTGAAAATTACAACATCGACTGAAAAAACCATAGAGCGTACAAAACGCGTTCATATCATGGTAAATCACTCTAATTATTTATTTGAAAAAGTATGAGGGGCACAAGTGATGAATAGACCACAATTAATCCACGAATACACGCTTTTTTCACTTATCGAGGTCCCTGTCTGGGCGCCATATGTGAGGGTACAAATGTAGGCTCTGGATCTCGGGGGAGAGCCGGATGAATATTTAGGATTCGGGATACCTCGATAGAGGTGTGCGTATATTCATGGATTAATATTAGACTTCGTATTTTATTTTCTCGTTCGATTTCCACCCCCACGCGGGTACTTAGGGCCTCGTGACTGATGGAAATCTCCCGAAATTTTTATGATTTTCGCAGAAGAACGAGATGAGTACTTAGGCTCATCCGCGTGATCGTTCTACGGAAATCACTGGAGCTATAAGTGCGAATTTTATTACCTGGATAGTCATAAAGGATAGTTGTGGGTACTTAGGGCCACAAACTCATCAGTTATGATACCCAGGCTTAAATCTCCAGAATCCCACAAACCATGATGAATAATTAAATTTATCAGACTTGTAGGATAACTGAGATCTGTATCGTTGAATCAGGCAATTGTTTCTTGGTGAGTCCGGGTACTTAGGGCCGAACTACCCCCAAGAGATTGCCTAGGAACTGTATCGAGGTCATGCATTTGATTTTCAAGAGAAAAACACATATATATTCTATCTCATATAAGAATTGTACCATTTATTGTGATTCTCAATACATTTATCTTATTGGAAAGCTAGAGTTTCAAGCTCGATACAGCTCACGAATTCAACTGAGCATAAGCCTGCCGCAATGGGCCAACGAGCCTGTATTTATACCTGGAACTCTAGCTGTACAATATATCTATATCGTGATTAGATGACTGAATAGATTATCGAACATTCTCAAAAACAATATTTCATTGGAAAAATGATATTAATTGAGCAGTTTCGTGAAATTTGCATACAATATTTGATTCATCATCTCAAAAGGAGATAAATTCAACGTAAAACTCAGATTGATTTATTTTATATTTATTGCTAGAAACAAAAAGATAAATTCCTGGAACTTTCTAGAAGCACGTGGCTTTTCATCTAATTTGAGATTTAATGGAAATCAAGAGAAAAATTGAGTTCTTCTTATATTGGGCTACTCTACTCATCAATACTTCCATTTGGAAAAAATACTACTTTAATCACAAATCCATTTTGCAAATAATATTTACAATATTTACAACATTTCGAATTTGGGGTCTATCTTCCTTTAAATGAGTAACTTTGTGATAGATTACGTTTTTTTCAGGGTATAAATGGAAAGATACCTCAAAAAAGTATAAAGAAAAAATCGTTGTTATTTTTTAACAAAAACATTTAGTTTGCAAAATAAAATAGACGGGCAAAATCAAGTAATTCTAAAAAGTGTCTATATACATCTTGTAGCTCAGAAAATGAGCTTTATCATAACAAAAGAAAGATTACGATTTCATGAAGTTTCATATAAGAAATTCCTCATAGAAATTCATAGAATATTCTTGAGTTTCTATGTATGAGTATATACATATTTACGTCTTAGTGTGTGTCTATTCACCACGCGTGACACTAAAAGGAAAGCAAACATCTGCCTTATCGGCTCTAATACGCGCGAAGATTTGAATGCTATATACAGCCTCAATAGCACGTGTATTTTGGAGATTGATAAATGAAAAATTAAAATTTTGGGGTTATGGCACTCACAAGCCTTACTTACGGTTGGCAAGATAGGCTTCTGCCTCAACGACCTTCCCTCTATCATTGCAATATTTAGTGGTGGAGTCCACCCACCCACTCTGCCTCCACCACCTGTAGAGTTATAAGACTTCCAGCACCTCGCGATGCTACCATGCCTCGAGGCCTTGAGGTCAGTGGCGGACGAGGCCTCCTGGGTATTCTTATCCAGGGATGCATCTCCACCCACTCCTTGCGGTATCTTGGAGAAGGCTTCGGAGTGAGGTCAACAATCGGCATCGAGGGTTATGGGGCTGTAGAAGCCTCATAGTTCCTTTGAGGCTCAGTGTAAAGTGCATCAAAATCAGTTATCTCGTAGATGTCCATTGAGGAGAATGACTTCTTCAGCACGCGGGACGCCTCTTTAGAAAGCCGAGCCACCCAGCTGCTATTTGTTGCAATCTGATTGGTTAGATATCAACTCCTTCCACTACAGATCTTAACTCTTTGATGATACCGCCTTCCAAGGATTTACCTGCAGGTCTAGAAATGTATAGTTGCGCGTTTGAATGTGTGGATTAAATGTAAACAGAGCATGTGACATAGCCTTTGATGATGCCATCTTCCAAGAATCCCTGCAGGTCTGAACATGTTAGGATCAAATGTAAACAGAATGCAACCTTCAAGTCTTTGATGATGCCGCCTGGGTGTTAGCATCCGAAGGGAGTCATATAGCTGTGTCACGGCAGGGCTGAACCGACTCTCAATGCGACTGAAAGAATTTCCCGAGATTCCAACCGGGTCTCAAAATAGATATGGAAATACGTTACCAAGGAGAAAATTGTCGTAAGTTATGAGGCCGATTTCGGGAAAAACGATTATTGAGTCTGGAGAATCGAATTTCATCAGAAAAATGCCTAAACTTGAGCAGTTTTAAGTCATCCCAAGAAATCCTGTTTCCATATTCCTCATTCTCTATTTCACCATGGGAGAAATGACGAGAAAAAAGTGATTACCACTTCTTTCTCGTCATTTACATTACATATTGGAACATATTCAGACCAAGGCCTGAAGATAAGATAAGATAAGATATCACTTTATTCTGCCTTTTTGGCAAAAACATAGAAATACAAAAACATGTACAACTCATATAAATTTCTTGAGATGCCGTAATTCTACTCATTGGTAAACAAGAAGAAAAAACATATATATATATATAAATATATTACTAGTACTTATGATACAGGCATAGCAAGAAAAGAGAAAAAAGTGTTTGGTCGAGGTCATTC
This sequence comes from Eretmocerus hayati, assembly GCA_029851415.1. Taxonomy (NCBI): domain Eukaryota; kingdom Metazoa; phylum Arthropoda; class Insecta; order Hymenoptera; family Aphelinidae; genus Eretmocerus; species Eretmocerus hayati. The sequence goes on from CM056743.1 coordinate 88,277,130, forward strand.
AAAATCACATTATTTATCACAGATGCATATGACACGTCATTTGGTAAGTGCATAGTTCATGCACAATTCAGTCAACAGTTGAGTCAAAAGTGACATCAAAAGAAAGAAAAAAAGAGAAATTTAAAGTGCAAAGACCTACTGGAAGCACTCAGTTTAGAACGGCTGGGATGATGGGTGTACTTTCGGAGTCGAGACTGAGCAGATGAAGTTTTAATGAAGATTTGAAGGATGATAGTGATGGTGAGTGGCGCAAGAGGGGAGGAAGAGAGTTCCAGAGCCTAGCACCTCGATACTGAAAAGAGTATTCAGTAGCTTTGAGCCGAACTCTGGGGATGTTGAGTTCTCTCTCATCACTCCGACTGGTCGGCCTGCGCTGGTACTTGGTAAACATTGCAGCTAAGTAATCGGGCTCTTTCATATTCACGATCTTATACATCAGAATGGCTGCAAAGTATAATCTACGCGAGTCCAGACGCAGCCAGCACAGGCGTTCCCTGTAAGGAGAGATGTGTTCATCCCTTCTTACGCCAAAGATGTACCTCACACATGAATTACTCAATCGTTGCAGTCGCGTCCGTTGTTTCAGTTCCGCATCAAGACACACTACCGCGCAATAGTCCAAGTGGGGTTGAACTAACGTCTCGACTAGTCTTCGGCGGAGAGTCTCGGTGGTACATGCCCTAATAAATCGCAGACCGTACAGGGCTCTATTGACTTTTTTAGTGACTTGATCAATCTGCGATTTCCACTTGAGTTTACTGTCTAATGTCACACCGAGACTCACCTGAAAGTAGACGAATGATCGAGCAGAGGAGTTTTCACAATGACGTGGAGATGAGCGCAGAGTTGTCAAGTCCCATGCATCGGTGATTCATAGAATCTAACTGAATACATATCAGAATAGTCAATCCAACGCTCATTATACTGAGATACACGACATCAATGTTGAAGATCTCAACCATCGATCTCCCGTGTAAAGGCGAGCGTATCGAAAACGAACGGATTCGCGAGTTGATACTAGGCATAGTGTAGCAAACAGGAGAGAGTGGGGGAGAAGGAGGCACTCTGGTTCCGCTGATTTCCGCGACCCTTTCACAGACAGTGGTTGTTGATATTGAGAGCCCTCATCATGTGTTAGGGTGAAATCTTGTCCAATGAATTATATCCAGTGATGAGAAATCACAAAGTTAAAAGATCATGCTGGAACGCACGATGAAAACCTATATCCTTTATAATTCCTTTCATCACTCAGTAGAATTAATTGGGCAATATTCCTCTCCAACACATGATTAGGGCTCTCAATATCAACAAGTACTGTCTGTGGAAAGCTCTCGAGCATCGGCGAGACCAACGCCCCCCCCCCCTACCACTTTTCCCTGTTTGCTATACTACGCTTAGTATCAACGCGCCAATTCGTTCGTTCATGTTTTCAATACGCTCGCTTCTACATTGGGGATCGATATTTGAGCTCTTCGATATCGATATCATGTATCTCAGTATGATGAGCGTTGAAATTGACTATTCTGATATGTATTCAATTCGATTCAACAAATCAACGACCCATAGAACTTGAAAACTGTGCGGTCATCTCCACGTTATTATGAAAACTCCTTTGTTCGATCATTCGTCTACTTTCAGGCCTTGGTCTGTACATGTTCCAGTACATGACCATTATTTCTCGTCACTCTTTTGATGGCGAGATAGAGAATGGAGAATATGAAAAGCGAATCCCTTCGTATGACTCAGAACCGCACAAGTTTATACATTCTCTAATAAAATTCGATTCTCCAGACTCAATAACCGTTTCTCTCGAAATCGGCCTCATAACTTACAACAACCTTTTTTTGATAACGTATTCTCATATCTACTTCAAGATCGCGTTGGAATCTCGGGAGTTTCTTCCAGTCGCGTTTAAAATTGGTTCAGCCCTGCCGTGGTGTCCAATGTGAACTCACATGCTACCAGTTGTTGGCATCTATGAAAGACATCACTGTCAACAACGGTGAACGAGGTAATAAGGAACTAGCAGAATTGCTCCGCTCGCTACGCTTAAGGCGATGCGGTCACCGTGCACGCTGAACTTTGTTCACAGAACTCTCAAAATCTTTTCCATTATGGGCTAAACGACGAGTTATCCAGGCTTTATTATCATCTAACTTGGCCTGGATAACTCTTCGTTTGGCCCAAATCGGACTAGATTTTGAGAGTTTTGTGAACGAAAATGTGCCAATTTGTAGGTTAGAAAGTACCCGCGGGCAAGTTATTCTCGTTTATTAGTGATAGTCTTGTGATTGGTGACAAATAACGAGTTGTCCACCACAACTCAGGTAATGATACGTAATGGACAAATCGTCTCCGACTTCATTTCGTGGAAATTTTTTGATTTACATCCAAATGAGATATAATTTCCGGGTTGCACGGTGACCGCATCGCCTTAAGAGTCTTTGGGGGAAGTTTGGATAGTCGAACCGTATTATTCCTCAGAATGAGTGTTTGATTTTGAATTAATTGAAAATTTCCTCCGAATTGTAACTATTCCTCAATATCACAATGTATTGTATATATTTCTTCAATTTATCCATATGATCTTCTTGTTCCAAAATAACTCTACTTGGGCTCATTTTGTGGTTTTTCCAAGCACTTTAAGAACGATTTGGTGTATTTTCCGAGCGGTTTAAGAGATTCTTGCGGAATCAATGTGGAGCCTCGTAAAATTCCATAAAAATCAGGTCATGACGCTAACCTCCGCAGTCTGTCCGATGTTGTGAGTTGAGATGATTCAAAACCATCTCAAAGTAGAAGTTGAGAGCTTCAAAATCCGGTCTTTGAAATTATTCCAGATAGTTACTGATGCGAGCCGTAACTATTCTTGTATATAAAGTTTACTTCATCTCCTTTTCCACATCATTCTCACCGTCTCATCAGATACATCATCAATCCGCCATTGACCGCCTACTTGGAGGCGAATTCTTGCACGCAGGTGAGCCGCCTTCGGGTGCAGAGGTTGCGTCCGAAAGTACATCCAAGTGGGAGGGTGAGGCAATCATCCATCCCATTATATCACAATCATTATATCCATCCATCTCATACATCACAGACTATTTCGTCTTCATTCCATGTTGCATCTCATTTCTATTTCAAATTTCATTCCGTTCTCCCCATTTATACCATCTCATTTCCTTCCCTACTCCTTTCTCATCTCTTACCCTCCTGTTCTTCCATCATCTTCATTATCATCATTATCATCATCATTACCATCATCATGATCATCATCATCATCACCATTATCATCGTCATTATCATCATCATCCATTCTCTCATCCATCACATCCCATCCACGGACGTAAACTGAGGGACCCAAGCTTCCATCGTAAGATCAATCCGTTTTCTACACTTGTGACATCATAATACGTATGAGTCATTCTTTTTAATATCGCCAACTTTTGGGTCGAGGGTCACGGATTTTTTTGTAACTTTGGGTACATGTTACATATCGTCGCCCCCGACGAAGAAAAACACGTCCCCATTTAAGAATGCATTGGGAGAACAATGGGAGGTGTTTTTCTTCTTCGGGGGCGACGATATGATGGGAGTAGGTGGAAAGCACAGTTTTTAGGCCCGGAAAGTGATCCGTGGAGGTTTGGCGACCTATTTTCGTTTTGAAAAATTGCAAAAAAATCGGTTTTTTCATTTTTTGATTGATTTTTCACGCGTATAGGACCCAAGAAAAAAAATTCCCCAAACACATAGTTCGTCGTAAAAAAATCTGAATTTCTTGGAAAAAATACTGGCAGAATCAAAAAATGTCAAGATAACTTTGAAAAAAGAGTTTTATTGAAAAAAGTCATTTTTGGGGCCTTAGAGCACCTTTTACATCAAATCTGATATTTTTATCGGATTCCTCGTCAAATTTTACGTCGAAAACCGTTTAGAACAGATTGGGATCTACTTGGGATGGCTTGCTTTGAATGAAATTCCAAGAAAAATCGTCGAAAAATTGCCTTCATTCGTGCTTTCGCATGCTGAGCACCTACATACAGTGCCATGCGGTCGAGTTATACGATTTGGCTGAACATGTTTTTATACGTAATTTTTGACGTAGAAACTGAATTTGGAGCCCAGTCTATCCCAGTACTTCAGATTTTCCCTTAACATCGTAAGATATTGTTCATATAGAAATCATTTTTGACCATCTTTCCAACATTTTCAAAGTTCACGATCTCAAAAATGCAGCCTTGACAATGTCATCATAATATTCAAAACTCGATTCTTCCCTGGAAATTGAGGTGCTCAACGTGATCTTGATGATGATTTCGCCCAAAAATGCTGCTGGTGTGAGATGCGAACCAATCATTTGAGTTGCTATCAGCAACATTTGCATGATTTCATCGTTTATCGTTCAGAAGCTCGTTGAGTGCATTAAAATCACCCTCCCTCGAACTAGGAAGGTGCATTTTCTTTGTTTCAGTATAATCTCTCAGGAAATATGATTGTTATTCTCAAGTAAAGATGTCTAGGATGTACGAACTACTTGTACAAATCGAATGGGTCAATTTTCATCGTGATATTATGAGAATATCGGGGGTCGGTACCTCAAGGAACATGGGATGGTTCTTCGTCCATCATAATGAGATGTTATTCTCTCTTCATCATGTTTAATACTCAACTACGATCCAGTGAGCCGTGGGAAATTAGTAGAAGTATCCCGATGTGTGCTAACCTTGACGCTGACAAATAATGTGGACAGCTTCAGTACGCACCCAAATGAATCAGTTTCTCAATTCTACGAAAGCAGGATGAATTCCGGCATTTTCAACTGAAAATGTCATCTTGTCCTGGCAGACAAAAACATTTTCTTGTCCTCGTGATAGGATAGTGACATCGAACACTTTGAAATCTCCTATCTAGCGGGAGCTTCCCTCGAATCTCAATGGTTCAGTTGTTGGTATAATATGCTTCACAGATTCATAGATTCAGGACATCCATACTTGAGATGATAATCATATCTCCTCAGTGATCATGTGGAAATAAAGAAAGTGCTCTTTGGTACAAGGAAGGATGATCTTACCTCACTCAACGAGCTTTTGAACGATAAACGATGAAATCATGCAAATGTTGTTGATAGCAACTCAAATGATTGGTTCGCCTCTCACACCAGGAGCATTTTCGGGCGAAATCATCATCAAGATCACGTTGAGCACCTCAATTTCCAGGGGAGAATCTAGTTTTGAATATTATGATGACATTGTCAAGGCTGCATTTTTGAGATCGTGAACTTTGAAAATGTTGGAAAGATGGTCAAAAATGATTTCTATATGAACAATATCTTACGATGTTAAGGGAAAATCTGAAGTACTGGGATAGACTGGGCTCCAAATTCAGTTTCTACGTCAAAAATTACGTATAAAAACATGTTCAGCCAAATCGTATAACTCGACCGCATGGCACTGTATGTAGGTGCTCAGCATGCGAAAGCACGAATGAAGGCAATTTTTCGACGATTTTTCTTGGAATTTCATTCAAAGCAAGCCATCCCAAGTAGATCCCAATCTGTTCTAAACGGTTTTCGACGTAAAATTTGACGAGAAATCCGATAAAAATATCAGATTTGATGTAAAAGGTGCTCTAAGGCCCCAAAAATGACTTTTTTCAATAAAACTCTTTTTTCAAAGTTATCTTGACATTTTTTGATTCTGCCAGTATTTTTTCCAAGAAATTCAGATTTTTTTACGACGAACTATGTGTTTGGGAAATTTTTTTTCTTGGGTCCCATACGCGTGAAAAATCAATCAAAAAATGAAAAAACCGATTTTTTCGCAAATTTTCAAAACGAAAATAGGTCGCCAAACCTCCACAGATCACTTTCCGGGCCTAAAAACTGTGCTTTCCACCTACTTTCATCATATATAATATGTACTCGGAGTTACAAATAAATCCGTGACCCTCGACCCAAAAGTTGGCGATATTAGAAAGAACGACTCGTATGTATGGTGAGCAAGTGTAGAGAATGGTGCGAATTCAACGATGGCACGAAGCGAAGGTTCAACAGACAGACTTTTCTTAGAAACTCACTCATCAATCCGAGCCAGACAAAGACAGTGGTTCCGACAAAACGCCTGGAAATATTGCAGTAGCCTGTATTCCTGTGCCTGACGCCATACGGAAGTAAGGTAAGCGGAACTCCAAAAGGGGATATGGTGCGAAAACATGATAACACGGCAAGGGTGCAAGGAATAGACTTTTGACAATTTTATGAAATGAAATAGTTGGAAGGGGTGAGGAATCCAAACGAACGGGTAAGGCAGAACAGGTCGAATGAAATGAATTAAATCCGAAGTGGTAAGAAATCTGAGAACGAATGAAGAATCTGCGATAGTCAAGTTATGAAGTGAAGTCATTACGAATATCAAGAGAGGTAGAAAAAGCCATGACACAGGTGAGGTAGAACGAATGAGATGAAAGAGGTAGAATAGACCACAGGTCAAATTCTAAAAAATCTAGAGGAGAAGGGTGAATAAGGGCCTTGCTACGCACACCTTTCGGGTCAGGTCGGGTTAGGTTAGTGGAATCTAGGGATATTCCTCTCTTGGGGAAAATCGAGTCAGGTTAGGTTCAAACGGTCTAGGGGGATATTCTATAATAACGAGTCAGCTAAGGTTAGGTTAAAACCGTTGTAGCGACATCTCTAAAGGGTTAGACTATCATCTAGGGGAGGAATCTAGTGATTCCGGACACCAAACCGTCGTCGCGCGACTGAATATGATGTCATTCACATGTAAGTATGAGTATTTTCCTTTCGCTGACACTCATGTTCAATATTATAATCTCTTTTTTCCCTAAATACCTGTAGAACAGGACCCTATCTCGACGAGTTTTTTCAATTTCTTCTTATTCGAATCTCATTTAATAGTCACAACCTCCAGCTCCAGGTATCTCGCAATATATGTGCATTTTCTGATCGCTAACTCTTGGATTTCATATTCTAATTTCTCCAAAAAAGAGACTCTATCGCTCTCAGGTCCAAATAGTTAGCCCACTCCTAGTCCACCTCTTCACTATGAGGTCGTCAAAAGTGACAAGGAGGGTTACGATCTGAACTCGCAGTCAAAAATTATTGAGCGTTTCGGTGCAGCAAGCCAGAGCCACCTCATCAGTGCCCCTCTGGATGCTTTGGGCAGACGCTTGTCTCAGGTTGCATCGAGGAGTTTATTGTATGCTTGCGATTCAAAATCTACTTGCGATAGCGAGAAGATCATGAAGCACCGCAAACTGGGATTATGCGCAATCGAAAGCCATGCGCGGGGGAATTCGAAAGCAATGCTTCTATCGACCCGTGATTCAAATGAATTAAAAGAAGAGACTCTATCACTCTTAGGTCCGAATCATTACCCCACTCCTTGGCCGCCTCGTTTGTATGAGGCCATCAAGAGTGACAAGGAGGGTTACGATCTAAAGATCGCAGTCAAGGATTTAATAATTCTTAATAGCGTTCCGTTGCAGCAATCCAGAGCCACCTCATCAGTGCCCCTCTGGATGCTTTGGGCAGAGCAGGCTCGCCTCAGGTTGCATCGAAGACTTTACTGTATGCTTGCGAATCGAAATCTATTCGCGATAGACAGAAGATCATGAAGCACCGCAAACTGGGATTGTGCGCAATTGAAAGCCATGCGCGGGGAATTCGAAAGCATTACTCCTATCGACCCGTGATTCGAATGAATCAAAAGAAGAGACTCTATCGCTCTTAGGTCCAAATAGTCACCCCACTCCTTGTCCGCCTCTTTTGTATGAGGACATCAAAAGTGACAAGGAGGGTTACAATCTAAAGATGGCAGTCAAGAACTATTAAGCGTTTCGGTGCAGCAACCCAGAGCCACTACATCAGTGCTCGCCTGGATACACTGGGCATACGCTTGCCTCAGGTTGCATCGAGGACTTCATTTTATGCTTGCTATTCAAAATCAACTTGCGATACCAAGAAGATGATGGAGCGCGACATACTGGGATTATTCGTAGTTGAAAGTCAGGCGCGGCTAAATTCAAGAGCAGACCCGTGATTCAAATGAATTCAAAAAAGAGATCCTATCGCTTTCAGGTCCAAATAGTTAACCCACTCCTTGTTCGCCTCCTTTGTACGAGGCCATCAAAAGACACAAGGAGGGTTACGATCTAAAGATCGCAGTCAAGAATTATTAAGCGTTCCATGCAGCAATCCACAGCCACCTCATCAGTGCCCCTTTGGATGCTTTGGGCAGACGCTTGTCTCAGGTCGCATCGAGGAATTTATAGTATGCTTGCGATTCAAAATCCACTTGCGATAACAAGGAGATCATGGAGCGCCACATACTCGGATCATTCGTAATCAAAAGCCATGCGCGGCTAAATTCAAGAGCATTGCTTCTATCGACCCGTGATTCAAATGAACTGAAAAGAGACACTATCACTCTCAGGTCCAAATAGTTAACCCACTCCTTGTCCGCCTCTTCAGTGTGAGGTCGTCAGAAGTGACAAGGACGATTACAATCGAGAGGAGGGTTGGCTTTTTGGAGCTGAGAGCGATAAAGTCGCTTTGTTGGATTCTTCTGAACCACGGGGCGATAGGAGCAATGTTCTTGAATTTTGCCGCGCATGGCTTCCAATTGCGCATGATACCAGTATGCTGCGCTTCATGATCTCCTTGCTATCGCAAGTAGATTTTGAGTCGCAAGCATACAATAAAGTCCTCGATGCGACCTGAGGCAAGCGTCTGCCCAAAACATCCAGAGGGGCACTGATGAGGTGGCCCTGGATTGCTGCACCGAAACGCTTAATAATTCTTGACTGCGATCTTTAGATCGTAACCCTCCTCATCATTCTTGACGACCTCATACTAAAGAGGCGAACAAGGCGTGGGTTAACTATTTGGACCTGAGAGCGATAGAGTCTCTTTTCTGAATTCATTCGAATCACGGGTCGATAGGAGCAATGCTTTTGAATATTCTAATTTCTTTCATATTCCAGACACCTTCAGGAGTTGAGGACTTGATCTCGGTCAGTATTCTCTCATATCCCATCCTATAACTCTAATCACATCGAATGATCTTAATTTTTCCTCCAGCTCTGGATAATCCGCAGATTCCCGGTGTCCATATTGTTCCCTATCCTGGTGAGTTACTCTCCTCTTCTATACGAAAATTCCCCATACTCTCCATTTCAGGTGGAAGGTAATTCCAACTCAGACTTTCTTCCATAGCTCGCGTGTTATTCTGGACACTCGCTGGTTCCTTCGAAAGTTCATATCCTTCCCAGGTACTTTCTGAAATAGTTTCACGTATGCCTTATCCTCATATCTATGATCTTCACTCATTCATGTTCATATTAGATTATTAACAATGGAAAATGGAAATAATAATGGATATCGGTTCAAATGGGGCGGAGTTTGGAACCCTGTACCTGTCGATGGAGACCCAGATGACCTACGCGACGAGTTCGAGATGATGTAATATCCACCTCTCAACGTCTTCAGGGTCTCGGTGACCAACTTGGGAGGGTCGCTAATTGGCTCAGTGCCTGTGTAACAACCTACACACCTAAGATCGATGAAGTTGTAGGAATCCTCAATTGCTATGACGATAGGATGAATGGAATAAAAGATGTGATACGAGAATAAGAGATGAGAATGAATGCTGACTATGTTGTGATGGATAGGAGGATGGGAAGGATTGAGACCAAAATGGATGTGGATAGTTGAGGTGTGAGTGGTAGATTAGATGAGATGAGTGAGCGATTGAATGAGATAAATGTGAGATTGAATGAAATGGAACAGCGGATTGGTGGCTTCTTCTGCAATTGCCATCTCTGCAAATTGTGCACATTCTGTACTGCGCAATTGTACCTCGGATATTGAATAGGCTGCATTTGATTGATTTGACCTGAGGGAGCTTCCTCAAAGCAGGGCATCCAACATCCTCGAGTTTATGTATTTAGCTGCAGAATGATGAGTCATGAATGTATGTTTATGTCACTGTATACGGTGAATATTCACTTACATGTGCGGTAGTAGCTCAGAGAGCCAGCTCTTCTCCTGGACACCCTTGACGAACACCTTCTTCGCGTTGAAGAGACTCTCTTCGAGGACATCCTGGACTCCATCATATGGAATCTCTCCGGAGCTCCAGTTGAGACCATGAGAATCCATCTCTAACCATCGATTGCTATTCTTACGCTTCTGCTGGAGACACGACCATCCATGAGGTGGTTGGAAGTGGGAAACCATTGGAAGAGCATCCTCGAGGACTGAGAGTATAGTGATCTCCTTGACCACGAAGAAGTTGAACGTGGTGAGGAACCCCTGGACATCGACGATATGATCCATCTTGACTTGATGACTCGAGACATAAGATTGGGCTCTGCTTCTGCTCAAGTCACCTTATATACTCCAATGACCGCCTTTCCATACTTTGGCTGAATCAATCAGTGCACGTTGTTTAACCCCACTCCTGCACTTTTTGCACATATGACTAGCGTGTGTTACAGGCTGTGAAATACAATCATTCATGATCTACTTCTCTTCTCGATGTGGAGCAAATAACTCACCGATATATAGTAATAGAAGCCCTACTTCGTCATCAGATGGTGATACAGTTCCCTACCTTACCGATCCTAGCCTTACCCTCACCTACAGTTGGCAAGAGGGGACCCTACCTTACCGAACCTTGCGGACTATCATGGGTGAAGGTGATCCACTCACACCCCTTTGTTATATACCTCATGTTATCATAGTCAAGTCAACATGATATGGGTGACGGTATAGTCTTTATGGAGTTGTTGATGTGCTTCATATGACATGTCAAAACCTGTCTAGTAAATTTGCAGAGAAAAAAAGGCGGGTAAGTAGAACAACAACGAATCAACAGGATAGAACCTGTCAAGCGATAAAAAGTATGAGCATCAAAGCATCACACCACCAAATTCTGAGAATCAGACCAACGTGTCCCAACTTGCAACAGTCAATGAGCGTGCAGTTGCGGCATCGGCGGCTCGACTTTCTAGCTATGAAAGACGAGGAGCGAGCATGGGTGAATTATTCAAACCCACAGCTCCTACTAGAGTTTATTTCTACTATTGCCAGGGCTCTACGAAGTGTCTTCACCCGGAGTTCCAGACCAAGCCACGATCTTCTACGTCAAGGGTGAGTGATGAAAATCCATACTATACAGAAGTCTTGCTCCAGGGCCACCTTGGCCCTGAAGACGATGTTCTCCGATGCTGTTGCAACGTTCGCAATCTTCAGATAATTTTGGAAGTTTTAAAAATAGGTATTTTCAATCAGCCACTTGCGCAGATGACCATCAGAGCTGTCGTGTGAGTAGAATCATATATATGTTGGTATGGGGGACTACAAATACAACTGGGTGTAAAACTGCAATCTTGTATACTAACTCATACACCTATATAGCTGCACAATGCTTCGTTCCACTCCCATCGTCCGTGATAACGTATATATGTTACCGTGGAAGCCCGATATCCGTGATTGCCGGGCATTCACTAGTGAATCCTAAGATTCACTCGTCAAGGTCAATGAATGCTCACATTCACGAGTGAAAGCCCGGAACTCCTAGCTGATTTCGTCGCTGAGTCCATAATTTGGGCTTTCACTAGTGATTGTCAGCAATCTCTGGCCATCGACCAGTGAATGTCAGCTTCCACTGACCCGGACCAGTAAATGTTGGAGATCGGAGGAATTGGGGAATGGGAGTCGAATAAAATGTCGGACATATTGTCTTATTATCCCAAGTTTCCGAGGCAGATTAGAATATGGAGGAATATCCATCATCCATCAATGAGGAGTTGTCAATAAAATGTCTTGACAAATACTTGCCGATCTCAGAAATACCCCATAGAAAATAGTTGTCAATGACAAGAGTTGACTGACATGGACATTTCAGTTATGACTATTAATGACACACTGCTCATGCTGATACAATTGTCTCCCCAATTTTGCGCGCCACGACTACCTTAGATACAGGTTAGAAATCAGGAACACCTGATCTCATTCGATGGGTGATGAATAAAGAGGCCATACTTCCTCGACCTTTCTGTGTGAACCCCCTTTCTGTGGCAACTCGGAAATGATGGGATTCACTTGGGCCCGCGTGAAATTCTCACACCAAAAGAGTGAAACTCACTCTTTTCGGACTTGCCACAGAGTGGGGGTTCATACGGGAAGGTTAAGAGAGTATTGGACACCATGCCTTGATTTTCCCATATTCCAACCTGCCTCGAGAACTTGGGATAATAAGACAATGTGTCAGACGTTTTATTCGAGTTTTATTCCCCGACTCTTCCGATCTCCAACATCCACTGGTTCGAGTCAATGAATGCTGACAATCACTGGTAAAAGCCCGAATTGTGGCTTCAGCAACAATATCGGCTACGAATTCCGTGCTTTCACTAGTGAATATCAGCATTCACTGGCCTCGACCAGTGAATCTTAGGATTCACTAGTGAATGCCCGGCAATCACGGATTCCAGGCTTTCACGGTAACATATATATCTTATATATAGATCAGAACCCTTTCCATATCGAATTTGCATAGATTCTCTCACACTTGTCATCATCCAATCAATTTGCTTATGCGGAAACTCAATTCCTCGTATAGGTGATTACGCATGTCCATGTCAACGCAGAGATCGAGCCGCTGAAATTTTCTCGAAGTGGAGCTCTGGCTATCCGAGGGTATATGAATCGTTAGCACCGCTCTCTTGCGCCTGGACAGCTGGATCGTCGAAAGTTTCCTTCTACAATATACCCACGGACGAGCAGGTCTCCCCGAGACGAGTAAGTTCTCGCCCGGATGCGACAATTTTGATCCATAAATTCCACCATGAGGCATCTTTTGATGTATTTGTGATTGAATAGGCATCATCGCGGCCTCGATTAGATAAACCTGCACTGACAGGGATGAGAATCTTGTGCAATTATTTCTATTAGCTCGTATAGCTCGAAGGAAATCACCAAAAATCCAGGCACACTGCCAAGTTCGAGTCGGTCGTCGCTCCACCAAGGATGGAGGACTCACCGACGACTGACCAGCATTACCCAGTGCATATAGACCACGTAGGTTCTCAAAGATAGGAATTTCTGTCGCGCCCACGACAGAAAATGAGCATTTGACACTTCAAATCCGTGCGGTGAGCCGAAAATCACGCTTATTTGAGTCTTTGCGGTTGTCCGAACACCGGGACATAAACTCCTATTACACACAAATTTAGTAGGAAATTCGATATCAAGCATATTACGCAGGTTATATAATACAGATAGACGAAGCAGTTGACATCAGAAAATTCCATGTGGGAATAAAATAATGATCAAATCAATGATATATGGGAAAATCCAAATACTTCCTATGTACACGGTCGAGACAGTGGTTTGAAGTGGTTTAAGATCCCAGTCAATAAAAGATCAATTTAATTAAGGGCATGCCAAAGTCAACTTTTACCGACCGAGCGGACTATGCTGAGTAAGGGAGGTTGGGTGGATGTTCAATATATAGTAGAGTGGGCCGAAATATGGATTTTTTCCAAATCAAAACGCTTGGGGTCCCAGTTTTTGCCATTTTGCACGTAGATGAAGAAAACATTTTCCCGCAATTTTTGAAATGAGGTTTTCTGCTGGAGCGATAGCCCCAAAAATTTTTGAAAATGCAGGTCTTTTACTCGTTCTTTGCGTTATTTTTCAAACTGATCGGATGAGGCGGGGATCGCACCCGGGATGTGAATTATCTTACAAACCATCAATTCGTATGTATTTTTGCACGTAGAAACCGAATTCGTGGTCCGCTTGAGCCTCAGAAGTGAAGGCTCTCTGTAGAATGCAAGACAACGATTGTAGCGTGAAACGACACTTTTTTGGAAAACAACAAATTACGTTAAAATCGGTATGTGTGAAAGAGCTCCCTATCTCTGGGTCCAAAATAGCACCACACTACTCCTTCTTACGTATTTATGCTGAAAATGATCCGGGTGGTTTCAGGTAGCTTTGGTGCGTGCAATTCAAGTGAAGAGGAGCCGATGACCGATGTATCAGAGCCCGTGTACAATGATATGCAGCCAATGTATAAGCATAGGATGAAAATCGCTCGTCGTCATCTGCTTGAGACCTACATTTTACGTATCCAAGCTCCCTAAAACCACCGGGATCGTTTTCGGCAGGTCAGAATACGTAGAAGAAAGGAGTGTGGTGCTGTTTTTGACCCAGAAATAGAGGGCTCTATCGCACATACCGATTTTAAAGTAATTTGTTGTTTTCCGGAAAATCGCCGTTTTTACGCTACGATCGTTGCCTTGCATTCTACAGAGAGCCTTCACTTCTGAGGCTCAAGCGGACCACGAATTCAGTTTCTACGTGCAAAAATACATACGAATTGATGGTTCGTAAGATGATTCACATCCCGGGTGCGATCCCCGCTTCATTCGATCAGTTTGAAAAATAACGCAAAAAACGAGTAGAAAACCTTCATTCTCAAGAATCTTCAGGGCTCTTGCTCCAGCAGAAAACCTCATTTGAAAAATCGCAGGAAAAACTTCCCTTCATCTACGTGCAAAATGGCAAAAACTGGGACCCCAAGCGTTTTGATTTGGAAAAAATTCCATTTTTCGGCCCACCCTAATATATAGGTCATGAGGGGGCGGAATTTTTCCAATAGGAGGGAATTTCAACGTAAGAATCAACATAATCTCACACAGGCTCATCTTCATGCATTTATAGACTCACGGCTGAACAGTTATCTGCAGTATACTGATGGTGGATGAATGATACAATGGAGAGGGCTCTTGTACACATTTCTTTCATAATCTTCAGTATAATTATTATGCAACATCCGGTGACATTTCTGCTTATGCTCACATATTGTATATACCTGCATTCAAGTATATTTTTATGTGGCAATTTTGTTGAACTATCACTTCCACTCTTGAAAACACATTTTTGTACTATGTGTGGGTACACATTTTCGTAGTATGTACTTTTATTTCGAATGGAGTGATTTTTTGCAATGGTACAATCCTTGACAACTTTTTCTTCGAAAAATCAACTACAAGCACATTCTCTCTACATATTACTTGTACTATTTCATGGGTTCAGCAACGAGAAGAGAATTACACAATGATCAAGAATGATATCCAGAGGCCAACAGATGATGATGAGATTTCGAATTTCGTCAAAACATACCTGGAATCATAAAACTTACTATTTGACATCTCAACACTTGGTCACAAAAATGCCATGGTTCAGCAAATTCTCAACGGATTCCAATAACTCAACATGAAAGCACCCCTATAGAATACAGGGATCTCAGCAGAAACGATAAGAGCTTATTGCATTCTCCAGCTATCCACTTGTGCTCTGAAAGTCTACGGGGCGCGCTATTTGGACCAAGTGATTTTAGGATACTTTAGTTAGAATCTAGGATAGGATGGTGGGATCGATAAAATCTAATTCAGAGGCCCACAAATGATAACAAAATCTCAGATTTGATCAAACTATACCTGGAATTGTGAAATATGTGATCTAACTTTTCAACTCTTGATCACAAAAACTCCATGGTTGAGACAGTTTGCAACAGATTCCAACGCATGCTGTTGAAATTACTCCTGTAAAATGTATAGATGCATGCAGACACAATTTGAAGTTCAATACAATATTCGATTCATTACTTTTGCTCTGAAACTTGATGATCTATCTCGAAGGATGTGATTCTAAGGTAACGCAAACTTTATAATTTCTAACTGATGTTCAAGAAAGACAGTTTCATATCTGCTAGGGTCTATTTCTGTATATAAATAACAGCATTGCTTCATGATTCACTATTCTAAGTTTGATAAATCGTGCCAATTCGAGGCTAGAATAGATCATCGCCGTGATCCGTACACATCAATTGCTTCACAGACAGGCTTGTGACACGACTTGAACTGAGTTGAACCTCGTTATTCAAACATCTTCTAATATGTAAGAACTATTTTGATCATTTTTGCTTGCCCGTACCCCAAAATTACCTCACACATATGGTCCAGCTGTTGCACCATCAACAAACAACAGCTGTATGCAGGCTATCGAATACCTAACCCAACCTTACGAGTTCGACTCGGTCGAATTCACAGCTCGTAAGCGTTCGAAAAATTCCATGCTTCTGATCATTTTCTGAATTTCCTGGTGTCCATTCCGGAGAAATTATTTCCAAGCAGCCCTGCTTAGACACCAGATCCATCGTTTCAAAAAAGAATGGAGTTAATCGGATGACTATAGTCGCCACTAGCAACTTCTGAACCAAGAGTGTGCATGTTTTTCAACGAAACTGTGATTTTCAAAAGTTAATTTTGAAGGCGATATTCACTCAATCGACTCGATTATTCCTTTAAATGATAGATCTGATGTCGAAGCAGGGCGTCTTGGGAGCACTTTCTTGATACACCTCATAGATCTCGTGGGGAAAATTGAATATGTAGAGATTCGGAGTGTCGGTAAAAGTTCACTTTGGCATGCCCTTGAACGACACTCTTTTCATGAAAAAATATTCCAATAATTTCCTTCCTCAATATTATTTTAAATATTTCCAGATCCTCCCTCTGAAATCGAATTTTCTATATAACCAGCCACTTGAATTGATATATTACTATTTGAGAGTATTAGACCAACGGATTTCGCTTACGTATCATAATCATCGCTATATCCTGCATGCATATTTTAAAGAGTTATTTTTCGTAAAATTCAGTTTCAATCAAGCAAACGCACGGGTAAGCCAATTTCGCTGGGCTAAAGTATTATTCAGTCATGTAATATGATCCATTGATCCCAATTCGAATATACATACATACAGCCATAGCAAAAATTGCCTATGTACCAGCGTGCGCATCGATTGAAACGTAAAAGTACAAAAATTTGATATATTTCGCTTGTGAGCTTGTCATGTTTATATATATATTTTTTTTTGTCTTCCATGCTCGGAATGATCTTCTTTAATTATATGTGGCAATCAGATGGGTTCTTGGGTGGTATAATTGGAGTGGAGATTCTCCCAGCAGCAGCATTCCCGATTCATCGATCGAAAATGCGAGGTGTTTGATCGATCCGAGCAAAAAGTGAGTAGCCGTTTCAGAGCGTGCAGTTTAGCAGAGCTGTATTATTGTTGCAAATATCAGACTATGCAACTCGTTTGCTCGGTGAAGTATTAATGATATAAATATAACAATATCCCAACCTCGCAAATGGTACCCAGTTGGTGGTACGTTAACCCTGACACGAACCTATCCTGGAATAAGCTCTCGCCAAGAGCAAAAGTTTGTATGAAAATCTGCATGAAATTTGCCCAAGTTTTGGTTGAAAAGTCGATCAATGAAGGGTATTTCTCATGTAAAATTTGTCACTACAATACAAAAATTCGTTCATGAAATAAGTGCGATACAGAAATCACAAATGTCTATCTGTAACATAGTAGAATCACAATTATACTTCTGAAGCTCGAACAGACGAAGTCTGTTCGACTCTGCATTCCGAAAGTTCGAGCAATAGAATCGAGTTTGTCAACGTGCGGAGACGTTCCCGAGATACACCGTGTTCGTTTACCTCTCAGACAGCTGTGCATAAGCTCTTTCGTGGAAACGGTGTACCGACTTGAATATATAGATGAGTGAAGTCGGGCGTGTATCTCAACACCGAGCTCATTTGTATGAGCTGCAAACAAAAATATTGCGATCAGCTCAACCCTCGGAATCAAGAACATTGATTTTGAACGCATATATACAGCGCATATATGAGTCATTCCGGAGCGAGCTGAATAAAACCGTCACCAGGGGGGTCTGGAAAAAATCCGCAAAAATTTTTTTCAGATTTTTTCGGACCCCCCCCCCCCCCCCCGTGGGCCCCAAGACCCATGAAAGGGCCATTTTAGACACTTTTTTAGCCTATTCTGGAGAAATCATATTTACAACGCAATCTAACATCTTTCAATGTACGTGGGCGCATTTTTCTTAGAAAAAAATTGTCCAAGACCACTTAGTGAGCCTGCAAGCTATTTATTGAGAGCAAATTTTAGCGATTTTTGAGCTTGCTCTAAAGTGATGAAGTTCCCACTAGACATGTGATAATCGACTTTCACAAGTGATCATTTTGAAGGTCTTGAAAATACCTACAATTTGCCTACTCGTAAGAGTCAATTGTCGCACCTTTTGTTGGAGCTACAGTCGACACAAGTTGAGCTATTCACGAAGAAGTCGGAAATTCAGGACTCGATCCAAAATTATATCTCAATTTTTTCCTTACCAAACTTGTGCGAAAATGTTTTTAGAGATATCTACTTTCAGTCGAAAAAATTTGGCGGAGGTAATTTTTGAATATTTTTTTTTGCCGAGCGTTACAAAATGCCGCATTTCGAGGTTTTAGCGAAAACGGCATCTTCGACCGCGGTCACATATGCTCCCATCTGGACTGATGTGCACCAATCTGTGTGAAAGTACTTCCCAAAGTACCCCCAAGTACGTGTAAGAAGTTGCGGGGACGAACCTCGAGCCAGGAGCGAGCTGTAGGTTCTATTTACCGTGTCAAAAATAGGCGTTATTCTGGCTATTCGAGCGTAAGCGACCGAGAGCATCATTTTACTTGTTCTGGCTAACGAATGAGATAATGGGCTAGAATAAGGATCCAAACATATTTTTCCGACTCAAAATGATCATCTGAACACAATTTCGAGGTCAGTTTGGCTCTAGAATGTCGTCCAGTGCCTCAACGGTATCAGAACCCGTCGACAGAATCTGAGTTCTTAAGGGGCAGAGAGACAACTATTTAGAGCAAAACTGACCTCGGAATTGTGTTCAGATTGTCATTTTGAGACGGAGAAGTATGTTTGGATCTTCATTCTAGCCCATTATCTCATTTGTAAGCCAGAACAAGTAAAATCATGCTCTCGATCGCTTACGCTCAAATAGCTGAATGTAATGCCTATTTTTGACACGGTGAATAGAACCTCCAGCTCGCTCCTGGCTCAAGGCTCGTCCCCGCAACTTCTTACACGTACTTGGGGGTACTTTGGGGAGTACTTTCACACAGATTGGTGCACATCAGCCCAGATGGGAGCATATGTGACCGTGGTCAAAGATGCCGTTTTTGCTAAAACCACGGAATGCGACATTTTGTAACGCGCGGCAAGAAAAAAATTAAAAAAAACCTTCGCCAAATTTCTTCCACTGGAAGTAGATATCTCAAAGAATATTTTCGCACAAGTTTGGTGGGAAAAATCAAGATAATGAACTAAATTTAACATATATATGTGCTCTGGCGGCAAATTCAAATTTTGGTATAAATGTGAGATGTTTGGCTGTACAGAGCAATGCCTTTCAAATACCAGTTTGAAATACATGCTCAAAAAAATATGATACATCTAATTGTGTATGTGTGAAAACTAGTACATCAATCGGAATTTGAAAGGCATTGCTCTGTACAGCCAAATTTGGCTGTACAGACGAACATCCCACATTCATACCAAAATTTGAAAAAAATTGAGATATATTCTTGGAATCGAGTCCTGAATCTTCGACTTTTTTGTAAATAGCTCAACTTGTATCGGCTGTAGCTCCAACAAAAAGTGCGATAATTGACTCCCACAAGTGGGCAAATTGTAGGTATTTTTAAGACCCTCAAAATGACCACTTGTAAAAGTCGATTATCACATGTCTAGTGGGAGCTACATCACTTTGAAGCAAGCCCAAAATTTGCTCTCAATGAATAGCTTGCAGAAGTCGTCAGGCTCACTAAGTGGTCTTGGACAATTCTTTCCCCAAAAGTACTAGTCTTGACAAGAGAAATGCATCCACGTACGTTGAAGAATGTTGAATTGCGTTGGAACTATGATTTTCCCAGAATAGGCTAAAAAAATTCCCAAAATGGCCCTTTCATGGGTCCTGGGGCCCACAGAAGGGGTCGAGAAAATCTGAAAAAATTGTCTCGTACTACTCTAATTTAGTACTAATGGAAAAAAATTTTTGCAGATTTTTCCCAGACCCCCCTGGTGACGGTTTTGTCCAGCTTGCTCCAGAATGACTCATATACTATAGTGAGCAATCGGTCAGTCCGTTGGTTTCTCTCATCATTTGTTGCTGCACATAGAGCTTACACAATACATACACAACGACTACACCTTATAACTCACATTACAGATAACATACTTCTGTCTTTCTTACACTAATTCGAATGAATATTACGCATTCAGGCTCAAGCAAGTGATTGAATTTGCAATATCAGAAGTATTAGTGAGCATTTGTTAGAGTGAAGAAAAAGGGAAGCTATTTTTCCAAAACCAATTCCTCGCACATGGTTACACCCCATCCTTAGGCTGGGGGGACAATTGATCAATTTTCCTCCTATCGTCTTGTGCACTCATTACACATTTCAGTATTATCGGAGTATAGTTCGGGGGAACTAAAATGCATAATTACTTGCAACGATTTTCGCGCACGAACGAGTCAATAGGCAATTCAGCTTATCAGGCTAGTACGAATGTTCTGAACAAGCGGCCGAAATCATGCGCAAAGTAATGATCATGGCGCTATCATTCTATAGAAATTTGTTCAGATTCGCGAATAATAGTAACTTTCGTTTCAAATCATTGTCACATCTCTGGAATCTGACGTAATCTTAGTAACTTCGAAATGGATATATCAATATTCTCATGAATTTTCATCCAAAATTCAAGAATATATATTTCATCTGGATCATCAAACCATTCATTCAACGGAACGTTAGCACAAGTCACTGAGACTAAAAGTAACCAATATCTTGCAAAGTTCTGTTAGATGGGGCGTTCCATTTGAAATGAAAATTTCACAATTTTGATTTTCTTGATATTCCATATTCTTGAAGAGTTCAGCTAGTAGAATGAGTGTACGAGGGGAATTTTTTTGAAAATCATTATTTTCATAGATATTTGCGTCGAAAATTTCGACGCTGCGAAAAAAACATCTTATAAACAAATGGTGTAACTCTGGGAATATAGTTCTCTCAAAAAATCATAAGAAAGCAAAGTTGTAGATAACATAATAGTTGTCCCGAAAACCGACCAAAAATGCCGACATTCATTGTTATTGTTATAATTATTTAAACATTCATTTTCCAACCCCGAATTTATAGCCTAGGAAGATGATGAATCATTAAATAAAAAATAGCACGAGAAAGCGTTGTTTGTAATTAATCTACAAAAAAAATTCAGAGAGGTGTTTTTTGCCAATGTCGAGGAAAAAAATTCCAAATATCACGCGTGCTGCATACTGTGTAAACGGCGCGTGCGGCGCTGTCGAGTACAATAGCAGCTGACGTCCGACCAACTCTGCGGCCCACCTGTTTGGGACCCTGTACGTACGCCACGGTAACTCTAAGTACGCGTAATCCTACGCAGGTATGACCACAACTGGCATGTTTTCCCTCTGGTATCAGCTTATCCTTCGAACGCTCTGGGAATCTGCAACTATTGATCTGGGATTCTCAAATATGACGTCAAAGGAAACGCAAACCGAGTTTGGCTTTCAATCATTGGGATCTACTCAGAATTTTGCAAGTTATTGTCCACTTGGAGACTATCGGTCTGGTGACAAAAAGAGAGATAGAGCCAAGGTATGCAAAATTCTGAATAAATCCCAAAGAGAGTGGAGGAGATTTCATGACTCTGCTTTATCTTACTCGGGACTCAGACCTGCCCTTGCTAAATCCGTCATCACCGGGGAAGTTGCAGTCCAAATATCTTCTCAGAAAGATGGACTCCCTGTCTGTTTCAGTTTCAAGACAACCAAGTCCTTAGCTATTGTCAAATTGAGATCGGCAATCAGTTTGACTTTGACTGTTGCTTCAAACGTTTCCCAGCAAACTTCGCCAAGTGAGTTCCAGAATACTTGCCAAGAAGTAAACGGGAGAGCATGCATGATATCTGCTGTCATGCCTACCGCTCGACTTTGTTGCAATCCTTTCAAGGTAGTACATCATAATTGGGTAACAAAGAATGTCACGAAAAGTAATCCGTCATGTAAGAAAAAATTCCCAGGCTTGGGTGACTTGATTTGCATGTCTTGTAGATTACTGGTATCGAAAAATCAAGAGCCATCATCGAAACGAGTGAGAGCACTTGTTACCGACTCAGCTCAAGATGATTTTGCGGCTGATTCAGCTCAGATTAATGATAATTTGACAGAATGTCACGAAGAGTCTGATCCAGATTCCGTTAAGGACAGTGTCGGGTAGAAATGCTACTTTCGATAAAAGAGAAATTCAGAGAGGCTGAGTCGTTCAGAGACAAGATATTTTGGTTGACTGTGACTCCTCGAAGTTGGGAAGTTAGTAAGTTAATGAATGAATTTCATATCTTATATAGACTTGCTAAGCGTGCGAAAGATACGCAAAAACAGACTGGATTCGGATCATATCCACCACCACGGCAATCGAATACCATGCAGTCTGAGCACACGCAAAAAGTTATTGATTTTTACACGTCTGACGAAATCAGTCGTGTCATGCCGGGAATGAGCGATGCTCTTCCCGTTGCGCAGGTGGACGGAAAAAGATTAAAACTTCAGAAACGCTTGATCCTGTGCAATTTGAAAGAATCGTACGCATCTTTCAAAGCGAAATTCCCTTCCATAAAAGTAGGTTTCAGCAAATTTGCCAATTTACGTCAGAAGCAGTGCGTGCTTGCAGATAGCAGCGGAACTCATACAGTCTGTGTTTGTAAGGCTCATCAAAATTTCGAGTTGATGTTAGATGGTATCAAATGTATTTCTGATGAGATTTCGTTCAGTTCTTACGGTGAAATCTTAACGAATATGATTTGTTCTGAACCACATTTCAATTGTTACGTGAAGAAATGTTCTAATTGTCCCGGCATTGGAGAGATATCTGAAGAGGTTGAAGGAGCTCTCTCTGTCAGTAAAATGGCTACAGTGTCTTATCAACCGTGGACGAATACCGATCGTTGCCCTTTGGAGAACGTGGTAGACCCAGTTGAACAATTTCTTGTTAAATTCGAGAAATCAGCACGGGATCTCTTGACGCACGATTTCCTCGCAAAAAGCCAAAGCAAATTCTTGAAAGAATTGAAATTGACTTTAAAACCGAGACATTTCATCGTTATCGGTGATTATTCAGAAAACTGCTCTCATGTCATTCAAAATGCAATACCACAAATACATTGGAAAACTGTAACAGATGTTCTACGGGACGTACGCGAGACACAAACAGTTTTCGTTCGCACTTGCACAAGGGCTGGTGGCGACAAAGCAGAACGCTTGTGAGATGCTGGAGAATCTTCTGCTGCGTGTACCGTATTCATTTTGGAAGGTGTATTGTGCGGTATGGGTGGCGTTTCTGACAATGTCTCTGAAGCAGTGGGGGGAGCACCGAGCGTTGCACGTGGGTTTGAGGGTTCGATGGTTGCAGATAAACAAGAATCGCGCGTGGAGGGTACAGGCACTCGGGAGGATGAGCACGTGAGATGGGTGAGACGCGCACAACACACTCACTGTAACGAAGACTCACCACGTTTCACTGGTTTGCAGCACTGCGAGCACAAATTCTTCAATGCACTACTACTTGTACTCATCACTCGTCTCGTTAGAACAGCTGACCACCAAACAGGTGTTATCTGGCGCTGGCAAGCACTGAGCAGCGGCAACTATTTCATCCAGGTAGCGCCATCTGTTGGTTAGCATGTGCAAACTATGCGAGTGGGCGTCTCGTCGGTAATGTACCAACGGAAAGCGTCAGGTAGCAAAGAATAAGACCTGGAGACGCTGCTAAATTTGCCACCTCGCCAACATGACCTCAAACTCTCTGGACAGATATTTCGGTTCCCAGGCTCAAAAATACGAGCCGGCTATTGGTGCTCGCTTCCACGAAGAGCCTACGGAATACTGAGATACCTGGAAAAGCAGTCTCGAAAAGGAGAGTGCGAAAAATTTCGATGAGTGATGTGCTAAAAGCAGAGCGACGATAGATGCGTGTGAATACACTTACGTGATCCCACAGAGAGAGAGAGAGAGAGAGAGAGAGAGAGAGAGAGAGAGAGAGAGAGAGAGAGACCAGGGAAGGGGGTCAGGGAAACCGGAATCGCGACCGGGAAAACAACGCGGTTCGAAGGCGACGCGATACGGTCCTCCACCGGGAGGTCTCGGAACACCGCGCTCGACATCAACGCCCAATCGGCCCGAGCAGAATGGGCCTTGGAAGGAAATGGTGTCAAAGAAACAAGCGAGAAGGGCAAAGAAGAGCGGTAGATCGGACGATGCCGCCGGGAAGAAAGCGGAAATGAAGCCGAGAAGGGTGAAGCCCGAAGCCGTCCTCGTTACGGCCAAACAAGGTGGGCTAACCTACGCAGACATGCTGCGCAGGATAAAAACGGATGACCTCGATGAAGAAGTAGGCTCCAAGGTCACGGGCATCCGCAAGACCCAAGAAGGCCAAGTCCTTCTTGAACTCAAGAAGGGCACCGATGTCACCGCCGTCAAGGCAGCCTTGGCACCAGTCGTCGGGCAAGAAGGAGCTGTCCACTGTCTAGCAAACAGCACGACCCTCGAGGTTCTCGGAGTCGACTACGATGTCGACATAATCAAGGTGCGGGATGCCCTCGCGAAGGCCCTACCAGAAAACGAGAAGGGTGCCGTTGTAGTCAAGTCCATCCGGAGTGGCTACCGCGGCACCCAAACCGCTGTTGTCTCGATCGCAACGAGACTGGCCCACCATCTCCTCGACTGGAAGGAGCCAAAGGTTGGATGGGGCAGAGTCAGGATCCGCGAGAAGGGTGGCATCCCACGGTGCTATAACTGCTTAGAGTACGGGCACAAGGCCTCGGGGTGCAAAAAAGAGAAGGCAGAGGAACGGAAACCAAAACTCTGCTTCCAATGCGGCGAACCAGGGCACCTTGCTGCGATTTGCAAGGAAAAACCAAAATGCCTAAGCTGTGTGGCGATCGGGTCCAAATCTGACCACAGATCTGGGGCCAGCAACTGCACTGCGTACCAGAGGGCAAGAACCACATATAGACGCAGGAAGGGAAGAAATGGCTAGCTTCATCCAAGCCAACCTCAGGAAGAGCGGGGACGCAGACGATCTCCTACACGCTGTAGCCAAAGAAGGAGGGATCGATGTTCTGATTATCTCCGAACCGCCTCGGAAGCACGAATTCTCTCGATCCACATTCGATCACTGGAGGACAGCCGTGATCCAGATCATGAATCCTGCGATCCGTGAGACTGGACCAGCTGTTAGTGGCCGCGGTTTCGCTCGAAAGACCATAGAGGGCACAGCAGTCTACAGCTGCTACTATTCGCCGTCGCTCAAGATGCACGAATTCGAAGACGAGCTGCATGACCTAGAAGAGGATGTGAGGCAATGGGGGGGGGGGGGCCCAGTTATAATCGCGGGAGATTTCAACTCCAAGGAACCGACTTGGAGCGGGGGGCCGCGTGATAGACGGGGGGTAATACTCGCTGATGCCATGGAGGCATTGGGATTAGTGCTCGCGAACGAGACGGGGGTTATCACCTACCACCGACACGACACTCGGTCCAGGGAGGGAGGTTCGTCTTCGGTCCTCGACCTGACGTTCATGAGCCCGTCGCTCATGGGACGTATGACATCGTGGGAGGTTCTGGACACGGAAACATTGAGTGACCATCGACATATTCGGTTTCGGCTTAGGACTGACAGACAGAGACAGACGACACACGGACCGCGACCGACGGGGTGGCAGGTACGCAAGCTGAATGAGGGGAAATTCCGGGAATCGATAGAAACAGTCGAAGATCTCCCGATGAACTCCGCCTCGGACGAAGCTGTGGCGATGGTAACATCCGCCATCACGAGAGCTTGCGACGCGTCGATGCCTCGCAGGACAACACCATGTTTCTGGAGGAAACCAGAGTACTGGATCACCGATGAGATCAAGGCTCTACGAAGAACGAGCAACAAAAAAAGGAGGACCGCATGGCGATCAAGGAAGCTGCAACGACCATCGCTGGCGGAAGATGACAGAGCGTACAAAGAAGCAAAGAAGGCTCTCGTTCTAGCCATCCGGAGGAGCAAAGAGAAGTCCTGGGGTGAACTGTGCGACATGGTTAACGAAGACCCCTGGGGCACGCCATATCGCGTGGTCATGTCAAAGGTCCGACCCCGGAAGGGCAACCCAGCACCGACCGATGCAGCAACATTGCGCACCATCGTGGAAGACCTCTTCCCAGCAGGAGAACCCAGAGTTACATTCCCTACGGAGAGCGAAGACCCCATCCCGCTCTTCACTATGCAAGAGCTACTCATAGCGGCGAAGAGAATGCCGAACGGCAAGGCCCCTGGCCTGGATGGCATCCCAAACGAGGCTCTGAAACTGGTCTTCAAATACAAGCCAGATCTACTCCTCGACCTCTTCAACATCTGTCTGAGCGCGGGAACTTTCCCGGACAAGTGGAAACGCCAGAAGCTGGTCCTGATACCTAAGGGTCAAGGAGGTCAACGCCCTCTCAGCATGCTCGACAATATCGGGAAAATGTACGAGAGGATGGTGCTCAACAGGGTGGAAAAAGCCTACGAAGAAGGCGGTGGGCTATCACCAATGCAGTTCGGGTTCCGGAAGGGACGGAGCACTGTGCACGCGATCGAGGCGGTCCAAGAACGGGTTCAAGCGTCGGTAGGGAACCCATACCAAGGAAGAGGAGGATTCTGTGCCATCATTGCGTTGGACATAAAGAACGCATTCAACTGCGCGAGCTGGGAGCGAGTCTATCAATCCCAAGCAGGTAAAGTGCCCCCCTATCTACTAGCCGTCACGAGTGACTACCTGCGGAACAGGACCCTCGTGTACGACACCGACGAGGGACAAGAGATTCGGGTACTGTCCGCCGGAATCGGACAGGGATCGGTCTCCGGGCCGTTCAACTGGAACACCCAGTAGGACAGCTTACTGTCTATCGAACTGCCAGAAGGAGTGATAATAGTGGCCTTCGCGGACGACGCGGGACTCATAGTATGGGCTGACAACGAGGAACTCTTGGGTAGACGCGCGAACGAAGCGCTGGCCCGAGTCTACGAGTGGATGATTAGCAGGCTTCTGGAGCTCGCTGTCAAGAAGTGCGAAGCAATCGTGGTCACAAGGCGTAGGAAGTTTGACCTACCCCGGTTTCATATCAACGGGCAAGAGATTCCACGGAAGACAGAGCTGAAATACCTCGGTGTATGGCTCGATGACAAGTGGTCGTTCAAGAAGCACATCCAGGAAGCCGCCCAGAAGGCGAGCAGGGTCGGTGCGGCGCTCCAGCGGCTTATGCCGAATATCGGAGGACCCAAGGAAAAGAGGCGCGCACTTCTCAACACCGTCACTACCTCCATCATGCTGTACGGTGCACCCGTGTGGGGTAAGAGAGTAGAGAAGACCATCATCGAGAAGAGAATGGGGCCTGTCCACCGAAGAGCGGCCCTGAGGAGTATCCGTGCCTACCGCACTGTGTCAGGAGATGCGGCTTACGTATTGGCGAGTACTCCGCCCATCCACTTGCTCGTCGCGGAGCGAGTGAGGATCTGGGACCGCCAGAAAGTGATCGGAGCCGAACGAGTACTCACTCCGACGATGAAGGAGATCATCCGCGACAACGAGAAGGAAACCACCCTTGAGCATTGGCAAACTGAGTGGGATTCGCCATTTGCAAACGGCAGATGGACGCACCGGCTGATCCGTGACGTAGCCAAGTGGGCGGAACGCACCCACGGAGAGATGGACTACTGGACGACGCAGGCACTGAGCGATCATGGTTGCTTCGGTTCCTATCTAACCAGGTTCAAGAAGAGGACGACCCCAGCATGTCAGTCATGCGGGGACGAATGGGATGACGCCGAACATGCCCTGTTCAAGTGCAGCAACACCCGGAGAGAGCGCGCCGAGCTGGATGAATGGCTGGGTGCTCAACTAACACCTGAGAATCTCGTCCCGTACTTGCTCCGCAACCAGGAGACATGGGATAGACTCACCGGATACATCAAGCTGGTGATGACCCGCAAAGAGGAGAAAGAGAGGGAAGTAAGGCGCCTCGAAGCAGGCGAATCACAGTGACTCTGCCGATTGAAACAGAAGAGGCCCAAATGATTCCAGGAGGAATCTGATGCACTGAAGAGGGAAGAGAGAAGAAAGAAGAGAGAAGAAAGAAGATGAAGAATGAAGAGATGGAAGAAGATCGAAGAAAGGGAAACAACACCTGCGAGTCGTGAGAAGAGAGACGCTCGATCCTGAGCGCGAGACGCCGCCGGCCCTGAAGTAATGCTCACGCGGTGCCGGGGCCGGATTGGTAAGTTGATGGATCTCTCCCTTGTCCAATGGCCGGCGCCAACGGAGAAGGAAGAGATCGTTACTTAAAGAGGCCTTGAAAGATTTTTTATTGACACAGTCTCCTCAGAGGATTGATGTTGAGAAGAAGCACTATTTGAATCTGTGATGGGTTGGGCTCTACTTTTTACTAATATTTTTTTTTCTATATGTGACCTTCTGTCATTCGACTGATGGAACACAACTGTCATATGACTGTGAGACCATATCCCTCTCTTACTACAAAATTTTGTACTTAGAATAATGAGTAATTTTGCCCTGACTAGTCACAAATTGTGATACTGAGTGTCCTTGACCAAAATAATACTTCACTGAAATTATTATTATTATGAGTGTATATATATGTTACAGTAAATGTCCGAAATCCGTCAATCCTAGGAATGACTAGTTGTTCCTGACATTGACTAGAGGGGTCAGTCAATCCTAAGATTTACTAGTAAATCTTAGAAATGACTGAAACCGCCAGTCAATGTTGATTCGTGAAGATGAAGTTCGGACATTTACTAGACAATCTTAGGATTGACTGACTGACCACCGTAAATGTCCGAAACATATAATGAGCAGAGAAATGAAAGTGTATGATGAGCAAAATTTATTCATGCAAAATGATATTCAGCGTAAATGTATCACAGCTGCACATAGTCTTAGATCTCACGTTCATACTGAACGGAGGTCACATCTTCATCACATCGATAATGTCATTCTAGTCTTACGAATTTTTCACCGACAGATAATATAGCACGTTGTATGATCAAAGTGAAGTTGAAACTTTCTAAGAATTTAACAATATGAAAGCTACTTGTTACAACAGCTCTGGCTATTATGGCATCTTGAATTGCACACTATCTTTTTCATTTAATAAGGACATCTATTTGAAGAACATTTAGCTTTACAATTCCATTTCGTCATCCCATGGTCACCTGTAATCGAAATTTTTGAAGCTGCTGCTCGTAAGCTCACAGATTGCGTCCGGTCAATTTCGTTGAGATCGAGGAATTTTTCTTTGCAAACTTCAAACTGGCTCCTCGGGAACAGGTTGTTCATTAAATCAGCTTTTGTTCCAATTCTGTAGAAATCCTTATCCTATAATAATAATACCTTCTTGTACCTCAGGAGCTTGTTTTTCGGCGCGAAGTTTTGAAAGAATCAAGTTTACGTGCCAACTATATTTTTCGTGAGCAATCACGTTTCGGACATTTACGAAGGCTTGTTAGTCAATCCTAAGATTGACTAGTGAATGTCCGAATTGCTGCCATTTCGACAACATTAAGTAGACTTCCCAATCATCGCTGGACATTTACTAGTCAATCTCAGGATTGACTGGCCCCACCAGTCAGTCCTAGGACTTACTAGTAAATCTCCGGCATTGACTGATTTCGGACATTTACTGTAACATATACATTATTTTCTATACACGATATTATATTTTTGACGGGCATATGTAATCATATGGAATCTGATCTTTTGTCTGAGGACGAGTAAAAGGACATCTATCTATCTATCTATCTTTCAGTCCTTCGTCATGATTGAATGTATTAGTGCTATCTTAGCCTCATCCTCATACTCAATCGTTCTGATCGGAATAGTTCTGAGAAACGCACAATCTGAGCCTAGTTTACATAAATAGTGAATAATGTGAACCGTGCAAGCCAAAATTCAAATCTCAGCGAATCTACGTGTCATCTGCTAGATTCAAATATTGTGAAGGCTTGATATCTGCGTGAGGGTCTGTTTTGAACGAGAATCGTGTCGCTGATGTACAGTATCCATCTCAAACCGAAATACAATCGCTATGAACCTTCCCATCATTGATTCGAGATCTGGAACCGATCTTCGGAAGATTCCCGAGGACGAGCTGTGGAAATTACCAAGTATTGGTGATGAAACCCTCATATGCACTACATGTCGGAGAGATTCCCGAAAATATGACCCCGACAGTAAACAAGAATCCACTGCCTAGTCTGACAAGCCCGACAGTCAAGGGTCCACATCTTAAAAGTTCAATGTCACTCAGAGGATTGATTGTATGCTTGGGGTGAGCCCAGTAAAGAGAAAGTTGTACGCTGCATTGAGAGTATTTATTGGCCCTGTGACAATCTGATTGAACAAATTGAAGAGTCAGTGAGGAAGGAATTCAAAGAAGATTTTCAAGTTTCACCTCAGTGTGCGAGTGATAGATGTGTATCCGAATTAATGGAAATCAGAAGCAATATTCACATAAGTCTTGCACTAGCAGCTGATGGGTAGGACTGCATATAAGTTTAATCTGATTGACTATTTTGTCTCTTACTAACCAAAAATAGAATATTTATTTGATTTAATCCTTACTAGATCTGAGAAAGTGAAAATTCTTGCATTACTGCCAGAGACTTGGTCAGTCCAGAGAATTTGTGATGAGTTTGATGTTTCAAGGAGGTTGGTGGAATCAGCTAAGATAATTCGAAAAAATCGAAATGAGGATGATATTTTGAACAATAAATCTTGGGGAAGGCCAAGTTTGGATGCTTCTGTGGAAGGAAGAGTTATAGAATTCTTTTTAAATGACGAGAACTCCCGTCAACTCCCAGGGAAAAAAGTTGAGAAATCAGTCGTCAAAAAAGACGGCAGTAGAAAATTGGAGCAGGGAAAATTGATCCTCTGTAATATCACAGAACTGTATGAGAAATTTAGAGAGGAACATCCAGACGATGAAGTGAGCACATCAAAATTCTTCACACTACGGCCCAAGCAATGCGTAGTCGCGGGCAGTAGTGGTACACATGGAGTGTGTGTTTACACTACTCATGAGAATGTTAAGTCGATGCTCGAAGGTAAGAGTCCAGTGTTGTAACAACTAGTATCAGAGTTTCATCCGCCAAGTTTCCCATTCGACTCTCTGCTCATCTCATATATTCATTGTTTTTTATCGTTACAGGGTGCAAATTCAAGAGCCTGTTCAAAGATAGCGAATTCATTGGCAATGGAAAACCTTCATTCAAAGATTTTTTACAGAAGATGATTTGTAAAAATCCTACAGAAAATTGTTATAAAGGTGAATGTGAGTCATGTCCATTCATAGATGCCATCCGTGGAAATCTGGAGCGCGTTTTCGAAGAATAATAAATCGCCGAAATCAATCACTCCATGTGGATATCAACAGATCGTTGCACAATCGTCAATGTTAGTTGGGATGTGGATGATTTTCTGAACAATCTTATGAGTAATTTGAAAATGAATAGTACATTAAGCAGCATGGTCGAAAAGGAAGATTCCCGCACGAGTGTCCGGAAAAAGTGCGAAAAAGTAATTTCCTCGCGCGGTTCCGGACAAGAGTGCGGGAACTTTCCACCCGCGTTGCTTATACTATTTTATGCAACCTGTGCGGAAAACTGTGCCTCCACGACTTTTAAAACAATTGGTGGTCAGAACAATTATCATCCTATACTGCGTTTATTAAATTGAAATAAGTATTCTTCAGACCAATAAGTATTCTAAAAATCAAATCACAAAAAGTTACTCATTGCCGAGTACCTTGATTTAATACAAATCAATGGCAATTTTCTAAGGATGTCAACTGACCTCCAAAATGAATCCAATTATTTTGGTGTAGTGAGAGATGGACTTTTGTTATAAGTGTTTTTCAACTGGAACAATGTTGTCACCATTCCAAATGATGCGTCAGAGCCGCTTATTTGACAAACTTTTCGGGGAAGTCGGCGGTAGGGTATGGGCAACTGGGGCGCGGAGCGGGGTCCAGGGGTGGAAGCCGAAGCCCTCGCCGGGGGATGAATAAAATTCTGAGAAATGTATAAGAAAAACCTCTTGCTCATATCGCGTATTACTTCGTTGCTCAAAAATATCGCCGAATTTCAGGAGATTCAATTTTGATAATTCATCCAACTAGGTATGATGATGATCAATCATCTAGATACATTGGGAAAGGTGGCTTTTGAATGAATAAATATATATCTCTATCCAGTGAAAGTATTTTTCGAGTCAAGATGGAATATGTGTTCATATGGAACGATGAGTTATCGAAGGGTTGGAATCCGCCTACTAGAAAAGATTGACATGCAAGGTTGACTCATTGAATTCTTCACTAACTTTCCAATTCCCTTTGAGAATTCTGATGAATTCATTCTCGCACAGATTTCATTTTCTCACTATGTTTCGTCAAACACGGTGAAAAAGTTACTTTCTCGCACACTTAGCGGTGCAATAATGACTTTCTGCATTTCTTTCGGCACGGATACCTTGCATAGAAAGTTGACTTTTCGCACAGTTTTACGCACAGCGTTGCATAAAATCATTATTGCACGACTACATTGCTTCAAAACGGGCTGAATTCTTAAGTCCTAGTATTGAGTATTTAGTATTTATTCGGGGAAATTCACGGGCCTGATGGCCCAATATAAACATATACAATTGAAAGAAATATATATATATATATGAATGACACAATAGTAAACAAGGTGAGAATGTATATAATAGAATATGAAATAAAAATTCCAGAATTTATGAGGGAACTTATCCCGTCATATCCAGGCATAGCCTGGTTCAATATTTTGTGGGTTTTTATTCTGTACTCATGTATAAGGGAAAGGTCAAATGACCAAAGCATGAGGTGAATTTAAGTACCGAGGCTTTAATGAAGTAATGGAAAAAGAATGAATATTTACAAAGATATTTACAAATGGTCGAATGACCTTGAGACGCATTTGAACTCGAGCACGAAACAAGGAGGGTACGCATGACCATAAACGTAAGAGAATAGATCCAAAATCAAGAAAAGGTATTTTTGTCGGGTATGATCTTCAATCACCAAGTCATAGAATTTACATTGAGGAAGAAAAAGATGTCGTGAGTTCAGGTGATGTAGTTTTTGATGAAAAAATTGGAGTCGAGTCTGGATATGCAGAAATTATAACTTCTATTGATCATGAGGAAAAATTTTCAAGGGGAGAGTCTGTAGTGTCCGAAAGTGACATTGTCGAGTCTGAATATGAAACCTTCTAGTCAGCTGAGTCTGGTAATGGAAATTCCGTCCCTGAGTCTTCAGAGTCTGAAGATGAGTCTGATCCGAAGTCTGTTGATGATCCGTCTGTCAAGTCCGAAAGTCGAATTAATGAAAATCTGCGTAACAGAAAGACCTCGAAAGCACCTGCAAGATATCAAGATTATATGATGTTTGCGGAGGCTCCAAATATTTCTGTCGCAGAAGCCTTGAAAGATCAAAATTGGCGAAAAGCCTTGGATGAACAGTATGATGCCTTGATAAAAATGAAAACGTGGACACTTGTTCCATTGCCGCCTGGAGTAAAGCCATTGTCGTGTCGATGGGTGTTGACCGGAAAGCAAGATGGTTGCCTCAAAGCTAGATTGGTAGTGAGAGGTTGTGAACAAAAGTATCGAATCGATTATGAAGAGACCTTCAGTCCGGTAGCTCGTCATGTTTCTATTTGATTAGTCTTAAATATAGCTGCTTCACGTAAAATGAAGCTAATGACCTTCGATGTTACGACAGCTTTTTCACATGGTAACCTCAAAGAGGTCATCTATATGTTCCAACCAGAAGGTTATGATGACGGTAGTGGTTATGTTTGTCTGTTGAACAAGAGTTTATACGGTCTCAAACAAGCTCCCAGAGATTGGAATGAAAAATGGTCTGAAGAACTGGAATCCTTAGGGTTTACTAGTACTGATGATGATCCATGTATCTATTACAGCAAAAATGAAGAGATGATTATTATTTTATTCGTTGATGACGGACTTATTGCAGGGAAGAATGAAGACAAAATGAAAGATGTTTTAAAATCACTTAACAGCAAGTTTCAAATTACTTCTGATACGGCACCAGACGGTCGCCTAACGTATATTGGTATGGAAATACGAAGTAGCCTGGATGGAATTTTTGTAAGTCAACCTAAGTATACACTAAGAATGCTGGAAAGATTTGAGCACGCAAATAGCTATCCTGTAGCCACGCCGATTGAAAGCGGTATGATTACAGATGCAGCTAACATGGTAAATGATTCCTATGTGAGTGATTCAGTACCTTATCGCGAAGCTATTGGGAGTCTTAACTATCTGGCTACGATTCCTCGTCCTGATATCGCGTTTGCTGTTAACTATTTGAGTCGTTTTTGTGAAAAGCCTAGAATGAGTCATTGGGAAATGGTTAAACGCATATTTTCTTATTTGAATGGAACAGTACGTTATGGGATGAGTTTCAATGGAGATACAAATTTGATTGCATACACAGATTCTGATTATGGAGGAGACTTGATTACACGTCATTCGACTAGTGGAGTGCTAGTTTTACGTGGTGCACCTATTATATGGTACTCTCAAGAACAGCGATTGGTGGTTATTTCAACCTCAGGAGCAGAGTATAGAGCGGCAGTTTCGTCCATTGACGATATCTGTTGGATTCGTCGCATCGGACACGAGCTTAGTTGTTTGGATATAAAAACCCCAACGAATCTCAGAGTAGACAATCAGTCCGCGATTCATATGCTCCATAACACACATGAAGGTAAAGTTATGAAAGGCAAGAAGCACATTGAAATTCCTAGAAAGTTCATTCAACAACATTTGGACAAAACAATGATTTTGCAGCATGTAAGTTCTTCTGACCAATTTGCCGATATCCTAACGAAAGCACTTCCAAAAATGCTCCTCCAAAAGTTGCGTGGTAAAATAATTAAGGAGGAGTGTTGAATAGTAATTATTTTACGTAAGTTTGAACGTCGCGCCAACTTGTTCGGCAATGCGTTTATCTACTATATCGATACACTACTGTGTTTAGTTCAGATCCGGTCCACGAGGCAGGAGGCTCTGCATACATATATATATACTTTTAGTCTGATACAAAGCAATGTAACGTAGAAATCTGTCTGGCTTCATCAGAAGCAATAATGTATTGATTAATTAATGACTGCCTGTGTAATACGCAAATGATAACAACGACTGAAACGTATGTAACTCTACAAGTAGATCTTACAGTTTATAGCACTGCGATGCGGCTTGTATTTAGTGTCATATCCCCTTATGTTCACAGGCGCCTTTTTGTATTACATTCTATGTAGCAGTAACAATAAACTGACTTTTAGATCTCATCTGGGATTACTGTCTGGAAGCTCTCCTCTACCTTGACTGTCTCCAAAGCTCTGGTTCTTGTCAAGAGCAATTGAATACCCATTGTTCTCCTTGCGATCGTTCAAGTTTCCGTTTCTTTACTGCCTTCGCTAGCGCGTGTTACTCCCTCAGGACACTCTTGAATATGTTCGGGGAGCTTCTCGTACTCGGTTAGGTTGAGACTTGAGTCATCGAGACCGTGATTCAATCGATTCTCCGAACTTTCAACTATGCTTCCAGATCTCGCATGCGTGGTTGATTATCCTAGCGACGTCTGCTGTGATATTTTCTGTAACGTATTTCCAAATCGTGGTACTACTGCATCTCTTCGTATAACCGTTCTTTCATTTGGGGTACTTGCATGTTGTATTTCAGAACGGAACAATTGCTCACTTCTCAGCTGCTTCAAAACATCCGCCTGTGTGTTTGCGTGACTGAGAATTTCTTGCGCGCCCGGGCGCTCGTCACCTTTCTCAGTCATATTGCATATTGAGTAATGACCCCCTTTTCCGGCTCTCGGCACTTTCTGTTGTGTTTTGTGGCCGACTTCCTTTCAGTCTCGATCAAGATCCATATCGTAGAGGCTATCATCCATGCCCTCGTAGTTCATGCATTTCTCTTCAGGTGATTTTTCCCGAATCTCCCGAATTTTCTTTTTCTGGTAACTCTTCTTTGGAATTTTTGCGTACTCTTCTCTGACTCGCGATTATTCGGCTTCGGGTCGCAATCATAACTTCTGCCTCTCGCTCTTCTACCTGTTCCGCTTCCTGTCTGTCGGCTAGCTCGTAGATGGTAGTTCCACTGTCGGCAGTTCCAGATTTACCTCCCCTCCAGCAAGAACAGGGTTTCGAGATAACGCATCTGCGTTTTGATTATTGTCACCCCTGCGATGAATTATGTCAAATTCATACAGTGCGAGGGATGCTTTGAGTCTGCAGAACCGCGCATCTCTCTTCTTCGTATTAAAATGTTTCAATGGTTCGTGGTCTGTTACCACTGTGAACTCTTTGCATACCGAAAATGCCGGAATCGTTCTGTAGCATAGCAAACTGCTGGGAGCTCTCGTTGGTAAGTTCTCAACTCAATCTTGGATTTGTTATGAACCAGCTCTATGACAGATCCCTTCAGACCCCTTCACGCGTGAGCGACGGGTCGGTTTTTATTGACTGTGCCCTGAAATAATGTGGCCTGTATGGCATAAGATCACGCATCAGTAGTCACCACGAAAGGCTTCGAGAAATCAGGCCCTCATACCACAGGTTCGTTGCACAAGGTGTCTCTCAGCTTCCCAAAGGCTCTTTGTTCCTCCTCCCCCCAATAGAATTCAGTATTTGCTCGTGTCAATTCGCTCAACGGGTACGCGATATCTGCAGAATTATTCACGAAACGACGGTAGTACGAAGCGAGCCCTAAAAACTGTGTTACTACCCTCGATGTCGTAGGAATCGGATCATTTTGCACGGTTTCAATTTTTTTTTTTTTTTGTATTGGGTCGGATTATTCCATTTCCAGCGGTACGGACCAAGAAACTTGCTTCTTCCTGCAAAAAATGGCACTTTGATGGCCCATCGTGAGGTTTGCTTCGTCAAGTCGTTTGATCAATCTTCTGAAACGCACCCCATGTTCTTCAAGGGTCTCCGCAAGAACCACCATGTCGTCAAGAAACGAGTCAAGGGCCCATCCTATGAGTCCTGCTAGAACGAGGTCCATAAGGGTCTGGAGCGTATTTGGAGCCATTTTGAGACCCATTCCTGACCTGCAATACTTATAATGTCCTTGAGGCCCTTGATTAGGCCGTCAAAGGGCCAGATTCATGGCTCATCTCAATCCGATAGGAGCCTTGGCGAAGGTCAAGGGTCGTGATATACTTCGCATTCGCCACGCTATCGATTACACTGCGCAACAAAATTTTGGGTCTGAAATAATGCATGGACCGGACAATGATTCTCTTGTGTATTCTGCGACGCTGAAATCGAATCCGAGCTCAGATTTGCCCCCACACGTCAGGACTTTCTTTAAATTGGAACAAACTGACTCTCTAGAAAACAGCGGTTCTGCTAATTTCGTAAACTGAAGGTCTCTCAGCCAGGGAGTACAGATGGGTCAAAATGCATATCAAAATGTATTTTCCTACGTACTTTGACCCACTAAACACGATCCTGGTGATTTTAGAGCACTATATTGCAACCTCGAAGCCGTATGAGCTTGATAGTCTCGCTGGTATTTGGGAGAAAAGTCCAATTTTCTAACAAATCTTTGAAAAATCATGAAACATTCTAGAATAGACCGAATTAGACATGTGACCTCGCATTTTCTTTGCTTCGTAACATAGTTTGGGGAGAAAAATTGTCCAACAGCCGTAGAGGCACTGGTTTTACGCCAGGAGTTTGTTTCTCAAACACATATTTGAGTCATAACTTTTGCTGTGCTTGAATCCCGAGGAGAAAAATCCCTCCTTGTATCTAAATGTAGTTCTTCGACGCAAAATGGCCCTCTGAACATGATCTCGTGGTTTGCTCTAGGATATCATGTCCGCAAATCGGTTTAGGTCAAGAAAACCCCTCAAAAAACAGGTTTCTCGCGGCTAGGAGGGAATTCTGGAGTGTTAGCTCTGGATAAACCACGAGATTGTGTTCAGACGGTCATTTTGCGTCGAAAAACTATGTATAGGTACTCCGTGCAAAAGGAAACATTTCTCCTCGTGATTTCAGGACAGCAAAAAATATGACAAGAATATGTGTTTGAAAGACAAATTTGTGACGTAAAACCAGTGCCTCTACGGCTGTTGGACAATCATTCTCCTCAAAGTATGTTACAGAACGAAGAAAATGGGAGGTTGAACGTCTAATTTGGTTCATTCTAGACTGTTTGATGATTTTTCGAAGATTTATTACAAAATTAGTCTCTCTTCCCAGATGCTAGGTAGACTATCAAGCTTGCAACGTCTGCAATTTTCAGATAATTTTCAAAGTTTTAGAAGTAAGAATTTTCAGGCAGCCACTTGCGCAGATGACCATCAGACCAGTCGTGTATGTAGAATCATATACGTTGGTGTCGGTAAAACTAATACTAACCCATATGTGCTTGCAATTTTGTGTATTGACCACCGTGCACATATATATGCACGTTAGATCAATTCCATCGCATCGCTCGTCATAACATATATATGAAGCCG
This sequence comes from Eretmocerus hayati, assembly GCA_029851415.1. Lineage (NCBI taxonomy): Eukaryota > Metazoa > Arthropoda > Insecta > Hymenoptera > Aphelinidae > Eretmocerus > Eretmocerus hayati. The sequence continues at coordinate 88,315,794 of CM056743.1, forward strand.
ATATAGATCCATACTCCTTCCAATCAATTCTTCATCAATTCACTTATACTATAATTCAACCAATCGGCCCCGATATTCGGAAAGATATTTGCATGTATATGGTAATTACGCGTGTCTATGTCGACGCAGGGTCCAAGCCGCCGAAAAGTGTCTCGAAGTGGGGCTTTGGCCGTCCGAGGGTATATGAATCGCTGCACGAGCAATGCTCGCTCTCTTGTTCCTGAAAAGCCAAAGTGGCAACACTTCCAGAAATCCACATACCCACGAACGAGCAGGTCTCCCCGAGACAAAAGCCAGTCGTCGCCCGGATGCGATATTTTATTAGAGCATAAAAATTCCATGATAAGGCATCCTCGAGATGTATTTGGAATGGAATAGGCAACAATCGCGGCCCCGGTATGAATAAACCTACCTAGACAGGGACGAATCACTTGGGCATTGATTTAGCTTGCGTTGGCTCATAAAATACAAAACCCAGGCACACTGCCAAGCGTGAGTCGGTCGTCTCTTTAGCCAGGATGGGAGATTGACTCACGACCGACCAGCATTACCCAGTGCTTATGGATCGTGCAGGTTTTCACAGATAGGAATTTTTATCGCGACCACGCCAGAAAATCAGCTTTCAACAATTCAAATCTGCGCGATAAGCCAAAAATCACGCGTATTCGAGTCTTTGCGGTGGTCCGAACACCGGCATATGAAAATCTATTACACACAAGTTCAGTAGGAAATTTGGTAGAAAACAGATCACACTGATTATATGTTACAGATAGACGAAGCAGTTAATATACAAATATTGCACATAAAAATTTACAGAATAACGAAATTATCAATATATGGACAATTTCTATAATTTTCTATGAACACGGTTGAGACTGTGGTTTGAAATATACTTAGTTAGAATCAATAAAAGGTCAATTTAATTGAACGACAATCTTTTCATGAGAAATCATCCTGATAATCTTCTTCCCCAATATCATTTTTGCATGATTGCCACTTAGATACACAATATCGATTAGAAAGCAGTGTTAGATCGATAGATTTCCATTATATATTTGAGCTATCACGATATCCTGCATGCATATTTTAAAGAGAGAATTTTCATAAAATTAACGTTCGATCAGGCACACGCATGGGTAAGCCGATTTTTCTGGGCCATATTATCGTTTGGTCATGTAATATGATCCAGTAGCTTTAATTTGAGTACACATACATATAGCCATAGCAAAAATTGCCTGTGTACCAGCGCGCGCATCGATTGAAACGTAGAAGTACGAAAATCTGATATATTTCACTTATGAGCTTGTCTTGCTGTTATAAAACGATAAATTCATGCTTGAAATAATTTTCTTTGAATAATATGTGGTAATAGCATGCCCTTCTGGCTAGTATGATCAGAGTGCAGATTTTCCTAGCAGTCGCATCCCCGATTCATCGATCGGAAATACGAAGTGTTCGATCGATCCGAGTAAAACGTGAGTATACTCACGTTTTAACAGCTATAGCTGTTCAAGAGCAAGCAGTGTAGCAGAGCGGTATTAGATAGTTGTAAATGGTGAGCTATGCAACTCGTTTGCTCAGTGAATTATTAGTTGTATAAGTATAACAATATCCCAACCTCACAAGCTCATACGGCTTCGAAGTTCCTATTCAACGCTCTGAAAACATCGGGATCGTATTCAGCAGAGTAGGTAAGCTATAGGGGGGCACGAGTGCCCCCTATAGCCACCCTCTACATATTGGGAGGCGAACTCGCTCCCCAACACGGGTAAGATACTATAAGGGAGCAAGTGTGCTCCCCTATAGCCATCTTCTTTGTGTTGGGAGGCAAGCTTGCTCCCTTATAGTATCTTACGCGTGTTGGGGAGCAAGTTCACCTCCTTGGAGCCCCCCCCCCCCCCGTTTAATATCCTGTCTGTAGTATAAAATATATTATATGAATATACACATATGAATACTTGTTATATATATACATTATATCTAAATATATATGTATGTTAATATATTATATATATGAGTAATTCCGCGCGAAAGCGGACCACGATTTGCAGACATTTCTCAGATTGTTTTTCCACTATCCTTAATCGATTCTATGGTCCAAAAAATGAACTTTTCACCCTCTATAGGGTGAAAAAAAAATTTTTTGTTTCCGTGGGGAATATCTTTGTGATAGTGTTTTTAGGAAAGAATACCAATCTTTTTTCAGTAAAATGGGTGTAGTTCCGACTTGAGGTAAGATACGACCACGCAAATAGTTGCATTCGAAAGGTCTTTCAAAAATCTATCGAAATATATTTCGAAAATTTTTTTTTGAGGCTACGGACGCCCCCTATGAGCAAAAAGGTGAAAAACAGAGAAAATTCATTTCCTCAAAAACTTAATTTTCTAAAAATCTGGAAATTCATATTTCGATGTAAAATTGCGTGTTATTCCAGAAAAAAGTGGTCCCGATCTGTGTTTTTGGGTTCTACGCTGTTTTTTTCACGTTTTATCAATATTTTCAGCCTTTTCGGTTGAAAAATGAATTTTTCTGCGCATGCGCAGGAATTTAGACTGCTGAAACCAATTCCATTGAAAAGCCAAGGAAATTTCCTTCAAAATGATTATACTTAGTGAAGTCGATTCGATGTACTGGGACCAAAGTTAGAAGGTCTAAAAAATGATGACACTCCTACTCGAGTCACGATAGTAATGGGAAATTCGTGCAAGATCTGCATTTACCCCTCTTGAGGATGCTTCATCATTAATGTGATGTTACTTTGGGCCAAGTAGATAAAATTGACTTAGCCAAATAGTCATTTTGAAGGAAATTTTCTTGGCTTTTCAATGGAATTGGTTCCAGCAGTCTAAATTCCTGCGCATGCGCAGAGAAATTAATTTTTCAACCGAAAAGGCTGAGAATATTGATAAAATGTAAAAAAAACAGCGTAGAACCCAAAAACACAGATCGGGACCACTTTTTTCTGGAAGAACGCGCAATTTTACATCGAAATATGAATTTCCGGATTTTTAGGAAATTAGGTTTTTGAGGAATTGAATTTTTTCTGTTTCTCATCTTTTTGCTCATAGGGGGCGTCCGTAGCGTTGTGAGTGCCATAACCCCAAAATTTCGTTGCTATTTTCAATATCGGAAAGTAATCAATGTATATAGCCACTTTATAGCATTTGAACGGTTGCGCTTCTCTCGAGCCGGTACGGTAGGAAACTTCCCCCCTCCCCGGCCGAGGGCGTTCAGTTCAATGGGTAAACTTACACAGTTTCACGTAAATACATATACGTACCAATACATGGAAATACCGAAAATTCTATGGGTTTCTACGAGGAATTTTCGATATAAATCACCACCAAATTTAAAACTTCTTTTCCCCATTAATCAGCTTTTGAGAACTATCAAGTGAAAATATTTTTATCCCATGAAAAATATATTTGAGAGTCCTATTTTATTTTGCAAACTTGATTTGCCTATAAAATTCTCTAGCTTGAGAGTTCCAACTAAATTCTGTTTTTTGGACACATAAGACCGATTTTGAAAGGATTTCCTGTCATTTATTTGTCATAAAATTACTTATTTTTTGAGAATTCGGTCTCGTTGTAAATATGTAAATAAGTAGTTGTAAAATAACTTTTCGAGTAGAATAAGTTGTTCAAAGGATCAAAGAATCGCCTAGAAGCTCGATTATGAAGAAAAATTTAGAGTATAGACTGTGATTAAAATAGTAATTACAAAAAGATAGGAAACCACGTGTTTCTAGAATGTTCCAGAAAATTATCTTTTATTTATTACTAAATAATTGAAGCAGCCAATTTTGAGTTTTTTATCACTTGTAATATATTTTGATGCGACTAATCCAAGGATGATAGAAGAATCTACCAATATCATCGGAAAATATGAATTTCCAAGAAGAATCATCGTTTTTCCATCATTCTATCATCTAAATCATCATCTAAAGTACAATATAGATATACGGTACAGCCAGAGCACCGAGTATAAATACAGGCTCTTCAGCCCATCGAGGCAGGCTTGCGCTCATTTGAATATTAGAGCTGTATCGAGGCTTTGGTGCTCCTGGCTTTCCTCAAGTCTGTATAAAGAGTTGAAAATAAATGTCGATATTTCATTGGTAATATCTTGTAGTATTGATATGCCTCGATGCAGGTCCAGGACGATGCTGTGATGGCAGTTCGGGCCTAGGTCCCCGCACTTCTCCAGTATTCGTCTGATTCAAAATTACGCGCCCCGGGAATCCATGTTTGTGTAGGAGCCTCAGTCCCCTCTACACTCTTAGAAACACGGGTGAGCCAATCTCACATCTTTCATAAGTCGATATGCATGAGGGCCTCAGTCCCCTCGGCGTTCACTTATGAAAGAGTTACATATTTTTTGAAAGTCGATGTGCATGAGGGCCTCAGTCCCTGTTCCCGATTAGATTTTAAGTATGAATTGATTATTCTAAAAATATGATGAATTTGACAAAACTTATGTAAATATTGTGAAACTTATTGTAAATTTGTTAATAATTTAGGGTTGAATTATCAATTGATAAAACCTAATGAATTTTCTATGATTTGTAAAAATATTGTGGGGAAAATTGGACACTTAATGTAACTTTATGAATTAATAATTTTTAGAATCATTAAAATAGAGGAATGCCTCTATTTCTGTGCAATTAAAGCACCGTGTTATAAGTTGAATTCTCATAAAGGTGCAACAAGAGGTTGCGCCCTTCCAGCCGCGTGCACGCGATTCTTGGAATCGCGGGGCCGCATCGCGCTCCTCACCGATTTCGATCGATAATAGGGGAGACCGCGTCGTGGAATGCGTAGAGGCAGACCATGGGCGCATGGCTACACATGACCATTCAACTAACGTTAACTTTGGGTTGTCATGACAACCAAATAGTTGTTATTTCTTCGTTGCAAAAACTGAGGATCGGCTCACTTTCAATTCGACTCGCTTACGCACTAGACGTGTCCAGTCTTTCCAACTAAAATCTGATTTCATTTGGTTTCGATTAATTTTCAAGTTAATAAACTTTCTAGTTCTCTTTCAAATTGGTGTCACGATTTCTTTGCAATCGCAATAAGATTAGTCTGGCGAACATTTTGGCGATCCTGCCAGGATCCTACCTCAAGAAATCGAGACGAAGAAAGAGACATGGCGAGAAGAAGATCTCCTGCAAGACGAGCAACTCCTGGACGGCGCGACAGAGCAGCTCCCGATTCTGCGTGGGCAGGAAATCATGGTGAGCGCAGTGAGCGCTACGCGCATCGATACGGGCCCGGCAACGAAGCAGCCCAATCAGTTCCTCGAGCACATCAACGAGTGCGAGATCGGAGCCCTTTCGCTGCTGTGATTGAGGGAATAGCGCCGGGACCAGTTCCTGGACAACGACGTCAAGCTTCGAGCCGTGCAGTTTTTCGAGGTAACGAAAATCAACGTCAACCTAACCTCGTCGACGACGACGAGCTTGCGCCACCTCCAGCACCAGCGGCTCGAGGGCGACCCCGAGCGCGGCAACCTAACCTCGTCGACGACGAAAAGCTTGCGCCGCCTCGAGCACCAGCGGCTCGAGGGCGACCCCGAACGCGGCAACCTAACCTCGTCGACGACGACGAGCTTGCGCCGCTTCCAGCACCAGCGGCTCGAGGACGCCCACGAGAGCGTCAACCTAACCTCGTCGACGACGACGAGCTTGCGCCGCTTCCAGCACCAGCGGCTCGAGGACGACCACGACCGCGGCAACCTAACCTCGTCGAGGACGACGAGCTTGCGCCGCCTCCAGCACCAGCGGCTCGAGGGCGACCCCGAGCGCGGCAACCTAACCTCGTCGACGACGACGAGCTTGCGCCGCTTCCAGCACCAGCGGCTCGAGGACGACCACGACCGCGGCAACCTAACCTCGTCGAGGACGACGAGCTTGCGCCGCCTCCAGCACCAGCGGCTCGAGGGCGACCCCGAGCGCGGCAACCTAACCTCGTCGAGGACGACGAGCTTGCGCCGCCTCCAGCACCAGCGGCTCGAGGGCGACCCCGAGCGCGGCAACCTAACCTCGTCGACGACGACGAGCCACCGCCTGCACCAGCGGCTCGAGGACGCCCACGAGCGCGTGAACCTAACCTCGTCGAGGACGACGAGCTAGCGCCGCCACATGCAACAGCGATCCGAGGACGCCGTCCGCGAGCGCGTCAACCTAACCTCGTCGAGGACGACGAGCTTCCGCCGCCGCCTGCACCAGCTGCCCGCGGACGACAGCGGGTGCAACGACTTAACCTCGTCGAGGACGGCGAGCCTGCGCCGCAGCCACCACCAGCAGTACGAGGTCACGCACACCAAGCACCAGCGAACGCCGTCGAGGACAACGAGCGTCATGCGCTGCCGTCACCTCCGCCCGTGGCTCGGGGCAGAGCACGCAACCGAGATCACAGCCCAGTGCAGTATCACCAGCGGACGCCTGCGCGGTCACCGGCTCGGCGAGACCATCACCAACGACGTCGGGGCCCAGAGGATAACGACCAGCAAGCCCCTTCCCCGGTGGCCCGGGGTCGCCTGCATCATCAACATCACGACGACGTCGAGGTTAGAGCGCAACGTGCTCGCGCTCCTCGAATCGACCAGCGGCAAAGATCACGTAGCCCTGTTCGTAGGAACAGTCACGTGACACCACCATCACCTGTCACTCGAAACCTACAGCAGCCGCGGTTGCGCAGCCCTGTTGTAAATAACAGATCTGCACCGCCAAGGACCCGGACACCACAAGCGGTTGAGGACCGCCATCGTCGCCAACACCGCAGTCCTGCAGAGAGTGACCACGACACTTTATCGCCACAACGAGGACGAAGACATCGTCGAACATCATCATCTCCACCGGCTAGAGAACATCGACATCGGCGACAGCACAGCCCAGCTAGAAACTACGAGCGTGCGACTCATCGATCAGCTGATCGAGCGCGTCGGCTTCATCATCGACAGCGATCACGCTCTCGCTCACCACTGCGAGCCCGACTTGCAGACGACATCGTGCTGCCATCTGACGCCGATACATCGGACTTCTCATCAGACAACGAGGCTTCTGCGAGTGAGCCTGCGTCACTGCAACCAGATCTACACCAGAGTATTATTCGCGATAAGTATGTTGATTCGCGGCGCCAAAGTTTTAATGGTGATTCCAACAATTTTAATGCAATTCTAAGGGGCATTGATTCAAATCGAATTGTGAATAGTTCGGAAAAGGTAAATTCATCTTCCCATAATATGATGGTGGTTCCTGTTTCTGATTTGACCACAGCTTTAGAAAATACTTTCGTTCATCTTAACGATGCTGTAAATTCACGGGAACGTTCTCGTTTTGAAAATAGAATTGAAAATTCGAAAAAATTACCTGCATTTTCCGGTGATCCATTAGATTGGTACAGATTTAAGCAAGCTTACGAGTTATCGTCGGACCTTGTACAATTTACAGAGTGAGATAATGTTTTGAGGTTATTTGAAGCATTGAAGGGTGATGCGCGCGAGGCAGTGAAAACTCTTTTCGCTTCGGGATCAAGTGCGCAGGAGATTATGAGTACCCTAGAAATGCGCTTTGGTGTGAAACGAGTGATTTTGGATAAAATTGTCGGTGAAATTAAAAATTTACTCTCAGTCGATTCCGGAAGAATAAATTTGGTTGAATTCGCTTCAAAATTGAAAAATGCAGTAACTGCTATGAAATCTATGAATAATGTGGGATATTTACACAGTCCAGAATTAACCAAAGAGACTTTAAAGAAAATTCCAGCTTCTCTGGTTCATGAATACGCAAGATACGCCTCAAAACAAGATGCAAACAAAGCAGAATTGGAAATGTTGTCTAAATTTTTGTTTGAAGAAGCTCAAGTAGCACTTCGGGCTGGGACTATTGGAATTCACAATCTCTCAACTCAAAAGCCAAATTCGGATGATCAAAAAACTGTGACCTCAAAGAAACCCACTCAAAATTTTGTATACACAACAACAGCTCAGAACACAGGCGACGATAACTCGGAAAGTCGGAAAATTTGTGTCCATTGTAAACGAAGGAATCATACGATAGATTCATGTCATAGTTTTGCTCGTGAATCTTTGAAGAGCCGCTGGAGGTTAGCTCGCGAATTGAATCTATGTTTCAATTGCTTAGAATCAGATCATTCTCGTAAAGATTGCTCGAAAGAAAAATGTTCACGTTGTGACAGGAATCATCATCAATTATTGCATTTTATAGACAAAAAATTAAGTGACCCTTCTAAACCTCCAATGAAACCACCTGGTCCAAAACTTCCGAGAGGTCCTCAACCTCCTTCTTCTGATAAGACTGAGAGTTCGCCACCTCAACAATTATGACTAAATTCTGCAATCTTTCTGAAATATATCGCCATTGAGGTTGTAGGCTTCAAATCATCTGAATTTGCGTACGCTCTTCTAGACGAAGGATCAACAGTCACTGTCATGAGTAGAAAATTGGCAAATAAAATACGAGTTAAGAGAACTAGTGTAAACATGGAGTTGCGCGGAGTCAGTCAAACCGAACCTATTGCTTCAATTTCTGAAAAAGTGGAGGAGTTGAAAATTCAGTGTGGCTCTGAGATTTTCTCTCTGAAAGACGTTTTAATTGTAAAAGATCTTTCATTACCAAAACAATGTGTCACTTCTGAACTTTCTCAATATTGTGAAAATTTTTCAAACATCAGAGCTCCTCCATACAAAACGAGCCCAGATTTATTGATTGGTCAAAATAATGCGAAGCTCATAGTAACTCGTGAGATTGTAGAGTTCAATGATAGAGATATTTTACTATCACGCTGCCTTTTGGGTTGGTCCTTGCACGGTAAGAATTCTAATTCAGGATCATCACAATTTCCAGGAAATTTTTGCATGAACATTTCAGCAGTTAATAAATCTAAGAGTGATAATTTAGAAGAAATGATGAAAGAGTATTTTTCCTTCGAGTCAATTGGAATTAGTACCAAGCCAAGGACGAACCCAAAAGATGCGCGTGCCCTTCGAATTCTTGAACAAACTAGTCGTCATGTAAATGGAGCATGGGAAGTAGGCCTTTTGTGGGAAGAAGATGAAGTTTATATTCCGAACAGTCGACCATTTGCTCCACGCAGGCTTCTTACACTAGAGAAAAAACTTGATAAAGATCCAGTTTATGCCGAAATGTACTATAAAGAAATGGATCGCCTTTTTGAACAGAATTTTGCTCAAACTGTACATAGAGAACCAGAAGGTCGAATTTGGTATTTATCTCACTCTGGTGTTAAAAATGTCAATAAGCCTGGCAAGCTACGATTAGTGTTCAATGCTGCATTAGAAATTGATGGTGTGAGTTTCAATTCACTTTTGTTACAAGGACCTGACTTACTTGAATCTTTGATAGGAGTTTTCATGAGATTTCGTCAACGTCGAGTCGCGATCATGGGAGATTTGAAAGATATGTTTTTGAAAATCCGAATCCGTCTTGAAGACCTCGACGCGCAGAGATTCTTGTGGAGAGGTAGAGACCGTTCGTGTGAACCATCTGAATGTGTCATGAATCGACTATTGTTTGGTTCAACATCTTCTCCGTGTACGGCATTGTACATAAAAAATCGTAACGCACAAGAGTTCATTGAGAAATTTCCGGAAGCGGCAAAAAGTTCACAGAAAAATACTTATATGGACGACTATCTGGATAGCTGTGATAATGAGGAGGAGGCTGAGCATCGAATCCGTTCGGTGATCGAAATTAATAAAAATGCTGATTGGGTCATGCATGGCTGGGCAAGTAATGTGCCAAGTGTTTTGAAGGCTACGGTTGAAAATCCGAATCAGTCTCTGAATTTTCCAAAGAGTAAAGATAACGAAGAACGTGTTTTGGGTTTGAACTGGTCCACTGACTTACCAGGAGAGTGTTTCAGATCCGGGTCACGGATTCGGCTGAAACTCTGGGAATAGCCTTCTTTCAGTACCAAAAGAAGATATCCAAAATTATAGACCCTAACGCTCAAGCATTTCCGAGCTGCGGCAAAAAACTTTAGCATTGCCCATATGGGCCTATGTTAAAAGATAGTATATATAGGTATACTGTAATGCATAGGTTATTGGCTGTAGCTTGAAAACGCTTGAGCGTTAGGGTTTATAATTTCGGGTATCGTCTTTTGGTACTAAAAGAAGACTATTCCCAGAGTTTCAGCCAAATCCGTGACCCGGATCTGAAACACTCTCCTGGTTAGACGTTTTGAATTTCAAATTCTGCAATCACAAACTAGCTCCGGAGCTACTTGATGGCTCTAAGATTCCGAGTAAAAGAGAATTTCTTAGCGTTATCATGTCCATCTTTGATCCTCTAGGCGTGTTATCGCCATTCACTATCCAAGCACGAGTTCTAATGCAAAAAGTTTGGAAATCTGGCATTGAATGGGACGATAAACTACCCTCAGACCTCTTTAAAATTTGGGAAAATTGGTTGCAGTATCTATCTCTCATAGAAAAATGTCAAATCCCTCGTTGTTATCAGATTGAAAATGAAATAATTGAAACTGCAGATTCACACGTATTTTGTGACGCTAGCAACGAAGCTTACGCTGCAGTCGGTTATTGGCGATTAACTTTCAAGAGTGGAAAGATTCATGTCACTTTCATCATGGCCAAAAGTAGAGTTGTTCCACTTAAAGCTCCCACGATCCATCGATTAGAATTGCAAGCTGCGTTATTGGGAGTTCGACTAGCTCAGGTGATCGAAAAAGAACACGATTTCCAAATCAACAAACGCGTTTTCTGGTCAGATTCTCAGACAGTCTTGAGTTGGATAAAGTCAGATCCTAGTTCTTACAAACCTTTTGTGATGAATCGTTTCGGCGAAATTAGTGAGCACACGAAAAATTCCGAATGGAGATATGTCCCTTCCAAATTAAACTCTGCGGATGATGCCACGCGATTATTGCCCGACTCTCTAGACAAAGACAGTAAATGGTGTAAAGGTCCTCCGTTTCTAGTCGAAGACGAGTCAAACTGGCCAATTAATCAGTCGAAATTTTCGGAAACGGTTGAGAGTAATGTAGAAAAACGTCTCACTTGTGCAATGATCGATGTCTCTCAAAAGTCACCTCATTTACCAGATTTCCAAAGATTTTCATCGTGGGACAAATTGATTGAAAGCACTTACTTTGTTCTAAAAGCCGCTGAAAAATGGTTATACGACGATATAGTCAGTGAAAATCAGTTACGTGTGAAAGCTGAATCACTGTGGTTCAAGGAAATTCAATGTCAATACTTCCAAAACGAGATTCGCCTTCTACAAATGTCTAGAGAATTACCAAAAACTAGCTGCATCGTTTCTTTGAATCCGATTCTTGACAAGAATGGAATCCTACGCGTGAAAGGCCGTGTCGAGTTTTTACCGGGTTCGAATCAAAGATACATGCCTCCTATATTACATGCCAAACATCCTGTAGTGAAAATGCTAATTCAATCTTATCACGAACGTTATTACCACAAGAACCACAGCACTGTTTTGAATGAAATAAGGCAGCAATATTGGGTAGTTGGTCTCCGCCAAAGCTTGCGCACTGTAGTACATAACTGTGTAATTTGTAAATTTCTTAGGGGACACCCATGTGCTCCCAAAATGGGAAATATCCCTGATAAACGACTTGGGTTTAGATGACGACCATTTACTTTCACCGGCTTAGACTATTTCGGACCAATGATCGTGAAAATAGGTCGACGTCAAGAAAAACGGTGGGGTGCTTTATTTACTTGCCTCACAACTAGAGCACTTCACATAGAACTAGCACACAGCTTGACCACCGACTCAGCTATCATGGCTATCCAGGGATTCGCAGCTAGAAGGGGTTTTCCACAAGAAATGGTTAGCGATAACGCGACTAATCTCAAGGGCGCAAGTCAGGAACTCATTTTAGCTTCCTCAAGATTGGATCAGAATCAACTTTCAAAATTTGCTTTGAAGAATAGGTTTGAATGGAAGTTCAACCCTCCTACCGCTTCTCATATGGGTGGCGCGTGGGAGAGACTTATCCGATCTGTAAAAGAATCTCTGCGCGCCGTCCTCAAAGATCGATCAATGTTTGAAGAAACGCTTCGAACTATTCTAGTAGAAATTGAGCACACTTTGAATTCTAGACCTCTCACTCACGTCTCCCTTGATCCTCAAGACGAAGAAGCTCTAACACCGAATCACTTTTTGATCGGAGAATCATCAGGCACATTACGTTTAATAGAATATGACAAGAATACCGTATGTTCTAGAAAACAATGGCGTTTAGCCCAATATTATACAGATTTATTTTGGCAAAGATGGCTCAAAGAATATTTACCCACTCTTGTGCCTCGTAAAAAATGGTTCAATTTAGATGGCCCACTTAGAGTAAACGAGCTTGTTTTAGTATGTGATGATCAGTTGCCACGTAATGAATGGAGGAAAGGTAGAATTTTACGTGTATTTCCTGGTTCTGATGGACAGGTACGAAGTGTAGAGTTGAAAACTGCCAATGGAATTTTGATAAGACCTAGTAGGAAATTGATTTGTTTCGGAAGTGTACAAAACGCGTAAATTTTGTTCAGGGGGAAGAATGTTCCCGATTAGATTTTAAGTATGAATTAATTATTCTAAAAATATGATGAATTTGACAAAACTTATGTAAATATTGTGAAACTTATTGTAAATTTGTTAATAATTTAGGGTTGAATTATCAATTGATAAAACCTAATGAATTTTCTATGATTTGTAAAAATATTGTCGGGAAAATTGGACACTTAATGTAACTTTATGAATTAATAATTTTTAGAATCATTAAAATAGAGGAATGCCTCTATTTCTGTGCAATTTGAGCACCGTGTTATAAGTTGAATTCTCATAAAGGTGCAACAAGAGGTTGCGCCTTTCCAGCCGCGTGCACGCGATTCTTGGAATCGCGGGGCCGCATCGCGCTCCTCACCGATTTTGATCGATAATAGGGGAGACCGCGTCGTGGAATGCGTAGAGGTAGACCATGGGCGCATGGCTACACATGACCATTCAACTAACGTTAACTTTGGGTTGTCATGACAACCAAATAGTTGTTATTTCTTCGTTGCAAAAACTGAGGATCAGCTCACTTTCAATTCGACTCGCTTACGCACTAGACGTGTCCAGTCTTTCCAACCAAAATCTGATTTTATTTGGTTTCGATTAATTTTCAAGTTAATAAACTTTCTAGTTCTCTTTCAAATTGGTGTCACGATTTCTTTGCAATCGCAATAAGATTAGTCTGGCGAACAGTCCCCTCGGCGCTCACTTGCAAAAAATAGTTTAAGATATACAAAAATCAGCTTTCTAAGGTCGAATGAATCTGTACCTAAGTACCTATATAGTTCACCTTTGAAAGTTGAGGAGATCTTTAGCTTTTGCCGCCTCGTTGAAGGGCCTCAGGTCCCTGTCTGGGCGCCATATGTGAGGTACCAAAGGGGTATCCCTATATACAATTTACTACCAAGCATCCGGCTCTCTCCCGAGATCCAGAGCCCTTTGGTACCTCACAGCCTCAAAAAAAATTTTCGAAACATAATTCGATAGATTTTCGAAAGATCTTTCGAATGCTACTATTTGCCTGGTCGTATCTTACCTCAAGTCGGAACTACGCCCATTTTACTGAGAAAAGATAGGTATTTTTTCCTAAAAACACTATCACAAAGATATTCCCCACGGAAACAAAAAATTTTTTTTGCACCCCATAGAGGGTGAAAAGTTCATTTTTTGGACCATAGAATCGATTAGAAATGTCGGAAAAAGAATTTGAAACATGTTTGCAATTCGTGGTCCGCTTTCGCGCGGAATTACTCATATATGTATATGTATATCAAATATATATAATATATATATATGTGACAATATATTATATATAGTATCTGATTTAAACTATTATTTTTATATATACTATATATGTCATAATATACTTATGATATATATATATATATATATATATATATATATATATATATATATATATATATATATATATATATATATATACGTAGATTTTCGAGTTTCCAACTCCATAGCTTCGTATGACGTGACCATATGTTTCTTCAGAAGTTTCTTCATGAGCTCAACATTGTGAGCTGCGCAAACTGGCCTGCGAGACTTGGTATGATGTGGACATACTGTCACATGTTTTTGATTGTATAGCACATCCAAACCAAGGTAACCAGATTCTGTCATATCTCTAACATTGAACCCAAAACGCCTCAACCACTGTTGATTGATTGATCCTTTGACAATCACCTCTTTAGCGTCCTGCATAGCTTCTCGAAGGATGCTACCGATCTGAGTGAAAGGAATATCACCTGAATACCATAGGATCCCATGATGCTGATGTTCGAGCCATAGATTTTGTTGGACATATTTTTGAGATAGTCTTTTTAGTGGAAAAGGTTCCTTGAAAAGAAAAACTAATGGTTTTGAATTGTCACTAAGAGCAGATATGGCCAACTCTTTCAACAGGTGGTCGTTGACAGGCTGTTTAAAACCTTGCAGGTCCACGACATAGGCCATGTTGAGCGCAAATGAGATCTAACTGATCCAACTATCGTTTATATGCGGAGTGTACTGTACAGGCGAATGAAGCCTCTACACGACTTTGCGGACATCTCCACTCATGGGGTCATATTCCACAATTCGATCATGTATAATTAAGCAATATGCTGTCGTATTTTCGGGGAAGTTATCCTTTGCTTCGAATTCCAATCTCACATCTACTGGAGCATTCTTCAAAGACTCGTTCTGTTTCGAGCAATCTATGACAATTAGTGGCATTTTTCCTATGAACTCTCTCCTACTCAACAATGGCTCAGAATCATCATATTTGTCGTAATATATGTTCTGGAAATTTTGATACATATGGTATAGTGGAGCGTACTGGTTTGAGCCTATGTCTAAATTGAGATTTCCGTAGGGATAATACTGGGAGTTGAGGAAAAGTTTGATATATTGATATTGCAGTGATCAAACTGACTCGCATCCTTGTTTTTGACACATTTACGAGCAGTCTGAAATCCTAGAATAACAAAACGTCGTTTTTCTAACTGATTAGATGTTTTAACCGTCCAAACTTGGTTCGAGGTTCGTGGGAGTAAAGTGTATACGAAAAGTTCCCATGAGCGGAAAGGCATTGTAATGGATTTACCTTTCTGCAGCTGATTTAGGAGTCTAATTTTATACTCATTGGATGGAGTCACATAAGGCATGTGCCATTCAAGTCGAGTCAAGTTAATCTTCCATTTCTCCCAGTTCCCAACTGGGGGTGTCCCAGTATGGTAAATTGTTGAATTGATTGCATTATCATCAGTGTGAGCCCGACGAAGTAACAACTCATGTTTGGTGTTGATGATAACTTTCCTATAGTCTTCGGCAAAACCTAATATCGATTTGAGAGAAATGAGAACATCAAAATCGTCATCATTGTCGACAATACTCTCATTTTCATCAATACCAGTCCACCCTGCATTTTCTAAATTTTCCTTTGGCGTGAGTGAAACCCAACCTTTCATCAAAGAGGTTATCCCTCTTGCACTTATCTATCTCAATGCCATTGATTTCTAATCTAACCTCTTCAAACATATGGGCAACTCCATTATTAACAAACTTAGTGTGTTGCGTAGGAGCATTATCATCGGTAGTCAAGCGTCCAGAAACGCGGATTGAACTCTTGGATGGAAGGACGCATAAATCCTGATGTTGGATGGATATACGAATCTCATCATTATTGTTCAAGTGTGGTCCAGTGATTGGCTGATGAGCATGCACTTCATAGTGCGAAATATCATCATCGAAAACGACGGAAGATTGAGTATTGAGAACGTCTCCCATCTTTTTTAGAACAGCAAAATAGATTGAATGTTATTTTCCACCAGGACTTACTCGAAACCCGAGACTCTTGAGGAATTCGATCCGATGACGTGTTAGCACTCTGGGAGCACGATGACGACTGACTGAGTTCTGACATGGTCTATTGCCTTTATAGCCTTGATTATTATAATTAATTCTCATTGCGGAATTCGTTGGAGCAGAGATGGATTCTGATTGTGATTGGTTCACCTCGGAAGTCAACCAAGTTATTGTCTTGATCTACTATTTTGAGCTGAATGTATTTCACCTCGTCTCTCACAGCAACTGCATGATAGATTCGCTGTGAGGGGACTTCATTAATCTTATGACCTGGACCTACGGTTGGGGAAAAATTATGAAGCGTATAGGCTCTCCGATTGTTTATGTAAACACCAGTAATAATATTACACTCAATTCTCAGCGCATTAGTTTTCAGAATCTTTACAGGCGTATCAGAAGTATACCATGTGTTAGGCTTGAGAATTTGAGGCGAGAAACCAAGTAATGAACCAATCGAGTCTTTCCTTGTGAAATCAATTTCAGCGCTGCATCTAATGACGCTGCAGAGCGTATTATTATTAGGCTTCAATCTAAACGTTATTTTGTGTTTCAGCAGATCGTCAATCAAGTATTTTTCAATATCAGAAATCTCGTAGCTACCAGTTGGTATGACAATCTCTTTATCAGCAACGTATAGCTTGTTATTACTTTCATCAATGTTAGGGAAGGAATAAGAAGACAGAAAGTCAGCCAAGGCGCAGACGTATGGGGTATTTGGCTTTAACTCGATTATAGGATCATATATCACTTCAAGTATGGAAGATGTGGTGTCCATGACAGTTTGGAGCAGAATGAGGGAATCCTAAAATGACTGCTCATTATATAGCCTATTACAACTCATCACATAAGAATTTCAAGCACAAGTGACCACAATCATAAGTATTGAATCGCTGATATCTATTAGTATTGTACTTGACCTTGTCAACCCCAAGATATAACATGACATCAAGCGGAGGTTGGAGATCACCATAGCTTTCAAAGTATACAACATCATCCCCTTTCTTCTTGAAGGCTACCCAATGGGTCCCAGGATTATCAGAATCATCAAGGTTAATAACCATTCTTTCCTCATAGTGTGGTCTAGGCGGTAACTCATTGCGCATAAAAACACCACGGAAATGTGGTATTCCTAATTCCTTAGCGTACTTGAGAATATCGAAGTTGGATAATGCTCTTTTGGGTAAATTTACTTCGAACTTTTTTTTTTCAACCCGTTGCCCTCGTAAGGTATGAGATAGAGTCCAAACCCCGTCTTGTAAGGTTTGAGATATAGGCCTTTGCCTATTGCGATTGCCTCCATAGTCTTATTATGCCGATTAGCCGCCTCCAGTTGACGTTGTGCAGATTTTGCCTGATTGATTGCTTTCACGACTCCCGCAGCTCCCCCACCTAAAGCTCCGGTAGCGCTGAGTCCGGAAAAGAGGGGAATTAGGTAAGGTGAGAAACCTCCAGTTTTCCTAGGAATTGGTAGAATTCTAGGAATTTTGACTCTGCTACGTCCTCCACTCGTTTTGACAGCTGCTCGCGCTCTCCTCAGAGCTGTCTTTATAGCTTCAGCAGCTGATTTATCCTGGATTGTTGATTTAGCAGCTTTGACAACCTTGGCTAGCGTCGAGACCCCCTTACTCTTTTTCTTTTCTACACCTCCCTTCTTATTCTTCTTAACTTTTTTCTTGATTCCCATCCCAAACCTCGTTTTCAGCTTTATGGTGTTAGTGACAGCCCAAGCTGCTGCTTTTTCACGAATACCAAAATCTTTAGCAAGAACTCTTGCCCAAGCCTTTTCCTGAAGTATTTTATCCGCACGATGTCGGGCCTCAAGGTCTTCTCGATTCTTCGAATACAAAATATCGTGTTCTCTGCACGCGGAATCCAATTTGTCGATCCCTCGATCACCTCGAGCCAAACGCTTAGCTAATTTTGTTCCAGGACCGCAGAATTGATAGCCTGGTAAATGAAGTTCAATGGGGAGTTGATTGATGATTCCGTTCAATATACCATGACCAACTTTCGTTTTTTTCCTACGCTGAACGTGAATGATCATCACTCTACGGATGTCTCGAACCGACTGATTGGAGAGCTATATAATGGACCTCTTATATATCAGCAGGATCAGTGTGATGCCGGAATCCGACTCGGAAAGATCAATTTTTCATCAAGTTCTACGAAATTGCCAGTGTTGAATTTCGATAACATAGTGCAAGAAGAGCGGAAGACTAGGCGTCACGGCGATTTACTTCCCGATACGATTAAGGCGGTCTTCTGTGGTCCATCTAACTGCGGCAAAACGAATAGCCTCTTAGCACTTCTAATCCATGGAAATAGTCTGAGATTTGAAAACGTCTACGTTTATTCTAAATCACTAAATCAGCCAAGATATCAATTTCTGAAAGATGTACTTGAACCTATCGAGGGCCTACAATATTTCCCTTTCAGCGACCACAAGGATGTCATATCACGAGAAAACGCGCGCCCAAATTCAGTGATGATTTTCGATGATATAGCTTGCGAAAAGCAAGATAATGTTAAAGCTTTCTTTTGCATGGGCAGACACAGAAGCGTGGATGTGATCAGTCTCGTCCAATCGTACGCCCAGGCGCCGAAACACCTTGTACGAAATAATGTTAATCTATTGGTTTCGTTCAGACAAGACGAGAAAAATCTGAAGCACGTCTATGATAATCACGTCAATACTGATATGTCTTTTCAAACATTCGAAGATTTATGTTCCGCGTGCTGGAATGATAAGCAGGGCTTCATTGTTATTGACAAAGATAGGAATATCAATAATGGTCGATAAAGAAAAGGTTTTGATTCTTTTGCCATAAATTTATCAAATTCATAATTTCCTTTATCAGTCTCTTTTTATGGTTCAACCAAGCAACATGTCTGAACTGAAAAGGGAAGAAAGTATACTCAAACAGCTCGAAAGAGCGAGGAGAGCAGTGAAGCATAAATATGATTTATTGAGATCAGAGAAATGAGACTAGCAGAAAGTGTTGGATGACACATTTAAACCAATTGTAGAACCCTTGGAGAAAGTAATTGCACAAAATAGTAAACCACAACCCCCTCACCCAATCGTAAGAATGCATCAAAGTCTCGACCAAAAATCCGCAAAAGACCGACATCGATCCAATTTCTTGAAGCTGAGTCTTCAGAGGAATCTGACAACTTTCCATTAGTGACTGAGACAAGTTATGAGACGACTCCATTACTCGACTCATCAGAGAGCGAGATAGAGACGGACAGCGAACCTGAGCCTAAATCCGCTTCAAAATCTCCATACGTGAAAAATCCTGACGAGATTGATGAAATATATGGAGTATACGTAGAGGGGGGTCGTTACATGCTCGGTAATTCAGGAATCCAGATAGATAAGGACATAATAGTGCATAATATATCTTACCCGGCCACGATCGGACTCCTCGAACTACTTTGGAAGAAACAACCAAACATAAGTTTAATTACAGAAGAGGATAAGAAATCTTATGGTCAGATTCTGCAAGTAACGAGTGCGCATAGGAAGAAACATCAGGCGAGTGAGACGCTCCGAGGTTCCACGAGCAGGAAATTCCACGATATCATCAAACCTCTATTTTTGGAAGAAAATGGGGGAGTCAAACTGACAAATAAAAAATCTGGAGCCGGATTATTACCTCAATGTAAATTTGCACAGATTGGTAGGAGGAAAGATTATGTTTATTGGGATGACCCTAACGAACTAGTTGATCGCCTTCAATTACTTGTTGCTGAACGATCTGCTGGTAACCGCAATCATGATCATGAGATTCATTCAATTATTGAAGAGCTTAGAGAGGTGGGCTATATATTGAACTAGTTATGATGGACAGTGTCAGTATCACAATGAGCGTTGATGTGTTCGGACGTACTTTGAGAGTGATTCGGGCTGAGGGAGCTCGAGGTCCACCTGGATTCGGATTCAAGCTGACTGCGGATGCGCAGTTTGACCTAGAGGATAAAAGGTTATGTCATGTAGCTGCTTCCATCAGCGAGCATGGTAAGGTGAATTTGAGAACTCTACAAGACCTTATCGAATCAAGAACCCGAAAATTGAGAGAGAACACGGAAAATTGAAGAACGACGTTCAGCATATTAGATCGACGATTGATTTGTTACAAGCGGGACTCCAAAGGAACACTGATGAGTTACTGAATATCATCGAATCTAAAGTGGATTCAAATACCAATGCGAGTGGCTCTGCAGAAATTTTCAAAGAAATTTTGAAGTCTAAAATTTTTCGATAACCGAAAGTGATGGTTAATAAGCGAGCCGTGGCGGAGGAGCTGCATAAACCAGCTCGTTGGAACTACCCGCGGAGAGAATATGATATCCGTGGTCTGGATGAAACCTGGCAAGCCGACCTTGTGGAAATGCAGCCGTTCTCGAGAGAGAATGGAGGTTTTAGATATCTGCTAACTGTTATAGATAATTTTTACAAGTATGCTTGGGCAGTTCCAGTGAAATCAAAGACTGGCAACGATGTTACAAAAACAATGGCTTCTATATTCCAACAAGGACGAGTCCCCAAAAATTTACAGACTGATAAGGGCAAAGAATTTTACAACAAGACTTCTCGAGATCTTATGCATCATTACGGAATAAACCTTTACTCAACTTATAGCAACAAAAAAGCTGGAATAGTAGAGCGTTTCAATCGCACACTTAAGCAAAACATGTATTTAGCCTTCAGTCTCCAGGGGAATTACAAGTGGACAAAAATACTCCCAGAACTCCTTTCTTCATATAATGGAGGAAAACATCGCAAAACATCTATGAGGCCCAAAGACGTTACTCCCGAAAACGAAGCACAAGTTTTGAGGAATTTTCCTGTAGATAGGTCTTAAAACCTCCAAAATTGAAAGTTGGTGATAAAGTTAGAGTGAGCAAGCTCGAACACGTATTTGAGAAAGGTTACACGCCTAACTGGACTACGGAAATATTTAGAGTTCGAGAAATTCGGAAAACAAAACCAATCACATATCATTTGCACGATTATCAGGATCAACCAGTAGCCGGAGGTTTCTATAAGCAAGAGCTCCTGAAAGTTAAGTATCCTGATATATACTTGGTTGAAAGAGTTTTGAAAAAACGTGGTAATCAAGTCTATGTTAAGTGGTTGGGATTTGATAGTTCACACAATTCATGGATAGACAAAGATCAGTTATGATTTGAGGAAGGGAAAAAAGCCTCCACCTGCGCTTTTTCCCAGTAGAGATCAGCCAGTGAAATACTTATGATTAGTGTACTTGAAAAATAAATTTCCTTGAGTATAAAAATCATGAGTCATTCAGTATTGAATGACTCTCCCTCCATTAGGCTTCCTCTATCTCTTTATTTTCGAATACATGTTATACAAATTTGAATTTGCTATCACCGAGTTCAATATATTCAGCTCCAACTCATTGGCTTTTGCTGATAAGTATTCGAACATTAGATTATCATCGTATAAGGCATCTGAGGTTCATTTGGGGAGCCAAATCTGGAATTTTCCATTCATTTCCTCAATGATGAAAAGCATACGCGGGCCGTATGTTGTTTTAAGTTTCCTTATTTCAATCACTCGGTAGGTTGCACCCTTATCCAGCTCCTTCCAGCGTTTTTTCTCTTCTGTGGTACTGGCTATCTCATTCAATTTGTCAAGATCCATTTTCTGGAAATGAATAAAAGTTCTATCAATCTATAATTAAAAAGAGCATACATACTCTCAGATGAGTTCTTAGGTGAGACATATTCATACTTATGGTTTTGAAATCTATGAACGAATTCTTTTGGCAGGGAGAACTCCGCTTTCTAGCTCAACCGGTAGTCGAATGAGCTCCTGCTCAGAGGTACCGCCGTTTTGTAGACCACTCCCCACTCCGCCTTGGGAAGGTTCTTCGAATTCTCTTTGCAGTTCCACATCCAAGGAAATGTCCTCCAAATCATAGTTTGTTTCATCAGATCTCTGATGCTGCGTATTGACCTCGACTCATCCAACTTGAAAAGGTTCTCCGAACTCTCTGAGCAAATCCTCGTCCAAGAAGAAGCCCACGAGATCCGTGGTATTTTGCTGTTCCTGCGTATCGACTCCGTTATCACCAGCTGTTTGAATAGTTTGTTCTTGATCCATCCCTTGGGAAAGAAACTCCTCTTGAATGGGAGGGTTTCTCGGAATTTCAGTGGGTATGTCTTTGTGTCCCCATGGTAGAGTATCAGTCTCCCCAGGAATCAGGTATCGTTTGTCATCGTATGGACTCAGAGCAATTTTCTCATGACGCTCCGTATGTATCTGGTGATTCCTGGAACGGATCGTATTTTGGTGGCGTCGCAATACATTCCCTTGAAAAAGACAATTCCTGTAATCTTTGGAGGTCAATGACCTTTTTACTACTCCTGTTTTAACTCCCTTTGCCTTGAGTATGGGTGGCTTATTCTGTATGAGCAGACTGTACATTTTACTGCGAAGACCAGTAAATTCTGTCATAATTTCACCGTTGCATTCATCTCTGAGGAGACCCACAACCTTCTTATTCTTCCGTTCCAATCCAAAAGGATTCTCATCCTTATAATCTGATGTATCAAAGTATTCTGAATGATTCTTCATCACTTCATAAATATTAACTCCTTCGCAGTCAGCCACGATTCCGTCAGTATCAATATAGAGAAGCTTGCATCTTGGTCCAAGCCATTGCTTCATTTTTGAGTAATAAAAATCATACATATGAACCTTCGATATATCCAAAACGCTGAGTCCTATATATATCTGTAATAGTGATTTATACTCATAATATATGTATATCAAAGGATAATTCGTCTCGTGAACTGTATAAAATATGATGAATAGTAAATAATACCGGCTTCTGGATGAGAATTTATGTTCTGAGTTCCTGTATGGCGACGAGATCGTTAGAAATCACTGAAACGCTATGAAAATCGGGGCTGGCAATGCATGCTTCTGCTCCAAATGGACCAAACCACTTATTCACAAGACGTACGTCCATTCTTCGTCTTTCATTTTCCATTGTTTTACCGAAGCAAGAATTCGTTAACAACTTGGAAAAAAGCCTTATCAAACTCGGTAATGGCCTCAGTTCGTTTCTGCGTGTTATAGTCCACATAAGACTTCAGCCATGGGCTTCGTCTGAATCGAATGGCTCGGTGAATTTTCTTCACTTTGAGACCATATTTACGGGCCTGTATCAGTGCTCTATAATGAATGACGTAGCGTTCCTTATCATGTAGCGTTGTGAGCAATTTCTTTTGTTTGGAGCCTGGAGGTGCTTTGTGTTCTGGACAAAAAGGTAAATCCCGATGCTCGTCGTGAATTGTTTTGGGGTATTCCAAGTCTACTTCCAAAATATACCCAATTTGACTGTTGTCTGGCACGACATAAAAGTCCGGATCTTTTTCCTGAATATTTTCCACGAATTCAAGACCTCCTTCGGGAAGAAACTGGGTCATAGCCCAGCCGTATAGATTATTACTATCTAAATAAATCAAATAATGTTCTGGCTGAGTAGGATCATAGCCGTTCTCCATATATGGATTATTTGCTTTCCCATATCTGTGAGCAGTCATACTGATCCCTCCGCGAATGCCTGAAATATAAAGAGAGAAAGTTGTGTCAAATTCATCAGTGAATATTTAAATAATATATCTCACCTTTCTCCACCATATATAGCATATCAATATCTGTTATCAAATCCAATTGCACCCCCGTTATCTTCAGAGCACAGTCCCAACTGTAGCCCGGTGTGGTATAGTAGTGTGCGGGGTCAAGACCATATGCTGCCATGCAAGCTGAGCGGAATTTCTCATAAATATCTGCTAGGAGTAGCACATCGGTTTTGAAGTAGATGTCTGAGTACTCCCCAAGGGTTTGTATGTTGAGCTTTTCCCATACTTCTTGAGCATGCGCATAATCATCATCACTGATAGGACATTCATTCAATTTACTATAGAAGTCTTGCTCTGCTGGTAACTGTGTTTCGTTCAATCTCTCGAAAGAGCTAGTATAATCGTGAGGATATACGCCCTTCTTCGTGAGAAGTTTGATTTGATCATTTGTTAATCCATCAGCTTGGAAGGTTTTAGTCGTGATGGTATGGTGAGGTAGATAGCTAGCTAATTTTTCCAGAGATGATGACATGAATCGGAAAGAATCCAAGAATCTGAAACTGATGGCAGTCCCATCTACATATTTTGTGAAACTTATATAACGATCTTTGTTCTCCGCAAGAACTGATGTACGCCCTTTCAGAATTTCATCTGAAGCGAGTGCTGTAATAATTAGGTGACTATCATGATTAGATAGTCCGTAAAAAAATGTGGGAATATATCTTGAGAACTGATATGAAAGATTGCATCTGGAATGGCTAGCCCCTCTAAAAAGGCCTGAAATCGAATTAAAACGGAGGTTATAGCTGTGTAAATGATAGATTAGTTCAACCAAATGATGGGACTTACCTGTTAAATGACAGTGATCGCGAACTCTCTTGTCCGCATGCGTGAAGGCTTTTTGGCAGATGTGACATCTTTCAGCCAATTCGAAGTCTCTTTCATCTTCATCCGTAAAAATCATCGGCTTGGGATTCTTGTACAGGGCATCCAACTCAAATGCTATTCCCTTGAGCTCTTTCACAAACCATTGAGCTGGTGTTGATATACCTAAACGACTATCATGTTCCGATTCTTGCCGATAACTCCGATAATACGATTTTGAATCGTCGAAGCTATTCTTCAAGTAGAAGCCAACACTAAATGCTTGATGATCCTGAAAAGTGGCTCGAGCAGTCGACGGTTTAAGTATGCTCTCAAAATCCCCATATATAGTAAACGCCACTTTTTCTCTATTCGTATAGTTCTTGAAGAATAGTTCACTGTTTTCTATGCTAGGTAACTGTATTTTACATCTACTCAATTGAGTACAATCTATCTGATGATATTTTAGCTGCTTTTCTGTCACGAAATAATGTAAACATCGATCGCAGATATGGATTCGTCCGTTGAAACGTGTCACTTGACTCCTCACTAGTTTGGATAAGTCCTTGATCCACAAATAATGATATTTTGGGGCTTCAGCGCCATTTTGTCCCTCATCTATACCTTCTTCTTCGTCGATATAATAATCTTCAATGAGTAGTAGATTCACGTGTTTGGCTTCATGCGAATTTGTTAAATGAGCTGTACAGACTGAGTAATATTATTTCGTTTCTCGAGAAGAAAGATATTGACTGAAACATCATTTTGCTTCTCAAATTTCCGTATTTGCTTGAGAGTCACCGCAAAATTGATCCCACGGAAATTGAGCTCGTTTGCATAAGGTTCATAAGAGGTGATCCTATGAGGATTACTCTCCGCAGGGTGGAGAGCGGAAAGCACTGCCCATTTGAAACATTCCTCGTCTCTATTCACGACATTCACACATGCTTGCTTCTTCCGTATTGGTGCTGGTAAAGGTATGTGTGAACTCCCGTGTATGGGCTGATAATGATTCATATTGACCACCAAACTCAGAATCTCTTTCAAAGTCCATCCAGAGCCCTTGTCTTCGAATTCTTCTATCTGATGGAGGATTGGTTCAATAACGAAAGCATCATACCACTCGTTCAAATCAGTAGATCCATAAATTGGTTGGTTGGCTGTATTAAAATATTTCACATGGGTAGTTTCTGCATCGTCCTTCAAAACAACATATTCTGCTGAAAGTTCGACATTGACTTTCAATGCAGAGAACGATTCCAGGGCAGCACTGATTTTTTCTCTGAATAGTACTCGAGAATCCTCCAGGAATTGTTTTATGTCTTTATGAAGTATGTTGCTTATGACGCCGGAGCTTATGCGATTTTCGAAAACTGATGAGATATCATCCCATTGTACTGATGACGTGGGAGGTTGCTCCCCTAGTCCACCCCCAAATTTCTCCGTGTTCGTTACATACAAATGCATGAGTCTATTCTTAATATTCGCGAGCTTTGAAAGGCATGTCTGATATTTTTGTTTTCCATGTCTTGTTAATTTTCTAGGAATAGCCAACTTTTGAATACTCTCAACCATGAGTGAGCATGTATCTAACCACCGCTGAA
Source organism: Eretmocerus hayati (assembly GCA_029851415.1). NCBI lineage: Eukaryota > Metazoa > Arthropoda > Insecta > Hymenoptera > Aphelinidae > Eretmocerus > Eretmocerus hayati. The sequence goes on from CM056743.1 coordinate 88,341,823, forward strand.
TCAGCTCTGATGGAGCATCATGAGCATACGCTTGGAGAGAGTGCATCAGCATCCAAATATTCATTTCGTAGAGTTCAAATGACTCCATCTTGTGTTTTAGTCTGGCTACAAGTAAATGCAAATCGACAGAATTCTCCTCAATGATTCGGTCAAGCTACTCACGACTGCAGAGGTAGTCATGTCCTCTTTAAGCTTCTGAGCTGGTCTACACTGCCTACCTATACTTTCTATATAGAGCCTCTAGCTCAGACGATGGAAGGCACTGGACTGCTGAGCTATGGGCTGGAGCGACTCTTATACCTATGTTGAGGATGCTGCATCCGTGGATTCTCGGAAGAAATTTTCGGAAGAACCCGATCGCGAGTTGTTCATCCTTCTTGGAGAAAAGTCAACGTATATAAGGGGGGGGGGCATAGCACCCATTTTCCATTCCTTGACTTTTCCCCGCAATTATCTCAGAAGCGTTGTTCGATTTTATGATTTTACATGTATCTTGATGAATTTTGGATCAGTTCATGACGAGCTGTTGGAGAGGCTACTTCGGGTCGGAAATGGATTTCTTCGTTGATATTCAGGGCTTTCGGAGATCCACAAACCTTTTCCAGCTCAAGGAACTGGCCATCCTTCCACTCGAAAATGCATTTCTACCAACAATATGTCTTTTTAAAGCTCCATGTAGATGGGCCAAGTTGCTCCCTCAAGAACGGAAATACAATGGAAGGTTGGAGAAATACTTAGGTATTCCTTGGAATTCTGGCTCCATTGCTTCAAGTTGTTAGATACGAATTTTACGGGATAATTTGAGGAGTGCCTCGAAGATATACGTGAAAGGGGTGGAGAAAAAAAGATGGATCAAAGAAATACTTCCTGGAAAGTGAGTTTTCTTTTCTTGGTCCGTATACAAATTCGATTGGCATTTACACAATAACTGATTCCAGATTGATTATCAATATGGAAGAAATACGTTGTCCTCCGTTACGAGAACTGAGTACGGATCATCGGATATCATGCCATCACCATACACTCCGAGAAAATGGAATGTGCGCTGTAAAAAATGCCTATTCTCTCCGGAATTGGTTTCTGAAGAGGAGAAATTCCCAAGAAACTCACGAGGGGGAGGATGAGGTGGGCTACAGCATCGGAATCGTTAAAGCGATCCCGTTTTCAACTGATCAGCGATGTTTTTTCTAAAGCTTGTTCTTGCTATGGCTAAGATGGGGATAGTGGGCTGCTGAGGCTGGGTGAATTTCACTAAAAAGACGCCATTATTAATTGAATGGCCGAATTTAATGACGAATACTGAGGTAGGGGATGAGTGTGTGCACGGCGCACTACCGGCAGTCCGGTAAATGTTGTGCCATTAAGCCCATGTAATCATATGGGCTTAATGGCACAACATTTACCGGACTGCCGGTAGTGCGATGGCCGCCGGTCGGCGGTAAACTGACGAAAACGGGCGGAAACGATGAGCTGTTGATGCTCGACACGCCGCCCGTAGCGCTAACTCGAAGATTTCAAATTAAATACTTAAATCAAAATTGTGTGTGTATAGTAGTGGTACATTTGGCAACATCCTCCCACCTCAAACGAAGTGAATTTCTTAACCTAGAAAAAGTGTAAATCTGAAGGCAAAAACATCAGCACATTCTAATCAATCCCAATGTAAGTTCGAATGGATCAGCATAAACTAAATGGATTAAAGAAACAATAATCATTTCAAATTCATCAGAAAAGTACATTTCTTCATTCAGAGTCCTTTCTCTGTGAATATTCAAAGTTCAAGGTTCTTCAATTGTGTTCACTGTCACTCCAATCACAACTGCTTCCATCGTCGAGTCGAAGTATCACCAATTTGGTGATAGGTCTGTGCAGCGTTGTAGAGGCAGTGCGAACCGTCACTGCCCGGACAAACCCATCTTTGCCGGGATGGACATCGTCAACAATGCCCATGGGCCAGGAACGAAGGGGCGTGGTTTCACCTCGCACGAGGACTAAATCGCCTATCTTAACGTTAGGCTGAGGATACAACTACTTGCCTCGTTTTTGTAGCTGCCTGAGGTATTCATGAGACCAACGCTCCCATAGCATCTGTACAAGTTGTGAGGTCTTTCTCCACCGCTGCAGTAGAGGTACCTTGACCTCAACAAGACGTGGCTCAGCCACCAACATCGTCGGCTCACCAATGAGGAAGTGGGCTGGGGTCAAAACCGACAGCTCGTTCGGATCGTCCCCAAGAGGCATCAGTGGACGTGAGTTCAAACATGCCTCTATTTGGCATAGGATGGTGGAAAATTCTTCGAATGTCAAGATGGTGTCGCCGACCACGCGTTTCATATGATGTTTGACGGCTTTTACTTCAGCTTCCCAGATGCCACCGAAGTGAGGAGCACCCGGTGGATTGAACTTCCATGTAGTGCCGTTTTGACTAAGCATTTTGCTCACAAAGTTTGAGAAACCTGTACCTTTTTTGAACATTCTCTTTAGCTCCGCGGCTGCTCCTACAAGATTTTGACCTTGGTCACTTATGAGAAGCGTACACTGACCTCGGCGAGACACGAATCGTCGATGGGTAGCGAGACAAGCTTGTGTAGTATAATCAGACACGGCTTCTAAATGAATAGAATGTGTGCTGAGGCACACAGAAATCAAAAAATAACCTTTGAAGGACTCCTGTCCTTTGACTCGGGGTGCTAGGATCTTGTACGGGCCCGCGTAGTCCACACCGGCGCGCTGAAAGGGTCTAGACGGTCGCACGCGATACGAAGGGAGATCGCCCATGATTTGTTCCGATTGCGCAGCTCGGTACTTCTGATATGGCAGGCAACGATTGATGATCGATTGAATGGACATTTCACCTTTAATTATCCAAAACATTCGCGAGATGCACATCAAAGTTAATCGACTTCCCCCGTGCAAAGTGAGATGGTGATAGTACCAAATGACAAGGACTGAGAACCGTGCCCCTCGAGGTAGCACGATTGGATGTTTCTCGTCGTAACTCAAGTGTGAGTTTTCTAACCGACCTCCCACTCTCATCAAGCCATCGACTAGAACAGGATTCAGTCGCTCCAGATAATAGGATTTTGCAAGCTCTTTCCCTTGCTGCAAGATATTTATTTCATCTTTGAAGTAGACGAGCTGAGTCAGAAGAGACCAGACCAATTTAGCTTGCCTAACTTCAGGGCCTGTCATGTGGATTTCTTGTGAGAGAAGAAAATTTCTCAAAATGGGTGAAACTTTCGACAGAATCGAATCCTTTTTCATCGCTTTTCGGACAAAACGCAAGACGTAGACGGTGATTCGAAGCAATTTGGATAACGTGGAATATTTTCCCACTAGATCCCACATTTTTGGATCAAGATTTTCAGAAGTGTTCACGTGAACGATCTCTACTTTTGACTTCTGCTGAGCTTCAACACTGAGAGAGTGATTTTCAGCGATGTCATCTAGATCACTTATCTTGATCCACTCAACATTTTGGCTCAATCGAACTGGGCCTTCCCACCACAGCCGACGGTCGGCCAACTCGTCACCTGTACAGCCTTTTGAAGCAATATCAGCGGGCATGTCTTCCGACTGGATATGATGCCAGAACCCTCCCCCAACTAACGAAGAAATTTGCGTACAGCGATTTGCAACAAACGTAGGCCATCTGTGAGGGTCCCCATGTAACCAGTAGAGAACGTCTTTTGAATCTGACCACAGATGCATTTGTTGGGTCGGGATTCTCAAAGCATCGGCGAGCCACCGAGTAAGCTTCGGTGCAAGGAGTGCTGCGCAGAGCTCGAGTCTCGGAATAGACCACGGTTTGATAGGTGCTACTCTAGATTTAGCTCCCAGTAAAGAAATTGTGACTGACTCGTCGATCACGCGTAAATATACAACCGCAGCGTAAGCATCTTTTGACGCATCCCCGAAACCATGTATCTCAATTTTTTGCGGGTTCGATTTGATACCAAGGTATCGAGAAATTTTACAAGACTTTAGGGATTGGAGTGATCCGTGCCAAGAATTCCATTCTTCTGTAAGCTTTTGAGACGAAATTTCGTCCCATCCCTTACCCTCTTTCCAAAGTGCTCGCATGAAGAGTTTTGCCTGAACTAATACAGGTGTGATCCACCCTATAGGATCGAAAATTTTCGCCATTTTCGAAAGCGCAGTTCTCTTTGTTATTGGTTTCTCCCAAAATCGATCCGGGAAATTGAAGACAAAATGGTCGTCTGTTGGGGACCACAAAATGCCCAAAACGGCGAAAGCTGAATTGGATTCAAAAGGGTTGGCAGACGAAAGCGTTTCTTTGGGAAGGTTATACAACAACTCGGGAGTGTTCGCAAGCCATTTACGCAGTTGGAATTTCCCCTCACCCAGCAAGCCTATTGCTTGTGATTGCTTGTCCACTGCCTCTTGAATAGAGAATCCACCTGACATGACGTCATCCATATATGTTTCTTCTTCGACAATCTCAATCGCTTTTGGATACTTGTGACTTTCGTCGCTAGCTAATTGCCTAAGCGTACTATTCGCGAGAAATGGAGAGATATTGAAGCCGAACATGACCACGGTGGCGAAGAACATCATAACTTCATCAGTCGGGTTCTCTCTCCATAACATCGCTTGGAGATGTTGATCATCAGCATGTATACTTATTTGTGAAAACATTTGTTTGATGTCAGCAACGAATACAAAGGGGTAACGTCGCCATCTAGTGAAGAAATCAGGAATTTCGGGCAAAAGATTAGGACCCGTGTGAAGGTAATCATTGATAGCCTTGCCTTTATTTGTTTTTGCCGAAGCATTGCAAACTGGTCTGAGTTTCGTGGTGGTACTACCTTCTTTGTATACCCCGTGATGTGGAAGTACGAAACATTGAGAGCCTTTTCTCTATGAAAGATTGGACGGAGATGAGCTTTCTCGACAGAGTTTTCCATCGATTTGACATAAAGATCTTTGAACCCAGGGTCTCTATCGAATCTCTTCTCTAAACTGAGGAATTGTCTCAAAGCTACAATTATACAAGTCGCCGAGGTCTCCATCTGGAGGGAAATTGGGGTTTTTCGGGAGCCTTACAATGTACCGGCCACTTGGAGTGCGCGAGACAGTATCTTTGAAGAATTTGATACAACTCTTTTCTTCAGCTGTCAAGACTTTGGCTTCTGGAATCTCGAAGTGATCGAAATATTCTTTCAAAGTAGAATTCAGGTCCCGATCAACATCTTGCAAACAGATGTTGAATTTGGAATTACTTGAGAGTTGCTGTGCAGTAGGGCCTGACACAATCCAACCCAAACGAGTATTCAGCGCGATTGGAGATTCGACTCGCTCATCCCTACGGAGCCCTTCTTTCAAAATTAACGCATGAACTCTAGCGCTCAACAACATGTGTGCTTTACCAGGCTTATCAAAGTTTGGATCCGCTAATCGCAAATTTTTCAAGTGAGGCCAATCAACTTTTTGATTGTTAGATGGCTCGTAATTTGTGATTTTCTTCAGGACGAAGGCTGTAATGTTGCATTCTAAATTGGGATCAATCCGAGATTTGATTAAAACTTCTACGGAGCTTGTGCGTATTGTCGACACAGCCCCACCCACCCCAGAAGTATTCAATTTGAAAGAGCGCTTCTTCAGCTTCAAGTACTGACAAAGTTCTTCTGAGATGAAGCTTGACTGTGCACATTGGTCAACAATGGCACGCAATATTCGCAGAGATCCATCCGGACCCTGAGCACAGATTGCAGCAGTTGCAAGAAGGATCTCCTGTGATGATTCATTATTCTTCAAATTAACAACAGGGTTTCGAATCTCTGAAAGAGAATTCACTATAGCGCAGTGATTCGCACTAGCAGAAGGCTTGGAACTATCAGAGTCATGTAAGGACGTGTGATGATTTTTGTTGCAAACCATACACTTATACTGAGAAGTACAGTCTGATAGAGTGTGTTTCGATCACAGGCAAGATGTGCACAATTTTTGGGAATCTACGTAAGCCTTCCTCTCCCTGGCAGACTTGGTTTTGTATTGATCGCAGTTGTTGAAGAAATGCTCCTCTTTGCAGATTAGACAAGTGGGTTTGAATTTACGTTTCCCCTTGGCATTAACGTGAACCGATCTTACATTCTGTTTTTGACCTGCTTGCCCCTTTCTGTCCCCTGACGTCTGCGGTTTCTCTTTGTTCTTGATGCTATCACGCAATTGTTTTGCGTTTTCCAGTTGTCCGCGAGCAAGCCTTTCTGCATCTAGAAAAACTTCCAGATCCTCAAAAGAAGGACAAGATTTTGGATCCGCTGAAACCGCGACACGCTCTTCCCATTTTTGTTGGATCATGGGTGGTAGGTGAGCTACTGTTTGGAAGACTACAATTGGATGCCAATGTTCAACCTGACAACCCAGGGTTTTGAGGGCTGTGAGCAAATTTTTTGTGGTGGTTGTGACACGGCCCACTCCTTTAGAAGATGAGTTACTCATGGGTTCAATAGTGAGAAATTTGGTGAGAAGCTTGTTGATCAAAGCTCTATCATTCTTATAATAATTTTTCACTGTGTCCCAAGCAGTCCCGAAGTCATTTCTTGACGATGGACACTCATCAAGAAGCTCAAGAGCTTCACCCTCTAATGTTTGGCGAAGCGTGGTGATTTTATAAATATTTGGCAAATTCTGATCTTTAACGATCATTTCTGAGAAAATATCACGATAACGTGGCCATTTGGTGATATCCCCAGAAAAATGGGGCAATTCCATGCGTGGGAGTTGCTTGGTGTGGTTGTTGGAGGGTTCCTGGTCCAGGCCACGCTGCTGAGTAGCCACACCCGTAACCTCACTCAACTTATGTAAATATTATAGAAATTCACCTTCTCTAACAGTGCAACTCTCCTCTGTTGCGTTGAAAACTTTGTTCTTGAAATAATTATCACTTATATCAGCTTCATCGTCATCTTCGAGTGATTCGTGGTTTTTCTTGAACTGTGACCATTATTTCCTAAGATTTCCCAATCTACTTTCAGCCGCGCCACGAGTCATTTTTGCTTGGCCCAATTTCTTGAAATTGTCATAGGAATTAACAATTTTTGTTTGCAACTCAAGTTGCCTTGCCATAATTTTCTCTGACTTCGACAGTTTGGGTCCGATATCCTAGTCGAGAAAGCCAGAAGAGGAATAGTCAAGTTGTCTCAAAACAGACAAATACTTGCAAGAAGTAAAATGAAAAACTTGAAAAATATATCGACCCTTCCTCTCGGATATAATGAGAACCCTCCAACGTGCGAGACGAGAGAGCCGAAAACCAAGAGCCTTCCGTCAATTTCGGTGGCGAGAGATATACACGGTGCACTGCGTTACGTATCACTGAAATAGTAACGAAATAAGAAAGAGTTAACTCGACCGACTGCGAGTCGTGAAAACCTACCAAGATATCCCTGAATGAGAGTTATGCACGGAAAAAACTACCGAGATAGTAACTCTCAGAGATTTACTTACAACACGAAACAGATCTACATATCCACGAGATCAAGTGGTATACATGTGTCTACGCATGATGAAAGTGTAGTCTTACAACCTAGCTAACTCGGAAACTGAAAAGATAACCCCTAAAATAACCTCCCTGGTTAAAACAAAAATGAGGAGAAATCTCGCGAGTGCTGGCCATACAGAGCTACAACCGAAATGCGCTGAACGTACTGCGCGTTACAGCAGGAAAAAGAATCAATTTCATCGATTATATATCTATACTGATATGGATAAAATTATTGAAAAAGGAATGAGTTCGCAGTTTCATAGATCTGAGGACTCTCCAAATATTATTAAGAACACTGTGCAACAAAATTTTGGGTCAGAAATGTCGCATGGACCGGACAATGATTTTCTTGTGTATTTTTCGACACTGAAACCGAATCCGACCTCAGTTTTGCGTCTATACGTCAGGATTTTTCTTAAATCGAAAAAAACCGATTTCCAAAAAAACAGCGTTTTTCACGTTTTTTTGCTAATTCTGTAAATTGAAGATCACTTAGCCAGGGAGTACCGATAGGTCAAAATGTATATCACAATATGTTTTCCTACGTATTTTGACCCGCTGAACACGATCCCGGTGGTTTTAGAACGCTACGATGCAACCTTGGAGCTATATAAGCTAATTAGTCCACCTGGTGTTTGGAAAAAAAGTCCAATTTTGCAATAAATTAAAAAAAAATCATAACACGGGCTAGAATAGACCAATTCGAACGTTCGAGGTCGCATTTTCTTCGTTTTCCTACATACTTTGAGGGGAAAATTTGTCCAACAGTCGTAGAGGCACTGGTTTGACGTCAGGAATTTTTTTTCCAAACACCTAGTTTGGTCATAACTTTTGCTGTGCTCAAATCACGAGGAGAAAAATTTCCTCTTGCACGGGGTACCCAAACATAGTTTCCCAACGCAAAATGACCGTCTAAACACAATCCCGTGGTTCATTCAGAGCTAACACGTCAGAATTTTTTTCTAGTCGCAAAAAACCTGTTTTTTGAGGAGCTTTCTTGACCTGGACCAAATTCCTGACATGGTATCCCAAAATAAACCACCAGATCATGTTTAGATGGCTATTTTGCGTCGGAAAACCATGTTTTGGTACCCCGTGCAAGAGGAAATTTTTCTCCTCGTGATTTTAGCACAGCAAAAGTAATGAACAAAATAGGTGTCTGCAAAACAAATTCCTGACGTCAAACCAGTGCCTTTACGACTGGTGGACAAATTTACCCTTCAAAGTATGTTACAGAACGAAGAAAATGCGACCTCGAACGTTCAAATTGGTCCATTCTAGCCCGTGTTATGATTTTTCAAAAATTTATTGCGAAATTGGACTTTTTTTCTAAACATCAGGTGGACTAATTAGCTTATATAGCTCCAAGGTTGCATCGTAGCGTTCTAAAACCACCGGGATCGTGTTCAGCGGGTCAAAATACGTAGGAAAACATATTATGATATACATTTTGACCTATCGGTACTCCCTGGCTAAGTGATCTTCAATTTACAAAATTAGCGAAAAACGTCAAAAACGCTGTTTTTTTTAAGATCAGTTTTTTGCGATTTAAAAAAAATCCTGACGTATAGGCGCAAAACTGAGGTCGGATTCGGTTTCAGCGTCAAAAAATACACAAGAAAATCATTGTCCGGTTCATGCGACATTTGGGACCCAAAATTTTGTTGCACAGTGGAATCAACCGAAATTTGCACAACAACCATCTTAGATTGAGAGCCACGAGAAAAAAAAGACAACCTGTGACGAGACTATCTTCGAGCCCGTACGGAAAAACGCCTGGAAAACAGGCAACCGGGGATGCGCATCGTGAGCATTGGTTGCGATCCGCCTCGAGATTCAACGCGCGCGTGTGGACTGCACGGTAGTGTACGAGGGGTAGATGAGAGGAAAGGAGGGGGGAGGTAAGCTAACATTGACCACTGTTGGTATTTATGTACAAAATTAATATAGGTACGCCCATAGGGTTAGCTTTTGAAGACCATGAAAATATAGCGGAGCAGCCTAAATTGGAAAGAGAAATGTTCTCACGGTACCTGTGTGCGCTAGGCGAGCTTGATGTTGACATTAGCATATAATGACAGGCATGCTCAATGAATTGGCGTGGCACGCCAAATGTCCAAGATGGCCGCTCTGAAGCACCGCCAGCGTCACTTGCCGTTGATGAATGGACAAGCTATAGCGTAGCCCAAGATGGACGCCGCGGCGAGCACATGCAACTTTGGAATCTGCTGAGCGCGTCCATGTATGCTGTGGCGCAATGTAGCCGCTGTGTAGCCTCTCATATACGTGAATTGTGAACCAGCGTCGGCGATGATGTGCCTATAGCCGCTGTAGGGATACTCTCGCCTTCTCCAGGACTAAGGTCGGAGAATTCCGCACACACTCGATAGCACGCGCACCACCTCAATTAACTCGCGCACATGGCAGCACATTATAGTACGTCCTATACCGGCGCACTTCACCCACGAGAATGTGTCCACAGCCGCGAAAAGCCGGTGCTCGAAGGACCAATGTTTTTTCTTAAGCTTGTTCTTGCTATGGCTAAGATGGGGATAGTGGGCTGCTGAGGCTGGGTGAATTTCACTAAAAAGACGCCGTTATTAACTGAATGGCCGAATTTAATGACGAATACTGAGGTGGGGGATGAGTGTGTGCAAGGCGGCCGCCGGTCGGCGGTAAACTGACGAAAACGGGCGGAAACGATGAGCTGTTGATGCTCGACACGCCGCCCGTAGCGCTAACTCGAACATTTCAAATTAAATACTTAAATCAAAATTGTGAGTGTAGTAGTGGTACATTTGGCAACAAGCGATATGCTCAAATAGACGATGCAATCTTGACTATGTACAGTCAATTTCCAACTCAACCCTTCCGATACCTCAAAATTTCCGATTTTGGTTTTCATATGACCCAATTGTTCTATATAGCATAAACTGAGTGTCTTGATGCAAAAAATTTGAACAACGTAATAAATAACAACAAAACCGTGGTGTGCGGAAGCACACTGAGTATTAGGAGAGTATGAGATTGCCGGAGGTAACGTCTGCACCAAGCTAGCGATCGGGATCGATGTGGAACCCCCCGTTGGATATATGAAAATGTTGATCTCAATTTTGCATGATCCCGATCATTCTATACAGTATTAAGTTAGTGCTCCGTAGCAAAATTCCGAATAACAATATTGATAACAACTGAAACGAGATGTGTAGAGGCATACTCAGTATTAGGAGAGCATGAGATCGCAAGAGGTAACGTCTGCAGTGTGCTATGTGATGAGAGCTCTCTCTCTCTCTTCTTCTTGCTGAACCTCCCATCCGACAATGGGCTTTTAATACTCAGCGGCGAGCGATGAGTACATTTTGTACCCCTCCGAAGTAAAATTTGAATAATGATATAGATAGAACGGAAAACATTGTGCGTGGAAGCATATTGAGTATAAGAAGAGTATGAGATTGCTGGAGGTAACGTTTGCAGCAAGCTACCGATCGGGATCGATGCGGATCCCTCGTTCAATATCTGAAAATGTTTGATCTTAATTTGCATGATCCCAATCATTCTATATAGTATTGAATTAGTGTTCCATCGCAAAATTTCGAATAACAATATAAATAACAACGAAAAGATGATGCGTAGAGGCATACTGAGTATTAGGAGAGCATGAGATCGCAGAAGGTAAGGTCTGCAGTGTTATGAACGAGCCCTGAAGTTACTAGAACGATGGTTCTGGCGAAGACGGAACGCTTGGTTCAGTTGTTGAATCTGGCGTGGCGCCGTTTATAACTCGAGGCCTACTTGATTCTGCGCCTGCGCGTGCTAATCGACGGGCTTGTTGCAAGGCGTACAACTCGTAGACGGTTGCGGTTTGGCTGGCTCCTGGGAATCGGAAATGGCAGCGCGGGCAACGCTTGGGTCCGCTGGAGTCAGACATCGTTCATCGTCTGTCGGAGAAACGCCGTACACGGTCAGGTCGAGCACTCTTATCGTGCGGCGAAGCGTAGGTACGAACTCGGGTATGTATTTTGGGACCTTCAGAGGAGGTTGATATTCCTCAGGGTAGACCTCAGTCACGGAACTAGCCCCTCCTGGTATTTTCGTCGGCCGTTCCGGCGAGGCCTGGGTCTCCTTCATACGCTTACAAACCTGGTACTTATAAATATTCGATGTCTGCTGCAGTTGCTGGAACTTCTGGATGGCTGGATCTCTGGACCGTCGCTATTGTTACTTGTGATGGGGCCAGGTTCGTTGAGTTGTTAAGTGCTGAAGCACAATGGAAGCAGTGGTGACAATCAATGTGGCTTTATTAACTGACTCTACACAAAACTGGCGTTATGAAAGACTCTATACAGAACTGGCGTTATGAAATGCGTTATGAAATGCGTTATACAAAATGAGAGTACATAATGACAGTGCAAGGCTCGTTATGTGGTTACTCGAGCGAGGCTGAGGTTATAGGTCTGGGTCTCAAGCCCCAAGTCTGCTGGCGGGCGTCTGTAGGCTCCTTATATAGACGAAATGACGTCATTAGCTGAGTGGCGTGGTTACGCCCACGGAAGCCTCTGACTGGTTGCTGGTGGTGCGTGCGCATCCTCTCCTTGATGCGCCATCATGGATCTGGGCGGTGCCGACTACTGAAAGGGGGCGGGCTGTTGCCTAATTCGTGCGCGGCCATTATCGATCGAGCGCGTCGTGGATCTGCGCGCTGGAGGGGAGACTCTCTCTCGTCTGGGCAGCGTCTCTGATTGGTTGTCGGTTGCGTCATCTAATAAGGCCTCCTCTCGGTATGCAGCGGCGCCGGGCTTGTTGTTGCTAGGTGGTGGCGTCGGCGTTGCCAAGCGTATGCGACGTTGCCGAGTCTCATGGCCGTATGCGGTAATGAGGTCATGGCTGTACGGCGAGTGTTGTTTGTCGACCGCCCCCTTTGGCTGTTGCGATGCTGCATCTCATGTCCTCTTAGCGTTGCTTAGCTTATGCACGTAGCTGTAGCTGGTCTTTGCTTTGGCTTGAGGCTTGTCCGATGTCCGTTGCCGACGGCTTCCATGCCGTGTATCCGCAGGGACTTCTGGAATCATGAGTCCCGGTTGGGACTCGTAAATCATGTCAACAACGTGTTCTCAGACCAACGTGACCGTTGGCTTATGGTTAATCCATCATTTAATTCCAATATCTTTATTTAGTCGAGAGCCACCCTTCAGCACAAGACACAACCCTGCGCGAATGCGGATCGTCACTTTATATCTTTGACTACGCGTGGGGACTCTCCAGCACGAAGCATAATCTCGTGTGAATGCGGAATGGTAGTTTACGTCTTTGACTACACGTAGGAGTCGCTCTTTGGCACAAGGTGCGGTCTTGGGTGAATGCGGAACGATAGTTTGTGCCTTGGACTACATGTTAATAGACCGTTTTCCTCTCATTTTGTAGTACGAGTCGAGATTCTCCGAGTTGTAGGTTCACGGTTATCTGGGATCGAAGGTTTCATACCTTAACAGTCCTCCCCTTATAAAAAATTCGAGTCCATGACTCGAACTTTTTCAGAGAATGAAATTCGATGAGATGTACTCAATTGCCAGAATCAAGTGTCTGAGGCTTTTCTATGAGAGTGGATCTTGAATTTTGTCACGGTCAGAATCAGTAAAAATTAGAATCTTGAGTATGGTTCAACGTTTTTTATGAATGTGTGTGTCAGAAAAATTTCCAGAGGAAAAAGATGGCATGTAGTATTAGTGATCCCGCGCTGGAGGTATGGCGGTACGTACGGTGGTCCCTGTAAGCCTCGTTGAAATAGAAGGAAGAAAGGCGCTTAGATGGGTAAGAGAAAAGAGTGTGACCCTTGGGGTCGTTGGGGTCGGCGATATTGCAATATCAGTCCCCCCCTTATAAAAAATTCGAGTCCATGACTCGAACTTTTTCCAGACCTGAGAGAAATTAAAAGCGATCCAAACACCTGTCGTCGTTCTGTTACCAATTCGTTTTTTTTTTTCGCCTTATCCAAGTTCGATTCCATTTTCCTAGAGCAATGAAAACGCGTTCTTCATCGATGTATGGCTATATTCCTGACCAACATGTCCCAATTGTTCATTGTTCATTAGAATCTTAATAGCCCCCTCCTTATAAGTGTTTCACCAATATAACATCCATGTAAGCCAGGCTTTTATGTGTATTCAACTAAGAATTCGAAGAAGATGTATATCTCCCCTCACAGGTTTCCAATTCATACGTTTGTTATCCACGGATATTTCCAAAATAGCTCGAAACCTTAGTCGCAATGCGGACCTTATTCGTGTCTTACAGTTCACACCTTATGTATTCGCGAACCCTCTAACGCAGAGACACCCTGAAGTTTTATGACTCTCTTTCCATATGCTTATCCTTGCTCCGATCAGGTAGTAGTGTGCCTGCGTGAGTCATTCACGACTCTTGCATGATGACGATGATGCGGGTTGTGCCCGATATTTCTCGGCGTCTATGGGGCTTTTGAGTCTCAATTTGGGCCGATCTTATTGGATAAACTCGTAAAAATATCCTATTTACCGTTCAGGTAAGACGCTACATGTTACTCTACTAATCCTTACTTATTGATGATGCTACATGGAAGGAAAACCCCCCCTTTTTTTCAGTTTCATCAGACTTGAATGGATCTTTGCAAGTGAGGAGGTGTTATTGGAACTTTTCCAAGAGAGAGTTATCAGTAGTCAGATGCATTCAGAAAGGGACCAACTAGGATGGATCAGAATTTCTTCAGAGATGTGGTAACTGCAGTGATCCATGAATCACTGTATGGTCTTTTCTTTTATGGGACAAGTGTTATTATGAGTGAGAGGGGTATTTGAATCGAATTGAGTATATTATCCGGGTATCAATCATTCAAATCTGTTGGAACATGATTAGTATAATTATATCACATTACTAGTATATAATCTCATTGAGCGTATCAGAAATGAAGACTATTCATACCATCTCGTTTCTTTTCATGAGTTCTAATAGCATAATAGAGATTTGGATGTTTCTCAAATAAAGTTAAATTCATCCCTGAGTTGAATCCTTTCATTTTAGAGTTAGTCTCTTAATGGTTGGTCCCTTAAAGGTCATTAGGAAGTGTATAATAGCATTCCTAAATTTGAAATTGAGTGATAGTGTATCTTGACTCTGATACTCTAATAGTCTCAGAAGGCAGTCGCGTCAAAATTTCGGGGATTGAATCCATTAGGACATTGCACGTTAAAATTGACACGGGATATTGGTATTATCATCGATTGTATATCTATAAAATAGAATTTTGTCTTTTTGGGCCTGATGCATACGGTAGTTGCGTGGCGCATGCGCAACACGCCAGAAAGGTGGGTCCCCATCATTTTTGCACAGACGGTGCAGAACATATTGTCTCACGACTTCACTCGTTATCTCAACCAGCATTCAGCTAATCTTTCCTTATGTAATCCGAAATTGGTCTGGCAATGTTTCGCGGACCCATATTTTAATCGACGGCTAAAATTCAAAGGTGAATGAAATACGGGGAAGGGGGTCAAAACGATTGCATAGCTTCTTACAAGTCAACTTGTTACTTCCAACGGGCTTTACTCAGACTGAGGTTAGGGATAATCAACGTCCGTGCGTAATTTGATTAAGTTTGTGACGGTCAGAATCCTCTGCAATGCTATAAAATGGGAAGGGTTACGCGACTTCCAATGATCGGCTATCATCTTTAAAAGCGATTCGGGAGGTTTTGAGGCTTGAAAGGCCAAGGTAAAATTCTTTGCTGATTAAATTATTCACTAGGAGAATGGCTCGAGAATCAAGTTATGACCTTATGATTCTATGTTAGATATCTGTTCCTTATTGGGCTTGATTATTTTACGCGATTTTAAAATTCCTGTGAGGGTAAAATCAATTATTGAGAGTGGGAGGTGAATGGAGCTCCACCTTACGCTCCATTCCGTAGGTCGCTGCCTTTTCGTCAATTCATCTCCAGGATAAGCCATCCTTCAGGCAAAGATAGGTTGTCCGGAGCGATTTGGCTTTATTCGGCCTCCCGTCGGCCCAGCTCTCAAAAATCAATTTTCTTTATTTCCAAAAATAACACACATATATATATATATATATATATATGTCATTACAAATATTCATACAGAAGTTAACAACCCTATACTATTGACCTTACGAAGGTATCGCAAATTGAATTAATATTTTGTTCTGAAGTTTGTAAATCTATAAAAGAAATCAGACGCCTAAGTAAATGAATTGACACGAATCCGGTAGTTGAATAATAACCGTCTGAGACGATTTCGAAAATACGTACGTAACGGAATATATGGTCGATTCCTGAGAAGCCAATGTAGAACCCCATGATTATCTTAAAATATGGCATATCACACGATAATAATAATATATATATATATATATATATATATATATATACACATAGTGGTCGAAAATCGGAGGCCTGCTCAAATCGGGCACTCACGCGTGTCCGTTTCTTGGATGCGATTCGGAATAATACTGTTGGGGTACGGATGTCGTTCTCTGATCGTTGGTTGGCGATCCAGAGCCTATTTGTGATACAATCGTTAACCTAACCTTAAGAATATTCTATAAGTACAAAATTGTAATCCAACTAAATACATGCTTCCCCAAAAATGCCTATATTATTTCCTATACAGAGTGGATTTCTATCTGATAGTGAACATACTTGGTAAGTATACTCGTTTTCATACTCGATATTCCACGGAATTAGGTTATGACTCTTATATATATTGGCCCAACCCGGTAGTCTGGTATTCGGGCACTGATTTTCCATAGCCCTCCGGACAATTTGGTATCAGAACGACGTCGGGATGTTGATAGAGGTCATGAACTCGACATGTATTCGTAAAGTAAGAAGGTTATGGTAGAAGACAACTAAATTCGACCTTAGACGTTGTAATGCCGAGTAATTTTGTAGTAGCAAAAAGATCAATTCTCCCCTTGGACTTCCTAAAGCCTCATGCACCCATCACTGCCAACATTAACACACTGGCAAACGGCCATTCTACGAGGTAGGCGGTTCGAGAAAGGGGGGTTGTATATTCCTGGAAGCGTCAATCAGGTGTAAAAGAAGCTTTCTGTCAATAAATGTCACAAGTCGAGGTCGTTGAAATTTAACATTTCGAATTTGAATCATTTTGATATATATTCTTGGAAGGTTCAGATTCTTGGATACGAACCAGATAACATGTCGTGGTTGGCTTACGTCATCGATGTTATTTTCGTGTGAATTCCTTGTAATCATCAACATTTGCAGTTAGCATTCGGCAACCAGAGAGGGCGATTGGACCAATTTGTAGATTTGTGAGTTCACCACAAGTGTCAGAGGACCAAGAAAGCAATCGTGAGGCTCAGCTTTTGTAGAGCCAGGCCTGTTCGGTCGTATTCTTATGCATATTCATATTCATCATTTCGGTGTTCATTGCCATTCTCTGGCGATTCTTTCTGATTCTTTCTGTTCCTTTCTGTTTCTTCTTGTTTCTTTCTATTTCTTTCTGTTTCTCTCTGTTTCTTTCTGTTTCTTTCTATTTCTTTCTGTTTCTCTCTGTTTCTTTCTGTTTCTTTCTATTTCTTTCTGTTTCTTTCTTAAGTTTACTCGCCCCCAGGATAAATCAAAACCACCCGAAGTGGCCGGGGATCCCCTCCTTCTCGTTGGTGACGGTCACTAACCATCCCGGTCCGCGGACCACACGTCTCGGTGGTGGACCGAGAGGCCGTGGACCATCCAAGTCCCTGGGGGCACCCTCCCTCGGGCCCGCGGCCACACGTCTCGGTGGTTGCCCAAGGTGGGTTTGTGGCGACGGTCACACACCTACTCGAGCCTGTGTCCACACAGATTGGTGGGGACTCGAGGGGTTGTGGGCCGTTCTGGGTACAGTTCGTCGTACTATCTTGGCGACGGTCACGTACCTCCAAGCCCGTATTCACACGGTTCAGTGGGGACTCGAAAGGTCGCGGGCCGTTCGGGGTACAGTTCGTCTACCCTTGTGGCGACGGTCACGTATCTCCAAGCCCGTATCCACACGATTCGGTGGGGACTCGAAAGATCGTGGGCCGTTCGTGATATAGTGCGTCGTATCGATTTGGTTGATTGCTTGGTTTCGGTCCTCTGGTTTGTTCTTGTTTGTGTTGTGTGACGATAGAACAGAAGCAGTAGAATAGATAAAAGTCGCACGTGCATTTTGAAGCTACTAGTCGTGAAGGAAAAGGAAGCAAGAGAGTGTAGGTTGTGTTTGTGGGTCTTCATCGCCTCTCAGATAGCCCCAATTTCGGTTCAAAGTGAGGTTCCTTCCTCATGTCGTTATCAAATAGTTGTTATTCATCATAATCAAGAAATTCCTTCCATAAATACGTGTGAGACACATCATGAAATTGAAATCATATGCAACTCTAATTATCGTTTCTATAGAGTGGGTCGAATCTTCATCAATGACCTCGGCTAATTCATATTTGCTTCAGCGAGTTCGTCAACTTGGTGAGTTAAAATTGGTTTCACCTTAGCGACGGCAACTTTTCGTGTTCGTACCTTACAATTATCGAATGAATGACCTCTCTTGTGACAGTGTTGACAGCAAGCCTTAGGGTCACGTCTCGATGTGCGTAGGGGTTTAGCTCCTCGACAATTCCTAGCATAATGCCCGAACACTCCACACTTGAAGCATGTGACCTTGCTCATGTCCTTAAAAAATACTTGGTCGCGGTAAATCAAACGGTTCTCTTTCCGGTTGTATAAGTTTTCCAGTGACTTCTCGGCGTAGGGTCTAGGGAGCCGGCGGTTATATGGGTTCTGCGCGACAAAATCGGTTCCATGATCGGAATTCATTGTCTTCAGACGTTGTAAGTCATTAATAGTGTTCTGCAAGTGAGCGCGAAAATTCCTAGCCGGAGTTCGACAGTTACACAACAGAACCCTCCGCCGCATGTCATGAACAGCTTCTACTGCTAGGCTCACGAGGAATGAAATCCTGTCTGATTGATCAGTTTCTGGGTCTCCCATGAGGCTATTGAGATCTGGGGCTTCCGTAAATCGAGCCATGTTGTCGAAATTCTCAAAGGCCAACCGAAATAATTCCTAATCAGGTTACTATACTGTTCATAAATATTATTCAAAAGATCTGCCCATTGCTTTTTATCAAATAAGACTACAGCACTCTTTTATTTCTAATCGAGCCACCTTACAATCGTTCAGATGTTATCTGTCGTGATTGCAATGGTGTGTCAATTCTAACTACCTTTAAACTATGCAAACTACTTATCGGACCACCTCACAGTCATTTGGGTATTAGCCATCGTGATCGGAATTACGTCACTCCTAGGTTCTTATTCTAAGTTCAAACTACTTATCGGACCACCTCACAGTCATTTGGGTATTAGCCATCGTGATCGGAATTACGTCACTCCTAGGTTCTTATTCTAAATTCAAAGACTTGTTCGGCCGTTGGTTAGAATATCTATCCAGTTCAAGCGCGATAACAGTCAGTGAATGGCCTTATATTAAGAGAAAGAAGCAGAAGGGCGTCAGTTGATGGTCGCGAAAGATCTGTCAACTGACGAAAGCGTTGGTTGTTAGTCTTAACTAGGTGAGCAGTGGTCCGCCATTCATCGAGCGATCTGAACGTGCCCTCCTGGTCGGGTTGCTATCTTTTCGTTGTTAGTTATCACAAACACTCGGTTCAACCACACGACTCGACCCGCAATATCAAACGTACGTTATAATAGCACAACTGAAACTCACGAACACACAATCAATTTAATCTATCTTAGGTTAGGTGAGTAAGGGTCCGCCAATCATCGAGCAAGCCCTCCTGATCGGAATTACTATCTTTTCTTATAATTATGGTTCCTTAAGAGTAACAGAAAGGAGCGAGAGGCGTCGGTTGATGATCGCGAGCAATCTGTCAACCGACGAAAGCAGGAAGTACTAATCTAACTATCACTACCACAATCACTCAAACCAATTATTGGGGTCGAAAAACACTCATTCTGAGAGCAATGGACAGATTAATTATCGAGACTAGAATGTACTCATCTAGGACGATCAAAAGTCGATCCTTATTTTATATACGTAATATTATGCCAAGCCTACAGATCTCAAGCCTCTAGGATTCACCAAGCTGGCTTGATTCCCAAAATCAAGACTTCTAGGGTTCAAATTCACGTTTCTGTTGTGAGAGTCTACCCGCACGATAATCAAGTCGTCAACCAGTGTATCTAACATACGTTGCACATCTGCGGCAGCACTACGATCGGGTCTTGATCTAGGGGTTCGGTTGTGATTCATACCGTCACGAAGTGGAACTGAATGAGAAATCGTTCCTATAAATTCACTGGGTGAAGTAATCACCAGCCCGAAAGGCCTATTCATCAGAATCGAGGGAACAAGTAACTATCAGTGTGTACTCTCGTCGAAAGTAAATCTAAATAGGGACTTAAGAAAGATACCTGGCTAGCGACTATTGTCAGGACTAGTGCGTCTAAGTCAGAACTATGACTGCTATAAAAATCTAAATAGGGGCTTAAGAAAGATACCTATCTCACAGCTATTGCCAAAATTCCTTGGGTGAGACAATCACCAATCCTAAAATTCTATCCGCTTAAATAAGACAATTCGGTAATAGTAATAATACGTAACTTATACTCAAGGTTCAGAAGCTCAGCAACTCGAAGGCTGGACGACTCGTAGATTCAGCTACTCGGGAACTCAATCCTTCAGCGGGTTGGAGGAAATGGTTTCTCGTCGGATTCCAAATAACGGAGTTCGATGAATGTTCCTCGTTCGATGTAGGTCTTCTGATCGTAAACGGTATCTGGATCGTCCTCCAAGAAAATCGCGCTGATGGTTTTTGTCCTTGCGGTAATCCGAGTGAGGCGCACCGGGTCCTGTGTGATGTAGCAGAATGGTTCTCTTGCGGTGATACACTTGGCGTATATGATTTCTCTCAGTGCTCGTCCCTTGAGTATGGCGACAATAACTAAATTAGATCCTTCTCCAACTGGTTGTATGATAGTCCTGTCAAATTTTCCAATGTCTGCACGGGTCTCGATGTCGTAAATTGTCCAACGATAGCTCGGGCGGATGTATGGCACAAGGTATAGATTTCTTCTTGGGAGTAGAGCCAGAGTTGATGGGTCCATTAGTCTTCGATATTCAATCCTCAATGTTCAATGTTCAGATGTCACCGTTCAATTGTCAATGTTCAAATTGTCACTCCACTCTTGCCATATAAAATCATTGCTTCCACAACCGTATCCCACCGCTGTCACCAAAAACTGTTATGAACGAGCCCTGAAGTTACTGGGACGATGGTTCTGGCGAAGACGGAACGCTTGGTTCAGTTGTTGAATCTGGCGTGGCGCCGTTTATAACTCGAGGCCTACTTGATTCTGCGCCTGCGCGTGCTAATCGACGGGCTTGTTGCAAGGCGTACAACTCGTAGACGGTTGCGGTTTGGCTGGCTCCTGGGAATCGGAAATGGCAGCGCGGGCAACGCTTGGGTCCGCTGGAGTCAGACATCGTTCATCGTCTGTCGGAGAAACGCCGTACACGGTCAGGTCGAGCACTCTTATCGTGCGGCGAAGCGTAGGTACGAACTCGGGTATGTATTTTGGGACCTTCAGAGGAGGTTGATATTCCTCAGGGTAGACCTCAGTCACGGAACTAGCCCCTCCTGGTATTTTCGTCGGCCGTTCCGGCGAGGCCTGGGTCTCCTTCATACGCTTACAAACCTGGTACTTATAAATATTCGATGTCTGCTGCAGTTGCTGGAACTTCTGGATGGCTGGATCTCTGGACCGTCGCTATTGTTACTTGTGATGGGGCCAGGTTCGTTGAGTTGTTAAGTGCTGAAGCACAATGGAAGCAGTGGTGACAATCAATGTGGCTTTATTAACTGACTCTACACAAAACTGGCGTTATGAAAGACTCTATACAGAACTGGCGTTATGAAATGCGTTATGAAATGCGTTATACAAAATGAGAGTACATAATGACAGTGCAAGGCTCGTTATGTGGTTACTCGAGCGAGGCTGAGGTTATAGGTCTGGGTCTCAAGCCCCAAGTCTGCTGGCGGGCGTCTGTAGGCTCCTTATATAGACGAAATGACGTCATTAGCTGAGTGGCGTGGTTACGCCCACGGAAGCCTCTGACTGGTTGCTGGTGGTGCGTGCGCATCCTCTCCTTGATGCGCCATCATGGATCTGGGCGGTGCCGACTACTGAAAGGGGGCGGGCTGTTGCCTAATTCGTGCGCGGCCATTATCGATCGAGCGCGTCGTGGATCTGCGCGCTGGAGGGGAGACTCTCTCTCGTCTGGGCAGCGTCTCTGATTGGTTGTCGGTTGCGTCATCTAATAAGGCCTCCTCTCGGTATGCAGCGGCGCCGGGCTTGTTGTTGCTAGGTGGTGGCGTCGGCGTTGCCAAGCGTATGCGACGTTGCCGAGTCTCATGGCCGTATGCGGTAATGAGGTCATGGCTGTACGGCGAGTGTTGTTTGTCGACCGCCCCCTTTGGCTGTTGCGATGCTGCATCTCATGTCCTCTTAGCGTTGCTTAGCTTATGCACGTAGCTGTAGCTGGTCTTTGCTTTGGCTTGAGGCTTGTCCGATGTCCGTTGCCGACGGCTTCCATGCCGTGTATCCGCAGGGACTTCTGGAATCATGAGTCCCGGTTGGGACTCGTAAATCATGTCAACAACGTGTTCTCAGACCAACGTGACCGTTGGCTTATGGTTAATCCATCATTTAATTCCAATATCTTTATTTAGTCGAGAGCCACCCTTCAGCACAAGACACAACCCTGCGCGAATGCGGATCGTCACTTTATATCTTTGACTACGCGTGGGGACTCTCCAGCACGAAGCATAATCTCGTGTGAATGCGGAATGGTAGTTTACGTCTTTGACTACACGTAGGAGTCGCTCTTTGGCACAAGGTGCGGTCTTGGGTGAATGCGGAACGATAGTTTGTGCCTTGGACTACATGTTAATAGACCGTTTTCCTCTCATTTTGTAGTACGAGTCGAGATTCTCCGAGTTGTAGGTTCACGGTTATCTGGGATCGAAGGTTTCATACCTTAACAGCAGTATGCTATGCATAGAGATATAATACCATTAGAGCAGACATGCGCATCTTCTCTGCGAGCGAGAAATGCTCCCCCTTCCTTCTCTCCGCTCTCCACTACTAACCTTACGCCGACCGCTTCCCATTCGAGTGAGAGAGAGAGAGAGAGCAATAGGATTGCCTGTTCTTTTCTCTCCACCGCGGCCACTTACAGTGGCTCCCATACTATATATAGTATACTTGCCTCCTCTATAGTATTATATATGTATAGTGCTATGGGATGAGAGCTCTCTCTCTTCACCTCGCTGAACCTACTATCCGATCATGGACTCCTGATAATCAGCGGCAGCCGACGAATTTGTTATTCGAGCTGTATATTTTCAATAATTGAGAAAAGTTCATTTATTCGTTGACTAAGAGATTATGTTAGAATACATGTACATACGTACTCATACTGGAAACTTGAATTATGAGAGTTGTATTTCTTTTCTTGATTGATATGGAATTTCCTCATTCTACGAAGTTTCTGAATCATTAATTTTTGATGGCGGATTGGGATTTCTCGTTTTCATCAATTCATAATCTCATTCTTAATAGCATGAATTTTAAGAAAATGCGAATCCATCGCATTGATTCGATTGGTATATAAATTTGCATTTGAAGTTGAGATGAATTTGGAAATGATGGGGTTGGGTAGAATGTACAATAATAAAACTTGAGTATGTACAGAGGATGAAATTTAATGTAAATAGTTATTCAAGATACACGTATTCCTAATATATATGAATTAACAATAATTCCTAGATTACATGATTGGTATCTATATCATAATGTATATATGAAAGTATATCATACTCCTCACGCAAATATCATACATATTATCATTTTTTATACATACATTAATATATTATATATGTTATTACGTATTATATATATATATATATATTTAATTATCGACATTTATGACGACCGAGAGCAAATAGGTTTTTTGTGAGGAATTTGGATTTATCATGCGTACCTAGCCATAACATAACATTCTGCTTCGGTAAATTCCCACTGGATTGCCCATGGCAGGTAATTCACTGATTTCTAAATTTATAGGGAATTATGCCGACCATCGATGAAAATACGCATTTATGACGACCAAAATTCAGGAATATGAGCACTTATGATGACCAGAGCAGATAAGGATTTGATCGAGAATGTGAGCCTTATACAACCAAAATATGATATATTCTCTCATATTTTCCCGACATTCTCCTTGTATCGCGCGGTATTGCTAAATACTTTTCCCTGAATATTTTAGATAATTATGACGACCGGTATATATGTGTCTCTACTGCACTTTAGACAATTATGACGACCGCGACAGATATTCACTCGACCCCATAGCATGCAGTTAGGCTGAAAGGCAGAAAAGTCAAGAGCGAATGGGGAGGGGAAATTCTTGTGAGGTTCGATTTCGGGTGTTTCTAAGAACATTTTCCAGGAAAAATCGGAAAAATTCGTCGGTGGATTTTGAGATAGTTAATCTCCCATCTTCTTCATAAAGGGTATGTAGGAGCTGATCTCTCTCGCGCATTCATGGTGTTTCGTATGAACCTTGGAGGACGGGTTTCATCGAAAAATAGCTCGGATCGTTTTTTGTAGATTATTTTGGAGTCGAACAATTTAATGTGCCTTATAATCACCAGTATATATGTGTCTGCAGTGTATTTTAGATGATCATGACGACCGCAGGAGATCCTTGGTCAACCACATAGCACATGGCTAGTTGGAAAGGCTGAAGAGACGAAAGTAGATGGAAATGAAAAATTCATGTGGGATGTGATTCCGGGTGTCTCTACGATCATTTTCCAACACGAATCGAAAGAATTCGGACGGATTCCAGAATAATTCACTTTCCCGGTTATTTTCATGATAAATGGTAAGGAAAGCTTGTCTCTCTCGAACATTCGATGTTACTGGTATGAACCTCGAAGGACGGATTCCATCGATAGATAACTAGAATACTTTCTTGTGGATCCTACTATATCATGCAACCACGATATTCCTAACAAAACATACATGCACAAGCACAGGGCATGGGAATAACCGGCAGATTTTGCCATCAATATTTATTCATCGGCATTTCAATGACCGAGAGCCGATAGGTTTTTCGTGAGAAACTTGGATCTATCATGCGTACCTACTCATAACTCAACATTCTGCTTCGGTAAATTCTCACTGGAGTGGCCCACGGCAGGCGATCTACTGATTTCTGAACTGATATGGGCTTATGTCGACCATCGACGAAAATATGCATGAATGACCCCGAGAATTCAGGAATATGAGCACTTATGACGACCGAAGCAGATAAGGATTTGATCGAGAATGTAAGCCTTATAACACCAAATATGATATATTCTCTCGCATTTTCGCGACATTCTCCTTGTATCGCGCGGTATTGCTAAATACTTTTCCGTGTCTATTTTAGATAATTATGTCGACCGGTATATATGTGTCTCTACTGCAGTTTAGATAATTATGACGACCGCGACAGGCATTCGCTCAACCCCATAGCACGCGGTTAGTCGGAAGGGCAGAAAATTCGAGAGTAAATGGGAATGGAGAATTCTTGTGAGGTTAGATTCCGGTCGTTTCTAAGATTATTTTCCAAGAAGAATCAGGGAAATTCGTAGGTAGATTTTGAAATGGTCTTCTCCTTCATGAATGGTACGTGGGAAACGGTCTCTCACGCATTCGTTGTGTTTCGTACGATCCTGGGAGGACAGGTTCCGTCGAAGAATAGCTAGAATCATTCTTTGTAGATTATTTTGGAGATGAACAAGCTAATGTGCCTGATAACTACCAGTATATATGTGTCTGCAGTGCACTCTAGATCATCATGACGAACGCAGTAGATCCTTGCTCTACATCATATCACGCGGCTAGTCGGGAAGGCTGAAAAGTCGAAAGTGGATGGAAATGAAAAAGTCATGTAGGATGTGATTCCGAGTGTCTCTACGATTATTTTCCAACATGAATCAAAAGGGTTCGGATGGATTCCAGGATGTTTCACTCTTTCGGTTTTTTACATGATAAATGGTAAGTGAAAACTTGTCTCTCTCATGCATTCGACGTTACTGGTATGAACCTAGAGGGACGGATTCCATCGATGAATAACTAGGATAGCTTCTTGTGGATCCTACTATATGATGTGACCACGGTTTTCCTAAAAAAACATACATGCACAATCACGTGATATGGGAATATTGGCACTTTCTGCCATCAATATTTATTCATCGGCATTTATGATGACCAAGAGCCGATAGGTTATTCGTGAGAAATTTGGATCTATCATGCGTACCTAGCCATAACTTAACATTCTGCTTCGGTAAATTCCCACTGGAGTAGCCCATGGCAGGTGATCTACTGATTTCTGAACTGATATGGGCTTATGTCGACCATCGACGAAAATATGCATGAATGACCCCGAGAATTCAGGAATATGAGCACTTATGACGACCGAAGCAGATAAGGATTTGATCGAGAATGTAAGCCTTATAACACCAAATATGATATATTCTCTCGCATTTTCGCGACATTCTCCTTGTATCGCGCGGTATTGCTAAATACTTTTCCGTGTCTATTTTAGATAATTATGTCGACCGGTATATATGTGTCTCTACTGCAGTTTAGATAATTATGACGACCGCGACAGGCATTCGCTCAACCCCATAGCACGCGGTTAGTCGGAAGGGCAGAAAATTCGAGAGTAAATGGGAATGGAGAATTCTTGTGAGGTTAGATTCCGGTCGTTTCTAAGATTATTTTCCAAGAAGAATCAGGGAAATTCGTAGGTAGATTTTGAAATGGTCTTCTCCTTCATGAATGGTACGTGGGAAACGGTCTCTCACGCATTCGTAGTGTTTCGTACGATCCTGGGAGGACAGGTTCCGTCGAAGAATAGCTAGAATCATTCTTTGTAGATTATTTTGGAGATGAACAAGCTAATGTGCCTGATAACTACCAGTATATATGTGTCTGCAGTGCACTCTAGATCATCATGACGAACGCAGTAGATCCTTGCTCTACATCATATCACGCGGCTAGTCGGGAAGGCTGAAAAGTCGAAAGTGGATGGAAATGAAAAAGTCATGTAGGATGTGATTCCGAGTGTCTCTACGATTATTTTCCAACATGAATCAAAAGGGTTCGGATGGATTCCAGGATGTTTCACTCTTTCGGTTTTTTACATGATAAATGGTAAGTGAAAACTTGTCTCTCTCATGCATTCGACGTTACTGGTATGAACCTAGAGGGACGGATTCCATCGATGAATAACTAGGATAGCTTCTTGTGGATCCTACTATATGATGTGACCACGGTTTTCCTAAAAAAACATACATGCACAATCACGTGATATGGGAATATTGGCACTTTCTGCCATCAATATTTATTCATCGGCATTTATGATGACCAAGAGCCGATAGGTTATTCGTGAGAAATTTGGATCTATCATGCGTACCTAGCCATAACTTAACATTCTGCTTCGGTAAATTCCCACTGGAGTAGCCCATGGCAGGTGATCTACTGATTTCTAAACTGATAGGGGCCTATGTCGACCATCGACGAAAATATGCATGAATGATCACCAAAATTCAGAAATATGAGCACTTATGACGACGGGAGCAGATAGGGATTTGATCGAGAATGGAAGCCTTATACCACCGAAACATGATATATTCTCTCGTATTTTCGCGACATTCTCTTTGTATCGCGCGGTTTCGCTAAATACTCTTCCCTGTCCATTTTAGATCATTATGACGACCGGTATATATGTGTCTTACTGCACATTAGATAATTATGACGACCGCGACAGATATTCGCTCAACCCCATAGCAGACGGTTAGTCGGAGAGGCAGAGAAGTCGAGAGCGGATGGGAATGAGGACTTCTCGAGAGATTCGATTTCGAGTGTTTCTAAGAACATTTTCCAAGAAAAATCGGAAAAATTTGTCGGAGGATTTCGAGATGGTTGATCTCCCATCTTCTTCATGAAAGGTATGTAGGAGCTGATCTCTCTCACGCATTCGTGGTGTTTCGTATGCACCTGGGAGGACGGGTTTCATCGAAGAATAGCTAGGATCGTTTTCTAAAGATTATTTTGGAGATGAACAAGCTAATGTGCCTCATAAGTACCAGTATATATGTATCTGCAGTGCACTCTAGATGATTATGACGACCGCAGTAGATCCTTGCTCAACCACATAGCACGTGGCTAGTTGGAAAGGCTGAAGAGACGAAAGTAGATGGAAATGGAAAATTCATGTGGCATGTGATTCCGGGTGTCTCTACGATCACTTTCCAACACGAATCGAAAGAATTCGGACGGATTCCAGAATGATTCACTTTCCCGGTTATTCTCATGATAAATGGTAAGTAAAAGCTTGTCTCTCTCGAACATTCGATGTTACTGGTATGAACCTCGAGAGACGGACTCCATCGATAAATAACTAGAATACTTTTTTGTGGATCCTACTATATCATGCAACCACGATATTCCTAACAAAACATACATGCACAAGCACAGGGCATGGGAATAACCGGCAGATTTTGCCATCAATATTTATTCATCGGCATTTCAATGACCGAGAGCCGATAGGTTTTTCGTGAGAAATTTGGATCTATCATGCGTACCTACTCATAACTCAACATTCTGCTTCGGTAAATTCTCACTGAAGTGGCCCACGGCAGGCGATCTACTGATTTCTGAACTGATATGGGCTTATGTCGACCATCGATGAAAATATGCATGAATGACCCCGAGATATCAGGAATATGAGCACTTATGACGACCGAAGCAGATAAGGATTTGATCGAGAATGTAAGCCTTATAACACCAAATATGATATATTCTCTCGCATTTTCGCGACATTCTCCTTGTATCGCGCGATATTGCTAAATACTTTCCCCTGTTCATTTTAGATAATTATGACGACCGGTATATATGTGTCTCTACTGCACTTTACATAATTATGACGACCGCGACAGATATTCGCTCAACCCCATAGCACGTGGTTAGTCGGAAAGGCAGAGAAGTCGAGAGAGAATGGGGATGGAGAATTCTCTTGAAGTTAGATTTCGGTCGTCTCTAAGATTATTTTCAGAGAAGAAACGGGAAAATTCGTGGGTAGATTTTGAAATGGTCTTCTCCTTCATAAGTGGTATGTAGGAGCTGGTCTCTCACGCATTCGTGGTGTTTTGTACGAACTTGGGAGGACAGGTTTCGTCGAAAAATAGCTAGAAACGTTTTTCGTAGATTATTTTGGAGATGAACAAGCTAATGTGCCTCATAACTACCAATATATATGTGTCTGCAGTGCACTCTAGGTCATTATGACGAACGCAGTAGATCTTCGCTCTAACTCATGGCACGAGGCTACTCGGGAAGGCTGAAAAGTCGAAAGTGGATGGAAATGAAAAAGTCATGTGGGATGTGATTCCGGGTGTCTCTTCAATCATTTTCCAACATGAATCAAAAGAATTCGGATGGATTCCAGAATGTTCGACTTTTCCGGTGTTTTTAATGATAAATGGTAAGTGATAACTTGTCCCTCTCATGCATTCGGAGTGACTGGTATGAACCTAGAAGGACGGATTCCAGCGAAGCGGTTCAAGCCAGCGAAGCGGTTCATCCCATCCCGCAATAAGCTGAGCTCCGAAAGCGTTACTCCTCTATGGAATGTCGGAACTTTATAGAGGATCCAACTATCCGTAGGACGTCAGCGGTCCTACATGATGCTCATCTGTATCGTTTCCCTTCTGCAACGGTCCTGTGGATAGCCCCGAGAGATGACGACAGGCCAGGGAGAGACCATGCGCTGGATTGGACCTCGTACAACAGGACAGAACGGTAGAAGATCAAAATGCCGTCAATAGCCGAATTGTCTTCTAAGTTGATGACTCTCAGAGGATGACATCCTCGAGAGCGACTCCAATGGTTGGCGAGGCGTCTGATCCGATCCCACGATGAGCAGAGCCCCTCGTGCACGACTCCTCTATGGAAAGTCGAAATGCTGTAGAGGACCCAACAATTCGAAGGACCTCGGCGGTCATACATGATGTTTTTTTGTATGGTTCCTTCGATGCAATTCTTTCGCTAAACTAGCCCCAAGGGAGAACAACAGGCCCCCTGGATGACTATAATACTAGTTCAGACCTAGCGTAACGCAACAGAACAGTAAAAGATCAAGATGGCGTCAATAGTCGAGTTGCATCACTTGCTCTGATACCAGAGCCACCCTCATGCCTTGCGAGGCGGCTGATGCGTATCCATAGTGAGCAGAGCTCAGAGTGCACTCCACTCCATGAAATGTCAGGACGTTATAGAGGATGCAATAACTCGGAATATGTAGGCGGTGATATATCATGCTCTCTAGTATCGGCCATTCTATGCGTTTCTCCTGCAAGAACAGCGTCAGTCGATGACGACCTAGCGTAACGCAACAGAACAGTGAGAGATCAAATTGCCGTCAAGAGTCGAGTTGTATCGACCGCTCACATTCGAGAGACACTCTCATTGCTAGCGAGGCGGCTGATACGATCACACAATGAGTAGAGCTCCGAGTGCACTCCTACTCTATGGTATGTCGGAACGTTGTAGAGGATCCATGAATTCGAAAGATGTAGGCGGTCATTGATCATGCTCTCTGGTATCGGCCATTATATGGAATTCTCCTGCAACAACAGCCCCAAGCGATGACGAATGGCCAGTGAAAGACAGAAATGCTAGTTCAGACCTGGAACAACATAACAGAACAGTGAAAGATCAAAAAGCCGTCAGAACCTGGGTTGTATTGCTCGTTGGTCACTCAAAGAAGATAACATCATCGAGAACCACTCTCAAAGCCAGCGAGGTGGTTGATCCCATCCCGCAATGAGCAGAGCTCTGAAAGCGTTACATTTCTATGGAATGTCGGAACTTTATAGAGAATCCAACAATCCGTAGGACGTCGGCGGTCCTACATGATGCTTATCTGTATCGTTTCTCCTCTGCAACGGTTCTGTGGATAGCCCCGAGAGATGACGACAGGCCAGACAGAGACGAAAGCGCTGAATTGGACCTGGTACAACAGAACAGAACGGTAGAAGATCAAAATGCCGTCAATAGCCGAATCGTCTTGTAAGTTGATGACTAACAGAGGATGACATCCTCGAGAACGACTCCAATGGTTGTCGAGGCGTCTGATCCGAACCCACAATGAGCAGAACCCCTTGTGAACTACTCCCCTATGGATAGTCGAAATGCTATAGAAGACCCAACAATTCAAAGGACCTCGGTGGTCATACATGATGTTTTTTTGTATCGTTCCTTCGATGCAATTCTTTCGCGAAACTAGCCTCAAGGGAGAACAACAGGCCCTGGATGACTAAAATACTAGTTCAGACCTAGCGTAACGCAACAGAACAGTAAAAGATCAAGATGCCGTCAATAGACGAGTTGCATCACTTGCTCTGATACGAGAGCCATCCTCATGCCTAGCGAGGTGGCTGATCCGAATCTATAGTGAGCAGAGCTCCGAGTGCACTCCACTCTATGAAATGTTAGGACGTTATAGAGGATGCAACAACTCGAACGATGTAGGCGGTCATACATAATGCTCTCTGGTATCGTTCAATCTATGGGATTCTCCTGGAAGAACGGCCCCAAGCGATGACGACAACCCAGTGGAGGACAAAAATGCAAGTTAAGACCGTGCGTAATGCTCTAGAACAGTGGATGATCTGAATGTCATCGAGAGTCGAGTTGTATCGCTCGCAGACATTTGAGAGCCACTCCCATGGCTAGCGAGGCGGCTGATACGATCACAAAATGAGTTGAGCTCCGAGTGCACTCCTCCTCTACGGTATGTCGGAACGTTATGGAGGATCCATTGATTCGAAAGATGTAGGCGGTCATTCATCGTGCTCTCTGGTATCGGCCATTATATAGAATTCTCCTGCAAGAACAGCCCCAAGCGACGACGAACGGCCAGTAAAAGACAGAAATGCTAGTTCAGGCCTGGAACAACAGAACAGAACAGTAAAAGATCAAAAAGCCGTCAGAACCTGAGTTGTATTGATCGTTGGTCACTCACGCAAGATAACATGATCGAGAATCAGATTCATGTCCAGCGAGGCGGTCAGTCCTATTCCACAATGAGCAGAGTTCCGGAAGCGTTACTACTCTATGGAATGTCAGAACTTTATAGAGGATCCAACTATCCGTAGGACGTCAGCGGTCCTACATGATGCTTATCTGTATCGTTTCTCCTCTGCAACGGTTCTGTGGATAGCCCCGAGAGATGACGACAGGCCAGAGAGAGACGAAAGCGCTGAATTGGACCTGAGACAACAGGGCAGAACGGTAGAAGATCAAAATGCCGTCAATAGCCGAATTGTCTTCTAAGTTGATGACTCACAGAGGATGACATCCTCGAGAGCGACTCCAATGGTTGGCGAGGCGTCTGATCCGAACCCATAATGAGCAGAGCGCCTTGTGAACTACTCCCCTATGGAAAGTCGAAATGCTATAGAGGACCCAACAATTCAAAGGAACTCGGTGGTCATACATGATGTTTTTTTGTATCGTTCCTTCGATGCAATTCTTTCGCGAAACTAGCCTCAAGGGAGAACAACAGGCCCTGGATAACTAAAATACCAGTTCAGACCTAGCGTAACGCAACAGAACAGTAAAAGATTAAGATGCCGTCAATAGACGACTCGCATCACTTGCTCTGATACGATAGTCGACCTCATGCCTAGCGAGGTGGCTGATCCGAATCCATAGTGAGCAGAGCTCCGAGTGCCTTTCACTCCATGAGATGTTAGGACGTTATAGAGGATGCAACAACTCGAACGATGTAGGCGGTCATACATAATGCTCTCTGGTATCGGTCAATCAGTGTGATTCTTCTGCAAGAACGGCCCCAAGCGATGACGACAACCCAGTGAAAGACAAAAATGCGAGTTGTGACCTTGCGTGATGCTTTAGAACAGTAGAAGATCGAAATGCCGTCAAAAGTCGAGTTGTATCGACTGCTCAAATTCGAGAGACACTCTCATTGCTAGCGAGGCGGCTGATACGATTACACAATGAGTAGAGCTTCAAGTGCACTCCTACTCTATGGTATGTCGGAACGTTGTAGAGGATCCATGAATTCGAAAGATGTAGGCGGTCATTCATCATGCTCTCTGGTATCGGCCACTGTATGGAATTCTCCTGCAAGAACAGCCCCAAGCGATGACGAACGGCCAGTAAAAGACAGAAATGCTAGTTCAGACCTGGAACAACATAACAGAACAGTGAAAGATCAAAAAGCCGTCAGAACCTGGGTTGTATTCTTCGTCGGTCACTAAAAAGAGATAACATTATCGAGAATGACTTTCAAAGCCAGCGAGGCGGTTCATCCCATCCCGCAATGAGCAGATCTCCGAAAACGTTACTACTCTATGGAATGTCGGAATTTTATAGAGGATCCAACTATCCGTAGGACGTCGGCGGTCCTACATGATGCTTATCTGTATCGTTTCTCCTCGGCAACGGTTCTGTGGATAGCCCCGAGAGATGACGACAGGCCAGAGAGAGACGGGAGCGCTGAATTGGACCTGGTACAACAGGACAGAACGGTAGAAGATCAAAATGCCGTCAATAGCCGAATTGTCTTGCAAGTTCATGACTCAACGAGGATGACATCCTCGAGAGCGACTCTAATGGTTGGCGAGGCGTCTGATCCGATCCCACAATGAGCAGAGCCCCTTGTGCACTACTCCTCTATGGAAAGTCGAAATGCTATAGAGGGCCCAACAATTCAAAGGACCTCGGCGGTCATACATGATGTTCTTTTGTATCGTTCCTTCGATGCAATTCTTTTGCGAAACTAGCCACAAGGGAGAACAACAGGCCCTGGATGGCTAAAATACTAGTTCAGAATTAGCGTAACGCAACAGAACAGTAAAAGATCAAGATGCCGTCAATAGACGAGTTGCATCACTTGCTCTGATAGAAGAGCCACCCTCATGCCTAGCGAGGTGGCTGATCCGAATGCATAGTGAGCAGAGCTCCGAGTGCACTCCACTCCATGAAATGTTAGGACGTTATAGAGGATGCAACAACTCGAACGATGTAGGCGGTCATACATAATGCTCTCTGGTATCGGTCAATCTATGGGATTCTTCTGCAAGAACGGCCCCAAGCGATGAGGACAACTCAGTGAAAGACAGAAATGCGATTTAAGACCTTGCGTAAAGCTTCAGAACAGTAGAAGATCAAAATGCCGTCGAAAGTCGAGTTGTATCGACCGCTCACATTCGAGAGCCACTCCCATGGCTAGCGAGGCGGCTGATACGATCACACAATGAGTAGAGCTCCGAGTGCACTCCTACTCTATGGTACGTCGGAACGTTATAGAGGATCCATTTATTCGGAAGATGTGGGCGGTCATCCATCATGCTCTCTGATATCGGCCATTATATGGAATTCTCCTGCAAGAACAGCCCCAAGCGATGACGAACGGCCAGTAAAAGACAGAAATGCTAGTTCAGACCTGGAACAACATAACAGAACAGTAAGAGATCAAAAAGCCGTCAGAACCTGGGTTGTATTGCTCGTTGGTCACTCAAAGAAGATAACATCATCGAGAACCACTCTCAAAGCCAGCGAGACGGTTCATCCCATCCCGCAATGAGGAGAGCTCCGAAAGCGTTACTACTCTATGGAATGTTGGAACTTCATAGAGGATCCAACTATCCGTAGGACGTAGGCGGTCCTACATGATGCTCATCTGTATCGTTTCTCCTCTGCAACGGTCCTGCGGATAGCCCCGAGAGATGACGACAGGCCAGGGAGAGACAAAAGCGCTGAATTGGACCTGGTACAACAGGACAGAACGGTAGAAGATCAAAATGCCGTCAATAGCCGAATTGTCTTGCAAGTTCATGACTCAACGAGGATGACATCCTCGAGAGCGACTCTAATGGTTGGCGAGGCGTCTGATCCGATCCCACAATGAGCAGAGCCCCTTGTGCACTACTCCTCTATGGAAAGTCGAAATGCTATAGAGGGCCCAACAATTCAAAGGACCTCGGCGGTCATACATGATGTTCTTTTGTATCGTTCCTTCGATGCAATTCTTTTGCGAAACTAGCCACAAGGGAGAACAACAGGCCCTGGATGGCTAAAATACTAGTTCAGAATTAGCGTAACGCAACAGAACAGTAAAAGATCAAGATGCCGTCAATAGACGAGTTGCATCACTTGCTCTGATAGAAGAGCCACCCTCATGCCTAGCGAGGTGGCTGATCCGAATGCATAGTGAGCAGAGCTCCGAGTGCACTCCACTCCATGAAATGTTAGGACGTTATAGAGGATGCAACAACTCGAACGATGTAGGCCGTCATACATAATGCTCTCTGGTATCGGTCAATCTATGGGATTCTTCTGCAAGAACGGCCCCAAGCGATGAGGACAACTCAGTTAAAGACAGAAATGCGATTTAAGACCTTGCGTAAAGCTTCAGAACAGTAGAAGATCAAAATGCCGTCGAAAGTCGAGTTGTATCGACCGCTCACATTCGAGAGCCACTCCCATGGCTAGCGAGGCGGCTGATACGATCACACAATGAGTAGAGCTCCGAGTGCACTCCTACTCTATGGTACGTCGGAACGTTATGGAGGATCCATTTATTCGGAAGATGTGGGCGGTCATCCATCATGCTCTCTGATATCGGCCATTATATGGAATTCTCCTGCAAAAACAGCCCCAAGCGATGACGAACGGCCAGTAAAAGACAGAAATGCTAGTTCAGACCTGGAACAACATAACAGAACAGTAAGAGATCAAAAAGCCGTCAGAACCTGGGTTGTATTGCTCGTTGGTCACTCAAAGAAGATAACATCATCGAGAACCACTCTCAAAGCCAGCGAGACGGTTCATCCCATCCCGCAATGAGGAGAGCTCCGAAAGCGTTACTACTCTATGGAATGTTGGAACTTCATAGAGGATCCAACTATCCGTAGGACGTAGGCGGTCCTACATGATGCTCATCTGTATCGTTTCTCCTCTGCAACGGTCCTGCGGATAGCCCCGAGAGATGACGACAGGCCAGGGAGAGACAAAAGCGCTGAATTGGACCTGGTACAACAGGACAGAACGGTAGAAGATCAAAATGCCGTCAATCGCCGAATTGTCTTGCAAGTTGATGACTCACAGAGGATGACATCCTCGAAAGCGACTTCAATGGTTGGCGAGGCGTCTGATCCGAACCCACAATGAGCAGAACCCCTTGTGAACTACTCCCCTATGGATAGTCGAAATGCTATAGAGGACCCTACAATTCAAAGGACCTCGGCGGTCATACATGATGTTCTTTGGTATCGTTCCTTTGATGCAATTTTCTCGCGTAACCTAGCCCCAAGCGATAATAACAGGCCAGTGGAAGTTCCAAATGCCCGTTAAGACCTAGAGTATAGTAACAGAACAGTAAAAGATCAAAACGTCGTGAATATCGGAGATGTAACACTCGTTGACCATTCACAAAGGACAACCTACTCGAGAACTATCCCATGGTTAGCGAGGTGGTTGATCCGAATTCACATGAACAGAGATTCAAGTACCATGCTACTGCATCAAATGTCGAAATGCTATGGAGGAACCAACGATACGAACAATCTCGGCGGTTATACATCATGCACCTCGGTTATCGTTTATTCTACGGAATTCTTCTGCGAAAATAGCTCCAAACGATGGCGACATTCCAGTAGAAGACATAAATGCTAATTCAGAAACTAGAAAAACACGACAAAGCAGTGAAAGATAAAAATGCCATCCGCGACGGAGTGGTTTTACTCGTTGACCATCTCCGAGAATAACATCCTCGAGAGCCGGTCGATTGTCTGGTGAGGCGGCTGATCCGGTTCCACAATGTGCACAGCTCCGTGTACATCACTACTCTATGAAATGTCGAAATGCTATGGTAGTCCCAATAATTCGAATAACCTGGGCGGTCATACATGATGCTCTTTGATATCATTTTTTCACGCAATCCTCCTGCGGAACTAGCCCCAAGAGATGACAAGAGGCCAGTAAAAGACAAAAATGCTGATCAAGACCTAGAGTAACGCAACCGAACAGTAGAAGATCAAAATGACACCAATAGCCGAGTTCTTTTGCTCGTTGATCACTCACAAAAGATAACATCCTGAGGGCCACTCTCGTATCTAGCGAGGTGGTTGACCTATTCCACAATAAAAAGAGCTCCGAGTGCCCTACCACCCTACGGAATGTCAGAATATTACATAGGATCCCACAATTCGAAAAACCTCGGCAGTTATACATGATGCTCTTCGATATCATTCCTTTCATGCAATTCTTCTGCAGAACTAGCCCCAAGAGATAACAACAGGCCAGTGAAAGAGATGAATGCTAGTTTAGACCTAGAGTAACACAACAGAACAGTCGAAGATCACAATGCCGTGAGTGCAAGAGTTGTTATGGTTGTTGATCGCTTACACATGATATCCATCTGAAGAGTCGCTCTCAGGTGTAGCGAGACTGTTGATCCGATTTCACACGAAGCATCGATCCAAATGCACTATGACATGTAAAAATGCTATGAAAGCGAGAAAGTGCCTTCTCAGCCCCCGTCATGGATAATGATCCATGATCACGCAACTCGGAGTGCATGATTTGAAGAAATTCGGAACGCTACAGAGGAACCGACGATTTGAAGCAGCTCCGCGATCGGTTGGGTTACGTTCTTTCTAATCCGATTTCTTGAGAAGTATTCGAGCAGGTTGGTTTCTTTATTGATTCATGCCAACGTTTAGCTTGTCAAATTTCCACAAGCACCATCAGGGCATTACATACTATTACATATTATACTGTGCTAACTAAAAGTGATTGTGTGTCTGACTATTGTTCATTCCAAGATCACCCTGCCGTAAACAACAAATGCCCTGATGATGCTTGTGGAAATTTGACAAGCGGAATGTTGGAATGAATCAATAAAGAAACCAACCTGCTTGAATACTTCGCAAGGAAAAGTCACTCCATCCCTAAGTATGAAATGCTACATATTAACAGAAAGAACTATGAAAAACAGATAGGGCATGAATTTAAGCACCTTAATAACTAGAAAAAACTATTTAATTGACAACATCAAAGTGGAAATGTGAAGCAAGAGTTTTCCTAGTAAAAGCATGAACAACAATATTCGCAAAGACACTCATCAGTATTTTAACTAGCTTCTACTCAAGTTTGAGGAGAGATTCTAAGAGAAATCGCATCTCAACACTAAAAAAGTGTAACATATGCAAACCAGTAGGTGATGCCACCAAGCTCAAGATCATGGAGTTGAAGTAAAGCTCGGTGTTGAAATACGCACCTTCTAAATCAGGCTTGATTACATCCCACTGGTGTCGAAGGAAAGTTGTCAAGGCTTGGAGATTGCTCAATTTTGATTGACCTTTGTAATACATGTCTGATATACTTTGAGATACTTCCATGACTTCATCTAACGATGGGCAACTGTTACGGTCGATCTCAGATTCAAATTGTTTGTGAATACATTTTATAATCAGAGAATATCTGTCATCCTCATATTGCATTCCTATCTTATTACTTTCAATAGTGGGAACAGACTGACAACAGTCAGCCACATTGATTCGTTTTCTATTCAATATTGAAAGAAAGTGATCCATTGTCTGAATAAACGGAAATTGGTCCACACTTTGCTTATATGGTCAAATAAAGTGTCAATCAACTCGATCGGGATGAAACTTGAAAATGTTATGGAGCATGATCACAGAAGAAAGGTCCGGGTAAGAAAGGTCTGTTCCACGATCTCATATACAGGTCTGGGCACTCCATACAGCAGAGCCTTCGCGTTCTTGAGTCGCGGCTCGGCAATATGGCCGCCGAGCCAAGAAGCCAGGAAGCGCTTTGATTGGTCGGCCGTGATGACACGGCTTTAGTTATAAACACAACACGCCAGCAGTCGACGGCAACAGTTATGCCATAAATATTGGTTGATAAGTCGCGTAGATCGATTTGTGATTATGAGAGTCCTATGATGCCGAGTATTGTATTTTGTTTTGATTTTTGATTTCATCATGCAGAGCACCTTATATTTTAATTACTCACGTGGCGAGAGTCAACCAAAGCCGTCGCGCGCGCAAGTTTGACATCCTGAGATACAAATTCTATCCTCCCGAGATCCATTGCACTACATCTCTGGATAGAGAATTGCATCCACGTGGGTACTATTTTCATTGCTGCTTATTTGTCTGCATCTTTTAATTTATCTACGCGTCTTTTGCATTTATCGCATAACTGTCGGCGTCGACTGCTGTGTGTTTGCCATCACGCAGTTCCTGGCCGTGTGGCCATATTGCCGAGCGGTGACTCAAAAACGCGACGGTTCTACTGTATGGAGTGCCCAGACCTGTATATAAGATCGTGGTCTGTTCTAGAGACCCTCCAGGTCTGTTCACTCCAAGCTGCTCACGATTTCCCCTACACTTCCGCCTAGATTCAAATACGGCCGGCCCGGTATGAAAGCGCGCGCGCAGCCATCTACTTGGAGATGGTGACATAGAGGTATTGTAGAGCAAGGAAGAGCGGCCTTCAGGAGGATCGCTCCTAGAGTGAGACAGACGATAGCAGGTCCTGTTCTTCAGCACGGGGAGGCCGGGCGAGCGCCACACAGAAGATCACCGTGCAACACAGCGTTTACCTGCACGGAGAGAAAAAATAGGTAGGCCGTACTTCACCATCAAGGTGATTCTTAATATCCTAATTCGCTCGGTCAAGCAACTTGTACACTGAAACAAAATCTGTCGCCACTGGGACATGACTCAATTAATGGAATGATTTGATTTTTTGGACACACGTAGTTGAAAAACACTGCTTCCATACAGTGAAAGATCTGCATGCGGGGAGCGACAATCTTCTGCTCGCTATCATATATAATCAGTTCATGAATGTAAACATAAGCAACGAAGCGCTTACCATGTATAATAGTTATAGCGACCGGCTCGCTACACTTTTATTGTGCTTCAGGTATAGCTATAGCTACCCACACTTGAAGTATACTTTTTAACGCTCGCTACCTAACCTTCTTTGCTGGCCCCAAGGTAAGGTGTCGAACTTCGAATTGGAACCATACAAAGTTCGTGGGTTCCTACCCTACGCTTATCAATCGACTTTTTGTCTATACAACTGGCTTTTTCAGTTGCGATGTGGGCATAAATTTTGAGAAAATTATACCTGGAGCCGAATCGGCTATCTGAAACTAGCTGAGCCGACTCGGTTCCTCCAGGCAGGGAAAGCGTGTAGAAAATTTGTAAATTCATGGCAAGAGATCACGATAAGGTCCCATGACATGCCTCGAGGTATGTAAAAATTGTGTACCCACCAAACAGTGAATAATGCCACAACGTTCCTGGGAAGTTGTCCTGTCAACCTGGAAACGTTCCGGCAAAGGTCGGGAAACACGTTGCCAACACGTTGGCGCAACGAAAAGATGTCTACCAGATGCGCGTTGCCTCGACGTTTCCAGAACGTTTCTGGGACGTTTCAGCGGTTTTTCAAAGGTTGCACGATGGTTTCCGAGATGTTTCCTGTGCAACCAATACTTCGAATATTTTTTGTTAAATAAATGAACGAATTGTTTATGAAATTCCCGTTCTCGCAAGCTACCAGCTCCATCCCCGTTCAATCCCATCGATTGCACTCAATCAGAAACATGTCCACTGGTGCAAGAAAGATGGGGAGATTACGCTTGAAAGCAACAAGAGCCAATTAACAACAATTTTTTATCAATAATACATTTATTTATTCATATTCGAAACCGTCCCAGAAACGTTCCGGAAACGTTGAGGCAACGCGCATCTGGTAGACATTTTTTCGTTGCGCCAACGTGTCGGCAACGTGTTTCCCGAACTTAGGGGAACGTTTCAAGGTTGACAGGACAGCTTCCCAGAAACGTTGTGGCAACATTCACTGTTTGGTGGGTAAGCTCTTGACAACAGTTCATGACAAAGTCCCATGACAACTGCCCATGACATGACCCAGGCCGCGGAAAATCCGGAAAATCATGACGAAAATTCATGACAAAACTTCATGTCAAATAGTTATGACAAGGTTTCACGATGTTATGTTACTCGGAAGGACTCATGTCACGAATTGACAAGTTTATAGCTCATGTTTTCTAGAAATCGTGACATCATGATTTTATGTTATATATATATATCATGATTTTATGCTATAATAGGGATTTGACCACCGAGGTTGTTCAAATTGTTGGTTTCTCTCAATTGCATCTAAGCACGGTTTTGATCAGATTCGGGCACGATCTCTGGTTCAAAGAGTGGGAAAGTCTCCCCAAAATAGCTCTATACTTACTTATGTTATGGCTTAATCATCTCTGCACACTATAGCAGAGAGATACAGCCAATGTTTTAAAAAAGCAGAAGAAGGTCATAACTCCAGTTCTAAGCCGCACACCTGTACCTCGGCTGAGGAAACTAGAGGCAAAAACATCCAATATAGCTGGCTCAAGCGGTAGGCGCTGTCTGTTCCTTGGGTGATCGGATTACTCGCAATCGCGATGAGCTTAAAAAACGAAAACTAATGGAAATACGACTCCACTGCACGGTGAGTCATTTACGCTAAAAAGGTCGAGTTGCGTGCACGTGGGTTTTGCCTGTGGGGTATGTTTCGGGGTCATTAGTAGAACATCTTCCAAAAAGTATCAAAAAAATGGGTAGAGGGTTTTTGAAAGTCGATTTTTCGACTTTTTAGCCATTTTCTCAAAACAGTGGAATACCTCCATTGCTCACTCCCGCCGCTCGCTTTAAAATCGAATATCCAGAATGATCGAAGTACCCATATTCGACGTAAAAAGACCCAATCTTTCGAAATCCGAGGGCCAAATCAGGCCTAGATACGATCAGAGTAATTTAGAATGACTATAGTGCAGGAAACCCTTTTTTCATGAATGAAATCCACGGAAAATGTAGGACTCCGTCGAGTTGATGGCTTCGGTTTGATATGACTTACATGACTTTATTATTCCGCCCGAGCTTCATTTACTGTTGGGGTTTATAAGTCATATTCATAACCGTATGGTACAAGAGTTGCAAGAAATTGCTCTAGATCGGGTTGAGTCGTGCAGTGTGAATCGACAAATCCTCCACGGTGGTGGAGGATTCAATGGTATTGATTGCAGAAAGTTACTCAATAACATAAACCTCATAAATAGCAGAGATAAACCTCCTGTGAAGAAATATGTGGATATTCTGGAAAGTTTCGGAAAAGTCGTCAAGGCAAATATTGACCTTCAATATGCTAGTAAAATAGCAAATTTTTGCACTTGCTATTTGAAGTCGGGTATTTCTGTTACACCGAAAGTACATGCAATTATGTATCACACTGAAGAATTTTGTAATAGAAATAGAACTGGTCTTGGAAAGTTCAGCAAACACGCATTTGAGTTAGTTCATCACGATCTCAGTGAAGTTTGAAAGAAATAGACAGTACATACTGCACATTCTGTTAACTCAAATCGTCTCTTCCGTACCGTATGCAAATTCAACGGATTACATGTATGAGTTATTGTTCCCGCGATTGGTACAAGAATGTAAAATCCCTTTCCGCTCTGACAAAGATCACACGATACCCACCAAACAGTGAATGTTGCCACAACGTACCTGGGAAGTTGTCCTGTCAACCTGGAAACGTTCCACCAAAGGTCGGAAAACGCGTTGCCGACGTGTTGGCGCAACGAAAAAATGTCTACGAGATGTATGTTGTCTCGACGTTTCCAGAACGTTTCTGGGACGTTCCAGTGGTTTTTCAAAGGTTGCACAATGGTTTCCGAAATGTTTCCGGTGCAACCAATACTTCGAATATTTTTTGTTGAATAAATAAACAAATTGTTTATGAAATTCCCTTCCTCGCAAGCTACCAGCTCCATCCCCGTTCAATCCCATCGATTGCGCTCAATCAGAAACATGTCCACTTGGTACAAGAAAGACGGGGAGATTACGCTTGAATGCAACAAGAGCCAATCAACAACAATTTTTTAGTAATAATTCATTTATTTATTCATATTCGAAACCGTCCTAGAAACGTTCTGAAAACGTTGAGGCAACGCGCATCTGGTAGACATTTTTTCGTTGCGCCAACGCTCAGTGGGGCCAAGAAGTTCTTGGATAATTCGCCTTTACGTAAATTCGCAACCAATCGACATATGCGCAGACGCAGAAGGTTGTTCTCATTCATCCAAAACTCTTCTGTTTGCGCTTATGTCGATTGGTTGCAAATTCACGTAATGGCGAATTATTCAAGAATTTCTTGGCCCCTTTGTGCAACGTGTCGGCAACGCGTTTCCCGAACCTAGGGGAACGTTTCAAGGTTGACAGGACAACTTCCCAGAAACGTTGTGGCAACATTCACTGTTTGGTGGGTAAACATTTAAGGATATGGAATGAGAAGAAGTAACTCTTCAGCAAGGGCGCTCTGTGATACTTGTTACAGCTTTGTACGAGCAAGATTTATGTTGTTGAAAACTGATGGTATGAGGGTGTTCTGTGCTTGGATAGTATCATCTTCAAAGGGAATTTTATTTGTATTAAAACAACAATTCGAACAAAATCGGATGCTCGTTTGTTATTAAACCTCTCAGAATAACTCCTCGCTTATTTCCAGGATTCCAATCAAATGATGAGACGATCTTGGGCACAACAAATATTATTGGAATAGAGTGCTATAATAGTATATCATGATACAATGGCGCAAACAATGGTTTTCGCACTTCGAGCGACTTGTTTAGGCCCGAGCCGCAGCCGAGGGTCTAAATAGTCACGAGAAAGTGAAAACCGTTGCGCCCGAGTATCATACTACGTTTTTTGATCATCTGTGAGCTGATGAAAAGCGAAACAGTGTGCAAATGACTTATTTGCGCACAGACGATAAAAAATATAAACAATCCGTCAGTATTCAATCTAACAACATCCACCGTTGACGAAGGAAACTCTCGGATCCACCATGAATTTTATTTGTTAAAAGAGGGTTTCCTGCACTATAGTCGTTCCAAATTACTTAGATCGCATTTGGGCTCAATTTGGACCTCGGATTTTGAAAGATTGGGTCTTTTTACGTCGGATATGAGGAAATTTACAGAACCTTTGACTTTTAGTGTACCATACAGTATTCCAATGAGATCGGGACTTTCACGCCCTGGGAAAATGTTTTCCAGATAGTTTCTATAGTTTCCAGGATGGTACTCTATCGATTTTTTATGACACATGCGTAGTGTTCTTGATACAAATTGAAGAATCGTCAAATTTCGTACTTTTTCAGTGTAATTGGCGCGTCTTTCGAAACTCTTCGGCTTCTGGAGAAAATAACACTGTCCAAAA
The DNA here is from genome assembly GCA_029851415.1 of Eretmocerus hayati. Classification (NCBI taxonomy): domain Eukaryota; kingdom Metazoa; phylum Arthropoda; class Insecta; order Hymenoptera; family Aphelinidae; genus Eretmocerus; species Eretmocerus hayati. The sequence goes on from CM056743.1 coordinate 88,385,851, forward strand.
AATCTGAAAAAATTCCATCTGACTCTTCAAACCTGATATAATCATAAAAGATTCGTTCTAATAGCGACACAGGTCCGTGGTCAGCACAGGGCTTCCATAAAAAATGTAACTCACTTTTTGGAAAAAAAAAACCTCCTCCACTTCTTCGTAAGTAAAAAAAATAACATTCGAGCTAGGATAAATCGGGTGGTGGAGAATTCAAGAGTAAGAATGGACGATCAAAATGCTCCTTCATTTGGCAGCGACGCATTATTCTGGCCAAAGATCTGTGACGTTAATTTTGCGAGATTTGTCGCGCCTACCGCTTCAAAAAAGGGCATAAACCTTTGTTACTCGAATAATAAGCAGATGTCGCTCCCAAACCCTATCGCCCATTTTACTTTGACGTATGATGAATTACCATGCACTTCAATGAGGTCGTTATAACGATTGTTATTCGAGGGAGGAGCTCGTGAAACTTGTTCAGCCCCTGAAAGCTGATTTATTCGGTCAGAAATGATGCACGTAACAGGTCTGATATATAGTTATTAACTTTGTATGAAGTTCTCACATTATTTTCACACTAACAGCTTATCATAATTTAAGTAGGGAAGCTTTGGAAAAGCAAAAATTGCATATACCTCCGACAACTCTGTGGACATAGGAAAAGTGAAACTTGATGGGTATAACGGAACAGGCTCAATTCTGGGAATGGAATTCTATTAAACGGGTAGGACAACATCGGTATCAACCATCATATTGCACTATTCACGATCCATACATGTGAAAAGCCTCTAAAAGTGACGAAAACGTAATAGACCAATTCCACCTCATTGATCCCCGAGGATTAACATCTTTCAAAAATGGTGGGCACAACTTTTCTTCCACATTTTAGAGGCTCCAAAACAGTATGGAATTGGTTTCAAGAGCGACAAGCAGGAAAAAAATTTTTTTTCTCAGATGACCCAAAAGTTAAAGGTTTGGTAGATTTCCTCATATGCGTACTTCGATCATTTTGGATAGTCGATTTTAAAGCGAGAGACGGGAGTGAGCAATGGAGGTAATCCACTGTTCTGAGAAAATGGCTGAAAAATCGACTTCAATTCGAAAACCTTCTACCGATTTTTCTGATTCTTGTTGGAAAATGTTCTACCCATGACGCCGGAGCATGTCCCATAGGCAAAACCCACGTGCACGCAACTCGACCTTTTTCGCCTGAATGACTCACCGTGACTGGCGCCTTTCAATTCTCTTTCAAAAAATTCAGGCGTTAACAATTGGACAAAATTGCACGGGCAGCGAACTTCAAAACGTACTACTCCGAGCTGTCACAAAAATACGGTAAGATAAATTGAAATGAAATCAAGGATCATTCAGCCAAAGTCTGAATTATCCAAAATCTTCAATAATCTCGAGAAGGCTGGAGAACTTCTTATCTTGACTCAAATTCTAAGTCCCCCTCGGGGTTCCGTGGCTTATACATGACTTGTGGTTGATGTATTCACCTTTGTATGATTCAGAGTATCACATTTCTTTTTCATCTCGGTTATGTCCTGATGCAACCTCATTTGAACAAAAAATTCCAAGGGAGAGTGCATCACTTGAATTTTGAAATATTTAAACATATCCCTGTTGAAATGTTGAATATCATCTTCTGATTTCCTTTCCCCTGGAGGATTTGTCATGAAATCTTTCACAGGCTCCGTTCCCGCACCAGAAAGAGTTTCCCTTGCAATTGTGGCGGATCTTTACCATTAGAGAATTCATCAGGTGCAAATCAGAATCGAATAAGTACAGTTTCTTAATAATTATCAGAACTTGGTTGTATGCGGAACTTGCTTTGATCTGCAAGGCCGCCATGGCACAGTGGATTAGTCACCGGACTCCCTTGCGGGAGTCCTACGTTCGAATCTCGGTCAGGGCACCACTGAGATTTTTTTCTCATGTGCCTTTTTTCGGCGGTCTCGGTGATTCGGATTCCACCTAAAACTGTTAGTCCTCCCCACCGAGGTACAATTCGGTAGTTAGCAGTATATGCTGACGCGCTGGTTGAGCGTACCTTGACTCCACGCACAAGGGTGCCATCTGGGTGGGGCCTACCGGCGGAAATGGGCGTAAAACTCAAACCATAGTTTTTTTTTGATAGCGGTCGCCATAGTTACTCAAACTTCAGATGGTGGTCATCATAATTACTCCAACTTTAGATGGCGGTCATCATAAATTCGGATGTTTGTACCATTGGCCCCTTCAAGAATTTTCGTTTGACATAAATGCGTAAATTTCATACATCGGTGGTCACCAAAGACTATAAATCTCCTGGTTGTCATGAGTGTCTATGATTCTAACGTGGGTCCTCTTTTTTATCTCGGTTATGTCCTGATGGAATCTCATTTGAAGGAAAAGTTTCAGGGGAGAGTGCATCACTTGGATTTTGAAATATTTAAACTTATCCCTGTTAAAAAGTTGAATATCATCTTATGGTTTCCTTTACCTTGAAGGATTTCCCATGACATCTCTCACAGGCTCCGTTCCCGCACCAGAAATAGTCTTTGCATACAATTGTGGCGGATCTTCACCATTAGAGAATTCGTTAGATACAAATCAGAATCGAATAAGTACAGTCGCCTCATAATCATCAGAACTTAGTTTTCTTTGACAGCGGTCGTCATAATTACTCAAACTCCACATGGTGGTCGTCATAACTACTTCAACTTTAGATGGTGGTCGTCATAAATCCGAATGTTGGTACCATTGGCCCCTTTAAGAATTTTCGGTCGACATAAATGCGTATACTTCATACATCGGTGGTCATCGAACACGATAAATCTCCTGGTTGTTATGAGTAACTATGATTGTAACGTCGGTCCTCTTCTTCATCTCGGTCCCGATGCAACCTCATTTGAAGAAAAAATTCCAAGGGAGAGTGCATCACTGGAATTTTGAAATATTCAGACATATCCCTGTTGAAAAGTCGAGTATCATCTCCTCATTTCCTTGTCACAAGGCATTGCCTTGTAACCGCGATTCTCATTGCCTTCCCCTGTCGATTGGCTACCGGGCATACGTGAGCACGAGCAGGTTCCCATTCAAATCTGTAAGTGAGGACTAATTAGTGCACTGGACGATCAGTTCGGCTTCAGCTCAGTGGTTAGAGCGTCGGACTTCCACCCGAGAGGCTCGGGGTCGATTCCCACTCACGGCACGAGATACTTCGGTCGCTTCCTTTTTCGGAGTTAGAATACCGAAAATGCATTAACGAGCCCACGTTACATGGCATCCCTTGTGGGGACTCGCTCAATATCGCTTTCGTATAGTATGGATAATAGCCTTGACTTCAATTCGGCAATTCAATAAAATTAAATCGAGAATTCATTCGAAAAAAAGGAGGCACTAAAATTTGTCACTTACCGTAGCGCAGTAGACAGCTCTATCGACCGCAGAAAAGAAGTCTGGACACTGTTTACCCAGTAAACGGAATTACAGTCGTTACTCACTGATGACCGATAATCGCGTGAAGAAAAAGTCTCTTTTCCGAGCCCGCACTCTCGAGGTTGGGTGCCTGGCCGGTCGAGTGAGAGGTTAGACTTATGGTGAGTCGCCTCGGGTAATAAGAAGAAGAAAAAAATGCCAGGACATGAAACAGGGTCACAGAATGTTTGACCTGTTCCAAGACAAGATACTATGATCAAGTCAGAATAAGAATGTAAATATAGAAGCGTAAGCATACGAAACACACACGTTCGGTAAGCTGCAATAGAATGAGTACTTCAACTCGAGATGAGGGCATCTCATAACCCCTACCCGGTCAGTGTCACAAGGCATTGCCTTGCGACGGCGATTCCCATCGCCTTCTCCTGTCGATTGGCTACCAGAAACACGTGAGCGCGGGCGGGTTCCCATTCAAATCTGTAAGTGAGGACTAATTAGTGTGCTGGACGATCAGCGCGGCTTCAGCTCAGTGGTTAGAGCGTCGGACTTCCACCCGAGAGGCTCGGGGTCGATTCCCACTCAAGGCACAAGATCCTTCGGACGCTTTCTTTTTCGGAGTTAGAATACCGAAAATCAGTGCACTAATTAGTCCTCACTTGCAGATTTGAATGGGAACCCGTCCGCGCTCACGTATTTCTTGTAGCCAATCGCCAGAGGAAGGTGATGAGAATCGGCGTCGCAAGGCAATGCCTTCTGACACCTATTTCCCTAAGAGATTTGCCATGACATCTTTTACACGTTTTGTTCCCGCACCAGAAAGGGTCCTTGCATACAATTGTGGTGGATCTTCACCATTGGAGAATTATTAAACACAAATCAAAACCGAATAAGTACAGTTCCCGAACAATTATCAGAATTTGGTTTTCTTTATGGCAGTCGTCATGATAACTCCAACTCAAATGGGGGTCGTCATAATTACTTGAACTCCAGATGGTGCTCGTCATTAATTGGGATGTTTGTACCATTGGCCCCTTCAAGAATTTTCGGTCGACATAAATGTGTATATTCTATACATCGGTGGTCATGGAACACTATAAATCTCTTGGTTGTCATGAGTGTCTATGATTCTAACGTCGGTCCTCTTTCTTATCTCGGTTATGCCCTGATGCAACCTCATTTGAAGGAAAAGTTTCAGGGGAGAGTGCATCACTTGGATTTTGAAATATTTAAACTTATCCCTGTTAAAATGTTGAATATCATCTTCTAATTTCTTTTTCCCTAAAAGATTTGCCATGACATCTTTCACCGGCTCCGCTCCCGCACCAGAAAGGGTCTTTGCATCCAATTGTGGCGGATCTTCAACATTAGAGAATCCATCAAATATAAATCGGAATCGAATTGGTACAGTTCCCTAGTGATTATCAGAACTTGGTTGTCTTTGATAGCGGTCGTCATAATTATTCAAACTCCAGATGGTGGTCGTCATAAATCCGGATGTTTGTACCATTGGCCCCTCCAAAAATTTTCGGTCGACATAAATGCTCATATTCCATACACCGGTCGACATAAAACACTATGAATCTCTTGGTTGTCATAAGTGTCTATGATCCTAACGTCGGTCGTCATAAATCCGGATGTTTGTACCATTGGCCCCTTCAAAAATTTTCGGTCGACATAAATGTATATATTCTATGCATCGGTGGTCATGGAACACTATAAATCTCTGGGTTGTCATGAGTGTCTATGATTCTAACGTCGGTCCTCTTCTTTATCTCGGTTATGCCCTGATGCAACCTCATTTGAAGGAAAAGTTTCAGGGGAGAGTGCATCACTTGGATTTTGAAATATTTGAACTTATCCCTGTTAAAATGTTGAATATCATCTTCTAATTTCTTTTTCCCTAAAAGATTTGCCATGACATCTTTCACCGGCTCCGCTCCCGCTCCAGGAAGGGTCTTTGCATCCAATTGTGGCGGATCTTCAACATTAGAGAATCCGTCAAATATAAATCGGAATCGAATTGGTACAGTTCCCTAGTGATTATCAGAACTTGGTTGTCTTTGATAGCGGTCGTCATAATTATTCAAACTCCAGATGGTGGTCGTCATAAATCCGGATGTTTGTACCATTGGCCCCTTCAAAAATTTTCGGTCGACATAAATGCGCATATTCCATTGTTATGTCCCGAGCTGAGGGCTCGGGGTAACAGATATATTTAGGTTCGGGGAACAGTCTCACGGGCGGACTGCCCAGTTGCACTTACCTACTCAAAGTCAGCAGCGGAAACCTCTTTTGTCTTTCTGGTTCATAAATATATATATATTTCTGAGAGTTCTTGGAGAGGGTATATCTGTATATATATATATATATATATATATATATATATATATATATATATATATATATATATATATATATATATATATATGGAAAAATATGGAATTTTGACTGAGAACTTGGTCGAATGATTTTACAAAAGTATGTATGTGTATATAGATATATATATGCGAGCGAGAGATGTAAAGGACTTGAGAATGATTGACCAAGTAGATTGATTAAATTAATTATTCAAATTAAAAGTCTTAAAATTGATAATTGATTCAAATAACAAAACTAAGATATGAGGGGGTGAAGTGTGATGGATGGCCTTATGGATCATGGGTGGGTCGATGTATCAGAACTTGGTTGTCTTTGATAGCGGTCGTCATAATTATTCAAACTCCAGATGGTGGTCGTCATAAATCCGGATGTTTGTACCATTGGCCCCTTCAAAAATTTTCGGTCGACATAAATGCGCATATTCCATTGTTATGTCCCGAGCTGAGGGCTCGGGGTCACAGATATATTTAGGTTCGGGGAACAGTCTCACGGGCGGACTGCCCAGTTGCACTTACCTACTCAAAGTCAGCAGCGGAAACCTCTTTTGTCTTTCTGGTTCATAAATATATATATATTTCTGAAAGTTCTTGGAGAGGGTATATCTGTATATATATATATATATATATATATATGGAAAAATATGGAATTTTGACTGAGAACTTGGTCGAATGATTTTACAAAAGTATGTATGTGTATATAGATATATATATGCGAGCGAGAGATGTAAAGGACTTGAGAATGATTGACCAAGTAGATTGATTAAATTAATTATTCAAATTAAAAGTCTTAAAATTGATAATTGATTCAAATAACAAAACTAAGATATTCAAATGATTTCGATTAACTCTCCAAATAATCATGCATTCACAATTTAGAAATAATTAGAAGGATATGTCAAGATGAAATATAAATTTATTTAAAAATCCAATTGACGATTCAAAATCATAGAAACCAATTATAGAAAAGAATGGGCGCAATTGTCGAAACGAAAAAATATAAATTCTAACTTACAAATAAACTCTTCTTATATTACTCTAGAGGAGAGCGAAGTCTTGATGAGTTGGCAATCCTCTGGAGGCTGAAGTAACAAGTCAGAAGGCCTTGAGGATGAATTATCAGCTGATCCTACTGCAGCTCAATTTGAGGACGAATTAATAGCGCGCTGGCCCTACTGCAGCTATATATGAGTCATTCTTTTTAATATCGCCAGGTTTTGTGTCAGGGGGTCAGGGATTTTTCTGTAACTTTAGGTACCTGTTGTACATGATGAAAGAAGATGGAAAGCACAGTTCTTAGGTCCCGAAAGTCATCCACGCGAGTTTGGCGGCCTATTTTCGTTTTCAAAATTCGTGAAAAATTCGATTTTTCAACTTTTTGATTGATTTCTCACCAGTATGGAACCCAATAAAAAAATTATCCAACACACATATTTCGACGTGAAATGAGCTGAATTTTACGAAAAAAATACTCTCAGATCCGTCAAAGATGAACATAACCTCAAAAAAGTGGCTTTTTTCAGAAAAACCCAATTTTTAAGCTTTAGGCCCTATTTTATCTGAAATTTGACATTTTCATCGGATTTCTCGTCAAATTTTACGTCGAAAACCGTTTTTCAAAAATTGGGCTGAGGATGGGTTTGGCCACCATAATAATAACTTTAGTAGCAGGACCGTAAAAATAGCGCTAAATTGTTCGTTTCGGGAGGGACACTTATTACACTGGACAACAAAATATTGGGTCAGAAGTAGCGCATTGATCAAACAAGGACTTTTTCGTGTATTTTTCGACGTAGAAACCGAATCCGAAACCAGTTTTGCACCTAGACATCAGGAATTTTTTTAAACCGCGAAATACTGAGCTTCTAAAAAACTGCATTTTTAGCGTTTTTTGATGATTTTGTAGATACATGATTTTGATGGTGCAACCTTGCAGCGGGCTTTGAGCGTACCCGGACTATGATTTCTCACGTATTTTGACCTGCTGAACACGATGAAAGTTGTTTTAGAGGGCTAGCAAGCGTTCGAAACAAAGGACAAGCTGATCTTTCGAGTTGCTATCAGGAGAGTTCGGACGATTTCGTGATAAATCTCAAAGTGATCACGGAATTGATCAGAAACACCCTCTGCAATACCACGAGGGCGCATTCTTTTTCTATTTGCACACACACTAAGGGAATGATGTTTGCAGTCACCTAAAAGGAGATTAGTCGAATATACATGTATAATCGCGAAAGGAAACTTTTGATCTATTCCGAGATCTATTCCTCGGGTGAGTTCAAGCCTCCTCGTATTGGATCAATGCTCGAGTTTTTGTACCTAGAAGCCACTCAAACTACTGGAACAATGTCATTTTATTGCTAGGATACGGTATCAGAAGTCCCGGAGACCTAAACTCGGTTTAGGTTACGTACGTTCCGTAACTTGACATACCATGAATATGTGATCAACCTAGTTACATCGTTTTTCACCCTAAGCTAATGTGGGCACTCCAATGATTCTATTCCGGAGGCGAGTGAATAAGAACATCCAGCGTCAGATGTGCCATCTTGGGCTGGTTGCAAACGACTATCCATATGCACTCAGGAGTACATGAGACTAGGGAACTGCAAATTTGACTCATTACGAGAAAGCTTGAGCTTACCTCAGGAATAGATCAAAAGTTTCTTTTCGGGATTATACATACATATTCAACTAATCTACTTTTAGGCGATTGCAAACATCATTCCCTTAGTGTGTGTGCAAATAGAGAAAGAATGCGCTCTCGTGGTATTGCAGAGGGTGTTTCTGATCAATTCCGTGATCACTTTGAGATTTATCACGAAATTGTCCAAACTCTCCTGATAGCAACTCGAAAAATCAGCTTGTTATTTATTTCAAACGCATGCTAGCCCTCTGAAACAACTTTCATCGTGTTCAGCAGGTCAAAATACGTGAGAAATCATAGTCCGGGTACGCTCAAAGCCCGCTGCAAGGTTGCACCATCAAAATCATGTATCTACAAAATCATCAAAAAACGCTAAAAATGCAGTTTTTTAGAAGCTCAGTATTTCGCGATTTAAAAAAATTCCTGTTGTCTAGGTACAAAACTGGTTTCGGATTCGATTTCTACGTCAAAAAATACACAAAAAAGTCATTGTTTGATCAATGCGCCACTTCTGACCCAATATTTTGTTGTCAAGTGTAATAAGTGTCCCTCCCGAAACGAACAATTTAGCGCTATTTTTACGGTCCTGCTACTAAAGTTATTATTATGGTGGCCAAACTCATCCTCAGCCCAATTTTTGAAAAACGGTTTTCGACGTAAAATTTGACGAGAAATTCGATGAGAATGTCAAATTTGAGATAAAATAGGGCCTAAGGCTTGAAAATTGGGTTTTTCTGAAAAAAACCACTTTTTTGAGGTTATGTTCATCTTTGACGGATCTGAGAGTATTTTTTTCGTAAAATTCAGCTCATTTCACGTCGAATTATGTGTGTTGGATAATTTTTTTATTGGGTTCCATACTGGTGAGAAATCAATCAAAAAGTTGAAAAATCGAATTTTTCACGAATTTTGAAAACGAAAATAGGGCGCCAAACTCGCGCGGATGACTTTCGGGACCTAAAAACTGTGCTTTTCATCTTCTTTTATCATGTACAACATGTACCTAAAGTTACAGAAAAATCCCTGACCCCCCGACACAAAACCTGGCGATATTAAAAAGAATGACTCATATATATGTGGGTAACGCCACTTCCCAAGTGCGGGATCAAATCTAACCGTTGGCTCGCCGCTTCTTGAACAGACGCTTTATCACACTTTTCTAAGGTGTTTGGGCGGAGACAATAGTGCGGACTCAAAAGCTCCGGGAAGAAGACTTTCACAGAATGACCGGCGAGCCAACGTTCAGACCCGAATTTATAGCCTGAGCCAGCTCGCGTGAATGATGTAAACAGCGTTACTAAGCGTTACGCATAACGCATAACGCATAACGCTCAGCAACGGTGAAGCATGAGTTAATATTGGACTGATTTTACTTTTTGCTGAGTAGGATCTTTTCTGACTTGTTACTTTTACAAAAATGAGGTTAAATATATTTCTTAATCACCTTCCGATTGTCGTAACAATTGCAGAAGGAGGATAATTAAGAACGGGTGTGTCGTCTCGCGAGAACGGGACGCCACACCTTCCCCGTCAGACCATTCTCGTCCCGAGAATGTGACCGAGGGTGATAATGTGAGAGCTCTACACGAGCTCAGGACATCACACCTTCCCCGTCAGACCATTCTCGCCCCGAGAATGCTACTGGAGTGGCAAATTTTAAGTAACACAAATTTTACAGATACGTACAGAAGCTGGTATTTTATGTTGCGGATGTGTATTCGTGAGTGTGTGTGGATGTGTTTGTTTGTGTGTCTATGTGTGCGTGTGTGGGTGCGTATTTTTCAGTGTCCTGTATTTTTTCTACACTTATTGCAGATAAATGATGGCATGTCTTGTATGCATGAAAACCCGGCCTTCGCCTTCTTACAGATCTTGCAGAATTTCCATCTATGTGGATGTTCGGGGTGGTCCTTGTGACATTTGTGGCACCAATCGCTATCAACTTTCATCCGCTCGCGATAGAGAGCTTGTCGATGTTTTTGTTGTTCTCTCGATCTATGGTTCTTATCCGTTGAAATTGACGCGTGCTTTTCACGTGTGTGACTGTTCGAACTAGAAGTCCTCGTTCGCTTTGAGTGCTGGAGGGGTATTGTATCGTCCGTCCTGGTCTCTTTGCTGGGTGAACCGTTCGCGAGGATGACCAGTTCTACGGATCCTCCATATTTTGCGTCATTATTTTGATGGTCTGGATAGAGATCAAGAGCTTCCGATAATAATTCCGCCACAGGTATAGTGCGGCCCGGGTGTCCGATCGGCGTGAACTGCATAGTCGTTATGTTCGGCGTGATGTTGGCGCGAGTGATAGTGAACGTCTGTTGTAGTGAAGATGTAGCGTTATCTGTATCCGCGGGCTCAATGGGCACGACGTTAATTGCTGGTGTTTGTTGAGCCATGCCATCGTCGCGCATAACGTTGTTGGGAGGTATTATTTCAATGGGAGTCATGCTATAAATGGTCGGCTCGCTGTTACAGGCCGATGTGGTTCCCGCTGGCACGCTGCCTCCGACTTGTTCCACCTCTCTCTCGCGCATAACGCCGTTATGCGGCGTTATGCTTTTGAGGTGGGGAGCGTTACTGTCGGAGCGCGTGGTCGAGGTGGATGAGTCGTGGCGCGCGCAATTTGAGATACCCTGAAGTGCAAGTTTTGCATTGTCAGCGGAATGTTCACCGGTGATTGGCGAACTCTCGCGCTCAGAATCTGATAATGTATCGTTACTCACGATGTTTGATGTTTTCTTTTTGTTCCCAAAAATCGTTGATGAGCCCTCCCTGCCTTCGTTCGTATGGCCTTGTTGGGCGAAAGCCGGGTATGGCTCTGGTGTATTGTAATTTTCTCTCGTTTTCACTGGAGCGTTATCGCTATACACGACACTATTACTGTAATCTTGATTATCACTAACATCAACTTGAACTCCACAATTTGTTACTGGCACACTTGGTATCACACCATTGTCTATGGGTAAATTGTTCAATTCCGCGTAAGACTGGTACACTTCAAATGTTTCTTGTAGCACTCCAACTTGTTCAAAAAAATCCCTTTGGGATTCTTGATATCTTAAGTAGGCTCTTTCCATATTCTGTTGTGATTTTTGCACCAATTTGAGCAAATTTTTTGCTACTTCCTTCGTATAACGTGACTCCATCGCGACGGCGTGGCTAACACGTGGAGGTAATGATTTATTAATTGTATGTTGGTATAGTCACTGATGTCGATAATTAGCTGGGCATAGAAGTACATGGTGGCGCCATCTCTTAGTTGAAGTGGGTACTAACGTGAAGATAATGAGTTAGTAATTGAATGTTGGTATAGTCGATGGCGTCGGTAAGTAGCCGGCCGAAAGTGCATAGTGGCGCCATCTCTTGATTGTAGCCGGTACTATGGTTGCTATGTAAGTGGCGCGAGAATTCAAATGTAGTTTGTACTGTCTATTGAGTGCTGAAACATTGTTTGCGCGTTTTTGTGTGGTTTCATGAGATGTATCTTTATTGTTGTGAATATGTACGTACTCTATGTACACTGATGGATTCAAATTGGCTACAATGAAAACTGCAATTATCACTACAATCGGATTGTGATACGATTTATACATGTTTATTCAAGGTTTCTTATATATATATGCTTTTTAACACTTTAAGAATTTTTTTCTAAAGAGGAAAAAAAAAATATGTGCCCATATACTGTTTGAAATAAAAGAAGCATTGTGCCTGTATATTGTTTGAAATAAACAAATATATGAATGAATAAATATATAGATAGGTAGTGATTGACACAATTTTGTGCGATAGGGGATGATACATGCTTTTGAAATATCCGGTTTTATAGCTAAAGAAAGGGTTTTTCATCTGACAACGACGTTGTGAAACTCTCTTATTCGGACAATGATATTATTTTTTTTTTTTTTTTTTTTTACTTCTACTTACAACTGATCCCATAATAATTTTGCAACATTTGTTATGCGAACTCTCATCCTGATCGAGTTTCATACTGTTATATCTTTTCATGAAGTTGAGTGTTCCAATCATATAATATTATTCTTTTATCGAATGAAGTTATTTTGTCAAGTTAAAATCATAGCCGACATGAGAGCTATGCATGCGAATTTGAAGAGGTTACGTATATGCTAGAATTTTAGCTGACGCTGCGTTAGAAATTTGACTCTCCCAAGTTCTGTCGAATTTCAAGTTCCGCATGGAATGTGGCTTGTGTGCTCGGTTTTGGTCAGTAATCGTCAGTACGTGGTCAGTGCTGTTTGGTGGATTGGTGAATAACTACGGTTGGCTCATTGTTCCTGTTCTATTGCTATTCTATTTCGACTAATAAAAAAAAAAAAAAATGGATAATCGTTTCTATCTCGCACCCACTTTGAAATATCATTGGGTGAATGTAAGTATTATTATTTATTGAAGATCGTTTTTTGCTCAATCTGGTAGTGACGAGAAAAACAATAAAAGTAATTTATCTGGTGATCAGTTTGAGGATTGGAGAGCCCTCAGAAGACACCGGGCTGTTAATAAGGATCGTACTCAACGAGGATTGCGCGCTCTGCCCTATGTTCGCCGCCTACCTCGTCGCCCATACGCCCGAATTTGTGTGAGTATGAATTTTCTCAATTTTCTTTGGAAATTAGCATTGGTATAATAATTCAAAAGGGAAATGCACATGCAGGCATATACGCGCGCGTGCACAGACGTACATGCCATCGCATTTCCTTAGTAGTGGTTACTTTAAGCGTGGCAAATTTTCCGATGCGGCATTACATTTTCAATTTGGAGTTGTACCACTGCGCGGCGGTATGCCTACAACGCAGCGTTATTTCCATAACGCAGCGTTATTTCCATAACGGTTGATGTTCGTTAGTTATTCTATGAATACTCTAAGATCAATGTGGTTTGATTGTGTCGATTTCTACTATCGACAGATCTAGAGAGAGGTGATGAATGTGAAATGGGCTTTCTACAAAAAAAAATTTGGAAGTCAAACGGGGAATTCCTTGGAATTACATTTCGGTAGAATATTTGTCTGTCAGCAGAGATTCTGAATGGTTCCGATTTTCCAGTTCTGAGGGTCAAGTATCTTGATTTAAACAGCCAAAAGCTAATGAGTAACAGAATGTGGCCAAAGTGATTTGAATTCCAAATGTAACAAAATCGTGTAACCGGGTCATTCATGTAACCGGGTGTTACACATGCAACTGGATGTTACACATGTACGATACGTGGTCGTCAGAGTGTGCTTGTCGGATTTTCTCCGGAACTCGTCGTGTGGAATTTTAACACCAATAATACTCCATCCTTGGGAATACAAAATTTATTTTGTCGTCTATTTGATCATTGATTTGAAGATTTGAGATCTGAGTTCTTTTGAAGGATATGGGATAGAATTATGTTGAATTGATTAATCTCCATCGAGCATATGGAGTCCAGGAACATACTTTAAACGTTGCAAAAACTCAATACGCCATCATTAGGGATTGAATTTTGATCTTTCAATGGGCACTACGAAATCGGAGGAGTCTACTTTCGCATAATTTTGATGGTGGCTTGGATTTACTGGATTCTGAACACAGAAAAGGGAGGGATTGTGGCGGAATTCCTTCGCCAGGGGTTCGAGGTGTTAGTTGTACTTGAATGGTGCTTATATTTTGAAATAATTCCTTTCCATGGATTGAACTTCTAAATGGTTCAGAGTAACCTGTTCTGAGTGACACGTACTTTGAAAGAGTGTTTCCAAATGAGCATTTTGAAATGGAATAAGGTTGGAACCCTCTTTGTATTTTTGATTTGAAGGAACTTTTGAGATTTTCATCAAATGATCGTTTCCGGTTAATGAATCTTGAGGTAACTGTGTTGGAACGTTTTGCACCTGTGTGAGAGAGGGGTGTCACAGAGTCTCGTGGTGTGGTTGAGACATGGAGGAGTATGTCATTTTCAATATTGCTTGGGTTTTCAACGGAGATGGGCGTCTTACCGTCAGGGTCGGTTGGCAGATGTATCTGCTCGGGACTCTGGTTGAGTGAGATGTTATCACACGTGGTATCCGTTGGTTCATTTCTATTATCGTCGCGATAAGGTATGATGTCAGAAGACATTGGCACTTGTTCATGGTTTACAAGTTCAGGCTGTCGAGTGGTGCAAATTTCGTTTGTGGTGTTAACGAGAATTGGAGTTGATTGGGGATCTTGTCGAATATTACTGACTTGAGGCTCTTTCGGCTCGGAAACGTCAGTTTTTGTTATTGACTCGTGGTGAGAATGGGATAAATTTCCATATGTTTTCAAAAAATGTGATAGCTCAGTTTTGGTTATGAAGAATTGTGTTGGATTCGAAACTAATAAATGCATTTTGTATAGAGTGGATGGCTTCCTGGCGATCGAATTTGAGTTTAAGACAAGGACAATTTGGAGTTGTGAATCAGGGGGAAGTTTGCTAAAGTAAAAACTTTTGGCAATTTCATCGAGATTTTTATAAAGTTGGTAGTATACTGGGTCAGATGAAAAATGAGTACTTGTAAGAATGTAGAAAGCATCTTCAAGGATTGAGAGTAGCCTTTCGTAGTTTGCATCACGATCATGACTGAGCTTTAGACCACAATCTAGTAATTTTTGGCAATATTTTTCGAAAAATGGGGTGTATAAGAAACACTTTACTATGTGTTCCACAATGTCGTTTACTGTGGAGATTCGGAAGTTTTTGAATGCATGGTATGCTGGTCCAAAAAAATTGCTAAGAATAAAGTCTACTAATAAATTTTCTTCGCAAGTAGTGATAGATTTTGCTTCTGTGATTTTTTGTATGAAAAAATGTGGGTCAATATTATAGCCTTCAAATATTGGCAGGTCTAGATCAAAAAATTGGGAATTCATTCTTGTGAGATGTGGTATCATTGCATCTTTAGAAAAAATTCGTTCAGAGCCATGACTGGCAGTGTCGAATTGGATGTGAGAAAGTGCGGGATCAGCACATCGTTAGTAACAGTCAGTGTAGTTGACCGGCGTGTCTGTCAGGTGTGTCACAATCAGGAGATATGTCTGAGTCGGTAATTGAGGTCGATAGTTCCAGTGTGTCGAATTGAGGTTGCTGATTCAGAAAAGTTGTGAAGTCAGTTGCGAAATGTCATAAGTCGAAATTGCGAAATATAATAATCATATGTATAGATTGACCAGATTGACGTGAACTTGAGAGTTAGAATAGCTACGTGCAACTATGACTGTCCCCACAAGGGATGCCAAAATGTTATGTCCCGAGCTGAGGGCTCGGGGTAACAGATATATTTAGGTTCGGGGAACAGTCTCACGGGCGGACTGCCCAGTTGCACTTACCTACTCAAAGTCAGCAGCGGAAACCTCTTTTGTCTTTCTGGTTCATAAATATATATATATTTCTGAAAGTTCTTGGAGAGGGTATATCTGTATATATATATATATATATGGAAAAATATGGAATTTTGACTGAGAACTTGGTCGAATGATTTTACAAAAGTATGTATGTGTATATAGATATATATATGCGAGCGAGAGATGTAAAGGACTTGAGAATGATTGACCAAGTAGATTGATTAAATTAATTATTCAAATTAAAAGTCTTAAAATTGATAATTGATTCAAATAACAAAACTAAGATATTCAAATGATTTCGATTAACTCTCCAAATAATCATGCATTCACAATTTAGAAATAATTAGAAGGATATGTCAAGATGAAATATAAATTTATTTAAAAATCCAATTGACGATTCAAAATCATAGAAACCAATTATAGAAAAGAATGGGCGCAATTGTCGAAACGAAAAAATATAAATTCTAACTTACAAATAAACTCTTCTTATATTACTCTAGAGGAGAGCGAAGTCTTGATGAGTTGGCAATCCTCTGGAGGCTGAAGTAACAAGTCAGAAGGCCTTGAGGATGAATTATCAGCTGATCCTACTGCAGCTCAATTTGAGGACGAATTAATAGCGCGCTGGCCCTACTGCAGCTATATATATATGTGGGTAACGCCACTTCCCAAGTGCGGGATCAAATCTAACCGTTGGCTCGCCGCTTCTTGAACAGACGCTTTGTCACACTTTTCTAAGGTGTTTGGGCGGAGACAATAGTGCGGACTCAAAAGCTCCGGGAAGAAGACTTTCACAGAATGACCGGCGAGCCAACGTTCAGACCCGAATTTATAGCCTGAGCCAGCTCGCGTGAATGATGTAAACAGCGTTACTAAGCGTTACGCATAACGCATAACGCATAACGCTCAGCAACGGTGAAGCATGAGTTAATATTGGACTGATTTTACTTTTTGCTGAGTAGGATCTTCTCTGACTTGTTACTTTTACAAAAATGAGGTTAAATATATTTCTTAATCACCTTCCGATTGTCGTAACAATTGCAGAAGGAGGATAATTAAGAACGGGTGTGTCGTCTCGCGAGAACGGGACGCCACACCTTCCCCGTCAGACCATTCTCGTCCCGAGAACACCGGTCGTCATAAAACACTATAAATCTCTTGGTCGTCATAAGTGTCTATGATCCTAACGTCGGTCGTCATAAATGTCTATATTTGGAATCACTATGACGCCCGGTCGTCATATCTCCTCTGGTCGTCATAAAACCGTATAATTGTAGAAAAGGTCGTCATAAATGTCTATAATGATATATATGTATATCACAATATATATGTGTATATGTATATATTATATATAAATAAAATATATATATTATATATATCGAACAGGCTTATATATATATATATATATATATATATATATATATATATATATATATTAATCTGTTCGATGTAATGTGTGTATAGTATCATATATGAGAGTTTTCACGGAACTTTTAACTTTTGTGTTACTGCAGTGTTCCAAGAGTATTTTGAACTATTTGGAGTGCGCAGGAGTGGCATTTTATAGTATTTGGCATCATTCAATATGGACTCAATTCTTTTTTGTTGAAACACATCCTGATTTGTCAATAGCAGACCGCGAAGGATGATTTTTGGGTAGTTTACAAACGTACCAACGCGATTTTTTGAATCGATAAGGCTGTAACTAAAATACCTATGCCTCAACTACTTCGGTGGAATGATATATCCATCTACTAATCTCATATTTTGAGAAAATCTTTGATTCAGAGGTGTGCGCTGATTTGGCTATGATATTAACTCTCATTCATCGATGTAACTGAGTTTTGTGGGAAAACTTTTTCTGGCTATTGTTTACGAAATTGATGAAATACCTTGTGCAGAACGGAAAATTCAGTAATGAGTTCTCAAAGTTGAAAAGAAGACGAATCGAATCCCGTTTGGTTTGTGAGTGTGCGTTGATCCGGACAAATTTTATAAAGCTTCAAAGCTCATAAAGTTATCGCGCTACTGGCTCTCAAAACGGTCATTTTTTGATGGCATACTCAGGAAACTTAAAGCACAGGATTGGAATGTTGTGCTCTTTCTTCTTCATCGCAAAAGGGATATAACCACACTGTTCCGAGTTACAATTGTCGATTGGTATTTCTGTGAGAAGCCGAGGAGAAATATTTGAATCCGGATGGTAAGCTAAATAAGCCGCTAAATGTGATGGTATCGCGATTTTCTTGATTTTTACATAGTATACGGCTGAAAAATGAACAAAATAACACCACAGTGTATTCTAGAAATTGAAATGAGACTCATAGCTCTTGACTCGATTTTGGAAATTTACATCGAACTTCGGAGAAATCAATGATGAAATTCATCTTAAAGTCAAGTCAGGCAAAATATAATCCGTATCGATCGTCTAGACAATGTTTTGAATCGAATCTGTTCGATTGAAGTTGATTCACGAATGTTTCAAGTGTGAAATTCCGTACAATTCGTTCTGAACCAGATACCTCGGCTTGAAAGAGAGTGGCACCACTTTTTTCACATGTTTTCGAGGTATAAGAATCACATGAAACCCATTTTAAACGTGTGCGATGAGAAAAATTTTTCTTTATTTTAGAGGGTCAATAGTCAAATGTTCCATGGAAACCCTCATATACAAATATATGTATTGTATATATGATACCATATACTCATACACGTATTACACTCAACAGGCTAATATACATAAAAATATAGTTTCATTGCATATATAACTAGACAAAATTGCAAGAATTATAAATTCTACATCTCGAGTATGATACTAACATATTCAGATATAATCAAAATCATTATCGTAGAAGAGTAAGAATTAATAAAGTACGTTAAAACTTACAAATTTCGCTTGAAGTTTAGAAACTCGGCAAGCTCCCTTTGGGGCGAAATATTTTCTTTTTCCCCGCTGTTCATATTTAATATCTTCTTAAATCTACCGAGGGCGGTAGACTTCTTCCTCAACGTCCCCTTGCCGAGCATCCTCCACGCCTTTTCTTTGATGGGTGGCGTGGGTTGAAAACTTTGGATGACTACGTCCTCGAGTTCGCGTATCTCTTCGTTTGAGAGAACGTCTCCTATTGGAGGCCATAATTTCTCGATCACCGATTGAGTGATCGGAGGATCTACATCCTCGTATATGTGTGGATCCGGATGACACACAATATTCTCTATATTTATTGTGTCCATCTTCTTGGACACCTCGGAAATGAGGTCATTCATCTCCCAGGACTGGAAAGAAGCATAATATTTAAGTATAAGTTTAATTCATCGAATTCAAGCGTCATGTATAGGTCATCTATGAGAATAAAGTTTGCATTGAAAACTCACCATTATGGATGAAACATTCGGATGAATCGTCATCGATCCACCTGATAGGAGACGTGGATGCACATTTATGTGCAAAGACACGTATCCGGACATTTGAGATCCTAAAGATTGTCAAAGTCCAGCCGCTTGCAGCAAGCGGCCAAAGGTTTCACGGGTCGGGGGGGGGGGGGGTGCCTCCGATTTCTATAACTCCGTCCGGGCTGAACTGATTATCGATACCATATACTGGTTGCAGTGGTGGCGATGATACTGTGAGATCAATGATCTCAGTTTTTTGCCGTTTCAGGGGCGGCGAGGACCCGATGTTGATTATTTCCGGGCTTTCTGGAGGGTTAAACCAGGAAAGCCGCCCCAACTCCTCCAATTGGGGTGGTGTCCACCCGTTCTGAATAAAGAACCGGGGTGGTGTCCCCGGTATTTGAACCACCTCGACAGCTGATGAGGCTGGCGGGGCTGGTGAGGCTGGCGTCGTCGGGGGTGGTTGATACACCGCGGGCTCCTCGTTCACAACGACGACGAACGCTTTGCAGTGAGGCGCAATGTTCAGAGCCTCCTTCTCGATGTAAGTCAGCTCCCACGAAGATGATGCCATCGACCTACATCGATGATGAAAAAATTAATGATAGGAATATAATGTTGTTATAAAATCATGCGAAAATAAAGCATCGTTCAACGCAGGATATCAGGGACCTATGAGCATATAGGAGGCTCATGTACAGTGTAATCGGTGTCTCTCTTTCCTCTTCTTCCCGCTGTACAGCAGTTGGGACTCTCGCCAGTCTCAACCCTAGTACAGCGGGAACAAAAGGAAAGAGAGACACCGATTACGTTGTATATGAGCCTTTCTATTCACTCATAGACTCCTATTACTCTGCGCCGAGGGATTTCATCAAAATTCGCGTAATAATTCGAATAAATAGTCAACTGCATGTGTTCGCTATAATATATATTCACTACTCACTCGGATTGATGCTGTTACTCTTTCTTGATTGAGAGGGAGAGCGCCACTGCAGTGTAATGCGAAATCTCGGTCTAGGTCCTGGAGCCCTCGGCAACGTGTGATGCGAGGTCTTGGTCAAGGCCCTGGAGTCCAGAAGATGCCGTCCAGATCACGGAGATACGCAGGACGTACTTCTGAGCACTAAGTCACGAGACTGATCTCGAGAACGGCTTGCGCATCGAATTATATAGACGTGGTTGTTCTCGCCCCCGCTCGGGCGGCTTCACTTATTTTAAATTTTGAGGGCCAATCCAAATCGAAAGCGTCGCAACCATCATCCTAACCCCTCTCCAAGGAGGGTGTTCGAATATCCATGAGGAGGCTTTTCCAAGGAAAAACGGTCATTTCCAGCCCACACCAAGATACTCAATTTCCTTAGGGACTCAACAGATTGATATGTAAAAAGAAGCCACCTCTTGAGAGGGTTCAGTGAAGCTGAATTAGTTGGCTCCTCGGCGGAGAATAGTCTCGATCTATCAATAAAAGCTCTTTGAAAGTCGATCCCTGCATCATGTGTTTGAGTTGCAACAGCGCTCAGTATGCTGGAATATATATGGACCATTCATGAATTTCGAGGGGTGTAGCGGTAACCCTTGTTCTCTTGAGTTGGATTTCCTCGCAGCTGCTAAAATGTGCACATAACACAGCAGGCCTTTTCATTTCCCGAGAACTGTAAAGCTGACAATCGGGATTGAGGTCTTTGATCTTTAAAACTTTTTCCTTTCACGCTCAGCTCTAAGCAGGGATTTTCCGTTACTTTCATCAAAATGATAGGTGATATGTGATAAATGATAGGGCATATGTGAAACAAATGCATTAGTCTGGGGCGATTGGCTTATACTTATCAGAGAATTCTGCTTTCGAATGCATCTGAAGGTTTTTGTGATGCATCAAGAGAAATATCCAAGGGTCGATCCCCAAAAGGCGATCCGTTCCTACATGTATTGTGAGGCCTGCATCTATTTACTTTACTACTTCTAAAAGGACCGAACGCGATCCGATGCTGCATAGAAAAAAGATGCATCAATCTCCTATACCTCCTCAAATTGTTTGAGAAGGCGCTGGGACTCGATCCGCAACGCTGCGGGGGCGGGTGCGCGCTGTATAGCACGAGGATAGAAAAGAGGGCTGCCTAACTACTCACGTTACACGAAGGTGCGCCGCGCAGAGATAGTTAAAGGGACTAGACACCAATGCATGATGGCTTTTAACTCTCGCCGGCCAATGCGCTTTTACTATTTTGGGTATGCGTTTGGGGCGCTAAAAAGAGCCGGACGCCATGTGGTCGATTCTCACAACGTTTCTCGGTATGTGGGTACCCTCTTATATAGACAAGATACTGCAGGGAGCGAGTTCACGTTCATACATTGCAGGATCATATAAGCAGGTGAAGTCGTCCCTCAACAAGCGTATGATACTATAAGGAAGCAAGCTTGCCTCCCAATACGGAGAAGATGGCTATAGGGGAGCACGCTTGTTCCCTTATAGTATCTTACGCGTGTTGGGGAGCGAGTTCGCCTCCCAATACGTAAAGGGTGGCTATAGGGAGGCACTCGTGCCCCCCTTTAGCTTACCTACTCAACGGGTCAGAATACGTGGAGAAACACATTTTGATATGTATTTTGAACCATCTGGACTCCCTGGCTGAGAGACCTTCAGTTTACAAAATTAGCGAAAAACGTGGAAAACGCTGTTTTTAGAGAATCGGTTTGTTTCAATTTGAAAAAATTCTGACGTACAGGCGCATATCTGAGCTCGGATTCGGTTCGGATTCGGTCTTAAAGTCAGAAAATATACAAGAAAATCATTGTCCGGTCCATGCATTATTTCAGACCCAAAATTTTGTTGCGCATTGTTATGTCCGTTGTTCTCGGTAGAGGGTAGCTGTTCCCTACTGTAATAACATCCAGTTGACGAAAGTCGGTGGCTAGGCGCCATTCGGTGTTCCCGTTGGCGTCTGGTTCCTTCTCCACAATCCACAAAAGGCTAAGATGGGGCGATTTTGAGGGTTTTATAACACCCGAGTCCAAAAATTGATCCCTTTCTTTATGCATTTGTTTTTGCATTTCGGGTGGATGTAATGACGTTCAACTTTGAGCGGACATTTTCCTATCAACTTTTCCACATGTTTGGTCTCTTCTTCGTTCAATTTTCTCATTGATCTCTTGTCCAACCACTCAAATACTAATCTCGTGTGACGTGGGGAGTTTCGAGCATGAGACTCTCACCTCCCCGCGCCACGCCGACGATGCACCAGCCGTGGCAAGTGCATCGTCAGCTTTCCTGACAGAAACTCGCGCGTTTCCCCCCAAAGCGCGAAGGCGCGTCGCGACCTATCGTCGTGGACGACGGGCCTCGCCGCGTCAGACCGCTCAGACCAATCTAATAATTCGGACACTCTCTCTCTCACTTTAATACTTACATTAAAGTCACTATTCACTTGGTATAGCTCGTGTTCATTCTGAAAGCGCCTACCCACGTCTTATCTCTTCTGGTGCTAGGTGGGGTCGTTTTCCACGAGGTTTTTTTTTTTAAGTTCAAAAATTAATTTTTGGAAAATTTCCTGCGGTTCTGCCTGTTGTAACGAGAGTGTCTATAACGAATAGTGACGAAGTGAAAGATAATAGGCCAGGCAAGGAAAGAAAGGCAAAAGACAGTTTTGTTCGAGCCAAGCAGAACCCAGCCGAGCCGCAACCTCAACCAAACCCACAAGGGAAATGGAACACACCGTCAACGCTCATCTCGAAAGAAGGATGACCAAATTCAATTCAATTAGCCGATCATCGCCCACCCGGCCCACCCGCTCAATCCATGCAGAGTGGCATCAACGAGCACCACCAGCTCGAGAAGATGGCTAAGCAGGCTATCTTCATCATCATCGATGGAATCTGGGAACAACGATGGATGCACAGCTACAACAGCACATTGCACAACGTCGCGTCACCCGTGCAGCAGCGCGCTTTACATCAATGCCACGTCGCAGCAATGAGTAATGTACTTCTCAAGTTATGATGTGATTTCGCAAGTCGGTACGAAGAATTTCATTTGACGATCTTTGCCATTAGTATTCAGCATTTATTTAAGACTCAAATATGCCTTTGATTCCTAAGAACACTCCGATGTTCGACAAAATATGATTTGATTTGGGAGAGTGTATTAGTAAAGAGATATGATCTCCGAAGCGTCATACACATAATTCCACGTGAGATGATTTTTCGTCAAATCCGTATTGTGGAAATGATATTGGAACAGAACCGATACGGCTGTGCCCATATGAGTTGATTACGATTTGAACCCAACACGAGATAAAATTTGTTATATTATTTCTCGACACGTGGATTGATATTTCATATGGTATGAACAGTGAATTGTAATTCGTAATCCCAATCAAATCTGATTTTTGGACTGAATTTTGAGTCTTCTGAAAATATTTAAAGATGGACGTTATCGAAAAAGCTGAGTCAGAATGGCAGAAGATATGGCTGCATATACTGACAGGCTCTTTCCCACCTCAAGGTGTGAATGAAACGGTACATGACTTTGCTGAAAGTATGGAAATTCTGCTAAGGAGTATGAATTATGCCTGGCATGATGATTGCGAGAGCCCTTCTGAGGGAGGAAAATTAACATGGGCACGCGAGGCCGAAAGTTTAATAACGTGGAGATTCTGGAAAAGTTTAAGACAAGAGTATCGAGCGATGCTTCCAAAGGTTGAGCCTAACTCTTTTGGAGAAGCCATTTTCGTGGCTAAAGCTGTTGAATATCAATTGAATTACGTCAATTTTCGAGCTGTGATTAGTTCAAAGAATCATCCGATCATTTACAAAAAAGAATATCTATCTACAATTTTGATTAACCATCATGCAATGCCCCCGATTTCCAATCACCGACGAAACTTCAAATATAGAGCAGAAAAAGTTTCTAAACTCCAAACAAACAAATTTGCTATATATACCAAGATGCGTAAATTCAAAGAAGAAAGTACAGATACGATTGAAAATTCCAGGACTGAACTCATTGAACTGCAAACGCAGCTTAGAATGGATTTTTGCCGACATTGGAGACTACAATATTATAGACCGATCAGTCACACATCGGAAACTACACAGTTGAACGATATAATCAATTTTCGAAAATATTTGGAAAAATTGAAATTCAGAAATTTCTTCCACTTATTTATAGAACGCAAGAGCTTATT
This sequence comes from Eretmocerus hayati, assembly GCA_029851415.1. NCBI lineage: Eukaryota > Metazoa > Arthropoda > Insecta > Hymenoptera > Aphelinidae > Eretmocerus > Eretmocerus hayati. The sequence goes on from CM056743.1 coordinate 88,410,188, forward strand.
TCGAAAGTTTACTTACTAAAGATCCATCAATAACTGAGAGCCACCTAGTAACTCCACACCTTGGGAATTTTCAGAATTCCATCATCAACCCGTTCAATGGCTATAAAAATGATGATCGACGAGTTCGAAAGTCCGAAGAAAACGAGCCTGGTTTTCGACATTCCCGCGGGGTCACTCATGATAACCCGTGTATAGTGAAAGTTAGCAATATCAAATCTCCGAAGGTTGACAAGCATATACTTTTTATTGACGAAATTGAGAATGAAACGCGCAATGGTTTAAATTTGACGCCAAATATTGGCATTGGTCCAAAGATGACCCATCCATGTGCAAATAATGATTTAGTTGAAAAAAGAAAGCACGATGAAAATGTGCTTGGGATTCGTCACATTGAAACAAACGGAGATAAGCTGTTGAAAACTCCCAAACTTGAGAATAAATTTGAGCACTCGCGTCGAGTGATTTATGAGAACGAAGCCCAAGAGTTACGTGTCAGCAAAATGTTTAACTTTAAGTTGCAACCCCATGGAAATACAAAGAGCTCAAACCACGAAGCTGGGTGTAAAGGAAAAAGACGAGTAGAGGAAAGCGGAGAACGATTCGCGTGAATACTCCACGTCACTTCAACGTTGGACACACCTCAGCAGAAACTTCGAATGAGAGTTGGACGAGACTACTCAAATGACTTGGCACGATCAATTTTTTATGAGGACATCGAATTTCTGAGCCGTGAGTCAAATTTAACCACTAATTTGATTGAAAACGCGAGCGTTCACAATCAAAAGACCAATGTGTTGCTAAACTCGCATGGAATTGAGCATAGAAATCAGAATCCACGGAAAAGTCATAAACTCATTTTCAAAAACCGACCGCCTCGTGAAAAGCCACCGTGGCTGGTTACCATCGAGAGGAACTCCTACCTCTCTTCGAAATCACAAAGGAGTATCGCTCGATCCGAAGAAAACGCTGGTAAGGATGACGCATGCATGGGAATGTAAAAATTCTGCAATGCACTCGCTCTTGGCCGTCGTGAAGATCACTCCGGCCCGAGGACGAGGCATTAGCGAATTCCCCATTTTATATTGAGATTCGCAGATGAGGAAATCGATGAAATTGACCATCGGGTGAAATGAAATTGACATTCGTTGAAAACGTCAGGTCAAATGTACAATGACTCGCCCTCGACCGTCGTAAAGATCACTCCGGCCCAGGGACGAGGCACTGGAAAATTCTACGCCACATGCAGATGGTATTCAAAGTCTTAATAAGTCGAAGAACGCTCAAAGTCATCACTTTCCATTTGAAATCATTCATTCCGGCAATACTCCAACGACTCTAGAAAGCAAATGAAATCATGTCGAGCATCCAAAAGTACATAGTATTTGGTGAAAACACACAGAAAAAGGCTCGTATCCCCACACCTAGCTCAAAACTGAGAAAATGGCGAAAAGGGACTAGGCGGTTAAGCATGGTGAAGTGGACCTTGTCAGGTATGGCCCGGAAAGTATTTTTCCCCACTTTCTAACCCCAAATTATGACAAAAGCAAAGGTTTGTAGGTCCCAAAGTGACCCCTGTTTTCTACGGCACCCTAGGAATCCTCTAAAAAACCCTCGAAATCGATGTTCCTTCTATCAAATCGCATTCTGATGCATTTCAACGAATCAATCTGAAAATTCTTTAACATATTTTTGAAACTCCATCAAATAGAAGAAAGATGTTTGCATAGTGACAACTTTGGATTTAGGCCCCGAAAAAAATTCTTGAATATTGAAAAACGATTTTTCTCATAGAGGTTGGGGATTAGCACGGAATTTGAACATTCCACCGTGTTTGTCAGATTATTTTACATCGAAAACTGCTTAGAAACATATTACTTTAGGTGGTGGAACATGGTCAAAAATGCAAAAAACCATTTTCAAAGCAAATTTTGAGTCAGTAATTTGCATCTTCTGCGCATGCGCGACCTCCTACATTTCTGAAAGTATTCTCAATCGCTAGCTGATGCAATTTCCTTTAAAATGACCCCTTGAGGAGGTCGATTTGATGCAGTAAAACCTGAGATCTAGCTGGTCCAAGAAATCAAGAAATCCAAGGTATCAAATCGGTGAAGCCGTGGCTCCTTCAATGGGCCCGAAAAGTGCGAATTTTGAGTCGGACTGTTTCAAAGATGTCAACATGTGTGTTCGATGTAATTTTTGACGTAGAAACCGAATCCGTGGTCAGTTTTGTTCCAAACCTTCAAGAATTTTGATGATTCCCAAAAAACCGACCGGAGGGTGTACGGCCATTCCCAGCCTTTTTCTACACATTTGAGATGTATGTTAGGTATAGGCAAAGGTTTGGACTTGTCGCGTAGAAGATGCAAGTATGTTTTCCTCTGTATTCTGAGCAGCTGAAGACGATAGCGATGGTTTCGAGGCTTGGGAATGAGTTGGGAGTCAGATTTGGACTCATGGAGCTATATTTCGTTTTATGATCTTATCGGAGAGAACAGCATCATGCACCTCATATCTCTCTCTCGAGTTATTCCTGTGCCTCAAAACCATCAGTATCGTCTTCAGCTGGTCAAAATACAAAGGAAAACGTACTTGCATCCTCTAGTATCAAGTTCAAACTTTTGCCTATACTCAACATACATCTCAAATGTGTAGAAAAAGGCTGGAAATGGCCGTACACCCTCCGGTCGGTTTTTTGGAAATCATCAAAAATCTTGAAGGTTTGGAACAAAACTGACCACGGATTCGGTTTCTACGTCAAAAATTACATCGAAAACACATGTTCACATTTTTGAAACAGTCCGACTCAAAATTCGCACTTTTCGGGCCCATTGAAGGAGCCACGGCTTCACCGATTTGATGCCTTAGATTTCTTCATTTCTTGGACCAGCTAGATCTCAGGTTTGACTGCATCAAATCGACCTCCTCAAGGGGTCATTTTAAAGGAAATTGCATCAGCTAGCGATTGAAAATACTTTCAGAAATGTAGGAGGTCGCGCATGCGCAGAAGATGCAAATTACTGACTCAAAATTTGCTTTGAAAATGGTTTTTTGCATTTTTGACCATGTTCCACCACCTTAAGTAGAATGTTTCTAAGCAGTTTTCGATGTAAAATAATCTGACAAACACGGTGGAATGTGCAAATTCCGTGCTAATCCCCAACCTCTATGAGAAAAATCGTTTTTCGATATTCAAGAATTTTTTTCGGGGCCTAAATTCAAAGTTGTCACTATGCAAACATCTTTCTTCTATTTGATGGAGTTTCAAAAATATGTCAAAAAATTTTCAGATTGCTTCGTTGAAATGCATCAGAATGCGATTTGATAGAAGGAACATCGATTTCGAGGGTTTTTTTAGAGGATTCCTAGGGTGCCGTAGAAAACAGGGGTCACTTTGGGACCTACAAACCTTTGCTTTTGTCATAATTTGGGGTTAGAAAGTGGGGAAAAATACTTTCCGGGCCATACCTGACAAGGTCCACTTCACCATGCTTAACCGCCCAGTCCCTTTCAGTAGAATCCTCCGAAAAAAGTCAACTTCAGAATTTCAGAAAGAAAATTGTAAAAACGTAAAAATCCATCCTTCCAACGATGAAGTATCTTAGATATCACTAAGGAGTATCCGATTTCATCACCTTGATTGCTGGAAATATTTCAGTAAAGTAGAAATCTCAATTTAAGATGTCACAACTCTTCGTCAAAAATCACGGAAAAAATGCGTATTTGCACCTTTGATTTCAATACCGTGACATGGATTGTGAGGAAATGACTTCATTGCACATCCATTACCATTGCGAATCTATATAGTAGAGCATTCCGAAGGTTAAGAACACCATTAGAAGTCTTAGAAACGAAAACTAAGCATTGTAAGCTGAAAAATGTAGGTTTCCAACACGTAAAACGGCCATAGGCCAAATCGCAAATTTCTCACCTCGTTTTCCAAATCTGGTTACAAAATGTTGAAAGATAGATAGTTTAACATAACAGGTTGAAAAAGAACGAACAGCAAAAATCCGAAAGCGAACAGGAAAATTTTATGATCAAAAAGTTATATAGTCGAATTCCACCCTAAAATGCACCTTTTCATGCGTAAACGAGGGTACCCAGAAAAGTACCGTAACTCGGATAATTCTTATCCAATTTTGATGTATCAAGGCTCAATTTGAAGGTCTTTCCGAGAGCTATCTGACCATATCAGAGAAGAATGCCAGAAGGATCGAAATTTTGAAAATTTTGATAGTTGAGGGTTCATAATTTTACATGCCGAAAGGATCATTTGGCATGAAATTCCAAGAAAAACTCCATGTAGTATTTACTTTGGAAATGTCGCAATATATCCATAATCGAGATTTAAAACCAACTCGAGGAAGAAAAAGATCTCTTGTGGCTGATGGAAAATAATTCCACAGCTGCAAGCGATAAAAATAATACAACATTATACCTCAGTATATCTATACATAACATACCTATTGTATGCGTACGAACAGAAAGAGAAACGGTGAGAGAGCCCGATAGGAATGATCGGCCTCTCCTCAACTCAATTTTTCAGCATTTACGATTTCGAAAAACACAAATACTGAAACCCGACTATGGACATTTATATTAATTATATAATTTGTTTACCATCTATATTGTTATTATCATTCAGGGAACTGTTCATATAAAAATGAACCTTGTTGGGTAGAAATATATGAAAAAGAAATGAGACATAGAATCTCATATAAATAATCTTAAAATTAAGGAACATTGTGTATAAACAACTTATTGTTACTAATTTTTAAGTGTCTCAAATATTTTTATAACTTTGTAAACTACCTTTCAGACTGAGATATAGAATCTCATGCCAACAAGTATGAATTTAAGAAATATTTATTTTTCAACAAATCTTACTGTTAATAATTTTCGAAATTTGTCATCGAACAAGTTCACGATCTTGAAAACGGGTGTTAAACAAACTTGTAGTTTTGATTAGACCATTGTAAAAAATCACATTCTGGACATCTAGAAATAAGGGAATAGAATTATTTGAGTCAGAAAAAGAAACGATTATGATAAGAGAGAGTTCGCGATAAAGAATTGTCAACGCGACACTCACAGACATTGACACTCTCGCTCTCACATGATTTCATACACACACTAATACTAACCCACGCTCGTCCGTGCGAGCGCTACTCCATTATATGATTCCAAAGCATATGAATTGAAGGCTGTCCAAGAGGCCACAACAGCTGTAACATTATAATATAGGTCACCGCATCGGGACGATGCGAGACTCCGGCCAGGCACGCATGTGACGTGGAGAGTTTCGAGCATGCGACTCTCACCTCCCCGCGCCACGCCGACGATGCACCAGCCGTCGCAAGTGCATCGTCAGCTTTCCTGACGGAAACTCGCGCGTTTCCCCCCAAAGCGCAAAGGCGCGTCGCGACCCATCGTCGTGGACGACGGGCCTCGCCGCGTCAGACCGTTCAGACCAATCTAACAATTCGGACACTCTCTCTCACTTCAATACTTCCGTTAAAGTCATTCTTCACTTGGTATAGCTCGTGTTCATTCTGAAAGCGCCTACTCACGTCATACTCGCTCTATCTTCAATTCCCTCAGTCACGAGTCTCAACTCTCTTCCCGACTTTAGATACGTTCTCTTCATCGTTTGGATCCTGCAAAAAGGAAGTCCCTCGCTCTAGTCGTTTCACAGGGCTCTATCTCTACCAGAGGTGACTCGATTCCAACAGCCTCGTCTGTTATATTGAGACACTCGGCATACGCTCTCGCATCTATATTATTGGTGACAAAATTTCGGAATAAAATTCCCAGCTCCATTTCCTGCAGATGGACGAATCCCACCTTCTGATTATTCATCTTATGTGCATGAATCACCCGCCATAAGTTTGGAACTATAATGACTTATAATATTATGATGCCTCATAGATGGCACCCGTAGATGTTCGAATCGAAGGCACTCATTTTTGGCATCGATGCAACCCCCATTCTCTCCATCCCAATAGTCCGTCTGTATGGATCGGAAAATCGTCATTCACTACGTGTACTTCCCATTCGAGCCCACTCAAGCTCATTGTAACCCTTTCCAGCGAAAGGCATTCTCTTGCTGTGACACCGCTGATCGGTATAATATAGTCCTCGTCGACTGCTATTACTTTCTTCACTCGGCTCCTTTTTAGTAGTGTAACATCTGCTCCTCTGTCTGCATAGAATTTCCCCGCGTTATTTTCGATGGAATTACTAAATGGATTTACTATAGGGTGACGCCTTTGCCCGGTGTTTGTTAATCGTATAGTCACTTTTCTTTGAGGTCCTTCTTCCGACTTGGTTAATAGGTGTTTCTCGACTCCACAGCTAGGTGCGGAGCACCTTGGTAGTTGAAAGAATTCGCTGTTATGTCCCCTGCTCTATCCGCTGCGAAACCCCGTTAACTCTATGATTGTCATATATTTCCCCGGGGGCTGAATTTCCCCTCCTACTTCGAGCGAAGTACACGTCACGAGTGTTGAGAAGGACACTGTTACCTTCCCTATACTGATTCGTGCGATCATTTCGACGGTCATGTCCATTACTATAATCTATTGTAATCCCTCCGGCTCCTGTTTCCATATGATTGACGATCACGATCGCTCCGCCGGTCGTTATTCCTGTACACATTTCTATTTCCAGTATTGTCATTATACTCATTCAAGTTCTCTCGATTTGATCCTCTGTCACGATCATCATCGCGGTATGCAGGCCGATGTTCAGAACTGCTTCCACTCCTCATACCTCTAGGTTCTCGTGCAGGTTGTTCGTGCTGACTCGGCCGTCCGATTGACCTATTTTCGACACGATTCGCGTTTTTGTTCTGGTTGCTGTTTCGCAAGCTCTCCCGAGTCAAATGCTCGCTTGAGTGTGTAGGATTAATTCCACACATGCGCCGTCTCTCTGCAATATTGACAGTATTTGGATTCGCGTATTGTGTTGTTTGAGGATCTTGTGTTCTCAGCCCTGATGAGGCCTATGTATTCCTGATGGGCGCGATGTAGGTATTAGCGATAAACTGTATGCTTGACTAATCCACAATAAACGTCATAGATTCTACAAAAATTTAATATGATTACAAAAATCACATCCTGACGTTGGATCAGACGAACTACATTGTATCCGACACCGATGGAACAAAATCTGGAATCCGAGCCAGGAAAGTCTGTACGAGAAGAGATTCAGGTCAGGAATTTGTTCGGAGCTCTTCTATATTTGAGTTCAAGAACCAAATTAGATATAAGCCATAGTGTGAACGATTTGAGTCGATTCCGAAATTGTTATGATCAAATGCACTCTCAATATGCAATAAGGATCTTGAAATATTCACCAGGGAATCACATGATTCTCAAAGCACTCCTTCTTGACTCAACGATCTTAAGGCATTCTTGAAGGATTCGCGAATCCACCACCGAAATACATTCTTGAGACATTGTCCATATGTTCGTGGAGCGCTCTTGGCGCGTTCTTGAAGCGTTCTCGGGCCACTCGTGGGGCACTCCCCTTGCGTTCTCAAAGACGTCTTTGAAGTATTCTCGAGGTATTCTTGTAAGAATGCTTCCGCGAGATTGAGAGATACCGTCAACTGTGGTTACTTTGAACAGATGGGATGGTTCTGAACACTCGTTCGGACTCTCGGAATCAGCAGAATAGGGGTGCACAAGGGTTCTAGCACTAATTTGCAATAGTTTCATGCGTCGAGAACATTTTGCAACAGTGAAGGAGTCCGTATCAGCTGTAAGTGGCTGAGGAGCATGATTTCGGAGTAAAAAAGACTTTTTCCAGTATTTTTGCTCAAAAATTATGTTTTCCAGCCACACACAGATAATATGGACCTCTTCACAGGTGGAGAATGTTGTCCGCGCATGCAAGTATCAAGCGAATTAGTGCTAGAACCTTTGCTCATACCTATTCTGCTGATTTCGAGACTTCAAACGAATATCCAAAGTTATCCCGTCTGTTCAAAGTGACCCCGGTTGACGGTATCCAACTTCTTGGTGAAAGTAGATGAATCTGGAATCTTTTTTCTCGTAAGAACTCCATTTGAAATCTACCTATCATCGTAAGAATCGATACATAGTCATTCGAGACATTGGAATATTTCATCCGCAGACTCTAAACCTCGGAATCATAGTGACAGAACGCAGCATCAACATCCGAGATAGCATCAAACTGGACTGGAGCTCCAGCACACCAGTTTGTGCACTACTCGTCATGGACCTCGTCATTAAGCCTCTGTTCTCTCTGGAACCATTGCTATCAGAGCCCTCCTAGAACGATCATGATACACAGGCTCCAAAAGTGAGATGACTGTGATTTTGAGATTCTTAGTCTGCAAGCTTGACCTTTCAACGTCTCGAGTGACAATGCATCGACTTTTTGATGAAAATTGGATTAAGAATGAAGTTCTCACTCAATGAAGAGTATAGTTTCTGAAGAAAATACGCATTTTCCCGCTTCAAACCTTCCTCATTTTATCCCACTTCTGATCACGGAATCTGCAAGAACAGAAAATTTCACGTCGAATAGATGTCGGATGATATTTTTTCAGAAGCTATTTGATGCTCAGAAATGGAAACGATGGAGAGTGACGTAATTTCAATGATGATGGGAAGGCGTCTCTACGATTCTTTTCGGTCGATGTCTGGGGGTCAGTTTTGGCTTTCAAAGTTCTTTCGACCCACAGATCCCGTAGTTCAAGACTCAATGACAGCTTTTTTTGACCTCTCAGAGGCCTATGTGTCAATTTTTGGTGTGAAAATGCTGTGTTAACATGATTTTGAATGTAGAAAATCGTATTTTTTTGCAAAAACCTGAATGTAGTCCTTCAGGATAGCTTCAAACGGGAACCCTGATCATATATTTTGGTGGTTCGGACAATTTCACGTGGAACCTAAGCAGTCCATACCCGTTTGGAGGGCTATATCGTGATAAAAAATAAGACCCAAAATGGTTTAGTGGATCGATCACTTCAGCAGGTGCTGATGAGTACAATTTCCATGTGCTCTTGATTTGATGTAATTGATTGTGTTGTAAATCCTGTCTCAATGTAAAAATTTGAACTTCGCAGACGATCATTACGTAGGGAATTAACATCAGGTTCCCATTGGAAGTAGCCCAAGAATAGGGGAACAGGCCTCGTACACAAGAAAAACGAATCCGAGACCATTTTCCCCGGAAGAACACAAACATTCACACCAAACACTGAATTTCGCAGGATCTGAAACATTGGTTCCTTTAGGGATCATTTCATTGCATTTCCCTCTTATTTCGCCGATATAACCGCCCACAATCTCAAAATCAACTCTACAAGACCAAATTTGATAGGTTCTTTCGAGACCCTGCGGAATTCCGCAAACCGTATACCCGCATACCTCATCGAATTTCAGAAATAAGGTGAGTGTACCCAACATGTCACCATGGAACCATGATCTGGACAACTCCACTGTATTTTAACATTTCTGAACCCCTCCCCTCATTTTGAAGCTTGTTGCAAGATCTCCAGAATGAGTCAAAAAACGTCTATTTTCAGACGGCTGGAGCCAAGCTATCACAATTTTCCCACAAAGTGATTTTTTATAGTTCACGAAACGGCGCACCCAATCCACTCCCATGAGCCATTGCCTCAACAACTCTCGTTCACCTCAACATTCTTCAGCGTACTCTGGCTCATTCCAAAGCTTGTATCAAAGAATTTAAAATTAGCTCAAGTGTCTAATTTTGATCTACTGGAGCCGATGAACCGAGCTGTCTCAGCTTTTCCAAAGAAAACGGCGGTGAAATGCGTAAAATAGTTCTGATCTTCGTGCAATCCCATTCGAAATTCTCCACCGAATCGAAACACTGTTTTTGACCTATTTTGACGTAGTGAAGACGTTCTGAGTGTTGAAGACAGTCGCACTGCATGCCTCTTTCAGATAATCATATGGAAAAATGTTGGGTACACTGCGTTGTGGACGTTATTTTTCTACAAATTATCTTCGTATTTTGCTCATAGAATCTTTCCGAATCCAACTTCTGCATTGGTGATTTTGGAGGTCTTTGAAGAGGAATCAAATGCGTCAAAAAACGTTGGAAATGGTTTGACGAAACAAATTCGTTGCTCGTTTTACTGAATGCAAATTCCTCGCTACTCTCTTAGCTTTGCAAATAGGAAAAATGGAAGAATCACTTCAAATCCTCTGAGCAACGTGGAGATCATTCAGAGTCGACCTATAGCACTTAAACTCTCATATTTCAACGTTACATACGTGGAAAAAATTGAGGGAAGGTCGACGAATGCCCATTCCTGAGATTGGCATATGAGGACAAGTTGAGTACAATTACCTTGTACATTTTATTGGGAGACAGACTCAAACTTCCTTGTTGAAAATAGTGAAAGAGGATGATGATATGAGATACATCCAAAATACCTGAAGAATCTTTACGGCCCCCATAGTTGGTGGAAAATTCATATTTTGTATCATTGGATCAAATGAAAATGCTGAGAAAAAAATCGGATCATAGCCTTTTTTCATAGGTATGTTTCGCGCGAGACTACTCGTATCACAGTATGAGTATCTATAAATTGTATATCGAAGTTTCTGGTTCATCATGCCATGATACATGGTTCACAATGCGGGATCATTGCGAATGAATATCCATTCCGGAGAACGCAAGTTAAGTGTTTCGATGGTGTAATGGATAGGATGCCGACATACAAAATCGGATCATTCTGAGGGGTGTGGGTTCGATATGGAGGTTAGAAATTCTCCATGTGAATTTTTGAGTCTTCTTTTTCAATTGAGTGTATAGAGGAATTCGATTTGTATTATAATTCAATATTGAATTTGAGGAGGATAGATTTTTTTTCAATGATATCTGTATGATAAAATTCCTCGCGAATACTGTGAGAACTCATTCCGAAAATCTCAAAAACGCCTCAAGAAAGTTTCGAGAACTGGTCAAGAACATGCTAAAGGCGCCTCGCGAACGTATGAGCAATGACTCGAGAATGTATTTCGGTGGCGCATTGACAAATCCCTGAATAGCGCCTGAAAAATCGTCGGAATACTTCAAGACTACCCAGAAATCCTTGAGGCATGCTTGAAGAATTATGTTGCTTTCTAGGATATTCATATTCAACAAAAGATCTGGAACTGACTCGCCAGAGAAATGTGGATGTTCATACTCTTAATCGCTATGGAGATGCAGACTAGGCTGGAGATGTAATTGACAGAAGGTTAACGACTGAATTTTCGGTCAGACTTTATGGACATGCACAGTACCCGCCATAATTGATGGGACACTGATATTTTCATCAAAAGAGCTATTATTCTGACGCCCTTGGCTCCCCAGGAGCATCCAAAGAATGAGAACGAAAGCTATCAATTCTTGGCTTCCGAAAATTCTTCCAGCCCAGAACTCATGGTCTTGATTGGCTCCGAGACGTGGAAGAATTTTCATTCCAATCAATCACCGATGATTTGTTAGGGAATCACGACAGAGCAAAAATTTCCACGGCATATTGTAGCTCTTCTCAAAACCTCCAAAATCTTCCTCCCATACGTTGCTCGACGATTTTTCACATCTGAGTTATGAGCAATCAGGTAAAGAGAAATTTGCGCGGGTCGAGAGTACTGGTGGTATAGAGGTATAAGATTCTTTTTCTTAGAGCTGTCCGTGGACATTTTGAACGCATTCTATAACAAATCTGACTCGTTTCCTCTAGAATTCCGGAGGCCTCACATCAAAATCGTGGATTATGCACTTTTCTATATTTCTGCTGATCTCAACATGTACAAATCTGCTCTCACTTGATTGGTCGTAAGTCAGGTGTGAAAATTCGTAGAGCAACGTATGGAGAGACGATCCTGGAGATTTTGACAAGAGCTACGAGATCCCGTGAGGAATTTCCCTCTATCATCATTCCTTCTCGACAAATGATCGATGATTGATTTAAATAAAATTTTTCACTTTTTGGAGCCAATTGAGACCATGAGTTTTGGGTTGAAGGAATTTTTAGAAGACATGAATTGATAGCTTTTGGTCTCACCTTCCGAATGCTATGCAACGGCGGATACAGGATTAGGATGGGGGGGGGGCGGTCGCGTATATATTTACATATATATATATATATATATATATATATATATATATACGACCCTATATACTTTTTTTAAGGTGGTTAGAGGGCAAAATCTGCTTCAAGATCCTTCGGATCCGGCCCCAGACACCGGACTGATTCAGCTTACGCGGACCACGCATAGCCCACGCAGGCCATACCAGGCGGGACACGGGTTTGGGTGGGGCCCACCGAGAGGTGGGCCCGGCCGTGTAATATCCCTCTCCCCTTGGTGTCCGATACCTAGGGCATCGGGCAATCAAGAAGGAGATCCACCTGCATCTGCCATCTCATCCCGGAACCGCGTGAGCATTACTTCAGGATGAGCGGCATGTCTCGCGCTCGATTGCGAGCATTCCTCTTCTCCATTTTCTCTCTTCGGCCACTTGTCGGCATCTTCTATCTTCATTCTTCATTGTTCCCTCTCTTTCTTCTTTCTCCCCTCTTCAGTGCATCAGATTCCTCCTGGAATCATATGGGCCTCTTCTGTTTCAATCGGCACAGTCACTGTAATTCGCCTGCTTCGAGGTGCCTTACTTCCCTCTCTTTCTCCTCTTTGCGGGTCATCACCAGCTTGATGTATCCGGTGAGTCTATCCCATGTCTCCTGATTGCGGAGCAAGTACGGGACGAGATTCTCAGGTGTTAGTTGAGCACCCAGCCATTCATCCAGCTCGGCGCGCTCTCTCCGGGTGTCGCTGCACTTGAACAGGGCATGTTCGGCGTCATCCCATTCGTCCCCGCATGACTGACATGCTGGGGTCATCCTCTTCTTGAACCTGGTTAGATAGGAACCGAAGCAACCATGATCTCTCAGTGCCTGCGTCGTCCAGTAGTCCATCTCTCCGTGGGTGCGTTCCGCCCACTTGGCTACGTCACGGATCAGCCGGTGCGTCCATCTGCCGTTTGCAAATGGCGAATCCCACTCAGTTTGCCAATGCTCAAGGGTGGTTTCCTTCTCGTTGTCGCGGATGATCTTCTTCATCGTCGGAGTGAGTACTCGTTCGGCTCCGATCACTTTCTGGCGGTCCCAGATCCTCACTCGCTTCTCTCTCTTTCTCTCTCTCTCTCTCTTTTTTTTTTCTCTTTTTAAGGTGGTTAGAGGGCAGAATCTGCCTCAGGATCCCTCGGATCCGTCCCCAGACACCGGACTGGTTCAGCTTACGCGGACTACGCATAGCCCACGCAGGCCATACCAGGCGGGACACGAGTTTGGGTGGGGCCCACCGAGAGGTGGGCCCGGCCGTGTAATATCCCTCTCCCCTCGATGTCCGATACCAAGGGCATCGGGCAATCAAGAAGGAGATCCACCTGCATCTACCATCTAATCCCGGAACCGCGTAAGCATTACTTCAGGATGAGCGGCATGTCTCGCGCTCGATTGCGAGCGTTCCTCTTCTCCATCTTCTCTCTTCGGCCACTTGTCGGCATCTTCTATCTTCATTCTTCATTGTTCCCTCTCTTTCTTGTTTCTTCTCTCTTCCCTCTTCAGTGCATCAGATTCCTCCTGGAATCATTTGGGCCTCTTCTGTTTCAATCGGCAGAGTCACTGTAATTCGCCTGCTTCGAGGCGCCTTACTTCCCTCTCTTCCTCCTCTTTGCGAGTCATCACCAGCTTGATGTATCCGGTGAGTCCATCCCATGTCTCCTGGTTGCGGAGCAAGTACGGGACGAGATTCTCAGGTGTTAGTTGAGCACCCAGCCATTCATCCAGCTCGGCGCGCTCTCTCCGGGTGTCGCTGCACTTGAACAGGGCATGTTCGGCGTCATCCCATTCGTCCCCGCATGACTGACATGCTGGGGTCGTCCTCTTCTTGAACCTGGTTAGATAGAAACCGAAGCAACCATGATCGCTCAGTGCCTGCGTCGTCCAGTAGTCCATCTCTCCGTGGGTGCGTTCCGCCCACTTGGCTACGTCACGGATCAGCCGGTGCGTCCATCTGCCGTTCGCAAATGGCAAATCCCACTCAGCTTGCCAATGCTCAAGGGTGGTTTCCTTCTCGTTGTCGCGGATGATCTCCTTCATCGTCGGAGTGAGTACTCGTTCGGCTCCGATCACTTTCTGGCGGTCCCAGATCCTCACTCGCTCCGCGACGAGCAAGTGGATGGGCGGAGTACTCGCCAATACGTAAGCCGCATCTCCTGACACAGTGCGGTAGGCACGGATACTCCTCAGGGCCGCTCTTCGGTGGACAGGCCCCATTCTCTTCTCGATGATGGTCTTCTCTACTCTCTTCCCCCACACGGGTGCACCGTACAGCATGATGGAGGTAGTGACGGTGTTTAGAAGTGCGCGCCTCATTTCCTTGGGTCCTCCGATATTCGGCATAAGCCGCTGGAGCGCCGCACCGACCTTGCTCGCCTTCTGGGCGGCTTTCGCCTTCTGGGCGGCTTTCTCTCTCTCTCTCTCTCTCTCTCTCTCTCTCTCTCTCTCTCTCTCTTCTCTCTCTCTCTCTCATTACTGACTTTCAAAACAGACTCCTGCCCAGTTCCGGCAGGCACTCGGTCATTGACGTCACCATCAACGTCTTCACTCCTACTCCGCCAAGAAATTCCTTCACCTACAGGAATTTTCGAAACATCACTCCGGAGATATTGAATGACCGATTGCTTTGCTGTGACCGGACAGCTCTCGAAAATGCTGAAACGAGTTTGGAAGATGCAATTCACTGCTTGAATGGAAATTCACAGACCGTTATAGATGAATTAGCACCCGAAAAAACTATTAATCCGCGTAAAAATGACGGTCCTTGGATTGGTCCTGAGCTGAGGGTACTCATGAATAAGCGAGACGCGACGCGCAGGCGCTGGGAACGGATTCAACGTAACCAGCGCAAGTGTCCTGAGCTTCAAAATGAATACTTTCGGCTTAGCGAAGAGGTCGACTTGCGCATTGAACAAGAGCATAACTTCTTCATTCAAACCCATTTGTCAGATGCTCTTGATCAGAAGAAGAACATTTGGAAGGAGATGCGCAATCTCGGCCTCTTGCCTAAGAGCAAAAAGGAGGAACTTCATGGCTCCACACTGGATGAATTGAACGCATACTTTGCGGTAGTTTCCGTTTCGCCCCACGAAAAAATATTGATGAAGCAATGGACGATATTGACTCGGCACCGAAGGAGGGGTTTAAATTTAAGCCCACAAATTTTAGTGATGTAGTCCTTGCTATCAAACATTTCTCCTCACAGGCCCGTGGAGCGGATGGAATACCCCAAAGCGTGATCGCAAAAGCTCTTCCGGCCATTGGTGATCTTATTGTACATATTTTCAACTCTTCTTTCGCTCATGGCGTTTTTCCTGAGGCTTGGAAGCAAGCGCAGCTGATTGCACTAAAGAAGACTGCTGCTCCATCTACGGTCTCGGACTTCCGTCCTATAGCACTGCTGTGCTTTCTCTCCAAGGTTCTGGAAAAAATCGCACATGACCAAATCACGGAGTATTTGAAAATCGAGAAGATACTTGATCGCTTCCAGACTGGTTTTAGGCAACACCATAGCACCCAGATAGCTTTGTTGAAATTGACCGATGACATCAGAGTAGGTATAGACAGAAAGAAGATCACTCTGCTCCTACTATTCGATTTTAGCGAAGCTTTTGACACCATCTCACCATCCAAGCTGTTGAGGAAGCTACGACATCCTGGCTTCTCAAGATCGGCGCTCCTGTGGATAAAATCATATTTACAGGGTCGCACCCAACAAATCACTTCTAAAGTAGGCAAATCTGATTGGCTCGAAACCAATCTGGGTGTTCCACAGGGGTCCGTCCTTGGGCCTCTCCTCTTCAGCTTGTATGTGGATGACCTGGCTGGCTTGCTAGACGGAAAGTCGGTACATCATCTATTTTATGCGGATGATCTCCAAATTTATCTCCAAATCGAGAAAAATAAGGTCAAGGAAGGTGTTGCTCGGCTAGACGAAATGGGACGACTAGTTGCCGAGTGGGCCAGAAGTTCCGGCCTGTGTCTCAACGCTGGCAAGACCAAGGCAATCTACTCCAGTTCGGAGAGAAATATCAAAGATCTGAAGAGAATGGACTTGCCAGGGGTTGAGATACAGGAAGGAAAGTTCATCCCGTTCAGTGATACGGTCGTGAGTCTCGGTGTTACACTTGACAGTGAATTGACATGGAAACCGCACATTGACCAAGTAACTGAGAAAGTCATTAGAGCCCTATACGGTCTGCGGTTTTTTAGGGCATGTATCACCAGACCTCTCCGAATTCGCCTAGTCGAGTCATTGGTTCAACCGCACCTAGATTATTGCGTGGTCGTGTACCTCGACGCCACGGACTAACAGCGGCAACGGGTACAGAGACTAAGCAATTCATCGCCCCGTTTAGGGAGCGCTTGGGTTGGTTACGTACTGATTCGCGGAGGATGTACTTCGCAGCTCTCTTGATGCATAAGATCATGCACTTAGGAGAACCTGGCTACCTAGCTGCGATGTTTACCAGGTACCAATCCGAATGCCCCGCACGGGGTGATCTAGAAGAGCGGGTACTTAAAGTTCCCAACATGAGACTTGAATATGGAAGAAGATCTTTCCAGGTCCAATGTGCTCATTTGTGGAACTTTCTCCCTCCGGGCTTTCGGCAGCTTGGGAAGATATCATTATTTAAAGAGTCCTTAAAAGACTTCCTGTTAACACTATCGTCCCAGAGGATTGATGTGGAGAAAAAACACTATTTTAATTTGTAAACTGTGATAGGCATGAGCCCATTTCAATTGATGTCTTCTACTTCAGCTGAGTTATGCGTGGCTTTTTCGCTTCCGAACTGAGATTCCTGTGATATGACTATGGGCCCATGTCTTCCTTATATGTCTTCCGAAACGGGAAAATGTTTCCTTTTCCTCAAACTTTTTTGTTAAGACTGATATATGTATATATATATATATATGAAAACGTGACTTTTCCTTCTTTTTCTTTTCATGACTCTTAGCATCTTACGATGCCTCGAGATGACTAGTCACTTTCTGTGATAATTCGAATAGCCTTAACCAAAACGACAAATTTTTACAAATTTAATGTATTTATTATGTATAAGTGACATATGTTTCATATGCTACTGTATTTTTGTATTTCGCCCTTGGGCGAATGAAGGTTATCATTCATCTCTCTCGCGGTGAGTCTCATCACACACCTCTCTAGTGCCTCTCTGTGTTTTACTATTTTTCTCTGCCTCAAAGTGCCTCCGGGATTTTCTCTTACAGAGCCTTGCACGCAAAATTTTGCAAGAATTCGATAGACCCATAAATCGTTGTGGATCTTCGCATCTTGCAAAATCTTCATCTGATATTCTACAAGCGCGCTTTGGAATTTGAGGTTAGACCACCTAGTGCCTCGTGCTTCGTGCCTCATTCGCCAGATCATCATAGTTCCGACGTTGGGCGTTAGATGGCAGCCCTCTCAAACAGATCTTGGCACTATCAATTTTAAAGCCTGATTCGCACTTGCTCGGCCCTGATAAATCATCTCAACTGAGCCACCTGATCGACGTCTGCTTGCGCCTGACAGCTGATCTGACCCTGTATTACATCTGCGTTTCCATCACGCCATTACAATGGCACCAAATTCGTCCACAGTGAGTCTATCACAACAAGATCATACAACTGCGCATGAATCATCTAAATTCACTAATAACTCAGAAAATGTTGTTCATTCGAGTGACATGCCATCGTATTTCAGAATTTTCATTGCGCATTTCAATGCTTGTCAAGAAAAAGTTCTTGCAAAGCTGAGTGAAATTGAGAACAGACTAGAAAGTCGAATCACTGCGATTGAAAATGATATCTCTCAGATTCGTGATGATTTTTCTAAAGTTTCTCACTAAAAAACTCTAGTAGACTCAGCTGAGGTCATTCTATCAAGAATACCTTGCGATCTTAATTTGCTAAAAACTGAGATAGTTTCTAAAGTTTTTGATGTTATGGATCAGCCAGAACTTAAGAATTTCGTTGTCAATGTGAGAGATTGGAAAGGTCCTCACTTCCACAATGTGCACCCATCAGTTTCAACTTCTACTTTGAGCTCTCCCAAAACAAACAAATCTGATTCTAAAGCTATCGTCGTACAATTATCATCTACTAGAGTTCGAGATAAACTTATCATAAACTCATCTAAATTGAGAAAGCACACTGTGAAGGATATCTTTGGTTATGGAAATGATTCGAACATATTTTGTAGCCCATTGTGGCCTGAAGAAGTTCACGATTTGCTTAAAAAAGCATATTCAGTAAGTGTGCGCTTGGAATGTCAGAAACTTGTTGTAAAGCATCTTACTGTTTGTATGAAATCTCCAAAAAGTGAGTCGTTTGTACCAATTTTCTCCGAGCGTGACCTCGAAAAACTCCAAGCTCAGTATAAAACATATCGACCGTCTTAATAAGTAGAGTACTACGTGCTTCAATTATTCGTGAAACGGTTTTACAATCAAGAAATAAAATTCTCGTAGAGCTAGATCTCCACTTTTCCTCGATTCAAATATGCATTGCCAATCCTTCTCCACTTCGAATTTTTGTATCTTAAGAGCGTTCATCTGCGTATGAATTGCATTCCCACGTTTGGTTATTACAATCTACCTAATCAGATTTGTTTTCAGATCATGATATCTTCACTCAATTCACGCAATATGTGCTTTCGATCCGATTCCTGAAGCTTTCTCGTCAATGAATCATTATTCCCTCGCAACCATAGTAATAGGTGATCATACTATTCTCGACTAAATGAAATCATGAGTTTTTGTAATTATTCATTCGTTATGTACACTTATATCCTAGATTTATTATTCATACTTCTCTCAATATGTAATTTTATTGTTATGTGAATTGAATTTCCTACCTGTACCACATAGGGTAATACCCCAAGGTACCATTAATAAACTAATCGAATCTAATCTAATCTCTCTCTCTCTCTCTCTCTCTTCAATTGGTTCAACCGCACCTAGATTATTGCGCGGTCGTGTACCTCGACGCCACGGACAAACAGCGGCAACGGGTACAGAGACTAAGCAATTCATGTGTGAGATATATTTTTGATCTTAGGAGAGACGAGCACATCGCCCCGTTTAGGGAGCGCTTGGGTTGGTTACGTACTGATTCGCGGAGGATGTACTTCGCAGCTCTCTTGATGCATAAGATCATGCACTTAGGAGAACCTGGCTACCTAGCTGCGATGTTCACCAGGTACCAATCCGAACGCCCCGCACGGGGTGATCTAGAAGAGCGGGTCCTCAGAGTTCCAAACATGAGACTTGAATATGGAAAAAGATCTTTCCAGGTCCAATGCGCTCATTTGTGGAACTTTCTCCCTCCGGGCTTTCGGCAGCTTGGGGAGATATCATTATTTGAAGAGTCCTTAAAAGACTTCCTCTTAACACTATCCTCCCAGAGGATTGATGTGGAGGAAAAACACTATTTTAATTTGTAAACTGTGATAGGCATGAGCCCATTTCAATGGATGTCTTCTACCTCAGCTGAGTTATGCGTGGCTTTTTCGCTTCCGAACTGAGATTCCTGTGATATGACTGTGGGCCCATGTCTTCTTTATGTCTTCCCAAACGGGGAAATGTTTTCTTTTCCTCAACCTTTTTTGTCAAGCCTGATATATGTATGAAAACGTGACTTTTCCTTCTTTTTCTTCTCATGACTGTTAGCATCTTACGATGCCTCGAGATGACTAGTCACTTTCTGTGATAATTCGAATAGCCTTAACCAAAACGACAAATTTTTACAAATTTAATGTATTTATTATGTATGAATGGCATATGTTTCATATGCTACTGTATTTTTGTATTTTTGCTCTTGGGCAAATAAAGGTTATCATTCATTCATTCATTCTCTCTCTCACTCTCTCTCTGGCGCTGTGAGTATAAGCAGTCGAAATCCACTAGGCTCCACTATATTCAGTCATTCTAATACGTTCTCGTACTTTCCCGAGTGGAAAATCTGTTTCAGGTAAATCGGGCACCTGCTGGCTCCTGCATTCGCGAGCATACAAGCCTGGGCTCGCATTATTTGAGCCAGGGTGTCAGATTTGCCTTAGAATTTGGAGGTTAAAAGTGAACACGTGGCTCTACCTGTGATATTGTGTTGGGAATCTGTGTGGAAACAGTGAATCAGTGGTGGTTATTATAACGAGTCGAGGCATATATCGTTCTCTCAACGTCAAAACTCGGCTGCTCTTTGCGCCTTCGCCGAAGGCTCGACTCTTGTCAATCACACCTCCCACGAGTTCATTCCGCTACAGCGATCACCAGCTTCGCATTGTGAATGTAGATGACGCCACATTGTCAAATGCAAGCGTCATAGCCGTGACATCGTGAGTCTACTTGTGTCTACTTGTATGCCGTATACACGTCAAGTGAGGAGAGTAATTAGCTGTTTTGTACGATAGTGTGAGTGATGGGCGGTAACACCGGGCTGAATAAGACCACTTGTTTGGTTTGCAAAATAGTTGTTAAGCGTGGTGAGCTCTCAATCCAGTGTCGTAGTTGTGCACGATTAACTCATTCTGCGTGTTTTTCTGATCCCAGTGCAGTGTCAACGATCGCTTTCGTATGTCATAGTTACGCGGTACAAGAAAAACAGGTTACACCTTTCATTACGACCTCGTGCTCTGTTCAGTCACCATCATCTGATAGGTCTCGCAAACGGTCTGCTTCATCGCCACCTGATTTGTCTGAATCTCGTGCAAAAATCCGCCCAACTTCACAATTACCAAGGAGATTGTCAGTCACGTCGGGAGAAATGGCCAAGCACCTTGAATTTGAGTCTGAGGCGGATAAGTTTCGCAATGATCCCTCTATTCCAGAGCATTTGGAAAAACTCGGTTCTTTGTTTGAAACATCGCACGCATCGTTGAAAACGCAATTAACAACAATCGAATCCCGTATAACATCGAATGAAACTGCGAGAATGCTCGTGCGATTGCTGGTCTACGCGCAGATATTATAGCAACCCGTACCTAAGTCGATTCGTGTGAGATACGTATCTCCGGTATTCCTGCATCAGTAACCTTATAGGATGAACTTACTGTAAATGCTGTTTTCAACGCGATTCGATGTGCCGACCGTGTTGGTACCATCTTATCTACACGGCGGTGGACATTGCCGCCTCCTCGCCCGACCGTCTCACAGAATGCTGCAAGTACACCGAGTGATAGCGCGCCCTCGCAAAATCAGGCCACAAGTAAAATCGCACTCGTGGTAAAGTTCCTGTTCACCTACTGTTCGCGACTTTGTTCTTGAAAATGCCTCTCTGCTCAAGGACAAAACTGCTCAGGATATCTTTGGCGTGGGTGAGAAAACTAAAATCTATTTGAACCCCGTTCTACCTCCCCAAGTCTATAAATCTGGCGTTCTGCTTTGGTTAAGTCGACGGAACTTGGGTATCTAAGACCAATTGTATAAATCCTGACAGTTATGATGAGACCCGCCCCTCGAACTGGGCCTATACCTATTCTTGCTCAAGAGGACTTTCTTCCTCTTGTACCTAACCCTAAAAATATGCAAATCGATGGATCACCATGAGATTCTGCCGGTCTGTCACATGCTCCCGCTTCCACAAACCGGGCTCGTGAGACGATGATAACTATTGGCCATATCAATTTGAATCGCTTTACTGCCAATTTCAACCTGCTTGAGGCACACATGTCGTCCAATCACTATGGCATTGTAGCCATCTCTGAAACATTTTCAGACCCCAACAATTCATTCGACCCATACAATATCCCCGGGTACAATTTTTTTCGATTTGATAGAGTGGGTAAGGATGGCGGTGGAGTAGGCTTCTATGCGAGATCTGATTTGGTTGTTAAAATACTGCATTATTCCGAACCTCGATTCAATATTACACCTGAGTATGTAATTTCTGAAATAAATCTACTAAGTTCTTAGTTACACTTCGCAGTTAATTATCGTCGACCTTCAGCAGCATATCCACACGAATTTATCGACACGCTATCCCTCTCCTTCCTCTATATGAGCAGTATATACAGTAGTGACGGGAGATTTCAATATTAACATGGCAACGTCTACTTCAAAATCATCGTCTTCCAAGGATCTGTATGGCGCGCAACTACTACATCTTGTGAGCGCTGATTCTACACATCACGCGATCGGTGAAGATAGATTACTCCATCATACGTGTCTCGACTTGTTCTTAGTTCGGAACTTGCAAGCTGTGACTGCTCATCGAAAATCGTTGTCACCCTTCGCAGCTGGTCACGATTTTGTGGAGATAGATTACAGTATTCTTCCACCACCTGTCCCTCCCAAAAACATTTCTGTGAGGAATTTATCCAAAGTTGATCGAACCCAGCTCCTGAGTATTATCGATAACCATCTCCCTGCTCCAACATCGCAATTTTCTGTGACAGACCAAGAAAATCCTTCTCATCTATTATGTCCTGCCAGAAGTGATACGTCACAATCTCTTATGACTTTTACTCCCCTTGTAAATATTCCATTGGAAACAATTATGCATCCTAGTGATAATATTACCTTAAGACACGTAGATTGAAGTTCTCCTGTATATGATACCCTCGCAAAAGGTCACCTCGATGATGCAGTATCGTTGATCTCGAAAACAACCCTCGACGCGTTCAATCAGCTTGCGTCCCCTTAGAAACTTGAGAGACACCTCCTCCAAAAAACCATGGGTATCTGCTGACATACGACGCCTTACCCAGACAGCATCGAAACCTTTCAGAAAGCTTTCAATGAAAGGTTCGAAACCTTTCCGAAAGCTTTTTATGAAAACTTTCGGAAAGTTAACTATGTCCCTTTCCACTAAACTTTTCGGAAGGTTTCAAAGAAAGTTGCTGAGCACCTTTCAGGAAAGGTTCCCTACAGAATTTTCAGAAAGATTGCTACAAGGTTTCTAGGAAACTTTCGTGTAGATTTTCTTGAAAGAGATCCAGCAATTGTCACTGACAGGTTCCTGGAGGAAAGCCAACGAACAGCTACTCAAAACTTCCGCTGAAAGGTTTCTGAAAGGTCTCTGAAAGGTGCTGACAAAACTCGTTGCTCAAAACTTTCACTGAAAGGTTTCTGAAAAGAAAGGTTTTTGAAAGGTTTTCGAAAGGTGTCGATGAAAACCGCTCTCCAAAACTTTCAGTGGAGGGTTTCTGAATGATCCTCGAAAAGTGTCGATGGAACCCGCTCTCCAAAACTTTCACTGAAAGGTTTCGGAAAGGTTTCGAGAAGCTGTCGATAAAGCCCGCTCTCCGAAACTTTTACTGAAAATTTTCGGAAAGGTTTTGGAAAGCTGTCGATGGAACCCGCTCTCCAAAACTTTCACTGAAAGGTTTCGGGAAGGTTCTGGAAAGCTGTCAATGAAACACGCTCTCCAAAACTTTCACTGAAAGGTTTCCCCCGAAACTTTTGCTGAAAGGTTTCTGAAAGGTTTCCAAAAGTTGTTCATGAAACCAGCTCCCCGAAACTTTCGCTGAAAAGTTTCCAAGAGGTGTCAATGAAACCAGCTCTCGCTGGGAGGTTTCACCGAGAATCCTCTCTTGAGTGATGACAGTTCGATTTAGGTTCTAAAAATGATCATCTTGGGATAGTTCCATGGGGTTATAACACTCTTGGGAGAAGGAACGAATCTTTCCACGACATTTGTTACTTGAATTCCATCAACTATCTGGCATTTAAATTTTCTTCAGAAAAAATTTTTTAGCACCTCCTACTATTTTTGAGCGCCTACTGGACCAATTGCATCATGTTCAACATCGTTTAAAGTGCTCTAAAGAAAATTCAAGAGGGTACGAATTTATATTTTTGAGCAGTCGCATTCTCTCATTTTCCATCAAATTGTCACTTTTCTGCGTTCTATGAGAATTTTTCAGCACCATAGGGTTTTTTTCTGATAAAATACGTTGGGTTTGATACAATGTATCATGATTCATCTCGAAAGAGCCATTATAAGAGTGGAGTTATTTCGAAGTCTTTCCTGATTTCAGAGTGAAAATTTGAATTTTCGACTCCAAACTGGAAATTTGCATAGCTCCGGAACAAAGGTGATCTGGGCTAAACAGAAACACACTTGTCGCCTCATCCTAACTCAAAAAACATATATACCTCATTGAGGAGGGATTTTGATCCTATTCCATTGGATGGTCTCATCCAGAGTATAGGTTTTGGAAGGATTCGGGAAGTTTTCGAGGAAGTTATCGGACACTCATTACTGCAAGGTCTCGTGTAATGTCATGAAAGCTTTCTGATAGCTTCCACCAAAACTTTCCCGGCAATGGCGGAGGAGTATTATTCAACTTCCCGCTGAGTAGTTCTCGAAAGCTTACAGTAAGTGTCCAGAAAATGTACAAACACTTGGCTATGCAAGATTCCATGAAAAATTGACCAGAGGTTTCTGAACGTTCTTACAAGAACTCTCCCTGCAACGGCCTCAAAGTTAATTCTTTTTGGAATTCGGCTAGAAGGCTTCCGCCCACGCAACATGGGAATCTTTCAGAAATATTCCAGGAATATTTTATTGGAAGATTGGAATATTTCAGGAATGTCGCATTGAAATATTTCTGGAATATACTTATGTCCTCGGCTAGGAATTTTTCTTGATGCTTTCATAGACGGATCCCTGAAAATCTTACGGAAATCTCCCAGAAACCATTCAGTGAAAGATCTCTGGAAGATTCCACTGAAACCTCCCTGATATATAGTTATGTCTGCAGCTGGAAATGCTCCTGGAATCTTTCATGAAAGATTCATGGTAATATTTCTGAAATATTTCAGAAAAAATCCTGAGTATAATGCATCTAGATTCCTCAAAAATTGTATGGGATCTTTCACTGTCGAGTTATAATCTCCTGAATTCTCTCACAAACGGTTCAATGATAGAGATCCAATGCAGTTTCCTCTAGAACCAGAACTAAAAATATCTCGAAGTTAGAAGTATCGGCTCATGGCAAATCTGAGAAAAGAGCTGGCGGATATTAACTGACTTCGCTCACAGCCAAAAAGCAGCCATGTTGGTCAAACTGACAATGTTTTGTACATCGGTTGTGTTCATCTGAAGTTCAGACCCAATTTATTCTTCTAACTGTGGGGACTGAGTAAAAAGAACTGAATACTTTTTAGTATTCGCCTTCTTCGATGAGAATGGGATATGGTGATAAAATCATTCCTAGAGTAGTTAGAATCTGTTCACTCCCCTTATAGTAACTTGAGTAGTTGGTGTTGTTGAACCATTCAGTTATGATATTAACTTCCCTTATAACGGATTCGATAAGATTAGCTCTGAGGGAGCAAAACCGAGAATCGACATTGAATAGGTAGTATATCCTAACTGGATTAGACTTCAAAATTGGGGTAAGGAAATAGTTCAGATTTTACGGCAAAGTGTCATATAGATTTGGCTCAATGAGGAATTTTTACATATTTAATTATTCTTGAGAGTATCTTCTCGAATATGTTGACTGTTCATGGCGTAAGAAAGCCCAAAACAGAAGCATAATCCCCAAACTTGACTTCATTCCCTCCCAAAGAATTGTATCTTCAAAATAACTGACCAAACATATGGAAAGGATACTTCTTATTGTGGCTCCAGTCTGGTAGCGGAACTCCTCCAAGCTTCCTAACAGTCTTTGATATTTTCACTGTTTTCATATAGGATCGTTTAGCCGAAAAATTCATCAAAAAAGGACTTTGAATACAGCCTGAGTTAATGGGTTTTGCACAAGATCACAGTACTCAAGATCAATTGATCTTGACTACTGTAAGTTTGTGCTGTGATGAAAGACTTGAGAATATTCTGCAATGACAATTTGTGAAAAGCACTGTCATTTATTCGATGATGATAACAGAGCATCCAAGGACGAAATAAAAGTCTACGCTTATCAGTTGTGTTGAATAGGAAAAGTGTACTATAAGACTTACCTTCACAGAATCCTGCAACCATCACTGATGACTCCAGGGAGCTTTGTAAATATTGTGTATGACATGGTGTATAATTGCACCATCATCACCACAAGTGGTAGAGTTCATCTACAATACATATGCTGGCACCAATTTTCCTAAAAATATATTCCTCTCTAACACGAAGGATCTTGCTCTTTGCTCAAGACTTGAGACTTAATAAGGTTAGTAGACAGAGATATACTCATCTGATCGGCAAATCCCTCAGCTCTACAAATTTATCGAGGAAACTACTCCTATAAGTCTATGGAGAAAACAGAGTTCAGAGGTTATTTTTCCCTCACCGCGATGAGGGCACTCCACCAGGAAGTGAGTAACAGAAAAATCAGAAGACATGTAGAATACACAAGAATGTTCTTGATTTGCACAAATAGATTCCCACTAGGAATCGGCATGCAGGCTTTAATCAAGAGAACCGACACTCTCAGCACTCGATGATTTGCAGAATTGACTTCGAACTGAATGATTAATGCGAAATTCACTCTTGCACGAGGGAACTGGGAATAGTCAACAAACCATCAAGATGGCCGACTTCCCCAAACATGACCAGACTTGACCCTATACAGACTGCCTGATGTCGACTGTCGCATGCACGGTTGCGAGGATGGCCCTGGTAAGAATAACGAGCATGCGTGATCTGGACTTGGCAATGCAAGGTTCCATAAAAAATAGCCCGAAAGTTTCTGGACGCTCTTACCGAAATTTGTTCTATGAACATTTGAAAGTTCCATTGGAACTGTCTTCGAAAGGCTTTTGAAAGGTTTCAGAAAGTTTTTCGAGAAGTTCTCGGACACTAGGCAGGGAAAAGTTTCGTGAAACGTTTTCGGATACGTAGTGACAGCTTTCATCAAAATTTTCCTTGTAGACACGAGAAAGTTCCATTTTAACTCTCACCGACAGGCTTCTGGAAGGTTTCGGAGAGTTTTTCGAAAAGTTTTCGGACACTTGGCAGGGCAGAGTTTCGTGAAAGTTTTCAGGAGACCTATCTGGAAGCTTCCATCAGAAGGTTTACTGCAAATATGTGGAAATTTTGACAGTCCTTGCACTGAAAGGATTCTGAAAGCTTTCTGAAAGCTTTCATCGGAATTTCCCCTGCAAGGATCTCAAAGTTCCATTGGAACTTCCACCGAGAGGCTTCTGAAAGGTTGCAGTGAGTTTTTCGGGAAGTTTTCGGACACTTGGCACGGAAGAGTTTCGGGAAGGTTTCAGTAAACCTTTCTGAAAGCTTTCATCGAAAGTTCCTCTGCAAAGATCTAGGAATTCTGATGGTCCTCGCGCTGAACGGCTCCTGAGAGTTTTCTGGAAGCTTTCATCAAAATTTTCCTTCGAAGGATCTAGGAGTTCCATCGGAACTTTCACCGAAAGGCTTCTGAAAAGCTTCGGAGAGTTTTTCGAAAAGTTTTCGAACAAGTGGCACGGAAGAGTTTCGGAAAGGTTTCGGGAAGCCTTTCTGGAAGCTTTCATCGAAATTTTCTCTGCAAAGATCTAGGAATTCTGATGGTCCTCGCGCTGAAAGGCTCCTGAAAGCTTTCTGGAAGCTTTCATCAGAATTTTCCCTCAAAGGATCTAGGAGTTACATCGGAATTTTCACCGAAAGGCTTCTGGGGAGCTTCAGAAAGTTTTTCGGAAAGTTTTCAAACACTTGGCACGGAAGAGTTTCGGAAAGTTTTCGGGAAACCTTTCTGAAAGCTTTCATCGGAAGTTTCTCTGCAAAGATATGAAAATTGTGATGGTCCTTGCCCTAAAAGGCTCCTTCGGAAAGAAATCTTTCCGAAAGCTCCCATCAAAATTTTCCCTCGGAGGATCTACGAGTTCCATCGAAACATCCACCGGAAGGCTTCAGAGAGTTTTTCGAAAAGTTTTCGGATACTTGGCATGGGAAAGTTTCGGAAAGGTTTCGGGGAATCTTTCTGAAAGTTTCCATCGAAAGTTTCCCTGCAAAGATATGAGAATTCTAATGGTCCTTGCGCTGAAAGACTCCTGGAAGCTTTCCGAAAGATTCCGTCTAAATTTCCCCTCGAAGAATCTAAAAGTTCTAAAAGAACTTTCAGCGAAAGCCTTCTGAACGGTTTCAGAAAGTTTTTCGAAAAGTTTTCGGACACTTGATACGGAAAAGTTCCGGAAAGGTTTCAGGAAACCTTTCTGAAAGCTTCCATCGAAAGTTCCTCTGCGATGGTCTAGAAATTCTGATGGTCCTCGCGCTGAAAGGCTCCTGAAAGCTTCCTAGGAAGCTTTCATCAAAATTTTCACTCAAAGAATCTCAAAGTCCCATCGAAACTTTCACCGAGAGGCTTTTGAAAGGCTTCAGACAGTTTTTCGAAAAGTTTTCGTACACTTGGCACGGAAAAGTTTCGGAAAGGTTTCGGGGAACCTTTCTGAAAGTTTCCATCGAAAGTTTCCCTGCAAAGATATGAAAATTCTAATGGTCCTTGCGCTGAAAGGCTTCTGAAAGCTTTCTGGAAGGTTTCATGGTATTCTTTCCATGGAAGCACAGGAGAAAGCCATATGAAAGCTTTCAGAAACCTGTTGGGAAGCTTTCATTGAAAGCTTCCCGTGGAAGATTTCATGAAAACCTCTCAGTGCTGTCTGGGTATGGATCGTCGCGATAAATTGTATCGGTCTGCTAGTCGAACCCAGTCCCAAGACCTTTTGCAGACGTATCGTGTATGCCGCGCTGAGGTGAAATCTCAATCAGACATAGCCAAGGATACGTACATTTCGAATGAGATTTCCTCTGCGCCTGACCCAAAATCTAGATGGAGTGAGCTTCGGAAGCTAGGAGTTGTGTCTTGTCCCCGCGTGTCCCCTCTAGATTTGTTCAATGCAAAATCTCTAAACCAACACTATGCTTGAGTAACGAGTCTAGGCACTCCTCTGACGGATGACGATGCTGACAAGATTTGTTCAATACCATTGCCCGATAACATTCCAACTTTTGATTTTTCACCAGTTAGTGAACTCGAACTTGTCCAAGCATTTTTTGCTGGAAAATCAAGGGGTATGGGCGCGGATGAGATTTCATCTTCCATGGCAAGATTGGCGTTTCCGTCCATTCAGCCGCACTTGACAGGAATAGTCAATGACTCTCTTACATCCGGATACTTCCCTGACTCGTGGAAGCTTGCTTCAATAATTCCTTTACCTAAGATACCAGCACCAAAAACACCTTCGGATACTCGGCCAGTTGCTCAGCTCTCGGAATTTTCCAGAGTGCTGGAGCGTGTGGTTCATCATCAGCTATCTGCACACTTGTCCACGTCGAATTTATTGAACGAACGGCAGTCAGGATTCAGGTCTCATCACTCTACTCAAACAGCCCTCCTGGGCGTTTGAGAAGATGCACGAGCAGCCATTGACAAAAGAATGCTCACCATACTGATATCATTTGATTTCTCCAAAGCATTTGATACACTTTCTCATGCTAAGCTACTGGTGAAGCTCAGGAAAATCGGCTGCACCGATCGTGTCATCCGCTGGTTCGCCAGCTACCTCACCGGACGCCACCAAGCAGTTCGCCTTGCAGATGGAAGTCACGAATCCTGGCTGCCACTTGTTACTGGCGTACCACAAGGTAGCGTGCTGAGTCCTCTGCTCTTCTTCATTTTTATGAATGACCTTCCAGAAGTTTTGAGACATGCGCAATGCACTATCTTTGCCGACGACTCTAGCATCTACCTACATTGCCTGCCTAGTGAGCTCCTCGAGCACATTGCTCTGATATCACTAGATGCCCAAGCAGTTGCCCAATGGGCATCTGATAATAGCCTCAAACTCAATGCATCGAAGACATCCGTAATAGTCCTCGGAAGTGAACTCTATCTTCGCGATGTGAATCTCAATCAAATACCACGCGTGCAAGTCATGGGGGAGGCAATTCCTTATTCTAACTTGCGACGGAGTCGCCGAGATCACCGTCGCCACCGTCCGCTGCTGCGCCGGGCCATCGCACCTAAAGCATGTAATAATGCAGGATAATATTTTTGCCGAGGTGGATGCCGCGAGCGGAGCAGCAGCAGGAGTCAGCAGAGTATCAGAGTCAGGAAGAGGGAGGAGAGTCGGTATGGCAGGTTACGCCAAGAGTGGGCGCGGCGTGGCAGCACTTACTGGACGTTGGAGTCGGGAGCAGGAGATCATGCGGCAACGAGGCGGGCTCGCGCGGGAAGTAGGGAGAGAGAGACAGAGGATGAGCAGCGTCGGGAGAGTGAGAGAGAGAGAGAGATAGGGTTTTGCGCACGGCACGCTCGTGTGGGCAGAGTTGCAGTGGAATGAGAGAGGCGGAGCCGGTTATGTGAGGGAGATCATGCGAGTGAGAGAGACAGAGACAATTGGTGATATTAAATGCACGTGGTCTGACGTGTTGGTGGAGTTGCTATGAGATACGTGATTATTACGGGTAGTGCGCATGTCACACGGGTGGAGGCACGATTCAGTAACGTAGGTAAAATGCGGGGCTCTCGGGTGGAGTGTCGGCGCGGTATTTATATGAAATTCCAGCATCATGATTCAGTGTCTTTCGTATCTCGCGGGTTAATTTCCCGGAAATTAGTTTGATTAATGAGGACTCTGTGATCGCGTCGGGTGATCGAGGAAGAAGAAGAAGACGAGGGAAGTCGGGCATTCTTGGAAGTGACTCTGTCAAGTGCGGATCAGTCAGTTTTCGCGAATTCCAGGAACCATCTTGTAATTCCATTTTTCCCGACGAATCCCATTGGTATCCCAAGGAAATCCGGGAAAATCATGGAAAATAGCATGGACGGATTAAACGGGGAAAGTTGGCTAGTGATCGACGGTGAGTGTGACTGCCTTGATCCCTGAATTACTTTCTCTCTCTCTCTCTGGCCCCGATCCGCCATCTTTTCTCTGCGACAAAGACATGAACTGAGACATCTCGCCCTTGATTGGGCTCGAGATCTTCTAGGGTGACTTCCCAGGAATCCGCGCGACCCGGTGAGCCATAAGAATTGGGAAATTGAGTGCGCGTGTGAAACTTTGATTGTACTAGTGAAAAAGGTGTACGGAAGCCAATATGGCTCTAGTGGCCCATGAGGCAAAGTGAATAGCTGGACACATTTTACAGACGCTTAGTGCGCATTTTCAATACCTCTTCGGATATAAATTCATTGATCGCGTTTTTGAGGGCTGTAACAATATATATTAGCATAGTTCGAAATGAACTTCCTTGTCGTTATTATTTCATGAGAATCAAGATTCGTTCCCTCCCTCTTTCCCAGCAGCCCGGTAGAAGCGCAGGTCAGATTCCAGGCATTCGTTCCCTCAATTTGGCAGGGGAATTTGGATCTCCGGCGAAAAATAAATTAGTTGGACGTAGAGTCGAATCTCACGTTACAAATGGCGATCCTGCCAGGATCCAATGAGTGCGGAATCTTGCTTGCGCGGGAGTGCTGAGCGGGAACGAGGTGGTGAGGGGGGATCAGAGACTTAGACGGAGCCGCAGACGTAGACGAAGCCGGCGCTGGGGGTGATATGAGTATAGGGGCGAGATGGTACACTCGCATTTCAGGCTCCTGATACGGTACACGTTGCTCACCGGTTCCGGACCTTAATAGCGGACTCCAATAATCCTGCTATGCCCCAAATGACCTCGTTGAATGGAATATTGATGAATTTGGATGAGTGAAAGGAATATTGGGTGTCGGGAAATAGTTTTGACGCATTTTGATGAATTTTTTTTGTAGTGGAGCTATGATAGCACGGGGTAAATGTTGAATTTCCAGCGTGGGGTAGTGGAGCTAAGGCGACTCGAAGGAAATCTGTTTCTTTAGTTTCATCTTTTTCAATTCGGTCATGATAAGAGTGAATGAAGTAGTTGGTGTAGACGGGTAGTGGAAGTTAAGGCAATTTTTTTCCGCCCGGAATTTTTTTTCTCGTTGTTTTATGGTCTTTTGTAACTTATGCATGCCTGAGTAGGAAAAGAGTGGTGTGAGTGACATTATAGGATTCAATCCTCATGGTTCACGTGTCGGCGCAGTGCTGGAGAAGCTGTGACACCGAACTCAAGAGCTATCCTCCCGATTTGAGATCCTTCCGTCCCATCGACCTGACCCTGGTTTACTGAATAAATCCAAACATTCATCTAGTGATTTTGACACTGTACCTCTGGTGTTGTCGGGTGGAATAAGGATTAGTTCGTGGCTAACGGGGAGGTTAGAATCGAGGGATTTTGTTGGGTAGTGTGGATTTTGAGATTAGGTGAGACGGTGACGAGGACTAAGACAGCGTTGAGGTCGGATCTCAGTGAACTGTATGAGCCGATGGTGGCTATACATACACCGAGAGGCTGAGAGATCCTCCGCTCATGGGGTTATGGGTCTCAAGTTTAGGCATAGAAGGGGGTGATTAACCGAAGAAGAGCAACATTTAGTAGACCTGGTTAATGGAGACCGGGCACGTAGGAAAATAGCTAGGCTAATCGTCGCATTGCCACCAGAGCAATTGGCAGATGAATTAGATAGGTTAGGGTGTAATCCAGCAGGGAGTAACGCAGAGTGCATGAGTAGGATGATTCGTTTTGAGATTCGACGAATAGAACCAGGGGTGCAGGTCGGGTGGGATCCTATGACGGATGAAAAACCTCTAGAAAGCGTACCGCGTGAAAGAAGAAAGAACAGTGTGGCAGATCTGATATCATTCGAGAACGAACTGCCAGAAGAGATAGATAGAACGATGGGGAAATCATCAGAGGAAGATTCCTCGAGTCAAGAGAATGACGGGACACGCACTGGGGGGACCACAGGTATAGCAGACGGAGACGGTCAGGAAGGCGATGACCAGAGTGGAAATAACCAGAATAAAAGCACGAGTACACCGGGTCCCAGTGGGGGGCTACAGTCTCCTCCTCTCGTCATGGATTCGGGAGTGAGTGGAGTGCAGACTAGGACCCCCGCATCGGTGGCGAGTTCACAGGCAATGCCAATGACATCTGGGGAAATGGGGTATTATCTACCCCAAGGTTACGTACCAGTGTCATGGGAGATGATGAGAGTGATGAAGCAGAACATGGCCATATGGGCAACCATGGTGGCTACTGTAGACGAGAACGCTGGGGGATTCACAATGCCACAGCCACAAGCAAACGCGAGACCAGGATTAACCACGATCCACGAGAACGATGATGCTGAAGATAGCTCATCCGGGTCCAGCAGTGATGCAGTGGTGAAGAAGTGGCGAAATGAGACTAGTAGAACCCAGGACAAAGCGGTGCAAACTAGTTCGGAGACGGAGACGAGTACTACGAGTTCGAGAACGAGTCATCGGTCCTCTAAAAAGATTCGACAGTCGAGTAAAACGAGAGTCGATGCGGGCACGAGGAGAGCACAAGAAAAACCTATCGGGGAGACGGGTCACAGGAACAAGAAAACTGCGGAGCGGCAAAGGGTGAAAAAGCGGCTGTCAATGAACGATGAGGGTGCCACCCAGCTAAACACTGTTGGGAAATCCGGGGTGAATTCAGGTGGGCAGATGAAGCAACCGACAAATAGTATAGTTGGTGACGGAGACAAGGGACAAGGTGGAAGAAAAAAGCGCGACAGCTCGTCATCGGAGCAATCTGATGGCTCGAGCAGTGAGCGCAGGCGGAGACGGAGACGCAGACGGGGGCGCGAGATCGAGAAGAGTAGTAGCGAGAGCACCAGTAGTTCAACGAGTAGCAGCGAAAGCAGCTCAGCCGAAAGTAGTACAAGCGAGTGAGATCAAGATAGGAGATCAAAGAAGAAGAAATCATACAAAAAGCAGAGTTCTGGGAACACGTTGAAATGCATAAAACTACTTCAGAGTTGGAAACTGAGTTTCTCAGGGGTGAAAGAGGAGTGCCCAGAAGAATTTCTTTCCAGCTTGGAGGATTGCAAGGATCAGTTGAACATGTCAAATCGAGAGATGATGGGAGCTATTCCAGCAGTACTATCTGGCAAAGCTCGAATATGGTTTAGAACAAGGAAAAGCGAAATGACAAGCTGGAGGAAGTTTGCGAGAGCCTTCAGGTACCAGTATGTCGGAGAATGGGATGAAGAAGATTTGATGGACGAGTTGAGACAAAGAACTCAGGCAAAGGGGGAGAAGATATCACAATACCTCACATGTGTGAAGCAGATAGTGGATCTTTTCAGAGAAGCCCCAAGCCGTAGATGGGTGATGAACAAAGTCAGAAGGAATCTATTGCCAGAGTTGCGACAATACATTTCTGGTAAGACAATTACCCGATTAAGTGATATAGAGCATTATGGGCGAAAATGGGAGAAAGGAAGAGAGTTGGACGAGCGGTACATAGCGCCTCCTCCGAGAGAGAAAGCTCGGGTGAAGAGTGCAGCGTACGGTGGAGATAAATCATCCCAAAAACTGTTGCAGGCGGCAGCAATGGAAAGAGATTCGAGTGAGAAAAGGAAACCAGACGGAGACGGACTCGAGAAGTGTTCTCAGGATAGGAATAAGACGAAGGTTAGTCACAACCAAGAGACAGAGGGAGAAGCCGAGGCTGCGGCGTTGCAGTGGACTGGTACTCAGTCAGCTCCGTCTATACCTCAAGGAACACAAACTCAGCGCGCTACTCAAGCGAACCCCCATCAGACGATGACGCAGACGAATCCCGTTGAGCCGGCAGCACAATGTCATTGGCCTGGAATATGTCCGTTGATGTGTTCGCAGATGCCTTGGATGTGGCCAATGGACTTTAATGGCCTGCGTCAGAGATTTTCGGGAGGTCAACCGCGGAGGAATGGGTTCCAAAACAGGCAGCAACCAGGGAATGGGGTGCCGGGGCAAAATGGACTACAGAATCAGGCCGGAAACACGTGTTATAATTGTGGAGCTGCGGGTCATTATTCGAGGGAATGTCCACAGCGACAGTGCTATGTTTGTAATCAGGCCGGGCACCTGGCGAATGAATGCAATCAACAGGGGATCGCTTGTCAAGGTTGTGGGGCAAAGGGAGTAACAGTGGGTGACTGTCGTGTATGCAATTTTGGAAATAATAATCAGGGAAATGGGATAGGGAGAGCTTAGGGGAGCTGAAGTTCGGACCAGTCAAGACGGAGACGTAATCGGTATGCCTTGACATGGCGACCATGTAGTAAGGATCTATATTATTATTATTAGTAGTAGTAGTAATAGTAGGAGTAGTAGTAGTAATGGTGAAGGAGAATGCATGAAATCGTAGGACGTAAGAGGAAAATAATGGATGATATGTGTGGATGTACATGATAAATTACTGAATTGAAGGGCGCGAGGATTGTTGGCATTCAGGAGACTTGAATTAAGGGTCCGAGGCAGAAGCAGATCGGTGGTGACAGTGGAGAGTTGAGAAGGCGGTCCACTCCCGTCGGGAGTAGCCCGGCTTGGTGGGGGGATATGTGACGGAGTCGCCGAGATCACCGTCGCCACCGTCCGCTGCTGCGCCGGGCCATCGCACCTAAAGCATGTAATAATGCAGGATAATATTTTTGCCGAGGTGGATGCCGCGAGCGGAGCAGCAGCGGGAGTCAGCAGAGTATCAGAGTCAGGAAGAGGGAGGAGAGTCGGTATGGCAGGTTACGCCAAGAGTGGGCGCGGCGTGGCAGCACTTACTGGACGTTGGAGTCGGGAGCAGAAGATCATGCGGCAACGAGGCCGGCTCGCGCGGGAAGTGGGGAGAGAGAGACAGAGGATGAGCAGCGTCGGGAGAGAGAGAGAGAGAGAGAGAGAGAGAGATAGGGTTTTGCGCACGGCACGCTCGTGTGGGCAGAGTTGCAGTGGAATGAGAGAGGCGGAGCCGGTTATGTGAGAGAGATCATGCGAGTGAGAGAGACAGAGACAATTGGTGATATTAAATGCACGTGGTCTGACGTGTTGGTGGAGTTGCTATGAGATACGTGATTATTACAGGTAGTGCGCATGTCACACGGGTGGAGGCACGATTCAGTAACGTAGGTAAAATGCGGGGCTCTCGGGTGGAGTGTCGTCGCGGGATTTATATGGAATTCCAGCATCATGATTCAGTGTCTTTCGTATCTCGCGGGTTGATTTCCCGGAAATTAGTTTGATTAATGAGGGCTCTGTGATCGCGTCGGGTGATCGAGGAAGAAGAAGAAGACGAGGGAAGTCGGGCATTCTTGGAAGTGACTCTGTCA
This sequence comes from Eretmocerus hayati, assembly GCA_029851415.1. Lineage (NCBI taxonomy): Eukaryota > Metazoa > Arthropoda > Insecta > Hymenoptera > Aphelinidae > Eretmocerus > Eretmocerus hayati. Next base: position 88,446,367 of record CM056743.1, read on the forward strand.
AGTGCGGATCAGTCAGTTTCCGCGAATTCCAGGAACCATCTTGTTATTCCATTTTTCCCGACGAATCCCATTGGTATCCCAAGGAAATCCGGGAAAATCATGAAAAATAGCATGGACGGATTAAACGGGGAAAGTTGGCTAGTGATCGACGGTGAGTGTGACTGCCTTGATCTCTGAAATACTTTCGCTCTCTCTCTCTCTCTCTGGCCCCGATCCGCCATCTTTTCTCTGCGACAAAGACATAGACTGAGACATCTCGCCCTTGATTGGGCTCGAGATCTTCTAGGGTGACTTCCCAGGAATCCGTGCGACCCGGTGAGCCATAAGAATTGGGAATTTGAGTGCGCGTGTGAAACTTTGATTGTACTAGTGAAAAAGGTGTACGGAAGCCAATATGGCTCCAGTGGCCCATGAGGCAAAGTGAATAGCTGGACACATTTTACAGACGCTTAGTGCGCATTTTCAATACCTCTTCGGTTATAAATTTATTGATCGCGTTTTTGAGGGCTGTAACAATATATATTAGCATGGTTCGAAATGAACTTCCTTGTCGTTATTATTTCATGAGAATCAAGATTCGTTCCCTCCCTCTTTCCCAGCAGCCCGGTAGAAGCGCAGGTAAGATTCCAGGCATTCGTTCCCTCAATTTGGCAGGGGAATTTGGATCTCCGGCGAAAAATAAATTAGTTGGACGTAGAGTCAAATCTCACGTTACAAACTATGTAAAGAGCCTGGGTATGCTGATTACCCCCTCTCTCGACTGGAGTAAGCAAATTAGCCAAGTTAGCCAACGTGTACATGGGTCACTATATTCACTAAGAATTGCTGCTCGTAGTTTTGCTCGTCCACTCAGACAGCAACTCGCAACCAGTCCAGTACTACCATATTTTGATTACGGGTCAGCTTTGCTGACTGGCTTGAGCAAAGAGCAAAACCTGTCGCTTTATAGATTGCACAATGCATGCATCAGATTTGTTCGTGGAAACATTCCACGTCAGTCCCATGTTACGCCATATCGCATCAGCCTTGGATGGCTCTCTGCGGAGAAGCGTAGAGACTATCTTCTAGGTTCACTCGCGCTTGCAATTATCAAGTATGATCTACCGATCTTCTTGAGAATGAAGTTTTCCTCTGCAGTAAAAAATCCTACCCTGCGTCAATCGAGCCGTCACAACAAAGCCTCTTTCACGTATCGCGCTCCGCGTACTGAAGCATTAAACCAATTGTTCATAATCCGCGCTTCATTCCTTCTCAACAAACTCCCGGACTTAGATCTAAATATGAGTCTGGAGAACCTCAAACAGTTACTGTCAAGGCACTTACTACACTCTGACCGCGACGATTGGTTCAAGCGCGCATCACGAGAAGGTCTCATCGCTATTCCACCATCTTTAGCGAATACTATTCAAGAACCTTCATAATATGAACAGCACATGACACCTGAATTGAGAGCTCTCTCCGCTAGGAGGAATATTGTTCATACGAAGTCTTACACTGTCTCAGAAATGTCATTTATTTATTTACATTCCAATATTCTAATGCACTGTCAAATTCTTGTACATTTACGTGATTACTGGATTATCCAGCTGTAATTATCTCTAACTGGGCGAATGGGGTTGTACCCCCCGTCCTCAAAAAAATTACAATCAATCAATCAATCAATCAATCTCTCTCTCTCTCTCTCTCTCTCTTTCTGTCTCTCGGTGAGTCTCATCACACGCCTTCTCTAGTATCTCTCTGAGTTTTACTGCTTTTTCTGCCTCAAAGTGCCTCCGAGCCTTTCTTTTACAGAGCCTTGCACGCCAAATATTTGCAAGAATTTGCTAGATCCATAAATCTCTGTGGATCTCCGCATCTTGCAAGATTCCATCTGATTTTCCACCACCACGTTTCGGATTTTGAGGTTAGACTACCCAGAGTCTCGTCCACGTCCGTCAAGGTTTCGAAGTTTCGACGTTAGCTAATAGATGGCAGCCATCTCAACTAGATCCCTGCATTGCCAATTCTGAAGCCTGATCCACACCGCCTCGACCCTGATTGCTCTCCTCAACTGAGCCACTTACTGGTCGACGTTTTTACTTACGCCTAACAGCTGATCCGACTTTGTGTTGCTTTTAGGCATTTACAATGGCACCACATTTATCCACAGTGAGTGAATCTCAACAAGATTATATTACTGCGTATGAATCGTCTAAATCTGAGAACAACTCAGAAAATGCTGATCAATCAACTGACATGCCGTTGTATTTCAAGATGTTTATCTCTCATTTCAACGCTTCTCAAGCAAAAGTTCTATCAAAATTGAGTGAAATTGAGGACAGACTGGAAAGTCGAATTACTGCGATTGAAAAAGATATATCTAAAATTCGTAATGATCTCTCTAAAGTTTCTCATCAAACTACTCTAGTAGACTCAGCTGAAGTCATTCTATCAGGGATGCCTCGCGATCTAAATTTGTTGAAAACCGAGATAGTATCTCAAGTATTTAATGCTATGGATCAGCCTGAACTCGGAAATTTTGTTGTCAATGTGAGAGATTGGAGAGGTCCTCACTTCCACAATGTACATTCACCAGTTTTCAATTCTACTTCATGCTCTCCGGAAATCAACAAATCTGACTCTAAAGCTATCGTCGTGCAATTATCGTCGAGTATAGTTTGAGATAAACTTATCTTGAACTCATCTAGATTGAAAAAGAAAACTGTCAAAGATATTTTTGGTTATAACAATAATTCGAACGTTTTTTGCAGCCCTCTGTGGCCCAAAGAAGTTCACAATTTGCTCAAGAAAGCGAATTCTGTAAGTGTGCGCTTGAAAATTCAGAAGCCCGTTGTAAGAAATCTTACTGTTTGTATGAAATCTCCAAAGAATGAGTCACTTGTACCAATTTTTTCAGAGCTCGACCTTGAAAATTTTCAATCTCAGCCTTTAATATGATAATCGTTTTAATTCACTCTCTATGTGCTTTTTGTCTCCAATCAAATATTCCAGAGATTGCTTTACAGTTGAAAAACGAAACTTCTAAACAGCTAGTTCTTCATCTCTTCTCATTCAAAATATAAATTCGCCAGCTTTATTTCACTCTGAATTGTGCATTTCAAGATCGTTTCAGTTTGCGTACAGCGCATAGCTACGTTAAGGTATTTCAATGTACCAAACCATCCTCCTGTTCAGATCTTGCCAATTTTCTTTCGATCTGCGCAATATGTGCTGTTGATTTGGTTTCTGTGGATCTTTCATTCTCCATTATTCATTACTGTAGCATTGTTCTTCCGCAATTCATAATAGAAATTGATTATATTGTACTCTGCTTAGTAGAATCATAAGTTTTGTGATTATTATCTCGTTATGTAATCTCATATCTTAGATTTATTCTTAATACTCTTCTCAATACGAAAAATATTGTTATGTATATTGAATTTGCTACCTGTACCGTATAGGGTAATACCCCAAGGTACCATTAATAAACTCATCTAATCTAATCTAATCTCTCTCTCACACACACACACACACACACACACACACATTGTTGTTCCGACATCAACATCTTATGAACAATTTATAACATAGAATCCACTATAATCCGCTTACAGAGGGGCGGAAAATCGAAATTTTCTCTCTTACCCACATTCCTATCCTACATTTACTTCACGGGAGATGAATTTTACTGGGAATCGATACAAAGAAAATTATTTTGGGGGGGGGGGGGGGGGGGGTCGCTCCCTTCGCCCCCCCCCCCCCTTGTATCCGAGTTTGATGCTATCTGAACGGTTGCCGGAGACTCAAGAGCGTTAGAGTTGTTGCTGTTTCAGTGAAGGTATGCGTGTTCCATTCATTCTGGCGGGTACTGTAATTCTTCGGGAATTGGAGAAGCACGTTAGTGTGTCAAAATCTTCGACTTGCAGCAGAATTTGTTGCCTCATCAGAGTCAGTAAGTGGAATCAAGTCCTTCAGAGACATTCTAGGTGGTTTTGAAGTGAAAATTGTGGAGTCGATTCCAATTCATGAGGATAATTCAGGTAAAGTCAGCATCGCCAAGTTTGGGGAGTTTACCCAAAATTCAGAGTATATTGGAACACATTGTCATTTTGTTCATGAGAATGAGGAGAAAAGCAAATGATTGTTGTTGTAAAGAAGAATTCTGAAGATAACATAGCTGACATACTAACAAAGTCTCTTGAAAGACAGAAATCCGGAAAGTTTAGAGATATGATGAATTCAATTTGGAGAAAGTAAAACTGATAGTATCAAGTTGATCGGAGAAATTCAAGGAGGCGTGTTAAAATAAATGGTAAATCTATCTCATGAGCAGCTGGCGCAGTACGCCACTTGGAGGCTCGAGAAAGATTCAGTATGTATGAAATGTGAAGGATATGTGTAGGTAGTACAAGCCATGGGTGCGGAACAGGACAGAGTACATCTGCACTTGTGGCCAAACGAGCGGACCAAGCAACATGTAATCTTCTGTATTCAGTTGTCAAAAGAGGCGGTAGCGCCTTTCTGACGATTATATAAAAAGAAAGAATTCGAATGAAAATGACAGCGCGCACACACGAGACCACCGTGCCTTATATACGTTGAATTGGGCCACTTTAAGCTCACTCATTCTTTCCAGTCAACATATTTATAGCATCGAGGGCAATGGTAGGCATAGGCAGCTCTCGGCCACGAAGCTCTGATTGTGTCGAATGACACTTGGCGAACTTCTCGCCGTTCTGTACTTTTGCATTACCAATCCCGCACTTGCAATTAGGCGAGTCTGTCAGATGATTCGACGCCCTTGGGACAGAATCATCCAACTTTTTCGAGTTTCGACTCATCTCGAAGTCGACGCTGTCGGTGTGACGCGAATCAGCCTTTTGTGCGTGAACGAGCGACGAACCCAAGTCAGACAAAGAATCTGCTCAAAACGCGGAAGATGTGAGCAGAGTTTTGTAGCAGACGATGTACCTTGCCAGTGTTTACTTCGGTTCACTCCCAAGTTCCAACACGAATACAGCAAAGATTAATGATACCAATCCTCAATGTTGGTCCACTAGTGAGAGAACTACCTGTGTCTCCTCTTTCTTAGAGTGATTCGAGAATAGTGGACCAAAAATCAAATGAATGTGTGTCATTCTCGCTTGTGTGCAGTGTCAAGAATAATCTTCAAATATATTTGGAGAATTGACCATTTGATCTCAAGGAAGTATGGGTTCCAGTAATAATCTCGATCTCAGTGTTGCGTTGATTCTGAGTAGCCTTGATTCTCGAGACAAGCCCAATTCCGGAACTATCAATTGTACATCTCAAAAGAGTGTTTATAATATACTCTAGTTGGGAAATCTTTCAATCTAATCAATCTGATCAGATTGTGAACGATGCAATATCTTTTGTGCTGCTTTTCGTATCACACCGAAACTTGTTCATGTCCAACACAACAGGGATCATCTCTCGCACTCAGGAGTTGTGGAACTTATCAGACATTTCGATGGCTGTCCATGAACAGAAGTTGTCACTCACCTCCTTATCGATGCAAAAAACTGGTGCAAGAAATCTTCTGCTTGCTCAAGAATCTGCTCAGGTTGCCTCACATCAATCCCATGGGGCTGGATAGTCATCATACTCCCGAGACAAACTTCATCACTGCACGAAACTCTCTGGAATGTTTGCGAACAATGAGTAATTCTCCATACACCTCATTGTCTCAAACGCCCGTTCTACATAGAATGCGCTCACCGCGTGAGCGTACGCGCATGCACTTGCGCTCAGAGCATTCAATGCAGAAGATTCCATAAAGCAGACTCACTACTCGTTTTTCTCCTGGAATTCTACGAGTGAGAAATGAATTGATAGTTGGCGGTCCTTGCAAGACATTTTTGGGCCAAACAATCAAGTTTCTCCATGTTCTTTAGGGAACGAACAGAGAAAAGCACTAGCGGTGGGGTTCCCGCGGGCTTGCCAAACTCGACGAGCGCACAAAATTACCCGAGAAACTAGCAGCGATGGCCCCGCGAGCCTTCTCAGGGATAATTTCAGTTTGAGCAGCGTTTTTGCGATTCAGTATCCAAATTGGTGACCACCCGTCTTAGCTTGCGAAGACTATAGCTTTGTTTGGGATCAGAAACTTGGCAAGAAAAAATATGCGGTCACCAATCCGGATACTGAATCGTGAAAACGTTGCTGAACCAGTATTTTCTTCCAAAGAGGCTCGCGTTGCACCGCTGATGTTTTTCTGTCTTTAATCCTGGGAAAACATGAAAAAACTTGATTTTTTGGCTTGATAATGTTACTTGGGGCACACCAATCATAGACAGACTCTTCACTTGTGGGAGATCTGTGTGGAGAGGACTGCTAAGGCTGCTTCATGAGATTCTTTGCATCAAATGCTCCAAGCGCAAGCGTATGCGCGTACGCTCACGCGATGAGCGCATCCTATGTAGAACGGATCAAAAGAGTGATGATCATGATATTTATTGACTGAACTACCAGTGGACAGGATTATTCGAGACAAGTTTGAGGTTTCAGAGATTTGATAACAGTTACACCCTTTGGAGCTACTTGGAGATCAAGAGTGCAGTGAATGTCTGGAACTCTGTTAAAATATCAAATCATTCCCCGGTAGTTTCCGGTGCCATTGTTGTCGAACTCGTACCACGGGGCTTGATCAGAACGATCTTGATCATAGCAGGACTACGGTTATCACTAGCAGTTGCAATAATGAAGTCGGTCATATGATTAATATTCGATCAATTTCAGTTATTTCGACACCAATGATAACTGATGAGGGAACTACACGTGAATAACCATCTAGAAAATGAGGTCTCTGAGGTTGCCTGTTTTGACTGCATTGTGGGACCATGCAACGTGGACTTTGCAGCACGCTTTTCGTCTCCTCTCGTCGAACCCTCGCCGTCACCTCAGGCAAGGTGCATCTGGAACTAATCTTCTCGTGTCCAACTTTTCTCTCGAGGATAACCCGAGGTGACGGAAGGAAGAGACTGCAGACAACATTCGAACGGGCCAGCAACTCCCACCACCAAGTTGGTGGCAGCACTTGCCGGTCCATTTAACCGGGTGACGTAGCGCTTGCGCGGGCAAGGGGAACCCGCGCTGCGCGTCGCCGCTCGGCAATCTTGGGATGGCAGCCACCTAGTCGAGACCAGTAGATAAACAATGCCGATTCAGCAACATGAAGGCGAGGGGGGAGGGAGGGGAGGGAAGGCCTGGGGGAAGCGCGGCTCCGCTAACCCACCGACCGGCGCCCCGCCGCACCCGCCTCGCCCGTTGCTGAATCGGCTTGATCCACTATCTGCTTGACTATGGCTGGCACCCGCTCCCCCGCTGTTGCACTCGACTCCGTTGCTCACTGGCTGTCATCGTAGACCGCTGTTTACCCGTTGTTGCGCTCGAATACCACCCCTCGCGACCGCCGGCGTTGGCATTACCCAGGGTACACCACGTGGAGGTGCCGGTCGGATTTTGTACCCCACCCCCCCCCCTGAATGAATGCCATGCATGAATGTTAACTCGAAGAAAAACGAATCGATTAATTGAAACACCTCCAATTTGTGAGACAATACCAAGACCGCTGGATTTGAGGAGTCGAAACAGGAGTTGCTCGATCTCGGTCTGCCCTTATCCCCGACTCTTGAGAGAGCGAAGTAGATCCTCGACATTGCGAACTACAAAGATTCAGAGCTGAAATAGTTCTTCCAACATAATATCGTCGTGGCATAAAAGGAGCGCGAGAGAAGCTCTGGTCGTACGATTCTCAGAGGATAATACCTCTTTGAAATGAAAAAATTTCGGGCGTTGATAGCGATTTCCCGACCTTAAGACGAGTTTTGAATCCCCCCTCTACCTTAGCTTGATTTAAACTCCTGCAATTTATGAGAGTAATACCAAGCCCGCTGGAGGATATGTTTGAGGAGTCGAAAAGCGAACTAGATCGTCGGCATTGCAAACTCGAAACGAAGATTCAGAGAAGCCATCCCCGAAAGACTTAGTTTTCGTACACGAAAACATAGAAGCTACTGAAGTTCCTTCGAGAACTCACTGTTCTACGAATAATTCAGATCTGACTCTGGAATCTGGAGCCCTGTGCATGCCTTAACATGGTGGAATGATGTTTCCCTAGAGATATCACGTCGCATTCGGAAAGCTTTGCGACGAGGTAGGGGAATGAAAAACACCGCTTATCTCTGACACGGTTGCTAACTTTGTAGATAGCTCGCGCCGTGTTGATGAGAATTGCTACCTATCGAAGTGTTACGCGATCGAGTGTTTCTCAACATCCAAAGACCCATTCGCATATTGCTTGTATGAGAAATGGTAGGGAACCGTCATCATATTAAGGCTCGTTGGGTTGAAGAGGAAAATAAAAAGCCTAGGATAGTAACGAATCAAAGATCCCGTCCATTAATTTAAACGGGGAATAATGTCTCTCCGGCGTTGAGGGACACAACCGGATCGAGCGAGTACCGAAATAGACGTAGGCAAACGGACCTAGTCGGTGGTACAATAATGAAGAGAGAGAGAGTTTGAAACTTTGGAAGCCTCAAATAAGAGTGCTATATCATTCTCCCGAGATAGCTGTACTCGTTCTCAAGAATAACGCTATCTGCAATAGGGAAGATAGAATAAAGAATGAAACAAGAGGGGTATTATATCAACTTCCCGTCAGTAGAGTGCCGAAAGATGGAGAATATGAATATGTATTTGCTGAACGGGATAGACGAAGAAGTAGAAAATCAACCTTGATTTTCGAGGAAGAGAGGTGAGCGCACTATTTCGTTCATAGAATAATATCAGATCCATCAATTTCGAGTCTACCGCCGGCGTTGGTTTCAATGCCAGGGTACACCACGTGGAGGTGCCGCTAGGATTTTGTACCCCACGTCCACGTCCGTCGGTCCGTCGTGTCGTTTTGGCGCATTTCTTCATTATTCTCCCAACAATGTGGGGGGTCATATTACACAATTGATATAATCATCACAAAAAATCATGCCAGTTCGGGGTCGGGTCGTTAATTTGGATTATTTCATCTATAAGAATGACAACTTTTCCTTCACTCAACAACAACGACAACTCGAGGTTAAGTAACTTATAGATTATGCAGTAGCTTACACCCAGAATCACCTTATGTTCTCATTTTATCGGGTATTCTCAAGCGCGTCAAGTAACCTATGCTATGTGTTAGAAGGAATAAAAATTTTTTTTTGTTTTCTCTCAACTCTACGATGCAAGGGGTGGTATTTTTTTCGCTCGCTTCGAACTTTTGGGGTTGAAGTTCCACTCCAAGCAGGAGGAATTTTATGGGTCGATTTCTTTGGTGAATGATATCTTACGGACTAGGTACTTACGGATTTGGCTTCCAGCTGCACACGCTCAGAAGTTGAGCGAACGCGGGGGTACTCACGCAAAGCTCGTTCTCCTTCTCGTGCCATTGACTGCTTATGACCACTACTACTATTATTCCTACCACTACTATCTCGAAGTACTCAAGAAAATATGAAGCATGTGTATTTGCAAGCCATATTCATCGTTATTTAATCTCAATCGAGGAGGTCGAATAACCAATGATGACGATGATGATACGCAACGACCACTCCTCGACGACGGGGACAGAAGATGAATAAATAGAATAAAATCCTTTAATTCTGGAAATTGGGGTCATTGGGGACAAAAGGAAGAAGAAGACGAAAGGAGAATCTTCACTGCCGGCGTAAGCGTTACCCAGGGTACACCACGTGGAGGGGCCGGTCGGACTTCGTACCCCGCGTCCGCGTCCGTCCGTCGGTCGTGTCGTTTCGTGTCTTGTCGTGTCGTGTCGTGTCGTGTCGGGTCGTGTCGTGTGTGTGTGTGTGTGTGTGTGTGCGCGCGCGTCGCTTGGGGTCAGGTAATGTAATTTTGATGATTTCTGTCTCTCTCTTCGTTCTTCTCGTCTAGTAAAAATATTGAAATTTTCGGCCGCGCAGTTTTTCGAAAGTCTTCCGTAACATATTGCATACAATATGCACACCCGTATCGTCCACAAAAAATAGGACTAGTTCTGGTCCATCCGTACAATCGATCAACATTCGGCGTGAACACCCTTGAAATTCATACAAAGTATCGTTGCGTCCAATTGTGGGATATTTATCCCAAACCTCGTGTAGTTTCCTACCAGGACAGAACGTACTCACTCTGAAATAGTTCTTCCAACATAAAATAGTTGTGGTATAGTAGGAGCACGAGAGAAGTTCTGGTCGTACGATTCTCAGCGGATAATACCTCAGTCGATGGAAAAATTTCGGGCGTTGATAGCGATTCCCCGACCTCAACACGAGTTTGGGATCCCTCCTCTGCTCCAGCGAACCGAGTCGAGGCTCTTGATTCCCAGACTTCGATGGACCCATCCTCACCATTTTTGCTATCTCTCTTACAAACTCCTGGACAAAGAGGAAAGAAGAAAAAAGGAGAATAAAGAAAAGAACGAGGTATACGATCTTCGCTCAGCAGTTTGGAAGGAAATATTGTATTGGGAACTAGATACTACGTTGGGAACTAGATAGATAATATATTGAGCAGTTAGTTCGAGCCAATCATTTATTATTTTCATCAACCGAAATAGCTCAGATGGTAGAGCGACAGACTGAAGATCTGAAAGTCCCCGGTTCGATCCCGGGTTTCGGTAAATTATATCATTTCAATTCTTATGAATCCATATTCTCACTACTAGAATTGCTTATATCTTATACATCCATGTCTTTTTCAATAGAATCGTATTTAGTTTTCTCCCCTTCCTCCTCCATTTCCTTTTTTTCTCCACCCTCGATTTTTTTCGTCTTTTTCTTCTCTTTCTCATGTTTCGGAGCATGGTTTTTCACTCTCTTCATCTTCTTACTCTTGTTACTGGAAATGGAAAAAGCCATTGACCATTACGAGCATAACTTTTCACGATAAAGAGCTACACCTCACCTTTCATGTCTACCCTTTTCTTCTTCGCTCTCAGTGACACTCTCAAATAATCGCTTATTTTCCATGACAGCTCGCTTCCTCTTTTTATCATCAATATCGGTAAATTTGAGTTCAGATTTACCCAGATGGGTGACGCTCGTTTTTTTTATTGAATATTTTCAAGTAATAATCCACGTTTCTTTGGATCACCTCGTTGACTGCCTGAGGTACGTAGATGAAGAATTTTTTTCCATCTTTCTCGAGCAAGTCCAGAACGACTTTTTTACCAAATTTCGTATCAACCACCTTTGCACCCTCAATCCAGAACGGTCGATCGATTTCGAGGTCCATCACTTTTCTCGTATCCGGGAAGGGAGTTACCTGGTTCAGTTCTTCGAACATGATTGATCTGCACTCGAAAGACGATCATGTGAGCGGTGAAATATTTTCTTACTCTCTTTTCAGGAATTTACAATAAATATTCAAAGATGATCCTCTGATTGGGGCTTCGGTTTTATCATCTTCGAGCCTTTGTAACCCCACGGAAGAGTGTGCACATTATCCGTATCGCACCATCTTTCATCATCGTGCCTCCTGAGAGCTATCTTACTCTGATTCACGGTAAACACACGGTGTAATTCATTTCTCATGTATTTTTGCTGACATAATGATGCACGGTGTCCTTGAACCAACTTTAAATGAGTCGGAAGACCACCTCGCCAAATATTTTCTTAAATGGTTGTTCAGGGCTCAAATAACATCTTCCAACTGTTTTTAAAATTGCCTACGTTAGAATTTTCAAATACATCAACTTTTATGATTTTTTTTGGAAAAATTGTCAAAAACGACTCTGACGCGCTTTGGTGATGAGGAACGCTCAGTTATCTGCTTCAAATTTAACAAAAATTTTGTAAGAAAGTGCAGATAGTTCATGACACTCTATCCCAAAAGATTCGCAATGTAATGCGTAGAGGAAGGGACAGGCTTCGTGAGCTGTGACTAATGCTTGGGTAGAGAGTCAGATGGCGAATGTAGAAAGGTATATACCACCTACACTACCGCTCATGAATTCGTGAACGGTGAACGTGCGTTCCGCCTCATTTCGAGAAGCGATATCTCAGACTCTATTCATTGTAGGACAATTCTAAAGAAAGCATCTCGAAGAGCAGAAAGAATGCTAACTTTTCAGTGGTTTCGATGATCTCTATCGTTCTTCTCGAAGGTACTAGATGCTGGCCAAAAATTAAAAATCTACGAAAATGTTCACTTTCATTGATACACCTGCAGTTTTGCTGCAAATAAAGATACGGCAATTCTGCGAGCGGCATCTTGTAAAGCAGAAAAAATGCTATGTGTAACCATTTTTTGATTATTTTTTCCGTTCCACATGTGAGAACATACCAGCTGTCAAAACACCCGAAATGATGGTTTTTGCCGTTTTCCATGCCGATTCCGGTGAAAAACTATCATTTCGGGTGTTTTGACAGCTGGTATGTTCTCACAGGCGGAACGGAAAAAATAATGAAAAAATGGTTACACATAGAATTTTTTCGGCTTTACAAGATGCCGCTTGCAGAATTGCTGTATCTTTATTTGCAGCGAAACTGCAGGTGTATCAATGAAAGTGAACATTTTCGTAGATTTTTAATTTTTGGCCAGCATCTAGTACCTTCGAGAAGAACGAGAGAGATCATCGAAACCACTGGAAAGTTAGAATTTTTTCTGTTCTTTAAGACGTTCTTTTCAGAATTGTCCTACGATGCATAGAGTCTGAGATATCGCTTCTCGAAATGAGGCGGAACGTGCGTTCACCGTTCACGAATTTATGAGTGGTAGTGTATCTATATTGGGGAATTTGTCTTCTGCTCACGGCTCTGTCTTCTTCTTACTCACATCCTAATAATATGTACACAATGCCTTGGACTCTCGGCAAGGTCCTCATCGCGCAACAAGAGCTCTCAATCCGGTTCTGGAGAGCTTGCAGGTATGTCATACCTGATCCACATCTCGCAGTCGAGTGGAGAGGGTAGCTCCATGGTAGTTCTAAGATGCCACGTGTTTGCTTTCATGAAGAGAATCGACTCAAACTTTGGGTATTGTGCATGAAGGAGGAGATGGGAGTGCAGAAGCTGAAAAGAAATATGGAAGACCGCTCCAAAAATGTTCAGCGATTGACGTGCAGGATGATAAAGTACCTTCATCTATATGTCAGACATACGTAAGTCAGATAGGGCAATCTATCAATCTGACCGTCAATCGCTGAACATTTTTGGAGCAGTCTTCCATGTCCCTTTTCAGCTTCCGCACTCCCGCCTCCTTTTTCATGCACGATACCCAAAATTTGAGTCGATTCTCTGCATGAAAGCAAACACGTGGCATCTTAGAACTACGATAGAGCTACCCTCTCCACTCGAATGCGAGATGTGGAGCAGTTATGACATACCTGCAAGCTCTCCAGAACCGGATTGAGAGCTCTTGTTGCGCGATGAGGACCTTGCCGAGAGTCCAAGGCAATGTGTACATATTATTAGGACCAATGTGAGTAAGAAGAAGGAAGAGCCATGAGGACAAATTTCCCAATATAAATAGGTGGACCTTTCTATATTCGCCATCTGACTCTCTACCCAAGCATCAGTCACAGCTCACGAAGCCTGTCCCTTCCTCTACGCATTACATTGCGAATCTTTCGGGATAGAGTGTCATGAACCATCTGCACTTTCTAACGGAATTTTTGTGAAATTTCAAGCATATAACTAAGCGTCCAACATCACCAAAGCGCGTCAAAGTCATTTTTGGCGATTTTTTCAGAAAAAAAATCATAAAAGTTGATTTATTTGAAAATTCTAACGTAGGCGATTTCAAAAACAGTTGGAAGATGTTATTTGAGCCCTGAACAACCATTTAAGAAAATATTTAGCGAGGTGGTCTTCCGACTCATTTAAAGTTGGTTCAAGGACACCGTGGATGTTTCACCCATGAACAGACATTGGAAGTAGTCCTCAAAGGTGATTTTGTTTCTTATCACGCTTTTCGTCACACCCTTGGCCGTTTTCTTCACTTCCTCTGTACCATCTTCCCCCTGAACAACTAGTGCATACATTTTCGATTGTATACCAATGAACTTGGTACAAATTTTCCCACCTAGCTGATCTTCAGGGTAACCTAGTTCCATGTGATTGATTCGCGGGATTCCGTAAGGATTCATCTCCTTGTAGTTGGAGGTATCAAACATCTGGGAGCAATCCCTTTTCAGGAAATCTCTGTATACGTCGCCAGTCCCGATCTCGTACAAGAAACTATCAGTATCTGTGTAAAGGAGAGCGCAGGATCTGAAATCCTGCTTAGCAATGTATCCGTAATGGAAATCGTACATGATCAGTTTTGAAATATCGAGTATACTCATTCCTACATATAGGGGTTTGTCATAAAATAGCTCAGTGCGATTCATTTCAATAGCGACCAAATCAGGATTGAAAATGAGCATTTGCTTGAAGTTGGGTCGGGTGACGTAACTATTCACTCCGTAGCGACCATTCCATTCTCGCACTAATTTTATATCTCTCCGTTTTCGCAGGCTCTCTGTCGACTTACCGAACACAGCGTTGTTCATAAGCTTGTACGTATTACGCTCTGAATCATTTGTGGAATTCATCCTTAGTGACGTATTCAACTCGATATAATCTTTCATCCAATTATCCTGACTAAATTCGAGAATTCTGTGAATTTTGATGATTCTCAACCCATGAGATATAGCTATCTTGAGGTATCTGTAGTGGATGATATAATTACGTTTATTGTGTAACGTACACAATAATTTCGTAAGTTTTTCATTCTTTGTTAGTGGTGACGGTAAATGTTGCGGACAAAACGGATAGTCCGCGTGTTTATCGTATAATTCACGAGGATATTCGATATCAACTTCGAGTATATAACCCTTTGGAGAGTCGTCGCTCACATCTAAAATATTGAATTCCAAAAAATTTTCTAACCATTTGAAGTTTTTTTGAGGTAGTTTGTATTGCATCGCAGTCCCATAGAGATTATTGAAGTCCAAATATATGATATACTTCTCTTCTTTCCTCTTATTGATGGCTCTACCCATGAATTTATTGTTTGCTCCTGCGAAATGCTTCGAACATTGCACGAATCCTCCTCGGATGCCTTTCTCAATGAAGAGTACCATGTCAATGTCCGTTAACAAGTCCAGCTCAACTCTCGTATGGTGTAACATAACGTCCCATGCGAGTCCCGGTAATGTTAGATAATGCGCAGGATCGAGTGAGTAACTCGCGAGGCAGGTGTTCCGAAAATTTCCAAAAATATCTGCTAGCAAGAGAACGTCGATTTTCAAGTACAAATCAGAATATTCCCCTAAATTTTTACATCGAAAAGTATCCCATATCAGGGTTGCGCTTTTGTATGAATCTTCACCGATCTCGCAGTCGGTCAAGTTATTGTAGAAATCTTCTCTCCATGGTAAAGATTTGTCCGCTAATTTACTCCATTTGTCAACGTAATCGTATGGAAATACTCCTTTCTTGGTCAATAATTCCAGAGCTACTGCCTCTGGTACATCAACAGTCGCGATCAATCCGAGGAAATTTTGTTTGGTTATCTTTTTCAGCTCCAGAGGCAGATACGATGCCAGGACGTCTAAGCTCGAGCTGAGAAATTTGAAGGAATCGATAAAAGTGAATCTAATTTTTGTTCCCGCTACGTATTTGATGATTGTTATGTACGTTTCCATATTTTGGGCAATTATTTTTACATTCCCCGAAATTCCATTCGCTATTTCATTGATTATGAAGTGCAAATCATATCAAGAAAGATTCTGGAGCACGACTGGAATATTGTATGTTTCTCTATAATTCAAATTGCAAAGTGAATGAGCAGCTCCGCGAAATCTACCATCCGCACGATGTAGATGGTCGCGAACTTTTTTGTCTCCATCGTTGAACTCTTCCCCGCAAATATGACATGAATTCGAAGCTTGAAACATTTCCTCATCCTCGACACTCATGTGCAGTGTGGGAAAATTTTGTATTTCCTGGAATGACAAACAAAAAAGAGAGCAATTTGGAACCATCACACTTCCAATCAAGACTTCCGTGTACCTATGCGAATACTCACTCTCTGAACGACTTCGGTGATTCTTTCAAGTTCTTGCGCGAATAATGTCGTGCAATTTCGACCGCGGAAAGATGTGTAGTATGACTTTCCAGCCTCATACCGGTCATGATAATAGAGACCGGCACTGTATGGAACATGTCTCTGAAAAGCCTTTCCAACGATCTTAGATTTCTTCAATTTAGCATATTTTCCATAGTCAGAGAATGTTGCATTCGGTGATTCTTGCGGGGGAATATTTTCTTTATCATCCTCGTATACATTGTTCAATTCAAAGGAGCGATCATTCACTTGTTCGTAGTTGTATTGAGTCAGAAGGCACTCGAAGTCTGCGTACACGATTGAGTGGATTGATTCTTTCTTACGATGGTTTTTGAATTTTAATGTCTTTTCATTTCCATTAGGCAATATAACGGAACAGTCGTTAATTTCTGAACAATTGGCTTTATGCTCCTGCAACTTGTCTCGAGTCGGGAAACAATGAAAGCAGGTATCACATGTGAACGTTACATGCCCATGTGAGCTTATTTGACTAGATATCAGTCTAGATGAATGACGAATGTAGCAGTAGTGTGATTTTTCACCATCGTGCAGGAGCAGCAGATTGACATGTTGAATTTTCTCGTCGAATGTTAGGTAGACAGGATGGATTTGCTTCTCTTCAGATATTTGGAAGACATTGACAGATATCTGATTATTGAGACCTTCGAATTTCGGTATATCGATCAGTCTGACTGGGAATGTCATGCCATCGGAATTCAAAACTTTCTCGTGGGGTGGATAGCTCTCGCGTTTATTCTGTCGTGGACTTCTCTTCCTCAAAGGAAATAAGTGTGCCATGATACACCAAGCGAAACAATCGTTCTCATCCGCTGAACATTCGATATTAACAACGGCCTTCTTATGCGAGATATATTTTGGTAATCTGATGAACGAGGCTCCATTCAATAGATCTGCTTTTGTAATTATGGCTTTCAGGCTAACGATTTCTTCCAAACTCCAACCACTACCCACTCCCTCGAATTCTACCATCTGATCGATCAGACTGTTCACACTTGTTTCGTACCAATTGTTCAGATCGCTTGATCTAAGAATCACGTCGTATGCTGTTTTGAAGTGCTTCATTTCTGACTTCTCTCCCTTGAGGTTGAAGTATCCACAAAAGACCAAATGCGCCTTCATCGTTTTGAGCTCTTCGAGCGCAGAGTTAACGAATGATGTGAGATGCTCTTTAGATTCTTCGAAAAATCCAATGGGATCGATGTAGCCTATGTTCCCAACGATCCCCGTTCTGACGCTTCTACGAAACGCCGTTTCCCCCTCGGAAAATACTACGTTCTTCTGAAAGCATTCCAACCTGGTTTGCCACAATATCAAATATATCTTCTTCAGTCTATCAGCCTTTGACTCTAGTGCTTCTTTTCTTCCACTTGTTTGCGGGAGTTGCTCCCCATCTTTCAACACTCCTGTTATAATCTTATGCCATTTTCTAGCTTTCCTCTCGACATCATAGAGCGAACGAGTGGGATTTCGTGTAATCTTTGGGAGTATCTCACGGAAACTCGCTGGAATTTCTCTCTCTTCAGCATCTATTTGCTTATGAACGACCATCTTCTCTTGATTCATTCTGTAACAAACAGAGAGAGAAGAAGAAGCTCATATACCCCAACCTGAACAAATCATCTAAGAATATTTTTCGTGGCATTTTGAATGAAATACAGATTCGTGCATCTTAGAGTATATCCTCACTCTTGATCCATGAATTATGCTCGTTATTGAGACCCAGCCATTTCACGAGAACTTCATTTCCTCGTCGTTCCAAGATCTTCTCAACTAGATAAACGTTTGGATCGCTCACAGCTAGAAGTCCTTGTTCGTAAAATGCACCCAAAATATCTTTATTGCGATAGTCCTGGAGAGTGTAGGTCACCGGAACTGTGCTTTTCACTTCTTTCACTTTGAAAATTTCAGTACTCCAATTAGGTGTATACCCTTTTTCGAAAATTTTCTTGAACTTTGATACGCGTACATAATCGCCTACTTTGGATTTTGCTCTGCTCAAGCGAACTGGAGGACGGTGATAAACCGTATGCGCCAGATGAGCGATGATTTTTTTCTGTGAATCTGATCTTTCCCAGACTTGTCTTGGCTTCATGTTAATAGTACGATGTTTACTGCAATTGTACTCTCGAATCAAGTCCGGTAAAATATCGATCCACTTGTAGTTTCCTTTGAGAGAAAAAGTCTTGAACATACGCTCTTTGAGAGTTCGATTGAAACGTTCGCAAATCCTAGCCTCCATCACGGACTGAGTCGAGTACAGATTGATATTTTCCTCACTCATAAGCTTTAGAAACGCACTGTTGTAGAATTCCTTACCCTTGTCTGTTTGTGAATTTTTTGGATGATTCGATGGACCAACGTCATTGAGAATTTTTCTAAAGGCTCGAGTGACGTCGTCTGCTGTCTTGTTCTTCACTGGAACAGCCCAAGCATACTTCGAGGAAACATCGATGACTGTTAGAATGTACTTGAAATTCTTATTGAATTTCTTCAGATTCATCAATACAGCAAGATCCGCTTGCCACGAATCATTCACAGTTTTCGCAAGTACTCTCCGCCGTGGGAAATTCTTACGAGCTGGTGCGTGTAATTCTTAACGAGCTGTATCTTTCCAATGGCGTGATTCTTCCCTTTACCCATATCACTACTCTGAATCGTATGCAAACTTCTTTTTATTCGTTCCAACTGACTCGATCCGTTGCGCTATCGAATGAACAATAGTCGATAAGTTGGTTTGTTGCACGCTCGATTCCTTGAACTGAACTTTTAGTCCTTCGAATGCCGATTCAACTTCACCCACTCGATTCAATGCAACATTGACTTTCGCTTCTGTTTCACTACTGAGACCGAGAAAGTACCCCGCACCAAATACATTGTTTTTGGGTCCCTGTAATCTTCAACGAGACTTGGCAGACAGATAGATTGAAATGCGCTGAACAACTGTTCAAATGGAGTCGAGTTTCTATCGGTTACGGTTATTGAGATATTTGTCCCGAAAGCTGTGGAAAAAGCAGGCCATTTCGGAGGTTAGGATAGCGAATCGAACGTCAACATTGGCACAATGTATACATATAGCACTTTTGCACTCGGCGCTTTTGTGCAGTTTTTGGGTGGCTTCGAGGCTGCAGTAGATAGATTTATGATTGAGAAAAAAACAAAGTAAACCTCAAAAATTGAGCTTCAATGATTCATCAGCGGAAACAAGGCCTGAATATCGTTTGCTAGCTGGCTCAAGGGAAGTCGAATATTCAAGCCTACTCGAATGCTGAGTTTCGGGTCGCGTTACTCGGTCCTCGTGTCGTTTCTTTCTCAAGATGTCAAAGACTGGAATAAAAACATGTCTTACTGAAAAAGTATAGATTCTTTTCATTCAAATGATGTCTAGATTATTTGAGTTGAACACTGCAAGGTCTTCATGTGCGTGGACAGAATATACACTCTTTCATGTTTTTGTAAAAGAAAGAAGAAGAGACAAGTTGATCCATTGACCAATTGATTGATCAGTTAAATGATCAAACGGCTTTGTCTATACGGCCGGACTTGCGCACGCGAAACGAGGGTTCTACTGGACGATGCATGTAAAATCTTCGCCGGAAAAATCCTCAGGGAATCCGTCACGGACGCGAAAGACCGCGGCCCCTGGGCCCAGTCTTCGCGTACGCGGAAGGGCGCATTCCTCACGGGCTTCAGAAAGCCGCCTCGTGGAAGTCTTCGCGTGCGATAACTAGAAGATTCTTCGCGTACGCGAAGGGAGCCTATTCTTCGCGTACGCGGAAATTTTCCGGTTCGCGCACGCGAATACTTTTGCGGGGTAGCTTTCCGAAATTTTTCGCGTACGCGAAGGGGCCATGGTTTCGCGTGCGCGATAACTTTGCAAGGTCCCAGTCCGAATATGGAGAACAGGCATATTTTCGCGTACGCGAAGGCTTCCTCCTTCGGTTACGCGAAGAGTTCCTGAAATCGCACACGCGGAGAATTCCTGATTTTGCATACGGGACAATGGCGTGGAATTGACTCTCGCTTCAATACAAACTCATAGGGGCACCTGCTGCGTGCGCGAGCAGCTGAAATTCGGAATTCTATCTTCGCATGACCTATAGGTCGGAATTAGAACTCTGCGAATGCTCAAGGTGTTTTTCGCGTGTGCTACATCTATCGATAATATATATATGTGCTACATCTTACAATAATCTAGACATCATTTGAATGAAAAGAATCTATACTTTTCCAGTAAGACATGTTTTTATTTCAGTCCTTGACATCTTGAGAAAGAAACGACACGAGGACCGAGTAACGCGACCCGAAACTCAGCATTCGAGTAGGCTTGAATATTCGACTTCCCTTGAGCCAGCTAGCAAACGATATTCAGGCCTTGTTTCCGCTGATGAATGATTGAAGCTCAATTTTTGAGGTTCACATTGTTTTTTTCTCAATCATAAATCTATCTACTGCAGCCTCGAAGCCACCCAAAAACTGCACAAAAGCGCCGAGTGCAAAAGTGCTATATGTATACATTGTGCCAATGTTGACGTTCGATTCGCTATCCTAACCTCCGAAATGGCCTGCTTTTTCCACAGCTTTCGGGACAAATATCTCAATAACCGTAACCGATAGGAACTCGACTCCGTTTGAACATTTGTTCAGCGCATTCCAATCTATTTGTCTGCCAAGTCTCGTTGAAAATTACAGAGATCCAAAAACAATGTATTTGGTGCGGGGTCCTTTTTCTCCGATCACTCGAACCGGGGATTGAAGTCCGTTGAAAAATGAGTTTGACGTCTCCTGCTTTTGTTTGATCTCTTTCATCGGCTGAGTGAATTTATCTTCGAAATCCTTGAACAAATATTGAAGTTTCGCTATTCTCAAAGTGAAAACGTCTACCTTAACTTTCTCCTCACTCTCTAGTCTTTCGAGATGCGATCTAAGCTCTTCGAGCACTGTTTGGAGGTTAGGAATCTGAGACGAGGAGGAATGAAGTTTCTCCTGAAATTCGCTATTGAATGCGATCAATCTCCACTTCAAGGATGATGTGGCGTTCTCGTTGAAGATTCCAACTTCCCCACTGGAACTTGATAGAGTCCCTCCAAATTTGTCAACGTTCATGTTGAAACTGAACGTTGTTAAGGTCCCGACGACGCTTTTTATGAGACAAGGGAGAGAGAGAGGGAGATATCATGTATATCTAAACATGCACTCGTACAACAAAGTATAATTCAACTTCATCGATTTATTGATCTTCTTTACGATCTAGATTTTCGTATATATAAGCCATGTAATATATAGTCCTCAAAGCACATTTGTATCTACTGGTTTCATGATGGATGCAGTCGTAATATCTATAGGGTAATTTCTCATAGTCAGACGCCTCGATATTGTAGTGGTCGTAGATATCAATTATCTGTCCTTCGGGGCGCGTGGAGAAGAATTTTGTGCGAGAATGCGCAACCATTCCCTCTTTTCATGTCCAGTGACATTTATCAAAACTGGTTTATCAAGCTCACACTCTCTGATAAGGGTGTGCTCAAAGTGATCGGTCACTCCTGCATAGGGTACCACTCCACTATCCCAATTGAGTCCATGATGATTTCTCGTTAACCACTCAGCAGTGGTCCAATCGGCAAAATCAAGATCATCGTTGGCGCAAGGTGGATCGAATAACCAATGATGATACGCACCCTCCGATTTACTATTCATGATCACTACTTCTTTGACGATAAATTCATTATTACTTTGGAATTTAAACCCTTGCATGTCAATGAAGAGAATTGTGAGACGTTCTCCCTAAAAAAGTGAAAAGAAGACGAGGATACATCAAACAACTTTATGAACAATGTTCGTCATCGGGTTGTACTGGATGAATCGATCATGAATTATGAGACAGTAGGCGCATGTACTAGCAACTATGTTTTTCTTGCTCTCAAATTCAATGCGAATGTCAACAATGGAACTCTTTATCGATTCATTCTGATGAGTACAATCAATGATGTATAATGGACATTTCTCGATGAATTCACGAGGATCACGAGACGCTACTTCTTCGCGATATTTCTCATGATAATATGATTTCTGAAAAGATTTGAATACTTGATACAGTAAACTCGTATTCTTGTTCCCCTCGAAATCAACATTGAGATTCTCATATGGGTAAATGTCGGAGTTCAGGAATACTTTAACATTCGATATTTTGCAATTATCGAACAATGATGCATGAACTTTTTTATTATTCTCCCTGTTCGTTTGGAACGCAAGAATGATGAAGCGTGGCTTTTCCAGTTGACTCGTCGACTTCACTGTCCAAACATGCTTGTCAGTTTGTTGTAACAACGGATATTCGAGCAGTTCCCAATTTCTGAACGAAACTGGGATAAATATGTTCTTCTGCATGATCCTCAGAGAATTCAGTTTCACTCTGTCATTGGGTATGATGTGAGGCATCCACCATTGAACTTTGGTCAAGGATATCTTCGGATCGGTCTCGTTCTTTTCAACAACGAAACAATTATAATCGGATTTTGATCTTATTAGAACGATCTCATGTTTGGCGTTCAAAATGACTTTCTTGTAATCCTCACAGAAACCCAATAGCTTATCCAGAGGTAGACAATAATTGAAATATTTATTATTAGCGATGGCGAAGTGCGATATGTCCCAGCCAGCATTCACCATCCCGAATCTGAATGACGAGCCAAAGATAAGTAATTCTTGATCGTTGTAGCGATCCAGACATTTTTCGTTTGATCGATCTGAACGCCATTAATTTCATAGCATATTTCATCGAATAAGAAAGCCGGATGGTTGTTGGTGAGCTTGATGCTATCCTCCCCGGCGGTCGCAGCCTAAGTCACACTTCACTCGATGTATAGCCAGCTCTCGCAAGGGATATGATAGAGGTCGTTGGAGTTGATTACTATTCGAATCTCATCGCTATTCGACAAATTGTGAAGATTATACGGGGAGTAAGATCTTACGTCTTTCTTGACGATTCTCTCGTCCCTGATGGGCTCACTGAGCACGGTAAGAGAATCTTGAATTTGAGCCATTTCTGCGCACTTTGAATCCAAGTGAACGGAGAAATCGAACGTTCAGCAGTGTGAGTGGTTTCCGCTTAGGGGCTACGGGATTCTCTGTTAACTCGATGCCGTCTTGTGCGACAGTGTGCCCCGAATGCAGCTGCTCCAGACTATATATGATCATTCCTTCTGTCTCAGATGTAGACGAACAGTAATGGTTTCTCCGCGAAAGTTTACGAGATCACCGTTTTGATCACAAATTTTAACGGTTAAGTGATCAATCGATCTTGCGTTAACGAGCAGATAAATTGCGTGAGATGGTACGATGCTGATCTTGAATCCAGATGGGACGTTTGGAAAGAACTCGTAAATGGTGTGACTCTGAAGGCCGTCGATGTACGCGCCCGATACAATGTCGCACTCCACCCTGATCACGTTGATCTGAATGATATTCACCGGATGCGACGACTGATGCCAAAATTTTGACGTATAGATTTTCTTCTCTCGAAAACCCAGGATAGGGCCTATGCTATCTGGTTGCGTGAAATCTACAATATAGTCGCAGAACAATTCACACTTCGGAGTATTGAGATTACCGTGTAACTTGAGAGGTGGGGATTTCTCATCCGTTTGCAGTTTCTTTACGCGTTTTATTTCCTTCACCAAATACTCCTCCAGATCCGACAGCTCATAAGATCCCGTTGGTATCTCGATGGATTTATTCTTTCCGTAATAGAACTTATTAACTGGCGGGAAGATATTTGGAATAGAGTTGTAACTGTAGAATCCAATCAATCCAATCTCGAAATTTCCGTTCTTTTTTTCAGATGATAAATCTATTGGAGGAAAGAAAGTAGACTCCAGGACAGAAGAGTCACCCGTTAGTGAGAAAGTCAGAGACATGACTGATGCTCGAGTGTAATATATTAACCTCTTTTATCGAAAATAGATCAGTCGTTTCGGTGTCAGCAGCATGAAGGTTGTGACGCAAAATACGGGTATACGTGTGGTAGATTTGGATAAATATTCAGGAGAGGGGGAGAAACGCAAATGTCGGCGGCATGGTGGAAATCTCCCAAATACTATCCGCTCGTTGGTCGTTGCACCCTCGAACTGTGGGAAAAGTAATGTAGTTTTGAACCTCATTATCAGCCCTCATGGACTAATATTCGACAATCTATATGTATACTCGAAATCGCTCCAATAACCTAAATTGATATTCAGAGATGATTTTCTCGAGAAATATCAATTTCTCGAGAAAATCATGAAGAGGTTTGAGAAAGATGGCATCGAGTATCACACATTTTCGAATGATAGCGAGATTCTCGAACCAAATTAGGTTCGCTCGAATTCAGTCTTCATATTCGATGACGTGGCATGCTGCAGGCAAAATATCATAGCCTCGTATTATTCACTGGGGCGTCACTTCAATGTTGATTGTTTCTATCTTTGTCAATCATATGCTCGGATCCTTAAACATCTCATTAGAGACAATGCGAATTTGTTCATCATATTCGAGCAAGATGACGCTAATCTTAGACACATTTACCATAACCATGTCAATAATGATATGACATTCGAGCAGTTTAAAGAAATTTGCTTGAAGTGTTGGCGCGAAAAATACGGTTTTCTTGTAGTTGACAAAGACAGCGCTTTCAATCGAGGACGATATGGGAAGGGTTTCAACCATTACATCCAACTCGACAATTGAGATCTCAACACGAGCTCACTCCGTTGACAGCAACACAAAAGGAATTTAACGCTCGTATGTGGCGCTGAAGTGCTTAGTTTGGGATAATCCCTCACCATGGCCGGACGGAGGAAGAGCACGATTCTTAGTAAGAAGGAAGTGAAGGCTGTGAGGGGGAGTGTAAGATCCAAGAGTGGAAAGCGGAAACGGAAAGTGAAGGCGGACGCGACTCGTAAGAGTGGAAAGGAAGATCTGATCAGACGTGAAATAGGAAGATCCAGTGACATAATCCGAAGAAAACATCGAGCTTTGAAAATTTCCAAGATCGATAAAGATCTAGCAAACGTGGAATCATTGCAATCCGTTGTGCAACCATTGCACAAAATAGCGAGCGACATCACAACGAAAAAGGAGCCAAAGATTGAAGTCCCATTTGAATCCATGGAAGATGACAAGTCATACGAATCTCGTGATATTTCTTTGGCTCGCACGAAGAAGGACAAATCGATTCGATTCGATCCCTATTCGAAGAAGAAGAATTCGAAGAGGAAAATTTTTGACACATCCTTCATTGGATCTCCGCGGAGATGGATGGACCCGGTGAAGAGAGCACAAGATGATAACGCTGAAATGACTCCACTCCTTTCCTCTCCTCCTCCCCCTCCTCCTCCTCCTTCCCGTCCTCAATCAGACTCATTGATGAGTATTGACATTGAGATGGAAGATGATGATAATGATGGAGGTGCTATTGGTGCTATTGGTGTAAATCCACAAAACAAGGCTACCATCCTTCGAAACACATTTCAAAACTATCTCTCGTTAGATCTTGGACCAGTTTCCCGAGAGTATCTAAGGACCTATTTCGAAAACAGTAATAATAACGATTTGACTTATGGTCCTTATTTCAACGATGATGGTCAACTCATGTTGGGTAACAAAGTCCTCGACTTCATAGCAGGGTCGGATGATTTGTGGGTGGGAAGGAATTTCAAGATTCAAGGAACCCCGGGAATATTTGAATTGATTTTCAAGGAATACCCCAAACACTTCAATGAGGTAGATCTTGCTAGATATAAACAGATTTTGATCTCGATATCTGCACATAAATCTCCATACGACGTATAAGGAAAAATCAAGAGTAATCAGGGTGAGAGATACAAGAAAATGATAAAACCGTTATTTCACCAGTCCGGAACATCGAAGAATGCCTCTCAAACTCGAGGACAGGGCCTCTCCAACCTCTTGGAAAATCTCACGACTCCCGAAGGCAGGAGAGATCAGTCGATGACTCTTTATAGCGGTAATTCTATCAACTATGTGTATTGGGATGATCCCAATGAATTGGTCTCTCGACTCGACTTATTGCTCAGATCAATCGAGGCAGGTAACACCGGATTGGAGAATGAAGTAGTAGAGATTGTGGAGGAGCTGGTAGAGGGGGGATATATAGTATAAATATCGAGTATGCAACAGGCCCTCTCTCATTGTAGTGTCAGAATTCATTCTGTCATCACCTATTCAAGTGTCCCCGGGAAATTCTGCTCTCTCGAATACAAGATGAATGGATCAACAACGAGTGACGTTTCTACTGTATCTGTGAATTCGTCTGAGAATCCTGAAATTCCAGATTCACATTCTAATCCTCGAGAGCAATCTCCGAGGAGTCGAAGAACTACGTTGGAAAAAATCACGCAGGATGAATCCAAAGAACAAGTGCATGGTAATGTGAAAGAAGAAAAGAGTCTGATCACAAGAACCAAAGCTCTCATTCAAGCGCTGGTGACGGCAGCCTTTCTCAAAGGTAAATCGGAAAAGTCTCTCTCTCTCTCTACCTCTGAAAGATCAGATGGAGAAAGATATTGCTTACGAATTCTTGGAAAATCTTGATGAACGAGATTTGAAATTGATTGGGAAGATAGGTGAGATCCTTTCCATTTCGATAAGTAACATCGAATCTTTCATCCTGTCAGAAATACAGATATCCGAAGCTCGTTCTACACTGATGAACGAAAACATGTATCGATTCAAGAAAGATTTTCAGTTTTTGTATGGTGCCGTGAATCAACTTGTCGCTCTGCTCCAAGACTTAGAGAAGAAGATTGAGCAGAAGCAAGAAAATTTGAAGCTCAATGCAGACAAACTGGATGGATTAGAGGTCAATTATATCATCATGAGAGAAACGTTCTCCAATCTAGCGAAACTTTTGGAAGAACACAATAATGATTCGATGATGAATTTGGTATGGGACTATCATCGACAAGAGGCAAGAATAAGAAAAAGAGGAAGGCAACGAAGAAAATTGGTAAACGCAGTCTTCAAGACATGAGAGAGTTATTGATTGCTAAGCGAGGAGGTTTCCTTCCTGCAATTGTACCAGCTCTCTCAGTTCTTGGAGCTCTGACCGGTGTAGCCGGTGGCGTGGCAAATGTTGCTAAAAATATCAGTGAAATGAGAGATAATCGTAAGAAATTGAACGAATTGATTCGTCATAATAAGGCCATCGAAGGTCGCGGTATGTTTCTCAACCCATACAAAAAGAAGAGAGGTGGACCACTCAAATCCAAGACGAGTGGGGGAAGGAGAAATTGGAAGAAGAGAGGAGGAAAAAAGAACGATGATGGATGGTGAAACGACTGGTGAGGAACTGATGGCTGCTGCTAAAGATATACCACATTTTCGAGGTGTCTTTTTGAGAACTCAACTCCCTTATTTGAGAGGACCAG
Organism: Eretmocerus hayati; assembly: GCA_029851415.1. Taxonomy (NCBI): domain Eukaryota; kingdom Metazoa; phylum Arthropoda; class Insecta; order Hymenoptera; family Aphelinidae; genus Eretmocerus; species Eretmocerus hayati. The sequence goes on from CM056743.1 coordinate 88,473,900, forward strand.
CATGGCGAGAAAAAGCAATTATCAACTTATGCGATGAGAGCTCACCCGGAACACACTGGTGCTGCTACACGAAGAACGGCAGTCGAGTGAGATTCTATAACTCATACGGTAATCTGCGCCCCCCGAGTGAGCTAGTTCAATATTTGGGCCCGCAATGTGAAATATCGTACAATAGATCTCAACATCAGACCTATTCTCAGAAGAATTGTGGACATTTGTGTATCAAATTCCTCAAAGAGAGTGCAATAAAGGGCGAATGAGTCATTAAAAAAACAAAAGTATGATTACTTGTGAATCATAGAATATGAGCCTATCTCTCTCTCTCCCTATCTCTCATCCCTCCTATGATTTGGCACTACTCTCTCTCTTTCTGCCTGCAGTTGTAATAATTCTCATTCGAGTGTTCGAGAGTATTTTTCCCCTCACTATTCGAATGTCTTGTTCGAATTGTAAGAGTGACTTCCATCATCATTGAGAACTAAGTGAGAAGAGAAAATACGATACGATGGTTGCTTTAACATCGATTTGTTGAATCAAGCTCTTCGACAGTGATACCAGTGACCGAAACACCACCCTATGCAGAGCTTGCATCACCGCGGTGCGCATATAGAAAAAATTATTTCGATGAGCATTTTTTTTCTCTTCTCTCTCATCACAGATGATTTCCAATTCTTTTTCCCAGCTCCTCTCTCCAGTCTCAAATAGAGCATATGACTTCTCAAACTCGAGCAATCGCTCAAAATCGCACCGTAATATCCATCCGTATACCCCTCTCTATCTTTATCTCTTTCATTCCCACTATCGTTTACGATGCTGTCTTCATTCTTATCTTTCATCATCCTCAATTGAGAAAATCTTCACGGGTCAGCTCATCTCGAACTATTTGTTTCGATCAAAGTAGCAGGAGGCGGAAAAAAATTGAAGGTAGGTGGAAAGGAGAGAAAGAGAAAAAAAATCAATCCCTATTTTGAAAAAATGAGCATACTGCAAGGACTTTGTATGTGAGGGGAAAATGCACTTTCTTTGCAAGTATGAAGGGTAGAACATCAACTAGCAGGCGGAGTGGCTGTAGGGATCCAAAACGCAATAATTCCCATTCGAGCATTCAAGGAATTTCTATCTTTCACTTTTCCAACTTCTCGCGGTGCTAACACATTCTCAATTCAAGGACAAAACGAGTTTTCCCTTCTGAATCACGACGAATTCATTCAAATGACTCATCTTCAAAAGAGAAAAGCGAGCACCGCGAGAAATTCGAATGAAAGGAATCAAGAATTTTTTCCTCAATCGCAAATAACTTTCTTCGCAAGTATGAAGGGTAGAACAACAACTAGCAGGCGGAGTGACTGTAGTGATCCAAAACGCAATAATTCCCATTTGAGCGTTCAAGGAATTTCTATCTTTCATTTTTCCAACTTCTCGCGGTGCTAACACATTCTCAATTCAAGAACAAAACGAGTTTTCCCTTCTGAATCACGATGAATTCATCCAAATGACTCATCTTCAAAAGAGAAAAGCGTGCACCGCGAGATATTCGAATGAAAGAAATCAAGAATTTCTTCCTCAATCGCAAATATGAGGTACGGGAGAACCACAAAAATCAGAATCAGGACAATGAATGCTGAAGCTAGCTACGATTGATCAAAAAAGGATTTAACTTACTTGCACGATGCCGTTGAATTGAAGTATGCAGAAATAATTATTCGAACGAGGTGATGATTATTGAAACAAAGTATCTCAATCAGATGCCACAGCTTCAGTGATGTTCAATATATGAATCCGATAGAAAATGTATACACACTGATTCAAGAGAGACTACAGACTGCGCCGCGCACCGGTCATCGGTCATAAATACCCCTTTATCCCCGTAACAACATGGATCTCGCGCACCATCGATACCATATAAAGTCCGAGGAATGGTGGAAAATGATAGAAAAAAATAGATTGGAACGTCAACAAGTTCGTCGCATCCAAAAAAGGAGTGCGTCGATGCGCTGGATGAGAGCAGAACTGATCGAATTTCCTCCGGAAAACGCAGTTTCCTGAAAAAAAAGAAGGTGCGCTGCCGCGAAGGTGAGTTGAGAGTGCGTCGAAATTTCAATCAGCCTCGAGTGAGAATAAATAGAAACGATGATCGCGCTCCATCAATACAATGTAAAGCCCGAGGAACGGGGGAAAATGATAGAAAAAAAATAGATTGGAACGTCAACAAGTTCGTCGCATCCAAAAAAGGAGTGCGTCGATGCGCTGGGTGAGAGCAGAACTCATCAAATTTCCTCTGGAAAACGCAATTTCCTAAAAAAAAAAGAAGGTGCGCTGCCGCGAAGGTGAGTTGTGAGTGCGTCGAAATTTCCATCAGCCTCGAGTGAGGATAAATAGAAACGATGATCGCGCACCATCGATACAATGTAAAGTCCGAGGAACGGGGGAAAATGATAGAAAAAAAATAGATTGGAACGTCAACAAGTTCGTCCCATCCAAAAAAGGAGTGCGTCGATGCGCTGGATCAGAGCAGAACTGATCAAATTTCCTCTGGAAAACGCAGTTTCTTAAAAAAAAAGAAGGTGCGCTGCCGCGAAGGTGAGTTGAGAGTGCGTCGAAATTTCCATCAGCCTCGAGTGAGAATAAATAGAAACGATGGGAAGGCCTAGAGAGCAGCGCTTGCCGAATAGAAATAGAGCCAACGCGCTCATATGAGTGCAACGAGGGGAAGGCGGGGGGCAGCTATAGTCGAATAGTGGATGACTGCAAGCCGATTCAGCAACGGGCGAGGCGGGTGCGGCGGGGCGCCGGTCGGTGGGTTAGCGGAGCCGCGCTTCCCCCCGGCCTTCCCTCCCCTCCCTCCCCCCTCGCCCTGAGGTTGCTGAATCGGCATTGTTTATCTACTGAGACCTCCCTGTATTGCTGCTCCGTAAATTCGCCGTGCACCAAGCGTTCGCCAAGTGATGGCTGAATTTCCACGACACGGGGGTTCCAGTGCTCGCGTGTGACTAAAAGTGATTTTGTGGGTACCCAGACTTGTGCCAGCAACCTCTGGTTACGCGGGCAACACACGACACCGCATTCCGCCCAGGGTAGCCACACACCGTGGAGTGTGACCCGGCTCAGGCTAACAGGAAGACGAAGACGTAGCTAGCAGTCGTGCAGCAGAAGTGCGAGTGTAGTGTTCATCCGGACGACGTCAACTGACACGAAGACGGCGCTTAAAATGTCTCCCCAGTACACGCGTGCTCTTATCGTTGCCCTTATCTTTGGAGAGTCATGTCACGAAGCCTAGCTACCGGGCAGCCTATCCCCCACTCGGTGACGCGGTGAGTTTTTCTCGTCCGTGGGCAATCTGCCGCTTCATCACGTCGTCATGCACCGGTCCACCCAATCACCCGCGTCCAGTTGAGCATACTCGATTCGGCCATGTTACGCCACGTGGGTCGTTCAAGCGGCCTTTTCCGCGTAACAGCCGCAACTTCCAAAGACGAAAGCGCGGAGAGTTGAAAGGATACGGGTCTGCCGCGTGGGGATAGTCTGCACTCCTCCCGAGTTAGCCCCGCCCACTATGTATATGGGCATTCCGGAGCAACGGAGTGAGGTGAGTTTGAATGCGTATGTATATGGGCATTCCCACTAAAAGTTAGTTTCAGTGATCGTGAGATATTGAACATTGAACATTTTAGACAAACTATTGAGGAACATTCACGCCATAGGTGGCGTTGTAATTAGGTTCAACGACTTGGGGGTCGTGACACGGAGTTCTAATAGCAATAAATCGTATATTTTGTATTTTCAGACAAAATCACTTGTATTCATCCGATCGATATGATTACATGGAAGTGTCCGCAGCATATGATTTTCGCGATTCACAGGTGCTCCCAATGCTCCCCTCCGTCCCGCCTCTCGTGGGGTGAACTGGCCCTAACCTGATCCGGCCTCAAATAAGTGAGGTGACGTGGGTGGGTTCCGTTATTCAGGTAAACATCACCCTGCGAAACTTCTCCCTGTTACATGGCGATCCTGCCAGGATCACGGTTGATGCCAGGGAGCATCCGGAACGGAGATGCGGGCGTTGCGTGTGCGCGTGAGAGCTTCGACGCGGTACTGCGTGGAATTAAAGCGAATGTCGGGCCTTCGGCGTATGCCGTCGATTTTATATTTTTCGCGTGTGATCCCGTGTGCTTACACCCGAACGCTCTGTGTCAACGAATCTCATCCTCCTCTCCCCCACCCCCATAGTCCCGCGCAGTCGCTCCCGCTCGCGCATGGTGACCCGTTTGTAACCTACCCCACCAATGTGGATATTCGATTAGAAGCTCCTGATGAATAATCTTTGGGACGCCAGAGGGCGCTCCATCATTGTCGCGCACATCAGCGCCACCAAGCACGCGAGCTCCCTATTGACGCGGACCCCACTGTTCGGATACTTGTTGAACACCTCTCGGTGAGTATCTTTCAGGCCGGGAGAGGGCGATCCGTCATCTCCGCGCATACCAGCGCTATCACGCACGTGAGCTCCCTATCGACGCGGATACCACCGCGTGGGTACTCGCTGAACATTTCTCGGCGGCTACTATCCAGGCCACTAGGGGGCGCTCCGCCATCGTCACGCACACCAGCGCCACCACGTGCGTGAGCTCCCTCACCTAGTGACGCGGACCCTACCATGTGGGTACCCAAACTGAAGCTCTTGGAGCACCCGTATCGGTAACCATGTATGTTTTGATGTCAAATGAAGTTGCACCGATTTTCCGCCGGCTACGTAACTGAATGACGCGGAACGATTTCGGTTTATTCGCTTGTTACAATGAGCACTGCGAGAGATTTGTTCCCCTGATTGAGCTGAAGAAGGGCGTCTCCGAAATTTCTGAATTCGTCTTCAGGGACATACACTTCGGGACTCTCGGGTTTTTAGATTTTCTCCTGACAATCCTGCATGACTCTCATCCGACGAATCAACGGCACATGCTCTCACGCGCGATAATAGGACAAGTAAAATATGAAATCGGAGCTTACCATTCGACTTTTGCGAGATCACCCGAGAAGCTGAAACGCTCTCATACCAACTGAAAGCACCTGCGAAGGATATGCGACCCTCCGTCCCCATCTGATCACATTGGAGGCCATTGTCATCATAGTACATGGCGATCCGGAAGGCCACAAAAGTGGAATTGCGTGAACATGAGAAGTTCCTGTGGGATATGTTTTGGGGTATCCTCAACATCATTTTCCCACAAGAATGAAGTAAATTCGCTTGGAAACTTCAAAATAAAGCCAATTTTTTCATTTTTTCACCTCATTTACTAGTAAAATCGATCTTTCACTTTGTATCACAGCTTTGAATCGGCTCGGAGAGACCATAGAAACATATAGATTAATGTGAAAGAGTCTCATCTTTCAAAATCTGGAGTGGAAATTCAGACCAGATGCAGTCCCCGCGACCTATTCTCATCCGACAGAGTAGCGCATTAGTCTTGCCGGTACGGACGTTTGCTCACGAATCGATCAAGCTTTGTCCCATCAAAGCCGCTATTACAGGAGAGCTTCAATTTTCAAGCTTTTCTAGATTGAAAAATCGCCAGTGTTGTGATATCTACGGCCGTTGAAAGGTCGTGGGCGCGTGAGACCTGGTGGAAGCTGCCGGCGCACAGTGTTCATATCTATCTATGGAAGCTTTCTATTGATATAGTTTCACGGATATTCTCTACTCGACATGGAACAATATTCTAGACACACGCCATGCCTTTCCCTTTGACTCGTGATGAGCATCGAAAGAGACTGTGTTGACCAATATTTGTCTTGACCAGAGTGGAGAGCTGTATTTAGTAGTAGGAAAAATTCATGATTTCCGCCATCTTATGCAACTAGAACTGTTTGTGAGCATTTTCGAGAGGGGCAGAATATCGATTTCTTGATAAAAGGCAGTTCATGAGAATAGTATGTTGTTTGTATGTTGTATAATCTTTTCGAGCCTTTGTGAAAGATTCTTTGTCAAGTAAAAATTCCCCCCGTCCATGAGAAAATGTTTCGATCCATCTTCCCTATGATAAGATAGAGCCCTTCATATTATAAACATATGAAAATTTTTCAGAGCCGATTCAAAGCTGTGATACTTACACAGTGGAAGATCGATCTAACTAGTGAATGAGGTGGAATAATCGAAAAATTGGCTTCATTTCGAAATCCCCAAGTGAATTTTTTTCATTCTTGTGGGAAAATGATGTTGAGGATACCCCAAAACATATCCCACAGGAATTTCCCATCTTTCCCACTTTCACTTTTTGTCCTTTCGACTCACCGTGGGTAGTGTGAATATAGGAGGAGGGGGACTCCCACATCTTCATCCTTGCCCATTCTTCCAAAATTTTCCGTCGAAGATGTAATGAGTGACTCCAGTAAACTCGATACAAACGGACTTTATTGCCAAAGTCTTGTGAATTCTCTTCAAAATTCCGAGTTTCGGATGCGTAAAATGCACCCCTCATCAGGGAAAACTGAGCAACAAGGAAAATCTTTCATAAGCTATGATCACAATTACAATCTTCTGACAACATACTTGGTAATGGTAACACTAATTATCTATACATGTAATGCAAAAATTTGCTCACCAAGGAGAATTATAAGTCGTGACTTGTTAGGCCGTGATGGTAACTTCTAACAAGTGGCATAATTCATTCATTGAAAATAGAGGCTAGAACAAAACAAGAACAGACTGGTACACAGGGCCTCGACTGCTATGGAATGGTTATAAAAATGAGATAAAAATCAAACTTACATGGTAGACATAATGGGTAAAACTATTATGTATGTAATTTTTTGGGTTTTCCATTGACTAGTGAAGAAGCTCTATTACTTTCGTACATATTTTTGTACATATTTTTGAGTGACAGGGTCGAACAAAGTTGTTGTACGTTCGATCACCTGATCAGCACTGGCTTTGGCAATAAAGTCCGTTTGTATCGAGTTTACTGGAGTCACTCATTACATCTAATTTGCGAACGGACGAGGAGGAATCCACAACTTAAGACCATTTTCCGTCGAAGATTCAGAACCTCAACGAGGAGTCCGCCGCGACAGTGGTCTCAACAGGGTCGGCCGATGGGTTTGGGGATCCGCCTATCTCATCGAGGGGGTAACTAAACGAATTATCCCGCCACAAGTTGAACGTCACCACGTAAGCATCAAAATGGTCGGTACCGGATGTTGCTGAAATACTCGGCAAGGATCCGCAATATGCAGAGGCAGCCAAGCTGGTTGCGAGTCACGATTATGAAGAGGTTATAGTTCGACTGCATGAGGATTGTTTCAGTCTAGGTGGCACACGTAATGGTCTACGCGTACAGGTGCTTCGCTACAATCTTTCGACCATAAACCCAAAAGAAGATGTACCATGGAACCCAGAGATCGACAGACGACCGAAGGAACACCCATCCTTCTCGCCAGCTGCTTTGGGGACAATGAGAGATCGTGAGTGAGAGTGGGTCCGAATTCGAGAACGAGTATCATGTAGATTATCCGCGGGTAGTGACCTCGTCAACCAGGGTAACTCGAAGTGCAATTATGACCACTGTGGCCAACATGTGCTCAACGATAACCGTCACGAGCTCGTACGGACCCATAGCAACTCGAGGTCCCATTCTGCCACCTGGATGTACGAATTTGCCTACCGCAGCTGAGTCTTTCCGCCAGATGTGCCACAATGCACCTTTCGCCGAGTGGGTCAACACCATGTTGCCTAACCCAGCCGATGCAGTTATCAGTCTATCTCAAACTGACGTTACCAGGCTACTAGATGGAAGAAATTCAAGTTTCGAAGGGACTTGGTGTCAGTTGCGAGACCGACTGATTAGTTGCAAGATTGGAAACAAGAACACGGATGAGAAAGTACTGTCGAATTGTTGTGATAGTCCGGAGTCGGTTAAATGGACTGAATTGGAAGTATGAGTTACGCCAGTTAGCCGAATCTGGCAAGATGGAAACCAGAATGAAGATGTTAGTTCATTGAACCCAGCATGAGGAACTAATGAGATAGAAGTCCGCCAAATGAACACCAAGAAGACTCATCAGGATAGCCAAAGACGACCACCGACGACCCTGCTGCAGAAACAGCATGCAAAACTGATGCCTTGAACGCCTCATCAGAGTCCGCATCCAAAAAGAGACAGATGAAACACGGAAACTCAGTCGTCAACCTCAAACTGAGTCAATCCATAGCTGTGTTAGTATCGAGGAGTCCCATGCAAGTGCACCTTGCAGCACGCTCCTCGTCTCCTATCATCACACCCTCATCGTCACCTGGGGCGAGGTGAATTTAGGACTCATCTTCCTGTGTCCAACTCTTCTTTCGAGGTTAACCTGAGGTGACAAAAAGAGGAGACTGCAGACAACAGTCGAACGGGTCAGCAACTTCCGCCACCGATTCCGTGGCAGCACTTGCCGGCCCATCCAGCAGGGCAGCGTGGCGCTCGCGCGGGCAAGAGGAAGCCGCGCTGCGCGTCGCCACCTAGTAATCTTGGGATGCCAGCCACCTCGTCTAGACCTCCCTGTATTGCTGCTCCGGGAATTCGCCATGCACCAAGAGTTCGCCAAGTGATGGCTGAATTTTCACGAAACGGGGGTTCCAGTGCTCGCGAGTGACTAAAAGTGTTCGTGCGGGCACTCCGATTCGGGCCAGCAACCTCTGGTTACGCGGGCAACACACGACACCGCATTCCGTCCAAGGCAGCCGCACACCCTGCAGTGTGACCCGGTTCGGGCTGACAGAGAGACAAAGACGTAGCTAGCAGTTGTGCAGCAGTAGTGCAAATGTAGTGTTCACCCCGACGACGTCAGCTGACACGAAGAGTGGCCCTTAAAATGTCTCTCCAGTGCACGTTTGCCCTCATCTTCCTCTTCCGTGGGCAATCCACTGCCTCACCACGTCGCACAGTGGGAAAAAAATTGGCCGGACGGCACAATTATGCGTTACTATTGAATAGGTGATTTCGGAATTTTGCAAAAAGGGAAATTGTAGGTTTTTTGATGCAGAATCCGAATCCGTTTTCCTCGAATATCGTCCGGAAGTCGTATGACGACGGCATCCATTAAAACACGAAAATCGCTTGATAAACACAGTATTAGCGGTTTAACTCGGAGCGGAAGCAAATTACGTCGATTTTCATGAGGAACAAAGTTGTTGCATTTTTCAAAACAAATATTTGGTGCCCCCAGTTTTTCAAAAAATCGTGTTCTTTAGGTTTTCTGGGTTTTTATGGGCTTTTTTGACAAAATTTGGAATTTTTGACAACGCTAATCAAGAGAGCATAAAATTTTACGTCGAAATACGTGGTTCAAAAAAAAATTTTATCCCATCCGCACTACAGCGGTAAAATCATGAGCTAGCCCGGAAAACGCACCAGAGGCCTGAAAAAGCTCCCAAAACTCGGGGGGGGGGGGGGGAGCGATTTACGTCAATAATGATGGGGAACAAAGTTGTTGCATTTTCCAAAACACTCTCTCTGGTGCCCCCAGTCTTCCGAAAAAATCATAATTTTTAGGTTTTTTGGATTTTTAGGGGCTTATTCGTCAAAATTTGGAATTTTTCACCACGCCAATCGGAAGAGCAGAACATAGTACGTTGAAATATTTATTTGCAAAATTGTTCAACCCGACTCAGAGAGTCCTACACCAGTCCATAATATTTCCATACATGCAATTTTCTCGTGATCTTCTTATACTACATGTATTTCTCGACGTAATTTTGAGGTGCGCTTTGGTAATATTCATAAAGGAATTATATTTGCACGTTCTCGAGGTCGTACAAAATCAAAATTGAGACTATGCATCTCGCGGTTTTAGAGAAATCAAATCCTATTGATATTCAACAGCCAATCGTTTTACGATCAAGGTTGCACAAATCGCAGTCTATCACTCCAAGAACATACCTTGAAAGAGGTATTCTACAGAATTCTTAAATCAATTACATCATCTCATCCCTGAGGTTGTGTGAGAAAAGCATAACATCTGACTTATATGTCAATAATCTCAAAGAAATGAGCGTCATTATCTCCGAACTTTGGAGCCAACTAATATTCTATCCATGTAAATAAAAGAACACTACGAGCTTAGTATGCTACTCGAAGAACATGATTTGGAAGAGCTATTTGGTTCTATCAATATGATCCAGAATCTTCATCATATCCCCGACTTCGTATAACGAAAGTACAAGTCAAATTGTGTATTCCGACTGGCTTCCAAACATCCAATCTTAGTTCCATACAATTCGCGGTTCTCCACGGAAAATAAATTGTTTTCGATGGAACAATTTTCTAGGCTCTCTCCTCTTAGTGCCGACCGACTAGTTGCACCTTATTACCATCCATCTGGAGTATATTTGTAAGAATTCATAACGATATTTGAGTGTTTCAGAATGAAAGTGGACTAACAAAGAGAGCACCAGATCTGCAGAACACGGATCTTGATGGAACTCTGAAAGTCACCTAATTCTGGTGAAAAATGAAGGTATCTCCAAGAGTTGAATCCAATGGACCTTCCGTTTCGAGATGCAGCTATGGATATTAGCGTTGCCCATACAGGCGCATGTTCAAATGATACATATATGGATATACTGGCATGGATATGAGCTATGGATATCAGCATTGCCAGTATATCCATGTATGTATCATTTGAACATAGGCCCGTATGGGCAATGCTAATATCCATAGATGTATCTCGCGGGGAAGCCCATTGGATCCAACCCTAGGAGCTACCTTCATTTCTCACCAAAATAAGGTGGCCCCTAAGTTCCATCAAGATCCGTATTCCGCAGATCTGGTGCTCGCCTTGTGAGTTCATCTCTAACGGTTTTGAGGTAGGAGTTGGAGACACCTTAGTATCGTATCGGACACATTACCCAATAACTCGCTTAACCGGATCGAGTCATAGACCATTGTTCAGTGCGATTGACGTTTTCATTGAAAAAAGATTCGTCCAAATTCCTGTGCGATGAAGAACTTACTCCTCTCATCGATGTTATTCACTGTTGTAGTAACAGTAGCATCAAATTTTGAAATTCTCTTGAACAACATATTTCAACGTACTATGTTCTGCTCTTTCGATTGGCGTGGTCAAAAATCCCAAATTTTGACGAATAAGCCCCTAAAGACCTAAAAAATTATGATTTTTTGGAGAACTGGGGGCACCAGAGAAAGTATTTTGGAAAATGCAACAACTTTGTTCCCCATCATTATCAACGTGAATCGCTTCCCCCTCCCCCCGAGTTTTAGGAGCTTTTTCAGGCCTCTGGCGCGTTCTCCGGGCTAGCTCATGATTTTACCGCTGTAGTGCGGATGGGATAAAATTTTGAAATTTTTTTGAACCACGTATTTCGACGTAAAATTTCATGTTCTTTCGATTGGCGTGGTCAAAAATTCCGAATTTTGAAGAAAAAACCCCTAAAAACCCAAAAAACCTAAAAAACACGATTTTTCGAGAAACTGGGGGCACCAAAAAATTTGTTCTCAAAAATGCAACAACTTTGTTCCTCATAAAAATCGACGTAAATCGCCCCCCTACTCCGAGTTTTAGGAGCTTTTTCAGGCCTCTGGTGCGTTTTCCGGGCTAACTCATGATTTTACCGCTGCAGTGCGGATGGGATAAAATTTTGAAATTTTTTTGAACCACGTATTTCGACGTAAAATTTCATATTCTTTCGATCGGCGTGGTCAAAAATTCCAAATTTTGTCGAAAAAGCCCCTAAAAACCTAAAAAAACACGCTTTTTTGAAAAACTGGGGGCACTAAAAAATTTGTTCTGAAAAACGCAACAACTTTGTTCCCCATAAAAATCGACGTAATTTGCTTCCCCTCCGAGTTAAACCGCTAATACTGTGTTTTTTAAGCGATTTTCGTGTTTTAATGGATGCCGTCGTCATACGACTTCCGGACGATATTCGAGGGAAAAGAATTCGGATTCCGCATCAAAAAACCTACAATTTCCCTTTTTGCAAAATTCCGAAATCGCCTATTTAATAGTGACGCATAATTGTGCCGTCCGGCCAATTTTTCTCCCACTGTGCGTCGTCACCGGTCCACCCAACTCCCCGCATCCAGGTTAGAATACTCGATTTGGTCATGTTAGGCCACGCTGGTTGTTGAAGCGCTCATTTTGGCGCAGCAGCTCCAACTTCCAAAGACGAAAGCGCGGAGAGTTGGAGGGATTCGGTTCCACCGCGTGGGGATAGTCTGCACCCCTCCCGAGTTAGCCCCGCCTACTATAGTACCTTCCAAAATTAATGGATCATGCATGGTCTCACTAAATCCATGATAACTTCGGATTCCTTCATCGTATGGGAATTTGAAAAAAGGATTTTGAAGATCACAAATAATCTATAGATTCATATGTTTCAAATATTCTTCAAGTCCTTTTTGAGTGCCTGTAATCGACATTGAAAAGAAAATAAGAAAATAATAGTCTAAGAAAATTCTTCTTCAGTGGATCACCTACAACTTTGACGGGAAAGGTCGGATCACGAAAATTCTCACGGGATCTTGTAGATCGTTTAAAAAGCTGAGAATTTCTGATAAGTTTTCGCACTAGAGTGGAGCAGGACGAAACGAAATAGGTACCATTTTTGGGATCTCCATAAGCACCCTATCGGGATCTCCATAAGCACCCTATGTTAATACAAAGTTTTCTTTCCAAGCTCGTAAGTCAGACGGGAAGGGTCGTATGAAAATTTTACAAGGGACCAGATTTTTAGATTTTCGAACAATCCACAAGATCCCGTGAGAATTTTTGTGATCCGACCTCTCCCGTCAATGTTGTAGGTGATCCACTGAAGAAGAATTCTTTTAGAATTTCAATATTGATTACGGGCACTCAAAAAGCACTTGAAAAATATTTGAAACATTGAATCGATAGATTTTTACGATCTTCGAGATGCTCTTTTCAAGATTTCCGTACGATGAAGGGATTCGAAGTTATCATGGATTTAGCGAGACCATGCATGATCCATTAATTTTGGAAGGTACTGTAAATATATGTGTATTTCGTCAGCAACGAAGTGATGTGAATTCGAATGCGTATGTATACGGGCATTCCAACTACAAGTGAGCTTTAGTGATCGTGAGACATTGAACATTGAACATTTCGGACGAATATTTGAGGAACATTCACGCCATAGGTGGCGCTGTAATCAGGTTTTCTCGACCTACGGACCTGACATGGAGGTCTAATAGCAATAAATCGTCTATTTCCTATTTTCAGACAAAATCACGTGTATTTGTTCGATCGATATGATTACATGAGAGTGTCCGCAGCATATGATTTCCGCGATTCACAGGTGCTCCCAGTGTTCCCCTTCGTCCCGCCCTTCGGGGCGCAAGGGACCTGGCCCTAATCTGATCTGACCTAAAATGAGTGAGGTGACGTGGGTGGGTTCAGTTTTTCAGGCTAGCATCCCCTTGAAAAACTCCTCCCCGTTAAAAACAAAACTACGAATGGATACGTTAGCATCAGGGCAGGGAGAGGGCATATTTGATAAAACCCAGCCGAGAACCGTGCGGTATGAATCCTGTGTTTGCTTGGCATCGTAGGTCTCTCTCACCGCACACCTTCTACACGCATCTCACGGTGTCCTTGAACCAACTTCAAATGAGCCGGAAGACCACGTCGCCAAATATTCTTCCAAATGTCCGTTTAGGGCTCAAATAACATCTTCCAATTGTTTTTAAAATTGCGTACGTTAGGATTTTCGATAAAATCAATTCTTATGATTTTTTTTTGAAAAAGAGGTCGAAAAACGACTTTTACGCGCTTTGGTGATGACGGATGATTGATTATATGCTTGAAATTTCACAGAAATCTCGTCAAAAAGTGCAAATGGTTCGGGACACTTTATTTTAAACGATTCGCAATGTAATGCATGGAGGAAGAGATAGGATATGCGAGTTGCAGCCAATGCTTGGGTCAAGATTCGAATGGCAACTAGAGAGGTCCAAAAATCTATATTGGAAGATTCCAAGCATGCTTCCGCCTCTTTATTCCTCATTTTTTCTCACATTGGTCTCGGTGATATGTGAAGAACGTCCCTTGGACTCTCGGCAAGGCCCTTATAGCGCAACAAAAGCTCTCAATCAGGTTCGGGAGAGCTTGCAGGTACATCATATCTACATTACTCCTTGCCTCTGAGGGGGAGGGGGGTCCTATCATAGTTCTAAGATGCGATGTACTTGCTTACATGAAGAGAATCGGCTCTAATTTTGGATGAAAAGCATGAAAAATAAGTTTTGAGTGCAGATGCTGAGTGAGAAACATGGAAAATTGCTCCAAAAGTGTTCGGGATTTGATGCTCGAGAAGATAGATTGCCTACATCTAAGTCACCTATGTCTGACATAAAGATAGAGGCAATCTATCATCTTGAACATCAAATGCAGAACACTTTTGGAGCAATTTTCCATATTTCTCACTCAGCATCTGTACTCAAATAGTATATGACGCAACAAGTGCGAGAAGGTCAATTTCCGCACAAGTTGCCAAATGAGTGCGAGAAGTTAATATTCACGCACACTTTGGAACTCCTCGCACGCACGCTCGCGAAGCGAGCGTGCGTAAATATGTACTTCTGGGTGTGCGAGAAGTTTCGAAGTGTGCGTGAATGTTACTTCTCGCGCGAGTTGGCAACGTGAGCGGAAACTTCTCGCACGTGTTGCGTATACTATTTTTTGCAACTGTGCGCGAAGTTGTAATTAAATGCACCACTGTCCGAGCAAGATCATCTTGAGAACGAAGTTCTCAAGAAAGGCCAAATTCAGAGGGATGACGTGACATCATATTTTGGAACTGTGCGTGAATGAAAATGCATTAGAGCGAGAAGTTACATTTACGCACACTTCACCAGTGCGTAGATGTAAAACTGTGGAAGAAGTCATTCACGCATTACTTCTCGCACTGTAAATAATGAAGAGAAGTCTCATTTTTCTACAACTTCGCGCACACAGTTGCAAGAACTTCTTTTTCATGATCTGTATCCAAAATTTGAGCCGATAGGACGAACTGAGATAGGACACCCCTCCCCCTCAGACGCAAGAAGTCATGTAGATATGATGTACCTGCAAGCCCTCCCAAACCTGAATGAGAGCTTTTGTTGCGCTATGAAGGCCTTGCCGAGAGTTTGTTCACATATGATCGAGATCAATAAGAAGAAGGGTGGAGAAAAGAGAGGCGTAAGCATGCTCAAAATCTTCCAATATAGATTTTTTGACCTCTCTAGTTGCCATTCGAATCTTTACCCAAGCATTGGCCACAACTCGCGTATTCTATCTCTTCCTCTACGCATTACATTTCGAATCGTTTGGCATAGAGTGTCATGAACCATCTGCACTTCCTGACGAGATTTTCGTGGAATCTAGAGCATATGATCAAGCGTTCATCATCGCCAAAGCGCGTAAAAGTCGTTTGTCGACGTTTTCTTCAGAAGAAATCATAAGAATCGAAATATTTGAAAATTCTAACGTAGGCGATTTCAAAAACAATTGGAAGATGTTATTTGAGCCCTAAAGAATCATTCAAAAAAAATTTGGCGAGCTGGTCTTCCGGCTCATCAACCCTTATCTGGCACACCTCCGCCAAATACCATAGCTGGCCAACCTGGGTCGATTCAACCCACGCCGAAAAAATTGATGCTGGAGATATTATATTGACTCTTTCGACTTGAAATATTTTGTAGCTTCTTTGATATGTTATTGTTGGGCCGATGGATTCAGATAATCTCCAGGGCCAGGTTAAACATCCCAAAAGAATTCAAATGTCTAGAAAATTGCAAAAAATCACCTTTTTCACTAAAAAAATTGTAGACGGCGCAATTTCCATCCAAATGAGCTGAAATTTTCACTGATTGCGAGTCATCTCAAGATGAGGTCGATTCAAAGAAAGAATAGCGCAAGAGTAGATCTTGAAAAGAAGGTATTTATTCTGACATATTTCGACGCATGAATTGAGAATTCGTATCCTCACCTAATATGCCGGAATGAAGACCTCCATCGAAAGATCGACCACTGGACTGTTTTTTTCTCATATCTACGTAATCTTGAGATAACTCAGTTGAATTTTCAGTTCATTCAATTGAAAATCGCGTCCCTAGAATATTTTCAATGGAAGACCTTCTTTGCAATTTTTCGCTATAAATTGTTATAAGGAAACTCATTTTTTGCACTTTGTCGTTCTTCTCTCGCATGGCTAACGAGTATACGATATTGAGCTGTATAGTCGCGAAGTCGGATGAGACAACAACGTATGTAACCAAAAATTATATGTAGTTAATTCTGATCCATGAAACAAACTCGAGTGAAAAATACACGACGCGTGCATAGCTGGCACACCGGGGTACTTCAGACCCAGCGGCAACCTTGCTTGGCTATGGTGGAAAGACGCGCGTGCCAGACCTGTTGCTATATGCCCTGTTGGTAAGTAGCACATGTTCACTACCAACAAATGTCACCCTGAGCCCGGAAAACTTCGAATGACGAGCGTGGCGATCTCATGAAAAAGGTCCTGGGTCGAATAGACCCACGTGTGCCAACCGAGGGTTAAAGTTGGTTCAAGGACACCGTGATCTCCCATGCATACGCTGTCTCGCCACGTCAAGCATCAGATCTCCTCTACCCCGCGGAGTCATGACATGACTCTCGCGGACAGATATACATATATGGGCAAATCTCAGAATTCGGGCCACTTTCATTGAAAAATTTGGAAATTTTCAATACGGCAGGACATACCCGGTAAACTTCTGTTGGGTAAAGTAGTACTTAAACAATGATAAAATAGTCGCGTAACTCATTTTGTAGCTTTGCTGCGCACTTGCGGTCGAATAACGAATAATCCTATGCATTTAAATGGGGGCCTCGTGTTACAATCATTCTCATGAGAACACTTTCTCGCAAAAATGAGGTGACCTTGGTATCAGAAAAGTGAGAGAAAGTCATGATCAACATTATACGACGCTTCCCAATGTCCTCTGTTACGAAATAAATATACTCCATACTCACCAAAACGCACGTTTCCGTCAATTCTCAATTTTTATGAGCCTCGCATTCCTCCCGGGGTAGGTCTACGATTGGGGCAGTTTGTATATACGTTTCTATTATCCTAAAGATCAAATTACACTTGGTTCCAAGTGCAATGGGGTCCACATTTTCATGTCCCATAAGAAAAAGACATTTTCAAGGCTAAATTACGCAGAAGCCATTTTTCATTCCATCGTGACAACAGCCACCAGGATTTGATGACGTCAATGGAACTTAGCTAGATTTATAGGTTTCTTCATGTAGAATCAGATCCCGTCTCCAGAATTTCATCATTTCTATCGCCCTGATGACAGAATCGTAAGCGAGAGCGATTCTTTGGAATGACAAAAATTTTGTGACACACCAGCAACTTCCGTCAGCTCTCGCATCTCGGTGAGGACGGCCGTGAGGCAAAGAAATTTCAATTCTTCAAAGTGTAATCTATCACCCATCCGATCCCCAGAGTGGTTGATTAATCGCCCTCGAACCTACAAGCTAAGGCGTGCACCTGAAAATCGTTGTGACAGCCGAAAAATCGAGTTTTCTTGCACAGAGGATACTCTGTGCGAGAAAATATATCGTTGCTGCAAAGCAAAATATGGACCCCAAAAGCATTCGAAAGTATTGAGGACGAGTAAATTTTCGAGAATTTCCAGTGGAAGACCTCACTTGTCGAAAACCATGTCTCCTCAGACGTAAAATAGTTCGTAATCACGAAGTCGCCCTAATCCTGAGATTCGCCCATATATGAGAATACATAGTTCTACATCAAACCATGGTTGTCGAACCATGAACATAACCAAATTCCTCGCCTAGTCCAAAGTGAAGTACAGTCAGCCCTCGGCATTCGTGGTCCCAGTATTCGCGGAATTCGGTATTTGCGGTTTCTCTGAATGCGGCCTCACCCCGTATACGCGGTCCTGCCCCATATTCTCACAGTATTGTGTACCATGCACCATGAATTTTTGATGCAATTTCAGTTCGAACTAATCGGATTTGTCATTTCAGAACAATTGTCAGATCCTTGGGTGCCATGTTCGGGCTGATACTGCTAACACTGCTTATAATTTTATCATTCGACCCGAAACTCACTCGATTCGCAAGTCTATTGAAATTCCCTAGACATTCGACATGATGGCTGGGTCTGATGAGAGTGTTTTTCTTACTGAGAAACAAGACAGATAGTCTACACGTCCCCGGATGGGATGGATAAGGATGGAGAATACTGTTGACGAGGGAGCTGTTGCAAATAAGGCGAAATCTGGCCCAAACGGATTTCGCTGCAAATTACGTCAGATACTCGTTTGGGTGTCAGAGTATGCATGTAAATTTTTTCCGCATGAAAATGACTTGCAGCGATCTGGCGAGCAAAAGTCCTCCCTATTCAGAAAACACGTGAAACGTCATTTTTCGCGTCCCTCTCAAAATTGGCCACAGGAACTGCTACGAGACCACTGCGAACTTGTTCTTGAACAGAAAATACATCTTTCAGGGGTATTTTCAAGGACGGGGAATGATGCGCTGATACTTAAAAGAAACGTTGGGAATGCGAATTTCTCGCGCTAAAATCGAGAAATCCTCGAACGGGGTTGGGTTAATCAAGAAGTTGCATAGGACCAAAGTTGTTGATTTCGTCATATGGTTCCATTTGGCACTAGTTTTCCATGCATATGTTAGTTGAAGACTCCTGAAAAACGTCCAGAACTGATGGAAAACCATGTTTATCGAATTTCCTGGCGACCTCGAGGTTAAAATGGATGAAATGAGGGATACAACTCATAGATCTCATCAAAATGCACATTCTTTGTTCCCATCATTTTTTCGAAAAGAACGCACCAGATTCGAGTTAATAGCAGATAGAAAAGTACCAAGAAGAGGCACTTTCCAACTTCCTCACGCGAAAAACTCGAACATTCAAATGGAAACCCTATATAATAATTGTATGAAAAGTTGGCTCTCTTCATGTACTTCGAAATGGAGAACGAATTCATAGCGTTCCAATGTCTCTGCTTCGAGGAGTATGCATTTTTATGCGGGATTGCTCTTTCGGAAGGATAAGTTGATGGTTCTGAGATGCTATAGGTGAATTTACATCAATAGATGATACTACAGTACAAAAACCGCTTCAATACTCATCCCTGATCCCGGTTTAGGGTTCCACAATATCCCAGACCGTGGTCGTATTCATCAATTACACCTGTACTGTAGAATCTCCTTCTTCTTGGAGATCCATTTACCCGTAAAGAATAGGAAGTACCATACTCCTCGGATTCCCACGCAGCTGAAAGCTCAAAGGAGGATTCTCTGTCATGAAATTCCCTAGTTCTCATCGGAATACACCTTATTGATAGATAGATGTTCCTTGATGATGATCGTAGATCTTCCTTGAATCGAGTTTCCTGACGAACTTGCGAAATGCATTAGAGGCCTTGAATGACATCAGAAATGTATGCAAGGATCTCTCAATTGGGTATGATTGAATTATGTTGATAGAATGTAAGTAGATAGAGCTATGCCGATTCTACGCCAGACACCCGGACATTCCCATCTGGACGAGCGACCCCACGGAGACGGCGACCTCCCCCAGGGAGTTGTTGTATCAGATAGGAATGCCCAGGGTGGGTAGCCTCGGCATAGCTCTTTGTTTGACCTTGATTTGACCCTTTTGCTCATCGAATAGAGCTCCAGGTGACTTGCCCTGGCCGAGGATGCGAGCGCAACGATGCAATTCAAGGCTGGCAGCCGTCAGCTGCAAAAACTCTATCTCTCTCTCGCGCGCGCGCACTCTGTGTATATGGTCATACACACACACACACACACCTAATACACATGTCACACATTAAATCTCTACCAGTTTTGATCTTATATATATCATCGAATAGAGCTCCAGGTGACTTGCCCTGGCCGAGGATGCGAGCGCAATGATGCAATCCAAGGCTGGCAGCCGTCTGCTGCAAAAACTCTATCTCTCTCTGTCTCTCTGTTTTTCTCATTCCATGTCTGGAGGTGGAATGAAATAAGAATAATGGTTGCATCGATAGCCTTTATTCATCTTTTTCATTACACAGTACAAAATTCTCGATATTGCTCGTCGGCCAGTCATCCTCTTCAACAATATCAATATGAGATGATTCGATGCAGCGAATGAGCTCTAATTTGTTCATCTCTCCCCCACACACAATCTCGTTCACTTTACCGTATAATTTACGCAGGAAAGAATATTCAGGCTCAATCTTCCTTGCACAAAGTGCCCCAACATTCTGAATTATTGAGCCTGAGTAGAAATCGTAATAGTTGCCAGTCTCGAAACTATAAAAATATAGATCATTGATCCATAAATCAAGATGCACCATGTTGAATTCGAAGCGAGCACTGTCTACACATTTTTCACACACTTCATCATCATTGTGCAAGTTTATACTGATTTTTGACTCTCCTGGTAGCACTTGGAAATCTTTAGATACCCTCCGCCATTTGTACGACTGTAATTGTTCAGTCTTCTTTGTCTTGCCACTACTATCGAGAAAACGTATGCAAATATGAGATTCATTCCCCATCACGAGCACTGGACAGTTCTCAAAAGCGTGTGCAAACGAGCACTTGCTAGCAAAGACTGTTTGCGAGTTGCAAATGAGTCGGTATGCTAGTCAGATATCCCCTCTCTGCTAGTAACAAACCACTTTTTATTCTGTCTCGCGAGTTTAGTTACGCGCGCGCTTGTGAGATAGAACAGTTGTGTATCAAATCTTGTCGAAGGTGTACCGAGTGGATAGGAGAAGATTATTCGATCGAGTGTGGAGAAGAAGGAACGAGGATGGATCATCCTTTCGATGCCCAGGCGGTCACGTACCAGGAATACTGCGGAGTAAAGAGAGTATTTGAATCTAAGAACGATCTGATTGCACTAGACCCGCAGCTCAAAGAGCTCGAAAATGTTGACTATTACATACGCTTCAACGATCCTCCAGACGTTCGCAAATTTTGGATTGTCGAGAAAGGAACAGACAAAGTATTGTTTAAAATATTTTACAAGTGTACATTCTACGATAACTATGTAAGTGTTGAAAAAGTTGAGAATGATTGCGAAGAAAGATAATAAAAAATAATTCATCGACGTTATGTTTTGATTGATTCATGTTGTTACGCATTTACCTCTACGGATGGCTAATTTTTTGGTGATATTGCAACGGTTGTCGGGAAACAAAATGAGATGAGAAAGAAATGTTGTGAATCCAAGTAACTCGTCTCTTTATCGACCTTGAATCATTTTACATATCATTGGCCTCGAGACAAAAGAAGAAGAAGAAGAAGAAGGTAAAACTGGAGAGAGAGATGTGAAAGATTTGAGGGGTCGAGTGTGTATAATAGGACAGACTTTGCTCACGAATTCGCAGTTATGAAAATGAACTACTGATCGCAACCGATGCTCAGGAACTCAAAAACCCCATTCCACTGATCATGTCCGAGGAAGATGAGAAAGCATTTCAAAATAGTACTCACTGTCACATCTGTCGTCAGCCTTTCGATAGAGAAAAAGATGGTGATAATCGACCCGTTCGAGATCATGATCATTCTTCAGGTAAGGGAGAATTTTTCGGATCAATATCCGAGTGACATCATTAAATAGACAAATGATCATTATTCCAGGTAAATTCCGGTCAGCGGCCCACTCGCTTTGCAATTTGAATTACAGAAATGTGTATAACATTCCAATAATCATACAAAATGGCGCCCATTACGATCTGCACCTACTGATCAGAAGTATTGCTAATAGGATCCCAGGTGAGGTCAAAGTCATACCTCGCAATACAGAAAATTACATCTGCTTTTTCAAAATGATACCTGGAACTGGGATACGTCTGTCTTTCATAGATTCGATAAAATTCCTGAACGAAAAGCTTGAGACATTGGGGAGCTACTTACCGACTCATCGCAAAAAAATTCTGTACAGTAATTTTCGCGATCAGATTGATGCAATTTCCATGAAAAAAAATATGACGGATCAGGAAGTGTTCAAACTTGTTGAGAAAAAATCGTTTTTCCCCTACGATCATGTCGATAGCCTCTCGCGATTGAAGGAGAGAAATATGCCCGAACGAGACAAATTCTTCAATATTTTGACGGATACAGATATATCCGAGACCGATTACGCGCATGCTTGTCAAGTGTGGAATACATTTGACTGTCAAAATTTGGAGGAGTATTCTGATTTGTATTTGAAGATAGATGTGTGCCTCTTGAGCGATATTTTCGAAAACTTTCGACAAAACTGCCGAGAAAACTATCCTTTGGACCCCGCTCATTATTGCACACTTCCAAGCTACGCAATGGATGTCATGCTTTCGAAAACGGGTGTAACATTAGAACTACTAACCGATATAGATGTGATACTTTTCTTCGAGGCAGGTATTAGAGGGGGGCTTAGTCAAGCTTCTTTGCATTACGCTAAGGCTAATGATAAATATATGAAAGATCACGATCCGTCTCAGCCAACCTCAACAATCGCGTACCTTGACGTCAATAACCTTTACGGAAGGAGTATGTGTTGCAAATTACCATATCAGAATTTTGAGGGGGTCGAGGATGTGTCGGAATTTGATGTGTTATTCATCGATGATGAGTCGGATGTAGGATATATTTTGGAGGTGGATCTCGTCTATCCTAAGGAGCTCCACGAATTACACGCCAGTTTACCTTACCGTTGCGAGAAACTTGTGCCTGCGAATAGTGTAAACGACAATGAGAAGCTCATGGCTACTCTTTACGATAAACAAGACTACATCTTACATTATCGCGTTCTGAAGCAAGCAATCAAGGCAGAATTGCGCGCGAAAATCGAGCGTATACTGAAATTTGATCAGAAAGATTGGTTGGCTAGTTACATCCATTTAGACACTCGTCTGAGGCAGCAAAGCACCGACCCCTTCTCTGCTAATATGTTTAAACTAATGAATAATGCAGTATTCGGTAAGTGCATGGAGAATATTCGCAATAGAATGAATTTGGAATTAGTTAGACGTTGGAAAGGTAGATATGGGGTTGAGTCTTATGTCTCCCTTCCACAATTCAAGAGAATGACGATCTTTGATAAAAAATTGGTTTCTGTAGAGCTATCTCAAACTAGCATACACATGACTAAGCCATTATATGCTGGCCAAACCATTCTTGATCTTTCAAAATGTTAATTGTATGAGTTTTATTACGGATTCATGAGAGAAAAATTCAAAGATTATCCCGAAAATTGCAAGCTCTGCTATACTGACACCGACTCTCTGATCCTGAAGCTAGATTCTTGCGATTTTTACGCTGAAATTGTAAAAAATAATAGCGAAAGGTTTGATACAAGTAATTTCCAAATCGACAACGAGTTTGGGATCATTCCGCAGAATAAACGAGTTCTAGGATTGATGAAAGTCAAGTATGGACCCAGAATTATTCGAGAAGCTGTTTTTATCCGATCGAAATCGTACAGTATTCTGATGGACGATGAAGAAGAGGAAAATGTGGGAAAAGGAATAAACAGAAGCGTGCTGAGGAACAAAATCAGCTTTCAAGACTACAAACGTTGCCTATTTGAGAGAGAGTACTTGTACTGCGACAAAAAAAATATAGTGTCAAAAAATCACCATTTGCTCACTACTAGTGAGAGAAAATTGGCTATAAACCCATTTGACGATAAACGCGTGACATGCAATGATCACATCAATACTTTCGCTCATGGAGACTCTCGTTTAGAATTGTCATGAAAATAAATGAGAGTTGAATAGTTATGCATTGATTCATTGATGAGAAACCCACCCACCAATTAGAAGCGTCGAGCACCATTCTCTCTTTCAAGGGAAATAATGACTTGAAACATTTTTTCTCTTAGTAGTAGTACCAAGTTTTATTGATCATATGATTATAGTTACACAAAAAGATATTATTTCAGTTTTTCAAATGTTTTTAGATATTTGCATCCAATTTTGAAAATTTCTCAAGAGCATCGCGGATTATTCTCCTGTTATCATCAATTTTTCTTTCGAGGCTCTGATTATTCTGAGGCTCCTTCTTGATTTCATCTTGAAGCGATTCAATGGTCTTCCCAAATGATTTCAATTGATCCTTGAACGTATCCAGGATACCATTCATCGTGCTGTCCTTCACTTCTAACTCGTTTTTGGTCTCGGTGATAATGCTAATTATCTTGGCCTGTCTATCAATCAATTCGTCCATGTAAGCTCGAGTGTCGTTGTATTTGAAATCCATATAGGCAATATCACGATCCAATCTCTCGACCAAACCATTGGTCTTTTGTTTCAGCCCAATTATTTCTGCAGTGAGGTGACCTGCAACGATACGATGAACTCCATTCAACTCATCCTGTATGTAATCCTTGAGATTTTTGAAATCTGAAACAGTTGTTGCACAAATCTTGGAAATTTTTTCATACTGTTCCATGAAGTACACCATCTCCTCCTCCAATCCTTCAATTCTGTCATCAATCTTTGAAAATTTCTCCCCAGAAATTTTAGCATGATCAGTGAACAGTTTCACAGAATCGTTCCCTTGATTCTTGTAGAATAAATTATCGACTTCAGCTTGCATCAGTTCATCCTTTGCATCTTGTAAGAAGCCTTCATTTTTCTTGAATTTCAAATAAGAGCTATCCATTCTCTTCTCGCGATCCTGGTTCTGCTTCTCAATGTTTTGCATTTTTGATACAATGCCATTGGTGAACGATTCAAATTCAGTTTTGAATTTTTCGTGCTCATCCATTGCTCTGGCGTAATACGCTTCCTTATCTTTGAAATCCGCTGAGGAAAAAGAGGGAAAATAATTTGGTTAGACATATATTCACCATCCGATACTGTAGCACGTCTAGATCGATGACTTACCAATCATTGCATCAAGTATTTTCCCCTCATCCTCCATCTTGTCGCCATGTTTCGATGATGATCCAGATTGGACAAATTGTTTTTTCATTGCACTCGCAATCATCTTCACTTGGTTTTATGGATAGGTCCACCTTCTCACAATCTCAAATGAACAATACCAAGGTTCGAAGAAATTCAACAAATTTATACCATGTACCCCCTTCTTCCAACTCCTCGATTATATTCAATATTTCGTTCTCTAAACTTGTATTGCCTGCTGCTGTAGATCTAATCAGCAATTCTAATCTCTGGACAAGCTCATTAACGTCATTCCAGTACACATAATCAGCCGGAGAAGTGGTATCATCGTGCAGTGTCATTGAATCGTTCCCCCGAACTTTTCCCACCAAAACTCTCAATCCTTCCCCCGATTGGTTTGCTGCATCAGATGTTTTCAGCAACGGTTGGATAATATCTTTGTACTTTGAACCTCTGTTACTCTTAACCCTACTGCCTGGATCATTCCCGATTCGATGCGCTGACGTTGCCTCCAAAATCCTCTTATATTGCATGAGATCGTGCGAGGTGTAGTTTCTGGGCTGTGATTTGAATATTAATTCGAATAGCCCGCGAGTTCCTTGGATAGCAATGTTATCATTTAGCAAGATCTTATCATTACCCTTCCCAAAATCGAGCTTCATGCAACCAAGCTTCAAGGTATCCCTATCATAGGAAGGACCGTACACCCCATCTATCTGCGTACTTTTTGTAAAGAATTCGGTCATATAATTATGTGACAAAGCTCCCAAGTTTTGATGGGAGTAGTTGAGATATTGGTTCCACTCATGCGGGTTGTCAACAACTTCTTGCATCGATTTTTCCAGAACGCTAGAGTCTTGCAAGTCTTGAGGAGTTGAAGGTATGCTTAACGAAGAACTTTGACCCAATGGCGAAGAATGTTGAATCGATTCGCGAGAATTTTTGTTGTTGTCATAATTGTGTGCCCCGCCAAATCTTGATGACTTATTCAAATCTCTTTGAGCTAATGAGGAATGTCCGACGCGCGCACTTAGAGGGAGTGATTCGCGAACTTTAATTTGGTTTCGCGAAGATTCCGTCACTTTTTCGTAGTCATCATCATTGTTATCGTAGATATCGTCATGAGAACTGTTAGCATTGAACGACCCTTTTTCTTGAGATTCCTCTTTCTTCAATATTACGTCGTCACCAAGCTGACTCGGCGCTCGAGTATTGACGACAAGTCTCTCCAACGGTTCAACAAGAGGTGCCAAATTTTCGACATTCTCACTACGATGTTCAATCTTTCCAGTCTTGAAAGCTTGATGTTTTTTCCGAATAATTTTGCTCGTTTTAGCAATTTCTCGTTTCACAATATCATTCTCCGCGCAAAGTCCTTTTTTGCACACATTCTTCTTCTCCTTCTTTTTTCTTTTGTCTTGCTTCCGTATCACGCGCTTGACGGGGATGCTTTTCACTCTGACCATGATGGTGTTTCATGCGCAACTGACTATCTCAAATGATGATGAACTCATTAATACCTCGACGATATCGCCCTTTATCCAGTGGATCATCTTTGACAATTGTGAGGAATCCATTCTTGTCATTCCAACATGCTGAGCATATTTTTCTGAACTCATTTAAATTCGTATCTGTGTTCACATGGTTTCGATATATATGTTTTAGATTCCCCTCATCTTGATTGAAAATCATCAGCAAGTTGGCGTTGTCTCGTATCAGAAGTTTTCGTATGCATGCATAAGACTGAGACAGGTAGAAAGAATCCACTTTTGCATGTCTACCCATAGAGAAAAACGATGCCACAATGCGTTGGTTCTGACACGGGACGTCATCGAAAATGAAAATGGAATCTGGTTGGGCCTCGTTAGGCTGGATTATCTCCGTATCATTTGTGAACGTATAGTATATTACGCAACAAGTGCGAGAAGGTCAATTTCCGCACAAGTTGCCAAACGAGTGCGAGAAGTGAATATTCACGCACACTTTGGAACTTCTCGCACACCCGGAAGAACACATTTACGCACGCTCGCGAAGCGTTCCGTTCCGAAGCATCCCGTTCGAAAGAGGAAGATGTAAACTTGACAATAACATCGTTCCAATAACGGAGAAATCTGGAGTGTTTGATTTTCCACCGAGAGACTGCTAAAATCGAGCCCCAGACCAGGCGCTTGGGGACCAAGTACACGTTATTTGTTTGCTGTTATCAACAATTTTCCGTCCCATTGTTTATTGAACCATTGGATTGATTCTTGATTGTTGCCGGATTCCATTATGCGTTGTCTTGAACGGGATCGATTTGTTGTCAACAATTATAATAACAAAATAATACATATCTTGTTAGTATCATTATTGCACATTCACAGCTGTACTTGACCCCCAAGCGCCTGGTCTGGGGCTTGATTTCAGCAGTTTCTCGGTGGAAAATTGAAAATTTCAGATTTCTTCGATGTCGAAACGATATTATTGTCGAGTTTACATCTTTTTCTTTTGGATGGGCTTGGTTCGATCTCGATATTTCTGATACCATCGAGACTATATAAAAATTGAGGAGGGATGCATTTGAGCCTGTTGTGTACTAAATGATCATAGCAAGCAGTTTCACTATATAACTATTTATTTGTAACTACAACTTTGGAGTACAAGACTATAGGATAAGGGGTCTTACTTATACGGTGGTATAGTACTTTCTGCTCTCCCAAGGCGCGCTTACATATGGGCATGCGGTATCATGCGGCGGTGGCAGCACTATGCAGGGATGCACACTTACATACACATATGCACAGCTCAAGCAGCTGGTGTGAATACATTACATTCCTCCACCCATAGCTTCGACATCTCTATTTTAATATTTCTATTACACATCGTATAGTTGCATTGGTTTGACTTGTCTAGTGGATGTTCTTAGAGGAACATGAATGTCTTCAATGGATTTATTCTTTGAAAGTGATTCTACGTTACTTTTACTGTTATGATTTTTAGGTGAATGAGAAATATTGGGATCCACTGGAGGAGTTACATTGACTGTGCTTTGAGTTATATTTGTGTTATTAGAATCAGGCTCTATTACAGAAGTGTGACTTTTTGGATGGCTTGATTTGGTATTCGAAGGCTCTTGATTAGCTTCAATTTCATTCAGTTCTGAATTACAAGATCTAATTTGATCAGTATGTCTTTTCCATACTCTATTATCATCAGTACAAACAGTGTAGGTTACAGGACTGTGTTTATCAATTATTTTTGCTTGTTTCCAATTTCCAGTGGAATAATCGTTTGCCATAACAACTTCATTTTGGTCAAAGCTTATGTTCCTATTGTCTCTGAAATATTTTTCTTGATCACTTTGTTTTTTCCCAACTCTATCTTTAACTTGAGCCTTTAATGAATCAAATCTATTCCTAAACTTCCTACCTACTCGCAATTCTGATGGACTCACTCCAGTAGTACAGTGAGGCGTGGATCTGTAATGAAATAAATATTTGGCCAGTGCTTCTCTACGGTTCTTACATTCTTGTAATAGAAGCTTGAATTTTGACTTGAATGTCTCGACTGCATTCTCAGCAAGACCATTTGAAGCTGGGTGATATGGAGCTGTTCCACGATGTGAAATGCCATTATTGGACATGAATTTTTGAAACTCGGCTGAAGAAAAGCTTGGTCCATTATCAGTTATTAATACAAGAGGCAAGCCCCATGATGCAAAGTATTCTCTGAATTCCTCTATTGTACTTTCTGTAGTTATGTCCTCCATTTCTCTAATCTCTATCCACTTAGAATAGGCATCTATTATTATGAGGTACATTTTACCATCAATGGGACCACAAAAGTCAGCATATAATCTGCTGTTAGGTCCCTCGGGCCAACTCCATACATTCAATGAAGATCTTGATGGATTGCTTGCATGTGTAAGACATCCCCGGTGAAATTTTTGAATGAAATCCACATGCGTACCACATGGTATCTCATGCGTATACAAAACAATACTAATAAGATATCATGAGATACCATGAATTTGTATGAAAGATAAAAAACCGTCTATTTCATGACTGAGAATTCCAGAAGGAACAGAGGAATGACTCCCCTGATCATCGGTACACTCAGAAAAGCTGAGGCGGGGAATTTTAGAACCCATGAGATACTATACGATACTGTACGATACTCCGTGAAAATTCATATACTCATGAGATACCATGAGATTCTTTGAGACACGGAAGACGGGGGAAAATAGTCTGTTCCATGACTGAGAATTCCAAAAGGAACTGAAAAATGACTCCCCTGATCATCGGTACACTCGGGGAAGCTGAGGAAGGAAATTGTAGAATCCCTAAGATACCATACGATACTGTACGATACTCTATGAGAATTCATATACTCATGAGATATCATGAGATTCTTTGAGGTACGAAAGGCGAGGAAACATGGTTTTTGTGACATAAACAGTATGGAAGATCATCGATATTATGGAGAGCTGCATCAGGAACATCGATTCTCGGGTTTGGACTCGGCAGAAGATGGAATTTGTGAATGAGCATGATATCGTATGATATCTCACGATATCTCACAAGTATTCGGACTATGAGTCGAGGAGAACCTATGAGATACCATGGGATACTATTCAATAGTCACTCGCAGGAACCAAACTATATGGAGAAACGACACTATTATGATTCACGTACTTCTACGCGATACTATTGAGATATCATACGGTATTCGATTGATTCCATGCTACGATCATGAGATACTATCCGATACTAGTCTGATCCGATGACATACGTATAAGATATTGTACGATACATTTGAGATTCTATGGGATACCGATGAGAAATCATGGAATACCTGTCTGATACTATGACGAAACAATGGTATATCACATTGATACTCCACCCGATCTCATGACCTAAAGTACGATACCATACGGTACTCGTCCGATTCCATGCCTCACTCATGATATCCCGGTCGATACTCTTCCGATCTCATGGCGTACTGATTCCGTACAACAAGTCACTCGTCCGATCCCATGACATACGTTTAAGATACTGTACGATACTTCTGAGATTCTATGGAATACCAATGAGATATCATGAAATACCTGTCTGATACTATGACGAAACAATGGGATAGCAAATTCATACTCCACTCGATCCCATGACCTAACAGCGAGATACCATACGGTACCCGTCCGACTCCATGCCTCACTCATGCTATCCCGTTCGATACTCTTCCAATCTCATGACCTACTAATTCCAAACAACAAGATACTCATACGATCCCATGACATACGACTAAGATATTGTACGATACTTTTGAGATTCTATGGAATACCAATGCGATATCATGAAATACCTGTCTGATACCATGACGAAACAATGGGATAGCAAATTAATACTCCGACCAATCCCATGGCCTAACAATAAGATACTTACAACAAGATACTCGTCCTACTCCTTACAACAAGATACTCGTCTGATGCCATGACATACGTATGAGATATTGTACGATACTTTTGAGATTTCATGGAATACCAATGAGATATCATGGAATACCTGTCTGATACTATGACGAAACAATGGGGTATCACATTGATACTCCATCCGATCCCATGACCTACCAATGAGATACCGTACGGTATTCGTTCGATTCCATTCCATTCTCAGGATTTTCCTTACGATACTCATCCGGTGCCGTGATGCACCAATGAGGTACCATGCGATACTCATCCGATTAAAGGACGTACCAATGAGATACTGTGTAATACTTATCGGATCCCATGACATACCATTGTGATACCGTGCGATACTCATGTGATCCTATGAAAAATCAATTAGATACCCTTTAATACTCATCCGATCCCAGAGAGATGACCACCAATGAGATATCATACGCTACTCGGCCAATTCTATGTTATACCCGTAATATTCCATCTGATACTAGCTCGGTTTCGTATTGCACCAGTGAGGTAGTGCGTGATACTCATCCGATTCTATGACTTATATCAATCAGATATACTGTGCGATACTCATCTTCTGGTCTCATAATGAATTGACGGAGTACCTCGCTATACTCATCTGACCCCATGACCTGCCCAATACGATACTGTCCTATACTAATCCAATGATACAAGAGACCAGAGTGATACCATACGATACTTTTCCGATGAGCTGCAGACATCTCCTCCGTGTGACAGCGTGATTATCACCGCAGTCCACTACTGATCAGTTTCACCTAACAAAAAATTATATGGGTGGGAACAATTCATCTCTTTTTCCGGATAGAAAAGAGCAGATGAAGCACTATCGATAATCCGTACAGAATCCATCCTTGCGATTACTCTGTATCCAATTTTCTGGAGTACTGTTGCAGCCAGTCCCAGACATCAAGTCTGTTGCATCAGTGTATGCTGTATTTCTGGGCCGAGGGAATTTGTTGTAGATTTTCTGGCGTGTTTGGATCTTCTTGCACAGTTCCTGGGAAATTCCGTACTCTTGATGTGTTAAGAACAGAGGCCAACACTCCTCGAATATGCACTAGGATGGACGGGCAATTTGTGTCAAAATTGAGTCAATGGGGAACACTCAGGCTGT
This sequence comes from Eretmocerus hayati, assembly GCA_029851415.1. Classification (NCBI taxonomy): domain Eukaryota; kingdom Metazoa; phylum Arthropoda; class Insecta; order Hymenoptera; family Aphelinidae; genus Eretmocerus; species Eretmocerus hayati. Next base: position 88,505,404 of record CM056743.1, read on the forward strand.
GACTTGTGCATCAGATGAGTTTCTTCATCAAATAATTTCGTTGAATGTTAATGAACAGAGAACCAAGGCCTTTGTGTAAAGATAAATATCCATTCTCAGGGACTCTGGTTCATCCGAAGTTGTGTAAAGTCATTGTGACAAAGATCATTGAACAGCATAACCCGTCATATGCACTGCAGTCTTGACATTCGCCACAGTGTAAGTTACTCATTGGATTCCTTATTTCAATCGTGATACTTCTAGTGGTTAGATTCCATTCTCAATTTCATAATATTTAGATTTGGTTAACATGTGCCATTGATTTTTTTTCCGCATGATAACTCAGATGGTCTGGAGGTAGAGGTTATTATTGTTAGATCTTGGATTGAACTCATGTAGATGACGCCTCTTACAAATCAGAACTGCAGGTCATTATTGTGGTCCACAAGTCACTGTCCCTCATTGATAGGGTGCAAGAGTATATTTGTATCATATGCGTTGGTTTGACCAACTCCTGCTTACCTATGCCGCAAACTAAATCCTTACTCACCCAAATTAAAATCGAAGAGATTCATTCATTTATTTTATTTTATATTTCCAATTAACGGGCTAAAGCCCTCACAAGATCACACAATATGTATAGGGCGTGGTAGCACTAGTATGTACATACTAGAAATGATGAATACACCAAAATTAAATATCAAGATTATCTACAACGTTCTTGATAACAATTGAATATCTATTGGGAGATAGAACCTGGTCATAGAGGCACTGAAACGGCGAATATTCCGCATTCCGCCCGTACAGATCATCGTTTTTGGCTCCATTTTTGGCCGGCAATATAGGGGCACGGAAGGTCCGATTATTCCGGGCGCGCGCAGCGACGTGTTTACATTTGTTCGAGACACGCGTGCATATATCTATATATAAGTATGGGTATCAGGAATCCGTCAGATGCAGATAAAACCAGGGGTGAGAGGGCTGCGAGATTTTCAAAATTAATAGGAAAATCCATGTTAGTGAAAAACGCCGATGAGACCAAAGGTGAAGGAGTTGCGAGAATTTTAAAAATGATTGGAAAATCAATGTTCTTAAAATTGAGTAAATAATGTAAGCTAGTAAGAAACGCCGATAAAACCAGCGTTGAGGGGGCTGCGAGATTTTCAAAATTGATTGGAAAATCCATGGTCTCAAAATTGAGTAAATACTTAATGTGAGTCAGTAAAAACGCCGATGAAACCAGGGTCGAGGGGGCTCGAAAATTTTGAAATTGGTTGGAAAATCGTTTTTTTTTTTGTTTAATTGTGTAAACAATGTAAGTTAGTAAAAACGCTGATAAAACCAGGAGCAAGATTTTAGAAAATAAAAAAAAATGTTCCCAGCGGGATTTGAACCCGGACCCACGGGCCTGCAGGCCAACTTGCTAACCACTCCGCTATCCGGACAGTTGTAACCTGAGGAACAAAAAGTGTATATGAACCGCAAACATCTTCATGGACTTGCGAATTCTGATATATATTGGAATTTATACTCGTGACAAGTTTGCAATTATGAAATTGAGCGCTTAGGTTCAAAAAGTGAACTTGAATTATTAGGTTGAGAGGAGCCGCCCGGGACGGCGCTGCGCGCCGTTCCGAGCGGCTCTGTATATGGAGCGCTCTCGCTTCTCGGAACGCGGAACGATCGGACCTCCCGTAGACCAGGGCATAATGGATTCATCTGTGAATCTGATGTAAATACCTGATGATTGAACAACAACTATTCGTAGGGAATGTGAATGGAATTTGAGAGCTGTCTAATCCTGATGTGCATTGCGAGTGACGACAGAGCCTATATATCGGCTCGCGCCATTCTGACTCGCATCGAAGAGGACGACGATAATATTGAAACCATGCCCCAACGCGACCAAAATATGCGATTATGGAGTACAGCTGTCACAGAGGATTTAAAGATTCTGGATGACGATCAAGCTTTTTTGGATTAAAGAATTCAAGCTCTTGAGGAGAAAAATGAGGTGCTTTCTTCAAAACTAGAACTGGCCCTCGAAAATTGAACAAGAGTTCAAAAGGAGAATGAAACCCTCCGAGCTCAGAATAAATGCTTCCAAATTGAAATTAAAAATCTTTCCGATAAGGTCAGCCTCATTGACGAGGTACAAGAGACCTTCTCAAATACCCTCTCGGACCTGCGTGATAAACGCTGCGGAGAGATCGAGGAGGACATCGATCTATGTGAAAAAATGATCGAAAAAATTCAAATTACTCAAGATTCTTCTCACAAACAGTTTAGTGATTTCGCACGAGGTTCACACGGGTCATCTGAACCGATTGCTAGGAAATTGAAAGTCAAACCTCCTGTTTTCAAAGGAGAACCTTCAGAGCGCCCGATCGAATTCTTGGAAGAACTCCGGCGGTACGTTGAGACCATGGAGTTGGATAACCAAGAATTTCATCTCGTGTTGTCGAAATCATTAGAGGGAACAGCTCTCAGTTGATTCAACCTTCATGAAAATGAAATCGAGTCCTTCATGGATTTTGAATGTCTTTTCCGAGAATATTTCTGGAATGAGAATATTCGTAGGAAATTCAGAATGAAGTTGGAATTCGGAAAATTCAAGTCTGATGGCAAGCTGACTAGAGTTCAGTACGCAATGGATTTATTCAATATGGCTCTCGAGGTTGACGGGGGGCAAAATGACGATGAGATTATCAATCAACTTGGTTTTCACTTCGATCGAGTTGTGAGAGCTGCCCTCCGATCCCAACCTGAAAAAACCAAATCTTCTTTTTCCAACATTTTGGCTGACTTCGACTGCGATGATGCGTCGAATGAAGGTCACCAACAGAAGAAAAACTCGTCCTGGTCTTCCAACAGAATAAACATTGAGACCAAGGAAACTACAAGATCGAATAAAGTCTGTAATAACGAATCTTCGGATCCGGGAAACGCACAGTAGTTGCATCTTGTCCCTCGGATTCCAAAAACAATTGTCATGTCGACAGAAGGCAAGGTGCAACTGGAAAAATGAATTCCATTATAAATAGCTGTCCTCCAATAAAAACAAATGTCGGTAGACACAAAACCAGGTCTCCGACACCACAAAGATTCAAAACCGAAACTGACAATATTCAAGCCTCCAGTTCCATACAAAAATCGTATCGAACTCAAGAATTGAGTGATACACCCAGCACAGAAAGTGCATTCGAGAATGACCTGACCTTTCACAAAAAGTCAAACCATTCCAAATCGAGCACCCTCCCAAAGGAAGGCTCTGCTCACGTCATACGATCCTCAAATGATCTCAAGGATCAGGAGGTCATGACAAAAAATAAACCTTGTGAGTTCTATTCCGACTCGCACACTATAATTAGAGCTGGAAATTCTGCGGAAAAGTCAGTCCATGGGAAATCAACCCTACAATATGATATTCTGGAGACAGACCATAACGAATTAATTTCGGAAGACAACTCTTTCATCCCATTTGCACCACCCACTGAAGTAATCGAGCAGCGAGAGGATGATCGGAGCCACGTTCTCGAAGAGACGGCCATCAACCATATCCGCAAGCACACCCAATTTAAAAGGGCAGTGGGGGGGGGGGACAAGTGTTGAATCGAATCCTGTACTGTGAAAAATTTTGAGTATCTAACTTGTCACTTTTGGATTAAAATTTTCATTTCTATAAAAGAGAATTCAAATTTTAATGGAGGGCATGTGAGTGCCATAACCTCAAAATTTTGAATTTTTAATTTTGAAGAATACCCGATATAATACTGATTTGGTCTGTGAGAAACATTTGAACTGTCGCGCCTCTCTCGAGCCGGTACGGCGGGAAACTTCTCCCCTCTCCGGCCGAGGGCGTGCGGTTCAAGGTGTAAACTCACACAGTCTTACGTCAATACATATACATACTAATACATGGAAATACCGAAAATTCCATAGGTTTCCATTAGGAATTTTTGATATAAATCATCATGAGATTTAAAATTTCTTCCTCTCATTAATAGGCTCATTTTCCGGGCTTTTCAGTGTATATATTTCTGTTTCATAAAAAGTCCATTTTGGCATCATATTGAATTTTGCAAACTTTATTTGTTTGTCAAATTCTTTAGATTGACAGATACGAATAAATTCTGTTTTTTGGATACATAAGACCGATTTTGAAAGGACTTCCCATCATTCATCTGTTGTAAAAATTACTTTATTTCCGAGAATTCGGTGTCGTTGTAGATATGTAAATAATGAGTTGTAAAATAACTTTTCGAGTAGAACAAGTTGTTTAAAGGATCAATGAATCGCCAAGGAGCCCAATTATGAAGAAAAAATTAAATTATATATTGTGATTAAAGAGTAATTACAAAAAGATAGGAAACCACGTGTTTCTAGAATGTTCCAGAAAATTATCTTTTATTTATTACTAAATAATTGAAGCAGCCAATTTTGAGCTTTTTATCATTTGTAATATATTTTAATGCGACTAATCCAAGGATAATAGGAAAATCTACCAATATCATCGGAAAATATGAACTTCCAAGCAGAATCATCGTTTTTCCATCATTCTATCATCTAAATCATCATCTAACGTACAATATAGATATACTGTACAGCCAGAGCACCGAGTATAAATACAGGCTTATCAGTTCATTGTGGCAGGCTTGCGCTCATTTGAATATTAGAGCTGTATCGAGGCTTTGGTGCTCTGGCTTTCCTCAAGCCTGTATATAGAGTTGAAAATAAATGTGGAAATTTCATTGGTAATATCTTGTAGTGTTGATATGCCTCGATGCAGGTCCAGGACGATGCTGTGATGGCAGTTCGGGCCTAGGTCCCCGCACTTCTCCAGTATTCGTCTGATTCAAAATTACGCACCCCGGGAATCCATATTTGTGTAGGAGCCTCAGTCGTCTCTACACTCTTAGAAACCCGGGTGAGCCAATCTCACATCTTTCATAAGTCGATATGCATGAGGGCCTCAGTCCCCTCGGCGTTCACTTATGAAAGAATTACATATTTTTTGAAAGTCGATGTGCATGAGGGCCTCAGTCCCCTCGGCGCTCACTTGCAAAAAATAGTTTAAGATATACAAAACTCGGCTTTCGAAGGTCGAATGAATGTGTACCCAAGTACCTATATAGTTCGTCTTTGAGAGTTGAGGAGAGCTTTAGCTTTTGCCGCCTCGTTGAAGAGCCTCAGTCCCCGGATATGGGTGAGCAAAAGCTAGGATAATCCGCATTACGAATCCCTAATATCCATAAAAAATAAGGTCAATCCACGAAAAGTCGTACACCTCTATTGGGGTATCCCTATATTCAATTTATTACCAAGCATCCGGCTCTCTCCCGAGATCCAGAGCCCTTTGGTACCTCACATAAGTATCAGGCCATGAATATCAATCAGTATCGTAAGCGTATGTTCTGCCCTAAGAGTCGCGTATCGTACAGAATATCACAGTGTCTCACAGAATCCAACAGTATCGTTTGGGATCTCATGATATCGTATAAGAATGCGGGGCATTCCTGGGGTGACTATCGTATGGTATCATATGAGTATCAGACCAAAAGTATCAATCAGTATCGTATAGTATCATAAGGGTATATCCCACTCGAGAAGTCGCGTATCGTACAGTATATCACAGTATCTCACAGAATCCAACAGTATCGTTTGATATCTCACGGTATCATATGAAAATGCAGGGCATCCCTGGGGTGAGTATCGTATGGTGTCATATTAGTATCAGACCGAAAATATCAATCAGTATCGTATAGTACCGTAAGGGTACATTCCAGTCGAAAAGTCTCGTATCGTACAGTATATCACAGAATCTCATAGAATCCAACAGTATCGTTTGATATCTCATGGTATCGCATGAGAATGCAGGGCATTCCTAGGGTGAGTATCGTATGGTATCACATTAGTATCAGGCCGAAAATATCGAATCAGTATCGTATAGTATCGTGAGCGTATATGCTACTCGAAATGTCGCTTATCACACAGTATATAACAGAATCCAACAGTATCGTTTGATATCTAATGGTATCGTATAAGAATACAGGGCATTCCTTGGGCGAGTATTGTATAATATCTTATAAGTATACCACTGCATATGATCTTGATTCCACATGAGTATCGTATGGTATCCCATGCGTATCTGTGGAAAGTATCGAATAGTATCTCTCTAGTGCGTATGAGTTCGTATTGCAAATATCGTGAAATATCTTATGAGTATCGTATGGTATCACATGGTCGTATCGTATGAGTATCGCATGAGTATAGTATGGTATCTCATTCTATACGATACCATACGATACTCATTGAAAATTCTAACCAGGGATAAGTTACATGATTTGCAATGATCTATTTGATCATCCAATTTTGGCCACCAAATGTATGAGCGAGCAAGTGCTTTTATTTTCACAACTCCCATATGAGCAATATGTAGTTCTTTCAAAAGATCATTTTGTAATGTTACTGGAATTACTAATCTGTGACCCCACATTATACAATCATTTCCAAGTGTCAATTCTCTTCCACGTCTCTTGAAAGGTAAAAATATATCTGGAACTTGTTTGGGCCAATCATTTTTCATGAAATTTTTGACTGAACTTAGAATTGGGTCTGAGTCTGTTTCTTGTTTAACAAGTTCTATTGACAAGGTATTCAAATTTTCTGACACATAATTTAAATATGTGTATTTTTCAACAAAATTATTAACATTCTCAATAGGAAATCTAGATAAAAAATCTGCACTCGTATTGGTTGATCCTTTGATATAATTAATTTCATAATCACATCCACTTAAAAATACACCCCAACGCTGAACTCTATTAGCTGCCATTGAGGGGAGACCTTTTTTATCTCCAAAGATATAAATTAGAGGCTTGTGGTCTGTTTCTAAAATGAAATGTCTGCCATGAATGAATTGATGGAAAGTTTTCACTCCAGTGAATACATTACAGAGCCCATATTAACCGCGCCGGACGCTTTCCACGCGTTTATGGATTGAGGACTGGATTTCCCGGGAAAGTGGAACAGACCTTTCCTGAGGAACATTTTGAGATCTTCAACTCTCAGACCTCTTGTGTTTTCCCCCAAAAAATGCATATTTTCTAAGATATTGGTGAATAACCCTAACTTTGCACTAAAAATTGTTAATAACAAAGAGTTGGCAAATGAATTCGCCCAAGGAACCTCGAAAAATCGATTCAGCATATGAAAATACATAAGTAACCGTCAAGTTTTCCTCTGGGAATTCATATGCATACGGGAGCATAGGTGGGTGCCCAGACTATCATATATGAGTCCGTTTGTATGGTAATCGATCCTCGGAGACATTCTTTGATAGGCTGATCCCCCCCCCCGCTCTCAAATGTGTTGAGCTGCAAGTGGATATTATGTTTCATTCTAGAGCCACAGTCATTCCAGTGTGAAAAAGTCAGCGCTTCTCTCATCGGGAAGGAGTCAGAAGTCGAGCGAATTAATATGCTCACCAGCTGCGCAAATGATTCTGGGGGATCCGGTGGTCAGTTATTCGTCATATGTTGAGATAAAGAATTGGTGGAAGATCATCAGGAAAAGATTGGGATCATCTTGCTCCCTGGCCCTTCATTCCCAGTGGAATCACTTTACATTGGTGCTCTGAGCCGACGCGTCATTGGTCCCAAAACACAAGTTTCTGCTGACAAGCTGAAATTTTGAGATATTGAAATCATCTTCGATCTTTCACCAACTTCCGAATGCACTAGCCTGATATTTCCCAGGAGAAAAGAAGAAACCTGTAAACCTCCAAAACATTGCAAGAAAGCTTATGTCGGAGCATCATATGGAGAAATCCCTCACAGATCAATGCGGGGAGAATTCTCTAAACCTTGGAACAGCTCTTCATGATGGGAATAACTTGATGAGACATGAATTTCCCATCTTGCAAAACGGTTTCGAACATCACAAAGCTCTCCCGTACGACTTATGATAATGTACTCTCGTTCATTGCACTGCGACAGGAATTCTCATTCAGTGTTCTAGAAGTTCACAGGTTTTGCCTCGCTCCTAAGGAAAAATCAGGCGAGTGCATTCGAAAGTTGGTTGGGAAATAGAAAATATCTTATTGGAACCATCCCGATATCTCAAAAGTACAGCTGCAGCGAGCTTGTCAGCGAAAAAGTCAAGTTATGGGGCCAATGTGCGACGCTTTGCATGTAAATTGACTCGTTCAGAGTCAGTTAGTTTTCTAAGCCCGCTTTTGAGACTCATTCATTCTGTGGTCTCCCACAATTGAACGGTAAATGAAGGCCATTCGGAAATCATTTCTTCAAGGCGAAGAATGTGATAGAGAAGATGGGAAATATCGTCTGCGAAGGATAAATTCAAATCGTCCAAAACGCGGGGATATTTTAAGCTGATTTTGTGCACTATTCGGGAGTGGACTCAGTCCACTATAACTGTGAACCATTCAAGTCCCACATGCTCCTGAACCCATCCGATTCATTGTGTTATATATCATTAGTTCATACATTTCAACTCTCCACGAGGTAATCTTGAACATTACATCAGCTCCCCATTTAGAATGGTCTCGAGAGCCTGAATTTATGGGCATACGCAGGAAATGACCTCTCCGGATTACTGAAATTATCTGAATGAGTAATGAGTTGCTTGGATTGCCCCAGATCAGTCTCAAACCAGTTGTTCCTGATAGAACACGAAATTTTATCACAAACATGCGAGCTCCAGAGGATTTGATGGATGTTTTCTTGATAGATGAGCGTTTTAGTAGAAAACACCTTTTCCACTCCAGAGGGCCCACAGACCGCCAATAACAGTTTCGCAGCAGCACCTTCACAGTTCTTGGATGCTTTTTTGAATGCCGTCATCCGGTGATTCCCAATTCTTGGAGAACTCTAGATACTTTCATCTCAATGGATGAGGAAGGATCGTTTCATTGAACCCCATAGGTGGTTCATTATTTGTATTTTGGGCCATAGAATCAAATGAGAAAAGTTGGAACAATCTCAGAGATAACCCCTCTTTATAAGTCGTTTTTGCGTAGAATTATAAGGGCAAATCTCAGAATTCGGGCGATTTTGTGATGACGACCCATTTAACGTCGCAGGAGACATGGTTCGCGGTAACTGGGGTCTTCCACTAGAGATTTTCGAGAACTCACTCATCCTCAACATCTTCAGATGATTTTGAAGTTCATATCCTGGTTTTGCCCAACGATACGAGATTAGTTGTGAGGGGACAATTACACTTCTCGGTTGTCATAACGATTTGCAAGTCCACGTCTTAGCTTGTGAGTTCGAGAGCGATTGATCAATCATCCTGGAAATTGGATGGGTGATAAGTTATGCCTCGTAGAATCGTTCCCTCTCTGCCTCACGGTCGTCCTTATCGAGATGAGAGAGCTCATGAAAGTTGTTGGTGTCTTACAAAACTTCCGTCATTTTGTAAAATCGATCTTAATCCTGTCATCGGGGTGGTGAAGACGATGAAATTTGGAGCTAACCATATCTTGATGAATGGCAAAGTTTTGAATGGATCTCGACCGCAATCCCATCAAGGGTTAAGCGGAATTTTCTTCTCGGAAGACTAGCAGTCTGGGATTCAGAAGAGAAAGTACTACGTGCACAGTTTCCCTCCAGAATTCTGGCCAACTACCACTCCTCTATTCACTCGCACGAACGTTGTTCGACTCATTCGTAGTGACTACTCGTGAGCTGATTCCTGAAGGATCCCATTCCATTTCAAGAATGGGAGGATCGTAACCAAGGTGGATGATTCTTTCAACTTACTCCCAAATTCTTCGAGTACAGAGAATCGAAGAGCTCAGTTTTTAGGGCATGGTTCCGCAACTTTAGAGACTTTTTCGAGGGAGACGAGTCGAAGTCTTTCATGTTCTGTGTACACCCCAGTAGCCTAACAATTGATAAATGTGCCTATAAAATTTTCAGAAACAGTTCAATGGCATTCTTGGAAATCGACACGCTCGCTCATTGAGTTAAAATTGTAAAACCTGCACAGGAAGCGAATTTGAAAACATCGGGATCACTACGCTCCTCACTTTCCTGACATGCGCTGTATCACTGCATCGATCAGCTCTACACTCAACGCTGTGTGTATCCTCACCATACCACATTCTCCTGTGGAAACCACGGGAACTGTCCAATTCCGACACCTCTTCAAGATCGGGTTTCTGCATGCTTGGTACTTTTTGAGCAGAAGAATTGGCTAGGAATCCTACGACTCCAAATTATGAGATAGAGAACTTGATGACATTTTCATTCCATCTAGACAAAAGAACTTAAGAATCGACACCACACGGAGAGGCGAAATAGAACAAATATGTAAAACGACACCCAGTGATCCTGTTCACCACACAAAATTTTTTGAAGCTGGAGATCCATTCCAAGCTCATCACAAACCCTATCTACGGGAAGGAAGAACGAAAGGAATAAAAATGGAGGTCCTGAGTTTCCGTCGTATTTAATTATGCCTCGCTTTTGATACAACTTCCATCAAGAGATTACGGGAATGAATCTAGATTCTGACGATGCATTCCAAAGGAACTCTCCTAGATTATCGGTGACCGACTTTGTCCAATATCTGAGATATTGTACTAGATGGGTTGGAGTCAAATTTGGGAACAATTGAGTCTATACATATCACGTTTCTTCAATAGGCACTGCAGTTGTGCAAAACGAATCTCGTTGATAGACTGAGTTGCAGAGAAATGCGGAATCGTGGGCAGAAAGATCATCCTCCTCGAGTTTTTCACTGCAAGATCTATCTTCACGAGAATTTAATCTGCTCCCAAGTAATTTTTTGATATTGAATTAAGTTTCTGATTCTGTCTTGAAAAAATTGGCACGTTGGGATGTTTTGCCACCCTGGCTATGGGGAAAAAATCTGTAACTCCTCTGATTTGGATAACATTGAAATACTCACAACCGCGGTGATCAGAATCTTGTGGAGGTCGATTGGATAATAAATCCTGGTGCAGTTCTTCCCAGGATGTAAGGGAATACAATTATGACCTCTATTCAGAGTTTTCCGCCGATTATCACTGATAGCATTTTTCACGAATCCCCATTCCACAAAGTTGAATTCATGGGTGGTATCTCTATTCCACAAATAACTATGTTGATAGAGAACAATTTTCATGACAAGAGTCTGGAGCACGCGGTCCATTCACTGGGTTTAATCAAGTTATCAACCGCTATTGTACACGATTGATATTTATACTCTCGAAATAAGTCGGCCGAATTCCAGTTCGAAAGTCGATAGATAAGGGGAGCCCAGGATATCCAGGCCATCAATTTTGCTCACATTTTTTTCAATTTTGTTCGACCTAGGAAGAGGAGAATGTCGAGCAGCCTTGTCAAATGAGTCTCCTGTTGAAAGATACAGTCAGAAACTTTCCCATTGCTCATACGAGCCTGTGTTAGAGGGTGAAATATGTATGATTCATATCATATGTGTATGGGTAATTCCGCTCACTCAAGATTTAGAGGAGAGGAAATTTTTTTTGAGGCACATTCTCCAGCGATAATTTTTCTTGTTCCATGTGCCAAAAGGAGTGATAAAACCCTTCAGTCCATGATTCTCATGATAGGGTCTTTTGGGAACTCCATATCTCGTCAATCAATCATTGCTAGAAAAAACATCCCCTTTCCTCTCCTCCTACCTTATTTCTCAGCATGAAACCTTGATTTGGAAGAATTTTACCCAAATAAAATCGACACGATGGTATTTAGGATTTTGTTGCAGGATGTTCGTTAAAATTTATAGGATGAATTCATTGGTCTTTCCTGCCACTTTATGAAATGCTCCAACAAAGCAACGTTCCGATCGATATTGTACGATCCTCTTGAGGCTGAAATATTTGTCACCTACATACTATTGTAAAAATTTTTGTAAAATACGATACAGCAAAACATCGATAAAACATATGTCCATGCCTAATAAAAATCGATGGTCCTTGTTCTGAGACAACATAGTCACATGATCATATCCTCCGAATATATCGGGATCGTGTAATATTACGATATCAAGGTGTAAGATTGACTGTTCAAACCTCGAAGAATACGTGCAATGAAATTTATAATATTTCACTGATCAACTTGCAATGAAGCTGAAATGTATTCAACTAACATGATCTTGTACCAAAGTAGATGGTGAATGTGTTTTCAGAAATTTGGGTGTATGAATGAAAACAGATATGATGGAATAAGCTGCAGGCTGCTAGATATTATCGTAGCCAATACCCAGATTGGACTGAGCTGATCAGCTGTCTCAAATTTCGTTGTAATTTGAATGTGTGTGTGAACTTGAGTATATGGGTCATTCTGGACCAAGGTGAACATTTTGATAATGGACGGAATTTAAAAATGCCCCAAACATTTTTTTCCCGTTAGTACTACTAGAATATGGTTGGAAAAATTGTTTTTTAGATTTTTTTGGGCCCCTTGGCGGGCCCTACGAATTTTCATAGTCCCGTTTTTGAGCGGTTTTTCGCTATCTTGGAAAATTCGTAGCTCGGACCCAAATGCATCATTTTCATCCTACCTGGGCGCATTTTTTTTCGTTATGCCGTACACTTTCAAGAAAGAAATTGACCGGTCCAAAAAATTGATATCTGGTAGATTGCACGGTTCCATCAAAAAAGCCCAAAAATACGACTCTGCACCACTTTTAGGAGCGTATAGGTCAAAACGGAAGCCTCGTAACGAATTCTGCAAGAAAAAATCTTGAAGGTCTTGAAAGAACCTTTAATCTCCCTTTTAGAACGTGTCATTATCTTATTCTACGTACGATCTACAGCCGATTTGAGTTGGTCATTTTCGTACAAACGTAAATCTTCAGAGCCAATTTTAAGAAATCGTTTTTTTTATCGACCCCAAAACTATGAGAAAATGTTCTTTCAGGTGTCTATTTGGAGGCCCAACAATAATCTGGTTGTTCCTTTTAAATTCCGATATCATACTAGCTGTTGAAAACAATCGAAAATACCAAAAATCGTGTCGAATTTGGGCCTTATCATGACGCTTTGTGGACTGGGTCTTCCCTTGCTCTCTCTAATTATTCAGCACTTGGCATAAAATATTGTGAGAGATGAGACCTAAAGCTGAAGAATGGCCTCTCGTGCGATCTCTTACGATGGAACAGTCCAAAACTAGAGTAAATTGAGTGAATACAAGATCAATCGAGGAAATCGATTGTGACCCATCTCTCACTCAACTAGCCCGCGCTCACTAGCCCAGCCGGCCGCTTTGGCACTCCGCGTATGCTCCGCACTGCATGCCATCCTCCGTTCATGCGAATGTGATAGACAGCTGATGCACTATTGTCAGGTATTATCCAGTATAGACAGAGATAAGAGGGTTCTCTAATCTCCGTTATAGACTGTAGACTGTACGAGTTTTTGGTTCTTAGTGACCACCACGAAAAGAATTGTATGTGTCAGTCAGCGTCCCGATCAGAAATTTTGGTACCTTTCCCGCGGGGTTTGCCCCGAAGATCGCGGGGGCCTCGCGGGGCAAATATATTGTGGAGCATACAAGTGTAACGCCTTCCCCGCGGGGCCCCCGCGAGGTATCATCGGGGCAATATTTGCGCAAAGTTAGTGCAGTTTCTGTTGAGACCTTCGAAATAATTCCGGATATACCTGTAATGTTATCACTACTATGTGATTGTTCAATTGTTCAAGTAAAGTTGAGAATTCATTGAAGGCCTGGGGAAGCCTCATAAGAGCTACTGATATCCAGTCTGTGTTTACTTCTACTGAGGGTAAATAGTCACTTGACTTTGCAGCGTGTGATGAAGAAAGTTATTTTGCTGTACTGTGATTTGTGTGAGGAAAGAGTGGTGCTCATCAATGATATTAAAATACAGTATGTTCACGTTCAATGCCTCTGTTGAAATTTTCATCATACTCCCACAGAAGTGGGGTTAACTCAGAGACACTACGCAGGAATGTTATGAAAGTGATCAGATACTTCGCGGGCGCCCTGCGGGGAAGGCGTTACACTTCATATGCTCCACAATACATTTGCCCTACGAGGCCCTCACTCGCACCTAATAGGTTATCCCATGAATGCGAGGGAGACGACAGATCTCGAACGGTCACTGACCGTCATCCCATTGCAGTTCACCTCATGGCGTAAAGATAACAGAAGTTATTTCTACGCCATGGTTCACCTTGTTTCCGAGTGTACCAAAATTTCTGATCGGGACGCTGACTGACACATACAATTTTCCCGTGGTGGTCACTAACAACCAGAAATTCGTACGATCTACAGTCTATAACGGAGATTAGAGAACATATATAAGTTGATCATTTGGTCTCATCGATCTTGAAGGACGGTGGGGAACTGAATAAATTCCCAAAATTTCATGAAAGAAATTTCATTGCTTCGTTTCGTCCACTAGTGTTCGTGGACCTCACCAGGCTCCAGGTTTCTTTTTTTGACATAAAAAAATAGAAAATATGGAATTTTTTACAAATGATGGATGTATAAATACTCAAGATGCGCGACTTACGTTGTTCTTCAGATCGTCATGATATTTTTCGAACGATCTTGTAATAGAGCACAGACATAACGTCTGGCTCCTGTCGATACGGGTGAATAGAATGAGTCATCGGTCTCATGTTACACTCATTCTATTTACCTGTATCGACAGGAGCCAGACGTTATGTCTGTGCTCTATTGCAAGATCGTTCAAAAGTATCATGTCGATCTAAAGAACAACGTAAGTTGCGCATCTTGAATATTTATACATCCATCATTTGTAAATTTGATATTTTCTATCTTTATATGTCGAAAACAGAAACCTGAAGCCTGATGAGTTCCACGAAACCTAGTGGACGAAACGTAGCAATGAGATCAGAGAACCTTCTCATCTCTGTCCATACTGGATAATACCTGACAATACTGCATCAGCTGTTCATCACTTTCGCATAAACGGAGGATGGCATGCAGTGCGGAGCATATGCGGAGATCCAAAGCGGCCGGCTGGGCTAGTGAGCGCGGGTTAGTTAAGTGAGAGATGCATCACAATCGATTTCTTCGATTTATCTTGTATTTACTCAATTTACTCTAGTTTTGGACTGTTCTATAGTAAAAGATCTTACAAGAACCAGTGCTTTGGAGACAGTCACGGTAGAGAAGAGCTTCCAGACAGTAATCCCAGATGAGATATAAAAGTCAATTCATTGTTACTGCTTCATGGGATGTAATGCAAAAAGGCGCCTGTGATGATAAGGGGATATGACACTGAATACAAGCCGCATTGCAGTGCTATAAATGTAGGATCCACTCGTACAGTTACATACCTTTCAGTCGTCGTTAAAATACAGTAGTGTATCGATATAGTAGGTGAACGCATTGCCGACCAAGTTGGCGCGACATTCAAACTTACATAAGATAATTACTATTCAACACGCCTTCTTAATTATTCTACCACGCAACTTTTGGAAGAGCATTTTTGGAAGTGCTTTCGTTAGGATATTGGCAAATTGGTCAGAAGGACTTACATGCTGCAGAACTATTGTTTTGTCCAAATGTTGTTTAATGAACTTTCTAGGAATCTCGATGTGCTTCTTGCCTTTCATAACTTTACCTTCATGTGTGTTATGGAGCATATGAATCGCGGACTGATTGTCTACTCTGAGAATCGTTGGGGTTTTTATATCCAAGCAACTAAGCTCGTGTCCGATGCAAGGAATCCAACAGATATCGTCAATGGATGGAACTGCCGCTTTATACTCTGCTTCTGAGGTTAAAGGAATCACCAATCGCTATTTTGATAGTACCATACAATAGGTCCACCACGTGAAACTAGGACTCCACTAGTCGAATGACGTGTAATCGAGTCTTCTCCATACCCTGCCGAAAAAAATCGGATGATTAATCAGCTGGTTAATCGGCTGATAAATCGCCTGATTGATCGGCTGAAGAATCAGCTGATTAAGCATGCCAAAATATCACCCCAAAAATCAGCTGATAGATCAGCTGATTAATCAGCTAACTTATCAGGGAATCGTTCACCCAGAATTGCAAATTACCGAATATTCATTTTACCCCCTGGAACGCACCTGAAAGAGTCTGGAGGAGAAAAAAAGATGAAAATGGCCCGAAAATAAAAAAAATCCCACGGGCCTTTCCACATTTCACACTTGCCGCCGGTGGTGATATTCGAACCCACGACCTTTCGGTTAGAAGGCAGACACCTTATCCCCGTGGACAGCGAGTCAGGTTCTATAATTGCTCATAAAAGCCGTACTTGAAAAGGTTATTCCGATCCGTCGAAGATTTTGAATAGGACGACTGTTCGATATTTCTTCCCGGTCTCGGTAAACAATAAGGAACCTTGGAAAATGTATTTCCGAGGATCTGAGAGTCGCTCAAACCAATGAAAAATTATTTTTAGCCTTAGTGAACGATGGAAAAATCCGGGAAAATATATCTCGGGGGTTTTGAGGGTTGCTGAACTTGAATCCGATGGGATAATTCCTCTACAATTCTTTTGAACAAGGTTGTTCAAATAATTTGAGCGGGAAAATTTTCTCCACCCTTGGTGAAAAGTTGGAAATTCTGGATGAATATATTTCGAGGGTTTCGAAGGTAGCGGAACTCAGTCCCGATGGGATCATTACTCTACTATTTGTTTAAATGAAGTTGTTGAAACAATTCGAGCGAGAAAATCGTTTTCGGCCTTGGTGAACGGTGGAAAACCCGTAAAAATATAATTAAATATCTGAGCTCATTTGATTTGACTCGCGACTATAAATATCAGTCTGTGAAGGGCATTATATGTTCCGGCTCCTCACTATTTTTATATGAGATAGAGATCTTCTCTTATGTTTATGAGAATGATGAGACACTCTTTTTCGAACATTTGGAAAGTCTGGCACAAAAAAACCATGGGCAGTTGCATTGATTTCGATTGGTTTATGTGAAGATTGGACATTGGAGAGATAAAAATCTAATCGCTAATTATACAGGCCCACAGAAAGAAAACAGTACCCGTACCCAGCAACCAGACCTTTGTATTTCTACGTAAAATCGTACACTGAATTCGAAAATGGCATCAGTTTCCACCGAACACCCCCATATTACGAAAGAATTGGAGAAAGAAATTTTTAGAGCTAGATATCAGATTTTTGACCTCGGATTCTGAAAGGGGGAAAAATTTTGAGCCCAAAAATGCACTTTCGAAATTTTTCTATTTTGGTGGTATTCCTGATCCAGTATCCAGAGTGGTACTCGCGATTGGAAACTCAATGTGGTTCTCGTGATCTAGAACTCAATGTGGTACTCGTGATCGAGAACTTAATGTAGTATCCGTGATCGAGAACTCAATGTGGTATCCGTGATCGAGAACTCAATGTGGTATCCATGATCGAGAACTCAATGTGGTAGTCGTGATCGAGAACTCAATGTGGTCCTCCTGATCGAGAACTCAATGTAGTATCCGTGATCGAGAACTCAATGTGGTACTCGTCATCGAGAACTCAATGTGGTACTCGTCATCGAGAACTCAATGTGGTATCCGTGATCGAGAACTCAATGTGGTAGTCGTGATCGAGAACTCAATGTGGTAGTCGTGATCGAGAACCCAATGTTGTATCCGTGATCGAGAACTCAATGTGGTACTCGTCATCGAGAACTCAATGTAGTATCCGTGATTGAGAACTCAATGTGGTACTTGTGATCGAGAACTCAATGTAGTATCCGTGATCGAGAACTCAATGTGGTATCCGTGATCGAGAACTCAATGTGGTACTTGTGATCGAGAACTCAATGTGGTCCTCCTGATCCAGAACTCAATGTGGTATCCGTGATCGAGAAATCAATGTGGTATCCGTGATCGAGAACTCAATGTGGTACTCGTGATCGAGAACTTAATGTAGTATCCGTGATCGAGAACTCAATGTGGTATCCGTGATCGAGAACTCAATGTGGTATCCGTGATCGAGAACTCAATGTGGTAGTCGTGATCGAGAACTCAATGTGGTCCTCCTGATCGAGAACTCAATGTAGTATCCGTGATCGAGAACTCAATGTGGTACTCGTCATCGAGAACTCAATGTGGTACTCGTCATCGAGAACTCAATGTGGTATCCGTGATCGAGAACTCAATGTGGTAGTCGTGATCGAGAACTCAATGTGGTAGTCGTGATCGAGAACCCAATGTAGTATCCGTGATCGAGAACTCAATGTGGTACTCGTGATCGAGAACTTAATGTAGTATCCGTGATCGAGAACTCAATGTGGTATCCGTGATCGAGAACTCAATGTGGTAGTCGTGATCGAGAACTCAATGTGGTAGTCGTGATCGAGAACTCAATGTGGTACTTGTGATCGAGAACTCAATGTGGTCCTCCTGATCCAGAACTCAATGTGGTATCCGTGATCGAGAAATCAATGTGGTATCCGTGATCGAGAACTCAATGTGGTAGTCGTGATCGAGAACTCAATGTGGTATCCGTGATCGAGAACTCAATGTGGTAGTCGTGATCGAGAACTCAATGTGGTCCTCCTGATCGAGAACTCAATGTGGTCCTCCTGATCCAGAACTCAATGTGGTATCCGTGATCGAGAAATCAATGTGGTATCCGTGATCGAGAACTCAATGTGGTAGTCGTGATCGAGAACTCAATGTGGTATCCGTGATCGAGAACTCAATGTGGTGGTCGTGATCGAGAACTCAATGTAGTATGCGTGATCGAGAACTCAATGTGGTACTCGTCATCGAGAACTCAATGTAGTATCCGTGATCGAGAACTCAATGTGGTACTCGTCATCGAGAACTCAATGTGGTATCCGTGATCGAGAACTCAATGTGGTAGTCGTGATCGAGAACTCAATGTGGTCCTCCTGATCGAGAACTCAATGTGGTCCTCCTGATCCAGAACTCAATGTGGTATCCGTGATCGAGAAATCAATGTGGTATCCGTGATCGAGAACTCAATGTGGTAGTCGTGATCGAGAACTCAATGTGGTATCCGTGATCGAGAACTCAATGTGGTGATCGTGATCGAGAACTCAATGTAGTATCCGTGATCAAGAACTCAATGTGGTACTTGTGATCGAGAACCCAATGTAGTATCCGTGATCGAGAACTCAATGTGGTATCCGTGATCGAGAACTCAATGTGGTACTTGTGATCGAGAACTCAATGTGGTCCTCCTGATCCAGAACTCAATGTGGTATCCGTGATCGAGAAATCAATGTGGTATCCGTGATCGAGAACTCAATGTGGTAGTCGTGATCGAGAACTGAATGTGGTATCCGTGATCGAGAACTCAATGTGGTGGTCGTGATCGAGAACTCAATGTAGTATCCGTGATCAAGAACTCAATGTGGTACTTGTGATCGAGAACTCAATGTAGTATCCGTGATCGAGAACTCAATGTGGTATCCGTGATCGAGAACTCAATGTGGTATCCGTGATCGAGAACTCAATGTGGTAGTCGTGATCGAAAACTCAATGTAGTATCCGTGATCGAGAACTCAATGTAATATTCTCGATCACGACTACCACATTGGGTTCTCGATCACGGATACTACATTGAGTTCTCGATCACGACTACCACATTGAGTTCTCAATCACGGATACCACATTGAGTTCTCGATCACGGATACCACATTGAGTTCTCGATCAAGAATACCACATTGAGTTCTGGATCAGGAGGACCACATTGAGTTCTCGATCACGTGTACCACATTGAGTTCTATATCACGAGAACCACATTGAGTTTCCAATCGCGAGTACTACTCTGGATACTCGATCAGGAATACCACCAAAAATGAAAAATTCCGAGAATACATATTTGGACGTGAAATTTCCTCTTCTTCCAGAATCCGAGGTCAGAAATCTGATATCTGGCTTTGAAAAATTTTTTCCCCAATTTTCTCAGAATTTTGGGAGTGTTCGGTGAAAGCTGATGCCATTCTCGAATTCAGCGCTCGATTTTACGTGGGAATATTTAGGTCCGGTCGCTGGGTAGGGTACTTTTTTTGTGGGCCTGTGATATCTATTCGGTCGTTTAGTTTTCAAAACAATAAACTAGATCATTATCTACATTGAAATAGGTAAAGATGTCTCTGAGTTATTCAAAGACCACGCAACGTACTCGACTTTCCCGATTCAATTTAGATGCTTCCGATGTCCGATCTCCACATGAACCGATCCAAATCAATGAATTTTTCAGTTCTTCTGTGGTATAACCTCTGGGAATGTTCGAAGGAGAGGCTTTCATCATTCTTATGAATATCGATAGAAATGTCTTTTAGTTGTTCGGAAACTAAATGGCGAATTCGATATTCTCGATCCAATTTTTATCTTTCCTATGTCTGATCTTCACATAAAGCAATCCAAATCAATACAATTATTCATGGCTCTTTTGGGCTAACCTCTGTGAATATTTTCAGGAGAGTATCTCATCATTCTCATATGAGTATAGATAAAGATCTCATAATTTTCATAAATATAGATGAAGATCTCTTTTCATTTCTTGGGAACTAAGCGACGAACTCGATATTTTTCTATTGAATTTTTATCCTTCCGATGTCCGATCTTTAGTTAGGAAATCAAAATCAATGCGAACTTTTACGATTCTTTTGGGATAACCTCTGGGAACGCGGCTTCGTGACGTGGGCACCCGACTTTCCGGGAAAATTATAAGAAAAATATCATGTCATTGTGCTTCTTGAGCGCGTGTGGAGACAATTTTAAAATCAATTGTGGATGTTATGGTTTTTCAAAAAAAAATAAAAAAGTTTTCGGGTGCTGGGAAACGTAGCTAATTTTTCTCTCGGCAACCGTACACTCTGGGAATCGTGCGTTTACAGCGGTCGATTGCGCGTAGTTTTTCCTACAAGTGAGTATATTTACTTTTCAAAAATCACCATTATTTTGGTCGGTAATTAATTAAAACTGCTTCTCGGCAAGCTGCGGAGCAGGAGGAGGTGCAAAGGGTTGGGACGAAGAAGATTTCAGTATGGCGGACCGTCCCTCCTGCCCCTCTCACCCCTCCCCGCTGTCCACAAGCTGAGAGGCGCGCGCGAAACGGTCCGCTTTATCGACATTCGGAAGGTTGCAAATGCGGATCGATTCTGGGTTAGTGCTGATAATATGTGATGATATGCTTTTGCTTTCATATCAAACCTTTACAAATTTCCAAGCAAAATTAACGCGTGCGGGGGTTTCCATCTCGTACTGCAGTCTACTGCAGCGTGCTAAGGGTAAACGCGTCTCATTGGTTTTCTATATAAGAATTGATAATTTACGAGAATTTTGGAATTTTGGGAGGAAATAAGATAATGGGATATTTTTATAAAAGAACCGATGTCTTTGAACAGTCAGATATACAGGTATGCTCTATTTTCCAACGAGAAATTAACGGCAACAATTTTGAAGAGAAGTTTCAATTATTGAGGGCCTATAAAATTTTGTTGCCTTCTTCCGTAAATACATTCCAGTTTTTCACATTCAAAAATGAATGACGACATGTTTGTGCGAGTTGAGGGGGTTTTAAATTAAATTAGCAACAATCAAAACCCAAGCCCCCCACGGGGGGCTGATAAACATATGTAACGTTTGTTACATAATGAGGCATCGTATCCGTGTTCAAGCGGTAACGACCTCGCTCCGTATCCGGAAGGTGTGGGTTCGAACCCCACCCGGACCGATGTTTTTTTCGTATCTTCTGGAAATGTATACACCTCATTTTTCACATGATGTTACACATTTATTATTATCAATAAGAATGATGTAGTTCCAGTGCATTCAGCTGTAAATGACACTGGACTACACAATCGTGGGTCTAGAAAGAATAATTTCCGTTGGAGAACATGATTTTCTCGTTCAACTATTGACATAGACAGATATCGAATCTGTGCTCAGTTTCGCTCCTACGCGTCAGGATCTCTTTTTAATCACAAAAAACTGATTTCCTACAAAATACTGTTTTTTGGATTTTTCTCCAATTTCCGAAGGTGATGATGACTCAGCGAGGGAGTACCATTTGGTCAAAATACGTATCAAGACATGTTTTCCTATGTATCTTGGACCGCTCAGCACGACCCTGGTGGTTATAGAACGCTACAATGAAACGGTGAAGTCATATGAGCTAATTAGTCCACCCACATAGTATTTGGGAAGAAGGCCAATTCTGCACAATTTCCAAAGAATCATAGAACGAGCTAGGACGGACCAATTTGAACTCTCAAAGTCGTACTTCCACCGTTTTATTCTGAACTTTGAGGAAACAAATATTTTAGTACCCGTAGGAAGTGTGTTTGGAACCACGAATACTTTTTCAAACACCTGTTCTTGCAATAACTTTTGCTGTGTTGAAATCACGAGCAGAAAAATCCCTCTTCGCAAGGGGTATTCAAACATGGTTGTTTGGCGCAGAATGACCTTGGAACACGGTCCGTCGTCAGTTTTGAGTTACCAAATCAGGATTTTTTTGCGAGGCCAATAATCCCCGAAAAAAAAGACTACGGGATCGTGTTCAGCGGGTCAGAGGACGTAGGAAAATATATATAGATATACATTTCGACCAAATGGTACCCCCTCGCTAAATAATCATCAACTTTGAATATTGAGAGAAAAAATCCCAAAACCATTGTTCTTTGAAAAATCGGTTTCTCGCGTCTGAAGAAAAAGTTCTGACGTGTAGGAGCAAAATTGAGCACGAGTTCGGTTTTTACGTAAAAAGAAAAACATGAGAAAATCATATTTTCCTGAAACAGAGACAATCCAGACGCACAGTTTTCCAATCTAATGTATTTGAAGAACCATGCACCACTCTAAGGGGTGGTATCGAGGTGATCGATATAGTGGGTTCGCTCAAATCTTTTCTCAAGCTGCAATATTAAACAAACTATTTTTCATAGGTTTCATGGGCATTCTGCCCAGATCAGACCCCGACGCATGCATCTCTTTCTTGTAATGAAATCTTCACAAACAATGAGGACGTGTAGGAGCAAAACAAAAATCTTAATAGTTCGGGAAGGATACATGATTCGGAAGAATGTCCACTCACTCTCTACGGAGATCTTGGGAAGTTCTACAAATGTTACTCTCTACACTATTAGATAAAATAGATACACTGTATAAGAATCATTTCAAAAACTTCAATCAGCTGGTTAAGTGTTGGTTGAAAAGTCACCCAATTTTTCACAGTGTGGCTAACTTTCGGCTAAAAATGTTTATGCAGCACTCAGATTTTGGATTCAGGGCCTCTTCTCAGACTAGGGTCTTATTGTCTGACATTTTTCCTTGAACTTTGTCCGTGACAAAGTCCTCCAGAGTGGATTCGGGATGCGCTTTTGTTATTTGAAGAACATTCCTCATTTTTAGTGAAGATTTCATTGCAAGAAAGAGATGCATGCTTCGGGGTCTGATCTAGGCAGAATGCCCATAAAACCTATGAAAAATAGTTGGTTTGATATTGCAATTTGAGAAATATTTGAGCGAACCCACTAAATCGATCACCTCGACACCACACCTTAGAGTGGTGTACGGTTCTTCAAATACATGAGATGAGAGAACTTTGCGTCTGGATTGTCTCTGTTTTGGGAGAATATGATTTTCTCATGTTTTTCTTTTTACGTAAAAACCGAACTCGTGCTCGATTTTGCTCCTACACGTCAGAACTTTTTCTTCAGCCGCGAGAAACCGATTTTTCAAAGAACAATGGTTTCGGAATTTTTTTTCTCAATATTCAAAGTTGATGATTATTCAGCGAGGGGGTACCATTTGGTCAAAACGTATATCTATATATATTTTTTCCTACGTCCTTTGACCCGCTGAACACGATCCCGTAGTCTTTTTTTTCGGGGATTTTTGGCCTCGCAAAGAAATCCTGATTTGGTAACTCAAAACTGACGACGGACCGTGTTCCAAGGTCATTTATCGCCAAAAACCCATGTTTGAATACCCCGTGCGAAGAGGAATCTTTCTGCTCGTGATTTCAACACAGCAAAAATTATTGCAAGAACAGGTGTTTAAAAGAGTATTCGTGGTTCCAAATCACACTCCCTACGGGTACTAAAATATTTGTTTCCTCAAAGTTCAGAACAAAACGAAGGAAGTGCGACTCTGAAAGTTCAAATTGATCCGTCCTAGCTCGTTCTATGATTCTTTGGAAATTGTGCAGAATTGGCCTTCTTCCCAAATACTAGGTGGATTAATTAGCTTATATGACCTCACCGTTTCATTGTAGCGTTCTATAACAACCAGGGTCGTATTTAGCGGGCCAAAATACATAGGAAAACATATTTTGATACATATTTTGACCAAATGGTACTCCCTCGCTGAGTAATCATCACCTCCGGAAATGGGAAAAAAAATCCAAAAAACGGTATTTTGTAGAAAATCAGTTTTTTGTGATTAGAAAGAAATCCTGACGCGTAGGAGCAAAACTGAGCACGGATTCGATATCCATCTACGTCAATAGTTAAACGAGAAAATCATGTTCTCCAACGGAAATTATTCTTACTAGACCCACGATTGTGTAGTCCAGTGTCATTTACAGCTGAATGCACTGGAACTACATTATCCTTATCGATAATAATGAATGTGTAACATCATGTGAAGAATGAGGTGTATATATTCTCAGAAGATACTGAGACGTGGGGGGGATTCGGCACATAAGGTGAGATGTGAGGGAAATATCTGAATAAATAGGCACGATGTACTATTATTGATGCCTTTATATGATACTTATAGAGTGGAAGTGTGTATGCGTGTATCGCGGCGCGAAGCGCACCCGAGATGGTCTGGGCGGCTTGGCCGCTCCGAGCGGTCTCTCGAGCATGCCGAGCATCGTCATCGACGATGCTCTGCATCTCCATGAAGTAGTGCCAAAGGGGAGAGTGCAAAGCCACGTCAAGGTGCTGACGATGCACCTGCGACGGCCGACGAGCAGCGCCCAGCGTTGCGCGGCTCGCGAAGTCGTCGCTGGTGAATCGTCAAGGGACGAGGAGAGGCGCGGGCAGTAGGCCTGAGACTCACCACGTCACAATACGAAAAAAGAAAAAAAACATCGGTCCGGGCGGGGTTCGAACCCACACCTTCCGGATACGGAGCGAGGTCGTTACCGCTTGAACACGGATACGATGCCTCATTATGTAACAAACGTTACATATGTTTATCAGCCCCCCGTGGGGGGCTTGGGTTTTGATTGTTGCTAATTTAATTAAAAACCCCCTCAATTCGCACAAACATGTCGTCATTCATTTTTGAACGTGAAAAACTGGAATGTATTTACGGAAGAAGGCAACAAAATTTTATAGGCCCTCAATAGTTGAAACTTCTCTTCGAAATTGTTTCCGTTCATTTCTCGTTGGAAAATAGAGCATACCTGTATATCTGACTGTTCAAAGACATCGGTTCTTTTATAAAAATATCCCATTATCTTATTTCCTCCCAAAAATCCAAAATTCTCGTAAATTATCAATTCTGATATAGAAAACCAATGAGACGCGTTTACCCTTAGCACGCTGCAGTAGACTGCAGTACGAGATAGAAACCCCCGCACGCGTTAATTTTGCTTGGAAATTTGTAAAGGTTTGAAGTAAAAGCAAAAGCATATCATCACATATTATCAGCTCTAACCCAGAATTCATCCGCATTTGCCACCTCCCGAGTGTCGATAAAGCAGACCGTTTCGCGCGCGCCTCTCAGCTTGTTGACAGCGGGGAGGGGTGAGAGGGGCGGGAGGAACGGTCCGCCATATTGAAATCTTCTTCGTCCCAACCCTAGAGGCGCAAGACCAGCGCATGCGCCGTAGCGCCTCTCTGCTATCGGCTGCTATGTGAGCTCGAAAATACTCATTAATTAGCCAAAATCTTGTTGAAATCTCTTTTATCTCCTCGGCGTTCATCTCCCACGAGGGATGGTTTAGCTTTTAAACGCAAAACCACCGTGTAAGCAAACTTCTGTCATCTCCTCGGCGGTCATCTCCCACGAGGGATGGTTTAGTGTTTGAACGCAAAACCACTGTCTTAGCAAAGTTCTGTTATCTCCTCGGCGATCATCCCCCACGAGGAACGGTTTAGCTTTCCAGCTACATAATCGCTGTCCAAGAAACTATCGTTTTCTTCTCCAAGAACATCGAATTCATCAAACACGAATCACCGGGTGGACGCCGTGGTTCGCCTCGCCGCAGCTCCGTCTGCTCCGATGACCGTGCACAACCGCTGAAAATCTGTTTTCGTCAGTTCTTCACAGAAATAAGTTGTGTTTCGATAAAGTAAAAATACTTATTTGTACGAAAAACTACGCGCAATCGACCGCACTAAGCGCACAATCCCCAGAGTGTACGGTTGCCGAGAAAAAAATTAGTTAAGTTTCCCAGCACCCGAAAACTTCTTTATTTTTTTCTCGGAAAAACCATAACATCCACAATTGATTTTGAAATTGTGTCAGAACGCGCTTAAGACGCACAATTAGATGGTATTTTTTTTATAATTTTCCCGGGAAGTCGGGTGCCCACGTCACGAAGCCTGGGAATGCTTCGTGGTCAGTATCTCATAACCCTCACAAATATAAATGAAGATGTCTTCTAGTTGTTTAAAAACTACTCTGGAAAAAAATCCTTCCCGTTTTTCAGTACGATCGTATTGTGAATTTTTTCACTGGACATATTGAATATTCAATGCGCAATATTGAATCGGTCTTTAGCACAGTTCATTGAAAAGTAACAATTTATATTGAATATTACATTATTACGTCTTGAATACCGTGAAAGTTTGTACAATGAAAGTTTTTATGTTAAATAAAGTAAAAATTTGGCTGAGATTGTACGAATCTTACACTTCATTACGTGAAAGTGACGCCTTATCAATATTTCTCTGTGAAACGTATCTCGATTTTGCAATATGTCCGCTGGTGGTGGGGTTTGAACCGAGGCAACTTTGGTTAGTAGTCTGTAGACCTGACCACTGCGTTACTGAAACAAATATCTGGGGCACGGCCGGTCTCAAAACACCAGTGTTCCACACAGCATGGGAATATTTCAGAGAAACATTTGGATGGAATGTTCCAATCTTCCAGAAACCTCGCAGCAACATTTCAAGAAATATTTTTGTAATGTTTCATTGCAATATTTCAATGGAATCTCCCACA
This sequence comes from Eretmocerus hayati, assembly GCA_029851415.1. Classification (NCBI taxonomy): domain Eukaryota; kingdom Metazoa; phylum Arthropoda; class Insecta; order Hymenoptera; family Aphelinidae; genus Eretmocerus; species Eretmocerus hayati. The sequence continues at coordinate 88,532,521 of CM056743.1, forward strand.
AACCTCGCAGAAACATTCCGAGAAATGTTTTTGTAACATTTTATTGCAATGCAATATCCCATGAATACTTGCCAGAAAGCTCCTGAAAATATTCCATGGAATGTTACTCAGAATGTTTGAGATATATTTGTCTGAATGATTTTTTCAAAGATTTCTGAAATATTTCAGTGCAATGACCCATGGATATGACTTAAAAATATTTGTGGAATACTGCTCAACAGTTTTACAACAATCTCGTATTCAAAGATCTTTGCGGAGTGACTGAAAGCTCTCTGAAAGATTTTCATAATTTTCCTGACAGCTTCTTCAGGAATTTCGGCCCAATCCAAAATCTCGAAAATATTTTGAACTGATTTTACAATATTCCACCAGCAATTTATCAAGAATCTTGATTCGGAGAATTTCATTCCGTGGCGTGTATGAATGGTTGCCATGAAATTTCAGAACAGTATCCCAGAAGTATTCAACGAGTAAGCTCCGAATCACCCCACTCAAATTCTCCTGCACATATAGTATTGAAATATACTTGGTTGTAGAGTTTTAGTTCGATCCGTCGACTAATCTTTTTTATTTTCGAAGAATAACGGTCGAAATGTCAATTCCGTGCATTGTTACATTAGCAGTTTGACGAATACCTCCACCACCAACGTCGGAGTTAGAGTTGCAGAGGGTATCCTCGAATTTTTCTTCTAAAGTACAATATTGAACCAATAATTTTTCATAGGTTTCATGTCCAGAATGTTCAGTTTAGTCTCCAAGCCATGTGCCTCAATCTTTCCATAGGATTTTCACTGGAAATGAGACATTTTTTTAAAGTGCTCACCGCGCAACCTTGATTCACTCTAGGTCGCTTTGTCGAGGACGAAATTTCAAGGAAAGATGTGGCCGAATTAGATCGGAGCTCGAGAAAATGCCCAGAATCAAAGTTCTGAATACTGCATGTACACTTGGCGGTAGTTGATTCTTTCCGAAATCCGACCGAGTATGCCGATCACAACAATAAGTTGTGAGTGAGGTTTTCGGCGCGCGAGCGCAGCAATCCAACTCTGATGATTTTCGACGACGAAGCACGCCAAAAATCATCAGAGTTGGATTGCTGCGCACGCGCGCCGAAAACCTCACTCACAACTTATTGTTGTGATCGGCATACTCGGTCGGATTTCGGAAAGAATCAACTACCGCCAAGTGTACATTCGTGACCGAGGATCAGCCATGTAATTAACTTTTTCGCGATTTTGTCAGTTCCATGCATACCTGATTACCCATTAAAAGTCAATTTATCTAGGCGGAAACAATTTTAAATGTGATCGGAATAGATAAAATCTACGCGGGGAAATTTCTACGTCAACCCCATTATTTTTGCGGAAGAATTTAAGGGCAAAATGTCAGTTCCATGCATGTCAGTTCCGCGCATTCTGAAGTCGTTCCCTGGGATACTCAATAGCACGGAAAGGAGAAAGAAATGAAATGATCTGCTCGAGAGCATGAATTTCCGACTCGATTAAATAATATAAACACGAATTTCTAGGCCGTTTGGCCCCATTGCGTCTGGATTTCTCGCTAGACAATAAATTGTCAAAAACCACGAATGTCAGTTCCGTATACTACTTTCCCGGTGTCTTATGCATGTGAAAACGACATATACCGTTCTAACTCGTTGCAAAAACAACTTCTGCATATCTTTTATCACATAATATCACTCAATGAGCGGGAAGGAATGTGAAAAGTTGGGATAGAAATGCGGGGCATCAATTTTCAACTTCTGAATTTTTGGATACAAAACGTGTAAGTTATCGCGACAATACCCATATACGAATCTTGAGCAAGCTTACTTCGGAAATTTTTGGAAGTTCCCTGAAAGCTTTTTGGAAAGTTCCTATGTGACAATGCTCCTTGAAATATTACTGAAAGATTTTTCAAAGGTTTCTGGCACGTTTTTGGAATGTTCCTGATTTGTTTCTGAATTTTTCAAAAAACATTTTTGGAAGGTTACTGGAAGATGCCTAGGAGTTCTATCGTATAGCTTCTTCGATTCAATATCATTCTCAACTACTCCTGCAATATTTCACTGGCAATATGTCATCAATCTTGATCCAGGGAAAATGTTGTGAGGTTTCTGAAAGGTTGCTAGAAGAATTGAAAGCAACGTACCAAAAGGATGGCTCTCAAGTATCCCATGAATATTTAACTGACAAGTTTTCAGCAGCCTCGCGCAAAAAAGTTCAGAAAGATTCCTTAAATCCTCCAGAAATATTACAGTGCCACACATGAAAAAATCATTTATACGTCCATAAGTAGAAACAGCATGTTTCTACGTACAGACGTATAAGACTGCATAAGTGTCTCGTTCGGAAACATTTTTCCCTCGGGAAACCAAGCTGGACGTTGCCTTCGCCCACGTCCAGCCCGGTTTCCCGTAGGAACAATTGTTCTCAGAACTCGACGCGTAATGTACTAATATTTCGAATATTCCTGCAATGGTTCACAGATACATCTCTTCAGCAATCTTGCTTTCGAAAATTCTTGAAATGTTTCTGGTATTTTCCTGAAATGTTTTCGGAACGTTTTTGAAATATTTCTGAACTGTTTCCGAAACGTTCCTGAGATTTTTCTGGAGATATCCTAATAGATTCGTAGAAGTTTTCTTGTATAATTTCTCCAGGAATTTGAATATCATCATCAACCATCCCTGCAATATTCGTCTAGCAATATGTCAGCATTCTTGATCCGGAGAAAATTTTGTGAGGTTTCTGGGGGGGGGGTTGCTAATACATTGCACGTTTAAATTTTTTTCTCTGCAGATCCATACTGAAATTTGCCCAATATTACCATTGACAGTGCGAAATTCTTGTGGAAGGAAATTTTAGAGAAGAAAATTATAATTGTTCTGCGTGATTAATTTTGGTATAACGATAAGATTTGCGTAATCCCTATCTCGAAATTCTGTTTCATTCCACTTACACCCTCTTGTCTCCTAGATCCTAACTCCATACTTCAATATACAGTCTTCTTCTCCTCAAAATCCTCGAGAGTACAAAAAACTGCTTTTATAACAAAAACTTGGATTACAATCCTCATTGTATCTGTCAGATCGTCTGAAACAGATACATTCAACAATCAATTCATTCTCACATCGCAAACATTTGCGTTTGGCCAAATAGACGTTTGAAGACATGTGGCTTGTAACTTTGATATCTTAATAGTGGACAGCGTTGTTGCGGCCTTGTACTGGCGACACTCGTGTTGAAGTGTTTATATAGTATCGATGATTATACTAAAATGAGTTTTTCGAAAAACTTGATAGTCAAATAACAAATCTGAATAAGAATTCGTCCAATTTGAGTGTCGAATGACTTTTTTCGGCTCAATCGTCGCAATATTTCTTATCTTGAGTCTCCACTAATATTTCAATGCATTGTCTCTGAAAGGTTTCTCAAATTTCCTTGCAACATTTAGAACATTCCGTATCGAATCAAGGATGCAATACGAATTTGACTGAATATTCAAAAAAATCGCACTGAAGAATGTGATGGATTTCAATATATTTCTTCCAGTGTAAGCGACGAACTCGATATTTCTCGATTGAATTCTAATCCTTCCAAAGTCCAATCTCCACAAAGACCAATCAGAATCAATACGGTTTTTATGGTTAGTAGTACTCGAGGGGTCCGCAACGAGGGCAATCGCCCGAGTGCACGCAACACTCTCGGTTGCTCATATGGATACTCGCAAAATACTCGCTGATGCTCGCCGCGCGCGAGCAGCGGCGAGTATCCAAGCGAGTATCCACGAGTATCCGCGCGCATCGATGTGTGGCGGCGAGTATGGCGTGCAGCGCGACTTGGCGGCGACCCCGGCATGCTATAGGTCGCGCTGCACGCCATACTCGCCACCACACATCGATGCGCGCGGATACTCGTGGATACTCGCTTGGATACTGGCCGCTGCTCGCGCGCGGCGAGCATCAGCGAGTATTTTGCGAGTATCCATATGAGCAACCGAGAGTGTTGCGTGCACTCGGGCGATTGCCCTCGTTGCGGACCCCTCGGTAGTACTCTCTCAACGCGAATCAACTAGGGTAGCTGAAAATCAGCTAGTGATAGCTGATTTCGTCAGCTAACGTGAACGGATTTTTACTGATTGAATCAGCTAATACACAGGGTTATGAATGGGTACGATACGATCGAAAGTGGGCCACCTGGATCGAAAGTGGGCCACATGTATCGTAAGTGAGCCACCTGTATCGAAAGTGGGCCACCTAGATCGAAAGTGGGCCACCTAGATCGAAAGTGGGCCACCTGTATCGTAAGTGAGCCACCTGTATCGTAAGTGAGCCACCTGGATCAAAAGTGAGCCACCTAGATCGAAAGTGGGCCACCTGGATCAAAAGTGGGCCACCTGGATCGAAAGTGGGCCACCTGTATTCTAAGTGAGCCACCTGTATCGAAAGTGAGCCACCTTGATTGAAAGTGGGCCACCTAGATCGAAAGTGGGACACCTGGATCAAAAGTGGGCCATGTGCGTGCCGTAAAAAAAGCGGCGTGCCATGCCGCTTTCCACCGCTCGGAGGCGCTGGAACTCATACTTCCCATAGCACGTTATACGCCTCAACCTCACCTTCCGAGCAGGAAATAAAGATCTCTCGATCTCCATATACTTATGTTGTCGTCATATTAGGCTCCTTCTCAATATATCTTCCTTCGATTCAATGCTGATCTCGACACTGTATAGTGTATACGGCACAACGCGAATGTCGTTTAGCTGACTGTGTCAGCTGACTGAATCAGCTATTATAAGCTGATTTTTCAGTGAACGGTTTTTTACTGACACGAATAGCTACTGTAGCTGAATTTCAGCTACATTAGCTGATTTTCAGCTATAATCACTGATTTATAGCTAATGATAATCAGCTATATAGGGCCTCCCGTGGCACAAAATGAGTAAATATCGAACGAATATGCCTTAGTTCGTCGTGACTCGGTCTGAAAAAGTCGTTAATGTGTTCATGTCGATATTAGAACCCGGATTTGTGGAGTTATTTCATCAGAATTATCGATTCAAGCGTGATTTTTGTGTTCCCTGATTTGATCAGCAGTTTGACGTCCCATGGGAGTAATAGCTGATATTTCAGCTATACAATAGCTGATTGATGCTGAGAGAGTATAGAAAAGTGCGTTCCAGAGCAGCTCTGGAACGCACTTGGGCTTTCGAATGCAATGTATCAAAAGTCCCACATCGTTCAAATGCAACGCATCCAACTACTAAATGTCTCGCTTCTAATGCATTTGTCCGAAGATCTGACGGATTAGAATCCGCGAGGTAGAAACAATGTCCGTATTCAACATGTCATGCTCCTCTGTCAGTCTACCGGCCTTCGCGTGACACACCGATTTTCGAGTGACACGTGCTCACTGTGTCACACGTCCCGCAAAAAATTTCGCACCCCAGCGCGATATCCTACGTACATGTCACTGCGAAGGACCAATAGACTCAATCCATAGTGTCCACGTGTGTGTGTCTATGCAACTGTATTGGAAGGAGCTGCATCAGGACGACCTCAGAGATTACTGGTGCACTCACAGAGTTTTGATTGCATCAAAAATCTCATTGAGTTTTCCAACTAGAAGTTTCACCGACTTTTGAATGCATCGCACGCGGAACTCTATCAAAATACAGCTATTTCACGCGATATTTGATAGAAATTTGGCCATCCCGCATAGTATATTGATCAGGATCCAGCCATGTACCACGTGGTATTCGGTATAACTATCCCGCGCGGACAGTCATACAGCTCTCGTGTCCTGAATGCAATCAAAGAATTAGATTTTAAGCAGTCAAGATTCCATTTTACGGTTTGATAGCGAGAATAGAAGAGGGCCCGCAGAATTTTTCATAACTTTCAATATTTTTTGATTATATTTCATAACTTTCCTATAACTTTTCATAACTTTTCATAACCTTTCGTAACTTTATAATTTGAACACATTATAACTTTTTTTTTATGAGTGTTCGTGTACGATGTGGACTTCCAATAACATTTTTTCACTCGTGGAGCTTCTATTGAATTTCAAGATGACGTTGATGGATGCAATATCTTAATTCGCATACCACATAGACCTCTCTACTGCACCTCGTTGTTCGTCAGTTTTCAGCGCATGTCTCATTGCACAAGTCCGTGGGGACGTGACGGGAGTCGCTCCATAGTTGATCTTGATTTATTCAACTGTTATGACTGCTATCAAAACCTAACCATTTGACATACATTTGATGGCGAAGTCTTCTGATGACTTTTTCAATCAAATATACATCCGGAAACTTCACTCTTGAAAGTTATTCTTCGTAAAAACATCCAGATAAAGGCTCGCCCTGATAATCCTGTATGTCGACAACATACGACATCTTAAGAGCTTACAGCAGAGACCCTTCTGGCTTGAATTCGTGAGAGCAACAAGGATAAGTCTAGATAACTTTGCATACATCCCCGCTCATCAGATTATACTCTATGATTCGATCGTGTATAATCAAGCAATAGGCTGACGTGTTCTAGGGAAAATTTTCTTTAGACTCGATTTCCAAGCGAACGTCTACTGGTGCATTTTTCAGAGTCTCATTTTGTTTGGAGCAGTCTAGTACTATGAGAGGTACATTCGCGATGAATTGCTTCTTATTCAATATCTGTTCTGAATCTCTACCATAATATGTGCTCTGAAAGTGAACGTACATATTGTATCGCGTACTGATTTTTCGTGATATCCAAGTTCAGATTATTGTAAGGGTGATGTTGAGAGTTGAGAAAAAGTTTCACATCACTGATGTTACAATGATCAAACAGACTCGCGTTTTTGTCTTTTCTATTTTTCCCCGCAGTTTGGAAGCCGAGTATTACGTAACGTGGCTTCTCTAATTGATTGGACGTTTTTACAGTCCGCACGTGTTTTGACGTGGTCGGAAGAGAAGGACACTCGAAGAGCTCCCAGGATCGAAAACTTATTGACATCGGCTTGCTTCTCTGCAATTGATTGAGCATAATTTCAATTTCAAGTCGATCAGATGGTGTCACGTAAGGCATGAGCCATTCTATTTTAGTCAAGTAAACCCGCCACTGATCCCACGTCACCACTGCCGGCGTTCCGACGTTATAAGATGTCGATAACACAGCATTGACATCAGTATTGGATCCTTGGAGGATCAATTCATGTTTGGCATTGACGATGACCTTCCGATAGTCTTCCGCGAAACCTAGAACCGTGTTCAGAGGGATACATACATCGAAACGACCTTCATCATCGATGATGCTTTTAGTTTTCTCGATATCTAACCATCCAGCATTCTCCATATCTCGTCGAGGATTGAAGGATATCCATTCCTTCATCAGAGTTGTGATACCAACATTCATACAACGATCAACCTCTATTCCGTTGATTTCATATCGAATATCGGTAAAGAGATGGCATGGAGCATTGCTCACGAACTTGGTATGCGATGCTGCAGTATTAGACGTCACTATTAATTGACCCCTCATATGAAGTGAGCTTTGAGAATGCAACACACAAAGATCTTGATGTTGGATTGATATGCGAATTTCATCATTATTGCCATAGTTTGCTCTTGTGTAAGGTTGATGAGCGTGAATTTCATAGTGAGAAATATCATCGTCGAAAATGACGGGTGAGTGAATGTCGAGGATGTCTTCCATTTTTCTCGAAACAACAGATGAAAACGCACGTTAATTTCCACCAGACTCTACGCGAAAACCGTGGCTTTTTAGGAACTGTACGTTCTGCCGTGTTAGCGCTTTGAGTGCACGACGACGACTGATTGGTAAGTGCCATGATGTCCTGCTTTTAAAACCCCGACCGTAGTAAGCGATACCCATCACTGAAGTGCTCTAATGTGGAGTCTTACTGTGATTTCTTCTCCTTGAAAGTCGACTCATTCTCCGTCTTGATCAATAACTACAATCCGATTGTAAGTTATTCCTGTTTCGGGGATTAATGGTGAGTAGATCCTCTGAGTAGGAACCTCGATAATTTTGTAGCCTGGGGGTACTGCCGGAAAGAACTGATGGAGAGTGTGAACTTTCTGACTGTTCAGATAGCTACCAGTGATGATACTGCACTCAATTCTCAATGAGTTTATTTTGAGAATCCGTATTGGTAGATCAAAAATATGTTCTTCATGAGCTTCCAAAATGCGTGGTGTGAATTCAAGCAATCGTCCGATCGATCCTTGAACTCTGAAATTGGCAGGTTCACTACATTCGATCACACTGCGAAGAGTGTTGTCGTTGTGTTTCAAACTGAAAGTTATACCGGCCTCAAGCAGTTCTCCTTGAATTTACTTCTCGATATTATCGATCTCGTAACAACCTGTAGGTATTGTTATCTTTCTATCTCCAATGATAATCTTATTCCTTCCCTCGTGAATGTTGGGGAACGAATGATAAGAGAGAAAATCAATCAGAGCGCAGTCGTAGTTTTTATGGGATTTCAGTTCGATTGGGGGATTAAGATGGGCTTCAAGAATTGGAGAAGTTCCCGATAGAATCAGAGTAACTGATTCCATGACTGTTCAAAACAGAACGAGAGAGAGTTGAGTAGATCATTCGATTATGTACCCTCGAGCTCATTGCACAAAATTTGGAGACACAGATGACCGCAGTTAGAACTTCCAAAGTTTTGATAACTCTTCGGATTATACTTTACATTACCGGCTCCAAGATATAGAATGAAATCTAGTGGTGGCTGAAGGTCACCGAAGCTATCAAAATATACGACATTATCCCCACTCTTCCGGTACGCGACCCAGTGTGTCCCTGGTCCACTCTCGTCATCAAGATTCATTTATTGCCGATTCTCGATAGCGAGGTCCGTCAGGTGGTAATGCATTTCGCATAAAAACTCCTCAAAAGTTGGGTATCCTCCTTTTGCTCGCGTATTCGAATAATCAAAGTTGGACAGTGCTCTACTGGATAAACTTAGTCCGAACTTTTTTTTAACCCATCGCCCATGTACGGGCTCACATGAAGTCCGAAGCCTTCTTTATGTGCCCCCAAGTAGAGACCTTTCCCAAGTGCGATAGCCTCCATTGTCTTGTTATGCCGTCAACTCTCTTCCAACTCAAGTTTCGCTGCCTTAACTTGGTATATATATATATATATAGCCTTGGCTACTTCAGCAGCCCCACCAGCGAGAGCACCAGTCGCACTCAGACCAGCAAAGAGAGGAATCAGATATGGTAGGAATCCGCCGATTTCTTCTGAAACTGGTAGGATTCGAGGGATTTTCATTTTACTTTTTCCGCCGATCTTCTTGACCGCGGCTCGCGCGCTTTGAATTGCTGATTTGATTATTTTCTTCGCTGATTCATCGTAGAGTGCGGATTCAGACGCAGCTTTAATCATTGTAGTTAGAGGAGTGATTTTTCTCTTCTTGTTAACTTTTCTTTGAGTCTCTATCTTCAGACCCATACCGGCTTTGGTCTTCACTTTCATAGCAGTAGTCACAGCCCAAGCAGCTGCTTTCTCTCCAATACTCGTGTCCTCGGCACGTACTCGATTCCAAGCTTTTTCTGCCAAAACTTCGTCTGCAGCGTGTCTAGCTTCAATATTTTCTCGGTTTGGAGAATAAGCGATATCGTGCTCCTTACAAGCTGAGTCTAATGGATTGATCCCTGGATCACCTCGAGCTAAGCGCTTTGCTAATTCGGTTCCAGGTCCACAGTATTGATATCCAGGCAAGTGAAGCTCGAGTGGCAGCCGATTAATGAATTTGTTCACTAAGCCGCTTCCAATCTTCCTCTTACGAGATCTCATATGAATGATCATCACTCTCGAGAAGTCTATGAAGGACTGAGCTTATGGCTATATAAGTCTGGTATTCATACCCGCCTCCTCAGTTTGATCAGAGATTCCGAACGGTCACGATGGATTTTGCAGCGAGCTCGAAGAAATTACCTGTGACGAACTTTGACATTCTGACCAAAGATGAGGAGAAAGTTAAACGCCACGGCGATCTCTTCCGAACACAATCAGAGCAATTTCCTGCGGTCCATCTAATGGTGGCAAGACGAATAGCTTATCAGCTCTCTTGATACATCCAAATGGTTTGAAATACGAAAACGTATATTTATACTCTAAATCTCTCAATCAGCCAAAGTATCAATTCTTGAAGGATGTTTTGGAATCGATAGAAGGGTTGAACTATTTCCCATTCGATAACAACGAAGACGTTATATCACCAGACAAGGCACTGCAGAATTCTATCATGATTTTTGATGATGTTGCTTGTGACAGAAATCAAGATCATCTACATAATTTCTTTTGTATGGGCAGACACAAAGGAGTAGATTGCTTCTATCTCTGTGAATCATACATCATACGCTCAAGTGCCTGAGCTTCTTGTAGGGGACAATGTCAATTTATTAGTACTATTCAAGCAAGACCAGAAGAATCAGAAACATATATACGACAACCATGTCAATACTGATATGTCATTTCAGACTTTTCGAGAACTCTGTTCAGCTTGTTGGAGTGATTCTCACGGATTTCTTGTGATAGATAGAGATAGAGGAATCAACAATGGTCGTTACAGAAAAGGTTTCGATTGTTTCGCTACAAATATATCGTACTGAACGACCTCATATTCAGTCTATCACGAGACACCGTTAAGTGAACATGGCTGATCTGGGAAAAGAGAAAAATATATTGCAACAACTTGTGAAAGCGAGGAATGCTGTCAGACTGAAGTACAATTTGCTGAAATGTAAAAAAGACAGTTTGGATAGAGCTTTGGGAGAAACAATTGAACCAATAATTGAACCACTAAAGAAAATCGTTTCGCAAACGAGACAACCTCCTCCACCCGAATCTACTCTGCGGAATATACCTCTCAAAGCTAGGAAGAGGCCAAAGCTCGAGAAAAGTTCTCAGTTCAAAATTTCAGAAAAAGAAGATGAAGATTCGGAGAGCACGCTATCACCTAATAAGTCAGGGCAAGATACATCTTTTTTCGATGCAGCAGAGGAGGTCAGCGACTATAGAAGCCCTCTGAAACATTCATTGCATGAGATAGGTGATGATTTACTTCATGGAGTATATAGGGAAGATGGCAAGATGATGCTTGGTAACTCAGAATTTGTTCTTGAAGATGACACTAAAGTAGATAAAGTATCATATCCAGTGACGCCTGGATTGTTACAATTGATACTCATGAGACATCCGGATATGAAGTTGGTTACTGAGGTTGATTCATCTCTGTATCGTCAAATTCTTGAAAGTACCAGTGCCCATAGGAAGAAGCACGATCCCCGAGAGAGTCTGCGAGCTTCCGCAACGAGTGAAAAATTCAATGAAATCATAAAGCTTCTGTTCACGGAAGAAGACGAAGGTCCGGTCGGAATATATGGCTCAGGAGTACTGCCGGAGTACAAAGTAGCTCGGCTCAACTCAAAAATGGATCACGTATATTGGGATGATCCAAACGAATTAGTCGATCGTCTCCGATTACTCATAGCCGAACGGACCTCGGGTGATCGAAATCATGATACTGAGATTCATTCAATTATTGACGAGTTGAGAGAAGCTGGCTACATATTGAACAAAATGGAATCATCATCATCAGTATCAAAATGAGCGTCGATGTGTTCGGACGTGCCTTGAAGCGAAAGAGAGTCGAGGAAGGGACTCGTGGTCCACCAGGTGTTGGGTATAAATTCACGAACGGTGGTCAATTCGATGCAGAAGGCAAGAGACTTTGTAACCTTGCGGGGCCGATAGATCCTACTGACGCAGTTGATTTCCAAACTCTCCAGGATTATTTCCGACCTGAAATTCAAAGTATACATGGAATCACGTCAAAACTAAGAAGTGATATAGATGACGTGAACGTTATTCTCGCAGCGGACAAAGAGACATTCAAAAAAGATACAAAGTACGTGACAGAGCTCGTTGAGGCACACAGAGACGAGATCGACCAGCAAATTTTAACATTGAATGCAAAATTACCCGAGTTGGAGCGCGCGTTGGGATCAAAAAGTGATAAACGAGAGAAACGATGAACCAGAAGCGCGTAGTCGTCGAAGAGCTGCATAAGCCCGCTCGACGTTATTATCCGCGACGAAAAGTTGATATACGCGAACTGGATGAGAGCTGGCAAGTTGATCCCGTAGAGATGCAAGCTTATTCGAAAGAAAATAAAGGTTTCCGATACTTATTGACTGTTATCGATGTATTCTCCAAGTATGTTTGGGCAGTCCCGGTTAAATCTAAGGACGGAAAGGATGTCACAGCTGCGATGGAATCGATTCTTGAGCAGGGTAGACTTCCCGAAAATTCACAAATAGATAGGGGTGAAGAATTCTACAATAGAAATTTTCAGAGTCTGATGAAAAAGTATAATATCAATCTATACTTTACGTATAGTGAGATGAAGACATCTATTTGTGAACGTCTTGATCGCTCATTGAAGAATAAAATGTGGGCTCGATTCAGTTTACAAGGTAATCGTAAATGGTTGCAGTTTTTACCTGCTTGAGAAATATAACGGCACAAAACATCGCACCATGAAAATGAAACCGAAAGATGTCAATGCCGGAAATGAAGCCCAAGTTCTCAGACGTTTTCCAGCAGATGATCGAATTGTGGAGAAACCAAAGTTCAGAGTGAATGATAAGATTAGAGTCAACAGAATCAAAAGCGTGTTCGACAAAGCTAACTGGCCAAATTGGTCGACAGAAATCTTTACAATCGATAAAATACGTGAGAGTAAACCAGTAACGTATCATGTAAAGGATTATCAGCGCGAGCCTCTATCTGGATGTTTTTACGAAAAAGAACTTCCAAGAGTCCGGATGTATATTTGATTGAAAAAGTTATCAGGAGACTTGGCAATCAAATGTATGCCAAATGGTTAGGTTTTGATAGCAGTCATAACAGTTGGATAAATCGAGATCAACTATGGAGCGACTCCCGTCACGTCCCCACGGACGTGTGCAATGAGAAATGCGCTGAAAACTGACAAACGACGAGGTGCAGTAGAGAGGTCTACGTGGTATGCGAATTAAGATATTGCATCCATCAACGTCATCTTGAAATTCAATGGAAGCTCCACGAGTAAAAAAATGTTATTGGAAGCCCACATCGCACACGAACACTCATAAAAAAAAGTTATAATGTGTTCAAATTATAAAGTTACGGAAAGTTATGAAAAGATTTGAAAAGTTATAGAAAAGTTATGAAATATAATCAAAAAATATTCAAAGTTATGAAAAATTCTGCGGGCCCTCTTCCATTCTCGCTATCAAACCGTAAAATGGAATCTTGACTGCTTAAAATCTGATTCTTTTATTGCATTCAAGACACGAGAGCTGTATGACTGTCCGCGCGGGATAGTTATACCGAATACCACGTGGTACATGGCTGGATTCTGATCAATATACTATGCGGGATGGCCAAATCGAATATCGCGTGAAATAGCTGTATTTTGATAAAGTTCCCCGTGCGATGCATTCGAAAGTCGGTGAAACTTCTAGTTAGAAAACTCAATAAGATTTTTGATGCAATCAAAACTCTGTGAGTGCACCAGTAATCTCTGAGGTCGTCCTGATGCAGCTCCTTCCTATACAGTTGCATAGACACACACACAAACACACACGCATACACGCACACATACATACACACGAGTACACTATGGATTGAGTCTATTGGTCCTCCGCGTTTACATGTACACTTGGCGGTAGTTGATCCTTCCCGAAACCCGACCGAGTATGCCGATCACAACAATAAGTTGTGAGTGAGGTTTCGGCGCGCGTGCGCAGCAATCCCAACTCTGATGATTTTTAGCGTGCTTTGTCGTCGAAAATCATCAGACTTAGATTGCTGCGCTCGCGCGCCGAAAACCTCACTCACAACTTATTGTTGTGATCGGCATACTCGGTCGGGTTCCGAAAAGAATCAACTACCGCCAAGTGTACGTAGGATGTCACGCTGGGGTGCGAAATTTTTTGCGGGACGTGTGACACAGTGAGCACGTGTCACGCGAGGGCGATGGAAAATCGGTGTGTCGGTAGACTGACAGAGGAGCGTGACATGTTGAATACAGACATTGTTTCTACCTCGCGGATTCTAATCCGTCAGATCTTTGGACAAATGCATTAGAAGCGAGACATTTAGTAGTTGAATGCGTTGCATTTGAACGATGTGGGACTTTTGATACATTGCATTCGAAAGCCCAAGTGCGTTCCAGAGCAGCTGCTCTGGAATGCATAGTGCTTTTCAGAGCTGCTCTGGATCGCACTTTGCTATACAACTATGGTTCTTTTGGCATAACCTGATATAATGTTTGAGAGATAGTGTCTCATTATTCTCTTGAATATAGATGATGTGTCAATCGGACCATCGCACTTGCCTTGCTCCTGTATCGCCCAATCCATTTAGATACTTATATTGACATTACCGTACTTCCTCTAACTGATGCAGCTCTGTACCCAAGGTTCTAATCATCACCATTGATGTTTGTTACAGAGGTTTTCTAATCTATCTCCGCAGCGAATTTAGATAAAGACAAATAAGTCTCAGATATCAAGAAGAACACCAGTGCAAATTGATTTGGTTACTCACTGTTGTACAGCGCTTAATCAACAATCACCCTTGAAACCACTGGGTTAGCAAACTTGAAGAACCTCAATAGTCACACGTTCAGAAGAGTGGAGATTCTTGTTCAGTCATCAGTAAATTAATGTTCAGCATTTCGATGTGCAATCAGTAACGACCACATTTTCATCTGATTGTTATGAGCTGTTATTCCCAATCATGCTAATCTGCTAGTGAATTGTTTCTACAATCTTGAATTTTTTTTCCACATGATCACTGTTCTATTTTCTTCTTTTGTCATTTTAGGGAGCCCAAATCGGCATGATGGAGATGTAAGAGGAGCTATGGAGACTGTAGTAAGGAACTTGAAGAACAAAAAATAATAGGAAGAACTGTGTAGCAGCTGTTGGAAAAATTATTAGGGGACAACTCAAATGTCTGTCATGCTCGCCACTTTTACTTTCATCTTGACTCACAGAGTCGTTTGCTGTGCTCGCCTTTATTTTTCATGAACTACATCACAATATTGAGGGATGCAGTCCTCTTGGTAAGCATTTGTCTAATACTTTCAGTACATTTTATGATGCCCTCCTCTGCTAAAAGTATACTCATACCTTACATCTTCACATTCACTTTGTCAGAGTGAGTTCGAATATTATATCCATGCTACAATTCTGAGAGGAGGAGAGAAACGTTCATCACTCAAAAAGCGTGTAATGGAAATGTTCCAACCATTTATTGAGTTATTCCCATTTTTCAAAGTGTGCAGCTTTGTCTCATGATGAAAGAGTATACTAGCTCGAATTATTCTTCAAACTGATCTCCAGTAAAAAGTTTCGTCGAGGGTGATAGCCCTCATGGAATGTCTGCATTTGGGATTTGCTTAGACCTGAAAATTGAGAAATGGCAAAGAAATTGAAGACAAATTGAAAAATTGTGTGCAAAAGACCCTATCCTTGAAGACGCAGGTGATGAACATGTTTGTTCAAAGAATACAACTAATGAGTGATTTTTATTGATCACTGATTCCCTTGCACCATTCCAGGAGGCTGGCATCACAAAAAATGATGAATTCACCATGCAAGTTATACAACTTCGGTGTGTTGTTTTCTGGAACTCAGTATATTCTATAAATCCAGCAGAATGGTTCAACCACATTACTGTAAAGATTCACATACGAGAAACAGACCGCGAAATTTCGTGCAAACATGATTATTTGAGAAAATTATCAACCCACCAGACGTTCTTATGGCTCTCAATAACTCAAGTGGTGAATTATGCAGCTGTTTCTCTAGAATCTCTATGATTTATTTTATAATTAGATTTTGATGGTATATTCATTGAGGTTGGTCTGAAGTCTCATTTGCTTCTACCAAAACGTGACTACTCCCATCTCCACATTAGATGATCAGACTTTCAATGAAAATTCAAAAACAAGTCTCCATACTCTTGAAATTTAGTGTGACAACATGTGTAAAATGACCGCAATTCAGCCAAAGGATGAAGAAACGAGTTTCAGTGAGAGGTTGAACCAGTGAGATCTTATATCTTGTATGTCAAGTGTACTTCCGCGCCCAGAGCAAATTAGCAACAAATGACTATCAGCTTGGCTTCGTCTTTTCCAAGCCTTGAAGTTTGAATGTTTTGTCAAAAATTCTAATTCTATGAAAATCTCTTTGATTTTCTCCTGCTAACGATTTTCAACATTAATGTCGAAACTTGGTCGTTGAACGCGACATATTTGTGTGACTAGCCTTGCATTACGAGAGCTAGAGGTCTGCCCCAGACTTCAATAGCAACCTCACGTGAATAGAAGAGTTTAATCCAAGATGCAATAATTGATGCAACTTAAAGCTAAACAGTAATCCTCAGTCAGAGTGTGATGAATTGGTAATACCACACGAATACTCTGGTTTGAGTTCTCATAGATTTTGGTAAGGTTTATCCATAGAAAATCTCTATCAATGTTGATAAACATACTGCAATAGGGTTCATTCAGTTATGACTCTGATTTCTAATAGAAGACCTTTATGATTCTGCGTATCACTAAAAAGGGTGCCACAAGAAGGCCACCAATTACCACAGGCAACTATAACATCACTACATCAGCTATTTGATTCTGGCAGACTACATGCTGAGCATCTCCTTCACCATAGACTTGTAAAAAGGCCATTTCTACCTCAATTGCAGATATCCAGAAGAATAATATGTAGACTTTGATATTGTCTTTCTTTTCTTGAAAAAAGAGTCAATAGACTTGATCGATGAAAGTCTTTCGATTGGTAATTCTGGGCTTAAGTCAATCACATGACTTATGAAGGCAGCTACAATGATTCAATAATACTGATAGATGTATTGTTCAGGAGATCCCGGTCGCTTTGAGAAGCTCACCAATCGGTCGCGGGATTCACTGATATTTTATTTTGTTATAAATCAATGATAATCTCGAAGAATATGTTCCAACGAACTTGAATTGCGGGGATTCGTTATGACTTTAATCGTCTAACTACAACCCGTCGTAGTTTAATCGAGCTACGTATGGTATTTTGAACGAGGGCGTAAACGTCTGTATTTCAGTGTGTGTGTGTATATATATATATATATATATATACAGAAGTGATAATAAATTAATAGCAAAATTTCACTACGAGTATTGATTTTCCCTTAACCTCTTCGTGGACGCACCTATTTCCCGTGGTAGAAAAAACTATTCCTCGATGAAATTCATCAACTCTAACGTTGAAAAGTTTTCTGAGCTTCAAACAGATGAAAGAATTCATCATTATATTGTATTTTTGACCATGTCCACGTATGTGGACACCGTGGAGTCATGGAAAGAAATCATAGATCGAATTTGACTGCCCCAGTTTGATGAGTAAGAACTAAACAACGTATGACATAGTCTAATAACATGACATTTTCATAGTGAGACTATTCCTCGCAGTCCCATCCTCATTGTCGATACATCATAACTATATAAAAACTCGGACATGAATGATTTCCTGGAAAGTCATAATCGATTCCCGTAAAGTGATCATGGCAAAGAGTACGACGACAAAAACTCTACACGTTCATGTATGTAAACTCTCCGTATACTGTGGACAAACTGGCTCGCCCGAATTCCTCGAATGCACGGTGTACACGTATGAGGCCAGACTTCACGAGGCTCGTTATTTCGTATACTTCAACATTATGCATCCTTTCTTGTGGCAATAGTCTGGTGTACTCGAAGAGTATGTTCAAATCCTTCTACATGATATTTAGACCTTATATTCAAGTATTAAGCTCAAGTTTTAGCTTTTTCGAAAACTTGAATTTTCCAATACAATGAATTTGCCTGAATCAGGTAGTGGAAATGAGTTTACCGAAGAATAAACTCGAATGAATCATTGATTCTAGGCGAGAAAAGAAAGCCCCACAAAAATTTTGGCGATATCTTGAGAGTGGAATCTACTGGCATCATCCAAAGATGCGTCCACGTATGTGTACAAATGCGTGAAGAGGTTAAGATGAACCGTTTCTCAATCTTATTATATTGACTTGAAGTACATAATTAACAGAATTATCAATTGATACTCCGTATCCACCCAAATAATGAGATAATCAGTGTATGTTCTGATTTTATTTTAATTAATGAGTGTACGGTGTTTAGGACGTTTTACATTATTTGTAGCATGTTTATTGAACCAAGTTAGGGAGGAAAACTCATGGAGGATAGAATAGATCGATCAGACGGATTTTAGTTACATCTCTCTCAAACTTTTTCGAATACAAAATTGCGTGTGTCTCGTCTTATGATTCCTCATAGAATCAATTCTCCTTAGCTGATCCGTTTTTGCATCAAAGTTTTCTTATTGCATAATAACTCAGTATTTATCATGAATACAAGTATGTTTCAGTTGTCCTGAATTGAATCTTACAAGCCGGAACATTCAATTCAAACTCGTCGTAATTGAATTTGTTACGTGTGACGCTTTTAATGTACGGATAAAATGTATACATACGTGAAAATCAATCCATCGCGTATTTCCATTACTAATACATACGTATATCTTTAGAAACAAATGGCCACGCTCATATTTCTATCGTCTTGTGGAACGATTCGAGGAACCATCATAGTAGATTACGCAACGAAGTGCATACGCATTTTTATCCTGGGGCGGCTATAAAATTCTTACTCCAAGCTATGGGAAATCATTATAGAAACGAGTGTGTGAATTTTCATCGCGTCATGGATTCTCAAAGGATTTCATTGAGAAATTCACCAATTGTCACTTGAAACTGCGCATTAACGCGATCAAGTAGTGGACCAAGTGCGAAAAGGACTTCTTATCCAAAATCCATGCCGATTTCGATCAACATCTCTCTATACCTCCTTTTAACAGTTCATGGAACTAGATGAGTTGACCACTAGTCGAAATTTTTCTACTCGATCCTATTTACAGGCAAGGAAGAAATTACTCTCGAAATTGATCATATATTCAACAAAGTATTGGACCGTAGCAAAGGTTTTGTTCACTTTTTAAATATTTTCAATGAACAGATGGCTCGAAAATGTTTTCCAGCATAAGATGAGAGTGGAATGTGCAACTTCGCATGAGGCATCTCTATCCGATTTACTTTCGTTGCACGTAAAACTCATTCAATTGCGCATATACCTTGGATAGTTCTTGATGGTCTCAGGCGTCCATTGAGTCTTCGATTTTCCATCTCCTCACCAATTGCTATCGCTACGTTATCAGTTCCCTATTTCGGATTCTACCAACATGGACCAAACAGGTTTCCCATACTATCCATGATTATTACAAGAAACTCTCCAAGTCGAGAGAAAAATTTGAAAAGCTCAGTTTGATAAATTTTGAGTTTCATAACTTTTAAAAATTCTGATGTATATAATGTACATACAACCACTTGATAACTTGTATCAATTCGATCTGAATCACGCATACAAACATGAATAGATTTGGCACACATGTATTTTCGAACGTCTTCGTATTTCATTTCATAAAGGTGATTCCTTCTCAATCGTTACTGTTCGGTATCGTATGTGGATAGGTTGATCTCCGACGTCCGGTTCATGCTTGAGAACCTTCTACTTGGAATAAAAGAGGAAATTGTCTGTCATAAATCCGATTCAAGTTTTTGTAAACTATAAGACCATTGAAACTGATATGAATTTTGTCTCGCGTCCTTAGACCTCTTATTTTCAAGAACTCAATGAGTTTGGTTCTATTCCTCAAGAACTGGTTCCGAAATATCATAAGTGATTTTGGTAGATTTTTTCGTCCTTGATGGTTAATGTTCAACTTGGTTCTGAAATAATTCGACTTCGTACGTATTTCATCGAACCGCAATCGCGGCAGGCAAAGTACTTTTTCAGAATTGTCTTAGAACGATATTGACATCCTCTAACAAAATGGAATAGCTTTGTGCTATTATCCTTAGCTCAAACTTCTTCGGACTGTGCCGCAACCTCGCGTGGTTCAGTGTATTCTTACATCCCGCTCATTGGAAGATGACATTTTTGCTTATATTTATTTTAGTCACAATTTCATCGGTGCTTTGTGCCATTTGAAAAATTTTGTCGAGGGGCACAAGGATGACTCAACAGCGAGATTCTGAACATTTTCAAGGTAGTTGTATTGATTCTTTGAAAATTCTCACATCATTGTCCCATCATCGCTCAAATACATATACTACTTATCAATATGGTGTACCGAGTATTGGTGACCTACTTTGTAAATCAGGTGCACAGAAAAAGTCAAAAGAACATTGAAAGCAATTCAACAGGTTCAGTCTCATCAGTCAGCCGACTCGAAAGCTTAACAAGGCTAAAGCTATATATACGTCTAACTCTTACGAAAGAAATTCAGTCAAGAGCTCGATTATGAGGAAGGAAGAGCTTCAGCTCAAGAAGTGAAAAAACTGAAATTCAAAATAATTTTGCGCGATTTCGGGAGGACAAAAATATAAAAAATTTTCTTTTCCTGCATGAATTTTTCCAAAAGCTCCCAAAAAATTCCGACTTTGTGGCATATATAGTGATTTCCGTGAACACATAATCACGTGAGTTTTTGTGTCTTCCAAATGTCATTTTGGCGTTCACTCCGCGTCAGAAAGCGCACGACGAGAGGAAACGTCCTATGTAGATGCTGATGAAGAACCCATATCACTCAGTCAAACACAGTCCTCCACCAGCTCGCAATCTTAGGTGGCTCATTTCTGAGAACACAACTGCATACCGAAGGACATCATGCGACGCAATGATTGGAGAGATATGAGGTCGCACTCAATAGTAGTCCCTTCGGCGCCATTCCCCAGTCTTCGCTGAACACCCCGTGCAAGCAGACTCGCGCATTGAAATAGTTATATACGTGACAGTCAATGGAGGGAGTGAAGTTGAGAAACCCTCGTGCTTGCGTGGGCCACATTCGAAGTTCGACTCTTGCCGTGACTCCGCACGTGCACGTTGCGGAAGATGCAGCCTCTCAGCAATTAAAGAAAAGTGGGAAACCGATAGTGATACAGAGTCTCGATGCAGCTTGCAGTCATCCTATTGTTCCCGTCACAACAACACACGCCTGCTCGAACGAGTTATTAAGAGGGGCGAGGATGGATTGCGATGATTCATCCAACAAGTTATTCAGAAAGGAGTCAACACGAGAGCACGTGAGTAATAAATTTAATATTTAGATACAATTAGCGAATGTTAGCCTGAGAATTCATAGTTTCAATACCCCGTATCGCACGTGTTCAATTATCTTGAGACTTTCTCATCAAATTTGAACGTATCATAAAATTGTATGAGAAAAACGAAATAATCGGACTCTATTCGATCTCAACTGTCTGAAAACATGATTAATACATGTTTTGACGATTTTACGGGATTTTGAGCAATTAAGTACATGAAAGATGAAAATTTCGGAAAATTTTGCGCGATTTCGGGAGGACAAAAATATAAAAAATTCTTTTTTTTCTTGCATGAATTTTCCCAAAAATTCCCACTCTGCGGCATATTTCCATGTGGTTTACGTAACTACATAGTTACGCGATTTCTTACATTATTTCGTTGTCATAATTTGCAGCAATCGGGAAGAAATTAGGATGAAGAAAAACGAAAATCCAAAAAAATTTTGCGCGATTCCGGGAGGACAAAAATATAAAAAATTTCTTTTCCTACATGAATTTTTTCAAAAACTCTCGAAAAATCCCTACCTCGTGGCATATCATGATGTGATCTTCATAACTGCATATTCACGTGAGTTTCTGCATCGCTCCCATTTCATTTTATCGTTCACTCCGCGTCAGAACCTGTACAACCAAGATGAACATCAAATATAGCCACTAATAGCAGCGTAAATAGTTCAATTAATCGCACTCTTCCATCAGCTCAACTAAGAAATGTGAAAAGAGTCTTACAATAACCAATCATGGGCACTAAGCGATACATATTACTAATAATATATCAATGAACTTCATATCTCATTTCTAATAATTTCTTGTCCTCAAAACATGTTAACATCCATAACTCAATTCCTAATTCACAGACTCTTAAAACGATGTTTCACTCTTATCAAATACCATGAAGAAAATAAACAAGAGCAGAACTCATTGGCCAACGATGAAAGGAAAAGTGGGAAGGACTAAGGCATACCAGTCCATTCTCCCACCACCAGTAACGCAGAATGAGATCTGACAAGCAGCAAATTACAATCCTTGGTAAGTCGACTTCACTATAGAGCTAATTCAAATTAATTATTATCGACATCATACACCGCATTCAATAAGGAATATTCGAATACTCTCACGATGTCTATTAGTATGTCCATCACAATAGAACTATTCAACATAACACAAAGTCGCGTATTATTATTCTTTTTTATTATGAAATCTTTCATGATCTACACAATGAATAACGCGACATCGTGCTCACTTTTCAATCAATTCCAATGTTATTTTTAACCATCGGCTTTTTTTATATATTCACAAACTATCAATTCTCGCGAAAAACTACTTCATGTAACACATTGCATGATCATATCGTACCTTATAAGCTCAATTTATTTGATAGTAACACTTGAGGAGTATATATATATATATATATATCTCAAACATAATCTCTGTCATAAAAAGACCATTAATCGTTTTCGAACAATCATTCTCTCACGTCGCGTGACATTTGACCCTCCATATGTGTACTACATAATACTATAGAAAGCAATACATACACCTGCCAATTCATCATATAAGTCTCTATTCAAATCTTGAAAATTTTATAATGTATTCTAATTTGTTCTACAGACTAGAATCAATTTGGAATGTACAAAGGAAGAATCAAAAACATCATCAATTACGAATCATTCAAGGTCGTTTCGATGAGACAACACTGAAGAACTACAACATAATTACTTGTATCACAGCAGAAGAAAGGATGGCGTGTTTGAAGAATAACCAGGAAAACCCACTGGAGTAAGATTGAAGACCTCTTCCAAGAAGTCATATGTGAGTGCTAAGCTGTGTGATCTTCTAGTACAACTTGAAATTCCGAAATCAAGAAAAGTGTATTTCATAATTTAAACCACTATTTTCTGGACAATATAGGTAGATGATACGAAATCTTTTCATATCTCACTACAAAAAACATGTTTAATTTCATTATTCATTCAAGAAATCAAATTTTTAAAGATGATTCCATCTTCAAAAATCTCTAATTCTACATTTGTTTGATCACGAATTGAGAAAACCGAGATCGTCTGACAATTCCCAGATCGATCCCAAAAAATTTGGAATTCCCAATACATTTCAGAATTTTTAGAATCAATCCGATCGTCTTCCCGATCGAACTACAAATAATTCACGAATATGCGTATGAATTCAATATCACTGAAGAAATTCAAGTCATTTTCTCTTATTCCTTGTAAATGAAATATTCTCGCGTTAATCTCTCGGCATAGAATCCGATTAAAAGCTTTCCTCAGGAGAAAAATATCGAATCATCCTCGTCACACATACTCAAAAAATACCACACCACACTTTTACGAGATGCAACAGCACATAATGCCTTGGCTCATATGGGAGTTGGGTTTCTCATTCTCCAGTGCGACAGAGTGTGACTCCCTGTTGCCAAGCTATTGTGAAAAACAACACAACACTGACACCACTCTTCTGAAACATGCTGCTGGATTTCCTCTGATCTGAGCATCGCTCTGGCCCCGACACTGGGAGCCCAGATCGACGTGTCAGTCTCATCTGATCATGTCTCCTTCGACCTCTGTGATGAAAAGTTACATTTCACACCAAACATGATATACTCCCCCTTTTTGACTTGATCCCGTCACTCAAACACGGGACGAGGATGATGAATCGGTATTCTAAATTCACCGCAACTATCATACAAAAATTTTTCATCAAGATTTCGCCAGTAAGCAGTTAGATTTAGAGCGAATCGAAAACGTGATTGAAGTCCGAACTTGTGGAGTAATGAAATTTCGCTGATTATTATTCGAGAAAAATTTATCGAAAAAAGCATTAGGCCTCAGTGGATCACCAAGTCACGACATAGATAGCTAAGATAGATATATAGTCTACGATTGTGATACTCATATTATATTCTCTAGTATGATATTAATCTGATTGATTACTATATTATATGAATTCATGAATCTCATAAAATTGAATAAAAAATTATGCAGTTCGGGGTAAGTCCCGAACTGCACCTTTTTGTGTCTACTCACTCCCTCTAACATAAGGATTCCCGAAAACATATACATTTCACATCAATGATCTGCGATCTATCTTGACATTTCGAAGAGACATTCAAGCTTAATTTTCATAATAATAACATACAGATGATCTACCGAATTGTGTATGAATCCAATATCACTTGAAAGAATGGAGTAATTTTTTCAGAATCCGATTCAAAGCTTTCCTCAGGAGAAAAATATCGAATCATCCTCGTCACACATACTCAAGAAATACCACATCACACTTTTACGAGTTGCAACAGCACATAATGCCTTGGCTCATATGAGAGTTAGGTATCTCATTCCCGAGTGCGACAGAGTGTGACTCCCTGTTGCCCAGCTATTGTAAAAAACAACACAACACTGACACCACTCTTCTGAAACATGTTGCTGGATTTCCTCTGATCTGAGCATCGCTCTGGCCCCGACACTGGGAGCCCAGATTGACGTGTCAGTCTCATCTGATCATGTCTCCTTCGACCTCTGTGATGAAGAGTTACATTTTTACTCTAAACATGAAACATTTCCCAGTTTCAACTCAATCTCACGTCATGATCAAAAAACGAGGATGATGAATATTAAAATCATTCCATCAAATCCAAAACTTCTCAAAAATTCAAATCTTTCGAAGTGAATGCTCAATATGAAAACAAAGAACTTCCCTGATGAATATATTCCCAATAATTGCTCTTTATGATCGCGTATCGAAAACTATCACAATGCATCAATTCAATTCTCCCCTCACGATTGCATCAATCGAGTGATATTGGATTCATTTACAAAAGTCATTCCCAATACTCTATACGATACCGATTCTCAATGTATAGTATCTATTCCTAAATCTCATGAAAATTACTTAAATCATAAACTGATCAAGAGAGTTCTCTCAACCACCCCCTACATAAAATGACGCCCTCTAATATAAGCATTCGAGATAGACATAAACCGCTTCTCACTTCATATTTCCATGAGTTCAAACTTCGAAAAAACGTTCAATTTCTCCTCGATATAGAACAAAATTCAGAAACTAAGAGGTATCACGTATTCTCACACTCGATATGAGTGAAGATTAGAATATGATCATCTTTAGAATCAAATCAAAAAGTCTTCGAATTCATTTAGAAATCTGAAGTCCATTCGTATCTATCAAATATTCAATATCAACCAATCAATGACCTTTCAATCTCCAACACTCCATCACTTCATCAGTATAATTGGACTTTATCGTCACTATAGTACCAATTCCGTTCAGAATCAATCAGTTCTTTTGCGAATCGGTCTATCTCTAACACAAAAATGGAAATAAAAAACATTAAATAAAGTTAACTCGAACACCAAAGTTACTTCACATCTGGAAATGAGGCGGCCTTGTCAACCGTAAAAAGTTACTCGGCTACGCTTGATGTTGAAAATGGCGGTGTCTCGAATTTTCTAAAACGTTTCACTAAAATACGCCATAAAATGACTCCCAGCATGCACTTAATACGAAAATATTTAAACGAAACACATAAAAATCGATTGCTCCTAACCTTCGCCAACGGATTCGGAAGCTTGGGCAGTGTTCGAAAGGGCTCCGTGAGACCGATCAGCGAACGTCTTCATGGCAAGAATTAGCAGCAAATCGAGTATATAATATCGACGTATAAATACATATAATAAAATCGAAAATACAAAAACAAAACTCAAAAATACGTCAAAAATACGTAAACGACACTCAAACACGTGTTCTATACATCGCGGAAAAATCTAGGGACATTTGACCGGGTCTAGGGACTTTTTGCGTCGTCAAGTTGGCAACACTGATTTTGATTTTATGATGGCAGGCCTGATATAGGCATTCCGTGGGGGAAATCGACCCTGCATGCCTCTCAATATGATAATTGTGAATCACTCTCGAGATATCTAGTTCACTGATTCTACTGCCGTTCATCGGAGGTCGAATGATTTTTCGATGATTCATTAGTCTAGAATTAGCGAAAATTAAATATGAGATAATCAGTGTATATTCTAATTTTATTTCAGGTAATGAGTGTACGATGTTTAGGAAATGTTTTACATCACTCGTAGCATGTGTCTTGAACCAAGTTAGGAGAGGACAACTCATCGAGTATAAAATAGATCGATCGGGCGGATTTTAGTTACGTCTCTCTGAAAAATTTTCGAGTACGAAATTGATTCCTAATTCGCTCACTCAAATGCAGGGCATCAGGGATTTAATGATAATTCCGTTAGCCTATATAGTCAGGAGGTTCACCCTCTGGATTCAATCATTAAGTGGCGAAACTCGGTACTTCAATACAATCTTAGGCTTAAATGATGGGTCGCACATTCAATAATCAATATTGATGAGAAGTTTTATTTCAAAATTGGAGCGCGGCACAAATAAACAATAAAAACAGCGAATTTTTTACGCCGTTATCGATTTTCTCGTCATAAGTCGGAAAATATCTAATATTCCGGAAAACGTGTGCCGAGTTATTTTGTAGATATTTAAAAGATCTACAAAATTGATCTGAACACTTTTCCTTGTAACTTGAAATCCTTTGATGAAGAATAACTCCAAAGGATTGCAATTTGCAAAAAAGTATTCAGATCAATTCTGTAGATATTTCAAAGATGTACAAAGTATTTTTCCACGCATTTCCCCGAATATTTGACATTTTCCAACTTATGACAGAAAAATCGAAAAAGACGACCCATAGGATTAGCAAATGTGATGATCAAACCACATGAGTTGTTATAGACCGAAATCGAACCAGATCTTCATCGAGACAAGTTGATTCTAATTTCAGGATTATATGCTGAAAGACAATTGGCCTGGAAGGTGTGGAAGGTGTGGCGTCCCGGTTTCCATTCATATTCGTTCACATCAGCGAGAATTTGGAATTGCTTGACTTGCATTTTCTCTGTATTTCATGCAATCGATGAGGGATTACAACATCACTCATCGACGGTATAAAAGGCAGGATCGCAGGTTCACAAGTGCTTATTTGTTCGTTGATTCTCGATACTGTAAGCCCGCTGAGGACACCAACGGTATAATCTTGAAAGAGTCTGGTTATTGGTCAAGTAAAGCGTGCTCTACCAAATCAAGATTATTAAAAGTAAACCAGATAGTTCTAAGATAAATCGCCACTGCCCTGCCCTCGGTTAGCATGTAAGTTACTTTATTGTATGATTATTCAAATAAACCAGTTCTATTGTAAATGCTCACACATTACGTTTTTTATACTTGATTATCATTTTTTATACCGTACGGGTAAGTGTCATAAAAGGTTCCCTGAACTCCGTGCCCCTACTTGAGGCACAAGAAAGGGCAGCTTGGTTTCTGACGTAGAAGACAAGCGCGGGCTTCAACAACTTACTAGTTGAGGGTCGTGATCGGGGTATTTTACCTTCACGATCAAGCCCGTCACGTTTTCCCCACTTCCCATTTGGTCATCGAATGTAAGTGTAATAGTGCATCAGACCATCTGATGTTGGGGGTGGTACCATCGCAATTATCCCGCCCAAGTCGGATGAATTACCTTTTGCATTCACTTTGCTTTTGCCTAGAAAAAGGGTCTTGGGAATCTTATCCAACTCCGCATATAACTTTCGACCATGCAGATAGATCCATTCCATTCCAATGCAAACATAGGCCTCGAATTTGAATGTTCTTGAAGCTCTTCCCTTTCTGCAACTGTCGCAAAGTTCTGTTCGTAAGCAATAAGAGCCCAAGTGATTCTGAAGGCACTCCAATGAACCACTCTTAGAAATGACAAAGTTCCCATCGACGAGACTCAGCAAGACGTGGTTTTTTGTCTCTACGAAACTGCATGTTGTTTCGGGGCACTTGAATTCTCTGTCCACACATTCATGGATATTCACAATATTGTTGAAGAGCATTGCGATGTTGGATCGACAGTCAACTTCTAAGTATTCTCCTATCAACGGTTTAATTTTTATTTCCATAGCATATTGCTGTTGTTGCGAAAGGACTAGTTCGTGTATTCCTTGATAGTATACTTCTCTCAACTTCACTCTCGAATACCCAGTCAAGATTTCAAAAAACTTTGATTCTGATGGGTAGTGGCGTTCGAAACCGGTTACGAAATTACTGAACGCCGTTTTGAATTCGAACGCTGCAACAAAAAGTTCAAACAAGCTGTCCGTCGGGCAAGTATTTATCAATTGCGTGATAACCGTATCTGATGAGGGATTAGTGGGTTTTCGATAATTCCCATTGATTATCAGATGTCTCCATTTACCTCTTCTGGTATCGGCATCTGGATGACCATAATAATCGTCATTGCTGTCTTGTGATGGAAATGAATCTTCAAAATTTTCTATGCTCTCATCATCTGATGCAAATTGATCGGGATTACTAACAGTTTGCTGATGTTGAGTGGGGTTCGATGTTGTCACTTTCATCGTGTTCATCAGAATCTGGCTCCACGGGAAGATCGGGTTCATCGGAATTACCTCTCCAGTCTTCCGTGGGCCTTAGATGGTGGAAATCAACCTGATTTCGTTCATTATCGCCCATGATGAGCACCGTATCTCGAAAAGTATTAGGGGTGGGAATCTCACGCTGATGGTCGACAGCAGTCGTAAGATCCTCGACAGCAATCGGAAGATCCTCGACAGCAATCGGGAGATCATTGACAGCAATCGGAAGATCGTCGACAACAGTCGAAACACTGGTACCGAGACGTTCAGAATTTTCCGTCGGACCACCAAGCTGCTTAGACGATTTCTTACGAGCAACCTGGCTATTTGTCTGCCGTGTTTTGTTCTTGTTGTTCTTATTCTCATCAGATACTTGGGAGACAATTTGATTTGCTTCCATTCGGCGAAACAATGCCAGCAAATGGTCGCTATTGAGTATTTTTTTCGTCTGTTCGGTGTATTGGACCAGAAATTCATATACGCTGATCAGTTTTTCTGTCTTCCATTGCAATGGAGACCAATACTCACCTCAGATTCTTCGTAGAAGCTCTTGATGTGTGAATCAAACCTACTTCTAGTGTTTAAATACAATGGGAAATCGGAACAGATTTTCATAAAGTCTTTCACTAAATTGATGCAATATCTGCAATTGATATCATCTAGGTTTTCCATCTCCTGGGATGAGTTTACCCAAAGAGACTCAGCTTCATCCAAAATATATTGGATGATTTCTTGAGGGGTCAAAGTAGGCTTGCTCTTGAGAACATTGAAAATTTCTACCATGTCCGCTGATGGATCCAATTTGCTCGAATTAGCGCCATCCAACAATATACTCTCTTCCGTGTGAGTTGACTTATTCTCACTACCAAGAAGGATGAAAATTGCTCTGAGTATTTTGTAGAATCTCTCGAAAAAGCGGGAATCCAACAGAATTTCCAAGCAATTCTTATAAAATTCTTCGTTTTCATTGTGATTATTGCTACGAGCTAATGTTTCTTGTAGTTCCCAACTCTGCCCGCTGATTCTGAACGCCATTTTTGATTTATCGATCATCTTTCGTATCCACATGCTGAGTTACTCTCTTTTCGATATCTTATAGAATGCTCGGCAAACTGTATCAACCAACATTTCAGAATGTAGAACAACTTCCACGGGCAGAGTGAATTTTCCAACATGACTCAGCCATTCCATTAGAGAATTGTAAAATTTCGCATCATCCAAATTATCCTGAACTAGAGTAGCGAAAGGATCAAGCCGCTGGTCTATCATAGTAAATGAAGTGACCTCATTCACATTGTCGATCACAAATCGATCAACTTCGGTTGAAATTTTGTGAAAATGATATTTCTCACATCCAATAAGGATGGGGCTATGTTGAGAACTTGCAATTTTCTGTACGTGAAGCTCCATCGGAGAGAAATTGTAAGCGTGAAACTTATATACGTTCGTGCCCTTGTAGCTTGGAGTGTAACTTGGATCATACTTGAGCAAGTGTATACGTTTCAAATCGCCCGGTGTTTCAGGAGCTTCGCAGAAGCTCAGTTCTTTCTCTTCGTGAAGTGTAGTCCTCAACACATCGGGAACAACATTTGCCCGCAATTTGGTCAAGATACGGTCTTTATCACCTTTCACATACTTTTGAATGCTTTGTGATTTCCAATTGAGAGGTTTTAACTTTGGGTCGTCAGCAATTTCTTGCTATATTGAATACTTCAGGGATAAGACTTGTCCCTTTTCGTCAAATATCCTATCTTGCTTAGGTTTTATTACTTCCAACTCCAACTCTGCCAAGCCGGAAACTTTCCTCCCAGCTCTATTGCCTCCTACCATCTTGAAACTCTCGAAACTTGATCTTGATTTTTCTATTGAAATGATAATGCACAACGCCATTCAAATCTGGATAATATCAAGTGAGCACTGTTTATGTTAATGTACGTCTGAGATAAATTACCTCAAGCTCACACCTTGTCAGCTTGCATATACTAACAGTGCAGATGGTCATTCCGGTAGGTATGGCTCACTCCCAGACTCCGGATATTTGATGATGCCTGAAACTGAACTTTGATGATGAGTAGAAGTTTCTCATCATATCAGGGAGCAAATTCCAATGATCATCTCCATGGAGTATCATGAGTAGCGCACATATTTCTCCGCTATCAGGAGCTAGATCGTCACGAAAAAAATACAAAAGTCTCAGAATGTTGCTCCCCAGCGAAAATTTCTGACAACTCGTGCACTATAGACTACGATAGACTTATGACATTTTGATCTCAGAAGTGCTGGCCCTGGCAAAAGAATCATGGTAGAGTCACTACAAGTGAAAGCGAGTCGGCAATCAGTGTTTTCAAAGTTTTTAGAATCAAACTAATACAATTAGAGTTTCTCAGAGTATCTTGAAAGTCCATTCAATCGACCCTTCGTAATAAAGTCTCAATCGTGTCTGAGCAAGTATTTTTCCACTATCCCCGTATCGCAGTAGTCAATTTTGGTACATGCCCACAATGCTGGTGGCCGAAACAGCCCGAATGCTCGAGATGATAATAAGACCCATAGGCATTCATCAAGAGTCCGCAGCAAATTACAGAGTGAAAATTCTCTGGTAGTCCTCATTCGGAGAAAGATATCAAACCTTTGATGGTTGCGACTCGGTCGTTTGAATACATTTGTCAAAATGAAGGGCTCCGGACCAGAACGGTATAAATCCATTTTGGTGAGAAGTGAGTTTTTCACGGGAAATGGTAGAAAATGCGTGTGAAAACATGTACGTACGATTCCAGAAGTGAAAATGTGTTTTCGTGCGTCACAAGCGCTTCGACCATTTTTTGCCTGAGAAAAGTTTCGACTTTTTTCCGGACCAGAACGGTATAAGTCCACGCTCGAACACTAAAACACAGCTCTGACGCCTTCCATCTCCAACCATTGCACTTTTTTAGGTCTCGCAAAGTGGCAGTAGACCCCAGAATATAGGATTTAGACACCCCATGTTCCTTGGGTGGCTGCATTCAGTCGTTGAGATGTTTGCAAGTCGAAATTCGTGGCTACCCTCTTCACGATCTTGCATACAGAAGAGCCCTATCGAAATGAAACTCGCGGAACAGCATTCCGTGAGGGTTCGCAAGAATATTGTGACTTCCCTAGAAGCTTTGAATTGAACTTTTGCCATCTCACATTGTCATTAATGAGACCAGAATGACAGTGGCCCGAGCAGTGGCCACTCGAAAAAAAACCTAAAATGAGTCGATAGACCTATCGATGAACTCGCTATAGG
Organism: Eretmocerus hayati; assembly: GCA_029851415.1. Classification (NCBI taxonomy): domain Eukaryota; kingdom Metazoa; phylum Arthropoda; class Insecta; order Hymenoptera; family Aphelinidae; genus Eretmocerus; species Eretmocerus hayati. Next base: position 88,564,553 of record CM056743.1, read on the forward strand.
TCTCGTTTTTTATCGTGTCCTCAGAGATCTTTTTAGAAGACCGATTCATTAAACCTAAGATACAGGCGAGTTCAAATCATTCATATTGCTTTTTTTAAGAAAAATCTCAATGTCCGTGACTACCTATAGCTTCATCGTCGAATAGACACATCTCATTCACAATCAATCCAGAATACAGTTTTGAAAATTACTAACTCGATTCTTCAATATTAGTAGTCACCTGACTGTTAGCTCAATTCCTCTATAAGGTTACAAGTGAATTTCTCTGTGAAGGATATGCAGTTAAGAAAAACTAGATTTCTCCAATTAATACCCCTGCAACTAATTCTATTAACATCAAATCGTTTATCAATATCAGTGTGGCCAGACTCATAAATTTCAGAAATTCTGATTATCTATTCGCACTCCTTATTCAAATAGAAGTATTTGAATGCTGAACTTTCCAGTACGACCTGTCTGAATTTGATACTTCAAGTAGAAGTTATGTACTTTGCGACCTACCAAACATTATAAATTATAGACCAAGCTGATTGAATAAATACTTGTCGATGAAACCCTCTGTACACCAGTGGACCTTCAATATCGTGAATAAAATCGATTACAGTCATGGTACTCTAAATAGAACCTGTTCGGTAAAATCTGTCGATGTAACTCGACGATGATTCTTGAACATTAGCAAACATCTTCATCGACACTTAATGGAGGTACTCTTAGTCGACAATTCGGAAAAAAACGTGGACTTATATCGATCTGGCCGGGAAAATTTTCCAACTTTTTTTTCTACCCAAAAGCGGACGTTTATTGATTCTAAACGGTGTAAATTCACAATATCTCCACACTTTCCGATCTAAAATAATGGAAGTCAACTCGTCTCTCCATCTGTTCTGGTTCGAAACGGTAAAAAGCAGAAATAGTGTTTTCATACCGTTCTGGTCCGGAAAAAAAGTCGAAAAATTTTTCAGGCCAAAACGGTATAAGTCCATTTTTCATTGTAAAGTAAAGAGTAATTAGAGTGAACAATTGGAAATCATCATCCCCTATACAACAATTATCGTGAAAATTTACCTACTATATGATAAAAAAAGAACTGAGACTTCAAATGGTGATTCGAATTTTCTGTTGCAAAAAAAACTTCGAGTTGAATTTCCCAGAAATGGAAAAAATGGACTTATACCGTTCTGGTCCGGAGCCCTCCAAATGAGGATTCAACTGGAACGAGCAATTTATGAAGCTTGAAATACTCCACCTCAAACAAATGACTCGATCTGGGGTTCAAGTTATTGAGATATGACTCATCTGAGCCGAATATACACTACTTATTCTAAATGATTCACTCAAAAGGATCTGTTGAAGTGCGCTGAATTGACTCGAGAGACAGGCCGGGTTCCACAGTGATCACTTTCACAGTTACAAAAGTTCAGAGAGAATTTATTCGCGTCGTCAATACAAACACTGCACAATAGTGTCGAATCTTCAAGGTTTTAGTTCAATAGGAGACTTTATCAATATATAAAGTTCAGTAGAAAAGGAGCAGTAAGGCACATCAGAAGAAATAAAACGGAGCAAGAACACAACACAAAGAGAGCGAACAGGTGCGATGTGCTCTATGATGAATTCCACGCCAAAGCGACCTACGAAAAGGGGTCATCTCTCAGATTCTTTTTTAACCTTTTTCATTCGATTCTATGGCCCAAAATAGGAACTTCGGACCACCTATGGGGCCCAAAAAAAATTTCTCCTCTCCGTTGCACGCACATCCGTCGACAGACCGAAAATTTATCGTGTAAAAATCGATGCTCTTTTATTCACGAAAATGGGAATATTTCGAGTTTTTGAATAGCTGTCGATTTGCAGGTTGCGGCATCTGAAAGGGCATCAAAAAACCTATCGAAAACGTTGTCGGAAATTCCTTCTCTGTGATTTGGGGGCCTCCTGGAGGCAAAAGAGTGTTTTTCACTAAAATGTTGATTTCTCAAAAAGCCATTTTTTTTATTCTCTCAAAATCATATATTTGACGTGAAATTTTGCGTTCTTTCAGGAAAAAATGGGTTTTAGAGAAGTTTGGGGCGATCCAAGTGACTTATGAGCCATTTTTTGGAAATTCGATTTTTGGATGTAGCACCTCGGGTTTGCCTCAAACGGGGTTTTTCATCGCATATTTCGAAAGTTCATACAATTTTACGTTGAAACCATGTGGTCCGAATTTTTTTCAGGTCAATTTCGTACTCAAAATTGAGTCCCGAGAAGATCTCGTGAATGTGTTATCTCAGCAGGCGCCACAAAGACGTTAATGAGCTGAATTCTCATGTGATTTTGATTCGACATAATTAATCCTTGCAGATCGCGTTTCAGTGCATGAATTTCAACTTTGCGGGTAGTCTTTTTATAGGAAATTTTGTCAGCTTTCCATTAAAAGTGGCACCAAAAGTCTACGTTTGTGCGCATGCGCAGAAAATCGCCTTTTTCTGAAACCGAAAAAATCGAATTTTCAAAAAATGGCTTATAAGTCACTTGGATCGCCCCAAACTTCTCTAAAACCCATTTTTTTCGAAAGAACGCAAAATTTTACGTCAAATATACGATTTGAAAAGAATCAAAAAATTGGCTTTTTGAGAAATCAACATTTTAGTGAAAAACACTCTTTTGCCTCCAGGAGGCTCCCAAATCACAGAGAAGGAATTTCCGACAACGTTTTCGATAGGTTTTTTGATGCCCTTTCAGATGCCGCAACCCGCAAATCGATAGCTATTCAAAAACTCGAAATATTTCCATTTTCGTGAATAAAAGAGCATCGATTTTTACACGATAAATTTTCGGTCTGTTGACGGATGTGTGTGCAATGGAGAGGAGAAATTTTTTTTAGGCCCCATAGGTGGTCCGAAGTTCCTATTTTGGGCCATAGAATCGAATGAGAAAGGTTAAAAAAGAATCTGAGAGATGACCCATTCCCGTAGGTCGCTTTGGCGTGGAATTCATCCTATAGCATTTGCTGCACACGACTAAACTGGTAGTGAGAGAGCCCGGAAGACATCTTCTGATGGCGCGTATCTCAGCGCTGTAGAGATGTTGCGGTGGCGAATTGAACTAGGTTGCTCGTCGTCGTACAACAGTAGCGCATACAAGTAGAGTAATTCAACAATATCCGTTAGGAAAAATTGCAAATTATTCAAGAATGAACGTGTAATTCTCTTTTCCATTTCAAGACTTGTAACGTCATGTTTGACCAGATTTTTCTGATGCCTTTTTTCGAACTTGCGGTTGCAAAACATTTTTTCCGGATCATTTCTCAAAAGAGTCATTTTTAGTAAGCTAAATAAAGGAATAAATCTTCAACGCACCATTCATTTTCGGCGAAGAAGGTCATCGGGCCACGGAGGATGTGTTGATTTGAGGTCCTCATAAATTTGCTGTATAACTTATCGACAGACTCACCAGGTGTTGAGAGTTTCAATGGATGAATATTAGTGCATCATCCACTGAAGAACATCACTCGTCAAATTTTTAGTGATAGTGATCAATCTATCCCTTCCGGAAAGACTGATTGGCACACATTTATGCCTGAAAAATGAATTAGAATTCTAGAGCTTAGGACATTTTTTCGCCTGAGAAATAGCGGGCTTAGCTATAGGCGTGGTTCGCAGATTTCAAGATTTCAATCATCATTCGAATAACACGTGATGCACTCCCAAGATCCGATATTCAGCAGCCAAATAACTGCAATAAATGCTGTCTAATTTTCGGAAAAAGTTCGACGACCCAGTCTCGGAGATATGACGAAGAGAGAAAATTAATTACCAAATCTAGGTCGTTCCCTCTAACGATGGCACTACTTCACCGAGGGTACTTGCATAAAAGACGTCGGTGGTTTTTCCTACAATTTTGGATCCCTCCTTCCCATTGTCACGCGTGGTCATGTTTTGTTCCCCTTTTTCAAGGACGTCCTAGGCTTTTCAAAATTGTTTCAAAATTGTTTATACCCTTGATGAAAAATTGCGAACGGAGGAATGAATTCATTCTACACAGATTGATGTTGTTCCTATCGTCAAAATATTTCAAAATTTGTCCTGCACGTGTGATCGATTGCAAGAAAGTCAAGAAGATTCATTTGAATTTGCACGTGTTGAAATCTATGTCAATATTCTTTATTGTTCTCTTTGTGAATACCTTTGTCTTAGTACCTTGAGTGTTATGGGCAGAACCTTATTCATTCATTCTCTTATCATATGAAAATACGTATTCAGGTCCACAATGTGTGCACAGTATCTTTTGCAAATTTTTATCACAAATTGCACACACAACAAAACAAAAATCATCACCCAATTTTTTATGATATAGGATAGTTGGGGACTATTTCATGACTCCATGGGCTTCCTCATCCAATCAGTCAAAACTCGAATGATCGAGAGAGCATGGTTTTCTAGGTCGAACGAGATGATATTGATTTTCGAAAAGAATTCCAACAAATAGACAATTACGGAGGCTTGAAGCGCGAACATACTCGCGGACACGCGTACTTAGATGTACACTAGGGTTGGCAGAATAATGAAATCTTCTTCGAATCAAAACGCTTAGGGTTGCCGCTTTTGCCATTTTGCACGCAGATAGAGAAATGGTATATCTGCGGGCTGACCGCGGTAGTCCATTTCGGGCACAAGGACAGACACGTCCTCCAGTGCCCGAAATGTTTGTAAGCGATTATATTTTTCCATTACGAGAACCCTAAAATCAACTTTGAACGCAGCATTTGAGGTTAGAGTGATGAAAAATTTTTTTGCGATTTTTAAAATGAGGTTTTTTGCTGGAGCAAAAGCCTGAAAATTTCTCAAAGTGAAGGTTTTTTATTCGTTTTTCGCGTTATTTTCAAACTGATCGAATGAGGCGGAGAACGTATCCGAAATCTAAATCATTATTCCAACCATCATTTCTCATGTATCTTCGCACGAAGAATTCGTGATCCGCTTGAGCTTCAGAAGTCGATAATGCTCCTCGAGTGAACTGCGAGATACCGAGCCGAAAGAGGAACAGCACTTTTTATGAAAACCACCAATAACATTAAAATTGGTATGCGTGGAAGAATTTCCCACTTATGTGGGCCCTAAACAGCTCCACACTTCTTCTTCTTACGTATTTCAATTCGCTGAAAATGATTCCGGTGGTTTCAGGGAGCTCACGGTGAGTCGGAAGGCCAAGAAAGTGAAAGTTGCGTGAACATGGGAAATTTCTGTGGGATATGTTTTGGGGTATCCTCAACATCATTTTCCCACAAGAATGAAAAGAATTCGCTTGGGGATTTCAAAATAAAGCGAATTTTTCGATTCTTTCACCTCATTCACTAATAAAATCAATCTTTCAGTCTGTACCATAGCTTTGAATCGGCTCTGAGAGATTATAGAAACATATAAATTGATGTGAAAAAGTCTCATTTTTCAAAATCTGAAGTGAAAATTCAGACCAGACGCAGTCCCCGGGACTTATTCTCATCAGACAGAGTAGCGCATTAGCCTTGGCGGTACGGACGTTTTCTCACAGATCGATCGAGCTCTGTCCCATCAGAGCCGCTATTACAAGAGAGCTTTAATTTTCAAGCTTTTCTAGATTAAAAAATCGCCAGTGTTGTGATATTTACGGCCATTGAAAGGTCGCGGATGCGTGAGACCTGGTCAAAGCTGCCGTCGCACAGTGTTTATATCTATCTATGAAAGTTTTCTATTGATATAGTTTCACAGATATACTCTACTTGACATGGAACAATATACTAGACACACGCCATGCCTATTCCTTTGACTCATGATGAGCATCGAAAGAGACTGTGTTGACCAATATTTGTCTCGACCAGAGTGGAGAGCTGTATTTAATTGTAGGGAAAACTCATGATTTACGCCATCTTATGCAACTAGAACTATCTGTTGGCGTTTCCGAGAGGGGGAGAATATCGATTTCTTGATGAAAGACAGTTCATGGGGATAGTATCTTGCTAATCTTTTCGGGCCTTTGTGGAAGATCCTTTGTCGAGTGAAAATTTCCCCCGTCCATGGAAAATGTTTCGATACATTTTCTCGAAGATAAGATAGAGCCCTTCATATCATGAACATATAAAAATTTTCCAGAGCCGATCCAAAGCTGTAATACAGAGTGAAAGATTGATTTTACTAGTGAATTAATTGAAAAAATCGAAGAATTCGCTTCATTCTGAAATCCCCAAGCGAATTTTCTTCATTCTTGTGGGAAAATGATGTTGAAGATACCCCAAAACATATCCCACAGAAATTTCCCATGTTCACACAACTTTCACTTTTTTGGCCTTCCGACTCGCCAACGTGAATTGTAGGTATCGAGCAGAGGTGACGACAAACAATTTGACTACCTATCGTTATACAGTGGCTTTGACACATTGGTCATCAACTACTCTTTACTCGAATTTTACGCATCAAAGATCCCCAAAACCACCGGATCGTTGCCAGCAGATTAAAATACGTAAGAACAAGTAATGTGGTGCTGTTTTGGACCTACAAATAGGGAGTTCTTTCACACATCCCAATTTTAACGTAAGTGGTTGTTTCCCGGAAAAGTGCCGGTTTTTCGCTACGACCGGAGTCTTGCAGTTTACAGAGAGCCCTCATTTTTGAGACTCAACCGGAACACGAATCCGGTTCCTACGTGCGAAATTACACAAGAAGTTACGGTTTGTAGGATGATTTAGACCCCGGGTGCGTTCTCCCCCTCATTCGATAAGTTTGAGAAATAACGCAAAAGACAAGTTGAGAACCTTCATTTTTTAAAATGTTCGGAGCTCTTCGAGCAGAGAACGTCATTTCAAAAATCGCAACAAAGGTTCTCTTTATCTACGTGCAAAGTAGCAAAAACTGTGACCCCAAGCATTTTGGCTTGGAAAAAGTTTCATTTTCCGGCCCACCATAATGTACATACATACACACCTCGTCAAAGATCGCGCGGGTTGCTTGGTATTTGGCCAAGATAACTTCGTAAAAGAACTGTGCCATCGCTTAATGTAATCGGACCATAATGTAATACGCAGAGATGAATATCGAGAGTGGATTTGCACGAGGGTGCGTATTTGTTCCTAAAGCGAGCCCTGGGCTTTGTGATTGCTCTAAAATTTGAGATTCCCACATGCATATACGTTTATGAACCCACTTTGGAACTTGAAGCTTTTGGTCTTTCATCAAAAGGCGCCCAGCGATCAACGAATTATCTGATTTTCGCTCGGATATTCGATTAAGAGTACTAATAGACGTGCGGATGTTCATGATATCCACTCGTCAGCAGTCACAAAAGAAGTCATACCGGGTAAGGTCGAAATTACACGGACAGAGAAATATCGGACTAGTACAAGTCACGCGTGCAGCCAATCGCAGGGAGCTCTGTTGCCATCCTGGACGGATTTTTCGAATTTCTCTTAATCATGAATTATTGCCCTGAGATGTCAAAAAGTCACATTTCCGGTGACCCTCTGCCCCGTCTGATCGCGGGCGTTCTTTTTGGAGGCCCCAATGAGAAAATCAGACGAAAATTCAATATCTCGAAATCAGTGTCAACAATCGCCGTTCTGCTTTTAGGGGAGTATCATTGCCTCATTGAGGTGCACAGTTCCTGAGCCAGGTAAGGTGTTATCAAATCAAGTACTCACTTACTTTTTCTACTTGCAACAGTGGAATCACTTCATCCCTCTCAAGAGTCAGTTGAGACCCGGGTACACCACGAGGAGAACGTGCATGTGCTCCGATTTGTCGCCACTCGCATCGGCAATTTGAACAAAACACTGTATGATAATATTTCCTCCCGTATTTCGGTGTATGTACATACTCTCATCAGATCGATCGTTAGTTTTCGCTCAAACTGCACAATAACATCGATCCGGCGGAGGAACATCAAATAAGAGACGGCGACACTGCACTACAGACGCCGAAAATTATCGCTCGGCTTTTGTTTTCTCTTATGAGTGTCTGCTACAAATTCAAATCTGTAATATGAGCCATTACCGAGCCTCGTTATTTTTATTGATGACTTTTTGAGTTGAAACAAAGCGGTATTGCTGGCTACAGATAAAGTGTTACAGACAAATTTTTTTAGGGAAACCTTACTTCACGCGCGTTCAACTTCAAAAACTCTGCAAATACGACGGGAACAAGATTTGAACTTAGGCGCGTCGTCGCCTTACGAATGCGACGTTGCCATGATGCTGTTCATTGCGGGTTCACAAGACACGACAACAACGCAAAATCGGCCGCGTATTACTCGCAGTAGACGACGGTTTCCGATTCAATTCGTCGGGTGCCGGATAGCTAACATATCATATAAAACGTTGCAAACTTTTTTGTGGACTCGGGAAGAAATTTGCCTAAAATCTTAGTGCTGAAAGAAGTAGAGCAGTCATGACTTGGGAGACTTGATGAGCGGTACACACGGCGTCTGCGTGATTACTATCTGAAAAAGGTAATTTGCCCCGAAATCGATTGAGGATTAAATTCTCGCACTCCATGTGGCCGCACTCTGATGCATCAACGACAATACCAGGTATATGATTATGAGGTCTTGGAAAGAATAATAGTCGTGCATAACTTGTACTACTCATTTGCTATCAAATTTACTTATCAAAGCAGTCAACAGCATGAGTTATTATTGTCGTTTATCATTTCTCCATAGACAGAAGTTATCACATCATTGGGTCGAACAAAGCTCACTGGTATACTGCTCAGTGGGTTGGAGTTTGGTGTTTGATAAACCACCAAGCAAGCTGAATTGCTTTCTCACTATAGCTATACGACAAAGGGAACATTGATGGGTAGCTGTATTCTTCGCAAGTCCCAGTCCATATAACTCATTAGGTAAATATCGTTATTCATCTTTCTCCCTTCCACCATCAGGGAACCCCATTTTTGAGTTAGGAATAGAAAGTGATACATACATCTAATGTTTTGATCTGTATGTGACTCTTATTCATACAGTATCCAGAAGATTCTGCCTGCCCAACAGAGATTAAGTTGCTAGAATAGAAGGTGCCGAACATTGCTGAGTGCATGGTTTGGTGTATATTTGGTGTTACAATGGATAATTCAGCAAACTGAATTGTTTTCTCATCACAGCCTTTATATGAGTAGAGAGAATCACATCGACACATACAAAGAACATGCAGATTCTCACCAGCTATTAGAGTCAATCATTAACCCTATGAACTTGGAAGGTGAGTTATTCTTTTCTGACTTTCTTCTTTCTTTTCTGGAGAATCCAACTTTTGCTACCCGGTATTTTTGCTTCGAACTGTAGAATGATGTTCACACTGAGAAAAAGGGTATTGTTGTAATTTTTGATCCAATGATGATCAAAGGAAAGTGCTGACTGAAGATACTCATATCCTTCAGTAAACTAGGTGATCCCATTTGCAACTCATATTCTCAATTTTTGAAAAGCAAGCATTGTACTGATAGTTAGAATTCCTTCATATATCAGCTTAAAGAATATTTGCACACTGAGGTGATCATATTACTGCTCTTAGTAACTCTTGTAGTAATTCAGATAAAAAAATTGCTGCTATACTTTCCTCATGTGACTCATCCAAAACCCTGTATTATCTGAGCGAATACGTATTGAATGTCAAGTTCTTGTAGAGTAACAGATCAACAAATTTGGCATTAAAACCAATTTTTATTCAAGTGATAGGAGTGGTCATGCTTGCTGTGAACATTGAAATAAATTCTGTAGTGTCAAAGGAAACTTTATCGAGTGTAGATCAACACATCACAGTCGATTCAGAAGTTCATGCCAGAATACGAAAAAGAGAGGAAGTATATGTATAAACTGTTGGGGGCTTACTTTACATTCATACACTTTATCATTTCTTTAGAAATATGAAAGTCATGTATTGAGGTCAACCTCTTGTTTGAATCTTCCATTTGTATTTTCAATTTTTGTATTCATCGCAACCTAAGCAATCGCTTTATTCTTCCTACTTGCCGGAACAGAACATGAGGTATTATTGAGAGTTTTTGAGGTGTAAGCTTGATTTCTCGACAATAAAGTTCATGGTCATTCCAAAATGTATCAGCACAATCAAAACAAAGTATGCTATCGTAAATATATTCATGTGATTCGTAACTCGAACCTTCAGAAAGGACATAAAAGTTTCCAGATAAGAAAAACACAATAGCACTGAGAAACGATGTATGGGGGTAGGAAGTTTCCTTTTAGAAGTACATGATTATTTTCATGCGTGTGCCACCGTTGAATCCAAATCCGACCTTCGTTCTTCCCCCACACGTTAGATTTCTTCTAAGCGCCAGAAACCAATTTTCCAAAAAACGGCGTTTTTAGCATTTTCTTGAGAATTTTAAAAATTGATTGAAGTGGTGACGCATCCTTATGCTGGGCGAGAGATGTATTAGATGTATATTCTCTCACGTATCCTGACCTGCTGAACTTGATGGCAACGGCTTTAGACGGCTGGAAGGCGTTCAGATCGAGTGACATATGCTTTAATAATTCGAGTTACTATCTGGAAAATTTGACTGATTTCGCAATGAAATTCGGAATACTAATAAAATCGACCAGAAACATCCTTTTTAAGCTCACGAGGACTTATTTTCTTCGTTTTGATATGTGCATTGAGGAAAAATTATTCGGGAAAGCTCGAAAATAGACGATCCCAATAAACGAGCATTATTCCTATGAAGAAGGCATCTTGTGCATTTTCTGAAGAAAGCTCAAGCCTCTTTGTAACGAGTAGATTTGGAACTTATTTAGCCTAACGTACTTTCACATTCCTTTTGACAGACCATTTACATTCCTCTCAATCGCCACAAGATGATTTATCCAGGGGTAATACACGTTTTTTAGTTCATTGCCTCCGTATCAGGGTTTCTACTGGCCTCGAAAACTGTGAAATCCTGGCAATTTCATGGAAATGAATTCAAAATCTTTCAAATCTTTCAAAATTCTGGAACTCTGTATTAGATCTCGACCACATCTGCTCAAAGATTTCATAGCATTCTAACGCGAATATTATCGAAGTAAAAAAGCAACGGAACGTCTGAAATAATTTGTTCAAGGAATAACTGAGAAAGATTGTGAAATCAGAAAAACGAATTTGAAAGCATTCTTCCAAGAATAGTTTTATCGACATCTTTGGCTCTTCACTGTTAGAAAAAATGGATTGATCAGATTACTTACGCATATTTCTTTTCTCTGATCAGAGAGCGACATGGGTGGACTAGACTACCAAGATATTGGTTTTTTTGCTGATCAAAAATCCACGACCCGTCTTGCTTCCTCAGAAAGAAAGGATTGTGTCCGTGACGAAGAATTTTCTCTGATATTTCCACTCAGATCCATTTTTCATTCTGAAAATCTCCACGTACAGGGATTGAGTTCCACCATTTCTTTCCTTCCACCCAGATCTTTCGATTGTATGTTACGATTTTTGTCCACGCTCATAATCAACGGTCCTCCATACATTGGTCTCTGTTCTTCACTGTCCTTGTCTTTTGGTAGATGTGTGTATGTCATTTTTGTTGAGCGTTTCTCATCAACACTCCAACCGATCTTTTTGAAATCGGTATGGATAATGAATGAGCACCCAAGGATGTGCCGAAGGGTTTTACAGCTGGATATGAAATAATTATTGATTCATGGATCTTTAATAATAAAAATGTCAGAATTCTTAAAGAATTGATCATTACACTCAAATATCTTTTTCCACAACTCTCAGATCTACTTTTAAGTCGAATACACAACCATTCATTGGCGATTTTTCGTCAATCGGTCTATGCGGAAAAGATCATAAATTTGTCATCATTCAGAGAGAAACTACGTAATACTCCTTGTCCATACATTTGTACCAAATTACCCGTCAACTAATCGATCAGTCAAATCAGGATAAAAATTTCATCAGGTCACTCCGAGTTCCCCCATAGATTTTGTCTACAAGATATTTTTGAAAAATCGAATTCGTTCTTCGGAGATGTGGACATTTGTATTTTTTGAGACTCATAAATCGAAGACCGTTTGATAGAGCTAGCTGAGAATTTTCCCAGCATATCCTTGAGCGGTCGTCCACTATCCATATGAATTTCAAAGAGATCTAAGGAAGAGTTCAAGGGAAACTGTGGACGATAACAGAACAACGTGTTCATATACAGTACCCTCCAAAATTAATAGATAATGAATAGTCTCAGTCAACCAACGAAATCTTCAATGTGGTTCGTCGTATGGAAAGTTTGAAAAAAGCATCTTGAAGACCACAGAAAAATCTATCGATTCATGTGTTTTAAACATTCTAAGAGTATTTTTCGGTTGGTCTCAGTCGACGTTGGAATTTCTGAAAATTTATCCATTGATCAATCACTTGTACTTTTGACGGAATTCATTTGATTGTAAAAATTCCTACGGGATATTGTAGATCGTCTAAAAATCGACAAGTTTGGTTCTTTGTAAAATTTTTCTACGATCCTTCCCGCCGGAACCACGAGCTTAGAAAGAAAAATTTGTATTACACAGGCTGCTTATGGAGATACCGAGCCTGGCACCTGTTCCATTGCTTATGGAGATACCGAGCCTGGCACCTGTTCCATTCCCTTTCGCTCTATTCTGGTGCGAAATTGAATGGAAAAAATGTCATGGCACATGATTTCGACGTTAAATGATCTCATCTTTCAGAATATTCTATCAGATTTTATCTCAAATGTAATATGAACGACCAAAACATAGAATAAATCAATTTTCATGACAGAACTTGAAAAATCGTTGTCACCTCAAATCTGAGACAAAATCTGATCGAATATTCTGGAAGATAAGATCATTTCACGTCGAAATCATGTGCTATGATATTTTTTCCATTCAATTTCGCCCCAAAATAGAGCGAGAGAGAATGGAACCAGTGCCAGCGTCGGTATCTCCATAAGCACCCCATGTTAAGGTATGTCTCCTGGGACAATCGGGATGAAAAGTTTAAGCGAGCCGTGTTGTTTTGATAGCAACGCGACCTCGCCATCAACATTCGAGCCCTCGTGTAAACAAAATAAATGGATACGGGTCCCTATTTGAGGCAAGGATGGAAATAATACTTGAATGAATGTCACATTAATCTTTCAGCGAGTTCTCTGAAGGATTGTTAGAGCATTCGTGAGAACAGCCCAAAAGAGTTGCCTCCTGCTGCGCCGTTCCTATCCTTCGCGTGTTACGAGCTCGAACTTTCGACATCGAGTACTCGAAAACAAAATGGACAGGCTCCTTGAAACTTCAACGGAAGGTGTGTTATGGATAGTTGAACCACCATACAAATTTCCAGAAGATTCTCCAAATTTCAAAGAAACCGGAGACATACCTTAATACAAAATTTTCTTTCCGAGCTCGTGTGTCAGATAGGAAGAGTCGCAGGAAAATTTTGAAAAGAACTAAACTTGTAGATTTTTGGACGATCTACAACATCCCGTGAGAATTTTTACAATCGAATGAATCCCGTCGAAGATACGGGTAATTGATTAATGGATAAATTTCTTGAAATTTCAACGTTGACTGAGACCGACCAATGAATACTTTTGAAATATTTGAAATACATGAATCAATAGATTTTTTCGTGATCTTCAAGATGCTTCTTTCAAAATTTCCATACGACGAACCGCATTGAAGATTTCGTTTATTGACTGAGATTATTCATTATCCATTAATTTTGGAGGGTACTGTAAATATGAAGGATCCCTTAGAAATTTTAATTTTTTTCCCTCCAATGGTGGTCGTAGACAAAAAAAAAGATGATCCACAATCGAAAGATCTGGGCGAGAGGAACAAAATGGTGGAAGCTGAATCCCTGTCAATGAAGATTCGTAGAATGGAAGTTGATCTGGGTGGAAAAATAACACATGATGCGTCCATGGAATCGATATTACCAATAACTCTCCCAAAAAAGTTCTCAAAGCAACTTGAAGTAATTACCATATCTTTCTACCGCCATGTTTTATGAGTTGGTCGGTAAGAAATTTTGTCAAAATGACTACAGAAGTAACTGCAAGTTGTACATTTTCTGGATGATGAAAAATCCATGATTGAAATGGTGGAATTGGATGAAGATGAAAATTACCAAGTTACCAACTGACAGACAATCGGCAGAAAATGGTTGTGAAGATGGCCCAAAATTGGATCTGCGTGTTCTGGACAAGATATTTGTGTATAAAATAATTCAATTTTCATGTATTTCGACATTTTTTCGGAAAACCAACTCAAGCAATTATAAACGACCCTTCAGAAATGTTCGTTTTTGTTTAACCATGACGATCATGGAAAAAATGTGACCTATAATCGCAAAACGTGCACATTTCGATATGATGAAGCATTCTGCTAATGTAGCAGCCTATTTTGATGCTCATTATATAGTTCAAATGGATGAGTCCTTGGCATTCCATTATTTTAATAATGGAAAACCTGGAAAAATGATGGAAATTGATTTGAGATTTTGAGAAAAAACCCTAAACTTAGGATGGGAAATAATGTCAATATGATTGACTGTGTATTAGTGATATACATCGAGTGTTACTTGACATCGTCGAGGACAGGTCTACGGAACTTGAGGTATCATTCCATAGTTATAAGAATTGTCCATTACAGGATTCATAGATTTAAACCCGTAGCCACAAACAATCAAGATTCGACTCATTCTGAGTAGTCTGCTCCTCTCAGAAACGAAGAGAGTGCGCCCTCGTGGGCTGTGCCCAACGTTTTAACTGGTCGATTTTGTGAGCATTTTAAGTCTTATTGCGCCATCAATGACATGTTGCCGATAACAACCAAGAAGATCAGCTCGTCACTCCTTTCCGAAGCATTCCAGTCCTCTGAAACCACTGTCCTCATCGTGTTCGGTAGGTGATTATACTTCGGAAATCATTGTCGAATACGACTCTGGACCGCTCTAAGGTTGCGTCACCCCAGCAATTGATTCACAGAATCAGCAAAAAAATGCGCAAACGCCGTTTCTTGCAAAATCAGTGCTTTGGCATTTAAAATGAATCTTGACGTCGAGGGGCAAGACGAAGGTCGGATTTGGATTTTACGGAAAAATATACACGAGGAAATAATATATTTCCAGAGGGGACCATTCGACCCCCAAGTTTTGTTCCTCATCATTATAGTCACTTAAAATTCAATCGGTTCATCAAGTATAGGATACTTTTAGTACATAACTTGTCATCCTGAAGATGCTCCTGGTTGAAGAAAGTGGTTTGAATTGGTACAACGCTCGACGAGTTTTGGGCTCAAACAACAAGTGGCAGTGATTGATATTCACAAAAATTATTGATTGAAAATTCGGGTGGTTCATGAATAGATAATAAAAACACGCAAGTTCCACGCCATCCTCGATTTCGCCGACGTTACTTGGATGATAAAGATTATTCTGGAAAATTTGTAGAGAAATTTTCGGACTTCTCCAAAAAATCTACAAAAATTATCTCTACATCTTTTTTTGGGAGATGCATCCATCGAAAGTCATTCTTGTTCGAATCCATGATCTAATTTCTCGAAATCAATCAGCTAAAATTGCTTATACAGAGTGAAACCTCTCTTTTCGGACACCTCTAAACCACGGACAATCATGTTTTCGCAGACACTTTTCCTGTAACCGGTGCCTACGTTCGGCATGTGTAAGCCTCTCTCCATAAAGCGAGCACCTCTAAAAGACGGACACTTTTTTGGCGATCAAAGGTGTCTGCCTTATAGAGGTTCCACTGTAGTGGGCTCAAATTTTTCTTGTTAGATGATTGCATCAATTTTTAACGTCCAAGGCCCGTGTCTTTACCTGGACTTGATCGTTTTCGAGTTATGAACAATGAACGAAGTGAACAATGGCAAACTTTACTACTTTCATGTCTTGAAAACGATCAAATTTGGTTAGAAACATCAGTAGATCTTTCTGGTTTGAATACTATCTAATTGTGCATGGGATACACAAGTTGGTGCCACAGGATCCCTCTCATCATCGTAACATTGGCTCTAATTGTCCGAAGAAGTCGAAAAGAAAAATTACTAATAATGTATATAGGAGGAATCCACTATACAATTCTTCGAACGAGGCATTGGACGTGTAACATACCATTTCACACTGTTTCGGGTCTACATACCCAGGTGGCCTGCGATTTTCGCAGACCACAAAAAGAATATAGAAGCAATGGTCATATCACCTACATTTCCCAACGTATCATTCTCCACAATATTTCTCTGCCGTAGACAAGTCTCTCTGTCGTCTAACTGACGAGCCCAGCAGAGATACTAGGGCGAAACAGTTACTCTTCCCTTTGACTCATTGTAAAATATCCAAATTCTGAACAAATTCCCTTTCTTAGTTGCCTCTCATTCATTCTGATCACGATATGAGGCGAGAAAAGTTTCCGATACTTGCCCTCTCAACATGCGCCTGCAGAACCACTGACGATATTTACATCGTCGATTCTCTGCACTGTGCGCATGGGATACACGAGTTGGTGCCACAGGATCCCTCTCATCATCGTAACACTGGCTCTGATTGTCCGAAGAAGTCGAAGAGAAAGATTTCTAATAATAGCTATCTAATTGTCTTCGAAAAATAGTTTGAACTCATTTCAAACAATTTTGGCTGATTTATTTCAACGAATGGGATTATAACTTTGATCAAGATTTACGACCAGAAGGATGCATTTGCCAGTGAATAAAGTAGAGATCCCCGTGGTACTCTCTCAATATGAATCAGCAAACACGAACGAATAAGCTATTTTAGCTGATTTTCAGTGGAATTCCGTCCACGCTAGCTGCAAATCAGCTGAAATAGCTGATTCATATTGAGAGAGTAGATCTTTCATAAAGATCGACCAATTCTCGAGAACTCGATATTCTCAGACTTATGTCGGGGAACCCGAAGAAGAGGTACAAATTCATGTGTTTAATGTTTGTTCGTACCCCGCTCCAATTTTCAATGAATGATCTTTCCGAATCTCGATCATTGGATGTGCCATCTACCGTTTAAGCCCAAAATTGTCTCTTAGTATCGAGTGATAAGCCACTCGTGATCGAATTCCGAAGGTAATTTCTCCTACTATTTTAATTTTTCTGGACAACATTCAATCCTTAATAACATGACTGCCTAGAAAAAATTTCGATCCGTTAACCATTTCTAAATTTTCCGCTGCTGGTCACTGCAAGATTATCATTTTCACTTGGTTATGGAGTCAAATTGAAATTTAGGAATACATTGAGATATGCTTCATGGTGTGTTGAATGCAGAATTGAATGGAGTATTAAAAATCGTATTAGGAAATTTAGGGAATACCTTTCTTTAATGGAAATGATGTCATGTAATAGCTCATCTTGTCTGATATTCACGTGCAACAATTTTCCTTCATTCGCACTCAGAAATGGTTTCAATACCCTGGACCTTATGAAAAAATAGCTCATCATGCTCTCTTCCCCGCACTGTCTATTGAGACTGACTTCCATGTTCATATTTCAGTGTGATTGGCGACTTCATTGAACGCCATGGGGAGTACAAGCAAACAGACTACGGGGAAACCAGCCCAAGTATCGGATGAGGTAGTGCTGGACGTACTGAAGGAATTCAATATTTTTGATGAGAATGGCGATGTTCTTACATTGAAAAATGGCCTGTGGAAAAAAAAAGAAAACTGAAAAGTTGAAAGGAAAAACCGAGGTTTCGTCCTCACAACTGCGCATGTACAAGGGTAGAAATCATATAACAGATCGGTTGCGAGATCTGCGAAATCAGCTCAAGCAAAATTCACAAGGTGATTCTTCGGAAAATAAAATTGATCACGTCGCTCCAGATGCTGACCCCCAGTCACCAGGAGATACCAGTGCAGATGATTCAGAAATTGAAAATGTGTCCGGTCCATCCAGTGACGAGTATATCCCATCTGATTCATCTGGAATAGAATTGGAGAGACTCGAATTCGAAGTAAAGATCAAATTTAATGATTTCCTCAACATTTAACCCAGAACGAAAAATCTATGGTCAAGAAAAACGTGTCCACGCTGACCTGGAAAGTTCACGGACTGATTCTCTCCGCGAGTCAATATGGAATGCAGTAAAAACTCCATGCGACTTCTCATTCAAGAGATGCTACATATCGACCTCTGGGAAGAGTAATTATTATCTGAAAATAGAAGGTTTTTGTCGAGAGAAAAGATGCGGTGTTGAGTTACTGGGCTTCTGTAAGAAAGAGCCACCCCAGAATGCTGACGTAGTAATTCATCTTTCTACGTACAAAACGGACCACGTTCCCCACTATTCAAAAGGACAGGTCAAAGGAGTTACAAGAGAAAAGATTGGAGATGAGTTACGACACATGAAAGCTGCGGCTTACGTGGACTGGCAAAGTGATAAACTCATGGTATTTGGCAATATCAACCCTCCTATTATATCTTCTGAGGGAGTTTGCAGGAGAATCGAACAGGAGGTAGAGAAGGAGGAATGGAATTACGGTTCCGGCCGTGACTTACTCAAATATATCTCAGGGTTGATCGTTTCCTCCGATGGAGTTATACGTGATTTTTCTGCTAACCCTTTAAGTATAGTTTACTGGACTGAGGAACAAGAAATTGTTTGGAAATCCCTGAACAATAATGGAAAAATTCTTTCCTTGAAATTAGATGCATCGGGCTGTAAAATTGGCACAGTGGAAATGTATGAGACTGAAAGCCGACACATCCTACTATACACTGGCGTGGTCAATTGTGATCATAAGGAAATACCCTCGACGCAGATGGTATCTGCCAGACAGGATGCTGACATCATAGGCCATAGATGGCTGAAACCGTGGCTCTCGTCAGTGGACATAGTTCCTACTATAATAGTCACAGACCAATCGGCTGCCTTGCAGAATGGGGCCAGTGTAGCTTGTAATGGGATGAGTTACGAAGAGAGTCTTGATCGTTATTTCAAGTTCAGAATCAATACTGACAATCGTTTACCTCCATGCTGGCTGAGAATAGACATTGCTCATCTCACCAACGCCGTTAGTGAGTGGGATTGCTTGAAGAATGTGAATTATCTCACCAAAGATACGATCAAAAAATCTGTTGGTTACATGAGTTCACTGAGTCAAGTGCAGGATTTGGAGTCGTTTCTCAGAGATGTAATCACAGTGGTCAAATGTCCCACCAGGGATGCGCACGTGGGTGAAACAATCAGGTTAGTTTTACAAGTCTTGTCGACTTATAAGCTGCCTCAATCTCAAATTAGCCCAGAACAAGACGAAGAAATGGATGGTGCCGCAAACATCCTTCTGGCTAGTAACGGAGTTGATAACGACGGTAGCAATGGCGTCTCAAGCATCGATATTTTCATCGACGGTATTATCCAGGAAGCTACCGACCGTCCGTGCAGTACAGGTGCACGAAGAAATCCTTATTATTGTCCAAGATCTGTGAAAAATCTTCGACTCCTGTGTCAAAAAGCTCCAGGATGGACAAACATAATGCGAGTTTTACTGTCCGAAGATAGCTGATGCCAAAGCTCATGCAGTACCGTCGTCAGCTGATGTTGAAAGTTATTTCTTTTTCATCAAGAGTATTTTGGACATCACGGGAGCATGTGAGTTGTTCCTTAGAAAACATCTAGACTCTATCAGTGCTGCTGTGAAACGAGGTTACGCCAGCATCAATCGAGAGCAATTGCAATTGCTTCACGATTTGTGTAATACCAGTCATCAATTTCCAGAAGTTTCCAATGAAATCTCTGCGCAATCTGTGAATATCAGTGATGAAAATCGGGGAGTACATGTCCGACCACAGATTGATATAATAAGAAAACACGAAATCTACGCACAGAATATAACAAGTTCGAATGAAAGAAAACCCAGGAAGACCAAGAAGACCAACACGTCGGCAAAATCCACCTCAACGGAATCGAGCATTCAATCACCAACACCTCATGCACCGTATGCTCCTTCCGTGAACAATCGAAAAGGCAGTCCTCATTTCTCGATGGCCCATCACCTTGTTTGTCGTTCTGGGTTACCTTGGACACGACTCGTACTGGGGGTTGCCTTGGTTGCGGTAACGCTACCAGGAACTGGATGAAGTTAGATGGATTCATGGTTGCGTGCTTCTCTGGTCCTCATTGCACCATAGGAGACTTGATACCAGAAATCAATTCAAGAAGCAGCATATTCATCCTAGTTGGAGGCGTGGGCAAAGTCTTGGATGGAGTAATGAAAAACTACACTTCGTTTTCACGATCTATCTCAGGGAGGTGGAGCTACCATAATAATTTAGAGAAGAAAACCAAACCATTGCCCGCAACAACAGTGATAGAAGTGTCACTTCTGTTGTATGCAGAACACAGTGAGGTGAATATCATGCTCATCATTATCTTATTATTAAAATCAAAGGTAGTTATCGTGCTCACCGTAACAGAAGGCTGACATTGACTCGTATAGAAGATTTGATTGTCACAATGATATGATTATTTGATGATTTCATCAATTTATATTGCAGGAGCTCTGAAATTTGGAATCGGCCTCAATCAAGTGAGACAAATAGATCAATCACAGACTTGCTGAAATAGGAATGGCGGTAAAACCCATTGATAACCATCGACAGGTATCCAACAATCTTTCGGCATCGGCATCGCTGTAAATGAGTTTCGCCTGGTGCAGAAATCAAACGTCGATCTGTAAAAGCGTTAAAACGGTTTCCTACTCTACCGTCTGTTCCTAACAGCAACAAATCTTGTTCTACTGTGAAAAGTTTTATCATGATTTAACGATTCGCACAAAGCACAAGACAAGGGCCGTATTCGAGTATTTAACTTCAACATCACGAGGTGATTATTATCTTCTTCATACATTTTACACTCTCATTCAAGTATCATACATAAAAAATTCAATTACGACGAGTTTGAATTGAATCTTACGGCTCAACGAATTTATGCGATGCGAGTTTATTGAAACATATTTGTTTTTGCAACTGTGTGCGCGAAGTTGTAAAAAGATGAGACTTCTCTTCATTATTTACAATGCGAGAGGTAATGCGTGAATGACTTCTCGCACAGTTTTACATTTACGCACTGGTGAAGTGTGCGTGAATGTAACTTCTCGCTCTAATGCATTTTCATTCACGCACAGTTCCAAAATATGATGCCACGTCATCCCTCTGAATTTGACCTTTCTTGAAAACTTCGTTTTCAAGATAATCTTGCTCGGACAGTGGTGCATTTGATTACAACTTCGCGTACAGTTGCAAAAAATAGTATACGCAACATGTGCGAGAAGTTTCCGCACACGTTGCCAACTCGCGCGAGAAGTAACATTCACGCACACGTTTGGCAACTTGTGCGGAAATTGACCTTCTCGCACTTATTGCGTAATATACTATTTCATGATAATTACTGAGTTATTATAAAATAAGAGAGCTTCGAAGCAAAATCGGTTTAGCAAAGAAAATTTGATTGTTCCCTTGATATCCATGATATCCGATCGTGCGTCTGTTTTGTAAGTTCTTCCCTCGATCGAAGTTGAATTCGAAGAGCAATAATCTATCGATCTCACAAAAGATGAACGATATAAGTACGTCAAAGGTCTGATCTTACGCGCGAGTAGCCGGTAGGATGCTTTGATAATTTTCCAAAATGAATTGCTCGTGTGTAATTGATAGATGAGAAAATTTGGCTTACCGAATTCGATTAATCGCATTGCTGTGTTCGCGATTCTGGATGAATAATCACATTCACACTGATATGGGTGGGTTTGTGAATAATCCGCAAGAGGGACTTGGTTCGTCACCGGCATTGAATTATTAGAGAGCCACTGCAAAGGGTGAATTGTGGAATACTTGGATATTTTATTGAGAAGGTTCATGAAATTTTGAACTGTTTAAGATGAGATCTTTGAGGAGGACTATTCATCCCCATAACTCAAATTGTGTGATTCAGATACATAACTTTCACCCCTTTGTGCTTGCTTGTTCCAGTGACAGTCGCTCTTATCTTTCATAAAGAACATGAACAAATTGTTTTTGAAATTGACTAATTTTGAAGATCCTGTGTTCAAAGAATCCAGAATCTTCGAGATTTCTCCTCCGTTAATATCTGCTGTGATGGAGCTGAACGAGTAATATCTTTGAATTCAGCGAGCGATTTGAGTTAAGGTTCACAAAGTGTATTTCCTCGTATTGTATCCAAATGTAGACAGGTATAATCTACTCATATCATGAATTCGAGAATCATAGTGCATCGGACAGAAGATCAAGTATCGGGTGTCAAGTACAAGAAAGCGTTTTCACTCCTTGAGCTGAAGCTCTTCCTTTCTCATAATCGAGCTCTTGACTATATTCCTTTCGTAAGAGTTAGAGGTATATATAACTTTAGCCTTGTTAAGCTTCCGAGTCGGCTGACTGATGAGACTGGACCTGTTGAATTGCTTTCAATCTTCTTTTGACTTTTTCTGTGCACCTGATTTACAAAATAGGTCACCAATAGTCGGTACACCATATTGATAAGTAGTATATGTATTTGAGCGATGATGGGACAATGATGTGAGAATTTTCAAAGAATCAATACAACTACCTTGAAAATGTTCAGAATCTCGCTGTTGAGTCATCCTTGTGCCCCTCGACAAAATTTTTTAAATGGCACAAAGCACCGATGAAATTGTGACTAAAATAGATATAGGCAAGAATGTCATCTTCCAATGAGCGGGATGTAAGAATACACTGAACCACGCGAGGTTGCGGCACAGTCCGAGGAAGTTTAAGCTAAGGATAACAGCACAAAGCTCTTCCATTTTATTAGAGGATGTCAATATCGTTCTAAGACAATCCTGAAAAAAGTACTCTGCCTGCCGCGATTGCGGTTCGATGGAATACGTACGAAGTCGAATTGTTTCAGAACCAGTTCTTGAGGAATAAAACCAAACTCATTGAGTTCTTGAGAATTAGAGGTCTAAGGACGCGAGACAAAATTTATGTCAGTTTCAATGTTCTTATAGTTAACAAAAAATTGAATTGAAATTGAATTGAAATTGAAATTGAATTGAAAAACAGAATATCGATGAGATCTACCTTATCGGTATAATTTGCATATTTGAATGGTCATGGTTCCTTGATTGACCGCATCGAAAGATTGGCACAAGAGATGAGAGAAGGCTTCCCCGAGCGAGTGAATACGCAATCGCCTCGGTGGTCTGATTGGTTAAGGCGCCGGCCCGGAGTACCGGAGATTGCGAGGTTCAAGTCCCGCCCGAGGAAGAATTTTTCCATCTCTCGGTCAATCTTTCAATAAAAAATAAAAGAATCCAAAAAAAAAAAATAAAAAATCCCTTCGTGATGCAGCCACTATAAAAGTGGAGCCTCGAAGGTCGCAGTTTGACATTTGTCAAACTGTCATCGCCACCTGAGCGCGACGATTATAAGTGGCTCGGAAGAACGATAAATTCATTCATCAAATGTATTTCATCAAATCGAGCGATAGAGTCAGAATATCGATGAGATCTACCTTATCGGTATAATTTGCATATTTGAATGGTCATGGTTCCTTGATTGACCGCATCGAAAGATTGGCACAAGAGATGAGAGAAGGCTTTCCCGAGCGAGTGAATACGCAATCGCCTCGGTGGTCTAATTGGTTAAGGCGCCGGTCCGGAGTACCGGAGATTGCGAGATTCAAGTCCCGCCCGAGGAAGAATTTTTCCATCTCCTGGTCAATCTTTCAATAAAAAATAAAAAAATCCAAAAGAAAATGAAAAATCCCTTCGTGATGCAGCCACTATGAAAGTGGCGCCTCGAAGGTCGCAGTTTGACATTCGTCAAACTGAGCGACGATTATAAGTGGCTCGAAAGAACGATAAATTCGTTCATTAAATGTACAGTGAAATCTCCCAATAGCGGACATCTTCGGTCGCATCAAAACTGTCCGTTATCCGGAGGCGTCCGCTAATCGGAATTTTGACTAAAAAGGCAGAAATTTCATGAATGGTGAGAATCATCCCGTTCTTATTGCCATATGTTCTAAATAGTACAACATTTCCATTTTCCGCACTTGAAACTTATCAGCTGCATTCCGGATACTTAAGTTTTCATTCTCACACATATTGATTATTTCGATCTTGTCTTGCACTGTCACTTGCTTACGTTCCTCAAAAGACCCGAGCGAGTTGACAAACACGCACTGTAAATCTAAAACTGCCAAGATTCACAAATTGAATCTGGTAAAATTATTCCTCTAGGTGATATATGTAATTTTTTGAAGATAAATATGTAATTATAACAGATGAATATTTGATTTGAACATGTGAATATGTGATCCACAACGTTGGAAGATGTAGATCCAAGACTCGGCAAGGATATTTGTGTTTGAATCTGTAAATTGTACCAATTCAATATATAATCCCTAAGATGTCATAAAAAATCCCCTGAAGCGCGGGAATGTGTATATGAAAATATGGACGAGTAGAGGAGTTTCCTGGATGAATTTGATTTTCCTCTTCTTGCCGATGCTCTGAACAAAAGTTTGAAATAATGGAGAGTCAAGAAATTCGATTTCATTCGAGATCAACGATCAATAAAGGATTTGAAAAGTCAAATCTTCTTGAAATTTTCCGGAACTTGAAAATCTTTTCTCAGAAAACGATGGGTTTGAATAACATGCTCAAGCTTACCATTTTCACTCAAAATATGGTAAAGAGTGCGAAATAATTTTTTACATTAACACGTTCACTGCGACGGGTCCCGCCGGTGGGATCCGCGTGTCCTCTTTTGTGTGCAACGGTCCCACGGTTTGTGTTCGAGTTCTCGTGTGCACCAAACGATGTGGACACATCCAATAGCTCAGGTTGCGGTTCTCACTCATTAGATATGACGCCAAGAACATGTGTGCACGCCAGTCCCTGTATAGGACTTGATTTGTACGAGGTACCCGATAAAAACTCAGTTCTCGCGATTATTCCGATAAATATCACAGAAGTAACCAGCGAATTGTGGATTCATCAATACTCACTGACTCATTGTAGATTTAGCAAATAAACTGCATCCGAGTATTAACCAATTGAATCTGTTCCAAGAGACAGTTTCCCATATAGTTTTTACAGATTGGGGTTTACAGTGCGCCTTGGCCAACGAACTTTTTTTGACATGTGTCCGTTAACTGTCGATTCTAGGCGTCCGTGAAGGGAGTTGTCCGCTATTTAGAGTGTCCGCTAACCGTAGGATTCGATCTCATAAGATCCAATACATTTCTGCCCGTCGCACGAAAATTGTCCGTTACTGAGAGGTGTCCGCTTATCAGAGGTGTCCGCTAAGAGAGATTTCACTGTATTCCATCAAATCGAGCGATAGAGTCAAAATATCGATGAGATCTACCTTATCGGTATAATTTGCATCTTTAAATTTTTCTCTCGACTTGGAGAGTTTCTTGTAATAATCATGGATAGTATGGAAAACCTGTTGGGTCCATGTTGGTAGAATCCGAGATAGGAAACTGATAGCGTAGCGATAGCAATTGGTAAGGAGATGGAAAATCGAAGACTCGATGGACGCCTGAGACTATCAAAAACTATCCAAGGTATATGTGCAATTGAATGAGTTTTACGTGCAACGAAAGTAAATTGGATAGAGATGCCTCATGCGAAGTTGCACATTCCACTCTCATCTTATGCTGGATAACATTTTCGAGCTATTTGTTTATTGAAAATATTTGAAAAGTGAACAAAACCTTTGCTACGGTCCAATACTTTGTTGAATATATGATCAATTTCGAGAGTAATTTCTTCCTTGCCTGTAAATAGGATCGAGTAGAAAAATTTCGACCAGTGGTCAGCTCATCTAGTTCCATGAACTGTGAAAAGGAGGTATAGAGAGATGTTGATCGAAATCGGCATGGATTTTGGATAAGAAGTCCTTTTCACACTTGGTCCACTACTTGATCGCGTTAATGCGCAGTTTCAAGTGACAATTGGTGAATTCCTCAATGAAATCCTTTGAGAATCCATGACGCGATGAAAATTCACACACTCGTTTTTATAATGATTTCTCATAGTTCGCAGTAAGAATTTTATAGCCGCCCCAGGGTAAGAATGCGTATGCACTTCGTTGCGTAATCTACTATGATGGTTCCTCGAATCGTTCCATAAGACGATAGAAATATGAGCGTGGCCATTTGTTTCTGAAGATATACGTATGTATTAGTAATGGAAATACGCGATGGATTGATTTTCACGTATGTATACATTTTATCCGTACATTAAAAGCGTCACACGTAACAAATTTAATTACGACGAGTTTGAATTGAATGTTCCGGCTTGTAAGATTCAATTCAGGACAACTGAAACATACTCGTATTTATGATAAATACTGAGTTATTATGCAATAAGGAAGCTTTGATGCAGAAATGGTTCAGCTAAGGAAGACTGATTCTATAAGGAATCATACGACGAGACACACGCAATTTTGTATTCGAAAAAGTTTTGGTGAGATGTAACTGAATCCGTCTGATCGATCTATTCTATCCTCGATGAGTTGCCCTTTTCTAACTTGGTTCAATGAACATGCTACAAATGATGTGAAACGTCCTAAACACCGTACACTCATTAATTAGAATAAAATGAGAACATACACTGATTATCTCGGGTACTTGAAGCTAGCGAACACTAACTCACAAATCGGGCCCAAACCAATTTCACTTTTTATTACTATTTTATTACTAATTTATTACCGAAGAAAAAATTTATTACCGGTCATGGGCCCGGAATACGAGAGTTTTCGCTAGCAGAAGCTTACGCTAGCGAACACGTGGCCGGGGAAAGATCGTACGGGAATGTGCAATAGCTCACTTTTTAAAACTTTTTCATTACTCCCAGAATATGTCCTCAAAATATGCGTGTGACATGATCCAGCTGAAATATGATGGTTTTCGCTAGCGTAAGCTTACGGTAGCGAACACCATATACAGGCGTAGCTTCGAGGACACTCAGAACTACACAGGATTTTATTACTCTTTCATTACTCTCGGAAGGTATAGTCGAGATAGTCCCGAGACCAAGAGGAAACCGATATTTGGGCCTGAGGCTGGACGAGAGCTGCAGCGGGGCGAGATAAGAAATATATGATAGACTGAGCTACTTCTGTACAATAACGTACGAATGAAAAAATTCCATCGCAAACGGGAACCTGTCTGACGATGAGCAGGGTACACTGAGTCTTCAGAGATAATAGGGAATCGATAACGAATCAGCGAACTCAATCATAGGGCCCAGAACAGGGGAAACCCTGCTTAAAGTTATTATAGTCGCAGTCGAGACGTCACGGGGGGATGCAGAGAGTCCCAATGGACCCGAAACTCTGAGAAACCTCAGATCGAGTGATCAGGTACCATCGACTGAGACCAAAGAATTTATTACCAGCCAGCACCCTCGGCTATGGGGCCCAAAACGGGACGGAATCGAACTTTGAGCAGTAATCTGCGCAGTTATGACGCCACTGTGGGTTGTAGGATGTTCCAATGAACCCGAAACTCTACAGAATCTTAGATCAAATGGTGATGAACCATTAATGGTACCCAGAGAATTCATAACCAGTCAACACCCTCGGCTATGGGGCCCAAAACAGGTCGAAATCGAGCTTTGAGCAGTTATCTGCCCAGTTATGCCGCCACTCTGGGTAGTAGGATGTTCCAATGGACCCGAAACTCTACAGAACCTTAGATGAAGTGGTGATGAACCATTAATGGTACCCAGAGAATTCATAACCAGTCAACACCCTCGGCTATGGGGCCCAAATCTTGACGGAATCGAGCTTTGAGCCGTTATCTGTCAAGTTATGACGCCACTGTGGGTTGTAGGATGTTCCAATGAACCCAGAACTCTACAGAACCTTAGATCGAATGATTATGAACCATTAATGATGCCCAGAGAATTTATCACCAGTCAGCATCCTCGGCTATGGGGCCCAAAACAGGGCAAAATCGAGCTTTGAGCAGTTATCTGCCCAGATATGACGCCACTGTGGGTTGTAGGATGTTCCAATGAACCCGAAACTCTACAGAACCCTAGATCGAGTAGTCACGTACTATCTCTAATTCCCAGAGAATTCATTACCAGTCAGCACCCTCGGCTATGGGGCCCAAAACGGGACGGAATCGAGCTTTGAGCAGTTATCTGCGCAGTTATGACGCCACTGTGGGTAGTAGGATGTTCCAATGGACCCGAAACTCGACAGAACTGTAGATGAAGTGGTGATGAACCATTAATGATACCCAGAGAATTCATAACCAGTCAGCACCCTCGGCTATGGGGCCCAAAACGGGACGGTATCGAGCTTTGAGCAGTTATCTGCGCAGTTATGACGCCACTGTGGGTTGTAGGATGTTCCAATGAACCCGGAACTCTACAGAACCTTAGATCGAATGATTATGAACCATTCATGATGCCCAGAGAATTTATCATCAGAGATAGTACGTGACTACTTGATCTAGGGTTCTTCAGAGTTTTGGGTCCATTGGAACATCCTACAACCCACAGTGGCGTCATAACTTGGAACATAACTGGTCGAAGCTCGGATCCGTCCCGTTTTGGGCCCCATAGCCGAGGGTGCTGACTGGTAATAAATTCTCTGGGCATCATCAATGGTTTAATACCAGTTGATCCAAGGTTCTGTAGAGTTTCGGGTCTATTGGAACATCCTACAACCCACAGTGGCGTCGTAACTGGGCAGATAACTGCTCAAAGCTCGATTCCGCCCTGTTTTGGGCCCCATAGCCGAGGCCGGTGACTGGTAATCAACTCTCTGGGCATCATCAACGGTATATCACTCTCTGATCTAAGTTTCTGTAGAGTTTCGGGTCCATTGGAACATCCTAAAACCCACAGTGGCGTCATAACTGCGCAGATAACTGCTCAAAGCTCGATCTTGCCCTGTTTTGGGCCCCATAGCCAAGGGTGCTGACTGGTAATGAATTCTCTGGGCATCATCAATGGTTCATAACCACTTGATCTAAGGTTCTGTAGAGTTCCGGATCCATTGGAACATCCTACAACCCACATTGGCGTCATAACTACGCAGATAATTGCTCAAAGCTCGATTATTCTCTGTTTCGGGCCTCATAGCCGAGTCCGCTGACTGGGAATCAATTCTCTGGGCATCATCAATGGTTCATTACAACTTAATCTAAGGTTCTGTAGAGTTTCGGGTCCATTGGAACATCTTACAACCCACAGTGGCGTCATAACTGGGCAGATAACTGCTCCAAGCTCGATTCCGTCCCGTTTTGGGCCTCATAGCCGAGGGTGCTGACTGGTAATA
Organism: Eretmocerus hayati; assembly: GCA_029851415.1. Taxonomy (NCBI): domain Eukaryota; kingdom Metazoa; phylum Arthropoda; class Insecta; order Hymenoptera; family Aphelinidae; genus Eretmocerus; species Eretmocerus hayati. The sequence goes on from CM056743.1 coordinate 88,593,833, forward strand.
GATTCTCTGGGCATAATCATTGGTACATAACCACTCGATCTAGGGTTCTGTAGAGTTTCGGGTCCATTGGAACATCCTACAACCCACAGTGGCGTCGTAACTGGGCAGATAACTGCTCAAAGCTCGATTCCGCCCTGTTTTGGGCCCCATAGCCGAGGCCGGTGACTGGTGATAAATTCTCTGGGCATCATTAACGGTATATCACTTCTTGATCTAAGTTTCTGTAGAGTTTCGGGTCCATTGGAACATCCTACAACCCACAGTGGCGTCGTAACTGGGCAGATAACTGCTGAAAGCTCGATTCCGCCCTGTTTTGGGCCCCATAGCCGAGGCCGGTGACTGGTGATGAATACTCTGGTCATCATCAACGATATATAACCACTTGATCTAAGGTTCTGTAGAGTTTCGGGTCCATTGGAACATCCTACAACCCACAGTGGCGTCGTAACTGGGCAGATAACTGCTCAAAGCTCGATTCCGCCCTGTTTTGGGCCCCATAGCCGAAGCCGGTGACTGGTAATAAATTCTTTGGGCATCAGAGATAGTACGTGACTACTTAATATAGGGTTCATCAGAGTTTTGGGACCGTTGGAGCATCCTACACCCCACAGTGGCGTCACAACTGAGCCGATAACTGCGCAAAGCTCGATTCCTTCCTGTTCTGGGCCCCATAGCCGAGGGTGCTGACTGGTAATAGATTCTCTGGGCATCATCAATGGTTCATAACCACTTGATCTGAGGTTTTGTAGAGTTTCGGATCCATTGGAACATCCTACAACCCACATTGGCGTCATAACTGCGCAGATAACTGCTGAAAGCTCGATTTTTCTCTGTTTCGGGCCTCACAGCCGAGTCCGCTGACTGGTGATGAATCCTCTGGTCATCATCAACGATATATAACCACTTGATCTAAGGTTCTGTAGAGTTTCTGATCCATTGGAACATCCTACAACCCACAGTGGCGTCGTAACTGGGCAGATAACTGCTCAAAGCTCGATTCCGCCCTGTTTTGGGCCCCATAGCCGAGGCCGGTGACTGATGATGAATCCTCTGGTCATCATCAACGATATATAACCACTTGATCTAAGGTTCTGTAGAGTTTCGGGTCCATTGGAACATCCTACAACCTACAGTGGCGTCGTAACTGGGCAGACAACTGCTCAAAGCTCGATTCCGTCCCGTTTTGGGCCCCATAGCCGAGAGTGCTGACTGGTAATAAATCCTCTGGGCATCATCATTGGTACATTACCACTTGATCTAGGGTTCTGTAGAGTTTCGGGTCCATTTGAACATCCCACAACCCACAGTGGCGTCGTAACTGGGCAGATAACTGCTCAAAGCTCGATTCCGCCCTGTTTTGGGCCCCATAGCCGAGTCCGCTGACTGGTGATGAATCCTCTGGTCATCATCAACGATATATAACCACTTGATCTAAGGTTCTGTAGAGTTCCGGATCCATTGGAACATCCTACAACCCACAGTGGCGTCATAACTTGGCACATAACTGCTCAAAGCTCGGATCCGTCCCGTTTTGGGCCCCATATCCGAGGTTGCTGATTGGTAATGAATTCTCTGGGCATCATCAATGGTTTATTACCAGTTGATCTATAGTTCTGTAGAGTTTCGGGTCCATTGGAACATCCTACAACCCACAGTGGCGTCGTAACTGGGCAGATAACTGCTCAAAGCTCGATTCCGCCCTGTTTTGGGCCCCATAGCCGAGGCCGGTGACTGGTAATAAATTCTCTGGGCATCATCAACGGTATATCACTCTTTGATCTAAGTTTCTGTAGAGTTTCGGGTCCATTGGAACATCCTAAAAACCACAGTGGCGTCATAACTGCGCAGATAACTGCTCAAAGCTCGATTTTGCCCTGTTTTGGGCCCCATAGCCAAGGGTGCTGACTGGTCATAAATTCTCTGGGCATCTTCAGTGGTTCCTAACCCTCTCGATCCAAGGTTCTGTAGAATTTCGGATCCATTGGAACATCCTACAACCCACGTTGGCATCATTACTGCGCAGATAACTGCTCAAAGCTCGATTTTTCTCTGTTCCGGGCCTTATAGCCGAGGCCGCTGACTGGTGATAAATTCTCTGGTCAACATCAACGGTATATAACCACTTGATCTAGGGTTCCGTAGAGTTTCGGGTCCATTGGAACATCCTACAACCCACAGTGGCGTCATAACTGGGCAGATAACTGCTCAAAGCTCGATTCCGTCCCGTTTTCGGCCCCATAGCCGAGGGTGCTGACTGGTAATAAATTCTCTGGGCATCATCATTGGTACAGAACCACTTGATCTAGGGTTCTGTAGAGTTTCGGGTCCATTGAAACATCCCTAACCCACAGTGGCGTCATAACTGCGCCTATAACTGCTCAAAGCTCGATTCCGTCCCGTTTTGGGCCCCATAGCCGAGGGTGCTGGCTGGTAATCAATTCTCTGAGCATCATCATTGGTACATAACCACTCGATCTAGGGTTCTGTAGAGTTTCCGGTCCATTGGAACATCCCCAACCCACAGTGGCGTCATAACTGCGCCTATAACTGCTCAAAGCTCGATTCCGTCCCGTTTTGGGCCCCATAGCCGAGGGTGCTGGCTGGTAATCAATTCTCTGAGCATCATCATTGGTACATAACCACTCGATCTAGGGTTCTGTAGAGTTTCCGGTCCATTGGAACATCCCCAACCCACAGTGGCGTCATAACTGGGCAGATAACTGCTCCAAGCTCGATTCCGTCCCGTTTTGGGCCTCATAGCCGAGGGTGCTGACTGGTAATAGATTCTCTGGGCATAATCATTGGTACATAACCACTCGATCTAGGGTTCTGTAGAGTTTCGGGTCCATTGGAACATCCTACAACCCACAGTGGCGTCGTAACTGGGCAGATAACTGCTCAAAGCTCGATTCCGCCCTGTTTTGGGCCCCATAGCCGAGGCCGGTGACTGGTGATAAATTCTCTGGGCATCATTAACGGTATATCACTTCTTGATCTAAGTTTCTGTAGAGTTTCGGGTCCATTGGAACATCCTACAACCCACAGTGGCGTCGTAACTGGGCAGATAACTGCTGAAAGCTCGATTCCGCCCTGTTTTGGGCCCCATAGCCGAGGCCGGTGACTGGTGATGAATACTCTGGTCATCATCAACGATATATAACCACTTGATCTAAGGTTCTGTAGAGTTTCGGGTCCATTGGAACATCCTACAACCCACAGTGGCGTCGTAACTGGGCAGATAACTGCTCAAAGCTCGATTCCGCCCTGTTTTGGGCCCCATAGCCGAGGCCGGTGACTGGTAATAAATTCTTTGGGCATCAGAGATAGTACGTGACTACTTAATATAGGGTTCATCAGAGTTTCGGGACCGTTGGAGCATCCTACACCCCACAGTGGCGTCACAACTGAGCCGATAACTGCGCAAAGCTCGATTCCTTCCTGTTCTGGGCCCCATAGCCGAGGGTGCTGACTGGTAATAGATTCTCTGGGCATCATCAATGGTTCATAACCACTTGATCTGAGGTTTTGTAGAGTTTCGGATCCATTGGAACATCCTACAACCCACATTGGCGTCATAACTGCGCAGATAACTGCTGAAAGCTCGATTTTTCTCTGTTTCGGGCCTCACAGCCGAGTCCGCTGACTGGTGATGAATCCTCTGGTCATCATCAACGATATATAACCACTTGATCTAAGGTTCTGTAGAGTTTCTGATCCATTGGAACATCCTACAACCCACAGTGGCGTCGTAACTGGGCAGATAACTGCTCAAAGCTCGATTCCGCCCTGTTTTGGGCCCCATAGCCGAGGCCGGTGACTGGTGATGAATCCTCTGGTCATCATCAACGATATATAACCACTTGATCTAAGGTTCTGTAGAGTTTCGGGTCCATTGGAACATCCTACAACCTACAGTGGCGTCGTAACTGGGCAGACAACTGCTCAAAGCTCGATTCCGTCCCGTTTTGGGCCCCATAGCCGAGAGTGCTGACTGGTAATAAATCCTCTGGGCATCATCATTGGTACATTACCACTTGATCTAGGGTTCTGTAGAGTTTCGGGTCCATTTGAACATCCCACAACCCACAGTGGCGTCGTAACTGGGCAGATAACTGCTCAAAGCTCGATTCCGCCCTGTTTTGGGCCCCATAGCCGAGTCCGCTGACTGGTGATGAATCCTCTGGTCATCATCAACGATATATAACCACTTGATCTAAGGTTCTGTAGAGTTCCGGATCCATTGGAACATCCTACAACCCACAGTGGCGTCATAACTTGGCACATAACTGCTCAAAGCTCGGATCCGTCCCGTTTTGGGCCCCATATCCGAGGTTGCTGATTGGTAATGAATTCTCTGGGCATCATCAATGGTTTATTACCAGTTGATCTATAGTTCTGTAGAGTTTCGGGTCCATTGGAACATCCTACAACCCACAGTGGCGTCGTAACTGGGCAGATAACTGCTCAAAGCTCGATTCCGCCCTGTTTTGGGCCCCATAGCCGAGGCCGGTGACTGGTAATAAATTCTCTGGGCATCATCAACGGTATATCACTCTTTGATCTAAGTTTCTGTAGAGTTTCGGGTCCATTGGAACATCCTAAAAACCACAGTGGCGTCATAACTGCGCAGATAACTGCTCAAAGCTCGATTTTGCCCTGTTTTGGGCCCCATAGCCAAGGGTGCTGACTGGTCATAAATTCTCTGGGCATCTTCAGTGGTTCCTAACCCTCTCGATCCAAGGTTCTGTAGAATTTCGGATCCATTGGAACATCCTACAACCCACGTTGGCATCATTACTGCGCAGATAACTGCTCAAAGCTCGATTTTTCTCTGTTCCGGGCCTTATAGCCGAGGCCGCTGACTGGTGATAAATTCTCTGGTCAACATCAACGGTATATAACCACTTGATCTAGGGTTCCGTAGAGTTTCGGGTTCATTGGAACATCCTACAACCCACAGTGGCGTCATAACTGGGCAGATAACTGCTCAAAGCTCGATTCCGTCCCGTTTTCGGCCCCATAGCCGAGGGTGCTGACTGGTAATAAATTCTCTGGGCATCATCATTGGTACAGAACCACTTGATCTAGGGTTCTGTAGAGTTTCGGGTCCATTGAAACATCCCTAACCCACAGTGGCGTCATAACTGCGCCTATAACTGCTCAAAGCTCGATTCCGTCCCGTTTTGGGCCCCATAGCCGAGGGTGCTGGCTGGTAATCAATTCTCTGAGCATCATCATTGGTACATAACCACTCGATCTAGGGTTCTGTAGAGTTTCCGGTCCATTGGAACATCCCCAACCCACAGTGGCGTCATAACTGCGCCTATAACTGCTCAAAGCTCGATTCCGTCCCGTTTTGGGCCCCATAGCCGAGGGTGCTGGCTGGTAATCAATTCTCTGAGCATCATCATTGGTACATAACCACTCGATCTAGGGTTCTGTAGAGTTTCCGGTCCATTGGAACATCCCCAACCCACAGTGGCGTCATAACTGCGCCTATAACTGCTCAAAGCTCGATTCCGTCCCGTTTTGGGCCCCATAGCCGAGGGTGCTGGCTGGTAATAAATTCTCCGGTCTCAGTCGATGGTACCTGATTACTCGATCTGAGGTTTCTCAGAGTTTCGGGTCCATTGGGACGCTCTGCACCCCCCCGTGACGTCTCGACTGCGACTATCATAACTCTAAGCAGGGTCTCCCCTGTTTTGGGCCCTATGATTGAGTTTGCTGATTCGTTATCGATTCCCTATTATCTCTGAAGACTCACAAGGGGAGCACTTAACTTCCGGATCGCCAATCTTCCCCAAAATTTTTTTACGATTTGGTATCACCTAGAATATGAAGAATTCAGAGTAACTCCGTCAAATGGGCCTCCTATTCAAAGTTACAGCCTATGACATTAGCATTGCCCATATAGGCCCATGTTAAAAAGTGAAATATATAGATATACTCGCAATGCTAATGTTTTAGCTTGTAGCTCTGAACAGGGGGCCCATTTGACGGAGTTACTCTGGATTCTTCATATTCTAGGTGATACCAAACTGTCAAAAAATTTTGGGGAAGATTGGTGATCCGGAAGTCAAGTGCTCCCCTTGTCAGTGTACCCTGTTCATCGTCAGACAGGTTCCCGTATGTGATGGAATTTTTTCATTCGCACGTTATTGTACAGAAGTAGCTCAGTCTATCATATATTTCTCATCTTGCCCCGCTCCAGCTCTCGTCCAGCCTCAGGCCCAAATATCGGTTTCCTCTTGGTCTCGGGACTATCTCGACTATCACTTTCGAGAGGAATAAAAAAGTAATGGAATCCCGTGTAGTTCTGAGTGTCCTTGAAGCTACGGCTGTATATGGTGTTCGCTAGCGTAAGCTTACGCTAGCGAAAACCATCATATTTCAGCTGAATCATATCACACGCATATTTTGAGGACATATTCTGAGAGTAATGAAAAAGTAATAAAAAATGAGCTATTGCACATTCCCGTATGATCTTTCCCCGGCCACGTGTTCGCTAGCGTGAGCTTTCGCTAGCAAAAACTCTTGTATTCCGGGCCCATGACCGGTAATAAATTCTTTTCTTTGGTAATAAATTAGTAATAGAATAGTAATAAAAAGTGAGATTGGTTTGGGCCCGATTCGTGAGTTAGTGTTCGGTAGCTTCAGGTACCCATCTCATTATTTGAGAGTATCAATTGATAATTCTGTTAATTATGTACTTCAAGTCAATATAATAAGATTGAGAACCGATTCATCTTAAAGAAAAATAAAAACTTGCAGTGAAATTTTGCTATCAATTTATCTTCACTCATATATATATATATACACACTGAAATACAGAACTTCACGCCCTCGTTCAAAATACCATACGTAGCTAGATCAAACGACGACAGGTTGTAGTTAGACGATTAAAGACATAACGAATCTCTGCAGTTCAAGTTCGTTCGAACATATTTTTCGAGATCATCATTAATTTATAACAAAATAAGAAATCAGTGAATCCCGCGAACGATTGGTGAGTTCCTCAAAGCGATCGGGATCCCCTGAACAATACATCTATCAGTATTATTGAATCATTGAAGCTGCTTTCATAAGTCATGCGATCGACTTGTGCTTAAAATTCAGAGACGATGCAATTATCGGTATCTCCTGCCATTTATTTAGAATTTGTCAAAGCGACATTTCGGTTGTATGTAGATCAACTCTTTTCAAGCTTTAAACATTAGATGAGTCTTTTTTTGATAGATCAACATGAAATTGCTATTAGCAAGCGTGAGCTTGCAGTCTTCGATATAGATAGACATGATCACAATTATACATAGCAATCCAAACCATATTTATAATTGTGATCATGTTTATCTCTATCGAAGACTGCACGCTCACGCTTGCTAATAGCAATTTCATGTTGATCTCTCAAAAAAGACTCATCTAATGTTTAAAGCTTGAAAAGGGTTGGTCTAGCGGTTATTGCCACGAGCAAATTAGCAGGAGTCGAATCGCGTGGTTTAGTCACGTAATCGGCGAAAAATCAGTGTAACTTCATCCGACGTCAGAACGGGAACGGCTACCGATACAGGTGCTTCACGAGCTTCAGTTTGAGTACCCACATGGTGGGGTAAATATTAGTCGGATCCCTCGGGGATCAATGGCGCCGAAGGGTGGAGCGGCAGAGCTGCCTCCTATGGCGAACCGTAAAGTACTCCTCGAGAGCTATCCAACTAGTGCCCACACGACGGATCTTGTCTCAATGAGAAACTCGCGCACGTGGTGGCGCTAGTGTGGGCCACGGTAGCGGAGCGCCCTCGATCGTCCCGGATAGTATTCACAAAGCCATGTCCAACGAGTACCCACACGGTGGATTTCGCGTCAATAGGGAGCTCGCGCGCCAGGTGGCGCTGGTGTGCGCGACGAAGGCGGAGCGCCCTCTATTGGCCTGGAAAGTACTCGCCAAGAGGTTTCCAACGAGTACCCACACGGTGGGTTCCGCGTCAATAGAGAGCTCGCGCGCCACGTGGCGCTAGTGTGCGCAACGATGGCGGAGCGCCCTGTAACGGGCCGACTAGTACTCGCCGAGACGTGTTCAACGAGTACCCACACGGTGGGTTCCGCGACAATAAGGAGCTCGTGCGCCAGGTGGCACTGGTGTGCGCGACGGAGGCGGAGCGCCCTCTATTGGCCTGGAAAGTACTCGCCAAGAGGTTTCCAACGAGTACCCACACGGTGGGTTCCGCGTCAATAGAGAGCTCGCGCGCCACGTGGCGCTGGTGTGCGCGACGATGGCGGAGCGCCCTCTAGCGTCACGAAGACTACTCGTCAGGAGCTTTCAATCGAATACCCACACGACGGGGTATTTTACAAACGGGTCACTGGGCGCGAGCGGGGGCGAATGCGCGGCACTATGGGAGCGGGGGGTGATGTCATTCGTTGACACAGAGTGTTCGGGAGTAAGCGCGCAGAATCGCACGCAAATAATTTATATCATCGGCATACACCGAAGGCCCGACGTTCACTCCAAATCCGCGCAGTACCGCGTCGATGCTCTCACGCGCACGCGCAGTGTCCGCAGCTACGTTCCGGACACTCCCGGGCGTCAACCGTGATCCTGGCAGGATCGCCATGTAACGTGGGGGCAAGATGAGCCAGGGATAATCTGGAGCATCCACCTGAAATACTAAACCCACCCCGCAGTTACCTCATTTATTTTAGGCCGGATCAGGTCAGGGTCAGGCACCCCGCGCCACGAGGGGCCGGACAGTGGGGCAAATTGGGAGCACCTGAAGAACGCGAATGTAGTCTGCGGACACTGGTAGGATTCGATCGACACGAATAATCACTCTCAACGTTCAGAAAAATATAAACGGATTTATTGCTATTGAAAATCGCATTTCCCGACTCGCAGGTGATAAACCTATCTACAACGCTATCCTCGGCGAAAACTGTCATCAAATCGTTCATTCGTCCAATAACTCACAGAAAATCACAATATCAAAAAGTCACTTCACAGCGGAAACACCCACGTACATTGCCTCGAAATTATTCACTGCACTGTTTCGGCGGAATCACCCATATACATTGTGGGCGGAGCTAACGCGAGGGGTGGGAGCTATTTCCCCAGCCAGCGGGCCCGTCCCTCTCCAACTCTCTGCGCTTTCGTCTCCGGAAGTCAGGATTATTACGCAAAATGGACGCTACAACGACCCGCGTGGCCTAGCATGGCCAAAACGTGCATACAAAGGTGAGCACGGGGAGTTGGAGGGACACGGTTACGACGCGATGGGTCGGTGGACAAGAAGGACACACCGCATCGCAAGCTGAGGAGTAGGCCACCCGGTAGCCCTCGACACGACTCTCCGCCCGGGGAGGGGGGGGGGGGTCACGACAAGGGTGGGTACACTCTGGGGAAGACGTAAGACCACTCGCGCATCCGTCTACGTCGTCCGGGTGCCCGCGAAATAGGCTCAACTGCTGCGTCGCTGCTGCTCTGCTACTGGGGCTGCTATAACCCTGCTGCGGATGCAGCTCTCTCTCTCTCTTAGCCTAGACCGGGTCCCCTCTAAGAGCTGGGTACCCTGGGCAAGATGTGGTCGTGTGAGGGGCCACGTGCCAGCAGATGCTGGCACAAGTCTTGGCACTCACACCTTGTTCACGCACACACACACACACACAAAACTCCTGGTTCACCCGCGGCGCGATCACTGGACCCGTACTGGGTCAAACTCCTGGAGCACGCGGCGAATTTTACGTACACGAGGTACAGGGAGGTCTCTATAGGCCGGCAGCCATCCCAAGATTGCCGGCCGGCGACGCGCAGCGCGGCTTCCTCTTGCCCGCGCGAGCACCACACCGCCCGGCTAGATGAGCCGACAAGTGCTGCCACCAACTCGGTGGCGGGAGTTGCTGGCCCGTTCGAAAGTTGCCTGTGGTCTCCTTCTCTCGTCACCTGGGGTAAACCTCGGAAGAAAAGTTGGACATAAAGAGATTAGTCCTAATTTCACTCTGCCCGAGGTGACGACGAGGGTTTGACGAAAGGAGACGAAAAGCGTGCTGCAACGTCCACGTTGCTCAGTTTCCAAATTGCAGTACAGGGCGGCTAGTTGCAGTGGACTACCTCCATTGGCATCTGCGTGATTGATAATCGATGGCGAAGATTCATTGTCGAATAACATATCCAACACTGAGTCACTACACTCACTGCAAGCGTGGGAGCAAGTCTGTCCGTATCTGTCTTTCATTGCCGGGCTTCCACCAAAGTGGAGGAGGTGGCGTACAACATTCACTTTGCCTTTTTCATCTTCGACACCAAACGATAGTCTCCTCACGGCAATTATGATGGCTGTTTCTAGCGAACCATTTCTCAAATTAACAAAAGTTGAAGCACCAGCGTTCAGGATTTGATGTGTAACCTCGCCTGACTTGTCACACTGGACAGCATGATGTAGGCATCAATTGCCAAACTGATCTATTTCAGTCACATCAGCTCCTGCTTCCAAAATGAGCTTGAAAAAAGGCGAATCAATCCCGAGGCCGGCACCACGTGAGACACTCATCAAACACGTTTTACCTGAATGTCCTCTATATCCGTCAGGATCCGCTCCTTGTCCAATCAAGGAGCAAGCTTCTTCATAGAGTCCCATTTCCACAGCTTCATACAATTTGAAATCTAAATTGCATCCCATCGCTAAGCTTGCGATAACTATTTGGGACGCAATAGTGCGATGGTATGCGATTGAAGACTACCGGAGGCACTTTGGTCACTTTTCGCCCACTGGGATTGAAAGTTCTCTTGGCGCGCCAAAGTGCTCACACATGCTGGTCAAAGGAGACGACGGATGGAGCCAAATGTGTCCGTATTATCCGTATGGAGCCGGAGACGAGTGAGAGCAAAATGTCATCGCTTGAGCTGTTGAGAGCAGTACTGATTGGGCGTTGCTATTGTCGAGTAGCTGTCGAGTGGCTTCGACAAGGGTGTCAAGCGTAGTAGAGTACCTCCCCTTAAGCCCCTCCAGTCAAGTGCAGAGAGCGTCGCGGCTCGCGGCGAAGGAGCCCCTTCCCTGCGACGCCGCGGCGCGCTCTACACATGACTGGAGGGGCTTAAGGGGAAGGACTCTACCACGCTTGACACCCCTGGGCTTCGAATAAATGGAAAGAGGGTGTGCGAGAAAGAAGGGGAAGGGACCACCCCGCGTATGTAATGGAATTGACCGGCAATATAGTCCGAATATGAAGGTCGTGGTTGGCAATATGTGAATAATGCATTGCAATAGTGCATTTTACGCGTCGAGTGCTGGGAACATTTTTTTCTTCGGGAAACCGGGCTGGAAGTGGGCGAAGGCAACGTCCAGCTTGGTTTTTCCAAAGGAAAAATGTTTCCGCACGAGTTCTACATAAGTGATCTTACAGCTGATATTACATACTATATGTGACTAACCACAAATATGAGCGTTTATCTGGAACTTTTACACCTGCTGGAATACAGCTATGGATAATGATATGAGGGAACAATCAAATCTATCGGTCCCGATCGAAGTAAAAATATCATTATCCGAGTCTCAAAATGAGATATCTTCGGCCTCTGTACGATCAGAAGAAGTTGATTCATTCTAGCTCATTCAAAGAGAGAAAATATGGGGAAGATCCTGTGGAAATACTTGGTACTCTCGGGCAGTCTTACGGATATTCTGGCGATGCCACGCAACTTTTCGGGTTGATTAAAGCTGCATTTGGTGGGTAATGTATTGAAGAAAAATGGCCCGACGAATGACACGATTAGTGATGAGAAGAACTGTATGCGAGATCACGCACTGTACAGTGGACAAGATCAATATCCTCCTCTATCATCACCCACATGAGACATTCATGAGAAACATTGAATCTCGACATCATTTCTCAATATCGCATCGATGAGATCGAGATTCAAGGTTCTAAGTATTTCGCTTGACTCGTTCAATCAAGGTTTGAATATCTCTCCTTTCCTCAATCATGGCTGACGATTCTCTCTCAGGGAAATTCCTAACCAGACTTGATTCAGCCCGTCAGAGTCGACCAGTTCCACCAGACTTTGTTCAAAATGCACCTGAATCAATTCCCTCCGTACATGGCTCTCGTTATTAATCATGAGCGAAAGCATTTCGAGTCTTTCGAGGGCTCTTGTGGCGATGGGCCACTCTGGATTGCGCTTGGTATCAGGAATATAACTAAGTTGAACCACGATCACACAACTCATCGCCGAATCATTCGTTGAATATCCTACCATCAGTTCAAAAACGATTGTCTTCTTGATAATTCTGGCTACCCTCGCCCCAAAAAAAAATCGGTAAATTTTTTACCAGCATAACACCAATGCACATCTAATTTCGCCCATGCCAAAGTTTATTTGAGGTCGATCGGATGGTAACTGCGGCTTAAGCTGTTATCAGAATGTAGAAAAATGCAGGTATGAGGCCAATTTGAGAGATGGCTCGACTTTGGGATGCCGCGGCTCTGCCGAAAAAATTTCGCGCACTGCAAAAGATGTAGGTGATAGATATTCGATTTCTCGATAATGGCCAACAAAGATAAGTCGGAAAAGTTCATAATTTTTGGAGATGATTCAGTTTTTGATATCTCGAGATCAAATGGAGTTAGAGACTTGATACAAAAACAGAGAAATCGTATATAATTCTGGATATCAATATCGGAATGCAATATCAGATTCAAAATGAACAAACGAGTAGCAAGGTTGCAAAATTAAGAAAAAATGAAGTTTGCGCCTATTGTGGGACTTCTATTGTTCTCTACAGCCGGAGCCCTTAAAACCGTCGGTCGGCGTGGCGATGATGAAATGGTGCGCGAGGGGAAGTATGGCTACTGCTGTAACTATAACTCGCGCGGGCCCGTCTCGCCATAGTGTGCTTCCTCTCTCTCTCTCTCTCCTTTTTTTTTTTTTCTTTAAGGTGGTTAGAGGGCAAAATCTGCCTCAAGATCCTTCGGATCCGTCTTCAGACACCGGACTGGTTCAGCTTACGCGGGCTACGCATAGCCCACGCAGGTCATACCAAGCGGGACACGGGTTTGGGTGGGCCCGGCCGTGTGATATCCCTCTCCCCTTGATGTCCGATACCTAGGGCATCGGGCAGTCAAGAAGAAGATTCACCTGGATCTACCATCTCAGCCCGAAACCGCGTGAGCATTACTTCAGGATGAGCTGCATGTCTCGCGCTCGATTGCGAGCGTTCCTCTTCTCCATCTTCTCTCATCGGCCACTCGTCGGCATCTTCTATCTTCATTCTTCATTGTTCCCTCTCTTTTTTCTTTCTTCTCTCTTCTCTCTTCTTTCTTCTTTCTTCCCTCTTGAGTGCACCATATTCCTCCTGAAACCATTTGGACCTCTTCTGTTCGAATCGGCAGGTTTACTGTAATTCGCCGGCATCGAGGCGCCTCACTTCCCTCTCTTTCTCCTCCTTACGGGTCATCACCAGCTTGATGTATCCGGTGACTCTATCCCATGTCTCCTGGTTGCGAAGTAAGTACGGGACGAGGTTCTCAGGTGTTGGTTGAGCACCCAGGCATCCATCCAACTCGGCGCGCTCTCTTTGGGTGTCGTTGCACGTGAACAGGGCGTGTTCAGCGTCATCCCAGTTGTCCCCGCATGACTGACATGCTGGGGATGTCCTCTTCTTGAACCTGGTCAGATAGGCACCGAAGCAACCGTGGTCGCTCAGTGCCTGCGTTGTCCAGTAATCTATCTCTCCGTGGGTGCGTTCCGCCTACTTGGCTACATCGCGGATCAACCGGTGCGTCCATCTGCCATCTGCGAATGGCGAATCCCACTCAGTTTGCCACTGCTCCAGGGTGGTTTCCTTCTCGTAAACCCGGATGATCTCCTTTATCGATGGAGTGAGCACTCGATCGACTCCGATTACTTTTTGGCGGTCCCAAATCCTCACTCTCTCCGCGACGAGCAAGTGGATGGGTGGCATCCCCGCTGAGACGCAAGCTGCGTCTCCCGACACGGTGCGGTAGGCACGAATGCTCCTCAAGGCCGCTCTCCGGTGGACAGGCCCCACCTCCCTCTCGATGATGGTCTTCTCTACTCTCTTTCCCCACACAGGTGCACCGTAGAGCATGATAGAGATGCTGACGGTGTTGAGAAGTGCGCGCCTCTTTTCCTTGGGTCCCCCGATATTCGGCATCAGCCGCTGGAGCGCCGCACGGACCCTGCTCGCCTTCTGGGCGGCTTCCTGTATGTGCTTCTCTAACGACCACTTGTCGTCAAGCCATACACCCAGGTAATTCAGCTCTGACTTGCGTAGGATCTCTTGCCCATTGATGTAAAAACGGGGTAATTTGAACTTCCTGCGCCTTGTGACCACAATTGCTTCTTACTTCTTGACAGCAAGCTCTAGGAGCCTGCTGATCATCCACTCGTAGACTCGGGCCAGCGCCTCGTTTGCGCGTCTACCCAAGAGTTCCTCGTTGTCGGCCCAGACTATGAGTCCCGTGTCGTCCGCGAAAGCCACTATTATCACCCCTTCTGGCAGTTCAATAGTCAGCAGGCTGTCGTACTGGGTATTCCAGTTGAACGGGCCGGAGACTGATCCCTGCCTGATCCCGGCGGACAGCTCTCGAACCTCCTGTCCCGCGTCGGTGTTGTATACGAGGGTCCTATTCCATAGGTAGTCGCTCGTGACTGCTAACAGGTAGGGTGGCACTTCACCTGCCTGGGGTGCGTACACTCGCTCCCAGCTCGCACAATTGAATGCGTTCTTCATGTCCAACGCGATGATCGCGCAGAAACCCCCTCTCCCTTGGTATGGTCTCCCCACCGCCGTTTGGACCCGCTCCTGGACTGTCTCGATAGCGTGAACAGTACTGCGACCTTTCCGAAACCCATACTGCATCGGTGACAGCCCGCCGCTCTCTTCGTAGGCTTCTTCTACCCTGTTGAGCACCATCCTCTCGTACATTTTCCCGATGTTGTCTAGCATGCTGAGGGGGCGTTGACCTCCTTGACCTTTGTTATCATTAGTGATTTTCTTTACTTGTATTGACAGGAGCTAGACGTTATGTCTGTGCTCTATTACAAGATCGTTCAAAAAATATCATGACGATCTAAAGAAAAACGTAAGTTGCGCATTTTGAATATTTATACATCCATCATTTGTAAAAAATTCCATATTTTCTATCTTTAAACATATGTCGAAACAGAAACCTGAAGCCTGATGAGGTCCACAATACCTAGTGGACGAGACGTTGAAATAAAATTTCCATCATGAAATTTTGAGAATTTATTTAGTTCCCCACCGTCCTTCAAGATCGACGAGACCAAATATTCAACTCGTATATCCTTGACCTTTGGGTATCAGGACCAGCTTCTGGCGTTTCCACTTGTCCGGGAAAGTTCCCGCGCTCAGACAGATTTTCAAGAGGTCGAGGAGTAGATCTGGCTTGTATTTAAAGACCAGTTTCAGAGCCTCGTTTGGAATGCCATCCAGGCCAGTGGGCCTTGCCGTTTGGCATCCTCTTCGCCGCTTTGAGTAGCTCTTGCATAGTGAAGAGCGGGATGGGGTCTCTGCTCTCCGTAGGGAATGTAACTCTGGGTTCTCCTGATGGGAAGAGGTCTTCCACGATGTTGTGCAATGTTGCTGCATCGGTCGGTGCTGGGTTGCCCCTCCGGGGTCGGACCTTCGACATGACCACGCAATATGGCGTGCCCCAGGGGTCTTCGTTATTCATGTCGCACAGTTCACCCCAGCACTTCTCTTTGCTCCTCCGGATGTCTAGAACGAGAGCCTTCTTCGCTTCTTTGTACGCTCTGTCATCTTCCGCCAGCGATGGTCGTTGCAGCTTCTTTGATCGCCATGCGGTCCTCCCTTTCTTGTTGCTCGTTCTTCGTAGAGCCTTGATCTCATCGGTGATCCAGTACTCTGGTTTCCTCCAGAAACATGGTGTTGTCCTGTGAGGCATCGACGCGTCGCAAGCTCTCGTGATGGCGGATGTTACCATCGCCACAGCCTCGTCCGAGGCGGAGTTCATCGGGAGATCTTCGACTGTTTCTATCGATTCCCGGAATTTTTCCTCGTCCAGCTTCCGTACCTGCCACCCCGTTGGTCGCGGTCTGCGTGTCGTCTGTCTCTGTCCGTCAGTCCTAAGCCGAAACCGAATATGTCGATGGTCACTCAGTGTTTCCGTGTCCAGAACTTCCCACGATGTCATACGTCCCATGAGCGACGGGCTCATGAACGTCAGGTCGAGGACCGATGACGAACCTCCCTTCCGGGACCGAGTGTCGTGCCGGTAATAGGTGATAACCCCCGTCTTGTTCGCGAGTACTAATCTTAATGCCTCCATGGCATCAGCGAGTATTACCCCCCGTCTATCGCGCGGCCCCCCGCTCCAAGTCGGTTCCTTGGAGTTGAAATCCCCCGCGATTATAACTGCCCCCTCCCATTGCCTCACATCCTTTTCTAGGTCGTGGAGCTCGTCTTCAAATTCGTGCGTCTTGAGCGACGGCGAATAGTAGCAGCTGTATACAGCTGTGCCCCCTATGGTCTTTCGAGCATAACCGCGGCCACTAACAGCTTGTCCAGTCTCGCGGATCGCGGGATTCATGATCTGAATTACAGCGGTCCCCCAGTGATCGAATGTGGATCGGGAAAGCTCGCGCTTCAGAGGCGGTTCGGAGATGATCAAAACATCGATACCCTCTCCTTTGGCGGCAGTATGTAGGAGGTCACAAGCGTCCCCGCTTCCCCTGAGGTTGGCTTGGATGAAGTTAGCCATTTCTTCCCCCCCCCTGCGTCTATATGTCACTCTCGCGTTTTGGTAGGCTGTGCAGTTGCTGGAGCCCGACCTGTGGTCAGATCTGGTTCCGATAGCCACGCAGCTGAGGCATTTTGGTTTCTCTTCACAGGTAGCGGCGAGGTATCCTGGTTCACCGCTCTGGAAGCAGAATTTCGGTTGACGTTCCTCTGCTTTCTCTTTTTTGCAGCCTGAAGCCTTGTGGCCATACTCTAGGCAGTTATAGCAGCGTGGGATGCCGCCCTTCTCGCGGATTCTCACTCTGCTCTATCCGACCTTGGGTTCTTTCCAGTCCAGGAGGCGGTGAGTGAGCCTCGCTGGGATGGACACAACCGCTGTTTGGGTGCCCCGGGAACCGTTTCGCAGGCTCTTGACTATTATGGCTCCATCCTCGTTTTCTGGTAGGGCCTTCGCGAGGTCCTTCTGCACTTTAGTTTTGTCGACATCGTAGTCGACTCCGAGAACCTCGAGGGTCATGCTATTTGCGAGGCAGTGGACAGCCCCTTCTTGCCCGACGACTGGTGTCAGAGCCGCTCTGATGGCTGCGGCGTCGGCGCCCTTGCTCAGTTCGATGAGGATTTGTCCTCCCTATGTCTTGCGGATGCCCGTGACTTTAGAGCCCACTTCTTCATTAAGGTCATCCGTCTTTATCTTGCGCAGCATATCTGCGTAGCTTGACCCACCTTGGTTTGCCGTGACGAGAACGGCGTCGGATTTTGCTCTTCTTGGCTTCATTTTTGTCTTCTTTCCAGCGGTGTCACTTGATCAACCGCTCTCCTTTGGCCTCTTCGTATTCCTCTTAGAGACCACTTCCTGCCAAGGCCCGTCCTGCTTGGGCCTGTTGGGCGTCGATGTCACGGTCGGTGTTCGCGGATCTATCGATGGAGGTCCGCGTCGCGTCCCCTTTGATGCACCCTGTCTCCCCTGTCGCGGTCCTGGTTTTTCCACCCCCCTTCCCCGTGAACTCCTTCCCAACGCGGTTGGTCTTTGTGTGCCGGCGGAATGCGCATGACTCCTTGATTTCAGTGTCTTCTCCGTTTCGAGGAGTGTGGACTTGAACGCTGTCCTCTTAGCCTTGTCTGTCGCAAGAAGGCCTCCGAGAGCGTTGCCGATTCTCTTGAGCTCTTCGATGTCACCCCTGGTTTCTGCTGGGGTGTCCGAGGCAGACTCGGCTATCCCTATGACTATGTTTAGATGCTCGAGAAGGAGATGCGTCTTCTCCTCCGTTTGTTCTCGGCACTCCTCCAGGTCCCTCAATCCTCCCATCAAATCGGGGGTCTTGCCTTCACTTTTATGTTGTTGGTCGGCCTTCTCGGGTGTAGGGAACCGATCGGTGTCTTTTCCGGTGTTTTTTGCCCATTCTTAAGACCGCGGTCACCGTTCTTAGGTTCCAGGGTATCATCTAACTCATCGGACTCCGTGGTGACGTTAGAGTCGCCTGAATCCGAATTGGGGTCGGTGGTGTCTTCTTTGTTTTTCTCTTGTGTAAGCTGGATCTTCAGTGCGGGGTTGTTCTTCATCAGCCTTTCCGCCGCTGCTTATGCTTGTGCTGCAATCTCCGCGTTCTTCCCTTGTTGGGTCGAGAATGTGAGTTTCGATTGCTTCAGCAGGGGCGTTCGATTCCCGGTTTCGCCATCCTGCGTTTTCCTCTTTCTGCTGGTAGTTAGTTCCTCTGTAGTTCCAAGCTGGTTCTGCGCCTGGGGCAGGGTATCAGCACTCGTAGCTTTACGTGTTCCTCCACTAGACAAGTGAGCAACTAGTGGCACGCCCTGCATCGTTGAGCCCCCCCCCCCAAGATCCGAATGGGGCCCCGCTTTACTTGGGGAAATCTTTTCTTGAATGCTGGTTATCTTCATGGTCTTCTTCCTTCTTTTTCCCAGGGACTGGAATCGCGTGCCGGCCGACCCCGGACCAGACCGGCACGGGTGTGGTGTTTTGTGTCGTGCGTGTTTTGTATTATGTTGATATGTCTGTGTGGTGCTTGTGCGGGCGTAGGTATGATGTGTGTAGAGTGTAGTGTGGGTAGGTTGTGTGTAGGACTCGGGTCCGGTGGGTCATCGCTCCCTCAAGCTCTGAGTGACACCCGGAGGTCACACTCAAAGCCCCCTACGGGGCTCTCTCTCTCTCTCTCTCTCTCTCTCTCTCTCTCTCTCTCTCTCTCTCTCTCTCTCTCTCTCTCTCTCTCTCTCTACCTAGCTGCGATGTTCACCAGGTACCAATCTGAACGCCCCGCACGCGGTGATGCAGAAGAGCGGGTACTCAAAGTTCCCAATATGAGACTTGAATATGGAAGAAGATCTTTCCAGGTTCAATGTGCTCATTTGTGGAACTTTCTCCCTCCGGGCTTTCGGCAGCTGGGGAAAATGTCATTATTTAAAGAGGCTATGAAGGATTTTTTGCTCACACAGTCTCCCCAGAGGATTGATGTGGAGAAGAAGCATTACTTCAATCTCTAAACTTTGAAAGGCTTGGGCTGACTTGTTGCTTGACTCGTTCATCTAGAATAAAATTATAAGTATACGTGTGACCCTTCGTCAATTGACTGAACTTTTCTGTAATATGACTGTGAGCCCTGCCATTTCTTTTTATATTTTTATATTCTTATATTATTCTATGAAGTTTGTGAATCTCCTGAGTGCTACCTGACTAGTCACAAATTGTGATATACTTAAGATTTGTCCTTGACCAAATGACTTCATTATTTTTATTAATGTGCACTATTGATCTGTGATATATATTACCATATGTAACTGATTATTTTTCTTTTTTGTCTTCGGACGAATAAACGGGCATCAATCAATCAATCAATCTCTCTCTCTCTCTCTCTCTCTCTCTCTCTCTTACCTCAAACTGTATTTTCACTTTTGTCTCCGGGCGAATAAAGGGAATCAATCAATCAATCAATCAATCTCTCTCTCTCTCACCTTAAAAATGTCCTCTCCTTCGCCCGGCTCCTGCTGAAACAATAACTTCATGATTGAGTTATAATCTTATATTACTCGGTCCAGGAGAGAGGCAAGACGGATATCACTCATCCGTCGCACATTTGATCAATCTGAATCGTTGAAAAATTCACAAAGATGGTTAGTTCAGATTTTTCTCAAAACGAGTCCTTTAACGTTATTTGAGCGATGTCTCGTATAGGATTGTTAACTTATCGAAATTCTTTCGACTTTCTACTCTACAGTCAGGATAGTAATTTTTCGGGAGATTTGTCGAGTGGCTTTTTGTAAGGTACATTTGCCCAATTCCCACTACCTATTTTTTTTATCTCATAACACTGACCTGGAAATTTCTTTCTGTACATCAACTTACTTGTAAGCTTCTTGGGAAATCTGATAAACGAGCACAAGTCCGTTCAATTTCAATACCGTGCAGTTGGGTTATTACTCTGTATATGAATTCTCGCAATATTTATGAATGTGATACAAGTCGGCGTACAGGAACAAATAACATAGGTCCCACCATTCCGAGAGGATACTGTACGTCGAAAAATGTATCTCGGTCCATCTGACACAATTTGGTTAAGAATTTCTGCTTGTAAAATTGATATTTGTTGGATTTACGAACTAATTCTGTAAAAAATTTGAAATATGACTCTAATGGCCTGCTCACAAGTTCAGGTGTAAATGATTCGAATCTCATAACGCCCTTGTATTCAGATTGAGCGATTCAGTTGGCCTCTAAATAGGCATCTGCTGGATTGCCAGTGATCAAAAAGTTGAAGAAAAAAAATTCAAAATGGAAGTGGCATTTCGTCACAGTATCCAGAGCTCACTCAAGAGTGCTCTTTAAGCTTGAGATTGACCACTAATAGCAGTGGGTTTTGGCAATGTACGTTGAGATGCCGAGACAGAGAGAATGAAGAGTAACGAAATCGTACCAAATTTACCCGATTTGACGGTTGTACAAGTAATGAATCATCTTAATTAGGATGATTCATTACTTGATACATCATTGAGATTCTCGAAGAGTGTCGTCGAAACCCGCTCTCCAAAACTTTCACTGAAAGGTTTCGGAAACTTTTTGGGAAGCTGTCGATAAAGCCCACTCTCCGAATTTTGACTGGAAATTTTCGGAAAGGTTTTGGAAAGCTGTCGATGGAAGTCGCTCTCCAAAACTTCCACTGAAAGGTTTCGGAATGGTTTTGCAAAGCTGCCGATGGAACACGCTCTCCAAAGTTTCACTGGAAGATTTCGGAAAGGTTTCCAGAAGATGTCGATGAAACCAGCTCCCCGAAACTTTTGCTGGGAGGTTCCTGGAAGGTTTTCAAAAGGTTCGATCAGAACAGCTCCCCGAAACTTTCGCCGAAACGTTTCTGAAAGGTTTCCAAAAGGTGTCCATGGAACCAGCTCCCCGAAACTTTCGCTGAAAATTTTCCAAGAGGTGTCGATAAAAGAGCTCTCGCTGAGAGGTTTCACCGAGAATCCTCTCTTGAGTGATGACAGTTCGATTTAGGTTCTGAAAATAATCATCTTGGGATAGTTCCATGGGGTTATAACGCTCTTGGGAGAAGAAACGAATCTTTCCACGACATTTGTTACTTAAATTCCATCACCTATCTGGCTTCGAATATTCTTCAGAAAAAATTTCTTAGCACCTCCTACTATTTTTGAGCGCCCACCGGAACAATTGCATCATGTTCAACATCGTTTAGAGTACTCTAAAGAAAATTCAAAAGGATACGGATTTATATTTTTGAGCAATCGCATTTTTCCATTTTCCATCAAATTGTCACTTTTTGGGGTTCTATGAGAATTTTTTAGCCCCATAGGGTTTTTTCTGATGAAATACGTTGGGTTTGATACAATGTATCATGATTCATCTCGGAAGAGCCATTATGTGAGTGGAGTTATTTCGAAGTTTTTCCTGATTTCAGAGTGAAAATTTGAATTTTCGACTCCAAACTGGAACTTTGCATCGCTCCGCAACAAAGTTGATCTGGGCTAAACAAAAACACATTCTGACTCAAAAAACATATATACCTCATTGGGGAGGGAATTTGATCCTATTCCATTTGGCCGGTCTTATCTAGAGTATAGGTTTTGGAAGGATTCAGGAAGTTTTCGAGGAAGTTATCGGACACTCAAGAATGCACGACCTCATGTATTGTCTGTAAGACTTACCTCCACAAATGCCTGCAACCATCACTGACGACTCCGGGAAGCTTTGTAAATATTTTGTATGGCAAGGCGTATAATTGCACTATCATCACCACAAGTGGTAGAGTTCAACTACACTACATATGCTGGCACCAATTTTCCTGAAAATATATGTTCTCTTTAACACAAAGGGTCTTGCTCTTAACCCAAGACTTGAGACTTAACAAGGTGAGTAGACAGAGATATACTCATCTGATCCGCAAATCCCACAGCTCTACAAATTTATCGAGGAAACTACTTCTATAAGTCTATGGAGAAAACAGAGTTCAGAAGTCATTTTTCCCTCACCGCGATGAGGACACTTCACCAGGAAGTGAGTAACAGAAAAATCAGAAGACATGTAAAATACACAAGAATGTTCTCGATTTGCACAAATAGATTTCCACTACGAATCGGCAAGCAGGCTTCAATCAAGAGAACCGACACTCTCAGCACTCGATGATTTGCAGAACTGACTTCGAACTGAATGATTAAGGCGATGCGGTCACCGTGCACGTTGATTTTTGTTCACAGAAATCTCAAAATCTTTTCCAATTCGGGCTAAACGGCGAGTTATCCAGGCTTTGTAATCATCTATTTTGGCCTGGATAACTCTTTGTTTAGCCCAAATTGGAAAAGATTTCGAGATTTCTGTGAACAAAAATGTGCCAATTCGTAGGTTAGGAAGTACCTGCGGGCAAGTTATTCTCGTTCATTAGTGATAGTCTTGTGATTTGTGACAAATGATGAGTTGTCCACCATAATTCAGATGATAATACGTAATGGACAACTGGTCTCAAACTTCATATCATCAAAATTTTGAGGTACATCTAAATGAAATATAATTTCCGGGTTGCACGGCGACCGCATCGCCTTAATGCGGAATTCACTCTTCCACGAGGAGACTGCGGATAGTCGAAAAACCATCAAGATGCCCGACTCCCCCAAACATGACCAGACTTGACACTATACAGACTGCCTGATGTCGACTGTCGCATCCACGGTCGTGAGGATGGCCCTGGTAGAAATAACATTCATGCGTGATCTGGACTTGCCAATGCAAGGTTCCATAAAAAATTGCCCGAAAGTTTCTGGACGCTTTTACCGAAATTTGTTCTGTGAGCATTTAGAAGTTTCATTTTAATTTTCACCGACAGGCTTCTGGAAGGTTTCGGAGAGTTTTTCGAGAAGTTTTCGGACACTTAGCAGGACAGAGTTCCGTGAAAGTTTTCAGGAGACCTTTCTGAAAGCTTCTATCAAAAGTTTCACGGCAAATATGTGGAAATTTAGACAGTCCTTGCACTGAAAGGGTTTTGAAAGCTTTCTGAAAGCTTTCATCGAAATTTCCCCTGTGAGGATCTGAAAGTTCCATTGAAACTTCCATCGGAAGGCTTCTGAAAGGTTTCAGAAAGTTTTTCGAAAATTTTCCGGACACTTGGCACGGAAGAGTTTCGGAAAGGTTTCGGGAAACCTTTCTGAAAGCTTCCATTGGAAGTTTCTCTGCAAAGATATAGGAATTCTGATGGTCCTTGCGCTGAAAGGCTCGTGGAAGCTTTCTGAAAGCTTTCCATCAAAATTTTCCCTCGAAAGATCTGAAAGTTCCATGGAGATTTTCAGTGAAAGGCTTTTGGAAGGCTTCAGGAAGTTTTTCGAAAAGTTTTCGGAATCTTGGCACGGGAAAGTTCCGGAAAGGTTTCAGGAAACCTTTCTGAAAGCTTTCATCGATAGTTTCTCTGCAAAGATATAAGAAATTCTGATGGTCCTGGCGCTGAAAGGCTCCTGAAAGCTTCCTGGAAGCACAGGAGAAAGCCATATGGAAGCTTTCAGAAACCCGTTGGGAAGCTTCTATTGAAAACTTTCCGTGAAAGGTTTCATGAAAACCTTTCAGTGCTGTCTGAAAAATTATGCTTCATACGAAGCATTTTGTAGACATTTTTTCCAATTCTTAGGATTATTGTGGAATAAAAAAAATAAAATTCCCCCTCTTGAATCGTGAAATCTACCCTTTGTCTATCGCCCTTTCCCCAGAATAAATCCGAGACACGACATTTCATCCAAGTCCAACGTTGGTGATCTCCATCAAAAGAGGTGACAGTATTCTGCCGTGCAAAGTAAGAACGTGCGTAACCACTATTTTTGAAGAATTCGAGTTATTAGTGTCATGACATATCGATGGCTCAGAGTAAAAAGGAACTATCTGAAATTGTAAAACTTGGGAGGAACTATCTGTAAATGTCTCGTTGAAAGGAACTATCTGAAAAAGTTTGGTTGAAAGGAACTATCTCCAAGTGTCTGTAGAAAGAACTATGTATAAATTTTTGGCTGAAAGGAATTATCTAGAATCGTAAGAGTTAAAAGGAACTATCTGAATTCGTCTGATTCAAAAGGAACTATCTGTGAATTTTTGGTTAAAAGGAACTATCTGCATTAATCTGATTCGAAAGGAACGATCTGAATTTGTCTGATTTAAAAGAATCCATCTGAAAATGTCTGGTTGGGAAGGACCTATCTGTGAATTTCTGGTCGAAAGAAACTATTTGAAAATTTTCAACCGGAAATTCACAAATAGTTCCTTTTGAACCAGACATTTTCAGATAGTTCCTTTTAAACCAGACAAATTCAGATACACTGTAAAAAATGTTTATGTGAATTTACCACTCCCAGAGGGGGTAATTCTTGGATACCACTCTGGGAGTTGTGATTTTGCAAGCGGCTTGTAAATTATTTCACCGTCCGACGGTAAATTGCATACAGCAGCGCCACCACTTCGGTCAGCTGAAATTCACCGTCGCGGTTGTAAATTTCTGTCTGCTGATTTTGTCTTTTTTTTCTCATTTCGAAGAGCACAAAAGGAATAGATAGGAGCTCGGGTGAGGAGAATGTGTGAATATTGTGTAAAAATATATCAAATTTATTGAATTATCTGAAAACAGACATGATATAAACTTATTTTAGAATAGTTTGAAAGAAACACATTTTCGTGGAGGATAACCTCAAAACCAGATCCTACTCCGGACAGAACGCCCGCACAAAATAAAGTTATGACACTTGACTTCATTTTGAAATGATCAGAGCAGACTGGATTGACCTGGACTGCTCGGGGATGTCGTTGGTATCACAGACTCCTTCTCTAGCGGCAACCTCGTGATGCCGAGGAGAGGCGAGAGCAATTTAGATGTTTAAAACAGTATTGTGCTGTTGGTTGATTTCTCAAATCGCGAGTCTTCTGCTCGCGAGTCTAGCTCAGCTTAGGGTCCCTGCTCAGCTCACTCGCATCACGCATGCGCAAAGCATACTTCTGTGTGATGAAACTTACCACTCTGAGAGTGGTATCCAAGAATTACCCCCTCTGAGAGTGGTAAATTCACAAGCGCTTGTAAAATCACAAAAGGTAGCTGAAATTCACAACTATCAGAGTTGGATATTCACCGACCTGGACTGTAAATTTACATTGATATTTTTTACAGTGTAGTTCCTCATGAATCATATTTTTCTATATATTTCATAATTTTCTTCTTTGTCGAAAAATGCATGGAGCAATTCCTTAAAGTTCTACATTAGATACCTGCGAATGTCACTCTTCTCTTCCACTGAATTCTGGTGCAGTTATATCCAAATTGGCAAGGAATATTCCTAGTTCTTCCATCATTTTTACCAATTTGAGTTTCTTCCCCTGAGGATAAATGAGTTTATATGGGAACGTAAGAATAATTCTACCTACAATACTGACGTGCAAAGTAAAAATGTACTCAACCACCATCTGGCTGAAATTGAGAAAAACGCAAAAGACTATACCATCCCAGAACCCGATGAAATAATCATTTTACAACAACGAAAAATTGATCATAGACTCAAGTGACCATCCTCTGTTTGATGGTTTAATCAGAAACTGCAATTTTTGATCCAAAACGTTGTCATATCACTCGCGTCATTTTGATATTTCGAGTGTACAGAGTAAGAAAGACGGAAGGGCACTTGCGTCGCGCTCTATAGAGCCAACTCACGACGCTCCGCCGGTATACAGAGTAGAAAACGTCGTATGTGCAATAATATCACGAACTTGTGATTTAAGTACCCAGCAGAAGATGGAAAGTTTGTCAGTCATCACAATTTATCATCTTTCTCGATCGACTGTGCGTAAAACACTGCTTTACGCACGGTAGTTTTCGTTTACTTTACGCCCAGTCGATCGAAAAACGTATTTCGATACTCGGGCGTGAAGTTTTTTCGCTTTACTCGTGCTAATTTCGACCCTCGCCAGGGCTCCAGTCGAAAACAATCACTCGAAAAGCAAAACCAAACTTCCCTCCCTCGAATCGAAGAATACTATTTCTTCATATAATACTTATTCCCTTGATCTATTTATAATGATAATCACATCGTTATCCGCAGAGTTCAATTCACACATGAGGTGATAAATTTCTCCTTCTTTTGCAAACAAGTTGGATGAATTTCATCTAATAGATTTTCTTAAAGCGACACTCATTCTAAGAAATTAATCCTCTCCATTCTCATCCACTCCATTGTTATAGTTCTTCGCCAAGACAGGGGCGTTGGGAGTCAGAATATTAACCAAAAACAGCGTCGGCTCTGATCAATCGAATGAAGGCAGATCGTCAAATCGAGGCCTGTCAATATTACAACCAACATGATAGCCACGACTAATTTGAATTCATCGCACGCTAGTAAATACGTTTGGATGATATCGTCAACCTGCACTTACGTGCTCGCGTTTGTGGGATGAGAGCGCAAATACAGAGTGGAAAACCATGCAAGTGTGAGCGTATTTCTGACTTTGTACAAGTAGGCATCATTTCGGCTCAAGTATAAAGTAAGAGCGCCGCAAGGGCACTTACTTCGTCCTTTCAGGACTCAACGTCATCATTTTACAGAGTTGATGTTGCTTCAGTCTAATATCAAACTTTGCAATCTGAATATTTCATCAAATCAATTCAAATTCGAGGGTCTTCCAATTTTTTCTGAATTTTTTTATCCACACGATGAGATTGAGTATTCCACCAGCTATCAGACGATACCAATGTTACGGATTTGGGATAAGTGGATGGGCATGTTTATGGGTTCTCGGTGCTGACTTGTCTGGCCCGAGGGCACAACGAGTTGATGGCGGGGGATGAGTGACAGATGTTGAGTCTCCGGATTTCGATACAAGCCTAATTTATTCCCAATAGATACAATGATTTACCGGGATAGAGATACTTATACTCTTGATCTTACTGACTCTAAGATATGGGACCCCAGTGATAGAAGTTACTCGTATACGACTATAATATAAGCTTAGACGTGGACTCTACGGATATTCGAATCAGACTCTACTCTAGAAGCCTAGACGCGGGCTATACGATTATCCGAGACGGACTGCTCTCTACAAAAAGCTAGACCCGGTTATACGACTATACCAGAAGGACTGTTCTCTACAAGCGTTTGTTGGAGCTTTTTATCACGTATTTATGCTTTTCCGAGACAGGAGCGCTCAATGCCAAATCATAGCTTCGGAAACTTGTTACTGACTAGGCCTGTGTCGGCGCGTTTGACACTCCTCGTGGTTCTTGATCTTTCGCGCTTTTTCCCTCAGTCTGCCTGTATCAGTACATGACTCCCTTGATTTCAACACGTTCACTATGGCGCTACCCATCCGTATGTCCCGGGCATCCCTCTTTGTGTGTGGCAGGACCCACGGGTGGGTACCGCATTTTATCTGGTTCTACTGTGCACCTAACGTTGCAGACATGTCCAATGGCTCATGTAGCAGGTTTTTATCGTTGAGTATGATGCTAACAACATATATACACTTGGCGTCAATGAATACTTCCCGAATTTGATGCGAGTCCTTGCTTCATTTAGAGGGTTAACTGATGCGAACAAATGAGTAATGAGGCAAGGACTCGCACATGATTCGAGGAGTTTGGAAAGTATTCATTGACTCCAAATGTACAAGGCAGTTTCGGTATAGGAGTTGATTTCCACGAGCTAGAGCAGAATTGCCGTTTTGATCTCAATTTTCATTGAAAACATGAAATTGAGGATAGATGGATGAATGACTCCACTTACTGCGAATTATCCAACGTATATCAGCTCATTTTAGAGCTTACTCCAAAAGTTACGAATTGAGCTCTGATACGCATGATTTGAGCGACTCTGAGTTGAATTATCACAGGTTTGTGTGATGAAAGAAAACTCTCAGTGCTGGTAGACATGCTATGTATCTTCCACCTCATACTCATAAACTAATGGAATGATAGAAGAGAGATAGTCAAGAGGCTACACAGTGATTTTTTGACTAGAATGAAGTTACAAAAGTAGTAAATGTATATGATTAAACAACTTCTTACCACCGATTCCTAGGAAGACATAAATAGTATTGGAAGTTGACAGTCGGGATCATGATCAAATCTCTCGTCAATGAGTGCACATCTATTAGGAGCATGTGAGTAACAGTATCGATTCAAGATCTTGGAGAA
Organism: Eretmocerus hayati; assembly: GCA_029851415.1. NCBI lineage: Eukaryota > Metazoa > Arthropoda > Insecta > Hymenoptera > Aphelinidae > Eretmocerus > Eretmocerus hayati. The sequence goes on from CM056743.1 coordinate 88,622,223, forward strand.
TAACATGTCCGTGGGCTCGTTGATATGAATAGAGAGTGAACTTCTTGAAAGACTAAGGACATCTTCAAGTCCTGAATAAGATGATATTTCGTATACTCAGGACTCGGGCAAAACTGAAAGATTCGATCGGTATAGGAGTATAGCATTCTTCAAGTATATCAGAAAGTTGGAATATGATCTTCAAAGTTATACGAACTAACCCCATTATTAATTGGATTGTTCTACTGAACTTCATCCAAATGTACAATAAAAAGTCAGCACGATACAGTGACATAATAATGCAACAATGTATAATATACAGTGCTCATTATATAAACGCAATTCTCCGAAACAAGCGCAGTGCACAGATCTCGGTCTCTAGGTTGATTTGTACCAATAAAATGCTCAATTTTCGATTCTACGATTGTTCAACTTGACATATCGATTATCCACAACATTTCCCTATACACAAGAGAAGAATTTTTAGGACCCATCGGTGGAGCCCGCAAAAATTCATAGGAAATATGTGGATAGATGTTGAATATATCACTTTGCACAAGGTTTGGCCGTTTCAAGTGAAAGAATGCACTTTTAAGCGCTCTCGCAATATGGGGCGGAATCGCGAGTCTCGCCTTCGCAGCGAACGTGTTAAGCTTGTGTCGCCTTCAAATCTGCGCTGCATTATATCTGTCATTGCATCGACAAGAGACTTGCAGCGCCTCTCGACAGTAGTTAATTACTCAATTACTCCGAATTATCGTAAACATATGATTGCCTCCTTCCTAATTGGAATCTGGAGCATCTGATGCGATACTTCCCCAATCACCTATTTGCACCCTGAAGACTTGTTCGGACTTGCATTGGCTGAGTAGATTTCTTCCTGAGCTAGTGCCAACTCGATGTCGGTGACACTTTCTCTCAAGATTGCCGCTGGATCGGTTTGAGGCTTTTGATCGCCTCTCCTTGATCGCTGATTGCTTATTTACTCTGGATCACCATGGGCTATTGTTACTTTGGCTATCTTCGTCAAGATGTATAATATATCGATGGCTCAGAGTAGAAAGGAACTATCTAAAATCGTAAGACTTGAGAGGAACCATCCAAAAATGTCTGGAAAAGGAACTATCCGGAATTTTTTACTTGAAAGGAACTATCTAAATTCGTCTGGTTTGAAAGGAACTATCTGAAAATGTCTGTTTGAGAAAGAAACTGTCTATAAATTTTTGGCTGAAAAAAACTATCTAGAATCGTAAGAGTTGGAAGGAACTATTTAGATTTGTCTGATTTAGAAGGAACTATCTGAAAATCTTTGTTTCAGAAAGGAACTATCTGTGAATTTCTGGTTTAGAAGGAACTATCTGAATTCGTCTGATTCAAAATGAACCATCTGAATTCGTCTCATTTATGAGGAACTATCTAAATTTGTCTGGTTTGAAAGGAACTACACCCAAAATGATGGTTTTTACCGTTTTCCATGCCGATTCCGTTGAAAAACTATCATTTCGGGTGTTTTGACAGCTGCCCACACAGCATGGAAATATTTCAAAGAACGATTCAGGGAAATATTTCATCGCAATCTCCCGGGAATCTTGCAGGGATATTGCAGGAGACATTTCAAAATGTTCGGTGGCAATATTTCAGAGAAAGCTTCCCGGAAGCTCCCGTAAGTATTTCAAAGAATCTTAATCTCTCAGTACTCACTCAATCTTTCAGTAACCTTGCACTGAAATATTTCTGAAAGATTCACGAAAGCTTTTTGAAAGATTCCTTGAAACAATTCACTAAAATATTTCTGAAAGATTATCGAAAGCTTTCTGAAAGATGTAAGTGCAATATTTTGGGGAGAAGTTTTGGAAGAGTTACGGAAGCCTCTTGTGAGGTTTCACTGCTATGGGGAGAATCTCCTGGAAATGTTTCACCGATATTGAGTATAATATTTCATCAGGACGAGGCCCCAAAATTTCCTGGAGGGTTTGCTAGCTTCTACGGAGGGCTATATTTTGAGACCAGTTCCAAATAACATCGTGCTTGCAGTTCTTTTGGGCTGGGAAATCTTCAAAAATTCTATGATGGATTTTCAAAACTCACCGCGTTCTGATACTCTATATGGAGCACTTTGTGGCTGTGAGTTATCCTTTTAACTCACGATATGAAACGTACCACTTTGGATTGAGCTTGGAAAATCAATTTGATTCTGGTTTTCATTGAATCAATACATTTCGGGAACATTTCAAAAAATCCCTCTATAAGTAACCTCTCTGTCACTCAATTGCACCTAATGAAATTGAAAAATTTCTGAATACCTTCTAAAAGATTCCAAAAATATTTCTAGGAATTATTTCACCGGTAATCTTTCAGAAAGGTTGCACTGAAGTATTGTTGAAATCTTTACGAAAGCTTTCTGGAAGATTTCAATGCAATATTCTAAGGAAGAATTTCCGCGAAATTTTTGTACGATATCGAGATCAATGAAATATTTCATTGCAATCTCCCAGGAATCTTGCAGGGATATTGCAGGTGATATTTCAAAATGTTCCGTGGCATTATTTCAGAGAAAAGTAGTTGTCCTAGGATAAATTTTTCGATCCCAAACCATGTTCGGGCACTTTCCTCCATTTAAATACATGGGGAAACCAAAAGTGCGAAAAGCATTGCAGGTGTAAGCAAGAAACGCGCCGGTCACTTTTCCCCCCCCTCTCTCTACTATGCTATTCCAGCATGGTATTGCTCTACAGATCTCGAGCCATACACCGTTTGGGCACTTTTCCCCATTTAAATACACGGGGAAACCAAAAGTGTGAGAAGCATTGTATGCATAGGTGAGAAACGCGTTGATTACTTTCCCCCCTCTCTCCCTCTACTATGCTGTTTCAGCATGCACAAATCTCAAGCCATACACCAAGATCGTGCATCCAAGGGCTCCTACAACATTGCTGAAACAGGTCCATATGCTGCTCGAGACATACACATATCCCTACTGAAAGAGGCCGAGTCGGTGACCGAGACGGTTGACCGAGTCGGGGTACGGAGTCGGTGACTGTTTCGGTTTACCGACTCGGTCACTTCGCATGGAATGGTCCCAAATGCCACGAAACGAACAATAAATGATAAATTATCGTCAGAGGTTAATAGAAAAATTGAAAAAAAATAGAAAAAAACATGCCCGGCTATTTTCACAATTTTGACGCGCGTGGGATTCGAACCTGCAATCTCTTGCTTACGAGTCCAAGCACATGTGCCCGGGGCCAGCGGGACATGTTACGAGAGAAAGCTTAGTGAGCGTACTTGGAGTGTGACTCATAGGGAGTACCTAAGATCTGTTCATCATCAGTTTTATCATGAGTTGATCATAAACTCTGGCGCCAGAGCACTGAGTCAAGCCGTAGCTAGGATGGGACTTGGAATATTTCTAGATCTGGCTGCTTGACCGAGTCGGTTGACCGACTCGGTCAACCGAATTCAAATTTTCACGGGGAAGCAACACGCATAGGACTTGGGAATTTCCGAGATTTGGCTGGTTAACTACCGACACGGTACACCGACTCGGTCAACCGAATCCAAACTTTCACGGGAAAAGTAACACCGAGTCGGTTAACCAGTCAAATTTTGAAAATTTTCCTAGTTTTATGCGTGTTGCTTTCCCGCGAAAATTTGAATTCGGTTGACCGAGTCGGTTGACCGACTCGGTCAACCGACTCGGTCAAGCAGCCGGATCTAGAAATATTCCAAGTCCCATCCTAGCTACGGCTTGACTCAGTGCTCTGGCGCCAGAGTTTATGATCAACTCATGATAAAACTGATGATGAACAGATCTTAGGTACTCCCTATGAGTCACACTCCAAGTACGCTCACTAAGCTCTCTCTCGTAACATGTCCCGCTGGCCCCGGGCACATGTGCTTGGACTCGTAAGCAAGAGATTGCAGGTTCGAATCCCACGCGCGTCAAAATTGTGAAAATAGCCGGGCATGTTTTTTTCTATTTTTTTTCAATTTTTCTATTAACCTCTGACGATAATTTATCATTTATTGTTCGTTTCGTGGCATTTGGGACCATTCCATGCGAAGTGACCGAGTCGGTAAACCGAAACAGTCACCGACTCCGTACACCGACTCGGTCAACCGTCTCGGTCACCGACTCGGCCTCTTTCAGTAGGGATGTTTGAGACATATGCGCTCCTCCATATGCTAACATATCTGATATTTCGTTCTGCTCGAGGATCTCCGACTCTGTTGCTTCGAGTCCCGTTGCCACCACCACAGCATCTCCACAACGGGTTCCCACTCTCACTCTATACTCACTCTGTTGCCGCCGCCGCCGCCGCCGCCGCCGCAGTCAATATCATCGTCCTCGCCTCCACAACCAATTCCCTCTCTCCCTCTCGCTCTATACATAATATTCGCTCTACCACAACGAGTCTCTCTCTCTCTCTCTCTCTCTCTCTCTCTCTCTCTCTCTTTCACCATCTATTTTAGTAGGTGTGATTTATAGGCCCCCAAAGGTCGCCATGCAGAAGGACGATGGGCTTTTCGGGTCACTACGCCGACTATGTGGTGGCTTCAGCCACAAAGTTATCATGGGGGATCTGAACGCAGACTTGCTGGACCCGGCTCATCCTGACACAAAGACGTTGACTGCACTGACGGAAGAACTGTCCCTACAGATTGTGCAGCATGGCGCGACTGACCAACACAACTCCAATGTATCTCACAAATGGATTGATCACATGTACGTAGATGAAAATGACATCATTACCGACTCACGAGACAGACTATTGCCCAGTTTTGGCAGGCACGCGGTCATTGACGTGACTATCAACGTCTTCACTCCTGCTCCGCCTAAAAATTCCTTCACTTACAGGGATTTTCGTAACATCACTCCAGAGCAGTTGAATGATCGCCTGCTTCGCTGTGACTGGACAGCGCTGAATAATGCTGAAACTAGCTTGGAAGATGCAATTAATTGTCTTAATGAAAACTCAAAAGTTGTTTTGGATGAACTAGCACCGGAAAAAACGATTTACCCTCGTAAAGGTGATGCTCCTTGGATTGGTCCCGAGCTGAAAGCACTCATTAAGAAGCGAGATGCGACGCGTAGGCGCTGGAAGCGAAATCAATGCAACCTACGCAAGTGTTCTGAGCTTCAAAATGAGTTCTTTCGCCTCAGTGAAGAAGTTGACGTGCGCATCGAAAAAGAGCGGAATTCCTTCATTCAGAATCACCTTTCAGACGCTCTTGATCAACATAAAAATATTTGGAAGGAAATGCGTAACCTCGGCCTTTTGTCCAAGAGCAAAGAGGAGGAGCTTCACGGCTTCACCCCGGGTGAGTTGAACGCTCACTTTGCGGGAGTCTCTGTCTCGCCCCACGAAAATATAGGAGATGCGATGGATGAAATTATGGTGGCTCCAGAGGAGGGTTTCAAATTCAAGCCAACCAATTTCAATGAGGTAGTCCTTGCTATGAAACATTTCTCCTCACAGGCTCGCGGGGCAGACGGAATTCCTCAAAGTGTGATCGCGAAGGCTCTCCCGGCGTTGGGTGACCTTATTGTACATATTTTCAACTCCTCTTTCGCTCACAGCATTTTCCCTGAGGCTTGGAAGAAAGCACAGCTGATTGCGCTGAAGAAGACTGCAGCTCCATCATCAGTCTCGGATTTCCGCCCTATAGCGCTGCTGTGCTTTCTCTCCAAGGTTCTCGAAAAGGTTGCACACGACCAAATCACGGAGTACTTGAAGAAAGAAAAATTATTAGGTCGCTTCCAGGCTGGTTTCAGGCAACACCACAGTACCCAGACAGCTTTGCTGAAATTGACAGATGACATTAGACTAGGCATCGATAGGAAAAAGATCACCCTATTACTGCTCTTTGACTTCAGCAAAGCCTTTGACACGATATCACCAACGAAACTTCTGAGTAAACTCCGACAACCGGGTTTCTCACGATCGGCCCTCCTGTGGATCAAATTATATTTACAAGGTCGCACCCAACTAGTCACCTCTAAAAATGGGGATTCTGATTGGCTTGCAACCAATCTGGGCGTTCCGCAGGGCTCCGTTCTTGGACCTTTACTCTTTAGTTTGTATGTCAATGACTTGCCCGGGTTACTGAACGGAAAGTCGGTAGATCATCTCTTTTACGCTGATGACCTCCAAATTTATCTCCAGGTGGAGAAAAATAAGATCAGAGAGGGGGTCGCTCGATTAGGAGAAGTGGGGCGACTGGTTGCTGATTGGGCTGCGGGCTCCGGCCTGCGTCCCAACGCTGGTAAGACCAAAGCAATCTTTTTCTCTTCTGAGAGGAATATCGAAGATCTGAAAAGTATGGACTTGCCAGGGGTTGAGATACAGGAAGGAGTTTTCGTCCCTTCCAGTGATACAGTCGTGAGCCTTGGTGTTGTTTTAGATAGCGAATTGTCGTGGAAACCGCAAATTAATCAAGTGACAAAGAAAGTCAACAGGGCCCTATACAGTTTGCGGTTTTTTAGGGCATGCATCACCAGGACTCTTCGCATTCGACTAGTCGAGGCGTTAGTCCAGCCTCATCTGGACTACTGCACGGTCACATATCTTGACGCAGCGGACGAACAGTGGCACCGGATACAGCGACTGAGCAATTCATTTGTGAGATACATTTTTGATCTTAGGAGAGACGAGCACATCACTCCGTTCAGGGACAGCTTGGATTGGTTGCGTACTGATTCGCGGCGGATGTACTTTGCAGGCATTATCATGTATAAGATCATGCACATGAGGGAACCTGGTTACCTGTCTGCAATGTTCACCAGGCACCAATCCGAGCGCCCTGGGCGTGGGAATGCACAAGAGCAGGAACTCAAAGTACCCAGAATGAGACTCGAGTACGGAAGACGATCTTTCCAAGCCCAGTGTGCTCATTTCTGGAACTTTCTCCCTTCGGGTTTTCGGCAGATCGCAAAAATTTCGATTTTTAAGGATGCTTTGAAAGAATTCCTTCGTTCACAGCCTCCCCAGATAATTGATGTGGACAAGAAGCATTACTTCAATCTTTGAAGGTCATTGGGCTCTTCTCTTTTTATATGGACTGTGATTATTCTCACAACCTGTTACATGACTGATTAGAAGATAACTGCGATATTTTGTTGAGCCTTCGTCCTATTCATTAAATGTTTTTTAAGCAGCCTTTGTTGCTGCAATCTTGACTAGTCACAACTTGTGATAACCTACCTGTCCTTGACCAAAAGATTTATTTATATTAATTGATAATTTCTATTTATACGACATATGTATCCCACATGTGATATTTGATTTTTGCCTCCGGGCGAATAAAGGACGTCTATCTATCTATCTCTCTCTCTCTCTCGTTCAAACCGAGAACCATTCGCTGCTGCTCACGTTGATGCTGTTGCAAATACAGCAGTATACTCTCTTAGCATTCACACTCCAGTAACCCGTTATTACGGCGTTTCACTGGGCGGCCGGATTGAACAGATATTTTCAATCTGTTAAACTGTGAGTGATTCAGTGAAGTGAAAGTTTACCTTTTATTGATTTCATTATGATTGAGATCTTAAATTGTGATGTGAATGAAGTGATGGTTTCTTCAAGTTCAAGATTTTCTTTTTTGAAGCGACTAGATTATGAGATCGTTATGGTGTTTCACTGGGTGGTCGGATTGTACAGATATTTTCAAGCTGTTAAACTGTGTAGTGAAGTGAGAATTCACCTTTTATTGATCTCATCATGATTGAGATCTTTAATTGTGATGTGAATCAAGTGATGGTTTTTTCAAGTTCAAGATTTCCCTTTCTGAAGCGGTCAGATTATAAGATCATTATGGTGTTTCACTGGGCAACCGGATTGTACAGATATTTTCAAGTTTTTTTGGATTGTAAGTGAAGTGGAAATTCAACTTTTCTCGAATTCATTATGATTGAGAACTTTAATTGTCAATGAAGTGATGATTTTTCAAGTTCAAAATTTTTCTTTCTGAAGAATTCAATGATCAAGGAATTTTAAAGAATAAGTCAATTATTTAAATCATCACCTTTTATTTATTTCCTTATATTTATTCTTTTATTTCATTATTATTGAGCTTTGAAGACATTGTTGTTGCTACCGTTGTTGCTGCTGTTGTTGTTGGTGCTCTCATTGATGTTGTTACAACCGTTGTTACTGCTCACTGTTGTTGTTGTTGTTGTTACCACTGCTGTTGCTCTTATTGATGTTACTGCTGTTGTTGTTGCTGCTCTAACTGATGTTGCTGTTGTTGCTGCTCTCGTTGTTGTTGCTGTTGATGCTGTTGTTTTTCCTCCAATATCTGTGAGTTAGAATGGGAAAAAAGGTTAGAAAATTCTCTCTTCTACTTTTAGAACTAAGAAAGGGAAATAATACTTACCAAAATTCATTCAAAAGCTCTTGAATCTCGTGATTATTATACAATGGTTCATAGTACAATTCCATCGGTTCAATATCCATAGGTATGTTATGCTCCCTCATATGATTATCAAGACTTATCAGAACATCATTTATTGGGACTCCTCGTGGGCACTGAGGAATAAATTCATCAGTGCTACTGCTTACATACTCATCCTGTAGGGGTGTCCATCTCTCCGGGTCCTCCTTCTCCTCTTCTTCGCTCTCATAGTCTGAGAGCTCTACAGTGGTCGAAGTAACTCTACTTTCGTCCAGGTCTCGATCGTCCCGAGACATTTTTCTTTTTCTGTGGTGATGGAAGAGGTTGAGCTGGTGTTTTTCCCTCTTTTTCTTCTTCCTCCTCAGAATCCTCTTCTTCGGAATCCGAATCACTCTCTATGATTCTTTTTTTCTTCTTCTGCTCAATGACTGTTTCTTTAAATCTAATTTTTTGTTCGCCCTTCTCGAGTTGAATCATAAGACAAGTATTGTCTCGATCTAATAACTTTAAATTTTCCTCCAAATCCTCCTGGATTGACTGCGCCAATCCTCTGGGTGCAAATATTTCAAATGTTTCTGAATTTTTTGGATCTCTGAGACTAATAACGATCGCTGGACCGTATTTAGTTTTAATATTTTTTACCGAAGTTACTCGGTATGAATGTTCGATGTTAAGATCAACAATTTTTTTAGTATTATATTGGTTTGGATTATACTTATTAATTTTGTTGAACGCTGTCATTGCTGTTTGTAGACTGACTGGAAACTACAGAGTTTCAAGCTCTTTATATACTCAGAGATTTCAAACTACTCCATCATTCAATCAAATTTTTTCAACAAAAGTTTACGCTCTCCTAGAACTTATCGTAAATCATGGTTCACACTCTCAATGTATGCATTACACAATTTGAAAGGTGTTACTCTTGATTATGTCAAGAGATTACATTCTAATCGTATATTGCATATCATAGTCTCTAACTACGGAGTTTGAAACTCTCATATACCCTCTAGATTTAATGTTAACTACTTCATCTTTTTTTCCAATCTCTCTCCTCTGTAACATCTAGTAGAATTTTTTCTCGAAAAAGTTCACGCTTTCGTTGAACTTATCGTAAATCACACGTGCCTCGGTAGAAAGTAATACTTACACAATCCATATACAACTTGAAAGGTATGACTCTTTCAATTCATTCGGTAATACAGTTCAAGCTCCAATAATACATCACATGTGTCAGTTTATAACTACAGAGTTTGAAGCTCATTTATTTCTCAGAGATTTAATGTGGAAATATCTCGCTTCTACTTGGATTTTTACTTGAAAAAGTTAACGCTTCCCTAAGCTATTGCGTGTTATGTGGGTATTTACTCTGACATTGTAGAGCATTCATGTGGGAATGAGAAGGCTCCTGTATCAGACTAGCGCAACCTTTTAGATTTTTTTCATTCCACCAGGCTTCTACTTAACACTCTCATGAAATTCTCAGGTAGTTTGATGTAGAGGTGAAGCATATGAATAGACGCATGTGAAATCATTCTGGTTAGAGTTCCTCGTGATCCACAGCGTACACAGACGGGTTTGGGTAAGCTCTCATCATGGCTGAATATAAACCTATTAAAATATTCGATATGATTAAATTAGATTATGAGACGCTTTTAACGCGTTTAAATTTCTCCAAAAATCGTGATTTTAAAAACTTTTCACGTCTTCCAAGACTCGCGAGGAAATTTGCACAATTAGAAACTAGAATGTTGGACATTCTGAAATCTTCTGAATTCAAAAAGAAAAGAACTGGATTCAAAGCTAAATATGAATCTTATATTGATCAATGTCGATTAAATAAGAAAATACTATTACATAAATATTCAAATCAGAATAAAAAGAGCTCGGATAAATTAATTTTCTTCGAAGGTGAGAGTGCATTCCAGAATCGGATTCGCACTGGATTTGTTGGAAATATTAGTTGTAGAAACATTGAAGAATTTTTACAACAAGCACAACCAGAAGTCTTAAGATTTATAAGATCAATTATTCGCGAGTTGAGAAATATCAAAGTGAATTTAATATTAGCAGCTCGATTTGAGTTGCTCGACTCTTCGTCGAATGTTAAATATTTCCAAACACATTATAAGACTTTACTTATGTCGGATAGTGCTAGAAAGTGGTACACCAAGGAGGAACCATTGTTTTTTGAAAAAGTACAAATATTTTTTATTCTCGAAATATATTCAAAATAGATCTTACAACCCAAAAATCATTTTTTTTTCTCATATTCTTAATTGATTGAAACTGCATGTATTAAAACAGGAAACGAATGGATTACATGATAGTAAGGCGAGAGAATACTAACATTCCTAGATACAAATTGGAATATTATCTTATTGAATGATTAAAGTTTAAAGGTTTACATGATTGGAAGAATACATGAATGATAGCTTAAAGTTTATTACGAAGATCTGTCAAGCATCCTGCGCATTTGTTCAGCAAGATCATTTAGAGTTCTGCTATTGTCCTCAACTCTTGATAAGATTCTCTGATTATTCTCGGGCTCATGAGCAACTTTGGTTTCGATTGTTTGAACGTCTCTGTCAAATTGATCCATCCTTGACTCCATTCTTTCAATAACCTCTTGTTGATCATCCTCCTCATCATCCAATTCCGATCTAAATGTTGTCAAACGATCATTCTGACGGGTGATTTGTTGGTGGAGTTCATCAATATAGGAGCGTGTATCAACCAAAGCAGTATCATTAGCAGCAGCATTGTCAAGAACTCGTCTTTCCAAATCCAAGATCCGCTGTAATACAACAGTCTGGTCTCTCTGCATCCGATCATAGATCTCATCGCGTTTCTTCAATTCATTCATTACAAATTTACCCGAACGTGTTGATTCAGTTTTGAAATCCTGATTTTCCTTAATGAGTTCATCATTTACCCGAAGACGTTGATCAACCGACTTCTCAAGAGCAGTAATTTTTTTTCAGAGATCTCTCCATGATTCGCTAGCATTTTAGCTAATTCATTCGTCACGCTCTTGTAGAGCACAACATCAGCTCGGAGTTTCATCACTTCATCAAGCAACTTATGATGCTCCTTAACTAACCCAGCAAAATCTCGACGTAGTTCAGCCAACTCAGTTAAAATAGCTTTCTGCACATCTCCATATCTATTCATCCTCAAATCAACATAACTAGTATGTAATTCCAAATGAGATTCCACAACTTTCACTTCCTTTTGGAGATTTTCATAGAGTTTTGCATTTTCTTCGAATTTTGAATTCATTTCACCAAATGAGATGTCAAAGAGCTTAGTGAAAGTGCTAACCGATTCCTTTTCCTTCCCAGGTAATTTTTCAGTAATCTTGTTTGCAACAGCATCAAGCACAAATGTGATCTTCTCTTTGAAAGTGAGATCTGGAATTGCATCAACTCGCACATAATTTTCCTTAAAAGTTTGAAGTAACACTCGCTGTTGCTGCTCATCAATTGAAGTGGTTCTCAACATATTGCGAAAGACACTAGTAACTGCTATCTCACTAGGCCCATCTGTAACATCATAGAAAAAATTTTTGATCCATTCAAACAACAACAACAACAACAACAACAAAATGATTAAAGGGAAGAAATGTCAATCTCTACTCACCGCTTCTCATAGCAACAGACATTTGTTCTTTTTCTTTAGTTTTTTTGATGTTGGTTTCTGATTTAACTCTATCTCCTCCTCCTCCTCCTCCTGCACTACTCCCTGCACCGCTGATTGTTTTCTCATGCGATACAAAGAGTATCGCATGAGAAAACAATCATAGTGAAAAAAGATTTCACTATGAGATGAATTTCCAGCTTGAGAATCTCCAACAGGACGAGAAGATGGAGTGCTTATTGAAGCTGATCCCCCATTGCTCACACCCACAGATTCAAGTCCCTTCTGAAGCGACTCCGTCGTTTTCTACTTAATGGTTTTATGCTCTGTGACTTCTGAACACAGAATGATGGAGGTCTCTGAGTGCAACACCTTTTATACAATGTACCCCCCCTCCCGCAACTCTTCGAGTATACTATTTATTTCATTCTCAAGACCTGAATTTCCTATGTATGATGACCTCATTAACAAATCAAGCCTTTCTACCAGTTCGTTGGGTTATCCCAGTATACGTAATCTAGGTTAGAGTTATTGCGAAATGTCATAACGTCTCTGTCCATGACCCGCTTCAATTTTCCTTTCACCAATCCTTTCCCTCGCATTTCATCATTGGAATTTTCCGATGACGATGATTCATTTAGTGGTGGAGGTTTCTTACCACACAAGTTTCTCACGATATTTTTATATTTCCATGATATTGAACCGATGAGTCTGCCTTTAGGATCATTACCTATTCTATGTGGTAGGCTGATTTCCAAAAATCTCTTGTAGTGTACGAGATCTGAGTTGGTGAAGTGGTGTGGTTTGTTTTTGAAAATGAATTCAAATAGACCTCTCCTAGCGGGAAAAGAGTGTATTTTGTCCAAATACACCTTATCTATGTGTTTAGCAAAACTTATAGAACTTCTGCCGGCTCTAAGATCACTCTTGCCATCTGTTCTAATAACGAATCGCGGACCGTACTCGTGGTCATTTTCTTTGTGATTTTTAAAGAATTCTGTCATGTACTGGGTGGTTAGACCGGGGAGGTTACCCTCTGTTAAGTCGAGATATGTTTCCCACTGTTCTGGACGTCTAATGGTTTCTCTTCTTGATTGATCAAGACTAACAGGTTCATCCACTTCCATAGCAGAAGTGTGAGCTTGCTCGCGAAAAGAGCCCATCAAACTCTTGTTTGTGTTTTTTTTTACTTTTTTTAGGTTCTTGCAGAATGTAGGGTGACTCCAGAATTCTCTTCTTATTCTTTTCAATCACCGGGATGTTCAACTCTTCTAAATTATGACTAGACTTTCGGGGCATCTCTTGTATATTCAATAAACGATCCTGATCCTCAGCATCCTCAATTTCAACATCTTCATATTTTTCATCATCATCACCATCATCGTCATCAACCCGTTGGTTATGATCATCATCATCATCATCATCATCATCATCATCATCATCATCATCATCATCATCATCATCATCATCATCATCATCATCATCATCATCATCATCATCATCATCATCATCATCATCATCATCATCATCATCATCATCATCATCATCATCATCATCATCATCAGAATCTTCACCTGCTCCAAATGTAGACTCTGAATCGTTAAATGGATTCTCTCCTTTAACACTAGTTTCCACATTACGCTCTTCTTTTTGAAAGTCAAAAGTTTTTCCAGAGGTTCAACAATAGGCTTCAAATGCTCTCTATTAACCATCTGCTCCTCCATCCTACCCTCTCTCAGAGCCAAGTGCTTCGCTCTAATTGCCTGACTAGCCTTGTGAATTTGAATCTTTAATTTTCCTTCAACATCTTTTCTCTCTCTTCTTGACCCCCTTCCCCCTTTCTGCACCGCCTCCTTCTTCACTCTCTTGCTTGTCATTGCTCTTGCCATGATGACGTTTCAGACACGACTGACCTGATCTCAGTACGATGAATTCATTTAGATTACGTCTGTAACGACCCAGATCCATTGGATCATCTTTTGAGATGGTTAGAGAACCGTATTTGTTATCTTTCCAACAGGCTGAACATAGCTGTTTGAACTTATCAAACGTCATGTCTGCACAAACGTGATTATTGTAAACGTGCCTCATGTTTCCCTCATCCTGATTGAATAGAATGATTAAATTCGCCTGGTCTCTAATTGAATGTTTCGGAATATGCGTATACGATTGGCATGAATAAAATAAATCCACTCGGTGGTGTCTACCCATACTATAATATTCCTCAATCGTTTTCTGCTTATCTGAGATGACATCATCAAATATGAAAATACTATTCTTCAAAGCTTCATTGGGCTTTACTATATCACTATTTTCTCTGTACGTGAAATACTTCATACCCACAGCAGCGAGAGGTTTCATAACACTCTCAAGAAACTTGTATTTAGGCTGTTCAAGAGACTTTGAGTATACGTAAATGTTGTTGAAATTGGAACCATTGGGACTGACTAGAAGGGAAATCAGGAGCTGGGTTTTCCCGGTGTTGGATGGTCCACATATTATAGCTCTGATGGTATTGGGTAAGAGCTTTCCATGACGTCTAGCAATCTGTGTTGAATTGTTAACATCCACATCAATTATGTGAATGTTGTTGGGTTGTTTGATGAATTCCATGTTTGCATGAGTCTTTCCACACTACTACTGACTCAATCAATTCTCGGATTGGGTATAAGTACCCACACCAACACCACAACGCTTTAGTTGCATTCCATGTTTGACACGGAGAACATGTGTTATCAATGCATTCATTACGAGGAGCAGGTCTTGTCAATTCCACCATCAACAGCCTCCCTTTCGAGCTCCATCTTCCAGGCTATCAATTTTGTGGTCCAGGAACTAAATTATACAAGAGGCTTGCACGAGGTGATAGGGGTAGGAATGAGCTCGACAACTACTGCATGAAGCATGATATAGCTTATGCAAAAAGTAAAGACATCAAGGATCGACACGTTGCTGATCTTGCCCTTCAGCTTGGGGCTGAAAAACGTGTAAAGGAAGGAGGTTTCTTGGAGAGGTTAGCTGCGAAAGCAGTTGCAGCAACCATGCGTGCCAAGCGACGATTTGGAATGGGTCTGAAGAAGCGTGAGCCTGTGTTGAGGAGGATGAAAAAGAGGGGGAAGAGGGGTTTTGCTGGGGTGAATATGCGTACTCTTGCTCTGGCAAAATGAGGAGGTTTTTTACCAGCAATCCTACCCACCCTAGCAGCACTTGGAGCATTGGGTTCATTAGCAGGGGGCGCTGCAAACGTTGCAAAATCCATTAGTACTATGCGCATGAATAAGAAGCAATTGGCTGAATTGAGGAGACATAATCTTGCATTAGAGGCCAAAGGTCGGGGATTGCGGTTGAGTCCATCGTCTTGCAGCAACCAGTATGGTGGTGGTTTGAGGAGAAAAAAAATCTCAAAAAAACGAAAGGGAGGGGGAAGAAAAAAGTGAAAGGTACGTCGGGGAGTCAACTATTGGGGTTAGCTCACAACTTACCTCACTTTAGAGGTGTATTTTCACTAACTGAACTCCCCCCTCCACCTGCGTGGGAAAACGAAGCGGCAATAGTGAATCTGGGTAATGCACACTGGGTTGCCTACATAGAGAGAGATCGTTTCATTCATTTCTTCAATAGTTTTGGAAATTTGAGACCACCACGTGAGTTGGTGGATTATTGGAAGAAGAGCTCTCCAGATTGTGAATTTGTCTACAACAGAAGTTAGCGTCAAACCTTTCGTCAGAGTAATTGCGGTCCTCTGAGTGTGAAATTCTTGCGGGAACATCTACCATAAAAGGTGTTACGTGATTGACTTTGAGCCAGTTGCTTATTGCAAATCACTTGTGAAAGATGTCTGAACAGTTTACAGTCTCAAGCACCTCATCGCACATTGATCAGAACATTAGGCTTAGAGAGCAGTTGTGTCCCAATAAGATCTATGAGCTTGGTCTGGTTGATTTAACAACTTTTCACGCCATCCCCAATGTTGATAGGAATAATAATACCTTCTACTGGGGTGATCAGGAACTACAGATACCAACAGGATCTTATGAAATTGAAGATTTGGAACGCTATTTGCAGGAACACATACCTCTGAGAGTTCCATCTAGTGCACACGCTGAGGAAGAGGATGATAAATCTATTCCACTAGAATTGAGGGGAAAACCAATTTTTCTGCGCGTTAATAAAAACACATTACACTGTGAGATCTACTCGCATCACGACATTAATTTCTACAATTCAAACAATATAGGTCAACTTTTGAGTTTTGGTAGGTGGTTGTCTCTACCAGCCTACAGATGGCATAAGTCTGACCACATTGTGAAAATAAGTCGAGTTAATATTGTACGGGTGGAGAGTAATCTGATTAAGGGTACCTTCTACAACGGAGAGCCCTGTTACACCATATTTGAATATAGTGCTGGTAGAGTTCCGATTGGTGAACAATACACCGTCGAACCGAAAAATATCATTTATCTACAAACGCGTACGAACGATATACGTAATATATGTATTCGACTCTCGGATCAGGACGGTAACTTGATCAATAATAGAGGTGAAGAAATTACTATGCGTTTCCACTTGCGTGAGAGAGTGGGTCATGTACCTATATAATCTACCAGTAAACACGAGCCCCGCTCAGTTGAGCGGGGTGACTCGAACGAGACGCACGACCAAACCTATTGTGAGAAGAAGGATCCCTCTCTCGAAGAAAAGTGTACTTTTTCTTCAATCACAAGGCTTTAGAGTGAGAAAAAATGGCTGGACGTAGTCATATTCTCGATATTGCCGAGAGGCCGGTGATGGACGATAGTATTTCACGACGAATGGTACGGAAGTATCAACCATACAATTTTCAGAATCTACAGCGGAATGATGAGATACGGATCACAGTATCCTCATCTGACAGTCTTCTGCTCCCAAGTGAGAGTTATCTCCACATTGAAGGCAATATTGTATTCGACAAAGAGCAGAGTATTTTGTTGATAAGTGATTTCCTCCTTTTTCTCTTTGACATGATTCGTTATGAGATCAACAATGTGATTATTGATGAAACAAAAAATCCTGGCATCACCGTTAGTCTGAAAAATCTTGTATCACTTTCTGCGGATGAAGATAAGTCTATGACTAATGCAGGACATCATATAGGAAACTATACCATAAACTCTGGTCACGGATTCAACTTTGCTATTCCACTCAGTAAAATATTTGGTTTTTGTGAAGACTTTAGACGGGTTATAGCATTCGCAAAACATGATATAGTACTGCTCAGATCGAAAAATGAAAACGATTGTGTGATAACAACGGGTGACGAGTGCGCTCCACAAATCAATCTAACTGCTGTAACTTTACACATGACTCATATATATCCAAATGATCTGATTCGTCTTCGCTTGCTCAAAATCCTAGAAAGGAACACTCCTTTGTTTCTATCATACCGAAGCTGGGATCTCTGTGAACTTCCAACAATGCCCGATACCTCTCAATTAATATGGCCTATTAAGAACACAACTCAACTGGAGAAACCTCGATACGTTATTATTGCCTTCCAAACCGCTAGGAATAACAGCAAGAAGAAGGACATGTCGAAATTCGATCACTGCAAGATTGTCAATGCAAAAATCTTTCTCAATTCTGAAGCATATCCTTATGAACATCTTCACATTGACTTTTCCAAGGCTAAGAATACTTCTGTCTTATTTGAGATGTTTAAGGCTTTTAGGAAGAGTTATTATCACACTGACAAGGGCGATGTTTCAATTAGTAAACAAAATTTTGAGGATCCATTCCCGATTCTCGTATTTGATGTTAGTGAGTCTGCTGATTCGGTGAAATCATCAGTAGTGGATGTTCGAGTTGAGCTTGAGTTCAAAGAAAATATTCCGAAGAATACAACAGCCTACTGTCTCATAATTCACGATAAACTTGTCAAGTACAACCCACTGACGAATATTGTTCAGAAGATGATTTGATTTCTGTTCAAGACTTCACGGGAGGAGTGGGAGCAATTTGAGAAAGAATTCAAGAAGGACAATTGCTTTGAGAGAGGGAGAATACAACTGCTGAAGGAAAAGGAGAAGAAGGAGATGGATGAGGAGCAGGAGACAGCAGCCAAAAAAGTGTGGTGGTTCAATGTTGTAAGCGTAAATGAGTTCAAACGTCGAATGGAGGCGGCAAGTCCTATGGCTGCTAATAAATTTTATCTTGATATACAAGGCTATACCATTGGTCGAGATTTTTTTCCAAAAGAAATAGCTCTTCTGAATCAAGAAATGTATGAATGTTGTCCAACATCATACAAGATTCTTCACTATACAGTGGGTCCACCACCAGAGATCGGAACACCATCAGCTAGTGATGTGGGACAAATGATTCATTATCGAACATATGTTCACAACATCCCATGGGTTGCAGGCTCTGTGCCATGGAGTGAGATGCTCGCGCCTCTACTGGATGAGCTTGAATATTCGCGTTAACGTTCCCGCATGGATATTATTTATTTTGGGAGTGATGTAAAACAAAGATGGTTGAGCAGACAACTGCTTCATCTTTTCCGAAAACATTCGAGATATTGGATGAAAAACATCTTCGAAACTTGTCACGTTAACCAGGATGGATACTTTACTGAGAAATTCAATTATTCACCATGTGAATTCCACGATAATTCAAAATATAGATGTGCTAAGCGAACGGTACAATATATGTATCATCTCGAAAAAGAATCATGTTTGAAACATTATAGAAGCATTATCAATATACCCGAATCACAATTTGATTATATATAAATGAAAATATATATATATATATATACACGAGAAGAACCTGACTTTTTTCAATTAAACCTACCCCCCTCCTATACATCCCTATCTCTCATTACAATACGGTATAAGTAACTATCTTATTGGACGTTGAGCTCAGTTGAAGGAGTGAGATGGTAGTATACATATCTCTGAAACAATTATGGATCAATACAGTTTACAAAAAAGACGTTTGGTTAAGGAGCTACATGCTCCAGCGAGGAGGAATTTTCTTCGTCGGAGAATAGATGTACTAGGGATTGATGACACTTGGCAGATTGATATTGTGGTTATGATCAATTATGCTAAGGTTAACGAAAATTATAAGTACATACTCGCTGTAATAGACGTATTTTCCAAGTATGCATGGTGCATTGCAATTAAGTCAAAACAAGCCTCACACGTCACTGAAGCATTCAAATCAATCTTGGACAGGGAGCATAGAAAGCCAAAAAACTTACAGAGTGATCAAGGCACTGAATTTTACAACTCCACATTTTCACAGCTGATGAAAGATCGAAATATCAATCATTATTCCTCGTATTCAGTTTGTGAGGCATCAATTGTCGAACGTTTTATAAGAACAATCAAGGGAAAAATATATCGTTTCTTTTCACTGCGAGGGAGCTATCGTTGGATTGATATTATACAGGACTTGGTATACCAGTATAATAACAATGATGTGCATAGAACTATTGGTATGAAACCCATACAGGTGTGGAAGTGATCTGCCAACCAGTCGAAAATTGAATCGAGATTATTGAAAACTGTCTATGCTAGTGAACCACATCTCTCGAAAGAACCTAAATTCAAAGTGGGTGATTATGTGCGAGTATCAAAGTATAAAACCATCTTTTCGAAAGGATATACAGCCAACTGGACAGCTGAGATTTTTAAAATTGCTCGAGTGAATCATAATGCATGGCCTGTTACATATCATTTGGTGGATGATAAAAATGATCCAATATCGGGTCAATTTTACTCGCAAGAATTATCCAAAGTGCATGATCCCAATGTCTATTTAGTGGAGAAAATACTTAAAAGAAAAGCTGGAAAATCGTTCGTAAAGTGGTGGGGCCTTCCTTCATCCATGAATAGTTGGATAGATCAGAAGTCATTTTTAAGAATTGTTTGGGAAATAAAAGAAAATTACACTTTTCGAAAATGAATAAGAGTATTTCATTTGTTCACTCAAACGTATCTCACATATTTTCACATGTAATGGGTGTTAGGAGAGAAAAAATAGAAAAAAAAAATTTTTGCCGAAACTCGAACCGAGGACCGCATGATTATTAACCATAAGCTCATAGCTTATTTGTAGACCTCATTCAACGATTGGGAAGGAAAAAAAAACTGTCGGAACTCGGGATCGAACCGAGGACATCATGATCTTCAGTCATACGCTCTCCCACTGAGCTATTCCAACTGCCTTTCTTGTTGAATCTGTAACCTAGAATAATTGGAGGGAAATATAAGATATCAATCACCGTAATCATCATTGAGTAATGAAAAATCCATTCACTCGAGTTACCTGTTCTTCATGTTCACCACTTGAATGTTTGAGAGGTGGTGTCTGCAATGCCAGATAAAACCAGCAATTTCTTTAATGTTTCCAATTTTGTAGTATGATTTCGGTAAGCATCTATTATAGTTACTCGTATTTTCATCAATCTCGAAAATTCCATCATCAAGTCTGTGGTAAGTGAACACTGATAGAATTGAATGTCCACCAGTCAGCTCAAACACGATTGAAAATCTGTGTGAGACGTTCAAATATTGATATGCTATACAATAGTGGATGAATGAATCACCGTAAACGTAATCTCGCTCATAATTTATGAGAGCGTTGATTATTTCTAGTTGACCTGTTGGGAGAAAAGAAGAATTTCATGAGAGAGAGAGAATGAGAGAGAGAGATCAAACCTTTTTTGAAGTAACACTCACCGTCTCTTCCTACGGAATACATTGTTGTACTATTAGTTTATACCTATGAACACCCATTTATATACTGTTTTCCTCACCACCTTATAGGTTATATAGTAATTTATTGCTTTGAACTCCATAATATTTAAAAATCAGCATCAATATTGAACGTTGAAGTGTCTCCAATCACTCCCCACTTCTGATACTCGCTAACTTTTTTCTCAAAGAAATTAGACTCAGACTCAATACTTATTGCATCCATGAAGGGAAATGGGTTTTCCGTATGAAAAATCTTTGGAAAACCGAGTTCATCAAGCAAGAAATCCCCTACAAATTCAATGTATTCACTCATCAACTTATTATCCATTCCGATGAGTGCTACAGGTAGCGATTCGCAAACAAAATTCTTTTCGATCTTCACAGCATCATGGATGATTTCATAAACGCGCTCCTGCGATGGTTTCCTGTTCAACAACTTAAATAACACACACGCGAACTTGGTGTGTAAGCCCTCGTCTCTCGAAATAAATTCATTCGATGTAGTGAGTCCAGGCATTTTTGCTTTCGTCCTGAGCCAGAAAATGCTGGCAAAACTACCGCTGAAAAAGATTCCTTCAACTGCAGCGAAAGCCACTAAGCGTTCAGCGAACGCTACAGATGAGTCGTTGATCCACTTCAAGGCCCAATGAGCTTTTAGGGCAACACACTCCATTGTTTGTATAGCGTTGAATAGAAAACTCTTTCTCACAGGATCTTGAATATATGTATCCAAAAGAAGAGCATAAGTTGCAGAATGAATATTTTCCATTGCTATTTGAAACCCGTAAAATGCTCTTGCTTCCGGGATTTGAACTTCTTGAGAGAAGTGTAAGAGTAAATTTTCATTCACAATACCATCCGACGCGGCAAAGAATGCCAATACGTGTGAAATAAAATGTTGTTCTCCATGACTCATTAGCTGGAAATCAGTTATATCCTTTGGGAAATCAAGCTCTTCAGCAGACCAAAAACAAGCTTCATGTTGTTTATAAAGTTCCCAGATCATAGGCCACTTGATGGGGAATAATACGAATCTATCAGGATTCTCCCTAAGCAGAGGTTCCTCATGTTCCAATTCCTTGAGAGTAGAATAGGTATCAAGTGTTTCGCTTCCACATGTTTCACCGAGTTGCACTTTTTTGGAAGCTACTACATTTTCACTCTTAGAGTTCAACATAAACTTTTCTTGTTTAGTTCCACCAACCTTCGATTGCTTGGGAGAACACACAGTCTCAGATGTACCACTTGTAGATTCCATTACGAGTTTATCTTGGAGTAAAATCAATCGAGCTCGTGTTGATAATTTACATCGCTCAAGAACAAATAATATTAAACCTATAGTGAAACTGCACATAACTATGAATTCACATAGAATAAGTAAATAATCTATGAGCATTTCACTTGATTCGTTCACGGTTTGAATTAATGACAAAACAAAGCCGAAAATTAAATTGAGGGAAAACATAATCGTATTGAAAGCTTGGTGACTGTGGCAACTACTCGCACAGTAGCTTGCAATACAACTGAAACTATAAAATAAAGCTTCGCTAGACTATGCTCAGTGTGAGGAAGATAAACTACCAGCAAACGTGACCTGAATAAAGTGTAGGATGTTGTATGAGGGCATTGACATACGCATGAGACATATGAGATAAAACTTTGTCTGCAGTCGAGCTACAAAGATTTTCATACATTGCTATTCAACAGCAAAAGAGTTAAGCGAGCTGTTGGGCTCACAAAGTATATATGCATCAGAATAAGGCTGTAACAGAATGAGCAAAAGCGAAAGGAAGAAAGAGACTCGTTGTGGTAGAGCGAATATTATGTGTAGAGCGAGAGGGAGAGAGGGAATTGGTTGTGGAGGCGAGGACGATGATATTGACTGCGGCGGCGGCGGCAACAGAGTGAGTATAGAGTGAGAGAGGGAACCCGTTGTGGAGATGCTGTGGTGGTGGCAACGGGACTCGAAGCAACAGAGTCGGAGATCCTCGAGCAGAACGAAATATCAGATATGTTAGCATATGGAGGAGCGCATATGTCTCAAGCATATATGTATGTCTCGAGCAGCATATGGACCTGTTTCAGCAATGTTGTAGGAGCCCTTGGATGCACGGTCTTGGTGTATGGCTTGAGATTTGTGCATGCTGAAACAGCATAGTAGGGGGAGAGAGGGGGGGAAGTAACCAACGCGTTTCTCACCTATGCATACAATGCTTTTCACACTTTTGGTTCCCCCGTGTATTTAAATGGGGAAAAGTGCCCAAACGGTGTATGGCTCGAAATCTGTAGAGCAATACCATGCTGGAATAGCATAGTAGAGAGAGAGGGGGAAAAGTGACCGGCGCGTTTCTTGCCTATACCTGCAATGCTTTTCGCACTTTTGGTTTCCCCATGTATTTGAATGGAGGAAAGTGCCCGAACATGGTTCATCCATCGAGAAATTCATCCTAGGACAACTACTGAGAAAGCTTCCCGTAAGCTCCCGTGAATATTTCAAAGAATCTTACACGCAATCTTCCGGAAACCTTGCACTGAAATATTTCTGAAAGATTCACGAAAGCTCTCTAGAAGATTTCTTGGAACAATTCACTGGAATATTTCTGGAAGATTTACAAGCCTCCGCTGTGATATAGGCTCATTGAATTCCCAACTTGTTCAAATCTCTTTTTCAATTCAAGCTAATCACGAGTCGTCGCATATAAACAAAGCCATCATGATAATAGGTTTGTGGAAGCTCTCTGACTGATTCCGTACATATTCCTTGGGAACATTCCACAGGTAATCTCCCAGGAATCTCGCACTGAGATATTGGTGATAGATTCTCGCAAGTTCCCTAGAATCTTTCAGAGCAAAACTATGTGACGGGGTACTGCATATTAATACCGAAAACCGTTCCAACCGAGGTAACAACATATTATACTGGTAAAGTATTCCGAGGAGTAATTCTTAACGACTTGAATCTGTGGGATGTGACACATAAATATTGTGGTGGAACACTGGGAATCTTTCAGTAACATTGCAGTGAAAGATTGTAGGAATCTTTCAGAAACATTGCAGTGAAAGATTGTAGGAATCTTCCAGAAACATTGCAGTGAAAGATTGTAGGAATCTTCCAGAAACATTGCAGTGAAAGATTGGAGGAATCTTCCAGGAATATTCCATTGGACGATTCTGTTCCCGATAGATGTCGCATAACACACTTTAGTTCTCAAATTTCGTTCTCATAAATTATATGGTTTTTGGGAAACTATCTATCAGGATATTTGATGGTAGTATCAAATGATCTGTCATGTGTGATAACATACCCAGGACCAGCTATGCATAATAGTCTGTAAATGATACGTGAGGATTATTTGAAGATGCGTAAAGGTTTCCTCGCAAACGTTCACAATAGACGCTGGTTAGTATATAAGACAGGAGGGCGGCTTATCGGTCAGGTGTCGCGTACATCGAAGAGTTCATAATATCTGGATGAATCCAACGTGAAGTTTTGAATTCAACGTCACAATGGAGTTGAGGTACGAATCAGAATGATGAAGTCATGCATTAGAATGATAAAGGAACTTATCAAGCAAAATATGGATTCCACAGACAGAACATTAACGCATATATTTTTGTGAGATTTCATGAAATCTTGCAGGAACATTTCTCTGAAATATTTCAATGAAATGTTTCTGAAAGCTTCCCGAAATATTCCCGGCAATATTTCCATGAAATCTTGCAGAAAGGTGTCTGAAGTGGGACATATCTTTATTGAGGGAAGCTTTCAGTGAAATCTTTCTGAAAAATTCCCGGGTTTCCCTGAAAGCTTGCAGGAAGGTTTCCGAAAGATTCTCATGCTGTGTGGGTGGTATGTTGTCACATGCGGAACGGAAAAAATAATAAAAAATGGTTACACATAGCATTTTTTCTGCTCTACAAGATGCCGTTTGCAGAATTGCCGTATCATTATTTGCAGTAAAACTGCAGGTGTATCAATAAGAGTGAAAATTTTCGTAGATTTCGAATTTTTGGCCAGCATCTAGTACCTTCGAGAAGAACGATAGAGATCATCAAAAACACTGAAAAGTCAGCATTTTTTCTGTTCTTTAAGATGCTTTTTACAGAATTGTCCTACGATTCATAGAGTCTGAGATATCGCTCCTCGAAATGAGGCGGAACGTGCATTCACCGTTCGAGAATTTATGATCGCTGGTGTATCTGGAAATATCTGGTTTAGAAGGAACTATTTGTGAATTTTCGGTTGAAAATTCTCAAATAGTTTTTTTTTGACCAGAAATTCACAGATAGTTCCTTCCCAACCAGACATTTTCAGATAGTTTCTTTTAAACCAGACAAATTCAGATAGTTCCTTTTAAATCAGATAAATTCAGATAGTTCCTTTTAACCAAAAATTCACAGATAGTTCCTTTTAACTCTCACGATTCTAGATAGTTCTTTTCAGCCAAAAATGTATCCATAGTTTCTACAGTCACTTTTAGATAGTTCCTTTCAACCAAACATTTTCAGATAGTTCCTTTCAACCAGACATTAACAGATAGTTCCTTTCAAGTCTTACGATTTCACATAGTTCCTTTTTACTCTGAGCCATCGATATGTCATGACATCAATAACTCAAAATCTTCAAAAATGGTGGTTACGCACGTTCTTACTTTGCACGGCGGAATACTGTCACCTCTTTTGATGGAGATCACCAACGTTGGACTTGGATGAAATGTCGTGTCTCGGATTCATTCTGGGGAAAGGGCGAGAGACAAAGGGTAGATTTCACGATTCAAGAGGGGGAATTTTATTTTTTTTATTCCACATTAATTTTAAGAGTTGGAAAAAATATCTACAAGATGCTTCGTATGAAGCATGATTTCCGAGACAGCACTGAAAGGTTCTCATGAAACCTTTCACGGAAAGCTTTCAATGAGAGTTCCCCAACAGGTTTCTGAAAGCTTTCATATGGCTTTCTCCTGTGCTTTCATGGAAAGGATACCATGAAACCTTTCTGAAACCTTTCAGAAGCCTTTGGGTGCAAGGACCAACAGAATTTTTTATATCTTTGCAGAGAAACTTTCAATGGAAGCTTTCAGGAAGGTTTCCTGAAACCTTTCCAAAACTTTTCCGTGCCAAGTGTTCGAAAACTTTTCGAGAAACTTTCTGGAGCTTTTCAAAAGCCTATCGGTGAAAGTTTCGATGGAACTTTTAGATTCTCTGAGGGAAACTTTTGATGGAAGCTTCCAGAAAGCTTTCAGGAGCCATTCAGCGCAAGCACCATCTGAATTTCTTATATCTTTGCAGAGGAACTTTCGATGAAAGCTTTCAGAAAGGTTTCCTGGATCCTTTCCGGTACTTTTCCGTGCCAAGTTTCCGAAAACTTTTCGAAAAACTCCCTGAAACCGTTCAGAAGCCTTCCGCTGAAAGTTCCAATGGAACTTTTAGATTCTTTGAGGGGAAATCTTGATGGAATCTTTCGGAAAGCTTTGAGGAGTCTTTCACCGCAAGGACCATTAGAATTTTTATATCTCTGCAGAAAAACTTTCGATGGAAGCTTTCAGAAAGGTTTCCCGAAACCTTTCCGAAACTCTTCCGTGCCAAGTGTCCGAAAACTTTTCGAAAAACTTCCTGAAACCGTTCAGAAGCCTTCCGCTGAAAGTTCCGATGGATTTTTTAGATTCTTTGAGGGGAAATTTTGATGGAATCTTTCGGAAAGCTCTCCGGAGTCTTCCAGTGCAAGAACCATTAGAATTTTTATATCTCTGCAGGGGAACTTTCGATGGAAGCTTTTAGAACGGTTTCCCGAAACCTTTCCGAAACTTTCCCATGCCAAGTGTCAGAAAACGTTTCGAAAAACTTCCTGAAGCCTTTCAGAAGCCTCTCGGTGAAAGTTCTGATGGAACTCCTAGATCCTCCAAGGGAAAATTTTGATGGAAGCTTTCGGAAAGATTTCAGGACCCTCTCAGTGCAAGGACTGTCTTAATTTTCACATATTTGCAGTGAAACTTTTGATGGAAGCTTTCAGAAAGGTCTCCTGAAAACTTTCACGAAACTCTGCCCTGCCAAGTGTCCGAAAACTTTTCGAAAAACTCTCCGAAACCTTCCAGAAGCCTGTCGGTGAAAATTAAAATGAAACTTTCAAATGCTCACAGAACGAATTTCGGTAAAAGCGTCCAGAATTTTTCGGGCAAATTTTTATGGAACCTTGCATTGCCAAGTCCAGATCACGCATGATCGTCATTTCTACCAGGGCCATCCTCGCGACCGTGGATGTGACAGTCGACATCAGGCAGTCTGTATAGGGTCAAGTCTGGTCATGTTTGGGGAAGTCGGCCATCTTGATGGTTTGTCGACTATCCCCAGTTCCCTCGTGTAAGAGTGAATTTCACATTAATCATTCAGTTCGAAGTTAATTCTGCAAATCATCGAGTTCCGAAAGTGTCGGTTCTCTTGATTGAAGCCTGCTTGCCGATTCGTAGTGGAAACCTATTTGTGCAAATCGAGAACATTCTTGTGTATTTTACATGTCTTCTGATTTTTCTGTTACTCACTTCCTGGTGGAGTGTCCTCATCACGGCGAGGAAAAGATAACCTCTGAACTCTGTTCTCTCTGTAAACTTATAGAAGTAGTTTCCTCGATAAATTTGTAGAGCTGTGGGATTTGCGGATCAGATGAGTATATCTCTGTCTACTCACCTAGATAAAATGTTTAAATAATTAAAATTGACATGGCCCAAAATTCGATGATATTTTCCTTTGGAAGTCATTTTACCTGGTTCTCTTTTGGCTACATAATTTGCTTCTCTCTTCATTATAGTACTACTCATTTTATATAAGCCATTCTCTTTATACGCGATTGCAATTAATTCATTCGTATCTAAATTAAAAATCTTTGATGTTTTTCCTATGGAAACTATTTTATTCCAATCTGTTACTTTGGCATAGCTGATGAGATTCCTGTCCATTTCTTTGACAAAAAATACGTTTTTCATATTGATTTGTTTGTCCTTCCCTTCAATACTAAAACAACTAACTACATTCCCAATTTGAGTGGCTTTAAAAACTGTTCCATCCCCTATTTTGACCTCAACTGGCTCTCGTAAATCAATATAGTTTGAATAATATGAGAGATTATTTATGATGTGGTCAGTACACCCACTGTCGAATAACCAATCTGTTCTGGTCCCATCTACTCTAGAGCATGCAAAAATTTCAATCTTCTTATCGGAAAAATTCTCAGATTCATAGGATTCATCAAAATTATTCGTTACCTCTACAACAAATGTTCCTGCATTGGTATTATTTTGTCTCTCGCCACTATTATAATCACTCTGTTGTTGATACCAACCTCGACCTGATCCTCGACTATCTCGATTTTGATACATACCTCGGCCTCTTCCACGACCATTATGATAACCTCGATTGTTCTGTTGTTGATAACCGCCTCCTCGATTTTGGTAGCCGCCTCCTCGTTGTTGATAGCCACCACCTTGCTGGTGATTCATCTGATACCCCTGTTGATATTGTTGCTGCATTCCTTCCCGGTTGTTACTTCGGTCCGATCTCTTGTTGGGGCAATGGAATTTTATATGGCCTGGCTTACCACAGTAGTTGCACGTTCTGGTTTCATGGTTCTTCCTCTCTACTTTGAATACATTTGAACTCTGTCTCTGTCCCTTATTGTTATCACTTTTCTCTCGAATTTCAAACGTCTTTATTTTATTCTTGACGTATTCTGTTGTCCGATCTTCTGGCTTAAGAACATCTACCAGATCACCTATGTGACTCATTGAACTAGGAAGTGTTTTCAGCATGTAATTCATCTTTCCTTCTTCTTGAACTTTTGCACCAGCTTCTTTCAATTCATTTATCAGTTTTTCAAATTCTGTGAAAAAAACTGTCTGATTCTTCAAAGTCTTTCAATTTCATATGTTCTAACCTGTTTCTCACGCAAATTTGCATCGCCGTTGACTCCTCCAAATGAAGCTCGTCAAATTTCTTCATAAGGTCAAAAGCCAATTCTTTATCTTTTACAAATTCCATTTGCTCATTTGATATTGCTCCATATATGTAGTTCATTGCTCTCAAATTCATGTCATCCCACTCATCTTCTTTGTCTGCCGGCAATCTCGCTCTCTTCGCCACCTCATCAAATTTTTTCATCTTCAAAAGCAGCATGATTCTCTTCTTCCAACATGCATAATCTTTTCCATTAAAAATTGGTATTTTAAAGTCGTCCATTTTCTCTTCTTTTTCGACTACTTTTATAATTCGACAAGTTTCTCCTGATACTTCGACCTCACTTTCACTTGCTAAAATAATTCTTTTTAGTAACAATACCTTCGATGTAGTTTCTTCAAATACTTTTCCAATGGTGCTCCAATTTTTCACCATGCGGCCGTGCACGTGCTACCGGTAACTCTAACCTTTCCTTCGTGGCTGAGATCGGAGCAAACACAATTTTCTTCAATAATCTCGCAACCAACGACCTGCTACCATGTTGATTTACTTTAAAGGGTCGAAGGGTTGATGAGGGGCACAAGACTGGGACTAAATACTTTCATAATAAATAAATGTGTATATTCAATTAACAACAATACAGTATGTTACATATTGCCGGCTTGGCTCTTCTAGCACAAGTAGTTGCTCTCTCTTCTCTCTCCAGCTTCGCTGCTGCGCGCACCACACGCATACATACACACATAAGTAGCCTCATATTCTAGCCTGCAGGTGGCACCACGCATCAGTCACTGCTTCTGGCAGACGACACACATAGTCATACAGGATAAATTTACTCACAATTCAACACTAACTTTGAGATATTTCTAGCTCTGGTTCTAGAGGAAACTGCATTGGATCTCTATCATTGAACTGTTTGTAAGAGAATTCAGGAGATTATAACTCGACAGTGAAAGATCCCATAAAATTTTTGAGGAACCTAGATGCAACACACTCAGGATTTTTTCTGAAATATTTTAGAAATATTACCATGAATCTTTCATGAGAGATTCCAGGAACATTTCCAGCGGCGGACATAACTATATATCCGGGAGGTTACAGTGGAATCTTCCAGAGATCTTTCACTGAATGGTTTCTGGGAGATTTCCGTAAGATTTTCAGGGATCTGTCCATGGGAGCTCCAAGAAAAATTCCTAGGACATAACTATATTCCAGAAATATTTCAGTGGAATATTCCTGAAATATTCCAATCTTTCAATAGAATATCCCTGAAATATTTCAGAAAGATTCCCATGTTGCGTGGGCAGAAGCCTTCTAGCCGAATTCCAAAAAGAATTAACTTTGAGGCCGTTGCAGGGAGAGTTCTAGTAAGAACGTTCAGAAACCTTTGGTCAACTTTTTATGGAATCTTGCATAGCCAAGTGTCTGTAAACTTTCTGGACACTTTCTGTGAGCTTTCGAAAACTACTCAGGGAGAAGTTGAATAATACTCCTCGGCCATTGCAGGGAAAGTTTTTGTGGAAACTATCAGAAAGCTTTCATGACATGACATGAGACCTTGTATTTTTGAGTGTCCGATAACTACCTCGAAAACTTCCTGAATCTTTCCAAAACCTATACTCTAGATGAGACCATCCAATGGAATAGCATCGAATTCCCTCCCGAATGAGGTATATATGTTTTTTTAATTGGAATGTGTTTCTGTTTAGCCCAGATCAACTTTGTTTCGGTGCTATGCAAAGTTCCAGTTTGGAGTCGAAAATTCAAATTCTCACTCTGAAGTCAGGGAAAACTTCGAAATAACTCCACTCACATAATGGCTCTTTCGAGATGAATCGTGATACAATGTATCAAACCCAACGTATGTTATCAGAAAAAACCCTATGGTGCTAAAAAATTCTCGTAGAACCCCAAGGAGTGACATCTTGATGGAAAATGGAAAAATGCGATTGCTCAAAAATATAAATTCGTATCCTCTTGAATTTTCTTTAGAGTTCTTTAAACGATGTTGAACATGATGCGATTGTTTCGGTAGGCGCTCAAAAATAGTAGGAGGTGCTAAGAAATTTTTTCGGAAGAAAATTTAAATGCCAGATAGTTGATGGAATTTGAGTAACAAATGTCGTGGAAAGATTCGTTTCTTCTCCCAAGAGCGTTATAACCCCATGGAACTATCCCAAGATGATTATTTTCAGAACCTGAATCGAACTGTCATCACTCAAGAGAGTATTCTCGGTGAAACCTCTCAGCGAGAGCTCGTTCATCGACACCTCTTGAAAACGTTTCAGCGAAAGTTTCGGGGAGCTGGTTTCATCGACATCTCCTGGAAACCATTCCGAAACCTTTCAGTGAAAGTTTTGGAGAGCGTGTTCCATCGGCAGCTTTCCAAAACCTTTCCGAAACCTTTCAGTGGAAGTTTTGGAGAGCGGCTTCCATCGACAGCTTTCCAAAACCTTTCCGAAACCTTTCAGTGAAAGTTTTGGAGAGCGGGTTTTATCGACACTTTTCGAGAATCTTAATAATGTATCAAGTAATGAATCATCCTAATTAAGATGATCCATTACTTGTACTGCCGTCAAATCGGGTAAATTTGGTACGATTTCGTTACTCTTTATTTTCTTTGTCTCGGCATCTCAACGTAGATTGCCAGAACCCACTTCTATTTGTGGTCAATCTCAAGCTTGAAGAGCACTTATGAGTGAGCTCTGGATACTGTGACGAAATGCCACTTTCATTTTTAATTTTTTTTTCAACTTTTTG
The DNA here is from genome assembly GCA_029851415.1 of Eretmocerus hayati. Lineage (NCBI taxonomy): Eukaryota > Metazoa > Arthropoda > Insecta > Hymenoptera > Aphelinidae > Eretmocerus > Eretmocerus hayati. Next base: position 88,653,680 of record CM056743.1, read on the forward strand.
ATCACTGGCAATCCAGCAGATGCCTATTTAGAGGCCAACTGAATCGCTCAATCTGAATACAAGGGCGTTATGAGATTAGAATCATTTACACCTGAACTTGTGAGCAGGCCATTCGAGTCATATTTCGAATTTTTACAGAATTAGTTCGTAAATCCAACAAATATCAATCTTACAAGCAGAAATTCTTAACCAAATTGTGTCAGATGGACCGAGATACATTTCTCGACGTACAGTATCCTCTCGGAATGGTGGGACTTATGTTATTTGTTACTGTACGCCAACTTGTATCACATTCATAAATATTGCGAGAATTCATATACAGAGTGATAACCCAACCGCACGGTATTGAAATTGAACGTACTTGTACTCGTTCATCAGATTTCACAAGAAGCTTCCAAGTAAGTTGATGTACAGAAAGAAATTCCCAGGTCAGTGTTATGAGATGAAAAAAATAGGTAGTGGGAATTGGGCAAATGTACCTTACAAAAAGCCACTCGACAAATTTCCCGGAAAATTACTATCCTGACTGTAGAGTAGAAAGTCGAAAGAATTTCGATAAGTTAACAATCCTATACGAGACATCGCTCAAATAACGTTAAAGGACTCGTTTTGAGAAAAATATGAACTAACCATCTTTGTGAATTTTTCAACGATTCAGATTGATCAAATGTGTGACGGATAAGTGATATCTATCTTGCCTCTCTCCTGGGCCGAGTGATATAAGATTATAACTCAATCATGAAGTTATTGTTTCAGCAAGAGCTGGGCGAAGGAGAGGACATTTTTAAGGTGAGAGAGAGAGAGATTGATTGATTGATTGATTGATTCCCTTCATTCGCCCGGTGGGCGAAAGTGAAAATACAGTTACATGAAATATATATAACGGTCATAATCAACATATAAATATCATATAATTCGTCATTTTGGTCAAGGAAATTTCATTTATCACAAGAAGTGACTAGTCATTATCCAAAGGAGCGCCGATCTTGAGAAGCCAAGATGTCGTAGCTTCCCCAAAAGCTTTGGTGGTGAGATTGTGTCGAAAGCTTCATTGAAATCGAATGGTAGGAGCAGAGTGATCTTCTTCCTGTCTATACCTACTCTGATGTCATCGGTCAATTTCAACAAAGCTGTCTGGGTGCTGTGGTGTTACCTAAAACCAGTCTGGAAGCGATCAAGTATCTTCTCGGTTTTCAAATACTCCGTGCTTTGGTCATGTGCGATTTTCTCCAGAACCTTGGAAAGGAAGCATAGCAACGCTATAGGATGGCAGTCCGAGACCGTTGATGGAGCATCAGTATTCTTTAATGCGAGCTGCTGCGCTTGCTTCCAAGCCTCAGGGAAAATGCCATGAGCGAAAGAGGAGTTGAAAATATGTACAATAAGATCACCAATAGCCGGAAGAGCTTTCGCTATCACGCTTTGGGGTATTCCATCCGCTCCACGGGCCTGTGAGGATAAATGTTTGATAGCAAGAACTAAATCACTAAAATTTGTGGGCTTAAATTTGAATCCCTCCTCCGGTGCCGAGTCAATATCGTCCATTGCTTCATTAATATTTTCGTGGGGCGAACCGGAGACTCCCGCAAAGTGTGCGTTCAACCCATCCGGTGTGAAGTCATGAAGTTCCTCCTCTTTGCTCTTAGGCAAGAGGCCGAGATTGCGTATCTCCTTCCAAACGTTCTTCTTCTGATCAAGAGCATCTGACAAATGGGTTTGAATGAAGGAGTTATGCTCTTGTTCAATGCGCAAGTCGACCTCTTTGCTGAGCCGAAAGTATTCATTTCGAAGCTCAGGCCACTTGCGCTGGTTACGTTGAGTCCGTTCCCAGCCCCTGCGCGTCGCGTCTCGCTTATTCATGAGTGCCCTCAGCTCAGGACCAATCCAAGGAGCGTCATTTTTACGCGGATTAATGGTTTTTCAGGTGCTAATTCATTCATAACGGTCTGTAAATTTTTATTCAAGCAGTGAATTGCATCTTCCAAACTGGTTTCGGCATTTTCAAGAGCTGTCCAGTCACAGCGAAGCAATCGGTCATTCAATATCTCCGGAGTGATGTGACGAAAATTCCTGTAGGTGAAGGAATTTCTCGGCGGAGTGGGAGTAAAGACGTTGATGGTGACGTCAATGACCGAGTGCCTGCCGAAACTGGGCAGGAGTCTGTTTTGAAAGTCAGTAATGATGTCATTGTCATCTACATAAATGTGATCAATACATGTATGAGATGTATTGGGGGTTTGTTGGTGAGTCGGGCCATGCTGCACTATCTGCAAGGCAAGTTCTTCTGTCAGTGCAGTCAGTGTCTTGGTGTCGGGATGAGCAGTGTCTAACAAATCCGCGTTCAGATCACCCATTATAATTTTATGACTGTAATCGCCACACAGCCGGCGTAACGAGCCAAACAGCCCGTCATCCTTCTGCAGGGCGATTTTTGGGGGTCTGTAGATTACTATGACTAAAATTGGCGAGGAGTCACCTTGCTGAGAGAGAGGGAGAGAGAGAGAGAGAGAGAGAGAGAGAGAGAGAGAGAGAGAGAGAGAGAGAGAGAGAGAGAGAATGAGAATGATAACCTTCATCCGCCCAAGGGCAAAAAAACAAAAATACAGTAGCATTTGAAACATATGTCACTCATACATAATAAATACATTAAATTTGTAAAAATTTGTCGTTTTGGTTAAGGCTATTCGAATTATCACAGAAAGTGACTTGTCATCTCGAGTCATCGTAAGATGCTAAGAGTCATGAGAAGAAAAAGAAGAAAAGGTCACGTTCTCATATATATACATATATCAGTCTTGACGAAAAAGGTTGAGGAAAAGAAAACATTTTCGCGTTTGGGAAGACATATGGAGAAGACATGGGCCCACAGTCATATCACAGGAATCTCAGTACGGTAGCGAAAAAACCACGCATAATTCATCTGAAGTAGAAGACATCAATTGAAACGGGCTCATGCCTATCACAGTTTACAAATTAAAATAGTGTTTTTTCTCCACATCAATCTTCTGGGAGGATAGTGTTAACAGGAAGTCTTTTAAGGACTCTTTAAATGATGATATCTCCCCAAACTGCCGAAAGCCCGGAGGGAGAAAGTCCCACGAATAAGCACATTGAACCTGGAAAGATCTTCTTCCATATTCAAGTCTCATGTTGGGAACTTTGAGTACCCGCTCTTCTAGATCACCCCGTGCGGGGCGTTCGGACTGGTACCTGGTAAACATCGCAGCTAGGTAGTCAGGTTCTCCTAAGTGTATGATCTTATGCATCAAGAGAGCTGCGGAGTACATTCTCCGCGAATCAGTACGTAACCAACCCAAGCGCTCCCTAAACGGGGTGATGTGCTCGTCACTCCTAAGATCAAAAATATATCTTACACATGAATTGCTTAGTCTCTGTACCCGTTGCCGCTGTTTGTCCGTGGCGTCGAGGTACACGACCGCGCAATAATCTAGGTGCGGTTGAACCAATGATTCGACTAGGCGAATTCGGAGAGGTCTGGTGATACATGCCCTAAAAAACCGCAGACCGTATAGGGCTCTGTTGACTTTCTTAGTTACTTGGTCGATGTGCGTTTTCTACGTCAGTTCACTGTCAAGTGTATCACCAAGGCTCATGACCGTATCACTGAACGGAATGAACTTTCCTTCCTGTATCTCAACCCCTGACAAGTCCATTCTCTTCAGACCTTTGATATTCCTCTCAGAACTAAAGTAGATTGCCTTGGTCTCGCAAGCGTTGAGACACAGGCCGGAACTTCTGACCCACTCAGCAACAAGTCGTCCTATTTCTCCCAGCTGAGCAATGCCCTCTCTGATCTTAGGTTTCTCGACTTGGAGATAAATTTGTAGGTCATCCGCATAAAAAAGATGATGTACTGACTTCCCGTCAAGCAAACCAGGTAAATCATTGACATATAAACTGAAGAGTAGAGGCCCAAGAACGGAACCCTGTGGAACACCCAGATTGGTTTTGAGCCAATCAGAACTACCAGATTTTGGAGTAACTTTTTGGGTGCGGCCTTGTAAGTATGATTTTATCCACAGGAAAGCCGATCTCGAGAAGCCTAGATTTCGAAGTTTGCTCAACAGCGTTGATGGTGATATTGTGTCAAAAGCTTTACTGAAGTCAAAAAGCAGGAGCAAGGTGATCTTCTTCCTGTCAATACCTACTCGGATGTCATCGGTCAACTTTAGTAAAGCTGTCTGGGTGCTATGATGTTGTCTGAAACCAGTCTGGAAGCGATCTAATAATTCATCAGACTTCAAAAACTCCGTGATTTGGTCGTGTGCGATTTTTTCCAAAACTTTGGCAAGGAAGCAAAGCAGCTCTATAGAACGGAAGTCCGAGACCGTTGATGGAGTGGTGGTCTTTTTTAATGCAATTAGCTGTGCCTGCTTCCAAGCCTCAGGGAATGCACCATGAGCAAAAGAGGATTTAAAAATATGTACAATGAGATCATCAATAGCCGGAAGAGCCTTCGTGATCACGTTTTGGGGTATCCTGTCCGCCCCACGGGCCTGTGAGGAGAAATGTTTCATAGCAAGGACTACATCACTGAAATTCGTGGGCTTGAACTTAAAACCCTCCTCTGAGGCCGAATTTATATCCACCGTTGCTTCGTCTATATTTTCGAGGGGCGAAACGGAAACTCCCGCAAAGTGAGCGTTCAACTCATCCGGTGTGAAACCATGAAGTTCCTCCTCTTTGCTTTTAGGCAGGAGGCCGAGGTTGCGCATTCCCTTCCAAATGTTCTTATGTTAATCAAGAGCGTCTGAGAGATGGTTTTGAGGGAAGGAGTTACGCTCTTGTTCCATGCGCAGGTCGACCTCTTCGCTAAGCCGGAAGTACTCACTTTGAAGCTCAGGACACTTTCGCTGGTTGCGTTGATTCCGCTCCCAGCGCCTGCGCGTCGCATCTCGCTTATTCATGAGGACCTTCAACTCAGGACCAATCCAAGGAGCATCATTTTTTCGCGGAGTGATAGTTTTTTCCGGCGCTAATTCATCTATAACAGTCTTCAACTTCTCATTTAAGCAGTGAATTGCGTCTTCCAAAGTGATTTCAGCATTTTCAAGAGCTGTCCAGTCGCAGCGAAGCAGACGGTCATTCAGCATTTCCGGAGTGATGTTACGAAAATCCCTATACGTGAAGGTATTTTTTGGCGGAGTGGGAGTGAAGACGTTGATGGTGACGTCTTTGACCGAGTGCCTGCCGAAACTGGGCAGGAGTCTATTTTGAAAGTCAGTAATGATGTGATTGTCATCTACGTAAATATGATCAATCCATGTGTGCGATACATTTGGGGTGTGTTGGTGAGTCGGGCCATGCTGCACTATCTGCAAGGCAAGTTCTTCTGTCAGTGCAGTCAGTGTTTTGGTGTCAGGGTGAGCAGCGTCCAACATGTCTGCATTCAGATCTCCCATTATAATTTTATGGCTGTAATCACCACACCGTCGGCGTAATGAGCCAAATAACCCATCGTCCTTCTGCATGGCGATTTTCGGAGGCCTGTAGATCACTCCGATTAAAATTCGAGCGGAATTGCCCTGCTGCACGCTACAGAAAAGAAATTCAGGCACACCAGGTTTCCTCGGACCGGAAGTGTTAGATGAAACAAGTTTCTCTACTTTGAAATCATTGCGCACATACAAGGCAATCCCGCCGCCCTCTCTGTTTCGATCTTGTCTCAACAATGAAAAGCCCGGGATCTGAACGAGACTGTCATCTACATGCTCATCTAGCTTTGACTCAGCCACCCCAAAAAGATGGTAGGCAGGATCGTTAGCGACGAGCAAGCGCAGATGCTCAATCTTATCTGTTAAGGAGTTGAGGTTGAGAAACCCCGCTTTCAAGAAACCACCACTCTCTCGTCGCTCCTCAGCAGCTATATTCAGTCAAGGAGTTCTCACTGGATCTGCTGCCGAAATACCACTCTGCTCCGGAGAGGAGGTGCATCCCTGGGTGTTGTTTGAGGACGCACTAGTGGGTTTTCGAACACTTCGACAGGCCGTTTGAATGACCTGCAGATCCGCGAGAGATTCAAACGTATGTGCTCGCTCACCATTTTTTCGCCTAACCCAGAAACGTCCACCGCTGTGCCAGACGTATTTCAAGCCCAACCCGCGTGCAACGGACCTCAAGCGTATATATTCTTTGTATTTCTCACGGGGGAGCATTTCGTTTACGTAGATCTTACGATCTGGCACATGAACTTCGGTATCGGGGTCAAGCAAATCCGGCTGGATGTTATTCGCCGTGGAATAATTATGGGTGATTGAGCGTTTGGCCCGAACCACCTCCTTAACTAAACGACTGCTGGAGAGTTGGACCACGCATGATGGAGGTGTGCGTGAATCGGCAGCAGAGGGATTTGAAGATGAATCGGATTCACTATTCGGTGTCCCCCCAGACACACGCGCTGGTGGCAGAACAGAAACATCAGCAATGTCTTCTCTCTCCAGACGTGGAAAGATGGTCTTGAGCACTGCGAAAGAGATATTACGTATCACTGTCGGCGAGGCCACAGAGTCTTTTGTTGAAGCACCATTAATTATTAGTTTACAGGGCTCAAGACCATCACTGATAGGTCCCTGCCCCTGCCTCCCACCCTGTGGTTGGGGGGATATATCTATTGTGGGTGGGATTATGGAACGAGTAGATTAATGTGTCGATTCGGCATTTTTATTCTCATCAATAATAATTCTATTGTTTCGCAGACTACTCTGGCTACCTGTTAATAAATCGGTCAGGCTGGAAATCTGGCCTTTCATAATGAAATTTTGCTCCAGAAGAAGCTGAAGATCTGAGCATAGCTCCTCCAGCCTGGAGTTCTGCCTCTCAATAAGGTGCTCGAGAGATGACATGCGTGCCAACAGTCGGTCATCCACCTCGTTCACTGCTGGGGTGGGAGGTGGAGACATAAAGGCATTACCATGTCGGCTCACGAGAGTTCTTATCTCGTCAAGCTGATTCTGGAGCATTTCGTACTGTCGGTAGAAAAGGTCCAGAGTAGTCTGTGCTATCAGCACCCACTTGGTGTCAGAAGGAGTTGACTGCGTCAATGTTGATGACGTTGTTCCTGCTGCTGAGTTGGTGATATTGCTCTGCAACGTCCCAGCTCTTTGCTCTGGTGGTGGCGAGAGCGATGACTGAGAGGCAGAGTTGGTCCGCATATCATCCTGCCCATTTTGAGTGTTCGCGGGCTCTAGTGTACTCGACTGGCGAGTGAGGACGCTGCGAAATTCATTCAAAGCAGCAGTTGGCAGTCTATGCCCCGCAAGCGTGAGCTGTGGGCTCTCAGGTGGAAGGGAGCCACTGTTGGTGGGGAGCTTTGCGCTGCGGCCGGTGGTGGTGGTCAGCGATGCGGGGGGAGACTTCACTGACGACTTGCGTGAGCTTAGCTGTGAGCTGTGTGTGTGCGGCAAGCTGACTACTCACACGACTTCGTGAGCTTGCATCTTCCTTCTCTCTCTCTCTCTCTGGATGGCTGAATGCTCGAGCGGGTGGTCAGAGTCGTCTGCTTGGACGCACTCGAGGATGATTTTACACCGGGAGTTCCGCTTACCTGCAGGCACCGCTCGCATGTCACTGCACCTCGTCATGTCTTTGAGCATTTGACATGAGCTGATTTCCTACAGGTGCCGCATTCTCTGCTACCTGATCTTAAAACGCCATTGCAGACGCAGCAGGTGTTATCGCTCATCGTGCGGGGCGGCGTAGCAGACAGCAGGTAAGCAAAGCACACGACCTCCGAGCGTGCGCACAAGACTCACTTTGAGCGCCAAGCACTGCTGATCCGATGTTGGAATTGCGGATGCAGAATTGGAATTATTCCTCCCAGGCTCGTGCAGGAGCCATGCAGTGATGCTCCAGAGGTTTGAGCCTGCAGTAGGAAACCCAATCTGCAAGAAAGTGCCACTCGGGACGACGTTTCGATGGTTTAAAATAGATTCAAACACAGAGCGATGTTAGATGCGTGTTGATATACTCACCGCCAGAGAGAGAGAGAGAGAGAGTGAGAGAGATTAGATTAGATGAGATTAGTTTTTATTTGGTACCTTGGGGTATTACCCTATGTGGTACAGGTAGCATAATTCAATTACATAACAATAAAAATAGTGTAGAAGAGTATTGGAATATATCTTGAATAATGAGAATAATTATCAATTTTTGCGCATTGCTGATGTTCTAAGATGAGATTCTGATTGAAATAATATGATAAACATGATTAGCATAATAGAGGAATTAACAAATAATGATAAGTTTCATACATAACAGCTGAGTTTTCGAAGTAATGATAAGGAAGTTGTTCGATAGAAACTTCTTTCTTATACAGAGATCAATACCGAGAAAATTTCACTTGAAATGGATCAAGCGAGGAACAAAAATAGATAAATTGTATTGATCAGGTGATATTTTGCTGCGTTTGAAAATTTTCAAGATCGTGCTCAGAAAAAATTGGCATGAGTGGCCCACGCTTTGAACACTTCATACATACAATGAGATTTCTCACCACAGGCTTCTGATATTTCAAACGAACACTGGTTTCATGGGCTTTTTTAAGCAAATTATGAGCTTCTTTCGGCCACAGTAGGCTGCAAAAAATTTTTGAATCACTTTCATAACCAAAGATATCTCTAACACTTTTCTTCCTCAGCTCAATTGAGCTCGAAATGAGTTTATCTCTAACTATCGCTGATGATAATTGGGAGACAATTGCTTGAGAATCGGGAACTTTTCTTTTCAATGGATCTGGATATAAAGTTGAAACTGATGTGTTTACATTTCGAAAATCGGGACCTTTCCATACTCTTACATTGACAACAAATTTTTCGAGCTCTGGCTCATTCATAGCAATCAAGACTTTAGTCACTATCTCTTTGTTTGAAATGTTCAAGTTACGAGGAATATCTGTTAAAATCATTTCAGCTGAGTCGACTAGTGATGACTGTTGAGAGACGTGAAAAACTTTTTCACGAATTTTTGAAACATCTTGTTCAAGTGCGGTTATTCGATTTTCCATCTTAGCCTCAATTTCATGCAATTTCGAAAAAAGTTTGTCCTGACAAGCGTCAAAATGAGCAATGAACATCTTGAAATATGTTGGCACTTCACTCGAGTGATCAGCATTTCCTGAGTTAGTCTCAGATTTGCGAGATGAGCACGAGGTCACTTGATCTTGTTGAGAGGAACTCACTGTGAAGATATGTGGAGCCATGGTAGCGTGATAGATACGTGGATGCAGAACAGGATCAGAATCAGCTGTCACTGCGATCAAGAACACTCAGGGGCAAACACGTGTGAATCAGGCTTTAGAGGAGTTGATAATGCAGATATCTGCTTAAGATTGCTGCCATCTAGCGTCTAGCGGTGAAACTCCGACGAAGCAGCAAATCAAGCTCTGTGTAGCTCCGAGTCCAATCTTATAACCTCAAAACAAGGAACGTGCTGGTTGAAAAAACAGATGAATGTCTCGCAAGATGCGTCGATCCACAGCAGTATATGGATCAAACGGATCCTTGCAAGATTTGGCGTGCAAGAGTCTGTAACAGAAAAGCCCGTAGGCAACTTGCGGCAGAAAAAATGATGAAATACAGGCACGCACTGAAGAAAACGTGTGATGAGACTCACCGAAAGAGAGAGAGAGAGAGAGAGAGAGAGAGAGAGAGAGATTGATTGATAAAAGATTTATTCATGCCTAGGTCTTGACAGACCGATAGGCAATAGGAATATACATATGGTGGTACAATAAACAACTTTAAATTAAAAGCGAACATGAAACAAAATTTCTTTTCCAAAATTTGTGCTGAGTAACGCAAAATATAAAACACTAAACGCTAGACCATTGGAGTACTTGTCACAGAGCATTCAACGCATTAACGATCATTCAATTTACAAATGTTGAAGCCCAATCACGTTCGAAACAAAATGGCCAATAGAAATGCAAGGCTAATATCACAAGGCATGATAGGATGAGAACATGAAAAATAACATCATAGACCAGAAAGCTCCTCACTCGCCTTGTAATAAGCTAACAAGGAAGACTTGAATAACTCTAGTGAGGGCGTCATACGGATGGTACATGGTAACTTCTCCCAAGAACGTTTCGCTTGCGGGGAAAAAGCACCGTCGTACGTTGAGGTGCGAGTAGTGGGAAGGATCAAACGTGTTGATTGAGATATCTCAGACCGACGAATTTCATCGTCAATGGGGAATAATTCAAGGAGGTGACTAGGCCTTGATGCCGTAAAAATCTTGTAAAGTAAGACAGATGAAAAATATTCGCGGCGCGTTTTTAGGGACAACCAGCCTAGTTTTTGATAGTAAGGTTTAAGGGCAGCGTCGCGACGCAGGTGGAAAATGAAGCGAACACACATGTTACATAGATGTTGGAGCTTTGTCTCAAGGTAGCCTGACATATCATTATAAACGAGACAAGCGTAATCAAATTGAGGAATAATCAAGGCGTTAACTAGTAGACGTTTTATGTCAGATGGAAGAAAATGACCTCTATATCTTAATGTGTGCATTGCGCCATGTACCCTTGAGCAAATTCCTGAGATGTGAGCATTCCACGACAGATCTTGAGAGAAGGTGACTCCGAGATTTTTAACTTTACTTTGCAATGGAATAATAGTTCCGTCCACTACTATATTTGGCAGAGCATTCGAATCGAGTCGCATATGGTACTGTACTGATGCATAAATGATGGCAATTGTTTTTGAGAGATTTAGTTTGAGACCATGGGCTTCAGCCCAAGCTACTATGCGACAAATGTCTTCATTCAGTTTTTGGATGAAAGCAGGAATTTCAGTTGGCTTACATTGAATATCAATTTGCAAATCATCCGCAAACAACATTCCTTTAGTGCTATAAGAAGCACGAAAACCAGATTGCCAAGGTGACAAAAGTTGATGCGTCTCTAAGTATCGAATCAGCTGCTGCGTAACTAGATTATCAAAAACTTCAGCAAAGTGCGGCAAATTTGCAATGGGCCTCGTTTCAGACGGTGTATTTGGTGATGAGACTTTACTCAAAGGTATGACTGAAGATTTTTCCAAATTTCAGGATATCGACATGTAGATATTGATAAATTAAACAGAGTAGTCAGATAAGGCACTAGTGTACTAAGCAGGGTTCTGAAATACGACAGAGATAAGCCATCACTACTTTTCCCTTTTGAATTTTGTAAACATGAGATCATAGACTCATAGCCCTCAGTACCATCGACTGGACAAATTACAAATGGTGGAAACTCTGGCGTAACTGGGATGGTAATAATCTCTAGGAGTCTGTCGGGAAAACAGTTTTCGTGACAACAAGACATCGTGGAGTAATGCTTCATGAGCTCTACAGCACTAAATTTGCTTAAGGGTGATTGATGATTTTTCTTAGTAAGTCCAAGATTCTGGAGAATAGTCCACAACTTAGAGCTACTAGAGGCTTCATTGAGGACTCTTAAACAATATTCATTCCTTTTTGAGGCTATCAAACGTTTTAGTTCAACACGTCTAGTCCTGTACTACTTTTTGAGTTCCTCGTCATTTGTACGTTTGGCTTTTTCATACATGCGATCACGGTCTCTGAGTTGTAATTTCAATCCAACAGTGATCCAAGGGGATCGATTACTTTTTACTGAACGGTTTTTAAAAGGAGCGTGAACATCAAGCAGTCTGAGAGATATCTCCCGGAACTTTTCAATAGACTCGTCAACATCCTGCACAATCATAAGATTTGAATCAGTGATAGCACATTCAAGATCATTAGAAAACATACTGGAATCAAATTTTTCAAAATTTCTCGAGGTAATTCTCAGTTTTTCTTGGACGCAATGTGGTAATCTGTACTCGATTTTGAGAAAATCATGGCCATGTATGAACGGCGCACTAGATTTAGAATAATTTACAAGTTTATCTTCGGAGTCAAGAAGTATTACATCAAGCCAGGACTTAGAATTTTCAA